>JAZGQO010000006.1:52815000-57615000 GCA_036850965.1 Patella caerulea | reverse complement strand
TTTGAAAGTTTATACATACCAGTGATAGTGAATAGACAAATGTTTATCTGTAGGAAAAAACCTTTTTTCAATATAATAAAGTTGATTAAAGTATTCGATCAACAAATCCAGACCAGCTGTATCACGTATTGGTGTACGGATCGCCTGAATTATAAAATACAAAAAATATTATATAAACAGATCACATATTGATGTACACATTGACTGAAACGAAAAGTAAATAACAGTATGGGAAATCTATCCTACCTGCATAGTTCTATTCTATGCAATGGCTAATTGTACCTGTGTTATGTCTATTTCTACCTGTGTAATTCTACCTATGTAATGTGTAATTCTACCTGTTTAATGTCTATTTCTATCTGTTTAAGTCTACCTGTTTAATTTCTACCTGTATAAGTCTACCTGTGTAAAGAGTAATTCTACACTTACCTGTCTAATAAGGTGTAATTCCTGTAGTTCAGACTGGAACAAGGCTGGATCTACACTGTAATGTTCTAATAGAAAATCCTATAATAAAAAAAGCCGAAATATATAAAATATTTTGATGTAACAAATTCAAAAGAAATCAACCGTCAGCTTTGATTAATTGTTGAAAAGGAAGGGAAATAGGCTTCAATGTCCAATCGACACAAACCAAATCATTTCACGACTAACATCTTGTCCAATTATAGGGGGTTTTAGCTTGGGGTGCATTAACCAGGCTAATGAGCAATGTCCCTTTAATGGTAGAACAAATTTCAAAATTGACTTTACTTTTAGGCCATCTAGTGTTGTTTAACAATGTAGAATGCAAGATTTTCTATATGTTATCTATGGTAAAATATCCAAAAAATAGTCAAAGATTGTGTTAGACGCTAAGAGAGACATAGCTTTAGGCCATCCACTCTCTCCTCAATACAAAAATACATTGTGTTGTCATAGAGAAAATCTATTTAAATATCATACCTGTATTGGAACGGAACAATCCACTTCTGTTGTCTCTTTCAAACCAAGTGGTATCATAGGTACACATTTAGAACAACTGAAATAGAGAGAGAGAGAGAAATGGGGTTTAACGTCCACTCGATTCAAACTAGGTCATTTCGGGACTAAAATATGGTTTAATTTTATTTCAATAATTCGCTTGTGCGTAAGGGTCTTTAGCAGTGGGAGGAAACCGGAGTGCCCGGAGGAAACCCACGAGGTTGAGAAGGCACCCCTATCTCGATGCCACATACTCTCACACCAGGGTTCGAAACCACAGCCGCAAGCCAGAGGTGACCGGCCAGCTAGAGGTCGAAGCGCGGCACTCTAGACCACTAGGCCATCCCAACTCCCCACAACTGAAATACACACAAATCATATGTGTAAATGATCCATGTAGATTTCTGAAGAAAATTAACATTGTTCAAAATCTATCGTCATCAAACATGGAAATAAAGAATTTTGATGATGTACCTGACAAAATGCCATCAATTCTTGACAATAAAAACCAAGGTGGTAAAGGAATTGTGCCGGACATTGTCTGTGACACAGGTGCCTTTATTCCTGGCTTGATTAGGGAATATGCAATGTTTATCATCATGAAAATTAGACAAATAAATAAACCCCCAAAATAAAACAATACAAGAATAGCCTACATTCTGCATCTGTGCACATCAAATATTTACCAGTTATTGTATTTTCTTAAGGGATGTTTCCGATACTTAATGCAAATCAGTTTACTCAGATAACAAGAACTTTAATAACAAAAATATCATAGCTCAAAACTTTCCTGGGATTCAATTCAATACGATTCCATGGAATAATCAGGAACTTACTTATCATGTTGGTAGATATGTACAGAACTGTTTAACTCTGCCAATTCTTCTTTCAATAACTGGATGTTAGAGTTAAAGAAAGATAATTCCACAGCCACCTGTTCGCGTAGCTTCTTGTTTCCAGTAGCTCTGAAAAACAAAATAAGCAAAATGCAATAGAGGTCCTCTACTGCTTTGACTGGGCTAATGGAAACAGGCATGGGCATGTGCCTAAAATACCCACCCCATCCATGAATAAAGAGAAATGATTTATTAATCACAAATTATGTAAATTATTTATCGAGCTATAAATTTTTATGAAAAATAGTAGTGGCATAAACTCGTGGTCCTCATTCATGCCTGTGGTGTCCACAGTGTTTCGTCCAATCTGAACAACAGCTATCGTGTACTTCTCAAGTAGTAGTTAGCTTCATATATTTTTCGTCATATCTTGTTAACTGGAGAACACTATGGTATGCACTACCCATAACCAGGGTAAGATCTATTAAGGCCACCTGCAGATTTCCCCAAGGGCACGAGATATGAATAGGATTAGGGAGAGAGAGAAATGGGGTTTACCATCCACTCGACACAAAGTAGATCATTTCGGGACTAACATATGATTTTTAATTTTATTTCAATAATTTGCTTGCGCGTAGGGGTCGGTAGCAGTGGGGGAAACCTGAATGCCCGGAGGAAACCCACGAGGTTGAGAAGGCGCCCCTATCTCCATGCCACATACACTCACACCAGACGCAAGCAAGAGGTGACCGGCCAGCTAGAGGCCATCCCAACCCCCCAATAAGATTAGGGGACATGACTGTTGTCACAGGTTAGGGTAAGGCTTAAGGCTAGGTCTTGCGTTTGGGTTAGCGAGAGAGAGAGAAATGGGGTTTAACGTCCACTCAACACAAACTAGGTCATTTCGGGACTAACATATGGTTCAATTTTTATTTCAATAATTCGCTTGCGCGTAGGGGTCTTTAGCAGTGGGAGGAAACCGGAGTGCCCGGAGGAAACCCACGAGGTTGAGAAGGCGCCCCTATCTCCATGCCACATACGCTCACACCAGGGCTCGAAACCACAGCCGCAAGCCAGAGGTGACCGGCCTGCTAGAGGTCGAAGCGCGGCACTCTAGACCACTAGGCCATCCCAACCCCCCGTTTGGGTTAGCACTAGTCCTGTATATTACATCTTGTGACCTTGAGGAAATCTACAGGTGACTTTCTGAAATAGATCTACCCCTTCTCCCCTGCCTGCATAGTTGAGACGAGGCTTGAAAAATCCGAAAGTTCCACTTGGCCCATGTAAGGATTAATTGAGAGTTCATTTGTTTCTTTCTAAAATACACATCTATTTAACCCTCATGTACATGACTTTATGAATGGCTTGTGAAAGGGTTCCCAAGAGAATCCATTCTGTGTATAAATTCTCTACAGAATATTCGTCCATATTGTTGACAGACAGGTTGATAAAGCTAAATACTTAATTCAATGAGCTATTGGAGATCAATGAACAGAGTAATCTATAGTCAATAAGCATTATATTTATATTATGATTAGGCTATACCAATTATTGATTAGATTTATGTGATGAAAGAGAGAGAGAGAGAGACGTTTAACCTCCACTCAATACAAACGCGGTCATTTCAGAACTAACATATGGTTCAACTTTATTTCAATAATTTGCTTGGGCGTAGGAATCTTTAGCAGTGGGAGAAAACCGGAGGACCCAGAGAAAACCCATGAGGTTGGACAGGCGACCCTAAATCTTGTCACGTACAACCGGGGAAAGCTGAAATGAAATGGGGTTTAACATCCTACTTTTCTGCTCGACTGGGCTAATGATGAATAGAGAGAGAAATGGGGTTTAATGTCCACGACACAAACTAGGACATTTTGGGACTAACATATGGTTTAATTTTATTTCAATAATTCACTTTGAGAAGGCGCGCCTATATCCATGCCACATGCGCTCACACCAGGGATAGAAACTACACCTGCAAGTCAGAGGTGATTGGCCAGCTAAAGGTCGATGCACGGCACTCTAGACCACTAGGTCATCCCAACGCCCCTCTGGGCTAATGAAGATGGGCATATGACATGAAGTGTGCTATGAGGGAAATTTTGTCCAGAGAGTGGTCTTTAGGCCAGATTGTATATAAAATTCCAACTGTCCCGGGTTCTTTATAAGCACAGACTCACTGAGTCACTGTGGCCACTTTGACAGCCCCAAGACTGGGTTAATCCTGCTATCATCATTAGCCCACCCCATATCATATAAAAAAAAATGTAATATTAAATGACAGACCTTATGATTTCTGCCCATGCCTTAAAACAATAGACCTCCCCACCCCCATATCAATCATATAAAAACCGAAAAACTAGAAACAAAATGATTGTGGCCTTAAAAGCAGTTTGATGTTTAACTAGATACAATATTGGTCTGGATATAATAGAGTATTAAACATAGTCAATAGTCTTTATACTGACAATAATCAGCCATTGTTATAATTAAACAGGAGTGGCCAAACATTAAATCAATTATCATCTATCTATACAGTATCACAGCTTCTCTAAGAGAGAGACAGAGAGAGAGAGAGAGAAACAGAGACAGAGATGGAGGGCAAGGAGAGAGAGAGGGGGAGAGAGAGAGGGGGGTTTAATGTCCACTCAACACAAACTAAGTCATTTTAGGACTAACACATGGTTTCCTTTTTATCTGTGAAGTGAAGCTACCCGAAATTTGGGACTGTATATAAATAGAAACTAATTAATTAATTAAAGATCCCATATATATAAATTATCACCATACAATGTATTTATTCACATGACAAGCTTTTCATCAACTGGTTAGGCCACCAGATTACCGAGATTTACTTATAATAAATGATCTGGGCTCTTCTTCAAACAGTCATATAACTGCGTCCAGAATAAAGTAATGTGACTGAAATATTCAATATATTCATTTTTTTTTTTAAAAATTATATATTTGAACTATTAACTATGATAGCAAGAACAACCATGCCCTGTGTTCACAAAGCATTCTCAGACTTAAGTATAGAATTTACTCAACTTTCAATCACTGTTTATGAGAAATATCTTTGATCCAGAAACACAAATATTTGCACATAGCTTCTTATTGATGTACAATGTATTTGATCCATCAAAACAATAATAGTTTTATAACAGGCTCTATAAGGTGATCAATTTTGAGTAAATTCTCAACTTATGTCTGAGAATGCTTTGTGAACTCAGGGCCTGGGCTTTATCTATATCTTTATTTTAATTTTATTTCAATAATTCGCTTGCGCATAGGGGTCTTTAGCAGTGGGAGGAAACCAGAGAACCCGGAAGAAACCAGAGAACCCGGAGAAAACCCATGAGTTTAAACTAAGGAATTAAGACCTGTATGTGTGTAGGTAAATATATAATATAGATATATAATATAGATATAAATATCATATAGAACAGCTGTAGCATGTGTTTATATACAGATCAACAGTTAATATAGGTTTATGGTGTTGAGAAGATATGTATGTCAAATTCACACAAATGCTATAAATATATAAATCTATCCATATCTGTATGATATATCACCCTCCAGTAGACATATATATACATCCAAAATTATTAGTACATCCTCAAAGCTACACTACTTAAGTTTCATGGTATTTATGAAAAGATAAAAGGTATACCGAGACAAACTTATTTCAACACTGGTTTAATAACATTTTAACATTTTTAGAGTCTTTTTCGTCCATCTTGGGACTACTATAAACTAGCCCGTTCAGAAGCTTACATTGAACTGGTTTAAAAATCCTGGGGGTCGTAAAACCAGTTGTCAGGTAACTTCATATTCTTTATTTGGTTCTCGCACAATTTCGATAACACTGGCACTGCCTAACCCCGATATTTTCCCAGTTTAAAACTCCCAGCTCAAGACAGCTGTCTTTGAGAAGGCTTTTTATTTCAATCTGGTTCGTTTTGGCTGTCTGCTTAAAACCTCAGACTTCAGCTTGCTTTGAGCATGCACAGTACGCAATAAGTCACATTCCTGGGAAATATCGGATTCAGGCAATGCCAGTGTCATCGGAAGCGGCGAGCACCAAATAAAGAATATGAAGTCACCATGTGTAGTTAACTCTAATTGCAGACTGAAGAGATCAGAACACAACAAAATCCTGTCTTAAAAAGGGATTTTGAACTGGTTTACAAATAAGTGTGTGAACGGTACAACATATTACTACATAAGCATTTTAACGTAGAAATGATGGGCATTATCTATAACTGCTCAATATCCATTTGTCTAGAGCGTTGAATATTGGCTTCTCATTTGAATAAATGTCAAAATAATAGTTCATAAAACGTCCTACTACAGCCATATTTACTTCAGGAATTGACACATGTGTCTTGAAAAAGGCCAACCAGGATCAGTGGCTTTCAAGAGGCAATAAATCAACAGAATCTATCTCTCAACGCGGGACAATTATACAAGATCTGATAACTGAGTAAATAGGGAACAGAATTTGAATGAAGATAATTATATTCTATTTAACAATAAAGCTATTTACTCCTGGTAAATAAATCTCTACCGTATGACATATCTATTAAATAATGAACTGTTTAAACATATTCAAGTGTTTATAATACCCACAATCATAGCTTAAAGAATTATTCAACCGTGATCACTTGCGTTAAATGGTGTCAAGAGTTTCTATAGTACATGGGTATATAAAAAATGACGATGAATTACCTAAGTTAATTTGAATCTGATAGAACGTACCTCAGTTAATTTGAATCTGATAAAACGTTAAAAAGGCTAAAATAATTTTAGATAATAAGCGTAATTACATTATTCAATTTTTTATATTTTTAATTGAGTTCTCACATTATTATACTCGGAACTCAAACTAAAAGAGTTTAACTACAGTCATTTTTGGATTACATAGCAGAATATCATTTTGTACACTTTAATTTCATCATAACTTATATTGGGGTGGTTGGCCTGGGCTCAGTTATTTAAGTGCACCAGAGACCCACATGTCGTAATCGCCATAGTGAAAACCCTGCAATGGTATGTTATAAATACAGGATTCAAGCTGTTTATTTTTTTTTTAAAAGTCACAACTTTAAGTGTTTCTTTCATACATCACAAGAGGTGCTTGACGTATATTTAAATAACGTAACATTTTTTCTTTGTATACAAACAGATTTCAAAGTGGTAGATTTACACAGAACAAGTGAAACCTGTTGATATTATACTTCCTTCTGAATCTCATAAATATACAAATAATGACAGGGTCTCCTTTAGTCTTGTCCTTTAACCACAAGTCAATTGTTTTGAGTATTTTAATTCAGGTTAATGGAGGTTAGTTGTCTCTAGAGGAGGAAGAGGCCTGGAAATAATGGTTTTCGATGTACGTGACAAAATGTCAGGCACTAATGAAATACCTGACATTTTCAATTTAGTGCTTAGCCAATCAAAATTGAAGTATCTAATTTGGATTTTATCTTTAGTTAAGATTTCGAGAAACAGGGCCAAGGTGAGTGAGCTAGTGAGTAGTGTCTTACCCACTTAGCCCGGCTAAAGAATCTTAGCATACAACATGCAGTGTAATATCAAATTCCTGAAGCAATGGCCAGAGAAATCCCTCTCTGGCCATTGCTGGATTAGCTTCTGATTCTTGAACTTTTGCGGGATTATGTCTATTCTTCCCGTTCAATCAAAACTATCACTACAGCAACATTCCAGTACCTGACATTTTCAACTTGGATTTTATCTTTAGTTATGATTTCGAGAAACAGGGCCAAGGTGAGCGAGCTAGTGAGTAGTGTCTTACCCACTTAGCCCCGGCTACAGAATCTTAGCATACACCATGCTATGTAATATGAGTTAAACGATATATGTCAGAAGAGAGTAATTTGATGACATTTTCTATTATCTTCATTTTTCATTATTGTTTAATAGGAAGAACATCCAGCTCTTTATCAAAATATTACTTTATGCATCTTTAATGAAGCAGAAATAGAAAGGTATTTAAGCACAACTATAACTAAACACAGTAATTGATACTGGTGGTAAATAACATGTATACATACTATACATACAGCCTCAGGGAATATCAGTTTATATATCACATGTCAACAATATAAAACAACAAAATGACAGACAGTTTAACTTCTGACCTAGAGTAGACACAGGTCAAACAATAAAAGATTAATAAATAAATTATTCATGTAAATATTATTTTTAATGTGCTATGGTTTCATCAAATTCAATTCCTTGTCCTACATAGTATACAGTAAGTGCAGACGGTTTAGGGAGAGAAAGAGAAGGGGTTTAGGGAGAAAGAGAAATGGGAAATAACGTCCACTCGACACAAACTAAGTCATTTCAGGACCAACACATGGTCCAATTTTATTTTAATAATTCGCCTGTGCGTAGGGGTGACTGCACCACACACAATAGTTCAAGAGCCAGTGACGAAAAAAACTGCCTCATACGTAATAGAAGCTTTGACCATATTAATTGGCAGCTATTGATAGGACAAATTCAAAACACCCAGTCATACGATGTTTCGGTGGGTCATTTGGCTGGGAGGGGCAAATAAAAAGGGCCAAAAAGGGCTAAAATTTGCCTCATAAGTAATAGGATCAGAACTATTTCTAAAATGTTGCTATACAATGTATGAATATAAAAAATATAAATCTGACGACAAACAAACGGACAGAAAGGAAATGAGCTTCTGCTCTGCTACCACTTGGCTATTGGAGATGGGTTTATTCTCAAGGGATCTTGTACGTACACACCAATGTGTACATGGGACAGCTGCCCTTTGTCAGGCCCTTCGTCCTGCATCACAGACAAGGGATGAACAATGAATTTTCTCTGCAATTCAGGGATCGTATACCCAACCTCCAGCCTAGCAAGGCAGCATCTTACTCACTTAACCACAGTGCCCCCCCCCCCCCACTCATAACACACTGTATGCCATATGCCTGCCTTCATTAGCCCATAGCAGAAAGGTTGAACCCAATCTCTGTTCATTCATGCCTTATATAGATGTACATGTACCTTGTAACAGGTATTCAAGCTATTTGTAGTATTGCTATATAAGGGTATATTACCTGTATTAATATATCTACCTGATAATTACAATGTGTCAATCAATCATATTATACAGGTGTGTCTATAAATCATACTGATATACACCCATAGATTAATATATACTGGTATTTTACTCTCAGGTGAGATATAAACACAGAGAAATGGGGTTTAACATCTACTCAACACAAACTAGGTCATTTTGGGACTAACATATGGTTCTTAATTTTATTTCAATAATTCGCTTGCGCGTAGGGGTCTTTAGTAGTGGCAGGAAACCGGAGTGCCCAGAGGAAACCCACAAGGTTGAGAAGGCGCCCCTATCTCCATGTCACATACGCTCACACCAGAGCTCAAAACCACAGCCGCAAGCCAGAGATGACTGGCCAGCCAGAGGTCGAAGCGCGGCACTCTAGACCACTAGGCCATCCCAACCCCCCGACAGAGCAAGAGAAAGATTAACATCCACTGAACACAACTTAGGCCATTTCGAGACTAACATATATGCCACAGTTTTATTAATATACAGCTAAGATAATGAATAACAAACTAGGTTATTTTGGGGCTAACATACATGTATGCTTCAATTTTCTTTCAATAATACTTTTGAGCTTAGGGATCTATACATCTGATGGAACACGATTCTACTGGCACATGTATATTAGTATCTTACTCACAGGTAAAATAAGCCGCAAGATTGAAATACAGATGTGCATTTCGATTTGTTTTTTAATACTTTCGATGGCCTACAAAATGATTTAACAACAGTTTCGAGCATCAAAAGGTCAAGAACTTGCTGGGTTTTTTTTACTATAATCCGTGACATCCTTCAGAGCAAGTTAATGATAGCAACTCTTCCTGATCTTTGTGTAGTAAAGTTAAATAAAATTTTAAACTATAAATATGATCTGTGTTGTAATCAGACAGCATAAACAATTTCCTTAAACTCCTACCTGTGTTAAAGCTGCAATTTCATATTTTTCAGTTATATTTTTAAAATATATTAAAATAAAGCTTTAAAATAGATGGTATCTATAACAGTCCCACCTTGTTAAAGAATAATCCTATTAATCCTATAATTCACTATCGCCAGTTAAGAAATTGGCAAAAATATCATTTTCAACTTTAAATTCAAATGTTTGAAGATAGCTATTGCATGGAGGGAATGGAAAAACAAGAGAGGTAATTGTGTTATTATTTCCGATGTGAAAGATTTCTGAGTGTGGAGAATAATGCCTATGATTGTAAAATAGTGAGTTGACAACCTATTGAGACAAAAGACATTGAAAATTCCTGCTTTAAAACACCTGAGCAAGATGACTCGAAATAAACAAGGATATGAAATGAGATATAAATAAAGTTCATCCTCTCCAGCACCAACTGGGCCCATGGAGACAGGCATATGTTGGAAGGAATCTCAATCTAATTAAAATATAGATCTATATTTCGTTTCGTTTTTTATACTTTCGATGGCCTACACTCATGTAGATCTAACAAGTTATAGTGGGAGCTCACGTTCTATGACGTCAGGTATCAAGCACGGGACATTTGACCCGATAACGTCAGTCATTCGATTAATCAATTAGCGACCGCCATGCTTTTTAAAATCTACTTTTGTTTTATTTTGATTTCTATCCACCCTTGTTATTATAGACGTCATTGGCTGGTAATATCTACCCACAGTTCCACACATGAAAAGGTCAAATGGTCGATTCGACAGACCATTTGATAGGCATTTCAGGCAGAACGCTAGTTAAATAACAAGTCATCCAGATCCAAGAGTAGTAAAAACAAGTACAAACGAAATTTTGAACTATAAAAAACGAAACGAAATTGGATCTGTGTTTTAATCAGATTGAAGGAATCTGAAAGTGAATATGTTGTCGAGTGATTCTAATCATGTGGTGCACGCTACCCTGGGATGGAAAACGGACAAACAGTGAGCTACATGTATGATGGAAATTTTTCCAGGACAACTGCTCAACAGCCTACTCTTAAATCTGCCAAGGGATCTTTTATGTGCACTCCAATGTGTACACAGGATTTTATTTCTTCTAAATTGTAAGCTTTTTTTCTTTAATTTGAAGTAATTTTAATATATTTTATACTTTATTTCATGTACATGTATTATTATTAATGTATTTTATTGTAAGTCTTTTTATTCAAAATATTTTTAATACATTTAATATTCTTATTTAAATTATTTTTAATATATTTTATATTTTTTATTTAAAGGATTTTTAATATATTTTATATCTTTATTTAAAGTAGTTTTAATTAATATATTTTATATCTTTATTTGAAGTAGTTTTAATGTATTTTATATTTTTATTTGAAGTATTTATAGATTACAATAAACTTTTCTCTGCACTAGATTGACCTTTATGCTAAAGGAGTGGGCGCCATCAAAATGTTTTAAGATGAAATCAGGGTTTAATCATACTTATTGTTTAATATCCATATCATTCTGATGAGACAAAAAATTTGGATCCCCTTAGACATGTGCACAGTCAAATCCCAATGCACAAACTTTTAATTGAATTAAAGGGACATTAGATAAGATTAGTTAAAGAGTTGACTGTTCTCGCTTTTATAGTTAAAAAATAGATAATGAAAGAGAGAGAAATGGGGTTTAACGTCCACTCGACACAAACTAGGTTATTTTGGGACTAACATATGGTTTCATTTTATTTCAATAATTCGTGTGTGCATAGGGGTCTTTTACAGTGGGAGGAAAACCGGAGTGCCTGGAGGAAACCCACGAGGTTGAGAAGGTGCCCCTATCTCCATGCCACATACGCTCACACCAGGGCTCGAAACCACAGCCGCAAGCCAGAGGTGACCGGCCAGCTAGAGGTCGAAGCACGGCACTCTAGACCACTAGGCCATCCCAACCCCCGATAGATAATGAAAACAAAATATGATAAAAATTTCAGTCAAACTGCTTCACTCTGAACTGAGATATTTTAGCGATTCAATTCTAGACTAGTCTTGATCGTCATTACTAACACTGGTACAATACTGGATATCAGTGTTGATTTAAATTGACCAGTGAGTCGAAGACTGTGGATGATACAGAGTTAAAGACTGGATATGGTTGGGGTTTTTTATAAATATTACTACATGTATAATACGCTAAAAATAAAAGAAAGACAACTCACCTGTAAAGATTTTCCGCTCCATTTCTCATCCGTAATTCTTTATCAATCTGATCGTTAAGTTTTGATCTTCGTGTTTGTAATTTACCTCTGGCCGTCTGTATAAGCGGATCAGATCCCTACAAAAGATAAATTTCATTGAATAAATAATCTAAACCTAGACAGACAAACTTTGTCAATTCATGAAGAATTGACAATATTCTTTTATATACTATAACCTTCATTCATTCTATAATTGCTATTAGCAATAATTTCAATGAGAGAGAGAAATGGGGTTTAACGTCCACTCAACACAAACCAGGTCATTTTGGGACTAACATATGGTTTAATTTTATTTCAATAATTCGCTTGTACGTAGGGGTCTTTAAAAATGGGAGGAAACCGGAGTGTCCGGAGGAGACCCATGAGACTGGACAGGCGACCCCACTCCTTGCCACGTACGGCCGGGGATTCGAAACCATGCCAGTTGACTCAATGGCAGGCCGTATGATATAACGCGCGCACCTCCACTGGGCTAAAGGAAGATGGGCATACCATAACACCATACAGTGTGCTATGGGCGAAATTTTGCCCGTACAGCGGCACTCTCGTGATGAACCTCGGCCAATGCAGGGATCGAACACTCAACCTCCAGGCTAACGAGACGGCGTCTTGCGTACCTTCATGTAGTATGTTGTAACTTAGCCACCGTCCATGACTTTCAGTATACATAAAAAGCTGCATCAAATTCAAATTCATGAATAATTGACCATATTTTCACTATACTTCATTTATTACATAAGTCATGATTTTGATAAATCAATTCATCGCAATATGTACTTGAAGTACACAGAATTTTTAACTTTTAAATTTATGAAGACCGTGGAGCGTGTAAGACCTTAAGGCAGCTGTAGATGTAGGTTGTTTATATTATGTTTAAATCTGGCATGACATAAGCCGATTGTTTATATCCAATACACACAGCGTAATAACTACAATTATCGACTCTTATCACCTCTCTCTGTATGATATTATCTTATAGATTCAGACAATACCTGTACACACTGCGTAAAAACTACAAATATCCATTCTTATCTCACCCTATATGTATGATATCATTCTATAGATTTAGATCTGAAGCTAAAGCCAAAATTGAAAGGAGAGTTTCTACATAATTCAAGTAGCTGTCCCGCACATTTAAACGGGGTTGGATGACCGAATGGTTAACACATGCATGCTGCATCGTAAGGTCTGTCATTGAGTCAACTGGCATGGTTTCGATTCCAACGGATGTACATGACAAGGAGTAGGGTTGCTGGCAAACTCATGGGTTTTCTTTGGGTCCTACAGTTTCCTTTCACTACTAATAAAGTGTAACTTTTTGATGTATGGCCGTAGAGTGTCATGATATTCCGATATTACAAAAAACCCACTGCCATCTTTGTTTACACAAAATCTATTGGGCTTTTTTTTTAATCTGATATTTTGATTTATTATACAAATCAGAAATTAAATAATTAATCAGAGTTTATTAAGCTGTGAGAAATTCTCTGTTTTTCAAAAAATGCATCATGCAATCTAATTAAAACACATTACGTTTCATTTTTTATAGTTCAAAATTTTGTTTTATTTTCTTTACTACACTAGGATCTAGAAGAGTTGTTATATAATAGGCGTTCTTACTAATGTGAGGAATTAGACATTGAAACAGTCTTCTACGACAGCTTTTATTAACGGACACCCTGTGAAATCTGGAACTGACCCATTAAGATTTAGCGAATGAATTAACTTCTGTTCCTTGTTTGTGAAAGATAAAAACAGGCATGCGGAGGCTGAAGTAAACCATCGTTCAACTTGGAGTATGCAAGTACACAATGTACATGGTAAAGCTAAATGTAAACAAAACGTTCTTTCTAACAATGTTATCTTTGGCATAGATCTCGACTTTCTCGAGCCGTCTTTATTTCTAATATGTTAATGCTTATAAATTCTTAGTAAAGCTGGTTGATATGTACGTGTAATACACACTAAAAATATTCTACGTCAGCTGATTCTTTGAACATACATTATGCACGAGCTAAATCTCCCTACCAGGGTGGGGGGGTTGGGATGGCCTAGTGGTCTAGAGTGCTGCGCTTCGACCTCTAGCTGGCCGGTCACCTCTGGCTTGCGGCTGTGGTTTCGAAGCCTCGGTGTGAGCGTATGTGGCATGGAGATAGGGGCGCCTTCTCAACCTCATGGGTTTCCTCCGGGCACTCCGGTTTCCTCCCACTGCTAAAGACCCCTACACCATATCTTAGTCCCGAAATGACCTAGTTGTGTTGAGTGGACGTTAAACCCCATTTCTCTCTCTCTCTCTCCCTACCAGGGCCGTATGTAGGATTTTAAAAGTGGGGGTGCATCAGAGTGGTGGGTGCAATAACCTCCATGTAAGTGATAAAATAAGAAAGTTTGGATCAGGGCAAATGAACCAATTAACGTGAGGACGCTGTTAAAACCGACCGACTTGTCAGTGCCTTAAGAGCGTCACTGTGTGATTATAATCAAGTGTATTACCGGGTATTTTATAATTGAAAAATTGTCAAATTTTTTTTTTGGGGAGGGGGGGGAGATGAGTGGGGTGCCATTTTTCGGTGCGTTTTAATTTTCTGTGGGTGCAATGTCCCCCCTGCACCCTCGCTAGATACGGCCCTGCTCCCTACTGCAGGTCTTTCTTTCACTGTAACCCTTGTTTCATCTAACCTGATGTATCTAGCACTAATTTCTCTCACATTCATTCAATATCAATCTTTTGTTTACCAATTTGTAAAAATCGTTTAAAATAACCCAATACCATCTCATTTGCACTTGCGTCCAGGCCTAGAAATAACGGTTTTAGATGTACCCGACAAAATGTCAGGCCCTAATGAAATAGCACCTGACATTTTTAACTTAGTGTCCAACATGTATTAATAATATCAATAAAAAAGACAAATCAGTGCTGAATAAAATGACAGACACCAGAGATTTTGTGCCTGACAAAACGTGAATCTGACCTGACATTGTCTGTACATTACTTCCAAGCTTGTTGTGTCCAGTTTATTAAAGCTGACTGGTTTTTATATTCTTTTTTTTTTCAACTTTTAACATCATTACAGACTCGGATTGTACAGCACAGTAGAAGTTTATGGCTGGCCCCCGGATCCATTCACTTGATTTGATATTTGTTGCGCGTATTTCATGCAGTTGGAATCCGAAATAAGAATAGGTCATAGATTCGCGGTCTGAGCAAAATTTCCCGTCATAGCACAGTCAATCTAATTAATTTCAATGGCCTATACTACATGCAAATCTAACAAGTTATAGCGGGAGATCACGTTCAGCCAGTTCAGATGTCAAGCATGCGACATTTGACCCTATAACCTCAGTCATTCGATTAACCAATCAGAATCGTTGTTGCATTGTTTTGATTTCTATAGCTGATAATGGCTACCCACAATTCCGCACAAAAAAGGACAAACCCTCGATTCGACAGACAATTTAGAACTATAGAAACGAAATGTAATGGAATCTGTATTCAATCTCGAAACCAGAAAAATTTTTGAAGAAAATTTCTCTGGTGAATCGGGTTAGCCATTTTCCCCAGAAGTGACGAATCACATGACTGTCACATGACATTTATTTATTTCACGTGCCTGGATGATCGAATCACTTAAAAATATACCCACGCGTATAAGAATAGATCTTTACAAAAACTTTAATTTGTACGTTTAGGATCGAATTTTTTATGTCAACGAGTTGACTTTGACTCAAGGATCATTTTACAACAAACGAAATGATGATCCGACCTCTAGTTTACGAGAAATCGACCACAAAAGATTGACAAATCAGAGGTCAGAATGGGCAGGGCTTAGGTTTGGAAAAAATGGCCGGTCAAAGGAACCAGAGGCCTCCGGCCCCGCGGCTGCCTCTGGGAACGAGACTGATCTGTATTTTTTTCAGATTGTAACACAGTGCATGGAGTGTATCCATCTTCAATAGCCCAGTTGGAGCAGAAGAGTAGATTTATTTTTCTTTGCTTATTTCTTCTTGCCGTTAAATTCTTCAGAGTGTGAGTAAAACCTTAGAAAATTTAGAAACGTCTTCATCAACTTATTTCTGTCAAGGGAAGAGACCACACATATGTGCAAGAAAATGTTGTGTTTCTTTGGCGTGATTCGTGAGTACTTAGACATCGTAAACATGGATTAACCTTGTAAAAAGTCAGAAAGCCACATTCAACAAAACATGGATTCACACCTCAGCATTCCTAAAATACAGATCAGATTACATTTTTTTTGTCAGAAATCACTAGCTTCGTAACTTTCTCGTAACTGTTGCTAACTTCTTAAACCTAACAATACTGTCTCTTTGCTTCAATCCTTTTTCGTAACTGTCGCTAACTTCTTAAACCTAGCAATACTGTCTTTTTTCTTCAATTTTTTTTCGTAATGTTTCAAACTTTTTCCAAGTTAACAATAGCTTTTTGGGGGCTTAGAATCCTTGTCGTCCATAAACCACACAAAAACACACACAGATTCAAAAGTTGGATCTTAAAATGTGAAAAAAAGATAGAAAGTATAAGAAAGTCAACATTTAAAATTCAAGCTGTGTATTCTCAAAGATTATACTGCATATTTTCCCTCAAATCTGTCATGGCATTTGTTGCTTTTTAGAAAAGGGTTATTCATTGGAAAAATATTGTAGGTCTTACAGAAAGAGAGAGAGAAATGGGGTTTAACATCCACTCGACACAAACTAGGTTATTTCAGGACCAACACATGGTTCAATAACTCCTTGCTCATAGGGGGCTTTAGCAGTGGGACGAAACCAGAGTACCCGGAGAAAAACCATGAGGTCGGACAGACGACCCTACTACTTGTCACATACAACCTGGGAATCGAAACCACTCCAGTTGACTCAATGACAGACCCTATGATACAACGTACTTGTGCTAACCAATCGGCAGCCAAACACTTGCTTTACAGAAAAACATCTGACGTACATGGGCAAAGTTTACAGCATGTAAAACAAGTAATTCAACTATAAATACATGACACAATCCAATAAAATACAATTACTGTTCTCTTTCAAACTACCTTGTTCTCTACCTTCCTCCACAACCAACCCCATTCTCTCCCAAACTGGTCTAAACTCCTGACCAACAAGGATTACAGTTGTTGTTTTTTGTATTTCAGAGGAGAGCCAAAATAAGCTCCCCTCAATCAACAAATTGAAAAAAATGGCTCTCCTAAAAGGTTCTCCCAGTTTCGATAAGAGGAATGCTTTAGAAATTAAGGAGAGTGATTTAGAAATTACAGAGAGTGATTAGATATTAAAGAGAGTGATTGGTAGATAAATTTTACTAAACCCCCAATGACTTTGTACAGGAGAGTGAGTTTCAATTTTAAGGGGAGGGAAAAAAAACTTCCCTCGGTCGATATTCAGGTGAGCCGTAGGCACTCGAGAGCGATCACTCGCCTTAAAAAATAATGACTGAGATTATCTCCCTAAGCGACTTGATCTCCAACCCAATTCAAATCAGTTGTAATATTGTCTTCAACCGATTTGATCCCACTCCAACTAAACTGATCTCTTCTCGAACTGGCTTGTAAATAGAGGGAGAGGGAGAAATGGGATTTAACGTCCACTTGACACAAACTAGGTCATTTCGAGACTAACACATGGTTCAATTTTTTTTCAATAATTCGCTTGCAGATACAAGTCTTTAGCAGTGGGCAGAAACTGGATGACACAGAGAAAATCAAACCATTACTATATTCTGCAACTCTACACCCACAAACTTACTCGAAAAATAAAATCTTAATTTTTTAAAATATAAATCTATGTTAAAACAATGATTTTAACAGATTTAGAAGATGTTTAAGTTTTGTTTGCAGATCACAGACACACACATATCTAACAAACCGAACACAAAAATTTCTTTTAAAAATTTAAAGACAATAATCTTAATAAAGCTGTGACTGTCATCTTTCGAAGTTCAAACCAGACAACTTACAACAGATGACTACTTATTGTTTTGTTTGACTTCTGATCGTCAACTTTTACAGTTAGTAAAACAAGTACCGCTTGTCTCAATCTACAAAGATTTGCCATTTGTGAACTGTTTGGTTCGTCCCACCTCTATCATCAAACCGTCAGCGCAAACGGAGAGGTGTTGAATTAATTGTGTATACGTTTAATGGCTTTGTACATTTGCATGTTAATCTCACGTATTTGCTGAAGGTCATGGACTAATTAATGTAAACAAACTTCAGGGCAAACTCAGATTAAAGATACGCACGTTCTTTTGGTTATTTTTTTGTCCATACTCATTAAATATATGTTATGTAAGAGCTAAACCAGTCTATTGTAACTCTTTATTTTGGCGTCAAATCTGATATATAAACTATTAGACTTTATTAACAACATAGGCCTACAATCAACTCTCTAGGCTATTGAATAGACTTGATCTACGTGGAGTAGAACATCTCCAAGATTTAGAAATTCAGCGATAAACTGGAAATCTATTTTTTGAACTATGATAGCAAAAACCGATAGCTCTTTATCTAAATCTTACATAATGTATCATTGACGATGTTATCAATTTCAGTAGATCTTACATGTATAATTAAACATACATTATGCAAGAGCTAAATCTGCCTATTGCAAGTCTTTCTTTAGGCCTGAAATGTTATTTAAACTATTAATTAGACATTAATTAACTTATCAAGACCATAATCAACTCTCGATGCCTTCGTTAGCCTGCAATATTCAGTGGATTTGAATACATGTTGTAATGGTTGATTTAATGTAAAACTGGATAATCAAGACTTTGTTTATTATCATACCAATGGTAGCCGAGTAATGGAAGGTACATGTATATTTTAACCTAATATAAATGGACCATTGATTTTTCACTGTCTGTAACTTGCAATAGGCCCTATATAATCTTTTCACTGCATAACACCTTCAAAAATCTATTAAATATAAACCAGATAAAATAGGCCATAATTTTTTTATTGTTTAACTCCTTCAAAAATCCATTAAATATATAAAACCAGTTGAAATAGAATAAAAACTGACCAGAGTTATGTCAATATTTACACGCTTATTTTATCATTGATTTGTCTCCGTTTATGACGGATAAAGAAATGGTCAAAATAACGCAAGGTGTACGAGACTGCAGCAGAATGTCAACTATAACTGGGATTATGTTGACACAGTTCTGTATTAACTTCAATGAATCACTACATTTATTCAAACTTTAAAGGGCCTTAAAGATATATTATGTAAGATTTAGATAAAGAGCTGGTCGTTCTTGCTATAATAGTTCAAATATAGGTAATGCAAATTAAATATATTGAAAATTTTATTTAAATTGTTTTATTCTGGGACAAGACATTTGCCTTTGAAGGTCTAACCAGATGTGTCCACTGATTGAAACCACCTTACTCACTGTTCAAGGCTTAGCCTCACTTAACATTTTTAAATCAACCCACTAAATGGCCAAAACGCTCTAATCCATTTACAATCGAATACATCCAATTGCATTGGCATTAAAATCTACGATCCTTATAATTACCAGTAAAGCTTGTTTTGATGGACTTTTTGTTTATTGAACATAACACCACTGGGTGTAATTTATTTGAATACAATTACAACAATCCGTTAGAGGAGCTAAATCGCTAACTTTTGGGAACTAGAAATTTACCTAAATGGGTCGCAATGCATAAACTAATCTTTTATGAATGTATATAAACTGATTTACATTTATTCACATCCGTCTTTACTCTAATTTCAAATCAGTCATGTACGGCGAAATACGTCTGAAGTCTTAATAGTCTGCCGCTCTCTAGTGTCTGGTTATTCCAGTGTAAATTATTACATGTATGTATTTACCCAAATGGGTCGCAACGCATAAACTAATCTTATATGAATGTATATAAACTGATTTACATTTATTCATTTCCGTTTTTACTCTAATTTCAAATCAGGCATATACGGTGAAATAAGTCTTTATTGGTCTTAAATATTGGATATCACAACATCAATGTTTAATTAAATTGACAAATAATTTGTGTTTTCATTGTTGAAGATTTTGGATGATATTGAATTAGAGACTTAGCTACTTTAAGGAAACTTTTCTTTTTATTGTTTGTTAAGACGAAATGCTCGTTGAAACATTGCATACTCATAAAGTAATAAACTCTGCAGCCATTAAAACCCAATTTAACTTGTTTTAATCTAATTGATTTCCCAGGTAAATGTGAGGTGTTTTTATCAGTCAACATGATCAAATGTATTTTATCAGTTTATTCAATCAAAGGTCATCAACTCTACTAGTGTCTACAACTTCACTTCACCAGACTTTAAAAACACCCAATCTGATAAAACTTAAACAATACATTATGCAAGAGCTAAATCTGCCTATTGCGGGTCTTTCTTTAGGCCTGAAATGTTATCTAAATGCTAGCCTGCGATCTTTAGTGGATTATGATCCGATCTGCTGCTCAACTTTCCTTCATGATTTAATCATTAAAGGAATAACCGAGACATTCCTTTTTATCGTACCGACTTTAATTTAGAGGGGGTACATATACATGGTGAACGTATATATAGATTTTGGACATTAGAGGAATTATTGTATGTACGGGTAGGTTTCTCTCAAAACATCACCCATTACATGTACATTAAACATACATTATGGGAGATACGATAAAAAGCTGGCTGTTCGCACTATAATAGTTAAAAAATAAATGACGTAAAAGGAATATGCTGAATCTTTTATTAGCTGCAAATTGCTCCACTCTTAAGCCGACAAAACCTTATTTTAAAATCACTGTAGCCCCTTGATTGCAATTGTTACCATTATCACAGTTAATCATCAGTGGGGGTTAAACGGCAGATCAGATTCAAATCTAATGAAAATAACATGGCATCGCGAGTTTATCATGGCCATGTTAACAAGTATCTAGTTAATAATCTATACAACATTTCAGGCCAGAAATAAGCAGATTTAGCTCTTGCATAATGTATGTTTAAAGGGACAATAACATTCTTGCTGGCTTGGTAGCTCCAGAAAATAAATAATACCCTTTTTCTAAGTACTACGTAGATGTTTAAGTGTCCTACCTGTTGTGTAAATTATCCATTACAACCTATTTTACTTGTCCAGAGGGTTCGAAAATATTTTAAAATCCAAGTCACATTTGAAAAGGTTTACGTTAGACTTTTCAAATCAATTGGTTGAATTTTTCCAATTTTTTAAAATAGGTGTGTTAAGATGAAATTGATATCATCATTTAATTGGAATATTCTAAAATAATACGATTTGTTGACCAGAATGAAGATTGGAACATATTATTCAGTTACAACAAGAGTGTTATTGGGGCTTTAAGTACATATATTACGGGACCTTGGCTTTAAAACTTGGAGTAAGTGAGCGACATGTATTTTTCAATGGCTATAAGTTCAATTTCTTGAATCTGACATAATTATAAAATATACCATGAAAAAAGAAGCTGTCAGAAAATATTTCCATTTTTTCAAAATTGATAATAATGCTAACTTTTATCAAAAATACATTTACATAAAAACATTGACTCAGCTCGAGTATCAAGCCTCTCACACAGATAAAAGACATTGATAATGGGACAATAAACTGATTGTTTAGTTGAGTTCAAAGGGTCATCTTGCCTCCGAGGTATGATATATCAGTATAAAGACAGGTGAATTGTTATCAGATCTCCCTGTATATTTATGTCAATAATCATAAAACAACGGTCACCTTGCCATAAACATTCATCCACAGGGTTTTATTGCTTTAAATACCTGGTGACAGCGGATCAAATTTCATATCATACAAGAAGAATACTTGGGTACATTTCAGCAGATCACATTTCATATCATATAAGAAAAATACTAGGGTACATTTCAGACTGTTTAGAATTATAGAATATAGCCTAACAATTCGACTTGCACATGTCAAAAGCATTTTATAACTGAGGCACTGGAGGCGCCAGCCTCCTCACGAATAAAATCAAAGAATTTGGAAAAATCAAATGGGAGAAAAATGCTAAAACTGACGAGAAAAATGAAAATGTACCATAGTTAGGTGGGCACCACGTCTGACAAAAAGGGCCCCTCTGGCCAAGGGAAAGGGCCCCCGAGTCAGAGTCAATAGCTTTCTATACACTGTTACTGTTGAATCCATTACTGAATGAGAATGCAGGGCCCTCATGGCGAAAGAGGGCCCTCAAAATAGCCGCCATGATAAACCTTAAAACGCCCCTGGCACATGTTTGGATTCATATTCATTTTTGAGATCCAAGGAAATGAGATGGGGTTTTAAAATCCTTCTGTTCTGCCTACGCCATACAGTGTGCTATGAGGGAATATGCGTGGACAGCAGCACTTCAGTTTACTATTTGAATTTCAACTTTGAAGGGATTTTTTCGTACACGCCACAATGCGTACACAGGACCTTGGTTTTCCTTCCCATCATAATGACTAAACGTTGTCCCTTGCCAGGCCCTCTGTACTCCACTGCACCACTGACAAGAGGGAGCCATACGAGAAAATTCTGATGAACTAGTTTGGAAGGGAGTTAAACATCCCTCAAATGATGTTCAGAGACTTTATCAATTCTTTTGTCAACTGGTCAGTGGTCATACTTTGAGCGCATTTGAAACCATGCCAGTTGACTCAATGAGAGAGAGAGGGAGAGAAAGAGATAGAGGGATGGGGTTTAACGTCCACTTGACACAAACCAGGTGATTTCGGGACTAACATATGGTTTAATTTCATTTCAACAATTCACTAGCGCGTAGAGGTCTTTAGCAGTGGGAGGAAACCAGAGGACCCAGAGAAAACCTACGAGGTTGGACAGGCGACCCTACCAAGTACAACCGGGGATTCAAAATCAATGACAGGCGTTATGATACAGTGCGCACATGTTATTTATAACCATTCGACCACCCAACTCCCAACTCAATGACAGACCATCCAACCCCTTCGTGTCCCAACAGGATCAGTCACTTGGTATGTGACATAATTTATCTTATCGTAGACTATGCTTTATACGAGGTGTGCCCTAAAATCAAAATATGTGAAGGGTTTTATTTATCTCTCTTCTTGTATGATTCAAGATAAATAATCTCGTCATAAAATCTGTTTACATTAAAAATCAAATTCAAAGGTTTTCAAATATTTCTATTCAGTTCAGCAAGTGCAGTTCAAATATTTCGTCTGTTGAAATGAAATAAACAATTGTCAAGATCTCAAATTCATAATAAAAAACAAAATAAATATCCATCTAGTCAGCCTATTTATACATATTTATTAGCTTACACCCCAAGCAACTGTACAAGAAACCCTTAACAAAGTTAAAATAATAACTGACCCTTATCTAAAATCTTGCTACCATGATTTCTTACATTTAATACTGATATATAGTGCAAGAAAGTCCCTTGAGATTTTCCGGCATGATTTCTCCTCGTCAAAAAAGGTCTGACAAGGATAAATTTCCGTTTTAACAAACTGCCTGACATATAAGGTGCTTGTAGCAGCATAGCGAATATTCACTGCTGATCAGTGTGGCCCTATGTATGGTACAGTGTATAGACTCCAGTGTATGATACATGCCCTATGTGTGGTTACATGTATCTATACATTGTATGGTATAGCCTCATATGTATGTTACAGTGTATAGCCTCCAGTGTATGATACGTACGCCCTATGTGTGGTTATCTATGTATAATGTATTGTTTGTTCAGATCAGTAGGAGTATTTACCCAACTATTTACTGTCATATAAAAGAAAGGATATTTATCATATCTTACATACAACAGATCCGATAAATAGAATCTTGATGACAGGTCACCTTTATGTAAACATTCTCCTACAGATACTGTATTAATGAGAGAGAGAGAGAGAGAGAGAG
Source organism: Patella caerulea (assembly GCA_036850965.1). Taxonomy (NCBI): domain Eukaryota; kingdom Metazoa; phylum Mollusca; class Gastropoda; family Patellidae; genus Patella; species Patella caerulea. Next base: position 57,591,016 of record JAZGQO010000006.1, on the reverse strand, counting down.
AGAGAGAGAGAGAGAAATGGGGTTTAGCGTCCACTCGAAACAAACTAGATCATTTCAGGACTAACATATGGTTTAACATTTTTATAATGCTGTCACCGCAAAACTAACAGGGGGGTGGGGGATGGATGACGGGAATAGAAAGATCCACTCCACACAAACTAGGTCATTTTAGGACAAACACATGGTTCCATTTTATTTCAGTAGGGATAGAGAGAGAAATTGGGTTTAATGTCTACTCGACACAAACTACGTCATTTCAGGACTAACACATGATTCCATTTGATTTCAATAATTTGCTTTCGCGTAAGGTTTTTATGAGTGGAAGGAAACAGGGGAACCCAGAGAAAACCCATGAGGTTGGACATGCGACCCAACTCCTCGTCACGTACAATCGAAAGGGAGAGAGAGACGCTAGGTCATCTCGGAACTAACATATGGTTTAACGCCTACATGTATTGTTCTGCAGGGAGCTAATGAAGATGGTATATTGATAGATTATGACATGTACCTGTAGGTAAATATATTTGACCAGGTGTGATTAACACATTCCTATAGATGTACATGTATATATACACTGTGTATAGATCAATAGGAGTTTACTGTGGTATATTACATCATATATCACGGTATTATATCACACCTTACATAGGTACATGTACATCTATGTCAATATTACAACACTGTATACAGGTAGTAACCACATGTACATATTGTTGATATATTTATAGAGAGAGAGAGAGAGAGAGAGCAAGAGAGAGAGAGAGAGAGACTACAGTATATCATGTTGGGGTTAAAATAGTTGGTGTGTGTGTTCATATATGGTTGTATCATAAGGTCTCAATTGATGTGGTTTCCCTGTAGGATCTGCATATTCATGTACCATCAAGAAATTTGTTCTACAAGTGGTAGACCTTAGATATACTATAAGATTAGGTCCTGTTACATGTACAACACGGACACGACAAGGAAAGTAGCCCTGTTTCATGTGCGACAAGGAAATTAGGCCCTGTTACATGTACGACAAGGAAATTATGCACAGGTAAAACTATCCGACATACATACATGTATCATAATGAAAGAACTTGAAATTTGGACAAAATCTTCTACCCATCAACTTCAAAAAATACTGCATGTAATAGACAATATAACACATGGAAATGATTCTAGTTTTTATGACAAATTTATGAGGTAACATTATATTGTAGGTATAAAGATAGATGTCATGAAGGTTAAGTTACTTGACAGTATTATGTCATATGTATAGAACACACCTGTCAAGTTTAACATCTATATGATACCTATATTATATAACAGGTAACCTCAAGGGCCATGTCCTTTCATTGGTTATAAACATATCAAGGAACTAACAGGCCTAAATTACATGTAAGGGGTCAATTTGTCATACATATGGATCATTGGTAATAAACATATCAAGGAACTAACAGGCCTCAATTATATGTAGGGTCAATTTGTCATACATGTATCATAATACATGTACATCTTTGAACATTGATCAACTTTTTTCTTGTGATTTCTTTTAAGCCTTTGATTAATCTGTCATATCATCGATGATAATAAATAATAAATATTTGAAGTTTGACCTTACATGTACATGGATTGATACAATCTGTTTCACAGAGAATTACTTACGAATTAACTGCTTCGGGCAAAATGATGCATTTTATTCATTTTAATACCGATTTACACTAAATAAGAAATATTTTTGAACTACAAATACTTCAAACCTCTTTATCTATTTATCTTATACATAAAAAAATGTTTGAGAATTTAATTGTCGGAGTAAAAATGTTAATATGCCGAACTCATTAAGTCTCGTCGAAACATGCTTGTCAGTGATTGTAGCGGCCAAGTGATATTCACTGCGGGACCAGTTTAGGATTGATTACTACTTTCTTTCTACTTATCATGGTGGCGTATCGGGTTCAAAATGTGATCTGCAGTAGAAAGTAGAAAATAATTATCCAAAATGGACATTTTCGTGTGCGAAACATATACCACTCGTGCTTTTCAACCTAATACGTCCACCTTTTCAACGTTAAGTCGTAAATATTCTACTTTCAACAGCAGAATTTCTACTTTCAATAATCAACTTTTGACATTCAACTTTCATCTTCAGATTTTCTACTCCAGATTTTCTGCTCTAGATTTTCTCCATGCATTTACGGAAATAAATTTGATCACGTGACTATTTCTGCATGTCATTAAAATACATGTAACACTAAGCAATGAAATGCAATGAGGTTTAACGTCGTACAGCGGCACTACAGCCTACTCTTGTCTTGAATTACAACTGAATTCATATCCCATCATACATGCATGATGATATAGGATAAACCACAAGATCATGACACTTCTCTCATAAAAATGTGGTTTTACAACTTTTTTTATATACATGTAGCTGGGGCCTGTTTCACGAAATTTTAACTAAGATAAAATCAAATTTTAGGAATTTGATTGGACAATACTAGATTAATTGTAGTTCTTAGCCAATCAAAATTGAAGTATCTACTAAAATTTGGATTTTATCTTTAGTTGAAATTTCGTGAAACAGGGCCCTGATCCGCCCTTGCAGAGTCAGGGCAGAATTTAGGACATTAAACCCCAATTCTTTTCATTTCTATTGGGCAGCAACTACAAGTTGCATAAAACAAGCCAAGAACTCAGCAGTGTTAAAAGGAAGGAGTGAAAAAAGTGAACAGCACATAGTTTAAAAACAAAAAATAACAACACTAAAAAATAGCTACAAGTCAAATTTAGATTCCTAGCTGCATAAAAGAAGCTAAGAACACAACAGCGTTCGTAGGACTTAGGTATGTAAAAAGTTGATAAATAAAAGCCGTCATTGGCTTGGCAACAACTATGATTATTTACACTAGCATTAACTGGGGCTTTTCATGTGGAGACCTCTCTCTCTTCATGTATACATACAACATGTAAAATATGCGAGGACATGAATGAAATAAAGGGCTTAGTCTAACCACATTTAACTTCACTAATTATCTAACAACATAACTCACGTAAAAACAGAACACAAGAATAATTCCATCGTAAGACCATGTACATGTATAAGGAAGATGAGACAATAAATTTCATTGTGCCAGAGTAACTTATTTGTTTAACCTCCCACATTGCCATAATAATGTTTTGCTCCTAAACTGGGCTAATGAAGACGGGCATACGCCATACAGTGTGCTATGAGGGAAATTTTGCCCGGGCAGCAGCGCTACGGCCTACTCTTATATCGAATTCCAACTGCCAAGGGATCTTTTACGTGCACGCCAATGTGTACATGGGACATCGTTTTTTTGTCCCATCCAAATAACTAAAAGATTTTCCTTGCCAGACTCCCAGTACTGCATGTTACATGAAAAACATTTTGGACAACTGGTCATTTTCGCGTTTACATCCTACTGATTTACCACTTAGACAAATTTATACCGTAATAACAAATTTATGATGATGATTTTTTTATATAGTCTGTCTCTGATTTACAGGGCTGGAAATAACTGTTTTAGATGTACCTGACAAAATGTCAGGCAATAATGAAATAGTACCTGACATTTTCAACTCAGAGCCGGACATGTATTAATAATATCATAAGAGAAATCAGTGCTAGACAAAATGACAGACACAAGAGGTTTTGTGCCTGACAGAGCCTGACATTGTCAGTGACAGCCGCTTTATTTCCAGACTTATTTTAATCAATAATTACTCCCGTGCATGAAATCACAAGGTCTGCCATTGAGTCAAGTGACATCAGGTGCAGATCCAGGATTTTTTGCAGGGGGGGTAAATTAGATTCAATTTGGTGCATTCTGACGTATTTCCGGAAGGTAAATTTCAAAATTACAGGTCTAAAAATCACCAATAAAATCGCATATATATTTAAGTTTCAAATTTTCAAGCCTGAGCAGGGGGGGTCCATACCCCCTGGACCCCCCTCTGGATCCGCGCCTGGACATGGAATCCCTTCTTGAATATGACAAGTGACTGTGTAGAGTGGTCTTTAAACCCCATTTCTCTTTTGCTCTTTAATGTTTTTGTTTCAACACTTACATGTATGTCTGAAGCAAAATTACAATGTACACAATGAAAGTTGATATTTCTGTACATGTACTACATACATGTAGGAAACCACATTAATTTAAATGCACCACATGATCATAGTCTAAAAAATATTCAGGATAGTTGACCTGAAGCTCACGATTTTTTACAAGTAATTATATTTTCTATGCATCATTTACAAAAATATGAATAATGAATAAAAAGCACAACACAATTTATATGAATAACAATCAGTGGTTCATACACGTACATATATAGCGCGACGTTTCGACAAGTATTCTTTTGGGGTGGGGGGGGATAATTAGTAAACTAAAAGGTAATATTTACGGCCATAGAAGAAGCCATATGACCTACATGTATGTATTTACAATACAAAGAGACAGAGACAGAAAGAAATGGAGTTTAAAGTCCACTCGACACAAACTAGGTCATTTTGGGACTAACACATGGTTAAATTTTATTTTTCAATAATTCGCTTGCGCGTAGGGGTCTATAGCAGTGGGAGGAAAACGGACGACCCAGAGATATGTTACAATACAAAATGATTGGTTGAATTGGAAACATATAAATTGTGTTGTGTTTTTTAATGTACTCCATCACTAAAACATTTAGTGATTGAGCAAATTAATAAAATGCCATGCAGGGATTTCATAGATAATGAATGGTTGACTCTTTCATACTTTATCAACAATTTAATTCATACCATAGAAATCTGATACATAATTTTTTTTTTTAGGGAATAATTATGCGCATATAAATATATGTGCAGCGAGAAAGGATCATCTACTTGACATTCCACCACATGCTGGGAATTCAATCGACCACGTAAATAACCCTATCCTACAGTATGTAAATGTATATATGTATGTTATCTTTCATACATGTCAAATATTTTATTACTTAGTGTACTGTGGTATTTAAAGGGACAATAACATTCTTGCTGGCTTGGTAGCTCCAGAAAATAAATAATACCCTTATTCTAAGTACTAGATGTTTAAATGTCCTACCTGATGTGTAAATAATACCCTTATTCTAAGTACCGGTACTAGATGTTTAAGTGTCGTACCTGTTGTGTAAATTATCCATTACAACCTATTTTACTTGTCCAGAGGATTCGAAAATATTTTAAAATCCAAGTCACATTTGAAAAGGTTTACGTTAGACTTTTCAAATCAATTGGTTGAATTTTTCAAATTTTTAAAAATAGGTGTGTTAAGATGAAATTTATATCATCATTTAATTGGAATATTCTAAAATAATACGATTTGTTGACCAGAATGAAGATTGGGACATATTTTTCAGTTACAACAAGAGTGTTATTGTGGCTTTAATATTAATTGACTGAGAATGTCAAGTCAAGTCACTATGTTTTATATCAATTGGCCTACATACAAGTTTATGAATTTGGCTTCATCCCCAAACCGGTTCTATTTCTATTAAAGAATTTGTTAACCCTGAGGCATATAATCATTTTATACAAAAATTACAATGATGGAAAACATCGACCACAAGGTCTCACAACATCTTGTAACAACTCTTAACACAGAGGGAAATGGGGCTTAACATCCACTCAATCAGACACTTTGGGAATAACATACAAGCACATGTTAGGTCTCAAAATCCACTAGTACAACTGTAATAATTCAATGTATCAATATCAAGAAAGAAAGAAAGAGAGAGAGAGAGAGAGAGAGAGAGAGAGAGAGAGAGAGAGTAAAGGCTGGTTAGGTGAACCTACTCATTCATTACTACAGATTTAAACTTTAAACATCCCTTCTTGACACAATGACAGGCCTTACAATTTAAAGACCATTCGACCCCATCCACCCACCCTGATTCTGAGGAAGAATTTAATTAAATCACCTCATCTTTGTATCTCTTTAAAATACCTGTACGCATGTATACATGTATTTAATCTAAGAAGATCATTTCAATTTGACAAGAGCGTTTTGCTGTCAATAGTAGTAACTCAATAGCACCCTAAGTATTGCAAAACATGAAGACAGGGAAAGACAGGCCTACATGTAGGTTCTAGATAATATGCATACATTACAATACCTTGGGCAATATTGACAGTATGGTTGTCATTCAAACTGTCAATAGTGCCCAATGTTTACGTATTGCAAAAACTGACAACTTTTATAGACAATATGTATATTGTATCTTTTCTTGTCAGTTCAGTCACTTTTTGGAAGATTTGGGGTGATATTGACAAAAAATAATGATGTCAGTGAATAAACGGATCCTAATAATATACAGTATGGTTGTCATTCAAACGCTTCTTCCTGTTCCCACGTCTAGTATAGATGTTAAATACCGTTAGTCACAGCATGTTTCAGCATCTGGCCTTAAAACTCGATGTACCGTTTGACATCTTTTAAAATTAACATAATTTTATAGCTTGACTTTATAAATAACTTTTATGATGGCCTTAAACAGTTTAAAACCAAACTGTAGAATATATGTAGATGATTTTTTTTTATTACCATGTGGACACATTGTCTCCACATTTACTTGATTTTCACAGTTTTCACCCATAGTTAGATACAGGCTCTATTTATTTTTCAAATATTCAAAAGTCGGAACAGCCGAATCATATCAAAATAAACTTTAGATTTACAAAGTAGACTACATGTAAATGTATAAAATATAATTTTATAGTCTGTGACATTTTTATCAGGGGTCTTAAAATCTTTCCAGCACAAGGGACACAAAGTTTCAACCCAAATATTAAAAACTGAGGCAAGGGAAAGGGTAAGGATGGGCCTCAATTTTGTAATGAAAAACAGAATCTGTTCACCTTTTAAAGGGACAATAACATTCTTACTGGCTTGGTAGCTCCAGAAAATAAGTAATACTCTTATTCTAAGTAATAGATGTTTAAGTGTTCTACCTGTTGTGTAAATTATCCATTACAACCTATTTTACTACTTGTCCAGTGGGTTCGAAAATATTTTAAAATCCAAGTCACACTTGAAAAGGTTTACGTTAGACTTTTCAAATCAATTGGTTGAATTTTTCCAATTTTTCAAAATAGGTGTGTTAAGATGAAATTTATATCATCATTTAATTGGAATATTGTAAAATAATACGATTTGTTGACCAGAATGAAGATTGGGACATATAATTCAGTTACAACAAGAGTGTTATTGGGGCTTTAAGCTGGCGTACTAATACATGTATCGGACTACACATGTACAATAAAGCTACATCTATAACCCCGTTTACATTACAAATTTTAAGCGTGCCAAGTACCATTCCTGGTTAATTTTTATGTAGTGTAAACGGGTAAAACACAAGCGTGTCGTACCGAGTACCGTGCCAAACTGGCCCACTGCAGTGAGGTGATCTCGGAACCGTACCAAGAACGGCTCACTTCAAATTTTCGTAGTGTAAACGCTAACCGGTCTGAGTACGGATTACTGCGCATGCGCCAAATGAACCTTGACCTTTTTTCCTGCAAACTTTGACAGTTCTGTCATTATTTTTGTCAAAATGACTGCTCAAACTAAATCAGTCATCATAATTGTTTTCATCTGGGTAATTTGTACAGGGACTGAAATTAACTTTTCTGTGAAGAGTTCCACATTTGGCACGCTTGGCACAGTTCTGAGACCGGTTATTTTAGAGTAATGTAAACGGGTCAATTTCTTGAAATTTATCGCGGCCTAGTACCGTTCCCAGTACGGCACGCTTATCGCGGCCAAGTGTAAACGGGGCTTATGACACAAAATGAAATCGGGTTTTAATGTCCTACTGTTCTACAAGACTGGGCTACATGTAATAAAAGCAGTAGAATAAAATGGCAGGGGTGTTATGTTTATAATTTTTGAATGTGTTAATTATTGTTGGGGAGAAAGGCTGATGGGTTTTAATGTCCTCCATACACAAATCAGGTCATTTTGAAGCCACAGCTCCATTTGACTCAATAAGAGACTGTATATTTTAAAGCCCCAATAACACTCTTGTTGTAACCGAATAATATGTCCCAATCTTCATTCTGGTCAACAAATCGTATTATTTTAGAATATTCCAATAAAACGATGATATAAATTTCATCTTAACACACCCAATTTAAGAAATTGGAAAAATTCAACCAATTGATTTGAAAAGTCTAACGTAAACCTTTTCAAATGTGACTTGGATTTTAAAATATTTTCGAATCCTCTGGACAAGTAAAATAGGTTGTAATGGATAATTTACACAACAGGTACGACACTTAAACATCTAGTACCGGTACTTAGAATAAGGGTATTATTTATTTTCTGGAGCTACCAAGCCAGCAAGAATGTTATTGTCCCTTTAAACCCCACATATAAAGAACACTCGACCTCATAAACACTTTGTTGGTGAAAAATGTCATTTCCAGGCAATCAAATCATAATTCAGTCATTTTCAGCCATTGTTTATATATCTTTACAAAACTTCTGTTCATGGTATACAAATCTAAATCAAGTGTCCAACAAGTAGCTATTAAACCTCTCCAACTTGTAGGTCCAATATATAAAACTGGATTGTGTAGATCTAATTTGATTCTTCGGTTGATTATGGGAAGGACATTATTGAAATAAAAATTAGGAAAACAGAGGGGACGGCAAAACACTCCCTTAAAACTGTATTAAAGCTGGACAGGCTTAGACATCTGTGAGGATACTGGATCAAAAAATGATACCGGCGGGTCGTGAGAGTAGTAAAATAAAATTCAAAAATCCCTGTGCAACAGCATCACAAACAGACTGTACTAGGTAGTATAGAAGATTTAATGACACGTTTCGGGTAGATATAGCCTTTATCAACTGATAAATAAAAATTGTTTAGAATGGAAAGTCAGTGGATGTTAAACCCTATTTCTCTCTCTTTCTCTGTCCTTCCCATAATGAACCGAAGAATCAAATTAGATCTATCTACACAATCCAGTTTTATCTTAGCAGTGGGAGGATATCGGAGGACCCACACAAAACCGATGAGGACGAACAGACGAGAGAGAGAGAGAAAAGGGTTTTAACGTCCACTTGACACAAACTAGGTCATTTCGGGACTAACATATGGTTTAATTTTATTTCAATATTTCGCTTTCGTCTAGGTGTCTTTCTTTAGCAGTGTGAGGAAACCGGAGGACGCGGAGAAAAACGATGAGGATGAACTCCTTGTCACGTTCAACCAGGGACTCGAAACCACGCCAGTTGACTCAATGACAGACCATTCGACCATCCAACAAAACATTAAATTTTTGTTTGAAAATATCAAGCAGAAGTCAGTTAACTAATTTGAGTTCTGTTTTTGTCTGTGGCTGTGGACCTACAATTTTTGATGTAGACACACTTACTCCTTTCACAGCACATATCAACCTAAGTAACATTTTACAGCCCTTTTGGTTTGGTCCAGAAGTACTGGCACATGCACAAAGGGGTCCGCACCACATACAAAGTATCGCACAAGACACAATATTCCACTGGCACCTCAAACAACAAACTAAATATCAGATCAAGTAAATAGATCCTACTGAAAGAAGAGAATGCTAACTAGTCCGCAGGTTGAGGTTCATTAGTCCATCGACATTTATTTTTAGGGTTAGGGTTTTTTGATACATGTGCTTATGAAGCTCTTCGGATCTTCCAACATATTAAATATTATTGTTTTATAATGTTAATGTTATGTCAGACTTAACACATTCTAGGCAAGTCCAATTTCTCTCTCTATATATATATGGCCTGGGTTGATCACAATTCATTTTTAAATGTATCAAATAAAATAAGCCGTGTATGTTTGTTGTCATTTCTACCGTCATGGAGAAAATCAGCTGATTGACCTACTAATAAGTAAATATAATTTTCTACAATTTAAGTTAATTTGGCCTACTACGACATTCCATCGCCAACATCCTAAATTTAGTGAAATTCCTCGAGCCCCACCTACCCGAGTAACCTAGTGAAAAGGTTCAGAGAGAAACCAGTTGCTGTCGGTTTCTACACATGCACGATAACCATCGTTTGACAACATTGTATCAATAACTTTCCCAGTCAAAACATTCCATACCAACACTCAACTGACAGGATGGAAAGTTTCGTTGAAATTAGCTAAACACTCTTACCTTTCTGCAGTGTCGTTCATTATTATTCTTTATCGACACCACGCTTTTATGTAGGGCACTCATTTTTGGCTTACATCCGTCCTGTCTACGAGTTAAATCCGTTAGATGGTTTGAATATTTACGTTCTGCGTTAGACTACTCATGCGACATGACTTCTGTTCGATCAACCGTGACCTCGCGAACACGTGACGTCACGAGGGACCGTTTTGTTTTTCCATGCTTGTAACAGGTGCGCGTATTATGACGTCATGTACAGCATTGATATTTTGTTGATATTAAGAAATTACATTGTTATTAATTCAGAATTATGAATGAAAACAGTGATTCATTCATAAATAAAAGAAACATGACTTGCATTCCTCCACCCGTTAATAGAACTTTCTGAGTTTTTATGTGAGCTAGATTTAGAATTCTAAAAGTTTATTAGCAGAATGCTCACTATGTTGTAACGACATAAATCGATGCTGCGTAGTAACCTAAATTCGAAAAAAATATTAACGGATAATACATGTATTTTACTATCTGTATTTTAGCGGCATTAGAAAAGAAAGTGCATGTTCCGTGAGAGTAATTTAGCTCGAACCACTGCGGCCTATGGCTATACTCTTACGCTTATTATTCGGCTATTCTCGTGTCGGCCTTATATGTATGTCTGTCACATATTATGATGTTTGAATTATTCTCTCCTGAATGGATGTTTTGGTACAATAAATCAATATCGAATATCAATTGTAAGGGCTCTTCTACGTGCACGCCAGTGCGTACACGGGACATCGGGGGTTTTGTTTTCTTTTGTTTTTTTGTTGTTGTTGGGGGGGGGGTGCAACCGAACGACCCCTACGACGAGGCGAATTATTGAAGTAAATCTCGTAATGACCTAGTTTGTATCGAGTAGAGGTTAAACTTTATCCCCCCCCTCCCTCCTCTACTAATCGTCGATTTAGAGCAGTGTTTCTCGGCCCTTAGTTCCCGGCTCCCGCTTACCCTTTGGCTGGGTCCCCATACTGCACAACTGACAAGAGAGACTATGTCGAAAAATCTCGATAAATGTTCGTCGTCTTCACTTGAATCGCACTAGAAAATGTGTATTAAACATGATGATGAATGTGACTTTATTTGTATATTGCGGTTTGTGTATTCATTTTGTATATCAATGTTATGTATATTCTCCGTTGTGTATACCATCAGCTGTGTATTGGGCTTTGTATATTCTAATTAAATGTTAATAAATACAATTATGTTCTAGAGTCTTGAGTCTTTTTCTTCTGACACACCGAGATCAGTCCGTACTTTTGTTAAGAAACACTAGATTTGTTGGATCGAAGACCCGTTCGTCCGTTGTAATTCAGACATCAATTATAACGGATCTATACAATATATTACCTTTGTTATTTTAGAAGTGTAAATTCAAATTACTGAACAAAATATGGCTGGGGAGGTAAATTTACTAGGAAAGTTCCAGGAGCTAAAGAAACCAAACGGATGGAGAATCCCTGCTAGATCGACGATTAGTAGAGTGCGCGTGATATAACGGTACATCATACCGTTAGACCACTGTAAATCGTGGATCTTACATAGTCTCGTAATAGAATAATATGTATCTCCCCTGGGGAGGTCCTTGGGTTTACCCACCCTACGCCCACAACACAGTCTTGCTTATCCCTGCCCCAACCAAGTGCCGCTCTGGGCTCCCCCAATTCCCTCATTTATGTATAGCATGACTATTAACAATATCTTACCCGGAAAGGAGTAAGACGTATTGCGACGAAGTTGATCATAAGGAAGTATCGCAGGTAAAAATGAAATTTAAAAAATATAAAACTTCCTGTTCACACAAAACAGCAAGGAAGATGTAGTTGAAATGTTAACACAAGTGATCTATAGCCATGAGTGAAAATATCCGGTCAGTATTTCCCATCACGTCCAACTTATTCTCAAGCCCAGTATACCATTTGAGACTCCTCGAAATGATGTAAATATTTCAAAATTGTACTTTTGAATTTCCAGTCATTATACGAACTAATTTAACCCCTACACAAAATCAAATTTTGTATTAACAAAAAAATGATGAAATCTTTCAACCATTCAGCAAATATTGATAATCCCGCCCGAAGCAAACGAAACACTGAGCGGAGTATTGCCAATGTTTAGTTTCAGGTTTACTTAGATTTCGGTAAATTTATCCACCGCGACGTCTGTATATAAACTCACATTGAAATAAACATTTCCGGTTGTATGTAAAAACATATTTTTTAAAAATGTTAACGTCTTATCCGAAGAAAAATCTTTTTCGATCCCTCACCAACCCTGATGTAGATTTAGGACATTTTGTCACAAGAAGTTAAGAGAGATAGGGAGCGAGAGAGAGAGAGAGAGAGAGTGAGAGAGAACACGGAGAAGTCCACGCGGTTGGACAGGCGACATAACCGGGGAGTGGAAAGCACGTCAGTTGACTAAATAACAAACCTTGTGATACAGCGCGCACGTACTAACCATTCGGCCAACCTCCCAGAACCCGACATCAACCCACTCCCCCGCCGAGAAATTCAGTCGTCTTCTATAATATATGGTAGACTATGAAGATAATAGGATGGACTGGGGTAGCCTAATGGCCAGTCGAGGGGGATTGGATGGCCTAGTGGTTTAGAGTGCTGCGCTTCGACCTCTATCTGGCCGGTCACCTCTGGTTTGCGGCTGTGGTTTCGATCCCTGGTGTGAGCGTATGTGGCATGGAGATAGGGGCGCCTTCTCAACTTCGTGGTTTTCCTCCGGGCACTCCGCGAATTATTGAAATAAAATTAAACCATATGTTAGTCCCGAAATGACCTAATTTGGGCGGAGTTGACCTTAAACCCCACTTCTCTCTCTCTCCCTCTCTCTCTCTCTCTCTCTAAAGGCCAAACGAGTGCGAATTACATCACAAGGTCTGTCATTAAGTGTGGTCGCCTGCCCAACGTCGTGTTTTCTCCGTTCCCCCGAACACACACATCCACCCCACAGCTAAAGTGTCCTAAACAAAAGCCAATTCTTGAAAAGTAAATCAAGTGTATTTTACTTCCGAAATGGCCTAGTTTGTGTCGAGTGGACGTTAAACCCCGTTTCTCTTTGTCGCTTATAAAACCAACCGCCATGGAATGCGGATGCGATTTATGTCATGGGTTTCTTTACAAACAGTATTTGATGACGTGTTGATGAAAATCTGATAGTTTTGAATTACATTACATTTCATTATTGTTCTCCTTTGTATTGTAAGTTTATGTAAATTGATACATGTAATATGAAAGACCCTATTATGCATATTCTTTATGTAATCCTATATAAGTTAGATGACATAGGCTCGTTATGTAGGTTAGATTGTAGAGGGAAATTAATTTCTTTATAAAACAGGTTTGCTGTTGGTTAGATTGGTTCTTTTATACAAATATATTGAATTAAATTTCATGAAACACTAAAAGAGGCTTTAGAACTTTCCATAATAAAAAGAAGAAATTTTTCAATAAATGCTCAAAGGGTGGCGGGGTGGGCCGATCCCCCTTTACCTTTGTAACCTCCTTTCTTCTTGTCCTCCGGTTTCCTCATACTACTAATTAAAGGCCAATACGTGCTAGTCAATTATTGAAATAAAATTATACCATATGCTAATATCGAAATGGCATAGTTTGTGTCGTGGGCACCCCTCTCTCTCATATTCAAAATAATTCACAGTGGCATGGTGCGTAAGGTGGTTCGTTTACAGGACTGGACCATAATTTTCGCACCTTTCGAACGACTCCCTTGTCCCCCTCACGGGTACCATATCTGGCTCTCTGTCGGAGAGTCAAGAGCAGTTTCCACAAGCCTAACGTGGCCATATTTCTGATCAATGAGTACCTGATCTAAGGGCAATTTTGAATATGAAACGATATGGGACTTTCTGGATCGGCCGGGTAAATGAAAACGGGTATGCATCATGCAGTATGTTATGAGGGAAATTTTATGTACACGCTATAGGTTGTCGTCCAATCCGAATGACTAGATACCGCTCGTTCACCTCTGACAAGAGTAAACCTGAACCCCGGACCCCCTGGTTAGTGAGCCAGAGAGACACCGTTGCACCAAAATTGGCTGTGAACCCGACAGGATTTTGATAGCGTTGCAATCTTCATTATACAAGGGGAGCAACTCCATTTTATATACTGGATATAAACCAACATTAATTACCCTATTGAGTTTAATAATCATTCTGTCTTTTTGCCCGGCTTCAACTTTTCTCGAAATTATTCGTTGGGCTGAATGATTTCACCACAGAAAAACAAATGGTCATGTCTAAGTTGTCTTTGCATCACAATTACGAGGCTGACCCCCACAATTTTGAGATACTTCAAGTTGAATCGCCCTCGTACGTTAAAGATACCCCGATACAGATGTGGGCCCTAGCACCCCCATCTCTCATATCACACGACAAGTTCGGGCCGTAGCGCTCCTGTCCGTCATAACAAGTTGGAATTTGATATAAGTGTAGACCGTACAGCATACCCGTCCCTCGTAGTCCACTTTACATTAAAGTTTACCTAAAAGTTGGAATTCGATATAAGTGTCGTCCGTATCGCTCCTGTTTGCCATAACACACTTTAAGTTGGAATTCGATAGAAGTGTCGTCCGTATCGCTTCTGTTCGCCATAACACACTATAGGCCTGCAAGTTGGAATTTGATAGAAGTGTCGTCCGTGTCGCTTCTTTCCGTTATAGCAGGCACACTACAAGTTGGACCCGATATAAGTGAAGGTCGTATCACACTACTTACGGTAGAAGTATAGGTCGTAGCTCCCCTGTCCGTTGAACGAGATATAAGTATAGTCCGTTGCACCCCTGTCCGTTGAACGAGATATAAGTGTAGGCCACAGCACTCCTGTTCCTTACAGCACACTGCAAAACGTATACAGGCCTTCATTAACATCTGCGTTGGTGCAGGAAGAAGGTGGAGGTTAAAGCCGATTATATTTCATTTTTATCATTTGAAAATAAAATAACAGAGGACGGTTTTTGTAACTTGTTTTTTTTTATTAATAAATTCAGAACTATAATGATGTGTAGTCTATATGTACAATATGGTGATGGTTATATTGCCACGAGTATAAGATTGGTTCAATTCATTCAGTTCTCTTGCCTGTGGATTCCTTTACTTATATTGTTTCTTCAAGTTTAAAGATAGGCTGGCACTGCCAGGCAGGATACGCCCACATTTTCGAGAGATGGATAGAGAACAAGCAATACCGAAAGTGATTTTTCCTATGTGCAAATATCGAAATGAATTAAGATCTTTGGGTTATAAAGGTTCATTTCAGTAGGCTTCAAATTCGACTGGGGATCATGTTGCTAAGTGGGTAAATGGGATAATAATTCTGACCCCAGAGGGGCCAAAAGCTAAAAAAAAGGTCATTTTTCGTACAATCAGGGGCCATAATTCAGGAAGTTACAATCCGATATGCACAAATATCGAAAGGAACCAAGGTCTTTGGGTTATAAACATCCATGTCAAGTTTCATCAAAATCGGTTCAAAATTGTGACCTGTATAGGGTTCACAACCTTAATATAACGTATTTTCACACTAATCGCGTACAAACGGCGGCCATTTTGTCTGTCAATTTTGGTCCGATTTTCACGAAATCTTACCTCAATCTTCATTACCATGTAACGGTGATATAATCAAACGTTTTTTTAAATCGGATAATAATTTTGACCTCCAGTGGGACCACAAGCTAAAAAGGGTGATTTTTCGTACAATCAGGGGCCATAATTCAGGAAGTTACGAATCAATGAGCGCAAATATCGAAAGGAACCAAGATCTTCGGGTTATAAACATGCATGTCAAGTTTCATCAAAATCGGTTCAAAATTGTGACCTCTATAGGGTCCACAACCTTGATATAACATATTTTCACACTATTCGCGTACAAACGGCGGCCATTTTGTCCGTCAATTTTGGTTTGATTTTCACGAAATTCGAACAGAGCCTTCATTACTATGTAACGGTGATATAATCAAACGTTTTTTTAAATCGGATAATAATTTTGACCTCCAGAGGAACCACAAGCTAAAAAGGGCAATTTTTCGGACAATCAGGGGCCATAATTCAGGAAGTTACTATCCGATGGGTGCAAATATCGACAGGAACCAAGATCTTTGGGTTATAAACATACATGTCAAGTTTCATCAAAATCGGTTCAAAATTGTGACCTCTATAGGGTCCACAACCTTGATATAACATATTTTCACACTATTCGCGTACAAACGGCGGCCATTTTGTTTGTCAATTTTGGTCCGATTTTCACGAAATTTGAACTCAACCTTCATTACCATGTAACGGTGATATAATCGAACGGTTTTTTAAATCGGATAATAATTTTGACCTCCAGAGGGACCACAAGCTAAAAAAGGGCGCTTTTTTGGACAATCAGGGGCCATAATTCAGGAAGTTACGATCCGATGGCCGCAAATATCGAAAGGAACCAAGATTTTGGGGTTATAAACATGCATGTCAAGTTTCATCACAATCGGTTCAAAATTGTGACCTCTATAGGGTCCACAAGCTAAAAACATGATATTTCGTACAATCAGGGGCCATAATCCATGAAGTTCCGATCCGATACATGCCAATATCGAAAGGAACCGAGATCTTATGGTGATAAACCTATATTTCAAGTTTCGTCAAAATCAGATAAGAATTGTGACCTGTAGAGAGTCCACAAACAAATTGTGGACGGACGGACGGACGGACGTCCGGACGGACAGGGGCGACGACATAATACGTCCACATGGAAATGTGGGCGTATAAAAATAGAAACACGGGTCAATGTGATCAGGGGCGTGTCCGGGAATTTGAGCAGGGTAGTGGTCTTGGGTGTAGACAACGTCAAGTGTGGCGTAAAGTCACCCGAGAACATTATACTAGAAACGTGATGTTAAACAGGAGTGGGTAAGGGCGCTGGAAATGGGGGGGGGGGTACCCGCTTAACCAACATAATGTTGACCGATGTAATTAATTACGGTATTGCATCAAATAGCCAGGTGGCTCAGCGACAAGGGCGACGTCGCTCTATAACCAGGAGGTCCTCCGGTTCCATCATCCTGGTTTCCCCTTATGGGACGAGAAATCGAGGTCTAGTATGCACGTTAGTGTACATGCATGTAAAACAGTTGGAATTCAAAAAAAGGATAGGCCGTCAAAATTTACGTGGTTGGCCAGGTTGCAGGAGCGGTCAAAACCCCACCTTGCTCAGCTACCAAAAATTCTTTTTAATGCCTTGCATCAATGAAATTAATCACAATGTGATCATCCTACGTCATTATACAAACGGTATGCTGGATTTCTTACTTTAAAAAGCTCAATTTTTATGTATTCGTATGTAATTAAGAGACGACGATTGTATCATACATTGTTAAGTGCCAGATTTTTTTAACATGAGCCTGGGATGTTCCAGTGTGCAGAACGGTGAACCTGACAAGGAACAGTCTAGTGTACACGTTGGTGAGAACGATCGATAAAGAACCCCCGAGAGCAGACCGTGGTGCCGCTGTCTGAACAAAATTCCCCTCGTATATTTCCGTCTTAATTAGCCCTGTTTGTGAGAACAAGTAGGCCGTTAAGCTCATTTTTTTCCGTGCCATCTTGTGACCAGATAGTTGATGGGCAGAATGTCGAACTAACTGAGTAGCTACCCCCGTAAATTAACGACATCGTGTTGTACCCGCAATACACAAACAAAATCTAACCATTCACTGCTCGTTGATCAAGACTATGACCTTGGATAGAACCATTCTTAATCCATCATAGAGCATCGAGCAGTATATTTAATCTACCGACATAAAAACATAAATCCTAAAATTCTCTTATAAAATAACGTTTACATCAACAAACATTTACATGATGAGGATAGCAAAGCACTCAAAAACAATATATAGGTCTATAAAATATCTGTGAACATGAATTTAACTTTGAGAATGATAGACAATAATCAGGCGTGAATTGTATCGGACATTTTAAACACTGTGACGGACATGTCTTATAAATATCAGTCAAACCCCAACAAAAGATAAATCAATGGCAGACAAAATGACAGCTTTAAAGATGCTTTGTGTAAGAGGTAAGTCTGTCTGCCTATTGCAGGCCTTTTCTGGCTTCAAATCTCATTTGAATTATCATTCAGACATTTATTCACATTGCAAGCTTATAATCACCTCTCTAGGTGATCGGATGACCGAGATTAAATTGATTTGTCCATCCACGAGATTTAAAGATTTTACGATGAAATGGATAATCGAGTCTTAGCTTCGATCATCAAGTACCACTGCTACGATAATAAACGATCTACCTATTTCTTCTTACAATTATCTATTGTCGAACTATTATAGTAAGAACGATCAGATCTGTATCTGAATATTACATAATGTATCTTTAATTTGTATCTGACAATAGTTCTGACAGGTACGCTATGTCTAGGCTTGGCAATAATTTCTAGACTTGGTAATAATGGGTGATTCAAAAATCAGAATTGCTAGCTGAAAGTCTGCGTGGATGCTCCACTGATTTGTTTATGTTGCCGTTAGACTGAAGAGGCACATCTATATAATTTGGCACGTTTTCTGTGGCGGTCAGTGAGTTTATGACAAAAACATGTGATTGAACGAGATTGTTAGTAATTAAAAGTGTGTATTTGATAGTCATCCAGAAACATAAATATTGTTTAATATCAATATCAGTCCTTGTCTATGGTGATGAATCTCGCGATCTTATTTAAACCCCATTAATCGAAATAACTTCAGTTAAATGAGAGACAATAGGTCCAGAAGCGCTAACACACAAACACAGGCTTTACTGTATCTTAATTTGGATCAATACACATTTCTTGTACGATTTGATGGACCGTACTTGGGTCGACCTGAATTGATGGGTCGTCCTAGAGTTCTCTTGATGTTAATGGGTCGTACTAGAGTCCTCTATTATTGTTGGGTCACCCTAGGGTCGGTCTGTATTGGTGAATCATCCTTGGGTCGACCTGTATTAATGGATCAACCTGCGATCGACCTGTATTGATGGATCATCCTAGGGTATGTAAGTATTTATGAAGCCATTAAGCCGTAATGTTGGTCCCCATTCTTTAAAACAGTCAACGTTCTAGGTCACAGGACACGATCGCAATATAAATACATAGAAAAGCCTAGAATCCAGCATAAAACCCACATCCTACTTCTTGACCGCGATATGATTACGGTGGAAGCAGACGTTAAGCACAAACCACTCAGTCAGAATCAAGCACTCCGAGACTATCAGTTACGTCACAAAAATACTCGTCATTATTTCACACAGAAGTTGGTTTGTTGTCCTCATTCCGAAATTCAAAATTGTAATGGCTGATCATATGACTCGTAGTTATAAAATATTCATATCGTAGTTACTTTTCCGCCATTTCTGGGTTTACAGTGCGGACACGATGACGAAGCACGTAGCTGTTTTTGGAGAGTCCTCAACAGTTCAAATAATTCCTTCCGTTCTGTTTCCATTTTATCAAAATCAGATTTTCGTCGTTCCTCCAAGTCTAACAAAAGTTTAACTTTTTGCGAAATTCGCGAAATTTCGTTTCTGAGATTGACAATTTCCGTCTGCATGGCGGCCTCTCTTTGGACCATAAACCCCCGTTGCATATCTAGCCTCGCTTCCATTTCCTTTCTTTGTGTATCCAGTTGACAGGTCATTTCCTTTCGCAGTATTTGAATAGTTGATCGTAGTTCAGTCAAACAATTGTGTTCCCGATCCTCGCCATTTATTAACGATAAACCGCACCCTTTATTGCACACTTTGGGTTTTTGGTTTTGGGCGCACTCCCTTAAATGGTCACTAAGATCCATTTTTAAAATTGTCTGTGAACATTCCATATTTGGACAGGACATAGTTTCGAACATACACTCGCGCTCGTGGGCCTTTATATATTCCAAATTGCACGTGTATTGACAGCCCTGGCGGATATTTTTACACCTTATTTTAAGTTTATCCAAATCGTTTTTCATATAGCGAAACAAGGGGCGTAACTCCTCTACAATAAGTGGGCGCCTGTCTTCTGGACAAGATTTCTCGTCCCGCAGCCAACCTTGGATACAGAGTCGACAGAAAGCGTGTTCACATGGAGCTTGGACCGGATCTTGTAAGACGTCCTGGCAGATACAGCAGAGTAAACCTTCATTGATCACGTGGAGAAATCTGTCGATATCATAACCCATAACTTGTCTACGTCACGCTGTAAATAGAAGAGAAACGTGGTATAACAATAACAACAACATTCTACATGTACTATAAATTAATATTAGACACATATTTGCTAGGTCCAGGGTTAGGGATGGGATCAGCGCTAGTCCTGTTTATATCTTGTGATAGGCCCGATATATGACAAAAATTGAGCTGGCCTTGTCACTATTATTATAGCATTCTGCTTTACCAAGGAGGGACACATTTGTGCACCAGGAACAGAAGCCCAACATTTTTATCGTATAGGGTGGCGGTGGCCATTTCCCCGTCTCCGCGCCACCGTTAAGATGTAACATGTTAGAGTCAATTTGCAGGTCATCTGAGTCGCGGTATGTTTGATACTGGTTGAGCAACATGGCTATGAAGTAATGAAAATAAAATCACCAACCCTTACATGAAAGCTACAACCATTACAATATGATAGAGAATGTAAATTGATCAATTGATGTCACATCTGTTGGACTTAAAAACAAATGTGGTAGTTGCGTGCCAAAAGCGTTGAAAACCGCAGTGAAACCAATGTCTGTGGGGCGCAAAATCTCAAGGGGCGAATGCACATTAAACCCACGGCGCGAAGCGTGTCACTGCGCCCCCTTCGTCGAGCCTTTGTTGAAAATGGGGGGTATCCAAGGTAACAGAACCACTAGAACACAGCATCAGTCCTTCAACAGAATTAGAAAACTATTCAATAATATTTTTTCCCAAAAATATTCAGTACAATACAATAACAACATTCCATAGGAAGTTTAAAGCCACAGATGTTACAGCGGATATAATTAAATCCTATAAAAATCACAATATAGTCTACCAACAACTGGTGGTTGTGGCTTTATTTGTTCAAAACATTTAAAAGCATCGTCAACACAATATTAAACGTATTGAGTAGGGTTTAGCTATGACTACGTGTGCAATGCTTTGAGGTGTATTTTGCCCGAGCGGTGGCGTTTGCGTCTACTCTGCATCGCATACAAACTGTCAGTGGATCTTTTACATGCACTTCAGAGTTGGAATTCTATGAAGAGTAGGCGGAAAAGCCGCTGTCCTGGCAGAATGTCCTTCAAAGCACAACTTTATGGGTTTTCTTCAAGTCCACTGGTTTCCTTCCATTGCCAAAATCCCCTACACACAAGCGAATTATTAAAATAGAATTGAACCACATGTTAGTCCCGAAATAACCTAGTTTGTATCGAATGGACGTTAAACCCCATTCCCCCCTCTCCCGTCATAGCACTTTCGTTTTCACCGGCCCGGATGAGAAAGAAAGGTATAGGACGCTAAACACCATTTCATTTATTACCCAATCATTGTATGACGGAAAGTAGTCATTCGGATAGCCCGAAAACCAAAGGGGTTGTGCACACGTTGGCGCGTACTTAAAAGAGCCCTTGACCCTGGAAATGCCCCACGTAGCACACTGCGTAGTGGAAGCTCGGTTGATAAAAGGAAGTAGAACTTTAAAGGGACAATCCCGATAAGAACAGAGTCTCAAAAATTAGTCCGAGTATTTATGAAATTTATGGACCAAAATATAGTGGCATGGTGTATTTACCTTGTCTCAAAATTTCAGCTCAAAATATTGAGTTGTTTTGGCGTGTACGTCAACACTGCTTATCCGGACACGTAACCCTTTTAAGATTTCGGGTCAATTTTTTCATTGGGTGACCTGATAATCGATTAATGTTTCTTGAGAGGTCTATACAATGAATGACCCATGCCCTGTACTTGATAACAAAAGGTAAATTTCACCTACATATTATTTTTATAGAAAAAAGTCTGGTTTTATCCAGATACTGTATAATAAAACGTTCGCCATTTCCAGATGAAGACTGTCAGGTTAAAGTTATTTACAAGCGTATCACAAATATCGGGTTAGTAGGTGGGCCTTAGGTTATGGATTTTTAAGGATTTTAACACAAAATTAAACCGTTTTAATCCCTAAAAAGTTATCTGGATTGGCACTTTAAATCCCAATTCATAACATATTCTACCAAATTCAATTCATTGAACTCTTTTTACAGTCTTGTCGTGTTAATGATTGTATAAATAATAAGAAACATCTGCAATCGACAGGTTTGGCTTTTACAGGAGAACAAAATGAATTGATAAGGGAAACTTAAAGAACATTTATTACCTATACGTCGTCTGTATGTTTTTAAAGAATAGATCTAGATGCCGATAAACAGAGGTTGAGACTATATCACTTCACAAATTCCGACAAACTGTACGAGTTGTTATCGTTGACTCCTCGTCCTTTCTTTGATTAACGTATCGTTCGTTCAATGAGGTTGATATTCGTTCGGTCGTTGGGTATTACACCCGCTTCCAACCTGACACCTTGGGTGATATTGAAAACGGTACCTTGTATACAGCTAATTGCTGTTACTTCAGAACACACTAGCTGGCTAACAGCCTGACACCTGAATTTGAATGATTAAATATCGGGGGTTTGCTTCAATTTCCAAGGAGGTTGCTATCACTAACATAACCTTACACGGATCTTATATAGATATAGGTTCTATTTAAGCTTGTGTCACATTTTATTGCTAAACAGATAATCGTCATTTCACAATAAACCCTTTTTAAATGGTGTTTTGAGGAAAATTAAATTAATTAAAATCGTTGCTAAGTTTAACAAGTTTCTGGATAATTATTGATAATTTTCAATTAGCATAAATAACGTAAGGTGCACAGGCGTGCATTACGAGATATAGACAATGGTAGAAAATAGAGAAACCAAATTTACGAGTTAATTGATACCATATACGTAATTAAAAAAGGTATTACTATTGGTCATTATTGGTAATTAAGTGGGTATTGTTATTACGGTAATTAATAGTTAATTAGTACTAATGTTAAAGATTGTGTTACTCACTCCACTTCTCATTAAATATCCATGCAGATCATTTACACTACCTTGAAGCGGAGGTTGATTTTAAGTGGTGAGAGAGAGAGAGCGAGAGAGAGAGAGGGAGAGAGAGACCTCGCAAATTCCGGTACACCATCTAGCTAGTTAGATTGTAGCGGAATCACCGCCGAGGTTAGCCGAGAGAGAGAGAAAGAGAGAGAAACACAAATTTGTCCATTAATGAATCCTAATTATCACAGAATATAACTTACGTGAAACTGACGATATAAACAGGTTTAAACGAAGTCCTTAAACCACTGTAGTTGGTAATATATAAAATATCAATTTAACAACACTGGTATAAATCACTGTCCTTAATTCACTGTCAATATAAATAATATTGGCAATCCAACGATACTGGTTTCAATATTGCAGTCCTTTAAACAAACTAACTGTTATTGTAAATAATATTGTCAATTTAACGATTTCGGTTTAAATCACTGGTAATGTAAATAATATTGTCAATTACGATACTGGTTAAAATGTAACTGATATTGTCTATGTAACAATAGCGGTTTAAACACAGTAACTGGTGAAACTGACGATATATACGTGAAACCACGGTAACTATTATTGTATCTTGTGAATATATCGATGTATACAGATTAAACCGCGGGAACTAATATTGTATCTATTTCCCTTAATAATTCAAGTTTCCGCGCCAATCCTTTGTAATAATGACTAACCACAAACTATTTATGTGAAAAGTTCAATTGGAATAAATTTATGGAATCTCATTTAGGTCAAAACGCTGTATTCTCGTATCCAAAAGTATACAATTTCGTCGAGTATTTTATTCCATACACCAAACTTAAAATAAACAATTTCATGCTTAACAATGTATATGACAAACCAGAATATGACTCGCAATGCTTCAATCATCAATGAATACCACACATACTATAAAAATGTCGTCAATAGAATTGATATCGATTTGAATAAATTTCACATTCTATAAAACATACGCCGTGTTGAATAGACTATTACCTGTATATAGCCATCACCTGTCGACATTAGGGTCCGTTTACACGGGAAATATTTGTACCGAATTCAAAAATGAAATGAGCTGAAATGAAACGGGGTTTAACGTCCTACTGTTCTGCGCCTAAACTTGGCTAATGAAGACGGGACAGTGTGCTATGCATGAAATTTTGCCCGGAAGGCGGCGCTATGGCATACATCACTGACAAGGGGAAACAAAGCCGGAAAATCTGCATGAACTTCCTTGGCCAATGCAAGGATCGAAATGAAATGAGCTTGATCTACGCGCGTTTTTCGTCTCGTCCAAACGACTATACGTTGTCCCTTCCCAGATACCTCCGTCGTGGACCACTGATATGGGACAATATATAGATAACTACAATCACCATCTTTCGACAGTATGGTCAGTTTACACGGAAATTATTTGAATCGAATTAAAAAATTAAATGAACAATATTTATTTTATTTGGGTCAATGTGGGGGAGGGGGGGGGGTGCTAGGATTCCAAGTATTGACTTATTTTTGACACAAACTCTTCCTTAGTTTAAAACAGTTAATCCGTGGATAAAGTCAAGGGGGTGTTAACGTCCACTCGACAGAGAATAGGTTATATCTCGACTAATATATGCGGAACGGGGGAAAAACCACAAAGTTGGGCAGGGCTCCCTCCCCCCTTCGTTACGCACTATATTATCCTATACAACTGTGTATTATTTGCTATATAATTGATAGACTTACTATTATCCTACATGTATAATATTTGCAATATAACAATGGACTTACTATTATTCTATACAAATATATATTATTTTAAACATAATAATAATAGACTTAGTATTATCTTTCATGTATATCACTATTATTCCATGGTATACACTGTATATCACTGTATATTATTTGTAATATTTTTAATAGACTTACTATTTTTCTATACAATTGTATATTATTTGTAATAAAATAACAGACTTGGTATTGTTCTTCATGTATATCACTATTATACCACGGTATACACTATATTTAACTGTATATCATTTGTAACATAATAAACTTACTATTCTCCTTCATGCATATATCACTGTATATTATTTGTAATATAATAATAGATTTAATATTATTCTATAGTATACACTGTATAATTTGCAATATAAAAATAAACTTACTATTTTTCTAATGCTAGTGTATCTTATTTCTAATATTACACAGTAGTTAAAACACGTGCTACCGCGTATTATTTCGCCTATAAATAGTATACCTACTATTATTTAATGCTACTGTATATGATTTCACACCGACGAGATCTTCAACTTAAAGTGAACTTATTAGACTTTGTTTATTAGTAATAGGATGTGTACCCTGTATGCATATTGGTGATGTAGTTGGTCGGATATCACAGTATGATTCATGTAATTGAAACTGACAATAAACACGGTACTATACCAAGTGATGGATTACACTCATAACAATACAAACGACAAACAGGAAGAAACCGTTAATAGGCCCATCGACTTCTATTCAGGGGCGTGGCGACCCATGATTTTGAATGAGGAACAAGCTAGGTTATTTCGAGACTAACACATGGTCGAATATCATTTCAATAATTTGCTTGCGTTTACCGGTCTTTAGCAGTGAGAGGAAACGGAAGACCCGGCAAAACCCCACGAAGCCGGGCAGGCGAGGTTACACCCTGTCACGTACAACCAGGGAATCGAAACCACGCCAGTTGACTCAATGACAGACATAATGGTACAGCGCGCACGTGCTAACCACCCCCACCCCCCACGGATCGTATGAATTATTCATATTTCCATTGCTGACAGATTTCAATAAGACAAATAATAGGCGGACATTCAAGACACCCCCCCCCCCGGTGTGTGAAATATAATAGCTTTATCTAAACGTCCGCTTCCACAAAAGTTTAACGTTAACTCGACACAATTTAGGTCATTTTTGGACTGACATTAGTACCATTTTTATGCAATAATTCACTGATGATCAGTTTTGGGTCGAGGTTAGATAGGGGGTCATATTCCGCGTCACATTTATTTGACTCAATTAAAGAACATTCCATATTCAATAATTTCATAATTTATTTACCTTTAATCTATTAGCCAAATAATATGAATATATGAATACATATTTACACAGAGGACGGCCTTCAACGAAAAAGTGAGCTGGCACAGCCTCGTGCTTGCCTACCAAAACATATATTTCTTTCCACTGATTTCTAGTATAGTCTCTTTAGTGAAATGTCAGACTCTGATAAATGAATTTGTTTAAGATCGGTTCAATTATAAGAATTATCACCAAGTTATCGAGTACGCTTGTAATTTCTATAATATAAATATTTAATGAATCTATTCATGGGATTGATAAATTGGTTCCCTGGCAACATAATGATGGACGTTATATTTACTCACTTGACACGTGGGAGTTACAAAATGGTGACTTCCTCAGCACCAATTCGCGGATTAGATCCTGGCGCTGGTCGAGAAATATCCGCAATATATTATCCAGCGTGGTTTCTTCTAATTTATCGGGAAAGGAACAGTGCCAAGTCGTTGGGATGGAACAAACAAAACAGATGTCCCGTGTACACGTTACGTTGAAGTGAACGTAAATAACCCCCGACACATGGAATTTAATAACTAACTTCGGGCAAAATGTCTTCCGTAGATCATCATATGTCCGTCCGTATAGCCCGGTTAATGCACAGAACTAGGTCGGTGGTAGTCAAGGGTAGTAGATAGAATATTTGACGTGTATAAATCAGTGACGTCATGATTAAATAAATCGTATATTATTATAAATAATCTAGACCGGGAGGTCAAGGGTCAATATTAGGTTTATATACAAGTATTATAGGTAAGTGGTCACGAGTCAATATTAAGTTTATATATTAAATCCAGTATTTATCGGGAATAAATAATCCGTAATAAGATTAAATGTTGTCTATTGTATACTGACACGGAAGTAGAAAAAAATGAAATGGAGTTTAACGTCCTACTGTTCTGCTCCAACTGGGATAATGAAGATGGGCTTACGGGTTCTTTTACGTGCACACCGATGTGTACACAGGGCCTTGGGTTGTTCGTTCTTTCCGAACGACTCTATACCCCCTCTGTCTTGTACCAGTGACGAGGGGGAAACCTGCCGAAAATTACTTCTTGTTCGCCTCATGTGTTACCACGCTGCCTCGGGGAGTTGGACGGACGAAAGGTTAGCACGTGCGCGCTGTATCATTAGGTCCGTCATTTAATTCCCCAGTTGTACGTGACAAAGAGTAGAGTCACCTGTCCAACCTCGTGGGTTTTCTACAGGACCTCCGGTTTCCTTCCACCTCTAAATCAGTTCGTTTTTAACACTGTTCATAATTTTTTAAAATTGTCAAAACGTTTTTAACGTCGATTTATTTACTCATACATAATATAACCAATACAATACTTCACGTTTTTAGGTAGGTTTTAACTGGAGGTAGGGGTTTGCTGCACTACTACATTACGGAACGGACAACTGCGTACATATATGTATAAATGTTTAGTTTATTCAACAATTTTTTTTTGTTGTATTATTAAATATGTTTCTTGATGTATATATGTATAAATGTTTAGTTTATATTTAAATTTATATTTTGTATATTTATAGGTTCTTGATGTATATATGTTCTTTATGTATATAAAGTAAACTTACATTTGTAAATTTTGGAGAGGAGTCTACATAGGCCTAGCCTGTTCTCCAATCCATTTTCAAATGAAATAAAATATTGTTTACAAAAAAAAAAAAAAAAAAAGACGCGTACCCTCAAGCAGATTACTGAAATAAAATTGAACCATATGTTAGTCCCCAAATGACCTGGTTTGTGTCGAGTGGACGTTAACCCCATACATCCCTCTGCCTTTCCCAGGTGGTCCCGGATTCGACCATGGTGTTAGCTGTCAAAGTTACTCGGACATATTCAATCTGATTTCTTTTTGTTAGTGTTTTTTTTGTCCGGAATTCGGCAGGAGTAGGTCTTTGAAACGTTGATGTCTTGGTAAAATATCCCCCATTATAGCACACTACATGCCGCATGTCCGTCTGTATTAACACGACTGGTTAAAACAGGATTTCATTTGAATATAAGAACAGAAGCAATTGCTTACTTGATGATATAACACTAGTCCATAACATCCATGGTGAAAATGTCAATTTAATTCCGCTGAGAAATGTCAGGTGACACATATTGCGTGTAAACGATAGGGAACAAATTGTTATTGATAACCCGAGATAATAGCAATAAATGTCACAACTTTTTTCATCAGACATGGACATAAATCATCCCCTTCACTTTACCGGAAGTAATATTATTGGTTTCTATGGTCGCTCGTGGAGTAAGAGTGGCTGAGTGAATAAGGTGGTGGCTCCATAAACAGAGATCCTCGATTTGATCCCCTGTGAGTTTACAGCAAGGTTTCCGCTTGTCAGTGATGTAGGACGGAAGGTCTCGTCAAGGATAATGGTATAGCCGTTCGGACAGGGGGTGCCTGCCGAGCTGACAATGGGTTTTAACGTCCACTCGACACACACCAGTTCATTTCGGGACCAGCATATGTTTCAAATTTATTTCAGCAATTCGATTGCGCGTAGTTTCTTTAGCAGTGGCAGGAAACCGGAGGACTCGGAGAAAACCTATGAGGTTGCAGAGGCGACTCTTTATCATGTACAACCGGGGAATCGAAACCCCGCCAGTTGACTCAATGACAGACCTTATGAAACAACCAGTCGGCATTCCCCTTCCCATATTCAACAGCCACTCATGGGAATTTCCATAATTGACCGATTAATGTGAATACTCTCTAAATAAAATCGCAGTGTTTGTTTGTACTGATCAATCTGTTTCACAGATAATTACTTACGAATTATCTTTGTAACAGATGACTGTCAACAACACGTGCGTTGACTGCAGGCGGCGGGAGTCATTGGCTCAACGGCTCGTGCAATGTTTACTTAATACCTAACTGCTTCGGGCAAAATGATGCATTTTACTCATTTTAATACCCATTTACACTAAATAGGAAATATTTTTTAACTAAAATTACTTCAAACGTCTTTATTTATTTTTCTTTTACCTCAAAAAAATGTTTGAGAATTTAATATGCCGTACTCATTAAGCCTCATCGATGTCATGCTTATCAGTGATTGTAGCGGCCAAGCGAATATTCACTGCGGGATCAGTTTGTGTACTGATATCTTGTATAAATTTTATGCATGAATGCACCGAGAGCGTTTATCGATACTCGCACCTCTGTATCAGTAAATTTGACTGTCGTTGAATCTCGCTATTAGAACTAAAATTCGATACTGA
Organism: Patella caerulea; assembly: GCA_036850965.1. Taxonomy (NCBI): domain Eukaryota; kingdom Metazoa; phylum Mollusca; class Gastropoda; family Patellidae; genus Patella; species Patella caerulea. The sequence continues at coordinate 57,561,333 of JAZGQO010000006.1, read as the reverse complement.
AAACTTGTCCTTTTACATTCCAAATATCACACACACATATTCAAGGGCAAAATATTGCACAAGGAACGCTAGATATAAAAAAAAACCGCAACACTCACATGTAAATTCTTCTAAAATGCTCATAGAACGCTAGAAATAAAAAAATACATCATGTTTGTCTTAAAGCCCCAATAACACTCTTGTTGTAACTAAATAATATGTCCCAATCTTCATTCTGGTCAACAAATTGTATTATTTTACAATATTCCAATTAATTGATGATATAAATTTCATCTTAAAATTCAACTAATTGATTTGAAAAGTCTAACGTAAACCTTTTCAAATGTGACTTTGATTTAAAATATTTTCGAACCCTCTGGACAAGTAAAATAGGTCGTAGTGGATAATTTACACCACAGGTAGGACACTTAAACATCTAGTACTTAGAATAAGGCTATTATTTATTTTCTGGGACTGCCAAGCCAGCAAGAATGTTATTGTCCCTTTAAACATACATAATGCCAGATGTAAATCTGCCTAATGTATGTCTTTCTTAAATAGCCTTAAATATTATATAAACTACTGGGGGGGTCACGGTGGCTAAGTGGATAAGGCGCTGGTTCGCTAGCCTGGAGGTAGAGTGTTTGATCTCTGCATTGGCCGAGAAAGTTTATCGGGGTTTTCCGGCGTGACTTCCCTTGTCAGTGATGCAGAAGGAGGGCCTGACAAGGACAACTGCCTAGTCGTTCGGATGGTTCACATTGGAGTGCACGTAAAAGATCCCTTGGCAATTGGAATTCGATATAAGAGTAGACCGTAGCGCCGCTGCCCGGGCAAAATTTCCCTCATAGCACACTGTATGGCGTATGCCCGTCTTCCGTTAGCCCAGGTTAGGTGCAAAAGAGTAGGACGTTAAACCCCATTTCATTTCATTTCATTTCATTTCATTTATATATACTACTAATTAGACATTTAATAACAAAATAAGAGAATAATCAACAGTCGAAGATATTTTATCTGTCCGTCGATGATTAAACGCAAAATTGGATAATCAAAAATTTGTTTATTATCATGACAGCGGTAAAAAATGACAATCGGGGATAATCAGATTTTAAAATAAGGTTTTCTCGGCCTAGAGTGAACAAATTTCCTTTACATCATCGAATTTTTAACTGTTATAGAGAGAACTGTTAGCTCTGTATCCAATCCATAATGTATCATTAATCAGTATTTCATCCATTTCCTTTATGGCCTGTAAATGTTTTTAGAAAATGAATGACTATCTCAGAAGTGTAATGATGAAAGGTTTCCGTACAAAGTAATGAAAAGTTCTAATCTATAACCACACTGGCGCCATTCCATACTGTAGCACATGGTTGTTTTGGATAATTATTGGATCCAGCCACAACCAGATGATAGACTGCGCAATTTGTGAATTGATTAATGTACAAGATGATTCTGCACCAATATCCCCGGACGATGTTCGGGGTTTAACGCTATTTAATAAGGCTAACTTCAAGTTTGGGTCTAAGGTCACCAGGTGTAAACCAATTTAAGCTAGTGCTAACCCCAACCCAAACCCTGGTCTTAGCTCTAATACTTACCCTAACCCTAACCTACAATTTAGCCAACAAACACGTGTCCAAAAGGGTTTTTTTTACATTTCTGCGACCTTGACGAAAATTGAGATGGCCTTAACAAATAGATTAAGCCATACCGGGGTGACAAAATTCGTTCATACCGCCCTCTTGATAGGTCAAAATGCGTTATAATCTGTACATCCAGAACGCACAGTGCTTTAGCCTATTCGGCTGCCCATCCCGAATGGATCGATACGACGATGATAAATATATTTATACCACCAGGTACCCGTTGATCGATGCGACGATGATAAATGTGTTTATCCTACCAGATACCCTCGGATCGATGCGAGGATGATAAATGTGTTTATACCAGCAGACCGATGACCAAATCAGTAAGATGATATCAAGAACAATCAGTTTTAATCACAATGCGCTTTCTGGCAAATTCTTTATTCTTTTCCCACGTCTAATAAATAAAATTATTGGCATTTTTTAAAACTCCATAACAATTCACATCGCAGTAACTGGATACAGACCGCTATTATTATTTCCGACTCAATGAGTTGCATAACCTATACGAATGTAATCCTTGTAATTTAGGGGAGTTAGGATGGCCTAGTGGATTAGAGTGCCGCGCTTCGACCTCTAGCTGGCCGGTCACCTCTGGCTTGCGGCTGTGGTTTCGAGCCCTGGTGTGAGCGTATGTGGCATGGAGATAGGGGCGCCTTCTCAACCTCGTGGGTTTCCTCCGGGCATTCCAGTTTCCTCCCACTGCTAAAGACTCCTCCGCACAAGCGAATTATTGAAATAAAAATGAAACCATATGTTAGACCCGAAATGACCTAGTTTGTGTTGAGTGGACGTTAAACCCCATTTCTCTCTCTCTCTCTCTCTCTCTCTCTCTCTCTCTCTTGTAATTTAAGGTCTTTCTACCCCGACCCGTTTAGACTACTGGAGTTTAACGTCCCACTGTTCTGCACCTATTGGGCCAATGAAGACAAGTAATATAATACGGTGTGCTTGCCTTGAAAGAGGTAGATGGAAATTTCCAAATCCTTACGATATCAGTAAGTGTTTGCAACTTCACACTGTAAAAGAGGGCTTAGTTGACAAAATGTTATAAAAAAAATATTCATTAAAAACAAAATACACTGTGCGGTTACCATTGATATTGAAAACGCTTTCAAAAAATGGGCAGTGAAGAATTTTGTAAATTGTAATATCATATGTATATTATATGTTCTTATGTAAATAACAATTTCTGAAAAAAATCTAATAGATATCTGTTCCTTTTTTTGGTGGAAAAAATATATGGGTAATAAATTAAAATGAAAAATTGGTTGAAAGAAATTGAACCCAGAGTGAGCACTGACGACGAGCATAATGTGCCATACATGTGTTTGCCCAAACGGCGATAATATTGTTCGTTACCAGGCTCTCCGTTCTGTATCACTGATAAGGTGGAACTACGCCGGGAAACTTTCTCGGCCAAAACGGGATCGAACACGAGAAATACACACGAGCAATATATAGAAATACACACGAGCAATACCACCAGGGGTTGTGGACAAACTCGTCATAAATACGACCAGGCGTTCCCGACAAACACGTTCGTTATTTATGATATATATATTTTATGGGGTCGTATGTAAGATTTTAAGAGTGGGAGTGCAGGAGAGTGTTGGGGCGCCATATCCCCCACGTAATTAATATAAGAAAGTTTGGACCCGGGAAAACGAACCCATTGGCGTGTGGGCGCCCTTAAAACTGACCAATTGATCAGTGCTTAAGAGCATCACCGTGTGATCATAATCACGTGCAAAATTTCATAATTGAAAATTTGTCAAATTATTTTTGGGGGGATTGAGGGGGGGGGGAGGGGCGCCACCACTCGGGACACCTTATAGTTCTGAGGATGCTATTCACCCCCTGTACCTCCGCTAGATACGGCTCTGTATTTTATCCTACATGTAGTTTTTCGTTATGTGTACAGCTGTGTATGAAAATGATGTATTATTTCTATTGATTATTCTGTCATTTTATATAATTTATTACTTATATCTAGGATCTATATTGCACGTACCACGCGCTCTATAATAACATGATATATCATATATAGTACCAGGTCAAGTATTTGAAATAAAGGCACAATTTATTTTACTGGTTTCTGTTCGATCACATATCATAAGACTAAAGAAACGAATTGGATTTTACGTCCAGTTTAACACAACAAGGTCAGGTCATTTGAAATTTGTAACAATAATTCGCTTGCGCGTAGGGGTCTTTAGCCGCGGGAGGTAACCGGAAGACAAGAGGAAAACCCTAACAGGTTGGACAGGCGACTCTACTCCTATATACTTGTGGGTTGGTTTGGGTGCGTGGGAAATGAAATGGAATGAAGTTTAACGTCCTACTGTTCTGCACCTAACCTGGGCTAATGAAGACAAACACACGTCATACAGTGTGCTATGAAGGGAATTTTGACCGGGCAGCGGCTCTGTGGCCTATTCGTATTATCGAATTCCAATTACCAAGGGATTCAGGTTAACTGATTTGTTTTTCTTAAGAATTAAAATGTAATGTTCAGGGTCTTTCGTGGTAATACATCTTTAATTTAAATGTCCCGTAAAATATTACCCCACCCCACCCCATCACCTAGATCCACGAGTGTTTAACCTGCATCTTTCATTAGCTAAATCTAATTGTTAAGGCCAGCTCAATTTTTCTCACGGTCGCAGCGATGTAAATATTGGTAGGACACTTGATTGTAACAATTGGGGCTAGGTCTAGGGTTAAGGCTTGGTACAGCGCTAGCCCTGTTTGTATCTGATCTGTGACGAAAGTTGAGCTGGCCTTATCATATAGCCCTAACAATGTTTTAGGGCTATAAAGTAACGTTAAGGCCAGCTCGATTTTTTCACGGTCGCGGCGATGTAAATATGAGAGGGCACTTGATGGTAAGAATTGGGGTTAGGTCTAGGGCTTGGAACAGCTGTTTGTATCGGACCTATGACGAAAGTTGAGCTAGCCATATCATATAGCACTAACAATGTTTTAGGGCTATAAAGTAACGGGGTAAAAGGTTATATCTTGAATCGAGTACGATAATATATTGATTAAAATGTCAAATTTAAAAAGGTTGACATTTAAGTCTGGGTGTTTTATGTACATTTATAAAATGGCGACATTTCCTGGTGAATCCCCGGTGGTTGATAATTATATATTATTGCACCCTTTAACATTCATATTGTGTTATAGCTGCACTAACTAGGGCCCAGATAAGGTCAATCATTAAGTCAACTGGCGTGGTTGCCATTCTCTGGTTGACGTGACAATGAGTAGGGTGGCCTGTCCAACTTCGCTGATTTTCTCCGGGTCGTCCGGTTTCCTCCCACTGCTAAAGACCCATACGCACAAGCGAATTATTGAAATAAAAGTAAACCATGTTAGTCTCAAAATGACCTAGTTTGTGTCAAGTGTACACGTTATACCCCATTCCTTTCTCTCTCTCTGTCTGTCTCTGTCTGTTCGCACGCCTGGAGGTCGGGTGTTCGATCCCTGCATTGGCCAAGAAAGTTTATCTCGATTTTACGGCGTGATTTTCCTTGTCAGTGATGCAGAAGGAGGGCCTGACAAGGACAGCTGCCGAAGTCGTTCGGATGGTACGAAAAACCGAGGTCCCGTGTACACATTGGAGTGCACGTAAAAGATCCCTTGGCAGTTGGAATTCGATATAAGAGAAGGCCGTAGCGCCGCTGCCCGGGCAAAATTTCCCTCATAGCACACTGTGTGTCGTATGTCCGTCTTCCATTAGTCCAGGTTAGGTGCAAGAGAGTAGGACGTTAAACCCCATTTGATTTATTCATTCATTCATTCTGTCTCTGTCTCTCATTAGACACGTACTTAGCATGTATTAGAAACACACCACGCAATACGTCGATTAACCCAAAATCTTACGTAATGTATCTGTAAAAAGGTTATGGGTTTATTTTGGAGTATCTTGAGTATATCGACGATAAAGGGAGATTTATGGCGGGGCTTAAAATGATAAAATGTTAGATAATATAACACTGTTACCGGGATATAATGGTATTTTGAAACATCCTAGCCCTTGAGGAAAATAAAATATTATCTTAGTTTTCACGGAGCGATTATGATTTTTACCTCTTGTCAAAAAGTACAGCGAATTCGACGACGGAAATTTTTGCATTTCGATAACGAAAAGTTTTTAACTTTCGACAACGAAAAATCCTTTTCTTTAGATTAAAAAAAAAACCCTTCGACAACGAAACATTTAATCACTTCCAAATCTATTAAAACATACATTATGGAAGAGCTAAATCTACCTACTGCAAGTTTTTCTTTATCTCTGAAATGTTATCTCAATTATTAATTAGAAATTAATTAACTTATCCAGACCATAATCAACTCCCGATGCCATAGTTAGCCTGCGATATTTAGTGGATTTTAATAAATTTTCATCAAAGTAATTCAGTAAATTGATATACGTTTAAGGAGGTGTGCGGGGAGGGGGGGTGTCTTTGCGCGGGTGCCTAACATATTGTAAAGTCGGTTCTCCATAATGGTGGTGCCCTTTCTAGATCGCCTGGGGAGTTCGTCTAGCTGGGGGAGAGAGAGAGAGAGAGAGGGGGAGAGGGAGATTAACGCCCACTCGACACAAACTAGGTCATTTCGGGACTAACATACGGTTTAATTTCATTTCAATAATTCGCTTGCGCGTAGGGGTCTTTAGCAGTGGGAGGAAACAGGGGGACCCGCGGAGAAAACCCACGAGGTTGGAAGGCGACCCTAGCGGACAGAGTTGAATTATAAACTATTGTATTAATTTTATCGAACACAGATTAAACCCAAGCTCATCGCAGGACCGAGATATCATCGTTAATATCGTTCCACATGGCTGATTTCATCAATAAATCGATACAACCTTGGTATGATTTAATCATTTCACGCTACATCAAACCCAGTGTTCCTCACTATTTATCGATCACAATACACAGAATGATGGAATGTATGAACTAACGAACAAATAAATAATCACTTCAACTTAATGAATGAATGACTGCATGAATTAATGGATGAATGAATGAATAAACCTACTACGTACGTGGATTAATGGCTGTATGAATTGATGAATGAATGAATTAATGAATGAATAAACATCTCCGTCCGACTACGTGAATGAATGACTACATGGTTTAAGAATGAATTAATGAATGAATAAACCTCTCCGACTGCGTGAGTGAACGACTGCATGGTTTAAGAATGAATGAATTATTTATTTAATCACTCCGGGTACGTGAATGAATGACCACATGGTTTAAGAATGACTGAATGAACCAATATGAGTACGTGAATGAATGACTACATAGTTTAAGGCTAAATGAATGAACGATGAAAGAATGAATGAACAACTCTGGTTACATGAATGAATGACTTATAGCTTAAGGATGAATGAACAACTCCGAGTACGTGAATGAATGACTACATGATTAAAGAGTGAATGGATGAATAACCACCCAGAGTAAAAGATTGAATGAACGCATGAACTAAGGAATCTACAAATACATGTATTATGTATGCGAATGAATGACTGCTAAATGCATCAATGAATATATAAATCCAAGTAAATTAATAAAACTGCACGCAGAGGAAGAGGAAAATTCGGTTTAGCTTCCACTTGACACAAATCATATAATTACGAGACTAACATTTGGTTCAGTTTTATTTCAGAACTTCACTAGCAGTTTGAAGAAACCGGGGAACACGGTCGGCAAATAGACAGACCGGGGTTCGCGGGGAGGTGAGGGCGGGATGGTTAACGAATTGGTCTCGTCTCATAAGGTCATATTGAGACTAATATGGTATATGTTATTACCACGTGTGCAATGCCAGGCGGCGAACAGTGGAGTTTCTATCTACATTTCATCGAATTCCAACTGCCATCGTGTAGGATGTGTTTTTGTCCGATCCAAAGGACTATAGGATTTAAAATAAATGAATAAAAGAATGACATGTCATACGGCGATATACCAAGAATACTATTTTTTTTTTTTACAAATCATTAAAAATATCCTGTTCCCGCCCCAAACCCTTCATTACCCCGAAAACTTCCAAAAACAAGGACATATATAGATAAAATTTCTAGTTTTTAATCTGATTCAGGATTTTTCGGAAAACGCGTCGCACAATTAACAAGAAAAACGACTGAAACAATTAATTTAATTTCAGTAATTTTCAAAACTCAAATTTTAAACGGTCAGGCAGTATTTATTCATTCTACTTCCATTTTCTGAAAAAGATAATCCGTCCATGCCATATTACAGTTCGACATTAACAATAACACGATATTATATATTTTATATAATTAATAAAGTGCGCTTTTTCCTGTTAATAAAACAAAATAACAACAAAAAAAAAACGATTAAAGAAACACTTACAGAAATAAAGCAGTTGTTCTTAAATAACAAATCCATGGCTTCACTGAGATAATCCTGTTATATTAGCGTTAAACATGAGAGAGAACTGCTTCGACACGATCCTAAACGTGATGTGATAACACAATACTACTGTCGGCTATAGTGATAATCCACTGTGTAGCGAGACCATTGATTACCTGACAATCTAGCCTTAAAGGGGAGATGACTCATAATTGAATAACGATCGCAATAATCAAGCTCCACATGCGCTTGGTGACAAGTTACTCAGAGTATCGATCGCCATTGATCCGAGTGGTAAAGCTGCCCATATTAAAACATAGCATGCTTCTGACACTTGGAGAAAAGAGGTAGATACACCTAGCGCTAGCGTGTGCGTCAATTTCAATTATATTTCACAACCTTTCAGTTTTGTTGGATGATTGAAAATGGAAAAACGATCATGCGTTGTGAGGATAGCACACAATCAGTAAGGTAACTTCAGATAGAATGAAAAGTACAGGAATCGATTTTTCTCTGACTCAAAATGTCCACACCCGCGACATATCATTCTATGCTGTCATGCAAGTTTTTTTTTTCTTAAAACAAAACATCGATGACAAATCACTTCCCATAGGATGATAGAAATTGTTTTAATACAAGCGTATTGGATTAACTTGATCCCTATAATGCAAACATTGAAACAAATTCCTATCGGTGAATATATAGCCTAGGTTCAGTATAGGCCTATGTATGTATAAAAACACCAATCCCCCCCCCCCCCTACCTAAAAAAAAAACATCCACAAAAAGAAAAAGAGATAGGGTGGGGTTTGATGACCATTAAACACAAACTAGGTTATTTCGGGACTAACGTGGTTCATTTTAATTTCAACAAGTCGCTTTTGCATGGGGGTTTTTACCAGTGGGAGAAAACCGGACTACGCGCAAGCTCCAGCTTTCTCCCACTTCTTAAGACCCCTACGCAAAAGCGTATTATTGAATTAAAATTGAACCATATGAAAGTCGACAGTTTCTCACAGAAGGGACACTACAGTGAAGATATTATGACTTGCAACGAACAAATTACAAGATAGCAGAAAATGAAACCTGGTTGTCTAATATGTTGTGCACCGATTACTGTGTTTTAAAATTGTAATTGTTAAAGATGCCATGTCTTTAACACAATATTCTCCGCGGTCTTCGGCATTGCAAATACGACTTATTGGTCAATTTAAATCCTTATTGATGTTGTTATGTTCCCGTGAAAACGATGGGTTTCTTATCCAATATTTAAGACACAATGGAAGTTTTAAACTTAGCACAATAATCGCGTATCCGACTTGTCATTTAGCTCAATTAAAAAAACGAAATAAGTTATTACCTTTACCGTTATTCCCAACATCATTTTGTCTGTGTTTTGGTGGATTAGATGTGTGGATATTGTACACTATACTAATACTATAACTGAAGTCATTGAAGAACATCATTTAGTAATTTACCCGAGTAATCAATACACTGTTAACCTGACCATGTAGTTTTACAATGTTTTCTTTTAAATTAAAGATACCTTATGGGAGATTAGATAAATAGCTGGCAATTCTCGCTATTATAGTGGTGCAGGACAGGTGTCTAGTTGTTCGGATGGAACAAAAAACCAAGGTCTCGTGTACATATCGACATGCAGGTAAACATCCCTTGACAGCTGCAATTCGATTTAAGAGTAGTCCATAGTGCCGCTGCACAGACAAAAGTTCCCTCATAATACAGTGTAGGGCGTATATGTTCGTCTTCATTAGCTCAGTTGGAGCAGAACAGTAGGATGCTAAACCCCATTCCATTTCTATCATAGTAAGACTACTCTACCGCCCGCATGACACACACAACAACCCCAGTCATTGTTTTGTTAAGGCGAGTGATCGCTCTCGAGCGCCTACAGCTCACCTGAATGTCGACCGAGGGGAGTTTTTTTCCCCTACCCTTAAAATTTAAAATCATTCTCCTTTACAAAGTCATTTGGGGTTTTATTAACATTTATCTACCAATCACTCTCCTTAATATCAGATCACTCTCCTTAATTTCTAAGGATTCCTCTTATCGAAACTGGGAGAACCTTTTAGGAGAGCCATTTTTTTTTCAATTTGTTGATTGAGGGGACCTTTTTTTGGCTCTCCTCTGAAATACAAAAAACAACGACTACAACCCGTAACCGTAAAATAACTAACAATATTTAACCATGTGTGGAGTGTTAGAATACAACACTATGGTGTTATTATGTTGTGATGATTAATTCATCCACCCTTCCCGTCCTACTATATTCCCTTCCTTCCGCTATCATAAAACAATCTATATCATTGTGTAGTATTAATAACAATGCGTCATGTTAGTGATCATTTAAAGAGAGAGAAATGTGGTTTAACGTCCACTCGACACAAACCAGGGGGGTTTGGATGGCCTAGTGGTCTAGAGTGCCGCGCTTCGACCACTAGCTGACCGGTCACCTCTGGCTTGCGGCTGTGGTTTCGATCCCTGGTGTGAGCGTATGTGACATGGAGATAGGGGCGCCTTCTCAACCTCGTGGGTTTCCTCCGGGCACTCCGGTTTCCTCCCACTGCTAAAGACCCCTACGCGCAAGCGAATTATTGAAATAAAATGAAACCATATGTTAGTCCCGAAATGACCTAGTTTGTGTCGAGTGGACGTTATACCCCATTTCTCTCTCTCTCGACACACAAACCAGGTCATTTCGCATACTCCTCGCAGTGTTCCGCTGGCCAATGCTTCAGGAATCTGGTCATTTCGTGACTAACATAATATGTTTACTTTAATGATTCGTTTGCACGTAGGGGGCTTTACCAGTGGGAGGAAACATGAGGACCCGAAGAAAACCAACGAGGTTTGACAGGCAACCCTAATCCTTGTCACGCACGACAGTGGAATCGAAACCACGCCAGTTGTCTCAATGACAGACCTTGTGATACAACTCGCACACGATAACTATTCGGCCATCCAACCCCCTAACTAAGTGATCATATAGGTTATATCTGTTTCGCTAGCTTTGAGGTCGGGTGTTCAATCCCTGCTTTGGTCGCGAAAGTACATCAGGATTTTCCGACGTGGTTTCCCTTGTCCGTGGTGCAGGATGGAGGAAAACTGTCTAGTCTTTCGGAAGACACTAAAAAACCGAGGTCCCGTGTTTACATTGGCGTGCACGTAAAAGATCCCTTGACAGTTGGAATTCGATTTAACAGTAGGCCATAGTGCGCTCATAGTACACTATAGCGTATTTCCGCCTTCAATAGCCCAGTCGGAGCTTAAGAGTAGGACGTTAATTCCCATTTCAATTCATCCCTTACCGCATTGCCTTATTATGATAGATTCTTTTCTTATTGTACCACTGCTCCTTGGTCGATATAAATTATTAGTTTAATGAGAAACAAACAAATTAATTGAGTTTCTCACGGACAGCTCCCTCTCTCTCTCTCTCCCTCTCTCTCTCTCCCTCTCTATCTCTCATTAGACATAAAATAACACCAAGTACGAACAATCTAAACCATTAGACAGAATTCAAAGTCCAAAAAAAAAAAACGTTATAGGCAAAATGGTGTAATCAGCAAAATACACGACAGAGGTAACAGGTGTCCGGAAGAGTAAGCTTACCTTGCCTGGCGCCACACCCGCCATAGCTGCATCCAAACTACTAGGCGAAATGTCGGTAAAATAGCGTGATTGGCCAATGAACTATCGGTATGCAAATTGCACGTGATGAACTGTGCTAACGATGTAGTAGGCCTAGACATAATCAGGGAGACGGGTATTTTAAAACGTGTATTTGAAACACACCACGCAATACGTACATTATCCCACGATAGTACATCAGTTGTTTTCCGCTACGTACTTCCAAATAACAGTCCAACTGTCTAAAATAAAGTCATGTTGATACATATAAATAACCGACAGTTGATTCTCATTTACTGTACGTAAATAAAATGGGGTATAGTTATACATACAAATTGGGCTTTTTAAACAGAGAAATCATTTTTATAATTATGTAGGATCACTTTGTGATGTAATTTCATTGATGCAAGGCATTATTTTTTTTTTTTTATGTAGCTGAGCAGGGTGGAGCTTGGAACCTCACCCAACCTCCTCTGGATCCGCCCCTGACGCGACAGAAGCGTTGCCAGTCGGAATACGAAATGATACAAAAAATGCGCACCGCTGTCTTGGCAAAATGTTTCCTAAAGTACAAGGGGTTGGATGGCTAAATGGTTTCGAATCGCCGGTTGTACGTGACAAGGAGAAGGGTCGCCTGTCCAATCTCGTTAGTTTTCGCCGGGTCCTCGGTTTCCCCCTACTGCTAAAGATCCCTACGCGCGTGACATATGCGCTTCTTCATTCATCAACCTAATTGTTGGAGAAGAGTGGCATGTTAAGCATCATTTGATTTGATGTCATTTCTTTGGGTAGGTTTAACACAGTCGACAATTCATCTACCACTAACGACCCGGCTAACCTGTCAAATACACGGTGAAACCGAACCGTTTGATAAAATTACCTCAAATACAGGGTGATGTCGAATCGTTTGATGTTATTCACTCAACTACAATCCCACCACCAACGTTCATTAATACTATCTACTTTGATGTCCCCACCACACATTTACCTACCATCTTGACCCCTGACCCCGACTAGCAACCGTTGTAAATTAAATAAGGAAATATCAACATTGTTTTACATTGACTAACAAGGACGATGCATTTAACACGAAATGTAGTTTAACGTCCTACTGTTCTACTCCGAACTGGGCTAATCTAGACGTGCATACGCCATACCAAACTGATCCCGCAGTGAATATCCGCTTGGCCGCTACAATCACTGATAAGCATGACATCGGCGAGGCTTAATGAGTACGGCATATTAACTTTTTTACTCCGACAAATTAAATTCTCAAACATTTTTTTTTTTTGAGGTAAAAGAAAAATAAATAAGGACGTTTGAAGTATTTGTAGTTAAAAATATTTCCTATTTAATGTAAATGGTTATTAAAATAAGTAAAATGCATCATTTTGCCAGATTGCACGAGCCGTTGAGCCAATGACTACCACCGCGTGCAGTCAACGCACATGTTGTGGGCATATCATCTGTTACAGAGATAATTCGTAAGTAATTCTCTGTGAAACAGATTGACGCCATACGGGTGCTGTGCGGTCAAAGTTCACCGCATACGAAAATAATTATGATTAGATGGTTTTTTTTTAGTGATTTGATATAAATAACTACTTATTTTAATTATTCATCGGGATTTCACGGCGTGGTTTCCCTTGTCACTGGTGCAGAACATCGGGTCTGTCACGAACAGCAGTCTAGTCGTTGGCATGGAACGGGAAACCGAGGACCCAGGTACACATTGACATGCACGTGAAAGATCCCGTGGCCGTAGCGCCGTATCTTGGGCGTAAAACGGGGGATTGGGAGCCGGCCGGTCACCTCTGACTTGCGGCTCTGGTGTGAGCGTATGTGGCATGGAGATAGGGGCGCCTTCTCAACCTCGTGGGTTTCCTCCGGGCACTTCGGTTTCCTCCCACTGCTAAAGACCTCTACGCGCAAACGAATTATTGAAATAAAATTAAACCATATTTTAGTCCCGAAATGACCTAGTTTGTGTTGAGTGCACGTTAAACCCCATTTCTCTCTCTCTCTCATCTTGGGCAAGATTTGCCCCCATAGCACACTGTATGACGTATTCCCGTGAGTAGTGAGGAAATATAAAATCGAGGAAATAAATAAATATTAATTAAAACAAGTAGACTAAACGTGTGAACGTAATTTTCAAAAGATCTATTTTCTTTGAAACAGAATACTTTCGGGAAGTATGATGACGTTTGTACAAAACTTTACAGACAAAAAGCAAGTTAGTCATACATTATGTAGATTAATTTCCTTCTTCAAGTTAATATAAAAATGTAGTTTATAATCTCTCTATGATAATTATACATAATTTACACTGCTTCTGGTCAGTCATGTATTATTATATTGCCGAATGGTTAGCGCGTGCGTTGTAGGCTATAAGGTATGTCATGGAGTCAACTGGTGTAGTTTTAATTCCTCGGTTGTACGTGACAAGGAGTAGGGTTGCCTGTCCAACCTTGTGGGATTTCTCAGGGACCGCCGGTTTCCTAAATTTAACTATTATGTTAGTCCAGTGTTCAAGACCCCCGAATCTTCACACGACGTTAAGAGAATTCATCCAATTTTTCGAGTCGAGTGTCCTCATATGACCTCTGACCCTCGAGGCCCATCCATGCAGCCCACTACCCCTCCCAAATGGAGATATAGCTGTTTTTTTCTGCCCTTTACAGGTTGTGCCCCCCCCCCCCACGTTCTACTTATATCGGTTAGTGCGCAATAAATCTGTGCAAGCACGGATTCGATACCACGTTTGTGCGTTGTTGGCCAAACACCGTGGGTTTTTCTCGGTGTACTCCGAATAACGCCCACACCTTCAAGTGCAATATAGAAAGGAAATATGTTATTCCCGAAATGTCAGGGTTAGTGTCGAGTGAAAGTTAAAATATGCACCCCCTCCCCCGCCCTCCAGCCACATGACATAGAACCAATGGATTCAAAACTACCAGCTACCACTGGAACCTTTAAGCTACTAGAAACTGTCACGACTCACATGACATAATATCCCCCCTCCCCTCTGTCTCCCTCTCTCATGAGTGGGTATTTCCCCTATTCCGCATTCATTGTCACAATCACCCTTCAAGCCGAGCCCAGATTCGTTTTAAATACATTTTATAAATGAAACATCAAAATTCGACACAATTTAATACAATAAAAGCCTACCTTTTACGTCATCCACTTTCTACATGCTGTTTACAATGTTTAAAGGCCTACTATATCACAAACTACTGTCATTGATAAAGACAAAACAGCCTATTATAAAATTTTCCTATGTGTTCTATTTGCGACTTCTCTCGTTGTGTCCAACACGCCACTTTGTAAAGTAATCCAATAACCACGGCCTTTAAAGCCTTTGTGACAAACAGGAGCTTGGAGGACCATATGAGGAAGAAACTGACAGACTTCTTATAATTGTCGTCTGTTACTCCAAGTGTCACGTGGCACGAGCCTTTGTTCTATGTCGCATGCCCTCTAGTAATCCATGACTCGATATAGCTCAAGTCAAGTTAGATTATTCATGTTTATTTAATGCTTGAATTACGTCTGTTAAAAGAAACGGGAAAATTAGTCAAATAGATGTTCTACTGGTTTCTGACTTGGGAGGGATTAACTGTCTATAAACAGGTTATTCAATTAAACGAGGATAAACCCTGCTTACACAAATATCTTCAAGGACGGTAAATATCTTTAATTTATGTCAAATTAAATAATAATTGAGTGGAGTTAATGGGTGATTTCATATTTGTCTTGAAAGATTACTCGGAAGTCGAAGAGAGGGTGGGTAAAGGCGGTGAAATGAAACAAGACGGGGTTTAATATCCCACTGTACTGCTTGAACTGGGCTAATGAACACGGGCATACGCCACACGGTGCGCAATGGGGGAAATATTGCCCCGGCAGTAGCACTATGGCCTACTCTTATATCGAATTCCAAGTGCCAAGTGGTAATCACGCTGCAAAATTACAAGAGGGAGAGGGGTAACTTCACAACTACAATGGTGACTTATATTTATATTTTTATATGGATGACAGACGACATAACAATTTACATAAATGGACGTCTCATTAAAACAAATGAAATGTGTTTAACGTCCTACTGTCCTGCACCTAGTCTGGGCTAAATGGAAGACGGGCGTGCGCCATACAGTGTGCTATGAGGGAAATTTTGCCCGGACAGCGGCGTTACGGCCTGCTCTCATATCAAATTCCAACTGCCAATGTTTGTAACTTATATATATTAATGGTGACATATGCTTAGAACATGAATTATAAATTTAGCCCAAGAAGTGTCTTTACTGGTTAATTTTAGCCGAAGTCTAATTCAGAGAGGGGGGGGGGGCAAGTAGGCTAGTGGAAAGAGAGAGTGAAGTAAGGTTTAATGTCCACTGGACACAAACTAGATCATTTCAGGACTAACGTATGGCTTAATTTTATTTCAATAATTCGCTAGGACCTGGAGAAACTCGGAGAGGTTGGGCAGGCGACCCCACTCCTTGTCACGTACAACCAAGGAATCGAAACCACGCCAGTTGATTCAATGACAGACCTTATGATACAACGCACATGCGCCAACCATCCCCTAAGCTGTATAGAAAAATATCGATTTAAACATAAAACCAAATTTCATTCTAAAGAAAGAAATCGGATATAAAACACGAATTGAGAGAGAGAAAGAGAGAGAGAGAGAGAGAGAGAGAGATGGGGTTTAACGTCCACTCGACACAAACTAGGTATGGTTTAACTTTATTTCAACAATTCGCTTGCGCGTAGGTGTCTTTAGCTGTGGGAGGAAACCGGAGTGCCTGGAGGAAACCCACGAGATTGAGAAGGCGCCCCTATATCTATGCCACATACGCTCACACCGCAAGTCAGAGGTGACCGGCCAGCTAGAGGTCGAAGCGCGGCACTCTAGACCACTAGCCCCCCCCCCCCCCAACACGAATTGATGAAAGCGTATTGCTTACAATCGTCAGGATTTAATAACCTGTATTACCGCTATATCTCTAGAGATTAATTTGCCCCAAGTAGAAGTAATTGTGACGAATGATGTCTTGAATAAATAGGCTCTGAATTATGTTCAAAGAACGAAAAAAAAACAAAAAAAAAAACCCAACCCCAAAAAACATATTTTATGAGCATGTATTTTATTTTTAAGATCTTTTAATTATGAATATACTTTAGGGATTTGGCCTGTTAGAAAAATAATTTAATTTTTAAATTTTATTGATTTTGCTACACCATTAAATCTTATTGTCTGAAGAATTTAAGACAAATGTGTTGATCCATCGCTGATATAATCTTTTAATCTTTTACGAAAAATGAAATTTAATGGGATCTACATCGTTCTACTATTTGGTACAACCGGGATCATAAACACTGACGTAGGAGCCGGGGAGAGAGGTATGTTCCTTAAGCAACGTCCGCGAGTTTTACAAACATTGATAAGATGTATGTAGTTAAGGCAAGATCAAGCCTTCTATAGATGGGGCAAGGGGCTGTCTAGGGACGGATCCAGTAATTTTTGCAGGAGGGGGTTTGCCAGGTTTCAGTTAAGGAAATCTGCCATCATCGTCTCTAAATTACATAGGCATACATACAAATTGGGCTTTTTAAACAGAGAAATCATTTTTGTAATGATGTAGGATCACATTGTGATGTAATTTCATGGACACACGGCTTTATTTTTTTATGTAGCTGAACAGGGTGGGGTCCGCCCTGCCCAAGATTCGATATTTCCGGGGTTTTTTCTGGCACAGACTTCAGAGATTGAGGCCTTATATCACAGAAATATAATTGTATCATTGTAAAATGTAGAAATGGAATCGCTGGCTGTTTTGAATACTATCATACTGAAGACCTAGCGCAATAACATTTGTAGTAAAGTCGTTTTAGTTAGTGATTGATACATTGTGTAAATTTGGGTGACAAAGACAATTTTCCGGCAAATACCCGCAGCCCACACCCTATCCCCAACTGTTATTGGTCCCTTACGCCTATGTATGTACACCAATCTGGCTTATTAAGACGAGTATATGGCTACATTCCATCCAGACAGTCGCGTCGCGTGCCTGTATTTGATTCGTACCCAACCTTTATCCAATGTCACCTTGGAACGCATAAAAAATAGGGACACACTTGGCCAAATAAATATGAAATATATCTGAATTTTGCAAAATAAAAAGATGGCAAGTCATAGACTACATACAACCGTAGACAAAGAATATAATTATAGAATCTATCAAATCAAATAAAGAAAAACACAGCCATGAACTTACTTTATTGCAGTGTTTCGAATTGCGAAATTTTCTTAGTGTCGTTCGAAATTGCGCAGCACACTGTTTGAGAATCACTGCTGTATACTTTGAAGAACTGACAATGTTTTTCTTGTTTTTTACCGATTGGGATTCCGTAGACGGGAGCGCAGCTTTTCGTACCACCCGAACGACAAGGTGCTGCGTCTAGTCAGAAACTCTGTCTCATCAATCACTAAGTGGAAATCAAACAGATCTCGAGGAATTTTCGTGGCCAACAACAGAGACGAATTCAATTTTCGACAATGCCCTTTTTACTGCCGAAAGTGCCTTTTCTCAGACCCAAATATGTCCGTTCCGAACATTTACTTAGACGAAAATAAAAGCCAAAAAGCTCTTGGAATGGCTACAGATGCAAGGAAATGACGGATAATTTTCTCAGCGGCGTGCCCTCAATTTGCGGCGCCCCGTTTTTAGTGGTTTTCATTTATGTTAACTAACGAAGTTAAAGAAGGCCTACATTAAACTCAATTTCATCAGATAAAAAATGCCATCCAAAACCACAAACGTTAACGCCAAGACATTAAACACTGCCAGCCGCGTGTATTCATTTAATAATACACGGTATCAATGGGAGACAACTCTATATCAATTTGTTTGGACTCAGACTAGTAATTATTTGCCCATTGACTTCAATGTTAAAAGCATGTAACATCACAGGCTGTAGTTTTTTTCTCAACATTCCGTTGGTTCCAATCTTTTTAGGCACAATGGGGACCACATTTGGCAATCTCCTCATCATAAATTTGTAGGGGGTTGACCGTTTAGATTTTTTGCTACGGGGATTTGAAGTTCGCTGGGGTAAAAATCTCACTTCCGACACAATGATTGCTCCGCAGAAAGACATTTTACACCCCCTATCCCTCCGCTGTAATATCCTCAGTATTACCCAAAACTGCTATGAAATTGAAAATTTGATGCCTTTTCTCCAATTCTAGACCAAAAAGTCAACCAAAAAATGCAGGAAGAGGGGAGAAAAAAAATAAAGGAAAAATTGTCTATTTATAACTGGCACTACATTCGTCCATCATGAAATAAGGGGAAATAATTACTAGTCTTAGTCCTATATACCTCACATGTTGCTGCTATTTGAACAAATCTTTTGTAATCTGATAAACAAACATATATGCAATTCCCTGGCCAAAGATTATGAAAATCCATGCATTTTCAGATGAGCAATGCTGCATTCTGCAAACACTATAATACATCAGAAAACTGCGGAATTTCAGACTGAAATTTCAAAGGACATGAATTTTGAATTCCACACAACATTTTTATTGTTGAACATAAATGCATTCTGTAAAAAGATGAGATAAATTCAATGCAAATCAAACATGAAAATACTTTAAAACAGCAATCATGATGCAATATTAGACTTTTTAACACTTTCATCTAAAACCACACAGTTTTTCGCTGTTAACTTTGTTTCAAGTGCCAAATTATGGTTAAATCTAAGATGTTGACACCTGCAGTGCCTATCAATTTTAAACTGTCTCCTATATAGCTGTATTTCCATAGGATAAGTAAGTTGAAATAATCTGATTGTGTAACACTACAACAGCTTTTTCAACCCCACCCCCCCAGTATGAAATCGTATAATTTGAAAGCACATGAATTTTGAATTCCACAGAACATTTTTATTATTGAACATAAATGCATTCTCTAAAAAGATGAGATAAATTCAATATAAATCAAACATGAAAATACTTTAAAACAGTAATCATGATGCAATATTAGACTTTTTGACGCTTTCATCGAAAAACACACAGTTTTCTCTGTTAACGTAGCTTCAAGTGCCAAATTGTGGTCAAATCTAAGATGTTGAAACATGAAGTGCCTATGAATATCCAAATATCACCTATATAGCTGTATATCCACAGGATAAGTTAGTGGAAAAAATCTGATTATGTAACACCGCAACAGTTTTTTTCATCCCACCCCCCCCCCCCCCCCCCCAGTATTGAATTGGATACACTGCTGACCAATCATAGGTCACCCTGTTCACTCTGGTCTGTCAAATGATTTACAATGGTGATGGTGCCTACAACTTTCCTGGCAAAGAGATATGAACAACCGTCAACACACAGGCTATTTATTGGCATTTATGTTATCTTCCAATATGAGAGGTCATGATAAACACAAGGGTGTCCTTTTCAAGCTCGAAAATGAAATCATCAACAAAAAGCAAAGTTTACAGAGGTTCTCGGCTGGAACCCAAACTGATCACGATTTGCCTTCCACTTTCACAACAGGTGACATAGAGAGAGATCAGGGATGAAATTGATATGCATCATCATTCTACAAAAGCCAGTCCAGGAAGTCATCGGGTTTCAAGATGTAGACCTGAAATGTTAAATTTGGATGAGAATGAGCATTCTGGGGCGAATACTATCCAGGGAAATGGATCATTGACATCCAGAAAATGGTCAAAATGTGCAATTCTGTCATTCAGTTACATGCTAAGGGGACAAGAAAACCCTGTGCAGTACCAAATTTCCAGCCATTAGTCAGCAGAAGTGGGGATCAGGTTGGATGTACTTCGTAAAGTTTATGAAATGCCCATTTATCTCACCTGTTCTGCTTCTTTTTTTCTTTTTAAAGCTTACGTTGAGGTCAATCAATCCACTCTATGAATGAAACATTAGCCTTGGCACCTGAAATGATAGAAAGCTGGGGATAAATATGCAATAAAAAAAACTGTGGGATAATAAGAAAGAAAAAAAAATGGTCTCAATTGGGAATAGAAATAAAACTCTTTGTTTCTAGCGAACTGGTCACTGGACCTATAACTAGAAACCAGTTCACAGTCAGTAGTCAGTAAAAAAAAGTAAACTCTGAGTGTCACATAAGTCTAAGGCAATCTCAAATGTAGACACCATCTTTTGATGTTTGGTCTAAATGTCAAGGCCAACTGCAGATTTGGTCAAATGTCGCACAGGTGTAAATTTTGGAGTGTACCTGTTAACATATCATTGTGTGTAGGCCAAATATTTTAGGTCTAAATATTAAGGCTAACTGCAGACTTGGTTCAAGGTCACACGTAAATTGGGGTGTGGGCGCATGATTTTTGGACAAAATTGTGGGTTAGGGCTAGGGTCAGGAATGGGTTTTGGCTTGGGCCTAGGGCACATGCTTGTTGACGAGATTGCAGGTTAGGGTTATGGTTAGGGTAAGGTCTTGGGTTAGGGTTAGGGTCAGCTCTATTTACATCTCGGGACCTTCAGGCCAAATCTGCAGTTGAATAGGCCTTAATATTGAGACTTAAAACCACGTTTTGACACCATAGCGAACGAAATTTTAACATCTACAAATCAAATTCACCCTCGGCCAACAGATACCCCCAATAATGGCTATTTTGATATGAAATAGACACAAAACTTACTGCTGAGCAATAGAAAAACAGTATTCTTACCATTTCTGATACTTTCCATTCAAAACTTCAGGAAATAAGTGGCTCAGAAAATATTCATCGTCCATGTTAATTGTTATATCAGGACTCAGACTAGTAATTATTTGCCCATTGACTTCAATGTTAAAAGCATGTAACATCACAGGCTGTAGTTTTTTTCTCAACATTCCGTTGGTTCCAATCTTTTTAGGCACAATGGGGACCACATTTGGCAATCTCCTCATCATAAATTTGTAGGGGGTTGACCGTTTAGATTTTTTGCTACGGGGATTTGAAGTTCGCTGGGGTAAAAATCTCACTTCCGACACAATGATTGCTCCGCAGAAAGACATTTTACACCCCCTATCCCTCCGCTGTAATATCCTCAGTATTACCCAAAACTGCTATGAAATTGAAAATTTGATGCCTTTTCTCCAATTCTAGACCAAAAAGTCAACCAAAAAATGCAGGAAGAGGGGAGAAAAAAAATAAAGGAAAAATTGTCTATTTATAACTGGCACTCCATCATGAAATAAGGGGAAATAATTACTAGTCTTAGTCCGTTTTTAACGGCGAGTACCCTCCCATTCTCCAAATCAATTTGCTGATTTACACGATAAGATTGAGGATATTATAGATATAAATAAATGTATTTGTATATAATTGAGGATATGATATTTTAGATATTAAAATGAAGTGGTTGATTTTTTTTACTGGGCGTATTTTTATTATTTACTAGCAGGATACTCGCTAGGAACTTTGTCAAGCGCCCAAATTCACGCGGGCCCCAATTCGCCAGGGGCCCAGTTTGCCCGGCAGGCCCGTAGCCAGGGGGTGGCAAGGGGGGGGGGCAATGCCCCCCTGAAAAAATGTTTTGCCCCCCCCCGAAAGAAAATTTACCAACCATAACTCTAAAATACCTACTGTAGACTGTAACTGGTTTGTCCCTCCTAAAAACTTCACTGCCCCTCCGAAGCCAGCAACGGGGCCCCCAGAAAAATTTGGTAAATTAGATTCAATTTGGTTCATTCTGACGTATTTCCGGGAGGCAAATTCCAAAATTACAGGTCTAAATCGCCAATAAAATCGCATAAAAATTTTTTAAGTCTGAGCAAGGGGTGGGGGGTCCGGACACCCTGGACCCCCCCCCCCTCTGGATCCGCGCCTGAACCGTTGGTCCACGGATAACCCGTGTTCGTTTCCTGCGAAGGCCGAGAAAGTTCATCAGGAGTTTCCCGCGTGGTTCTCCCTTGTCTGTGGCACAGGACAGATTTAACAGGTGAGGGAGAAAAAGACCCCCGATTTACAGGTATACCATCTTGTAGATAATTGTTACACATCATCATTTAAACAAGCCAACAGTGAGACTGATGTCCCCCGCCGAAATCCCAAAATAAATAGATGACACATATTAATTAATCACACATTTATTTTTTTCAAAAGTATGGAGCAATCAAACTATACACTAAGTTTCATCACTCTCTATCAGATAGAATGAAGATTATCTTGTCCCAAAGCATCGACCAATGGAAGTGATTAGCTATGCTTAGCTTCAACTCAAAATGTTAATCATTGAACTTAGTCAAGACATTCACCTAATGAACATCTACATCAAGTTTAAACATTCTACCTCAAATAAAATCAGAGTTGCTGTGTTCCGAAGTCTTGACCAATCAAATTGCTTATCGCGTCTTAGCCTAAGCAGAAAATTCTCCCTATCGAACTTAGTTAAGGTAATGTTATGATGAACCCATATTCTGAGTTTCGTCGCTCTCATTTCATTATAACCAAAGTTATTGTGCCCTAACGGATCAACCAATCAGATTGCTTATCTCTGGTTACTGTAAACAGAAAATGTTTATCATCAAATTCCATCACCTAATGAACGCCAGTTAGAAGGAGGGTCATTGTGTTCCAAAGTCACTGCCAATCAAATTGCTTATCGCTCTGCTTACCCTGGGCAGAAAATGTTGATTATCGAACTTAGTCGAGGTATTGATGTAATGAAACTATACACCAAGTTTCGTCACCTTTACTTAATTAGAACTTAAGTTATCTTGTCCCAAAATATCAACCAATCAAATTGCTTATCTCTGCCGACCTTAGGCAGAAAATGCCTATCTTCGAACTCCATCAAGGCATTGACCTAATAAGCACACATACCAAGTTTGAATATTTTAACTAAATTAGAAGGAGAGTTGTTGTGCTCCAAAGTCTCAACCAATCAAATTGCTTATCGCTCTGCTTACCCTGAGCAAAAAATACTCACTATCGAACTTAGTCAAGGTATTGATGTAATGAAACTGTACACCAAGTTTCACCACTCTCACTTAATTAGAACTAAAGTTATCGTGTCCCAAAGAATCAACCAATCAAATTGCTTATCTCTGCTTACCCGAAAGCGGAAAATGCTCATCTTCAAACCCCATCAAGGCAATGGTCTAATAAAGACATACACCAAGTTTGAACATTCTAGTTCAATTAGGAAGAGAGTTATTGTGTCCCAAAAAGTGTGACGGACAGGCGGACGGACGGACGGAAAGACAGACAGACAGACGGGCGGACAGACAGACAGACGGACTAACCCATTTTAATAGTCCCCCAACTTTCTTCGAAAGGCGGGGGACAATAAATAAGTCAGATACAGAGGGACACAGAGAAGGGGATTAACGATCACTCGACACAAACCAGCTCATTTCGAGACTAACACTATATATTTTATTTCAATAATTCGACTTCCGTGCAGTGGTCTTTAGCAGAGGCAGGAAACCGGGGGACCCGGAGAAAACCCACGAGGTTGGACATGCGACCCCACTCCTTGTCACGTACAACCGAGAAATCGAAACCACGCTAGCTAAATCAATGACAGACCATATAAAACAACGCACACGTGCTACCCCCCCCCCCCAGTCAGATACGAAGTAAGCTAGTGTAAAGTAGAGATTGATTTGATAAACCATTTCCTCCTACAATCAATATTTCTAATAGATAAAAATTCTAATAAAGCGATGTAATTATACTACACTAACGACCAACAGATGAATTATGAAGTTTTATTAATTTACCACAATAAATACTTGTCGACCAACATATGCATTTATTGATTTTTTAATTACATTTATGCAAATTTATAAAACTGGTATATAAGTGAAACGTGTCTTCATGTCATATTTGGGTGGCCGAATGGTTAGCGTGCGCGCACTGTATCATACGGCCTGCGATTGAGTCAGCTAGCGTGGCAAGGAGTAGGGTCACCTGTCCAACCTCGTGGGTTTTCTCCGCGACGCCGATTTCTTCCTACTGCTAAAGACCCCTACGCGCATGCGAATTATTGAAATTAAACCATATGTTAGTCCCGAAATGACCTAGTTTCTGTCGAGTGGACGTTAAACTCTCTCTCTCTCTCTCTCTCTCTCTCTCGCTCTCTCTCTCATGTCATATTGTTCTGTTCCGACTGGGCTAATGAAGACGGATATGTCGATAATCCGCGATAATCCGACAACATGATATCACGACATTCTAACCTGAAATCACGACAATACATTTCCACATTACGACATTGTCGGGTTAAAATATCGTGATATCGAGTTGTTGTGTTGTTTGTCGTATTAAGTGCGGCATCACGACATGATACCAATCCACTACGGTATAGTCAACATCAAACACCACCCAAATACGATGAGTATTGATGGGTCAATTGTACGTCCCATTGAATCCATCCCATACATAACCTACCGTTGTCAGGGGCGGATCGAGGAATTTTGAAAAGGGGGTGGGGGCCGCAAAATGAGGACACTGACCGTGGAGTCGGGGCACGCCGCTGAGGGGGGGGGGGCAAAAAATTATCCGTCATTTCCTTGCCTCTCTAGCCAATATAAGAGCTATTTGGCTGATATTTTCGTCTAAACGTTCGGAAATCGTAGAAAAAGAGCCTCAAAATCGAGCAAAAAAGCTCGTTGAAAGGCACTTTCGGTAGTAAAAAAAGGGCACTGTCGAAAATTAGGGGGGGGGGGGGAAGGGCGCAATTGAATCCGCCTCTGGTTGTTCCCCGGTTGTACGTGGCTAGGAGTAGGGTCGCCTGTTTAACCTTGTGGTTTTCCTCGGGCCCTCCGTCCCCCCCCCCCACTGGTAAAGAGCCATATACGCACAAGCGAATTATTGGAAATAAAAATAAACCATAGTTTATGTCCAGTGGACGTTAAATCCCATTTCTCTACCTATATGGATAATTTTGAGATAAGGGGGCAACTCGTTTATATGGCTCAGTGGGTAAGACGATGGCTCGCTAACTCGAGGTCCCTTGTTAGATCCCGGGATCGGCTGAGAAATTTCAATGGGATTTTCCGGCGTGGTCTCTCCTGTCTGTGATGCAAGGGTGGGGTGTGGCAAGGGACAATATATAGTCGTTCGGATGCGACGAAATATCGAGAACCTGCGTACCTAAAAGAACCCTTATCAGTTGGAATTCGAATTGAAAGTACACCATATTATAGTCAGTTCAAAATACAGTTTACCCCCCCCCCCCAAAAAAAAAAATGCAACAAAAGGTTTCTTAACTGATTCTGGCAGGGTTTAGTGTACTTTATAACATACTAAAAGTAGGACCCCCGGAAAAGTGTTTTTTCAAGATGGTGTCAAAAATGGCCACCATTACATTTAAATATATGGCATGATTTAGCACCAAATAGGACAAGGGAAAAAAAAGATTTTTTTTTTGAAAAAGCAGGAAGAAAATATCAATGAAATCGTACAGACGGGTTATAAGATAAGGTTGTACCTAAATGGCCCCGATTGTTCCTATGACATTGAATTCAGTCGAATTTGAAATAGGTTTTTTTTTCTAATCAAAACCTTTAATGATACGACAACAATCATTAAACTGAATTTATTGATTTTGAAAGCATAAGCGTGCAAATACGCGAATATTAGTCGTCATATGGTTGATTTATTTCTAATAGATCATCTCTCAGCTGTTATCACGTATCATGTGACGTCTCACGTGACTTGGTAGAGGACACGCCCCCAAGGGGCCTCCGTCCAGCGAATCGTCCAACTTTGTACTTTGAAGTTTGACCCGAGGAAATACCCTGGAATTCCCATCGTCTGCTTGAAGATCAAAGACAATAACAGCTATGAGTGAAAGTTCAACCGGCGAAGGTAAGTCTTGGACTTTGATCATAGATAATGTATTTAACTGATGAGAGTGACTGAACAGCTCTTTTGCCAGCAAAATCGGTGTAATGCGCAGTCGTATCGACTTTACAGACGACGAATTTGGATTTAAAATCGGGATGTCGAGCTTATCTGTTGACATAGTGTGTTAGATTACAGCCTGGATTTCTCATGGTTTAATCGCATTACGACTTGCAAATAATATTACTCAATATTATCGCTAAAATTTTATGTTATTTCGTCGAAAGTATACAAGATGGCTGCATGAAAACCAAAATTCTGGAATGAAATTTGATAAAAGAAACGAAAAAAAAATAATGAGAGTAGAGTCGCTTCAATGTTATGTAAACAATTTTATGAAATTTGACAGCGAGTTGAATGTGTTATGTATTGTAATATAATATTTATGAAACAGTGTCATGAGAAATTGTGTTGTGTTTATTCTATTCTGGGAATACTGGTTATATGAATTAATCTCACAGGTTAAAAAATGGACCACAAATCTACTTAATATAGGTCTACCATACTACCATATTGTTTTTTGGTGATATATATTTATATACTATATAGGCCTACCACAGTGTTGTTTTTTTGTATTTCAGAGGAGAGCCAAAAAAAGCTCCCCTCAATCAACAAATTGAAAAAAATGGCGCTCCTAAAAGGTTCTCCCAGTTTCGATAAGAGGAATGCTTCAGAAATTAAGGAGAGTTATTTAGATATTAAGGGGAGTGATCTGATATTAAGGAGAGTGATTGGTAGATAAATGTTAATAAACCCCTAGTCTCTATCATCCATACAAATATTCTACGAATATTAGTCTGGATGGGTCCTCAAAATTTGACGGAAAATAGGTCATTGTCTGGATTATCCAGTCTTTTAAGTTACCACGTACTGAATCTATCAAAACAGCTCGCTTGTCAACGATGGCACTCTTTAAAATTTTGTTTGTAAAGGTTGAAATGGTAATTTTCTCTCGTCATGAATCAGACGTATGGCTTCTCACAATCTTCTTAATTCTTCATCACGATTCATGCTTATTCCTTGTCTCTATTTTGTTTCTAATAATATATGTGCCAACTGAATTGTGGGATATATTTCAACCACGCTTTATAGAATCTAACAAAATCGGCCCTGCTTTATAAGATCTAGCACTTACTGATGCTTTAGCCAAAAGGTTCCATTGCCCATGGGTAACCAAATGTTTGGTTTATTATGTGGTAGATTATCCAGTAAATTTCGTCAAAAATTGAGAACCGACCCAGACCCTCCGTGCATTGAAGACTAGGGGGTTCTGGGTGACAGAGACTAATAAACCCCCAATGACTTTGTGAAGGAGAGTGATTTTCAATTTTAAGGGGAGGGAAAAAGACTCCCCTTGGTCGACATTCAGGTGAGCTTTAGGCGCTCGAGAGCGATCACTCGCCTTAAAAAACAATGACTGCTACCATAATTTTTTTGGGGTGATATATACTATATAGGCCTACATGTTTTTTTAGTAGTATATACTATATAGGCCTACATATTGTTTTTTGGTGATATATACTACAGTGTATGTAGGCCTACATATTGTAAATATAATGGGATTGAACGTTCTACTGTTCTACTCCGAACGGGCATACAGTGTGCTATAGAGGGAAATTTTGCCGAGATTGTGGCACTATTGCCTCATAATCTTACATCAAATTCCAACTGTCAAGGAATCTTAAACATGCATGCCAATGTGTACATAGGACCTCATTTTTTGTCCCATCCAAACGACACCAGCTGTGATTGTCAGGCCCTCTGTCCACGTGTATCACTGACAAGGGGGAACAATAGCGGAAAATCTGAATATACGTTTTCTGCCAATGGAGGGATCTGACACCAGGCCTCCAGGCTAGCTAGCCATCATCTTACCCACTTGCCAACCGTGGTCCCCCTACATATTGCATTTTGGTGTGATTAAATACATGTAGGTCTATATTTTAATGAATAATTACTGAAATAAAATGGGAGTGAAACTTTTGAAAGGGATTACGTCAGAGGAGAGGTATGGTTAGAAATGTAAACGGAACATGATGGTGCTGGCTCCTTAACAAGCACATTAAAGATCCCCACAGTTGTTGCACTGATAAAGCCATATTTTAATTTTTGTAATTTTCAAGGACAGGTGCCTTATTGCTGTATGGGGTGGGGGTGGTGTAGAGTGGAGTTAAACCCTCACCCTCTCCCTCTTTCTCTCTCTCTCTCTCTCTCTCAAATAACCAGATATAAATAAGCTTAATGCTGTTATATAAGACACCATAATATAAATTATCTTGGTCAACCAGGCCATAACTGTCTTATCTCTGACGACCTTAAAACGATCTTGAGATTTGACTTGGAGTACATTATATATGATTGATTCTCTATTTGTATAATGTATCTCAATAAAGATGAAAGCACTCCATTAAGATGTACAAATAGAAAAATACAATGCAAATAGGGGCCAGATTAAAATGATAAAATAAAATGCAAACGGGGGCTGGTTTTACTATCAGCTGTAATAAATTAAAATATCTGGAGATTCAGGATGAAATAATTTATTCGTATAGATTTTGTGTGATTTTATTTACATAAGTTTTATTTCAGACTTCTATGTATATTTTTTGAGCACTGTGGCATGGAGATAGGGGCGCCTTCTCAACCTCGTGGGTTTCCTCCGGGCACTCCAGTTTCCTCCCACTGCTAAAGACCACTACACGCAAGCGAATTTTTGAAATAAAATTAAACCATATGTTAGTCCCGGAATGACCTAGTTTGTGTTGAGTGGACGTTAAACCTCATTTCTCTCTATGTATATTTTGTTTGTGTATGTCAAATTGATATAGACTGAACAAACATATTTGTTCCATTCAAATCTGGGAGCTGCAGTGACTTGGTGATTAACAGGTGTTGGCCAAGAAGTTCATCATGATTTTAATGAGTGGTTCCTCATTGTCAGTTATAGAGGACTGGGGTCCTTGCAAGGGATGTGGAGTCGTTCGGATGGGATGGAAAACTGAACTGTGGTGTACACATTAAAGTGCACATAAAAGATACCTTGGCTTTTGAATTCTGCTGTCTGGACTAAATTTCCTTCATAGCACACTGTACTGTTCAGGCCTGTCTTCATTATCCCAGTCGGAGCACAACAGTAGGATGTTAAACTTCATTTTACCTTGCATTCAAATCCTTGAACAAAGAAAAATCGATGCTAATTTATACATTAACATATAATTATACACAAACTACAGTAATCATACACAAAATACAGTAATTACAAAATACAGTAATTACAAAATACAGTAATATACAAAATACAGTAATTACAAAATACAGTAATTACAAAATACAGTAATTACAAAATACAGTAATTATACACAAAATACAGTAATTATGCACAAAATACAGTAATTATAAAATACAGTAATTATACACAAAATTGAATACATGAAGAGTTATCTTCAAAAAATTAACCTGTTACCAAAATTCTTTGAATTGACTTTCCTTCTACATGATGTTGTAATGGCTCATAGAATATTGTGTTGCTGACTCAAGAGCCCCTGTATTTTGGGGGACGTTGAATGGACGAATGGTTACCGTCTGCACATTGTTTAATTCGTGTTCTGGCTGAAATGAGGGGTCAGCCAATCAAATGGTCTGTCGGATCGACCGTTTGACCTTTTCATGCGTGGAACTGTGGGTAGATATTACCAGCCAACGACGTCTATACTATAAACACCAGCGGATAGAAATCATAACAAAACAAAAGTAGATTTTGAAAAGCATGGCGGTCGCTAATTGGTTAATCGAATGACTGACGTTATCGGGTCAAATATCCCGTGCTTGACACCTGACGTCATAGAACGTGAGCTTCTACTATAACTAGTTAGATCTACATGAGTGTAGGCCATCGAAAGTATGAAAAACGAAACGAAATATAGATCTATATTTTAATTAGATTGAATCTCAAATAAAAATTTATGGCCAAAACTCGCCTTCATCAAATCTGATTGAAATCAGGTCGGAACGGTATATAGCATTGGTGGCAATTTTATTTTTTTAAAATTAAATATTAAATAATCAGTAAGAGCTTATGAAAAAGTCATGAAAAATTTTGATATTTTAGTGAAAATGCAAATGGCACATCAGGACTTCAAATCTGAAAATGACTTGTACATGCATACACTTGTTTGTTAGATGAATGCAATTTGACATGTTGAATGAATGTATCCATGACGATGAAAGAAAGTAGTACCTGTATATATAAATAATACAGGTACAAACATGGGCTAGTGGTTGGTTAGTCCGTGAAAAAATCTTGAGAGTTAGGTTATCGCTTATGTGGATTTATTCTGGGTAGTTTTATTTGCATAATATTTTATTTCGGTAAAAAATGAAGCTCGACCTGTACATTACGTCGAATAAATAACAAGATAATATAACAACCCGTCAGACTGAATAAATATAGAACTTTCAATACTTTGAGAAAATATTGATAAAGCATACTCGTAATTTTCTCCTTGGTAGTAGTGCAACGGGGAGAGCCTGGCAAGGAACACTGTCTAGTTGTTTGGATGAGACAAAGAACCATGGTCCTGTACATCATGAAAACAAAATTTATTTATAATAGGCATTAGCTATGTCTAGTTTAGCAATAGGAACTGATCTGATATTAGAGAGAGAGGTTTAACCTCCACTTGACCCAAATTAGGTCATTTCGGGACTAACATATGATTCAATTTTTATTCAATAGTTTTAATTTGCTGGTGTGTAGAGGTGCCGGGGAAAACCCATGAGGTTGGACAAGTAACACCGTTTGACTTTCATCGAATGTAGCTCGTTGACGTGTGTTCTTTAAGTATCAGAAATGACTACAGATTCTTGTAATGGATCTTCAACACTTTATTTAAAAGCAACAATTTAACAACTTATTATTTAGTAGATACTAATCCCCATCAGGCCCTTCATCCTACACCACTGACAAGGGGAACCAGGCTGGAAAATCAAGGGGAACTTTCTCGTCCAACTCCAGGAACAAATAAGCGGGCCAGTGTCTTATTCATCGTTTCGAAATTACGCAGGAATCAATATATACGCACTGAGCTTTTTAAAGATGACAATTTTTATTATGAATTAATAGGACTACAGTGTGATTAAATTTCATTGATACAAATGAAATGAAATGAAATGGGGTTTAACGTCCTACTCAACGCACCTTACCTGGGCTAATGGAAGACGGGCATACGCCATACAGTGTGCTACGAAGGAAATTTGGCCTACTCTTATATCGAATTCCAACTGCCAAGGGATCTTTTACAGGCACCCCAATGTGTACACAGGACCTTGGTTTTTCGTCCCATCCTAATGACTAGGCAGTTGTCCTTGTCAGGCCCTCCTTCTGCATCAATGACAAGGGGAAACCACGACGGAAAATCAAGATGAACTTTCTCGGCCAATGCAGGGATCGAACACTCGACCTCTAGGCTAGTGAACCAGCGCTTTTCGCACTTAGTCACTGGATTCCATTTCATTGATGCAAAGCATTAATTATGATGTGTCTCAGTCTATATGTCCATCCTTTGAATGTCCATCCCATTGTAGGGCTTGGATGGCCGAGTAGTTAGCGTGCAGGCTGTATTAAACGGCCTGCCATTGATTCATTTGGCGTGGTTTCGATTCCACTGTTGTACTTGTAGGTAGCAAGGAGAAGGGTCGTCTGTCCAACCTTGTGGGTACTCCGGTTTCCTCATATTCCTAAAGAACCCTATGCGCAAGCAAATTATTGAAATAAAATTAAACCATATGTTAGTCCTGAAATGACCTAGTTTGTGTCAAGTGGAGGTTAAACCCCATTTCTCTCTCTCTCTCTCTCTCTCTCTATCTCTCTCTCTCTCTCTCATTATCTGAGTCGAAGCAGCACAGTAGGACTTTAATCATCATTTTATTTCTCTCTCTCTCTCTCTTCTCTCTCTCTCTCTCTCTCTCTCTCTCCCCCATCCCATTCCACCATCTGATTATAAAGTACAAAGCATACAGCCATGACACTTTTCTCATAAAATATATTTTACAATTTTTTTTGTGTAGCTGAGTTGGGGTGTGGGGTGGAGATTTGACCCCCCTCCTCCAACCAACCCCTCTCTGGACCCGCCCCCTGCAAGCATTGCATCTTTTAATTGTTTAATTATTTCAAGGTTACTCATCTTGACAATTACTCTATATATGAATCACTTACTACAATTAGGGGAGAAATTACAATAAAGGGACAGGAAATGACACTAACAGTCAGATATACAGGGTTAAAGAGACAATATTGCGGGACAATTTAAGCCCAAATTTTAAAGAAAAATTGTTACTTATTATAAAATACACACAGAGGTTTAAATTATTTAAACATGGGTTCCCAGCAAAGTATTTATCAGGTGGTTATTGCCAATAAAAGTATGGCAATTTTGGTATATATGGAAAGTAGAGATATCCAATCTTACTAGAAAAATATTGGATTCCCTGAAAAACACTCATTGAGCGTATACAGGACAAAAATGTAAGAGTTCCCCTAATCGACAGCCCAACGATTAGGGCTATACCCAAGCGTGATGCCGACGGCTGCACGAGCACATTGAGCGCTTTGTGTACATGTTGATAAAGTCTATAAAGAGTTAGAGGTACAACTCTTTCTGAGATAAAAATCACGGAAAAAGACGCAGGCAGTCGATAATCCGAGAATTTAATTAGGATCCGATATTTGTATTAAACAGTCAGCGATTACAGACAACAACGCGTCTTGTGTATGCAATGAATTCTCCCCTGTCTCCGCCTGCGGTTACCATAGGGATGGAAAAGGGTAATCATGATCTCTTTTGATCGATTTTTATAGCGGGCAATTACAGTGTTTTGAGAAGGATTTGAAGCAAAATTATGATAAATTAATTAGTTTGAATATGTTTTTAGTCCTAATATATCATCTGATCACCCAGTTTGTACCCGGGAAACCAACTTTAAAAAGTGATAATTGATTTACGTATTGTTTAATGGTCGAGAACGAGACATTAAGTAATATATTGTATTAACACAAGGGCCGCACGCCGGAATGTTTTTACAATATATTACGCAATGTTGCAAGCTCGAGAGCATTAAACATCTTAAAATACAAGCTTTTACAGTGAAATACGTCACACTAGTCCAATATTTTACTGGTATAAATAAAGTACTATTGGCAAATGGCCTATACGATTAGTTGAAATAATGATGAGATTACATCTGTATTTAAAATAGATATGCAGTTTTAAAGAGGCAGTTTTTTGATTATAATTTAAAAAAGGATTATTAATTAACATAACTTTTAAAGAACTATTATTACATGTACTACTGTTCTGGGGCCTGTTTCACTAAATTTTAACTAAGATAAAATCCAAATTTTAGTAATTTGATTGGATAGTATTAGATTGATTTTAGTTCTTAGCCAATCAAAACTGAAGTATCTACTAAAATTTCAATTTTTTATCTTTAGTTAAAATTTCGTGAAACAGGGCCCTGCTCTGACTGGGCTAATTTAGACAGGCAATATGCAATAGAGTATGCTTTGAGGGAAATCTTGCCCAGAAAGCAGCGCTGCAGCCTGCTCTAATATCGAATTCCAACGGCCAAGGGATCTTTTATGTACATGTCAATGGGTACACAGCACTTCATTTTTTAGTACCAGCCAGCTGTCCTTGTCAAACTACTGAGCCAATCTCATACACACTTAGCCTCCCAAATTTTAAATAATGTAACATGTTTTAAAGTGGTATTATTATTTAACGTGTGTATATTAAAGAGGAATTGGCACTGTTGTTTGTATCCTTCTTTAAAATTTGTTTCAGTAGTGTCTGTTGCTTGTTTAAAATTTGTTTCAGTGGTGTAATGTCTGTTGAGTTGTTTGTTTCTGTATGGATTGTCTGTGGTGTTGTTTGTTGTCTCTGGTGTAATGTCTGTTGAGTTGCTTGTTTCAATGGTATATATGTTTTGTGATACGGTGGCTAAGTGGGAAAGGCGCTGGCTCGCTAGCCTGGAGATCGGGTGTTCGATTCCTGCATTGGCCGAGAAAGTTCATCTCGATTTTCCGGCGTGATTTCCCCTTGTCAGTGATGCAGAAGGATGGCCTGACAAGGACAGCTGTCTAGTCATTCAGATGGGACGAAAAACCGAGGTCCCGTGTACACATTGGAGTGCACGTAAAAGATCCCTTGGCAGTTGGAATTCGTTATAAGAGTAGACCGTAGCGCAACTGCCCGGGCAAAATTTCCCTCATAGCACACTGTATTGCGTATGCCTGTCTTCCATTAGCCCAGGTAAGGTGCAGAGAAGTAGGATGTTAAACCCCATTCCATTTCATTTGTTTGTTGTCTCTGGTGTAATGTCTGCTGTGTTGTTTGTTGTCTCTGGTGTAATGTCTGCTGTTTTGTTTGTTGTCCATGGTTTAATGTCTGCTGTGTTGTTTGTTGTCTTCGTTGTATGTAGTGATTGATGGCATGACGCGAGTCATCATCATATGATCCACCGTTTGTTTGTGACATTATACCACATCAATAAACCTTTAATGACCCATTTCCCTTCTTCGACATCCAGACGGATGTAACTTATTTATGTTATCCAGTGCACCATATTCTTATACCGCAGTGTGTTTCAGTACCATTGTTAAGTTTAAGTTCTTGCGTATTTTAAAGGGCCATTCCCTATCATTGCTGATACAGCAGTTTATCATTTGAAACCGGGATGATCCACGATGCATGACCATGCCCATCTTCGTAAAACCTATTTTGCTCCAATTTGTAACTCATAACCTTTGCCTAAAATCGTAAATAATGCAGAGCTGCACAAACGTAAACAGAAACACATAGGACAAACCCACAGACATTGTAAGTAATAAAGAAAAGTTCTTTCAAATCAATTGAATGGATTTGGTGACTGTCGGTAATCATCCACCGTATAGTGCAATCCTTTGTCTACAGTGATGTGGACGTCACAAAATTTCTAACTCACTCACAAGGGAGGCAAATCACAAATGCAAAACACAAGAAAGAGTAGACCAAAGATTTGGATTTGGATTTGGATTGTGATCATCTCTTTGATGTATTCTGGAGCTTGATTATGGAGTGCCTTGTATGTCATCAGATTTATTTTGAATATTATCTGATATTTAACTGGCAACCAATGCAAGCTCCTTAGAAGTGGAGTCCCATGGTCCTATTTCTTCTTTCATTTTACTGATTTTGCTCAACAGTTTGGAGTTTGCTTAGGAAAGAATCAGAAAGACCATATTATCCATTCAGTGTAATCTTAACTTGCAAACTGCTTGGCTCTTTTTCTCTTTCTGACCTTATTTGACATCAGACAATCTGCAAGAAGTGCTTGTCAAGTGTAGTAAGGACTCACAGCTCTTCTGAATGATTCATCACGAACATCTTCATGTGCGTATTTCCTTTTTCTTGTCACATGCTCGATAGACGTTGTTAATATATATGTAAAATAGCTTACAGTCAATTGACATAATTTGTAACAGCTGATCAACCTAATGACGTACCGTTCCTTCGGAAATCGTTGCATAATAAATCGGTCGGGCTGGTATAGTCATCACCATAGGTTATTTGAGGGCAGACAAAGGAGGATGGGTGTTCATGCAAACTTTGGTTATTATCAAGGTAGGAATCTGATATGTATTTTATTTGTCTATCAAATGATGAATTCTTTTTAGTGAACACTCAATTCTGCTATTGAACACAATGGTTATGAATTTTATTTGACTGTCAAATGATAAAATATTTTAGTGAAAACCCATTTCTCCTTTTGAACATGATTATTATTTTTTTGGCTGGGTAAAATAAATCTGGGAATGGAAACCGTGCGAAGAAGTTGGTATCAAATACAACAAAATCTATGGTGAGGTTCCTACTGTTGTCCGATGTGTTACAATAGGAGTGTCCTTATTAAGTCCACAATCTCGTACGAATATGGTTTGTTTCGTTGCGATCAGCACGAATGGCCTCAATATATGATAAGACTTGATAGGATCACCACGATTACTCCACGATTAACAGAGGTTGATCCAGTGGGGGGGGAGGGGGGCCCAAATATGTCCTCTCCGAACGTTTACTTAGACGAAAATATCAGCCAAATAGCTCTTGGAATATCTACAGATGCACGGAAATGACGGATAATTGTCTTGCCCAGCCCCTCTCAACCCCCTGGCATCGGCATGCCCCGTCTCGGCAGTAAGTGCCCTCTTTTTGCGCCCCCCCCCCCATTTTCAAAATTCCTAGATATCCGCCCCTGATTAAAACCACGATTTCAATCGTAGCGAGAATCGTGATAGTGAGAACCTAGCATTAGGCATTTATCTCAATGGAAGGTGTAGAATAGAATATCAGATGGAATTTGTTCAGATGAATGTTTTGAACAAAAACCATCCTAAACTTTGCGGCGACAAGTGGGACGTTAAACTCCATTTTATTTCTGACATCCCCAGTATAATATAGGCTGTGTATGTATCCCCCCTTCGTCTTATGTTCATGGGTACATGATTGACAGCCAATGCGTCCTCGTTCTTGTCTTGTACGGATGTCTTCCGTCATGATGTGATCTGAGTAAAGTATGCTTTCCTGGGACGCGTGTTATAATTAGGACTCTTTGGGAGGACCATTCTCGACACCCGATAGTCTGGTACAAGGGAAAATGGTATTTAATTATATACTCATCGACTTTCACAGTGTCTTATATACGTTGACATTAATTACTTCTTAGGGGACACAAATATACAAAAAAAGATTTGAAACAAGACTTATTTTATAGATTTTCATTTTCAAATTCTTAGGCTGTTCTTTGGATCGTAAAGAAGACCTGATAGAAATTCAGAATTTTTCACTTGCATACCGCAGACATTGAAATTGATAAAACCTTTTGTATTGTTTTTTTTTAGATCAAATTTATTAAAACTGGGGAGGAATTTTTAAAACTGAGTGGTATTAGGGTAAAAAAAATACCACATCAATTTTCAAACCTTAAAAACATTATCAATGAGTATCAATTTTCAAACTATAAATTTTGAAAATGTTTTGATGGGTATGAATAGATACAACAGCTCAATTTGGGTGGAATTAGATATATGTCTGGCAAGAGCTTGGTTTCAATTCAACCTAACAATTATATGATCTCTCAGAAGCATGAGGGTCTTTGGGTAATTGCTTGATAGTTTTTAATAATCACATTATCTTTAATGCAATCTAATTAGATTTAACTCCTGTAAGAACCCTTGCTTCAGTCATTAATGACTCTCAATATCAAAACCCCTGCTTCAGTCGTCAATTAATAAATAACATTTCTTCACACCAACGATTTTGTGCTTGTTATTTGTTTCAAGATTGTCTTCCAGGGCATAGAGCACAAATAGAGTTATTCCCCTCTTCATGTGATGATACAGGACAGAATTTCTGATAAAATTTTAAACCGAAGTTGGATTGCTTTTTTTGTGCTCAAGGAAGATCCCTAGTGATTTTCAAAACCTTTATATCTTGTAATTTTTTGGAGTTATCTTTCCATTCATACTTTGATTGTTGAAGCGGGGGACAGAGTTGTACATGTTGGGGATTTAAGGACTAAATCAGACGACAAAGCTAATTGGTCTTCTAAGGGGTCTGTCAAACCCCAATCTATGTTTAAAAAACATCTTGAGGGCTTTCTCCTGGTCCTTCAGTTTCCTCCCACTGCTAAATACCCCTACGCGCATGTGAATTATTGAAATTAAATTGAAACATATGTTAGTCCCGAAATGACTTAGTTTGTGTTGAGTGGACATTAAACCCCATTTTTCTCTCTCTTTCAATCTATCACATGAATATTAATGAAAGTCAACATGTTTTTGTTTAATTTAATATTATATGTAATCTAGTGAAATAAAATCATATTAGTTGTTATTGTATATCAAGTCAATCCTTTGTCAATATTGCGCTAGCCCTAAATGAAATTAAATGACGCTTGATTTTTTTTATAAATCAAGATAAACTGGATGTGGCAATGTAGATAGTATCATTTACCTTATTAAGTAGTACCGTTAAGCCTATTATATTAGGCCTATATATGAATAGTCACGTGTGGAATATTGTAATGAAAATAAAAGACCCTTGACTATACTTCACATCTTCTGATGGATATTAAAGCTCCAATCAGCCAGAATAAATATCAAGAAAGAGCGAAAAAATGGGGTTTAACGTCCACTAGATACACAAACTAGGTCATTTTGGGACTCACACAAGGTTCAATTTTATTTCAATAATTCACTTGTGCGTAGGGTTTTTTGGCAGTAGGAGGTAACCAAAGACCCGGAGAAAACCCACGAGAATGGACAGACGGCAGTACTCCTTGGCACATACAACTTGAGAATTGTAACCACGCCAGTTCAATCTCGTTCCCAGAGACAGCCGCGGAGCCGAAGGCCTCTTGCACATTAGACCGTCCATTTTTTTCAATTTTTTTCAAACCTAAGCCCCGCCCATTCTGACCTCTGATTGGTCAATCTTTTTGGGTCGATTTCTCGAAAACTAGAGGTCGGGTCGTCGTTTTGTTTGTTGTAAAATGATCCTTGAATCAAAGTCAACTCGCTGACATAAAAAATTGGATCCTAAACGAACAAATTCAAGTTTTTGGAAAAGATCTATTTTTCTATGTGTGGGTATATTTTTAAGTGATTTGGTCATCCAGGCACGTAAAATCAGGGGCGTACGACGCAAATAAACGAGAAATTTTGCGCGTAGGAATTACATGTCATTTTGCGGGAAAATGGCTACCCCGATACACCAGAGAAATTTCTTCAAAAATTTTTCTGGTTTCGAGATTGCACGCCAGTTGACTCAATGACAGACCTAATGTGCACATGCTAACCATTCAACTATCCACACCCACTTGCCCCTTTAAAGGAGCTAAATCGCTAATATTTGGGGCCTAGACTCTAATTTCAAATCACTTATGTTTGGCGAAATATGCCTGAAGTCTCAATAGCATGCCAATTCCTAGCATCTTGTTATTCCAGTCTACATTATTGCATATGCTGTCCACGCACCACCGTCTATAGCCTTGTTCTCCATGTCCCTTGTTAAAAGTGGGCCTGAAACGGATTATAGTACACGATTCGTGTACCACTGATAATTTTTTTATTTTGACTAAAGTATTGGATATCAGAAGCCCATCTTTTCCGGGTAAGATCACAACATCAATTTTGAATTAAATTGACAAATAATTTGTGTTTTCATTGTCTAAGATTTTGGATGATATTGAGTTAGAGACTTGGCTACTTTAAGAGATGAAAGAGTTTAAAGGATATGATCTGTATCTATGATTTCTATTTAGAGAAGTTGAATGGAGAGAAAATCTGCTATCGCTACATGTTTACTCAAGATACTGATCCGAATATTTGATATCAACACTTACAATCTTTTGTTTGTTAAACAGTTTGTTTTTAGATTAATTTCTTGAATAATAAAACAGGTACTTGAATCTGTTTCAATAAATACTTCCATCTCTGTTTCACTCTTAATCACGAGGAAATTTTCAATGTGGGTGGATTATTATCGAGAAATATTATTTCTCTAAAATTGAATAGTTTGACTCAAGTTTTTGCCGTTACTGGAATGTTTGCGTGAAGAAATACTGACTAATTATCGTGAAGAGGAGGTGCAGGAATGTCTTTGACTTTTGACGCTGTGGATTTTTGTTTAAATGAAGCTTTGTTTTTGGTGTGAAAATTGAATGCGTGTTTACTTTCTGTTAACTTCATTATTACGACATCGGTCCTCTATAAACAATTTATGTATTGAAATAACTATTTACGGTAGATTTCTTGCGTTTTGATATCAAGTTTGACTTGATCTTTATTTTTTCAAAAACTTTTATATTAAAACTAGAAGACAAAAACTTTGTCAGGTTATGGTCATTTATTTATTAATTTAGGTGTGAGATATTGGCTTGTAATTTTATTAAAGTATGTGTGGGAAAGATATTTAATCTCGAGATAAAATTATTCGAGGCCCTGACATGTATGATAAGAACTTCAATCAGTGGACATCGCCATCACAACCACAGCAGACGCAACCAATGGTACAAAGGTACGATTATAAAGTGGAAGAAGAATTCGAACAACGCTCACCATATTATATCCAGGTGGCGCAAGGCAGTCATATTGGAACCAGCGATAACCATTACGATTGTCAACAGCCACCTCCGCAATATTTTGAAGCAATAATGGCCGTTGCCCAGGCAACCACGCAAGATAATCCAGCTAGTAGTTATCGCCCTTTTGTAAGCAAGCGTCCACAGTATTCATCGTGTAGATTTTACGGAGGTTATCATCAACAAATGAACCATTTTCGAGAAACCAAAATAGTGCCGACCATTTCTATTAAACAAGGTAAAATGAACTTCAGGTTACCCGTTGAGAGCACAACCCTGTGAACCACACTGAGAAGACGCACATTTAGAGCACACCTTCACGAACCACATATAGCACACCTTCACGAGCCACACAGAGCACACCTTCACGAACCACACTGAGACATCTCTGCACTTTTCCATCATTTCTACTCAATGTTCCAATTCCTCAATTACATGTCTTTAACCTCTTCTATTTGATTCACTATGAATATTCATGACATTTATATGTATATGAATATTAATGAGTTTCATATGTACATGGGGAGTTGGGATGGCCTAGTGGTCTAGAGTGCCGCGCTTCGACCTCTAGCTGGCCGGTCACTTCTGGCTTGCGGCTGTGGTTTCGAGCCCTGGTGTGAGCGTATGTGGTATGGAGATAGGGGCGCCTTCTCAACCTCGTGGATTTCCTCCGGGCACTCCGGTTTCCTCCCACTGCTAAAGCGAATTATTGAAATAAAATTAAAACCATATGTTAGTCCCGAAATGACCTAGTTAGTGTTGAGTGGACGTTAAACCCCATTTCTCTCTCTCTCCCATATGTACATGTATGAAGCTGTGGACTTCCTGTTGTCATGGTAAAGCTTACAGTTGTCTTTTTTACATCTGAATTCTGTCAATAATTCAATACTGTCAACCAATTGGGAATGGGTGAATCTCGATCATCACCAACTATTGC
Source organism: Patella caerulea (assembly GCA_036850965.1). Taxonomy (NCBI): domain Eukaryota; kingdom Metazoa; phylum Mollusca; class Gastropoda; family Patellidae; genus Patella; species Patella caerulea. The sequence continues at coordinate 57,519,644 of JAZGQO010000006.1, read as the reverse complement.
TTGCTCTTTAGGTCTATTGCTTGCTCTGCCATTTAGTCAAGCGGTGTGGTTTTGATTCTCAGCTTGTACATGTCAAGGAGGAAGGATGCATCACAGCGTTAAAAACACAGATTTCAACCAATTCTAGACAGTAAATCTTATCACTCAAGGGGAGGTTAGGTAGTCAAGTGGTCTAATGCCTATACTGTAGGTCATAAGGTCTGTAATTGGGTTTCGATTACCTGCTTGTACGTAACAAGATGGGTCGCCAATCAAACATCATGGCAGTTTCCTCCAACTGTTTGCTAATTAAAGACCCTTATGCACAAGCGAATTATAGAAATAAGATTGAGGCATACATTAATCCCGAACTGATCTTGTTTGTGTCCAGTGACTATTAAGCACCTGTCTCTCTGGTTCTGGGTCTCTGTCTCAGTCTCTCAGTCTATTTGTCTCTCTCTCTGATACAAAATCAACCTATGTTAGGCTTTCAATCTAACCTTGACTGCAAATCACATTCCTTTTGAAAGAAGAACTCAGTGTACACACATGGGGTGGATGGAGGGGTCAAATTAAGCCTGAATAATCACTTTCGGATTTGATGATATTTTTTTTTTACTTGTCTATCTGTTTCCTGTAATTTGTGATAAGACAATGATAGACAATCCTATATTACACTAAACATGGTTTGAGTGGACAATCCTATTGGGTGAGATTGAATACACAATCATTTATTTTACAAACTTTGTCAGTTACATGAAAGTCCCAAATACTAAATACATTTTTTGAAAAAATAAAAAAACTATAAACCTTTTTCAGTCATAGGAAAACTAAAGTTGAAAAATTTTGGGACTAATATATGGTTCAATTTTATTTCAATAATTCGTTAACGCATAGGGATCTATAGAGAGAGAGAGAGAAATGGGGTCTAACGTCCACTCGACACAAACTAGGTCATTTTGAGACTAACATATGGTTTAATTTTATTTCAATAATTCGCTTGCGCGTAGGGGTCTTTAGCAGTGGGAGGAAACCGGAGAGCCCGGAGGAAACCCACGAGGTTAAGAAGGCGCCTCTATCTCCATGCCACATACGCTCACACCAGGGCTCGAAACAGCAGCCGCCAGCCAGAGTTGACCGGCCAGCTAGAGGTCGAATCGCAGCACTCTAGACCACTAGGCCATCCCAACCCCCCATAGGGATCTATAGCAGTGGGAGGAAACCAGAGGATGAGGTGAAACACCACGAGGTCGGACAGGTGACACTAATCGTCTGTCACAAACATGGTTTAAAGTAGCATTTTTATAACACAGTATTTAGTGTTATTTTAAAATCTGTTACGATAATTGGGTCAGTGACCTGTTTTTTCTTGTGATTTTTATTAATGAGTTCTGTTGTTGTTGACGATGGTTAGTCTTCCGGGGTAAATGGGGGAAGGATGGGGGAGGGAATTGGGGGTCGGGTTGCGTCAGTAATATAAAACAAATGTTAACATTTCAACCAAATTCCACAACTGAACAATAGGTAAATTCCTTAACATTTAAAAAGCGTTTTTAATAATGGGTCATGAGTGTACAAACAATGTGTTTTGAAGTATTTTGGTATCCAGTGATTTTTATTAATGAGTTGCGTGAGTTTTATTAATGAGCTCAGGTGATCATGGTTAGAGGAGTACATGATAACGGTTTTATTGTTTTATGTACAGAAGTCGTTGACCTGATGTACTATTTAGTAGAAACTATGTAGAAGTCATCTGTTCTCCTGATGTAGAAATGAAGTCGTTAACCTGATGTGCTAGAGTAAAGATTATTTATTATTGTGTCAAGTGTCGCACCTGTTTATTTGTAATGAACTCTACGTGTACCTGTTGTTGTGATCTATTGTATACATACCGGTAGTTATAGTTGAAAAAAAAACAATAAATAAATTAACTTTTATTATTGTATTCTTTACCTACATTTATTCATGTAAAATCAAAGGATCCCCACTCAGAGAGAGAGAGAGAGGGAGGCAGGAATGGGGGTTAACGTCCACTCGACACAAATTAGATCATTTTCGAACTAACATATGGTTTAATTTTATTTCAATAATTTGCTTGCTCGCTTGCTCGTAGGGGTCTTTAGCAGTGGGAGGAAACTGAAGGACTCAGAGAAAACTCTACTCCTTGTCACCTACATGTACAACCGACGATTCAAAGCCACGCCCGTTGACTCAATGCCAGACCGTAGGATACAGCGTGCACACGCTAACCTTTTGGTCATCCAACCACCCAGTAGCACAACAGACTTGGTAGATGTTACGATTCTTTAATCAGACAACATTTCGGGTGTAGATACCCTTTATCAAGTGATATATAATAATCCTGTGACGCCTTATATACAATAAAGGTGGCGACGTCACAGGATTTTTAAATTTATACATGTACAGATATAGTATTGTAAAACAGAGTAAAAATTGTTGAATTAAATCGAATGAATAAAATTAAAAGATCAAAGGATATATGTACAAAAATTGATTGTTTATTAAGATTCGTTAATTAGACAATGTTTTGGGTATAAATACCCTTTTTAGATATCAAGGGTGTGTTGCTGTCTCCTTCCTCGTATCCAGTTTTTTGTGTAGTTAACTGGAGTCAGGAGATCCAATGTGCGATCCTGATGTTGACCAAGAAAGTTCTTTGTAATTTCATGTGTGGTTTCTTCTTGCCAGGGGGGTCACGGTGGCTAGGTGGGTGAGACATTGGTTCGCTAGCCTGGAGGTCGGGTGTTCAATCCCTGCATAGGCCAAGAAAGTTCATCTCTATTTTCCGGGGTGATTTCCCCTTGTTAGTGATGTAGAAGGAGGGCCTGACAAGGACAGTTGCCTAGTCGTTTAGATGGGACGAAAAATTGAGGTCCCGTGTACACATTGGAGTGCACGTAAAAGATCCCTAGGCAGTTGGAATTCGAAGAGTAGACCGTAGTGCCGATGCCCGGGCAAAATTTCCTCATAGCACACTGTATGGCGTATACCCGTCTTCTATTAGCCCAGGTTAGATGCAAAAGAGTAGGACGTTAAACCCCATTTCATTTTATTTCATTTCCTCTTACCAGAGAAAAGTGAAATGAAATAGGTTGGACGTCCTACTGCTCTGCTTCGACTGGGCTGCCAGAGAGAGGTCCTGATCTAGATAATCGGATGGACAAAAAAACAAAGGCCCCGTGTAGATCTTGGCGTGCATGTAAAACAGTTGGAATTTGAAATAAGAGTGTAAGGCTTGAGTACCACTGTCCGGACAAACTTTTCCTCATAGCACACTGTATGGCATATGCCTATCTTCATTAGCCCAGTCAATGCAGAACAGTATTATCTGGGATTAGTAATCGTAAGCTTAAGTTTTTTATTTATAGAGATAATTGAGAGATTATCAGATTAACCCGTATTGTACCTTAAGCTTATACCTTGTTGTAAAATTTAAGTTAATACTATAGGCCATACAAAACTACGAAATGGATTGAGGTCCTAATTTTCTACACAAACAGAGTTTATGAAGCGTGCATATACGCCATGAGAGAAATTATGCATTAGCAGCTCCTACTCTTCATCAAATTCCAAAAGTCATTGTTTCTTTTTAGGTTGGGTGAGGGGTGAAGGGGGGGGGGGGGGTATGTGATTGCTTGTGCATTTGGATCATAATGTCTGTCATTGGGCGGGGGGGGGATGGCCTAGTGGTCTAGAGTGCCGCGCTTCGACCTCTAGCTGGCCGGTCACCCCTGGCTTGCGGCTGTGGTTTCGAGCTCTGGTGTGAGCGTATGTGGCATGGAGATAGGAGCGCCTTCTCAACCTTGTGGGTTTTCTCCGGGCACTCCGGTTTCCTCCCACTGCTAAAGACTCCTACGCGCAAGCGAAATATTGAAATAAAATTAAACCATATGTTAGTCCTGAAATGACCTAGTTTGTGTTGAGTGGATGTTAAACCCCATTTCTCTCTCTCTCTCTCTGTCATTGGGCCATGTGGCATAGTTTTAATTCCCTGCTTGTAGTCTGTCTCTGTAACATGCTGAGGTTTTTTTGCCCATCGGAAGACTATCAACTGTACCTTAATGTTTGCTCTTTCCTGCACTACTGACATGAAGAAACCTGGCTGATTATTCCTGTCATGTTTTCTGTTGTAAATAAAATAATAAAAAAAAACGTTCCGATTAACTACCCACTTTATTTGTTTGGTGTGTCCTTGACTCCTTAGTCCAGCCTGGACGGTACTAGTCATGTGTTGTGGATTATTGTAACCTCATTTCTCTCTCCTATTATCTTGGATTAGTAGCTTATATATATATAGTTATAGAATAGAGATTAGCTCACCCAAGGTTAATTTATTTATAGTTGTAATACACCTACATAATAAAATATGCATGGTCATCTCCACAGTCCGTCTCCCTCCAAACAAACTAGGTCATTTCGGGACTAACAATTGGTTCAATTTTATTTCAATAATTCGCTTGCATGTAGGGGCTGTTAGCAGTGGGAGGAAAGTGGGGGACCCGGAGAAAACCCACCATGCTGGACAGGCGACCCTACTCATTGTCACATATTATTAGTTTATTAGTCAGGTACAATTAGAATTATTACATCAAGGCCTAAATTTGGTGTTCCAGAAAACCTAATTCCACTTTATTGGAGGTTTCACCTAGAAGATAACCCTTTATAGCACCATACAGTTGTCTTGTCCACTTTGACTAGGTCTAGATTTAAGGAGTTAGCCTACCCTAGCTAACCTGTACAGTTGACTTTTAGAATAAACATCTAGAACATCCGTTACCACTTCTCTTGTACAGTTGTCTTATAGACTAAGTGTTGGACCTCACATTGGCTGATAAAGTTCGGAAAGTTCTTGTCGTTCGGATGGTATGAAAAACCCAGGACCCGTGTACACATTGGAGTGCACGTAAAAGGATTCCATGGCAGTTGGAATTCGATATAAGAGTAGGCCGTAGCGGTGCTGCCCAGGCAAAATTTCGATCTTATCACACTGTATGATGTATGCCCCACAGGCACTTGAAGGGATTAAAATAAAACTTCTTACTACTGCTTGACTATATAGTAGGCCTATAGTATATGTACAAGGTATGTCAGAGGCCATCTTTGTTATGACTCGTTGGTAAATTCCGTCTGCTAACATCTCACAATACTCACTAGTTCTAAGACTTTCCATCGTTTTAATTGCCTTTATTTGATCATTATACACCCTCCAATGTAGTTTAAAAATTGGTCATTTTACAGCGTTATTACATGTAATTACAAATCAAACTTAAAGTGTGTTCACTCGGCTATTCATATCTTCAATCATCTTCAACGGACAGGAATTACGACGAAATCAGGTCAAAAGAAGTCTGTATCACCAAGTCCCTTTATAAACCTATCACTCGATATGTGCCTAGGAACTGGGTGATCAATTCTTGCTCAACAACGGCCTCGCTTCGTAGGCTCTATCATTTACGGTGATAGAGTCATTAGCCCAGGTTAGGTGCAGAATAGTAAGACGTTAAACCCGATCTCATTTCTCTCCCCACTGAACTACCATGAAACCCCATTTCATTTCATTTAAAGACTATATGGCTATTGTCCTCAGTCGCCAGTATCCATATCTAGAACATCAGATACCACGTCTGATACCAGGTATCATTTACATAGTTAACCTAGCTAGGTTATCGTCCTCAGTGACCCATGTCAGGATCTGGGACATTTTTTATACACGAACAGCTGAGGTAAGATTAACATATCGTGATGATTTGTAAAATTTAGTTTGACATTACGTACTCGACTAGATAGATCTAGCCTTGAACATTGTAGTAGTTCAATTACACTGTCGCGTCATCAGAAAAATGATATGTAGATTTTTAAGCAGACATTGGGTTCATCTAAAGTTTAGTAGGTTAGATTATATGTGTACCCTGCCTCTATGCTGTTTGAATAGGAATTTTCCATATATGGTGAAAGTCATTTTCAAAAGTGAAAAATGATGGAATTAGATTTGACAAGAAAATAGAATTTGTAGAGTTGAATCCAGGGCTAGGTTGGGTCAGATTTGATTTAATCAAATAAAAAGTCATATAACTTCTGTTTTATATGTATAATAAGATAAGGTCTTTAAAAATTGAATCCGGGTTTATGTTCGTCCCGATTCACTTAATGTCAAGTGATGGACCGTTTGATTTATAATAAGTTAAGATCTTATAATTCTGCTTGTGCAAGGTTGAACTTCAGTATGGGAAAATCCTGGAAAAACAAGATTACTCCTTGAAAATTAACATTTGTGGTTTCGCTATATATTTTAAGATATAAAACTGAACGTAGTCATCAAATGTTTCTTAAGTTCATGAGTTTGACATTGTAAATGTTCTTCAAGCGTAAAAAAAATACATTATGATGTAGATTTCTGTACAGGGACTCCTGGCATCTGGTAAATTACTCCAAAGAAAACTCCTGAAGAGCTCCTGAAATTTGAAGTGTTCTGAGTTGTGCACACGTTGTAGGGTTGAGTAGTTTGACACATGCCCTTTAGATCGTAAGATCTGTCATTGACATGGATTTGACCGTCAGCTTGTGCATTGTAGAGTCGCTTGCCCTACCTTGTGGGGGTTTTGCTTGGTCCTCTGGTTTCCTCACAATGCTAAAGACCCCTGCCAGCAAACAATGAATGATTGAAATTAGATTGTACCTTGTTAGTCCTGAAATGACTTAGTTTATGTTGTGTGGATGTTAAACCGCTGTCATTGAGGTCTGGTTTTGATTCCCTGGTTGTATTTGACAAGGAGTAATGGGTTTTCTCCGGTTCCTGCAGGTTCCTCTAGGTGCAAGCAAATTATTGAAAAAAAGTGAACATGTTTTAGTCATGAAATGACCTAGTTTGTGTGAATGGAGTTAATCTCTCTCTCCCTCTCTTCTCTCTCTCTCTCTCTCTCTCTCTCTCTCTCTCTCTCTCTCTCTCTCTCTCCACTGTTTCCTCTGTTTAATGATACACAGATGGATATTTCTGTCACTCCCTTTAAGTTAGAGGAAAAAGTTAAAAGTTTTGTGTAACTATGTGTTCAGGGTAAGTGAAAAAACGTATATCTATATATCGCTAGATAGATATAGGGACTAGTTACAGGTATATAAGCCTATAATACACACAGGGAGAACCCTGTTATATATATATACATATATAAGTAGGACATGCTATCTATGAGTAATAGTACAAGTCCTATTTTATCACAGCACGCTATGACGTCAACTTATGTTTTCGTATTTTTAACCTGTATATTGGTTTTAGGGTGAAGATCTAGTACTCTACTCTTGGACTATATAGGTGGGGTGAGAGACAATAAGGTCTTCACATCTATGGACTGTGATGGTCCAGAAGAGTTGGAATTAATAATAGTCACAACTGAGATATGAATGTGTATGTTGAAAGGTTTTAGGGGCTGTAGGTGAACATATACTAACCAACTTTTAGGGTCTAGATAAGAGATGTATAAACACTTGCCATTAGCAAACCTTATTTTATTCCTGGTTATCTTCTATCCGTGATTAACGTGACTAGAAATAATGATAACTCAAGTTCCTTCATGACTTCAAATAATCATAGTATAAGTTTCTACAATCAGTGAAAAACATTGGTTCTCGTTAAAACTAAAAGTAATCGTATTCCGAGTTTTTTCAATCAGTGAAAAACGTTGGTTGTTGTGTCGCTAAAACTAAAAAACAGTTTCATTGATCAACGTTTAAGGTGACAAGAAAGTACATGTACCACCAATCTGCGGAAAACCTTTTTGTTTTGTGGTCTTCGTTAGTATTGGATTAGTGAATGGGATTACTGATATGAATTAAAGCAAATTGCACAATTTTGAATTCACAGTGATTTACGATTTCAGTGCGAATTATCCTACCTCAGATAAACGTGTTAATTCCTATTCTTGTTACGTATGTTAGCTTTGTCATATAAAATTGATAAGAAAATCATTGGTACTGTTTTTAGATTTTAGATGTAGGAGTGTATTAGCTTAGTTGTGATATGGAGTAACGATTTGTTGCGGTATATGTAAAATATTATATAGATGACGACTAGTTGCGATATATGTAAATTATAATAGAGATTAGAGAGGACAACATCAGTGTGATAATTTGGAAGATAGAAACAAAGTACAAACGGCTTCGTTCATTATCTAATTTTGCGATCCTTACGTTTAATCATTGATAAAATTATAAAATGTGTAGTACTTCAATCATGTTGTTGGAGAGTTTACTACAACCTGATAAAAATATGGATTTCTGTTTGGATTGGGAAGACAGTGAAGTAGCTGATCTTTTTAGAGGTAAATATTTTATTTCTTTATTAAAAGTCTTTGATCTTTGCTTGCAATCAACAATTTTGGTACAGTTCTGTTTAATTTTTGCGAAGTTGTGATAAATTGAAAATGGGTCAACATACACAAAGAGGGATAAAGTATCATAAAGTCAGTGCGAGTCAGCACCACATGATGGTCTTCTTTTTAATATGATTTTTAATGCAGAAATGTTTTCTTTTTGTACCAAATATGGCAAAATCTTTGTTTGACAGTTTAACAGGCAGCAGATGAATTGCGTCTAGGCCTGTGTTCACATTGTTATTAAAGAAACGAAACATATTACCAGGTTTGTTGTTTGACTTAGTAAAAATGATGCATTGTACAAGTAGGTCAGTGAGTTAGGCCCTTATTGTCCCAGGTTGAATCCTGGAGTAGCTCAGTGAGTCAGGCCCCTGGTTGTCCTACTTTGGATGCTGGAATATCTCAGTGAAACAGGCCCTGGATGTCCCAGATTGGCAGCCTGGAATACGTCGGTGAGTCAGGTCCAGGATGTCCGTGGATTAATCCTTAAGTAGCTCAGTGAGTTAGGCCCTGATTGTCTCAAGTTGAATCCTGAATTAGCTCAGTGAGTTAGGCCCTGATTGTCCCAGGTTGGATCCTGGAATATCTCAGTGAGTCAGGCCCTGGTTGTCCTACTTTGGATGCTGGAATATCTCAGTGAGTCAGGCCCTGGATGTCCCAGATTGGCAGCCTGGAATACGTCGGTGAGTCAGGTCCAGGATGTCCGTGGATTAATCCTTAAGTAGCTCAGTGAGTTAGGCCCTGATTGTCTGAAGTTGAATCCTGAATTAGCTCATGATCAGTGAGTTAGGGCCTGATTGTCCCAGGTTGGATCCTAGAATATCTCAGTGAGTCAGACCCTGGTTGTCCTACTTTGGAAGCTCAGTAAGTTCAGCCCTGGTGGTACCAGGTATGAATCCTTGAATAGCTCATTGAGTTCAGCCCTGATGGTACGAGTTTGAATTTCGAGTAGCTCATTGAGTTAAACCCTGGTGGTACCAGTTTGAATCTTGGAGTAGCTCAGTGAGTTAGGCCCTTATTGTCCCAGGTTGGATCCTAGAATATCTCAGTGAGTCAGGCCCTGGTTGTCCTACTTTGGAAGCTCAGTAAGTTCAGCCCTGGTGGTACCAGGTATGAATCCTTGAATAGCTCATTGAGTTCAGCCCTGATGGTACGAGTTTGAATTTCGAGTAGCTCATTGAGTTAAGCCCTGGTGGTACCAGTTTGAATCTTGGAGTAGCTCAGTGAGTTGACCCTGGTGGTACTAGGTTGAATCCTAGTGTTGGTGTAGAAAGTTCCTTGAATGTTTTTCAAATCTGGTTTCTCCATGTCCATGTGGGCAGGGCAGACGGTCTGGTCATGAACAACGTAAAGTCCTTTGGATGTGTCAATAAACTGAGGAACCATCATCTACACATTGGCGTGCACTTAGCCGAAAGTTAGAATTTGATTATAAGTAGCTGGAAAAGTTGCTGTCCATGCAATCTATTATACCACACTGTATTAGTAAGTGCAGGAGGACCGCACTACAGGAAAAACAAAAACCTATAAGATTAACCTGTGGAAAAATATCAAATCAAGTGAATGGATCCGGGGGCCAGCCGTAAGCGCCCACTGCGCTGTACAGTCCCGGGCCTATTATGGTGTATACCCATCTTCATTAACCCAGCTGGAGCAGAAATGAAATGAAATAAGGTTTAACGTCCTACTGTTCTGCTATGACTGGGATAATGACGAAGGGCATACACCATACAGTGGGCTACAAGGGAAATTTTGCCCGGACAGCGTCACTACTGCCTACTCTTATACTGAATTCCAATTGCCAAGGGATCTTTCTCGTGTACACAGGACCTTGGATTTCCATATCCAATCCAAAGGACTAGATAGCTGTTCTTGAAAGGTCAACACCGGGATTGAACCTGCCAGCAAACCAGCATCTTACTCAAAGTGGCTCCAAGTTAGAGCATAAAGATAGGACGTTGTACAATTTATTGTTGCATCAGCTTGCTCTTCTTTAGAGTCTCGGGGCCTGACAAGTGAAGTGTTACATAGTCTTTCAAATGAGATGAAAAGCTGAGACCGTTCTGCACATTGAAATTGGGCATGCAAGTAAAAGAATATTTGTAATTCAGTGATAATGAGAAAATTCTGCTGTTGAAATTCCATCTCCCCGAGGGGGGGAGGATGGACAAATGTTTAGCGCATGCGCGTTGTTGCATCATAAGGGCCATTGAGTCAACTAGCGTGGTTTTGATTCCCTGGTGGTATGTAACAAGGTGTATTCCTTGATGTAATAGTCTCCAAATGGCTTGAGCTAGTTTGTATTGAGTGTACTGCACACAGCGATCCACCTACGTCATACTTCCGAGATTGTAATCACTGTCCTATTTACCCTCCATTTAAAACGCTCACGTGATCATTTTGGGGCAGGACTTATCGACTAGACATCGCTTTGTTTAGACAACAGAGTAAAAATAACCCAAGCACGTGTGTTTTATGTAAACACACCCTGTCGCTGACACTCACGTAAAAGCGATATATAATATGTGCTATAGGTAATATTGCAGTAAATTCTTTACCATTGTAAACTGTCTTTAGAGTTCCAATCTGTTTATCTTTCAAAACAAGGTTAGATACCGGTACTCCTAAATTTGTTTTCGCAAACAAAACCGCATATGTGAAATTATCTGTCATAGACGCCGCCATATTGAATAATTAGAGAACTTTTTTGTGATTCGGCTCTGATTAGTTTAACATCTTTCATACACACAACTGCTAAATAAACACATTTAATTTCATTCAATATGACAATAGAAGAGAAATACATACTTCTAAAAATTTCTAAAAGCATACTCAGTGTTTTCGACTAAAATCGTCGATGTAGGAATTAAAATGTCAGTTAATTAGGTTAGGGCCTATTCTCAGCCGGAGCTAGCTGTAGATAGGCAGCCTAAGTTTGGGATGGGCGTAGGGTCGCCTGTCCAACTTCATGGGTTTTCTCAAGAGTCCCCTGGTTTCCTCCCACTGCTAAAGACCCCTACACACAAGGGAACTACATGTATTAAAATAAACTTGAACCATAGTCTCGAAATGGCTTGAGCTAGTTTGTATTGAGTGTACCTTAAATCCCGTTTCTCTCTGTCTCTTATCTCCCCATATACCTGAGAAATAGCTCTGTCATCCTGCCCTAGTTCTGCCAAATCATTCATACTATTAAAAAAAATCCTAGTTTTTGACCTAGAGTATAACACGTTTGTCTTCTGTCTTGTAAGATTACAGTTGGGTCAAACTTGAATTTATGACCTTAGTCAACTTGATAACCCGGAGATATGGTAAAGGTCATTACACAATGGCTATTGTGGGGATACTCACACTCAGTCAATTTAGTGCGGAGACGCAAGTTTGCTAATCATTAGGTCTCTGGATTGATCCCTGGATCCATCTTGTCCTCATTGATAGCTTGGAAAATTAAAAAAAAAATCGCCCATTCCAAACATTTGTCGACATTGATGACCCAATGGTGACTGTGTGCGAAGTAAATTTGCTGAAGCTGTGAAAAGCTGTGAACAGGGCATTTGAGACCCTTATGTTGTGGTCTGTATCCAAGTACTAATCTAGTTTCCAATTGAACCAGAGAGTAAGACAGATTCGCTTCCGGTGTTGCCTCATTAATATTCCTCAGGATTTTGCTTAACAGTTTCGCCCTGTCAGGGGTACATTGTCTAATAGTTCAGATGGGACGATAAGTCATAAAAGTTGGAATTTAAAAATATGAGTAGACTGGAACACCGCGGTCCGGGCAAAATGTCCTTCATGGCACACTGTATGGCATAAGCCTGTATTCATTAGCCCAGAGGGAGGGGGGAGGTTGGGATGGCCTAGTGGTCTAGAGTGCCGTGCTTCGACCTCTAGTGTTGAGTGTCTCTGTTTCTTGATTCTAATTAACTTAGTTTATCATATGAATAATGTACAGGCATGATTTCTGGTTATAATTTAGGATCTGAATGACCCTGAAACAGACAAATATAGATTAATAAGTGTCCATGAATTTTAAATGAATGCCTCACACATTGGTATCTGTTTAATATGTGCACTCTGCAATGACACAGTTCAGAGCTGTCATGGATTAATTCTATTAAACAGACAATTTGCAAAAACTAAATCTATATATAGCAGGTCTTCCTGTAGGTCTGAAATATGAAGTAAACTATTAATTAGACTAGACCAAAATCAGCTCTATGTCGTTGAATATCTGTGATATTAAGTAGATTAACAGACCAGCCATATTTTCATGTAATTTAAAAAATGGTGAAGCGAGGCTAAGCTTTGAACAACCAGTGCAGTTGTTGCAATTAATGCACACATCTTGTCAAACTTTCAAAAGCTACAGAGACAGGGGAATGGGGTTTAACGTCCACTCGACACAAACTAGGTCATTTTGGGACTAACATATGATTTAATTTTATTTCAATAATTCCCTTGCGTGGGGGTCTTAAACAGTGGGAGGAAACCGGAGTAGCCGGAGAAACCTCACAAGGTCGGACAGATGACCCTACTCCTTGCCACGTACAACCGGTTATAATTCGAGTAATTTGAAGGAAGTTTTCAATATATATTCATTTTTCAGTCTGTTTTTTAACTATTCCTTACCCCTCTTTTCAATTTGGCGTACATGTAAAAGATACCTTGGCAGTTGGAATTCGATATACATGTAAAGAGAAGGCTATAGTGCCGCTGCCCAGGCAAAATTTCCCTCATAGCAAACTGTATGGCGTATGCTCACCTTCATTAGCCCAGTCGGATGTTAAACCCCATTTCAATTTATTTTACTTCTTTTATTTCTGGGGGTTGGGATGGCCTAGTGGTCTAGAGTGCCGCGCTTCGACCTCTAGCTGGCCGGTCACCTCTGGCTTGCGGCTGTGGTTTTGAGCCCTGGTGTGAGCGTATGTGGCATCTAGAAAGGGGCTCCTTCTCAACCTCGTGGGTTTCCTCCCGGCACTCCGGTTTCCTCCCACTGCTAAAGACCCCTCCGGGCAAGCGAATTATTGAAATAAAATTAAACCATATGTTAGTCTCGAAATGACCTAGTTTGTGTTGAGTGGACGTTAAATCCCACTCTCTCTTTTCTCTCCTTTTCCATGGTCATTTTTGTTGCTTTTTGTGAAGTAGAATTAAGGAAAAGGGTTTGAATTAACATTTTCAACCAAGTTTTTGTAAATATTTATGATCTAGAGGCGGAAGGAAAGCAGAGTTAAGTTGCAGTATGTTGTTACGTTGTCAGACCTAATGATACACTTACAGAGAGTTCATCGAGATTACATGTACTAAAAACCTTCTTAATTCTCTTGCACAGACTCAACTAAAAACAGCGTGACTTCTGTGTCAGAAGCGTCATTGAAATTGATAATGGATTTGAAGTTGACTGAGGGAATATCTATTGAGTTTGATAATTGAAAAAAGTAGAGCAGGTTACGTGACCTTTTCTCAATTCTATATTAATTTTTATATTAAATGACAGCATTAATAGAAAGTCTACAATATGTTTAGAGATTGTATGTAGTAATTTATGTGTTGAATATAAAATAGAAAAAAAAAACACTTCACAATATCTGTATTATATGAATAATCATAGATAATATATTAAAAATAATTCTTCATATATGCAAAGTTGGAAAGACATGGCCTCCGTCTTCATGTGTATGAAATATATTAGAGTAGGTCACAAGTTCACTTTCTTGCAAAATATCAATGGAGGTTGGGATGGCCTAGTGGTCTAGAGTGTGCTTTGTAACGTAAGGTCTGTCATCGAGTCAAGTGGCATGGTTTCGAATCCCTGTTTGTACGTGACAAGGACTAAGTCCGTCTGTCCAAGCACTTGGGCTTTCCCGGGTCATTCATTTCCTCCCCCTGCTAAAGACCCCCTACTTGCAACTAATTGATTGAAATAAAATTAAAGCAAATGTTAGTCCCAAAATTACGTAATCCTTCTCTCTGTCTTACAATGTATGAAATGTTTTGTGTTAACATATCTTTGACTATATGTTCTAGGTTTTATTGTGAATTTCACCCATGTTTACAACAGTGAATATTCGCTCACTCGCTACAATCAATGATAGGGATGACATTGGTGAGGTTTAATGAACTCACAATATTAACAATTTTCTTACTGCAAATTCAATTCTAGAACATTTTTTTGTAACCATAAGAAAAATAAATGAAGGTGTTTGAAGTATATGTTGGTAAACAATATTTATTATTTAGTGTAAATGGGAATGTAAAATGAAGGCACAATTCTGTCCGAACCCATATTGCTGAAGCAATGGCCCGAGAAATCCCTCTCTGACCATTGCTGGAATAGCGTCTGTTTCTTGAACTTGTGCGGGTATGTGTCTATTCTTTCCGTTCAATGAAAGCTATCACTTTAGTACAGCAACATGACAGTCCTTCGTTTAATCTGGGTCTTCTCTAAAACTTTGGACAGTGATTTAAGGTATTCAAAACGGTGAAAATATGTTCGTTTCGAAACAGTATTGTTTACATTTCATTCGACTTGATAGCCTCGTTTGTCACGCAATTAGTTTTACTGCAGTATTCTGCTATGCACGGATTAATTAGTCATAATAAAATCGTGAGTCATGACGTATACGTTATGTAAACATAATTGGTCCAGTGTTGGCAGCTCGTGATTGGTTGGTAGACGGACTACTGATCAATCAAAATTTAACACAACAATATCCACTGTGTGTAGCAGTGTGTAGTTGGATTACCTCTAATCAGACGCAACACTGCGCGGAGTATGGTCCGAACCAGTCTTAAGTAAACAATGTAAGCAATGCCCGCCACAATGATTGACGCCTCATGATATGTCTTCATGTTGAAAGTGTTATTAGAAGACTCTCGTAATACTCTGTGGAACAGATTGACTATATAACCATGTAAAATTTACTTAATTTAGATATAAGTAAAATTAAAGGCAAAATACCACTCTTGTTGTAACTGAATAATATGTTCCAATCTTCATTCTGGTCAACAAATTGTATTATTTTACAATATTCCAATTAAATGATGATATAAATTTCATCTTAACACACCTATTTATTTTAAAAAATTGGAAAAATTCAACTAAATGATTTGAAAAGTCTAACGTAAACCTTTTCAAATGTGACTTGGATTTTAAAATATTTTGAACCCTCCGGACAAGTAAAATAGGATGTAGTGGATAATTTACACAACAGGTAGGAGACACTTAAACATGTAGTACTTAGAATAAGGGTATAATTTATTTTCTGGAGCAGTGGAGCTGCCAAGCCAGCAAGAGTTTTATTCTCCCTTTAAGTTCCATTGGCCAGCCATTTAAAGATTAATCAAAAGTGTAACCAATGTCCTCTCTGTAATTATGTTAAAGGGACAATAACATTTTTGCTGGTTTGGTAGCTCCAGAAAATAAATAATACCCTTATTCTAAGTACTAGATGTTTAAGTGTCCTACCTGTTGTGTAAATTATCCATTACAACCTATTTTACTTGTCCAGAGGGTTCGAAAATATTTTAAAATCCAAGTCACATTTGAAAAGGTTTACGTTAGACTTTTCAAATCAATTGGTTGAATTTTTCCAATTTTTCAAAATAGGTGTGTTAAGTTGAAATTTATATCATCATTTAATTGGAATATTCTAAAATAATACGATTTGTTGACCAGAATGAAGATTGGGACATATTTTTCAGTTACAACAAGAGTGTTATTGGGGCTTTAAGAGTCATTGTTTCAAAAATCATAATCTATTGTCCAGTTAATCCATTAATCATTTTAAAGCTAGCACTGTAATTTTTCTTGATAAGATATGACATTTTTCTGTGGTAAACTATAGTAATCCAAAACAAAAAAAAAAATTTATTTACCAACTATGTTCCAAACTTGGCCCAAGAGCATGACAATAAAGAGTGCTGATAACAACAAAAGTCAAATTTTTCTCAGTTATGCCGATGTGGATTTCATCATAAAGCTACTCGACAATTTTTGACTTAAGCTGTGGTTTGTCTGGGTTATTTTACACACATGTAACACGTGTTCAAAGTCTTAATAATAAGACTTGTGTTGAAAAGTTAGTGAGTATCTTAGACTACTCAGCGCCCTTAAAATGTTTGAGCATTTCTTCTACCTAATTTTACCCAAAAAATCTGTCTATGTTGCTGTTATTCATCTCTACCGGTAATAGTAATAGTTGTACATATTGCTGTGCTCTACATTTCAGTGAATCAACAAGTGGCCTTGCACAAACATGGTAAAATGATGAAGCAATACCTACAATAACCCGACAACTAGGTTTTTTGCTTTGGTTTACTTTTCGTGGACTTTGGAATTTCTAAAAAAGAATTATTTTTTTTGTTGTGTGAATGAATAACATGCTTATGGTTATGTATAAGATTATGATGGCTGGATCAACCCAGTTTGTACTAGGGATCTATTCACGAAAAATATATTTAATAAAGGTTGAAATAGTTTATACTCACTGAGTTTTCATTGTTCGTGGGCTATGATATCCTGGCACATATTTTGACTTAAGGGTTTGTATTCATCAGCCCCATTGAAGCAGAACAGTAGGACGTTAAACTCAATTTCATTCATTTGACTTCAAGGCAAAACCAGTTTGATGTTAAGTTTGTCTCCTGGTCAGCTCCTGGTCAGCACCTTAGAAACTGTTCTTCCGTAATAACAAGCTTTATAAATGATAATATTTGTCTGTTCGTCACATTATTTGGAAGACCATAAAACTCTGCTTTTAAATAAAAGTATAAAGTTCATTAGGTAAATATCTTGACTGAGTTCAATAATCAGTATTTTTGGCGTACTAAATAGAGATAAGTAATTTGATTGGTCAAGGATTTCCTTGGAACATGATAACTCTAATTGGGGTAGAATGTTTGAACTTGACATTCCGATTATACCTCCATTCCAAACTGATCCTGCAGTGAATATTCGCTTGGCCGCTACAATCACTGATAAGCATGACATCGACGAGGCTTAATGAGTACGGCAAATTAACTTTTTTACTCCGACAAATTAAATTCTCAAACATTTTTTTTGAGGTAAAAGAAAAATAAATAAATACGTTTGAAGTATTTGTAGTTAAAAAATATTTCCTATATTAGTGAAAATGGGTATTAAAATGAGTAAAATGCATCATTTTGCCCGAAGCAGTTAGGTGTTAAGTAAACATTGCACAAGCCGTTGAGCCAATGACTAGGGCCGTGTGCAGTCAACGCACATGTTGTGGACAGTCATCTGTTACAGAGATAAGTCGTAAGTAATTCTCTGTGAAACAGATTGCCTCCATTCCATATTTCTATTACATAATGCACATTTAATGTTTTTATCTGACTCCTAGTCCTCTTTGTAATCTTGGAGCCATGTTATTTCAGTGAGTAATTCATTGAAGATCTTGTGTTCAATCCCTGCTTTTACTGAGAAAGTTCGTTAGAATTTTCCATCATGGTTCCACCTTGTCAGTGGTGCAGGACAGAGGGTCTGGCAAAGTAAAACATATAGTTGTTAGGATGGGACAAAAAACTGGGCACCTGTATACACATTGGCATGCATGTAAAAGATGCGTTGGCAGTTAAAATTCAGTTTGAGAGAAGGCCAAATTGCCACTGTCCTGGCAAAATAAGGTTCATAGCATGCTGTATGGTGTATGACTGTCTTCATTAGTCCAATTAGAGGAGGACATTAAACCCCATTTCATTCCTTTGTAATCAGGGGCCTATTTCACAAAATTTTAACAAAGATAAAATCTGAATTTTAGTTATTTGATTGGACAATATTAGATTGATTTTATTTTTAGCCAATCAAAATTGAAGTATCTGCTAAAATTTGGATTTTATTTTTAGTTAAAATTTCGTGAAACAGGGCCCAGGAGTGTTAATCTGATGAATATGTAAATGTGTATCAAGGGAGATAATTTGATGTGTCAAGGGAGATAATCTGATATCTTTTGGGAGGTAGACCACCATTAATTTCTTTGTTGACTTCAATGTTAATTCTGGTATCTTTGCCCTGCTCCAGCTTTTCTCCAAATTTTCATCAGGTTGAATGCTTTTCACTGCAGACAGAGCAACAATGGGCATGTCTTTACTCTAGATTTCGTATGAAGTTGACAAAATGAAATTTTGAGATACAAACTCGAAGTAGCAATCTAACAACATACTGCAACTTAACTCTGCTTTCCTTCCCCCTCTAGATCATAAATATTTACAAAAACTTGGTTAAAAATGTTAATTCAAACCCTTTTCCTTAATTCTACTTCACAAAAAGCAACAAAAATGACCATGGAAAAGGAGAGAAAAGAGAGAGTGAGAAAATTGTTATAAATATATGAACTACAATTTGTGGGTTGTTGAAAAAATAATGGTGGTCTGTAATTCTGCGTTGATTACTAAATTATTAAATTGTTCTTGTTTATTTTGTATTTTTCAGATTCGGATGGAGGGTTAGGAGAGAATGGCACCCATAGTTTAACAGGTGAATATAGTTTATATAAAATAAATATTTACATATGTCAGTCTGGACAACGCTAAAACACCTGAAAAAGAATGAAATAGGTTTTACATTCTTCTTTTCTTGACACTGTTCACTCTAGAACTCAGGTTTTCGAACCCTAGTGTGAGCGTATGTGGCATGGAGATAGGGGCGCCTTCTCAACCTCGTGGGTTTCCTCCGGGCACTCCGGTTTCCTCCCACCTAAAGACACCTACACGCAAGCAAATTATTGAAATAAAATTCAAACCAAATGTTAGTCCCGAAATGACCTAGTTTGTGTTGAGTGGACGTTAAACCCCATTTCTCTCTCTCTCTAGAACTCGGGTGTCATGCTGTATTGTTGGCAAATTTTTTGCAAATCATTAAAAATATCTGGCTGCTATCTAATACATACATATATAGATAAATAGATGCTCTACAAACTGGAAATATTTTGATTTAGGGCAGCATGTATCAGGTGCACATGTACCTAATAGAATGATAATTGTTTCTATGTACCTTATGATAAGAAACCTACAGGTGAAATGATCATATGTTCAAACCAGTGTCAAAATCAGTTTCGATGGGCATACCTGTTATTTGTTCAGGGGGATGTGTCAACTGGCGACGCTTGGGTTAGGGTTAGGTTTTCAGATCTGGCTAATATTTTCAAATGTATAGTAGAACCTGTACAAACAGCCATTCTGTTTCAGCAACATCTCCTCCCGTAGAAATTCTTTGGCTTCATCTCGTAAATAAGCGGTCACTCCTCCAACATGGCCAGCGGTCACTGATTTTGTTAAAAAGTTAACCAAACATCTTTCATTCAATCAATGGCCATGAAATTATTGATAAATATAGTGACAGTAATTTTGACACATGCTTTTTTGTTAAAATTGAAATAATTCATGGATAAATATATAACAATGGAGGACAATATAACACATTTATAAAATTTATATCAAAGAATTTTCATTTCAAGCAAGTTTCAAATTTCTCTAGTATCATATTTGCTCCCAAAGAATCCAAGTGTAAAATTGAATTTGATGTCAGTCCTAACAAACATTAAGATTTTATTCAGTGGTCACTCCCATTAGACAGTCACTCTTTCATACAAAACTTCTGACAAGGCTGAAAAGATTCTTGCGGCTATGGTTTTGAACCCATTGTGTGAGCGTATGTGGCATGGAGATAGGGGCGCCTTCTCAACCTCGTGGGTTTCCTCCGAGCACTCCAGTTTCCTCCCACTGCTAAAGACCCCTACGAGGAAGCGAATTATTGAAATAAAATTAAAAACCATATGTTAGTCCGGAAATGACCTAGTTTGTGTTGAGTGGGCGTTAAACCCCATTTCTCTCTCTCTCTCTGAAAAGATGCTGGAAAATTCAGGGGAAATTTCTCGGCCAAGCGAGCGCCTCAATCACTGAGCCATCAATGACAATCAGCAGGTTTGATGGTTATTAAGGCCACCTGTTAGTGTTAATCAGTGGTTATATTTAATTACCTGTACTTTAGTCGTCGTATACACACCTGTATTCACCTGTCTATAAGACACCTTTGATTACAATGTTCAATGTTCAAGGGACATTGTCCAATATTAAACCTTTATACTTACATCTCTCTCACCTGGACTTATTATATATCACCTTGTCATTAATTAATATAATTCATTACTAACACTCTCTTGATAAGTTTCACATTCGATCGTTCGTTTATTGGTGAAAAGTAGGCTTACAGATTATTCTCAGTTAATTTGGAAGCTAGGATCAGTTTTACATACAAATTGTTCGTTTTATGGTGAAAAGTAGGCCTACAGATTATTCTCAATTAATTTGGAAGCCTGGATTTCTCGATCAGTTTTACATACAAATCGATTGATCGTATATTGGTGAAAGATTCAGATTATTTTGGAGGTTTGGAAGTCTCTTTGAGTTCAGATCGTTCGTTTATTGGTGAATGTTACACATTATTCTGGAGGTTAGAAAGTATCTTTGAGTTCAAATCGTTTGTATATTGGTGAAAGTTACAGATTATTCTGGAGGTTCGAAGTATCTTTGAGTTCAAATCGTTCGTTTATTGGTGAAAGTTACACATTATTCTGGAGGTTAGAAAGTATCTTTGAGTTCAAATCGTTTGTATATTGGTGAAAGTTACAGATTATTCTGGAGGCTAGGAACTCTCTTTCAGTTCAAATTATTTCCATTATTTGTGAACTTAGAATTATCCTGTATTATAATTAACCTAGATTGTGTTTCAATATCTCATTCCGCTTCACATTCTATTTGTTTGTTTATTGGTAAAAGTTACAAATTATTCGGAATTATTTTGGTAGTATGACATCAAATTGTTTATTTGTTTGTGAAAGTTACTATTTATTCAGAATATTTTGGGAATCTTGGAACTCTGGTTCAGTTTAACATTCATTTCTATTATTGGAGGAAGTTACAACTTATTGAGAATAAGGAATATATATATAAAATTAGAATTAATTCAATATCTTGTATAAACTTTGGAATGATAGTTTAATAAGTGTGTTTCAATTTTTACCATATCCTGAGCGGTTTTAGTTCTGCGAATTTATTAAATTTATAAATCATTTGTTAGTGTGTGGTTAATTTTAACAATATCCCGTCCGGATTTATGTGGTAATTTGTGTTAGTTTTGTAAATTTACCAAATGAGCGATTTATTTTGTAGTGTATGGCTAACAATCTACAAAACATTCATTCATAAATTAGTGACTTTATCTTTGATTCTGTGGAATTTCTAATATTGTATGAAAAGGTACATATGTTCGATTAAAAACAGTCTTAGATTTATTTTCACTAATTTGTAAAGTTGATTTGAGAAGATTCTATGGATTGTGTTAATATACAATTGTTTGTTGTATTTGTAACAAAATAACAAGATATTGGAATTACGTTTTTGCTTTTCTAAATGGAATGTGTTTTAGGTGCAAGAGTACTGCAGCACACATCACAAAAACTAATACACAAGATGTAAACTTCTGACATTGGGAGTCACTAAAGAAATGTAAACTCTGATATCGTGAGCCACTAAAGAAATATTAGCTCTGGAATCGTTAGCCACTAGAGAAATGTTAACTCTGATATCATGACCCACTAAAGAAATATAAACTCTGATATCGTGAGCCACTAAAGAAATGTAAACTCTGATATCGTGAGCCACTAGAGAAATGTAAACTCTGATATCGTGAGCCACTAAAGAAATGTAAACTCTGATATCATGAGCCACTAAAGAAATGTAAACTCTGATATCGTGAGTCACTAAAGAAATGTTACATGTAGCTCTGATATTGTGAGCCACTAGAGAAATGTTAACTCTGATATCGTGAGCCACTAAAGAAATGTAAACTCTGATATCGTGAGCCACTAAAGAAATATTAGCTCTGGAATCGTTAGCCACTCTTGACTCAAGTTAATGAATCTTCAAGATAGTAATTTTATGAAAATATCTTGGATTAATGTTTGTTTCTGTAATTAAACTGGAAGACAACATACAGGTAAGTTTATAAAATATAGTTTCACATTATTATATATGAATAATAGAAATAATAGTTCTAAGGAATCAGTGATGCAGGATGGAGGGCCTGACAAGGACAGCTGTTTAGTTGTTTGGATGGGACAAAAAACCGATGCCCCGTGTACACATTGGCATGCACATAAAAGATCCCTTGGCAGTTGGAATTTGATATAATAGTAGGCCGTTGTGCCGCTGTCCAAGCAAAATTTCCCTCATAGCACACTGTATGAAGTATGCCTGTCTTCATTAACCCAGTTGGAACAGAACAGTAGGACGTTTAACCCCATTTCATTTCATTTATAAGGAATCCGTGTTTCAGATAATATTATCTCATTCTGAAGATAATTTTCTTGATTTTTTCTTTTACCCCTGCTCACTAACCAGGGTGTTACAGGGTTCGATCCCTATGTTGCATGAGCTGAGGGTATCTCTATCTGGCAAGGAAAAATGTCCATGGATTAAAAAGCAGAGTACAATTTACATGTTGCTGTTGATGTAGAAGAACCCCTCATAGTTCAAAAGGGGCGAGGTTTTAGGGGGGGGGAGGTCGTTTAACGTTGGGAAATCATAAGATCTGTCATTAAGTCTAGCGACATCATTTGGTTTTCTTTCTTGTATGTGACAAAGAGTAGGAGCCCAAAACATTTCTCCCTCTAACCCCTAATGTCCCTTTAATAAAATATTAATGAAAACAGTATTTTGAACCCAGTGACTATATTTGAATCATTGCAACATGAAAGCACCGACCAAAGTCTAAATAATACAAACACCACCAATCCTACAGTTTTAAAAAAAAGTATGTTCCCTCACAAAGGCAATATTTTGAATTACTTGGTTGTTTGGAAAATACAACATGTTTCGTGATTTTATTTAAGTCAGATATTATTGACTTGGTTTATAAATAATTTTGAGTATCTGATAAGAATTGATATATAGTTTTGAGAATGTTAAAGTTTATGATTATAATGCTTTCAATATGACATCATGTAGAGGGGTGTTTATTACTCAGTTACAGTTTAACACATAAATGAAATGAATTAGAGTTTAACGTCCTACTGCTCTGCTCCTAAACTGGGTTAATGAAGACGGGCATACGCCATACAGTGTGCTATGAAGGAAATTTTGCCCCAGCAGCGACGCTACGGCCCACTCTTATATCGAATTCCAACTGCCAAGGGATCTTTTACATGCATGCCAATATGTACACGGGACCTTGATTTTCCATCCCATCTGAATGACTAGACAGCTGTTCTTGTCAATACCTCCGTCTTACCCATTTAGCCATGTGATCTCCCAGTTTAACACATGACACAATTATGTGGAATACGAATCACTTGAAGGGTTTATTTCAGCAAGGGGAGTCAAGGTGGCTAAGTGGGTAAGATGCTGGCTCGCTAGCCAGGAGGTCGGGTGTTCAATCCCTGCATTGGTCGAGAAAGTTAATCCAGATTTTCCAACATGGTTTCCCCATGTCTTTAATGCAGGACGGAGGGCCTGACACAAGGACAGCTGTCTAGTTGTTTGGATGGGATAAAAAACCAAATTAAAAAATAATGAAATAACATATGACCATTGGTCATTCATATAATCATCATCATCACCACCGTCATCATCATCATCATCATCTTTCACCTAAGTGCCCAGATGCTCTTTCCAAACTTAAAAAAGATACAATATGTAATGATAACAAGCCAACGGTCCCCTCCCGAAATGCCAAAATATTAACGCATATATACATGTATATATGAACAGTAGAGTTATGAGTGATATCTATATATATATATACAGTATACAGTAGTAAGTTTTAGATAAGGTTACAAGTTGAAGTATATATTAAGGATGGTGTATCTTCAAGTAGAGAGATAAGTAGTTGATTAATGTCGATTGTATTATGAACAGGTTGAATCTTGTTGCCAAATGAAAGCTTTATCTTATCTTAAACAATAGTCAGACAAACTGGTCCGAGTCCTATAATCAGACAAAACTGGTCCGAATCCTATAATCAGATTAAATGTAACAAGAGATCTATACTGTTTCAACATCTTACAGATTAATTATATCTCTTCATATTTTATCTATCATTATTTAAGCTAGTTAAATATATATATCATGATAACCCATTGTTATTTTAAATGATTATAGATATATATATATATATATATATATATATATATATATGTGCACGCCAATATATATATATATAGCAAGGAGTCATTAACTTTCTTTTAATAGTTTATATTATGAAATGAAATGGGGTTTAACGTCCTACTATTCTGCTCTTAAACTGGACTAATAAAGACGGGCATATGCCATACAGTGTGCTATAAGCGAAATTTTGCCCGAGCAGCGGCACTACTGCCTGCTCTTTTATATCAAATTTGAACTGCTAAGGGATCTTTTAGGTGCACGCCAATGTGTACACGGGACCTTATTTTTTTGTCCCATCCAAACGACTAGACAGCTGTCCTTGTCAGTCCCTCCGTCCTGCATCACTGACAAGAGGGAACCACGCCAGAAAATGTGAATGACTTTCTCGGCCAATGCATGGATCGAACACCCGACCTCCAGGCTAGCTAGCCACCACCAGTTAATATATGGCTAACTTAAACAAAAATAAGTAGGTAGCATACATGGAAATACATATATCAATATTTTAAAAGCAGAATATGTTTTATGTTGTATTGTAAGATAGCCAATGTCGGGGCTGTATTTGGTTGATTAAAAACTATGTGAAGCTGTAAATGGACCATTTAATTGGTCTTTGATTTAGAGACACCGTCTTTAGAAATGCTGATAAATGAGGGTTTGCCCTTGTCTGTCATAACATATTATTAATTAAAGATGCATTATTCAAGAGCTAAACTATTATTTAGAAATTTATTTACATGGCAAGTCCATTAGTACGATTGGCAGTGTGATATAAAATTGCTTGTCTTATAGCTGTTCATGAAAGGGAGGCAACTCCATTCATTAAACTGGATGCAGACCACCATTAATATCCCCATTGACTTTAATGCTTTTCGCTACAGACAGATGAACAAACTTGAAGAAGCATACTAATGACGAGTAACTAGTTGCAGTACATATCACCGTAGCAAACCTGATAACACCGTTATTCTTCCACCTCAAAATCATGAATATTTACCAAAACCTGGCAGAAAATATTAGTTCAAACCCTCTTCGTCCATTCGTGACCAAAAAATCAACAAAAATTGACATGCAAAAGGGGAGAAAAGAGACAGAGAGAGAACTGCTATAAATAGACGAACTGTGATTTGTGGGCACCGAGATGGTGAGATGGTGGTCTACCTCCTATAACTAATATATTAATGGTAGAAATATTAATGCTAATGTCCAAGGTGTTCAACATAATATATGCATATTTGTACATGTATGAGATGTTAAGGGAGATAACTCCATTTAAAAATTGATAATGGGTATTCATTGTCCTTGAAAGACATAAAGAAATAGATTTGACTAAAATTTAAATACTACTTCTGAATTTTATTACCATGCTACATTTTAAGCAAATGGCGAAAACTGTATGTGTATTGAAACGTAGCATGTTAATAAAACTCAGAAGTAGTACATCCAGATGCAAGTTGCGAGTTTCTAAGCATGCTAAAACTCTTGACTGCAGGCCTAATGCCTATTTGGGGTGGGGTTTTAGGGTAGCGAACATGTAAGCCAGGGAGTGACATGAACCTGGTGAATGTGATCAGGGATTGTCCGGGCCGGGCCGGGGGAGTAGAAATCTCGAGCCAGGTCAGTGACATATTTATGTGTAATAAGCTAATAACTGTGGATTGGACTTCTTTTAATTTAGCTTGACAGTAGCAAACATTAAACTACTCTACAAATATAACAAACAATTCATATCATAATATTGTAATCTGTACAGCCATCGTCTTACGCAGATTTCACCCTTTGTTACATATGTTAGTAGGTTGAAATATATAAATAAAAAAGGTGTTTATATCTATATTAGAGAGATTGAAATATTAAATAATAAAATAGTACCAGATTGAAATATTGGTTATAAGAAGGTGTGTTTTTAGTAGGTTTCAAATATATGAATAATAGAGTTTTCGCTGTGGTTTCCCCTTGTCAGTGATGCAGGATGGAGGGCCTGACAAGAACAACTGTCTTGCCAGTCAGATGTTATGCAAAACCAAGGTCCTGTGTACTGTTGGAATTTGATATAAAAGTAGATTGTATGGCTTCTGTCCGGACAAAATTTCCCTCATAGCCCACTGTATGGCATACCCCTCTCCATAAGCCCAGTTGGTGCAGATCATTAGGACTTTAAACCCCATAATCATTTCATTTGATGTTGATAGTAAGTTTGAAATATTCAATAAGAAAGGTGTATATGTCTGTATTAGTAGACTTGAAATATTAAACAATAAAAAATGTGTGTATATGTTTTTACATATATATATATATGTGTTAGTAGGATTGTGTAAACATGATTTAACAGGATCTGATATTATCTAGTTGTTGTTATCAGTATGATAAATTATATCTACCACTTGACCGAGCTACAGCCATAATTACATACATACAATAGATAATCATATATATAATATTACATACTTACTTGCTACACACGAGCTCATTATATTAAAGGGACTGTTGCATTTGCTCCACGCAGGCTTATCCTATTAAAGTGACTGTTTTGTTTCATCCACACAACCTCATCATATTAAAGTGACTGTTTCATTTCTTCCACACAAACTCATCATATTAAAGTGACTGTTTCATTTCCTTCATACAATCTCATTACATTAAAATGACTGTTTCATTCAGATGACCGAATGGTTAACATGAGGTCTGTATCATAAAGTCTGTCATTGAGTCAACTGGCGTGGTTTTGATTCAATCTGTTTCACAGAGAATTACTTACAAATTATCTCTGTAACAGATGACTCTCCACAACACGTGCGTTGACCGCACGCAGCGTTAGTCATTGGCTCAACGGCTCGTGCAATGTTTACTTAACACCTAACTGCTTCGGGCAAAATGATACATTTTACTCATTTTAATACCCATTTACACTAAATAGGAAATATTTTTTAACTACAAATACTTCAAACGTCTTTATTTTTTTTTCTTTTACCTCAAAAAAATGTTTGAGAATTTAATTTGTCAGAGTAAAAAAGTTAATATGCCGTACTCATTAAGCCTCGTCGATGTCATGCTTATCAGTGATTGTAGCGGCCAAGCGAATATTCACTGCGGGATCAGTTTGGTTTTGATTATCCGGTTGTATGTGACAAGGAGTAGGTGCACCTGTCCAACCTAATGGGGTTTCTCCAGGCCCTCCGTTTCATCCCACTGCTAAAGACATCTACGTGCAAGCGAATTATTGAAATAAAACTGAACCCTATGTGTGTCCAGATATAACATAAACTTGGATGTGAGAACCAAAGTTAATTATAGCCTTTCAAATGACAATCAGTAAAATCCCGAGGAATAAACTCTGAATATAATTTTCAGAATGATTTCCGTCTATCCCCTGACAATTTAAAAATCAGTTTCAATATTGTGAAACAAATTCAATCAGTACTTGAGATTTCACCTTGCTCACAATAAATTCAAGTATGTTTAAATAAAAAACTTAAGCCAACATGATGTGGACCAGATTGTATTTTATTTCGAGCATCAGTCATTATTTAATCCTCGAGCGTGAGGCAATCCTTCAAGTATTATCATAAATTTGAATAAATAAATATTAAAATTGAAACAGTTTCTTAAGTGATTCTAAGCTGCAGTTTTTTCGAGAGAAGTTTTTTTGATAAATATATCCTGTTAGAGTAGCTGTTAAAGTTGATGACTTGCTAGTTATATCTCATCCGATGTCCTCTCGCATCGCGAATCCTTTTAAAAACCCTAAAGTACTTTTGATTTATGTCCCGTGCAGAATACTAGCCCTAACCCTTTTTAAAAGACTGAATCTGGATGCAGTTTACCTTTTTCACCTCTTAAAAGGTTTAGTTTAGTTTAAACAATATTTTATTTATTTGAAAAGGATTGAACAACAGGCAGAGCCTATATAAGTTCTTTCCCAAAGGTGAAAAAGGTTTAGGGTTAGCATTCTCCAAAATTCGCTTTTATATAATGGGACCATTTTGGACTCCTGAAATTCCTGAACCTCCTTAACTATCTTATTAGCATTCATCACACCTACTGTTCATCCAACTCAAACTTACAAGGTCATTTGTGCACATAGTTTTCTGTTTTCATTACATCCAAAAGACTAGATAGGTCCTCTTGTTTTTCATCCCATCCGTAAGACCAGCCTGGTCCTCTTTTTTTTCATCCCATCCGTAAGACCAGCCTGGTCCTCTTTTTTTTCATCCCATCCGTAAGACCAGCCTGGTCCTCTTTTTTCATCCCATCCATAATACCAGCCTGGTCAAATGTTTTTCATCCCATCCGTAAGACCAGCCTGGTCAATTGTTTTTCATCCCATCCGTAAGACCAGCCTGGTCCTCTTGTTTTTCATCCCATCCATAAGACTAGCCTGGTCCTCTGTTTTTCATCCCATCCGTAAGACCAGCCTGGTCCTCTGTTTTTCATCCCATCCGTAAGACCAGCCTGGTCGTATGTTTTTCATCCCATCCCAAAGACCAGCTTGGTCGTATGTTTTTCATCCCATCCCAAAGACCAGCTTGGTCGTATGTTTTTCATTCCATCCAAAGGACTAGCCAGTTCCTCTTTTCTCCATGTCTGACACTGGAAACACGCATGGAATAAATCCAAAAGAACTAAACCCAGGACCTCCAGCCCCTTTTCACACCAAGCCACATATTACACTTTTGATTGAATTAGAGTAATGTGTAATGTGGTTGGAGCATTTCAAAAATCTTTGTCTTTCATATTTGTGTTATTGAATTACAGTAGAGGGGCAGGGTGGGGTGGGTGTATATGAATTGTCCACAGTATACACAGAGGATATTTGTCGTTTTAGAGTGAATAACATTTTATTTCATCGAGAAGCAAGTAAACTTATATTTTCACAATGCGTAGCATGAGTGAAAATATAAACGTTTTCTTGCTTAGAGATGAAATAAAATATGTTATTCACGAAAAAAACGACAAGCCAGTGGAATAACACTTTTATTTCACTGACACGCAGTATTCCACTACTAATCATAAAATAATATAATGTTATAGAAGATGTTGAAGAAGGGTGAAAGGGAGTTTTATAAATTGTTCACAGTCAAGGATAATGCAGGAGATATTAAAGAAGGAGGGGAGGGGTATAGATTAATTTTATAGAAGATATTGAAGGAGGGGAGGGGGTTATGTAAATAAGTTCATCACAGTAGCACGTGTCAGTTACATGATGGTGTTGTTTCTGTCAAATAAATCTAGAATCACTGATATCATGGACTGATTGTAGTTAATCTATTAAATATGATTAAAATCTTCCATTATCAATCTCTCTATCTGTCAGACAAGGCTCTAATGTCAATCATATCTACCAGTCTTCACAGACTGTCATTGTAAACCTCTCTATGTGTATCTGTCGGACAAGGCTCTTGTGTCAGTCATATCAACCAGTCTTCACAGACTGACAATATCATCCTCTCTGTGTATCTGTCCGACATGGCCCTTGTTTCAGTTCTTTCACTGGCATTACAAACCTCTCTAGTCTATCTTAGGGCTTGGGGTGGATGGCCGATTGGTTAGCACGTGCGTGCTGTATCATAAAACCTGTCATTGAGTCAACTGGCGTGGTTTTGAATCGCCGATTGATTGTACATGACACAGCGTAGGGTCATGGGTTTTCTCTGGGTCCTCCGGTTGCCTTCCACTGCTAAATACCCATACACGCAAGCGAATTGTTGAAATAAAATTAAACCATATGTTAGTCCCGAAATGACCTAGTTTATGTTAAATTTTTCGGACAAGGCTGTTGTTGTGAGTTATATCTTCCAGTCTTCACTGACTGACAGTGAAAATAATCACATGAAAAAGTTTAAAGAATTATACGAAATTCTAATTTGTTGATTTTTGCTAAGTGTACGGTATCTAAATTTTCACTACTCGGTATTTATTTTTACTATTTGAAGGTTAAAGATTTGAGACCTCTAATTTTATCTAATGTCAGTTGACTGGCAGGTATAAGTTCTTCACCTGGTCAAATTCACAGTCAGAAATCTGATACTACTACTACTACTTAGTGTTTAACGTCTGCTTCCACATAAGTGATATCGCAGACAAGACTTAGGAGAGCCGAAGCTGATTCCTGTTTTTTAGAATATGATTTTGCAATCTTTCTATTTGGCTTTAAGCCATGGATTGGGTTTAGTGGGAAGTTCTTCCCTTTATTTATTAAAAAACATATCATTTGGTAGATGATCTCGTTTGCTTCTGGGTTGGTTGGTGTCATCGTTTGGGGTTAGTGTTTAGGTGCCAGACCCGTCTTATCGTGGCCTCCCCTTACTCCACTATCCCACTCTATGGGTTTGGTATCAGTTTTATTTACGAAATAGTGTTTAGGTGCCGGGTACGTCTGACCGAAACTCCCCCTTACTCCACTATCCTGCTTAGTTTGGTAGATGTCATCAGAAATCTGATCAATGTCACTGAAACTTAAAAGTATCATTAATACAGGGAAGTAACTCATTTAGAAGGTCTCAGACCACTATTCTTGTTGCATGTAAATGTATGGTTCTGCAGTTGATTGATTTGACTGACAATCAGTCAAGACCGGCATATTTATATGACTGAAACCAGTAATTCATTTAGAAGGTTTGAGACCACTATTGTTGTATGTAAATGTAAGGTTTTGCAGTACGTTGATTTGGCTGTCGGTCAGTCAAAGAACACTGAAATGAGTGAGTCCCTGTGAGAACAATTTCTCGTTGTACTTTTAATAGAGAAATTAAAGCCAGTGAATTGTTGTAGCCTATTATTAAGTTGAAAATGTTTCAGTGATAAAATGAGTAAATAGTTAATCAGGGTTATTGTCTTAGATTAGATAAATTTCGGTGAAATCAACAATGATCATTTAAACAAGGGATGAGGGGTTTAGTTATACATGTACCTATATAGATAACCTCACCTGAGTGGAGTAACCTACCGTTATCTACATATTTTTACATGTAACTACGCGTATAATTATTGACGATATCGATGCTGTTCGTTGGACATCTACAATTCACAGTCCAAAGTTTATTTTTGTTCATTGGGAATCATGGATTATAATATTAAGGTACCCGTTTCATTTTCAAGATTTCACGTCAATTCTATCGGAGAAGTTACATTTGAAGAAATAGGTAATTGGTTTTAATTAAAATTGTTTTTGAATTTATTTTGATGGAATCAAAGGATGGAGGAATGGGTTGGTGGGATATCCGGGTTAAAATGGATCCATTTTCTTTTGCACAACTGTGGGGTCAATTCAGAAAAAGATACAAAGGATCTCCAAAAAAGTGCCATGGTTTTTTTTAGACTTATATCTGTATAGCATTTGTTTATATGCCATTTTTATACAGGTGGAGATAATAAAATCACAATTAAATTTATAGTGATATGTGCTTGAAAACAGAAGTATCAAAGTATTCGAGAATGGACATTTGAAATACGGTTTAGAGTTAAGGGATGAGATTAGCAGAAGGAACTGTTGTTTAATTTTCACAGGAAAACTACAGAAAATTTTTAAAGTATCCAAATATAATTTTTTCAAAGTATCCAAATGTAACTTATAAAAGTATCCAAATGTAACCGATAAAAGTATCCAAATGTAACTGATAAAAGTATCCAAATTTAATTTTTTGAAAAGGTTTTTAATTAACACATGTACTGTATACATCTTTCAAAAAACAAAATTTTGACGATTTTTTTTGTAACAAATTAATGTTAAAATTTGAAGACAAAACTTTAAAAAATAAAGTATTGTTTCGGAAAAGAATGGATTACGCAAAATGAATCTTATGACAATTTCATTTTGAATGACTTTATGCTCAGCGAAGTTATCACTGTTTTTAGTTTTGGTAAGATGTGTGCATAAATGTTCAAACCGGAGCTATTTCATGGCCTAGAAAGTTGGTTATGATCTTGCCCAATCTCGAAACCAGAAAATTTTTTGGAGAAATTTCTCTGGTGAATCGGGGTAGCCATTTTCCCGGAAGGTGACATGTAATCCCTACGTGCGAAATTTCTCGTTTATTTGCATTGTACGCCCCTGATTTTACGTGCCTGGATGACCGAATGACCTGATTATATACCCGCGCGTAGAAAAATAGATCTTTACAAAAATTTGAATTTGTTCGTTAAGGATCCAATTTTTTTTATATCAGCGAGTTGACTTTGACTCAAGGATCATTTTACAATAAACGAAACGTCGATCCGACCTCTAGTTTTCAAGAAATCGACCCAAAAAGATTGACCAATCAGAGGTCAGAATGGGCGGGGCTTAGGTTTGAAAAAAATTGGAAAAAATGGATGGTCTAATGTGCCAGAGGCCTTCGGCTCCGCGTCTGCCTCTGGGAACGAGATTGGATCTTGCCACATTAAAGATACATTATGGGAGAGTTTGACAAGGAGTTAGCCATTCTTGCTATAAAAGTTCAAAAATAGATGTTGAAACAAGAATATATTGAAAATTTCAGGCAAATTACTTTATCCTAAACAAAGTTGTTACCACTATAATTTTTTACTAGAAATGGCGTTAACTCCATCGACACCCTTTTTCCACTATGGCCGATTGTTGATTGACAGGCGTTAACTCCACCTACATAGTCTCAATCATCAACTATTGTTGAAACGGTATCTAGTGAAGCTTGTGTATAGCCTCGGTCATCACTGTCTTTTATGAATAATTTCAACATCACGGAGAAACCCCACCCACGACGCCATAGTGATTAAATCAGTCGATGAAATCCTGTTTTAATCCGAGCCCAATCCAAGCCATTCGTGGGTCTACAGTGTTCATTTTGGGCTTGTTGTTTAAATAAAGATCTAATTTATAATTTCTATGACATCTGAGGCTCAAATGAAGACCGACAAAAGTCAGTTTTTGCTCTTCCATAATGTATGTTTAATAAATGTCAATTATAATATAACAGTTATAGACAGCATAAAGAAAGACCTACAAATAGGCAGATTTAGCTCTTAAATAATACCTCGTTAAACTTAAAGCGGGAATTTCATATTTTCTAAGAATGTCAAAACATAATTATTTCTATGCCTTTTGCTCAATAGGTTGTCAACTCACTAAACTTAAAGTGTGAATTTCATATTTTCTAAGAAAGTCAACACATAATTATTTCTATGCCTTTTGCTCAATAGGTTGTCAACTCACTATTATACGATCACAGGCAATATTTTACAGGCATTAAAATCACTGACACAGAAAATAATAACACTATTACCTCCCTTGTTTTCCCATTCCCCTCCATGCAATGGCGATCTTCAAACGTTTGAATTCGAAGTTGAAAATGATATTTTTGGCAATTTCTCAACTGGCAATAGTGAATTATAGGATTAATAGGATTATTCTTTAACAAGGTAGGACTGTTTATAGATACAATCTATTTTAGGGTTTTATCTTAAAACATTTTAAAAATATAACTTAAAAATATGAAATTGAAACATGAATATTGTAGGTTGAAAAAAGATAATGTGAAATGAATAATTTGAAAAGTCTCGCTCATCCATTTTTAGCTTAAATCAAAATATGGCTGAACTGTTCTAATCTATTTAATATCGGAGGTGAATTTGGCCTGGATAAGTTAATTAATGTCTAATTAATAATTTAAAAAACATTTCAGGCCTAATAATAAAGACAAATTTAGTTCTTGCAGAACAGCATTAAAAACATGACGAAAAGTTTGTAGAAATTGAGCATGCGACGTGTCTTTGTTGAGTCGTGTGTTCAAGAATGTATGAAGGTGGTGAACCGACCCCTAAAGAAATTAAATCTAGTGTTTAGTATCTAATACCTATATTAATATGGAGTAATCCGAGAGGGTGTTAATTCTATTATTATTCTTAACTCATGTTTGTACGCACGTCGAGGGATTATTATCAAGTAGATCTTTTGATCTTGTTAACCCGATTACTGTTTAATATATCACCTCTCAGTAACGCACGGTAGCTGTCGTACTTGTGGTTAGTATCGTAAGAAAGAGAGAGAGAGAGAAATATGGGGTTTAACATCCACTCGACACAAAGTAGGTCATTTGGGGATCAGGACTTCAATTTTATTTTAAGAATTCGCTTGCACGTAGGGGTTTAACTGTGAGAGGAAACTGGAAGAGCCAGAGAAAATCAACTAGTTTAGACAGGCCACCCTCCTGTTGGTCATGTACAAGAAAGGAATCGAAACCATGCCACTTGTTCCAATGACAGACCTTATGATCCAACGTGCATGTGTTGGACCATTCAACAACCAAACCCCCGTTATCATCAGGAGAGAGAGAGAAATGGGGTTTAACGTCCACTCAACACAAACTAGGTCATTTCAGGACTAACATATGGTTTAATTTTATTTCGATAATTCGCTTGCGCACAGGGGCCTTTAGCAGTGGGAGGAAACTGCAGTGCCCGGAGGAAACCCACGAGGTTGAGAAGGCGCCCCTATCTCCATGCCACATATGCTCACTCCAGGGATCGAAACCACAGCCGCAAGCCAGAGGGGACCGACCAGCTAGAGGTCGAAGCGCGGTACTCTAGACCACTAGGCCATCCCAACCCCTGTTATCATCAGGAAGCTGATATTTATACAACTGCAGATATAAGGAAGGAAATATTAAAGATGTATTATTATATAAGAGCTAAATCTACCTAATGTAAACTCTTCCTGGATTCATATGTTATACAAATTATTGATTATCAAGATGATTATCAAGGGAGATGAATTTATATAAGCCACTGGCTTGTTTTCAGATCCCAGATTGATATATATTATATTTATATTATATAAATTATTTACTGAGTGTTAGAAAAAAAAAAAATTATTGATAAGACATCTATTTTAGTTTTCATGTCAATTAATATTTAATATTTGTGAAAATAAAATGTTAGTGAGATTAAAAGATTGTTTTGATTAAAAGAAGCTTTCGCTGAGTAGACTTTTATTTTGATCCGTGTTTGCTATGTATGAAGCCATATAAGATATTAGACATGGTAATAATGATAACATTGAAGTTGTGATTCCCTAAATTACTGTTAAACCATCTTAAATAGACCCTTGAAAATATGAAACCCTTTAGTTTATTTATGATCAGGAGTTGATAATAATCTGTGTGTATTTAACACTTGAAGAGATATTGTGTAGTTATCAGGGGCCGTCCGCGAAGTGAAACAATAAGAGGCTGGCTTTCAAGTGGGCTCTAATCCCTAAAATCGAGATGCTACGAATTGTTATAAACTTATACATGATGTTACTTGTTGTTTAAGACGTTTCGATTATCAGGTTTATCGGACGGTGTTATCAAGCTATCAGATTTTTCTCTAAACAAACAAATAGATGGTTTGATTCTAGCCGGGTTTTAGGGGATAAAAGTAGGGGTTTGAGTTAAGGTATGGGTAGTAAAGGCTGAAGGAGTGAAGCTGTAAAGATGTTGATACCAAGTTTAGAAGTTTATAATTATAATGATTCCTGGACGTATTATCAATACCAAGATAATCACACAAATAATTTTCAAAATACAGAATATGAGCGATGTCAATATTCATGTAAGACATTTTACAATTTTTTCTTTATTTAAAAATCATAGTAACAATTTCTTGAGTAATCTTGAAATTTTTATAATAATGATAATTTTTATATATAGCACCGAGGGTTCCAGCTAATAAGCTGCTTCAGACCTTTAAATTTAAAACATTAAACAATTCAAGATACATTCACAATTAAAAAGCATAGTTGAAAGATTTTGTTTTAAGATTGATTTGATGGTGGGGGGGGGGATTTAAGAAACCATGATCTTATAATGAGGTTTTTGAAAAATTAACATTTTTTAATTTTGAAAAATCAATTCAACATTTGTTAAAAACAAATTTAGAACAAATTTATGAAATACATGTATGAACAATATTGGAAAAAATATTTTAGAAATTACTGTACCTTGCCATAAAAATATAGTAATCTCAAACAATTAAATAAACTATTCTATATTCTGTAAAATCACGTGGAAATATTTACAATGTTCAATTATCTTAAAATTTGGTTGAAAAGTGAGTTATTCCTGTGGGAATAGTTCAAAATATCAATCAATTAAACTCTTAAAAATAAACACACTAATAATTTATGTACTACATGTACTTGATAATCTTATGTGTATTGAAACGTTGCAAGTTAATAAAATTCAGAAGTAGTATCCATATAAGTGTGTTTATTTTTAGTGAAATCTTTTTCTATATGTCTTACAAGGATTAATTAAACTCTTGCATATTCTACTGGTCATATTAAAGGGACAATAACACTCTTGCTGGCTTGGTAGCTCCAGAAAATAAATAATACCCTTATTCTAAGTACTAGATGTTTAAGTTTCCTACCTGTTGTGTAAATTATCCATTACAACCTATTTTACTTGTCCAGAGGGTTCGAAAATATTTTAAAATCCAAGTCACATTTGAAAAGGTTTACGTTAGACTTTTCAAATCAATTGGTTGAATTTTTCCAATATTTTAAAATAGGTCTGTTAAGATGAAATTTATATCATCATTTAATTGGAATATTCTAAAATAATACGATTTGTTGACCAGAATGAAGAATGGGACATATTATTCAGTTTCAACAAAAGTGTTATTGGGGCTTTAAGGGAATATCACATGGAATATTAACAATCTTAAATTGTTTTAAGATTTGGTGAAAAAGTATCCTACATGTTTATGGAAATACATGTATCTTGAAATATCAATAATGTCTAACTGCATGGTTAAAAATTGATGGGAAAATTAATAATAATTTACATCTGTTCAAAAAATATTATTTGTAATTATTATAAATGAATTGATCTGCATATTTGGTTTTGAAATTGATATATGTAAAGATTTCTTTTTGTTACATCTTTTTAAATATGAAAGAAAAATGAAGGGAAATGGGAGAAATGTTTTATTTACGTTTATTTGAGATCTCTGGATTTGGGGGGGGGGTCTCTGAATTTTTGGAGGGGGGTTGGGATGGCCTAGTGGTCTAGAGTGCCGCGCTTCGACATCTAGCTGGCCGGTCACCTCTGGCTTACGGCAATGGCTTCCATCCCTGGAGTGAGCGTATGTGGCATGGAGATAGGGTCGCCTTCTCAATCCAGTTTCCTTCCACTGCTAAAGCCCCTACGTGCATGCGAATTATTGAAATGAAATTAAACTAAATGTTAGTTGCAAAATGACCTAGTTTGTGTTGAGTGGACGCTAAACCTCATTTCTCTCTCTCTGTCTCTGAATTTTTTGAGATATCTGGATTTTCATTGGTCAATTCGGAATGCACTTAGTTGCCTGTGGAACAATATCGTAAAAGAACTGGGATGACCCGAGTATTGTTGAATCTTATCTCCAGTCGTTTGTTTATAACACTGTACAAAGTGTGAAGAAAGCTTTGATCGAACACCTTGAAGTTTGGAACCCTGCTGAGTATCAGACAATCCTGAACAACAGTTAATCACAGTTAATCTACTTTGATTGTTTTCTTGGTAGACTGATGTATTTCACAGATAATTGCGTCCGAGGCATCAATTGAGGGTAATAGAACATTTGGAAATACATTGGGAAATAACCAAGACCGGGGATGGGAAGGAGAAGGGGGTAATAGAACATTTGGAAACACATGGGAAACCAAGGCGGGGATAGGGAGGGGAAGAGTGTGTTTGGGGAAGGGGGGGGAATGTCAAATGGTCCAAGGCATTAAGCTACCAGATAAAAACGACATGTCATCTATGCAAGCTTTGATTTTTATCAAGAAGTAGGGTTGCATGCCAAGCTGTGTGGGTTCATCAATTTCCTTGTTCCTGACATGTTGATCTGTAAAACACTGGATATCAATTCCTCTTCCCTGGCATGTTGACCTGTAGATCACATGATGTCACTTCCATGTTAATGATATATATACTGATTATAAAAGTAGCATTGTGTCTAAAATATTTTCACAGCAAGATAACAATATGGATTGAAATTCACCAATATTGAATTCTAATTTGTGTTTTTAATTTCCAATATTGTGGATAATATTGATATTGAATTAGATGTTTCCCTGCTTTCATATCAAAGAAAATCTGAGGTCCCATGTAAGCACGCAAAAGATCCCTTCATAGCACACTGTATGGGGTATACCATTGCAGAACAGTAAGATGTTAAAAAACCCAAAATAACATGTGGTTATTTACATATCCCGGTACGTAACAAAATTCTCCAAAAAATAAATTTGACCGGAAATAGAATAAATTTATATTTTATAAAAAGTATTATAAGGTAACATGAGCACCAATATTACCTTATTTCTGGAGTGTTCACATGTCTGTGTATATTAGTTGATATCTTAAAGAAACACAGAGTAATCAATATCAAGTGTTATTTTAGGGATAACAAGAAGCACTTATCACCTTATTCAAGTACCTTGTCAATAAACATTACCTTTATAGGGGGTTATAGGGGTTGTTAGCTGTATAAGGGGCTATAGGGTACTACAGCTTATATGTATTGTATAATTGTGCTGTTTTAGCAGAAATTTCTGTATTTAATTCTTAGTTTGAAACAATGTTGGGAAACTGTTCAAATTCGTTGAGATTCAATCATAGAAAACTATTGGGGTTCTACTGTGGCGTAGCTTAAATTGGTCTGTCGACATTAGAAAATGAGTGTTGGGTTTATAATTGTTTATTTTCCAGATCCATTACTCACAAGCCTGGAAATAAGGCACCTGTCACTGACATTGTCAGGCACAGATTCATGATATTATTAATACATGTCCGGCATTAAGCTGAAAATGTTTAGTTCTATTTTATTAGTGCCTGACATTTTCTCAGGTACATCTAAAACCGTCATTTCCAGACCTGCTGTTGATTGACTGTAGGAAAAACAAGTTTGTTATTTGTAAATCTGTTGATCAACTGAAAGAAATGTATGATATATGTCCTATCTATTAAACGAATGTTGGAAAAATAAGTTTTTATTACCAACCAGATTGTGAACACTCTACCGACTACATTTATCATCTGATTGTTTACGTCCATGGAACGAAGAAGCCTATTTTCCCGTTATATGTAGGGGGTGGATGGCCAAATAGTTAGCACATGCACGCTGAATCATAAAACCTGTCATTTAGTCAACTGACGTGGTTTCGAATCCCCAGTTATACGTGACGAGGAGTAGGGTCGCCTGTACTCTAGGTACTCCGGTTTCCTCCTACTGCTAAAGACCTTACGCGTAAGCGAACTATTGAAATAAAAATAAACCATATGTTAGTCCCGAAATGACCTAGTTTGTGTCGAGTAGACGTTAAACACCATTTCTCTCTCTCTCGCTCCTGTAATACGTTTTCACTCAAATGTAATGTTTTAAATATTATATATTTCCAGATTCACCGGATTTAAGTGTGCCATGTTTAACGACAGTTCAAGGTTTACCGTCAACAAGTCCAACCAATTCTACTGGTCAGGGTGTCAGTCAGTTCTGCGCCATCTGCGGAGATCGTGCAACGGGAAAACATTACGGCGCCTCCAGCTGTGATGGGTGTAAAGGTTTCTTCAGAAGATCGGTACGAAAGAGTCACATCTACACCTGCCGATTCAATCGTAACTGTATCGTTGATAAAGACAAAAGGAATCAGTGCCGATATTGCCGGTTACGGAAATGTTTCA
Source organism: Patella caerulea (assembly GCA_036850965.1). Taxonomy (NCBI): domain Eukaryota; kingdom Metazoa; phylum Mollusca; class Gastropoda; family Patellidae; genus Patella; species Patella caerulea. The sequence goes on along the minus strand of JAZGQO010000006.1, from coordinate 57,479,431 downwards.
GAGCTGGGATGAAAAAAGAAGGTAAGTAAAAGTTGAAGATTAACAAATGGTCATTGTGCAAAAATATTCATATTTAATTCCATCTACTATGAAGGTGGGGCCATAGTGGATCTGTGAGTATGGTGTATCTCTCTTTAACCAGGAGTTTCTGAGTCTGATCCCTTTTAAAATAATAAACCAGTAAATTGAGGGAGAGAGATAGAGAAATGGGGTTTAACGTCCACTCAACACAAACTAGGTCATTTCGGGACTAATGTATGGTTTCATTTTATTTCAATAATTCGCTTGTGGGTAGGGGTCTTTAGCAGTGGGAGGAAACCGGACTGCCCGGAGGAAACCCACGAGGTTGAGAAGGAGCCCCTATCTCCATGCCACATACACTCACACCAGGGCTCGAAACCACTGCCCCAAGCCAGAGGTGACCAGCCAGCTAGAGGTCGAAGGGCGGCACTCTAGACCGCTAGGCCATCCCCCCCCCCCCCAAGTAAACTGAAAAAAACTTTTTCAACTATCATTGAATCTACATAATTTACCAAAAAGTTTTAAAACATGGTCGCTGTATTACAACAAAAAGCACCCCAAACGATTGTAGTAAATATAAACCAATCTCCCTCTTTAAGTAGTGGTTTAATGCGTGCGCAATGGATCACAGGGTCTGCCTTTGAGTCGAGTGGTGTGGTTTTGAATCCCCACTTGAATGTGGCGTGGAGTAGGGTCGCCTGTCAAGTCTAGTAGGTTTTCTCAGGGTCTTCCGGTTTCACCCCCACTTCTAAAGGCCCTTACGCGCAAGATAATTATTGGAATGACCTAGTTTGTGTCAAGTAGCAGTTAAATATCTCTCTCTCTCTCTCTCTCTCTCTCTCCCCCTGGGCCCGTAGCCCCCCCCTCAATATTTTGCCAACAATAATGATTTCTTAGGAGTGTTCTTAGCCGGCCACATCCTCAGTCCTTCCAAAACATCCAGTAGCCCCCCCTCCCGCAAATTTTCTGAGCTGGCTACGCCCTGTCTGTCTGTCTGTCTCTCTCTTTCTGAATAATATACCTGTTTATATTTTTTGTTTATAGCTGTACAGAATGAGCGAGATAGAATAAGTGTTAGACGAACAAGCTATGAAGATATGACATCTACCGGAGCGTTGGCCTGCAGTACTTTATTAAACGCAGAAATGTTGTCACGTCAGGTAAAAATATAAAACTTCTTCATAGAATCAATTTAAAATCAACTTCAGGTTTTTGTGGTACCTGATGAAATGTCAATCAAATACAAATTTTTAACTTTGTGCTCTGCATATATTATACATAAAAATAAAACCACAGACAAAATTACAATCTGTGGCTGACAAGACCTGAAGTTGTGCCTGAAAATGTCGGGTGTTTGACATCAGTGATCGGTGCCTTACAGTATTTACAGACTTCAGCATGTTGCATGAAGTAATAAACATCTTACTGGCCATTTTTATTTCTTCCTACTTTTTATTGACAAAGTGAAAGGCGCAAGAGAAATTGTAACTGACAAGGCCTGGATTTGTGTTGGAGAATGTCAGTATCTGTAAATGTCTGTGACATGTTTGTCTATCAAAGGAGAGGAGATGATGTAGTTTTTTTTTATCCTTCCTGTTTCTGATAGAATTTTATTTTAACATATTTTAACTCTTGTTTTATCTACCAGATATCAGCTCCAATAACATATCATGATTTATCAGCACGGAAGATAGCTCAGGCGAACGATGTTTGTGAATCTATGAAACAACAGTTACTGATACTAGTAGAATGGGCTAAATATATACCAAGTTTCTGTGAACTACCACTCGATGATCAGGTTAGTAGGTTGTTGTTGTTTTGTTTTAATTGTTTATGGTTGTTTAATTGTTGTTTGGATGTTTGCCAGTGTCTTTGAACTACCTCTGCATGATCAGATCACTGTTGTTACTGTTAGTCTTTTTCTGTTTGTTTGTTGCTGTTTGTTTGTTTGTTGCTGTTTGTTTGTATGTTTTATTGTTGTTTTTGTTTGGATGTTTGATAGCGGTTGTGAATTATTTCTTCGTGATCAGATCAGTTTTGTCGTTCCTGTTTGTATGTTTCTGTTTGTTCAAGTCTGGTCGCTTGTTCATTTAACAAATTAATTTCTTTCTAAGCAAAGACTGGTCAATTTAATGTAATATTAGGAAAGGGGTATACCTACCTTATCAGGTGTATTTATCCTGGCAAAATATTACAAATGATTTAAACTTTTTCAGGTGGCTTTATTACGAGCTCACGCAGGAGAACATCTGGTTCTGGGCGTGGCTAAAAGATCCCTTGAAGTTAATGAAGTACTGTTATTAGGTAATGATGCTGTGATACCACGAACAGCCGCGGATATGGATATTGGTCGTATAGCGGGTAGAATATTAGATGAATTAGTTCAACCATTACGAGAGATACAGATTGATGATACAGAATTCGCCTGCATTAAAGCCATCGTCTTCTTCGATCCAGGTAAATTTCAATTGAAATGCAATGAAATAGGGTTTAATGTCTCATAATGCGTTTTAAGTCGTACTCTTCTCCAACAAATGAGTTAATGAAATGAAACAGGGTTTAGATGCAAGAACTAAATCAGCACTAACTGGGCTAATACAGATGGGTATATGTCATGCAGTATGTTATGAATGTCCCTTTTAAACACCTACATGGAATTGTCCTCATCTCCTACAGTGCACAAAAGCTCAAGAGACTAAATTTGTAATACCTTGAACCGTCTACTTGTTTTGTATAAGAAATCTTATCACTGGGAAATCAAAATTTTAATTATTTCTAATAATTTGTCTGTTCAGTTATTAATGTCTTGTAAATTCTCCCATTATCTAGAAAAGAGAACAATATGCAAAAACCTTTGTGGATTGCTCAGACAATTTAGCTGTCGGAGGCGTATGTTTTGTCACTTGGCAACTTTTAAAAAATTTCTGTTTGTGTTTTTCAGATGCAAGAGGATTAAATGACAAGCAAAGAATAAAAACATTTAGATATCAGGTTCATATGAACCTTGAGGACTATATTAACGATCGACAATACGATTCTAGGGGTCGCTTCGGTGAAATCCTTCTTCTACTTCCAGCCTTACAGAGTATCACATGGCAGATGATTGAACAAATTCAATTTGCCAAGCTATTCGGAATGGCCAAAATTGATAACCTACTTCAAGAAATGTTATTAGGGGGTAAGTAACAATCAATTTGTAATAGCCTACCTGCCGGTTTTCACTTGTGATCGGGATTGTCTGGCATGGTTCCCCCTTGTCAGTGATGCAGGATGAAGGGCCTGACAAGGACAGTTGTCTAGTCGTTCAGATGGAAAGAAACACCAAAGTCCCATGTACACATTTGCATGCTCGTAAACACTCCCTTGATAGTTGGAATTCGATTTAAGAGTAGGCCGTTGTACCGCTGTTCAGGCACAATTTCCCTCATAGCACACGGTATTAGCCATATCAGAGTAGAACAGTTAGACCTTAAAGCCCATATCATTTCATTTCTCACTTGTCATGGTTAATGTCTGTGGATGGTCCAGTACAGAAACCAGAGGTCAGAGGTCAGCCTGTGTAAACATTGGCTTGCAGTTTGAATTTAGAGAAGGGTAGTCAAAAATGCCACTGCTTGTAACATACTGCCTGTTTTCATTTGCCTGGTTGATCAGGAAAAGCAGAATGATTCATCTTGTACCATGTGTTCGTTCCAAAAGGATTTAGTTAAACTCATTTCTTTCATCTAAGATTGTAGTTATGTATGTTTGTCGTGTATTTTCTACACTGGGAGCAGTCCATTTGCTGATTACTCTATTTTGCCCAATAACATTTTTAGGACTTCGAATTCTGTCTAATGGTTTGGATTGTTCGTACTTGGTTTTATTTTATTTCCTGTACTTTCAGGGGCCAACAGCAGTGAAAATAACTCACAAGTTCAATCTCAAGACGCGATGTCCAATCCAATGTTGTCAACAAGTGCCTTCCCAGATGCCCTTGGTGCTGTCACATCCCAAGGTGAACTGTTACAGAACACGGAGGCTCTACATTTAAACACGAACCATCCAGGAACGGCTAGTCCCATCGGACACAGTCCTACCATGGACCCACAGATGCAGGCATGCTTAATTCAGTCTCATTCGCAAACTCCGCCTCCGGTTGTTCTTAGCAACAACAATAACAACGAACCAATCGCCTTGAATATGACAAATGAGAGTCATCACATTCCAAATGGCCATCATGGAACGAGTAACTGTTCTCCGCGAATTTCACCAGTCCCCGAATCTTACAAGATGTCTCAACAGCAGACAACATCCTCTCGAACCACACATTTCAAACAGGAAGTGTCCTAATATAGGCATAATTTGTTGTTAATTTTTTGTTGTTATATGAATCACTTCTGGCATTATTGATAAGAGGTACGGAAACTTGCCTGCAATATCTTTCTCCTTGGAAGCAGCCGTAAGGCCCCAGGAACGAAGGAAACAGAAACGGAAAGAGAACAAAATTTGTTGATTTTGTTGTTTTCCCAATTAATTAAGAAAAAGTAAGAACATATTGCCTCAATCGTTAGCCCCAAAACTTGAGAGGCATTACTTAGGTGGGGCTTGATTGCCATTTTGGAACAATAGAATTACAAATGAGTGACAGAGAATTTAGTCTTGCCACTGTTCAGCTTGAGTAGAATCAAACGTTTCAGCAGTGGTGATTGGTGATTATGAGCAGAATTAAATGTTTCAGCTATGGCGATTGATTGTAATGATCTGAATCTAATGTTTCAGCTATAGCGATTGGTTGAGTATCATATTCAGTTGATGCATGCCTTGTCACCTGAAATTCTCAATTGATACCTTCTATTCGAAGAGAAAAGTGCTGTACCTTTTGATCATAATCCCAGAGGCAGTTTTGTTGATAGAATCCAGAAATATAATGAAATTTTTATGTGCTTTTTTGTAGTTTTTTTTTTTTTTTTTGATATTGTACATACATATTACAGTGTTCCCTAGGGAACTGGTATTATTTGTTTTAATGTGTTGTTATATTATTGTAATTATTATAAAATAGAAATAGTTTGTAATTATTTCTCTAAAATATTACAGAGCTTTCATTTTAACCAGAATTAATCAGACATGTCTTGCTACAGGCGTATATGTCTGATTTTACTATAAACCAGCTCCAACAGTTTTAATCTTTATTAAAATTGCTCTTTCTTATCTTTGTTATAATTCTGATTTGAGAGACAGTAAGATGAAGAATTTAATATATTCAGTTGCGTTTTCAATTTTTATTTAATATTCTTGTAATCAATGTTTTAATTAATTTTAATTAATTTACTAATTCAAGGGAACTAAGTTGTTGAATACAAAAAGGAATAAATTTAGTATCCTAGTTGTTTTAAGCTGTTATTTAATCACTTACATGCAGGCCAGTATTCACTCTATAACATTGGTACATATGGATACTGACTCAATCCGATTAAAACACAGGTCCTATTTCATTTCATTTTCTAAAGTTCAAAATTTTGTGTTACTTGTCTTTACTACACTCGGATCTGGAAGAGTTGTTATATAACCAGCATTCTCATGATGTTTATTATTTTGAAATATACCTATCAATGGCATTAATTATATACAGATATTTTTGTGTCATTACTTTATTGCCAGTAGTCTGTTCATATTATCAGTAGATAGCATCCACTTTCAAGGTTGCTATTCTTATCAAGGGGGGAGGCTGCAGGTTGTTTTTGAATAACTACCGTAGAAATAGGTTGTCATCTGACTTGTGGTTTGGGTTTCTTGGTTTGTACGTAACAAAGATTACAGTCACCTGTCAAACCACTTTGGTTTTCTCGGGTCCACTGTGGTCCTCCCACTGCTAAGGAGCCGTATGTGCTAGCAAAGTATTGAAATTAAATTGAACCATATCAACCCTTATGACTATTTAATACGGAGAGGGGGGGGGGGGAATAGCCACATTTAAAACATCAATAGTTGCTATGGGAGATATAGTCTGGAGGTGTGTAAGTAGCATTTATACTGAAAGTCTGATGGGGACTTATTAAAACTGTTCTAGTTATTAAGGCCAATTAAAAAAAAAAAAATGATCATCTTTTTTTGTAAAAATAAAGTCATATATTTGCATAAATTATATCAATCACTAAAAGAAAAGGAATAGCTAGTGCTTTAGATGATAAATTCTGTCATTGTGTCAAGCTTTGTTGTTTCCTGCATTTTCTGTGGGCATTTTGGTCAAATTTTGAGGATAAATATAAATACTCGTAAGCCTTAATATAAAGATTATTTGTTTGACTTCACAGATTTTTTGGGGGGTTTTTGGGCATTCATTGAACGCTGAAATTGGCTTTATTATAAATCATATTGTGCATAATGGCTGTCACGATGATTGTTTGTTGATAAATGATATTTGCAGCACAAAGTTCTTCAAAATAAATTCAAGCCAGTTTTGCTCAACACAAACAGACTTCGAGAATTGTGTATGCTTGTGAAGTAGATTTTGTAACTATACACTGTAAAATTATTACGAATCTTTGTTGTTTTCTATTTATATATTCTATTGTTTATATTGTGTTCTATGCATCAATGGCAGATAATTATACTATGCTCAATATAGAATTATGGCAGTGTCATGTATTTCCAGACACATATTTAGGCACCACAGATGGGCATGGGGGATTACTCTTAACACTCTTTCTGTGACATTACAGGACCTGGATGCGAGCTCCAGTGGGGGTGGGGGGATCAGGAATCAAACACCTTAACTGCCCATTACAGGTCTTTATTTCGGCGTCAAATGTTTATATAAATTATTATTTAGGGATCGGTTATCATGACAAGCCAATAACCAACTCTTCAAACCACAGATATTTAAATTGATTAAGAGAGAGAGAGAGAGAGATGGGGTTTAACGTCCACTCAACACAAACTAGGTCATTTCGGGACTAACATATAGATTAATTTTATTTCAATAATTCGCTTGCGCGTAGGGGCCTTTAGCAGTGGGAGGAAACCGGAGTGCCGGGAGGAAACCCACGAGGTTGAGAAGGCGCCCCTATCTCCATGCCACATACGCTCACACCAGGGCTCGAAAAAATTGATTTAGACATCTGCTAGATTTAATAATTTTTCTGATAAATTGAACAAATGAGACTATTAGATAAAAAGGTTTAATTCCTTGAAGTCAGCATGCTGGACACCATTAATAGAGGGAAGGGGTGGTTGTGTGTGGCCGAATGGTTAGCGCACTATATCATAAAGCCTGTCATTGAGTCAACTGGCGTGGTTTCCAATCCCTGGTGTGTACGTTGGTTTTCTTCAGATCATCTGGTTTCCTCCCACAGCTAAAGACCCCTACACACATGCGACTTATTGAAATATAATTAAACCATATGTTAGTCCCAAATTTATCTTCTCTCTCTCCCTCTCCATTGAAAGGAAATGTATTATTCTTTGAATGCTGTTTTAACTTTAAAAAATGTTATCGTTAAAACTGTACCTGTAGTGCCTCCAAGATTTCATTAATTCTGGAAGATTCAAGACTCTTTTATATGTCCATTGTAATTGGTTTGATTTGTTGAAAAAAAGTGCAATTTAAACCAATCAGAATTGTTTTTGCATAAGCAATAGTGAAATATAAGTAAATAGTATATTTTTTATAATATTGAGAATAGAATAACAGAGTTCTGTAAATATTGTGCTAATTAAAATTAGATCATTATTTCTGACCAGTTTTATTTATTTCTTAATCTACAGACAGTGGTCCTGGGGTGGGGGGATGTAGACGGCCAAATGGTTAGCACGTGGGTGCTGTATCATAATGCCTGTGTTAGTCCTGAAATGACCTAGTTTGTGTCGAGTGGAGGTTAAACCCCATTTCTCACTCTCTCTCAGAGAGTGATCCAGGGACCCGGTTGCGGTTTGCTGACCAGTTTCTACCAGTTTCTACCGCTGATCAACAAAATTGATTGATAAATTGTTTCAATGGCATTTAGTAATTGGACTGGAGTATACAAGTCACTTATAAGCAGTAATTGGCTCAGATTTCCTTGTATCTGAGGACATTTCTGATGGAAATTTATTCTTGTGAATGTAGATAGACTCCCTCCTAGACTCCCTCCTGGTCTCTCCTGTATAGACACCAAATGAGTAGGGTCCAGTCTGCCTCCACCCTCACATCCACTTGCCTTAGTACTGTCCTACAGTCATGTCTATTTCAGCGGCCAAGAGTAGGTTTTTGGCAGGAATATTCCCGCAGATATACCAGAAAGTGACTAGGATAGAGCAATTTCCAAAAAATGTCTCAGGGACCAAGGGAGAACACCAACGCCCCACCCCTAAAATGCCCCAGGGACCAAGGGAGAACACCAACACCAGGGCCTGACTTATTTAGAAGCCACATTGGCTCGGTGTGTAAGGTGCTACTTCATTAATTGAATGGTCCCAGGTTCTATCCCGGTAATGGCTGAGTAAGTAACCTTGCATATTTCGATCTGATGCTGGAGGATGGACGGTCTAGTGTCTACTAGTCGTTAATACAGATAGAAAGACGTGAGGTCCGGTAGATGAGAAGATCTGAGACACTGGGAGGTCTGGGAGATCGGAAGCCCTGCGACAATATTTCTGTTCTAGGTGTTTTAAGATTAAAGTGGAATGAGGCGGAAATGCTACTCACATATACGTTTGTTCCATGTTAGTGGGGTTGGGTGGCCGAATGGTTAGTGTGGGGCGTTGTATCACTTAGTCTGTCATTGAGTCAACTAACCTAGTTTTGACCTAGTTTGTATTGGAGGTTAATCTCTCTCTCTCTCTCTTTCTAGGGGTTTTGGGATGACCTAGTGGTCTAGAGTGCCGCGCTTCGATCTCTAGCTAGTCGGTCGCCTCTGGCTTGCGGCTGTGGTTTCGAGCATATGTGGCATGGAGATAGAGGCGCCTTCTCAACCTCGTAGGTTTCCTCCGGGCACTCCGGTTTCCTCCCACTGCTAAAGACCCCTATGCGCAAGCGAATTATTGAAATAAAATTAAACCATATGTTAGTCCCGAAATGACCTAGTTTGTGTTGAGTGGATGTTAAACCCCATTTCTCTCTCTCTCTCTCTCTCTCTCTCTCTCTCTCTCTTTCTTTCTCTCTTATCCTATTACCAGATGAATGTAGGAGAAAACAATATACTCCATATGCAGAGCCTATCTCCCACCCTCAGGACATGTACTTCATAGTTCATTTGGTATATAGTGGAGTAGAGACAAAAACCAGACTACTAATTATTTCCCGTGATTCCATGACTATTTCTTGATTTTGTGTAAAAAATTTGAATAACAGTTTTTGAATTTACATTTTTTTGATAGGTTTTGACTAGTATTCATGTTGTTAGGTTGACGGCTGTCAAAGCCTATAGATTCCTTTGATCAGGCCTAAAAAAAAGATAAAAATGTCCTCTCCCTGTTCAATATTTTAATTAGTTGATATCTGTACTACTGTAGATTAAAGTCATAGATTGATTTAATGTGAAGAGAATTATTAGTCTGAATCCATGGGCATTAAAATAGATTTACCTCCCTTGCATAAACTGAACAATAACACGGAAGCATCTATTCTATGGTTGCTGTGTTGAAGTAAAAGTATTGTTGTATTAGACAGTAGGCCTACTAAAATCAAGGGAGTTGGGCCAGATACTGTATTTGAGTGATATAAAGTGGAGACAGCTGATAACCCATTGTCGGCCTTAGGCCATCGCAGGTCGATAGGCCTACTGGGTTGAAGTAAGTAGGTCTTTGTTATTTCCTATTTATTATGTTGTGTTGTATTCTTTACAACATTGAACAGTAGGCTACAATAATGTCATGTGTAGGCTACACGGGACCTCGTTTTTTTGTCCCATCCGAACGACTAGACAGCTGTCCTTGTCAGGCCCTATGTCTTGTATCATGCACTGACCACGCCGGAAAATCTGGTTGAACTTTCTCTCGGTCAACAGGGATCGAACACCCTAGAATACAAACCTCATCTCTCCATCCCCCCCCCCCTTTCGGTCAACAGGGATCGAACACCCTAGAATACAAACCCCATCTCTCCATACCCCCGACCCCCGTGTTTCGATGTAAAAGATGGTTCTATTTAGTTTCATGTAGAAAACCCGAACGCGAATCACAGTCGCTAAAAGTAAGCAGAATTAACAATTTTTTTTCATCAAAACAACAAATAATTATTGTTATTTATAACTTATCTGCCACATCCAACTACAATTAAGCAGATAATCCTATCTGACAAGGGTACAAATCCCCTCTTTTTAACACATAAAAGCAAAGCTTGATTTAATTTATTGTCAATATTTGCTGATAAATGGTTGTTGTTTCAGTAGACTGGGCTGCCTATGTGAAGTAAGTACAGATAGTATAAAATTAACTTATTTTAAAGATGGTACACGCATTAATAAAGAAATTGAGTTTGCCACTTGGAACTATATAGAGGCATCCAATCGTAGCTAAAAAACACCAGTATATCTCAACGTTTTTAGTTACGTTCTCGTAGCTACGAACACCCGACCTCCGGGCTAATGGGCCAGCATCTAATTTCATATTTTTAAGTTATATTTTTAAAATGTATTAAAATAAAGTCTTAAAATAGATAGTATCTATAAACAGTCCTATCTTGTTAAAGAAAAATCCTATTAATCCAATAATTCACTATTGCTAGTTGAGAATCTGGCAAATATATCACTTTCAACTTCAAATTCTGCCACTTGGAACTAGAGGCATCCAATCGTAGCTAAAAAACACCAGTATATCTCAACGTTTTTAGTTACGTTCTCGTAGCTACGAACACCCAACCTCCGGGCTAATGGGCCAGCATCTAATTTCATATTTTTAAGTTATATTTTTAAAATGTATTAAAATAAAGTCTTAAAATAGATAGTATCTATAAACAGTCCTATCTTGTTAAAGAAAAATCCTATTAATCCAATAATTCACTATTGCTAGTTGAGAATCTGGCAAATATATCACTTTCAACTTCAAATTCTAACGTTTGAAGATAGCTATACCATGGGGAGGAAGGGGGGAAATGGAAAAACAAGGGAGGTAATTTTGTTATTATTTCCTCTATCAATGATTTATTAGTGTGGGGAATAATGCCTATGATCATATAATAGTGAGTTGACGACCTATTGAGCAAAAGACATAGAAATAATTATGTTTTGACTTTCTTTGAAAATATGAAGTCATCGCTTTAAACTAACTTTCTCAATAATATTCTCGTATATTGGTGGCTGAATGTTAGTATGGGCTGAATGTTTGTATGTTACATTAGTTTCATTTGATTAAAATATTGTAATTTTAGGCAGTTTATCAACATACTGTTTTACTACCATTTCAAAACGTTAAAAAGATAATTCTTCAAATGAAAGATATGGATATGGAAGTCTCTAATATATCAAGAAATGTTGACGATCCAAAATCACTTCTGAAACGTTTCTATGAGCTACAAACAGAAAGGGTTCAAACTTATAAAATGTTTGAAGAGTAAGTGGTTTTGGATATTTATTTTGCATATCTTTGAAAGACATACTGGTGTGGTTTAAGATTGGTGATCACCACACTTTTAACAGTAATAATAATGTTTTTTTGAATTCAATAATCAACTAGTTTTGATTCCTAGACATACATAATACAAGAGCTAAATGTGGCTATTGCAGGTCTGTCTTTAGGTCTTATATCGAATTCCAACTGCCAAGGGATCTTTTACGTGCATGCCAACGTGTACCTCGGTTTTTCATCCCATCCAAACAACTAGACCCCTGTCCTTGTCAGGCCCTCCATCCTGCATCACTGACAAGGGGAAACCACGCCGGAAAATCTTGATGAACTCCAGGGTAGTGAGCCAGGCCAGTGAAAACTTGGTGTGTATTTTGAAGAAGATAAAAGTATGTTTGCCTATGAAAGAATTTTTTTTTTTTTCTCTTGATTTCAGAGGTTTTCAAGTGTATTTAAATAGTGCACCATTGTTCAATTTTCCATTGTATCGCCAGCTTGTTCATGAAATCACTCAGACATTCTTGAAAATCTCCCAAGAAATAGTTGAAATTGGAACCAGTTTACGAGATGTACATCATTTACACACAATAGCAAGTAATATAAGTAAAATACAAGAAAGAGAACAGAACAAATTAGACCTGGTTAAGTATTTATTTTCTATACAGCCACATTTCAGTGTGTTTGTATTATGTTGTTACCCAGCCACCATGACTCCCACAATTGCCACAAAGTAGGTCATTTCGGCACTAACATGTTGTCTACAGTTTAATTTCAATAATGCGCATTGGGGTCTTTAGTCTTGGGAGGAAACTGGAGGACCGAGAGAAAACCTGCGAGGTTCGGCATGCGACACTACTCCTTGTCACGTACAATCAGAGAATCCAAACAACACCAGTTGACTCAATAACAGACCTTATGCTACATAAGCCCATCCACCCCTCTCCTTTTTATTTTGTAACACGGCACCTTTAGTCCTCTATTTATTGTTATATTATTATTATTATTGAAAAATTTATAAAGCGCATAGCTTCCACTGTAAAGTGCCCATATGCGCTGTACACAATTAAAAGATACATAAATAGAAAAAGACATAAATAAAACAGTTACAGAAAAGGATTTAGACAAATAGGCAGCAATGTAAAACATCTACAAATATGTCCTAAACAATGGCATTTATACAGTATGCCTTCCTTGCAGCCTTAATAACTATTATGGTATCTACAATCAGCTACTTTATCTAGCAGCGATTGTTCATTAGGCAAAGCTAATCTGTGATTAACAGCTAATGATAGAGAACAGACGGAAGGATATATTGCCTTGCCTTAAGGCACAAGCTTGTGACATGTGTTGGACGAGATAGTTCCTCATTATTTTCCAGTGTGGTGCTAAAAAAAGTTCTGTGAACACATTGGCATGCATGTAAAACAATTCCTGACAGTTGGGATTCCAATTGCTGTCTGTACAGCATTTCCCTGGTTGGAGCAGTAAGGTACTCTTTAAAACATTTGAAGGGTACAAGGGAAGAACGATCTAAGTCACATTTTTGTCTTTTCGCGTAAAACGCAAAACAGACTTTTTGACGAGAATGTTTGACGTGAACAGAACAACGATTGGGTTTTAATTACAACTTCAAAATGATGTTTAACACAAACCATAATTACCAGTTCAAATGACTTCAAATTAAGGTTAAATAAAGAGTCGTTGGACTTGTATTTGTCCGGAAGGCCATTTCAAAAGGGCCGTGGTTAGATCGTTTTTACCTGTAATTGATTGTTTCCCAGAAAGCTTATACAATTTGCTACCATTAATACGGTTTCGTGGAAAAAGTGACTTAGTTCGTTCTTCCCCCGAACTCTACATTTCATTCATTTTATACTTACAGTATTATCAAAAATACAATTAAATGATGTAAATACATAGATTTGCATCACTTCAAATCTTTACCTATCAACGGTGTACTTGGAATGTGCTTAACAAGTTCTATGAAATATCTAAAATTGGTCCTCCATGTTTATATTGCAGACTGCTGGTTTACAGTTGTCACGACAACATAATAAAGATCATCCTGATGATGTGAAGTTTCAAATTGAGATAACGGAAACACAAGCAAAGTATGTAGAATTTATGTTGGTGGGGGTCAGAATAGTGCACCAATATCAATAGTTGCCATCCTTAGCCAAGATAACCCATTCAGATCTGTGGCCTTTGGACGCTAAAGGCAAAAATTGGATGTGACTCTGCTCCTGGGGGTCAGGGCATGCACCAAAATCAATAGTTGCCGCCCTTCGGCTCTAAGAAATACATATGTTAAGTACCTAGCTGATCCATACTGAATTGCAGCATCTATATGATAACACAAAAATTGGGCGTGGTTCTGCCCCTGGTTCTGTTGTCCTTGGGCTGTAAGGAATACATATCCGAAGTTCAAAGACGATCCATTAAGATCCCCTGGGGATCGTGATAGCTTCCGTGGGGCGTGAAATGAAATAAAATGGGGTTTAACATCCTACTTTTCTTCTCCGACTGGGCTAATGAAGACGGGCATACGCCATACAGTGTGATATGAGGGAAATTGCGCTGGGTAGCATATCTATGGCATACACTTATATTGAATTCGGGGGGTTGGGATGGCCTAGTGGTCTAGAGTGCCACGCTTCGACCTCCAGCTGGCCGGTCACCTCTGGTTTCGATCCCTGGTGTGAGCGTATGTGGAATGGAGATATGGGCGCCTTCTCAACCTCGTGGGTTTCCTCCGGGCACTCCGGTTTCCTCCCACTGCTAAAGACCAGTACGCGCAAGCGAATTATTGAAATAAAATTAAACCATATGTTAGTCCCAAAATGACCTAGTTTGTGTTGAGTGGGTGTTAAACCCCATTTCTCTCTCTCTATATATCGAATTCCAACTGTCAATATATACACGGAAACTCAGTTTTCGTCCGATCCTAACAACGGAACATCTGTCCTTGTCAGGCCCTCGTTCCTGCACCACTGACAAGGGGAAAACTAGGTCTGAAAATCCTGTTGAACTTGCTTGGCCAATGCAGGGATCGAACACATGACCTCCAGACGAGCCAGTGTCTTATGTTTCATTGCCTGGAAATCTTTCAAAATTCAAATCAATTTGATTTCTTTTAATTTTGAAGAGACTATTTAATAAAACCACGCTCTGCGAATAGTTTTCTGTCTTCATTAGCCCTGTCCGGGGCAGATCAGTAGGATGTTAAAACCCCCCAGTTCATTTTATTTTTATTGGGGTTGGGATAGCCTAGTGGTCTAGAGTGCCGCACTTTGACCTCTAGCTGGCCGGTCACCTCTGGCTTGCGGCTGTGGTTTCGAGCCCTGGTGTGAGCGTATGTGGCATGGAGATAGGGGGCGCCTTCTCAACCTTGTGGGTTTTCTCCGGGCACTCCGGTTTCCTCCCCACTGCTTAAGACCCCTACGCGCAAGCGAATTATTGAAATAAAATTGGACCATGTTAGTCCCGAAATGACCTAGTTTGTGTTGAGTTGAGGTTAAACTCCATTTCTCTCTCTCTCTCTCTCTCTCTTTTATTTTTATTCCAGTGTTTCATAAATTTTAAACAAATTATCCATTTTTTTTTATCCAATTTACAGTTTAATGGAGGTGGTAGAAAACATCAATGAAATCTTAGAAGACATAAAATATGAGTCTGAAGATCTATATTTAGAGAATTATAAAGAACAAGCCAACAGTGAGGCTGATGACCCCACTAAAATCCCCAAATAAATATAATACATTATTTATCTTTTTCGAAAGTAACAAACTGATTCCAAGCATAAAATGTTCATAATCAAACTCAGTCAGGGTTTGAAATACCGGATAGTGAGGCTAACTATACACTAAATTTCACCACTGGCCATCAGTTAAAAATCAAAATTATCTTGTTTCAAAGTCTGGACCAATGAAATTGCTTAGCTTTAAGGCTCAATACCACTCTTGTTGTAACTGAATAATATGTCCCAATCTTTATTCTGGTCAACAAATTGTATTATTTTACAATATTCCAATTAATTGATGATACAAATTTCATCTTAAAACACCTAATTTAACAAATTCGAAAAAATTCAACTAAATGATTTGAAAAGCCTTACATAAACCCTTTCAAATGTGACTTAGATAATTTTAAGTTTCATTAAAATTGGATAATTCGAGTTGCTGGATGGTCTACAACCTGGGTATTATGGTCAGATTTAAATAGGGGGGTTGGGATGGCCTAGTGGTCTAGAGTGCCGCGCTTCGGCCTCTAGCTGGCCAGTCACCTCTGGCTTGCGGCTGTGGTTTCGAGCCCTGGTGTGAGCGTATGTGGCATGGAGATATGGGCGCCTTCTCAACCTCTTGGGTTTCCTCCGGGCACTCCGGTTTCCTCCCACTGCTAAAGACCCCTACGCGCGAGCGAATTATTGAAAATAAAATTAAACCATATGTTAGTCCCGAAATGACCTAGTTGTGTTGAGTGGACGTTAAACCCCATCTCTCTCTCTCTCTCTCTCAGATTTAAATATTAAATTCACAGGCGGATATCGCCGAGGTCACGAGATGTAATCAGGACTGGAGCACGTGATTGTTGCCAATGGTTAGGGTAAGGGCTCGATCTTGGGTTAGGATTGGCGCTATCCCCATTTACAGTTTATATCGCTTGATTTTGGTGAAGTCTGTAAGTGGCCTTGATATTTAGATATGACCTGGGTATTACATGCGTTTAGGGGGCTGACCATTTTGTCGGGCAGCTCGGTCGGATTTTCAGGAGATGAGAGAGAGAGAGAGAAATTAGGTTTTACGTCCACTCGACACAAACTAGGTCATTTCGTAACTAACATATGGTTTAATTTTATTTCAAAAATTCGTTGCGCCGTAGGGGTCTTTAGCAGTGGGAGGAAACCAGAGTGCCTTGGGGAAACCCACTAGGTTGAGAAGGCGCCCCTATCTCCATGCCACATACGTTCACACCAGGGATCCAAACCACAGCTGCAAGCCAGAGGTGACCGGCCAGCTAGAGGTCGAAGTGCGGCACTCTAGACCACTAGTCTTCCCCCCCCCCCAAGGATATGTGAACTCAAGGTTTATTATGGTATAACGGTGGTATATTCGAATGCCTTTTAAATCGGATAAAAATTGTAACCTACACAAGCTAAAAATGCAATTATATCGGATAAAATTGTGACCTGATATAGTTAAACGATTTTTACAATCAAATAAAAACTGTTACTTCTACAGTGTCCACAAACTCATAATGTGATTGTTCGTATAAACAGGGGCCATTATCCAGAAAGTGACGATCCTATATGCGCCAATATCGAAAGGAACCAAGATCTTTCGGTAATAAACATATACCTTGTAAGTTTCATAAAAATTGGATAAAACTTGTGACATCTAGAGTGTCCACAAACGTGGTATTATTGTGCATCTTTGTGTCATCACAGGATTAAACCACTATCGACTGTGTTTTTATGGCAAGGGTGTTAAAAAAGAAATAAAATTTCACTGCACTGATGAGTAGTTTTATTAGCCCGAAATTGTTCAGAAAGCATCTCCGACGATCTAGACCCTGCAAGAGCTTCCGGGGCCTAGGTGGCCCCTGGACCCTTGCCTATGGAACTAGGATGCTTAACCCCCAAAATAAATCCGCCGGCACTGTAATGGATATACAATATACTTAATATATATTATTCTTGTATGTAAATTATTGTATAGTAACAACTGCATTGTAATGGTCGTACGGTATATCTAATATATAAAGAATCTACCTTGTACTCGATATACTATATTATATTGGTTTCCTCTTGTCAGTGATGCAGAGGGGGGGGGCTGACAAAGACAGCTGTCTAGTCTTTCAAATGGGACGAAAAACCGAGGTCCTGTGTACACATTGGCGTGCACATAAAAGATCCCTTGGCAGTTGTTTTTTGACATAAGAGTAGGCTGTAGCACTGCTGTCCGGACAAAATTTCCTCCATAGCATCCTGTATGGCGTATGCCCTTCTTCATTAGCCCAGTTTAGGAGCAGAACAGTAGGACGTTAAACCCCATTTGAACAATAAATACATGCAGATAAAAGCAGAGAGATAATTTGCGTTAACGTTCACTCGAGACTAAGTAACTAACATATGATTTAATGGATAAAAGCAGAGAGATAATTTGTGTTAACGTTCACTCAAGACTAAGTTGTTTCTTAACTAACATATGATTTAATGCTTTAATTTCCATAGTTCGCTAGCATGTAGGGGTCTTTAGCAGTGAGGTGAAACTGGAGGACCCACATTTAGTACAGCGAACAAAATAGTTTTCACATAAGCCAAGATGGTATCTTCTTTAACTACCGTATAACGAATATTAAAGATACATTATGGGAGATAAGATAACGAGTTGGCAGTTCTCACTATAATAGTTAACAACTTGATAATGTAAAGGTAATTTGCTGAAAATCTCAGTGAAATGGATCCACTATGAACCGAAAATTAAACAAGTGAAATGTCCTTCTAGCCCTGTCCATCATAACTAAAGTCGGTACGGTAAAAAGCATAGTCTTGATTATCCATTTAATAATTAAATCGAGAAGAAAAGTTATTCAGTAAATCGGATCATAATCCTCCAAAGATCGCAGACTAGCTAAGCGATTGAGAGTTGGTTATCGTCTGGATATCTTAATAAATGTCTAATTAATAGTTTATATGACAGTTCAGGCCTAAATAAAGACCTGCAATAGGCAGATTTAGCTCTTGCATAATGTATGGTTCATAAAATATCACCCAACATGTATTGTACGCCTTTTGATTATTTATGAAATATAAAAAGTGAGAGAAAACCTGAGAGCACCCTGCTACCTTTCTCAGAACCTTGACATATTTAGAAGTCACATTGGTGATGAAATGATCCCGAGATCAATTCCAGTGCGATGGTCAAGCAAATAATTAACTTTGGAAATTTAGGTCTGGTGGTGGGGGATGGATAAGCTAGCAAGCAACGGTGTCGACTAGTCGTGGCGATAGGGAGAGAGACAACGTGAGGTCTGGGAAATAAACGCCATCATGGGGCAATATTTCTGTTCATTTACATGCATGCATGAATAGAATTAGAGTGGAGTAAGGCGGCACTTTATAGTTTATGTAGTGTGTATTGGAGAAGAGACTAAAACAGAGACTTCAAGTTTGGGTATCTCAAAATTTTGATGGTCAACCTCATACAAATTTTAGTGCAAAGACATGGCCACTTGTTCCCCTGTCTGTAGTGAAAAGCATTCAGCCCAACGAAAATTTGGGGAAAAGTTGTAGGTGGGCAAAGAGTCGAGATTTAACATGGAAGTCAATAGGGAAATTAATATTGGTCTTCCTCCAAACTAGAGTAGTAATTATTTCCCCTGATTTCATGACACGTCCTTGATTTTGGGTGAATTTGCATTTTATGCTAAGTTTTGTCAAGTGTTCAAAGTCTACAAATTCCTTCGACCAGGTCTAGAAAAAAAAAAAAATGTCCCCTCCCTGTTCAATATTTTAATTAGTTGAGATCTTTGTAGGTTAAAATCATAGATTGATTTAATCGGAATAAAATCACTAGCCCGATTCCATGGTCATGAAAATAGATTTATCTCCCTTGTATAAACTGAGCCACGTAACACGCACGGAAGAAAGTTATCATCTGAAATCAACAGTAAAAGAGAGAAAGAAATAATTTATTAAGCAACTAGAAGATTGTTCAAGTAAATAGGTGAGTTGTTTATAATAAACAGAAAAGGCATATCGATATATTTCGATTCGTTTCGGACACTGTTTTATAATAATATCGTCAATTGAAGTGTGTGACGCAATCTATTTATGGAAAGGGGAAACCCAGTTTTACAGCTACCGTTATCAAGTTCTTTGAATATTCATATGTTTCAAACTGGAGAGATTCGGTCGAGACTCATTGGGTATTTCACTGTTCATAACTGATTAGAAATTAAAACGGAACAATTGAATGTAAATCAGTTCATATAAAATCGGATTTAATAAAAAACATTATTATATGCACTGCGGCCCATTTGGGGTCAATTTCTAGGACCCAAATATTAGCAATTTGGCACCTTAAAGGCTGAAAGTTCGTAAGGTAAATAAATGGTACTGTAGTGTAGAATATGTCCATCAAACATCACTCCAGCCGTAGATTCCTCGGGTATGATATAGTGTTAACGGAACGTGTCGAAGTATGCGAATGTTGTCCGCCCGCGCACGAGAGAGAGAGAGAGAGAGAGAGAGAGAGAGAGAGAATGACGTTCACTGGACACAAACTAGGTCATTTCGGGACTAACATGGTTTAATTTTATTTCAATAATTCGCTTAATTGCGCGTAGGGGTCTTTAGCAGTGGGAGGAAATCGGAGTACCCGGGAGGTTGAACAGGCGACCCTACTTCTTGTTACGTACAACTGGGGATTTATTTGTGTATTTTAGTTCTCTATAATCCTATACCCCACTCCATAACTGATAGAACATTTAATTGATATACTACCCTGTTTATGTGTACATATGATGTCATTATTTAAATCCTATGTTGTATGCTCTCATTTCGGGGAAATGGTAAAGCGCAAATAGTTGTCAAAGAAAGCATAATGTTAATTAATGTAATTATAGAAGATTTTTGGAGAAATGAAATGAAGTTTAACGTCTAACTCTTATACCCCTAACCTGAGCTAATGGAAGACGGGCATACGCCATACAGTGTGCTATGAGGGAAATTTTGCCCGGGCAGCGGCGCTACGGCCTACTCTTATATCGAATTCTAACTGCCAAGGGATCTTTTACGTGCACTCCAATGTGTACACGGGACCTCGGTTTTTCTACCATCCGAACGACTAGGCAGCTGTCCTTGTCAGGCCCACCTTCTCCATCTCTGACAAGGGGAAATCACGCCGGAAAAGTGAGATGAACTAGCAGAAGCGTAATCACTATTAAACCACGAGTAGTCCTTTGTTTATGTTTGTGGCTAATCGTAGAGCCTTTCGTTTTTGGCTTTCCAAACAAGGAGATGGTCACATTCCGAAAAAATATCAGTAACATCTTCCACGAGTTTATCAACATCACCAGTAAGGCAATTAAGCGATATCACACCAGACAAATCGCTTAAATGGTCTTTGATCTTTTCCCGAAAAATGTCAACTTCCGATTCCGAATTGTGTCTCTCACCAGATCATCTGACCATATTACACCGGTTCTAAAACAGTTACATTGGCTACCGGTTAATCAACGCATTATGTTCAAAATTAACACAATCACTTTCAATTGTTTAAACGATCCTTTGGCACCATCCTATTTATCCGATTTGATTAAGCAATATGTACCTTCTCGTTCCTTACGTTCATCTCATAAAAACCAGCTTGTATGTCCAGTACAAAAGTCAAAATTAGGTGAGAGAGCTTTTGTGTACGCAGCACCAAAAGAATGGAACAAATTGCCCCTGGAAGTCCAAAATAGTCCAAACTTGGCTGTATTCAAACGACGTTTAAAAACCCTGTTTTTTACCCAAACTTTTGAACAATAATTGAAATGCTTCACTTTTTATCTGTATATTGTAACTTAACTATTCCTTTGTATTATTGTGTTTATTTGTATATACATGTATGTTTTTGTTTTGTTTTTTTCTTATTTTATAACGTATCTACATTGTAAAGCGCCACAGAGCAGTCAGACTGACTGAATGTTCAGCGCTATAGAAAACGATTATTATTATTATTATTATTATCCCATTTAACCACATACTGAGGGGGTACTCCCACTGTGCCAGTTTTTAATCTCTGGATTATCCTGGATTATCTAATTTTAATTAACAGCCTTAATTGGTTGGGCAAATTTTATGGTGTAGAGAACTGTGTTCAACAGATTATTCGTTCAGCATATAGCGTGTAAACTGTGTTCATCTTATTTTATCATGATGATAAGCAATTCAGAGGGCACTATATATATATGGAACCACTGTCATTTGTCAACAACATTATAATCTGATAGATATCACAAGATGGCAAACGTTCAAGTAGATATTAGTTTCATACCAGCTAGCTGCTGGTGCCTCTAGCAGTAGCAAACCCAGAAAAAGGAAGTACCGACAGTTGGAAGACAGACTGGGGACAGAAAAGCGGCATCTCCATGAAGGACATCACATCGTTATCGAGTACGGGGATGCTGTCTCCCATTTAGTTGGATTGTAAGATGTATTTTGTTGAAGATGTATTATTAATAGGACCATGTTTGATTAAATAAAATGTTTAAGTGATAACTTGTACATTATATGCTAAATATTGTATTTTAGTATAGTAATGTGTAAAAAAACAGGTAGATTTAAAATGGAATAAAATATTAAATTAAACGGTTGATCCTCTGGTAAACCCTTAACCCTTAATCCTAACTAATCCCCATTGTTGTATCGTTAATTATTTGATTAATCCCTAAACAATAAAACTGGCACAGTGGGAGTAAACCATACTGAGTAGTGTTATCAAATGAGTCGTGGGCAGTATTTGAGTTATTACTGTATATATAACATTCAGACTGAAAGACAGCGGCGAATGGTCTGAGAATTCCGCAGAATCTAGAATTTGAAATTATTTAATAAGGTTAATTGGCATCGTGGTATTATTAGATAATCTATAAAACTTGTATCTCTACTAGAACAAAAAGTAAATTTACCAAAATTTCTATCATCGCCTAACCTTCCATTGGCAATCAGACTGTTAGTAGATTTACAGAGATTGATCAATCTATTTCCGAAATTATTAAGAACTTTATCTTGAGATTTCCTAGGTTGGATATTATCGTCATTATGATTAGTACTTAGTGATCCGATGTAACGATCCAAATTATCGTTAATTATGTATTCGGGGTCGGATCCGACGGGGATCCATGATTTTTTGCAGGGGGGGGGGGTCTAGGTTTGATAATTGCTTAAATAATTGCGCTCAACCGATTAACGGGGGTTTTTGGGCCCTCCCCCAGAAAAATTTGGTAAATTAGATTCAATTTGGTGCATTCTGACGTATTTCCGGAAGGTAAATTCCAAAATTACAGGTCTAAAAATCGCCAATAAAATCCCGTAATAAATTTTCTAGCCTGAGCAGGGGGGGGGGGGGGTCCGGACCCCCCCTGGATCCGCGCCTGCGGATCGGGTTCTACTATTAAGATCCCCACATATTAATGTTGCTCCACCTAGATCAGAACATTGGAAATATAACTGTTCAATTTCAATAAAAATATCAACATTACAGAAATTATGGAACATACTACTTTCAGGCGGAATGTCTACGAATATTATATATATATCATGGTTGGCCTCGATGACTGCTTGTAACTATGTATCTTATTGGAGTTTAATGTAAAACTGTAATCAAGAAAGTCAGGGCCCGGTTTCACGAAATTTTATCTGAGCCAATCAAAATTGAAGTATGTACAAAAATTTAGATTTTTATCTTTAGTTAAGTTTTCGAGAAACGGGGCCCTGGTATTTGTTGTTCCTGATACCATTTAAGATTCAATCACAGGGTGAAGTCGTCATTAATGGAAAATGTCAGAATGTTATTTAAAGATACGTCCTCATCAGTTAAGGAATTACATATGCGACCAGAGACAATACTAGACGATCATGGGCTGTTCCAGAATATGTAGTAAGAAAATATAGATGTGTTATACGCCGGATGTGACGACCGTATTTAGCCATCTCCCGCCCTACGTCTGACGGACAACCTGTGGACTGTGGTGCTATACAACCTTATACTCAAATTACAACTTGTACTAAATACTGAGGCTAGAATTATGCGCGAATCTTGTAGCAATTGATATATCACACCACTGGTAACGGACATTGGCTTCCAGTAATAATAATAAAATAAAACAAAGCACGAACAATCCAAACCATAAGACAGAATTCGAAATTAAAGAGACGACATTTTTATTGAAAGAGCTTGTTGTATATGTTCACTATTTGATATTGAATTATATACATGTAGATACAGCTGCCATTTTCGAGACCTATGTTTACTTCAGGTGGGGTTTAGTAGTCGCGTGGGTGTTTAACGGTGCAGTGGGATTTTTAGCAGTTGAGTGTGTGTTTCGTGTGGTGGTGATGGTAAGTTTACGGGATCCTGGAGAAAACCCTTTTAATGTCAGACATAATTGATTCCTTTACGTGCACATCGATGTGTATAAAAGCGGTCCTAGGTTTTTGGTCCCAGCTGAACGACGAGACAACTAGCTATAACTAGTGCAGTGTGCTGTGAATTGGAAATCTTAAGCTTACTCTTTTTGCAACATCCGATACCATTTCGCAAAATAATTGAGGATTTCACATAGCTAACAACATTTGTTCTACTGTTGTATTTGTATTTTGAATTCTGCCGCGGTTCAAAAAGGTATCATTGATATTACATTATTATAAGCTTTATATATAGGGAATAGGGTGGAGTTATAAAGGGATGATTTAAGGAAAGACCCCACATTTATGGTTAGATTTTTGGAAATCACTTTGTCTATGCACTGATCAATTTTTATGTTAAGTTTCAGTCATGTAACTTGACCCCCATCGGACAGACTTTAGAGTGATCTAACTTGGGGAGAGTCCCATCATATTTCTGGTTAGAGATTTTGAAAATTATATTTCACAATGATAGATCTTTGTTTCTGGTAAGTTTCGGCCACGTAACTGAAGCTCGCTCTAAAATCTGCTCGACCACGCCCTAAAACAAATATCCGTACTTGGAAAATATAATTCTCAAAAATCGAACCATCAGTCGGGATGCCCCTTTAAAACTTCCTGATATAGATATTGAAGTACATACTATTATACACAGCACACATAATACTAAATACTTTATTATACACGCCACAAATACCAAATTCTTAAGTGCTAGAGTTTACAACCATGAGTATAGTTACAGATTCAAACAACTCCCCTCTCTAGGCAAGCACGCAGTCTCCTTCATCAAAGACTGCAGAATTTTGTATGAAACGCAACAACCTAAACAGAGTGATATGGAAAGGTGATTTATGGTGTCGTGGATTTGTTCACCAACGTCCTAAGAACCGAAGCTTTAAACGTCCCGAGGAAACGACTTGATGAATTAGATGAACCGATCCACCCAATCCTCACCACAGATGACTTCATCATGCTACTGAGAGAGTGTCTGTACTTCCATTGCGGGGAAAATTTCTACGAACAGATTTATGGCCTGTCTTGGGAGAATCCGCATTACATATTTCCCCTATCAAACCAATCTTATTGGCAAGAAAATTTGATAATACGTTTGTTATACTGGAAGACCAAGGCAAATTGATCTGTTAAACCACCCAAACACTTGACTATGAAGACAGGAGCAAACCACCACATCCAGTGTTTACCGCAAACCTAGACACACAGACTAGTACATCCATTTTCAATCAAAACACGCCTACAGCACTAACACAGCCACCATATCAGCCCTTGTGAAGAGAGCCAAAAAACTGTGCAGTAGATCCAACCACCAGGATGAAACCCAGTACCTACAGGGAGTATTCGTTGAACTTAATGGATACCCACAAGCAGTAGTGCAGAAAATAATTGATAAAACCCAGTCAGATGACCCAAAACCCCCGCCACCTCCCAAATAACCTGTACGTATATCACATTTAACGGCAAGGTATCATACCAAATATGGAGAATATTACACCAGCATCCAGGGATTGGAGTAAACTCCATCAAAAGGTCAAGCAACAGGGACATCCTAGTGACAATTTGACCACTATCGGTTAACCCAAAGGCTGTGTTGAGTCATACGTAGTACGGGAACACGAGTTATCTTAAATAAACGGATGGACCAACACAAACCTTGAATGAGGCCATCGGCGACATACGCCGACCCTTAATCGTGACCAAGGCGTGTATCTTCTCACAGCCTACGACCAGGTCATTTAAAGTTACGATCACCAATACAAGAATACAAGTCTACATAGAGTAATGGTCACCAATACAAGAATATAAGTCTACATAGAGTAATGGTCACTAACACAAGAATATTTTGAGCTGAACTTTTGAGACAGGGTAAATACACCGTTCTTCTATATTTTGGCGTTTAAATTTCGTACGTACCCGGACTATTATTTTTGAGATTCGCGATGAAATCGATTGTTCCCTTTGCTATTATTTTTCCTGTATTTCAGTTATACCAACTTAGCAAGGTTCCGACAGGTGAATCATCAATTAATCCACGGGAGAAAAAATAAGTTTATCAATTTCGAAAAAATCATGCTATAGTACACATTCCTACAGAAAACTATGGAATGCTACGTATTCTCTCCTATATATAACTGCAGAATTTCCTACAGAAAATGCAATAAAACACTACAATATTTTCTTATAGAAATCCCCCCACCCCAAAAAAAAAACCGGGGGAAAACCTACAGGGTCTTCAATTCCCACAGGCCCCCAAACTCTGTACAATACTAAAGAAATTTAATCCTTTAGCAACTGCTACGACGACACGTCCTTTTGACAGCAATTCTCCGCTGCGAATGCATAATATTGGAAGCATACAGTATAATATGTACACATATAATGATCTATATACGTACTGTGGTGTTATATACACGTATGTACAAATATACAGTAATCATATAAGTGACCCATTTTGATTCTTAAACCTAACACAATATGACAATAGCTGAATTTATGATTTCTAACCGAGCGTGCAGTGTGTAAAATTTACATCCGGGTCTGATATTAAACCGAAAATAGGTCTTTTTGATTTAATAGAGAAGTATTTTATTTACGTCATTATTACATAGCGCTCCGCCATTTGTAGACGTTTCTTTTCTATTTTTTGTGTTTATTTATTCATGGTAAGTAGAATATGTCTTATTTCTGTTTCATGTTGATGACATAAAGACTGTGGGGTGTCTCTCTAACCTATGGAGATATATCTGTTCCAAAGACTTATCTTCTAGTTGAAGAAATGATTCGAATTTATCCGAGGGGGAAAAAGTTCAGGCGATAAATTTCAGTAATACACGTTACATCTATGATATGTTTCATCATTTTAGTCATTTGGATATTATCTGATTAATTGAAACTTGGTCTAGTGATGAGCATGAAAACTTAGGTCTACTTAAAAATGTATTTAGTGGTTACAAAGGATTTATATTCAGTAGAAAGGTAAATAATTCTACAAAATTTGGCCAAAGAGGCGGTACAGCAATTTTCATACGAGAACAATATAAACATGGTGTCCAAATTCTTGACTCCTCGGACGGGGATATAATATGGTTCAAGCTCGACAAATCTATTTTCAATATCAGTAATGACCTTTACACAGCTTCTGTTTACATTCCACCCCAAAATTCACCGATTTGGCAAAAGAAAAAATACAACCCATTTGATGAACTTGAGAATAACATTAGTAAATATAAAAATTTAGGTGATATACTTCTAGGAGGCGATTTTAATTCAAGAACATTTAATCTTCCAGATATATTTATTTCAGATATAGATGCATCGAATATTAATAAACCTTTTCCACAAATTAACAACTTTAATAATGTAAACAATGATAAACTTCCAAACATTAGGAATAACAAAGATTCTGTTATAAATAACTGGGGAAGAGAACTTGTGCATCTATGTAATACAACAGATGTATATATCCTGAATGGTAGAACACTTGGTGATTATTTAGGCAATCATACTTGTATTAATTATATAGGCTGCAGCTCAGTAGACTACATTCTTACAAGTAAATCTTTAACTGATAAAATAAAATATTTTAAAGTTTCGGCATTGACATACTTGTCTGATCATTGTCTTATATCTTGTAATATTTTAGCTAAAACTAATGAGGACATATTTCCCCCTATATTAGGTAACTCTTCTGGTAATACCCCTTCTAATCCTATACAAAAACCTTATAAATTCATTTGGAAGGCCGATTCGAGTAAATTATTTATTGAAGAATTAAATAAACCCCCTTTCCGGACTCAAGCTAACATATTTTTGTTAAAAACTTTTGATACAAATGACACAGACAGGGCTAACTCAGATATGACCAATATTTTACTTGACGCGTCAAGGGCCTGTGTCAGGTTTGTCAGAATCAAAAAAGCAACTAAAAAACATAAATGGTTTGACAAAGACTGTAACAGACTACGAAGGGACATGTTAGAGGCTCAACTTAATTTCAATAACAACCCTCAGAATAATTACTTAAGAGAAATTTACTATAGCCGAATGAAAATGTATAAAAAGGTAACTAAATATAAAAGCTGTGAAGCTAAAAATTCAATTATTAAGAAGCTTAATGAGTTAGAGACATATGACCCCAAAATTTATTGGAACCTGGTAAATTCTTTATTAGATGATAACAACAATAAATCTAAAACAGAAAGTGACATTCCTATTGAAAACTGGCATCAGCATTTTTCTAAATTATTCCAAAATAATGATATAAACGATTCTGACTCCCAGGAAATAGATAATTCAATACACAATATACAAATATCAACTAATATAAACCTTGAACTAAACAAAGAAATTTCAGCCTTAGAAGTCAGAAATGCATTCAAAAAGTTAAAACCTGGAAAATCAAATGGCCCTGACTTAATTCTAAATGAAATGCTAAAAGCTTCCTCAGAAATTCTAATAGATCAGTATTTGAAATTTTTAAATTTAATCCTCGCTTCCGGAGTAATACCTTCAAGCTGGAATCAATCATACATAGTACCAATACATAAAAAAGGCCCAACAGAGGACCCTGGGAATTACCGAGGGATTGCCCTGGCTAGTTGTCTTTCTAAATGCTTCTTCTCCATTATTAATAATAGATTATCTTGAGTCAAACAATATGTTAGATCCTGCCCAGGGTGGCTTTCGTAAAAGTCACCGAACTGCGGACAATATATACATTCTCAAAACAATCCTAAATAAATATAAAAGTAAAAATCAAAATGTTTTTATCAGTTTCATAGATTTTACCAAAGCTTTTGATACCATTTGGAGAAAGGGACTCTTTCTTAAACTTGACATAAATGGAAATATCTTTAACATAATAAACTCAATGTATAGCGATACTTCATATATAGTTAAAACCAAAAATGGACTTTCTAAACAAATAAGTTCTGATATTGGTGTAAAACAGGGCTGTGTGTTAAGCCCCACACTCTTTAATAGGTATGTAAATGATTTAGGAACTTATATTGGTAACACAGCAGCTCCTTGTCTTGGTGATCTCAAAATATCCCATCTCCTATTTGCAGATGATCTTGTTTTATTTTCAACTTCTTCACTGGGTCTTCAACAATCTCTTAACCAACTGCGTGACTTTTGTACTAAGTGGAAATTAGAAGTAAACCCAATTAAATCTAAAATAATGTGTTTTATAAATTAATCAAAAGATAATAAAATTTTCAAGTGTAAAATTGCAAACTTTACTTTTGGTAAAACTTGTCTGGATATTGTTAACTCATATATGTATTTAGGAGTAAATATAACAAATAACGCATCTTTTAAAGGAGCTATGTCAGACCTATGTAAAAAGGCAAGGCGAGCTTGGTATAGTATTAAAAGTAAAGTGTGCACTCATAATCAATTACCTACTGAAGTTCTAATTAAACTGTATGACTCGATTGTAAAGCAAATTGGATTGATGTTTGGGGTTCTCAATTAGTGCACAATGTAAAATTAAATTTACCTAAGTGGAGTAATATAGAACACAATACGATAACCATAAAAACATGTAAGTCAATATTGTGCCAACCCCCTAAAACTACTAATATTGGTTGCCTTGCAGAGCTAGGAATTTTCCCACTGCAACTAGATATATTCCATAGAATGCTACTCTATTATAAAAGATTAAACCATCCTGACATGAAAGATTCAAACCCGATACTGGCTGAAGCCTATAATGATGATATTAAAATAGCAAACTCTAATATTAAACTCTCATGGACTGCTTCTATAACTCACTTAATAAATTATTTCAATATAAACCCGTCAAACCTCACAAAAACTAATACCAAATTATCACTTCAATCAAAATTCAACTCCCTTTTCACTGAATCGTGCCACTCTAGCCCATCTAAAACTACAAAACTCAGGACTTATTTAAAACCAAAATCTATAAACCCACTGAATATCTCTGTCATGTACATAATAAGAACTTTAAAATAGCCATGACTGCACTCCGACTTAGTTCCCACTCACTACAAATTGAAATCGGTAGATACAAAAATGTCCCCCCAGATCTAAGAATATGCCAACAATGCTCTATGCAAAAAATTGAAGATGAAGCTCATTTTTTACTTGAATGTCCACTGTATGAAGATTTGCGGATGGTACACATATACCCGAAACTTACAGATAACTATCTATCCTTCTCCCTAGAACACCTATTTAACCCACCTAAAACAGTTGCAAACTCAGTTTGTGCCTTTGTTTTCCATGCATTGAATCTAAGGTCATAATATGTGTAGCCTGTCTCTCTTGTATCAAATTACTCTCTGCATTTTCCACTACACGGTACTATATTTATATTATCATTATTGTAATAACAATGCAAAGTCTTCATGTCATTTATGTATTTATTATACTCATGCATCAAAATTGTATTGACCTGGACCCGGTTGACGTAAATTTTTACATTACATATAATGCTGCCCTGTTATAAATTAGTAAATGTATATGTTATTATTATTATTTTATAAGCTATATGAAAATGACCATTGTCTTATGCATGAATGTTAATATTATTGGTCATATTGTTATCAAATGTTCATGTTTATATTGTATGCTGTCCTAAATGGACGTTTCGATGCAATAAAATCTTATCTTATCTTACTCTTGAAAACAACACAAACTAATAGTTCAAACTCTTTATGTTGATATCAAATAACTGTATTATACTGCATACTAAAATCTATCTTACATATGGATTCACATATGGTTCCGAGGAACTAATTAACAGGATATAAAGTAGAATTCTGAAAGAATAAAATTAACAATCATAAGCCAAATGAAACTCGTTCGGAATAAACGTAAACACCGATAATAATCTCAATGATTGAAGGGTGATAACTTTTGTTCAACTAATGACTCATACTACAAACATCACATTGCTTCTAAAACTGGGCAACATTTTTGAACTGATCGTTTATAGTCTCCTGAGTTTGTATGCACTTTCACATTACGCACTACACCATCAGATCCCGGATACACCTCAATAATGCGTGCAAGTTGCCACTTTCCACATGACACATTTTGATTTGCTAGTAGCACAATATCATTAATCTGTAATTGACGCTCCTTTCTCTGCCACTTAGATTTTCTCATTAAAGTTGGAAAATACTCTTTTACTAATCTAGTAAAGGTTCGCGACACAATCATTGAACAAATTCAAAGCGTTTATGTAAATTCTTGGTTTCTTGAAACGGTCCTTGAGGAATTTCTGTAGTTGCTCTCCCAAGAATAAAATGGTTGGGTGTAATAGGTTGAAAGTCATTTGGATCACTTGAAGAATAAGTAATTGGTCTGCTATTGACCAAACATTTCGCTTCTGCAAACACAATTGACATTTCATTCCATGATAATGTCTGCTCTCCAACTGAAATTTTCAGAGCATTTTTTACTTGTTTTATGAAACTTTCAAACATACCGCCTTGGTGTGGGCTTAAGGGGGGTATTGAATGAAGCATAGCAAAGTCTTCGATTTGTTTTTTACCCTCCTGGACTAACTGCTTTAATTGCTTTTGTGCCCCAACAAAGTTAGATCCATTGTCCGAAATAAAAACACTTGGCCATCCATGTTGTGCAGCAAATCTCACGGTGTGTAGGAAGGCCTGGGTAGACAAATTTTCCACGATGTCTAAATGTATAGCTCGAACAGTACCACAGGTGAAAATAACACCCCAGGCTTTAGTACATTTGTTCCTTGATACCTTCAAATTAAATGGGCCAAATAAATCCACCCCTGTTACAGAAAAGGGAGGGGAAAAGGGTTTGAGTCTATCTGCAGGCAAATCAGCCATAAGAGTAGAATGGACAGGTTGACGCAGTTTTCTGCATGTGACACAGTTTCTAATTACACCTTTAACAATACATCTGCCACGAACTATCCAGAATTTTCTTCTGATGTCACTTAAAGTTCTCTCTGAGCCACAATGACCATTTCTAACTTGACAGTCTCGAACAATAAGTTTGAAATATAACAGTCTAGAGATATTGATTTTCTTAAGCGACCACCGACTCTCATAATTCCATCCTTCTTAAATGGAGCCAAGTCACGATAACGATTTTCCCAATCTATTAGTGAACTCTGAGCATGGATAATCAATAGATCTTTTGCTTTTTGGATTTCCTCTAGCTGTAGAACTCGTTCAGTTGTATCTGATCACTTACGTAGTTTATCAACAAAACGTAAACAATATGCAGTAACTCGAACTAATTTTGGCCAACTGGAATACCTCTCTATATCAATAAAATTATCTGACTTAGACACTTGGCATAAAGTTTTGGTATTTTTGAATTCCAATTCTGTATTAGACTGGTCAATGTGTGTCTCTACAGGCCAATCAGACTCAGGCTGATATAAAAAGTTTGGACTATTCATCCACCTATCATAAAGTTTTTTAACTGGTATGCCTCTACTCAGATCATCTGCAGGATTAAGACCACTCGGAACATATCTAAAACTTGAATTATCCCATGTAGCTTGAATCTCAGCCACTCTCACTCCGACGCTTGCCTTTAATGTTGCAGATTCCGAGCGAAGCCAAAAGAGTACGACTTGCGAATCTGACCATATTATTACTCTGCTGGGTTTATTCCTCAACTCATCAAAAATAGTTTTTGCCAATCGTGATGCTATTAATGCAGCCATGAGCTCTAATCTTGGGATGGTTGTCTGATGAAGGGGGCAACTCTTGCTTTAGCTGAAATCAAACGTGCTTGAGACCCTCTGTGTGTATTCCATAACAAGTATGCGACTGCTCCGTAGGCCAAACTACTCGATTCAGCAAAGACGTGAAGTTCTGGTAAACCAATGGCATCTTTAGGCTTGATACATCTTGGAAACGCAACCGTCTTCAGTTGTACAATCTGGGTGAAAATGTCATTCCAAGTTTCTTTGATTTCATCCGGAAGTATATCATCCCAATCATAGGACTTCAATCTCCATATGTCTTGCATGTATATTCTTGCTCTTATTGTAACAGCTGTGGCTAACCCCAAGGGGTCATAAAACATTGAAATTTTAGAAAGTACACTTCTCTTAGTAAACTGATCAGCAATAATGTCCTTCACAGAAAAACTGATAATGTCAGACTCAGAATTCCAACTAATGCCTATTTTTTTTTAATTTGTGTCTCTCTCTCCATCTAAATTAAAATCTAAAGATGAAATATCATGCAGGTTGGCACTCTCTCTGATAACAGAATTGGTTAAATTTTGACAAACTCTCTGTGATGAACAAAGCCATTCCTTTATTTTAAAACTAGCTGATTTTAAAACTGTTTCTAACTGGTTAATACATTCTACAGCTTCTTCAGGTCTAGCACACGAATGAATTAGATCATCCACATAACAATCATGTGGCAGAATTTTAGCGGCTTTAGGAAATGTCTCTTTATTCTCCTCTGCAATACGTAACATGACAAAACTTGCCATGGCTGGTGAAGGTTTATCTCCAAAAGTCACTTTTAATAGGCGAAATATTGTTGGTTCAGCTGACGAATCAAGATTACGCCAAAGGAAGCGATGTACATGAGTATCTTTCTCTTCTAAGCAGATTTAAAGGAACATCTTTGAAATATCCCCTGTGAATGCTATGTTGTTTTCTCGGAAACGTATCAGAACTCCAAGAAAATTACCAATTAGGCAAGGGCCCTTACACAGAAATGAATTTAAGGATACACCATTGACTGGACTTGCTGGGTCAAAAACCACTCTCAATGGGGTACTGGGCTTATCAGGTCTGTAAACTCCATGATGCGGTAGGTAGTAAACAGGAAATTTACAGTTAGCTACTTTCTCTGGTTCAACTTTACACGCCCAACCATTTTTCTCATAATCATTTATAACTTCATTATACAGCCCAGCCTTCATTGGATCTATTGACAGTTGTTTCTCTAATGACAATACACGTTTCTCTGCCATAATATAATTATTAGGTAGTAGTCTAGGGTCTTTCTTCCAAGGTAGGCCAATAGTGTAGCGATCTTTGGCTAGATTACATGTTTCATCAAAGACTCTCAATGTATGTTTATCCTCTAATGATAATGGCGAAATAGGGCAATTACAATCAGGTGCGCGTACTCCTACTATTTCAAATAGGCCGCATTCTATGGACGCAAATTCTCGCTAGAAAAATCTTTTCGTTCCTTCAAATTGGGTCTAGAAAAAAAATTATCGGTGAATAGTTAATATAGTAATTAGCATTTGCTGAAATGTTCCACAAAATATTTAATAGTTCTTCGATGATATTCGTCTTTGAAATCCGGATTATTTATTGATAGTAAATTTCATTGTGCGCTGGGTCACTGGACAAGATTCAAAGCTATTCGCCGTGATCGCTTTTCCCACAATCGACCAATCACGTTATTGTCTACATTCGCGTGTGTTGTTGGTAAACACAAAATAGCGTGCTCAACCAGGAGCACATTCCAGTTGTAGAATCTACACGATATGTCTTTACAAAGACAAAATGGGACAAGTGTCGTGAGGTATATAGACTGGTTTCAATTGGATGGAAATGGCCAGTCTATTTGTCGATACAAATGGATTGATAACGAAGGATATCATAAAGTCGACAGTGGTGTTTGATTTCACTTTTTATAACGAAATAATTAATTCGTTAAAACGAAATAACTTCGTTTAAAAGAAATATTAATTTGTTATAACGAAATAAATAATTCGTTATAACGAAATAAATAATTCGTTATAACGAAATAAATAATTCGTTATAACGAAATATTATTAATTCGTTATAACGAAATATTATTAATTCGTTATAACGAAATATTCGTTATAACGAAATATTATTACTTCGTTAAAACGAAATATTATTAATTCGTTATAACGAAATATTATTAATTCGTTATAACGGAATATTGTTTCGTAACAATGAAATAGTATTTCGTTTAAACGAAATATTATAACGAAATATTATTAATTCATTATAACCAAATATTATTATATCGTTATAACGAAATATTGTTATATCGTTATAAAGAAATATTATTAATTCGTTATTAATATTTCGTTTAAACAAATCAATTATTTCGTTTAAACGAATTAATTATTTCGTTTAAACTAATTAATTACTTTGTTTAAACGAATTAATTATTCGTTTAAACGAATTAATTATTCGTTTAAACGAATTAATCATTTTGATGAATCGAATTAATCCACGTCGATTCAAAATATATTTCCATGGCTCTCTTACACCACTTCGCTACACGGATGGGACTTTTATTTGGTTCACTGGATCTCTGTTTGGACCGACCGCGAGCAATTTGCAAGGTAAATCGTGCACATGGCTTTGTTTACAAATGCTATGACCTGGCACTTGACCCCATAACTTTTGACCGCGACCCCTCAAGCGCGACCCGTGATTGGTCAAATTTGAAATACCTGTGCAGCATCCAACTCACATATACGCAAATATGGCTCCGCATTATAAAGAAATAGGTCATGAATTTCTGGCCACCCCCCTGGGGTGTAGGGGGTGATAAGAATATACCCTTCGTATGTCCTGCGTGTCGTAGAAGGCGACTAAAAGGATCCCTGTAATAGGGCAACGTGTTTGCCGTGCGTTGCGACCCGTGTCGGTGGAGAGTGGAATCCTGGTAATTGAGTGGGGATTTGGCTTGCTGGGCCTCTTTTCTGCAACACATTACTTTGGCCCATGGTTCACCTAGACGGGAGGTCAGAGTGGCCCACTCTGATCAATCGGCTTTGGTCGTTTTAGCTCTGTAGAATGTACCGTTTCCAGTTAAATGCTCTGTTGGTTATTCACTCAGCATACTACTTACCTTTGTGTCCTTAGTACATTCTGCAGGGTGGCGGCTTGGGTCAATCAGGTTGGATAGTTTTTTACTTCTGGCTTGAGTATACCCCTCGTCGAGCCCTGAGGCCACGCGCAGGTTATCCGTGCTAGTCCTCCCCTTAGTAGGCAGGGAAGTAACCTGGGGGACGACGAGGGGTGAATCAAAAAAATATACGTTCATGGATTCCTTAATCCCCCCCACACCAACAAATAACGATTAAAACAGAAACGTCTTAATACAGAAGACGTTTCTAATATATTTAAAAATAAAATGGCAAAGTCATGGCCGAGGTTTCTCTTGATTGAGAGCCCCTCTACTGACTTATCGAAAGTCTCACCCTTTTTGATTGCTAAGGGCATTGCTGGCTTGGCCGGTGAACCCAAAGCCATTAAAAAATTGAAAAATGGAACACTCTTGATACAATGTGTCAAGGAGCAGCATGCTACCATGCTTCTCAAATCAACAACTTTGGCAGACATTCCTATCAAGGTGTCTCCACACAGATCATTAAATTCTAGTAGAGGTGTCATTCGCTGTCGGGATCTTGAAGGCAGCAGTGAGGATGAAATGGTTGAATACCTTTCTTCTCAAGGCGTCCAACAAGTTAAACGAATTAGTGTACGCCGAGGAGATAAGGTGATTCCCACAAGCACCTATATCCTCACTTTTAATCGTCCCGACATACCGAAATCAATCAAGGCAGGTTATTTAAATATACCTGTTGATTCCTATATTTCCAATCCTCTTCGCTGCTATAAATGTCAGAAATTTGGACACAGCAAGACCGTCTGCAGAGGCAAAGATACCTGTGCTCGTTGTGGCCATGATGGCCACGAGAGCGTTGCCTGCCAGGCTGAGTTTTGCTGCGTGAATTGCAAGGGTAAGCATTTTGCTTACTCTCGCGAATGTCCAATATGGCAGAAAGAGAAAAGAATTCAACAGGTCATGTCTGAACGGAAGATTTCATATTTTGAAGCTAAAAAGCAAGTAGAACTAACTTCACTCATTCCCATTGCACCACAAGGGAAATCATTTTCGAGTGTAGTTAAAGTTTCTACTAAATCAATATCTGTTCAGACAGACATAACCTGGCCAGAGAAACAAAAAATGAGGACTTTGCCTACAACATCAGATCATGTAAAAGGGGTTTCGAACTCTTCTCAGTCACGAGAGAGCTCGATTCAAACAACTTTGCCCTTGCCTGATGAGGGTTCATCTTCTTTGCCCATAACTGGAGATAATGGGACCATTCCTAATACTTCCTCTCATAATGGCAAGGAATCACATCAGTTGCATAAACCGAAAGCTGCAGCCCCTGATCCCATGTTCACTGGGCCAGGATCGCAGTCAACGGTTATCCCACCCTCACAGGAAAGAGTTTATTTATCTTCAAGACAAAAGAAATTAGCAAAGTTGCGTGAAAGGGGCAAAAAGGGTTCACAAGACCCTATCGTCCATTTCACGAAATATGGGGTTGATCTGATGGACGGTATTACCGTAGAGGGGGCCAATAATGACCCCGTCGGCGGTAAGCCGTCAAAAATAAATTATCCCTGACAATGGTAAATTCCATTATTCAATGGAATTGTCGTGGTTTAAAACCAAATTTTAATGAAGTCCAACTTTTAATTCAAAAATATAACCCTTTAGCTATTTGTTTACAGGAAACTTTTTTGAGGAATTCTGACACTTTGTCCTTTAGACATTTCGTTGGTTACCATCATCATGCAGTTGGTGATGGTAGAGCTCATGGGGGTGTTTCTGTTATTCTTAATGGAGATATCCCTCAGAGTCAAGTTACTCTGAACTCGCCTTTGCAGGCAGTTGCAGTTAGAGTGACTTTACATATTCCTATAACACTCTGCTCTGTATATCTTCCACCAAGTTTACATCTTAATCCCAGAGATCTTGATGACCTTGTTGCACAACTTCCTCTCCCGTTTATTATTACGGGAGATTTCAATGGTCATCATTCACTCTGGTGTAGTCCAGATGATAACAACAGAGGTAAACAAATAGCGGACTTCATTAACATTAATAATTTGTGTTTATTAAATGATGACTCGCCTACTTATCTACATCCTGTCACAGCTTCTTTTTCTTCCTTAGATCTTACCATATGCTCTCCGGTCCTGTTTCGGGATTTCACATGGAGGGTAAATGAAGATCTTTGTGGTAGTGACCACTTTCCTATCTTGATTGATAATATTGGTCCCTCTCCGGTCGAAAGACCCCAGAGGTGGAAGTTGCATAAGGCTGATTGGGCTCTATTTGAATCTTTGTGTCTCTTCTCTTTTGATGCAAAGGAGTTAGAAGATGCAGATGAGCCTATGGCCTTATTCACTTCAATTCTCCAAGATGTAGCTGAGCAGGCGATTCCAAAAACCACGACTGAACCAAAACTTTTCAATAAACCATGGTTTAACGACGATTGCAAATCCGCCCTAAAAGAGCGTGATCGTATCCTGAGACGATTGAAGAACCATCCTTCCATGGAGAATATTGCGGCATTCCAAATGGTCCGGGCGAAGGCCCGTAGAACCATACGTCAAGCAAAGAAATCTTCATGGCAGGGTTATGTCTCCAGGATCAATTCCCGTACCACATCTAAGTCGGTATGGGATAGGATTCGTAGGATTAAAGGTAAAAGTAGTGCATTATCAGTTAACCATCTTAATGTTGATAATACCACCTTAACAACATTTCCTGATATTGCTAATTCTCTGGCCAGTACTTTTTCATTCAATTCATCATCCAATTTCTCCTCTGATGCCTTTCGAGGCATTAGACAACAACAGGAGAAAAGGCGACTTAATTTCAAGTCCCGTAATGATGAATGCTATAATGATCGTTTTTCCATTGCAGAGCTTCGTGATTCACTAAAACGTGCTCGGGACACTGCAACTGGTCCAGATGAAATACACTACCAAATTTTAAAACATTTACCTTTTCCCACACTCTTAATCTTACTGGATCTTTTCAACCGAAATTTGGGTTGATGGGAATTTCCCTCCTTCGTGGCATGAAGCCACAATAATTCCCATCCCTAAACCGGGAAAAGATCATACGAATCCTACTAACTATCGTCCGATCGCTTTAACTAGCTGTATTTGCAAAACCATGGAGAGATTGATCAATCGAAGGCTTGTTTGGTACCTAGAGTCCAACAACCTCATTACTGACCTCCAATGTGGATTTCGGTCCCAAAGGAGCACTCTTGATCATCTCGTCAGATTTGAAACGTTCGTCAGGGACGCTTTCATCCAGAAGCAACATTTAGTTGCTATATTTTTCGATCTGGAGAAAGCATATGATACTACGTGGAAACACGGTATCATGCGCGACCTCCATAACCTCGGCCTACGAGGTCGCTTACCTATCTTCATTAAAAATTTCCTGGAAGATAGGTCATTTAAGGTACGACTGGGATCAATATTCTCTGACCCATTTCCTCAGGAAATGGGGGTCCCCCAGGGAAGTATTTTATCTCCAACATTATTTGCAATAAAAATTAATACTATCCCAGCGTGCCTTAAACCAGGTACAAACGGCGCTCTTTATGTTGATGACTTTCAGATGTGCTATGGTTCTACAGACATGCGGATAATCGAACGTAAGTTGCAGCTTTGTTTGAATTCACTTCAACAATGGGCAACCGAAAACGGATTTCGTTTTTCGAAATCCAAGACTGTCTGCATGCATTTCTGTCAGAAACGAGGTTTGCATCCAGATCCAGAACTTTATTTGGATGGCAATCGCCTTCCAGTTGTGGATGAAACCAAATTTCTGGGGCTGATATTTGATAAGAAATTATCATTTATCCCCCACATTAAAAACCTAAAGAAGAAATGTCTGAAAGCCCTCAACATATTGAGTCTTATCAAATACGGACTGGGGAGCAGACCGTAAGGTCTTGCTCCGATTATATCGAGCATTAATTCGATCAAAACTCGATTATGGGTGTATTGTGTATGGGTCTGCCCGCGAGTCTTATCTGAAAGAGCTCGACACCATACACAACCAAGGACTTAGAATCAGTTTAGGAGCATTTCGTACATCTCCAGTGGACAGTTTATACGTCGAGGCGCACGAGCCCTCATTGCACAACAGACGTGATAAACTGGCCCTGCAGTATGCTACGAAAATTGCATCACTTCCCAATCATATTTCATTTAACACCATATTTAGACCCCTTCATGAGCATTTGTATCTGGTAAAGACGAATGTTGTTCCATCATTCGGTATTCGCCTACAACCCCTTTTGTCTGAGGCTGGCATCAGCCTCGACAGTATTGCGAATACCCCTGTCTTTAGG
This sequence comes from Patella caerulea, assembly GCA_036850965.1. Lineage (NCBI taxonomy): Eukaryota > Metazoa > Mollusca > Gastropoda > Patellidae > Patella > Patella caerulea. Next base: position 57,439,533 of record JAZGQO010000006.1, on the reverse strand, counting down.
ACTCAACCGTGGGCTATGTCTCCCCCAAAGATTGATTTCGATCTTACTCAACATAAAAAGAGAGATACTAGCTCTACGGTGTTCCAATCTCTCTTTAGAGAGTTAAGGTCTAAGTATGGTGATTATGCTCCTATATACACAGATGGTTCTAAGGATGGTGATCGGGTAGCTTCGGCTACTGTGACGCCATCTGAGACCATTTCCGTGTGTCTCCCACCTGCTGCTTCCATATTTACAGCTGAACTCCAGGCCATTCTTCAGGCCTTGGAGTTCATTCAGTCCTCTTCAGATTTAAAGCATATCATTTTTACTGATTCTTTGTCCTCGCTTCAAGCAATTAACAATAAACAGCTTGAACACCCATTAGTAGCAGATGTTTATCGTCTGCTACTATCGTACGAGCTCAGCAGCAAAGACGTCGTCTTCTGCTGGCTTCCCAGTCACGTTGATATAAGGGGGAATGATAAAGCAGATTTTGCTGCCAAAGCTGCTTTAGATCTTCCCCAATCACCATTTTTATTACCATATACAGATTTTAAATCGACAATAAATCATTTTATTTATGACCGCTGGCAACGGTCTTGGGATCTTGCAGGCACAAACAAACTTCATCACATTAAGCCTCTCTTGGGAGATTGGCCAAACTCCTATAGAACCAACAGGAGAGATGAAGTTGTTCTGTGTCGCTCTCGTATAGGTCATACTTTTTTAACACACTTTTTCATTTTGAAACGAGAGCCTCAACCAGAATGTGAACACTGTCATGTTCCTTTGACAGTGAAGCACATTTTGATTGAGTGCAAGCATCTCAAGGACATTAGATCGCATTTTTACCGTTGCCAGTCTCTGCATCAATTATTTGCCCAACCGGGCTTATATTGTAAATTGTTAGACTTTTTAAAAGAGACAAGCTTTTATTATAAATTTTAATTGTATATTTATCATTTCATTTTTTATATTTTAAATATTTATATGCATAAAAGATTTATTTGATTTTATTATTTTATTTACTGTGATATTGCTTTTATTTATGCATATAAAACTTTTTCTGTGATATTTATTTAACTTGTCTCGCATAAATCATTGGCGCAATATAGCCCGGTTGGTGCCGAAGTGCCATAAAACCACATTTCATTTCAATTTCTGGCCAATTCCGAGCTTAAACTATTAAATTAACAAAATATATTCGAGAACTTTGTTGACATGTTGATTGCACGATTATTAATAGTCCGATTTTCTAGACCCGTTTAACGGGAGCGAAGGTGACAGGTTTTTCGACCCGAGAATGCGGCCTAAAAGTCATAAAACTGTTGCATGTTTATCTTTTCAACAAAATTGACAAGAGCATAATGGCATGGGTTTAATGTTTTTATACGCCCACATTTTCATGTGGACGTATATTGTCGTCGCCCCTGTTCGTCCGTCCGTCCACAATTGTTTGTGAACAGTCTACAGGTCACAATTTTTATCCGATTTCAATGAAACTTAAAACATAGGTTTATCACCCTCAGATCTCGGTTCCTTTCGATATTGGCATGTAACTTCATGGGTTATGGCCCCTGATTGTACGAAAAATCACGTTTTTTTAGCTTGTGAACAGTGTAGAGGTCACAATTTTGAACCGATTTGGATGAAGCTTGAAATGCATGTTTATAACCCAAAGATCTTGGTTCCTTTCGATATTTGCGTCAATCGGATCGTAACTTCCTGAATTATGGCCCCTGATTGTCCGAAAAATCGCCCTTTTTAGCTTGTGGTCCCTCTGGAGGTCAAAATTGTTATCCGATTTAAAAAACCGTTTGATTATATCACCGTTCCATGGTTATGAAGGTCGAGTTCGAATTTCGTGAAAATCGGACCAAAATTGACGGACAAAATGGCCGCCATTTGTAAGCGAATAGTGTGAAAATATGTTATATCAAGGTTGTGAACAGTGTAGAGGACACAATTTTGAACCGATTTGGATGAAACTTGAAATGCATGTTTATAACCCAAAGATCTTGGTTCCTTTCGATATATGCGCCAATCGGATCGTAACGTCCTAAATTGTGGCCCCTGATTGTCCGAAAGATGGGCTGGCACTGCCAGGCAGGATACGCCCACATTTTCGAGAGATGGACAGAGAACAAGCAATACCGAAAGTGATTTTTCCTACATCTTTAAGTCCCGTATTTCATACTGTATTGGGAGCAGCCATTTAGTTGGTCAGTTCCAGTCTGATATTAATGAAACTCGAAACCGACAATGATTATGGTGTGACGGTACACAACCTAGAAATGTGACTTTTCATCAAAATCGGATAAGAATTGTGACCTGTAGCGAGTCCACAACCATGATATACCATATTTTTACACTATTCGCGTACAAACGGCAACCATTTCGTCCGGCAATTTTGGTACGATTTTCACGAAATTAGAACTCAACCTTCCTCATCAAAATCGAATTAAAATTGTGACCTATACAGGGTCCACAACCATGATATATCATTTTTTTAACAGTATTCGTGTACAAACGGCGGCCATTTTGTCTGTCAATTTTGGTCCGATTTTCCCGATATTCAAACTCAACCTTCCTTACAGTGTAACGGTGATATAATCAAACGTTTTTTTTAAATTGGATAATAATTGTGACCTCCAGAGGGACCACAAGCTAAAGAAAGGGGGATTTTGCGTATAACCAGGGGCCATAATTCAGGAAGTTACGATCCGATATGCGCAAATATTAAAAAGAACCAAGATCTGTGGGTTATAACGATGAATTTCAAGTTTCATCAAAATCGAATTAAAATTGTGACCTTTACAGGGTCCACAACCTTGATATACCATTTTTAACAGTATTCGCGTACAAACGGCGGCCATTTTGTATGGCAATTTTGGTCTGATTTTCCCGAAATTCGAACTCAACCTTCCTTACGGTGTAACGGTAATATAATCAAACGTTTTTTTTTAAATCGGATAATAATTGTGACCTCCAAGCTAAAAAAAAAGGCGATTTTGCGTATAATCAGGGGCCATAATTCAGGAAGTTACGATCCGATATGCGCAAATATCGAAAGGAAGCAAGATCTTTGGGTTATAACCATGAATTTCAAGTTTCATCAAAATCGAATCAAAATTGTGACCTCCACAGGGTCCACAACCTTGATATACCATTTTTTAACAGTATTCGCGTACAAACGGCGGCCATTTTGTATGGCAATTTTCGTCCGATTTTCCCGAAATTCGAACTCAACCTCCCTTAGGGTGTAACGGTGATATAATCAAACGGTTTTTGAAATCGAATAATAATTGTGACCTCCGATATTTGCGCCAATCGGATCGTATCTTCCTGAATTATGGCCCCTGATTGTCCGAAAAATTGCCCTTTTAAGCGTGTGGTCCCTCTGGAGGTCAAAATTGTTATCCGATTTAAAAAACCGTTTGATTATATCACCGTTCCATGGTTATGAAGGTTGAGTATGAATTTTGTGAAAATCGGACCAAAATTGACGGACAAAATGGCCGTCGTTTGTACGCGAATATTGTGAAAATATGTTATATAAAGGTTGTGGACCTTATAGAGGTCACAATTTTGAACCGATTTTGATGAAACTTGACATGTATGTTTATAACCCAAAGATCTTGGTTCCTTTCGATATTTGCGCCCATTGGATCATAACTTCCTGAATTATGTCCCCGGATTGTCCGAAAAATCGCTTTTGTTCGCTTTTGGTCCCTCTGGAGGTCAAAATTATTATCCGATTTAAAAAAACGTTTGACTATATCTCCGTTATATGGTAACGAAGAGATAGTTTGAATTACGTGAAAACCGGACTAGAATTGACTGACAAAATGGCCGCCGTTTGTACACGAATAGTGTGAAAATATGTTATATCAAGGTTGTGGACCCTATAGAGGTCACAATTTTGAATCGATTTTGATGAAACTTGACAGGTATGTTTATAACCCAAAGATCTTGGTTCCTTTCGATATTTGCGCCCATCGGGTCATTACTTCCTTAATTATGTCCCCTAATTGTACGAAAAATCACCCTTTTTAGCTTGTGGTGCCTCTGGAGGTCACAATTATTATCTGATTTAAAAAAAAACGTTTGATTATAAAAACCAAACAAATTCTAATGATTTTCTGATAATTCCTTAATATGCGACAACTCTTGTTGACTGCCCGGACAATTTGGCTGCTGTGTGGGCGTATGTTTCGTTGCCTGCCAACCTATTTTTCTCTGGTCCTATCACATACCACCCTAGTTTACTTTTCCTGGCAAAAGGTTCAAAGGGTAAACCTTGGCGGATCTCTTCTTCTGCATGAAGATCGCTGTACTGGACACCCAATATGATATCTATGTCTCCACTTTCCTGAACGAAGTCAATATCTCTCAAATGATCAAAGGATTTCAACCAGACTTTATCTAACTCAGGAACACTGATTACAGTTTCATTAATTTCGTGGGCCTCAATTTCGTACTCTTCACCACCATCTAAGGATGAAATAAAGAAGTTTAGTCTTCTGCTATATTTCTGTTCAATGCGTTTTTCACCAACTACTGCCAAGTTTAATTGCTCAGACCGACCTTGAAGTCCCAAACCTCTGGAGAACGGAGTCCGGATTAATGTTGAAGCTGCTCCACTGTCCAGTAAAAGATTACCCAATCGATATTTACCATTAGGTGACCGGACCTTAACTCGAAGTACAGGAAGCATTCCTGCTCTATCGAGGGTTGACACTCCACTGGAAATAGGTGGATCTATATGTAGAAGTTGATTGTGTATACGTGTACACCCATTTATATTACATGATTTCTTCTTACGGCAATCTTCAACTTCTTCAAAACTCTGCCGCCCGTTTAGTCACTAACATGTCACTCCTATCTTACACGAACTCCATTGGCTTCCTGTCTGTCAACGCATAAAATTCAAAATTCTCACCTTAACTTTTAAATGTCTCCACGACCAAGGACCTCTTTATATTTCAGAACTACTAACAATATGGGTTCCACAGAGATCCACCCGTCAAGCTACATTTGAAGGGGGGGTTAGACTAAACCCACCAGAATATACCGGGTGTGACTTCTATGGATCCCGTGCTTTCTCTATTACAGCACCCACTCTTTGGAATGACTTGCCACCTAATATTCGCACGATAGACACTTTAACTTCTTTTAAAAGCGCCCTAAAGACCTTACTTTTTAAGGAATATTACTAAGTAAATTTTTAACTTTTAAGTATTTAATTCAATGTTGTAAATCATTTTCTTAACTTTTATTATGTTATTTATATGTCTTATCTTGTATCCCCCCTGGGGTGTAGGGGGTGATAAGAATATACCCTTCGTATGTCCTGCGTGTCGTAAAAGGCGACTAAAAGGTTCCCTGTAATGGGGCAACGTGTTTGCCGTGCGTTGCGACCCGTGTCGGTGGAGAGTGGAATCCTGGTAATTGAGTTGGGATTTGGCTTGCGAGCCCTTTCTCTGCAACACATTACTTTGGCCCATGGTTCACCTAGACGGGAGTTCAGAGTGGCCCATTCTGATCAATCGGCTTTGGTCGTTTTTAGCTCTGTAGAATGTACCCTTTCCAGTTTAATGCTCTGTTGTTTATTCACTCAGCATACTATCTACCTTTGTGTCCTTAGTACATTCTGCAGAGCGACGGCTTGGGTCAATCAGGTTGGAGTAGTATTTTTACTTTCTGGCTTGAGTATACCCTTCGTCGAGTCCTGAGGCCACGCGCAGGTTATCCGTGCTAGTCCTCCCCTTTGTAGGCAGGGAAGTAACCTGGGGAACGACGAGGGGTGAACCCCAAAAATTTTTTTCATGGATTCCCCAATCCCCCCCCCCCCCACACCACCTGTTGTAAATAAACAACATAAAATAAAACAGAAACGTCATAGCACTGAGGACGTTTCTGAATTATTTAATACAAAATCAAAAATATCAAAGGCATGGCCGAGGTTCCTCTTAATTGAGAGTCCTTCTACAGACCTTTCTAAAGTTTCTCCATTTTTGATAACCAAGGGTGTCGCTGGCTTGGCTGGTGAGCCCAAGGCTATCAAAAAACTTAAGAATGGAACATTACTGATAGAATGTGCCAAGGAGCAGCATGCTACCATGCTGCTTAAATCAACGTCTTTGGCAGACATCCCTATCAAGGTGTCTCCACATAGGTCACTGAATTCAAGTAGAGGAGTAATTAGATGTCGGGATCTTGAAGGCAGCAGTGAGGATGAAATGGTGCAGTACCTTTCATCTCAAGGCGTCTCACATGTAAAAAGAATTAGTGTACGCCGAGGAGATAAGGTGATTGCCACAAGCACCTATATCCTCACATTCGATCGTCCCGAGATACCAAAGACTCTCAAAGCAGGTTATCTAAACATACCTGTGGATTCGTATATTTCCAACCCTCTTCGTTGTTATAAGTGCCAAAAGTTTGGACACAGCAAGACCGTCTGCAGAGGTAAAGACACCTGCGCTCGCTGTGGTCATGATGGCCACGAGAGCGCTACCTGCCAGGCGGATTTCTGTTGTGTCAATTGCAAGGGTAAGCACTTTGCTTACTCTCGCGAATGTCCTATTTGGCAAAAAGAGAAACGAATCCAACAGGTTATGTCTGAACGGAAAATGTCATACTTTGATGCTAAAAAGCAAGTAGAACTTTCTACACTTTTTCCCATTGCACCACAAGGGAAAACTTACTCAAGTGTAGCCAAAGTTTCTACTAGAACCATTTCTGTTCAGACAGATTTAACCTGGCATGAAAAAGAGGACATGCCTAAAGTAATATCATCAGATCATTTTAAAGGGGTATCGGGCTCATCACAAACGAGTGAGAGCTCGACTATAATTATTAATACTTTGCCTGGCGAGGGTCCACCTTCCTTGCCTCAATCTGAAGTTGTTGGGCTCGTTCCTAACACTTCATCAAAGACCGGCAAGGGGTCATCTCCCTCGCCCCCCCTTGAACCTGTCATCCTTGATTCCAGTTCTTCTGGGTCAGGATCACAGTCAAAGGGTAATTCTTCATCCAAAAAAGAAAAGCTAGCAAAGTTTAAAGAGGGAGGAAAGAAGGGTTCAAAAGACCCTATCTCCCTCTATAATAGATATGGGGATGATCTGATGGACGGTGTTGCCTATGCGGATGTCCATACGGACCCGCATGGGAAGCAGTCAAAAAATAAAATTCCCTGACAATGTTAAATTCCATTATTCAATGGAATTGTCGTGGTTTAAAACCAAATTTTAATGAAGTCCAATTATTAATTCAAAAACACAATCCTTTAGCTATTTGTTTACAGGAAACTTTTTTTACGGAACTCTGACACTTTGTCTTTTCGACATTTTGTTGGTTATCGTCATCATGCAGTTGGTGATGGTAGAGCTCATGGGGGTGTTTCTATTATTCTTAATGGAGATATACCTCAAAGTCAAGTCACCCTCAACTCGCCTTTACAGGCAGTTGCAGTTAGGATGACTTTGCATATTCCTATAACACTCTGCTCTGTATATCTTCCACCAAGTTTGCATCTTAACCCCAGAGATCTCGATGACCTTATTGCACAACTTCCCCTCCCGTTTATTATTACGGGTGATTTCAATGGTCATCATTCACTCTGGGGTAGTCCTGATGATAACAACAGAGGTAAACAAATAGCGGACTTCATTAATCTTAATAATTTGTGTTTATTAAATGATGACTCGCCTACTTATCTACATCCTGCCACAGCTTCTTTTTCTTCCCTGGATCTCACCATTTGCTCCCCAGTCCTGTTTCAGGATTTTACATGGAGAGTAAATGAGGATCTATGTGGTAGTGACCACTTTCCTATCATAATTGATAATAATGGTCCATCTCCGGTCGAAAGACCCCAGAGGTGGAAGTTGCAAAAGGCTGATTGGGATCTATTTGAATCTTTGTGTCTCTTCTCTTTTGATACAAAAGAGTTAGAAGATGCAGATGAGCCCATGGCCTTATTCACTTCCATTCTTCAAGATGTAGCTGAGCAGGCGATTCCAAAAACCACGACTGAACCAAAACGTTTCAATAAACCATGGTTTAACGATGATTGCAAATCCGCTCTTAAAGAGCGTGATCGTATCCTGAGACGATTAAAGAATCATCCTTCCATGGAGAATATTGCGGCATTCCAAATGGTCCGGGCGAAGGCCCGTAGAACCATACGTCAAGCAAAGAAATCTTCATGGCAGGATTATGTCTCCAAGATCAATTCCCGTACCACATCCAAATCGGTATGGGATAGGATTCGTAGGATTAAAGGTAAAAGTAGTGCATTATCAGTAAACCATCTAAATGTTGATAATACCACCTTAACAACATTTCCTGATATTGCTAATTCTCTGGCCAGTACATTTTCATATAATTCATCATCCAGTTTCTCCTCAGATGCTTTTCGGGGCATTAGGCAACAACAGGAGAAAAGGCGACTTAATTTTAAGTCCCGCAATGATGAATGTTATAATGATCGTTTTTCCATTGCAGAGCTCCGTGATTCGTTAAGGCGAGCTCGGGATACTGCAACTGGTCCAGATGAAATACACTACCAAATTTTAAAACATTTACCTTTTCCCACACTCTTAATCTTACTGGATCTTTTCAACCGGATTTGGGTTGATGGGAATTTCCCTCCTTCGTGGCATGAGGCCACAATAATTCCCATCCCTAAACCGGGAAAAGATCATACGAATCCTACCAACTATCGTCCGATCGCTTTAACTAGCTGTATTTGCAAAACCACGGAGAGATTGATCAATCGAAGGCTTGTTTGGTATCTAGAGTCCAACAACCTCATTACTGACCTCCAATGTGGATTTCGGTCCCAAAGGAGCACTCTTGATCATCTCGTTAGATTTGAAACGTTCGTCAGGGATGCTTTCATCCAGAAGCAACATTTAGTTGCAATATTTTTTGATCTGGAGAAAGCTTATGATACTACATGGAAACATGGTATCATGCGCGACCTCCATATCCTCGGCCTACGAGGTCGCTTACCTATCTTCATTAAAAATTTCCTGGAAGATAGGTCATTTAAGGTACGACTGGGATCAATATTCTCTGATCCATTTCCTCAGGAAATGGGGGTTCCACAGGGAAGTATTTTATCTCCAACACTTTTTGCAATTAAAATTAACTCTATCCCAGCGTGCCTTAAACCAGGTACAAATGGCGCTCTCTATGTTGATGACTTTCAGATGTGCTATGGTTCTACAGACATGCGAATAATTGAACGTAAGTTGCAGCTTTGTTTGAATTCACTTCAACAATGGGCAACCGAAAATGGATTTCGTTTTTCGAAATCCAAGACTGTCTGTATGCATTTCTGTCAGAAACGAGGTTTGCATCCAGATCCAGAACTTTTCTTGGATGGCAACCGCCTTCCAGTTGTGGATGAAACCAAATTTCTGGGGCTGATATTTGATAAGAAATTATCATTTATCCCCCATATTAAAAACCTAAAAAAGAAATGTCTGAAAGCCCTCAACATATTGAGAGTGTTATCAAATACTGACATCAATCCAATAAGAGTGATTATAATTTTAATTCACCTGTTTACCTCGTGGTCTTCAATTGTCGGGCATTTTAATCGCATTGATTTGAGCCGACACCATCTATCAACTAATCATAGATGTCACATATCGTAAGAGTATATTATTTTATAACACCTTAATTCATTTTGTCTACGATATCCTTTACGTCTTTTAAGAATCCATATATAAATTCTCATCCACAGTGGCACTTTCCCGTGATCTCGAGCGCCGCACGAATATTGCTTAACATGTTAGGCAGTGCTTACTATGAAGCTGTGTGCTGTAAGTCACGTACGCCATAGCGGCAATACGCTGAAGTCAGCTATGCCTTTTGTCATCACCACAAGTATTATTTCGAACGCTTTTCTTTCATTTGCTGCCGTGTTCTTATTTCTATTACGCACGGATTTGAATATTTTGTTGACATTTTATAAAGAAAAAACGATGTTCTGACATCACAAACTATTCTTATTTCGGAAGTTCGGCATTCATTTGCTGCCACGTAAATCTAAAGGAATATTACGGTTGTGAATTTTATGCCGAAGCAGGATCGACAAGCTTTCATTCAATGTATTACGAAAATGCTTAATTTTGTACGACATTTACTGACATAAATTTGAATGCCGTACGGGAATTAGGTGTGAAAAATAGCGAGGTTCACCAATTTTTATTACGTACGGGATTTGAATATTTTGTTGACATGTGATTTTTAATTGTGGTATGAATTGAATACCGTACGGGAATTAAATATGAAAAATAGCGAGGTTCACCTACTTTTGTTATGTACGTGATTTGAATATTTTGACATGTGACTTTTAATTGTGGTATGAATTCGTCTGCTTAAATAATGATAAGAGTTACGCCCCTTTATTTTCGGTAAAATGTCCGACACAAAAAATTTTGAAATCCCAACTCTGGAGCAGACCGCAAGGTCTTGCTCCGATTATATCGAGCATTAATAAGATCCAAACTCGATTATGGGTGTATAGTGTATGGGTCTGCCCGCGAGTCTTATCTCAAAGAGCTCGACACCATACACAACCAGGGACTTAGAATCAGTTTAGGAGCATTCCGTACATCTCCAGTGGACAGTTTATACGTCGAGGCGCATGAGCCCTCACTGTACAACAGACGTGATAAACTGGCCCTGCAGTATGCTACGAAAATTGCATCTCTTCCAAATCATATTTCATTTAACACCATATTTAGACCATTACATGAGCATTTATATCTGTTAAAGACTAATGTTGTTCCATCATTTGGTATTCGCATACAACCCCTTTTGTCTGGGGCTGGTATCAGCCTAGACAGTATTGCGAATACCCCTGTCTTTACGACTCCACCATGGGCTATATCTCCCCCAAAGATCGATTTCGATCTTACTCGACATAAAAAGAGAGATACTAGTTCTACGGTGTTCCAATCTCTCTTTAGAGAGTTAAGGTCTAAGTATGGTGATTATGCTCCTATTTACACGGATGGTTCTAAGGACGGTGATCAGGTAGCTTCGGCTACCGTGACGCCATCTGAGACCATTTCTGTGTGTCTTCCACCTGCTGCTTCAATATTTACAGCTGAGCTCCGGGCCATTCTTCAAGCCTTGGAGTTCATACAGTCCTCTTCATCATTAAAGCATATCATCTTTACTGATTCTCTGTCCTCGCTTCAAGCAATTAACAATAAACAGCTTGAACACCCATTAGTAGCAGATGTTTATCGTCTGCTACTATCTTACGAGTTCAACAGCAAAGACGTTGTCTTTTGCTGGCTCCCCAGTCACGTAGATATAAGGGGGAATGATCAAGCAGATTTAGCTGCCAAAGCTGCTTTAGATCTTCCCCTATCAAACATTTTAATTCCATATAAAGATTTTAAAACTTGTATAAATCATTTTATTTATGGCCGCTGGCAACGGTCTTGGGATCTTGCAGGCACAAACAAACTTCATCATATTAAGCCTCTCTTAGGAGACTGGCCAAGCTCCTATCAAACTAATAGTCCAGTTCCTTATGTAATTTCGTTCATAATTTTTGGTGATTTGTAAAACTATACATTTTTGGAAACCTCGTGACCCACTGAATCCAAAAAACAATGTTTACATTTTTTCCCATGATCCTTTGGCCGCCATCTTGGATTTCAAAATGGCCGCCATGTAATTTATTGATATTGTAATATCTTGGCCTCTGATAACCGTAGAAACATATTTCAGGTATGGAAACATACATTTTAAAGGTCAACAAATCTAATGCGACATCTGTGATTTGGGCTGCCATCTTGGATTTCAAAATGGCGGCCATATTTTCTTTAAATTGTTCATATCTAGGCTTCTAATCATCATAGACACATGATTTTGGTATCTAAACATACATTTGTTGGCCAAAGAAATCAAAATGACACCTTTTAAGAGGCTCGGTTCAATACTACAGTAAATATCGATTAAACCAAATATTTTATTGAACACTAAAACCAAAAAATAGGGGGAGATTAACCATCACTATCATCTTGGTAAGTGTGTCTTCATCATTATCACAGTTTGTGCTGCATAGACACAGGTCAGTGCAAGGCAAGTTCTTGCGTTTACAGGAGCATCTATTAGAAGTACAGTTGCTCTTGCACTGACATTTTACCATCTCGACAAAGGCCTCAGGTGCTAATGGTAAATCGGTGGTCTTTGGTTGTAGCTTCAAGTCGTCAAGTTTATAGTAACCATGGAGCATTGGGTCCAACCTTTCTTGCTGGAGAATACAAGCTTGGCCCCATACTCTACCTTGAATTTGAGCTCTCAAGATATGCTGTGATAGTGCTCCAACAGTAGGTGGAAGTCTGTCGCTTTCTGCCATATATTTGTAGAACAGATACCAGCGTAGCTCTGGAATACCAGAGATGTGAATTCCTTTGGGACTGTATGCAGTATATACAAACTATTCCAATCGTGATTGGGTATTTTCGCTCAATTTCTGATCATGGCTGATATTATGGAAAGCCTCAATTATGTGTTCTTCCGCATTCATGAAATGTTTGAACCAAGTGTTCTTGGCTATTCTAGAAAACCGCCCAGTGTTGTCCGCACCAGAAAAAGCATGAAACCCTGGCAAAGCTTTTGCTCGGTCTGGCCCAAGAGCTACCCACAATGGCTCTATCTTTTGTACATGTGATGCAAGGGAAATATCTGTGCTTTTTGGCAGCCGGTCATAATTAGCTATTATCAAAACCATAACATCCGTGTCTGGAGAGAAGAAAGTCATGTGTGCATCCATAGTGGTTCTTTCCGCTCCGGACACTCCCAAATATATCATCAAAGAATCAGCTAAATCTGTATTGCTTCTTGTATGGCCAGCTGCTGAGGTGATTATCAGCTTTGGAGAATTTCTGTTGTACTCCAATATTTCTTTTGCCATATACGCTGTCAAATTTGCCTCTAGAGGGATCATACAAATCCTCAGTTTCCTTCAGATCGACAGTTTTGTCACGAACCTTAGCTGCATGCTTCTTATTTCTTGACATATACATCAGGTGATTTTCCGTTTTCACACGAGCCCAAAGACTAACTTCACCATTGATTCTCTCTGAAACATAGTCTTTGTAGAGCTTCTGACCTATTATGTCAATTTTAAGGATCTGTGGGACATACTCTTCTGGTATATATGCATGGGTAATAAGGTTTAAATATATTTCTTTACCCTCAACAGCGAAGGGATTACCATGAATCTGAATAGCTTCTTTGATTCTCGTGATTGTCTCATGATGGAACAAAGGCACATTTGACAGAGTATCTGGCAAAAGAAATATTGGAGTACAACAAAAATGATATATTTGGGAGTGTCCGCAGCAGAAAGAACCACTATGGATGCACACATGACTTTCTTCTCTCTGGCTGCCAAAAAGCACAGATATTTCCCTTGCATCACATGTACAAAAGATAGAGCCATTGTGGGTAGCTCTTGGGCCAGACCGAGCAAAAGCTTTGCCAGAGTTTCATGCTTTTTCTGGTGCGGACAACACTGGGCGGTTTTCTAGAATAGGCAAGAATACTTGGTTCAAACATTTCATGAATGCGGAAGAACACATAATTGAGGCTTTCCATAACATCTGCCATGATCAGAAATTGAGCGAAAATACCCAATCGCGATTGGAATATTTGTATGTACTGCATACAGTCCCAAAGGAATTAACATCTCTGGTATTCCAGAGCTGCGCTGGTATCTGTTCTGCAAATATATGGCAGAAAGTGACAGACTTCCACCTACTGTTGGAGCACTATCACAGCATATCTTGAGAGCTCAAATTCAAGGTAGAGTATGGGGCCAAGCTTGTATTCTCCAGCAAGAAAGGTTGGACCCAATGCTCCATGGTTACTATAAACTTGTCGACATGAAGCTACAACCAAAGACCACCGATTTACCACCAGCACCTGTAACACTACAGATAACAGACCATCAGCATAGTTGGTAGATCTTTTATTTAGAACATGGAATAGACATAGATCTGAAGGAGCTCTATTCAAGTCTGACTTACTGTCAGTTAATTATGGCTTTATAAAGCATACGGCCATTAAGAATAATGATACATGACAGATTAACTTATTTGGAATTGAGAGTATAGTTTCTATAACTGCACTGCATCTTTCCTTTAATGTCGCGAAGTTCTGCCTAGTGTTAAACACATAGATCATGTGTAGGTTATAAATAACATATAAATAAATAAGATATTTAATGAGATCGTGCCTGAACACATTAGCAGAAGTTGTATATAGTTGAAAACGTCAAATATAATATAATGTCAAATCTAGCAAAGTTCTATGTAAAAATTACTTTGTCACATTCCTTCATCACCCATGAGTTATGTACCAAAAGGACATAACAAACACAATTGAAAACGTCCAATATAATATAATGTCAAATCTAGCAAAGTTCTATGTAAAAATTACTCTGTCACACACTCGAGGCCTTTGTCGAGATGGTAAAATGTCAGTGCAAGAGCAACTGTACTTCTAATAGATGCTCCTGTAAACGCAAGAACTTGCCTTGCACTGACCTGTGTCTATGCAGCACAAACTGTGATAATGATGAAGACACACTTACCAAGAATCGTGATTCAGATGACGATAGTGATGGCTAATCGCCCCCTATTCTTTGGTTTTAGTGTTCAATAAAATATTTGGTTTAATCGATATTTACTGTAGTATTGTCCCGAGCCTCTTAAAAGGTGTCATTTTGATATCTTTGGCCAAAAAATGTATGTTTAGATACCAATATCATGTGTCTATGATGATTAGAAGCCTAGATATTAACAATTTAATGAAAATATGGCCGCCATTTTGAAATCCAAGATGGCAGCCCAAATCACAGATGTCACATTAGATTTGTTGACCTTTAAATGTATGCTTCCATACCTTAAATATGTTTCTAATGTTATTAGAAGCCAAGATATTACAATATCAATGAATTACATGGCGGCCATTTTGAAATCCAAGATGGCGACCAAATGATTATGGGAAAAAATGTAAACATTGTTTTTTGGGTTCAGTGGTTCATGAGGTTTCCAAAAATATATAGTTTTACAAATCCCCAAAAATTATGAACGAAACCATATTAAGGTACATAGCAAACTGGACTATAATAGGAGAGATGAAGTTGTTTTGTGTCGCTCTCGTATAGGTCATACTTTTTTAACACACATTTTCATCTTGAAACGAGAGCCTCAACCAGAATGTGAACACTGTCATGTTCCTTTGACAGTTAAACACATTCTGATTGAGTGCAAGAATCTCAAACATACAAGATCAAGATATTACCGTTGTCAGTCGTTACATCATTTGTTTGCCCAACCTGGGTTATATTGCGAAATGCTAAATTTTTTAAAAGAGACAGGGTTTTATTATAAATTTTAATGTAAATATATTTATATATATATCTAGTATTTTAGATTTTTATATGCATAAAAGATTGTTTTTTATTTTTAAATTTGATATACTGTGATATTGTTTTTATTTTATGCATATGTAAAATTTTGTGATATCATTTAGCTTGTCTCGTATATTTAATAATGTTTGGCGCAATATAGCCCGGTTGGAGCAGATGTGCCATAAAACAACATTTCATTCATTCATTCTTATCTTGTATATTTTTGCATTTTATTTGTATTTTACTCTGTAAAGTCCATCGAGATGTATATGTGATTGACTATAATCAATAAATTATTAATTATATTAACAAGAACGGGAGGGAGCGAGAATTTCATATTTTCTAAGAAAGTCAAAACATAATTATTTCTATGCCTTTTGCTCAATAGGTTGTCAACTCACTATTATACGATCATAGGCATTATTTCCCACTCTTATAAATCACTAACACCGGAAATATTAACACAATTACCTCCCTCGTTCTTCTATCCCCCCCCCCCCCCCCATGCAATATCTATCTTCCAACGTTTGAATTTGAAGTTGAAAATGAAATATTTGCCTATTTCTCAACTGGTAATAGTGAAGTATAGGATTAAAAGGATTATTCTTTAACAAGGTAGGACTATGTATAGATACCATCTATTTTAAGGCTTTTTTAAAATATATTTTAAAAATTGAACTTTAACAATTACCGCTTTAACAATAAACCAGAATGTGTTACGGAGTGAGAGAGTTCAATACGCTGACCTATCACTGACCGTGCTTATAGTATAAAGTTATCAATGACAGCTGATTCATTGTGTAGTTCTTTATTTAATATCAATAATATATGTATATGCATACTTTAATTAATTTTTAACGATTTCCGATAATTACTGCCAGAGTTATGGCCCATCGATAACTCGAAAATATCTTGTGGATGCTCTAGAGGCCAAAGTTAATATCCGATTGACCTTAAATTTATACTCGGTGTTTAATGTCATGAAAGAAAGAAGTCTTTGGATTTTCAGCGATTCTGCGTGTGTGAACCTTAGAATAAGGTGTATTAGATAAGTGAATGTCATGACGAAATGAAACATAAAGAAGAAGAAAAGAATTCGTATTATTTTGTGTGAGACCTAGTGATGTGAGGAAAAAATAACTTTGTGTATTATATAATTCATAGATTAGTATATGTCTATAGTATGACATTTAATTAGTGTTTTTTTTTGTGTGTGTCTTTTCATTATTATTATTGTTGTTTATATTTCAATTAATCGACCCATTTGTATTCAAATTTGTAACAGCTTTAATATAAAAAAAATATTCCATATTTTTCCAAAAAAAGAAGGAAAAGTATGTTACATAATGACAGATGTCATAGACGTTTGCGTTATCTTGACATATCAACCTGCTATCGACACCCCTGGAGGTCTTGGTAGAATTCCTTATGTCATTATGTAACCTTAACTTGTTTTTTTGTCCCCCGCCTTTCGAAGACTATTAAAATGGGTTCGTCCGTCTGTCTGTCTGTCTGTCTGTCTGTCCGTCACACTTTTTGGGACACAATAACTCTCTTCCTAATTGAGCTAGAATGTTCAAACTTGGTGTATGTGTTTATTAGGTCAATGCCTTGATGGAGTTCGAAGATGAGCATTTTCCGCTTAGGGTAAGCAGAGATAAGCAATTTGATTGGTTGATGCTTTGGGACACGATAACTTTAGTTCTAATTAAGCGAGATTGATGAAACTTGGTGTATAGTTTCATTATAGTAATACCTTGACTAAGTTCGATAATGAGCATTTTCTGCTCAGGGTAAGCAGAGCTATACGCAATTTGATTGGTCGAGAATTTGGAACACAATAACTCTCCTTCTAATTGAGTTAAAATGTTCAAACTTGGTGTATATGTTTATTAGGTCAATGCCTTGATGGAGTTCGAAGATGAGCATTTTCCGCTTAGGGTAAGCAGAGATAAGCAATTTGATTGGTTGATGCTTTGGGACACGATAACTTTAGTTGTAATTAAGTGAGAGTAATGAAACTTGGTGTATAGTTTCATTATAGTAATACCTTGACTAAGTTCGATAATGAGCATTTTCTGCTCAGGGTAAGCAGAGCAATACGCAATTTGATTGGTCGAGACTTTGGAACACAATAACTCTCCTTCTTATTGAGTTAAACTTGGTGTATATGCTTATTAGGTCAATGCCTTGATGGAGTTCGAAGATGAGCATTTTCCGCTTAGGGTAGGCAGAGATAAGCAATTTTTGGATGACACTTCGTGTTCAGTTTGATTGGTCGATACGTTTGAAAAAAATAAATGTGCGATTAATTGATATGTGTCATCTATTTATTTTGGGATTTCGGCGGGGACATCAGCCTCACTGTTGGCTTGTTTAACTGTCTTTGGCATGATACGCAAACTGTGCTGATATGATACAGCAGACATGTGTCTAATGAGCTCCTTTGCCTAGAAGGGTTTTGTAAACCCAGGGGCCTATTTCACGAAATTTTAACTAAGATAAGATCCCAATTTTAGTAATTTGATTGGATAATATTAGATTGATTTTAGTGCTTAGCCAATCAAAATTGAAGCATCTACTAAAATTGGATTTTATCTTAAGTTAAAATTTCGTGAAACAGGGCCAAGAACAGAAACGAATCGAGCGTCAGGTCCAGGAGGCCAGGCTAGGCGGGCGCCTAGATTAAAGTACCTCATGGGTACTAGGCAGATCTCAAGGAAATGAGCCGAGACGAGGGCTTCTGGAGTTAGCACACACGTGCTAAGCCAAGCTAAGACATAACTCCCTCCATATAAGTTAGTTCTGGGGTCGTTTACATTACGATGTTTGTACTTAATATATAAGAAGCAGTCATCAAGAACCTGTTTAAAGAACTCATACTGTCACATACTCCCGATTACGTATATAAATCATGCCATGCGGTAGTATAAATAATTTCTAAAATCTATAAAGCCATGTCAACACAAATAAATTTAACTTTATTATATGACAACATCAAAGTCATTATAATCTCACTTAACTTTAAGGTACCTCCCATAGGTCACCTTATGTTAAGTAGATATTTCTGACTTAAACTCGAATTTGAATACCACTTAGAGACTAAACCTTAAAAGTTAAGGCAGCTTAACTTTAAGTGCAAATTCGTTAATTGACGGTGCCTTTGAATATCACTGTCCTTAACTTGCATGAAGTTACGCATATTTAAGTGAAAGCTAGTAGTTAAGTGACTATCTTGGACTTTTAATTCGGACCCTGGTGTTAACTTTGGACCAGCATGGTCCTAACTTTACTTCTGTCTTTATAACCTTTGGAGATCGTCAGATGTCAAGATGATTAAACAGCTGGCCATTATGAGTAGTAGGGACACTTCTATGGCATTTTTTTGCACGTGCATGTGCATGCACGTGACCTTGCACTGGATAACCCCTCGTACCTACATGGCCTAGATAACCCCTTGCACGTGCGATTGCAGGTGCGTGACCTAACACGTGCGTGAGACCGAGAAAGAGGGACGCGCTGGGGAAAAGAGAGAGAGAGAGAAGAAGAAGAGGGGAGAGATGAGGGGAAACAACTTTTTTTTCCATTGACTAAATTGGCCCTGAAAAGGGCCGTTGGTCCACATGTTACACTAACAGGGGCACTTTCGGTGCTCTGCCGAGTATCGTGGTACAGGTCGCTTCTCACATTTGACTACCTACCCCACACCAGAAACAAATTAGGTAATCGACACCCGGCCGATTCCCCTTAGACATAGGGTAATACCCTCCACAAGTCTTGCAAAATTTTTTATCGTTTCGATCCATTGTGTTTGTGGCTTCTTTTGGCTTTGACACTCCTATCTATGGCCCGGGACGATACCATTTTCCACCAATCAGAATAGCATGACGTCACATGACGTCATAAAAAAAACAGACACGTGATATGTTGCTGACAAAGCATTTTATTGAACTTGAACACATTTACAAAGCATTTTATTGAACTTGAACATAAATCAAAATTCATTGAACTTGAACATAAATCAAAATTCATTGAAAACAAAGCAAAAAATAAAAAGATAGGCTGGCACTGCCAGGCAGGATACGCCCACATTTTCGAGAGATGGACAGAGAACAAGCAATACCGAAAGTGATTTTTCCTACATCTTTACGTCCTGTATTTCATACTGTATTGGGAGCAGCCATTGGTCAGTTCCAGTCTGATATAAATGAAACTCGAAACCGACAATGATTATGGTGTGACGGTACACAACCTAGAAATGTGACTTTTCATCAAAATCGGATAAGAATTGTGACGTGTAGCGAGTCCACAACCATGATATACCATATTTTTACACTATTCGCGTACAAACGGCGACCATTTCGTCCGGCAATTTTGGTACGATTTTCACGAAATTAGAACTCAACCTTCCTCATCATCAAAATCGAATTAAAATTGTGACCTATACAGGGTCCACAACCATGATATATCATTTTTTTAACAGTATTCGCGTACAAACGGCGGCCATTTTGTCTGTCAATTTTGGTCCGATTTTCCTGAAATTCAAACTCAACCTTCCTTACAGTGCAACGGTGATATAATCAAACGTTTTTTTTAAATTGGATAATAATTGTGACCTCCAGAGGGACCACAAGCTAAAGAAAGGGGGATTTTGCGTATAACCAGGGGCCATAATTCAGGAAGTTACGATCCGATATGCGCAAATATTGAAAAGAACCAAGATCTTTGGGTTATAACCATGAATTTCAAGTTTCATCAAAATCAAATTAAAATTGTGACCTTTACAGGGTCCACAACCTTGATATACCATTTTTTAACAGTATTCGCGTACAAACGGCGGCCATTTTGTATGACAATTTTGGTCTGATTTTCCCGAAATTCGAACTCAACCTTCCTTACGGTGTAACGGTAATATAATCAAACGTTTTTTTAAATCGGATAATAATTGTGACCTCCAAGCTAAAAAAAAGACCATAATTCAGGAAGTTACGATCCGATATGCGCAAATATCGAAAGGAAGCAAGATCTTTGGGTTATAACCATGAATTTCAAGTTTCATCAAAATCGAATCAAAATTGTGACCTCCACAGGGTCCACAACCTTGATATACCATTTTTTAACAGTATTCGCGTACAAACGGCGGTCATTTTGTATGGCAATTTTCGTCCGATTTTCCCGAAATTCGAACTCAACCTTCCTTAGGGTGTAACGGTGATATAATCAAACGTTTTTTTAAATCGAATAATAATTGTGACCTCCAGAGGGACCACAAGCTAAAAAGGGTGATTTTTCGGACAATCAGGGGCCATAATTCAGGAAATTACATTCCGTAAGCCGCAAATATCGCAAGGAACCAAGATCTTTGGGTTACAAACATGCATGTCAAGTTTCATCAAAATCGGTTCAAAATTGTGACCTCTATAGGGTCCACAAGCTAAAAACGTGATTTTTCGTACAATCAGGGGCCATAATTCATGAAGTTTTGATCCGATACATGCCAATATCGAAAGCAGCCGAGAACTTTTGGGGATAAACCTATATTTCAAGTTTCGTCAAAATCGGATAAGAATTGTGACCTGTAGAGAGTCCACAAACAAATTGTGGACGGACGGACGGACGGACGGACGTCCGGACGGACAGGGGCGACGACATAATACGTCCACATGAAAATGTGGGCGTATAACAAATATATTTACAGAGTAAAAAAGAACCATCGACACTGTTGTCCCTTCTTCTGTTCATTTTGCAAGTCAGGTAAATGATCCCTAGCCCATTGTTATACGAGTATATCGTTCACACGATACACGTGACCGAAAAGGGAACGGGCGTGCGGGAGGGAACGTGAAATCGATGACACAGATAATACAAACAATACTGTCCGCAGACGACACTCTCGAGTCCCTGAATCCATCGGGGATGGTAGTAGAGCTGTAAATCTTGGACGAAACGTCGAAAGGCTTCTCCGTAGACATCAGGGGGACACCCGTAGGAATCGAAGAAGTTAAGGTGATCTGCTCCTTCGCACACAACACGGTCCAGTGTCTACCGGGTTGGTCTTCATCGTCCGTGTTGATGACGTAGGCTTTGGGATACGAGGTCGGGTGCAGTATATCCAGATGATTACGAGCCCACACGTCCGAACACATTAGAGGGGAGATGTTTTTCCAAAGCCTGTGTCAGTTGTCGGTTGGTGAGAGCCTCACCAATCTGTGATGACTTGTCGCTTGGCGTCGATTTCCAAGACATTATCGTATTCCGCTTTGGGACGATAGTAGTTACCGTTGGCTCCGTGGTCGTTGGTCAAATCGAAACAATACAAAGTGTATCCATTGATATAGTCATGGAAAGGAAGGTCCAGGTCTTCTCTGGTGTTTAAGACGGACACCCTTTTCATCAAATCCAGGTAAGATGCGATGGCTTGTCGCTAGGGAAAGTCGACATCGTATTCGTCCACAATTTGCCCATTCTTAGTCAGTTTGATGTTTTGCAATTGATTGTGTTCGAATTGGAAGGAATTTCTGTGTTATCTTCCGTCGTAGGCCGTGTTACGTACCATACCCACGATTAAAATCTCTGACACAAGCTTTCGTTGACAGACAGATTGTCTAGGACGTGACTGGCATGGTTGTCGGGAATGACCATTTCTCGGACCACCACGAGTTTAAGGGGATACTTGGCGTTGGACGATTAAAGTTGCGTGGCCACCCGCGTGTAGGTACTGGGAGCCATAGGATGACGAACGGGATATCCAGGTAGGCTTTGGCGAACTCGACTTCGTAGTCTTCTGCATCGTTGCCTTCGCCGTACATCAGAAAAAAATTTCAGGGATTGGTTTTCCAAATTCCACCGCAGGTCCACATCGTCCAGCAGATACTGATCTTGTAAAGACATGTCCAATTGTCGACGCGACTGCGGTTCAAAGGTGCGACTAGCAGCGATGGTTTTCAGACGCTGTTCCAATCCTTTGTGATACGGGACCAGCGTTCACGCTGTCGATCGCCATTTCCACCAATTGTGATACAAATATAACTTTGGCGATAAAATATTTATGGTCCACCGTCCCCAGACCGATTTGACGGCATTCAATAACCCCGACAATCGACCGACACCCTGGTGTCTCAGAAATTCCCCCCCCCCCCCTCTTGTACACCACCAGACCACTGCCGGCTCCTCGCTGCCTGAGCACTCCGCTTTTGTACACGCGAATCATCATCGGCGGCGAAAATGAAGTTGGACCACCACCTTACCGTCGAGAAATGGAACGGCTCTTCCCATCCCGTTCCTTATATAGAGACCAATGGAGTTTAGTCGACTGTACTTCAAAGGTAAGTATTGAATCCTGAATCAGATCTATATTTCGTTTCGGTTTTTATAATTTCGATGGCCTACACTACATGTAGATCTAACAAGTTATAGCGGGAGGTCACGTTTAGCCAGTTCAGATGTCCAGCACGCGACATTTGACCCTATAACCTCAGTCATTCGATTAACCAATCAGAATGGTTGTTACTTTGTTTTGATTTCTATCGCTGATAATGCCTACCCACAATTCCGCGCAAAAAAGGCCAAACTCTGGATTCGACAGACAATTTGATTGGCTGACCCCTCATTTCAAGCACAACACGAGTTGAATAACAAGTCTTTCAGATCCTAGTGTTGTAAAGACAAATAAAACGAAATTTTGAACTATAAAAAACGAAACGAAATAGGATCTGTATTTTAATCGGATTGACTAAAATCACTTGACAGAAAAAGATGATTTCCGCTTGTGGCACACGTTTTCCCAAAAGTGACCAATTGTGGGCACTCCCGGGCGTAGACGTGGTTTCGTCTTGCATGTTGATTGATGTCGGCGTCTCTAACTCCTATTTATATAATTGGAGGCTGGTGATGTCTATTCACGATTAAAAACTCGCCGGATAGCCCAACCATTTCACCAATACTTTGTCTTTTTTTCTTCTTTGGAGTACTCTTTCGATGGGAAAGATTTCATCGTCGTTGTGTGTCACGAAAAAAAGAAACTTTTTCGATTGAGGAATTCGGTACCTTTGTCGGTTTGAAGTCGCAGGGATTGTGGACTTTGAAAAATTTGACGAAAGGCGTCCACCAAACTATCTCCCGTCTTGTTTTTGAGGGGTAACACCCAAGCGTTCTTGGAAAACACGTCGATGACGCACAGCAAATACCTGTATCCCTCATTCTGTTTGGCCAAGACTGACATATCGCTAAAGTCGGCTTGCCACTGATGATCTATGCCGGCCACCACCGTGGGAGACCGCGAGAATTTCTTTTTTCAGTGGTTTGTGCAAGGTGTACGCACTTTATTGTTTCAACCATGTGTTGGCATTGTCCAAGGACACACCGGTAGCATTGTGAAGACCCAGAGCGACACCGAAAGCGGCTGGGTGGTTAGGGTCGTAACAGGCTTTTTAGAGTTTTTGCAAGGAGAGCCATCTGGCGCTTCTGGTAGGTGTACTAGTGACATGCGTACTGAAGATTTTCTTCTTTCTCGGGCGATGGCGTGGACAACACGTTCCATCGTTCTTGATTACCAATGGCTCCGCGCCAAACCATCCCACGGGAGTCTGGGTATTCTTTCGCCAACGAACCAAATCGTTCACGATGTCAATAACATTGGTGTTGGGTACGCGTTCCCCATTCCGGACCAATTCCATATGTTTCAACAAAAGGCGAGCTCGATGTTGATGGGGTCGGGGGACCGACTCCATTGGTGTCTCCGAGACATCTTTTTCTTTTTGTTCGGGTATGTTTTCGTCCAACAAGGGAATGACCTGTTTTCGTTTCCTTTGCGTAACGATATAACAACTGTCCGTACCGCTCCATTTTATTTTCGGCGGTCAGGATCGTTTAACACGTGTTGCATGTCTTGGTGGACATTTTTGACGGCCTGCTGCAGTGGATCTCGATCGTGCGCGGGTTTGACTTGCCTGACTTCGACGTGCTTGACGTCGTGGAAAGGATCGAAACAATCGGGCGAAGAATCCCCCTTTTTGTTGTACGCCAGAAGTCGCTGACGGGTCCTCCAGGGTGTTTTAGACGTGCCCAAAGGTCGTAAAAGTAAAAGGGGACGGTCTTTCGGTGCAGTGTTCAACAGATATTGCAGTGTCTCCATGACTGAACTCGGGGTCGTTCTCCGGTTCCCTTTTTATACCTTTCTGTCCACTGGGTTATCCACCAATTATAGTTCGGCAGCCATAGCGTTCGCTTTATCGTGCCTTCTAAGGAAGGGATGTTTACCGCCTCGTTGTCCTCCCAATAGTTTAGATACCAAGGGGGCCACAGCTGGGAGGGGGCCAATTTACGGAGCAACGTTCGATGTTGGTTCAATTCTTTGGTACCCAGTCCCCTTCTGCGCTGTGCGGTCCGTCGAACGAATTTATTTCGTTTTTTGCCTCTTTCCTTCTATCGCAGCAAGATATGAATCAACACACCTCCAAAAAACAACGTCCCCCGGGTTTCATGTTCAGGGAGAGTTTCTCGGTCGTCGGCATGTTTCTCTCAGTCACTTGGGTCAACACTTGTCGATTTCTGTCCATCCATTTCTCGGTCGTCGGCATGTTTCTCTCAGTCACTTGGGTCAACACTTGTCGATTTCTGTCCATCCATTTCTTGTGCTGGGCGTGCAGTTGTTGGATGTTTACCCTTTAGCAACTGCAACAATCCAATACGTGCCCGGCCCGTATTCTTGACCAACTGTCCATAAGCTATATCGGGAGTCAGATGTTGTAATTTGAGAATGAAGGACTTGGGTCCTTTCATAGAATTCTTCTTTTCTCTTTGTGGTCTGGGAATGATCGGAGAGAGAGACCGAGAAGGGGAAGGTGGTGACGTGGGGAGTGGAGGTGTGACCGGTTAGGTACGGAGTGGTGGTGTGACCGGTAAGGAAGACATGGGGCCCATGGGTGGTGTCAACGAGGAGGTAACCATTGTGATCTGGGGGGCCCTCATTTTCGGGCGAGTCTGACTTCGTACCGTGGGATCACGATGGTCCGGTGCCAGGGTCGGGAACGTTGCCCTGGGAAGGGTTGAGTGTGGGTGACATCTTCGGGCAACTAGTTCTTCCACTGACCCAAACTGGAACTTTCCGGGGGACTCCATGACGTGGAGTGGTATTGGTCGATGACGCTATCGGTTTCAAAATAACATACGCGTTCTCCCAACTTTTCCAAGACGGTATAGAGGTTCAAACGGATCTGGGCAGTGACAAAGGCGGCGACAATCACATTGGTGATGGGGCAGGGTGCGACGTGTTCTTCTTTCCTAAGCGTTTCCACCAATACCATGTTATCGATGACTAACTGCACATTTCGCACGGTCTGAGTCACGTCCAACATTTTTTCAAAATAGACGCGTGGCTCCGTGATGTACTCCGTCATGGGAAAGTTGTCTCTCTGCTATGTTAAATTTCCCCCATGCTATGTTAAGTTGCAGCTTACTAAACGCCCGCATCCCTTTGTTGGGTTTTATTGACGCGGGATCCAGAAGTCGCTGACGGGTCCTCCAGGGAGTTTTAGACGTGCCCAAACGTCGTAACACGGGGACGTCCTTTTTCAAGCGCTTGACTTCTTTGTCGGTCACAGGAACGTTGTCCTGAATCAGGTTTCCAATACACTCACGCACACCGTCGACGATGGGTTGGGTCTCGAGTAAAAGGGGACGGTCTTTCGGTGCAGTGTTCAACAGATACCGCAGTGTCTCCATGACTGAGCTCGGGGTCGTTCTCCGGTTCCCATTTTATACCTTTCTGTCCACTGGGTTATCCACCAAATAGTTCGGCAGCCATAGCGTTCGCTTTATTGTGCCTTCTAAGGAAGGGGTGTTTACTCCCCCTGTCCTCCCAATAGTGTAGATACCAAGGGGGCCAAAGCTGGGAGGGCCATAGCCAGCAATGCACCGATGGCACCGCACTGTTGACGTCGGTTGATGTTCGTGGATTAGTCAATTTACGGAGCAACGCTCGATGTTGGTTCAGTTCTTTGGTACTCAGTCCCCTTTCGCGCTGTGCGGTCCGTCGAACGATTTTATTTCGTTTTTTGCCTCTTTCCTTCTGTCGCAGCAAGATATGAATCAACACAAGAGTCATTTCGAGGTACATGTCCCCCTTTTATACTTTTTGGACGTAGACGATGGGCGGTTCCACTTTGGGTAAAATGTTGGATCTCAGTCGCAAAGCTTCGGGCGTGTCAGGCTTCAAATCAACCAGTAAGTAACCGCGAGGGGTACTCGTCGCATCTTCATAATCTTCTTGCATATACTTGGAGCGGGAGGGGTACGGGCCAACACACCAATTTGCGAGGCGTCACGGAGATTTTTGAACAAGACCACGTAATGAGTATTCAGGCCGATGGTACGCTGTTGCTTGTCAAACACGATCGTATCGTGCCTGACAGGTCTCTCAAAAATACGAGTTCTCCACAAAGGCGGGTATGGAGATACTGGCGTCGTAATGTCGATCGTGTAAATACAGGTGCAGGTGTTTTGGTGTTCCGGTGACGTATTTTGTTTCCCGATAGATGACCTTACCAAAATGCTTCGAGAGAAAACGTTGACATCCTTGCTCTCCCAAATACTTGGCGTACAGGTCCCAGCTTTCCACACTCGTGCAGGCTTGCCTGGCTCCACCGAAGGCCTCGATGAGTGCTTCCGTTTTCCTGGTCTGCCATGTTCGGGGTCCTGTGTTGTTGGTTAATCTCTTCTTCTCTCTTTCCCATTCAGGTGTGTCCTGTTTGTTCGCAAAGTGACGAGCGACGACACTGGCTCGCTGAAAACATAGTTCGTCTCTATTCTTAATGAGGACCAGACATCTCCTTTTCTTCGTCGAAATTAGCACTGTGTCTCTTCTTCACGTTTGTTCCACCGCTACCTCTGCCATCGGGAGGGGACATGTGACAAATACTCATAGGCATGCGTTGATCCAGTCGAAATTCTTCATTACTCTGAAATAGGGCAGCCACTTTCTGTAAAACGTCTTCGGCTTTTAACAAGCGATGTTGACGGAACAGGAACCAGGTCGGTGATTTGAGTCCTGGGTGACTGATGGCGACTCTAACGTAGTCACTTTCTCTGGCGTCCAAGGTTCGGCGAATTTCCTCAATGATGGCCTCAAAAGTGTCGTGTAATTGTGGTAAAACATCAATGGCCAGAACGTGAGTCCAATCTTCAAGAAAGTCTATTTCCACACATAGCGATTTGGTCCTAAACAATCTGCTGTATCTTCTGTCCACGGGTCGTAAAGATAAACTCATCTTGCTTCGCTCGGTGATCGTATTAAAGTGCCAGAACCTGTCGAGTCCCGTCCCTTTATCCCCCTAAATTTGTGACGTCATATCCATGTAGCTGTGCAATACTGGATTTCCCAGACGTCTTTTTTTAGCACCAAACGTACACCCTACGCTGTATAACGTTGCATCACGTCTATATTTAGCCCCAACGTTCAACCTACGATGCATAACGTTATTCTCAGCACTGTGACGTCACTCCATAAATGGACTCATCTGTGACGTCATACCCCTCAAACAGATTCGTCTTTACGGTTATAAAACGACATATCACCCACATCTCTCAGTATATCAGAATGTCTGCTCCGGTCTTACGCATCGAAGACAACCGTCACTACCCCCGACAATATCTTCGTCCTATCTGACGAGGTATTCAAAACACGCCCCCAGGAAAAGACCTGACGAGGTATTAAAACACCTCCCAGGAAAAGACCTCCTCCCGAATTAGTGAAGGCCATTAGACGCAACCGACATAAAGTGCGTCGTACCCTCACATTCTAGTGCACACATTCGAGTCGCGCCCCTCTTTCTCGGTCACACGCACGTGCAAAAAAAAAATTGCCACACAAGCGTCCCTACTACTTTATGTAATGCTTTCTGAACAAATTACTTTACAAGACAACATACATTACATGAACCAACTATCTGTCAGAAGTGTAACAAAGTTGGGACGAGACTCTATGGATCATATTCGGGGGCGTGATTATGCTTTTATCTAATAACAAAATAATATGTTGGAGGGGATATTAGAGCCAGGTTTAATATCATATATATATAATACTTTAGTATCTAATTACATAATAATATAATAGTTTAAAGGCTCAATACCACTCTTGTTGTAACTGAATAATATGTCCCAGTCTTTATTCTGGTCAACAAATGTTTTACAATATTCCAATTAATTGATGATACAAATTTCATCTTAACACACCTAATTTAAAAAATTGGAAAATTCAACTAAATGATTTGAAAAGCCTAACGTAATACTTTTCAAAAGGGACTTGGATTTTAAAATATTTTCGAACCCCCTCGACAAGTAAAATATGATGTAATGGATAATTTACACAACACGTAGGACACTTAAACATCTAGTGCTTACAATAAGGCTTTTTATTTATTTTCTGGAGCTGCCGAGCCAGCAAGATTGTTATTGTCCCCTTTAGTTCAGTCTCTTCCTCCCCAATGTTAATCGGACCCTGAATAAATGTACAATACTTAAACATGATATATTCCTCTATTAAATATCTTTCTAAAAATGACTTTATAAAGGTCAACATGTTATTAACCCGTGTTGAAACTATGTTAACCGTGAAACAAAATTGTGCAGTTTTACTCTTGTGCTAATACAAATATTTAGATTAGTTTAATACATAATCGATTTCATATTTATTAGTTCGTATTGGTGTCAGGGAATGTCATTCATAAATAATTCGACCGTACCCAAATCAGAGTTTAAAAGGATATGACTTTAACAACTCCATCACACATATTTCGACTGAAATCCACCCAGCTGACTATGATATGACGACAAGCGGAGCGTGCAGTATTATGTGAAATGTATATCCAGGCGTTTGGTATTAAACCGAAACAAGGACGTCCTTTTTTGACTAAAATCAACATTTAAATCTTAAAATCAACATTTATATCTTAAAATCAACATTTAAATCTTAAAATCAACATTTATATCTTAAAATCAACATTTATATCTTAAAATCAAATCAATATTTGTTTTACAAATCAGACATTTGTCCTATCAGATTTGTAGAATGTATGTTTGTTTAATTTAAAGATACATTATGTAAGATTTAGATAAAGAACTAGCCGTTCTTGCTATAATAGTTTAAACATAGATAATGTAAAATGAATAATTTGAAAATTTCATTCAAATTACTCTTTTGCAAGCGAAGATATTAGCCTTTGAAGGTTTGACAGACGTGTGCAATAATTTCAACCACCGTAATAGTTGATCGAAGCTAAGACTCGGTCCTACATATTTGATCAAAGTATCGCTGAACCGTTCCAATCTTTTTAACATCGGAGAAATATGATGCCATTGAGAGTTGGTTGATTAAGGCATGTATCAGTTAATTAATGTCTAATTAATACCTTAGAAATCATATCAGGCCTACAGAAAGACCTTGCATAATGTATGTTTGATGTATAGCTAGCATGGAGGTCGGGTGTTCGATCCCCGCCGAGAAAGTTCATCTCGTTTTTCTAGCGTGATTTCCCCTTGTCACTGATGTCACATTGCAATTACTTAAGACCTATACGCGCAACGAATTATTGAAATAAAATTGAACCATATGTTAGTCCCAAAATAACCCGGTTTGTGTCGAGTGGATGTTAAATCCCCCACTACCGTCACCCCATCTCTCTCGTATATATGCTAACTCGATTCCCCATTCTTGTATGTTGACTTATTAAATGCCAGGTTGATGTCCTCTCATGTCATCATATGTTCCGGTTCGATGAATTTCAAAAATATTTTTGGAGATGCGTTTTAGAGAAGGGCTTTGCAACATTTGTATTTAGACATCTGTATTTGGAAATTTATTGTTCGAGATTTGTTTTCGTTGTAATTCTCTGATGAAATGAAGGCTAGATTTTTGATTTCCTAAAATCAATTTTATTTACAATCTAATTAAAATCCAGATCTATATTTCGTTTCGGTTTTTATAATTTCGATGGCCTACACTACATGTAGATCTAACAGGTTATAGCGGGAGGTCACGTTCAGCCAGTTCAGATGTCAAGCACGCGACATTTGACCCTTTAACCTTAGTCATTCGGTTAACCAATCAGAATCGCTGTTGTTTTGTTTTGATTACTATCGCTGATAAAGCCTACCCACAATTCCGCGCAAAAAAGGTCAAACCCTCGATTCGACAGACAATTTGATTGGCTGACCCCTCATTCTAAGCAGAAAACGAGTTAAATAACAAGTCTTTCAGATCCTACTGTCGTGCGGACAAGTAAAACGAAATTTTGAACTATAAAAAACGAAACGAAATAGGATCTGTATTTTAGTTAGATTGTTTTATTTAAATATTAAAATACAAATAAGTTATAAAAAAAAAATACATTTTGCCAATCTGATTTGACAAATGTCTGATTTGTAAAACAAATATTGATTTTAAAATACAAATGCATATTCTAAGTTACAAATAAATGTCGAAATACAACAACAAATGAAGAAACAAAAATTAAGGCTGAATAAAGAGCTGTTTGGTTGTCCATAGATATTGACTGTTGTTCTAAAGATCGTACTATTCCATATGTTGTTTTGTTACTAATAACAGAACCATGCCAGTTTGTCTAAAGACCTTGCTCTTGTTTATTCAATAATCATCTTATGTATTATTCCAGGTCGACTATATTATCCAAATGATCTCTGTCAAATCTCCCCAAAATATGTCAACAGCACATAATTATAGGAAACGGAAATCGGCCGAGGTGAACGAAACTAAAGACGATGAACTAAATGGGAAAAGAATGTGTTGTCTCGCACAAGAAAAAGATACTGCCCGAACCCCTGATTCCTCACAAATGACGATCAAACAAGAACCTGGTGAGCTTGTCCCAGCAGAAGAACATGCAGCGGCATTGGAAAGAATAAAATACCTAGAGGAATTAAATGAAAAACTCTCTAAAGAAATCAAGGAATCCCGTGTGAACAATCAACAGTCTGTTGGGGTGGTAGCTGAGTCTAGTCAGACATCCCTGAAAGAAGGTGAGGTTTGTCATGGTTTGATTTATCATATCTCCATGTGGATAACCTAACTTTAGCTTACCTTATACCCAACATATTAAGTTATACCTCGCGGTATACTTTAACCAAACTATAACATTAGGCCGGTGGCCTAACTCGAATATTTCGAGTGAACCTGGAAATGGTATACAAAGTTTTTTTTTATGATTGAATTTAGTTGTCTAGGGTGCCCTCTTTCAGAAAAGAAAAACAAATTTTACCCCCAAAATTCGACAATAACGCCCACAAAACTAGGTAATATTCAGTTTAATCCGTGAGTTGTGTGTCTGGTTGCAAACTATGACAGCACAAGCGAAAAAAAAAACTGTACATTTTGCGGGCAGAATTTGGTTTTAAAATGTTCAAAGCACAGCTTGTGCTATCCTTTTCAGGGCCGTTCCATGTGGCCCAAGAACATCTGATAGGCAGGCATGTGGTGTTATCAAATCACTCATATATGGTCCTATGTCCAGAAATATACTAAACAGCAAAAAAGACAAAAAAAAAAAAACCAAACAAATAACCTCAAAAAACGAAAAAAAAACCACGTCAGTACGATTTCAAAATCCGAGAGTGGCACAATTGATCATTCTAGAAAACGACTTACTACATGGATCAAAACAAATTTTAGTGAATAGTACATGTATGTTGAAATATTAGTGATTACATGTAACTCATCACTATTTCAATACACTACGAGAAGGTTTAGAGTCTGTACACAATTTGTTTATTAGTATCTGGAGTGTCAATTACAGCAGCGCAGTGACTGACATGGAGTGGACCAGACGGTTGATGAACGCCATTGATACAAGGAACCACAATCTCAGAAAAGCAATCGTGTTTGGTCTCGGTACGACGTTATTAAGTTATTAGAGACTTTTGGCAAGTGGAATTTTCCGCATCCGTATCACGTATCCGTATCGCCACGTGATACGTTGCGTCAAGGTAGTTTTAGAGTTTTGGCAGATTTTCGCGGCGTGTACATATGGGTAACTGGGCTAGCTTAGTTCTATTTACAGCATGATGTTAGTTATCTACCAAGATCTTCAGTACTAGTCAAGTGTCTACCATAACACAACATTTCAGCGTCTAAAAGTAGCAAAAAGTATGGTAAAAAGACGACGATGTTATATGGACCTTTTCCGTATGAAAGCTGTTCGATACGTGCTGCCGTATCCGTGTGCCGTAGCACGTATGAGAAATACACAAGCATTGTTGACGTCACACACAAAATCGATACGGATACGCGATACGGACCAGAAATTTACGCTTGCCAAAAGTCTCTAATATGGCCAGTGTATAACGTTGACACCGTTCTGCTGTTAAAAAGTCCAAAGTAAATCTGCCGGTGTGCGCACGGGAATTGGTCATGCTGGCAAACGTTGTTTCAATTTCAATGACGTGCAAAATGGGGTATGACATGGGGTCTGAGAGCTTGATCGATGTAGCGTACTGCTGTGATGCCGCTTTCTCTTCTGAACCAAGATTTTGGAACACTACACAGGACCCACTCTCTGGTTCGGGCCAAGCCCATCCCAAACCGTTATGCGTGGACCTCCCCATAGTCTCGTTCCATGACACATCGGTCAGAATAACGCTAGCCACACCGACGTCAATTTCTGGTCCTGCCATCTGCTGTCATACGCAATAACCGACTCTCATCTGTGACCAGTTCTGGTGTTGTTTGGCAAACGGTAGACGTTCACGTCGATGACGAGGGGTGAGGCCACTGTAAGGTTTACGGCAATGGATGTTGTCTCTGGTGAGACGTCGGCGCATTGTATCGGTACTGGTGGGCCTTCCGTGTGTTCCCACTGTCTGATATGCTGTCTCAGATGGCTGTGTGTGTGTGGTGTGTGTGTGGTGTCTGGGGGGGGGGGTATGCACGCCATGTCGCACAACATGCCGGTCTTGTTGCGTTGTGGTAACCCTTGGTCTACCAGTTCGGGGTCGATCATCCGTGATGTTGGTGGTCCGACAGCGTTGCTGAAGGATGTAGATGGTCCGAACATTGACTTGGAAGTGATTAGCAACAACTTGAGCAATGTGGCCAGCGTCGAGTCTTCCAAGCACTGGTTCATCTGAGCTGACGTGAGTCGTGGCATTCTGCTGACGTTGTAGTGTCAATGATTAAAACCAGGTATGAGGGTCCATTTTATAGGACTGGTCCCGGTGAACGTGCAGCATGAGTTACATGAAAATCACGGAGAACACATAACCATCTCAGAAGTCAGGTTCCGTTTTTCAGAACATTTCCTGTGTTCAATTCTGTGTTTGGGGGTGAAGTTGGAGATATGGCCACAAATATACAATAAAAACATTTGGCAAATTTTATGCAATGTGTCTATTCAGAGTAACATACAAAACTGACGTTTCTTTTGCTGCTTAGTAGATTCAAGAGAGTTCTATTAAATTGTTCTCATTGGCCGTTACGGAATAGTAAATTGATTAATTATTTCGCGATATAAAACACCTTGTTTCCATTTCAATTTATCAAAATTTCTATCGAAATTAACGAAATCTTTACAAATCATAACGAAATCTTTACTGATTTGTTCTGGATTCGGTTTGATCCCTGGTCTAATATATCTAATTAAAGACAACAAAGTAGGATCGTTCGACTGTTCCTGTCTCCTGTCCTTTGGCGTCATCCCATTTAAACCTCTGATATCTGGAACTATGCCAGGTGAAATAGTTAGACATTCAGCATAATTATCTATAATAGTATTACAAATTACCTTAATATTTCCGGTGCTAATATTATTTCCATTGGTATTAGTTGGCAATCTTGTAACCTGGATAATATATCAGCAGCTGTTTTATATTTTCCTGGTCTATATTGAATGTAAAAATTAAAAGCAGAAAGTGCTGCTACCCACCTATAGCTATGGTCAGTTGCATCTAGTTTAGCTGAAGTTAAAACAAAAGTTAAAGGGTTATTATCGGTGAATACTGTAAAATCGTTTCTGTACAAATAATCATGGAATTTCGCAGTATTAGACAATTTTAAAGATAGAAATTCAAGTTTGTGAGCTGAATAACTCAGTTCTGATTTAATTAAACTCAGGCATAAGAAATTAATTTTAGCATACCAGTTTGCTTCTGATACAATACTGCATAGTCCGGGAGCTAGGTAGGATTTATTCAATATGGATGGTGCAGATGATTTGTGATGTTGGTGGCGTATGACTGGGTTAGGAGACCCCAGAAACCTAATTCTTAAGTTCCGCCAGTGGAGCGTGGTAGGAGGAACCACCCATAGTACCCGCCGAAATAGGTGTATTCAACATAGAAGGGGAAAGTTCGGCTTCAATGGCATTTGATAGAGGCATATGTCCAGAGTTAGGAAATATAACTTAAGAATGGTATTTTTGGTGGAAAGGCCACTTAAAAAGAGGGCACTAATTATTAGCAATTTTTCGATTTTACTCTAAACAATTTTTCCATTATATCGTGATTATTCCAGGTATATAACACAAAGCTGCATGGACATTTTTGATACTGCTATAGTCCAGTCCGGGAGCTAGGTGGGTTTTATTCAACACGAAGGTTTGGGATGCTAGTGGTGTATGGCTGTATTAGGAGACCCCAGAAACCCAATTCTTAAGTTGCACCAGTGGTGGGTGTGGTAGGGGGAGCCACCCATCGTACCCCCCAAAATCGGTTTATTCAACATGGAAGGTGCGGGTTCCGCTTCAGTGGCATTCAGTGAACCAGGAAATATAACTTAAGAAAGGAATTGTTGGTGGAAAGGTCTTTTAAGAAGAGGTCAAAGGTCACCAATTTGCAATTTTTCGATTTTACTCTGAACTATTTTTTCGTTATCTCGTCATCTATTTCACGTATTTAACACAAAACTACATGGACATGTTTATATTGCTATTAGCAAAATATGATATAAAATTAATGAAGTTATTTTATAGCTATAAGTATCACATAATCTCAAAAATAACGAAAATATCACTTGGCTCTCATCGGTAATTAAAATTTTAGTCAACATGAAAAGTGCGAGTGTGAAACCAAGCCTAAATTGTACGGAATGATATCAGAAATCATTATCATCAACTTAAGAAAGAAATTTCTGGTGGCCAATGTACTTAAGAATAGGATAATGCTGGTGTGCACTCAATGACCCCTAATTAGAAATTTAATTAACATGAAAGGTGCGACATTGGAACACGGTGTGAAATGTAAGGAGTGATCATAGGATTCACAACCAATAACTTAAGAATGAATATTTTGGTGGTAAATAAACTTAAGAACAGATGAGATGTGACCAATGCCCCAAAAATTCAGTGACAAGTTGATGACAATGATTTATGATATCATTCCGTACAATTTAGGCTTGGTTTATGGTGGAATTGTTGACCGAGTGTCTGATAAGCAACTCAAAAGGGATCTAATGGTTTAGTAACCGAAATCCCACTCTGAATTCCAACCATCAGACTGTTGCAGTTGCATTTACAAATAATAATCGATGCCCGAAAAATGTCGCACAAAGTAGAGGCAAAATTTCTTAATCCATAATCAACTCAGTACAAATTCGTGGTATTCAATTAAAAGAAAGGTAAAATTAGTGTTATATTAGTGCTCGATGACAGTTAGGGAATCAAAACTAGACATGCCCGAAAATATTTCGGGTTTACAGACAGCGCCACCGGTTTTCTTCGAGAGGCGAAGAAACGGAACTGACCTTGTATGGACCCCCTCCCACCTAAGAAAATTTGGGAATATTTGACGGTCGCAAACGCGTTTTCCTGCTATTCCAGTCGGTAGAATTAGTGTTTAATTAGATTTCGGGCACTTTATCTTGCCACGTAGATGAAATAATTTTTTTTCACTTTACCCGTCTGCCAGAAAAGTCAGCTTGCCCAAAAGTTAGGGGGGCTGGCTCTTACGCCTATGCTAAGAGTCATTTGAAACATAGATCTATGTTTTGTTATTGGCGATAACAAGACCCAATCACCAAAAACAGTTTCTAAATTAGCAGTAACTTGTTATCATCGGCACACTCAATGTCTGACATTGTTTGAAGTTAATGCAAGGTTAAATTAGACAATTTTGATTTATAAAAGTCTTCGTTTATGGTGGAATTGTTGACCGAGTGTCTAATAATGCTTAACATAGTAAACCTTCAATTGCAATATTTGTCTCTTCTGCAGTTCCAACTAATTTACTCGAAAAGAAATACACTCGTATGCCCATAGCTTACTACGAAGGCCCATTAGTGCCAAACAAAAAATAATATTAATTCGTTTGAACGAATTAGTATCTCGTTTGAACGAATTAGTATCTCGTTTGAACGAATTAATTATCTCGATCGTATACAAATTCATATGGAAAATAATCACTGAGTTTATTTCACACTACGTTTCAACAAGTTCCTCTTGTCGTTATTGAAAGTGTAACACTATAGCGTTATTTTAGTTCTAAGAAAGGTGTTCTGTTTAAAGTAGCTAAGTCTCTAACTCAATATCATCCAAAATCTTCAACATTGAAAACACGTAATAATTATCATTTTAAATCAACATTGATGCTGTGATCTTACCGGAAAAAGATGGGCTTCTGATATCCAATATTTAAGACAAAATAAACATTTTACCATTGGTACACAAATCGAGTACCATAATGCATTTCAGCCCCAGCTCTAGCAAGAAACTCGAGGAACGTGGCTAGAAACATTGCACCAAATCAAACGGCGTATGTAGACTGGAATAACCAGACGCTAGAAATTTGCATTTGATTTAGACTGCTGGCTTATTTCGCCGAAAATAACTGATTTGAAATTAGAGTAAAAACGGAAACCATTGAATGTAAATCAGTTTCTATACATTCATATTACTGTATTATATGCGTTGCGACCCACTTATGTCAATTTCTAGGTCCCAGTAGTATGACCGCTTGTATACGGACGCTCGCACTTGATGACCCCTGCACTGAGTGACCCCTTGTCCTAGTTCGCGGTGACCTAGTTCGGTGTGACCTAATACATCGTGACCTGGTCGAGTGACCTAGTTCGCCGTGACCTAGTTCGCCGTGACCTTGTACGACCTAGTTCGTTTTGACCTGACAGGTGTGGTTATTCAGGTGCGTGACCGACAAAGAGGGGCGCGCGCGCGCGGGAAAGAGAGAGAGAGAGAGAGAGAGAGAGAGAGAGAGAGAGAGAGAGAGAGAGAGAGAGAGAGAGAGAGAGAGAGAGAGAGAGAGAGAAGAAGAAGAAGAAGAAGAAGAAGAAGAAGAAGAAGAAGAAGGGGGAAGAGAGGGCGGGAAACAACTCTTTTATACATTTAAATTTGGGGCCCTGAAAAGGGCCGTTGTCCTCACTCGAATAAAAGCACTAGAATGTGAGGGTACGACGCACTTTATGTCGGTTGCGTCTAATGGTCTCCACTAATTCGGGAGGAGGTCTTTTCCTGGGAGGTGTTTTTAATACCTCGTCAGGTAAGACAAAGATCTCGTCAGGGGTAATCACGGCAAGCGTGTGACCCCTGAGATACATGAGAGTATCCGCATTGCGGTTGTATTCGATGCGTACGACCGGAGCATCCATTCTGACAATGAGAGACGAAATGTGTGCCGCTTTATAACCATAAGGACGAATTCATTTGAGAATGGGGGAATCATGTGACGTCACATACAAGTATTGCACAACATGTGGGAAGTGTTATGCAATCATAGCTTCGTGCTTAAAGATGTGGATTCAAGTATTGCACAACACTATGTAACATTTTATGCTGACGCTAAGTATTGTACAGTGGTAATGACATAGATATGACGTCATCGCGTAGTGTAATAAAAAGGACGGGGCGCGATAGGTTTTCACAGACCATCAGCGCAAAGCAAGATGAGTTTTACATTACGACCCGTGGATAGACGATACAGCCGATTATTTAGAACCGAATCACTGTGTGTGGAAATAGATTTTCTTGAAGATTGGTCCCACGTTCCAGCCACAGATGTGCCACAACGACTACACAACACCTTTGGGGCCATCATTGAGGAAATTCGTCAAACCTTGGACGCCAGAGAAAGTGACTATGTTAGAATTGCCATCAGTCACCCAGGACTCAAAACACCAATCTGGTTACCCTTTCGTGAGTATCGTTTGTTAAAAGCCGAAGACGTGTTACAGAAAGTGGCTGCCGTGTTACAGAGTAACGAGGAATTTAGATTAGATCAACGCATGTCCATGAGTATCTGTCACGTGTCCCCTCCCGATGGTCGAGGTAGCGGTGGAACAAACACGAAGAAAAGACACTGCGCTAATTTCGAAGAATATTTGAAGAAAAAAAGATGCCTCGTCACCATAAAGAATGCCGACGAACTCTGTTTTCAGCGAGCTATTGTCGTCGCCCGTCATTATACCAACAAACAAGACACGCCTGAATGGGAAAGAGAACGGGACAGACTACAGAGGAGGGCAGGACCCCACTCGTGGCAGACGAAGAAAAGCGAAGCCCTTATCGATGCCGTCGGTGGAGCCAGGCAAGCATGCACGGGGATGGAAACCTGGGAACTGTACGCCAAGTATTTAGGAGAGCAAGGATACCAACTCAACGTTTTCTCTCGGGCTATCTTTGGGAAGGCGATTTATCGGGGAACAAAACACGTCACCGGGACCCCAAAACATCTCAACCTGTATTTACACGACAGACATTATGACGTCATTGCCTCCATGCCCGCTTTTGTGGAAAGGTCGTATTTTTGTGAGACCTGCCAAGTGGGATACGATCATGCCGAAGAACATTCATGTCACGTCATGTGTCAAGGATGTAAGACAATGGGTCCACCCTGTCCACCCGATCCCAACACAAAGACGTGTTATCGTTGTCATCGTGTGTTTATGAGCCGCCAGTGTTTCGACAACCATCTCGCCACCCGTTCCAGAGCCAAGTGCAGTATATGTTATCGATGGAAGAAATGCAAAAAGTGTCAAAAAGAGTGGGACGTCATCAAGGCCAAGCGTAATTTGGAAGAACACCGATGCGGAGAATACGAATGTTCCATCTGCCGAGAGTGGCACACGGCCGAAAAGCAGTTTTGTTACATCCAACCACTGAAATCACCCATCGACATGAATAAAGACAGGAAGACCCAAATCGACAAACTACAGAAATCAACGCTGACCCGTTTCGTCTTCTTTGACTTTGAATGCCAGCAAGATACCGGTGAACACATTCCCAACCTATGTGTCCTGCAAACCTGTTGTCACTTTTGTATCGACAACCAAGATCCCTGCGAGCACTGTGACATGTACTGGAATCACCAAAGAGAAATTGTGTTTAAAGGCCAAGACACGCTGGACGATGTGGGAAAATGGTTTTTACAACTCGCTGCTCACGGTACGGTGGTAGATGGTCGGAAACATGACAGTCACGAATCGAGTCCCGTGATTGCCGTGGCTCACAACTTTAAAGGTTACGACGGACTGCTGATTTTACAGACGCTGCACAAACATTCCGTGGCGCAACCCGAAGTGATTATGAATGGTGGTAAAGCGATGACGATCACTGTCGGTACGGTAAAATTCATCGATTCCCTCAACTTTCTACCGATGGCTTTACGGGACATGCCCAAGACCTTTGGCCTGCAAGAACTCAAGAAAGGTTACTTCCCTCACCACTTTAACAAACCGGAAAACGAAGAATACGTGGGCGCCTATCCTCCCGACACCGATTACGATCCGGATGGCATGAGTGTATCGGAACGAGAAAAGTTTCACGAGTGGTACCAACAACACAGTCACGACGTCTTTGATTTTCGTCAGGAAATTCTCGCCTACTGTAAAAGTGACGTCGATGTCCTCCGCCGATGCTGTGGTGTGTTTCGCGAGATATTTCTCATGGACACGGGAATCGATCCCTTCGAAAAAAGCTTGACCCTGGCCTCTGCCTGCAGTCGCGTGTTACGCACGCACTACCTCAAAAAAGACACCCTCGTCGTCATTCCTCGAGCCCTGATGCAAGAGCCGAAACCTGGTAAGGACTGGCACCGCTTCCAGCCTCGACATCAGTCCAATAAAGCCCTTCGATGGTTGGAATGGGAACAACATCAACAGACCATGGCAGCTTTCCGAAACCAGACGCCACTACCCAACATTCGACACGCCCGCAACGGTAGTGAATGCCGAGTTGGCCCTTATAGTTTAGATGGTATGGACACGACCACAGGTACGGTGTACGAGTTTCACGGGTGTGCCTTTCACGGTTGTCCCAAATGTTATCCGGGTCCCGTCCAAGACCTTCAGCATAAACATCCCTACGATCCATCTCGCAGTATGAGGGACTTGTACCAGAAGACCCAAGAGCGTCACCGTCGACTCCAGGAACAGTACGGTATGCAGACCATCCGCGTCATGTGGGAGTGTGAGATGGAGGAAGAACGACGCCACGATCCCGAGATGAACGAATTTTTACAAGGCTTGGAAGATCAGCAATGGCCCGCTCCCGAACCTCTGATGCCCCGCAACGCTTTCTTCGGCGGGAGAACCAATGCCATCCAACTGTTGGTGAACGAGTCGGTGGAAGACATGCGCTACATTGACGTGGTGTCCCTGTACCCTTACATCTGCAAGTACGGTACCTTTCCCATCAAGGAACCCACGATCGTCACACAACCCGATCAAGACCAGTGGCAGCAGTACGAAGGATTGATCCAGTGTTCCGTCTTGCCGCCCCGTGGCCTGTACCACCCAGTGCTCCCGTTTCGGCGCAAACAGAAATTGGTGTTTGCCCTGTGTCGAAGCTGTGTCGACGAACACATGCAACAAGGGGAGATTGCCGAATACCAACCTTGTGAGCACACCGACGATCAGCGAGCCTGGGTGGGCACCTTTGTCACCCTGGAACTGAAGAAAGCGGTGACCCTAGGATACCGAGTACTAAAAGTCTACGAAGTCTGGCACTGGAAAGAATTCAGCACCTACGATCCCGATGCCAAAACGGGAGGTCTATTTACGGGGTACATTAACCACTACCTCAAGAAGAAAATGGAAAGTAGCGGTTATCCCGACACCTGCCACACCGAAGAAGACAAGACCCGCTTCGTCAACGACGTGTACGACACCGAAGGTATTCGTCTGGATCCCGCGTCGATAAAACCCAACAAGGGGATGCGGGCGTTTAGCAAGTTACAATTGAACACAGCATGGGGTAAATTCGGACAGAGAGACAACTTTCCCAAAACAGAGTACGTCACGGAGCCCAGCGTCTATTTTGAAAAAATGTTGGACGTGACCCAGACCGTGCGAGATGTGCAGTTAGTCAACGATAACATGGTATTAATGGAAACGCTGAAGACAGAAGAACACGTCGCACCCTGTCCCATCACCAACGTGGTTATCGCCGCTTTTGTCACTGCCCAGGCCCGTTTGAAACTCTATTCCGTCTTGGAAAAGTTGGGAGAAAGGGTATGTTATTTTGACACCGATAGCGTCATCTACCAATACCACGCCACGTCATGGAATCCCCCGGAAGGTTCGAGTTTGGGTCAGTGGAAGAACGAGTTACCCGAAGATGTCACCATTCGAGAATTTGTAAGCGGAGGGCCAAAGAATTACGCATACCGCCAGAGCGATGGAAAAACCGTGTGTAAAGTCAGGGGATTCACACTGAATTATCGTGCTTCCCAACAATTAAATTACGTCACCATGAAGGAGAACGTACGGCACGTCAATCAAAACGAACCTCTGGTCATAGCCAATCCGTTCAAGATATTCAGATCACGTGACCGCCGTCTATGGACACGCCCCGAGAATAAGAAATATAAAATCGTGTATGACAAACGTTTCGTTCAATTCAATGACGATGGCCAGCCAAACAATACTTACCCCTACGGATACTGACTTTCGGGTCTCGGGAACATGGCGAACGAACGGAGAAGAGGACGAACCGGCAGAAAATACGGATATGATCGAGAAACTCAGAAGACGATGGCTCAACTTTCGAGTGTTGAAATGTTTCCGACCCATTATAGAAGAAAGGCAACACGGAGAGTGTATCGGCTGCACGTACGGATACCACAAGTGCACGTGCAGTGACTACCTCTGGGCGGACGAGCCGAAATCAAAAGACATCGATAGCGTGCTAGGCAGCATGGTGAATGATCCACAGGGTCAAGTTAAGACGTGGGAAACCGAACAACGATGGCAGGAAGACGTCATACAAACCTTGAGAAAGTCCTGGGTCTGGGCGGACGAGCCGAAATCAAAAGACATCGATAGCGTGCTAGGCAGCATGGTGAATGATCCACAGGGTCAAGTTCGGGTCTCAGGACGATGGCGAACGAACAAAGAAGATGACGAACCGGCAGAAAATTTGATCGAGAAACTAAGACAACGATGGCTCAACTTTCGTGTCGACCAATGCTACCTACCCATCATAGAAAAAAGTCAGCACGAGGAGTGTATCGGTTGCGAGTACAACCATCCCAGTCAGAGATACCACTCGTGTTTGGGACTAGGCGTCTCTTCCATAACGGGTCAAGCCTCACATCCAGTGGACGATTACAGTCACTACCTCTGGGCGGACGAGCCGAAATCAAAAGATATTGGTAGTCTGTTAGGCAGCATGGTGGATGATCCACAGGGTCAAGTTAAGAAGTGGGAAACCGAACAACGATGGCAGGAAGACGTCATACAAACCTTGAGAAAGTACTGGGAGATCGTTCCTGGCTTTAAGACACCTATGATCAAACGCAAAGATGGAGTGAATCCCATACGACTATGGATGGACGACTTGCCGAAGAAAAAGAAACGATGGTCTCTGGATCAAATGGATATCAATGTCATGTCCGGTAAACTAGGAGAAGGTTGGGAATCTATTGCCAGACATCTGGGAATCACTGAAGCGCGGATCGGTCAAGTCAGGATGAATTACCCTAACGATACACAGAATCAAATCTTTAACATGCTCAACCACTGGCGACAAAAATACGGTAATCGAGCCGACCTGATGACGTTTTTGGAAGCCTGTCACGTGAGTGAAGCCTTGGTCGATTGGGACGAATTGCAAACATATGTTGACAGCCTGGAAATCATAGACTAAACAACGAACCAACCAAAACGAGAGTCATTGCGCAATACCGATTGCACCACCAGAAGAAATAGAAAGAACGAATCAAAAGAGAGTGTGACGTCACGACCAAATGAGTATAAGACGTGAAGTGGCCGATTGAATTTTCATTCTTTCTCGATGGCGAGTCAAGCTTGTTACTTCTGCAACGATGTCGGCCACTGGTATAGAGACTGTCCAGCACGTTTCCAACAACAGCAAACAAGACAAGACA
Source organism: Patella caerulea (assembly GCA_036850965.1). Lineage (NCBI taxonomy): Eukaryota > Metazoa > Mollusca > Gastropoda > Patellidae > Patella > Patella caerulea. The sequence goes on along the minus strand of JAZGQO010000006.1, from coordinate 57,395,756 downwards.
GAACATCTTATGATTCTTACGGAACCCAACAAAGAACACCACAGCCAAGACAAGACAGACCAGCTTATGGGTCCTACGGAAATTGTTTCCTCTGTGGAGAAACAGGCCACTGGGCACCTCAGTGTGGCAAACGAACCGAAGTCCAAAAGGCGAAGAACGACGAAGAAAGACAAACCACCACAAAAAGAAAGTGTTACGGAGTCAAGAGACCTACCGACGATAACCACAAGTGCCTCAACTGTGGACAGCTCGGTCACGGTCTCTTCGAATGCCAAGAAGAAATCCAAACCGAAGACAAGTTTGAAGCCGTTACCAATCGCATGTTCGACAACAACATTTATACACCAAGAGAAAACGCCCGTAGTCAACGATACTGGTACTGGTGTGGAGAATCGTTCGAACTCTTCAGGCGATACCAGGAAAAAACGAAAGCGACCGACGAAGATGTCGATTCCACCCGCTAGTCTTCCGGTTACCAGTGAAGTCCCGAACAGCGAAGCCGTAAAGCCGATTGCCCAATGTCTCTGGCTGGCGGAGAAGGACGTGGAGAGTTTGACCCGCGCACTCATCCAATGTGCAGGTCCGAGAGATATGAGTGAAGTTTTGTCGTACCCTCCCTCTTTCGATATGAGCGAATGGGTACCCGTCGTCGTCACGCTTGCCGAGGTGGAAGACTGGCACCCACATGATATGATGCAGAAGCTTATGGGACAAGTCTTTTGGATTCCTCGCGTCCTGAGAAACGCAACGTGGATGACAGAACAGATCCTGAAGAGAAACAGTCCAAACTAACGTTCTTTTTTTCTATTTCTTTTGTATTGTATGCCATGCTTTTTGTATTGTATGTTTTTATTGTCACATAAACATTGTTCTTATTTCACTCCATGTCTGTTGTTCTGTGGTGAGAAGGTATAAAAGGCAGGGGAAAAGGGAATGGGGGTAAACAGCGCAAGATGGATGTGACGTTCAAACATCCCTTTACCATGTTGGTCAGTGGTCCAACGGGTGTTGGAAAGACGGTCTTTGTACAGAAATTCCTTCAAGCGTCCCTGTTCGACGTCCCTCCCCAACGCGTCGTGTGGGCCTACGGGGAATGGCAAGAGAGTTACAGTCGGTTTCCTTACACCTACGTTAAAGGCTTGACAGATATTGACGATGTAATGGATCAAGTCAAAGGTCCACAAGTCTTAGTCGTGGATGATTTGATGGGAGAAGACACGGAGATATTGCAAAAGTGGTTCACGAAAAAGAGTCATCACCACGACACGAGTGTCATTTACATCGTGCAAAACTTGTTTGACAAGCAACAACGTACCATCAGCCTGAATGCCCATTACTTGGTTTTGTTCAAAAATCCCCGAGACAAATCGCAAATTGGTGTGTTGGCCCGTCAGATGTACCCCTCCCGCTCCAAGTATATGCAAGAAGCTTATGAAGATGCGACGAGTACCCCTCGCAGTTACTTACTCATTGATTTGAAGCCCGACACACTCGAGACTCTGCGATTGAGATCCAACATTTTACCCGAAGAGCAACCTTCTATCGTCTACGTCCAAAAAGTATAAAAGGGGGACCTGTACCTCGAATTGACTCTTGTTTGTCACGATGGCTCGCACGAAGAATACACAGAGGAAACATCCACCCCCAGGTCTTCCCAGAGCAATGTTCCCGACGTTGGCACCGGATCTTCGCGATCCCACGGTGCGAAGGCCGACTCGCCCGAAAATGAGGGCACCTAGAACACAATTGTTGCCCTCGTTAACGCCACCCGCGAGTCCCTTGTCTCCCTTTCCGGTCACACCACCACGCCTCACGTCACCACCTTCCCCACCTCGACCCGTCTCTCCGATCAATCGAAGACCGAGGAGAGAAAAGAAGAATTCTATGAAAGGACTGAAGGCCTTCATTCGCAAGTTACAACATCTGACTCCCGATATGGCTTATGGACAGTTGGCCAAGAATACGGGCAGGGCACGTGTTGGTTTGCTGCAATGGTTCAAACTGGCGGCCAATCATTTGCTGAATGGTAACATCCAACCACTGCATGCCCAGCACAAGAAATGGGTGGAACGAAATCGACAGGTGTTGACCCAACTGACGGAGAAAAACATGCCAACGACCGAAAAACTATCCCTGATCATGAAACCCGGAGGACGTGGATTTTTCGGGGGTGTGTTGATTCGAATCTTGGTGCGATGGAAGGAAAGACTGCAAGAGGAAAGAAACAAGCAACGAAATAAATTCGTTCGACGGACCGCTCAGCGTGGAAAGGGATTGATCACCGAGCAGACGGACCAACATCGAGCATTGCTTCGTAAAATGAGTAATCCACGAACATCACCCGACGTCAAAAGGCGACTTCTCAACCAACAGGGTGGTGCGTTTGGAGCATTGCTCGCTATGGCTCTCCCGGCTTTGGCTCCCTTGGTATCTAAACTATTGGGAGGACAACAGGGTGGTAAACATCCCTTCCTTAGAAGGCAGGATAAAGCGAACGCTATGGCTGCCGAGTTATCTAAACTATTTGGGGGATAACCGATTGGTCAGAAAGGTATAAAAAGGGAACCGGAGAACGGCCTCGAGCTCAGTCATGGAGACACTGCGGTATCTATCGAACACTGTACCCAAAGACCGCCCTCTTTTGCTCGAGACCCAACCCATCGTCGACGGTGTGTGCGAGTGTATTGGAAACCTGATTCGCGGTAACGTTCCTGTGACGGAGAAAGAAATCAAACGCTTGAAAAAAGACGCCCTCTTGTTACGGCGTTTGGGCACGTCCAAAACACCTTGGAAGACACGTCGACGACTTCTGAAACAACAAAAAGGGGGATTCTTCACCCGGTTGTTCCGGTCATTCCCGAAAGATGAAATTCGCCAAGAAAATGAAACTGGTACCCTTCGACGGACCCACCGACGTCAAACCCATCGAAGTCAGACAGGTCGAACCCGCGTACGATCGAGATCCACTGCAACAAGCCGTCGAGAATGTTCACCAAGACATCCAACACGTGCTAAACGATCCAACTCTTACCGACGAAAATAAAATGCAACGGTACGGACAGTTGTTACACCGTTATCAAACGATGCAAAAGAAAAGAAAACAGACCATTCCCTTGTCGGAGGAGAACATACCCGAGCAAAAAGAAGAAACTTCGGAGGCACCCATCCTGGAGTCGGTCCCCCGTGTCTATCAACCTCGGGCTCGCCTTTTGTTGAAACACATGAAAGAAAAGACACCTTGGTCGTGGAACGAGGACTTGGAATTGCTTCGGAATGGAGTGCGCGTACCCAACACCAATGCCATTGACATCGTGAACGACTTGGTTCGTCGGCGAAAGAATACCCAGGCTCCCTTGGGATGGTTTGGGGTGATGCAAAGTTTGAAAGCCACGAACGTACCGCGCGAAGCCATCGGAAATCAAGAAAGGTGGAACGTGTTGTCCACGCCACCGACACGGACTCCGCCGCGACCCCCGCGAAAGAAGAAAATCTCCAGTACGGATACCCCTAGTACGCCTACTGGACAAGTCAGATCTGCGAGTACACCTACCAGGAGAGCCAGATGGATCCCTCTGCAAAAACTATAAATAGCCTGTTCCCATGACAAACATGGAACGAAAGCTGAAGAAAGTCTATTACGATCCGAAACACCCGGCCGCTTTCGGTGGAGCCCTGGGTCTCCACAAAGCTACCGGCGTGTCCTTAGACAAAGTCAAGACATGGTTGAAACAACAAAGGGCGTACACCTTGCACAAACCACTGAAAAAGAAATTCTCGCGGTCTCCCACGGTGGTGGCCGGCATAGATCATCAGTGGCAAGCCGACTTGAGTGATATGTCCGCCTTGGCCAAACAGAATGGGGGATACAGATATTTGCTGTGTGTCATCGACGTGTTTTCAAAGTACGCTTGGGTGTTGCCCCTCAAAAACAAGACGGGAAACAGTTTGGTGGACGCCTTTCGTCGAATCTTTCAAAGTCGACAACCCTTACGACTTCAAACGGACACAGGTACCGAATTCCTCAATCGAAAAATGCAGGCGTACCTGAAGAAGAAAAAAATTCATTTTTTCGTGACACACAACGTCGAAACCAAGGCCAGTGTGGTGGAACGATTTCAACGGACACTGAAAGAGCGCATGTGGCGATACTTTACTCATCGACAAACACAACGGTACATCGACGTGCTAGACGAACTGGTTCGGGCTTACAATGCTAGACGACATCGGACCATCGGTATGGCACCTAAAGACGTTCGCCCCGAACACGAATGGATGTTGACAACACCTCCACGTCCCCCGAAAAAGAAAAAAACAATGGATCTCGGTACGACCGTACGTTTGGCTTTACCGAAACATGGTGCCTTCGACAAAGGTTACTGGCCGAACTGGACTCTAGAAACGTTCAACGTGACACCCAACGTTGGTCCTGGTTACAAACTTTTGGACGAAAGAGGTGAACCCATACAAGGCACCTTCTATCCCGAAGAATTGCAAGCGGTCCAAGTCAACGATGATGAGATCTTTCCCATCGAAAGAGTCCTCGGAAGAAAAAAAGACAAAGTATTGGTGAAATGGTTGGGCTATCCGACGAGTTTTAATTCGTGGATCGATAGGACCAGTCTCCAAAACGTATAAATAGGAGCAGTACACAAAACGTATAAATAGGAGCGAGAAACGTCGGTGTCAGTCAACATGCAAGACGAAACCACGTCCACCACATCGCAGACGACATCTCACCATTGGTCGCTGTTGGGAAAACGCGTACCACAAGCGGAAATCGTCTTTGTCTGTCAAGTGATATTAGTGTACGTCGTGGCTGGAGTTTCTTTGTCCCAATTGGCCTTGAAACCCGACGGATCACAGACTACATTGTGGACAGCCTTACTCTCCAGTACCTTGGGTTACCTGTTACCTTCTCCGACCTTGAAAACCAAACACAATGAACAACGAACTACCCTTTTACGTCACGCTCCCTAGTGACAGTTCCAGTAAGTGGTATCCCGACAACACTATGTCCACGTATCGAACGCACTTGGACCCCCCACTCCGTCTCGATCATCGGGAATGGGAAGTGGGTCTGGCCGTGGCCAGCTTACCCAAAAAATGGAACAATGTCGATTACCTATACAACACGATTGGCCTACGTCTTCATCCCTGGGAAAATTCGATTGAAGAACCCGAACAAAAGATATGCCTGGATCGCCTAGACGTGGATCCCTCGTACTGTTTCAAAGGTGTAAAGGACGAAGAGATCAAGGGATCGGTCGAAATGGAAACGCACATCAAGAGCGACGACTACGAGACGGTTGAGCACATCATGGATGTCCTGAACACTCAACTAGACGGTTTGTGGAAACTGTTCCCCATTCGCAAGCACCTCGGCGATCAACCCGTCCGCTTAGATCCCAACAACAAGGAAATGACCGACCACGAAAAGCAACAGCAAAGAAATTACGAAACTCGAGAGATGATGCGGCAAGGGGCCGAGCAAACAGGTCCCTTCGTTTCTTTCAAGAAAGACCACACCAGAGACAGAGTGTACCTGCAGATCAACCACATGGAAGCGCTTTACTACTTTGACGTGTTGCCGAAAATCGAACTCTGCCTGCATGGCCCCGTCGTGTCCATGTTGGGGTGGCCTGGAAGCGATTTGTTGATTTCCCTGCAGTCAATAGCTTTGACCGGCACGGATGGCCAGAGTCTACGACATTTCTACGCCGACTACCCCCCACACTTACAAGTAAAGTACGATCTGTTTTACCTGTACACGGACATTATCGAAAACCAGATTGTGGGTGACATGACGGCACCATTGATAGATGTGATTCCCTTTGATCAACTGTATCATCGTCCTTCCAGTATTCATTACTATCCCCTGCAGTACAATCTACTAAACTCCATTGGGGTCTATATAAGGAATGGAATGGGCGAAGCCGTGCCATTTATCGATGGTAAGGTGGTACTCCAACTTCATTTTCGCCGTCGACGATGATTCGGGTGTACAAAAGCGGTACGCCCAGGCAGCGAGGGTCCGGTGGTAGTCCATTGGTGTACAAGGGAGGAATTCTGCGACAACGGGGTGCCGGGCGATGGTCTGGATTGTTGAATGCCGTTAAATCGGTCGGAAAGACACTGTGGTCGGCCGGCAAAGCGGCCGTGAAAAAAAATGCAGCCCAAGTGCTACCCAAAGTGGGACAGAGCGTGCTCGACGCCATCAGTGGTCGGGAAAAATGGAACTGGAAGAAAGTCGCTCAGGACACGCTACGGCCCGCAGTGTCAAACACAATGTCCGACACACTGAAGAACGTGGTCGCACACCTGGAACCTATAAAAGAACCCCCGCGATACCCGTCCACTTCACATCGCCCGAAGAGGAAGAAGAAGACACAGGTCACCTCTCACAAACGACGCAAACCAGATATCTTCGACCATGGCTACGCAGGTAATGCGCAATGATTCCTGTTCCTGTGCGCGGGACGAATTGCAGAATTTGTTCAGTGTACCCGACACGCAGACGGCCATACACAAGGTGACCCAAATCAGAAAGTATCCTATGACGCCCGATCTGAACCACGACGGACCCATCGAATTTTATATTTCCAATGCCACCACCGATTTCATCGATCTGGCCAACATGACACTGCACGTGGCCCTGAAGGTGACCAAGAATGATGGGAGTGACTTGGATGCGGATAGTCAAGTGGCACCGGTCAACAATCTGTTTCATTCGTTGTTCAAAGACGTCAAATTACGCTTGGGAAAAGATGCCGAAACCTTGGTCACCGCATCTCTGCCCAACTATCCCTATCGGGCTTACTTGGAGAATTTGCTGAGTTTTGGTAAGGGAGCCAAGAACGATCACCTGTCAAAACAAGTCCTGTGGGAAAAAGATACCGCCGGGCAGTTCAATTCCACGAAATCCGTCGCCACCGGTGCGGACGGTGCACGGCAGGCCCCGGTTAACAAAGGATTGGAACAACGCCAGAAAACCATCGCTGCCAGTCGCACCTTTGAATTGCAGTCGCGTCTACACTTGGACATGTGTTTACAGGATCGGTACCTCCTGGACGGTGTGGACCTGCGATTGAAATTGGAAAAGCAATCCCCGAAATTTTTTCTGATGTACGGTGAAGGCAACGATGCAGAAGACTACAAAGTCGAGTTCACCAAAGCCTACCTGGATATCCCATTCGTCACCCTGGCTCCCAGCACCTACACACGCGTGGTCGAGCAACTTCAATCCTCTAACGCCAAATATCCTCTGAAGCGTGTGGTGGTCCGAGACATGGTGATTCCTGACAATCGCACTAGCCACGTCCTAGACAATCTGTTTGTCAACGAAAGCCTGCCCAAGAGATTAATCGTGGGTATGGTACGTAACACGGCCTACGACGGAAGAAAAAACAGAAATCCCTTCCAATTCGAACACAATCAATTGGAAAACATCAAACTGACCAAGAACGGGGAAATTGTGGACGAATACGACGTCAACTTTCCCCAGCGACAAGCCATCGCACCATATCTGGATTTGATGAAAAGAGTGGCCGTCTTAAACACCCGAGAAGACCTGGACCTTCCTTTCAACGACTATATCAATGGGTACACTTTGTATTGTTTCGATTTGACCAACGACCACGGTGCCGACGGTTACTACTTTCATCCGAAAGCGGCGGGTAACCTGTCTTTGGAACTCAAGTTCGGTGCGGCCCCGACCAATCACCTCAGTCTTGTTCTGTTTGCCGAATACGACAATGTCTTGGAAATCGACGCTAACCGACAAGTCATCACCGATTGGTGAAGCTCTCTCCAATGAACAATTGACACGGGCATTAGAAAAACACCTCCCTTCTAACGTATTCGGGGGCGTGTGGGCTCGTAATCACCTGTATACACTGCGACCAACCTCGTATCCCAAAGCCTACGTCATCAACACGGACGACGAAGACCAACCTGGTAAACACTGGACCGTGTTTGTGTGCGAAAAACCAGAACACGTTACCTTCTTTGATTCCTACGGCAATTCTCCTGATGTCTACGGAGAAGCCTTTCGACGTTTCGTCCAAGATCTGCAACTCCACTACCAACCCCGATGGATTCAAGGACTCGACAGTGTCGTCTGCGGACATTATTGCTTGTATTATTTGTGTCATCGATTTCACGTACCTTCCCCTCGTGCCCTTTCTATTTTCGGTCATGTGTATCGTGTGAACGATATACTCGTCGAACAATGGACTAGGGATCATGTTCCCGATTTACAACCGGAACAGAAGAAAGGACAAAGATGCCGCTGTTTTTTTGCTTTGTAAATTTGCTTATTTTAATGCATGCTTTTTATTTCCTTCAATTTTAAGATTTCTTTTGTAGTTTTATGGTAACCATTTCATATAATCCAATTCTCTGTAACTTTAGTTCAATAAAATGCTTTGTCAGCAACATATCACGTGTCTGTTGTTTTTTTCACTCACGTCTCGCCCTCTGATTGGTGTAAAAATGGTATCGTCCCAGCACATTAGACTCGTCCCGAGGCATAAATTGCAGCATCGAAGCCAAAAGAAGTCACAGTCAAAATGGATCGAAAAGATTACAGATTTTGTCAGACTTGTGGGGGTTACTACAATGTGTTTAGGGGTAATCGATCGGATGCTGATTACCTGATATGCTTTTGGTGTGGGATAGAAATTGGAAATACCTGTCATAGACGACACAAACATCTTGTCAAATGCCCAAAGAGACCCATACCACTGTGGTCAGATCATCCAAGATGTTCCTGTTAGTGTAACATGAAGACCAACGGCCCTTTTCAGGGCCAACTTAATCAATGTAAAAGAGTTGTTTCCCCGCCCCCTCTACCCCCTTCTTCTTTTTCTTCTTCTTCTTCTTCTTCTCTCTCTCTCTCTCTCTCTCTCTCTCTTTTCCCGCGCGCGCGCCCCTCTTTGTCGGTCACGCACCTGAATAACCACACCTGTCAGGTCAAAACGAACTAGGTCGTACAAGGTCACGGCGAACTAGGTCACGGCGAACTAGGTCACTCGACCAGGTCACGATGTATTAGGTCACACCGAACTAGCTCACCGCGAACTAGGACAAGGGGTCACTCAGTGCAGGGGTCATCAAGTGCGAGCGTCCGTATACAAGCGGTCATACTACTGTCCCAAAAGTTAGCGATTTAGCTCCTTTAATATAGAGATTCTTTACCTATATGATGTGTGATGAAAACTTGGGTAATGCTATCGTCCAGTCATCTCGTACAAGGATTAGTACAATTGATAACTGAATAGAATAAGGTTGATGCAAAATAATGCCTAAACCAAACACATACCCAACAATGGTAATTGTCCGAATAGATTGCGCATTATACTTACTTACAGGCGATAGCTGGGTTGATTTAACTCAGGCATCATAGAGGGCCCGAGAGAGGAACATCATAACCTTCTTGGCTTGGAAGCTGGGATGAACACGTCATCCTAGCGCGAACGTTATGTAGAAGTATCATGACGTACGTGGCTTTTGCCACGTTTAAACCGTTAGGTCTAAATTTGAAAGGATAGTAAACTCAGACCATGGCTATTTTAATAACTCCTAAAGTAACTATCATAGATATTGTAGTTTCATGTATGTAACCTTTGTAATTTGCTGTATTCGATATATAAACATAGTAACAACATAAACGCTGGTATCACAACGTAGAGTCCAAGAAAGGTCTAGACAATAACATCAGACACCGTGATGTCACAAAACGTGTAATACCTCTGTGTTTTAATCAATCAGATTGTTTATATTCATTCTGTTTTTTTACTACTTATTACAGTTGTAATACCTTTAAGAAAACAAAGGGGTAGAATGGCGACAGAGGATCGAATGAAGATTATTAGCAAAATGCCGTTTCTTATTGAACAATTAAATCCAGAACATCTAATTTCTACGATGTTTTCCAAATTCCTCATCTGTGAAGATGAAGCTGACGAACTTAGAACAACATTTAGCACCAAGGGCAGAAAAAAATGTGCTGAAAATATGCTGTACATGTTAATCAGATGTGGCCCTTATGCCTACAAAATATTCCTGAAGTGTTTAGAGCTAACGGGCTATAGAAAAGTTATAGAGGAGCTAGAACCTAATTGTGGTAAGCAGAATTCATTTTCTATACTCAATTAACCTTTTGCTAGTTACTACACCCATGACAAATTATTACAGACATGGACATATTGTATGAGGACATTAGAAGATGAGCTAAGAGGTATAATAGACATTAAAATTCATATAATGAATGAAATGAACTAATATGAATGGTTTTTAAATGTCCATAAATTTCGTGTTTTTTTAATGTTCATCAATTTCATGTTTTAAACGTTCATCAGTTTCTTGGTTTTTATTGATCATAAATTTTATGATTTTTTTTTGTATAGTTTTTATACGCCAACATTTTCATGTGGACGTATATTGACGTCGTCTTTTTCCGTCCAAAGGTCTACGGGTCACAATTGTTATCTGATTTCAATGAAACTTAAAATATAGGTTTATCACCTTACGATCTCGGTTCCATTCGATTGGCATGTATCGGACTGTAACTTCGTGGATTTGGCCCCTGATTGTACGAAAAATCACGTTTTTGGCTTGTGAATACTGTAGATGTCAAAAAAACTTTTATACTTTTTGGTTTAAACTTGAAATGTATGTTGACAACCAACAGATCTCCTCGGCTCCTTTCGATATTCGCGCATATCAGATCGTAACTTCCTGAGTATGACCTCTGATTGTACGAAAAATCTCGTTTCTCGCTGTGGGCCCTCTAGAGGTCACAATTTCTATCCGATTTTGATGAAACTTAAAAAGACTTCTTTATATCCCAACGATCGCAGTACCTGTTGATATTTGCACATTTCAGGCCATAAGTTTCTGGATTATTTCCCCTGATTGTACAAAAAATCGCGATTGTTTTTAGCTTGTTCTCTATCCATCTCTTGCAAAATGTGGGGGTATCCTGCCTGGCAGCCGCTGGTTTTTAATTCCAATACAGGGGTAGCAGGCCGTGTCGTATTTAGATAATGGTAGGCACGACCATATTACACTATGAGACCTCTCCCATTTCCCCAGTTAATGATGTTTAAGACTACAGTGCGTGTAAGAAAGTTGAATAAAAGTGTCAAATATATTGATTTGAAGCCCTTTCCAGTATTTATCAGTATTTATATTTTATCCCCCGCCTTTTATGTTGACAATGTATGAACAGTTCATAATGTACAAAATTACAACTTCTATCTCATTGCTTTTAATTTTAGAAATATATGAGGGTAATATTAAATATCCTGGTCACCAGTATTATGAATTGATTGACAACAAAAATCCAAAACGTGAGGAATTTATTAAAAAGGCAGAAGTGAATTTAGAAGACATATACGAATCAACGGAATTAGTGGTCATTAGAAAACTGACGTAAGTAATCACAATATTATTTATGCAAGATCTAATCGTGATTCAACCGTCAAGACAACTAAGTCTATATACATATTACTAATTTCCATAGCCTTTTCCGTAAAATAAGATGACACTTTTCAGTCAATTAGCATGTACTTCTTATAAGTTGACTACTTGCGGGCCTACCATTGTTACCCTGAACAATCCATTGAAAACGGATGCGACGTGAACAGAATCATGATGTGTTTAATAGTTTGAGCTGTGAGTATCAAATTCCTTTTAGAGGCAATTAGTTACTGGATCTGACTACACGATAACACATACTGAAAGAATAATTACTAATCTATTTAGTTATCGTGAATCTAAGCTTTGGCATGCCTTGTCGCACTAAATTCGCGATTGAAGCAATTCAGAAATGTCCTATCGAATATCCACTTCGACATTCCAAAAATAACGAGACTTTATCACTCTTACCAATACTAGCCCGACAGTGAAAGGGCAATTTTGGTGTGAACCTTGCAGTTATTCTTGAGGTGTGTAGAACCAGAAACTGCGTTTTGTATACGCTCACATGGAAATGTGGACGTGTATGTCCGTCACCCATAATTTCTAACGCCAAAAGTTAACACCCGGTTGTTTTAAAATTGATATAAATGCTGTTTACATCAGTCAGATATAGAAGCCTATTGAATTCCAATAATTTCTGGTAATTACGCCTAGAGTTATGTCCCTTTGTTGCACCTTGTGAACGCGCTAACATCAAAAGTTATCTGCCGATCTTTATTAACCCTTGTGCGTACACGTCGCACGAAAAACGTTGTCGGTAACAAGGGGTAATCTCAGACCCCAGATATAAAAAGGGTTTTGGATGAATAATTTCATTCAAATACGATCAAACTACAGCTTCATATCAAGATTCAGGCTTGATCAAACTATTTCAGGTCTTATCAGTGACGATAGGAATTATAAGATTTTTTTGGAACCATACAAATCTGAAAAATATCGTAATTGTCATGTTCCATGCAGAATAGTCTTTTGATGGGGTTGGTAGTGTACCTTGTGTAGGGGGCGTATCACTAATGATATGCTTACATCTGCGGTCAATATGGGCTTTCGTCTTTTATGCGATCAATCTTGTTTTTCACGAAGTTAATAACAACCATTAAGATACTATTTCAACTTTATCTTTCTTTCCTTAGTTGCATTATAATATCATAAATCTGGCATCAATATCTTCAAACAAAATGAACGATTGACTGAAATATATAATTTAACAGTCATAAATAAACAGAAAATAAAGGAAAACTTTCCTACTGAAATCCTATTTGTGACAACCAAGGCTACCAGCAGAAAAATTTGACATGGAGCGTCTGCAGCACGCAATGACACAATGATCGAGACTACGCTGGGTACTGATTATCGACGTGGGAATTCGACTAACCTTTGATCAAAATTCACAATGAAAATTAAGTTACACTATTTATAATGGACATAATTCAATTCGGCAATTATAAAGGATGTACAAACCATAATTTAGGCCCTGTATTTCGACTTCGAATTGACAACTTTAGTTTGGAACTATGGAATCATTCTACCATGCTTTCTTGACTGCCATTAACTTTCACTTTCTATAATCACGTGACGAATTTATAATGAGTTGTGAAATCAAAATTTGGAACGGTCAAAGGGGAAGAACCACTGCCAAAAATAACCTAACAGACCACGATTCTTCTATAATGTATATTTTGAACCTTACACACCGGCTCCCTAATATTGTAAATTTACAAAACCCCCAACAATATTATTCAAATACACATAAAGGTCAAAATAAAAATGTAACTTTAAATAAAACAGTTCAAGCGCTCATAATAGCATTTTACTAGTTATTCTTACTAATCTACCACATATATAACTACTGTTGTACATTCCATGAACACGTTATAATACTGAGCATCAATAAAGATTTTAATAAAAGTTTCTATTTATCTTTCCTTCAGTTCTTATTGTTTCCTATCGTTTGAAAACACAAATGTGACTGTTTAAAATACACAGCAAACAGTCCATAAGCACTATTTTCATCAGTCCACTCATTATTACTTCACAACCTTACTGTCTGTTATCAGCTTCTAGGATTAAACAAAGTTTATCCACAGGTCTTTTTAAGGTAGAATTTTTAGTTTAAACATTCACAATTCTTACTAGTCCTTTCTTGTCTCTCAGTACACTTTCCACTCTACCAAGATTCCAGGAATTTCTAGGACTATTGTCAACCAGAAGGACAATATCATTGACAGCTATATTTTTCTGAGGGCGGATCCATTTTTGACGTTCCTGTAGGAGTGGAAGGTATTCCTTGATCCACCTCTTCCAAAATATATCCGCCATGTACTGGATTTGACGCCATCTTTTCTGTATGTAATTATCCGTCTTGCTGAAAATTCCTGGAGGTAATTCTGGACCCTTTCTAAGAAGAAGTAGATGATTTGGGGTTAATACTTCTAGATTCAAATCTCGCGGATCATTTTACAATTCAGTGAGGGGTCTACTGTTCACAATACTTTCTACCTCGCAAAATAGAGTCTGTAGACTTTCGTCATCCTGCTTAAATAATTGTTCCTTCATGATGGAATATAACACCTTTCTCACTGTTCTAATCATTCGTTCCCATACCCCTCCAAAATGTGATCCTGTAGGGGGGGCTGAAACTCCAATTAATGTGATCTTGCCTCAGAGTTTTTTCTATCTGGCCGATATTCCATTTCTCAATCTCCATTCTCAATTCTTTCTCTGCTCCTACTAAGTTGGAACCATTGTCTGACAAGATTTGTTTGACATTTCCTCGTCTAGCTAGAAATCTTCTAACAGCATTTATGCATGAGTTGGTATCAAGTGAGTGGGCTACTTCGAGGTGAATGGCACGTGTCGATAAACAGGTGAAGATGACACCGTACCTCTTAACCAACGATCTTCCTCGTTTGACCTCAAATGGACCAAAGAAGTCTGTTCCAGTTCTAGTAAATGCTGGTTCTCCAATTCGCAATCTATCAGACGGGAGATCTGCCATTTTCTGGTTTGTGGCCTTCATACAATATCTTCTGCAGACAACACATTTAGATAATATGCTCCTGACAAGAGTAGATACGCCAACTATCCAGTAAATCTGTCGTATGTGGACAATTGTTGACTTTCTGCCAAGGTGGCCAACAGCTTTATGACTATCTTCTATTATACGTTGGGACAGCTGACAGTTCTTTGGTATAACAACTGGATGTTTCTCATGATAGCCAATAGATGCACGACTTAAACGACCTCCAACTCGAATCACACCATCTTCCAAGTAAGGGTCAAGTTTGTAGAGCGGGCTAGACCTTTTGAGTGGAACCTTATCCTTGAGAGATTGGAATTCCTGAGGGAAGTGTTTCTGTTGAAAATTACCAATAACTATTCTTTCTGATTCTACTAATTTTTCAACTTCTAAATTCCCGTTACTTATTGTATTCCGTTTCTCCTTCTCTATTATGGTTGTTATTCTGTTCCATCTATCGGTATCCTTATTACAATTCGTAGATTGTGCAGATAACTCCTTTCTTCTCTTGACCCAAAACTTTGTATTCTCTATCAACAAGAGAATGTATCCTAGAACTTGACATTCTTTCTACAATAACTTCAATTAAGCTAATATCTGGTTGTTCTATTGCTGCATTAACAGCAGGTTTGATTTCTGGGTCATCATCTGAACATCTTTCGTTTTTGACGGTAATAGGCCATTTATCTTCGTTTCTCATCAAGAAATCTGGACCATGGCTCCATAATTGAGTTTTAACAGAATCTTTCGGTGAAATTCCCCTTGATGCTATATCCGCAGGATTCTTATCAGTAGGACAATGCCTCCATTGATTTATATCTGATGCTTCTTTAATGATGGTTATCCTATTTGCTACGAATGTGTGGAAGCGTGCTTTGACACTGGCAAGGTAGTTGAGTACAGTCTGGCTATCCGTCCAGTAAAATACTTGATCTATTGTAATTTCCAATTCATCCAGCACTAATTTGGTAAGACGTACTGCAGTAACAGCGGCAGTCAGCTCCATTCTGGGTATCGTAATCTTTTTAAGTGGTGCCACCCTTGCTTTTCCCATGACCAATAAACAACTGACATGGCCACTCTGGTCTACCAGTCGCAAATATATCGAACAACCGTATGCTACTTCACTGGAATCCGCAAAGGAATGGAGTTGACTACTGACTATGTGCTTGAAATGAGAAGGTTTATAACATCTACGTATCTTTAACTGATCTTCTAGCTTTGGTAGATCAGTCAACCATTTCTTCCATTTGGATAAAAGTGAATCCGGTATTTGCTCATCCCATGATAATCCTAACTGGCATAACTGTTGCAGGATAAGTTTAGCTGGCAATATATAAGGGGAAGCAAGTCCTAAGGGGTCATAGACTGAACTTGTGATGGATAATATAACTCTTCTACTTGGTTTTCTTTCCTTAATGTCAATTTTGAATCCAAAATCATCTGATTCAGCAAACCAGGCGACCCCTAAAGCTCTTCCAACTGGTAGAATATCATGAACCAAATCTATAACCTTCATTTCTTTCGATCTCTCTTCCATTGGAACAGATTCTAGGACATCTCTATTGTTACTAGCCCATTTGGTGATGTTAAATCCACCCTTCTTGCAGAGCGCTTTCAATTCTTTTATCAAATGAATGGCCTTTTCTACAGTTTCTGTCGACTTCAGGCAATCATCAACATAGAAATTATGAAGTAGAGTATTGATAGCCTCCGCATCAAAGTTCTGACGATTTGTTATAGCAGTCTGACGAAGAGCCGAATTACAACAGCTTGGTGATGATGATGCACCAAAAAGATGAACCTTCATTCTGTAAGTGGATGGTTGTTTACTAGTATCTCCTTTAGGCCACCAGAGGAATCTCAGGAAATCTCGATGTTCAATTGGGACACGAACCTGATAAAACATTGATTCAATATCTCCAAGGATAGCGATATGTTCTTCTCTGAATCGTAGAAGTACACCTATGAGATTATTGGTTAGATTAGGACCAGGTAATAGGAGATTATTTAAGGATACACCTTCATAGACAGCTGCTGCATCAAAAACAACTCTGACTTTATCTGGCTTCTTAGGATTTGTGACGGAATGATGCGGAAGATGAAAGATGTTATAACTTTTCTTTCTATTGGCTATCTCTCCTGGTAATTCCTCAGCATGTCCTTTCTCAAATAATTCCTCCACAAATTTCTTGTAGTCTTCTGCATAAACTGGATCCTTAACCATCTTTCTTTTTAAACTTTCCAGACGTTGTGCAGCTTGATTTCTATTATTTGGAACCTGTACGTTCTCTTGTTTAAATGGCAAGGCTATCTCGTAATGACCATCTTTCAATTTTATTGTATTTTCTACTATTCTCAAAAACTGTCTGTCTTCTTCTGAGTTTTCTTTTTTGTCATCGATAGTTCTTTCTGGAAAATCAAATCTAATGGATTCCTGGACCAACTTATCCAACCCGTCCAAATCTTCTATTATGGATACCTCGACTCTGTTGGATATTAATTTTTCGTCTACAGTTTCACCCTCTCTAATTATGTTCCAAGGGATCCAACCTAACAGGGTTCTGGTAGCATGTGGTGTGCCTCGCGGTCCAATTCTAAACTCTATGGGATTGTATGCGTCAGGGATATTATTGCCTATCAGCAATCCAATCTCGATATCTAGATCTGGCAAATCAATGTCTTTAAGATGATCCCATTTTTGAATGTCTGCTCTCGTTGGGATGTGACATTTTGAGACAGGCATTTTAACTTTGGTATAAACTGATGGTAAGGAAATAAATTCAGTACTATCTAAATTGGATATTTCAAGGCCCTCAATAATAGTTGAGATCATCTCATATGGTACTCCCATTGTGTCTAAAGTTATCCTCTTCTTTCTCCCAGTACCTCCAATGGATCTGATCAGGCTAGTGGTGATAAAGGTTACTCTGGACCCAGGATCCATGAATGCATAAGTAGCAACTGAAGTGCCATTGTCTCTCATTCTTGCTCTAACAGGGACGATGGCCATCGTACAAAAACTACCGGCTCCCGTATGCGTACCTCCATTTGTAGACGAGTACGCATTCACAGCATTAGGTAGTGTTGCCTCTTTGTCTCTTTTCTTGAAGTTGTCGTCGTGCATCGAGAAGGGATGGAATCCTTTACAAAGACTACATACTATCCGCTGCATACAGAGTCTTACAGGGTGACCAGGTTTAAGACAGGCAAAGCATAGACCAAATGATTTTACATATTCCGTTCTTTCTTCATAAGGCTTTTGCTTTAATTTGATACAATCTGCCATAACATGTGACCGTTCTTTACAGTACATACAAGGTTCAGCAATAAGAGCAGAAGTTGGCTTATTAGCTGTAAGAACTGGGCCTTTAGTGGGCGTAGGTTTATCAGGTAATTTATTTGTAGCGAAACTTCCCTGTGAACGTTGATGTGAGATGTATGGCTTTGGTTTAGCTTGTTGCTGGTTTACAGTTGAAGGAGTTGACATTGCTAATCTTCCATATAAGGGGTCATTTGCCTTCTTACTTTCACTCCTAACGAATAATAATAATAATAATGACTTTATTTTCTGAGGGAACATATTTAGTACATGAGTTCTAATTTTCAACATGTCCCTCCTACTCTAAAACTAAGAATCTACATGGTAATGATATTTACAAAGTACATATATACCATATTATATAAGCTTATAATAATTAAAACCCCCTCCCCCCCCCCAAAAAAAAAACGAATCAAACAAACAATAAGGAGAGAAAAGAAAAGCAAATAAACATACATTCAGAGGGCAGAAGTAGTTAACAAGAGTTCGAAGATTTAACGTGTTTTACTAACTCCTTTTTAAAGATAAAACTTGAAGACGCATGTTTCACAGTTTGAGGTAGTGTATTCCAGAATACAGAGGCGGTGTATTGGAATGTTCTTGTCATTGCCTTTTTCTTACTTTTTGGAATTGCTAATTTATTTTGACTTTCTGATCTCAATGTCATGTTAGTTTCGGTCAATTTCGAGTTTTCACAGAATGTGTTATATAAATATGATGGTAATTTGTCTCTTAGAATTTTGAAGGTGAGCATTCCTTGATTGTATTGAATGCGTTGGTAGATTGTAAGCCAATTTAGAGATTCAAACAAAGGTGCCGAATGTGAATCAGGTTTTTCATCCAAAATGCTCCTTGCCGCACGCTTTTGGAGTTTATACAGGACTTCTAATTTACCTTTATTGGCACTGCCCCAAACTGTGGAACAATAATCTAAATATGGTAAAATATAGCCGTTGAAAAATAAAATTCTAAGATGGTGTGGTAAATAAGGTTTCAACTTTGTCAGGAGGTAGATTTTGCTGGATATGATTTTGGAAATTTTGTTAATTTGGAGATAGAGACGGTGTATTGGAATGTTCTTGTCATTGCCTTTTTCTTACTTTTTGGAATTGCTAATTTATTTTGACTTTCTGATCTCAATGTCATGTTAGTTTCGGTCAATTTCGAGTTTTCACAGAATGTGTTATATAAATATGATGGTAATTTGTCTCTTAGAATTTTGAAGGTGAGCATTCCTTGATTGTATTGAATGCGTTGGTAGATTGTAAGCCAATTTAGAGATTCAAACAAAGATGCCGAATGTGAATCAGGTTTTTCATCCAAAATGCTCCTTGCCGCACGCTTTTGGAGTTTATACAGGACTTCTAATTTACCTTTATTGGCACTGCCCCAAACTGTGGAACAATAATCTAAATATGGTAAAATATAGCCGTTGAAAAATAAAATTCTAAGATGGTGTGGTAAATAAGGTTTCAACTTTGTCAGGAGGTAGATTTTGCTGGATATGATTTTGGAAATTTTGTTAATTTGGAGATAGAGACGGTGTATTGGAATGTTCTTGTCATTGCCTTTTTCTTACTTTTTGGAATTGCTAATTTATTTTGACTTTCTGATCTCAATGTCATGTTAGTTTCGGTCAATTTCGAGTTTTCACAGAATGTGTTATATAAATATGATGGTAATTTGTCTCTTAGAATTTTGAAGGTGAGCATTCCTTGATTGTATTGAATGCGTTGGTAGATTGTAAGCCAATTTCGAGATTCAAACAAAGGTGCCGAATGTGAATCAGGTTTTTCATCCAAAATGCTCCTTGCCGCACGCTTTTGGAGTTTATACAGGACTTCTAATTTACCTTTATTGGCACTGCCCCAAACTGTGGAACAATAATCTAAATATGGTAAAATATAGCCGTTGAAAAATAAAATTCTAAGATGGTGTGGTAAATAAGGTTTCAACTTTGTCAGGAGGTAGATTTTGTTGGATATGATTTTGGAAATTTTGTTAATTTGGAGATTCCAATCACCAAAGCTTCAAAATTAACTGGTTTATTGGTTTCACGAAGTCTCTGTACTGTACCTCTCCATCTGTCGTGGAAGTGGAAGGGTAACTTCTGGACCAATTTACAAATATTATCAGGATAATCTAATACCTTAACAGCATCTAGTTCTATGATGGCATATTTACATTCAGTAAGCAACATGCTAAATTCTTCCAACTGTTTTGTGTTGTCGATCTTCACCAGTGGGAAATGTAATGCCTTTTTGACGTAGGCACTTGCTATGACATCTGGAGTTCCGCATGCTTCATACAATTCTGTAAGAGCTCCATTGTATCCGGCTGTACCTTTCAGGTGGCTGAGGCCAGCTACTATTCCACGTGCCTTACCAGTCGTATACTGATACAATAACGCCAGGCGATCATCATCAGAATCGCAGGTGTTGTATACTTGAGATTTAAATTGTCTCATAAATTGTTGATACTCAAGGGGATTACCGCTAAACTTCTCAATTTCTACTTTAGGTCTCATGAGGATCTTGGCTATAGATGTTAAGGATGAATCTGGTGTTGGTGTTTCTACTGGTTTAATAGTAATAGGTTTGTCAGGTACGAATTCAGTTGCTTGTGCATTGAGAACCGAGGTTTCATTCTTTTTCCTTGATAAGGCAACTGAATTATTAACCTCAGCAACTTCTCTATTTTGTCTTCCATCATCTTCTATTCTCTTCTTTCCATCTTCCATCTCTTTTAGGGCTTTACATTTGACGGTAGCTTTATCCAATTCAATAGACATCTGTAATTCCTCTTGTTCCTGTTCTAATTTCAGTTTAGCCTTTTCTAATTCTTGTTTTTTTCTTTAAAGCGGCTTTCTCCACAGTAAGCTCCAGTTTTCTTTGCTCCTCATGAAGTCGAGCTGACAAGACTGACGATCGGGTTGATGATCCAGTCTTGCGCGATAAGTTGCTCAAGTGTGATTTGACTGTGTGGTAGCTTTTACCGGAATAAGCTGATTCGGTTCCAGAACCATGGTCAGGCAATCTTGTGTGTTCCGCTATCCAGTTCTGAATCTTCGTTTTGAATTTTCGAAGTGCTGAATCTTGGTGACCAAATATTTGGGAATAATACTGGACATGTTGATCTTCTGTCTGGAGATCACAGAATTTGTTGTGTTCAAGACAGTAGTTTTCATAGATGTTCATCCATATTTTGTATTCCTCCCTCACTCTATCAACATCTGGTTCTTTTTCTTCTATCATTCTGTCTGTTCTGTTTATCTGTTGCTCTAATTTTTTATAAATCTTCTGAAGTTCCTTTTCCTTCCTTTCTAAATTAAACTGCAGAGATTTCTCTGTAGGCCTTTCACTCTTGTCTCTCCTTTGGGTTCTGTCTTTGTAAGCTGTGGAGTAGAGCCAATGTCTCCTTCCTCTCCTTCTTTCTGGCTCTCAGTTTCTAAATTTTCTGTTCTCTGAATGTCCATGTTCCTAGCTGCGGTTGAACTCATCCTTTCTATTCTATCTATCAATGAATCCACCAATTAATTCTAGCTGTATTATGTCAATGCACTATGTAGGGGGCGTATCACTAATGATATGCTTACATCTGCGGTCAATATGGGCTTTCGTCTTTTATGCGATCAATCTTGTTTTCACGAAGTTAATAACAACCATTAAGATACTATTTCAACTTTATCTTTCTTTCCTTAGTTGCATTATAATATCATAAATCTGGCATCAATATCTTCAAACAAAATGAACGATTGACTGAAATATATAATTTAACAGTCATAAATAAACAGAAAATAAAGGAAAACTTTCCTACTGAAATCCTATTTGTGACAACCAAGGCTACCAGCAGAAAAATTTGACATGGAGCGTCTGCAGCACACAATGATCGAGACTACGCTGGGTACTGATTATCGACGTGGGAATTCGACTAACCTTTGATCAAAATTCACAATGAAAATTAAGTTACACTATTTATAATGGACATAATTCAATTCGGCAATTATAAAGGATGTACAAACCATAATTTAGGCCCTGTATTTCGACTTCGAATTGACAAACTTTAGTTTGGAACTATGGAATCATTCTACCATGCTTTCTTGACCGCCATTAACTTTCACTTTCTATAATCACGTGACGAATTTATAATGAGTTGTGAAATCAAAATTTGGAACGGTCAAAGGGGAAGAACCACTGCCAAAAATAACCTAACAGACCACGATTCTTCTATAATGTATATTTTGAACCTTACACCTTGATTTGCTCTCAGATCTAGATTACTAGAATAACCAAAACAATATCATCAGTAAGAATGATTCCTAATACAAAGCTAGCACTGGTTGCATAACAGAATACACACCTGTAACTAGCAAAATGTGTGGACCCCTGGTGACCGACAACTTAATACTCGAAGTTTCTTGTCAAATGATGAATGTTGCCACTGACTCACATCCATTCTATTTACAGCATTATACTCGACAATTATGAACCAATTTCTCACAGACGTTAAGGATATGGTCGTGGGGTCCAAAAATACCCCTTGTATACGCACACGGGTTAAATTTATATACGTCATTTAAATTGGTAATTTCCGTTTATTACGTCTAGAGTTATGACCCTTGTTTCACTTTGTTGAACGTTGTGGACCTTCTTACGCCAAAAGTTATCATCAGGCCCCGAGTTCACAAAGCATTCTCAGACTTAAGTTGAGAATTTACTAAAAATTGTTTGTCTTAATTTAACTAAAATATAGCCCTTTATAAAACTTTTATTGTTTTAGTGTATCAAATACATCCACAAGAAACTATATGCAAAGTTTTGTGTTCCTGGATGAAAGATATTTCTCATAAGTAGTGATTGAAACAAAAAAACAAACCAACAAAAAACAACAAACAAGAGTCTCTTTATTATCCATTATGTATCATGTTCTATATTTATGTAATTATGTATGTATGTATATATTTTTATAATGTGTACATGTATGTAAATCAGAGAGAGGGGTTACACATAGGCATAGCCTGTTCCCCAATCCAAATTTAATGAATAAAAATATTGTTTAGAAAAAAAAAAAGTTGAGTAAGTTCTCAATTTAAGTTTGAGAATGCTTTGTGAACTCGGGGCCTGATCTTTGTGGAATTTATATACTTTATTTAAATTAGTGAAACGAGGAAGTCTGAATTTCAGCATTTCGGTTTATAAAGTCTAGAGTTATGGCCCTTGTTTCACTTAGTTGAACCTTGAGAACGCCAAACGTTATCATACAATCTGTAAGAAATTTATATGCATCATTTAGATTCGTGAAACGACGAATCCTATTGAATTTCAACAATTTCCGTTAATTACATCTAGTTGTGGCTGTTGTTTCTCTTTGTTCAATTTTGTCAATGCTCGACCGACAAATGTTAAATTTCGATCTGTATGAAATTTTTATACCCCAATTACCTACAAACGAATAAATATGTGACAACCAATTTGGTTGTTTTATCATGCATATCTACTTGACTATAGCCAAAACAATGAATTCCGGCTATGTCGGTATTTTCGAAAAGACGGAATAAATTTACTGTTCTGCACTGACTTGGTTAATAAAGGCGCAAAATTCCTGTCCTGTGAGGAGAATTTTGCTAGGACAGCCGCGCTACAGTCTACTCTTACGTGCATGCCATCTCGAAAAATACCGAGGAAATTTTCGGCTAACACCCTAAGCGAACCTGAGATCTCCTGGTAGCGAGCCAGCGTCTTACTCACTGAGCCACGGCGACTGCCCCACATCCAAATAACATCTAAACCGGTGACTTCAGGCCATAGACATGTTCTCAAAAGAATCGAATGTGGCTTTATGTTAATGCATTCGCCCAGGATATATTGGTCATGTTGAAATATCATTGGGTACACATCGTTTCCGTGTTATTGTGCTCAAATATTTATCTATTACAGTAAGGGTTGTGTTCAAGTAACTTTTCATCTGATATCACTGGGCTCAAAGAATGAAAACGAACTTCGTGAAGTTTTAGAATCAAAGGTGAAATCTGGATACATTGGTGATAGCAAAGTATCGACAGAAGGATTTTCATTTAAGAAAATTGAAAGAGGTATTGGTTACATGTCTTAAACATTTAACATCATTTGGTGCTATATGTACGACTTACTTCTAGCCATTCATTGACACCATTCTGCACGCGGAAAACAATCTACTTTGCTAAATGGCCGTCTTTTTCGCATTGCGGTTCTTACCTATTATCAAAACCTCAAAACATATGTTGTTACAATATTGAGTCTTTATATAAAGTTCTCGATGACAACACTGGTTTAACTTCATACGATACTTTTATTTTTCTTTAAACATGTAAAAACTTAGAGGACAATATTGGCGTCAGTCATTATCATATATGTGATAGAACTGATTAAACACATTCCAAATATAAGTTTAACACAGAGATCATTGCTACGATAGAGGAGTAATAAATGTTTCATGAATCGGAAGTGACGAACGCCAAAGGAAAACACGAGTTGTTCCTCTATATAATTGACTGAAGTGACTAGTGATAACAGATACATGGGCGAATTTCTGCTCACTAATAATCCTTCGAAGACCAAAAGTGGTTGTGTGACACTGTGAGAGGATATCTTACAATTCATAAAAAGAATTGACTGCCACAAGATAAGAGAACACGAAAGAAAAACAGATTGAAAGTCCGTGCATTAAAATGTTTTTATAAGGTAGGGGAGACCGGGGTACATTGAACCGCCATGGATATATCCTTTATAAATAATACTAGACAACCCAAGGCTATACATAAATGAGACAACTTCTTAGACCCATTAGCAACTTCTTAGCAACATACTGTAAATTATTTCTTTTTGGCCATGAATTTTTCAAAAGAGCGCTTAAAAGTGAAAAATTTGCCATACATGTTTCGTAGCCTAGGAAATTCTTGTACTTAAAATCAGTTCATATATGTCTAATCTGCAATTCAGATAAACCGGGGCTTGATCCAAATAAGAGGGCATATTGATTTTTTAAAAACAAATTTGTTTATGAAACTGTGATAGGGCAGATTGAACCACTGTGAGTGGGGTACTTTGGAAACATGGTTGAATGTACCCCAGTGAATTACAGACTATATATCATTTAATAATTTGTTTAGCCTAGGTAATTCTTGTATGTCTAATAATCTACAATCCAGATAAACAAGGGCTTGGTCCATTTTGGATTATTTAAAAATATCTTTGAAAATCAAAACCAGAGATTTAGAATGTCAGTTGATCCAACTCTGTGGGCCTATCGTATAAATGAATTAAACTTGTTCGAAACTTGTTAACATGGAATTTTTACCACTGTTCAATGTTCCCCATTATTTGGTTAAACCTGCCCCGACTATTTTGTAAAGAGGCGTACACTGAACCAGTATGGTAAAGTGGATTAAAATGCGTGGTTTTTTTTTTTTATTAAAAATAAGTTAAAGATTAATTTACCTGAATCTGATACACGACAGCAACTATGATATATATGTCTTCAAACAAAACAAAAAAGTAAAGAGATCTTCTGATAAAAACTTTTGATATGAAAGGACGACAAACATGTATGTGAACAAAATGGTTCAATGTGCCCCGGTCTCCCCTAAAGAAGGGATAAAAACAAGGTACAGACTGTTTCTATTTTTCTCGTGTTCTCTTATCTTATGACACTTAATTACTTTATTGAATCGTCAGATGTGCTCTTGCGGTCCCATATAATAACTTTTTGTCTTCGAATGAATTGTTAGTGTGCAGAAATTCGCCCATGTATCTGTTATCACTCGTCACTTCAGTCAGTTACATAGAGGGATTACTCGTGTTTTCCTTTGGCGTTCGTCACTTCCGATTCATGGATCCTCTATAACTCCTCTATCGTAGCAATGATCTCTGTGTTAAATTTATATTTGGAATGTGCTTAACCAGTCCTATCACATATATGATAATGACTGACACCAATATTGTTCTTTAAGACGTCGTAATAAGCACGTGTTGAGGGATCCATGGTCCAAGCTTAACTTAGCATCCTTGTATCCCAACTCCTAACTATCTTACATGGCTGCTGGTCTTAACTTGAGACCTGCGTAGTCCCAACTTAACTTCTAGATGCCCTCACCTAGTCTCCTCTCAATTCAACTCTTATTTTGATTTCTGCTTATAAAACCACTTCTAGACAAAAGATCTTATTGAACATCTGACTACTGCATCATATCAGTTTTGACATTCAGTACAGCTTATAAGACAAACGATATCGAAGAGATAAAGCAGTTTTGGCTATTTATTGCATCATAACTCCGGCCAGGGGTATTAACTAATGACTTCCACGTGGCCGTTGGCAGTGTCAGATGAGTGCCAATGCCGTGATCTGAGAAGATTAATCGATTTCATGTATGGAAGGTGTTAACTGACAATGTCACAATGTTCAATTTCATCAGAGTAAAGACTTCTCCAAATTATCGAACGATAGCTATTATTTTCGATTAAAATCAACTATGTAGGAATTTAAATGTCGGCCAACCAGGTTCGTGTTAAACTACCGAAGTTTACGATGTATTATACAACTGGCATTTCATATCTTTTTTTAACAAGGCCTTGGCGAAGAAATAGACACTGACAGAAATGGGGAAGATCAAGATTCGCAACTGGTTTCTCAGGAAAACTTTAATAAACTCAAACGAAAAATTGAAGAATTGCAGGGATTTAATTCAAGATTGCGAATGCATATTGCTGAATTAGAAACAGAACTTATCGAGGGTAGGTGATAAATTGGGATTAAAGTACCATTTTAAACAATTAAAACATTCCTTTGATTTAATGAAACTTTCTTTACAACTGCACAGTTACACGCCCTTTAATTATTTGATATTACCATGAAGGACTAATAATATATTGATGACACTGAGCAGCCGATTGATGAGTAAGCCCATTTCAGCTTCTGCTTTTTAAAAAAAAATATTTATTAAAAACATATTTTGAAACTTATATTTTTAAGATCAGGAAATTGCTACCGACCGCATAATTGACCTTGAGAATGATACAAGAACATTGAAGTTACAAATAAATGAGTTGCAGCGTAAAAATGCTGATCTCAAGGAAATGGAGAAATACACAGAACAAGAGGCTAAAATATATAAAGACAAAATTCAAGAGCAAGAAGTGATTATTTGTGGCTTAATAAAACAACTGGATGAACAGCCAACAGATAGCGGTTTAAGAAAATATCTGACAATACCAATAGCTGACGACCCACATAGAGACCTGGCACCATTACCTATAGATGACAAACAAGATAAAGACAAGGTGGAGAAAGTAGAAGGTATGTTAATAATATATTAGATATAAAACTGTCATAGGAGCATTGATATGCCCACATTATATCGTCACCCATGTACGTCAACAATTCACTTCTTTGTGCGATAGAGGCACAGTGTGAATCATTAGGGTCATCACGGCAGAGAACGAACCCTATCAGCGACATTTCTTGATGTGTTCATTATCTCGAATTTTGAGCATTTATCAGCATTTCAAATTTGTTGTGAAGCATTGGGGCTATGGGTTGATGAGCCCTACTGATTTTATCCATTATCCACCATCTCTTGCAAAATGTATGCTCATCGAGAGAGAGAGAGAGAGAGTGTGTGTGTATGTGCGTGTGTGTGAAAGAGAGTGTGTGTGTTACGCCTCCATTTTGACACATGGAAGACTGATCTTCTATTTATCATGATTGTGTTTTTCTACAAATAGGTAGCAATGACCTATCAGTATCATCAAAAAATATGTCAACTGATCCATGCAAACTTGCTAAGGATATTTTTTACTTTTCTAATTATCTGTTTTATAGCTTCAATGTCAAACACATTATTATAGGACAACTTCTTTCAAGATCAAAATTAAATTGTCCAATGGGTTACAACGACAAAATACATGTTGTCAATAACAAAATATGAGCATTGACAGCTGATGTTAAACACAACCTTCTGGACCCACTGCAGATTTTGGCAAATTCCAGAATCTCTTATATCTGATAATGATGGCGTACATTTGAATGAGTCTGGTATGTCCAAATATACTAAAAGTGTACATTCTGCTATTGCTTTAACACATAAGAGAGGTTTTTATTAACATTTCTATCTAAATTGGGGAAGCACTGGCCTAGTTCAGAGTTATTACACTGATATTTCGTGTCTATACCGATATAGGCCTATTTTTATTTTGCTGTTGTAGGCCTATAGGAAGGTTCCTTGATTTTTTGTCACCGTTTGCACATGGTGCTTTATTTTTATCTACTGCTTTGTGCAGTATATGTATGTCTGTGTCATCGTTTTATATGGTGAATTATTTTTATCTTCTTCTTTTAAGTGCAGCGTATGAATATATTTGTCACCGTTTTATATGGTGATTTATATTTATCTTCTGCTTTTAAGTGCAGTGTATGAATGTCTTTTTATTTTTGTCCTCGTTTATATACGGTGCTTATTTTATCTTCTGCTTTGTGCAGCGTATGAATGTCTTTGTCAACAATTAATTTGGCACTTTATTTTATATTCTGCTTTGTGCAGTATATGAATGTTTTTCAATTTTTCAGCCAAAATTTCCAATATCTAATTGTGTTGATTATGCCGGTGCTTCAATCCCATCACTCAAATGACATTAGATTGATTTTGTAATTGTGTGTCCAACACTGTGATGATGGCGGGGGTGAGCATTGCTTACTCTGGTACATGACAGTTGCCGAGTAGCTTATCAGTTACTGTTTGTTCATACAGATCACCGATCACAATGTCAAAAACAGACTCCAAACGTCGTAGTTCACGCTCCACCACAGCCTCTTCTCGTCTGTCTGATGACTATGTCATACCTGTCCGAGCTTCACGATCCAGCAAAACAAACATTCATGCTCGTGCAGTGTCATCTACAGATGAGGGACAGTCATTCTCAAATGGGACAGTTCCATCAACACAAATTCAGTCTAGTAATTCAAATGCTTCAACACCCTCGTCCATGGATGCTGACCAGATAGCTGCGGCACTTTTTTCTGAAATGCAGTCGGAACGCCTATTATTGTAAGGGCACCAGTTGGTCTCCCCGGCCTTGGAATCCGGAACAACCACTTCGACATCAGTGCCACATATCATTGCAGAAGACAATTCACATGTCATTCACGATCAAGGTACTGGCATTAATGTTAATTCTTTACCTACAACAATCAAGCATTCGTTACCACTGGATTTCGATATTCCAGACCGTGTGAAGGGACAAATTTGGTCAAACCAGTTTGTTGATTTTAGCTCGCTAATATATCTATCCAATTCTCAAAAAGATAATGATTCAGTGGTCTTGCATACAATAGGATACAATGTTAAAATTAGCTCGGGAACAAAACTCAAGGAGATTTGGACCTTACCACAATGGTGTAATGCATTCAACATTTTCATTATAATTTATTACAAGAAATTTCCTCAACATATCATGTCTTTAATTAAGTATGGCAATAATATAAGAAACATAGCGTCAGGGTTTGGATTCCAATCTGCAAAATCTTATGATGAAAATTCCGTAAAGTCCGACTAGGCAACTATTCATGGTGAGTTGTGGCGGAAGGCTGTTATCCCTACGTTTAAACTCAATGTCACTCAAGGGGCCTCCATACAAAAAACAGTGAAGTCTCCAACACCGGGTTCTCTAAATCCCACACTCGAACGGAATGTCCCATTTGCGGTCAGCAACACATCGCAATGTCCTGCAAATCAAGATTTCTCAAACCTATCAACAACAATTGGATAATTATTCAAATTACTGTCTGGTTATAGTTCTCAAGCCAAGGAGATCTTAGTTAATGGATTTACAGTAGGGTTTAGGCTTGGGGTTCCAAATTATTTAGATAGGTCGAATTCACAAAAATTATTCAGAAATCATAAAAATTCACATAAGCATGCACATATCATTGATGTCAAAATTCAGAAGGTCGTGGTCCATTTTCAAGCATGCCATTGTTTGTTTGCTCTCCACTCGGGTTGGTACCCAAAAATGAGCCAGGTAGTTTTAAAGCTTTTCCACGATTTATCATATCCCAGGGGTAATTCCGTTAACTCCCAAATTCCGGTTGAATTTACACATGTTTCCTATCAGAATATAGAAACAGCAATTGACCTGGTCCAGCAACATGGCTATAATTGCTTGATTGCAAAATGCGATATCGAAGACGCTTTCCGCTTGCTCCCTATCCATGCGTCTGAACACCACCTCCTTGGATTCCAATGGAAGGGGCTCTTCTGTTATGATACATGTTTACCTATGGGATGCTCATCGTCTTGCCAATTATTTGAAATCTTTTCAACAGAACTCCAGTGGATCGTCCATAAGATTACCAATCGTTACAACATTTGCCATTTACTTGATGATTTTTTTTTCGTGGGCAAGGCAGGATCTGACCATTGTCTGATTTATGTGCGCACTTAGGCGTACCCATTAAGCATGAAAAAGCACATTTGCCGACAACAGTGTTAACAATTTTTGGCATTGAAATCGATTCAAATTTAATGGAAGCACGTTTACCTTTAGACAAACTCAGAAAAAATTCTGTTATGTTGCAATTTTATAAGAAGAAACGATTTATAACTCTTCGTGAACTTCAATCTCTGTTGAGGTTGCCTAACTTTGCGTGTTCGGTTATAATTCCGGGTCGTGCTTTTCTTCATCGTTTATGCACATCTGTTTCTAGCCAATTATAGTCCTTCAACCATAGCATCTCATTTATCAGCCATAAGTTTTGTTCATAAGATGCATCAACATGCAGATCCTACAAGTTCATTCATAATAAAAAAAATTCTAAAAGGGGTTCAAAAGAGGAAAGGAGCAATTGACAGGCGTTTACCTATTACACATGCTATTTTGGTTGACCTGCTTAAAGCCTTACCACTTGTGATCAAATACTCTTTTAAACAATCATTATTGTCCGCTATGTTTCTATTAGCATTTTAGGCATTTTTACGTATAGGTGAAATTACATAAAAATAAAATTGTACAACTGTCCGATGTTACTTTTGTTTGGGATAAGGGAACTTTATCGGGTGCATTTATTGTTATTTCAAATTATAAGCACAGCGATTTACATCCTAAAACTATTTTCATTTCATGGCTTAATGACATATACTGTCCTGTGGTTTCGCTTAAATCATATCTGGACAGATCTAACCATACCGGGGGTCCTCTCTTTCAATACCCCGATTATAGCCCAATTTCTTATCCTTACTTTTCGTCTTCTCTGAAAACTAACGTTATTCCACCATTCGGTATTCGTATTCAACCACTTCTGTCAGAGGCTGGTATCAGTCATGACAGTATTGCGAATACCCCTTTGGTTGATACACCACCATGGACTATATCGTCTCCAAAGATCGATTTAGATCTAACGAAAAACAAAAAGAGAAATACTAGTTCCACGGTGTTTCAGTCTCTCTTTCGAGAGTTGCAGTCTAAATATGATTATGCTCCCTTTTACACAGATGGTTCCAAAGATGGTGATCGGGTAGTTTCGGCTACCGTCACGCCATCTGGAATCATTTCTGTCAGACTTCCACCAGCTGCTTCCATCTTTACTGCTGAGCTCCAGGCCATCTTTCAGGCACTGGAGTTCATTCAATCCTCTCATCTTCAAAACATATTATTTTCGCTGATTCTTTGTCCTCTTTACAGGCAATTAACAATAAACAGCTTGTACACCAATTAGTAGCAGACATTTATCGTCTGCTACTATCAAACGAGTTTAACGGCAGGGACATAGTCCTTTGCTGGCTCCCCATTCATGTTGATATTAAGGGGAATGATCAAGCAGACTTAGCTGCTAAGTCTGCTTTAGATCTTCCCATGTCAAAATTCCTTTTACCATTCACAGATTTTAAATCGCCCATAAACTGTTTTATACATGACCGCTGGCAACGGTCTTGGGGTCTTGCAGACACAAATAAACTTCACCACATCAAGCCTCGCCTAGGAGACTGGCCAAGCTCCTATCATACGAGCAGGAGAGATGAACTTGTCTTGTGTCGCTCTCGCATAGTTCATATTTTCTTAACACATATTTTCATCTTAAAGCGAGAGCCTCAACCCGAATGTGAACACTGTCATGTTCCTTTGACAGTGAAGCACATTTTGATTGAGTGCAAGCATCTCAAAGATACAAGATTACGGCATTTTCGTTGCCAATCACTACATCAGTTGTTTTCCCAACCAGGGCTATATTGTAAAGCGCTCGATTTTTTAAAAGAGACAAATTTTTATCGAAAATTTTAATTGTATATAGCTGATTTCCACTTTCATATTTTAAATATATATACATAAAGTTGATATTTACTGTGATATTTGTGTTTATTTATGTATATGTATAGATAATATTGTGATTGTTTCTAGTTTGTCTCGCAAAATCTCACCATATGTTTGGCGCAATATAGCCCGGTTGGAGCTGACGTGCCATTAAACAACATTTCATTCCATTACAATTCATTTCGTCTTCTCTGAAATCAATCTTGCAGTTTATAGGTTTAAATCCGAAATTTTAGAAGAGTCACAGTTTTAGGATAGGAGCAGCCAGTGGTGCCGCAGCACAAGGGGTTCCAATGGCAGTCATTCAGAGAATGGGTAGATGGAAATCTGATGCTTTTAAAAACTACATAAGAATTCATACATTGTCGGTCTAACGTTACCATTAATTACTACTATTCATGCGCTAAACCCGGTTCAGTGTCGGCATCGTCTGCGCTAATAGTCATGATATTACAATAATGTTTTTAAGTGTCGGCGCTAATTATTACATAAGAGTTATGTTATAATGGTTTAGCGTGTTAGTGGTCAGCATTGTCTGCTCTAATTATTAGTATGTTATAATTGTTTACTGTTTTAGGGGTCAACATTGTCTGATATTATAATTGTTTAGCTTTTAGGGGTCAGCATTGCCTGCTCTAACTATTAGTTATGGTATCATGGTTTAACACATAAGGGGTCAGCATTGGCTGCCCTTACTATTAGTATGTTATGATTGTTTTTAGCGTATTAGGGGTCAACATTGCCTGATATTACGATTGGTTAGCTTGTTAGGGATCAGTATTGCCTGCTCTAACGATCAGTTATGTATAATTGCCTAGTTTGTTAGGGGGTCAACACTGCCTGATATTACAATAGTTCAGCTTGTTAGTTGTCAGCATTGCCAGCTCTAACGCACCACCATCTCTCGCTATTTCTGACCCAAACTAATCAGAGTCCAAGGGTGGGGCAGCCATTCATTCCTTATGGCTTTGTGGCGCTTTTTTACCCCAATTTTGCTTTCCGTTCTGTCATTTATTCAGTTTAGAGAAATTATTTTGGAAAATTATATATGTATATAATGCATGCATGATATTGTTCATATGCGTTACTGAATAAATGACAGAACGGAAAGCAAAACAGGTTCTGTTTTGTCAAATCTTTTGCAATGGGCAAGCAAACTAGCTTGGACTTTTTTGTGGGGTGATATAGCGATAAAAGCTACTTGGTACTGTGTCCGTCGCAATCCTGGCAATCGTAAATGGGGTTTAACGTCCACTCGACACAAAGTCATTTCGGGGCTAACATAAGGTTCCAATTTTTATGTTTCAATCGCAACACACCAGTTATCCCAATGACATACCTTATGATACAACGCACATGCGCTAACCGTTCGGCGACTTACCCCTCCACCACTCACACAAGATAGGTAACCTGCACATAGGGGTCTTTAGCAGTGCGAGGAATCTAAAGGAATCGGTGATAATCCTCGGGGTTGGAGTTGGACAGCAATTAACCCTACTGCTTGTCGCTTACAATGGCAGACCTTAAGCCGGTACACGACAACCTATAATCACGTGATGAGGCGGCTATATAAATCGCACACTTGACATTATATATGGAACTTATTATCATTTACAGAAGCCGAAAGACTTGATCAAGATAAAAATAAAAATACGACACTCTTAACTGAAGATGACGATCAAGATAAAGACGGAGTGGAGAAGGGAGCAGGTATGTAACAAATATATCTAATATAAAGCTAGTCTAGAGATACAAGAGGAATATTTGTCGTTGATTGATCATGGATGACAAATATTCAAATATATCGACAGGTATACAGTATAACCAATGGTTAATAATAACTCTTCGTTCAGTATTAACCTACATACTATACTTAGTATAAACGGTCCAGTTTTCTTCACATGCTATTCCAGTACCTTGCAGTACAGTGTCAAGGATGACCTTAATCTCGTTGGGTATGCCGATGATCATAACATCTACGTCAGTTTTAAAGCTGGCGAGATTTCATTGGAATTAGAAACGATCTTGCGGTTGTCTTCCACGATGGATGACATTAAACATTGGATGCTCAGCAATCGGCTTAATATGATTGACGATAAATCAGAATTTATAGTTTTTGGTAGTAAGAAACTCCTACAAAAATGTACAACAACAGAGATCAAAGTTGGAGATGTATCTGTCACACGATCAAACAGTGTTAAAATTCTCGGTGTTTCAATGGACGAAAACCTTAATCTAAAAAAGCATATCACAATAAAATCTCGAACCGCTGCGATATCACTATTTAATATCAAGAAAATAAACCGCTACCTTGACAGAAATTCTCGCTGAAAACTTGCTAATGCTCTAGATTTTTTCACACCTGCCGGACTACTGCAATAGCCTCTATGTCAGTTTACCAAAAAATACCTTATTACCGCTTCAAAGAATACAAAACTTCACAGTAAAAATGATCCTCGGACAGTCAAAATATTCAAGTTCAACAGATGCTCTGAAAGAACTTCACTTTTTACCCATACATGCTCGTTCAGAATATAAACTATTGCTTTTAGTATATAAGTGCTGAAATAACCTTGCTCCCCAGTACTTAGTAGATTTACTTAAACCCAATCCCAACCGATATTCGACACGTTTTTCAAACAGCCAGTCACTATACGTCCCAGCAACAAAAAGAAAAACAGTTGCGGATAGGTCTTTCAGTGTTGCCGGACAACTGCTATGGAATGATCTACCCGACCGCTTAAAGAACTCTACTTCTCAGGAAAGCTTTAAGAAATCACTTAAAACATATCTTTATCAAAGGACCTTCACAAATTAATTAATTATTAATATGCTATATTTATATTCTTGTACATACTAAATTATTTATTGTAATTGTCAAGTGCCATTGAATGCATATATTGCAGTAATGAGCGCTATATTAAATGTAATAAACTTAAACTTATGGTTTAGATATTTGCGATTGGAATATTTTAGAGTTATTTTAAAATACCATATAATGCCGTAGATCCATTCAGCGTCCTTTGTTTTAATAGGCCGTGTGACAAATGAAGACGACAAATGCAATTAGCGTATTTACCGGTAAATATACATGTATATCGACAGGTATGCAGTATAACCAATTGTTGATAATGACTCTTTGTTCAGTATAAACCTATACTTACTATACTTAACAACTGGTACGCGCAATATATCATTCTGTGTCACAGAGAATTACTTACGAAATATCTGTCACAGATGACTGTCTTGAACACGTGCGATGACACCACGCGGCTTCAATCATTGGCCCAATGGCTCGTGCATTGTTTACATGAGACGTAACTGCTCCGGGCAAAATGATGCCTTTTGCTCATTTTAATATCTATTTATACTAAATAGGAAATACTTTTTAACTACAAATACTTCAAACGTCTTTACTTATTTTTCTAATACATACAAAGAATGTTTTAGAATTTAATTCGTCGAAAGAAAAAAGTTAATATGGGGGACTAATTAAGTCGCGTCGATGTCATCCTTATCAGTGATTGTAGCGGTCTAGCGAATATTCACTGCAGATCAGTGTGGCTATTATGTACCAATGAAATACAATGGGTTTTAACGTCCTAATGCTCTAATTCGAAATAGTATTAAACTACTACCCATAAGGACTGAGTCAAAGGCTTTTTCAAGGGGATACCAAAATGCCCAAATGACTTATACCTTTATTCACCCTGTTTTAGGTGGATTATCGCAACGCTCGACCCCTTCTAGAGAGGCAATTTACACCACGTTTTCAAGGCTATACCACAGCCAATTTCCCATCGCTCATCTAAATTTGAACCACCTCGACTGTAAATCGATATACGCGTGACCTCATGCTCACATCATCCGTACGTTTGCGGGTATCAATATGGGAAGTACCTGCCCTAGGACCCCCAACATGATTCCATTACACCCATTTCCGGTTCGACCTCTGAAAGTCGAGCGGTTATCATTTACCCGAGGTTACCGGATCATACATAATAATTCTTGACTGGTAATTTAATTTTAATCATACAACTCTGGTTAATCAAGACTACGAAAAATACATTTCATTCAGTTAATTTCCTGTCCCCAAATTTTGACAGGTATTTAGAGCAGACGGCAACTAACCACAAAATTTTTCCGCAAGCTTGAGATTACAAAATAGAAAGATAGGCTGGCACTGCCAGGCAGGATACGCCCACATATTCGAGAGATTGATAGAGAACAAGCAATACCGAAAGTGAGCATTTGATATGTGCAAATATCGAAATGAATTAAGATCTTTGGGTTATAAAAGTGCATTTCAGTAGGCTTCAAATTCGACTGGGGATCATGTTGCTAAGTGGGTAAGATGCTGGCTCGGTAGCCTTGAGGTTGGGTGTTTGATCCCTGCATTGGGTGACAAAGTTCATCTAGATTTTCTGGCGTGGTTTCCCCTGACAAGAACAGCTGTCAATTCTGGTTCGATTTTCACGAAATTCAACCTCAACCTTCATTAGGATGTAACGGTGATATAATCAAACGGTGTTTTAAATGGGATAATAATTCTGACCGCAGAGGGACCACAAGCTAAAAATAAAAGGTCATTTTTCGTACAATCAGGGGCCATAATTCAGGAAGTTACAATCCGATATGCACAAATATCGAAAGGAACTAAGATTGTTAAGTTGTAAACATGTGTTTCAAGTTTCATCAAAATTGAATGAAGATTGTGACCTCTACAGGGTTCACAACCTTGATATACCATATTTTTACACTCTTCGCGTAAAAGCGGCGGCCATTTTTTCAGTCAATTTTTGTACGATTTTCACGAAATTCGACCTTAACCTTCATTATGATGTAACGGTGATATAATCAAACGGTTTTTTAAATGGGATAATAATTCTGACCTCCAGAGGGACCACAAGCTAAAACAGGTCATTTTTCGAACAATCAGGGGCCATAATTCGGGAAGTTACGATCCAGTGGGCGCAAATATCGAAAGGAACCAAGATCTTTGGGTTATAAACATGCATGTCAAGTTTCATCAAAATCGGTTCAAAATTGTGACCTCTATAGGGTCCACAACCTTGATATAAAATATTTTCACACTAATCGCGTACAAACGGCGGCCATTTTGTCTGTCAATTTTGGTCCGATTTTCACAAAATTTGAACTCAATCTTCATTACCATGTAACGGTGATATAATCAAACGTTTTTTTAAATCGGATAATAATTTTGACCTCCAGTGGGACCACAAGCTAAAAAGGGTGATTTTTCGTACAATCAGGGGCCATAATTCAGGAAGTTACGAATCAATGGTCGCAAATATCGAAAGGAACCAAGATCTTCGGGTTATGAACATGCATGTCAAGTGTCATCAAAATCGGTTCAAAATTGTGACCTCTATAGGGTCCACAACCTTGATATAACATTTTTTCACACTAATCGCGTACAAACGGGGGCCATTTTGTCTGTCCATTTGAATCCGATTTCCACGAAATTTGAACTCAACCTTCATTACCATGTAACGGTGATATAATCAAAAGTTTTTTTTAAATAGGATGATAATTTTGACATCCAGAGGGACCAGGAGCTAAAAATGGCGATTTTTCAGACAATCAGGGGCCATAATTCAGGAAGTTACGATCCGATGGCCGCAAATATAGAAAGGAACCAAGATCTTTGGCTTATAAACATACATGTCAAGTTTCATCACAATCGGTTCAAAATTGTGACCTCTATAGGGTCCACAACCCTGAAATAACATATTTTAACACTATTCGCGTATAAACGGCGGCCATTTTGTATGTCAATTTTGGTCCGATTTTCACGAAATTCGAAATCAGCCTTCATTACCATGTAACGGTGATATAATCAAACGGTTTTTTAAATCGGATAATAATTTTGACCTCCAGAGGGACCACAAGCTAAAAAGGGCAATTTTTCGGACAATCAGGGGCCATAATTCAGGAAGTTACGATCCGATGGGCGCAAATATCGAAAGGAACCAAGATCTTAGGGTTATAAACATGCATGTCAAGTTTCATCACAATGGGTTCAAAATTGTGACCTCTATAGGGTCCACAACCTTGAAATAACATATTTTCACACTATTCGCGTACAAACGGCGGCCATTTTGTATGTCAATTTTGGTCAGATTTTCACGAAATTCGAACTCAACCTTCATTACCATGTAACGGTGATATAATCGAACGGTTTTTTAAATCGGATAATAATTTGGACCTCCAGACGGACCACAAGCTAAAAAGGGCGATTTTTAGGACAATGAGGGGCCATAATTCAAGAAGTTACGATCCGATGGGCGCAAATATCGAAAGGAACCAAGATCTTGGGGTTATAAACATGCATGTCAAGTTTCATCACAATCGGTTAAAAATTGTGACCTCTACGGGGTCCACAAGCTAAAAACATGATATTTCGTAAAATCAGGGGCCATAATCCATGAAGTTTCCATCCGATACATGCCAATATCGAAAGCAGCCGAGATCTTATGGGGATAAACCTATATTTCAAGTTTCGTCAAAATCGGATAAAAATTGTGACCTGTAGAGAGTCCACAAACAAATTGTGGACGTACGGACAGACGGACGGATAGGGCGACGACATAATACGTCCACATGAAAATGTGGGCGTATAAAAAGCGCGAAACTACATGAGGTGACTACTGACTAGTTACAATCAACTAAATTAGAAATAAAATCGCTGAGTTTTTGTCAACGTTTTGATCAAATTAGAACCAATTGCTGCCTGCACTGTACAAGCGAGCCCCTTAAAGGGGAAGACCAACGATTTTCAACAAGGTTTCCATAAATCTTAAATATATATTCAGAAAGAATTCCTTCTGTAACAAAAGTAAATAAGTTTTTGTAAACCAGAAATTAATTTTTTTAAAACCGGAAGTGACATAGTTGGTTCAACACACGCACTGGGCTCTATAGAAAGCATACAAATTTGGCATAAGTTTACTGCTGTATTGTGTTCACGCCTCATCCTTGGGCCAAAAATCTTATGAAATGGACTGTTTGTTAGGATATTATAAACAAGAATTTATGGTGTTTTAACGTTGAGTACACAAAACCGTCGCGTAAATTCACTCACACTGAACAGTACGCTGTGGCCCAATTCACCCCGCATGGCTAAATATTTACATCACGTGGTTTGATTGTCAGCTTACAAGTGACATATATATCGTCTGCTTCGATGTTTTTGTGCTTGATGACAGCGTTTTTCAACATAACCAGACCAAAATTATGGGCATGTGAGACATATATTATAGTGCATTATGGCACATAATGTTGACATGAGCTGCTTTTCCTTTTTTTTCTTCCATTTCCTCTTGAGAATGAGTGGGCTCGAATGTTTATACGGCATTACCGTAGACCCATAGAAGAGATATCTTATATTCCAATACGTTGGTGCCAGACGTTGACAAACTTTGGAAATTAATATATTTATTTGAATATGCATGTGTCACAATTCCGTTAAAGTAAATACAAACACTGTCAGCAGACTCAGCACGCATAAACACACCGAAGCAGACGACATACATGTCACATGTAAGCTGTCAATCAAACCACGTGATGTAAATATTTAGCCATGTGGGGTGAATTGGGCCACAGCGTACTGTTCAGTGTGAGTGAATTTACGCGACGGTTTTGTGTACTCAACGTTAAAACACCATAAATTCCTATTTATAATATCCTAACAAACAGTCCATTTCATAAGATTTTTGGCCCAAGGATGAGGCGTGAACACAATACAGCAGTAAACTTATGCCAAATCTGTATGCTTTCTATAGAGTCCAGTGGGAGTGTTGAACCAACTATGTCACTTCCGGTTTTAATAAAAATTAATTTCTCTTTTACAAAAACTTTTTTACTTGTATTACAGAGGGAATTCTTTCTGAATATATATTTAAGATTTATGGAAACCTTGTTGAAAATCGTTGGTCTTCCCATTTAACTGAATAACTTCATTCGAGTAACTGACAAGTAGGTTCAGTTTTTATAAGCACACATTTTGAGCGTATTGACCACCGTAACTAATGAAGCGGCAGGACGATTTACCCAATACCACCTAATATAACAAAAGTCTACCAAATACCACCAAAAACTACACCATTCTTGTGAACAACCAAGAGAATGACTGAAATTGACCAACAATTAATAGAGTTAATTCAAACATTGGCAGCATTTCTATGGTAATCTTGATAGTAGTATTACTCGATAGCTGTCCCAATTCCTACACTGTACTACAAAATGTAACTACATGGCTATGTTTTATCAAGCCTCCCCCACCCCCCACCTGATAATGCTACCTACCACACTATTATATTAATATATCGTTATGTTTTATCAAGCCTCCCCACCCGATAATGCTACCTACCATATATTCTGTATTATACCACACTATTATTTTTTCATATCTTTAAATTTTCTGAGTACACGATATGGGAGACGCAATATCGTGTTTCATTATGTGGTCTTTCTAGCAGGCTAAATGAGGACTAATATAACTACATGACTATGTTTTGTCAAGCACCCACCCGAAAATGCTACCTATCATATATACCCGTGTATTATCCCCCACTATTATATTTATATATCGTTATGTTTTATCAAGCCTCCCCCACCTGATAATGCTACCTACCATATATTCTGTATTATACCATACTATTATATTTTCATATCTTTAAATCTTTGAGTGCACGATATGTGTCACGTAATATCTAGTTTCATATGTGGCGACCATTATATTCAAAAATATATAACAATAGTAGTCATGGTTTGTATTCTTAATTACCCCCCCCCCCCTCCACACACACACGTACGTCTAATCAAGGCTAAACCGATATTAATTGAACGACCTGAAATACATAACAACATGGCTGGTCCTGAAATGAAATGGGGTTTAACATCCTACTTTTCTGGTCCTAAACTGGGCCAATGAAAACGGGCATACGTCATACAGTGAGCTATGAGGGAAATTTTTCCTTGACGGCAGAACAATGGCCTACTCTTATATCGAATTCCAACGGCCAAGGGATCTTTTCTGTGCACGCTAATATGTACACGGGACCTCGGTTTTTCGTCCCATCCGAATGTCGAGACAACTGTCCTTGTCAGGCCGTCAGGCATCACTGACAAGGGGAAACAACACGGGAGAATCTGGATAAATTTCTTGGCCAATGCAGGGATCGAACACCCGAGCTCCAGGCTAGCGAGCCAGCGTCTTATCCACGTGATCCCCCATGCCTGGTCCTCTTTCTAAAATACTATTATTACTGAGCAGTAGTGAGATAAAATAATTTGAACATTGAAAGAAGATATAGTTCTACTTTATATTTGCATATTGAAAGAAGATATAGTTTGTACTTTATATTACGTGTTAATAATCCCAGGAAAGTAGGACGTTAAACCCTATTTCCTGTCTTTTTAGTTATCATACATACTACGAACATACTGATATTATAATAACTATATCAAAATGTAACATCATAATATAGGAAACAGAACACTAATTGTTATACATCTATTTGTTACATTTCAGGTTCATCTATTTGGTATCGGAGAAAGATTAGACAGGTCATAGATTATCTTGTAACTGATCATCCATACAAATTAAGACCACTGGTAGAATTACTGAAACAAAAAGGTGTTATAGATGCTGGTATCAAGATAATGATTGCCAACTATATAGATAGAGATGATATCAAACAGGCGACACGGATACTATCAACTAGATTAACTCTTAGTCCCTTTCCATATCAATATTTTGTAGAAAGTCTTGAAGAGTTGGGTTTATCAGATGTAGTAGACATGTTCGATGAAGGTGAGTATTGATCCTAGTTCATCTATTAATATCATATACATGTTGATATTGGTATACTTTATGTCATTCAGTCAGACATCAGTGTGGGTAGTACTTTATTTCATTCAGACATTATTATAGATTACTTGCTGTCAGATCAAGACTAAATATAATTGATCTGAATAATTTCTATATGTTTCCCCATGTATTAACAAACATTGGGTGGGGCAAGTGGAAATGCTAACTGGGTTGTTTACATCCACAAAATTTATGAAGAATATTTTATAGAGAACTTTTCGTTCATTTAAAAGTATGCGTAAGGAAGAAATCTTTTATTATTTATGAAAATATTTAATATGTGAATATATCCACATAGTAGAATTTATAAAGAATATTTAATAGAGATAACATTTTCGTTCATCTAAAAGAATGCATCAATGAAATTATAATATTTATGGAAATATTTAACTGTATTGAGATATTTCTAACTCTTTGAAAAGAAGATACATCATGTGTGTCATTCAGACATTAGTGTGGGTATAATATGTAGTTGAATACTGTAAGTCATTCAAACATCATTATAGATTCATTACTGACTTATCAGCGCTGAACAGAAAGTAGCAGGCATTTGAGACAGAAGATAGAGTTCTGTTCTAAGAAAGCAATGACGACCACTCGAATGATTTTCTTCAGAATAATCGGTACACATCTGTTGCAATGACACCCCAAACTACGAATACAATGTGTAGCCACAGTTGATCTAAGAGTAAGGCTTAGGCTGCAGTTGTTAATGGATTTCTTACAGTTTTATTTTTGTGCATTAGGACAACAGAACAATCTACCCAATACCGCCCTATTCAACCCAATATGTTCAGAGGTATCCACATTGCGACTTCTGATCATATCAATAATCTCACACAGAAATTTACTGGGGCTGTCGTTTCAACTAACACCACCTTTTCCACCACCATCCCTAAAAAATAATTCATGGGCTTCTGAATAGCTATGATTCAACCCCTTTGTCACCCCACCTCCCCATATACCCCACCCCAACTCTCGTCCTCACCGATAATATAGTAAAGTTAGCGAACGGTATAAATTTAGCGTATTGGAACTAAAATTGCTCGGCAAGTACCCAAATACATTATTTGTGTATATATTTATTAATTGATATTGGTGATACCTTGTTTTATAGGTCGCAGATGTATACATCTAAAAACTCTGCCATTACCAATAATACAAAGCATGTTGCCAGGTCAGTGTTAATGTTTTTATTAAAAAACTTGTATTATGGTACATTTATCACGTTTGTCTATTTATTTGCTACTTCAAGATTATCAGCGTTTAACTTATATAGGAAGTACATCTGATACTCAGATGTTTGTATATTTTTGTTAACGAAATTTTATGTATATAATTTAAAAAAAAAGAGATGCAACTAGAAAGTATTTTAATCATTTCGGGGGGGGGGGTGTAAGAACCCTACAAACAGTACTGACCTACTACCTGTAGGGGCTGAGTTACGGGCTCTTTCCAGGGGATACTAAAATGCCCAAATCGACATTTACCTATTTCGCCCTGTTTTAGGTGGATTATCGCAAGGCCCGACCCCTTCCAGAGAGACAATTTACACCACATTTTCAGAGCAATAGCACAGCCCATTTCTCTTCGCTTATCTATATACGCGTGACCGCATGCTCACAGCATCCGTATGTTTGCGGGTATCAAT
The DNA here is from genome assembly GCA_036850965.1 of Patella caerulea. Lineage (NCBI taxonomy): Eukaryota > Metazoa > Mollusca > Gastropoda > Patellidae > Patella > Patella caerulea. Next base: position 57,352,052 of record JAZGQO010000006.1, on the reverse strand, counting down.
ATGAAGTTCACAGGGAAGTACCTGCCCTTGGACCCTCCGCAGGATTCCATAACACTCACTTCCGGTTCCGACCTCTGCAGGCAAAGCGGTTGCCATTTTCCCGAGGTTACCGAATCATACATAATAATTCTGGACTAGTAATTTAATTTTAATCATACAACTCTGGTTAATCAAGACTAAGAAAAATACATTTCATTCAGTTAATTTCCTGTCCCAAAATTTTGACAGCTATTTATGCAAATAGGTAACTTTTGAAGTGACGCAGACAGCAACTAACTACAAGATTTTACCGCAAGCTTGAGATTACTTAATAGAAAAAGCACGAAACTACACAAGGTTACTCGTTACAATCAACTAAATTAGAAATAAAATCGCCGTGTTTTAGCCAAAGTTTTGATCAAATTAGAACTAAGTATTTTTAAAAATCGTCAAGAAGAAATATTTTTCATGACGTTATTGATAAATATGTGAAAGGATATCGTTTCGTAAATGTCTATTTTGGGCCAATGTTTGCTGCCTGCACTGTAGGTTCAGTTTTTATTAGCACACATTCTAAGCATGTTGACCACCGTAACTAATGACGCGGCAGGACTATTTACCCAATACCACCTAATATAACATAAGTCTACCAATTACCACCAAATACTACACCATTCTTGTGAAAAACCAAGGGAATGGCTGAATTTGACCAACAATTAATAGAGTAAAATCAAAAATTAGCAGCATTTCTATGTACTACTCGATAGCCGTCCCAATTCCTACACTGTACTACAAAATATGTATAGGATATTAACCTACCGAAGGTTGATATGATAAGAGAACACGCAGACGCAGGGGTTGTAGGTTTACATCTGACATATACAACGGGTTCACCTTAAAATTTATTGGGCTCTTCTAAAAAAAAAGGCAACAGTGATTGGATAATTGCTCGAGAGTTTCCGCAAAAACAAAAGGGATAGTAAAACGAAGCCAGACGAATAATCAATCCATCTTAGTCACCATAATGACGATAGAATTGATGTGAATGCAAATATGATGAGGATCTATCCAAAGTCTGGAGAAAACTTGGAGTGTGTGGAGAAATAATGTGGGCGGAAAGAAAATTCTGAAAGATATCTTAGACATGGAGTATGGATAACCGATTTAAAGGACAATATTGGTGACAGTCATTATCACATATGTGATAGAACTGATTAAACACTTTCCAAATATAATATTAACACAGAGATCATCGCTACCATAGAGGAGTAATAAAGGATTCATGAATCGGAAGTGACGAACGCCAAAGGAAAACACGATCGAGTTATTCCTCTATATAACTAACTGAAGTGACTAGTGATAACAGATACATGGGTGAATATCTGCTCACTAATAATTCCCTCGAAGACCTAAAGTTGCTGTGTGACACTGTGAGAGAATATCGTACAATTCATAAAAAGAATTGACTGCCACTAGATAAGAAAACACGAAAGAAAAACAGAAAAAAAGTCTGTGCATTACCATGTTTTTATAAGGTAGGGGAGACCGGGGCACATTGAACCACCATGGATATATCCTTTATAAATAATACTATACAACCCAACACTATACAAAAAATGAGATTAACTTCTTAGACCTATTTCTCCATCAATAAGTCAAATGCTGTCAATTATTTTCCTAGGCAGTTAATTTTTCAAAAAAGCGCTTAAAAGAGAAACATTTTCCATACATGTTAATTTCTTAGCCTAGGAAATTCTTGTACTTAAAATAAGTTGATATATGCCTAATCTATACAATCCAGATAAACCGGGGTTTGATCCATATAAGAGGGCATATAGATTTTTTTTTTTTAGATTTTGATCATGAAACTGTGATTGGGCAGATTGAACCACTGTCAGCGGGATACTTTGAACCATGGCTCAATGTTCCCCAGTGAATTATAGACTATATATCATTTACTAATTTGTTTAGCCTAAGAAATTCTTGTATGTGTAATCTACAATCCATATAAACAAGGGCTTGATCCATTTTGAATTTTTTAAAAATATCTTTGAAAATAAAAACAAAAGATTTAGAATATCAGTTTATCCAACTCTGTAGGCCTATCTTATAAAAGGAATTAAACTTGTTCGAAACTTGGCTGTGCCATGCATGGGCGCAATGGGTCTCCCGGACTAGAGTCGCACGTCAACAAATCAGGCTGTCTGAATATTGGGCCAACTTTTGTTTGAATCACTACAAAAGTTGAATTAATCCCACCAAACTGCCAACTTATGCGCATTTTACGGCGATTTGTAGGAGGCTAGGGTATCCAGACTCCTGCCTGTTTCGATCGTTGCACCTATGTCAAATCTGTGGATATTTGTTTTTAACTATACACTGCTGATTGTTTGCAGATTCATTAGATCACTGCGAAATAAGTGAGTAGGTTTAAGATCTAAATCCAGATCTATGTTAACAAGGAATTTTTATCGGTGTTCAATTTCCCAATTATTTGGTTAAACCTGCCCCGACTATTTTGTAAGAGGGATACACTGAACCATTACGGTCAAGTGGATTAAAATATGTTTTGGTTTGTTTTTTGTTGGTTTTTTTTGGGGGGGGGGGGGGTGAAACGACTAGAGAAGCCTAGTAATAAGCAGTAATTGTATTCCATAGAATTGTGACCTGTATAAATAAGTTAAAGATTCATTTAATTAAATCCGATACACGATAGCAACTATGATATGTCTTTAAACTTTAACAATACAATAAAATAAAGAGATCTTCTAATAAAAACATATGATATGAAATGAGGACAATTATGTATGTGAACAAAATATTTCAATGTGCCCCGGTCTCCCCTATAGAATGAATAAAAACCAGGGGCTGTACGGAGTATTTCTATTTTTCCCGTGTTCTCTTATCTTATGACACTTAATTACTTTATTGAATCGTCAGATATACTCTTGCGGTCCAATATAACAACCTTTCTTGCTGTCCAATATAACAACATTTCTTTTTGTCTTCCAAGGAATTATTAGTGAGCAGAAATTCGGCCGTTTATCTGTCATCACTCGTCACTTCAGTCATTCACCTAGAGAGATATCTCGCGTTTTCCTTTGGCGTTCGTCACTTCCGATTCATGAATCCTTTATTACTCCTCTATGGTAGCGATGATCTCTGTGTTATTGGAAAGTGTTTAATCAGTTCTATCACATATGTGATAATGACTGGCACCAATATTGTCCTTTAAATATGCCGATAAGTACGCCGTCTATTTCGTTACTGAATACTACAAACTGTACTATAACAATGTTTTTTTGTATCGTCAAAAGAATAAGAATTTTATTTCTGTGTTCTTTGTATTATTTCGATCATCTACGTCATGGGTGGTTGATATGAGCCGAATAATCGACCTGGGATGACGTCATCAGCGGTTGATACGATATATCAACCTGTCATGACGTCATCAGCGGTTGATATGAACCGAATACCAACCTATGATGACGTCGTTAGAGGTTGTTATGAGATATAATTGCTATGGACATCAAGAAAAAAACTACACCCAGTTGTATATGTATAGGATATTAACCTATCCGAGGTTGATATGATAAGACAACACGCGAGCGAAGCCCAAGGGTTCTCTATCATATCAATCCGAGGGAGAGTAGTTTTATATCTGACATATACAACGTTTACCCTTAAATTTAATGGACTCTTCTAAAAAAAGGCAACAGTGATTGGGTAATTGCTCGGTAGTTTCCGCCAAATAGCGGGAATTGCCGATGTAATCTCGCGCGTTTTTGTTTACACGTCGCCATTTTGGGGAAATTGAATTGAAAGCAAGAACAAAATGGATAATTAAACGAAGTCAGACGAATAATCAATCCTTTTTAATCATCATATTGACGATGGAATAGATGTGGATGCAAATATGATGAGGATCTATTCAAAGCCTGAAGAAAATTTGGATCAAAAGGCAATCTTTTCCGATATTTCTGACAATGAACCGTGATTGAAATTTAGGTATGTTCAGAGAAGGATTTGACCGACTGGTTTAAGTGGACTGTATCCAAAAATACTTTACAAAGGAACTTTCGAGCGATAAATACTTTCAAATGGAGAAATAATGTGGGCGGAAAGAAAATTCTGAAAGATATCTTAGACATGGAGTATGGATAACCGATTTAAATATGCCGATAAGTACACCGTCTATTTCGTTACTGAATGCTACAAACTGTACCATAACTTTTTTTTATTGTCAAAGGAATAAAATTATATTTCTGTGTTCTTTGTATTATTTCGATCATCTACATTATCAGCGGTTGATATGAGCCGAATATATCGACCTTGGATGACGTCATCAGCGGTTGATATGAAATAGGAAATATCAACCTGCCATGACGTCATCAGCGGTTGATATGAACCGAATATATCAACCTCTGATGACTTCATGAGAGGTTGCTATGAGATATAACTGCTACGGACATCAAAGAAAAAAACTACTACCAGTTGTATATGTTAGACGTAATATCGTGTTTCATAACGTGGTATTTCTGACAGGCTAAATAAGGACTAATGTTTTGTCCAGCACCCACCCAGACCCGATAATGCTACCTATCTTATATTCTGTAGTATCCCTAAAATGCTACCTATCATATATTCTGTATTATCCCCCACTCCTATATTTTCATATCTTTAAATCTTTGAGTATACGATATGTGAGACGTAATATCGTGTTTCATGTGTGGCGACCATTAAATTTTTATTCAAAAATTTATAACAATAGTAGTCATGGTTTGTATTCTTAATTACCCCCCCCCCCCCCCCACACACCCACACGTCTAATCAAATCTAAACCGATATTAATTGAATGACTTGAAAAACATAACATTATGGCTCGTCCTGAAATGAAATGAAATGGGGTTTAACTTTTCTGGTCCTAAACTGGGCAAATGAAAACGGGCATACGCCATACAGTGGGTTATGAGGGAAAATTTTCCCTGACAGCGGAACAACGGCCTACTCTTATATCGAATACCAACGGCCTAGGGATCTTTTCTGTGCACGCCAATATGTACACGGGACCTCGGTTTTTCGTCCCATCCAAACGTCGAGACAGTTGTCCTTGTTAAGCCCTCCGCCCTGCATCACTGACAAGGGGGAAAAACCAGGAAAATGTGGATGAACTCGGTCAATGCAGGGATTGAACACCCGACCTCCATGATCGCGAGCCAGCGCCAAACCCACTTAGCCACGTGATTCCCAATGGCAAGAATACTATTAGTAGTGAGATAAAAAAAAATGAACATTAAAAGAAGATATAGTTATACTTTATATTTGCATATTTTAAAAAGATGTAGTTTGTACTTTGTATTACGTGTAAATAATCCCAGACAAGTAGGACGTTAAACCCTATTGGCCTATTTCCTGTCTTTTTAGTGATCATGCATACTACGAACATACTGATATTATAATAACTTTATCAAAATGTAACATAATAATATAAGTAACAGAACGCTAATTGTTATACATCTATTTGTTACATTTCAGATTCAACTGAAAGAAAGATTGAACAGATCATAGATTATCTTGTAACTGATCATCCACACAAAGTAAGACCACTGGTAGAATTACTGAAAGATAAAGATGTAATAGATGATAATGATGAGGAGATTACCATGTATATAGATAAAGATGATATCAAGATGGTGGCATTGAGATTATCAACTAGATTCACTCTTCGTCCCATTTCATATCCGTATTTTATAGAAAGTGTTAAAGAGTTGGGTTTATCAGATGTATTAGACATGATTGATAAAGGTGAGTATTGATCCTTGTTCATCTATTAATATTATAAACATGTTGATATTGACATACATTATGTCATTCAGACATTGGTATGGGTAGTACTTTGTTTCATTCAGACATTATTATAGATTACTTGCTCTCAGATCAAGACTAAATAGAATTGATCTGAATAATATCTATATGTTTCCCCCAGGTATTAACAAACATTGGGTGGGGCAAGTGGAAATGCTAACTGGGTTGTTTACATCCACAAAATTTATGAAGAATATTTTATAGAGAACTTTTCGTTCATTTAAAAGTATGCGTAAGGAAGAAATCTTTTATTATTTATGAAAATATTTAACTGTATTGAAGTATTTTGAACTCTTTGGAAAGAAGATACATAATGTGTGTCATTCAGACAATAGTGTAGTTGAATAGTGTAAGTCATTCAAACATTATTATAGATTCATAACTGTCCACATGGTTCTATATTCTGAGAATGCTATGACAGCCACTCGAATGATTTTATAAAAATAATCGGTACACATCTGTTGCAATGACACCCCAAACTACAAATACAATGTGTAGCCGCGGTTGTTCAGTGAGTAAGTCGTAGAATGCAGTTGTAAATGGATTTCTTTCAGTTTTTTTAATCAGTTTTATGTTTGTGCATTAAGACTCTCAACTTCTCGTCCTCGCCGATAATGTAGTAGGGTTAGTGAACGGTATAAATTTTGCATATTAAAACTAAAATTGCTCGGCACGTACCGAAATACATTATTTGTGTATACATGTATTAATTGATATTCGTAATACCTTGTTTTATAGATAGCAAATTTATACGTATATCAACTCCACAATCTCCAGTAATACCAAGCATGGTGCCAGCTCAGTGTTAAATGTTTTTATTAATTAACTTGTGTTATGGTACATTTATCAGGTTTGTCTATTTATTTGCTAATTCAAGTTTATCAGTGCTTTACCTATATAGGAAATAAATCTGATGCTCAGTTGATTGTATATTTGTATGATCGATATGTTATGTATATAATATTTGAAAATACTTCGATATAGAATAATAGGTAACCCACTACCAACAGGGGCTGAGTTATGGGCTTTTTTCAGGGGATACCAAAATCAACTTTCTCCCATTTCGCCCTTTTTAACACAACACAGGATTAACACAACGCTCGACCCCTTCCAGAAAGACGATTTACACCACATTTTGATCGCTGCCCAAACACTTGTCAAACATACAAAAACACCCAAAGTCTGACGGCAACATTGCTGTTCTACAACATAAAGTAAACTGAATGTACCCACCCCGAGCCACACCACCATTACCCACCAACCCCATACATACTCTTACAGTTTATATACCGCCATGTCTGTGTTTTAAACATTACTAATAACCACTCATATTGATTACAGGAGACGTTGACCTCTTGAAACCGCCCATTTCAGCGGAACAGGCGGAAGTCTGGGCAAGTTTGGTGTAGAACAGTTGAAACCGCTGTGCACCAAGAAACCAGATTTAACGAGAAAGAAAGACATTTCACAGAGTAGGTCATCGGCAGACTAACATTATTACAATGACCAAGAGAAAACCTACAAGGTTGTCACGTATAAAAAACCCGAATAACTCTGAATATATATTAATGATATTCTTGCTGGTGTATTGAATTTGTATGACAATTATTAAAACCCCCCATGAATCATGGGAGACACCGGTGAAATTGAAGATAGGTCGACCATCTTCAATTTTACCCTTTCGGCCTATGATTCAGAGTGACTACCCACATTTTGTTTTACTCCCAAAGGTGTCCCTACCATGAACCAAGGGTTAATATGACGGGACATAAAAAATAACAAAACAAGACCCGAAATATCTATCCGAGCACTGACTGATAACCAATGAAGGGTTTGGGGAACAGGACCATTGTTACAAATGAAATTTTTGAATTGTTGGGTTAACACAGCGGGGTAGATTTGATAATAGTTTGTCAAGTTATATCTTTATTTCCCTTACATATAATATTATATGTATAATATTACATATAATAAGTTATATCTATAACATTACTAATTTTCTATAACATAAACTATTATTATAGTGTTTCTGTATGCATCTTTACTGTATGCATCACCAAACTGTGGTATATTAAATCGTGTACATGGTGTATACCACCAAACTGTGGTATATTGAATCGTGTACATAGTGTATACCTCCAAACTGTGGTATATTTAATCGTGTACATGGTATACCACCAAACTGTAGTACATTTAAACGTTGCATGGTATAAATCACCAAACTATAGTACTATAGAAGACCAAATGGGACAATATTCATGATTCTTGTTTCTACATTCCAGTTTGAACATTTTAGACACGAACGCAACATTCTAAACTTATGATTCTTGTTTCTACATTCTTATGTCAACATTTCATGCACAAAATCAACATTTTAAACAAAAAATTGACTTTATGTTTCATTTTCGGCGTTTTATCGGTAACTGTTATATATCATTAAATATTAAAATTAATAAATAATTATTTAATTTTACACGACAAATAAATCAATTCATTGGTTTCTGAAAGTATCTAAAAAAAAATCTGGAATTTGAACTCTTATGAAAATATTTTCTACATTTCAAAAAGTCTTGAAGTTAAAATCTTGAAATGAAAATGTCCAGAAAAATATAGTGAATTATCAACATTACTACACCAGAGGGCGTTAGCGTATGCGTACAATTTCGATACAGACTATAGATTAGAAATCAAAAGTAGACTTTTCCACGAGTGGAAGTAGGCCCCTGTTCTGTTTACAGTAATTAGTTGCGTGAAACAGAAATTAAGCACGAGATACAATAACGATACAAATAACTTTTATAATTTAAACAGCTAGAAAAATTAACTGAGCGGAATCTCTCACCCGTATTCAAGCACCCGGATTCGAGATCAAGTAAGCATGCATATTCTCTCACCGTATTCCAGCGCCTGGATTCGAGATCAAGTTAGCACACATATTGCTAGCACCAAGAAAAAACTAGTTATAATTACATGTATCACGAAAATAATTGTTACCTTTATATTAGAAAATAAAATATTAAAAATTCAGATATGTGAAAGTGAATTGTAGAATATATTTCTCGTCTATTAAGCAATAATAAATTAAGTTTGTTTTCAGTTTATCAAACAATTGGCTGCTGATGTGTTCCTCTGAGCATCAAAAGATTGTCACTGGCCGAATCACATGGAAATGTTTAACTAAGTTGTAGTGCTTGACATTATTTCATCAGTTGCTCCTCGTTTATCTTACAGTGGTCTTAGGTTTACTACGGCAACCCAGTTCCATGAAGGGCCCAGCTGGTCGAGCTGCCTAGGGCCCTTCAGAGCCTTGATCCGCCTCTGGGTTTAGTAATTTAAGCATCGACAGGTTTATGTATCAGAAATCTTATTATGTGCCGTGACCAACTGGGGAAGGGACCTACTTCCGCCTCCAGTATTGCTAACCCTAAAATGTTGAAAACGTTTGATTTTGAGATCGATTCAGAAAAAAAAACGAACTGGAATTGCAAATGAAGGACAAATTGGTAGATAGATTTCTTGTTGTTTTACACGATAAGAGAGCAGTGTTTAAGATAAAGCTACAGGCCAAAGTAGATCATTTAGAGAAAGAGGTTCAAGAGAAGAGAGAGAGAGAGAGAGAAATGGGGTTTAACGTTCAGACAAACTAGATCATTTCGGGGCTAACATATGGTTTAATTTTATTTCAAGAATTCGCTTGCGCGTAGGCGACCCTACTCCTTGCAGCATACAACCGGGGATTCGAAACCACACCCATTGACTCAATTGCATGCCTTATGATAAAGGGCACGCGCTAACCATTCGGCCATCCAACCCCCCTTCAAGAGAAGAACGCCCAAATTAAAGAAATATATAATAAGTGCGACTAGTTGGAACAGTATGGTAGGAGAGAAGGGGTGGTGAGCCTATCGGGAATCGTTGAATAACAAGACGAATACACTGATTAATTGTTGATTGGGGTAGGAAAAATCATTAATGGCCCAATTACCAAACACGTGAAATGAAACGTTGCATTATTATCCTATCGAGATACAAAATAATGTCAATAACATGGCCTAGCGGTTTTCGTTATACAAAAAGAAAATAATTGTGGTGGTTTTTTTTTCAATCGGGAGTTATTTCCCTTTCTGATATTACAACAACCGTGGGAAAACCTGATGTATTTATTTATTTTAGGTGTATGTAGCAGGATCGACGGACATACTTCCACCTTTCCAAGTCGTGGGTCAAACCATAGAGACACAGACAACAGGAACACCAGTAAAAACATTTTATTTACACAGGACAGAGTTATATACAAAAGAACAGAAGAGCACTGAAATATTAAAAAGAACGAAATTAGTTTTATAAGGGAGAGAAGTTAACACCACCACTATGTGGAATATATGTATTTTATAATAAAGACTAAACATTGCCTATTACATGTAATAGTAATAGATCATTTAAGAAATATTATACATAAATAACATATAAATAAAATGGGGTTTAACGCCCTACCATTCTGCACCTAACCTGAGCTAATAAAGACGGGCATATGCCATACAGTGTGCTAAGAGGGAAATTCTGACGGGCAGCGGCGCTACGGCCTACTCCAGGGATTTCTTACGTGCACGTCAATCTGTACAATCTGTACGAGCTCGTTGGGGATAGGTCTATATTTCAAGTTTTGTCAAAATCGGATAAAAAGTGTGACCTCGATAGTATCTACAAACAATTTGTGGACGGACGGACAAGGGCGACATCATAATACGTCCATATGAAAATTCGGGCGTATAAAAATATGTCTTTGACCTTATTCAGATGCATGTTCCCGCGCGTAACCTCCCGTCAAATATACTTTGTCAGTTGTGTTGCCCAAGATCAAAGTAAAAATAATTTGGAAATAGATCGTTCTCAGTGAATGTGCCTAAACAGTGAAACAATCTTTCAGATATCATAAATCATCTCAAACTCTTTTCTTGTTTTAAACCAAGTTGAACAGTTATACAACTACAGTAGTGTTATCTCGGTAATCGTTGATAATTTATATAACTGCAATAATTTCATCTCTTAAATCATTGATAACCACAATAGTTTAATTTTGGTCGATATAGTTCCACTTCTGGAAAGAAAACGGGTTTGAATCGAATCTGTGCGTCGATAATAGACTTGGTATCTATGCATAAAATTTCCCATAGATCAATTAATCGATTACTACTCATCAATAATAAATGAGATGTACTTGAAACAAAGATACCTTGTGATACGTGTACTTCAGAAGTTAGTTTCAAATGGGAGCTGTGGCCTACACGTAAGTACGAATAGATCTGTAATCGGTGAAGTTGGATTCTGATGTAGTACGCGAGGTTTGAAATGTATTCGGTGATTATATTTTATGTGTCCTTCGACTGGTTTTCATTCATTCACTAGAAAAAACCTGCTCACGGATTAAAAACTTCCCACTTATTCAAGAGGATAGACGCATAGCCACCCGTACCGAAATGAAGTGTTCACTTCCTGCGAAGCGTTCATTTCTGACACACTTCCAGGAACACTTCCAACGAAGCGTTCATTTCTGAGACACTTCTAGGAACGCTTCCTTTGCAGTGCTATAAAAACTTCATCGAAATGCTAATTTCGTCGTCACTTCTAAAAGATAGTCTGTTTTCAGAGCATTTTATCGTCACTTCTGAAAGATAGTCTATATACAACTGCGTGTCATTAATACTTCTAAAAGATAGTCTATATACAACTGCGTCTCATCAACACTTATGAAAGATAGTCTATATACAACTGCGTCTCATTAATACTTCTAAAAGATAGTCTATATACAACTGCGTCTTATCAACACTTCTGAAAGATAGTCGATATACAACTGCGTGTCATTAATACTTCTAAAAGATAGTCTATATACAACTGCGTCTTATCAACACTTCTGAAAGATAGTAGATATACGACTGAGTGTCATTAATACTTCTAAAAGATAGTATATAACTGCGTCTTATCAACACTTCTGAAAAATAGTCCATATACAACTGCGTGTGATTCACACCTCTTGGAGATAGTGAATATAGATGACCATTTATTCATCTCCACTTCTGAAAGACTGTTGACCATTTATTCATCTCCACTTCTGAAAGACTGTTAAAAAACGATCATATCGATGATCATTTCATCGCCACTTCTTTAAAAAATTCATGAAATAAATGATGAAATAAAATGACGCGTAGTGCGCCCCCCCCACCCCCGAGTCCGACACAGCTCCGCTCTTTAACAAATAATATCGGGGAGTCACCGTGTGTTTTTATATATACATTATACCGCCTGTTAAAATCCATATCCATTATAAGCCTATTCGATTTAAACAAATAACCCTGCTCTCAAAATTAATTGATGGAACAATGGGCTAATTGATGCCGAGAGAGAGAGATTATTCTTTTATTTTATTTATTCTTTTATGTGTTTAACTTTATCCGTTCGAGCCCGAGAAATCTGGTGGCGCCCTCTTTCTTCGAATGGTACACTAAAGGAGAGAGGGAGAGAGAGAGAGAGTTTATTCTTTTATTTATTCTTTTGTTTATTCTTTTATGTGATTTACTTTACCCGTTCGAGCCCGAAAAATCTGGTGGCGCCCTCTTTCGTCGAACGATACGCTTAAGAGAGAGCGAGAGAGAGAGAGAGAGAGAGAGAGAGAGAGAGATTATTCTTTTATTTTATTTATTCTTTTATGTGTTTAACTTTATCCGTTCGAACCCGAAAAATCTGGTGGCGCCCTCTTTATTCGAACGGGGCGCTAAAGGAGAGAGAGAGAGAGAGTTTATTCTTTTATTTATTCTTTTATGTGTTTTACTTTACCCGTTTGAGCCCGAAAAATCTGGTGGCCCCCTCTTTCGTCGAACGATATGCTTAGGAGAGAGAGAGGGGGGATAGAAAGATTATTCTTTTATTTTATTTATTCTTTTATGTGTTTAACTTTATCCGTTCGAGCCCAAAAAATCTGGCGGCGCCCTCTTTATTCGAACGGGACGCTAAAGGAGAGAGAGAGGGAGGGAGAGAGAGAGTTTATTCTTTTATGTATTCTTTTGTCTATTCTTTTATATAATATGTTTTACTTTATCGGTGGCGCCCTCTTTCGTCGAGCGGTAGGCTTAAGATAGAGAGAGAGATCAGAGAGAGAGAGAGAGAGAGAGAGTCGGGGAGAAATAGGGTTTAACGTAGGCCTACACTCGACACAAACTAGGTGATTTCAGGACTAACATATGGTTTAATTTTATTTCAATCATTCGCTTGCGCGTAGGGGTCTTTAGCAGTGCCGTAGAATCGGAGCACCCGGAGAAAACCCACGAGGTTAATTGGACAAACGGTACCGTACGCTGAATCAACTGACCAAAGTGGTATCGATCGATATTATAGGTCAGTAAAAAAATATATAGGCCTATATTCATTTATTTATTTTATTTTATAATCTATATATAAGCCCGAAAATTATGGTAGCCCCTCTTCGCTTGAACTTGAACGGTAGGGCCTACACTGAGTCAACCAGAAGTAAATGTATATGGCGTCGGTCTAAAAATAGGTCAAGTGACATAAATTAGCGGGGTTCGCTCTACACAGAGTCCATCGCATCTAGATAAGATATGCAGCTTATTATTGCAATATCACCCTTTCTGTGTCGGGAAAATTAATCCTGTAGTGATTATTTATACATAATAATTACTCAAATTGGTGGTTATTGGCTGTTACGCCTTGTTTTTTTAAAAAAAATGAGGGAATAAAGTTAATTCACATGACATCACACGCATTGGTCACATTGTCATGGAAAGCGGCGAAAGTCAGTGTTGCGGAACTCGTATTTTTTGACGGTCGGTCAAGAAAAGCACGTTCGTTGCTCTTTTCAAATATGTAAATTATTTTCTGGCGCATTTATATTTATTTACTTCGAAAAACAATCAATGTTTGATAGTACTAAAATATATTTCCATGATTACCGAGAGATGGCGGTTTGTTGTCCATGGCATAAACATGGCGGCGACCTGTAGCCTAAATATAGGTCATGTACATCGGGTACGCTCATTCCTCCGATAGCCATGCCCATTGGCAAAGACAAAAATAAAATTGGCCGACGAGAATTGAATGTTTTGATACTTGTATTTCATTAGGGCCTAAATATAATGTAGCTTCCTGACTTATTTGATATTTTATAGGCCTACTTTTTAGTTTTTTTTATCAAATTAGAAATACAATCGCCATGGATTTTTTTAGCCTACATAACATACTAGTACATACGGCGTTGGGCACTTTTACATGTACACCAATTTCCTAACTACTCCAAACAACTACGGATACTTTCTTGACAGGCCCTTCTGCCCTACACCAATGACAATGAGAAACCTCGGGTCAGAAAATCCAAATGAACTGTCTAGGCCAGCCAGGGGGTTGGGATGGCCTAGTGGTCTAGAGTGCCGCGCTTCGACCTCTAGCTGGCCGGTCACCTCAGGCTTGCGGCTGTACGGTTTCGAGCCCTGGTGGCATGGAGATAGGGGCGCCTTCTCAACTGTGGGTTTCACCCGAGCACTCCGGTTACCTCCCACTGCTAAAGACCCCTACGCGCAAGCAAATTATTGAAATAAAATTAAAAACCATATGTTAGTCCCGAAATGACCTAGTTTGTGTTGAGTGGACATTAAACCCCATTTCTCTCTCTCTCTCTCTCTCTAGGCCAGCCAACACTGGTTATATAGTGAGCCTTCATCCAGTGCATCAAGCAACTGATATGAAATGGGGTTTAAGTTTAACATCCTACTGTTTTTCTTTGACTGGTTGAATGAAAACAGGAATATCGAATTAAATACGCCATTCAGAGTGATATAAGGGAAGTTTTGCTCAGACACATTGAATTCCAACTGCCAAGGCTTCTTTTATGTGCACTCCGTTACATTTTTTTCTTGCCAGGCCTTCAGTCCTGCATTGCTATGGGGAACCACACCGGAAAATTCTGATAAACGTGGGATTTCTCAGTTACTGAGCCAAACATCTTTTCCACCGAGCCACTGTGGCTCCCCTGTTTTACTGCTCCATCTGATGAAACCAGGGAATAATCTGTCAGATAATTTTGGAGTTTGCGCAGATAGTGGTGATATATACCACCAACTGGATGGTGGTGGATAGCTGAATGGTTGGCGCGTGTGTATTGTATCATAAGGTCTGTTACCGAGTAAACTGGCATGGTTTCGATGCGGCAGTTACGTGACAAGGAGTAGTAGCCTGTCCAACCTTGTGGGTTTTTCACCGGATCCTCCGGTTTCCTCCCACTGCTAAAGACCCCTACATGCATGGGCAAATTTTAGAAATAGAATTGAACCATGTTTTAGTCTCGAAAAGACATTAAGTAGGTCTATATCCTATGTTAAAATTGCGAGAATCTGTCATTTAAAAAAATAAAACAACAATACGCCCAAGAACTATATCATATTTTCAATGACATTGAAATTTCAAAAACTATAATTCATGAAAAGTTAAAAATATTGAAAAACAATTTTGATACAATGAAATGCATTTGCTTTGGAAGAATAGGCTACCGGAACTATTAATACAGGGTGGCTGGATGGCTGAATTGGGCCTTTAACCAGCTTATAAAATTGGGGGGGGGGGGCTACAGAATGTTTTTTGGGGGGGGGGGCTGAAGATGTGGCCGGCTAAGAACACTCTTAAGAAATCATCATTTTTGCCGAAATATTTGGGCGGCCTAATTCGATTGGGGAGGGGGGGCATAACCCCCCCATGGCTACGGGCCCGGGCTGAATGGTTAGCAGGTGTGCGCTGTATTATAAGGCCTGTCATTGAGTCGAAGGCCTGGTGATACATGAGGGTTCTCTCTGGGTCATCCCACTGCTAAAGACCCCTATGCCCAAGCAAATTATTGAAATAAATTTAAAAACCATATATGTTAGTCAGGACTGAAATGACCTAGTTTATAAATAATTGTGTCAGTGGATGTTAAGCCCCATTTCTCTCTCTCACTATTAATACAAAGTCAGTCAGAATCCTGTTTAAAAATGTGTTTTTAAGTTGTTTCTTAAATGAATATAGAGATGTAGGCCTACACTGTACATCATAAACTAAATTTGTAATTGTAGGTCTATATAGCTGTAATTAAATTAGCCTTATTATTATTGTCAAAATGGTGATAAAGTAATTAAATTAGTGTTGATTTATTATTATCTATTTATTTATAAGGACAGCTGTGTAGTTGGAATTTGATATATTAAGTGTGGGCGGTAGCGCCGCTGCCCGGGCAAAATTTCCCTCATACCCCACTGTATGGCGTAGCCTATGCCCGTCTTCATTAGCTCAGTTTAGGAGCACAACAGTAGGACGTTAATCCCCATTTCATTTCATTTATTTATTATTGTTTTTTTTTTATTTACTTTTTTTTTTGATTGTTCAATAATGAATAGACCTATACAACAAGTAACAATTATTAGGTTATTCTAGAAATGTAATTTAAGAACAGTTTATTTCACAGCAAACAAAAGTCTAATAGTAATAATAATACTAGATCTAATAGAAAAGCAGGAATTAATTATATTTTTTTTTAAGGGCAATTATTTCACGACAAACAAACTTTAAAAGTCTAATAGAAAAGCAGGAATTTTTTATATTTTGAAACAGTTATTATACTGTGATTGTGACCTAGATTCTAGGCTAGCAGATAGATGCGACATGGATGGACGGAAATAACGGAAAACAATGTTTTTTTAGTGACCTAGATTCTAGGCTCGATAGATGCGACATGGATTGACGGAAATAACGAAAAATAATGTTTTCTTACATAATTCAAAATTTGTTTAGGAAATAAATTTATAACCAAACACAGACAAAATAATGTCTGTTAATAAAGAATTTTAAATTTCTTTTCGTTTTTTTTTTTACTCGTATTTTCTAACGATCGCTCGGATTGGTCAACAACTGAAATTTAATCCAATCGTAGCCTTCGTCTCAAATTATGCCGCCATGTTTTTTTTGATTTAGTGATTCAAACAATTTAAGGTAAGTTATTCAATTGTAATAATACTAATATTTCTGGAAGTTTTAAGACCATTTTTTGTTTCACATAGCTAGGCTTTTTAATGATTAGTTAAAACTATCAGTAACAAAATGTCTAAGTTGGTGAAAATCGCGGAAAAATAAGTTTAGTCTGCGAATTCTCGAACGCATTTTCACATTTGGATTTGGTGTCGTCATGGCGTGGAACTGGGGAAGGGTCCATTTCATTGATTGATGAAGAAAAATTAAAAATGTACACTGCTATGAGGTCGCTTATGTTACCTGTTTATAATTTGACGATTTGGCCAAGAAAATTATCCAGCTTAATTTGAACTAGATCTATTCATCATGGCTTATTTATTATTGCCATCCGGGCATTGATGATTGCATAGTTCAATTCACAATTGTTGTCATTAAATCATTTGACCTATATACTATGATACTATATAGTAGTAAATTAGTAATAGTAGGCTATACTCTATTTAATAATCATAATTTTTATATTGATCTATACTTATTTGCTTAGTAGTAATACTACATGTATAATAGACTAGTATACATGTAGTATTACTAATTACTACTAAGCAAATTAGTATATTATAGATCAATATAAAAATCATGATTAACATGGACAACCTGTTTTAATTTCGGGTGCATTCTTATTTTCACTGCAGATGATTTTTCGTCTTTATTATTTTTTTCCAGAGTTTGTAAATTAATAGTTCACCAGTACTGGTAGAGATATGTGAATAATATGTGTAGATAAGATGGTAAATTAAAGTAAACATGGGCTGTCACCGTCCATGTCTGATGATCAGAAATCGGTTAGTTCAATGGTCCTTGTGTTTGATACATGGACGACATGGTTGCCGGTTGGACGATCTGTTGTTCAGATATCCTGTCAGAAAAAGTCATTGCCAGTAGCTCTCAATATGGGGATCATTTGGCTAAGTGGGTAAGGCGCTGCTGGCTTACTAGTCTGGAGGTCGGGTGTTCAATTCCTGCATTGAAAGAGAAAGTTCATCTCGATTTTCTCCTTGTCAATGTCAGTGATGCAGAACGGAGGGCCTGACAAGGACAGCTGTCAAGTTGTTCGTATGATACGAAAAACCGAAGTCCCATGAACACATTGTTGATGTGCACGTAAAAGATCCCTTGGCAGTTGGAATTCGATGTAAGAATAGGCCGTAGCATAACTGCCCAGGCAAAATTTCCCTCATAGCACACTGTACGGCATATGCAGAAGGGTAGGACGTTAAACCCCATTTCATTTCAGCTCTCAACATATTGAATAATTTCCCATGTGGAAATTACATGGAATCCACCCTCGCCACTGTTACAGTTCAGGGTTCAATCTTGGTGTTACTATGTAAATTCCTCAGAACTTACTGGCATGATTTCTCCTTGTCGGATTCAGATAGGATAAAAAACCTGCGTCTGTTGGACATGTAGTGAGTAAACGTAAAAGAACCCATGACAGTTGGAATTTGTTACAAAAGGACACAATTTTCCTCAAAGCAACAGGAACCCTCATGGTCAAAGGACAGCTGTCTAGTTGTATGGATGGTACAGAAAACCGAAGTCCTGTGTACACATTGATGTGCACGTAAAAGATCCCTTGGCAGTTGGAATTCGATACAAGAGTAGGCCATAGAGCAGTTGGCCACGTACATGTAGCACACTGTATGGCATATGCCCGTCTTCTATTAGCCCAGGCTAGGTGCAGAAGAGTAGGACGTTAGACCCCATGGTCATAGGCCAAGTGCTGCAAAGCGTATACATGTTCATCTTCATTTAGCCCCATTCCCCATCTTTTTCAGTAAAACTCCAGTTTTAAAGTAAAGAATTCCAAGATGGGTATGACATGATGCGAAACACTCATATGTGTAGGTAATATATTTAAATTGATTTTTATGAAAGTTTTCTTTACAGGTCGAATTTAGTCTAGAACACTGTAAATGATTAGGCTTAAGAAGACGTAGGCACCCTAATCAAGAAGTTTTGGGTTGGCCAAGAAAGTTCCTCCAGATTGTAGTGGGACTGGGAGGGCCTGGCAAGGACGGTGTCCAGAATCGGTTGGTCCATAAAATACAAGGTCCAGTGTACACATTAACCCCATTTACATTACAAATTTTAAGTGTTCCAGGAATGTTACCTGGCATGGTTATTTTTTTTTGTAGTGTAAACCGGTCAAACATAAGCGTGCCATATTGAGTACCATGCCAATCTGGCCTACTGAAATGAGGTGGTTTCGACACGGTACGAGGTGCAGTGCGGTTAAATTTTCTTAGTGTAAGCGCTATCCTGTCTCAGCACGGTTTTAGTACGGATAAATGCGATAAACCAACCTTGACCTTTTTTCCCGAAACTTTGACAGTTCATCAAAATGGCTTCTCAAATTAAACGTGAAATATAGGTTTATCCCCATAAGATCTAGGCTGCTTTCGATATTGGCTTTTATCGGATCAAAACTTATGAATTATGGCCCCTGATTGTACGAAAAATCATGTTTTCAGCTTGTGGGACCCTATAGAGGTAACAATTATGAACGGATTATGATGAAAAATAGACATGTGTTATATCAAGGTTGTGGACCCTTTAGAGGTCACAATTTTAATTCAATTTTGATGAAACTTGAAATACGTGTTTATAAACTAAAGATTTTGGTTCCATTGCATATTGGATCGTAACTTCCTGAATTGTGGCCCCCTGATTGTACGAAAAATCGCCTTTATTAGCTTGTGGTCCCTCTGGAGGTCACAATTATTACCTGATTTAAAAAAAACCGTTTGATTATAAAAACCAAACAAATTCTAATGATTTTCTGATAATTCCTTAATATGCAACAACTCTTGTTGACTGCCCGGACGATTTAGCTGCTGTGTGGGCGTATGTTTCGTTGCCTGGCAACCTATTTTTAAAAATCCGACTAAAAACCAAAAATAAAGCCACCTCAATATTATTCAAACAAAAATTTTCACCGTATGGAAACTAATGAAATCGAACAACTCGAGCAAATATCTTTCGCTTCTAACGGGGAATACCCTTTGGTTTGCTCCGCGAAGCTCATGACCTCTTTGATGGAAAAATTCTTCGATGATTTGATTGGCTTTCGCTTGACGTGGCAAGATTCGGTTCAAATCGACTGTTCCCGTGATCAGTTGTAATGGCATTCTGATTGGCCAAACCGTGTCGGCTATTCTCGCTACAATGTCATCGCCATTTTTATTTCTATTGATAAGTAAATGAAGAACAATATCAATAATAAACAGAACCGACGAAACACGTGCGCGACAGATTGACATTGGTTCTAAATATAAATGGAGTTGGGACTAGCTTGAAAGATAAGCCGATTTGACGAAAGGATAGCGGGAAGAAAGTTTGCATGAATGAATTTGTGCGAAAAATTGAACTGCCGGGGAAAGCCCGTTGTCTTTGGACACTTTAGTGTAACTACGGAGGTGGAGGATTAATGAGCTTCGTCCGTCACTGTCAAAGTTCTAAACACACGAAGGCTGCACAGTGCCCTTTGACAAACTGTGTGGTATAATTGTCAAGTGAAAATGGGTCAATAACAGTTGAAATGGCTTAAAACAGTGTCTTATTTTCAAAAATTGCTTGGGGGAGGATACCCCAAAACCCCCCTACATTGGCAGCATAACTTCGTCATGCTGCATAGATCATTTCTTATCAATTGAAAATTTTCAGCCAATTTCACCTCATCACTCTCATGTCTGATTATGGCCCCTGATTGTCCGAAAAATTGCCCTTTTTAGCTTGTGGTCCCTCTGGAGGTCAAAATTATTATCAGATTTAAAAAAACATTTGATTATATCCTTGTACATGGTAATGAAGGTTGAGTTTAAATTTCGTGAAAATCGGACCAAAGTGACGGACAAAATGGCCGCCGTTTGTTCGCGAATAGTGTGAAAATATGTTATATCAAGGTTGTGGACTCTATAGAGTTCACAATTTTGAACCAATTTTGATGAAACTTGACATGCATCTTTATAACCCAAAGATCTTGCTTTCTTTCGATATTTTTAGCTTGTGATCCTTCTGGAGATCAAAATCATTATCCGATTTAAAAAAACATTTGATTATAGTTCGAATTTTGTGAAAATCGGACCAAAATTGACAGACAAAATGGCCACCACTTGTAAAAATATGGTATATAAGTTGTGGAACCTGTAGAGGTCACAATTTTGAATCAATTTTGATGAAACTTGACATACATGTTTATAACCTAAAGATCTTGGTTCATTTCGATATTTGCGCATATCGGATGATAACTTCCTGAATTATGGCCCCTGATTGTATACGAAAAATCGCCTTTATTAGATTGAGGTCCATCTGGAAGTCAAAATTATTACCCGATGTAAAAAAAAGTTTGATTATATCACCGTTACAATGTAATAAATGTTGAGTTCGAATTTCGTGAAAATCGGACCAAAACTGACAGACAAAATAGCCGCTGCTTGTACACAAATACTATAAAAATATGGTATATCAAGGTTGTTGACCCTGTAAAGGTCACAATTTTAATCTGATGTTAATGAAACTTGAAATGCATTTTTATAACCCAAAGATCTTGGTTCCTTTTGATATTCAACAAATAATATTGTAACTTCCTGAATTTTAGCCCCTGATTGTACGCAAAATTGACTTTGTTTTAGCTTGTGGTCCCTTTCGAGGTCTCAATTATTATCCAATTTTAGAAATGATATTAAATGTTTGGTATACTAAACGTTAGAATGGGGCAGGATTTTATAAAAAAAAACAAACAAATTCTAATGATTTTCTGATAATTACTTAATATGTGGCAACTCTTGTTGACTGCCCGGACGATTTAGCTGCTGTGTGGGTGTATGTTTCGTTGCCTGGCAACCTATTTTACTTCAGGTCTCCTAGTTTTCTCCCACTGCTAAAGACCCCTACGTGCAAGCGAATTATTGAAATGAAAATAGAACCATGTTAGTCCCAATATGACCTATTTTGCATCGAGTGGAGGTTAAACCCCATATTCTGACTTGCCATACTTTTATTGGAAATAACCACCCTATAATAATTACTTTTTTCGGAATGCATCTTTAACTAAAAATTTTTTTGGTTTTAATTTCAGGTTAATCAAACCAGAATACCAGCCCAGCATGTATGAATGTGACGGAACAAGGTGTGGAGGTTATTGATAGCACCATTGAATATCCGCTTGCATTTGTCATCTGTGGGTTGAATATGGTGTTTTAAAGATGCAAGAAAATGCCTGAAATGTGTAAACTGTACAGGATTATACCTGCCCTTTTTTAAGCTCCCACTTTTACATATCGGTCCAGATATACATCTGTTTGTGGACATCTCTACAGGTCACAATTTACAATGTAAATTGATTTTGAACATGTTCAACTGTGACCTCATGGGTTATTGCCCCTTATTGTGAAAAAACTTCTGTTATGCCCCATAGCAAAAAACTGAATTCCATAGAGGTCCCAATTCTTAACAGATCCTATTCAGATTTGATGTGAAGCTTTGGATTCATGAAATCACAAACCTCATCGATATGCAGCAATTCAAAAATGACCTCCCTTTTCAAAAAAAGCTTGTGAATGTGATGGGACGTCAGTTTTTAATTTCGAGTGAGCATTGGGGCCATGAGAGGACAAATCATATGTAAATTTCAGCCATTCAGACTTAAACCTCTTTTTCGGAAAACATGTGAAATCGACAAAGACTACAATTTATTGACAGATTTGATTTTAATTCTATATGAAACATTGGGACCAGTGAGTGGATGGGCCCTATTGATGTTCCCTGATGTTAAGTGTATCGTAGATGCAACCACTTGTTAATTGTATCAATTGTATTTTAATATTTTGAAAACAGTAATAAATAATCAATATCGAAGTGTTATTTTGTTTCATGTTTGCTACTTTTCAGCATAACTGGGATAAATCTATAGAAATTTAGTCCAGATCAGGCCCGTGACAAGCCACCTGAAAAAATGTTACAATACCCCCCACCCCCACCGAAAGAAAATTTGCCAACCATAACTCTAAAATACCAACTGTAGACTGTAATAGGTGTGCTCCTCCCCCAGCCCCCCCCCCCCCGAAAAAAAACCTCCAGAACTCTAAAATACCTACTGTAGAATGTAACAGGTGTGCCCATTCTAAAAACTTCACTGTCGTCCCCGCCCCCAGACCCCCCCCCCCCCCCACGAGGCCAGCACCGTTGAATAAAAGTAAATTTCACGGCCTAACATTATTGGCAAGTTGTTGCACGAGTGAGTTTAAAAGATAGAAAAGGGGGGCGAAACTACATGAATTGACCTTGAACATGCTCAAAACACTTGATAAGCGCCGGGTTGAAGTGAGCAAAACACGCAATAAGCACTGGCTTGAAGTGAGCAAAACACCCACTTCGGAT
Organism: Patella caerulea; assembly: GCA_036850965.1. Taxonomy (NCBI): domain Eukaryota; kingdom Metazoa; phylum Mollusca; class Gastropoda; family Patellidae; genus Patella; species Patella caerulea. The sequence continues at coordinate 57,328,763 of JAZGQO010000006.1, read as the reverse complement.
ATCAAATTTTTCACTTCGAACAGGTCTCGGTTAAGTGTCATCCACGCTTCTTATGGGTGGCGTCATTGCTTCATTTGCGTAAGGGAAATGTTGCTTCTGGATGAAAGCGTCCTTGACGAACGTTTCAAATCTAACGAGATGATCAAGAGTGCCCCTTTGGGACCAAAATCCACATTGGAGGCCAGTAAGGAGGTTGTTGGACTCAAGGTACCAAACAAGCCTTCGATTGATCAATATCTCCATGGTTTTGCAAATACAGCTAGTTAAAGCGACCGGACGATAGTTAGTAGGATTCGTTTGATCTTTTCCCGGTTAAGGGGTGGGGATTATTGTGGCTTCATGCCACGAAGGAGGGAAATTCCCATCAACCCAAATCTGGTTGAAAAGATCCAGTAAGATTAAGAGTGTGGGAAAAGGTAAATGTTTTAAAATTTGGTAGTGTATTTCATCTGGACCAGTTGCAGTGTCTCGAGCTCGCATTAACGAATCAAGGAGCTCTGCAGTGGAAAAACGATCATTATAACATTCATCATTGTGGAATTTGAAATTAAGTCGTCTTTTCTCCTGTTGTTGTCTTATGCCTCGAAAGGCATCGGAGGAGAAATTGGATGATGAATTGAGTGAAAAGGTGCTGGCCAGAGAATTAGCAATATCAGGAAATGTTGTTAGGGTGGTATTATCAACATTGAGATGGTTAACTGATAAAGCACTTTACCTTTAATCCTACGAATCCTATCCCATACCGACTTCGATGTGGTACGGGAATTGATCCTAGAGACATATCCTTGCCAAGAAGACTTCTTTGCTTGGCGTATGGTTCTACGGGCCTTCGCCCAGACAATTTGGTATGCCGCAATATTTTCCATGGAAGGATGGTTCTTTAGTCGTCTCAGGATACGATCACGCTCTTTAAGAGCGGATTTGCAATCGTCATTAAATCATGGTTTATTGAAACGTTTTGGTTCAGTCGTGGTTTTTGGAATCGCCTGCTCAGCTACATTTTGAAGAACTGAAGTGAATAAGGCCATGGGCTCGTCTGCATCTTCTAACTCCTTTGCATCAAAAGAGAAGAGAAACAAATATTTAAACATAGCCCAATCAGCCTTATGTAACTTCCACATCTTGGGTCTTTCGACCGGAGACAGGAAAGTGGTCACTACCACATAGATCTTCATTTACTCTCCATGAAAAATCCTGAAACAGGACCTGAGAGCGGGGCCATTATTGCCCCCCTCTACGGTAATACCGTCCATCAGATCAACCCCATATTTCGTGAAATGGACAATAACTTTTTGTGAACCCTTTTTACCCTTCTCACGCAACTTTGCTAATTTCCTTTGTCTTGATGATACACAAACCTCTTCCTGTGAGGGTGGGATAACCGATGACTGCAATCCTGACCCAGTCGACCTGGGATCAGGAGTTGCAGCTTTCGGTTTATCCAATGGATGCGATTCCTTGCCATTCTGGGAGGAAGTATTTGGAATGGTTCCAATATCTTCAGTAAGGGGCAATGAAGATGAACCCTCATCAGGCAAGAGCAAAGTTGTTTGAATCGAGCTCTCTCGTGACTGACAAGAGCTCGAGACCCCTTTTACTTGATCTGATGTAGGCAAAGTCCTCATTTTTTGTTTATCTGGCCAGGTTATGTCTGTCTGAACAGATATTGATTTAGTAAAAACTACACTCGAAAAAGATTTCCCTTGTTGTGCAATGGGAATGAGTGAAGTTAGTCCTACTTGCTTTTTAGCATCAAGATGTAGCATCTTCTGTTCAGACATTACCCGTTGAATTCCTTTCTCTTTCTGCCATATTGGACATTCGCGAGAGTAAGCGAAACGCTTACCCTTGCAATTAACGCAGCAAAACTCAGCCTGGCAGGCAACGCTCTCGTGGCCATCATGACCACAACGAGCACATGTATCTTTGCTTCTGCAGACGGTCTTGCTGTGTCCAAATTTCTGACATTTATAGCAGCGAAGAGGGTTAGACATATAAGAATCAACAGGTATATTTAAATAACCTGCCTTGATTGATTTCGGTATGTCGGGACGATTCAAAGCGAGGATATAGGTGCTTGTAGGAATCACCTTATCTCCTCGGCGAACACTAATGGATTTAACGCCTTGAGAAAAACGGTATTCAACCATTTCATCCTCACTGCTGCCTTCAAGGTCTCGACACCTCTACTAGGATTTATTGATCTTTGTGACATCTTGATAGGAATGTATGCCAAAGTGGATGATTTGAGAAGCATAGTAGCGTGCTGCCCTATCAAGAGTGTTCCATTTTTCAATTTTTTAATAGGTTTGGGTTCACCGGCCAAACCGGCAATGCCTTTAGCTATCAAAAAAGGTGAGACTTTAGATAAGTCAGTAGAGGGGCTCTCAATCAACAGAAACCTCGGCCATGACTTTGCCATTTTATTTTTGAATATATTAGAAACATCCTCTGAATTAGGACGTTTCTGTTTTTGTCGTTCATTTGATGGTGTGAGGGGGATTAGGGAATCCGTGAACGTGTTTTTTTTATTCACCCCTCGTCGTCCCCCAGGATACTCACTACTAAGAGGAGGACTAGCACGGATAACCAGCGCGTGGCCTCATGGCTCAACGAGGGGTATACTGAAGCCATAAAGTACAGAATACATATCCAACCTGATTGACCCAAGCCGTCGCTCTGTAGAATGTACTAAGGACACAAAGGTAAATTTGCCGAGTATAAAACAACAAAGCATTAAATTGGGATAGGGTACATTCTACATAACTATAACGACCGAAGCCGATTGATCAGAGTGGGTCACTCTGACCTCCCGTCTAGGTGAACCATGAGCCAAAGTCATGTGTTGCAGAGAAAGGGCTCGCAAGCCAAGTCCCCACTCAATTACCAGGATTCCACTCTCCACCGATACGGGTCGCAATGTACGGCAAACACGTTGCCCCATTACAGGGACAAACGACACGCAGAACATACGAAGGGTATATTCATATCACCCCCTACACCCCAGGGGGCCAAACGTAACGAACGCATGTCCTGGACTTAGACACGCCTTTAACCAGATTGTTATTTCTGCATGTCTGAGACAATGATTTGGACACGCGGTATGCGGATGCAGGTCTTGTCGAGGATATTCTACAAATACTTTTGTTACTGGTCGATTTATGGTTGCAGACTAGGATGTCTTTAGAAACAATTTGTATCTGTCAGATTTTCCAGCGACCGAAAACCAGCTGCTGTGCAAATATAATGAAATAGTTTATTGATTTAAGACCCCGTTGATGATCCTCGTATTGGAGAATGAGGAGCCTTTCGCAGCCTGCCCAGGTAATGTTCAATTCTGGCGGGGTTCATCTCAACGGTACTGTAGAAATCTTAGAAGTGCCATTTTATCAATGCTCCATACAATGACGGTAATTTTTCTGATATTATTACTGTCCAGAGCTTTATTCTCATTTTTGTTGCATAATATCAATTTCACATGGCTTAATCAATCGTAATATATATCCACATTGATTATTTTAACTTCATCCACCGTAATAATTATGTACTCCGATTAATTATCTAACACTTAATTGAGAAAACAAAACCCAACGCTAGATAATCCCCCAGTCAATCAAAAAAAAAAAAAAAAAAAAAAAATCGCGACCACGTGAAACAGCAGAGGCCAATTTTAAAGGTCATGACGTCATACGCCTGTTAAGTGGCGATAAGCCTATCGTAGAATGGACAATTGCGGAAAGTTTATCTTCGAAGAAATATAGACACCAAGAAATGCTTCAAAGAAAAAGCAGCGAGAACAAATAATATGATATAGTAAAAGTAGGTACGGTACATACGGGCATCAAAGAGAGATGGTATTTTGCTGTATCATGAAATGAAACAAAATGGGGTTTAACGACCTCTGCTTTGACGGGCTAATGAAGACGGGCATACGCCATGCAGTGTACTATGGGGAAAATTTTGCCAAAGGTTGTTCGTCCCATCCCAACGACTAGGCAGCTGTCCTTGTCAGGCACCATAAGATACCGCCACCAACTGTTTAATCAATAAAAGCCTGCAGTCTTACAAAATATTTCCTTAGTCAAGAGAAAAAAGAAAATTTATAACTATGCGGGGTGAGTGAATTCATATGAACAAATCTGAATAGGCTGATAGAATCATAGAGCAAACTCACATTGAATTTGGACCCAACCAGGGGCATGTCCAAAAAATTTGAGCAGTGGGGTTACAAAGATGGAGGCAAAGTCACGTTTGGCCTGAGGTTCAGGGGATTACCGGAGAAAATTATTCTGCTAATTTAGGTGCATACAGGTACATGTATAAGATTAAGATGTAGTGAGGCCAACACTGTGCAGCAAGTCTTCGCACGTTTCATTTAATGTATAGGAAAATAAGTATATAGATAGATCCCCGCTCCAACTTGTCAAATACGTAAGACGAGATGAATATCAACATATCAAATATGTAATATGCTTCACATGAAAGGTGATATTTCTGCAGTATAGATAATTAATATCCACATTCAAGTTAAACCAATTGCATATAATTATTTTTAAGTCTTACGTCGAACAGAATAACCTATATGATTTATTGTAATTAAAACTATAATTGAATCTTTGTAGAAATAATTACATTAATTCATTTAAGGTGGCATACGGTTGCACATACCTCCCAGGTAGCAAAATGAGCTATAACATCAATAACGTATGACTATCGAACTATGACCTCTGCCGAAATACCTCCCATGTAACAGAGATTCACAGATATGATATCAACTAAGATATCAATGCACACTGTAATTATAATACACAGTAGGGGGGATTATAATTTATTGCGTATCATTGTGATTATAATCAAGACAATGAATCACATTCTACACCACAAACACGCAATAGCAAGAAATTCCTCCTTTCCAAATTTTTTAATGCACCTAGAATACCTAGAGGTGGTTTCCGAATGGTTAGTGTGCGCTCGCTGTATCATACGGTCATCTATCCAAATCTGATAATCAAGGTCCCTTCAGTTTATTCTAACGGTCATCGGAAAGCTCAAATTATTCATTGTAAATTACGACTACGATGCTCTGACCTACGGAGCCACAAATTCATAAGACATGTTGCCAACAGTCCCGCCTGCCTTTACGGTCATATATTTGAAGATCCCGACCATTACCTTCTGCGATGTTCCTTATATTCAAATGCACGAACAGAAACCATAGACAAATTACAGCATTTTTTTAAAAAAATATAAACTGTCTTCTATTTGGCTCCACAACCTTGATGTTCACGCTAATATTTTTAATCAGGTCCATAAGTTTATAGATATGTCGAACAGATTTTAATCTCGACCACATAATATTTTATCATCTGTTTATGTATAATTTTGGCTAGCCTTCCTAATGTTGTCTATAATTATTATTATTAAAAATCTTACTATAGTTGTACACGTATATAATAGGTATGTGTTTGCCATTATAACTATGTATATACTTCCATCTTGCACTGATTATATATGTATACAAATTATATTATGGAGAGGGGTTTTACACAGGCTAAGCCTGTTTCCCAATCCCATTTCGACAACCTGAATACAAATATTGTTTAAAAAAAAACGTGTGGCTTTGAGTCAACTGGCGTGCTTATAATCCCCGGTTGTACGTGGCAAGGAGAAGGTTCGCCTGTCCAACCTAGTGGGTTTTCTCCGGGTACTCAGCTTTCCTTCCACTGCTAAAGACCCCTACGACCTGGCGAATTATTGAAATGGAATTGAACCATATGTTGGTACTGAAATGACCTAGTTTGTGTCGTGTGGACGTTAAACCCCATTTCTCTCACGTTAGAAACTTTGGTCGAAAGTAGACGTAGGCGGTGCTGTCAGTGCAAAATTCTCATCTTGCAAAATCTGGTTTTCACAATAATCTACAATGTGAGTTTTAAGTAATTGAGAGAACTTTGTACGGCATCGTCATAAATATGTGGTAAAGTTTGACCTTTAATTGAATGGGGCAAAAACATAACTATTAAGAAAAGCGACAAAGGCCGGTATTGTGTCATAATGAATCGTATAGACTACACAAGTATTGAAGCAGTTAGAGGATTTCTTTGCGGGTTGCTAAGAAATGCTTTCCTATCTACTCAACATTTGTTTGGCGGGGGGGGGGGATGACTTTGCTTTCAACGACCAAGTATACGTCCAGTCTTTCGGAACTGAGATGGGAAAACGATTTGCACCCAGTTATGCAAATCTCTTCATAGCGGAGTGGGAAAGGGAAGTTCTTTCGCTCTGTCTATTAAAACCAGAGTTCTAGATGATTGTTTCATAGCCTGGCTATACACACTAGACGCATTTCGAACGTTTTTCTGAACAATCATCATCCATCTGTCAAATTAGCCCCACATAAGTCATAACAACATAGATTTACTTGACACTACCGTTTTTAAAAGTAGCGACAACAAAATCACAGGCAAACAAGAAACTAAAGTATCTTTCAAAGAAACCGATACACATCAATTATTGTTCAAAACCTCCTTTCTCCCTTTTCATAGGATATGCACTCAGAAGACCGACTTCGAGTTAGTTTACTGCATACCAGCGTACATGCTAAGAGAAAGGGGATACTCCAAACGCTATTTAGCAACTAAGAGAAAGGGGATACTCCAAACGCTATCTCTGACACTCTAGCTGAACTTGCCGCCCAAGAAACAAACAATATGCAATCATCAATTAAAAACAAAACTTGTTGCCACCTTAGATGTAAAACATTCAAAATCATAAATATATCCGACCATTTCCATAACAAAACATCTGGTACACAATTCCAAATATTAAAGACCAACTTTCATGCAGTAGTTCAAACTGTGACAAAGTGATCTCTACATCATATTGAAATATAAATATACAGATAGAACTTTCTGACCTCTGCTGATTTTTGATCATTAATGATATTGACGTGTTCAACTCGACACAACTTCTTCAAGGCACGGACTTAATAAAACAGCTAATGTGTTCAATATGTTATTTACGGACTACACACGAATGGCCTCTGCTCGTTTTGACAATAGGCACGATCTCATTCATGATCTTATTAAATATGCAGTGCAGTTACAGATACTATAATCTCATAAATAAACAATGCCAAATATGTACATCGCTTGTGTATCACTTTTCTTAATTAATTGTATGCTTTAAAAGCCAGAGTTTACTGTTAGTTTCAGAAGACTTGGAATGGCGCTCCTCCCGGAGTATGCCTATTTCATGCTCTCAATAAAGGTCTATCAACTATGCTGATATTCTGTTATCTGTATGTAGTGTTACAGATATCAGATTTGGATGCCGTGACCGTCCTGGGTCGTATCAGATTTGGCGCCGTGAATCAGTGAACCAGACAGAGCGGGATCCAGTCCCATGAAGCCGCAGGCAATCTTGTTAGACAGAATTCTCCAGTTAATCTGCAAGTTGAAAAGATTTTGGTTTCATGAGTAATCAACCGGGATTGTTAATTACAATTAGTCAAGATATCAGATTTGGTTGCTGTGACCGTCCTGGGTGGTATCAGATTTGGATGCCGTGACTATATGAACCTGGGAGTGAATCGCCATACCAGCGGGAAGTCCTTAACGGTGATCATGGGCCAATAATTACAACCACAGCCAGCAGTCATGGAATCACTGACGTCCGGGTTCGATCCCGGGAGGAAACCCTTGGAAGAAGAAGTTTCCAGTTGTTTTAAGGTAGGTACATATTTCCTTGTAACTGACAATGGAACGCCAAAAATGACCAAGGGATAATTTTAAAATTTTTTAAAGGTTAGGGATTTGATCAATATAAAGTTTTCGAAAAAATGTCAAACTAGTAAATAATTTAGTTAAGTAAATAAGAGTTAGGTTTACATATGGGTAAAAAATTTCTATAAACGTCGGAATAGATAAGAATTCTAAAATTGAAACGGTATAACGACGCAAAAAGAAATAAAATGCAGCCTCCGTTTTATAAGGTTATAGATCGTAATAATGTAATGTAGTGTTATGTCCAAATAATGTATACGTAATAATGTAATGTAGTGTTATGTCCAAATAATGTATATATATGTGTTTAACCAGGTTTGGTTAACGTGTGGATCTGTGTAAAATCCGTTTTTAAGTTTAGGGTAAAGGAAAATGCCCAAGGAAAATTTAAAACTTAATGGCCCTTTGTGTGGGTTGGTATTAGGTTTTAAAAAAATGTTTAAATTGAAACTGGGTGCATTGCAATATATAGCGAGTAGCTTATGCAATATAACTGTTTCTGAGTTATTCGTGTTGTTTTGTTAAAAAATTATAAAGGAGAATAAGTTTTAAGTAATATTCAAATCAAAAACAAAGTATAACGTGGTAAAATGGATAATTTAAAGTTGAATTTGAATGTGCGATTAGCTGTCGAATACATTTTGAATTACCTGATATGCCATGAGTAGTGTTGCGTAAAACTATACTAATGTATTGGAGACGTCAAGAATTGTAAATTGTTATATGTGATAAATGTCAGGAATATCATAACTTATGGATTATGGTTATTTATTTTATTTTTACAACCAGGAGTATCATACAATCAGGTCTTGTAATAAATACTGATCCTTTGTATCAAGATGCTGTTTCTGGTTTGAATTCAGAACGAAATGTTAATAGGGAGTATCTATATGGACATCTCACACAGGCACATGTCTGTCTTTTCTGTTCTCAGCGTGTAAGATAGCACCCCTTGGCTACAAGCTTGTGATATATACACGAAGCTTTATATAGCACCAATGTTAAGACGGGTTATAATCTTAACCTGTCACTGTCAATTAGTAACAGACTACTAATGAATTTCAATGTTATTAATGACTTTAGGTGATAAGTACTAATTAATACTGCTTATTTTTACTTAGGGGCAGATTAAATTCTATTGTTAATAGTTTATTCACTTAAAAGTAAATACAATTTTGATTTTAAATAAACTTAAGTGTAAGAATATGATTAAGTATTATGACATCCAATTAAAATCAATGTTGTAAATTAAGGGTAATGTAATTGTAATTGGTCTAATTTAGCAAGTACATTGATCATTTATGGGATTTATTGTACCTTATCTTAACGTACCGCAACGTTGAACCAGACCAGGGCATTCCAGTATGTCAAAAGATATGGCCCTCAAGCACAGTTTGCAGAAGTGTTTACGTTCATCAAATTAGCTGTGTAAGAAAAAAAAAAGAACAATTCTAACATGACCTGAACTTATTCAGTGGTGGCAACAGTGAAATTATTGACATTGAAAAAGTGTTTTTTGTTGATTTTTTTCGGTTGGAACGTATATAACCGAGTATTTATGTTGAACTTATATTATTGTAGCGAGTATTTATATTGAACTTATATTATTGTAGCATGTTTATCAATGTAATTGTTTTTATTGAATTAGGACTTGAATTTGTGATGTCCATATTAATTCTTTTCAAGTGTTGATATTGTATTGTATTTAATGTATGTTAGATAACGATAATTTAGGGGATGGTGTCGGCTAAGACCGAGGACGAGAATACGCTCCATGGAACAGATGTTTCCACACCAGCACCAAGAAATAAACAAGTGTCATTCACTTTGTCATAATTAATCAAGAGGAATGCCAGAATTTAATGGTATAATGGTATCGTCCTACAAAAGTCTAGGACCTAGTGTTCAGAAAATATCATATAACTATATAATCGCGTGTGTTTTCATTACTATTATTATATCGTGTGTGCTCTTCTTAATTCGTGTGTGATTTAACTTAATTGTGTGTACCTTCAATTGATAGAGATGAAGACAGTGTCCCACCTGTGAGAATGGTATTAGTTATTTATTTTTAATAAATAACTTAAATGGGTGGGGATGGAATGTGACAAAGTGATCTCTACATCATATTGAAATATAAATATACAGATAGAACTTTCTGACCTCTGCTGATTTTTGATCATTAATGATATTGACGTGTTCAACTCGACACAACTTCTTCAAGGCACGGACTTAATAAAACAGCTAATGTGTTCAATATGTTATTTACGGACTACACACGAATGGCCTCTGCTCGTTTTGACAATAGGCACGATCTCATTCATGATCTTATTAAATATGCAGTGCAGTTACAGATACTATAATCTCATAAATAAACAATGCCAAATATGTACATCGCTTGTGTATCACTTTTCTTAATTAATTGTATGCTTTATAAGCCAGAGTTTACTGTTAGTTTCAGAAGACTTGGAATGGCGCTCCTCCCGGAGTATGCCTATTTCATGCTCTCAATAAAGGTCTATCAACTATGCTGATATTCTGTTATCTGTATGTAGTGTTACAAAACATAATCTGTCTTATTTCATTTAGACAATGTGACAAACAATACGTATTGGAGACTAAAATATTACTTTTGGAAAGAATTAGCGGTCATCGGTGAGACATAGCCAATAAAAAGAAAAACTGGGCCCGATTCCTAGAAAATTCTTAAGCACGTTCTTGTGCTTAGATTTTAAGTAGACTTTGCAATTAAGTAAACTTATCTTATTTTGTGTTCCCAGAAAATTCTTAAGAACGTTTTAGCACTTTTAAGTAGACTTCAGTGTAAGCACAGGCACGTTATTATATGTTTCAAGAAAAAACTTAAGCACAACTTCGTTCTTAAAATTGTCAATCTCAGCACAAGTCCCAAGCAAGGTATAGGGCTTGCTTACCAACCTGAAGCCCGTTTCTGCTTCAAACAATATGGCTGACCGTAGAATAATTCGACAGCATTTTCTACATCTTTTGATATCTTAAGAGACAATTGAAAAACAGAAAATCCACTAGAAACATATTCTCGAGAAATTTTCGCTTCTACCCTAAAAACATGTTATTTATTTACAAATTGGTAAACAAAACAAACGCGGGATACTTTAAGATCAGACGCTCCCACAATTATTCCGTCTGTTAGCATGTGCTTGCGTTTTGTTTTTGTTTCTAGCTTATGGCACATTTATATGTGTAGGCCAATGGGGGACATGTCAAAGGCACTAGGGAATCACGTGGCTAAGTGGGTAAGACGCTAGCTCACTAGCCCGGAGTTCGGGTGTTGATCCCTGCATTGGCCGATAAGGTTCATTCAGATTTTCCGGCGTGGTTTCCCCTTGTCAGTGATGCAGGACCTGACAAGGATAGCTATCTAGTGGTTTTGATGGTACGACAAACGAGGTCCCGTGTACGTAAAAGATCCCTTGGCAGTTGGAATGAATGAAATGTTGTTTAATGGCACGTCAGCTCCAACCGGGCCATATTGCGCCAAACATGATGAAATTATCGAGACAAATTAAAACAATATCACAGGGATGTATTTATATATGTAAATAAAAACAAATATCACAGAAAATATAACTAAAAATAAATATATCAATTACATTACATATATAAATATTTAAAATGCAGTATACGATAAATATATACAATTAAAATTTTGAATAAAAATTTGTCTCTCTTAAAAATGCTAGCAATTTATCATAAAGCTCCGGTTGTGCAAATAGCTGACGTGCTGACTGGCAACGGTAGTACTTAGATCTAATATTCTTGAGATGCTTGCACTGGGGCTCTCGCTTTAAGATGAAAATATGTGTTAAAAAAGTATGACCTATGCGAGAGCGACACAAAACAACTTCATCTCTCCTGTTAGTTCTATAGGAGTTGGGCCAATCTCCTAAGAGAAGCTTGATGTTATGAAGTTTGTTTGTGCCTGCAAGATCCGAAGACCGTTGCAAGCGGTCATAAATAATATGATTTATTGAAGATTTAAAATCTTTATAAGGAATTAAAAAGTGTGATTGGGGAAGATCTAAAGCAGCTTTGGCAGCAAAATCTGCTAGATCATTCCCCCTTATATCGACGTGACTGGGGAGCCAGCAGAAGACGACGTCTTTGCTGCTGAGCTCGTACGATAGTAGCAGGCGATAGACATCTGCTACTAATGGGTGTTCAAGCTGTTTATTGTTAATTGCTTGTAAAGAGGACCGAGAATCAGTAAAGATGATATTCTTTAAAGCTGACGAGGACTGAATGAACTCCAAGGCCTGAAGAATGGCCTGGAGTTCAGCTGTAAATATGGAAGCAGCAGGTGGGAGTCACACGGAAATGGTCTCAGATGGCGTCACAGTAGCCGAAGCTACCCGATCACCATCCTTAGAACCATCTGTGTATATAGGAACATAATCACCATACTTAGACCTTAACTCTCTAAAGAGAGATTGGAACACCGTAGAGCTAGTGTCTCTCTTTTTATGTTTAGTAAGATCGAAATCGATCTTTGGAGGAGACACTGCCCACGGGGGAGTCATAAAGACAGGGGTATTCGCAATACTGTCGAGGCTGATGCCAGCCTCAGACAAAAGGGGTTGTATGCGAATACCGAATGATGGAACAACATTCGTCTTTACCAGATACAAATGCTCATGAAGAGGTCTAAATATGGTGTTAAATGAAATATGATTGGGAAGTGATGCAATTTTCGTAGCATACTGCAGGGCCAGTTTATCACGTCTGTTGTGCAATGAGGGCTCGTGCGCCTCGACGTATAAACTGTCCACTGGAGATGTACGAAATGCTCCTAAACTGATTCTAAGTCCTTGGTTGTGTATGGTGTCGAGCTCTTTGAGATAAGACTCGCGGGCAGACCCATACACAATACACCCATAATCGAGTTTTGATCGAATTAATGCTCGATATAATCGGAGCAAGACCTTACGGTCTGCTCCCCAGTCAGTATTTGATAAGACTCTCAATATGTTGAGGGCTTTCAGACATTTCTTCTTTAGGTTTTTAATGTGGGGGATAAATGATAATTTCTTATCAAATATCAGCCCCAGAAATTTGGTTTCATCCACAACTGGAAGGCGATTGCCATCCAAATAAAGTTCTGGATCTGGATGCAAACCTCGTTTCTGACAGAAATGCATGCAGACAGTCTTGGATTTCGAAAAACGAAATCCATTTTCGGTTGCCCATTGTTGAAGTGAATTCAAACAAAGCTGCAACTTACGTTCGATTATCCGCATGTCTGTAGAACCATAGCACATCTGAAAGTCATCAACATAAAGAGCGCCATTAGTGCCTGGTTTAAGGCACGCTGGGATGGTATTAATTTTTATTGCAAACAGTGTTGGCGACAAAATACTTCCCTGTGGAACCCCCATTTCTTGAGGAAATGGGTCAGAGAATATTGATCCCAGTCGTACCTTAAATGACCTATCTTCCAGGAAGTTTTTAATAAAGATAGGTAAGCGACCTCTTAGGCCGAGGTTATGGAGGTCGCGCATGATACCGTGTTTCCACGTAGTATCATATGCTTTCTCCAGATCGAAAAATATAGCAACTAAATGTTGCTTCTGGATGAAAGCGTCCCTGACAAACGTTTCAAATCTGACGAGATGATCAAGAGTGCTCCTTTGGGACCGAAATCCACATTGGAGGTCTGTAATGAGGTTGTTGGACTCGAGGTACCAAACAAGCCTTCGATTGATCAATCTCTCCATGGTTTTGCAAATACAGCTAGTTAAAGCGATCGGACGATAGTTGGTAGGATTCGTATGATCTTTTCCCGGTTTAGGGATGGGAATTATTGTGGATTCATGCCACGAAGGAGGGAAATTCCCATCAACCCAAATCCGGTTGAAAAGATCCAGTAAAATTAGAAGTGTTGGATAAGGTAAATGTTTTAAAATTTGATAGTGTATCTCATCTGGACCAGTTGCAGTGTCCCGAGCTCGCTTTAACGAGTCACGGAGCTCCGCAATGGAAAAACGATCATTATAGCATTCATCATTGCGGGACTTGAAATTAAGTCGCCTTTTCTCCTGTTGTTGTCTAATGCCTCGAAAGGCATCAGAGGAGAAATTGGATGATGAATTATATGAAAATGTACTGGCCAGGGAATTTGCAATATCAGGAAATGTTGTTATGGTGGTATTATCAACATTTAGATGGTTAACTGATAATGTACTACTTTTACCTTTAATCCTACGAATCCTATCCCATACCGACTTAGATGTGGTACGGGAATTGATCCTTGAGACATAACTCTCCCATGAAGATTTCTTTGCTTGACGTATGGTTCTACGGGCCTTCGCCCGGACCATTTGGTATGCAGCAATATTCTCCATGGAAGGATGGTTCTTTAATCGTCTCAGGATACGATCACGCTCTTTGAGAGCGGATTTGCAATCGTCGTTAAACCATGGTTTATTGAAACGTTTTGGTTCTGTCGTGGTTTTTGGAATCGCCTGCTCAGCTACATCTTGAAGAATTGAAGTGAATAAGGCCATAGGCTCATCTGCATCTTCCAACTCCTTTGTATCAAAGGAAAAGAGACACACAGATTCAAATAGAGCCCAATCAGCCTTATGCAACTTCCACCTCTGGGGTCTTTCGACCGGAGAGGGACCATTATTATCAATTATGATAGGAAAGTGGTCACTTCCACATAGATCCTCATTTACTCTCCATGTAAAATCCTGAAACAGGACCGGAGAGCAAATGGTGAGATCCAGGGAAGAAAAAGAAGCTGTGGCAGGATGTAGATAAGTAGGCGAGTCATCATTTATTAAACACAAATTATTAATGTTAATGAAGTCCGCTATTTGTTTACCTCTGTTGTTATCATCTGGACTACCCCAGAGTGAATGATGACCATTGAAATCTCCCGTAATAATAAACGGGAGAGGAAGTTGTGCAACAAGGTCATCAAGATCTCTGGGATTAAGATGTAAACTTGGTGGAAGATATACAGAGCAGAGTGTTATAGGAATATGCAAAGTCACCCGAACTGCAACTGCCTCTAAAGGCGAGTTGAGGGTGACTTGAATTTGAGGGATATCTCCATTAAGAATAATAGAAACACCCCCATGAGCTCTACCATCACCAACTGCGTGATGATGGTAACCAACAAAATGTCTAAAAGACAAATTGTCAGAATTCCGTAAAAAAGTTTCTTGTAAACAAATAGCCAAAGGATTGTGCTTTTGAATTAATAATTGGACTTCATTAAAATTTGGTTTTAAACCACGACAATTCCATTGAATAATGGAGTTGAACATTGTCAGGGAAATTTAATTTTTGGCGGTTTACCGTGTGAGTCCTTATGAACATCCACTACGGTAGTTCCGTCCATCAGATCATCCCCATATTTATTAAAGAGAGTGATAGGATTGTTTGAACCCTTTTTACCCCTCTCTTTCAATTTTAAAATTTTTTGTTGTCTCTTGGTAAGCACCGTTGACAACTGCGTACCCTTAAACTGCACCGCGGACCCAGAGGACCTGGAATCAACAGTATCAGCTTTAGAGCAAACAAAGGGTTGAGCCCCCTTGCTATTTTGGGTGGGAGTATTGGGAATAATCTCAATGACTCCAGATACAGGCAAGGGAGATGAACCCTCGTCGTCAGGAATGATATCAGTGCTTTGAGTCGAGCACTCCCGCGATTGGGAAGGGCTCGAGACCCCTTTACAATGATCTGATGTAATATTTCTAGGCTTTTCAACTTGATCAGACCAGGTTATGTCTGTCTGAACAGATGCAGATTTCGTAGATGCTTTTACAACACTCGAAAAAGATTTCCCTTGTGGTGCAATGGGAAAGAGTGAAGTAAGCTCTACTTGTTTCCTAGCATCGAAGTATGATATTTTTCTTTCAGACATAATCTGTTGAATTCGTTTCTCTTTCTGCCAAATGGGACATTCGCGAGAGTAAGCAAAGTGCTTACCCTTGCAGTTGACACAACAAAATTCCGCCTGGCAGGTAGTGCTCTCATGGCCATCATGACCACATCGAGCGCAGGTATCTTTACCTCTACAGACGGTCTTGCTGTGACCAAACACAGAGGGTTTGAAATATACGAATCAACAGGAATATTTAAATAACCTGCCTTGAGAGTCTTTGGAATGTCGGGACGATTGAAAGTGAGGATATAGGTACTTGTTGGAATTACCTTATCCCCTCGGCGTATACTAATTCTTTTAACATGAGAGACGCCTTGAGGTGAAAGGTATTCTACCATTTCATCCTCACTGCTGCCTTCAAGATCTCGACATCTAATTACACCTCTACTTGAATTAAGTGACCTATGTGGTGACACCTTGATAGGAATGTCTGCCAAGGACGTTGACTGGAGTAACATGGTCGCATGCTGCTCCTTGGCACATTCTATCAAGAGTGTTCCATTTTTAAGTTTTTTAATAGCTTTGGGTTCACCGGCTAAGCCGGCTATACCCTTACCTATTAAAAATGGCGAAACTTTAGATAGGTCGGTAGAGGGACTCTCAATCAAGAGAAACCTCGGCCATGCCTTTGTAATTTTTCTTCTTAAATTAAACAAATCAGAAACGTCATCTGTACTATGACGTTTCTGTTTATTATTTCCTATTATTGGGGTGGGTGGGACTGGGGAATCCATGAAAGTATTTTTTTAAGGTTCACCCCTCGTCGTCCCCCAGGTTACTTCCCTGCCTACCAGGGGGAGGACTAGCGCGGGTAACCAGCGCATGGCCTCAGGGCTCGACGAGGGGTATACTCAAGCCAGAAAGTAAAAAATACTTGTCTAACCTGATTGACCCGAGCCGCCGCCCTGTAGAATGTACTAAGGACACAAAGGTAGATAATTGCTGAGTGAATAAACAACAGAGCATTACACTGGGAAAGGGTACATTCTACAGAGCTACAAACGACCAAAGCCGATTGATCAGAGTGGGCCACTCTGACCTCCCGTCTAGGTGAACCATGGGCCAAAGTAATGTGTTGCAGAGAAAGGGCTCGCAAGCCAAATCCCCACTCAATTACCAGGATTCCACTCTCCACCGACACGGGTCGCAACGCACGGCAAACACATTGCCCCATTACAGGGATCCTTTTAGTCGCCTCTTACGACACGCAGGACATACGAAGGGTATATTCTTATCACCCCCTACACCCCAGGGGGCCCTTGGCAGTTGGAATTCGATATAAAAGTAGACCGTAGCACCGCTGCCCGGGCAAAATATCCCTCATAGCACACAGTATGGCGTATGCGTGTCTTCGTTAGCCCAGTTTAGGAGCAAAATAGTACGACGTTCATTTCATTTGTCAAATACATCTAAATCGACTATTTGCCGGGAAGTTAATGTCATTGATCTATTTATATCTCGATGCAGCAGACGAATTTACGCAATCTGTTTTACAGAGAATTACTTACGAATTATCTCTGTAACAGATGACTGTCCGCAACATGTGCGTTAATTGCACGCGGCGGTAGTCATTGGCTCAACGGCTCGTGCAATGTTTACTTAACACCTAACTGCTTCGGGCAAAATGATGCATTTTACCCATTTTAATACCCATTTACACTAAATAGGAAATATCTTTTTACTACAAATACTTCAAACGTCTTTATTTATTTTTCTTTTACCTCAAAACAATGATTGAGAATTTAATTTGTCGGAGTAAAAAAGTTAATATGCCGTACTCATTTAAGCCTCATCGATGTCATGCTTATCAATGATTGTAGCGGCCAAGCGAATATTCACTGCGGGATAAGTTTGGAATTTACGGTGTAATTAGCATACCAAAAATATCTCTATGACGTTAGAGAGAATCGTAGTTTCAATATACCAGTCACAATGTGCTTAGACTCATACTTGACTTGTGCTTAGGTAAGAACGGTCTTGAGAATTTTCTAGAAACTGTATTTTATTAAATTTCTTACGCATGCAAAAGTGAAACATAACTTTGTGCTTACTTTTAAGAATTTTCTAGGAATCGGGCCCAGGTCTCAATTCACTTCAACCTGAACGACATCCCCGAGCACAGTAAATTAGTCTAAATAACACCAGCCCTCATTCTAATCCAAAGTAAGTAATATATCAAACCCTAGCTCTACGTAAATAAAATCCACTAGTTTAAGAATCCCTGGCCCTAACCCCGCATTAGTGAAAACTAATTTTGGGAAAATCCAATCCTTGAGTAGGAAACACATTAATGTGGCTCGCACCCGAGAGCCTTAAATGTATTCCTTTTTATACGCTCACATTTGCACTGTCCTTTAAGCAATTACTACTGAAATACATCTAGCTGACTTTGATATGATGACAATTCGAGCGTGCAATATAGCATTGTTAAATATATATCCAGGGGTCTGATATTAAACCAAAACTAGAACTTTAGAACTTTTTGTTTGTGGGGAAGTATTTCATTTAGATCACTATTACCTAGAGCCCCGCCGTTTGTAAACGTTTCTTTTCTCTATTTTATTTATGTTTTGATTTTGTGTTTTTATTCAAGGTAAGTAAAATATATATTATTTCTTTTTCGTATTGATACACTGTTAGAAGTCATTCTGTATTTTTACATATAAATTGACTGGCAGCAAAGTTGCCAGTCAATTCAACTGTATTTTTACAAACACCTGTATTTTTACCAGTATTCTGTGAAAATACTTGACACTGTAAATTTACTACTGCATGTAAAAAAACTTAATATCAAGTTTTTTTAATACATTATATAGTAAAATTACATATGATTTTAACATGCAGCTACAGTAAAAATACAGTTGAATTAACTGGCAACTTTGCTGCCAGTCATTTTATATGTAAAAATACTTTGTAACATGTTGAACTGAAAACACATTTTTCAAAAAATTTCTCTTCACTGGTAGATTATGTTAAAATTTTAACTGATTTATCATTAACAACACAAAATCACTTAAAACATTTTAATCATGATTAAAAAAGAACACTCCAAAGAAATTATCATTAAGGTTTATTTTTCTTCATACATTTATTCTTTCTCAATTTAATCAAATATTCACAACAAAGTAAAAAAAGCAGTTGCCAGGCATTGCCACTAAAATGATAGTATGAAAATAAAAAGTCTGTGTAGAACTTTCTCGTATGAAAATACAGTTAGGCTTATGTCCGCCAGCTGAAATCCCCAAATAAATAGATGACATACCAATTAAATATATATTTAAGTGTATTTTTAAATCAGATAATAATTGTGACCTCTAGAAGGACCACAAGCTAAAAAGCATGATTTTCTGTACAATCAAGGCGAATAACTCATCAAGTTACATGCCAATATCGAAAGGAAATGAGATCTTTGGGATATAGACCTATATTTCAAGTTTCGTCAAAATAGGAAACAAATTATGACCTTTAGAGTGTCTACAAACAAATCGTTGTACAGAGGGACAGAGGGAAATGTAAGAGTATAAACAAAACTACTCATCCCAGAGTAGACATAATATAACAAGATAGGCTGGCACTGCCAGGCAGGATACGCCCACATTTTCGAGAGATGGATAGAGAACAAACAATACGGAAAGTGATTTTTCCTACATCATTAAGTCCTGTATTTCATACTGTGTTGGGAGCAGCCATTTTGTTGGTCAGTTCCAGTCTGATATTCATGAAATTCGAAGTCGACAATGATTATGGTGTGACGGTACACAACCTAGAAATGTGACTTTTCGTCAAAATCGGATAAGAATTGTGACCTGTACAGAGTCAACAACCATGATATACCATATCTTTACACTATTCGCGTACAAACGACCATGATATACCATATCTTTACACTATTCGCGTACAAACGGCGACCATTTCGTCCGGCAATTTTGGTACCATTTTCACGAAATTCGAATAATTCAGGAAGTTACGATCCGATATGCGCAAATACCGAAAGGAACCAAGATCTTTGGGTTATAACCATGCATTTCAAGTTTCATCAAAATCGAATTAAAATTGTGACCTTTACAGGGTCCACAACCTTGATATACCATTTTTTAACAGTATTCACGTACAAACGGTGGCCATTTTGTATGGCAATTTTGGTCTGATTTTCCCGAAATTCGAACTCAACCTTCCTTACGGTGTAACGGTAATATAATCAAACGTTTTTTTTAAATCGGATAATAATTGTGACCTCCAAGCCTAAAAAAAGGCGATTTTGCGTATAATCAGGGGCCATAATTCAGGAAGTTACGATCCGATATGCGCAAATATCGAAAAGAAGCAAGATCTTTGGGTTATAACCTTGAATTTCAAGTTTCATCACAATCGAATCAAAATTGTGACCTCCACAGGGTCCACAACCTTGATATACCATTTTTTAACAGTATTCGCGTACAAACGGCGACCATTTTGTATGGCAATTTTCGTCCGATTTTCCCGAAATTCAAACTCAACCTTCCTTAGGGTGTAACGGTGATATAATCAAACGTTTTTTTAAATCGAATAATAATTGTGACCTCCAAGCTAAAAAAAAGGCGATTTTGCGTATAATCAGGGGCCATAATTCAGGAAGTTACGATCCGATATGCGCAAATATCCAAAGGAAGCGAGATCTTTGGGTTATAACCATGAATTTCAAGTTTCATCAAAATCGAATCAAAATTGTGACCTCCACAGGGTCCACAACCTTGATATACCATTTTTTAACAGTATTCGCGTACTAACGGCGGCCATTTTGTATGGCAATTTTAGTCCGATTTTCCCGAAATTCGAACTCAACCTTCCTTAGGGTGTAACGGTGATATAATCAAACGTTTTTTTAAATCGAATAATAATTGTGACCTCCAGAGGGACCACAAGCTAAAAAGGGTGATTTTTCGGACAATCAGGGGCCATAATTCAGGAAATTACATTCCGATAGCCGCAAATATCGAAAGGAACTAAGATCTTTGGGTTACAAACATGTATGTCAAGTTTCATCAAATCCGGTTCAAAATTGTGACCTCTATAGGGTCCACAAGCTAAAAACGTGATTTTTCGTACAATCAGGGGCCATAATCCATGAAGTTTTGATCCGATACATGCCAATATCGAAAGGAACCGAGATCTTTTGGGGATAAACCTATATTTCAAGTTTCGTCAAAATCGGATAAGAATTGTGACCTGTAGAGAGTCCACAAACAAATTGTGGACGGACGGACGTCCGGACGGACAGGGGCGACGACATAATACGTCCACATGAAAATGTGGGCGTATAAAAATCCTACTAACACAATTTAAAATGAATGTGCTATTTACATTGAAAATTCAATATTTAAGAATATCTGACATGCACTGGCTTTAACCATAAATCATAGGATCAAATGGATAGTGCTTTAATGCTACAACATGATCATATTTTATCTTGTACAGTGAAAGAGGAAAAGGATTTAATACATCTTTAAATTTTAATATACACAAATTTCTTCTATGTGTAAAATCAATGTTATATAGACCCAAATCAGATCTTTGACAGATATATTGTTTGCAAATTATGTAAGGGTCTCCTTTGAAAATAACACAAAGATCTACTTGTCCAAATGTTATGATACCATTAAGTATCTTTAGGACAAAAATTAAATCATTTTTGACGATAATGCCATTTGATGTGAAACTACTAGCAATTTGAATGTGAGATGATTCCCTCAATGTATCATTAATAATACACTGTACTTCAATATCAAACATAGATATTTCAACATCCGTCACATTTTCAAAACTTGCTGATAAATTAAATAAATTTCCTGCATTACAATATGCTTGTAACAATTGATGGTTCATAGCTAATGTTTTCGTAACATTAATAAAATTCTTAAAGTTCCGGACACAACGTTTGAAAAAAGTATGCTTGCTTTCAAATCTCATAGTCCAGACATGCATTAATGGACCATACTGTGTTATCAACCATGGATAATGTTGTAAGTAATGATGCTTAGGCCTTAACTGAATATCGGGAAACAAATTTGTTCGCATATCAATGTAATCATTAATTAACGATTGAAGAACACCTATTTGGTTTATAGATATCTTATAAGATCAAATATACTCAGTTAATTCCCTCAACAAAAGAATTATTCTCCAAAGTGGATTTTCAGGGTCAATAACTTTCTCACCTATAAATACTGGAAGAAGTCTCAAAAATGTCCAATTTTGGACAGCATGTCCTTTAAGACATGTCAGATCAGTTTTTAATAGTGCTGGTCTGTTACTAGATTCACTGCCATGGAGTGACATGTGCTTTATTTGTTGATTTATGGTTTCAACATTGAACCATTTCATTTTTTAAATTATTTCCTTAAGAAATAATGTCAGATCATATTTGACCACACCTTCAAACAGATCATGTCCTATGCAGGGTGGGAGACCAGGATTACAAACATGAAATCCAAGCAAATTATGAAATAAACATTCTGACTTTATGCCCATGTCGTGTAGAAGATCATTATTTTCTATATTATGGATTGACTGGGTATATGATTGCCTGTTCCTTAGGGGTGCATATACATAATGATTGTTAACCCACAAATCTCTATTTACACAACAAAACCTACAAAAATATTTAGCATTTCCAAAATTTGTTACAAATCCTCCAATCCAATGACTACCAAGGTTGTCCCCGACTAAACAAAGTAAATTAGCTTTTACAAATATATTATTGCTTAAATAAACACCAGTAGAAAGGTCCTTAATATCTCGAATTAGTGGATCTAACACTTTGTTTCCAAAATATTCTAAGTCAGATTCTTTACATATAAGGGCTAATTGCATGTTTTCTATTTTGCTTCGAAACTGAGGATAAAAGTCAGCCAATGTTAAATAAAATCCCACCAATTTGAAAGTTTTTTTGGCAGATCCCAGCGGATTGACTATTTCGAATGCATCCTGATACATCACTAGCTTTAATGCCGATGGGTTTTCTGAAAAATAAGGATTTCTTTTAAAGGATTCACCGTCAATTATATCAGTAAAAATATTGTCGAAACATAAATTTTGTGGGTGTTCAAGCTGATGTTTCACACTGTTATTGCTTAATAAGGAATCAAGGGTTTGTTTCAGAGGTACGTAATGATACTGACATTTCTTATTGCTGCCATTTAAGCCAAGCTCAATTGAAATTGGCTCAACTAACCCAAAAGTCTCCTTATAGAATGCTTGTCTTTTAAAATTTGATGTAAATCTGTATTCTTCTGAATTAGAAAAAAAATTTGTTAAGAAGTCCTTATTGATTTCAGACTGGAGTATACTTTCAATGTCTGTGTTAGATCCATCAAGCCCATTCATTTTATCTTTTAAATGCAATTTCAAATTAGAAAGGGAAAGAGAATGAAGATAAGAAATATTTGAAATTATGTCATTTATTGTACTTATAGGAATTAAATGCACTGTTTCAAATTTTAACAAAGCTAAACCTAATACATGCTTAAAATCCTCAGTTGTAGTCAGTGCATTAACATCAAATTCCTCATTATCCTCATCAAACCCATTGTTGTCCAGAATTGAATTATTGTCATCATCTACTGAGATTTCATTAATTGGGTTGTGTTTAAAACTAAATATCATTATTTTGTAAACAACGATGTTTCCGTGACATATGTGAAGTAAAAGAGGATTTAACTTTAAAAGTACCAGTACATCCATGAACTGGACAGTTGATTGATTGATAATCACTAATGTGACTTTTCATATGACTAATAAGTTCTTTCTTTTAAATTCATTTGACATTCAGGTATATTACAAACATTCACTAACAATGACTTTATCTTTATAATCTTTATTAGTATGATTACAGAAATGTGACTCTTAAGAGAAGTGAACCGAACAAATTTACCATTGCAATTTGGATAGCAACAGGGATATATTAAATTCTTAATATTTCTATGTAGCCGATAATGACACAAATAATGGCTTATACTATCAACTTCCTTCATGCAAAATTGACAAATGAGATTCATTTCTTATTGGATGTTCCAAAATTCTTGGATGTTACTGACTTAAATAATGGCTAATACTATCCACCAACTTCATAAAAACAAATGAGATTAATTTCATATGTGATGTCAGAAAATGCAGAAAATTATTAAATGTTCTCAAATTCAACAATAGTTTAAGTATCTAATTCAAACTGTCGCAGCTTGGATATTAGCTGTAATACTTGAGCTTGAGCATTGACAGTTTCTTGTGTTCTTTCTTTTCCACCTTTTGATCCTGTTGTCAAGTTTATACCAAAACATACCCTATGTTCTCAAATTCAACAGTAGTTTTAAGAGTCCAGTTGATCTAATTCAAAACCCCGCAGCTCTGATATTAACTGTAACACTTGAGCATTAACAGAGTTACGCGTGTTCTTTCTTTTTCCACCTTTAGATCCTCTTGTCGGGTTTATCCCAAAACATACCCTAAAAAATATCAACAAAATAATTCTTATTTTCGTTTAAATTGAAACAGAATATATACTGGGGGCAGGCCCGTAGCCGGGAAGTTGGGGGGGGGGGGGGGCAAAGATGTTTTCGGGAGGGCAAACTAGCATGGGCATCTGCATAAATTTTTTCGCAGCTACTGGTATTTGCGGTTAAGGCCAATTGGAGCGTAGAATATTTGGGGGGGGGGGGCAAGACTCAGTATTCGGAGGGCAGTTGCCCCCCCCCCCCGTGCCCCTCCCCCTCCTGGCTACGGGCCTGACTGGGGGTGCAAAATGGGAGCTTAAAAACGAAATAATGTCTTTTCTTATTGTTTTCATTACAGTTTTTTTTGCTCTTGCGCATGAACTATACACATCATTTTGAGTGAATTTTCCACAACATTATGATTGAATTAACCACAACATTTTGCGTAGTAAGCTACGTAAGTCACTTTCCTGTGGTCAAAGGAAACTGTTTCAATAAATTAATAGAAAAAAACATTTTTTAAAACCAAATAACTTTCAAAAGAAAATAAAATTGGTATCAGATAGTCACACATGTGGGTACATCTAACGTTTCACCTTCGGAGGAAAGGTGATCACATACAAAATAAACTTCAAGAAAACAAATATATTGCATCTACCGTCGGCAACCATTCTCAATTATATAATTTGAAGTGATTGCGTGTATAGACACAAATATATTCTATCAACATCTATGTTTAGTTGTTCTACCTAATTCTTGCTAACATTTTAGGACACTACCTGATGTATATTATTTAAAGAAATGTTAAAATCACTTACCGTTGCAAAAATTCTAATGAGGAAGACGCAGCCTTTAAATACTTCAGATCTAATATGTAATAAACAGCGAACATCAACAAAAGAGCATCATCCAGCTTTTCTAAGACTTGAATAGACTTACTTTCGACTATTACATGGAATAATGTGCTTGTGTATAGGTTGCCTGAAAACATGAAATATAATAATTACATCAATATTATTAAATCAATCTAGCTAGAGATTTTTTGTAATCGAGTTGCAGGACTGGAATTAACGACTGGGTGCAGTAACCTGGTTACAGATGGTAACCTGTAGGAATTGAGAAGTAAAAGATCAGTATTTAATAAAATTTGGGAATGAAAATTGTTTTTCTTTTCGTTTTGTTAAAATTTCATTAATAAAATAAAACCAAGTACGAACAATCCAAACCATTAGGCAAAAATCGAAGTCCTAAGGAACGTAATAGGCAAAATAGTTAGGCAAAGTAGTGTAATCAGCAAATGGACTGTTCATCGTGTACGAAATACACAACAAACAGTGGTAACAGGTGTCCGGAAGAGTAAGCTTACCCTGCCTGGCGCGCCACACCCGCCATCGCTGCATCCAAACTACTAGGCAAAATGTAGGTAAAATAACGTGATTGGCCAATGGACTATAGGTATGCAAAATGCACGTGATGAACATTGTTATCGGTGTAGTAGACATAATCAGAGAGATGGTAAATAGGATACGCGTCAATTAAATATATCAAGAATAATAGCTGAGAGCGACATGTTATATTTACCAATCAAGTCAATATGACGGCCATAAAACTTTTTAAAGGATTTTATAAGTTTAGTGCGTAAGTATCCTTGTAGTTGAAGCTTGGTGGACAAATGTCTCGATCTACTTAAAAAATCAGAATAGAAAGAACAAGCTCTCGCGTATCGAATAAGCTGAGACACAAACACTCCATAAGCTGGTGATACCGGAATGTTACTACTAATAAATGGAAAGTTGGAATGTTACTACTAATAAATGGAAAGTTAACAATCGGAAAGTCAAAGTCATCACGTTTATCATACAATTTAACACTGAGTCTATGGCAATTGTCAAAATCGAGACGCAGATCCAAGTAGGAAGCGTAATTGTCACTGTCAGTAGTATTTTTAATTTCAAGCTCATCAGGATATATGAATTCTACATAATCACTAAATTTAGGATTATTCAGTGATAGAACATCATCGATATACCGATAAGTAAAATTAAAATGTCTGACTAGTCGTTTATTTGTTTTAACTAGTGCCTGTATGTACTCGGCTTCATAGGAATACAGAAATAAATCAGCAAGCAAAGGTGCACAGTTGGTGCCCATGGGGATACCAACCACTTGCTGATATATTTCCCCTCCAAATTCAATAAAGATGTTATCAATTAAAAAATCCAACATCTGAATTATCTTGATGGCGGTGAATTTATTTTTTGAATCACTATGGTACTTAACGAAATATGAAGAATTGTAATTAACAACTAAATATTGATATCTAGCAGTTCCCGATTTAGATGAAAAGACACTGTGAATAATATCTTTCAACCGAGCTTTTAATTTACTATGAGGAATTTTAGTGTACAAAGTGGAAAAGTCAAAAGTTTGAATAGATGAGATCGAAGCAAGGGATCTAGATTGTAAACCATCAAGTAATTCTTTGGAATTTTTTAATATCCACATTTGATTAATACCACTACGAGAGTATATTTTGTCACAGTATTTTTGAATACCCTCTTTAACTGCAGTTAGTATAGATGTCAATACTTTTGAAAGTGGTTTTGTGGAACATCGGGATGAACCTGCTATAAAACGTTGTTTGTAGGGATTTTTATGTAGTTTAGGTATCCAATATAACAGGGGCAAATCTGTATAGGTATCTCCGCATGGAGTACCAAATGAAGTGAGTACAGATTTGTGATTGGATATAATTTCATCCTTACTAAGAGTAGATCGTTTATACGTAGCACTGTCAGTTGATTTCCCGAAATTAAGTTCTTTGAAGAGACAGTCATAGTAATATCGTTTACATATAAACACAAAGTTATTGGACGCTTTGTCAGCCGGAACAATGACATACTTGTCATGCAAGGCTTTGAGATTTTCAACGATGCTAACATCATTGAAAATAGACTTAGGCCTTGTGTCAACTGACAAACGTTGCATATAAGTTCTACGTTTTAGTAAACGACTAATAGACTTAGTCCAATCAGAGAGAGTATCAGAGATAACATCTTCCCTCTTAGCCCATGATCTAGCATAGTCCTCTACGGCATCCATAATAAGTTTGAAATTTTGATCCCATGAAAACGGTTGCGGTTCCCGGTATTTGGGCCCTTTGGACAAAATTTCACGCAGCTTACTATTCTGGACTATATTCAAATCACCAGTGACCACATGCCCAGCTGGCTGATAAAGGAAGGACGATGTAGAGCAAGAACAGGGTGGAGGGTTGTCATATAAGTGTTTCGCATTGATGTCAGATAATGCGTTTCTGTAATTAAATATTTTAGATGCAATGGGTTTTGTATATGTATAGGAAATCCTGGGAACAGTAACAGTTTTGAAGTAGGGGGGGGGATGTGTGCTGTGACTTGCTTATGATGCAATATTTGGCTTAACCCGATAGCGTCAATGCCTTTATTAGCAAATTTCAGTTTTAGGAATGCACTGTTGGTGGTGTTAGACGCATCGAGTTCGGTCGCAACGTCCAAACGACGGTGGGCAATGTCAAGCACAATGGATACAACCCTGTATTCAGTGGATGCAGGATCAGTACAATTAGAATCCAAACATTCAGTTTTAAGTAATTTCAAAATAGTGAGTGGAATAGAATATAATTTAGTACGTATATGATGTGGCCCTAATGGTTCTTGGATAATTTCCAACAGGGCATCCAGTGAAATAGTGCTGAGTTTAGGTGGTGTGTAGCGACGATGTCCATGACTGCGTTTTCGACGACGAAACTTTGGAAATAATGTCATGACATTAACGTCACTACACGCAGGGCTAGACAAATTTCCAATACTAGCTACATTGTCATTGCATCCATATGGGGTGGCCGTACCTAATGTCCGTATCCAATATTCTTCTCGGTCTCTGCGAAAAGGAGTACTCAAAGTAGGGCTGTTAGTATGGTGGTAAATTTTCTCTAATATGGACACTCTCATAGATAGTATAGAGTGGTCCGGTTGGTTAAAATGTCTATAGAGAATTTGGTTACTACCCTTATTAATGTTGTGACGATGACCGTTAATACGTAAATGTAAAGGTCCTTTAGTTTCGCCAACATAAATAAGTCCACAGAGTGTACATTCTATACCGTAGATAATATTGGAGGTTTTACAATTTAGTTTCTCAAACCCACGTGTATAATATGATTTATTAGTTAAAGAACTTGTAAAAAAATTATTATTATTCAAAATAGGACAGGTTTTACAATTAGAAGACATACATTTAGAAATATAACAGTTATATTGATGTGGTGAAAAATGCAAAATATCGGTTAGTTTGACGGAACACTGTTGAGTTGAGATTAAGGAAGCATTCGAGGAATTTATAACATTACAGGCACCTGAACGAAGAATATCTCCCATACTATTACTAGTATCTTGGGATATATTACCGATAACCCCCGTGCCCTTCGGGGTATCGTGGCAGTTTTTTACCCTGAAACTGCCTCCCAGCCGTATATTTTGGTCATTTGTACTCAACATGTAACTATAAAGCTACTGGGTTTCAGGTTACCTCGGGGACATAAAATATCCACCGGCAGAGTGACCCACCCAGTGGTAGAAATAAAATAAAACCAAGTACGAACAATCCAAACCATTAGGCAAAAATCGAAGTCCTAAGGAACGTAATAGGCAAAATAGTTAGGCAAAGTAGTGTAATCAGCAAATGGACTGTTCATCGTGTACGAAATACACAACAAACAGTGGTAACAGGTGTCCGGAAGAGTAAGCTTACCCTGCCTGGCGCGCCACACCCGCCATCGCTGCATCCAAACTACTAGGCAAAATGTAGGTAAAATAACGTGATTGGCAAATGGACTATAGGTATGCAAAATGCACGTGATGAACATTGTTATCGGTGTAGTAGACATAATCAGAGAGATGGTAAATAGGATACGCGTCAATTAAATATATCAAGAATAATAGCTATTGTACATGAACAGATTTTGTAACACAAACAATACATGAATCAGTTCTTAACCCTGTCTATGTACACACACTTACAAGTCAAAACTTTGCCATGACATTTTTTGTGTGGTATTTCAGTGTAGTACATATTACACAATTTTTGTCTTAAAAGGGGGTACAGAATATAAATGAATACTTACCAACCACAGCTATAACTGGTGCCCCTTCTGTTCTTGCTTTATCTTCAATATTTTTCTGATCACACATTTGCTGAAATAGAAAGAGCAATATTGAAATAAGATGGTGTACAGGGTGCTACTTTCATAACAGCAAAATAGTTAACTACGGTAATTTGTTTGAAAATGCATTAAAAGAATACAACCAAGTACTGATATAGAGAGAGACCATCAGTGTAGGCTTACATAAAGACACCATAAACTTTGTGTAGTAATTTTTATTAATGGTATTATTAAAATAACTTACAGGATAATACTCGAGAAATCCATCTTCTTTGAAGTAAGAAAATATAAGTTTAACAAAACATTGTGTGTCTGGATAATTGGTCTCCGTAATTTTTTTTAAATTCTTCTACTTCTTCAAATATTTTTTTTATTTCTTTCCTTGACCCTTCTAGTTTTTCCATATACTTCAACAATGTTTTAATTTTTGATGAGGAATGAACAAAAAATTCACGCGGTAGATTCACTCCTGTGAGTTTTTCGAAGTGTTTTAGTGCACAAGTTTTCGTAAAAAGAAATGGCCAGTTTTTTTCTATTTCAGCAATTGACATATCACCCCTTGAAATCTCCTCCCTTTGGAGGGGATAAGTTTTGTTCATTACTTCAGTAATAAGTGAAAAATCTACATCTGTGAATCCAGCTTGTCTTTTGAGAAACTCTTTTGAATCCAAATATTCTTCTCTTGGGATTTCTCCAAAAATGGCCTCGGTTAACCATCCATAGCCCCATTTTGTGGCGGGAGACTTACTACATCAAGAGTCTGAAGACAACCTTTTTCTGTTCAAATTGTTTAACCTGTCTTGAATTCTATTGATAAAACTTGAATAGCCACTTCCGATTCTTGTGTCACCAAATCTGTCCATTAGTGAAGTTTTATAAGTGTCAACAAGTTTCGATGATACTATGTAAATATCTCTTGAAGTTGGTCTGCTGCATACACCTGTTATGTCATCAACAAGAATACGAACTACCTCTCTTCTGTCTGACTGTGACGGTGACCGATTATTTTTACAAGATGTTAAAAATGACTTAGGAAATTTTTCCCAGGGTATTAAATAAGATGTAGCCCATGCAGTTTGACATGTAGGCCTACTTCGGCACTCTGAAGGACCTGGACTTTCATCTGTACTTGATTCAGATACGCCCATGGATGCTATTGAACTAGCAGTAAAACTGATGCTACTGTTTGGACTGTTAGGAGGTTGTAAAAGTGTAAAAGAGCCACCCTCGCATACAGGAACCTCTACAAATAATAAATATAAGATAGTTTAGATTAAGTTTACACTATCAAATTGTAGTTTAAATAGACAATACTGGTGTTAGTCATTATCAGGCTGACCATGAAAATATATTTGTTTTTTAAGATTTATTTTTTAAAGTCAGAGGTGTTTTGCTCCGAGTTCAATTGATTGATATTGGGTCTTGAACCTTTTCCGGCGGTGGGGGGACATTCGTCTTCTTTATTGGCAAACAAATCAATACCAATGACATCATGATTTTAAATGATGCATGACTCGCACATGATTTGCCACGAACTTGAAGTGTGAATTTTCTTCAACGCATTTTTAACAATCGTGCGAGTTGTGCCTTCATTTTTCTCGAAAACGGATATTGAATATATCGTCGACATGTTAAAAACGACACTCAACAGTCATACAGGCAGAATCATTTCATGGAATGGACATGCTTTCGTCTGCAACGATAATGGGTCACAAAAGGTTAATAAAATACTGTAACCAATTAAAGTGTACATCAGTGGTGGCTATCTCATGCTTGGCAGCGAGTAATAATCGAGTCAGATTTTAAAAAGATGTTAACGGAGTAGCTGTTTATTGCATCCTTAATAGTTAGATCAAGATTAACATTTAATTACAATTTGATGGCTCAACTGTCTTGAGGCTAATGCACACTTACTGTAACAAATATTTTGCACATACATTTTTAGCACATTGCTTCTCTGAATAGGGCAATATATAAGATGCTTACAACAGAGTAATAAGTTTTTGAGATATGATAGAAAAAGCTGTTCGTCCAATCTTTAAAATATATAACGCAATAAAAATAATGATCAACATTTTTAAAGGGCCAATCCCGATAACTTTCTGAGGAATAAAACTGCTTAATTTGTTAAAATCCCTTAAAACACATTACCTAAGGCCGACCAGCTAACACGATATTTGTGATACGCTTGTAAATAACTTTAATCTGATAGTCTTCATCTGGAAATGGAGACCGTTGTATTATACAGTATCTGGATAAAACCAGACTTTTTTATATAAAAATAATATGTAGGTGAAATTTACCTTTTGTTATCAAGTACAGTACATGGGTCATTCACTGTATAGACCTCTCAAGAAATGAGAATTGATTATCGGGTCACCCAATGAAAAAATTGACCCGAAATCTTAAAAGGGTTACGTGTCCGGATAAGCAGTGTTGACGTTCACGTCCAAACGACTCAATATTTTGAGATGAAATTTTGAGACAAGATAAATACACCATGGCTCTATATTTTGGTCCATAAATTCTCTGACTTTAATTTTTGGGACTCTGTTCTTATCGGGATTGTCCCTTTAAAAGCATTTTATTTTTGTGGAAGTTACAACCTTACTACAGTTCTGAATTTTTGCACAGAGAAGCCTCTCAATGTGATTATGCAAAAAAAGGTATTTGAGTCATAAACACAACTTGTCACAAGCAGGTCACAGTGGGTCAATTTCGAGTTGCGTAATAATAAGCAGACATTCCAAAATTTTGTGTTTTTACCCTCTACATCTGCGTGACTTACAGTATCTCAAAATACCACGTTTTGTGAACAACCCTATTTTAAGCGTCATTATTTCATTGATAGGCCTACCGGTACTATATTTAGTCTTATTACTGACGACTGGATGTTAACGGCATGTCTGGTTGATTACACAGTCATTTCAATCTTTCACTTCGACAGGAAGTAAACAGAATACTATCGCTATGAAAGCCAGCATTTGATTGGCTGAATGTAAACAGTCTATCGTGTTAGCCAATCACAAGTCTTGTGTTGTATGAAATGCATTATTGCTTCCAGTAGGATAGCTATGTATAGAAGGCTTACTGTATGCACTTACGAATGAAATAAGAAAAAATATAAAAACCCACGAAGACTACGTGCAGTAGAGGTGTGTAAATGCTGTGTGAAGCACATAAATTGTACAAACTATGACATAGAATAATATAATTTTCTCACATCAACGGCAAATTCTGTGTGTAAATTACGCAGCGTCCATCAATATTTGCATTAATTTTTTTAAAAAATGCGTGAAATACGCAGATTTTTGCGTGACTGCGACCTCTGGACACAAGTGGCACTTGCAATACAACCTTTCAGAACTATGCCAATATGGCATCGCTATGTCACATGTATGTTGCCTGGTTAAAATCGCCACTTAGTATATTTCTATTATACTTTGAGGGATCATATTCATTATCTATACATCTGTCTCCTGCATTGTTGTCATATTTCGATTTTTCCGACTAAATCAAATTATTTACTTTTTATATGTAGGCAACTCAGGTGTGTATATGGTCAGTGACAGTAGCCTAGTATTGAATAGTTTTTCATGCGCGTGTCATGTTTGTGAAGAAAATAAAATGGCCATACTCATGGCATTGACAAAAACACAATATAACCAGACATATACTGCCATATTTTAATAAATCAATGATTTTTGTTTCAATCTAAGCCATTTCAATTCTTAAACACGAGTGACGAGCATAGGATAGGGAGGACAGGAAGAAAATGAAATAGCTTTCATGACCTCACGTGACCTGCCTAGTAGTAAGTGCAGGGGGGACCGCACTACACGAAAAACAAAAAAACCTATAAGATTAACCTGCGGAAAACATCAAATCAAGTGAATGGATCCGGGGGCCAGCCTAGAGTACAATCATAATGGCGGAGATTGACGTCATAGACATTCTTCCTGCATTGAGAAAGCCGTTACATCTTTTCTAAAGAAATTTTGAATAATACTATATAAGTAGTTGACATTGTGTTGACAAATTACTAAACAAATCAATTTTTAATGAATTGATTGATATAACTGAAGAAACAGTTACCACAAAAATCAAAAGAATCACCAACCTGTTGAATTGTTCATCGCCATGCTGAGGATTTTCCCGCCACGAATCCGACGTCATTCAGTAATTTGCGACATACATCTCATAAATACACTGTCATAGTTTTAGTGCACAAAAGTTTCTGGTTTTAAAACATAATTAAATACTAGACTGACATAAATAAAACATGAATTTGAATCAGAAACAGGGTATAAAATAATTTATATTTGTTCTTGTCTATTTTACGACAACTGTATCGAATACATCGCTGAGTTTACGTTGCGATAACTTGTAAACCATCGAGATAACTGTCATTCCGTGTTAAAATACATGGGAAGAGTTATATTACAAGTTTACTGTATACTGTTTACAGTTAAATTGATAGTAAATTTACGATGATTTCTAACAGTGTAGATACCTGTATTTATATTGTAGCGTACAATTGGTAGCTCTCTAACCGCATTCATTCCCATCCTTTTGTGTACAATGACCCATCTTAACATCGCAAATTATTTTGCGAAGGGACGGAATAGTAGGGCGTTAAGCAACCATTCCATCTCATCTTGTATATAATTAAACAGTGGAACTCTTAAGTGTGTTTTACGCATTTGTTAAAATGGCTACACTGTAAGTAATTTGTATGTATTTTTACCGTAAATTGATTGGCAGAAAGTTACCAGTAAAATGACTGTAACGCTTCTACCCTAAAAACATGTTATTTATTTACAAACGCGGGATACTTTAAGATCAGGCGCTCGCATAATTATTCCGTCTGTTAGCATGTGCTTGCGTTTTGTTTTTAGCTTATGGCACATTTTATATGTGTAGGCCAATGGGGGACATGTCAAAGCCACCAAGGAATCACGTTGCAATTTGGGTAAGACGCTGGCTCACTAGCCCGGAGTTCGGGTGTTGATCCCTGCATTGGCCGATAAGGTTCCTTCAGATTTTCTGGGGTGGTTTCGCCTTGTCAGTGATGCAGGACCTGACAAGGATAGCTAGCTAGTGGTTTTGATGGTACGAAAAACGAGGTCCCGTGTACGTAAAAGATCCCTTGGCAGTTGGAATTCGATATAAAAGTAGACCGTAGCGCCGCTGCCCGGGCAAAATGTCCCTCATAGCACACAGTATGGCGTATGTGTGTCTTCGTTAGCGCAGTTTAGGAGCAAAATAGTAGGACGTTAAAAACTATTTCATTTCATTTCATTTGTTAAAATGACTGTATTTTAACACTGACTTGTAAATTTACACCTAATCGGTAAATAAGATTTACAAACAACATGTAAATTTACAATGAGTGTAAAATAACGTCCATGTAAATTTACAGTGAGTGTAAAATAACTTCCATGTAAATTTACGTTGTGCTTGTAAATACAGTGGTTGTAAATTTTCTTCATAGTTATTTTACATTCACTGTAAATGTACAATGTGGTTGTAAATTTACCTCAAAGTTATTTTACACCTACTGTAAATTTACGTAGTGTTAAAATACAGTGATTTTACTGGCAACTTTCTGCCAGTCTTTTGACGGTAAAAATACAATTTTGAAGTGTATATTTACTTCAAATAAACTTTGAAGGGAATGTGTTTGTCCCAACTCGGCTAAGTAGTCCTATGTTTGATCCTGGCAAACATAAAGTTTTGCGGACCTTTCAACCGAGCATGCAAAACACCATTCGGGAAAGAAATGACATCAAATTTGGTATAACGTCCCATTGTTCTGCTTCTTATAATGGAAAGAATAGAAGGCATGATACCATGCAAAATGTCCCACACAACCTTACGTAAGGCATATCACCGTGTTTACACGCCAGTTAGGTGCATTCAGATTTTGAATAAGCTATTTCTCTCTAAAAAAAAAAAGACTTATTTTACTGACTTAACAGTAAAAATTTTTCGATATGTAGTCGAAGGGGAATAATCGATTTGAACACTATTTGACGGTAAATTTACAATTTGTTGTACAAATACTATTTCAAATGGCATTTCTGTTAATATACAGCTCACATAATGTAAACTGACATGCGGTTGTATTTCTACATTACGTTTGATGTAATCTTATATGAGGCCAAAGATGGGTAACAGGTATTGCCACTATTTTACAGTTAATTTACAATTTGCTGTATAAATACTATTTCAAATGGCATTTTTCTGTTAATATACAACCTACATAAAGTAAACCGACATATGGTTGTATTTCTACATTAAATTTGATGTAATCTTACATAAGCTTTGCATTCATGTGCATTTAATCGTTTTATATGTGAGTTAACAAACTATATGATATTTTAAGTATACTTACAATTGTAAATATACAAATAATTTTAACCGGTTAATATGGATCTTTTACGTGCATGCTAGTGTGTACACTACACCTTGGTGTTCGGTCCCATCCGCACGACTTGTCCTACCCTCTGCCCTGCATCACGGACAAGAGGGAATCTCGCAGGAAAACCTGAATGAACTTTCTCGGCCAATGCAGGGATCGAACACCCGACCTCCAGGCTTGCGAGTCAGCGTCTTAGTCACTGTGACTAAAGGCGAAAAGTAAGGATGCATTAAAAGGTCTATCAATGTTAAAGTTCTAAAGAGAAATACAATTACACGTTTTCTGTAAATTATACACAAATCCTTGATAGTAGAATTACCTATAAAAAGCAGTCAAAGTACAACATACATGTACGTTAACAAACATAATTGTATCAATACGCCAATCTCGCGGATTTTCTCAGTGTCCTCCCGTTTCCTTCTACTGCTAAAGACCATATGTTAGTCCCAAAATGACCTAGTTCGTGTTGAATGGACGTTACCCCCCCCCCCTCTCTTTCTGGACGTTAGTTTAAACAATATTTTATTTCTATTGATTCATGATTTGTTACAATACTGATATTGTGGATCTGAAAACAAGCCATAGCTTATATAAATTCATCTCCACGTTAAACCCTCTCTCCCTCTCTCTCGCTCTCTATCAATACAGGTTACAGATGTGAAACTACACTTTTTTGGTTAATTTACCCATATTTTACAGTAAAAACAGTGAATTTATAGTATAAAAATACGCATTTTGCGTTGTAATTATATTTTAACAGCGCAGATATATAAATCGCAATAAGACTAATTTCTTATTCTTTTAAAAATATCCATACGCAAAAATATTTTATTGGCGATATCTGAATAACATTTTCTTTAATAATTCATTGACCAGCGGCGTGAGACTGAAGCATTGTAAAATTTAAAAGAAAAAGAGGACAGTCGCTATAAATGTATTGAGAATAATGAAAATGTTTTCTGAAAAATGAACTACAAGACGTAGCCGAATGAGGTATTTTTAAAAAAGGGGTATAATGTTTCTTGAATAGTTAAAAAAAACCTTTAAATATTAGGGCTACAATATCGATAAATTCATCGGGGGAGGGAGGCTTATTGTCCTTCACCATGCCCGAATAATGTTCTAATGGACATTTTGAAGCAATAGTGAAAAGTAGTGTAGCCTTAAAGGGTCTATCAATGTTAAAGTTCAAAAGCGATGTAGAATTACACGTTTCTTGTAAATTGTGCACAAATCATGTATTTAAACATGTTTGAATAGTAGAATTACCCATTAAAACTAATCAAGGTACAACATACATGTACGTTAACAAACATAGTTGTATAAATACAGGTTACATGTAAAGATAATGCAGTTATACATGTAATATGTAAATAAAACTACACTTTACATATAACGAAACCGGCTTTATTACGCTACAAGAAAAAGTGAAAAGACACAAGCTGACACTTATTTATAAAATCATTAATGACACCCGCTTACCTTAAGAACTTAATATTATACCGACAAAATAATTATCAACTTCGAAACAATGACAACCTTTCAGAATACTATGTAAAACAAAATTCTTTTCGAACTCTTTCGGACCCTCATAAACAAAAGAATGGAATAAACTTGTTGGCAATATAAAAATTTCTCCATCTCTCACTATTTTCAAACAAAATCTAAAACTAAACGATCCAATAATTCCGAATTCATTTCTACAGGGCAAAAAAAAAAGAACCAGAT
Organism: Patella caerulea; assembly: GCA_036850965.1. Taxonomy (NCBI): domain Eukaryota; kingdom Metazoa; phylum Mollusca; class Gastropoda; family Patellidae; genus Patella; species Patella caerulea. The sequence continues at coordinate 57,291,223 of JAZGQO010000006.1, read as the reverse complement.
AATTCACAGCAGACTGTTGCTTTCTTGTAGCGACCTAAAGGGACATACAATTTTACGACATATCTCCGAGGATCCATCCTGCAGCTGCGGTCATCGATTTGAAGATTCTGAACATTTTCTCCGCTGGTGCCCACTGTACTGGGTTATCTCAACAAATAGAATTATTACACAATACATAGAATTTATAGTTTTCGTATATTAATTCATATTCGAGTCAGTGATTTCAATTCTTAAATTTAAGCGTACATTAGTTAATACCGCCTCATGAAACAAGCCCCGAACCCAATTTTGTTTGGCTAAGTTGACAATCAGCCCTCCATGATTCCCAGGTCAATTTCCTTCCGATGGGAGGGGTGTTATTTAAAATTGTTTCTACTATTGCTATATAAATACAATATTTGGATATAAAAACAGCTATTTATGGCAGACACGTAATATTGGGAATATCCCTTTTTGATTCGCTATTTTGCGAATTTCTAAACGCCGATCAAATTTGTGTGATAGACTGGGTATTTAATTCGATTTTCTGTTCCAGATGATTGGTTTTGAAAAACTGCAAATGCGGAGAAATGCGTAATTTTGATCGCGAATAAAGATTTCGTTAAAAATCTGAAATGTACGTTCTGATTTACAGTAGTCGGCTTTTTGGGTAGAAATCATGGAATAAGCTTATTTTGCATGTTTTGATGTTTCATTGCAAAACCCCCCCAAAAACATCATGTTGACATTTTTCCTGAGTAGGTCTTCATAGTATGAGATGCCATTATTTGAATGTATCCATATTGCGATAATATTCCAATGTATTAATATTATTAGCCCAGTTTATGAGCAGAACAGTAGGACGTTAACCTCATTTCATCCAGATTTCCTGACGAGGTTTCCCCTTGTCGTTTGAATGGGACAAAAAAAACTGCATGAGGTCCTGTGGACACATTGGCGTGCACGTAAAAGATCCCTTGGCAGTTGGAATAAGATTTAAGAGTAGGCCATAGTGCCGCTGCCCGGGGCAAAATAACCCTCATAGCACACTATATGATGTAGACCCGTCTTCATTAGCCCTGTTTACGAGTAGAACAGTAGGACGTTAAACCTTATTTCATTTCATTTCACTTTTTTGTTAATATTTTGTCTATAAATAGTCTACAGGTTCCAGTTAGTAACAGTTTTTGTTGCATCTCGGTATGATCCCCCATTGTACCTCTTGATTAAATAACCATACCAGTGTGTGCACATTTTACCAATTGATAAATAATCAGAATTGTTTCATGTCTGAGTCCCAGAGGCAGAGCCACATCAACTGTTCGTGTTTTTTGTTTTGAACTTGGTATATTTATTCCTTATGCCGTAAGGATATTAACAACTATCAATTTCGGTGCATGGCTCAGCACCTAGGGGTGGTGACACACCCACTTTTTAATGTTTTATCCATAAATATTATACAGGTTACATTTATTAACATATTTTGTTACAGTTGCCTAAAAGAACGCTTAAAATTTAGTAAATTTGGTTAACTTAAATGGATTTTTTTTGATTATGGTTGGATAGCCAACAATCAAAAACTAACATTTATTTAAGCGTTGTTATCCTGATATTAAACTGACATTTGTTTACGTAATTGTTAGTATCCTAACATTATAAAACTGACATTCCTTTCCGTTAGACAATGTGGGTAAGGCGCCGGCTCGCTAACTTGGTAGTCAGGTGTTCGATCCCTGCATCTCGATTTTCCGGCGTTGTTTCCCCGTGTCATTGAAACGGAAGGGAAGGTCTGACAGGGCCTAGTCATTCGGATTTTCCAAAAAACTCTGGTACCATGTACACATTGGTGTGCATGTTAAAGATCCCTTGGCAGTTGGAATTAGATATTAGAGTAGGCTGTAGTGCTGCTATCTGAGAAAAAGTTCCCTCATAACACACTGTATGGCGTATGCCCATCTTCAATTAGCCCAGGTTAGGTGCAGAAAAGTAGGACGTTAAACCCCATTTCATTGCATTTCATTTCCGATAGAGAACAAGTATTAGGTTTATGTTACATTCACATTAGAAACTTATGTTAAAATTATGACATAAAACTAACGATACATTAACCTTAGACAACTAACGTTATATTAACGTTAGATTTACGTCAGAAAACTAACCATAATCTAACGGTTAGATACATGACGTAAAATTTATGTTAGATTAACGTTAGAATTATCACCAATAACACATGTATAATTATTTTGTCTGAATTCCGACTATTTATCAATTGTTAGACTGTGCACACACTGATATGGGTATTTAAGAAGTATTTAAAGCGACAAAAATTGGTAAGAAAACCGTCATAAAGTTTACGGTAGATTTACGTCATTTTCTGACGTAAAAGTAACCATAACCATTATGACGTAAAAGTAACGTAAATTTAAATGTAAAAGTTTACCATTATTGGACGCTAACCATAATCTAACCATAATGACGTAAAAGTAACGTAAATCTAACCATCCATGTTTACTTTAAACCCCATTTCATTGCATTTCATTTCCGATAGAGAACAAGTATTAGGTTTATGTTACATTCACATTAGAAACTTATGTTAAAATTATGACATAAAACTAACGTTACATTAACGTTAGATAACTAACGTTATATTAACGTTAGAAAATTAACGTTAGATTTATGTCAGAAAACTTACCATAATCTAACGGTTAGATACATGACGTAAAATTTATTTTAAATTATCGTTAGAATTATCACCAATAACACATGTATAATTATTTGGTCTGAATTCCGACTATTTATCAATTGTTAGACTGTGCACACACTCATATGGGTACTTAATCAAGAAGTATTTAAAGCGACAAAAATTGGTAAGAAAATCGTCATAAAGTTTACGTTAGATTTACGTCATTTTCTGACGTAAAAGTAACCATAACCATTATGACGTAAAAGTAACGTAAATTTAAACGTAAAATTTTACCATTATTGGACGCTAACCGTAATGACGTTAAAGTAACGTAAATCTTACCATCCATGTTTACTAGGCACACTGTCGCTCTTTTGTTACTTGCATTTACAGTAAAATTATGGAAATTGATAAACATCGCAGCTAACATCAACCAGCTGCATTGCAGCACCATCGGATCACTTTTTTCTGTTCACCTGCTTCGGGAGTTACGTAAGCCTACCTAAAGTACAAGAATACACGCAGGCCACTGAAGAAGTCGGCTTTAGTATAATTATTTACAATACTGCCTCATTGATTTGGTCCATTCCTTTCAAATTTAAAAAATTTGTTGCCGAATTTCTCTTCTTATCTATATATTAAAAGTCTTAATTCTAATATGTAGTAGAAAATAAATGTAATACGAGTTGAATTGCAGCCCCGTCTCAAACCAAATAGGCTAAATGTAGGCCTACCACAGTCATTGAAAACATTACTTGATAATTGAGATTATGTAGGTGGAGTTAACGCCTGTCAATCAAACCATTTCTAGTCAAACATAACAGTGGCGATAACTATGTTCAGAATAAAGTAATTTGACTGAAATTTTCAATATATTCTTCTTTCATTATCTAGTGTTGAACTGTTATAGCAAGAACAGCTAATTCCTTATAAAAATCTCCCATAATGTATCTTTAAGACAAAATAAACATTTTATCATTGGTACACGAATCGTGTACCATAATGCATTTCAGCCCCAATTCTAGCAACCTCGAGGAACGAGACTAGAAACATTGCACCACATCAAACGGCGTATGTAGACTGGATTAACCAGACGCTAGAATTTTTGATTCGATTTAGACTGCTGGCTTATTTCGCCGAACATAACTGATTTGAAATTAAAGTAAAAACTGAAACTATTGAATATAAATCAGTCTATATACATTCATATTACAGTATTATATGAGTTGTGAACCACTTGTGTCAATTTCTAAGTCCCAAATGTTAGCGATTTAGCTCCTTTAAAGTCAATGGGGAAATCATTAGTGATCTGTGGCCATATTTAAATACAGTGACCTAAATCTAAATATGACTGTTATTAGTCTCAACTATTTAGGCGTTGACAGGCTATAAATAAAACAACACTAACTAAATGAAACTAGCAACAACCGTTCTGTATCAAACACCTACGCGGGGACTGTGGTGTTAAATCAGCAAGCCCCTGTCACCGTATGTATTGCGTTATTATTTAAAATAATTTCTACTATTCCTACTAACTTATATAATCTTTAGATATTTATGGGTGACATGTAATATTGGGAATTCCCATTTGCGTTCGCTATTTTGAGAACCCAAATATGAATTGTGTGACTAGACGCATTCGTTGCATTTATGCTCGATATTGAGTTGTGGTGGGTCCGTTTTGGCAAATTACCAACATAGCTAAACGCCAGAAATTTGCCTTTTTGTGCGAGACTGGAGGCTTCGTTTAAAATCTGAAATATACGTTCTTATTTACTGGAACAACAAATATCCGATCTGGCTAATAGAGTGTGTCGTACTCGAAAATCCCTAAATTCCGTTACGTATCTCGTGAAATGATTTCTGAGCGACGTCAAAATCGAAAAGGGTTGACCTTTTGTGTTGGGCCTACAACATAAAATTGAATACTGCTGCAGTAAGGTGAGAACAACCACATTCTGTACGTTCGATGTCGTGTCTTGGTTAAAAAGTATCGGATCTTCCACCATAATCGACAGGTGTTTTCTTCGCATTACTACGCACCCATAATAATATACTACTCAAAAGAAGTTAAGGGTCAACCAATTATTTTTCTTTGACATCTTATTAGACACAGGGAACATGAAGATCAAAACTTTTAAGCACACTTTTGGTCAGAATGAGTTCAATATGTCTCAATGTTGAGTCTGTTATGCAAAGCATATGCACTTTTTATACACAACTATTCTGAGGATCTGATGAAAATTCGCCATTTTGAGCATACTGAGGTCCAACGAAATTGTCTCAAATTCGATAACTTTGTTAATAACGAGTGAAACCACCACGTGCTCGTAGGCAGTCGACACAACGACGAGGCATGCTGTCGATCAGACGTCGAAATTTCAGCCCACACCATTACCGTACCACCTCCAAAGCGATGGCGTTGTCTGACGTTAACATCAGCAATTAATCTTTCGCCTTGCCGCTCATAGACGCAAAGTCTGCCATCATTGAACTGTAATGCAAATTGGGACTCATCAGTGAAGAGTACCCGCCCCCATTGTCACCGTCTCAGGTCTCTATGACGTGTGCACCAGTCACGCCGTGCTGCCCTATGACGTTGAAGAAGATGTGCTCGAACCGCTTGTCGTCGAGATTGAATGTTGTGGACTCGCAGACGATTTCTTATGGACTGGTCCAATACCTGAACACCACTTGCATTTCGCAGTTCATCTCTCAGACATTTCGCTGGAACAACGCGCTGACGTTAGGCCATTTGGATAACATGCCGATCTTTACGTTGCGACGTTGATTTTGGCCTACCAGACCGTGGGCGATTCTGAATTGAATTGGTTGCCTGGAAACGCTGCCATAGTTATACAATCACACTCTGGTTACAGCCGATTCTCTGTGCCACATTCCCCTGCGTAAAACCCTGTTGAAGCCACGCAATGGCGCTTCCTCTGTCAAGTTCACTCAGCTGACGTCTGACATGTCGAATTTTCAACTGAGAGCAGCACGGTCATGGAATTTTTTTTATGCCAAAACTTCATAGAAAATGCATAGTACACGTGCAAGGACATAGTCAACTCCAAAAAGTTGCGTTTGGGTGATGCAAACAGTTTTGTGGAACCTTGTTTTAAGCTTCTGTTTATGGTTTCTAAGGAGACTGTCAAAATCATTTTGTTTGAAAATGACACATTATGCCTTGTACACAGGTTTTGACGTCAGGATATCGTGAACTAATTACCTGGTAGAAAAAAAGGTTTGACCCTTAACTTCTTTTGAGTAGTATATTAAAATTACACCCAATCTTTCTAACAAGAAGTGGAAACTTAAAACAAAAGTGTTTTTTTTTCCATTTCGTTCCAATTAATCAGAACATACATTTCTGAATTTTAACTAAGACTTCAATCCTGATCGAAAAGACGCCATTTTGACAAACGAAGTCCCGATTCAGTTGATATAAGTGGTGATCAGTGGACAAACTATATTGAAAGAGTATGGGTATAGGAAGCACTAGTAAAACATTTAATATCTATCTCTTTACATCTTTTTAGTAAGAGTTTGCCCTGGATCAGGTGGCTCTGCCTCTTGGGGATTGGACGGGCCAATATGAATAGGTACAATCCTCATGGAGAAATTGAGAAATGGGTTTGACGCCCACTCGACACAAACTAGGTCATTTTGGGACTAACATATGGTTTCATTTTATTTCAATAATTCGCTTGCACGTAACGGTCTTTAGCAGTGGGGGGAACCGGAGTGCCTGGAGGAAACCCAAGAGGTAGAGAAGGCTCTCCATGCCACATAAGCTCACACGAGGGATCGAAACCACAGCCACAAGCCAGAGGTGACCGGCCAGCTAGAGTTCGAAGCGCGACACTCTAGACCACTAGGCCATCCAACCCCCCTGTTATATGGTTGCGACCTGTAGAGAATTTACAGGTTTATTTAAAGATCGTTCCATTCCAAATGTTATTTTGTTACTAATTATAGAACCATGTCTATTTGTCTATTCATTCATCATCTTTTGTTTTATTTCAGGTTGACTTGATTATCTGAATATCCTCTGTGTGATATCCCCAAAATAGATCAACAGCACACGAATAGAGGAAACTGAAACCAGATGAACGAAACTAAAGACACTATTGATAATATATCGCAACATACGAGTAAAGTTATGATGTCTCTCGATTCACCAGTGATATATAGTCAATCAGGCGACCGCAACACCTTCAAGGTGTAATAGATAAAACAAAACACCTATCAGTTGGGCCAAAACCTGATGCGCCAATAGAGGGTCACCAGTCTGAACCTTCACCATCAGCTGTTGAACCTGGTAATGCAGTAGAGGATGCGACAGATGTTACGTTAGATAATTCAAAGAAAGATGACGAACTAAACGGGACACACAAGGGGGCGTTGGGATTTGATTTTGGTGTAAACAGAACACAGGAAATAGGCACCTGGGACAGTCCGGAATTGTCACAAATGACGTCAAACATGGCGAACGAACAACAAACTGTCGGGCTTGTCTCAACAGAAGAACATGCAGCGGTATTGGAAAGAATAAAACATCTAGAGGAAGTAACTGAAAAACTCTCTAAAAAAATACAGGAATCCCATGTGAACAATCAACAGTCTGGTAAGGCGGTAGCAGAGTCTGGTCAGACATCTTTGAAAGAAGGTGAGATTTTTCATGGTCTGTTTTATCATTATCCCACGTGGGATAATCAAACTTTAGCTTACCTTATGCCCAACGTGTTATATATTAAACTTCTACCAGACGTTCAATTATACCCCGCTAGATATGTATACTTTAACCAAAGGTTAAAATTGATCCCACAAGCTTAAAACATGTCTCAAACTCGATCATTCCGTATTTTCTACAGTTGTTAACATTTCCAGTTGTGGGCCTTCCATCTTCGTCATGCTAGCATTTTGGTTTCTTGAGTACAACTTGTGCGTCGTTTATACTTCTATTTTTCTTGGTCAACACCAGTGTCAACAGATTTGGCAGACATGATAGAATTGGTTAAATATACAATTAAATAACATTAACTTAAAGATCTGTGTAATGGTTGATCGGTAACAAGGATTAGACAAATCTTTTATCATGAAACATTTTCCTTTAATCATGTGACATTTTCCTTTAATCATGATCTTGCCCATTTCTTCAATCGTGTGACACTTTCCTTTAATCATGTAACATGTCCCTTTAATGTTGCAAACTCCTTTAATCATGTGACATTTTTCTTTAACCATGTTTCATTTTCTTTTGAGTACACTTTGAATTAAACCAAGCTTTGTTCTTTTGTCATTATTTACGGTTCGTTTAAGCTATTTCAATATCATTGGAAGACCTGTACATTGACTTTCCATTTTATCGAAAATGATAATACCGGATGTAGCTTTTTGCTCGACATTCTGTTGGTGCCAAACTTTATACGCATACGGGGGTCATATTTGGCAGACTTCTTATTCTTTTGAAAATTTGGTACGGGTTGCCGTTAAATTTTTTGCTAGGAGAACTGATTATGACATGTGTCAAAATGTCGATGGCGTATCAGCAATTGCACTGTACAACGACACTTTCCTCATGGATATGAGGGTAGTGTCGTTGTACAATGCAATTACTCTAGTGAGGTCGATAACTGTAATAATCATTCAAATATGGATAGAAGCATTGAAATTTGCTTAGTATTCGTTTAGGGTCATTCTTTATGAAAATCACGTTAGTCACTTACAATTTAAAATTGGTCGGAATTTTCCAAAATAGTTGACTTTTCTTTTATAAAATTGATCCATTGTAAAGATTAGTGGGATTTTAATTCGACCACATTTCCATGTAGATGTATTATGTCGTTACCTATGTCCGTCTGTTCGTGTCTTTGTGAACCGTCTACAGGCCGGAACTTTATCCGAGGAAAACGATGACCCGGCAAAGGGTTATTAAAACTGAAAATTAATTTGAAACCATGAAGTTTCAAATAAATCAGTGTCAAATAGAAAGCCACATCCGTGAACGCTCATGAAATGAAGAAAATACAAAGACAAAAAAATGTACAAACTTATCTCGACACATACTAGGTCATTTCACCATTAACACATTGTTCAATTTTATTGCAATTATTCGCTTACGCGTATAGGTCCCAGAATCCAAAGAAACCCCACGAGGTTGGACTCCATACTCCTCGTCACGCACAGAGATTGAACCGAAACAGCGCGCGCGTCATTGTCAGACCTTAAGATTTATAGCGCACGGGTTAACCCATTCGCCCGCTCGACCATCTTAACTACATTAGATGTATTATGTACGAGCGAAATCTGTCTGTTGCAGGTCTTTATTCTGGCTTCAAATATTATACACAACTGGAGCTATATGGAAAATTGTTAAACTTTTTAAAAGAGACAAACTTTTATCATACATTTTAATTGTATACCCTTATGTTTGTTTTTCACATTTTATATACATAAAGGACTTATTATTGTCTGTGATATTTGTTTTTATTTATGTATATAAATATATTTATGTGATATTTATTTAATTTGTCTCGCTTATAATCAACACATGTTTGGCTACATATAGCCTGGTTGGAGCTGACGTGTCATAAGACTCCATGCCATTTGATTTGATTTCAAATATTATATAAACTATTATATAGGCATTTATAAGGTTATAATAAACTCGCTAGACAATATACATGATTTGATTTCAAATATTATATAAAGTATTATATAGGCATTTATAATATATTATAAGGTTATAATAAACTCGCTAGACCATATACATGGATTAGAACACCTCTAGATTCGAAAATTCAAGGATAACCTTGTCAAGTACCGTTGCTCTGACAATGAAACATCTATGCTACACATAATAATATATTTCTTTATAATTGTAGTTATAGATGATGACGTCAACGACGATGCTGGTGACAGCAAGGAGGAATGGATTGAAGATATCATACCTGCGATTTATAGCAACGAATGTATGAATAAAAATGGCAGTTTGAAAATTCAAAAAAATATGAAAACCCTTTGGTTAAACATAGAACCCAAAGAACTTATTATTGAACTTCATTCCTTATTGGTTTTCGACATAGACGAATTTGACTATTTGTTAGATTATGTTGAAGAAAAGAGCAGAAGTGACGGAGCGTTAAAGATGTTGAGGAAATTGTACAGAAAAGGGCCGAATTCATATATTCTCTTTTTAGTGGCCCTAGAAAGATGTAACCATATATGGGTTATAAAAACTTTGGAACCAGATTGTGGTAAGTTAAACAGGTTTTATAATTGTGATGTAAACGAGGTTATTATTAACCACAGTAATTAGGGGAGAGAGAGAGAGAGAGAGAGAGAGAGAGAGAGATGGGGTTTAACGTCCACTCGACACAAACTAGGTCATTTCGGGACCAACAGTAATTAGGATAATTCTTTACTGAGAATACACTCCATGATAAACAAGCACAGGTCATCGTTCTTCTTATATACAGTATTTACGAGGTAATCGCAATTCTTATATACAGTATTTACAAGATATAATTCTTATATACATTACTACTTCATCAAATTCAATATCGAATATTTTATAACCAACAATTTGATGCGATAATCAAATTGTTCTTGTAATCGTAATTCATAAATGCAGTATACACTGAAAAAAAACTTGTGTTGAAACAACACAAACTTGTGTTGTTTTCAACACAAGTTGGGTGTTACTATTTAACAACACAAACTTGTGTTGAAACAACACAAACTTGTGTTAAATGCTGAAACAACACAAGACTTGTGTTTAAATTTGTCAAACAACACAAACTTGTGTTGAAACTTGTGTGAAAATCTACACAATACTTGTGTTGAAACTTCTGAAACTTGTGTTGAAATTTCTGAAACTTGTGTTGAAATGTGTTGAAACTTGTGTTGAAATTTCTGAAACTTGTGTTGAAATATCTGAAACTTGTGTTGAAATTTCTGAAACTTGTGTGGTTTCATATACAAACTTGTGTATAACTATCAACAAAAACTTGTGTCGTATTTCCCCCACTTTATATCCAGTATAGCAACTTTTCCCATGCAGCATCCCCCCTTTTGCTCTGTTTAACCTCCAAAGTTTGATAAATGAGGTAACAATAATTTTTTTTTGTTAAATTATTATTTATTCATAAAATGATATTTGGAATGTTAACAGAAAAATAATATTAATAAAATTGTGTTAAATAATGCCCCCCCCCCCAAATCACAAACTATAAAATAGCTATTTAAATTTTTCTTTACTCATCAACAAGTACTAAGCATATAAAGACAGTATCCCTACCCCATACCCCCAAAATATATAATTCAAATATAATTAAATTTAATAAGATATATACCAAGCACTAATAAGATAAATTATCCACTAATTTGAATTACTTTCAAACAGTGAAAAGTGTTATAAGTCGAATTACATGTGATTATTGAGTAATCTAGAAATAACTAGCATACACAGAAAATTAACAAAAGTAAAATGACCTATTTTACAGTAGTAATAAAATGGTGTAGAACTCTTTCCTCATTAGGAAAAAAACCCCAAACAAAATGAATATTTTGTACATATACGGAGCAAAGCATCAACAAGTACTAAGCATATAAAGACAGTATCCCTACCCCATACCCCCAAAATATATAATTCAAATATATTTAAATTTAATAAGATATATAACAAGCACTAATAAGATGAATTATCCACTTATTTGAATTACTTTCAAACAGTGAAAAGTGTTATAAGTCGAATTACATGTGATTATTGAGTAATCTAGAAATAACTAGCATACACAGAAAATTAACAAAAGAAAAATGACCTATTTTACAGTAGTAATAAAATGGTGTAGAACTCTTTCCTCATTAGGAACAAAAATCCAAACAAAATGAATATTTTGTACATATTAGGAGCAAAGAAAGCATCAAGACTGCAGGATTAAAATATAAATATATGAGAGACAATGGCAAATATTGATTAATATGAACAAAATACTTATATACAATTACAAATCATAAGCAATGGGAAGCCACGGTGAGTATAAGGCGTTGGCCGAGAAATTTCAACTGGAGTTCCAGGCATAGTTCCTCAATGTCAGTAGTGTAGGACATGGGAAGGGACAATATATAGTTGTTTGGATAGGACAAAAAACCACGATCTAATGTACACATTGCTGTGTATTTTAAACAAGAGATAGAAATGAGGTTAAGCGTCCACTTGACACAAACTGGGTACAAGCCTGAATCAAAGCCACTTTGACTGTGTTCACTTTAAAGTACCCTTGACAATTGACATATTTGACTCATTGCCAGACCTCCTGATCCAATGTGTGCCTGTTAACCATTCGACCCCCTGAGTTCCCTTTAATGAACCCTTGACAGTTGAAATATTAGATATAAGAGTAGACTGTAAGGCAGAATCACCCTAATAACACAGAAAAGTGGGATATTAAACCTTATTTCGTTTCATAAGCAAGGAAAAGTCACCATAATGTAGGTCAAGGTTTTTTGTAATTCTGGGTATATCTGATCTACATTTGGTTTCTAGATAATGTCTATTAAATACTTTTATGATTTCCAACCAAATTTTACGTGATTTATATGTCACTTTACTTTCTATATTACATGTATACAGAAATTAATAAGAGGATTAAAGTCTAATTGTGTTTTCGAAGAATACTTAACATTAAAAACAAAAAATAAATATTTAAAATTGGGTCAAATGCATTCTTTTCCAGAATTATAAAATAAATTGATGCTTGGTTTCTCTTCTTTTTATCATTCATTAAATTCTCCTCCGAGGGTGCTTCAGCCTAAAAAATAAAAAGTGGGAAATAAGAATACTTTCTATATGGTTCATAATGTTTAAATAAACAATTTATTTTGCCACATCGAGACTTAGTTTCTATTTTGTTTCAAATTTGCGTAACACTCCTTTTGTCTTGTCAAGTTACAGGCCCAGACAGAATATAATGCTCAAATGAAATGGGTTAGAGTCAGAGAAAGATAGAAATTTGGTTTAACATCCACTTGACACAAACTAGGTCATTTTGGGACCAACATACAGTTTAATCTTATTTCAATAATTCGCTTGCGCTGAGGGGTCATTAGGAGTGAGAGCAACCAGAGGACCCGCAGCTTTATGATACAGCGCGCATGTCCTAACCATCCAGGCATCCAACCAGCAATTCACCCCCACCCCCTTAGAAGTCACAAAAGGCCTTGAGATATTGGACTGAAATTTTGCACGGTACCACGACCCTAAGGCATACTCTTGTATCAAATTACAATTGCCAGAGGATCTTTTACATGCATGCCAATGTGAACACAGGACCATGTTTTGTTGTTCAATCTGAACAACTAGACGAATGTTCTTGTCAGGCCCTCCATCCTGAATTTTCTATGTCAACATTGGGAGCAAACCTGCAGCGTCTTACCCACCTCGACTCTCCACAAATGAGACAGTCATATGTGCACATACATGTGTGTGTATACTTTTACTATACTAAATTGAATTTTATATTTCAAAATAATAAACTGAAATGGAGGCTAATGTCACCTCCGCTCCAACCGGGCTACATTGTGCCAAACACATTTAATGGTGAGATTTCAAATTACCATATCAACAATCTTTTCTATTAGAATTGAACACTCACCCTCCAAAAACCTCATTCTTTCAGCTCTTTCTTCTCCCATATTTGTTTTTTTTCTTATTTTATTATATGTTGTTTTATTTGCTATGGCATCTAATATGGAAACTGAAAAATATGAATATGTGACATGTAATTAACTGTTTAAGATATCTTACCATATACAAACTGTGTGATATGAAATTGAAACTAAAATATCTACGGTATCAAAAACCATTTGAATCCTGAAGATTTTACATAAGCAGTGAAAATCTATTTTAATAACCCTTGTTTGTCATTTGACTGGACTGTCAGAGTAATTAGACGATAGCCATGTGGTTGAGTGAGTAAGGTGCGGGTTGCTATTCTGGAGGTGGCGGGTTTGCTCTCAGTTTTTCCTGAAAAAGTGCATTTGTATTGTTCCATGGAACCAAAAACCTGCAGTCTCATTGGCGTGCATGTAACCCGATAGCATGGTATGGCCTTATATTTTTGTTCTGGGTATGCCCCATTGTTGGTTTTTAGAAAATACAGACTACATAATTGCAGCCGAATGAGTGGATACTCCAGGCCTAGTTGTCTAGAGTGCCGCGCTTCGACCTCTAGCTGGCCGCTCACCTCTGGCTTGCGGCTGTGGTTTCGAGCCCTGGTGTGAGCGCATGCGGCATGGAGATAGGGGCGCCTTCTCAACCTTTTGGGTTTCCTCCGGGCACTCTGGTTTCCTCCCACCGCTAAAGGCCCCTACGTGCAAGCGAATTATTGAAATAAAATTAAACCATATGTTAGTCCCAAAAAGACCTAGTTTGTGTTGAGTGGACGTTAAACACCATTTCTCTCTCTCTCTCCCTCCTCAGATTCACCACTCAGTTGACAGTTACATTACCTTTTAGGTCACATGATTTAACATTTGTCTTCAAAAAATTCATGTGACTTCTTGATATGAATGTGTGCTTATTGGCTAATGAATTCTAAAACCAGACGAATGCTTCAACAAAGCGAGCACACCAATCAAATATACTTCAGCCAAATATATCAAACCTGTTTGATTTGGGCGAATGTCAGTGTACGCACTACTGTGTGAGTTCTGGTAAATAATAAACGGATTTCTTCGATTATGAACAAACTAGTTAACTTTGGTTATTATAAACTTACCTGTGTATTTAAAATGAACTCCCGTTAAATAAAATCCTTTGCACCACTAAAAATCCCAACGAATAAAACCGGTTCTCTCTTGAAAAATTTGAATATTTACTTGTTATTTCGACAGAGTGGATAATAACATTGCTTTCGTCACATATTGGACGAATCCAACACACTGAAGCGAGGTTGTTTAAATTTGACGCATATTTTGGCAACCACGTGCTATGCTCAAAGCAAAGCGCCAACATTACGATCGTTTGAGTTTGGGCGACGAAAATATCAATTGAAGGCAATTACATCGGAGCTTTATATTGAAACCATTGATCGCCAGTCTATCAAATTTTATTCACAATGAAAGAATCACTGATTGCACGGATACTCGTAAAATAAAAGTCATATATAAAATATAAATTTTAATATCCTATCTTCTTTATATTATAAATAGTTTAACACGGATCACGAAGCACACCTCCGAAGTGTCTGAGGACTCTGAGTGTATTATTAATTTGATCTCATTCTTTCGATCAAATAATAACTGCTTCAGTGACATTTTTACGCGTGTTGCGGCAGCGTTCAAGGTGCCTAATGGCATTGGGTGGCGGATACAATGCCGATAAGTCCGTAACACCCAGTAAGAAGCGGAACATTAATTGTAAATTGCCTGTATATATGTTAAATAATAATATCATCATACCATATTATAAATATGGGTAATATTTAAGGCCCGTGAAAAGAATGTAGTTATTTTTGTTCCTCATGCGTGTTAAAAAGAAAATAATCCCATCCGAGCCGCTAATCAAATAATTAAGTCGGTAACAAATTTTAAAAAATACAGGTTGTTATGTGTGCGAACGCTCAAACTCAATGCCGAGTCGAGACGTGCTTTTAAATGCCACATTTCCTATGCTGTCACCCCTGATACAAAGTGATATCTCCCGAGGTGTGACGTAACCAGCGGCCATATTGATATTTTTCTTAACCGAAAGTTTGTGGGATTTCAATTTTTCAAGAGAGAACTGTTTTTACACGTTAGGACATTTAGTGGTGCAATGGATTTTATTTAACGGGAGTTCATTTTAAACACACAGGTAAGTTTATAATAACCAAAGTTAACTAGTTTGTTCATAATCGAAGAAATCCGTTTATTATTTACCAAAACTCACACAGTACATGAATTTAGCGCTGATTGATTCAGCAGAATCCTTCTGCTAGTGTGTCCAGCACTGCCGATATACGTTTATACTTATGCAAATATCATATTTGAAATAGACCATTCTGTTATGCAACAAACACTAACAACAACTCCAAAGTTTATGTCGAATTAATATAAACACAACATACACAATGGTCAGTGCTCAGGAAAATGGCGGAAATGCAAGACCAGTCCTACTTGATTCTAGGATATATATCATGCATGGGCCTACTTGATTCGACCAATTTAATACAAGGACATGTATATCGCACAGTTCTGTTAAGTGAAATTAAAACCCGATTTCCCCTCTCTCTTGACTGGATATTACTACTGATAGTGATATTATTAAAAAAATATATTAAAAATGAAATTCTTACCAGTTTTTCTTTGTGGAGTAGGCCTATATGCTAACATCAATGACTGAAAAAAAAAAGAAGAAATTATAGATAAACTTCAGACGGCAGGTGTTAGTTTCTGAATCAGTACGTTGCATTGATTAATATAAAAATAAAAGGCTGATTTGTTTGTTTGTTTTTTCTTTTACACAGATAAGATTACATTTTGGAGATGGAGTTCTATGTTGTAAAACTTGTGCCTTATCCACTTGTTACTTAGAACAATAAAATATGTTTAAATTAAGATTAAATTACAATTAAACTAGTACAAAAGTTAGTATCTAGCTATAGTCCCTGCCTGATGCACACGTATTTCTCATTTTGCCCGAAACAAAGATGGCTGCCTGGCGAGTTATAAAATGAAGAGAAATTCTTACCTGCTGGTCCACGTTGGTGTTGTTTTTAGCAAGTACAAGTATTTGAACAACGATGTAGCGCCGAATAATATTAATAAAGCACGTTTTCAGAAAAATTAAGACAAATTCGTTAGACTGCTGAATTACCGGGTCCGGGACGCTTTAGAAACAATCAAAAAAATTTTCTTGTCCGCCATTATCAAATACACACTTCCGGTTTAATTGTTCTGAGTTAGTCTCTAACATCCAGAAAAATATTCTACGAATAGCGTACGTTGAAGATTACTAGGTTCTAGAACAAGTCTTGGTCTGACTTGTTTGTTTTTAATTATTAGTTATATACATATAAACAATAAATCGATGCTAAATTAAATACACGGTTTTATTTTTTAAAAAATTGTACAAACCTGCGGTCTTGTATTCTGTGTGACAATTATATTTTTAAAAATATCACGACGAAACATGGCGTCCTACAGTTAAATGTCTAACTGAATGTCGCTGATAAAATATCAAATAGAGTATAGATAACTTGGAGAACCATTGTATCAATAAATCAATTATGAGACAAATCTGGAAGATTAATTAAATTTGATTGGTTACTGTTTAGTTAACCAATATACTGTCCAATTTCGATTACATCAACCAATTACATTACTAAGAGTTTTACTCATTGTTTTCCAATGCACATTGAATCAATTTTGACAAACATAAGGGTGCTGAAAATCACATGTACACTATATATTCCTTTGATATATCAGTTTATTGGATCAATAAAAAAAAGACAACCAGACATTTCATCTTTATAGACAACTTAACACCAATTAACATTCAAGTCTGCCTGGCAATTGTCTCATTAATTAGTGCGCACACTCTTCCAGTGAAGAACCCCATGTAATTTTCGGGATTTGAATTAAACCTTTTATTTTATTACTTTTCTTAAACTTGTGAACTCCCGAATTCTGACTTTGTAAACAAAAACAAAAAAAAAAAGAAAAAATCTTTGGTTGACGGTAGGCCTACACAATACTTGTGTTACTGATATGAAAACACACAAGATTTTTACAAATCTACACAAGTTTGTGTAAATGCAATGCAAAACAACACAAACTTGTGTAGATTAGTTTTAACACAAGTACTTGTGTTGCGATCCAACACAAGTTTTTTTTCAGTGTAGGCGAAGTAATCGTAATTCATAAATGCAGTACAGACGAGGTAATCGTAATTCATGGAAATAGCAAAAAGACCTTTCTCGGTCTCTGCTCCTATGTTATGGAATTCGCTGCCTTACAACATTAGAACCATTAATTCCCTAGATGCATTTAAATCCCAGCTAAAGTCGTTCCTGTTTACAGAGGCGTTTCCATAGTTCAATTGAAAAAACTTGAAAAGCGCAATAGAAACTTTAATTTTAGTATTATCGCGCTATTATAAATAGAGGATTATTATTTTACCGGTGTTGTAATCAGTTTGTGTCGGGATACCTTTTATCTTTTTTATCATTTACCGTGAAACAAAGTAGTGCAGCTTTGCGGTTGTATACTAATAATTTTGGATCGAATTCCAACTGGCAAGGGTTCTTTACGTACATACAAATGTATACACGGGCTCTCAGCTTTACGCCCCATCCGAACGACTATTTAGTGTCCTTGCAAAGCACTCTGTCCTGCATTAAATATTTTGGTGGGTGTTGTGGATGAGGCTAAAACTGAACAATCTTCAGGAACCATCCCATACCCACTGTGCAACCATCACTTGGTTGATTTGTTTAGCCGTAAATATTAGTGTCAACGTTGACAAAATATATGAGGCCACTCTTTAGTGTTGCCATGAAGCGTATTTTTAATATGAAGCCACTGTGGTTCAGTGAGTAAGGCGTTGGTTCGCTAATCTGAAATCGTTGGCCGGCAAAGATCATCGGAATTTTCAGATGCGATTCCCCCTGTTCAGTTGTGCAGGACGGGGTGGATCAGAAACTTACAGGACCTAAAACAATAATGTATCGGATATCACGAAAACGTTGTTTTATTTTAGTAATATATGAGGGTAGAATCAAATACAGTGGACAGAAGTACTATGAATTAATAGACAACACCAGTCCTAAATATAGAGAATTTGTAGGAAGATGTGAAAAGAATATTGAAGATGTATATGATGACCACCCAGGACAACAATTTGTGGTGGTAAAGAAATTAGCGTAAGTTAAAACTACTTCATCAAATTCAATATCGAATATTTTATAACGAACAATTTGATGCGATAATCAAATTGTTCTTGTAAACGTTTTACACTTCTTGTTTGCATATTTGCAGGGATTGTTTATTTGGTCTGTAAGAAGATTCTATTGAAATTTAAAATGTATCTTTCAGAGACATCTCCCCATTTATGTCATCAATTTAGGAAATTTTATGAATGTGATGTACGACTAGTTTTCGCGACAGTTAAATAGTTCTGTGAAAGGTATCTGTCGATCGCACATTTCAGATGAATATTCCTATTTGTGTTCGGATTTATGAAATCTTGTGAAGGAGATGCAAATCAAAGTACTTACATTCAAATCGAAATAAGGATTGTATGTTACGATCACAAATGTCATATAAATCTAACACCAACTCTTTGAGAATAGGAGCATAGATAAGGTGGAACCTTGTGAAAGCAACAATATTTCTCCCTCCTTTCTTTTCAATGTTATGACATATGAGAAATTAACAGGGGGCAATTTTGTGTGGAATTTGTAATTATGACCTTGACTTATATTTGTTTATAGATTTATAATCAAGCAAAATTTAACAGAAATATACATGCATTGAACTATAGATATTAAACAAATCATGGCATATTTTAGTTCATTTTGGAACTGTCTTTGAGTGAACGATATCCGCTGACAATATGAAAATACGGTAAAGTACCACTATTCCCCACGCCTGTTCTCGGGCTGTTTTAGAACCCTTACCTTCTATTTGTCACCACGATTCTTTATTTTCGCCAAAAGGAATCATTTCTTACTATATTTGACACAAATTAATTATAATTCAACTCCATTTTCAAGTAGAATTTAGCGATGAAATAAGCATGTGGTTTGCGCTTGTCTGGGTCTTGTAATGGCTCTTTAGTTCAAACGTATTTGGTGTATGTTTTTAATCACAGAATTCTTCTTGAAAATAGTGTTGAATCGTTATAAATGTGTGTCAGTTGTGTCAAGAAATGGTTCCTTTGGCGAATATAGTAGAATCAAGATGAAAAATAGTAGGTAAGGATTCCAAAATAGCCTTAGAACAGATATGGGGAAGAACAGTATTTTCATACTGCAACTATATAAGGCCGGATAGGAACTGTCAGTGGGCATTGTCCACTCAAAGACAGTTCCTAACTAGCCATCTACATGGTCTGGAATAAAATGTGTCTGTTGACCAAATTTAGTAATCAGTCCCCACAGAATGCAGCGTAGAGGGTATGCCTATTCCATATTTCTAAACGGTAGTAGTGTGAAGTTAGCTCAATTTTCGTTTTTCGATATTGGTGAAAATCGAAAAAGAGCTATTCGTTTTTCGATATTGGCGAATAACGAAAAACCACTTGCTCGTTTTTCGATACTTGCGAATGTCGAAAAACGAGCTACTTGTTTTTCAACATTCAAACTTGAATCTCAAAAAAGCAGATTTGATGGATATATATCTACAGAATGTCTCCAAAACACATTTGATTAAATCAGTGATCTAAAACGAACTAAAGATATCATAATTGAGGATAATCGAAAAGTGGATTCACGTAAAAACTTCTCTATCTCCTTATTTTTTTTATATAATTGACTTTTAGTTTAAACAATATTTATTTGCAAAGGTTACAACTGACTTTTGAACTGATCGGTTGGGTATTACTATAAATATGCAATTGATTGTTTTGTCCAGGAAAGACTGTGTTGAAGTAACGTTTCATCTCATATCTCTGGATTACAATAATGAGGGAGATTTAAGACGACCACTAAAAGACTTGGTACAAAGTGGTTTTATTGATACTGATCCAGTTAAACCTGATGAGTTTTATTTCCGTCAAATAACAGGTAATTCTTTTATTAATCAATAAATGTATTTATTAGATCAATTCTAAAGACCAGGGTCCGTATTCAAAGGATATCTTAAGTCTAAGATAGTCACTTAACTACTAGCTTTCACTTAAATATACGCAACTTCCTGTTAGTTAAGGGCAAGTGGTATTCAAAGACACTGTTAAGTATCAAATTTTCCCTTAAGCTGCCTTAACTTTTAAGTGTTAGTCTTTAAGTGGTATTCAAAGGTCAGTTTAAGTGAGAAATATCCACTTAACTTTAAGTGACCTATGGGAGGCACTCGGCTAATCTCGACAGATTCCGTAAACTACGTAAACTACATCTAGTCTCGGATGTATGACAGTAAGTGATATGTACCTACGCCCATACATTTGCGATGCGGCTACCGGTTTACTTTAACAGGAAAACTTG
Source organism: Patella caerulea (assembly GCA_036850965.1). NCBI lineage: Eukaryota > Metazoa > Mollusca > Gastropoda > Patellidae > Patella > Patella caerulea. The sequence goes on along the minus strand of JAZGQO010000006.1, from coordinate 57,270,373 downwards.
ACGCTATTACACAAATTGGGAACCTATTCGGCTAGCGACCTATTCGACCGATCGAGCTGCAACCTGTTCGTTGGAAACATAATTAGAGTAAAGACAACAGTCTCTATTTATCAACCAATAAAATCCAACGTTATGTCTATCAAATGAAAGTAGAATATATTATTTTTTATCCATTCCTTCAGCTCAGAATAGAAGTGTAATTTCGTCATTATCTTACAGCTGGATCGGTCGAATAGGTCGCTAGCCAAATAGGTCGCCAACTTGTGTTTGGAATGGGCGCAGCCATGTTTCATCCGGGACCTTTAAAGTAGTTCCAATATGGCGGAATTCATCATACAGCCGAGTTTAGATTCCCGAAATCTTCCGAGGTTTGCCGAGTGCTATGGGAGGTACCTTAAAGTTAAGTGAGATTATAATGACTTCTTTTAATACTGTAGAAGTAGTCCTATAATGACGATTTTAAAATATGGGATTCAGATTAAAACAAAGACAATGTCGCCTAGCGTAGCTGACCTCAAATTTATATTTTTCGTCGTCAACTTTGATGTTGTAGTGCCATATAAGGATATTACCACCGCGATAGTTAAGAATATCTCTCTCCCCGACCATTTATCATGTTATGTTTGTATGTTTCCATGACTACCATATAATAAAGTTGAATTCATTTGTGATGACATGGCTTTATAGATTCCACAAATTATTTATACTACCGCTATAATTATGGCATGATCTATTTTTACAACTCATTCCCATATATACATAATCGGTAGTATTTATTTAGGTAAAATATAATGCAACATGAATTTTCCGTACAAACAATGTACCGTTAATGCCAGCCAGGCCTGTCAAAATCTTACATGGAGATAGTCACACAGTATCTATGAATTTCTCAAATGATTATAAACAACACTGTATAATACTCAGAGACTACAAACATAAACAATTCAAAAAGAGTGAATGGCAACTTAAAAGGCAAGGGTCATTGTGTATTGCTAATAATATGTTGTTTTCTATTCGCGATATATTGTTAAATAAATTAAAGTTTACATTATCCATCATTATACTACCACTATTTATTGTAATCTATTGGAATATATATTTATTTTTTTTTAAAAAAAAGTCTATGAAAACAGCTGTTCCGTCAAAGGATGCACACTATCATAATTTATCCTAAATTATAATCATACTATTTTCATGGGTTACAATATAATATTTCGACAAAAATTTTCCTGGTGATGTACACTAAGACTTTAATAGATTTAATTATAATCATACTATTTTCATGGGTCACAATATGATATTTCGACAAACATCTTCCTGGTAATGTACACTAAGAATTTAATAGATTATAGTAACACTATTAAGGGGGCATAACTTGCTTGCAATGTTAGAAATTCGTGATTTTTGGCAGTGGAGAGTATTCCATAAATTGAAAATTCATGCTTTTTGGCGAATGTGAGTATTCCATAATTTAAGTGTGTAGTTAAGTTTTCACATAGCCAAGTATATGAAAAATGCAACCTTTGAACGCCGATTTAAGGTAAGACACTTGGTTAAGTGGAAAAATTAAGAATTTTTACTTAACTTTTAGATAACCTTTGAATACGGACCCAAAAGTTTTGATGTCTTGATAAGAAATGAAATGAAATGGGGTTCAACGGCCTACTGTCCTGCCGCGAATTGGGCTAATGAAGACGGGAAATCTTCTTAGCCAGCGATAGTGCCAATTTAATCTCTTAGCGCAAAATTACGAAATTGACAGATTATCGACTGCCTTATGTCGTGAATGTAAAATACAGCAAAATACCATTTTAAAGCGGAAATTTCATATTTTCCAAGAAAGTCAAAACATATTTATTTCTATGTCTTTTGCTCAATAGGTTGTCAACTCACTATTATACAATCATAGGCATTATTTTCCACTCCGAAACATCTTTCACATCAGAAATAATAACACAATTACCTCCCTTGTTCCTCTAACCCCCCCCCCCCCCCCCCCCATGCAATAGCTATCTTCAACAAACGTTTGAAGTTAATGTTGAAAGTGATATTTTTGCCAATTTCTCAACTGGCAGCAGTGAATTTATAAGACTATTCTTTAACAAGGTTGGATTGTTTATAGATACCATCTATTTTAAGGCTTTATTTTAATATATTTTAAAAATATAACTTAAAAATGTGAAATTGCCACTTTAAGGCCAAATCGAACCACAACAAAACAGTTCTTTTTGGTCAATTGTCCGTTTTATCCGGTAGTGGTTAATCTCGAGAGCTTGGTGTAAGGATTTTTCATGTGGACGTTTTATGTCATCACCCCGGTCTTCCGTTTACAGTTTTATCCAAAATATGTTTATATAACATTTTACATGCATTTGATGTGTCATCAAAAGGGCTCCTTTGCTATACCGAAATAATGACCAAAAATTTAATACATATACCAAGGTTGACACCTCAGATGACAATTAACACACATGCTGAGGATGAGACCGTCCCGGAGGAGTTCAGGAATCATAATATGCTCCCCTGCCTTTCACACAAAAGATGAGATATATAATAAGTTTGTGGACCCTCCTAATGACACTTAACATGTTTCTTAAGGATCAAAATATCTTTGAAAAGTTCGATTTTGTTGAGTTTTGAGCCTCCACTTCTTGGGTTATGGCCCATGCAATTTATGCAAAATGTGAAACATGTACAAATTGTTGGACCATTAGATACCACAATATTTATCCAATTTAGATAGACTTTGATACGTATGTTCAGGTACAAAAAGGTCTCGAGTGAGTTTGATTTTGGTGCGCACCAGTTAAGCCAAATTTGCCGGAAACCTTGTAAAGGTGACAGAGGTAAATGTCTGAAGAGTTCGTATACGTAAAATAACCCTTGACAGTTAAAATTCATATGTTGTTTGAGAAAACTTGCCCTCGTAGCACACTTGATGCCTTATGCCCGGATGGTGCACAAAGTGGGACTTTAAATCCAAGTCTAATTATTGATTCATCGTAGAAGCTTATATTTGAACTAGTTTTACTAATCTTAGATCTAAAATATATTATTCTTGTCTCTGTCGAAATAATGTAATTTACAAGCGATTAAAATGCCGGCCTGACCTGATATTAATAATACTTAATCCATGCTTTTAAACGAATATGTTTTGTAGATGAGGAACTCGCTTCCGACAGGGAATCGATGACCCAGAGAAGAATTAGTGTCCTTGAGAAGGAAATCGAAACCTTGAAGTTACAAATAAATGAGCTGCGACAGGAAAATGCCGCTTTAAGAGCCACATCCACCAACGCTCAAGAAGTGAAGACATACAAAGAACATTTAGCTAAAAAATATACAGATACGCTTCAAGATAAAGAACTGATTATTAGCAGCTTACAGGAACAATTTGGTCAGGAGGCAACCGCTAGCAATGTAGACATAGACCGAGCAGATGGCGAACGAATTGAAAAAAAAAAGAGAATGACGTGACAATATTACCGACAAATGAACAACTTGAACGGTACGAAACAGATATCGAAGAAAGCATAGACTGGACAGATGACGAAAGACTTGAAGTGGAAAAAGAAATGACGATAGTACCAATTGATGACTATCAAGATAAAGAACGACTTCATCAAGGTAAAGCCTTGACAGTATTACCTGTAGATGATGATCAAGATAAAGTCAGAGTGGAAACGGAAGCAGGTATGTTACAAATATATTCAATATAAAGCTAGTCTAGAAATACAAAACCAATATTTGTCGGTGATTGATCATGGATGACAAATATTCAAATATATATCGACAGGTATGCAGTATAAACCCATACTTACTATACTTAACAACTACTAAGTGCAATATATATTATGTACCAACGCCATGAAGCCAATGACGTTTATAACGTCTTAATGCTGTAGTTCGACTGGGCTAATGAGAACGGGTATACGCCATATATTGTGGGAAATTGTGCCCAGACTGCGGTGGTACGGCCAACTATGTAATTCCAATCCAAGGGATCATTTACACGGTAATTTGTACACGAGAGATGTGTTGTTCGCACCATCCTAATGAATACACCTCGTTCCTTGCCAGCCCCCCATGTCCTGAACAAGGAAAAATCCCAATAACCGAACTCGAGACCTACAGATTAGCGAGTTAACGTCGTATCCACTGGTGGCTAAGTGGGTGAGGCGCTGGCTCGCTAGCCTAGAGGTCGGATGTTCGATCCCTGCATTGGCCGAGAAAGTTCATCTCGATTTTCCTGCGTTGTTTCCCCTTGTCAGTGATGCAGGACAGAGGGCCTAACAAGGACAACTGTCTTGACGTTCGGATGGGACGAAAAACCGAGGAGGTCCCGTGTACAGATTGGTGTTCACAGAAAAGATCCCTTGGCCGTTGGAATTCGATATAAGAGTAGGCCGTTGTTCCGCCTTCAGGGAAAAATTTCCCTCATAACTCATTGTATGGCGTATGCCCGTTTTCATTGGCCCAGTTTAGGACCAGAAAAGTAGGACGTTAAACCAGATTTCACTTCAGTTCAGGACCAGCCATGTTGTCGTGTATTTCATGTCGTTCAATTAATATCCGTTTAGCCTTGATTAGACGTGTGTGTGTGTGTGTGCGGGGGGGGGGGGTGGCGGGTAATTAAGAATACAAACTATGACTACTATTGTTATAAATTTGTGAATAACAATTTAATAGTTACCACATATGAAACGCGATATTACGTCTCACATATCGTGTAGTCAAAGATTTAAAGATATGATAATATAGGAGTAGGGGATAATACAGAATATGATATATAGCATTATCGGGTGGGTGATTGACAAAACATAGTCATGTAGTTACATAAGTCCTTATTTAGCCTGCTACAAATACCACGCTATGAAACACGATACTACGTCTCACATATCGTGTACTCAAAAATTTAAAGATATGAAAATATAATAGTGTGGTATAATACAGAATACATGGTATCGGGTGGGGGGGGCTTGATAAAATATAGCTATGTAGTTATATTTTGTAGTACAGTGTAAGAATAGGGAGGGCTATCGAGTACTACTACTATCCAGATTACCATAGATGCTGCTAATTTTTGAATGTTGGTCAAATTCGCCATTCTCTTGTGTTTTGACAATAATTGTGTAGTTTTGGTGGTATTTGGTAGACATTCGTAATATTAGGTGGTATTGGGTAAATCGTCCTGCCGCTTCATTAGTTACGATGGTCAACATGCTTAAAATGTGTGCTAATAAAACCGAACCTTCAGTGCAGGCAGCAAACATTCGCCCAAAATAGACATTTACAAAAAGATATCTTTTCACTAATTTATCAATAAAGTCATGAAAAACATTTCCTCTTGTAACGTGTCATCTAATGTAGTTTAGTGCTTTATCTTTTTAGTAATCTCAAGCTTACGGTAAAATCTTGTGGTTAGTTGCCGTCTGCGTCAGTTCAAAAGTTACCTTTTTGCCAGCTATAAATAGCTGTCAAAATTTTGGGACAGGAAATTAACTGAATGAAATGTATTTTTCATAGTTTTGATTAACCAGAGTTGTATGATTAAAATTAAATTACTAGTCAAGAATTATTATGTATGATTCGGTAACCTCGGAAAAAATGGCAACCGCTTGGCCTGCAGAGGTCGGAACCGGAAGTGAGTGTTATGGAATCCTGCGGAAGGTCCTAGGGCAGGTACTTCCTCGTGAACTTCATATTGATACCCGCAAACATACGGATGCTGTCAGCATGCAGTCACGCGTTTATAAATAAGCAAAGGGAAATGGGCTGTGGTATTGCTCTGAAAATGTGGTATAAATTGCCTCTCTAGAAGGGATCGGGCGTTGCGATAATCCACCTAAAACAGGGCGAAATAGGTAAAAGTCGATTTGGGCATTTTAGTATCCCCTGGAAAGAGCCCGTAACTCAGCCCCTAAGGGTAGTAGGTCAATACTGTTTGAAGGGTTATTACACCCCCCCCCCCCCGGCGAAATGCTTAAAATACTGAATACTGAAATAAGATATAGTTGTACTTTATATTTGAATACTGGAATAAGATATAGTTGTACTTTATATTTGTATATTGAAAGAAGATATAGTTTGTACTTTATATTACGTGTCAATAATCCCAGACAAGTAGGACGTTAAACCCTATTTCCTGTCTTTTTAGTTATTATACATACTACAAACATACTGATATAATAATAACATAATAATATAGGAAACAGAACACTAATTGTTATACAACTATTTGTTACATTTCAGATTCAACTGATTAAACAGATCATAGATTATTTTGTAACTTAATATCGAGACAAATTAAGACCACTGGTAGAATTACTGAAAGATAAAGGTGTTATAGATGATGATGACAGTAAGGAGATTACCATGTATATAGATAGAGATGATATCAAGATGGCCACGCAGATATTATCAACTAGATTAACTCTTAGTCCCAATTCATATCATTGTCTTATAGAAAGTGTTAAACAGTTGGGTTTATCAGATGTAGTAGACATGATTGATAAAGGTGAGTATTGATCCTAGTTCATCTATTAATATCATCGACATGTTGATATTGACATACTTTATTTCATTCAGACATTATTATAGATTACTATATGTCATATCAAGACTAAATATAATTGATCTGAATAATTTCTATATGTTTCCACACGTTATTATCAAACATTGGGTGAAGCAACTGGAAATGCTAACTGAGTTGTTTACATCCACAAAGTAGAATTTATAAAGAATATTCTAAAAAGATAACACTTTCCTTCATCTAAATAAATGTATAAAGAAATGTTCATTATTTATGAACATATTTAACTCGAATGATTTAAAAAGAAATCAGTACGCATCTGTTGCAATGACGCATCTAACTGCGAATACAAAGGGTAGCCGCGTTTGTTCAGTGGGTAAGACATATTAATATTCCTATTTTCTTTGGTTAATGAAATATCAACATGAATTTCAGCACACAATTAAAGTAACTTAGTTCAAAGCTTGATAGTAGATAAACTCCATATGGATATTGGAATTGACATAAATGTTTGTTTCAAAATATTCAAATACAGGTAAATAGGTCTATCCTTAAGGATGTGATCTAAAGCCGATCTCCTTATGACAGATTTGTAGAAAGGTTACCCTTAACTGACGTGTATGGGTGTATATATCCCCATGCATTACCTAGGTCATAAATCCTATAAATCTACCGTCTATACAAACAACGTATTTCAAATTTGTAAGATAAAGGGTACCAAAACACTCCAAGTCTGAAGACGGTATTGCTGCCTTAAAACATAAAAAAAACCATTCCAAGTCTGAAGGCCGTATTGCTGTTCTACAACATAAAGTAAACTGAATGTACTCTTCAAATACAATATCTTCTAGTCCAGAAATTATCTTCTTGGCATCGAAACGTTGATGCAGCACCCACCACTGCCACACCACCATCACCTACTAACTCCACACATACTCTTAGACATTACTTATGACCATTCATATTGATTACAGGAGACGTTGATATCTGTGACACCGCTGTGAAGTCGGGTTTAATGTGGTTTGAAGAACACAAGAATATATGGACCGGGTTTAGTGCCCACACCTCACAAAGTAGGTCATCGCCAGACTAACATTATTACAATGGCCAAGAGAAAACCTACAAGGTTTCACGTACAAAAAAAAACGAATAACTCTGAATGTATATTAATGATATTCTTGCTGGTGCATGGATATTGTATGAAAATTATTAAAACCTTCCTATCCCGTGAATAATAGTGGGGTGGGGGTGAAATTGACGATAGGTCCGCCATCTTGAATTTTACCCTTTCCACCTATGATTCAGAGTGACTACCTACATTTTGTTTTAATCCCATATGTGTCCCTGCCATGAACCAAGGGTTAACATGACGGGACAAAAAAATAGCAAAACAAGATCCGAAATGTCTATCTGAGCACTGACTTATAACTAATGAAGGGTTTGAGGAACAGGACTTACTTATTTTGGATTTGCTGGATTAACACAGCGGGGTAGCATTGATAACATTTTGTCGAGTTATATCTATATTTCGCTTACATATATTTTATATGTTCTAGTAATTATAACCAATTTTTTATTATATAAACTATAGTGTTTCTATGTGCAGCTTTGATAATATAAATCACCAAACTGTAGTATATTTAATCTTCTACACTATTATATTTTCATATCTTTGAGTACACGATATGTGAGACGTAATATTTTGTTTCATTTTTGGCGACCATTAAATTTTTATTCAAAATTATATAACAATAGTAGTCATGATTTGTATTCTTAATTACACCCTCCCCTTCCCCCGCACACACACACACACACACCCGTTTAATCAAGACTAAACGGATATTAATTGAACGACCTGAAATACAACATGGCTCGTCCTGAAATGAAATGAAATCTGGTTTAACATCCTACTTTTCTGGTCCTAAACTGGGCCAATGAAAACGGGCATACGCCATACAGTGCGTTATAAGGGGAATCCTTTCTCTGACAGCGGAACAACGGCCTACTCTTATATCGAATTCCAACGGCCAAGGGGTCATTTCTGTGCATACCAATATGTACACAGGACCTCGGTTTTTCGTCCCATCCGAACGTCAAGACAGTTGTCCTTGTTAGGCCCTACGTCCTGCAATGAAGTGATCGAACACCCGACCTCCATGATCGCGCGCCAGCGTCTAACCCACTTAGCCACGTGATTCCCAAAGGCTAGAATATTATTGTTAGTGAGGAGTAGTGAGATACAAATAATTTGAACATTAAAAGAAGATATAGTTGTACTTTATATTCGAATACTGAAATAAGATATAGTTATACTTTATATTCGTATATTGAAATAAGATATAGTTTTTGCTTTATATTTGCATATTGAAAGAAGATATAGTTTGTAATTTATATTACGTGTTAATAATCCCAGTCAAGTAGGACGCTAAACCCTATTTCCCGCCTTTTTAGTTATCATACATACTACGAACATACTGATATTATAATGATTTTATCAAAATGTAACATAATAATATAGGACTCGGAACAACACTAATTGTTATACAACTATTTGTTACATTTCAGGTTCAATTGATAGAAAGATTAAACAGATCATATATCATCTTGTAACTGATCATCCAGACAAACTAAAACAACTGGTAGAATTACTGAAAGATAGATGTGTTTTACATGATTTTGACAGTAAGGAGATTATCATGTATATAGATAAAGATGATACCAAGATGGCCACACAGATATTATGGAATGGATTAACTTATACTTATGGACATGATTTCCATGAAGAGTTTTTACGATGTGTAAAAGAGTTGGGTTTATCAGATGTCGCAGACAAGGTTGATAAAGGTGAGTATTGATCCTATTTTAGGTTTTAATATCTTAAACATGTTGATATTGGTATACTTTATGTCATTCAGACATTAGTGTGGGTATTACATACAGCTGAATACTTTATTTCATTCAGACATTATTATAGATGACTTGCTGTCAGATCAAGACTAAATAGAATTGATCTGAATAATATCTATATGTTATTATCAAACATTGAGTGAAGCAAATGGAAATGCTGTTTTGTTGACATCAACATAGTAGAATTTATAAAGAATATTCTATAGAGATAATTATTCGTTCATCTAAAAGAATGTTTAAAGAAATTTTCATTACTTATGAACATATTTAATTCGAATGATTTAAAAAGTAATCAGTACGCATCTGGTGCAATGACGCATCTAACTGCGAATACAAAGTGTAGCCGCGTTTGTTCAGTGGGTAAGACGTATTAATATTCCTATATTATTTGGTTAATAAAATATCAACATGAATTTCAGCACACAATTAAAGTAACTTAGTTCAAAGCGTGATAGTAGATAAGGTCCAATATGGATATTTTAATTGACATAAATTTGTGTTTCCCAATATCCAAATACAGGTAAATAGGTCTGTCCTTAAGGATGTGATCTAAAGTCGATCTCCTTATGACAGATTTGTAGAGAGGTTACCTTAACTGACGTGTATGGGTGTATATATCCCCATGCATTACCTAGGTCATAAATCCTATTGATCTACCATCTATACAAACAACACATTTCAAATTTATAAGATAAACGGTACGAAAACACTCTAAGTCTGAAGGTGGTATTGCTGTTCTACAACATAAAGTAAACTGAATGTACTCTTCAAATACAATATTTTCGAAACGTTGATGCAGCACCCACCACTGCCACACCACCATCACCTACTAACTCCACACATACTCTTAGACATTACTAATGACCATTCATATTGATTACAGGAGACGTTGATATCGTGACACCGCTGGGAACTAAGAAGTCAGGTTTAATGCGGTTTGAAGAACAAGACCTAAAAAAGCAAGAGACGAAGAATATATCGACCGGGTTTAATGTCCACACCTCACACAGTAGGTCATCGTCAGAATAACATTATTACAATGGCCAAGAGAAAACCTACAAGGTTCTCACGTATAAAAAAAACCCGAATAACGCTGAATGTATATTAATGATATTATTGCTGGTGTATGGAATTTGTATGAAAATTATTAAAACTCTCCTTACCCATGAATAATGGGAGGGAAGGGTGAAATTGACGATAGGTCCACCATCTTGAATTTTACCCTTTCCACTATGATTCAGAGTGACTACCTACATTTTGTATTACCTCCACATGTGTCCCTATCATGAACCAAGGGTTAACATGACGGGACATAAAAATAACAAAACAAGATCCCAAAGTTTATCTGAGCACTGACTGGTAACTAATGAAGGGTTTGAGGAACAGGACTTACTTATTTTGGATTTGCTGGATTAACACAGCGGGGTAGCATTGATAACATTTTGTCGAGTTGTATCTATATTTCGCTTACATATATTTTATTTGTTCTATAAATTATAACCAATTTTCTATTATATAAACTATAGTGTTTCTATGTGCAGCTTTGATAATATAAATCACCAATTGCAAACTGTAGTATATTTAATCGTCTACATGGTATATATCACCAAACAGTAGTATATTTAATGCGTGTATGGTATATATCACGAAACTGTAGTATATTTAATCTGTACATGGTGTATACCACCAACCTGTAGTATATTTAATCGTGTACACGGTGTTTACCACCAAACTGCAGTATATTTAATCGTGTACATCGTGTACAAGCCGGACACAATCCGTTCAGCGTCGGGCCATTATCAAACTGCTCCCGCAGTGAATATTCGCTTGGCGGCTACAATCGTACGGCATATTAACCTTTTTACTCCGACAAATTAAATTGTCGAACATTTTTTTGAGGTAAAAGAAAAATAAATAAAGACGTTTGAAGTATTTGTAGTTAAAAAATATATCCTATTTAGTGTAGATGGGTATTAAAATGAGTAAAATGCATCATTTTGCCCGAAGCAAACATTGTACGAGCCGTTGAGCCAATGACAGACGCTACGTGCAGTCAGCGCACGTGTTGTGGACAGTCATCTGTTACAGAGATAATTCGTAAGTAATTCTCTGTGAAACAGATTGGGCCATTACATGTTTCATACCACTACACTATAATAAATGTAAGTGACTAAGATAATCCGTACAGATTGGGCCATTATACGTTAAATACCACTACACTATAATACATGTAAGTGACTAAGATAATTCGTACAGCGTCGGGCCATTATACGTTACATATCACTACACTATAATACATGTAAGTGACGTAAGATAATCCGTACAGCGTCGGGCCATTATATTATGGTACATACCACTACACTATAATACATGTAAGTGACTAAGATAATCCGTACAGCGTCGGGCCATTATATGTTACATACCACTACACTACAATACATGTAAGCGACTAAGATAATCCGTACCACTACACTCTTTTGTAAGTGACTTAGGCTGCGTTTCCACCAAGTTTCACGTGACACATGACCTGTCACGTGTCACGTGACAAGAAATAAAAACATGATTTTGGTAGGAACCGTTTCCATCAATAGAGACTTTTGGCAAGCGCAAATTCCTAGTACGTATCGCGTATCCGTATGGATTTTGTGTGTGACGTCATCAATGTGTGTGTATTTCTCATACGTGAAACGGAACACGGATACGGCAGCCCGTATCGAATAGCTTTCATGCGGAGAAGGTCCGTATAACATTGTCGTCTTTTTAGACGCTGAAATGTTGTATCATAGCGTTTTTATGAATCTATGTGTATCCCAGAACACGAAGGTGTATATTTGATGTGAATTTAACCATCATAAAGACTGGAATTTAATCATTATTTTTGATGGGTTTTTCTCGGGAATTTTCATACTTTTCCCGCCTGTCTGTCTGTACGCTGGTTGATCTACGTGCTAGATTTAGGTAGATATGCGAACTTGCAAATCGGTAAATGATGTGATTCTATGGTAAAGGGGTATAAATGATAAATTAGTGAAACCAAAAATTGCTGTAGAGTCGAATTCAAAGATTTTTTTTTATAATAGCTCATGGGGGTGGTGATCTTGGTAGATATTTGCCATCATGCTGTACAGAACTAAGCTCAGCTCAGTGACGCATACGTACGCGACGCAAGAATTTGCCAAAACTCTAAAACTACTCTGATGCAACGTGTCACGTATACGATACGGATACGTGATACGGATAGCGAAAATGCCACTTGCCAAAAGTCTCTAATGTCACTTTTCACGTTTCACGCGTGAAATGACACGTTTTTGAAGAATGAACATGTTCATTCTTTTTACCCGTGTCATGTTTCACGTCTGTCCGATCTGGGTTTTCCCTGGGTTTTCCACAGCTTTTACTTTCCCGTTTGGTAACTCCACGTGTACGTATCGAATGTAAAAAGAGCCTGTGTTTTGATCGTCTAAAATTAGTTATTTACGCTTGTCCTAAACATGAATGACTATAAGCACAACCTGATATGCCTTGTGCAGAAGACCCCTCTCTGGACGCAATAAGTAATGGTCCCTGCACCATATTGAGCGCCTGCTGCAGTTTCTCTTCCTAGCTCGTCGGTACAACAGACATAGAGCAAGAATTTCCTCGTCAGATGAGTCTGAACCGTCACCCATGGCGAACACAGGACGAATGACATGTGACGTGTTCGATGTGAAATCCAGTGGAAACCCCTAACGTCACGTATCACGTGTCATGCATGACACATGACACGTGATACGTAACACTTGAAATTTGGTGGAAACGCAGCCTTATATGTAGTAGATACCTCCAGACTATAGTCCAGACTATAGTATTCATGTATACGAGGCTTTAATTCGGATTGTTGTTGTGTAAGTAGTTTTAAATCATATATCTTAGATACCGACAAACTATAAAGTTTTTTTATACAGCTTCTAAATCATTAAACCTGTTGTTTATAGCTGTTGGTTTTATATCATGTTTATATTAGTTGGTTTTAAATCATATATCATTTTGTTTATCTGTTGGTTTTAAACCATAAATCGTGGAACCGATTATTTATATATACATGTATTGCTTTTAAAATATATATCACGATTCGTATATGACGTAATTAATTGTTTATATATTTGACTTTTACTCAACCTGATTAAAACACAGATCATGTTTCGTTTCGTTTTACTTGTCTTTACTACACTAGGATCTGGAAGGGTTGTTATCATTGACGTGTCCTGGATGGCTGAGGGATTAGGGGGGTCGCGGTGGCTAAGTGGATAAGGCGCTGGTTCGCTAGCCTGTAGGTCGGGTGTTCGATCCCTGCATTGGTCGTGAAAGTTCATCGCGATTTTCCGGCGTGATTTTGCCTTGTCAGTGATGCAGGAGGGCCTGACAAGGACAGTTGCCTAGTCGTTCAGATGGGACGAAAAGTCGAGGTCCCGTGTACACATTGGAGTGCACGTAAAAGATCCCTTGGCAGTTAGAAGTCGATATAAGAGTAGGCCGTAGCGCCGCTGCCCGGGCAAAATTTCCCTCATATCACACTGTATGGCGTATGCCCGCCTTCCATTAGCCCAGGTTAGGTGCAAAAGAGTACGACGTTAAACCCCATTTCATTTCATTTCTGAGGGATTAGCCAATTTCGTTTTACTTGTCTTTACTACATTAGGATCTCGAAAAGTTTTTATCATTGACGTGCCCTGGATGATCGGAGGGACTAGCCAATGAAACGGTCTGTTAAGGCGAGCTTTAGACGCGTTTTACACGGAACAGTGGATAATCCACTAGAAATATCAATGTTGATTGGTTAATCAAATATCTGACGTCATTGGGTCAAAAGTCCCCCGCATCACCTCTGACGCGACCTATCGCTACAACCGGTAAGATCTTCATGTAGCGGAGTCCATCGAAAGTATTAAAAAAAAAAAAAACGAAACGAAATATAGATCTGCATTTTAATGGGATTGGCCTTTTACTTCATATAGCATGGAATAGGCTGTTTATATACGATTCGTATATGTCTTTTAAATCGTATATGACGCAATTGATTGTTTATATAAGTGAGTTTTAAATCGTATATTATGGTGCTGATTGCTTATATATCTGGCTTTTAAATCATCATGTGTATAATGTTTCTATCTCTTAATTCAGAGATAGCCAACCGTTTACATACAATACGTTAATTTACGTTTATACCCGAATTCAAATTCGCCATATAACGCATGAATTTCTATCTATTTGGATAAATATGTTTATAGACATAATCAGCATTTTAACTTGATATAATTATTAAACATAAAATCTATATCTGATGAAGTAGATAAATGTTTCCTTGTCTTTGATGAAATTTCTGAGTTTAAATAATAACATCTCTAAAAATAATGAGTAGACTTGCTATTTTACTTTTTTTTATCATATGGATACAATACACCACTTAGTCTTCTTATTTTCCTATTCGGCACTTTTAATCATCCAATACGCCACATTTGGTGCATACGTGGGAGGTTGGCCATCTTTGTTTTAAATCATATGTAGTGTATATTCGAGGATATTTAAATCTGTATTTGTTTTTTGTATTAGTAAATATACTGTTTGTGGTATGATTGCTATTTTTATTTAGATATTTGTTATTTGTAATCCAAATTACTCAAGTTGTTAAACTTTGTTTGATAGTAATGCAATTCTAAATATTCAAATACAGAAACGATGGCCTGTTTCACAAAATTTTAGCTTACATAAAAATCCAAATTTTTCGTAATTTGATTGCATTACTAGATTGTTAGCCAATCAAAATTAAAGTATCTACTAAAATTTGGATTTTACCTTTAGTTAAGATTCCGAGAGACAGGGTCCAGTTCATGTACAAATGCGAAACCGCTCAATAACTAAAAACCTCCACAAATTGACCAATTTATTGATTAAGCTAAGTATTATATTTATTTGTATGCCTATTCTAAACGAGGCTATATATCGGCACCACGCTTGTCCTTTCCTCTTTTGTATCATCTTCCGTGTATTGCTCAATGTTGCTTAAAACAAAATTAAAATAATTTTTTAACCAAACTATGTCTCTCATATTGCTTCTTTATAAAAATGATTTCCGTTTAATATTTGGTGGTGGTGGTGGGAATGTGTAAAAATTGCACTTAAGATCATAAGATCTGTCATCGACTGAAGTTGTGTGATTTTAATCCTAAGCTTGTACGTGACAGGGTCAACTACCCAACTGTGTAGGTTTTTTAGGGTTTTCAGGTAACCCTCACTGCTAAAGACCCTTACGAGCAATTAAAATACATGTTAGACCTACAAGGACCCTGTCGAGTTGACGTTCAGCCCTATTTCTGAATTTCTGTGTTTTAGGTCATAATTGTATGTTCCGTCAAACATTATTAAGTTTAGCCAATGAGACCCTTGGGGCTATCGAATCGGTCCTATGGCCACAAAACGGTGACCCCCCTCCCCCCCCCCCCCCCACACAAACAAACAAGAAAGCTCACACAATGGCTGCAGACACAGTCGTTGCTAATGCCAGATGGTGCTCTTTAAGGGATGTTGGGGCGATGTGGCAGATGCGTGCTGACCCACGTTGCCACTATCATTCGGATCTACAAAGGATTAATACTGATATACGGTAGATGTGTATTTACATAATTCCCTAGGATGTATGGCAGTATGGGCCTTTAGAAATTATAAAGCCGTTGACATCCTGTGGGGCTGATCAAGTGACTCCACGCCCACATCGTGGTCAACACTCAAACCCCTACAAAAAAACTGTATATTATCAACAATCTGAAAACAAGTCGGGGCTTATATAACCTGGTCTACCTACGAAATTATCAGCTGGGTAAGGTTATCCTTGCGGTTTACAATGTCTCGCTTCGGGCAATACCTGGCCACTCCTCTCTGACTTTCGGTCGTGATTTTTAGCCAGGCGCGGATGCAGAGGGGGGGGGGGGGGGCACCGCAATTATCAAACCTAGACCCCCCCCCGCCTGCAAAAAATCCTGGATCCGCGCCTGTTTACCTCTAGTGTAAGCGTATGTAGCTTTCAGATAGGGTGTGACACACCGATCTATACATGTACCTTCCATAAACTGAACAATCATTTAGGTACATAGAACTTAATGAACTCTGCTAATGTTTGACTTCCACCTCTATATAAACTTCTATTAAGGCACGAACTTATTAAACATCTAATTAATCCAATATGTTCTTTACAAACTACGTATGGTCTTTGCACACGCTCCGCCTTACTTCAAAGGAATATGCACTGGTCAGTTAGCATACCGTGATGAGATAAAAGAGACAATTGCAAGAATGTTCAAGGGTATTTATTGAGGAGATCACTGACAGTTAAGGAGAGAAAAAGAGAGCAGAGAGTGACGCAGACTGGCGTTAGGACAGAATGAAGGATTTGATTATTTAGATGTGTTACCGATGTAGTCTAGTCCTCGACTTAGTAATAGTTCCAGTATAGTTTAGTTAGTTTCTGTAATGTTGAAGTAGGCCTATTTATGTATCTGTTTGATATTCTGTTCTCACTGTAAATAAACCTTATATTTACGAAACTGATTGCTGTTATCACTTGCAATAGTGTTACAAGGGGCGCGTTCTCAACACGCATCAGATCAGATTTAATATTCAGTATAGTTTCCTTCTAAGACAAAGGAAGTTAAATAAAACAAGCCACCCACACGTTTATGTTACATGCTGATGAATGAATGTCACCAGGACCGTCAGGGGTGTCGATAGCAGACAGGTAGATATTAAAATCAGCTCTACTTTCACGTGTCAAGATGGCACTATGTCACTATATAACAATATTTAGGGATATTGACTAAGTAACATTTAATTAACAAAACCAAATAATCTCCTGGGTTGGATTAAAACGGATTGAAAACAGATCCATCAATTAAGTTCACGGCAAATAAATATGGTCATGAAAGTGGTTTATATGGAACAGTGTAGACGGATGAGATTGTGAAATTTTCAAAGGACTGATCATTGGATGAATGTATGGATTATTCATTTACTCTTCTTTATTGTATATCAATTTTCATTCTTTCCATGTCTCGTTTTATTAACCATTGTTATTAATGAGTTTGGGGGGTTGGGATGGCCTAGTGGTCGAGAGTGCTGCGCTTCGATCTCTAGCTGGCCGGTCACCTCTGGCTTGCGGCTGTGGTTTTGAGCCTTGGTGTGAGCGTATGTGGCATGGAAATAGGGGCGCCTTCTCAACCCCTTTGGTTTCCTCCGGGCACTCCGGTTTCCTCTCACTGCTAAAGACCCCTACGCGCAAGCGAATTATTGAAATAAAATGAAACCGTATGTTAGTCCCACAATGGCCTGGTTTGTGTCGAGTGGGCGTTAAACCCCATCTCTCTCTCTCTCTCTCTGTGAATGAATTAAAATATCGTAGGCTCTATGAATATGAAGACCATCGTCGCGGTTTAATTTGGACTGCTGTTTTTTGTTGTGTATAATGCAGACTAAGACCTTAACCCTACCCCGGTTGGGTCACACCAGACGTGTTATTAGATGACTTGGGGATCACGTGGCTAAGTTGGTAACACGCTAACTCGCAAACCTGCCGGTCGGATGTTCGATCCGTGCATTGGCCGAGAAAATTCATCCCGATTTTGCGGCGTGGTTTCCCCTTGTCAGTGATGCAGTTCGTATGGGATGACAAACTGAGGTCGCGTGTACACATTGGCGTGTACGTAAAAAATCCCTTGGTAATTGGAATTCGTTATAAGAGTAGGCCGTAGCGCCGCTACCTGGGTAAAATTTCCCTTATACCAACTATATGGCGTATGCCCATCTTTATTAGCCCAGTTTTGGAGCAAACCAGCATGACGTTAAACCCCATTTCATTTCATTTTTTATAATTCAGATTCTAATTATCAACAAACCCAAATTCCACGGTACAATTTTTTTTTTCAATTTAATAAATACATTCACCGTGTGTTATTGATTATAATCTTGCATGTACATGTAATTTGAAATATGCAACTGAGTTCAAAAGCGGTTAATATCTCAAATATTAGTGATGGGGATGAAAGAGATAATTGTTTTGTAAAGCTGGCGAGAACTTTCGGTTTGATTAAATGCTAACAAAGAGTTTTTCTCTCAGAAGAGAGTTAACTCATTAGTACGGAAGCCCATAAGGGTCAATCAAATGTAATTACAAGATAGCAAAAGCCCCTAAGGGTCAATCAAATGAAAAAAAAAATATTCTGACTATCTTGTAATTACAAGATAGCCAAATTAGTTTTCTTGTATTACAAGATGCGGAGAAGCCCGTTAGGGTCAATCAGATGAAAAAAAAACTAATTTATTTCAAGGTCGTCCCACACTGATTTATCGGATAGTTATAGGCCAAAGAAGTGTGTGTGTGAGAGAGAGAGATAGATAGAGAGAGGGGGAGAGGGGGAATGGGGTTTAACGTCTACTCGACGCAAACTAGGTCATTTCGGGACTAACATATGATTTAATTTAATTTCAATAATTCGTTTGCGCGTGGGGGTCTTTAAACCACATCCCCCTCTCTGTTTAGCAGTTGGAGGAAACCGGAGGACAGACAACCTGATGATGCTGATCCCGTAACATATAATAATACTTCGTTGAGCTGGAGGGTTGGCAGGTCGATTTGTTAGCACGTGCGCACTGTATCGTAAAACCTGTCATTGAGTCAACTGGCGTGATTTCGAATCCCCCGTTGTACGCGACAAGGAGAAGTGTCGCCTTTCCAACATCGTCGGTTTTCTTCGGGTTCTCCGCTTTCCTCCCACTTCTAAAGATCCATACGCGCAAGCGATTATTGAAATAAAATTAAACCATATGTTAGTCCCGAAATAACCTAGTTTGTGTCGAGTGGACGTTAAATCACTCTCTTTAGCAGTTGGAGGAAACCGGAGGACAGGCAAGGTTGGACAGGCGATCCTACTCCTTGTCACGTACAAAAGGGGATTCGAAACCACGCCAGTTGACTCAAGATAATTACAAGATAGTCAGAATTTTTTTTTTTTTTCATTTCATGGGCTTCCGTACATTAGGCTAATAACCTGTATTTGTTTTATTGCGTTTTATGATGATACAATATTTTTACGATGCTCTTTGAATTATTGATTATTATGTGTGCTTATTAGGCTAATTACGTGCATTTCATTTATTGCGTTGTTTGATGCTACAATATGTTTACCATGTTTTTAAATCATTGATTATGAAGTGTACTTTGAAGGGTGGATGGCCTAATTGTTAGCGCCGTATAGACTTTCTTAAGGAGCAGAGCAACAAAATTTTCAAATGAAAAGAATATTTTACTAATTTCTTTATTTGTATATAAAAAAGTAGCTGATGCCAACTCAATTACCGAAAGGAACTGTGATCTTTGGAAGATAGACCTATATGTCGGATTTGATCAAAATATTGTGACCTGTATAGTGTACACAAACATGCTGTGGACGGCGTACGTCCGGGCAGACAGTGGAGAGGACATTATACGTCTACGTGAAAATGTGAGCGTATGAAAATCCCTATATTTCGGTAAGTCCAGCACAAGTTTGTTGTGATTAAAGGGAGAAAACTATATCTGATTTGTTGCTGATCGATTTGTGGTTGCAGACTAGGATGTCCATGCAAGAAAGATTTTCCAACAACCCAAAACCTGCCATTGTCCAAATTATAATGGATGCTTTGAACAATTTAATATCTGGTTGGAGAGCCGCTAGTGGGTCGGGAGACATATTTTATGTTGTAGAAGGAGGCGCTTTTCGCAGCCTCCCCAGGTAATATTTAATTCGAGATGGTTAACTTTTTTATAATTATTTACAGTTCGGTGCGTTATTTTCCTTTTGTTGGAAAAGATTGAATTCCACACGGCTTAATCCACCGTAATATATACCCACATTGATTATTTAACTTTTAATTTCAGAAAACAAAATTCCACGCTTGATAATCCCCCAGCTAAGATTCATCGGATTAATAACATGTTGATCAAAATATTTCGCGAACCTTAGACGGCGGAGGGTGAATTATAAGGTCATGACGTCATCCGACAGTACACAGGCCTATTTAGTGTCGATTAGCCTACCATAGAATGGACAATTTCGGAAAGTTCAACTTCGCAGAAATATAGACAGGAAGAAATGCTGCCAAGAAAAAGCAGTGAGCAAAAATAACACGATATAGTAAATGCAGGCGCATAACGAGCCTTTACTTCCACTGCTAAAGGCCCCTACGCGCAAGCGAATTATTGAAATAAAATTAAACCATATGTTACTTCCGAAATGACCTAATTTTGTGCCCATTCGACGTTAAACCCAATTTCTATCTATCTCTCGCTTAACGGACATCGAATATCATGGAATTTTACTGTATCATATTTCTAAGTACTGAACGAAATATATCCATTTTGGACTACTATTACTATTAGAAATTCAACTATTGCAATATTGTATTTTACAAGGGCTTTCAAATTCTTCCAAATCATCATCAAATGCTTTTATTTATAAGAGACAAATTAAAGACCAATCGTTTTGTATTCCAAAGAAATGTCAGTCAATTCAATTGATTGGTATAAAGAACAATAAATTGTTTCCCATTATTGATGAACTATTTAATAGCTAATAGGGTGATGACATTCAACAAGTAAGGATCAATTGATTTCGTTTTTTATGTTGTAGAAGAAGTGGGAGTTAATTAGATTGATTGACATAAACAGCGGATACCATAATTAATGACTAGCATATTATAACAAGCTTTCGGAAATCTATTATTTGACATACATATAACAACTTAAACCAGTATTCAATACAAATGTGAGGGTTTCGTATGTGAGAAGCATTAAAATAGCTCTAACTTTCCTTATTCGTGTCCGTAGATAGAAATGGCCTTTATTATTAGCTCTTTATTGCATTAAACTTGAATTACCGGTCATCCCACTTGGAATTCTATAGAAACCCACCATCAATTATTCCGCTCGGGGCAAGCAAGTTCTCCAGGGTAGAGTTTCGTCTTTCGTGGCAAGCAATTTCTCCAGGGTAGAGTTTCGTCTTTTAGTAATGGACGAGTCCTACAGGAGTGTAATCAATTACGCTGCTATGGATAAGCACGGGCTAAGACGGGCGTTCCAAACTAAAGGAGAATTGTTTGTTGGTTTAAGTTATGAGTTCCTAGCTATTTTAGAATTCCGTTTGGGTGATGTAAGATTTGTTGTTTCCCTGTGTGCGAATATTGTTCGGGACGAGGCAGACATAAAGCCATTATGTTTCTATTTATTTGTAGAGTTGTGAGTTTATAATTTGGGTGATGTAAGATGTGTTGTTTGTCTCTGTGCGAATATTGTAGTTCCGGCTGAGGCAGGCATAAAGCTATGGTGCTTATAATTTGTTGTAGATATAGAGTTACGAGTTTCTAATTTGAGGCTTCCGTTTGGGCGATGTAAGCTTTGTTGTTTTTATTTCAGCTTGTTAACCATTTGTGAAAAGAATCGACTCGGATGCGCCTCTCGACGATTGATTCTCTGTAATTGATGACAGAAAGAATTTGAAACTCAATAAAAGTGTTCTCTTTTAATTCAGTTCACGTGAGAAACCTGGTATTAAATTTGGAATCTCTGGCAATTGATCAATACATTCATGGGCTAGATTATCATGAAATTAAGAAACGTGTTCAGTTTTGCCATCCTCAGACAATTGAACAAGCCATTGCCGTCAGGGGAATCAAGCTATGAGGAGGTTAGGCCTTGAAATAGGGAATTTGAGGATTTCCGTATAAAAATCTCAAATACGATTGATACGAAATTTAGTGAAAATAGGGCTAAATCATTTCGGCGATAATCGTAGGCCTGTTGCCGGGAATTCTCTTTCGAAAGATGGCTGGAACCGGAATTGTCTGAAGTTGAAGCGTCAACAAACTTAAGGGGAAGGTCCTCCTTTAAACATACAAAGACTGATGATCTCGCTGCGCTATTTGCAGCCTGAAAATAAATGTAAATTGTCCAGTTGCAATAAAATAGATTTGGATAGCACTGGAATAATAACAGGGTGAGGAAACGCTACCCCTGGTTCGAACTCGCACAGGTCGGTGGTAAAACCGAAAGTGCCGTATTCGCCTTCTGGAAATAATTAAATAAATTCATAAATGTAATTAGTAGAAATTTAAGATAGTTCGGAAACGGTTGAAATATGTTTGTTTGAATTGATATACTTGCTGATATGGAGTTTTCATTTCGTTATTGTCATTATTACTGTCATTGAGGTTCCTGATTATATTTTTATTTTTTCCCTCTCTCATCTAATGGAGCTTCTGGAGTGAAGACTTTAGCATGGGTTATATAATTTCAAGAAAATCATGGAAATACGGGTGGATACCAGGGAACTACGAAAATTTCAAGGTCAACCCAGGGAGCCCTTTGCAGAGGGTGAAATTGTGTGCCCTGTGGCTGAGTGTAACATTCATAATCGGACTTACAAAGTGATAAAATGCGGTATGTGTCGGCAATAGTTCGTGGAGAGGGAACAGACATAATCTGGCGAACCATGACGGCAAGGCCTCATTACACATTAGGGAGATGCCTAACAAGAACTTTATAAACCGGAGGATTACCTGCCGCCCGCAAGAAATCTGAGAGAGGAGGCGGCTCTGGTGCGTGGGGAATTGGTCCCGCATCCCTCTCGGGCATTGTGGTACAACACAAACCCCAGGGACTGCGAATTTAAAATGGTGCAGACAGGAAACGGAAATCTCCAGCTAAAGGATGAAGCTGAGAAACCCTTGACTACTCCCTGCGAACGAGCTAGATGAATTGGAATTTGTTCGGTGATTTGTGGGATCTCTTTTGTCTCACGTCCCTGTTTCGGTTGGGAGTTCGGTGGGGGGGGGGGGCGTATTTTATAGATCATTGAGATAACAATGACTCACCTTATTCTCGCCTGAAGTTCGACAACTCCTAAGGACAGTCAAAGTCAGCTTTAGTCGAACGGAGAGACTCTCTCTCTGGTGGCTGGCAAGTTCCGCAGAAGTACTCAGTTATTCCGTTAGGGTCAAGCAAGACCTCCAAAGTAGTGTTTCATCTTTTAGTAACACAGGCGTAATCAATTACGCCGCTTAGGATAAGTACGTGGAAAGACGGGCGTTCCAAACTATACGAGAATTATTTGTTGGACTAAGTTGTGAGTTTCTAGTTATTTAAAGGGTTCCGTTTGGGTTATGTAAGGGACATAGTTGAAGGGCATGGTGCAAGACTTTTCATTTCAGAGGGTTTACCATTGGTGAAAAGTAGACGAATCGTCTCGGATGCACGACTCGGTCATTAATTTTTTGTAATTTACGAAATAAAAATTTGAAACTCAATAAAAGTGTTTTCTTTTTCTTCAGTTCACGTGAGAAACCTGACATTCTGTACACGAACCTGGACATCCGGTTTGCATAAGAGCAAGTGCAAATCGGTAACAACAGGTCATGTTACAGTACAGAGATCGAAACACTAAAAGATAAAACAAACACCAAATAAGACATTCATTTTAAAATATTACTTTTTACGATTTAGATTGAATATACATATATTATATTATCTCCCTAAAACTCTTGTATGTCAGCTACAGAAGATCCAGAATACAGCAGCTCGCCAAATCATCTGACCATATTACACCTGTTCTAGAACAGTTACATTTTCGAGATTAACACAATCATTTCCAACTGTTTAAACGATCCTTTGGTGCCATCCTATTTATCCGATTTAATTTAACTATATGCACCGTCTCGTTCCTGACGGTCCTTTTATAGAGAGAGAGAAACGGGGTTTAACGTCCATTCGACACAACTAGGTCATTTCGGGACTTACATGTGGTTTAACTTTATTTCAATAATCCGCTTGCGCGTAGGGGTCTTTAGCAGTGGGAGGAAACCGGAGTGCTCGGAGGAAACCCACGAGGTTGAGAAGGCGGTCATTTTATAAAAAACAACTTGTATTTCCAGCACAGAAGTCAAAAGTTGGTGAGAGAGCTTTTGCGTTCACAGCACCAATTGAATGAAAGAAATTGCCCCGAAATAGTCCAAACTTGGCTATATTTAAACGACGTCTAAAAACCGTGTTTTTTACCCAAACTTTTGAACAATAATTTTTCCATCTGTATATTGTAAATTGACTATTCCTTTGTATTCTTTTGTATATTTATATCTACATGTATGTTTTTTAGTTTTGTTTTTATACAACATATCTTCATTGTAAAGCGCCACAGAGCAGTCCTGAGTGACTCAATGTTCAGCGCTATAGAAGACGATTATTATTATTAAGTTATGGTCCGATACATGCCAGTATCAAAAGGAACCGAAATGGTTGGAAGATAGACAGATTTTGTCAGTTGTGTTGCCCAAGATCAAAGTTCTCAGTGAATGTACCTAAATAGTGGAACTATCGTCCAGATGTCATTAAAGTTCCAATAGCATTTTTTTAAGTTATATTTTTAAAATTTATTAAAATAAAGCCCCAAAATAGATTGAACCTATAAACAGTCCTACCTTGTTAAAGAATAATCCTATTAATCCTATAATTCACTATTGCCAGTTGAGAAATTGGTAAAAATATCATTTTCAACTTGTGGTTTAAACAATATTTTATTTCTTAGTGAATCACAGATATATTTAACATACAATATATGGATACAATAACAAGCATTGCTGCTTATGTAAAATCGCTTCCATAAATAATGATCATTCAGAAGTGGACGACTGGATGTATTTGATTAACATATTTTACAGAGTGCAGAAGGTGAAGGAAAAGAAGGTAAAGATCCCTTAGAAAGGAAATAAACAGTACATATACAAGTAGATTATAACGATAGATATTCAATAAGACGATGACGATGCCGAGGCCCAAAATTAGTTCATCAAGTTTTATGAATTTTATGAGTTCATCTGCTAACTGGAGGGGGTGGGGAATTTCAGTAATGATCTAGGCAGTTTTAAAGCGTTTAGTTAGTTTGATAAAATTATGTACGATTTCAACGATTAAAGAATTTTCATCAAAAGAAATAGCGGTGTTTCCAAAAAGTATTGTTTGAATATTCCTATGATCAAAACCTAATTTATTTATTGTGATTTTTCGCTGAGAATTGTATAGTGGACAGTGTAAGAAATAATGTTCACAGTCTTCGACACCTTGACCACAAAAACATGAGGGATTTTCCGATATGTGCATCAAACACTTATGAAGGTTTAAGTCGCTCTTTGAGTTTCGTAGTTTACAATGTATTATCTGTAGATGTCTTTCGCCTATATAGTAGTGAGCATTTGTTTCGATTAAGCGCATGCCTGATTTTAATTTAGTTTTGAATTCAGAAATAGTTTTGGAATTTTTTAATTGATGACTTAGATCATTCCACTGTTTAACAGAGGAAGGAAAAAAAGAATTCTGGTATAGTAATGTTCTACAGTTTATTTGCTTAATTTGGTTTGAGTTACGAAGACGGTAGGGTTGGTCGGCGGATACAAGAGGTGGGATTATATCGGTTAGATATTTAGGAACTAGTCCATTTAAAATTTTGTAGAAAAGTATCATTTTATGTTGAAGCTGGCATATTCCGGTTTCCGTATAAAGTATATTATGAGAGGTACCACGTGGAAGACCGGTTATAGTACGCAAGGCGTCGAGTTGGAGTTTTTCAAGTTGGGTTGATTTGTCTTTAGAACAGTTATTCCATACACAATCTGCATAATCGAAAATTGGAAGAATGAATGACTTATATATAGTTTCTAATGTTTTTCGTTTTAGACGGTATTTAAAACTTCGCAGATAATTTATCAGTTTGCTTATTTTGGACGTAAGGTAATCTATATGCATATCCCAGTTACACGACTTACTGAAAAGAAGGCCTAAATGTTTATGGCTTATTTCATCGTTTATATCTGAGTTGTTTAGCGATAATTTAAAGATTGAGGGTGATAATTTTCTTGAAAAGGTTAAACTTACAGTTTTTGATGGGTTAAAATCCACTTTCCATTTAATTGACCATTGAAATATCTTTTCAATATCTCTATTTAGAATGGCTTGTGCATCTTTAGGGTTATTTATTATTAAAAAAAGAGAAGTGTCGTCAGCGAACAAGCGTATATTAGATTCAATGTCATTTACAATATCATTTATGTAAATAAGGAATAGTAACGGACCTAAAATGGAACCCTGGGGTACCCCAGAGGTAATATTTTGAAGAGAGGAACTCTGGCCACCAATTAGCACCTTTTGTTTTCGATTAGATAAATAATTTTCGATTAATTTTAAAGTATTATTTCTGATACCTACCGAATTTAGTTTATGCAAAAGGCCCTCGTGCCAAACACGATCAAATGCTTTACTTATATCAAAAAAGATGGATTTGACTTCATGTCCATTGTCGATGGCTCTACATATATAATCATACATTTCAATCAATTGGTAAACGGAAGAATTATTTGGTTGAAAGCCCGACTGTAAAGGGGTTATAAGATTGTGGCGTAGAGTAAAATTAAAAATATGTTTGTATACAATTTTTTCAAATACTTTTCCAATCGAGCTGAGAAGAGATATAGGCCTATAATTAGAACAATCATGAATATCGCCTTTCTTATATATCGGAACTATATTAGCTTCTTTCCAGCAGTTTGGGAAAATACAATTTTCTATTAAAATGTTAAAAAGTTTGGATAGGGGATTACTAAAAGAATTGGCTACGGTTTTCAGAATAATATTATTGATGTTGTCAGGACCACAGGATGTTTTCATTTTTAGGGAGAGTAGTGTAAGTTTAACGTCATATGGATTTACAGAGAGGTCGTTTATAATCGTGTTGTACGTTGTAACAAAAGGGAGATCATTGGACGATTTAGAGTCTGTTACTGACTGGGATACAAAGTAATCGTTCATGAGATTTGCCTTATCAACATTTTCGAAATAGACAGTATCTTTCGATTTAAGTGGCGGTAGTTTGTATTCAGAATTTCCATTATTTAAAGAAACGTTTTTTATCAAAGACCACCATTTTGATTCATTAAAGTTATTTTCGTCTATTAATCTATCAATTTTATCTAAGTAGGCTTTTTTGGATTTTCGGATTTCGTTTGTTACTAAATTTCGTTTTTGTCTAAATAAGTACCAATGGTTCGAATCGTTTGAAAGTTTAGCCTTTTTATGAATTCTATTTCTTTGCCTTATCAGTTTTCTAAGATGCGCATTTATCCATAAGGGATCCTTGGGTCGACATACTATAACCTTATTTGGAACAAATGATTTAATACCACTTAACCCTTGTCGGTGCACGTGGGGTCTCCGTGGACCCCATGCACTTGTTTTATAGTGTTTTGTAATAACTACTGGGCACTGCTTTCTGAAATTTAGTGACTTTGTCTCCAATATATTTTTAAACATAGCGAATAGATCGGTATTCATCTGCTTCCCACATGAAGAGTTATGTTACATGCCAAACAGGCCCAACGCTTGTAGGGCACAAGGGGTCCAATCGGACCCCAAACTTACAACTCGCAGTAGGAATTTTGCTAATGTGTTTGCTGCCTGATACCACATTGCGTATGCCAGACTATTCTCTCTTTAAACATCTGCATGTCACAAATACCAAAAATTAAATGACGAATTCCAAAAATTCTATGGTTTTTGTATCAAGCGTGAATCGCCATTTAACCCTGTTATTACATAGTACACAAAGTAGGAATTTTGTGAGTATTATTAAATCAGTTCAAAATGTCACTTAAATGTTTTTGTATAATAATTTAGTTGTTTTTCAGTTGTCAAATATAAACGCAAATAAAAACTTAACCGCTGCTTTTAAATTCAAATACATCTGTATGTGAAAACTTTGAATTACAACTGGGGTCCATACGGACCCCTTGTTACCTACTATGTGATTCTCACCACGTGCACCCACAAGGGTTAATAAAATTTTTGAAACATTTAAAGTTAATTCATGTGGACAAGCAATAGAGTTAAAAGTACTATCCCAGTCAAAGTTATTTATAAATTCGTTTAGTCCTATAACGTTCATATTCTTGTAATTCCAAATGGTCCTATTAAAACAATGGGGTTTTAGCTTGTTAAAATTGAAATGTAAAACTATCGGGCTATGGTCACTTAAGCCAGAATCCCTCGCATCAACACTACTCACGTAATCAGGACAACTCACGATAGCAAGGTCGATCAATGATTTAGAGTTCGGCTGAACACGTGTTGGGTGTTTTACAACTTGAGAGAAGTTAAAAGTGTTTATCAGATTATGTAGTCTGCTATTTTTAATAGCAAGAAAATCAACGTTAAAATCTCCTAAAATAATAATATTATAGTCAACAAAATCACGAGTTGCATTAAAACTTTCTTCTACGAGGTCCCAATAATCAATGGAAGCTGAAGGTTGACGATAAAATGAACCTATTAAAAACTTTTTGTTTCTGAAATGCACCTCTACCCAAATCGCCTCGAGTTTTTTAATGATAAGTTCATAACGTGGTTTAAAATATAGGTTTGATTTAATATAAATTGCAACCCCGCCACCCCTACCGTCTTCGCGATTCAATAATACGGGTCGATGATAACCGTGTATGCTCAAAATATCTAAAGGTGTGTTATTATTTAGCCATGTCTCAGAAAAAGTTAGTATATCGAAATCTTTTAATTCTACCGTTATTTCGTCAATTTTGTGTTTAATGCTTCGCACATTTAAATGCAGAATCGAAAATTTATCAGGTCCCGGATTTGAGTGGATATCCCCGCACAATGTTAAAAGTTTAATATTAAAAGATAAGCAGGTCTTCGTAAGACTAAAAGTTATTAAGTATCTGTAAGAACTACAAACTATATCGTTTAGCGTTATATATTTAAATATTAAGTGATAGTGTTTGGATTAAAATAACTGGTTATCGACATAGTTGTATTTCCTGCAGATAATATAAATTTACAATGTGTGATGTAGGCCTGGCATCGACACCGATAATAATATAAGAAATAATCAATAATACGATGACAATAAGTTAAGATGAAATAAAACTTTACCAAGGGATGTATTACCTCCAGGAAAAATGTGATCAAAAGTATACAATGTGTTTTACATTTAGAAGAAAAATATACAAAATAAAGGTACAAGACAAAAAATGTTAACAAATATTTACAAGGGTGTAGGGGGGTCACAACAGACATATGGAGTACTTTAAACAGAAAGCAACTATTGATCAATATAAGGGTGAAATTTGATATTGATAGGATGGACTAAGTTAGTGTCAACAGATAGTAAAGCTTTTGTAATTTACAAAGCGAGTAATGGTCACGTTCATGGGATATGTAACTAATATATCTCAAGGTGTGGTCAGGATGGGGGGGGGGGGTCAGGGTGTGTGTGTGGGGGGGGGCGGTCAGGGTGTGGGGAGATCAGGATAAAGATAGTTAATCGGATTATAATACTGCTTAATATATCAAGACATTATATATTGTATATTATTTATAAATGCATATAATAGAATAATGTTGATGGTGATAATAGTTATAATATTCGGATATCTGGGTTTATTTACAAGATAGTGTTACCTATATCATGTCACAGCAATTATACTTTTTGTGCTACTTTTTCGGGTGTGGGATTTTGCTGTTGGTTTTAAGTTAAGACAACGTTATAACGGTAATTTTGACGGTGATAGAGGTCACGGAGTGAGCACGTGTATCGAAAGAGCAAGGGACTGTTTTGGACTTTCATTGGAATTGTTTACAAATCAAATTTTGATGGATACAGCGTTATCTTTCCTTTTTAAAAGCTATCGGGTGCTACACATGACGTTGCGTCTAAATTCATATATCTTTAAACGAAGTGGAGCCGAAAATCGAAAGTTGATAGCAATTTAGGGAGACAAGCTGGTACTACATACATCCAAAGTTGGAAGGGCCAATTTGCGAGCTTCAGTGGCTGTACATTTTAAATTATACTACACTGGCCAGTATACGATGCTTTGATTGATTGATTAACATTTTTAACCTGGATTTAAGATTATACTTATCTTATCAAACAATTTTACAAGGTTTACATGATGTACATTAGAAAACAGGTTTGTCCCAAACTCAAGTGTGCTCTCTCATCAGTTTAGGTGGAATGATGTAAGGTATACAAAGGCACATATAAAGGAGGTAGAAGGTTTATGAATATACAATATACTTATGTATATGCACAGAATTATTTAAATATGAACAAATTTAGCTGGAAGTATATGTTCGTATATGTATGATAAAATTTGTTTGAAATATGCTCTTTGAAATTTTACAGATTAGATTTATCATATATATTTTAGAGCTCTTTCAGAAAAAAAAGAAATATGTCTGCTACTATACAATTTTACTCATTAAATCCACTTGTTGTGA
This sequence comes from Patella caerulea, assembly GCA_036850965.1. Classification (NCBI taxonomy): domain Eukaryota; kingdom Metazoa; phylum Mollusca; class Gastropoda; family Patellidae; genus Patella; species Patella caerulea. Next base: position 57,239,540 of record JAZGQO010000006.1, on the reverse strand, counting down.
ACAAGGAAAGAAATGGGGATAGTTATCATAAAGACAAATGTATGTCAGCATACTTCCAGTTATAAATAATTTGTGCTTATACATTTGTAACAATATTTTATAAGAATATATAGGTTGAGCTATGTTATATAAATACGATTATGTAATAAATACTTTATATCCAGGATCTAATCTATAAACACCATTATAAGATAACAAGGAAATGAGATAAAGGGGTGGAACACATCATCTGTATTGTTTAGTGCTTGAGGACACAGCGACATACATTTTTATAACAGTATTAGCACATCTATCATAACTACCATGGATTTTACATGTACTTCAAACAAGCGAGTAGACGACAAAAAGTATGGTGGCAAATTATTGACATCGAAGTGTGTTCTGCAGTTGAACTGTGTTTGATGTTAAGTTTATCGACTGTGGAGGAAGATATCTGCATACATATTATCTTTTGAGAAACACAATCGGATTTTCGCATATATTTATCAGATTACACATTCAGATTTCTTCAGTCAGATAAATACTTTATAAGTTGGTCATCCATATCAGGGTATAATTCAACACGGCAAGTTTTGCCATTATGACCCTCTGCTCGAACCTTACCATTTGAAAACCACGCTGATTTCACAAGGGGGTGTTTTTGTACAGCTGCTAGAAGTTTCACATTGACTTGTGTCATGTCTTCTGATATAGATATGCCAGATTGTTTTAGTTTTTTCCTATTAGACAGCACTAGTTGTCTTTCATCGCGTCTCATAAAACGCACAATGATGCCTCTATGATGTATTGGTGTTGGATGCACTTGTCCTACAACAGCCTGGTTTGTTTTCGATTTGGGTCCGACTCTATGAGCGGCATCTATCGATCAATCTTTAATCGTTCTTTAATTATTTTGTTGACTAGCTCTATGCAACTCTCTCCAGCGGTCTCCTTGACGCCAAAAACTCTTAGATGCGATTTACGAGTATATTGTTCAAGATTGTTAATTTTATTTTTAAGTAACATTACCTCTTCATCGTTAATTTTTATACTGGATTCAATCTTCTCGAATCGTTCATGGAAGCTATCAACATCGCTGCCTACGTTTACAAGGGTCATTTCAACTTCTGTTACTCTTTCTTCTATTTTCGATAGTCGTTCGTTGATGATTGCAGTAAGACCAATTTTAAGTTCATTTACAGCCGCTTTCACTGCCTTGTCGACTATAGAGTTTATTTTAACAACGTCAAACAAAGGACTTTCCACATCACCTGAGATGGTGTTCACCTGAGTAGTTTCTTGATCCAATTCATCGATATCCATTCTTAAAGTGTTACAAAATCCAACAAAAGGTCACTAAATATACATCCTTTTCGTAAGAATACACACTGATTAATACATTACATTCACTTTATATTCATTTATTTGATTACGTTGCAGTATTTCTGGGGTTTTGAAACTTTAGGCGGAGCGCTGATGAAAACGACTTTCTCCAGTCGCCATCTTTAGTTAGACTTTTCAACTTCAAATTCAAACGTTTGAAGATGGCCGTCCATGGAGAAGAATGGGAAAACAAGGGAGGTAATTGAGTAACTATTTCCTCAATCAACCAGTGTCACCCTTTCTAACCCCCCCAAAATTTTGTCCATGATCATATAATAGTGAGTTGACAACCTTTTGAGCAAAAAACATAGAAATAATTATATTTTGACTTTCTTAGAAAAAGTGAAATTGGAACTTTAAAGCATCTCAAATCCTTTCTTGTTTTAAACCAAGCTGAGTAGTTATATTACTACAATAGTTTTACCTCATAAATCATTAATAATTTATATAACTGAAATACTTTCATCTCTTAAATCATTGATAACCACAATAGTTTAATTTTGGTCGATATAGTTCAATTTCTGGAAAGGAAAAGGGTTTGAGCCGAATCTGTGCGTCGATAATAGACGTGTTAACTAAGCATAAAATTTCTCATAAATAGATCAATTAATCGATTACTACTCATCAATAATATATGAGATGTACTTGAAAAAAGAAACCAACAACCTCGCGATACTTCAGAAGTTATTTTCAAAGAGGAGCTGTTGCCTACACGCAAGTACGAATATATTCTGTATTCGGTGACGTTAAAGTCTGTTGTTGTACGAGAGATTTGAAATGTATTCGGTGATTATATTTGTATGTGTCCTTCGACTGGTTTCCATCCATGCACTAGAAAAAACCTGTTCACGGATTGAAAACTTCCCACTTATTCAAGAGCATAGACGTATAGCTAACCAAAGTTTTATATCATTTGAAAATTTATACCTTTTGAAATGTGTTAGAGCGTGCATGAAAAGTTCAATTTGCAATTCAATTAGTTTTGAACTTGACACGGGAAAATGTTACTTGTACGAAAGAACTGTTTCTCAGTACCACCTTGAAACAGTTAACGGATTCATCTCAACTGATAGATTTGAGTGGACTGGTGAATTGCTCGAGTCGTGTAATGGTCATACTTGCCCCAACAATACTCTGTGCATCTCAAGCTCCATTGGACCTTCCACCTGTGATATTGTTGGATGTTACGCAACATCCGAATTGGAACCTGTTTTAACCCTAGACCAGCGTGTGTACCCTGTCGGTTATACATTGGAAAATGGCTGTATGCAGGGATATTATTCTAACTCCTCAGTCGTTTGTCAAAGTGATGGAGTGTGGTCTAGTTTTATCTGTTTGCCGTACCCACGCGGTTGTGACGAACTGCGACAGTGTAACAATTCCTATGAAGACGGCGATTATTGGTTATTTCATCAAGTTGGTGGTCAAACGAAAAAGATGAAAATATATTGTCATGAATTAAACAGCATTGATCCAACGGCATACATTACCCTTCAGTATCCAAATACAGCCTCTAAATCAAGTTATAAATACATAAGCAACGCAACCTGCAATGTAACAGCATTTAGTGCCTCGGAGATATTGACCAAAAGTCTGGGCGAAACGGTGTTCCATAAAATTTCTGTGGATACGTTGACCTTAAGACTTGTTAGATTGAGATCTACTTTTGCAAATTTTACACACTTTACCAAATACGCTATGGCGAAAGATTGTACCAATTTTATAAATCCGACCTGTCCTTCTCTTGGAACTTTTGTCATTGATCTCAGAAATACAGGGTTCGTCATTCAAGCTGGAGCAACTTGGACGCTTACTGGCAAGAATCCAAAGAAGATAGATTACATTAATTTTACAGAAGGTAATCAGGTTGTTCATGGAAGGTGTGGTGGATCTTGTGGTGGATGTAATAAAAATGGTTTGTATGTGGAGATTAACGAAGCCTTACAACCGGACATTGAATCAGCTGTATTTCCGGTTTGTAATGTTTGAAAAGTTTGCACATTCAAACATTTCAATTGTTTAAAGTAGCTAAGTCTCTAACTCAATATCATTCAAAGTCTTCGACATTGATATATATCAACACTGATGTTATGATCTTACCGGGAAAAGATGGGCTTCTGATATCCAATATTCAAGATAAAATGAACATTTTACCATAATGCGTTTCGGCGCCATTTGTAACATGGGACTCGAACAGTGACCCTATTTCTTATCTGGAGAGCATGTGCAATGAATTCTTCCGGTGTAGACTGGAATAACCAAGCGCTAAAGATTCTGGCGTATTTCACCGAACATAACTGATTTGAAATTAGTGTATAAACAGAAGCGCTTGATTGTAAATAAGCTGATATACATTCATATTGTATTATCTTATGCGTTGTGACCCATTTGTGCCAATTTCCAGGTCCCAAATTTGAGTGATTTACCGTGATAGAGCCTACGAAGCGAGGCCGATGTTGAGCTAGTCGTGATTACCCAGTTTCTAGGCACATATCGAGTAATGATAGGTTTATAAAGGGTCTGGGCGATACAGACTTCGTTTGACTTGATTTCGTCGTAATTCCGGTCCATTCAAGATGGTTGAAGATATGAATAGCCAAGTGAACACACTTTAAGTTTGATTTGTAATTAATAACGCTGTAAAATGACCAATCTAACTACATTGGAGGGTGTAGAATGATCAAATAAAGTCTCGTTCAGAATTAAAACGATGGAAAGTCTTAGAACTAGTGAGTATTGTGAGATGTTAGAAGACGATATTTAGCCAACGAGTCATAACAAAGATGGCCTCTGATATACATTCTACATATACTATACTATATACTCAAGCAGTAGTAAGAAGTTTTATTCTAATCCCTTCAAGTGCCCGTGGGTGTATGTTCTATATAAGTAGCCATCAGACGTGAATTTATCAACTATTAAACATGTAAATAAATCTATTTTGGTTGTTGCAGCAACTGTGGAAAATCATGTTCGTTTTGTTCTCTAATCTGATCTATAATAACCTATACTGCTACCGCTAGGAGCAGTATCTTTTGGCTAAGTACAAAAATAGAATACCATTGTTGAATTGCCCAATTCGCAAGCTACTAGATTAAATGTTTTGGTATAGCTTTCGGTAATGTTTCGTAGAAAACAGTCGTGATTATCCAGGCTTGTCAATGAGACGGATAACGGACCCTAGGCTGGCTTAGCGCGATTTATTTCAAACCAAGGACACGCAACTTAAAAATTCCGGGATGCAATGGCAGCTTGTCGCTTATTTTTTCCGTCTATTTTTTATTGACGTATAAATGTTTATAATTTGTTAAATACTGCGTGACCGTTTATTACTATCTTAATAATAATACTAATAATATGTCTAATTATAAAGCGCTATATATTAGTGATAACTGTTGAACAATTTCGTAAATATATGATTTATTTACATCGGAATAAAATATAAATACAGCAGGAACTAATCTACATCGGTAAGCCAAACATTCCGTCCTCCTGCCACGGCAGCGCCTGGGCCCGGGTAAGTCCACTCGCCAGTCTCTGCTACTCTCGCCACGTCCCCGCTCGTCTAACAGTCAGCAAATTCCTGGTTACATAGCCCCCGGCAATAGGGGAAATAGATAAGACTCGTGATCATACATGCAATTGTCTATTTACCACGCCATGGTATGCTTACTTGCCAGTGCGTATTCCTTTAAAACTTTAAAATCATACGGAGCTTGTATACAGATCACATGTAGTCTGTGAAGGACATACGGGAGTAAATACATGCATTAAAATTAGATCATAGCCAGTTCGTGTCTTAACAGAAGTATATACACTATCATATGTTATCAAAACCACCTTAGGTCAATAAGTTGTATGCGACTAAATGATCATTCAATTTGATTAAAGTTATAGACAACTTTGTCACATTATTTCGTAACGATAAACATGAGAAAGTAAGTTGGTTAAACGGTATTTATTTCGAGAATATTATACAATTAGGGGCGGATTGGGCCATCGGGCCGGTCGGACAAAAAATGAAGAAAAATAATTTTGTCCAATTCGTCTAAAAAACCTTTTTCTGTCGAACATTATATGGGGGAGGGGCGTATTAGACCGGCCATGGAGCGATGATGATCATGTTGTATGTGGCCAGTTGCTTCAAGGGGCCGCCACGCCATCACTGGAGTCGGGAATGGGCTGGTATAATAGACTTTCTGGGTCGGGTGTGCTGGGTGTGGGCCAGAATTCTCCTGCAATGGGGATTTCGAATTTCATCCAAAAATTTCATTGGATTCATCCGACACCGTCGCCCGCAAATTTACTAATTATTAAATCACCTGCCCCCTGTTTGAGGGGGTACGCCAGAATCCAAAATGCCGCTTTTATGAATTTCACTTTTGTCACTCTGTACCAATGTGTCTCGTGGCCTTCCATCACAGGAGGAATGAACTAGCGCTCCCGGCAACAAAAATGGGACATTTTTCAAAGAAAATATTCCTACTTAATCAATATTCCTACTGGTTATATAATCAAATGGTCAAAATTTTCTTAATAAGTCCCATTTTTTAACCAGTTAAATTCTCTTGACTCTTGACGATACAATGATAATACTTTAATTAATAATATGACGATATGATAATTTAACAAGTTGAGTGTGGTGTCGTAGACAAGTCATAGGAGTGCTTAAGTTTCTTCCGGTTTTTAAAATAAGATTTTGCAGTCTTTCCATTTGTAATCTGATTAAAATACAGATCTATATTTCGTTTCGTTTTTTATACTTTCGATGGCCTGCACTACATGAAGATCTAACAAGTTATAGAAGGAGTTCAAGTCAGGGCTGAAACGAGCGGCTTTTGACCCTTAGACGTCAAAAATTAATTATTCAATTCTATACAGCCACATTTCAGTGTGTGTGTGCAGTCTGAGTCTGTTCAACAATTGGCTTGTGAACAAGAGAATGTTTTTTCAAATATGGTGTGAATCATTGTGGAATAAAAGAACAGACACCTAATATTCAGTGTTTTTCGTCCGGTCATTTCCGAGTTACCCCCCTTTTTGATTTCATTCCTAAGTTATCTCCCTTTTGATACATATAGATAAAATAAAACCAAGTACGAACTATCCAAACCATTAGTCAAAATTAGTCCTAAATAAGGGTCGAGGCAAAATAGTGTAATCGGCAAAATACACGACAAATTTGATGAAAACTGTATTCTGTAGTATGCTGACAATATAACAGGTCCAACGACATAATAATTTCCCATGTCTGTTTAGTTGGTTATTCTATTAGATCATGCTTTTATCTTGGAGGGAGGGGGAAATGCAGTTTAGCATCCACTCGTCACAAATGAAATGAAATGGGGTTTAAAGACCTACTGTTCTGCTCAGAACTGGGTTAATGAAGACGGGCATATGCGACACAGTGTGCTATAAGGGAAATTTGGCCCAGACAGCGGCACTACGGTCTACTCTTATATGGAATTCCAACTGTCAAGGAATCTTTTATGTGCACGCCAATGTATGCACAGGACCTCGTTTTTTTGTCCCATTTGTCGAGTGCTCCATCCTGTATCACTGACAAGGGGGAACCGTGCTGGAAAATCTGGATGAACTTTCTTGGCTAGCGTTCTTGCACCTTACCCACTTAGCCATCGTGACTCCCACACTCGTCACAAACTAGGTCATTTTGACACTAATATTTGGTTCAGTTTAATTTCGCTTGCACATAGGGGTCTTTAGCCTTGGGAGAAAACTGGAGGACCGAGAGAAAACCCACGAGGTTGGGCAGGCGAAACTACTCCTTGTCACGTACAAACGAGGGAATCAAAACCACGCCAGTTGACTCAATAACAGACCTCATGAATACTTATGATACATAAGGCCATCCGCCCCTCTCCTTTTTGTTTTGAAACACGGCACCTTTAGTTCCCTATTTAAATCCTTACCAATGACATTTATACAATATACCTTCTTTGCAGTCTTAATAATTTGAAACACAGCACCTTTAGTTCCCTATTCAAATCCTTACCAATGACATTTATACAATATACCTTCTTTGCAGTCTTAATAACTATTATGCTATATACAGTCAGCTACTTTATCTAGAAGTGACTCTTCATTAGGAAAAGCTAATGTGTGATTAACAGTTAATAATAGAGTTTAGTCGGAAAGATATATTGGCCAATGAATGCTTCTTTAAGGTACTAGCTTGCGACATGTGTTGGACGAGATAGTTCCTCATTATTTTCCAGTGTGCTGCTAGAAAAACCATAGTTCTGTGTACACATTGGCATGCAAATAAAACAATCCCAGACAGTTGGGATCCCAATTGCATTTCCCTCGTTGGAGCAGAAAGGTACTCTTTAAAACATTCGATGTGACTGCGATCGTTTTTACCCGAAATTGATTGTTTCCCAGAAAGCTTATACAATTTGCTACCAGATGGCGCCATTAACTGGGGTTCTTGGAAAAAGTTACTTAGATCGTTCTTCCCCTGGACTCTTCATTTTATTCATTCATTGTGTACTTACGGTATTATCAAAAATACAGTTAAATGATGTTATACTTGGATGTGAACTTATTTTCATTACTTCAAATCCTTACCAATCAACCGTAGCAAAGATAAATTTGTTAAAATTATACTTTGAATGTGCTTAACAAGTTCTATGACATATGTAAAATGGGTCCTTTTATGTATATTACAGACTGCTGGTTTACAGTTTTCAAGGCAACATAATAAAGATCATCCTGGTGATGTGAAGTTTCAAATTGAGATAACTGAAACACAAGCAAAGTATGTAGAATTTATGGGGCTGGGGGTGAGAATTGTGCACCAATATCAATAGTTGCCATCCTTAGCCGAGATAATCCATTCAGAATTGAGCCCTTTGGACGCTAAGGGCAAAAATTGGACGTGGCTCTGCCCCTGGTGGTCAGGGCTGGCACCAAAATCATTAGGTGCCACCCTTAGGTTATAAGAAATACATATGCCAAGTACCAAGCTGATCTATTCAGAATTGCAGCATCTATACAATAAACACAAAAATTGGACGTGGCTCTGCCCCTGGGGGCGGGACATGCAATTGTTGTCCTTGGGCTGTAAGGAATACATAACCTAAGTGCAAAGACGATCCATTCAGAATAGTGGTAGTAGGTAACACATAGAGACACAGAGATAAAATGGATGTGGCTCTGCCCCTGGGGGTCGGGACATGCATTTGTTGTCCTTGGGCTCTATGGAATACAGCCGATCCATTAAGAATCATTGTCTGTAGGCAACACTCAGAGATGCACATTAAAAAATCGGTGTGGCTCTGCCCTTGGGGGTTGGGCGGTCACCAAAAAAACAATAGGGATCATCCTTAGGGTATAAGGAATAAGTATGAACAGTTTTCAATACGATTGATTAATAATTGTGGCCTTAGACAACACACAGATACACAAAAAGAAAATGGGTGTTGCTCCCCCAGGGGGTTTGGCATGCACCACAAACAATAAGGATGTTCCAAAGGGTACAAAGAATAAGTATCAAAAGTTTCATGATGATATGTTAAGAAATGCAGCCTGCACCCAAAAAAAATCCAAACAAATACATGAAATGGGCGTGGCTCTTCCCCTGGGGGTAAGGCATGCACCAAAAACAATAGGCATCATCCTTAGGGTATAAGGAATAAGAATTTTGGCCTGTAGGCGACGTACAGGGGCGAGGGAATAAAACGTCCACATGTGAACCTATAAAAAGAATTGACGGTCACTAGATCGAGAAAACTAACAAATTAGAAAAAGTCAGTACATTACCATGTTTTTATTAAGAAAGGAATAAAAACAAGGGAATGCACAGGCCTTTTCTATTTTTATCATTTTCTTCTTTTGAATTGTCTTGTCACAGCCTCACATAAAACTTTCTAATCTTCAACAGAATTATCAGCAAAATGAAATTTAGCTGTGGGTCGGTCTGTTATTGCTTGTTACTCATCAGTCAGTTATATAGAAGGATAACTCCTGTTTGTCGTTTCTGGCGTTTTTCCAAATATTCCTTACACATCTACCATAGCAATGATCTGTGTTAAAATTACATTTGGAATGTGTTTAACCAATTCTGTCACATAATGTAATAATGGACGCCACCAATACTGTCCTTTAAACTGGCTCTATCGCTTGTCATAATTGCCATACACAAACATTGTCCTTTAGCAAAACAGAGAAACTTGTAGAATTTCACGAATTTCATGAGTTATGGCCCTTGTTTTACGTAAAACATAGAAGTCTCTCAAATTTTCACCGTATCCATTAATTTCTTCTAGAGTTACGGTCCTTGTTTTACTTTGTCTTTGAAATGGGGTTTAAAATCCTTTTCTTCTGCACCTAACCTGGTCTAATGAAGATGGGTTTACGCCATACAGTGTGCTATAAGGGAAATTTTGCCCGGGCAGCGGCGCAACGGCTTATTCTTATATCAAATGCCAACTTCCAAGGGATATTTTAAGTGCATGCCAATGTGTACATGGGACCTCGGTGTTTCGTCCTTGTCAGGCCCTCCGTCCTGCATCATTGACAAGTGGAAACCACACCGGACAATCGAGATGAACACCCAACCTCCAGGCTAGCGAGCCAGCGTCTTACCCATTTAGCAACATGATCCCCTGTTTCACTTTGTAGAAACTTGTGAACACTCGAACCCCCAAGAGTTATTGTCCGATCTGTATTGCGTTATTAAAATTAGAAAAGCAAAGGCAGTTGGAACAGAACAGTAGGATGATAAACCCCATTTCATTTCATTCCAGTAAAACAAAGAAGCCTATTGAATTTCAACCATTTCAGCAGTTATTTCAAGAAGTATGCCCCTGTGGTAAAGTGTTATCAGTGTCTTATAAATACACTACAAAAAAAGATATGCAAAAACTTTTGTCAACAGCCTACTGTTCTTCTCCGACAGAGTAAATAAAGACAGGCATTCTGCCATACCGTGTGATATGAGGGAAATTGTTCGGGGTAGCAGCACTATGGCCTACTCTTATACTGAGTTCAGTTTTTCGACTGAACAGCTGTTCTTGTCAGACCCTCCTTTCTGCGCCACTGGCAAGGGGGAAACCAAGGCTGTAAATCCTGTTGAACTTGCTCGGCAAATGCAGGAATCGAACTCATGACCTCCAGATGAGCCAGTGTCTTACCCACCTGCCATGGGCGTATGTTTCATTGTCTGGAAATCTTTCAAAATTCAAATCAATTCGATTTCTTTTAATTTTGAAGAGAGAGAGAGAGAAATGGGGTTTAACGTCCACTCGACACAAACTAGGTCATTTCGGGACTAACATATGGTTTCAATTTTATTTCAATAATTCGCTTGCGCGTAGGGGTCTTTAGCAGTGGGAGGAAACCGGAGTGCCCGGAGGAAACCCACGAGGTTGAGAAGGCGCCCCTATCTCCATGCCACATATGCTCACACCAGGGATCGAAACCACAGCCGCAAGCCAGAGGTGACCGTCCAGCTAGAGGTTGAAGCGTGGCACTCTAGACCACTAGGCCATCCCAACCCCCCAATTTTGAAGAGACTATTTTATAAAAATGCCGCGCCCTGTTAATAGTTTTCTGTCTTCATTAGCCCAGTTCGGAGCAGATGAGTAGGACGTTAAACCCCATTTCATTTCATTTTTATTTGAATGTTTCATAAATTTTAAACAAATTATGCATTTTTTTTTATCCAATTCACAGTTTAATGGAGGTGGTAGAAAACATCAATGAAATCTTAGAAGACATAAAATATGAGTCTGAAGATTTATACTTAGAGAATTATAAAGAACAAGCTAACAGTCAGGTTGATGTCTCCGCTGAAATCCACAAATAAATATATAATACATTATTTAATTGCACATTGATCTTTTTCTGGAAAAAAATTATTTCTATATTTCGCTTGCGCCTAAGGGTCTTTTCCATTGGGAGGAAACCGAGAGACCCTGAGAAAACTCGCGAGATTAGACAGGCGACCCTACTCCTTGTCACGTACAACCGGGGATTCGAAACCATGCCAGTTGATTCAGTGGCAGGCTTTATGATACAACGCGGGTGTTAACCATTCGGCCACCCAACCCCCTCTATATAAAGATCGCATGGGTTCATTCTATTATTTGACTGGAATCAAATATCTTAATTATAATGAATATGATTCACTTGATTAAATTATTTGTTTTAAAGGCAAAAGGTAGCTTTCCAGGCAACTAAACGTGCGCCCACAGCAGCGAAATCGCCTGTGAGGTCAACAAGAGTTGTCGGGTATTTATTATTTTGAAGTTAATTGGGGGCCTTTACAAGACAATTTCATACAGATCAGATTATGATACGAGGGGGGAGTCAATAAGTTGAAAGATCGAAACCACAGCCGCACGCCAGAGGAGACCGGCCAGCTAGAGGTCGAAGCGCGGCACTCTAGACCACTAGGCCATCCCAACCCCCCAAATTATTGTATAGTAACAACTGTCTTGTAATGGTCGTACGGGATATCTAATATATAAACAATCTACCTTGTACTGGATATACTATATTATATTGGTTTCCCCTGGTCAGTGATGCAGGACGGAAGGGTTGGTATGGACAGCTTCTCTAGCCTTTTGGATGGGATGAATACACATTACCATGCAGGTTAAAGATCCCTTGGCAGTTGGAATTAGACATAAGAGTAGGCCGTAGCGCCGCAACATTTCCCCCATAACACACTGTATGGCGTATGTCCGTCGTCATTAGCCCTGGTTAGGAGGAGAACAGTAGGACGTTAAACCCCGATTAAGCAATACAAACTTCTGTAGTTGGTTTTACCACAAACAAATAAATAAAAGTGGTAAGCTTACTGCTTACTTCTATGGACCGGCATATTTAGCGTTAACGTTCACTTGAGACTAACTAGGTTCTTTTGTAACTAACATATGATTTAATGGTTTAATTACCATAGTTCGACATATTCCTGAAGCAATGGCCCGAGAAATCCCTCTCTGACCATTGCTGGAATAGCGTCTGTTTCTTGAACTTATGCGGGAGTGTGTCTATTCTTTCCGTTCAATGAAAGCTATCACTTTAGTACAGCAACATGACAGTCCTTCGTATAATCTGGGTCTTCTCTAAAACTTTGGACAGTGATTTAAGGTATTCAAAACGGTGAAAGTATGTTCGTTTCGAAACAGTATTGTTTACATTTCATTCGACTTGATAGCCTCGTTTGTCACGCAATTAGTTTTACTGCAGTATTCTGCTATGCACGGGTTAATTAGGCATAATAAAATCGTGAGTCATGACGTATACGTTATGTAAACATAATTGGTCCAGTATTGGCAGCTCGTGATTGGTTGGTAGACGGACTACTGATCAATCAAAATTTAACACAACAATATCCACTGTGTGTAGCAGTGTGTAGTTGGATTACCTCTAATCAGACGCAACACTGCGCGGAGTATGGGATTTAATATCCCATTTGATTTTAAGATCGATCTGAGGTGTTCCGCGTTAGGCGGTATTCTACAGTTAGTGTGTATCTGTCGTGTGTGTGATCTCAAAAGGCAAAAATATGATTGTGTGTATCAAGTCCGCAGTTAGTGTTTATTGTACAGCGAGTGTATCAAGTCCTCGGTTAACCGATTTCAGCCATACACATCATATACGGTCACGTGGGAGAAATACGTTTTAATTTCTGCTATATCTTAAATTTATAACCATTTTGAACCCGTGCGATATTTAAAAAATCTGTCCATATATTCATTACATTATTTCTGTCTGAAATTTCGAAATTTTTATCTGGCTAAACATAAAATAAGATTATTGTCGAAATAATAAGCGTAAATTTAAAAAAAAAAACAACAGCAATTGAAATATTAGTAAGTCGCGGAATTTGAAGTAGTGACACCTGTTAGGACGTATTAAATGTCTTATATAATGTGTAGATACCACTGGACAATTTTTGCCTTGCAGATGTACTACAGAAAAAAAAAATGTGAACCCCGGGAGGCGTCGGGAACAGGTTTACCGCTTACTCAACGGGAGAACTGACAGGAAAACAAGCCGGGAAGGCATCAACGGAGCATTCCAGATCCACAAGGAAACTCCGGGGATGATTTGCCTTGTTTCAGGAACAGGGTTAGGCGTGGGGACAGGTTTGTCGGTGTCCCAGGCAAGCTCCTGGGGCATAGCTAGCCTTGTGGAGAACTGCGAAAAGTTTCAATGCTTGCATTGTCAGACCGGGGGGCATTCCCGGATCTTTCCAGACCCACAAGGAAACTCCGGGGCATCAGCGAAGCATGTGAGATGTCTTGCCTAAGTGTCAGGGGACTTTTGAGGATATTTAAATCGGGTGACTCTGGAATAGTATTTTGCAGAAGTTTCGGGGAAGTATCGAACAAAATATCGGCCTAATTTTCAATACAAACTTTGAAATTTTTCGCAGTAATCCCGAGGCCACCCGGTGGTTCCTTCTGGCTTGCGACGACCCCCCAATCTTCCCCAAAGCATGTCATGCTGACTTATCAGGGGCCCTTTGAGGATATTTCATTCGGGGATGCTACGGAAAAAGAAATACTTCGCTGAAGTTTCACGACGACGGCCTGTGTCATAAACGTACCATCCTAGTGTGACAAAAAAAGAGACCGATCGAGAAGATCACCGGTGGTTCCGGTGCTGACGACCGAAACTCTTTGAACGTGCCCGCTCGCTCGTTCTCCGTGTCTCTCTCTCCGCCGAGCCACGGAGGAGAGGAGGGAAAGAGATGAGCGGGGAGGGAGGATCGCGAAACACGTACCGACAAGAAAGAAGCCACAACCGTAGCCATGCATCTCCCACCCGCCAAGGACAAGCCTCCTAGCGTCTGAAGTAGAGGAAGAGCGACCTGTTGAAACGGTAAAGTTTCGATGGTTAGTGTTCCGTCATCTCTCACACAGAGGAGAAAGAGACCGAAGATACGGTAATGATGCTTCAGAAGGTTCACCTTCGGAAACATTCTATCGGAGGTAGCGACCGGCGGTGTGTACAAAAGGCAGGGACTTAATCGGCGCCAGCTGATGACGGGCGCCTACTCGGAATTCCTCGTTCACGAAGTTGCAAGCCTTGATTCCCAGCACAAAGACCATTGGCACGGTTAACCCGTTGTAGACGAGACTGTCCCCGAAGGAACAATCCCAACCTCCCCCTCACGGACGGGATCCTCGTCTGACCATAGGTACTTGCGCTTTACTCTTCTCCCCGCCCGGTACGCTCGCCCCCCTCCGTTCCTCTCGAACCCTAGCTCTCCGGCGAAACCGAAAGCAAAAGCGACGTCACCAAGTTGACCGGACCACCCTCCGGAAAAGAGCATCCCCACTTATTCCAACGACGAAATATTCAGGCTAGGGGTTTTAGCCTGCCTTTAGCACTCTTAATGTTTTCAAGGTAAACAGAAAATGCGGCGGGTTCTATCCCGCGAAGGAGAAAGACGAGGCAGGAACGACACAGGCTATTGGAGCTGGAATTACCGCGGCTGCTTGCACCAGGCTTGCCCTATAATAGCTCCTCGCGCGCTCTTTTAAATTGCGCTCATTTATCCTGTGGCGACCATGAAATGGCCGCACCACCTTATTTTTCGTAAGTGGCGCGCCTGCTGTCCTCCTTGAGGGTGGTAGCCGTTTCGCAGGCTTCCTCTCCGGATTCGAACCCTGATTCCGCGTTACCCGTCAACAGGTAGGCAGGTCGCCGTCCATCGCCAATTGATGGGACAGACATTTCATGGCAAGGACGTCGGGGGCCCGGAAAGACCGTGCGTTTGGCACAATTATTTGGATTTCAACACTTGTCGCTTCGCCCCGTCGCTACTTTTAATGGTAGCTTCGCAGGCTACGGCGATCTGGTATAGAAGATAAATGCCGAGAAACGAAAATGTGCATGCAGTTTCGGCTCGCTTCCCGAAAGGAACAAGCCTGAACGTTAACTTCAATGGCTTCACTGGCAGGATCAACCATATAGCCTTCACGAGTTCGAGTGAGAACCACGAGTAAACGCCCCCAGTCGCAGGCACCCGTCTCCCTTTGCCCTACTCCTCCGAAAGTAACTTGAGCAACAGAAAAGAGGGGACGAGATGGGGGGCGGGGGCGAAAGAGCGGGAGGACAGTAGCCAGGACTGAACATCGCCGACCTTGTTCGCTGAGCAACCCCAGACGACGAGAGAGACCCGAAGACCGCAAAGTCGTCCGGCGATTGAGCTAGGTTGAGACAAGACGGGCTACAGGAGACCAGCTCGAGCACGCCGCGGGCCGAAAATCGGGGGTAGTAGTCGCGACTCGCTGATTTGACAATCGAACGAGCCAGCCTGTCCTGCCGTGTAAGTGTACACCGGAACGTTTCGGGTCTGCCGGGAGGGAGGGAGAAATCAATCTCCGCCGACCGCCGCGAGCTGTGACCGGGCGCCGAGGGGTCGTCGTCCCCGTGTCCTTCTCGCCCCCTGTCTCCTTACAACCTTGAATCGTACGAAGACGGGACGAGAGATCGGGCTAAACGAGCCCCGCCTTTCGACCGCTTTGCTGCCTGAGAGAGAGAACCGGGTATACTTCAATATATAAGCTTGACATTTCAAAAGTCAACTTGACTTTTGAAATGTCAACATGACTTTTCAAATGGCAACATGATTTTTCAAATGTCAACATGACTTGTCAAATGTCAACATGACTTGTCAAATTTCAACATGACTTGTCAAATTTCAACATGACTTTTCAAATTTCAACATGACTTTTCAAATTTCAACATGACTTTTCAAATGTCAACTTGACTTTTCAAGTAAAATTAGTTTTATCTAACTTTTTACCCTCAATCGAAGGGCGATCCTCAGACGTAAAGTGTTTCTTACACATCAAGTTAGTGCCTTTGAAATTCATGGTCATATCTTGAAGATTCACATTAATGTCTTTAAAAGTAAGTAACAGCTTGTTGATAATTAAATTATGATCCGTTTTGGGATTATCGTTTGTTGTAATATTACAGCATTAGAGAGTTTGTACACACCGCATTGGTATACACTTCTAACGTCCTCGAATGTGAGTGTGTGTGTACTCGGTTGTTAGTTTTCACCATACACAAAGTCCCCATTTGTCGGTATTAAAACATAATGTGCGTCCTCGGTTGGTCACATTAATAAATAACTGTTATATAGCGGTATTATGCACCGAACATCAATTATAAAAGGTTAATTTGTCTTTTTATCCCCTATGTGGTCAAAGGGGGGACAAAAAATTAGTTATTTAAAGGTTTAAGACCACAGTGAGTTTGAAGTCCAGAGGTCCTCGATTGGTTACATACACTCTGTAAGACCTCAGTCAGATTAGTTTAGAAAATTAAAAGTTTCAAATGGCTGAATCAATAAAAAAATGTTTTTTATTGGGCTGCTTCTGTGTTCAAAGGGGACCTGTTCTCGGATATGGAGTGTTGAACCAACTCAATTTATATTATTGGCATACACCTGTAACGTCCTCGGATGTGAGTGTGTATGTACTCGGTTACTGGTGTTCACCATACACAAAGTCCCCATTTGACGGTATTAAACATAATGTGCGTCCTCGGTTGATCACATTAATAAATAAACGACTGTTCTACTACGATATTGTACCATGCATCAATTTTAAACAGTTATATTGATTTTTTCACATGTGTGGTCAAAGGGGAGACAAAACTGTACTTATTTACAGGTTAAAGACCACAATAAGCGTCAAGTCCACAGTATGGTAGTATAGAGCAAAATGACCTGGTTTGGCGGTGTTCCCAACACACACCATGTGTGTCCTCGATTAGGTGTATCTAGCATAGGGACTCGTTCGGCCGTATTTCCCCAAATATTCGCAAACTCCCGTGTGTCTGCATTTCTTCTGTAAAAAGTCAAATGCATAAAATATATGAATTGAGGTATAATTTATACCTTTCCATAATCCTTTGATGTAATAGAGTTCAGAAATAATGATTTTTTTCAGCTACATGCAATATTTATCAAGACCTCGATTAGGAGGATCCAGTCAAAGTCCTCGATTTACACCATATGCATGTATGTGTGTGTATGTATGTATGTATGTGTGTGTGTGTGTGTGTGTGTGTGTGTGTGCGTATGTAAATGGTGGAAAACGAGGACACACACGTGGATACACACCTTCTTATTGAGGACTTGGGTCGAATCGAGGACGCGCTCGGTCTACCGAGGACGTCCTCGGTTAGAACTGACTTGCTGAGGATGTTTAGGAGAGCCTAAATATAGAGATATATCTGAAATTCTTGTAATTCTATTTTTTTCCTCGGTTGACGGTACAGTACATGTAGGGTGTGTTGTGTGATAGCCTAAAAATTTATGGTGTGTATTCTCTTGAAAATCTACGTCCTCGTTCATTTGAATATGTACATGTTTGGAGCATTGTCCTCGATAGAGCTGTTTTGAACGTGTACACACAATCACGTGATCATTACGTTACGTCCTTATAAAATGGCGGATTGTTTTTTGATTGAAAGTTTATTTCTCTTAAGTTAACTCCTCTACGTGACAATTGTCGACCTGGTCTTGATATTGTTACACGGACGCCGATTACATACCAATCCAACCGTTTTTATATGCCCACATAGAAATGTGGACGTATATTGCCGTCGCCCCCGTCCGTCCGTCGGTCCGTCCGTCCGTCCATCCATCGTCCACAATTTTTTGTGAACGCACTAGAGGCCAGGGTTAATATCCGATTGACTTTAAATTTATACATAGTGTTTAAGTGTTTAAGGTCATGAGACGAAGAAGCCTATTGATTTTCAGCTATATCCGATAATTACTGCCAGAGTTATGACCCTTGATCACTTTGAAAAATCTTGTGAACGCTCTGGAGGCTAAAGTTAATATCCGATTGACCTTAAATTTATACACAGTGTTTAAGGTCATGACACGAAGAAGCCTTTTGATTTTCAGCGATTTCCGATAATTACTGACAGAGTTATGACCCTTGATCACTTTGAAAAATCTTGTGAACGCTCTAGAGGCTAAAGTTAATATTGGATTGACTTTAAATTTATACACAGTGTTCAAGGTCATGATACGAAGAAGCCTATTGATTTTCAGCAATATCCGATAATTACTGCCAGAGTTATGACCCTTGATCACTTTGAAAAATCTTGTGAATGATCAAGAGGCTAAAGTTAATATCCGATTGACTTTAAATTTATACACAGTGTTTAAGGTCATAAGACGAAGAAGCCTATTGATTTTCACGGATTTCCGATAATTAGTGCCAGAGTTATGGCCCTTGATCACTTTGAAAAATCTTGTGGATGCTCTAGAGGACAAAAATGATGTCCGATTGACTTCAAATTTATACACGGTGTTTAAGGTCATGAGACGAAGAAGCCTTTTGATTTTCAGCGATTTCTGATAATTAGTGCCAGAGTTGTGTCCCTTGATCACTTCAAAAAATCTTGTGGATGCTCTAGAGGCCAAAGTTAATATCTGATTGACTTTAAATTTATACACGGTGTTTAAGGTCATGAGACGAAGAAGCCTATTGATTTTCATCGATCTCTGATAATTATTGCCAGAGTTATGGCCCTTGATCATATCAAAAAATCCTGTGGACGCTCTAGAGGCCAAAGTTAATATCCGATTGACTTTAAATTTACACACACTGTTTAAGGTCATGAGACGAAGAAACCTACTGATTTTCAGCGATTTCAAATAATTACTTCCAGAGTTATCTCCCTTGATCACTTCAAAAAACCTTGTGACACTATAGATGCCAAACTTATCATCCGATTGACTTCAGATTGATACACAGAGTTTAAGTATTTTGATTTTCAATGAATTTTGATAACTGAACAGCTAAATCCATGATATTAAATATTTCCTATACTAATTGTTAGCGTGGGGCAAAACTTTATAAAAAGCTAACAAATTCTAATGATTTTCAGATAATTACATAATGAGTTGTTACTCTTAATCAGATTTTAGTGTATTACAAATGTTTCATCCCCCCAAAAAGTAAAAATATGCAACAACCCTTGTTGACTGCCCGGACAATTAAGCTGCTGTGGGCGTATGTTTCGTTGCCTGGCAACCTATCTTTATATACTGTCCTCGATTGACTGGACCGATGTTTAATATAAATGTGTTTAATAACATCTGACATCGGCCCCACCTACCGAGGACAGATAGCGTCCCTAGTTGTTCATAAAAGAACCAAAGTGTCCTCTATCTGTAGTAATTGGACACACACACGCGCGTGTGACTAAAGTCTTTAATATATTTTGAAACTGTCTGGTTAAGTAAGATTTCGGCTATACTGATAAAATTTCGAACTTTTCATTGGCATAAGTAAGCCTGGTAACAGACCAATCAGCTATTTATTAAATAATGTCATTGGTTAGGGGAACAATTATAGTGCCAGTGTGTTCAGTGGTATCGGACATTGGCCCCACCTTTAATAATGATAGGTAATTTTGTAACTTATAATATTGACCAGTCATCAGAGAACAAAATTAAATCGAATGTGGTCAAATGGGAGAAACATGGGGCTTTTTCAGGAAGACAGATCACGCCTACGATCGGTAATACATGAATCGATATATCCTCGATTTATTTTAATCCTGCACACACGTTTGTCCTCAATTTCTATGATTCGAACAGTTGTATGTCCACACTTTACAATGACAATGTCAAATGCATCAATATGTCCTCGATTTATAGTAATCCTTCACACACACGCACACACGTGAGTTTCCCCAGAATTAAATTTTTAACCCCGGTACTTGAGGTATTTAATTGAGACATTTATTTTTTAATTTGACACTGTTTTTTTTTTCTTTCAAATACATTATTGCCAGTCTAGTCTTGATATTGTTACACAGAAACCGATAACACAAATCCAACGGTTTGTTAAATACTGTCCTCGATAAGCTGGACCGATGTTTAATGCATATGTGTTTAATAACGTCTGACATCGGCCCTACCAACCGAGGACAGATAACGTCCACGGTTGTTAATAAAAGAATCAAAATGTCCTCTATCTGTATTAATCGTACTCACAAGCGCGTGATGGCGTACCATACTCCTCACAGTGTTTCGTTTGGTTAAACCCACTTAACACTGCTGTATTTGAAGCAAATTTATATTGCAAATTATTACTGGTAAAAAAATCCGATTAACAACTACATAACAATATCATTACGCTTTAAACAGAGCTCCAAATTGGACAAAATAAATTATGTCTATATAACGTTACGTCGTGTTTCGCGGTTTTATTATACCCAATTAACCAATGCATAACAGAGTGTTGCAAAAAAGTTATTGCGTGACAAACGAAGCTATCTAAACGGATTCAATACCATAAATCACTGTTCAAAGTTTCAGGGAAGACCCGAGATTAAACGAACGGCTGCTATGTTGTTGGTCAACAATGACCAGAGACGGAGTTCTTAGACCATTGCTTCAGGAAGAATAATACGGTGGCTTACCTGAATCCCAAACAACCGCCGCATATGGATTTTTAAACATCTGTTTCTGTTTTAAGCCAAGAGTAAATCAACTTTCATTTTCCAATCGTTTTCTAACCGAAATCTCACTCTATGCAGACCTGAATTCCAACCATCCGATCGGACTGTTGCAGCTGCATTAACAAATAATAATTGATGCCCGAAAAAAGTGGCACAAAGTAGAGTGGCTCCAGACAGAATGTTTTAATCCATAGTCAATTTAGTACTAATTCGCTGTACTCAATTAAAATATAAGAAAATTACGTATTTTATCTGATTTCGAGCACTCTATTTTGCCAACCAGATAATATTATTTTTTTTCACTTTACCCGTCTGCCCAAACGGCCAGATTGCCTATGGGGCTCTCCCCCACCCCCTCGAAAATAGTGTTTCCACCTGAAAATGACGGAAAATTTCAATTTTGATGCCGATTTCGCATTACTCGCGTATTATGATATTTTGATATGACAATTATAACATTTGAAGGAAATAACTGACTTTAACATACCTATAATAATTTATAAGAAAAATGAAAAGTTCGGAATCGGGTTAGGATGCGAGACTTTTGAAGATTATCACGCAGTTTTGGGTGCCCAATACATTAGTGGGCGCCTAACCAATATTATGGCAGCCCAAGAACACGCAATTAAGGGTGCCCCTCCGGGATGAGGAACCCCACGAAACATGCCGTTTGTATTTTGAAGATTATCACGCCGTTTTGGGCCCCAATTCATTCATGGGTGCCTAACCAATCTCATTAGCATTATATTAATGGCGCCCGTGATCTCGGCATTATGGGCGCTCCCCTGATCAATAAGGCATCCCACATGATCAAGTCATGGGCGCCCAACCAATCTGATTCGCCATTATGCACTAGTTGTGGGCACCCCACCAATCATGTACGCCTCTCTGGGATAAGGTGCACCACAGATCAAAGCCTTTTGCGCGCCCCATCAGTTGTTAATTGACATTGGTTGTGCGCCAATCTTGTCGTGGGCGCCCTACCAAAGTCACTCGGCTATACGTGGCGCCATACCAATATGGGGACGTTGGTCGTTGGCCTCGTATTGCGTCCTTTGGCGCCCATTGAGGGAGCCGATATTTCCCTACCAGACACACGTTTGTCCTCATTTTCTATCATTCGAACAGTTGTCTGTCCACATTTCTCAATGATAATGTCAAATAGAGTGTATCCCGTATTATAATCATGTTTTAGTATATATTTTTGTAATTTGTAATAGTGTCCAGTCTTCAGAGAATGAAAATTTGTTCGACATGTGGTCAAAGGGGAGACAACACGTACGTCCACGATTGTTAATACATGAATCAATATGTCCTCAAATTTATAGTAATCCCCCCCCCATACACACGTGTGTTTGCTCAGAATTATAGTTTTCAACCCCGGTACTTGATGTATTTGATACTGTCTTTTTTTAAAATTTCAAATACATTATTGCCAGTCTGATCTTGATATTATTACAAAGAACGCCGATAAAAGATCATTCCAACCATTTTTATATACTACTCTCGATTAGCTGGACCGATGTTTAATGTAAATGTGTTTAATAGCATCTGACATCGGTCCCACCTACCGAGGACAGATAACGTCCGCAGTTGTTCATAAAAGAACCAAAATGTCCTCTATCTGTAGTAATTGGACACACACGCGTGTATGACTAAACTCTTCAATATATTTTGGGAAGTGTCTGGTCAAGTAAGATTTTGGCTTTATTGATGAATTTCAGAACTTGTTGTTGGAATAAATAGACCTGTAACAGACCAATCAGCGTTTTATCAAATAATGTCCTCGGTGATGGGGACCGATGTTTAGTGCCAGTGTGTTCAGTGGTATCAGACAATGGCCCCACTTTTAGTTATGATATTTAATTTTGTAATTTATAATATTGACCAGTCATCAGAGAACGTAATTGATTATGTAGTCAAATGGGGGAAAAAATGGGGCTTTTCAGGTAGGCAGATCACGCTTACGATTGGTAATACATGAATCGATATGTCCTTGATTTATTTTAATCCTACACACACACACCCATTTGTCCTCATTTGCTATCATTCGAACAGTTATGTGTCCACACTTTACCATGGCAGTGTCAAAGGGGATGTATCCGGTACTATAATCATAATTTGATAAATATTTTTGTAATTTATAATATTGGCTTGTCTTCATGGAACGAGATTTGTTCGACATGTGGTCAAAGGGGAGACAACACGTACGTCCACGATTGGTAATACATAAATCAATATGTCCTCGGTTTATAGTAATCCAACTCACACACATTTGTGTTTCTTTAGAATTATAATTTTTAACCCCAATACTTTAGATATTTGACTCTGTTTTCTTTTTAAATTAAACTACATTATTGGCAGTGTAGACTTGATATTGATACACTGAAAGCCGAGAACAGACCAGTCCAACCATTTGAAAAATAATGTCCTCGATTAGCGGGACCGCTGTTTAATGCACATGTGTTTAATTACATTTGACATCGGCCCCAACTACTGAGGACAGATAACATAAAAGAGCCAAAATGTCCTCTATCTGTAGTAATTGGACACACACGCGGGTGTAACCAAAGTCTTTAATACATTTTGGAACTGTCTGGTTAAGTAAGATTTCGGCTATACTGATGAAATTCCGTACTTGTTGTTGCAATAAATAAACCTGGTAACAGATCAATCAGCGTTTTATCAAATAATATCCACGGTGGAAGTCCGATGTTTAGTTCCAGTGTGTAAAGTGGTATCAGACAATGACCCCATTTTATTAAATTTTGTAATTTACAATACTGACCAGTCATCAGAGAACGTAATTGATTCAAATGTAGGCAGATCACGCTTCCGATTGGTAATACATGAATCGATATGTCCTCGATTTATTTTAATCCTACACACACACCCGTTTGTCCTCATTTGCTATCATTCGAGCAGTTGTGTGTCCACACTTTACCATGGCAATGTCAAGGGGAATGTATCCGGAATTATAATCACAATTTAATAAATATTTTTGTAATTTTTAATATTGGCCTGTCTTCGGAGAACGACATTTGTTCGACATGTGGTCAAAGGGGAGACAACACGTACGTCCACGATTGGTCATACATAAATCAATATGTCCTCGATTTATAGTAATCCAAATCACACACGTGTGTTTCTTTAGAATTATAATTGTTAACCCCAGTACTTTAGGTACTTGACTCTGTTTTTTTTTTTAAAATTCAACTACATTATTGGCAATATAGATTTGATATTGTTACACAAAAGGCCGAGAACAGACCAGTCCAACCATTTGATAAATAATGTCCTCGATTAGCGGGACCGCCGTTTAATGTACATGTGTTTAATGACATCTGACATCGGTCCCACCTAGCGGGGACAGATAACGTCCACAGTTGTTAATAAAAATGTCATATATCTGCAGTAATCCGACACACACTGTACTAATGAACTTCCATCCAATTATCTTTTAATTACAGCCTTCGATTGTTTCTCTTTGGGGGTGGGGGTGGGGATGGAGGGGAATGCCAGTGTTGTCGTGGCGAATTGTTCTGACGTCCCCAATGTATATTATTCTAGTAGTTGTGTGTTAGCCATTTATTGTGAAAATGACACGGATATTGTATGTTACACCTTTTTTCATACAGTCTCGTGTGGTCAATGGAGAGTTAATTCGAGGTTATTTTCACGTAAATCTGTGATGTCCGCGATTGTTAACTCCAGAACTAATGACCTCGTTTTGTAGCATTCCTGTGCACACAAATGGTGTGACCTCGATTATAAGCCTTGTCTCCGTGTCCTCGATATATTCCATGTGTGCACACACACGCGTGTCATTGTTGTAACGTGTGTGTCCTACATTATTCTATAAAAATTCACATACCTAAAATAAACCGATACAGAACTTTAATTTGCAATTTCATGATCAGGTGAAACGGGGTTACTCCAACATGACCCTAATTCTGCTCTCAGAGCATTATTTAACCAGCCCTCGGTATGGGGGGTTGATGCAGCTGTCCTCGTTTTCCACCTTTTACATGTAATGGTGTGTGTGTGTGTGTGTGTGTGTGTGTGTGTGTGTGTCTGTGGTTCGCCTACAGGGCGCAATTCTTCATGGATTTTCTTCAAACTTGGTATACTTATTCCTTATACCCCAAGGAAGATCCCTATTGTTTTGGGGGCATGCCCGACCCCCAGGGGCCGAGCCACGCCCGTTTCTAGTATTTGTTTGTTTGTCGTCTACAGGCCACATTTCTTAACTTATAATCTTGAAACTTTGCATACACATTCTTTGTACCCTAAGGAGCATCCCTATCACTTGGGGTGCATGCCCGACCCCCAGGGCAGAGCCACGCCCATTTTCTTTTCTTGTGTCTTTGTGTCGCCTACAGGGCGCAATTCTTACTGGATTTTCTTCAAACTTGGTATACTTATTCCTTATACTTGGTATACTTATTCCTTATACCCCAAGGAAGATCCCTATTGTTTTTGGTGCATGCCCGACCCCTAGGGGCATAGCCACGCCCATTTCTAGTATTTGTTTGTTTGTCGTCTACAGGCCACATTTCTTAACTTATAATCTTGAAACTTTGCATACACATTCTTTGTACCCTAAGGAACATCCCTATCGTTTGGGGTGCATGCCCAACCCCCAGGGGCAGAGCCATGCCCATTTTCTTTTCGTGTGTCTTTGTGTCGCCTACAGGGCGCAATTCTTACTGGATTTTCTTCAAACTTGGTATACTTACTCTTTATACTCTAAGGATGATCCCTATCGTTTGGGGTGCATGCCCAACCCCCAGGGGCAGAGCCACGCCCATTTCTTTTGTGTGTCTGTCTGTCGCCTACAGGCCGCTATTCTAACTGCATTTTCTTAAAACTTTGTATACTTACTCTTTACACCCTAAGGATGATCCCTATTGTTTTTTGGTGCATGCCCGACCCCCAATGGACAGAGACACGCCCATTCCTTGTATTTATTTGTTTGTCGTCTACAAGCCACATTTGTTAACGTATCATCTTGAAACTTTGAATGCTTATTCTTTGTACCCTAAGGAACATTCCTATCATTTGGGGTGCATGCTCAACCCCCAGGGGCAGAGCCACGCCCATTTTCTTTTTGTGTGTCGCCTACAGGGCGCAATTCGTACTGGATTTTCTTCAAACTTTGTATACTTACTCTTTATACTCTAAGGATGATCCCTATCATTTGGGGTGCGTGCCCAACTCCCAGGGGCAGAGCCACGCCTATTTTCTTTTTGTGTGTCTGTCGCCTACAGGCCGCAATTCTAACTGGATTTTCTTAAAACTTTGTATACTTACTCTTTACACCCTAAGGATGATCCCTATTGTTTTTTGGTGCATGTCCGACCCCCAATGGCAGAGCCACGCCCATTCCTTGTATTTATTTGTTTGTCGTATACAAGCCACATTTCTTAACGTATCATCTTGAAACTTTGAATGCTTATTCTTTGTACCCTAAGGAACATTCCTATCATTTGAGGTGCATGCCCAACCCCCAGGGGCAGAGTCACGCCCATTTTCTTTTTGTGTGTCGCCTACAGGCCACAATTCTTAATTGGTCATCTTGAAACTTAAAATACTTATTCCTTATACCCTAAGGATGATCCCTTTTGTTTTGGGTGCATGCCCGACCCCCGTGGGACAGCAACACCCATTTCTTGTATTTGTTTGTCTGTCGTCTACAGGCTGCATTTCTTAATGTATCATCTTGAAACTTTGAATGCCCATTCTTGGTACCTTAAGGAAGATCTCTATTGTTTTTGGTGCATGCCCGACCCCCAGGGACAGTGCCACGCCCATTTTCTTTTTGTCTGTCTGTCTGTCAGCTACAGGCCACAATTCTTAATCGATCGTCTTGAAAACTTTTTTTATACTTATTCCTTATACCCTAAGGCTGACCACTATTATTTTTGGTGCATGCCGGACCCCCTGGGACAGAGCCACGCCCAATGCTTTTGTGTCGTGTGTTCGCTTACAGGATGCAATTCTTAACAGATCCTTTTAAAACTTTACATAGCTATTCCTTATACCCCAAAGATGATCCGTATTGTTTTTGGTGATTTCCTAACCCCCAGGGGCAGAGCCATGCCCATTTTTACTTCGTGTCTGTGTGTGTTGTCTACAGGCCACGATTCTTAATGGATCGTCTTTAAACTTGGGATATGTATTCCTTATAGCCTAAGGACGTCAACTGCATGTCCCGACTCCCACAGGCAAGACACGCCCAATTTTTGTGTTTGTCGTTTACAGGCCGCAATTCTGAATGAAGCAGCTTGGTACTTGTATTCCTTATAGCCTGAGGGCGTCCACTATTGATTTTGATGAATGTCCCGACCCCCAGGGGCAGGGCCACTCTGAATGGATTATCTTGGTATACTTATTCCTTATACTCTAAGGACGGCAACTATTGATGTTGAGGCACGACCCTCAACGCTAAACAAACCAAACGCCTAGCCTTCTTGACAAAGTACCATATCAATCAAAGCAGGAATGTGGACGTATATTGTAGCGTTAGCGTTATGTTTAAACCCTTTTCTTCAATTCTACACCAAAAAGTCAATAAAAATCGCCATGCAAAAGGGGGAAAAGGGGAAAGGGAGAGAAAGACTAAAAATAACTTTCGCCCTACATTCGTGGGTAACGGCCCATGAATATTTAGTGATCTGTGTCCTATATAGGAGTGAAACTTTAGGTATCACCAAAAGGCCTTTTTATATGCTTCCCATATGTTCTGGCAACACACCGGTGAAAGAAAATCAAAATCAAAGAATAACTGCAAAAATGATGGCCCTTTAAGTATACATGCTGCTTTATGTACAACAGTGCATCTCAGGTCCCTGGGCCTTTTGTGCTAAAATTTAAAAATCTTTCTTATTAAAGGCAGTATTTGAGTTTTGTGAAAAAATAAGACAAGTTATAAACAAATTACACAGAAAACACTCATAATCTGGATTTTTTTTCAAAAATACATTTTTTTACTGCCATGTCATGAAAAATATACAAAATTTACATGTAGCATCTTTCAAAAAACCAATAATTTTCCACTTTTTTTAGATAGTCAGACCTGCAAGTAATATATTTTTGGAAACCCTGGACAATATGCAAACAGAAAAATCACAAATCAGATGCATTGGTTGTAATTATAGAGGTTTGTACTGAAACATGTAACCCCACCCCCTAAATATGTCAATGACTGAATCAATCCTATCTTTGGTTGCAGAGCTAACATTACCAAAGGTATCTGTCTAACAGCTATGTTTTACCATCCCTGGCTAATATATGTACATAAAAACTAAAATAGGTGCAATAAATATGAATTATGGTTAAAAATAGGCCTTTTGGTCTATGACCACCCCTCTCCAACAAAAGGGTCACAGAATACACATTTTTCACGAATTTGGAAATAGTTCAATGTTTTCAACATCTCAAAACTCAGAGGCATCATACAAATCTTTATTGCAATTCTTGTGCTGAATCAAGATGTCTGGACCATTACATCAATTGCCTGGAAAAATGAAGTCAAAAAGGCAGTTATGACAGAGTTGACAACATAAAAGGGGCCTGAAACGGGGAAAAATTAACATTTTACTGCTCTATAAGTAACATAAATGCAACACACACCACCAATCCTTCGTTTTGATAAGAAAATATTGACCATTAAGGTGACATTTACACATCTACACCAGTTCTGTATCAGGGTGTGGTCTTATTGGCCTGACATGTCTCAGGGTTCTAAGTTTGACTTTAAACAAAAAAGGTTAGAAATCCTGGAAATGTACAAAATAACCATTTATTGGTGAAAAATAACATTCCTAGCTGTAATTCAACAACAAATTCCAATTACTAAAATTTAATTGTCAACACAGGTGCAATTAAATCTCTCAAAACACATAAATAAAAAAGGGTGGGGTGGGGCATTTATAGCCTCTCTAAACAGAATGGTGGGATGAAAAATGTCTATAAAGACTGGGATATTGCTTCCTTCATGAAGGAAATGCAAGAATTTAACGTTTCAAAGAGGAAAAAAAATGCTTTTTCTGTCTAAATTGGTGGCAAAATTGAGCCAACCCCTGTTTTGAACATTTTGTACAAACCCATCTGCTGTATATTATTAACTCAGTGTTGCCAATTTTCAATTTTCTGTAGGAAAACTGGAGCTATTTCTAAACCTGACAAACTTATAGATCCCATCTAAGTTACATTAGCAATGGAAATAAGGGCAGTTTTAGAAATTTTGACTCTTTTGAGTAGGCATGAAGGCATTAATTTCTACATCGAAATAGGGGAATCTGGAGTTTTTGTGAATATTCCTCATTTTTAGACAAAATTAGGTGAAATTACAATGTTGTTCACGTTATCTGTGCTTTCTGAGGCTGAATACACCAAAATTGGACATTGAAATATTTTTCTTACTGTTAGAAATTAAATAAAACCTGAAAATTGAGAAATTTGCAGTAAAATCACAATTTCCTCCAAACTTTGATAATTTTTTTTTAAATTGAATATTGTTTGAGTTTTTCTCGTCTCAAAATACTTTATACATATTTTCTGACAATTTAGTCATCATGTTTTCAAAACTAAGGCATATCAGTCACAGCCATGTCATACACAGACAGGCCACAGATCACTAATTATTTCCCCATTGACTTTAATGTTAATTCTCGTCTCTTAGACCGGCTGTAACTTTTTCCCAAATATTCGTTGGGTAGAACGCTTTCTGTCACAGATGGAGCAACATGTGGCAAACTCTGGCCCAAAAGCATGTATGAGGTTCACCATGAAAAACTTGAGATACACAGGCTGGAAGTAGAGACAACCAAACATGCAATTTTCGGCCCTCCCTTTCAACGTAACCAACCTCACAACCATTGTATCCTTCCGCCTCAAAATCATGAATATTCACCAAAACCTGGCAGAAAATGTATTTTTAAACCCTTTTCTTCAATTCTACACCAAATCAACAAAAATCGCCATGCAAAAGGGGGAAAAAGGGAAAGGGAGAGAAAGACTAAAAATAACTTTCGCCCTACATTCGTGGGTAACGGCCCATGAATATTTAGTGATCTGTGTCCATATCAAAGGAACAGAGATCGTGGGGTGATAAACCTATATTTCAAGTTTCATTGAAATCGGATAAAAATTGTGACCTGTAGACTGTTCACAAACAATTGTGGACGGACGGACGGACAGGGGCGACGACAATATACGTCCACATAAAACTGTGGGCGTATAAAAATCGCCTTTTTAGCTTGTGGTCCCCCTGGGAGGTCACAACGATTATCCGATTTTAAAAAACGTTTGATTATATCACCGTTTCACTGTAATGAAAGTTTAGGTCGAATTTCGTAAAAATCAGACCAAAACTGTCGGAAAAAATTGCTGCCGCTATTACGCGAATAGTGTAAATATATGATATATCAAGGTTGTAGACTCTGTAGAGGTCACAATTTTAATCCAATTTTGATGAAATTTGAAATATAAGTTTATAACCCAAAGATCGCAGTTCCTTTCGATATTCGGGCACATTGGACCATAACTTCCTGAATTATGGCCCTTGGTTCTACGAAAAATCATATTTTTTTTACCTTGTGGACCCTATGGAGGTCACAACTTTATTCTTAATTAAAAAAAAAGTTTGACTATATCTCCTTTACACATTAATGATGGTTGAGTTGGAATTTCTTGAAAACCGATAATTGAACAGCAAAATCCATAATATTAAATGTTTCGTATACTTAACGTTTGCAAGGGACAGAACCTTATAAAAACCAAACAAATTCTAATGATTTTCTGATAATTACTTAGTATGCGACACCTCTTGTTGACTGCCCGGACGATTTAGCTGCTGTTGTGCATGTTACGTTGCCTGGCAACCTATTTTTTTTAACTTAAGTTAAATAATGTTTTATGTTATTTTTCATACACAGATACAGACAAATATGGCGGAACCACAGAATCCAGGTAAATAGGCAATAAACGAGTTTTTATATATATATATATATATATATATATATATATATATATATATATATATGATGTCACACAAAATGTGACGTCATTACTTACTGGAAAAGTTGTGCCGATTTGGTAAAAGAATAAAGGATTTTAGAATAATACAAAAATATATATTTAATTTAGAGGTAGATAACTCGTAACTCAGGGATAGTTAACTCATAATCACATGATAATCAGAATAAGTTATTTTCATTTGATTGGCCCTAATGATATTCCGTACATAATGAAGTAAACATTGGGTTGTCTTTTCGAGGATATGCAACAGATATGATTTAAATCTTTCTTTGGCCTCATTATAAAACAGCGCAAACAGCGTTATACAAGTATAGTTATGAAATACAATTGAATGAAATGTTAGTCCCAATTTGATTTGGTTTTTATTCTGATATGTCTCACCTGTAATAAATGTCCATTTGTCTTTTGATTTAGGTAATTTTCCAAAGCACGTGGTCATTTTAAGGACACACAGCGGATGTCTAAGAACTACACTTGCGGACCAAATTGAAAGTGTGACACCCAATCTAAATGCACGTTTTGTTGTTAAGGATTATCAATTGAAGAACATATTAGAAAAGGCCAAGACACAGCCAGAGGATGCTGTATCTGATATAATAGACATAATGAAAGACAGCAAGAAACATTTTGATGATTTTATCCAATGTTTGAATCACATAGAATATAAAGGATTGGTTGAGAAGCTCACAGGTATGTACATATGTATTAAAGTCTCTGTGACGTATGTCCATGCGTGAGTCGTGAATCGAGTATTGGTAAGGGTATTTTTCATTTGTATCTATTCATGCCCAAATTACATTTCCGGGATCGCAGTTTTGATTTAGTCATTTCCTCAGAGGAGTTTGATATTGGCATTGATCAATGAATATTTGAAAAAAAAAAGAGACTATTTGAAGAGCCCAGTGGAAGAACGGTCTAAGTCCCTTTGCCAAACGAACCCCAGTTAATGGCGCCATCTGGTAGCTAATTGTATAAGCTTTCTGTGGAAGAATCAATTTCAGGGAAAAACGATCGGAGTCACATCGAACCAAGGCCCTTCTGCAATGACCTCCCGGACAAATACGTCCATCGTACCCTTTATTTGAACTTAATTTGGCTGAAAAGTGGAAATCAGTTGTTGTACTGGTAATTATGATTTGTATTATTAAACATCATTTTGAAGTTGTAATTAAACCTACTTGTTGTTCTGTTCGTGTCAAGCATTCACGTCCAAAAGTTTGTTTTGCCTTTTATGCGAAAAGACAAAAATATGACTTAGATCGTTCTTCCCCTGGACTCTTCGTTTTGATTTCTGGACCGTAGGCTACTCCCTCCTTTAGCCACCGTTTATGTAATACATATAATCTGCGAATTTACGCCACTGAAAATTTTTATGCATCATAATCAACTCTCTAGACTATCGGATGCTTTAGTTTTCAAAAGATTTTAACATGATCATGATTAACAGTTAATAATTTAATGAATAAAAGGGTAATCAAGACTTACTTTATTATGATAAAATGGTAGCAATGATAATCAAGACTGTTCTGTTAACGGCCATGGCCCCACTCTGTTATGGAAGGAGGGGTGGGAGTGTCTACAATTGTTGTATTTTTGGGGACAAAAACAACCTTTTCAAAAACATGATTGTATTGAATACTTTCTGTTCAAGAGATTCATTTAAATTATTAAAATTTTATACATTCCAAAAATTTCTTTTCAAATTTATTCTGGCCGAAGTTATGACTGTATGAAGATTTCATTTTAGTTTTAACAAAATGTCATTCATTTGAAAGGGCTAAATAATTTCTACATAAGATTGTTTATTATCGTAGCAACGGTACTTGACAACCTATACCTATCCTTGTGATGTGAATATGTCTAATAATAATTTATATAACATTTGAAACCAAAATAAAGAACTGCACTAGGGAGATTTAACTCTTTAAAGAATTTTTAATGAATATAAACATTTGGCATTCGTGGGCGTATAGAGGTCTCTATTGTGGACCCTATAGATGTTACAATTTTTATTGTATTCGTGGGAGTATAGAGGTCTCTGTTGAATTTAAATTGCGTTTTTAGTTTGTGGACCCTATAGATGTCACAATTTTTATCGTATTCGTGGGGGTATAGAGGTCTCTATTGAATTTTAATTGCATTTGAAGCTTGTGAACCCTATAGAGGTCATAATTTGTTATCTTATTGGTGGGCGTATAGAGGTCTCTATTGAATTTAAATTGAATAAATAATTGTCTATCCGATCAAAAATACTAGATGAATTCTGGCGCCATCAAAACATAATAGAGCGGCGTATCGAGCACTCCTGAGAAATGCTGGTGTATATATTTTCTTCAGTTTAATGTGGTCAGGGCAAGACTCTCTATAGGTCAGAATTCTTATTCGATTTTGACGAAACTTGAAATATAGGTTTAGCTCCAAAAGATCTCAGCTGATTTCGATATCGGCATGTATCCGATGGATTATGGCCCCTGATTGTACGAAAAATCACGTTTTTAGCTTCTTCACAATTTTGAATCGATTTTGATGAAACTTGAAATGCAAATTTATAACCCAACGGTCTTGCTTCCGTCCGATATTTGCGCATATCGGATCGTAAAGTCCTGAATTATGGCCACTTTAGCTTGTGGTGCCTCTGGAGGTCACAATTATTATCCGATTTAAAAAAAAACGTCTGAATATATCACCGTTACACTGTAATGAAGGTTGAGTTCAAATGTCGTGAAAATCGGAATGGCCGCCTCTTGTAAAATGTAAAATATGGTTTATCAAGGTTGTGGACCAACTGCAGGTCACAATTTTGTGCCAACTTTTATGAAAATTAAAATGCATGTTCATAACCCACAGATCTTGGTTGCTTTCGATATTCGCACTATCGGATCTTAACTTCCTGAGTTATGGCCCCTGATTGTACGAAAAATCCCGTTTTTTGCTTGTGGTCCCTCTGGAGTCACAATTACTAACCGATTTAAAAAAAAAAGTTCGAATATATCACCGTTACACCTTTATGATGGCCGAGTTCGAATTTCGTGTAAATCGGACCTATACTGTCAGACAAAACGGCCACCGCTTATACCCACATAGTGTAAACATCTGGTATATTAAGGTTGTGGACCCTCTGGGGGTCACAATTTTGTGCTGATTTTGATGATGAAACTTGAAATATATCTTTATAACCCAAGGATCTTGGTTCCTGTCGACATACGAGCATGTCGGATCGTAACTTCCTGAATTATGGCCTCTGATTGTACGAAAAATTGATTGTGCAAAAATTGGGTCTTTAGCTTGTGGTCCCTCTAGCGGCCGCATTTGTTATCCGTTACGCCCTAATGATGTTTGAGTTCCAACTTCGTGGAAATCGGACCAACCCTACCGGACAAAATGACCGCCCTTCGTACGGAAAAAAGTGAAAAAATCTAGTACACGTTTATCAAGGTTGTGGACCCTCTTGAGGCCACAGTTTTTATCCAATTTTGATTAAACTTTAAATTTATGTTTATATCACAAAGATCTTGGTTCCGTTTGATAATCTCGCAAATCCGAACGTAACTTTCTAGTTTATGGCCCCTGATTGTTCGAAAAATTGCATTTTTAGCTTGTGGACCCACTAAAAGTCACAATTTGTATCAAATTTAAAAAAACAATTAAACATATCACCGTTACACATCAATGAAGGTTGGCCCAATCTGCTGGACAAAATGGCCGCTACTTGTGCGCAAATAGTTTAAAAGTATATAATACCAAGGTTGTGGGCTTTCTAGAAGTCACAATTGTTATCAGATTTTGACGAAACTTAAAATATAAGTTTATGTCCCAGAGATCCCGGTTCCTTGCGTTCTTTGCGCATATCAGACCGTAACTTCCTGGATTATGACCTCTGATTGTGTAAAAAAAAGGTTGAATTCGAATTTCGAGAAAATCGAAATGAAACTGACCGACAAAATGGCCGCTCTTTGAACGCAAATTGTGTAAAAGTATGTAATATGAAGGTTGTGGACCCTTTTGATGTCACAATTTTTATACGCCCATATTTTCATGTGGACGTATATTGTCGATGCCCCTCTCCCTCTGGACGTCTATCCGTCCACAATTTGTTTGTTGACTCTCTACAAGTCACAATTTTTTACGCCCACATTGAAATGTGGTCGTATATTGTCGTCGCCCCTGTGCGTCCGTGGGTCTGTCCGTCCATCTGCCAGGCGTCCACAATTGCTTGTGGGCGCTCTAGAGGCTAAAGTTAATATCCGATTGACTTTAAATTTCTACACAGAGTTTAAGGCCTTGAGACGAAGAAGTATATTGATTTTCAATGAATTTTGATTACTTGAACAGTTAAATCCATGATATTAAATGTTTCGTATACTAAACGTTAGCATGGGGCAGAACTTTCTAAAAACCAAACAAATTCTAATGATTTTCTAATGATTACTGAATGAGTTGTTATAATAAATGTTTCATTACCGAAAGAAGTAAAAATATGCGACAACTCTTGTTGAGTGCCCGGACGATTTAGCTGCTGTGGGCGTATGTTTCGTTGCCTGGCAACCTATCTGTATTCAATTTTGACGAAACTTAAAATATAGGTCTATCTATCTGCCATAGATCTCGGTTCCTTTCGATATTGGCATATATTGGGACGATGCATGTTTATAACTCGAAGATATTGGTTCCGTTTCGATATTTTAAGCATATCAGATCATAACTTTCTGAATTATGGCCCTTGATTGTACGAACAATAGTGATTTTAGCTTGTGGTCCCTGTAGAGGTTACAGTTTTCATCTGATTTAAAAAAAAAAACAAAAAAACGTTTGAATATATTACCGTTAGACCCTATTATTGGTTGAGTTCGAAAACGGACCTAAACAGTCAGACAAAATGGCCGCCCTCGTACGCAAATAGTGCAAAAATATGATATAACAAGGTTGTGGACCCTCTAACTAGTCTAAGGTCATAATTTTGATTCGGTTGTGATGAAACTAGCAATATATGTTCATAACCCAAAGATCTTGGTTCCTTTCTATATTCGCGCATATGGGATCGTAACTTGTTGAATTATGGTTCTTGATTGTACGGAAGCAGCAACAAACTTTCAATTGTGAATTTATCGATTCATTGGTGAATAATATTTGTTCATAACATGACGACGTTGATTTAGAATTTAGGCCTACCTTCGACTCTTTTTTTTTAAATCGAAGAGAAAGAAATAAGCGAGTAAAATGAATAGTAAAGGAAAACAAGCTTGAGACCCAGAAATTGACACAAGTGGGTCGGAGCGCATACTGTAATATGAATGTATATCAACTAATTTACATTCAATGGTAAATTTTCCCGCGTTTAGACGGTCCTAACCAATGAAAAATTATCGTTGTTTCGTGCACGAAATACTTCAGCCATTTTTATAAAATTTCCTCTTGATGGAATTTGAATAACAGAAAGAATAAAACGATGAGCAAGATGAATCAGTGAATATTTTTAAAATCTTTTTTTCTATTAATTGTAAATCGTAACCACATTAATTGCAATCACGTAGACGACTCTCGGTAAACTGGTAATTTGGTGTAAAATCTGAACGCCTTATGTTATTCAACACTCTGTTCATTTCTCGACAACGTCCTAGAAAATTAATGCCTTGTCTAAATACTAAACCCTTTTCAAATCGAAATGGTAGTGTTCATTTTTAAAAACATCCCAAGAACCTGAACGATCGTGTTTTTTAATCTACACGGTAGCACAAACTGGGCGGTTTTTGATGAATCTTGACGGGATTTAACATATTCTAGACGGCAATCTATTGACTTGATACGTGTATTAGATTCTGGATGGTAAGGGTTGTTTATTTCCTTTGTTCGTAAAATTTTGACGATACCCGGACCCTAGTGTTTGGTGCAATGTGTCTAGCCTCGTCCCTCGAGTCTCTTGTTACAACTGGGACTGAAACGCATTATGGTACACGATTCGTGTACCAATGGTAAAATATTTATTTTGTCTTAAATATTGGATATAAGACCATCTTTTTCCGGTAAGATCACAGCATCAATGTTGATTTAAATTGACAAATAATTTGTGTTGTCAATGTTGAAGACATTGGATGATATTGAGTTAGAGACTTATCTACTTTAGGAGCAAGCATAAAGCCAAAAGCCTATTTGTAATGTGCATGTATTACTCATACATGCCTATGTGTAAATAGTCTAATAAACGCTATTTAGTATTATAGGCGTAAAAAGACCATATTACTGAAGCAATGGCCTGAGAAATCCCTCTCTGACCATTGCTGGATTGGCTTCTGATACCTGAGCTTTTGAGGGAGTGTTTCTTTACGTTCAATCAAATCTATCCCAAGTATAGCAACATTGACAACCCTTCGTTTAATCTGGGGTCTTCCCTAAAACTTTGGACAGTGATTTAAGGTGCTAAAACGGTGAAAGTATTGTTCATCTCCATATAGTATTGTTTACATTGTTCACGTGTTGATAGCCCCGTTTTTCACGCAATTAGATTTTCTGTAATATTCTGCTATGCACTGGTTGATTGGCCATAATAATATCGTGAATTATGACGTAACGTTATAATCTGGTGCTTTGTTTAAAGCGTAATGACATTGTAACACAGTTAGCTATTGGTTGTTAATCAGACAATTGACGCGTCATAATTTGGAACAGAAATTCGCTTTCATTAAAGCAGTGTTTAGTGGGATTAGCCCTAATTGCGGGGAGTATGTAAAAAGATAGATTTATATATAAATATGTATAAACTTATAATATCTTTAATTAAAATTGATAGAAACTGGAAAATTGGACCTTTTGGAGATTTAGGTATGAACCGCCTCCCTTTTTCAACAGTTATTTTATCCCCCATTTATGATTAGGGTTAGATTTATAGTGGAAATATCGTTGACGAAAACAAGGAGTCAGATCAAACATAATTGCCTAAATTTTGCCAGTTATTTTTGTATATAGATTAATGAAACTAAAATATTTTAGATCATTGAGACGACATGGGGCCATAAAAGAAATGGACGTATGCCTATATAAGCCTAATTTAAAAGCTTTAAAAAAAACTGTGACGACAACGTAAAAATAACTGGCCTCCATGTCTTGTGTAGTTATCTCTCTAAAACTGTCGTCCATCGGTCCGTTCACATTTGTTTCTGTACACTCTACAGATCATAATTTGTATACTGTATATATTGGTATATATACCAAAGATCTTGATTCCTTCTGATATTGGCATGCATCGGACAGTAACTTTGTAGATTATAACCAATTGTACGAAAAATTACATTTTTATAAACTTAAAATGCATGGTTATAAACCAAAGATCGCTGCACACTTTGATAATCGCGCATGTCAGAACGTAAAAACAATTATTTGATTAAAGACCACATGAGATGGCCAAAATTTTTCTTGTCTTATCGGTACGTGTAGTCAATAGTTACTAAATCCATTTTACGGCAAGTTCAAGCTAATCTGATTAAAATTAATTAAGTTATTAAGGTTTAAGTATCGGAGAGCAACGGTTTTCAAATTTTCAATTACAACCTTAATCCGGTTAATTGGCTGGTGACGTCACAGGCACTGGCACTGCGCATACTATATACATCATCTATACAGTATATCACTGCTTGTACAATATAGCAGTATCAATACACACTATTAGTTGACGAGCGTATGGTGGCTGATCAGAGGCGGATCCAGGATTTTCAGAAAGAGGGGGCGTGCTGTACCCACTTGGGAGTGCGAAGCCCGGAACAGTGATTTTTGGGTGGAAAAAATGCCCACAAGGACTAATTTCATACTTATACTGTAAATTAGGATTTCCAACCTAAACTATTTTTGTTCTCCTTTCTCGCGAGAATATATGGAGCTAAAAATTGTTCGCCACCTCAAAAAAATAGAGGGGGCGTGCGCCGGGTGCGCCCCCCTCTGGATCCGCGCTTGCTGATTGGTATCATGTCGTATTGTCGTGATGTCGCCTTTCATAACGCGACAACCCGACAACCCGACATCACGACATTTCTACCCGACAACACGACAACCCGACAACCCGACATCACGACACTAAAAATGTCGTGATGTCGGGTAAAAATGTCGTATTGTCGGGTTGTCGGGTTGTCGGGTTGTCGTGATGTCGGGTTGTCGGGTTTCTCGCGTTATGGAACAAAAAACTGGCAATAAAGAAAATGGTTGATCAAGTGGAAGTAGATTCACACTCACATTGCAGTTCGAGTTGCATTCGTATCCATTTGTATACGTCCACATTCATAATAGCTCAGTCGGATCAGAACAGTAGGACGTTAAACCCCATTTCAGTTCATAATGTGAACATATTATGCCGCCGCCCATTTTATTTCATAAAACTGGATTTTCTTCAAATTTGGCACGAGCATTATTTTTAAAGAGACAATGGCACCTACTGATGTAAATGCATGCCGGACCCATAGGGGCGTTGTCTTGATCAAGCTAAAACTGAACAAAATCTCATAAGAATTACAGTCTGAAAGGTGTTTTCAGACAAAATATTCACGAAAAGTGGGCGTGACAACACCCCTATGGGTCGGGCATGCATTTACATCAGTAGGTGCCATTGTCTCTTTAAAAATAATGCTCATGCCAAATTTGAAGAAAATCCATTAAGAATCGCGGTCTGTAGAGTGTTTACAGACTAAATATTAATATAGGTACCATCCTGTTATTGAAATGATTGATCATGCCGAATTTGAACAAAATCTGTTAATAATTGCAACCTGTAGAATATTTACAGACAAAATAATAACAAAAAAGCGGGATTGGCACCACACCGCGGGGTAGGGCATGCACCCGGAAAAAACCCCACGAGGTTAGACAGACGACCCTACTCTGGGCGTATAAAATTTGCAGCCTGTAGGATGTTTACCATCCTGTCTTGATCATGCCAAATCTGATTAAAATCTCATAACAATTACAGTCTGAAAGGTGTTTACAGACAAAATATTCACGAAAAGTGGGCGTGACAACGCCCCTATGGGTCGGGTATGCATTTACATCCGTAGGTGCCATTGTCTCTTTAAAAATAATGCTCGTGCCAAATTTGAAGAAAATCCATTAAGAATCGCGGCCTGTACGACATTTTTAGTGTCGTAATGTCGGGTAAAAATGTCGTGATGTCGGGTAGAAATGTCGTGATGTCGGGTAGAAATGTAGTGATGTCGGGTTGTCGTGATGTCGGGTTGTCGCGTTATGAAAGGCGACATCACGACAATACGACATGATACCAATCAGCCACCATACAAGCGTCTATTGACGGTCAAATCACCACGTGACTTCCCGAATCATAATCACCGAATTATTGTCTTACATTGTTATAGTTTAGATATTTGCGATTGGTATACTTTAGAGTGAATTTAAAATACCGTATCATGCCGTAGATCCATTCAGCGTCTTTTGTTTTAATAGGCCGCGTGACAAATGAAGGCGACACCTGCATTTAACGTATATACCGGTAATTTGAATAATCCAATAATACTTGATATCACAACCTATTCACTATCAGTACAGAAATACAAATGGTGCCAGTCATTTGTCGATATATTCATTATTAACTATATAATATAATAATAATAACCATTTCTATACACAAAGAACAACTTTTATCATAACTCCATTTGAAATTTACAACGAATATGACATTTCCGATGACAATGTGTATAACAATAGATCGCCCTCATTTCTCAGCCAATCGACGCTGGGAATCTTATCACCATGTACGGTTCAATGCACTACGGGAGTAGTAAATGAGGTTAAACTTTGGTGCCGAAATTCAACGGGATTCGTGGACATGAATATCAAATGCACTTAATCACACGTGGGTTCCTGATGCCGTTAGTTGAGGGACAATGTAATTATAAAATACCTTTATTATAAAAAAAGAGAAACGATGTGAGCAATAATTATTGGGTAAATAATGATTATAAACAAATGATGATGAGTAAAACTTAATTTTTTATACATGTGTGTACGATTCTGGCGCAAACATCATTGAGGGGTAGTCCAATATGATATTATTAGCATGACGTCAATGACGTTATCAGTCTATATTATTAGCATGGATGGTATGCCTATGGTCGCCAATCATACGGTGTTATCTATGTTTAAACTGAGGACAATTATTGGGCATAAACATGCATTCCATATCACCACACAAGACAATAGATATTATTTACTCAAAAAATATGTACCAGTTTATGGGATATTGAAACATTTATATTTTACAGTAAATACAACATGTAAAATCACCAATTTACCGGATGCTGTAGCAATAGAAGGGCGTAAAGGACTTATATTTACTGTAACTGGTGAAACATCCAGTAATCAACCACTCGTGTTTAAATCCAGCTGGGATCCTAAAGAAGCTGAACAATATTTCACTCTCCATCCTGAACGTATGTATACGATTAAATAATTGGAAAGATTGTTCAAATGAGAGGCTCATAATATGTGTTTAGTTTATTATTTCTATGGAAATGTCAAACAAATGTCACTAGTTTGTTGCAGAACTCTTAATGGTTGTTCGAAACAATTAAGGCAAAAATAACTCATTATTTCTATTTTGATGCCGTGGACAGTGTATTAGAACTGTAAACTTGAGACCGATTAATATAATTCAAGTAAATAAATGCTGTAAGAAATAGATATGATATATATTTCTTGATTTATGTTCAAATGGTGTATATTGGATTGATATCCGTCGGCTTATTTGGTACAAATTAGCTGTTTCTGTCCTACAATCCATTGTTACTAGAGTGACCGACTGATATATAGATTAACATTTTACATTGTAGATGATGAATTACATGTACATGTTGAGTCAGATCCTGTGTTTACGTGTAATTCTGTGACTCTAACAGTTACAGTTAATGACGGAATAAGTGCATCACTTCCAGCTAACCTAGAAATTGTTGGTGAGTTCAATATCATTTTGTTATAAGAAAGCATTTGTTTGCAAACTTTGTTTTCTATTTCCAAACTAACCCGTCTTTAAAACTAATGGATAACAGACACCTCTAGATTCTGAAATTTATAATTTTCACCAGCTTCCTGTTATATAGCAGAAACGTAGGACGTTAGATCTAATTTATTGGACATTTTATTAAAATATTTGAATTGCCTACTAAGAACTGATGTATTGCTTTAAATAAATAATATACATGTACTATTTATACATAGTATTTCTGTGTATGATAAATACAAAACCAAATGAAGTCGGAAAGGGTTCCTATCAGGGTTTTGTGTTGTGTATCTATATGCACTCCTTCTGTAAAACGTGACCTCCAATTTTGAATGCGTCACCTCAAATATTCAATGGAATGCCCGAACCAATATTCCAATTACATCAATGATAATAGTGTGCCCTTTTTTCCTTGCCCTTCCCTTGTTACTATGTTCATATTCAGATCTCCAGCTATACCTCAGATCAACTACAGCATGACCTATATTCAGCCATCATCTGCTTCCTCACATCCCCACACATGCCCAAAGTAATGTAAGTTTAGTCTGCCTTGGTCCTTCGGAAGCCTCAGCACACGTCTAATTTTATGCTCTCAATTTCAGAATCGGAACTCCGGGCAATATTGATTGGAAAAACTGGTGTTGGCAAGAGTGCAGTAGGAAACAGTATACTGAATTTATCACCAGATGCTAGATTTATGTCTAAAGCAAGTTGGTGACGATGCAAAATGCTGGGCCCTTAAAAATTCTACTTGCTCACCATATCATGGCCTGTAATGCGATGAACAAAAACATTCGATGCGATCGACAGTCTGGGAGAGAAAACAACCAACAACAACGACTGCGATGGATGATCTGACTTTATTCAAGTAATTACAATTCATGGGATTATCAAAAGCATGCACACAAACAACCAATCAGAATACAGCGTATTCCGAGTCACCTGTTCGTACCACAAACACAAAATGTCTACCTAGTTCGTCCACAAACACGTTTCGTCCATAATCCCCCTCCTGGATGTGACGATTCCAAAACATCCACTAATACCGATGACCGAAGCGATCACAGTGAACACATTTATACGATGATCCATCACAGACCGTCCGAAGTCAAAATTTCAAAGCCGTACGATAAGAATTCCAAATTACTGGACACTAAACGATGCGATTGACGATGCGATTGATGATCCAAATCAAAATATTCACACACAAGCGAACACAAAACGACATTACTAAATCTTCCAAAATTCGATGCGATAGACGATAGTCGAAAAACTCGTATCTTAATATACTAAGATTCGATAAACGATGCGATTCGATAGACGATAGACGATACAACAAAACACTTTACAAGTTCTTTAATATTATGCCTCCAAAGGACACAAACGATGAATTGGTCTCTTGATAACAGAATCTCCAATTCTAACATCCACAACACGTACTTTATTATCAACACCGGGATACGTTTTCACTACACGACCCAAAGGCCACTTGCCCCTAGGATTCGACTGGTCGATGACGAGAACCATGTCCCCTTCACACAAATTATTATGTGGAGTCTGCCA
This sequence comes from Patella caerulea, assembly GCA_036850965.1. Lineage (NCBI taxonomy): Eukaryota > Metazoa > Mollusca > Gastropoda > Patellidae > Patella > Patella caerulea. Next base: position 57,196,096 of record JAZGQO010000006.1, on the reverse strand, counting down.
TTTACACCTATTATTAAGCATGGGAAGAAATTCGCGTATCCAACGTTTCCAAAACTGGTTCACTAGATCCTGTATCCGGCGCCATCTATTACGAGGATTAAAGCGGATATCGTCTATGACGTGATGTGGTACTGAATGATCTCCTACTTGGCCAAACAAGAAATGATTCGGAGTTAAAACCGGTTCGTCCCTATGATCATTTCCTTGGTAACAAAGTGGTCTTGAATTCAGCAATCCTTCGGCAATGACAAACGCGGTGAGTTAGTCCTCATCTTTAATGTCAGCATTGCCTAAAATCGCTTTAATTGCGCGCTTAGCGGATTTTATAAGTGATTCGAATACACCACCAAAATGCGGCGCCAAGGGTGGGTTAAATCTCCATTCAATTCCCTTTGATGCCAAATTATCACCGACTTTCTGAGTATCTAATTTGTATAATTCACGGAGCTCCCGATTTGCACCTACAAAATTAGTCCCATTGTCACTTAACACTAAAATCGGCTTTCCCCGTCTATATACGAACCGATCAAATACCATTAAGAACGATTGCGTGTCCAGTCCCCAAGCCATTTCTAAATGTACAGCTCTCGATGCTAAACATGTAAATAGGCACAAATAACGTTTAGTTTGAATGCTCGAAGTGGTTGTCCTAAACGAATCAAAGGTAGGGGCGCCATGACCTACTTAGCAGATTTGCATTTACGCCGTTTACATTCGGCACAATGAAATTCAACAGTCTTAATTGCCTGTCTTGCTCGAATTATCCAGTACTTTTGACGAAGGTCACTCAACGTATGCGAAAGTCCTAAATCGTGGCCGCCTTCTGTATGAAAGAAGGTTACTATCAAACGTGTTACATCATGGTTCCTAGGTAAAATCACAGGGAATCGAGAATCGTATGAAAGATGACTGGCTTGACGTAAACGTCCATCAATGCGGATAATTCCATCGTTATCGACAATAGGGTTTAACGGAGCTAAATTCGAACGACAGTCTACAGGTTGACCCAAAATCAAAGATTTTCGTTCATGAAATTCATCACACTGCGCCGTATAAATCCAAAACTTTTCAGATTGTGCTAGTTCTAGAACAGAAAGTCCATTACTCAAGTTCCGATGTTGTACAAGAGTACGACAGTTTCTTAAAAAACGATATATCCAAGCTGTTACGCGCGTTAACTTGAGCCAACTGGAATAACGCGACGGAGCTAATCTTCCAAAATCTCGTTGAACACGTTGCGTTACAAATGATGTTACCTGTTTAGGTCTAATTTCTTCAAGTCCTTCCTGTGACGGTTCCGGGGCGAAAGCTGTAGGCCAGAATTCCGGGTTTTGACAAAGAAAATTCGGTCCATGCCACCACAAGTCACAATCGGCTAACACAGCGGCAGATATACCTCTCGTGGCTAGATCGCTTGAATTCTGTTTCGATGGAACATAACGCCATTGGCACGGATCGGACAAGGAGTGGATCTCACCAATTCGATGAGAAACAAATGGCTTATATTTCCGGGATTCACCTTTAATCCAAAACAATACATTGTGGCTGTCACTCCAGTAAGTTACTGTTGAAGTACAAATGTTTAATACCTGACAAACAGTCTGTGTCAGACGTAAACCCAATACCGCACCGGACAACTCTAATTTCGGTATCGATAGTGCTTTAAGCGGTGCTATTCTAGTTTTTGCGGCGATTAGGTTAACACTATCAGGTCCCGTCTCATATTCGGAGCGCAAATAAACTGCTGCGGCATATGAAACTTCGGATGCATCGACAAAGGTGTGAATGGTTTTACTAACAACTTTTAGATTCTTATTGATTAGACATCTTGAAATGTTCACATCCCGAAGTTGTGGTAGCTCACTAAACCACTTATTCCATGAATTTTGTAGGTCTCTTGGCAACGGAGCATCCCAGTCAAGACCTTTTACCCACGTTTCCTGAATACCTATCTTGGCACGCACAGTAAAAGGAGCCAAGAGATTTAACGGGTCAAAGAGTTTTGCGGTCTTACTCACTACGATACGTTTAGTCAAATCGGAATCAACATATGGTTCATCTATATCGAAGGTAAAGCAGTCAGTTTGCGCAATCCATAGAATACCTAACGTTTTTAAAGTCGGCAATCCCGATTTGTCCGTAATCTCTAAACTTCCTACTCGATCTTCCTGGGGAATGTCAGATAACACAGCAAGCTCATTTGATGACCATTTTCGAATGTGAAAACCGCCTAGACGCAACAGTTCTGTAATTTCACGTCGGAGAGTTTTGGCCAGATCAATCGAATCCACGCTATCTAACAAATCATCAACGTACATGGAATTAAGTACTGATTCAACACCCAATGGAAATTCAAACGATTTTGATTTACAGTGTTCCTGGATAACTAATTGAGATAAATACGGAGATGAAGTATTGCCGAAAACTAGTCTCTGATACTCATATTGTTTTATGGGTTGAGTGGCGTCTAAGTCGCGCCAAAGAAATCTATGATAACGCCTATCTTCAGGTTTCATCTCGATTTGAAGAAACATTTCACTAATATCGGAAGCGATGGCAATAGGCTTGCATCTAAATCTGATCAAAACATCAAGTAACTCTTTTTGCAATTTTGGACCTGCGTGTATACAGTCATTAAGTGATTTACCATCAAATCTGGCAGCGGCGTCCATTACAATTCTTACTTTAGTTGTCTCTTTAGCAAGGCGAACAACTGGAAAATGAGGGATGAACCAGACATGATCCCCATGGTATTCCGTAGTTGGAACTAACCGGATATAATCTTTTTGCTCATGATCGCGTATTATATTTTTATACTCGGAAGCTACAAGAGGTCGATTTGCTAAAGATCGTTCTAAGTTTCTGAGTCTTAATTGTGCCAAATTAAAATTATTCGAAAGTTGTGGCTCACTATCTTTCCAAGGAATGTCAACTATATATCGATCCCCATTAAATTCCAAGTGCGATTTCGATTTATCTAATATCTGTTTTTCATAAGGTGTAACCGCATCAGGGTTAACACCTGAAGTTTCGAGTTCCCACATGCGACGTAACAATTCATTTGTCTCATCTTGTGATGTGAAAAAGGTTCGTGCTAAATGGTTATACGATGTTGTACGAGGGTCTACCTCACATAACGGTCCGATGCAAGTCCATCCTAAAGGCGTTAATCGTGCAATAGGTTCACCCGGGCAACCACTAATTTCAGTCAGAGCGCGATGCACGTCCGGTAAGTTCAAACCTAATAGCAGATCAACGCGAGTTTTCTTCTCTACTCTTGGAAAGTCGATTCCTTGTAAATGAGGCCAATTATGGACATACTTTGACCAATCAATCATTTGTAAGTCTCCAGTAACATTTTTCACAGTGGATGCCTCTATGTTAAAGCGAGTTTTACCATCAAGGCTTGTCAATTCACAATTCACTAACCGACATCGCGATTGGTCAACTCGCTTCCCTCCTAAAACGGACACATTCAAACGCGATTCATGTCCCCAAAGTCCTAATTCTGAAGCGATTGATTCACTTACGTAAGAGTCAGTTGAGCACTCGTCCAAGAGGGCATTTACTCGAAGTCTGCGTTCCCTATTGCTTAGCCATACCGGGACAATGCGCATAGCTACCTTATCACCGCCCGGAGTACGAAGATATGGGTTTGGTCGAATATGACTCGAGTTTTCCTGTTCAGTGGGAGCAGAATACCTGGTGTATCCCCCTCCGTGCAACAAGGAGTGGTGAGATCGACGACAATCACCAACATTACACCGACGAGTATACTTACAGTTACTTCCATGATGGGACGCAGAAAGACATCGAAAGCATAACCAGTACTCCTTAGCTACTTCCCATCGATCAGAAACGTTCAATGACCTAAATTTAGTACAATCGACAAGTTTATGATTAGCATTACACAAAACACATGGAACACCAGGGATGTCCTTTGAACTAAAGGCACGTGGCTTCCCTACATGGTTATTAACATTTGATGGTTTGGGATACGAACGCGATTGACTGTAAACATTAAAACCATCAACTTCTTCCTGTGCTTCTACACGAAAGCGAACTTCTTGAGACAACCAAGAATGCAAATGAACCAGATTTTCAGTTTTCTTTTCCAAAGCAGACCAACGCTTGAAATTTGCAACATTTAAGGGTGATAATTTTGATTTGGCAACGGAATAATACATTGAGTTGGCTTCAAATTCTTCCACCCTACCGGCATCTTTAAGAGATATTATAGAAAGTTCTAGCTTATCAGTAAATTCCTCTAACTGTTTTAAATCATTGAAATTAATGGGTTTCATCTGACGAACACTATCAAGGTGGAGTAACACAGAACGACGATGACCGCCGAACTTCTCTTCGAGTCTATTTTTTGCAGCGGAATATCCATGTTCAGTGGCTGAAAAGCCTTCAATAGCGCGAAGGGCTTCACCCTCCAAGTATTGTCGGAGTTGTAACATCTTGTAACCGTCACTACAATTTACTTTATCTATACATTGTTCGAATGCATCTTTAAATAGGGGGTAATCTCGTTTGTTGCCTCTAAATTTCGGTATGGATACACGTTGTAACTGTTGGTACATATCTCTATCAATTTGAAAAGTGTAACTACTCGAAGGCGGATGTGATGGGGAAGCCAAAACGATTTCATCATGCTCAGCGGACTCTTGGTCGGTCGACGATGTTTGTCTACTTGTATTGTTTATTACGTTTGACCGTACTTTCAACAGGTCCGAAGCTCTCAACAAAAGTTCTGATAACTTACTGTCATCTTGCACTGCGTCTAATTCTGCTTCAAAGCGTTCAGCGTCCACATCACACAACGACAATAATATATTGATAACTTCGGTCTGTAATATTAACACATTATCAATACTATTTTTCAATGGCTCTGTACTTTCTGGAGCAGAACAAATAATACCAGTAAGATGAGATTTGGCTTTAGTAAACTGAGATTTTGCTAAGCGTTTCTGTTTTAGTAAATCAGACAGTCGATCAGACTCATCAATATCAATATCTTCTGGGAGCGGGATTTTTGCCACGTCGACTTCTGCTTCAGACATTGTTACTTCGAAACTATTTTACAATTACCAGATTAAGAGTTAGTTGAAAACATTATTAAAAAATACTCAAATGATCCTGGCTGTTGACGATGACTGTCGGTTGTTGTTGACGTGGTGATGGAATGCACGTGCAGCTTTCTCTCCCGTAAGTATTCATAACAATACACCACAAACCATCTATTTCGAATAACCGCAGCAACCACGCTCTGCTACCAAAAATGGTGACGATGCAAAATGCTGGGCCCTTAAAAATTCTACTTGCTCACCATATCATGGCCTGTAATGCGATGAACAAAAACATTCGATGCGATCGACAGTCTGGGAGAGAAAACAACCAACAACAACGACTGCGATGGATGATCTGACTTTATTCAAGTAATTACAATTCATGGGATTATCAAAAGCATGCACACAAACAACCAATCAAAATACAGCGTATTCCGAGTCACCTGTTCGTACCACAAACACAAAATGTCTACCTAGTTCGTCCACAAACACGTTTCGTCCACAAGTGCTACCTCGGTTACACGCCATAACTTGTGCAAACATCGTGTCAGAGAGGTAGCCGGCGTCAGGTATCTCTTGAAGATACTTGACACACCCGGCTTATCTGACACCCAAGTTTCCCACCAAGAGGTTTCAATGGAACTTGCCAAATCCATACATGATCTGACACCAGGGCCCCATATATTTTGCTTTGTTTTGTCTGTTGATAGAATCGATGAACATATAATGGACATCATTCAACAATATAAGGACTTATTTGGGGAATGTCTAAAAACATATGGAGTTATTATTTTCACAAAAAAAGATTCACTTGAAGAAACGTCATTTACTGAATATTTGGAGGATGTTAAGCCAGAATTTAAAGAATTTTTGGAAGATTACGGTGATAATCGATATTCTCTTATCAACAACAAAAATCCCCAGCCTGATGTTCAGGGTATTTTAAGTCTCATGCTTGAAACAAAAAGAAACAATAAGGGCGAACACTACAGAAATGCAATGTTCGAGGAAGCTAGGAAATTATACGCCAAAAAGCTCAAGAAGATGGAAGATGAGAAAACTAAAGTGGAACGGGAACTTAAAACACAACTCGAACTGAAAGAAGAAAATGAGAAGAAATTGCTGGAGCGAGAGAAGGAATTTGACGAAAATGAGAAGAAATTAAAACAACAACTCAAGCTGAAAGAAGAAAATGAGAAGAGGTTTAAGGAACGAGAGATGGAATTTGACGAAAAAGAAAAGAAATTTAAAGAGCAAGAGAAGAGATTTGATGAAATGAATTACAAGTTTCAGCAGACAGAGTGGGAAAACAAACAACTTAAAGAACAAGTCCAAAGCTACATGTACAAGATAAAAGCCCCAAATCGTTGGAAGAGACAGATGTCTACTCTGTGACAAATCCACAACCACAAATCGTCGAAGTGGAAAAATTAAAACAGACGGTAGATATTCGAAACGTAGATTTCGTAAAGCTATGCAATCTTCTTTTACAAGATGGCTATTTGAATGAAAAAGATAAAGAGGATATAGTTTCATCAGAATCCTCAATTAATACAATAGATACGCTAATGGATATATTAAATAAAAATAACAACAAGAAGGCCTACATTGTTGTTATTAACCATTTAAAGAGTGGAATTACCATGGAAACCCACAACACAACACAAGGTAAGTTTAAAATCATCACCACTTACATATGTATTATAATATCAGGTATCTAGCAAGATATCACGTGATAGATGTCATTCACAAAGCAGAATGTGCATTCATTTTTCTGAAACCCACAAAATCATTTAAAAAGACGACCACACTTTCGTTTACAATGGAGCACTTACAAAAGCAGTGTCAAAATAACTGACTGCTTATTTGATTAGGTGCTAACTATAAAAGTTATTGTCCAATCTGCCAAAAATATGTAGGCCATATATATATGCATTATTCAAATTGGTGAGACGAAGAAGCCCTTGGAATTTCAGCAATGTCCATGAATTATTTCTCGAGTTATGGCTCGTGATTCACTTTGTGAAACCTCATGAACACTCTGGTAACAAAATAGGACTACTCATCCAGCAATCTGTATGAAATTAATTCGAATTATTTGAATTAGTGAGAACAATTATAGTGAATTTGGACAACCTCCTCACTAATGATTTTAATTCTGAAAAAATGAATTTGTGAACTTTTATCTCTAATGGTATGTTTTTTTTAAATATGTGAACTAGAAATGAATTGTTTCAATGGGATTTAGTAATTGAACAGGAAATAGAAACGACACACTTCTACTGAATACAATTAGTCTTTATTATCAAGGACATACTGAATACAATTAGTCTTTACTATCAAGTACTAATTATTACAGATCTTTGATTGAAATCTATATATCAGTTCAGATACCCACCTTGCTTAAACTTAAACGTCTTGGATGGAGTTTTATGTAAAAACATTTTCAAACCTTGCTAGGGTTTCACACTGCGTAGCTTGTGTGAAACACTATTGTTTTTGTTAAAATTATTCTTATTATTATTCTTCTTCTTATTATTTTTTTTTCCAATTTGCTTATATCTCAGCAACTTCTTGTTGGATCGATACAATGTCTTCAGTTTTACTGGGAAAGTGGGTGTGACTTAGAGATTAAAGCGAAATGTCCGAAATCATCGAAAATGTCGTTTTTTGAAATATTACCGTAATATTAACAATAATCATTGGATTTTAGCATATGATGCATTTTGACATAGCCAGAAACAGGGGACATAGCTATGTTACTTTTGATTTTCGACAAATCTTGGAAGATATTAGGCGCCAAATTTTGAAAATTTAAATTTTTACAAAAAACTTTTTTATTTATATGACATTTTAACCAAGGTTAAAGAGTCATCTGATTTGAACAAAAATGTCAACATTTTTTGTTTCCGTAATTTTCCTTGGCCGCCATTGGCTAATTCAGTTTTTCAGTACTACATTATTTATTTATTGTTCGATTTGTATAAAACCATGTTCATATGTTCCGTGGGTCAAAATGCCATTTTTTTTGTTACCGGTAAAGTTTCCTGTAGGCACCGGAAGTGGCGTAAATTCAGCAAAAACTACAATATTGACAGTTCGGTACAACTTTTTGAAAGCAAATATTATTTTTTTCAAATCTTATATGACTGAAAAGATGTGCCATGTAAAGGCGCACAAACCATCGGGCTCAGTTTTTTTAATTTCGATTTCGTTTTCTGGCAATTTTGATTAAAGGGTGAAAAAGGTGTCAATATAAGCTATTTACAACCCATCCAGCGTCATCATATTAAAAAATATATCTTCGTAACACTCATAAACTCGTAGTAATAACCCATACGAAGAGAATGTATGTGAAAATTAATTTGTAATATGCGCAGTTGCCGAGAAATAGGCAATTTTGCATGAGTCACTTTTCACGTAATTTTGGGTCGAACAGAATCAATAATTATTCGATTTTCAATTTTCTTTCGCCATTGGATGCCTAATGCCATAGTGGACTATGTCAAACCATTTTACCTCTTGTGCTGTCACCGGAAATGACGTCATTTACACAAAACTTAAATTTTAGCCCTCAAAAACAATATTTTATTCAAATGAGTCGTACTTGTTATTTGTTTCAAATTATGATATTTGATTCTATTGATCAAATAGAATGAACCCATACGATCACACAGATACCACAAAATGGTTTCCAACTTGTACGGTTGCAGAGACAAAATGTACACAGGCCTGAGTTGGTCATCCCATCCGAATGACAAGACGCAGCCCCTTGCAAAGTCCCCCGAACTACCTGAATAACACGGGTAAATGATGCTAGAACACAATCTCGTGACCTCGTTAAAAAACATCTTTACCGTCATTTTATTGAACTCAGTCAATTTTTGTCCCCTCGGCCACAAAAGGTCACTTTTCAAGGTTTTTGGTCTATAAAAGTGTCAGTTATTATTCGATTTTAATAAAATTTTCACCATATGATATCTTATATCATTTATGATTTCATAGAACTAATTTAACATTTTCAGTATTTCCGAAAGTAATGTCATTTTGGCAAAAACTGTATTTTTTGCCTCCAAAACCGATATTTTTTTCAAATGAGTCTGATTTGTAATATATTTAAAATTATGATATTTGATTCCAATCAACAAATAGATTGAGCCCATACGATCATATAGATACCCCAAAAAATAGTTTTTATCATGTGCGGTTGCCGAGAAGTAGACGATTTTCTACACGTCACTTTTCAAGGTTTTTGGACTATAAAAGTGGCAATTCTTAATCGATTTACATACAATCTTCGCCATATGATGCCTTATGCCATTTCTGATTTCATAAAACTAATTGAACATTTTCATTATCACCGGAAGTAATGAAATTTTGCCAGGATCACTTACAAGTAACATAAATGAATTGATATTGCTGGATTTGGTTGATTCTTCGTCCATTTTATTTGATGTTTGTAATGCTTATGTGGAAACCTGTTTAATGGTTTCAATGGTATCGGAAGTGACATATGTTCAAGGGCAACGAGGCACCGAAAGTAACGTGGCACCAGTGAAACCCGTCATTCCTGCATGCAGGTCTAGTTTTTGTTTGTAATTGTTATAATCTTTTCAAACTTATTTAAATTTTGTTATTTTTGTTAATCTACTGGATTCTTTATTAGATATACAATATTTAAATTTGCAATTAAATGATTGAAATATAGTTTACCATGATGTGATATTTGAAATGTAATCCATCCATTAGATGTCCAATACTTCAAACAGTGTAATAATTACTTTTCATTTCAACTGATATCACAATTACCCCAGGCCTGCTCTGCATACAATCAGATCCCGAAATTGTTAGATAACGTTGGTATGTAATCTAATTCCGCTTTGATATTAATAAAACACTTTTGTTTTCAGTTACCACAGTTCATTTTGTAATTGAATCATTTTTTTATTGAAGATGACCCTACACATGAAACAATGGTACAGAAAGATCAAAGTGACGGAATAAAAACAGACAATGAAAATAAAGAGAATACCGATATTGAAGTAGTGGCTAAACCTAATATAACTGGTAAGTGCAGAAAGTAACATGTTGGTGATTTCAAATCAGAAAAAGTTATAATTAAGAATGTGTCTGCGATAAAACCATTCAGGAAGTGATTGCTCCACCAAGAGTCATATAAATGACGAGATGAGTTTTCCTGTCTTGAAAATAACAAAAAATCTGTATTTTCACTTGTTTTTTACTACCAATTTCAGTACTTAACTAAATAAGCTGACATATAGAATACTATATTCTACATACATAACAATATTTCCATAACTATAGGTTCCTCTCTTCACTCACTTTACAATACCTTATATTAGTGTAAAACAAAACACCAAGTTTGTAGTCCCATAACACCCCCTTGGCGGGAATGAGCGCTATGCCTAATATTGGTATATGAAGGGGGTAATACCCACTATCAATTGCAAAAATAAAAATGAATAGCGTTCAATTGGCTTAGCTTTTGTATATGCCGCAAAAGGGTTAATTTTGTCCAATTTGATGGATGGAATTCATTGAAATGTACCTAAAATTAACCACCACTGTCCAACAGATCAGTTGTTTTAGTTACTTTTTGTCCTATAGGGATTCATAAAATTCGCATTGTGACGGCATTGTTCGATCATTGACCTTTCGTGGCCGAGGGGACAAAAATTGACTGAGTTCAATAAAATGACGGTAAAGATGTTTTTTAACGAGGTCACGAGATTGTGTTCTAGCATCATTTACCCGTGTTATTCAGGTAGTTCGGGGGACTTTGCAAGGGGCTGCGTCTTGTCATTCGGATGGGATGACCAACTCAGGCCTGTGTACATTTTGTCGTGCACGTAAAAGAACCCTTGACAGCAGGACGTCGATAAAGATTAAATTTTCATGATACATCATTTTTTGGCAAATGAAGACGATTTAAATGGGGTTCCACATCTTTATCATTTTAGATTCATCACAGACGTTTCTTCTGGAAAAAGACGAAAACCAAACACTATTGGAAGAACTCGACAAGCAGACACCATCGGAACAAGAAACAGGTATCAACTCTGTGACAAATCCACAACCACAAATTGCCGAAGTGGAAAATTAAAAACAGACGGTAGATATTCGAAGTGAAGATTTTGAAATTCTATCTTATCCATCTGGACAAGGTAAGTTTAAAATCATCACCACTGCTAGCAAGATATCATGTGATAGATGTCATACACAAAGCAGGATGTGCATTTATTTCTGAAATCCACAAACACAGTTAAAAAGACAACTGATTCATTAATTTATTATATGCCAACGAGAAAAGTTAACGTCCGATTGGTATGTCATATATATATATGTGTATGCATTATTCAAATTAGAAACGAAGCAGCCCTTGGAATTTCAACAATGTCCATGAATTATTTCTATAGTTATGGCTCTTGATTCACTTTGTGGAATATCTTGAACACTCAAAATACCCATCAACAAGTCTGTATGAAACTGATACAAGTTATTTAAATAAGTGACAAAAATTATATTTAAGTTGAACAATCTCTTCACTAATGATTTTAATTAGGAAAAAAATATTTTTGGGGACTTTTGTATGTTCTCTTAAATATGTGTTTCAATGGGATTTAGTTATTGAACAGTCATAGAAAGGGCAGACTTCTATTGAATACTATTAGTCTTTATTATCAAGTACTAATTATTACTGATCGATATTGGCATGTATTAGATCAAAACTTCATAGATTATGGCCCCTGATTGTACGAAAAATCATGTTTTTAGCTTGTGGACGTTATAGAGGTCACAATTTTGAACCGATTTTGATGAAACTTGACATGCATGTTTATAACCCAAAGATCTTGTTTCCTTTCGATATTTACGCATATCGGATCGCAACCTCCTGAATTATGGCCCCTGATTATCCGAAAAATCGCCTTTATTATTCTGTGGTCCAACTGGAGGTCAAAATTATTACCTGATTAGAAAAAACCTTTGATTATATCACCGTTACACTGTTGTGAATTTAGAGTTCGAATTTCGTGGAAATCGGAACAAAACTGACGGACAAAATAGCCACGCTTGTAAGCGAATACTATAAAAGAAATATGGTATATCAAGATTTTGGACCCTGTAGAGGTCACAATTTTAATCAGATTTTGATGAAACTTGAAATGCATGTTTATAACCTAACGATCTTGGTTACTTTTGATATTTGCGCATATTGGATTGTACCTTCCTTGATTATAGCCCCTGATTATCCGAAAAATCGACGTTTGATTTATAACTTCCTAAATTATAGCCCCAGATTGTATGCAAAATCGCCTTTATTAGTTTGTGGTCCCTCTGGAAGTCAAAATTTAAAAAAACGTTGTTCTCTTTAAAAAAATCTTGTGGTTGCTCTAGAGGCCAAAGTTAATATCGGATTGACTTTAAATTTAAGAAGTCTATTGATTTTCAGCGAGTTCTGATGATTGTGTCCAGAGTTATGGCCCTTGATCACTTCAAACAATATCCAATTTAGTTACTATCCAATTCACTTTAGATTTATCACTGTGTTTAAGGTCATGGGAAAACGAAGCCTATTGATTTTCAGCGATTTTTGATAATTACTGCCAGAGTTACGGTCCTTGATCACTTCAAAAAATCTTTTGGACGCTTTAGAGGCCAAAGTTAATATCCGATTCACTTTAAATTTATACACATTGTTTAAGGTCATGAGATGAAGAAGCCTATTGGTTTTTTTTTTAGCTATTTCCGATAATTACTTACAGAGCTATGGCCCTTGATCACTTCAAAAAATTTGTGTACGTTCCATAGGTCAAAGTTTATATCAGATTGACTTTAAATTTATACACAGTCTTAAAGGTCATGAGATGAAGACGCCTATGGATTTTCCGATAAATACTGCCAGAGTTATGGCCCTTGACGACTTTGAAAAATCTTGTGGACAGAGTTTAAGGTCTTGAGGCGAATAAGTATATTGATTTTCAATGAATTTTGATAAGTGAACAGCAAAATCCATAATGTTTAAATGTTTCGTATACTAAACATTAGCATGGGACAGAAGTTGATAAAAACCAAACAAATTCTAATGATTTTCTGATAATTACTTAATAATGAGAACTCTTGTTGACTGCCCGGACGATTTAGCTGCCGTGGGCGTATTTTTTACCTTGTTGACCCAATTGAGGTCACAATTTTATTCCTAATTACAACAACCGTTTGACTATATCCTCATTACACATTATTGATGGTTAAGTTTGAATTTCGTGGAAATCGGACCAAAACTGTCAGACAAACTTTAAATTTATCTTTATATCACAAAGTTCATGGTTCCTTTTGATATTTGCGCTTATTGATCTGTAACTTCACGAATCTGATCGTAACTTCATGAATTATGGTCCCTGATTGACTTTTATGGCTTGCGGTTCCCCTGGAGGTCATAATTATTATCCGATTTAAAAAAAAACGTTTGATTATATCACCTTTACACCGTAATGAAGGTTGTGTTCGAAATTTGTGAAAATCGGACCAAAATTGCGGATAAAATGGCCGTCGCTTGTACGCTGATAGTGTAAAAATAATGTATACCATGGTTGTGGAACTGTAGATGTCACAATTTTAATTCCATTTTGATGAAACTTGAAATACATGTTTATAACCTAAATATCTTGGTTTCTTTCGATATTTGCGCATATTGGATCTTAACTTCCTGAATTATGGCCGGCTGATTGTGTGTAAAATCGCCTTTATTAGCTTGTGCTCCCTCTGGAGGTCAAAATTATAACCCGATTTAAAAGAAAACGTTGTTCACTTCAAAACGTCTTGTGTACGCTCTAGAGGCCAAAGTTAATATCCGATTGACTTTAAATGTATATACAGTGTTTATGGTCTTGAGGCAAAGAGGTCTATTGATTTTCATCGATTTCTGATAATTACTTCCAGAGTTATGGCCGTTGATCACTTCAAAAATTCTTGTGGACGCTGTAGGGCCAAAGTTAATATCTGATTCACTTTAAATTTATACACAATGTTTAAGGTCATGAGACGAGGATGCCTATTGATTTTCAGCGACATCCGATAATTACAGAGTTATGACCCTTGATCACTATGAAATATCTTGTGGACGCTGTAGTCAATATACGATTGACTTTAAATCTAGACGCAGTGTTTGAGGTCATGAGACGAAGAATCCTATTGATTTTTTTAGCGAATTCCGATAATTAATTCCTTGATTTTCAATGAATTTGGATAGCTAAATGCATAATATTAAATGTACCGGGTATACTAAATGTTAAAATGGGGCATAACTTAATAAGAATCAAACAAATGCTAATGATTTTCTTTTAATTACTTAACCTCAGAATGCCACGTTTGCCATTTTCGTCCAAACGTCGCTAAAACGTGTTAATAATTTCGCCACGAATTTGCCACGTTGTAACGTGGTAAAAAAATGTCACTTTGTATGTATTTAGATTGCCATGTTTTTGAAACGAGGTATTTTTCCAGAAAGAGGCTGGGTAAAAAATGCCACGTTTTCAAAACGTGGTTTTCTTCAATATAATTATTACAGGTACTTGCTATCAACAAATAGAGCCACAAAAATTAATGTTCCGTCCTTCACGTGAATAATTGCAGATCTACAAATAAGATTATTTATTGGGATATCACGTGGTTAATTATGACGGTTTAATTCACTGGAATTCTATTGTGTATAATAAACATGACATTTTATGGTTCTTCTCGCATTTTATGGTTCTTCTCGCATTTTATGGTTCTTCTCTGCGATATCAGTTAGGTGGAAGCAGACGTCAAATAAAGCTATTAGTTAATTAGTTTATGGGTTCAATCAAGTATCACCGAACCGCAGTTGTTACTTAAAACCTATTATATATAGGTCAACATTTCCAAGGATTCTGATCAATCAACCATGACAATTTGTTCACCTATTTTGACTGTATATACGTAATTCTACACAACATTCGGTAAATAAGAGTGATTTAAATTGCTAAATAAAAGATGAAATATTCAGAATATGGATCATGTTGTCTATACACGATGTCACCTAGTTGGTTTCCCCTTGTCACTGGTGCAGGGTGGAGGACTTGACAAGGAAAGCTGCCTAGTTGTTCAGATGAGACGCTTGTAAAAGATTCCTTGACAGTTGGAATTCGATATAAGAGTAGGCCATAGTGCTGCTGCCCGGGCAAAAATTACCTCATAGCACACTTTGGTTTATGCCTATCTCCATTAGTCCATTTTATTTCATTCACACACAGAACTGTTCCTTGTTGACAGGCGGAGGCAATACAGTTAGAAAGACGGAAATTGGATGGCTGAAATATTGACCATTTTTACCCGACAGTTTATTCCAGTATGATCAAGTACAACAAGAACGCCGGTTTTGTATTGGGTGTGAATATTGTGATCTATCCAATGGTGGTCTTATTGCAATGGCAAAAATCTGATTTAAATAAAGTTTGTTATTTATTAAAATTTATTCATTTTTATCTTTCTCATTGGAAATTTCTGCAATGAAAATAAAAACAGTCCAAACTATAATATTATAATCAGAGAAATGTTCAAAGAAAGAAATAGACAAGGCAAGAATACAAGTCATACCATAAATTATTATCACATTATTGATATCCATGTGTCTTCATAATTAAACGTTTAAATTAAATTTGAATATAGGAATTGTGCGCTTTATTTTTCATTTAATTGACAATTGGTATGAGCTGAAACATTCATCGCTGCACGTATTATAGCTTTGTTCCAATAATGACATTTTGTGCAATGTTATATGGGTCCAAAAAGAAACATAGTCAATGCTATAGTCAAGCTATTTTTCTACAGTAAATATAAAAAATAAACTGGCGTATTGGAAATATGAAATGGTATGCCTTTTTCAATAATAATAATAGATTTTTTGTTGTTTTTGATGGTTGTATATTAGATAAACACTAATTTCTTGTCTGGATATCAGTTAAGGGAGAAGCGTGAAAGAAACCAATCGGGTCATTCTTTGAATTTAAATAACCTTTTAGTGTGCATCAAAGGGCAATCGATTGGCGCCGAAATGAAAATCAACAATCATCACAGAATTGTATCTGTCTTGTTGATTCTGCGAAGGTTATATGTTCCATAAATGTATAATCGATATTTACGCATATTTACGCATCTGATCGCAACGTCCTGAATTATGGCCCCTGATTATCGGAGAAAATGGTCGCCATGATCTTGCCAGCAGAAGGCTGAGTTCTGAACGTCTTGGGTGCAGGAGAGTGCTTATGCTTTCATTGCATGGATTCTTGCTGGTGTCGGGATTCCAGTGATGAATTCACTTTGCATCCCCTATCAAAAGACGTGCATGAAAATATCAGGATCAGCATTGTAGATG
The DNA here is from genome assembly GCA_036850965.1 of Patella caerulea. NCBI lineage: Eukaryota > Metazoa > Mollusca > Gastropoda > Patellidae > Patella > Patella caerulea. The sequence goes on along the minus strand of JAZGQO010000006.1, from coordinate 57,179,611 downwards.
TCCAAGAGCTCGATCTCAGATGGCCTCTCTCAATAATGACAAAAACGATGATGACTTCCCTTCGTACATTAACCAAATCCAGGGACTTGCTAGTACTGTCATGTCCATTTAATATGAAGAAATTCTGAGCTGAATCTCTCACCCGTAATCCAGCACCCGGTTTCGAGATAAAGTTAGCACCGATATTCTCTCTTCGTATTCCAGCACCTGGATTCGAGTTAAGATGTCTTCAGCAGGAAATGTCCTGGGAGTAAAAGTCCTAAAAAGGAGGGGGGGGGGGTATCCGGGGGCAGATATCCAGGTGGGGGGGGGATGTCGTGTATTATGTCACTAAAGACTATTTTAAGAACTGGGAACTGGGACGTTTGATTTGTCATTTAATTTTTTTTTGTACTTCAAAAAGGTTTTCTATAGGGCTCAATACTGTTAAAATGATTGAATGAATGAATGAATGAATGAATAAATGGTGTTTTATGGCACGTCGACACCATATTGCGCGGGGAGTAATTTCGCTGCAGGGTGGAAACCTGCGTGATCGAATGTGCTACCGCCGCACCTTGTCATTGAAGTCTATAACCGTGCCGTCCATTGACTAAATAAAGCATTGCATGACATACTATGTCATTAGATCAAAACGCTTATTTTATAGTATAACAGTAACTTGAAAATTCAAGTTAGTATCTTGAAAATTCAAGTTAGTTAACTTCAAAATTCAAGTTAGTATCTTGAAAATTCAAGTTAGTATCTTGAAAATTCAAGTTACTAACTTGAAAAATTGAAAATAGAATTAAAAAAAAAAATGTGGCCCTATTACGCTTCCGTACGGAAATAATTGTTACCTTTATATTTGAAAATGAAATTTTAAACATATTAATGCAAAGTATATATCTAACAGATCCCCCGACCCCACCACGCACCCCGTAAACATACTAAAATATCGCACACCTAAGCATGCAGAAAAGGTGTACGTCCATTTCGCATCAAAAAGCACCCAAAGCAGTTTTGGTGGGAGAATGTTTTTTGTTTCACGGAATCAAGACATGAATAAACTACTATAGATACAAAATTTCAGAAGGCTCCTATGCTGGTGGCGTTTCGAGATATATTACCGTAAACATATTGGAGAATCGGGTTAGGGTAGGCGCACGCAATAACATCTCAATTAGCTTTGGTGGCTTCAATATCTTTATTTCACCAACTGAACTGGTGCATAAGGTATGCAAATGCAACATTGCATTAACTTTCTATGTTGGCCTATCGAGTTATATCACCACAAAGTTCCTAGCACCCGGATTCAAGGTGGATTTTGTGGGTTCGATACAAAACGGGTACATCCATGCAAAATTTCAAAAGGCTCCTATCCTGGCGTTTTGAGATATAATACCGTAAACATACTAAACGTATACCATGATCAAGGGGAATCGGGTTAGGGTAGACTTTCTGAAAATTGTATTTTAGCAGTTTATTCATCTCTTGATTCCGTGAAATAAAAAACATTTTCCCACTGGTTTGGGTCGACTTTTGTACAGCGTGAACGTACCCGTTGTTTATTGAACCCACAAAAGCCACCTCGAATCCGGGTGCTAGGAACTTTGCGGTGGTATAACTCGATACGCCAACATAAAAAGTTAATGAAATTCGGCATGTGCATCCCTTATGCATCTGTCCATTTAGTGAAATAAAGATATTGAAACCCCCTGTGCCAGTTCATAAGTTATGGCGTGTGAAGTGAGCCTACACTATCCAAATTTCCTCATATCATGGCAAATGGTTCGTATGTTTACGGTAATATATCTCAAAACGCCAGCATAGAACCTTCCTGAAATTTTGTATTTTAGTAGTTTATTCATCTCTTGATTCCGTGAACCAAAAAACATTTTCCCACCAAAGCTGGTTTGGGTCGTTTTTTTATGATGCGTGGGCGTACCCGTTGTTTATTGAACCCACAAACTTTACCTCGAAATCCGGGTGCCAGAAACTTTGCGATGGTATAACTCGTTAGGGAAACATAAAAAGTTAATGAAATTTTGCATCTCTCGACTTAGCGAAATAAAGATATCGAAGCCATCAGAGCTAGTTCAGAAGTTATTTAGTGCGCTGTGAGTCTACCCGAAAGCGACCCCCCCCCCCGATCTTGCATATGTTTCGTATGTTTACGGTAATATATCTCAAAACGCCAGCATAGAACCTTTCTGAAATTTCGTATTTTAGTAGTTTATTCATCTCTTGATTCCGTGAACCAAAAAACATTTTCCCACCAAAGCTGTTTTGGGTCGTTTTTTTATGATGCGTGGGCGTACCCGTTGTTTATTGAACCCACAAACTCTACCTCGAATCCGGGTGCTAGGAACTTTGCGATGGTATAACTCAATAGGCCAACATAGAAAGTTAATGAAATTTTGCATGTGCATACCTTATGTGTCTGTCGATGTAGTGAAATAAAGATATTGAAGCCACCTGAGCCAGTTCATAAGTTATGACGTGTGAAGTGAGCCTACCCTATCCCGATTTCCCCATATTATGGCATATGTTTCGTATGTTTACGGTAATATATCTCAAAACGCCAGCATAGAACCTTCCTGAAATTTTGTATTTTAGTAGTTTATTCATCTCTTGATTCCGTGAACCAAAAAACATTTTCCCACCAAAACTGGTTCGGGTCGTTTTTTTATGATGCGTGGGCGTACCCGTTGTTTATTGAACCCACAAACTTTACCTCGAATCCGGGTGCTAGGAACTTTGCGATGGTATAACTCGATAGGGAAACATAGAAAGTTAATGAAATTTGGCACGTGCTTACCTTATGAGTCTGTCGATGTAGTGAAATAAAGATATTGAAACCCCCTGTGCCAGTTCATAAGTTATGGCGTGTGAAGTGAGCCTACACTATCCAAATTTCCTCATATCATGGCAAATGGTTCGTATGTTTACGGTAATATATCTCAAAACGCCAGCATAGAACCTTCCTGAAATTTTGTATTTTAGTAGTTTATTCATCTCTTGATCCCGTGAACCAAAAAACATTTTCCCACCAAAGCTGGTTTGGGTCGTTTTGAGATTACCCTTACCCAATTGCCCTATATCATATAATTAGTATGTTTACGGTAATATATCTCAAAACGCCAGCATAGGGGCTTTCTAAAATTTTGTATTCTGTTAGTTTATTCATCACTAGATTCCATGAAACAAAACATATTTTCCCACCAAAGCTAGTTTGGGTTGATTTTTGATGCAGCATGGGCGTACCCGTTGTTTATTGAACCCACAAACTCCACCTCGAATCCAGGTGCTAGGAACTTTGCGGTGGTGTAACTCAATAGGCCAACTTAGAAAGTTAATGAAATTTGGCATGTACATGTCTTATGCATCTGTCCATTTAGTGAAATAAAGATATAGAGATCACCTGAGCCAGTTCATAAGTTATGGCGTGTGAAGTGAGCCTACCCTAACCCGATTTCCCCATATTATGGCATATGTTTCGTATGTTTACGGTAATATATCTCAAAACGCCAGCATAGGAGCCTTCTGAAATTTAATTTTGTATTCTAGTAGTTTATTCATCTTTTAATTCCGTGAATCAAAAAACATTTTCCCACCAAAGCAGATTTTGGGTGCTTTTTGATGCAGAATGGACGTACACCTTTTTCACATGCTTAGTTCTCCTGGTGTGCGATATTTTAGTATGTTTACGGTAATAGTATATTTTGGGGTGTGGGGTGGGTCGGAGGATCTATTAGATATATACTTTGCATTAATATGTTTTAAAATTTTATTTTGTAATATGAGGGTAACAATTATTTTCGTGATAATTATATCTAGTTTTTTCTTGGCGCTATAGGAATATGTGTGCTAACTTGATCTCGAATCCCGGTGCTGGAATAAGGTGAGAGAACATGGGTGCTATCTTGATCTCGAATCCGGGTGCTGGAATACGGGTGAGAGATTCAGCTCGGTCTGGTAAGGACAGCTATCGAGTTGTTCGTATGAAACGAAAAACCGCGGTCCCGTGTACACATTGGCGTGCACGTAAAAGATCCCTTGGCAGTTGGTATTCGATATAAGAGTAGGCTGCCCTGGCAAAATTTCATTCATAGCAGACTGTCTTCATTCGGAACAGAACAACAGGACGTTAAACCCCATTTCATTTCATTTCGTTTAGTTTAAACAATATTTTATTTATTTGAAAAGGACTGCCATTTTCCTTTTATTTAACAAGAAAAACCATCTCCTCTCTTAAAAGAAATAATTAAAAGCAAAGAAATTTCGGCTGTGACGAATGATGCTGTTTTTTGGTGCTGTTTTGCAGAAAATAATAAGTAGGCCTATTCGTATAGCATGTATAGGCCCTACATAACATTAGGACTCAATGTCTTTTTATGATGATTCTTGATCTCGAATCCGGGTGCTGGAATACGGGTGAGAGATTCAGCTCGGTCTGGTAAGGACAGCTATCGAGTTGTTCGTATGAAACGAAAAACCGCGGTCCCGTGTACACATTGGCGTGCACGTAAAAGATCCCTTGGCAGTTGGTATTCGATATAAGAGTAGGCTGCCCTGGCAAAATTTCATTCATAGCAGACTGTCTTCATTCGGAACAGAACAACAGGACGTTAAACCCCATTTCATTTCATTTCGTTTAGTTTAAACAATATTTTATTTATTTGAAAAGGACTGCCATTTTCCTTTTATTTAACAAGAAAAACCATCTCCTCTCTTAAAAGAAATAATTAAAAGCAAAGAAATTTCGGCTGTGACGAATGATGCTGTTTTTTGGTGCTGTTTTGCAGAAAATAATAAGTAGGCCTATTCGTATAGCATGTATAGGCCCTACATAACATTAGGACTCAATGTCTTTTTATGATGATTCGTGTAAAGGCCTATCTACCTAATTTTAAGTATGGGTAAAATTAAGTAGTCGATATTTCAATGTCAAGTCGGAATTCTGTTCTAGTGACCCGCCCAGTCCTTGTTTTTAAAAAGTGGTTTTCGTTGCTTTAACATAGTTATGCATGTAATTACTTTGTTTTGGGTAATTTATCCTTTAGGACGAAAACCATTGACCTATAGAATCAATAAAAATCATTGAAAAAAAAATGCATTTTCAGGTATCAGGTCACCATTATTTCTGAGAGTCTGTGAATTTCCCCGAAAGATTTAAATCAGAGAATAGGTCACGATCTTGATACATGAAGAACACATTAGGCTATGCTCTGAAACCCACAGAAGTTAGGGTTCTATTTAATCATTGGAAATTATAAATGACCCCTGCTATTGTGATTGAGGGTGACATCTGATTGTGTGTATTTGTGGTCATCGACTTGGTATTTTGTTAATACGGTTACGTGCAATCATGCTCATTCCGATTGGCACCTATTAATTTAATTTTTTTTTCTCATAAAGTCAACAAAATTCCAGATCTCACAAAAAATTCAAGTTTTATTATTTTTCAACATTTCTACAATAAATCATCTAGAACATCTTTCAACATCTGATCAATATATATATTCTTCTGGCAGAGAGACTGAGTGAGTGAGATTCGCCGCAAAATAAAACAATAGAAACAATTAAGTAGGCCTAGCACAAATCAAGAGTTTCATGGATTATTTATCGTCAATAGGCCTACAATATGTAGCTATCTCCCTTGAATCAATATTTCTCACATTTTTGTCAGCAAAAGGGTCCTGCAGTGATCAGAGATCAAATCACAAAATTTTCCCGTAACTTGATATTTTACAGTTTGTCTACGAAGCTTTGGCCTAGCTTAAATCTAAAAAAGAATGGTCCAAATAGATAAGAATAGGCCTATTTACATGTAACTGGTGGCTTGTCCTGAACTCAAAACATATAGGCCTATTGATCTATTAGGCCTATATAAATTTCTACAACTTTTAATACATGTATCTCTTAACAGTGTTGTGCCTTGATTTGCAAGAAAATCATTGCGACGGTGTAGCTAAGCGACATCGTATTTAATACATTGGTTCTAGCCTACCAATGTATTAAATACAGTCCTTTGGTAGGCCCTACTAATAGATTGCTCAAAATAAAAAATATACCGGTTGGGCTCATTATGCATAATGGTGACCGCAATATTCAAAAATAATATAATCTGATTCGAAAAATGAATATTTACAAATGACCAATCAAACAAATCAACCTAAATTGTATTTTATTTTAATTGTCAGGTAAAAGTCGATCTGGCCTTCAAATAGTCTTAAACAATCACGTATGCTGTGTGTATACGTATGAAATAATTATTATTCATGCTGTCCGTTAGATTTTTCCAACACATTTCTAGGTCCAACAAAAATTTCAATGAAGAAATGTCGAGGAAGGATTTTGATTTATTTTTTGGACATGCTTTGCGTCCTGTCTCCAAACTCCAAGGGGAATCCGACAATCCGCCCCCTCTATTTAGACAAGGCCTATATGACTCCAGAGTGGTAAGAAATGGGATTTGCAGTGGAAATATATATATTTTTAAAAACAGCTGATCTGTTCAGCGATAATTTTTCGTTTATTGAAAAATAGCACATGGCGTCAATGTGTTTAACGTTCTAATTTAATTACGTCGTTCGCGGACGACCGTCGTCAAGTGACGTCATTCAGCAGACGACAGCTAACAAGTGTTTCATTTAGCAGAAGAATGTGGTGAAGACCGGTTTGCCCTAGTTGCATAACATCTTCTCTCTTGTACATAATGTTGTACATGGTGCGTAAAGTGGTCGTATTCCTGTCCGTTCATCAATCCATCCGTCGTCCACAATTTATTATTTAATTACTTATTAGGAATGTAGAGTTATGCCCGGTATTGTCCGTTTTTCACATGTAAAATTAGCCTATTTATTGATTCTCTAGCCTATGGTTGGACCATGTGGAAATTTTAACGACAAAACTTGTCAAAAGTATATTTAATACATAGGTTACAGGTAGCCTATATTTTTATCACTTGGTTTGATAGTGTTTTTATTGATTACAGTCTGTTCTGTATCTTGTCAGAGTTTTCTGGGCTTTTATTTTTATCAAATCTGGTCGTATATTGTCGTCACCCCTGTCCATCCGTCTATTAGAGGTTATAATTACTGCCAGAGTTAGTATGTTGTATTGTACATCTAAATGTTTGAATTACCGACACAAAAAAAAATATGACTTAGCTGCTGTGTGCAAAGGGTGGATTGTGGGGTGGGGCGAACGCGGCGCCCCCCACCTCCCCGCCCACACACCTCTCCACACCCCTCATGTCGATCCACTGGACGCACTTTAACTTTAGAGCCCGATTCTTGTCTCAGGTCACTGGAAAAATGGCATTTCCGGGCTTTTTGTTTCAATCCGAAATACTCCACGGGCGGCCACATGCAGGGACCCCTTTTGAGCGCTTCGCACCTTCGTTATTTCCACCCTGCGACTTCGCCTCTCGTGCGCCCCCTCCTATCATGTTCTTTAGACCCGCCTTTAGTCACGTTAGTATTAGTATGCGTATGTTTCGTTGTCTGGCAACCTATTTTTGTTTACATATGGTACGATTCTTCTGTACTTACTAATATATGTTTCTATTACAGATACTGATGATAGATATGATCACTTAGTAATAGATGAAGAAAACAAAGGGATGACAATTCCAGGTATGTCATTACGTTTTACCCATTTTAATTATTAAGTGAAGAAATGGCAAATAATTTTCTAGTGAAAGTGTTTTAGGCCCGGGTTGTATATCTTCACATGTTGTGACATATTAAAATAACTCGGGTGTATATCCTACCTGGAAATCACGGCGGCTAACTGGGTAAGGCGCAGGCTCGCTAGTCTGGAGGTCGGGTGTTCGATCCCTGCATTGGCCGAGAAAGTTTCCCCCTTGTCAGTGATGCAGGAGGGTCTGACAAGGACAGTTGTCTAGTCGTTCGGATGGGACGAAAAAACGAGGTCCCGTGTACACATTGGCATTAACGTAAAAGATCCCTTGGCAGTTGGAATTCGATAAGAGTAGGCCGTAGTGCCGCTGCCCGGGCAAAAATTTCCCTCATAGTACACTGTATGGCGTATGCTTGTCTTCCATTAGCTCAGGTCAGGTGCAGAAGAGTAGGACGTTAAACCCCATTTCATTTCATTTTAATTTCATTTCGTATATCCTACCTGAAACCACAAGGTCAAGGATTAAAACTATAATTAAAATAACTCGGGTGTATATCCTACCTGAAACCACAAATTACCACAAATAATACGGAAATATACCGGCACAAAGCTAACTGAAGTCTGATGGCCGCCATGAACCATCTTAGATAAAGACTAAGTTGTTTTAAAACTGGTTTATTTACCCCACCTGTTCGTTCAGACAACAAAGATAACCTAGTTTAAAGATGGCCTGGGTTTTTAACCACCACCAGAACGGTGAACAGGTAATCAACTAATATAAATATTATATAATTTCAGATGATAAAACAACCTATAAAAAACCAATGAACGTGATGTCAATATGTTTTACTTGTCGAGATGGTACACTTGATGATGTCAAGAATTTAATACTTCATAATAAAGATTTCAATATTCGTGGCTGGCGGGGACAGACACCTTTATTTCATTGTGTCATGTCTGACTATCAACCAGTAGAGAAAGTTAAATTACTCGTCTCTACTGGTGCCAGGTTGGATGTAAAGAATAAAGAAGGTCATAGTTTATTACACTGGGCTTGTCGGTTTAGTAAAACAATAGGCTGTATTAAATACCTATTGGAACAAGGCCTTGATAAAGATGGTAGAGATAATGCTAATCAGACACCTTTATTTCATTGTGTAGAGTCTGTCCATCAACCAGTAGAGAGGATGAAACTCCTCGTCTCTACTGGTGCCATGGTAGATGTCAAGGATAAAAATGGTCTTAGTTTATTAGACTGGGCTCGTTTGTGGGGTAGTACAAAATGTGAAAAATATTTATGTGAATTAGGCCTTGATAAATAGAATATAAATAATCATACAACATATTTATTTTACTAGTTAATAATTATATTACCACTAAATTAAAATGTTTTGTTTTATTTTGATGTAAATTTAAAGATTTGTTATAAACCATTTTCTGTACACAAACTGGCTACCTACCAGCCATTAAAACTAGTAACACGTGATTACAACGTCACAGCGGGTTAAATAATCACAGGTTAAATAACATGAATAGAAAATCAACTCATGTGATGTTTTGGTGGTCATGAAAGTCAACTTTAACCCCAACTTAATTCAGGAAATAATATATTTACAATAGAAGGTAAGAAAAACTGATTTATTTTTCATTTTATTAATTGACATCTACTTTTATTTGTCAATTGTTTTTATTGAGTGATGTATAAGGCAGACATGTTTTAAATTCTGATTTAAGGGGAGATGAATCATTTACGATTATAGGAATATTTTAAAAAATAAACGTGTGTTGTTATCCTTTCTGGATGATATAGAAATAGGATTATATTTTGTAAGAATGGAACCTTAAAATACAATAAATTAATAGTTGTTATGTGTAAAAACACTACAAAATATTTCTAAAATTAGAATAATATTAGAAATTGTATAAAAGATATCTAGAAAATTGGAATCGTGTTAAAAATTGTATAAACAATACCGTGATGAGTTTTTAGCGTCTTGTAAATTATATTCTCTCTATTTTGTTTATATTTTTCAGAGCTGCTACATTCGAACATAAACCCTCATTAAAAGTTGTTTGTAATTATTTCCACTAGAAAACTGTCCACTGTGTAAAAAAACATTTTTTAGCTGAAGGTCCTAAGGTAATGAGTTTTTTATATTTTATTGTCTAATAACCAAAGAGTATTAATTCTCTAACATCAAACTTTACAGACTGTATAATATTAATAATGCTTTAATCTAGGATGCAGCCCTTTATAGTTATAGATATAATGCTGCACCCTTGTATACCAAAAAGTACTATTTGTTTCCATGGAAACACAAAAACTATTAAATCCGTTAAATTATATCACTGTTAATATTCTAATTTTATTTTCTTAATTAAATTAAATGTGAAATAATCAATTTGAGTGCTGCTACATTTTAGCATGGATCAAGCTGTGAACCATTAGATAATGTGTGAAAAATATTTCATTTCAGAATCAACTGAAAGGTCGTAAAAATCCAATAGAGAGAGTTTATTGTGGGCATCTGTTTCATAATGGTTGTTTAGATACCTACATGAACACACCTCCATTTATAGGTAAATATTTATAATACTGCTGGGAGTCTTGGCGACCGTCTTTATTACCTCAGTTGGTGAAGAAAACTAAAACTTCAAACCCAATTTTATACCATATAGTTATAATCCTGGTTAAATGGTATGGTTATAATCCTGGTTTAATGGTATGGTTATAATCCTGGTTAAAGGGTATAGTTATAATCCTGCTTACCATATCTCACTTTAGATCATAGTTGAATGAAAATAAAAAGTGTATTCTCTTATTTGACTGAGTCAGAAACGCAATGCTCCATATTGTACACATTGTCGTGCACTTAATAGAGCCGTAACAGACAGCTGGAATTTCATGGACGTGTTTTTAAAGACGTAGCTTATGTTTGTTTGTTTTGTTTTGTTTTTTTCAGGAGATAAAAAAATGTCCTTACTGTGATAAACGAATTTATCATGAAAAATGGAAAGTGTCAGCTGAAGTAATGGAGAATAGATGGGCACATAAACAAGCTAAACAAAGATAATGCTTATTGTACATCATCTTGGTTGTTATAATAATTATGTTTTATGGCCAGGGTTGACGTAGTTCAACTGGATTATATTGTTACCTATTACGTCTTGAATAGTTACGTATGGTCTCATTTGATAAAATTACTCGGTTCAATAGTTATTGTCCATTTTATCTGTTTATAATCAGTCTTTTTGTTGTACATCTCAAATTATTCCTCGTCAAATTTAAGTCAAAGAAGTGCCGACAGTCAGAAAAAGGACAATTATTGATTGGTTGACAAGGTCACGTAACACTCTAATATTCCTATATAAAGGGTGCTAACTGTATTATATGTGATCTGTGTCAAAGGACTTTTTAACTAAATTTTATTATATGAAAAGAACGAACCACACGGACATTTTTATCTGTAAATACTCCACGGGTCCAGCTATGTGGTTTTTACTGCGAGAACTTCGCTTTTCCACATTAAACAACAGATTGTTTTTCCCACAGGGTTTTTTCAATCGGCTCGGATGACATCAAACAGCTGGATCTCCTATTTTAACTTGTTTTCATTATGACAAAGTGAGAAGATGACCCGCCCTCTCTTCTCACGACAGTAATTTTAAAAATGTGTTTTAAAGTGATTTTACATATACAAGATTTTTTTATTATTTTAAAACTGTATTATAAAGTGGCTTTTAGATATACAAGAACTTTTTATTATTTAGTGTTTTTACTTATCTTCAATATATTACTCATTCAGATGTAAATAATTTAATTAAATCAACCTGTCCATAATATCATGCCTTTTTAACAATTACCGTATAATCACAACCTTTTAACTAATTAGAAAGGTGAGAATCGTGTCTGTGATGGAACTTGGTCATACATGTTAATGTTACAAATATCATCATTAGTCGACAGAGTATGACGCCATTATCACCGGGTTAACCAATGTACGACGTCAAGGACCTTAAGGTTTTACGAACGTTATTTCCCACCACGCCGGACATTCATATTTAATATATTCTAGAATGATTCACTAAATGTATATTTTTGTTATTCATGTCATGACATAACCTCGAGTTATTGCCATGTTGCTTGTGGTCGACCTTGTCTATAATTTTGACATCTATTTCACAAATTATAAATAGTATTTATTAGTTAATAAACAAATGTAATATTGTTTTTAAATCATTTATATATCATGAAAAACCGACATCCATCTGTGTACATATTGGTGTACATGTAAAAGAACCATTGACAATTGGAAATCGTTGAAGAGGTTCATGGAAAGGCCACTGTCTGGGCAAAATTCTCCTACCTTACATTCATTGCCCATAAAACCATAGAAATAAACCTTGCTAAATGAAAGTCAGCAGTTGGTTTACGTGCTTGCCACTGTATTCAAGTCTGGAGCTCGGTTTTTCATACCATCCTATCTACTTGTCAGCCGCACAGGTGAAGATCAGGCTTAGTATTCTCGTTGTGAGAGAGAAATGGGGTTTAACGTCCACTCAACACAAACTAGATCATTTCGGGACTAACATATGGTTTAATAGTTCGCTTGCGCGTAGGGGTCTTTAGCAGTGGGAGGAAACCGGAGTGCCCGGAGGAAACCAACGAGGCTGAGAAGGCGCCCCTATCTCCATGCCAAATACGCTCACACCATGGCTCGAAACCACAGCCGCAAGCTAGAGGTCGAAGCGCGACACTCTAGGCCATCCCAACCCCCCTTGTATTCTCATTGTACAACTGTGGTTTTAGATAACGCTGGTACGAAATGTTTCATCCGAGAACCTTTGTTTAGGGCCTACTTATCAGGGTTCGATTCTAATGGGAAGGAACAGTGTCTGGTCATTCGGGTGGGACAAAAAACGCTGCTTTCCGGACAGAACAGTGCACCGCTAAACCTGATTTCATTTGAATTGGGCCAGGGGTTGGGTTTTATTTTAGTTATCTGTATTATTATAGGAAATACGTCCACACAACAGCCATGTCTTGACAGCTTCTTATCCGAAAGGAAAACAACTTTAATGTTGAACAAATTTGACAAGGATGACTTCAAGAAATCTGACCTTTATCCTGTTCGGAAAAAGAATATCCCAAAACTGAATATTTATAGGATTCGTCACCCCTTTATACAATAAATATCAGATGTGAAACAAATCCATTCAAAACCACAGCCTATGACTATGGGACGGAAGGTTATGGAATGCCGAGTATAGATTTTTTTTTCCTCTAATGACATCAATGCTTTATAGCAAATATTCGAAAGAGAATCTGTTAAAACAGTGGTGCAGGACGCAGGGCCTGGCAAGGACAGTGTCTAGAGGTGTAAGATTGGGTGCCTGGTTGTTTAGTTGTTTGGATAGGATAAAAAAAAATCAAGGTCCCGTGTACAAATAGGTGGGCACGTAAAAGAACCCTTGACAATTGGATAGTGTTCGTCCTCTGATGACCCCATGGCAGGGCGGTTAGATGCAAACTGATCCCACAGTGAATATTCGATGGCCGCTACAATCACTGATAAGCATGACATCGACGAGGCTTAATGAGTACGGCATATTAACTTTTTTACTCCGACAAATTAAATTCTCAAACATTTTTTGAGGTAAAAGAAAATTAAATAAAGACGTTTGAAGTATTTGTAGTTTAAAAATATTTCCTATTTAGTGTAAATGGGTATTAAAATGCATCATTTTGCCCGAAGCAGTTAGGTGTTAAGTAAACATCGCACGAGCCGTTGAGCCAATGACTAACGGCGCGTACAGTCAACGCACCTGTTGTGGACAGTCGTCTGTTACAGAGATAATTCGTAAGTAATTCTCTGTGAAACAGATTGGGTTAGATGGTCAAACGCGTCCAGTGGCATGCTTTCGATTCCCCACTTGCACGTCACAAAGAGTAAGGTCACCTGTGTAACCTCGTTGGTTTTTTCTCCTAGTTTTCCGGTTTCCTCTCACTGATAAAGACCCATACGGGCAACAAATTATTGATATAAAATTGAATCATATGTTAGTCCCGAAATGACCTGGTTTAAACCCTGTTTATCCCTCTCCCTCGTGCATAGGCAGACAGGTAAAGTAAAAACAGAAATAATTAAATCTAGGTGGCAAACAAAAGTGCCCGAGCTGTAATAAAACACTAATTTTACACCAAATTTACCCCTCTAACTACATGCTGGTCACAAACGGTGCCATCTTTAGTTTATTTTATCGCTGATAGATGGCTCTGTGATAGTCTGGTGTAGGATCAACATGTCAGCCCCCCCACCCCCAATGGAAGTAGATGGCTTTTATCTAATTGTATCAGGAAATAAAAAATGTGCCGTCTTCTGATTTGGTCTGAAATGCTTCGAAAATGGGTTTGCGGTTGTCAATTTTCAAAATGCCCCCCTCGGATGCTAGGACGTTTTCTGCGCGTACTTGTGTGGGCCTTGGTCAATGACCTGGCAGGTGGGCCGTCGGGCCACTAGTCCGGCACTGACTATGACTGTCATAAACACAGATAAGATAGGTGGAGCCTACCGCTGTCCTGGTATATGCCTTGCTTGTGGGACAGAAAAAATCTCTTTGTTGTAGTTTTTCCTCAAGTTCAGAGAATCAGACATTAGTGTTAGTGCAATGTCGTCTGTTTGGATTGGCCAAACATCCACACACTGCTGAAAGTTGATAAAATTGTTGATCAAGTTCACAGAATGTCAATGTTACATCTGAGAACGATAAGTAATTTACATTTTTGATATCCCCCTTTGTCTTCATTTCCTTCCATGTGTGCATAGTGGCATAAGATGTGGGTCCCTGCCGCCACCTAGCGCAGCATGGTGACAACATATGTGAGCCCCCCCCCCCCTCCATCTAAACTCCCAATTTGGGAGCCATAATTGATTGAAAAAAAGTGTATTGGATATGTCTAATAATGTGAAAATACATGTCTTGTTATAACTTGACATTTCTGGTAAAAAGGAAATTGCTACAAGAAGGATTAACTTAGGTGGCTGTCCTGAAACATCTAATCGTTTAATCCACGGAGCCCAGGTCAGCGACGCTGGTCGTCGTGGGATGTGGACCTCAAGCAACTTTAAAGTTATCAAACGGTTTTGCAGCCGAAATCTCACTCTTTGCCAATCTGACACCCAATCTTTAGATCTTCATTCACAAATAATAATTAATGCTCGAAAAATGTCACACACAGCAGACAAAATGTTTTAAAATTAATGTAGATTGCGTGCTCAGTTAACCTAGTGTGCTATATTTTAGTATGTTTACGGTAATAGTATTCTATTTTGTCTGACCCGGAAATAGCAGATTCGTATTCCGCGTCCCTCAAAACCTCTGAATCACACGTGTATATTGAAAGAATACTTTTCGCGCGAATCGATGCCGCCATTTTGGATTTTGACTGCCATATTGGACAACCGTTTGTGAAGTTTATAACAAATCTTTTTCAAATACGGTGTGAGCATTTGGTTCATGGGAGAGGGGTAAACTGGGTTTACCATCCACTCAACACAAACCATTTCGGGACTAATATGTGGTTCAATTTTATATAAATAACTCAATTGTACTTATAGGGATCTTTGTCGGTGGGAGGCAACCGGAAGACCCGGAGAAAACCCACAAGATTGAACAGGTTAACCAATGTGCGACGTCAAGGACGTTAAGGTTTTGCGAACGATATCTTTCACCACGTCGGACATTCATATTTAATATATTATAGAATGATTCACTAAATGTATTTTATTGTTATTCATGTCATGACATAACCTCAAGTTCTTGCTATATCAGTTCTTGTTGCTTGCGGTTGATCTATAGGATGCGTGAGTCAAGCCCTTGTCTTTGTTTGAAAAACATTTTTATAATCTGACACCTATCTCACAAATTATAAACAGTTATGGATAGTCGGGGTGCGGAGTGACGACGGTGTGTTACGTTTGTAGGCACTTAACACGTGTGATGGCTGAACAGGAAGTGTTCACTAAATTTCACCATCTGGGTTCACTCGGCAAACCTCGGCAGATTCCGTAACCTCCGGAACCTACATCTAACCTCGGCTGTATGACGAATTCCGCCATATTGGAACTACTTTAAAGGTCCCGGGCTAAACATGGCTGCGCCCATACCGAACACAAATTGGCGACCTATTTGGCTAGCGACCTATTCAATCGAACCAGCTGTAAGATAATGACGAAATTACACTTCTATTCTGAGCTAAAGGAATGGATAAAAAATAATATATTCTACTTTCATTTGATAGACATAACGTTGGATTTTATTGGTCGATAAATAGATGAGTTAAGGCGACTGTTGTTTTTATTCTAAATAGGTTTCCAAGGAACAGGTTGCAGCTTGATCGGTCGAATAGGTCGGTAGCCGAATAGGTTCCCAATTTATGTAATAACGTCAAGTTTTCCTGTTAAAGTAAACCGGTAGCCGCATCGCAAATGTATGGGAGTAGATACATATCACTTACTGTCATACATCCGAGACTAGATGTAGTTTACGGAATCTGTCGAGATTTGCCGAGTGCATCTGGGTACCCTCAAATTGTAGTTTGTCTATTTATAGCAATTCTCTCTGTCTCTTTTCTTTACTTTTGCATGCCCATTTTTGTTGATTTTTTGGTCTAGAATGGACGAATTAGGCCCCGGTACCCAGAATAAACCGGCCTCGAAAGGTCTGGAGGATATGACAGAATGCACAAAAATGATTTCTATTTTCAAAATTCCTCGACCTCCGAACAACCCCAAAAGAGGGCCCTCAAAATAGTATAGCCTCCGCCACGATAAACCTTAAAACACTCCTGTGGTCACCCCTCTGTTTCCCTCCCTTCACGCCACTAGAGACGGAATGGTCGCCTTCTGTTTCCCTCCCTGCACGCCACTAGAGACGGGATGGTCACCCCCCTGTTTCCATCCCTGCTCGCCACTAGAGACGGGATGGTCACCTTCTGCCCCCCCCCCCCCCCTGCCCGCCACTAGAAACGGGAAGAAAGTTAAGGAGTTTAATTTCTCATTCAAAACAAACAATTTATCGTTGTTCAAGGATACAATCCTCGCCTCAAGTTCTAGATCTTCAATTTATGAAGAAAGGCCTATTTTTAGAATATCCAGTTCTTCAAAAGTAAACAAGATAAAGAGTCTACTGGAATTTATGGAGGAATGAAGTAAAGTTTGGCATACTGTTTTATTTTTATAAACCAACCAGTCTAATTAAGGGAGACGTCAACTTATCGGTGGGGAAACTGATATCGGAGATGGAAATATTGATACGGAGACAAGGAGGAAGGAATGTTGATACAATGTACTGGCAAGGGACAAGGAAACGTTGCTACTGAGGGGTGCGGTGGGAAACAGGCCTATTGCTACTGACATGGGGGGGGGGGATACAGGCCTATTACCACTAACATGTTGGCAGGGCAGGTAAAGTATAAACTAATATAGTATATGATAATATCACAACAGTTTATTTTATTTTATAGAATATTACCTTGTTATTATCTCGTACAGTTCTCTTTCATATCTCTCTTACTATACAATCTATACAGGATTACCTCCCTTACATAGCTCAATATACACGGTAATCTCCCTTTAACATATATTCTGGCTGACTTATGTACAAAAGATTGGGGAGATGTTTTTCTTTATGTACATATGAACACTTTTTGAACACAGAATATTCATATAGCCTGATATTATTACACGGTTCTGTACATTTAAACTTTCTATAAAAACATTCTACTGCAGCTCGATACGATTATTTATATATTTACATTATTACAGTTCTACATACAAGCGTCCATGCACGTGTCATCAGCATGGGTGATTGAAGCCTCTATATAAGCAGAATATATATATTTATACTTTACATACATAATTACACAAAAAAACAGAAGGATCTCGACCTGTCTGATTCCAGATGGAATAAAACAGGACCAGAGTTATCTGTAAACTTGAACTTTGACTTTAAACTAAAATGATAAGACACATTAACAAAACAATGAATATCTCTGAAAGGGTAGTGTGCAATCACTTCAATTATTTCATACTTTTATCGTTTTTATTCTTAAATAAATTCTGCAGGCCAACATACTCTTCCTATTTTATTTCCGTAATTCTTAAATTCTGTTTATAACTTTGAACTGTGAATAAATTTAGATATAAGATTTTAATATTGTCACAATTTCTAAAAGAGTAACCAAAATATTTTAGTAGGCAACTATCATACTATGTATGAAAATAGAATACTAGGCCTATCATTGTATGAAAATCGTGCTTTTTATATTTTTTGCGACTTGGTTTTAGCTTGTTTCTGCCATATATATAATTTAATTTCTGATTCAACACTACCCTCAGTTTTTTTATTCCATTTAATGGGAAAAAAAATAAAGTATGATCTGGACATCGGTATTATGGATCCAGACATCCATATTAAAGTATGATCCGGACATCCGTATTATTGAAAGTCAACTAGTTGAATTCCCACTTAACATTTTGTGATCAAATCTTATTTAGTGTTTTATTTATCTGTCAGGGTGGGTATATGACTGCGCCAAGGCTTACACACCATCACTTAATATCGTTATGAGCTCTGCTAAATCACATCATAATATTCATTAAAATGTGTCGGACTCGTTTGGTTAACGTCGAAAATAGCCTCAAATAAATTCGTAATCCAAATTCTGTCTCCCAAATCTGGTTACAATTCATTCAAGAGGCTCTTGGTTTTCAGTTTCTCTTGTCCTTCACAGACTCTTAATACATGTATTTCTTATGTTTTTCTCTTTTCAGAGTTTTTCTCATTTAAGATTTTACAAAATGTGGAGTCCAACTAGGACTTTTTGTCCCCATCCCTCACCCTTTGCTTTTTTTTAAAAAAAATAGATAAATAAAAAACACAGCACTTTTTGTTCTAAAATTTGCAAATCATTTCAGTCTTAAAAAACTGTTTTCTTTCTATAACTGACACAACTTCTTTTTTCCTTAAAATCCGAGCCATTTTAATTAAAAATAACAAATATTCTTAAAAATAAATTTGATTTTGGCAACAGTTTGTTGGTTTGAAATCCATCAATAGGATTCTGAAACAATTTTTTGTGAATTTGGAAATAGGCTGGCATATTTTCTTAACAACTTAAAAATACTTAACAATTCAAACATAAACCGGGGAGTTAGGGTCTGGGAGGGGACACGGATGACCAGCATCATCAAAAAATCGTCGAAATGTGAATTCAAAGAAAGCATGTTCAGGATGTTTGCCATTTTCCATTTTGGAATCCAGTCTTCTCATCAAATCTTCCGAGTCGCTGTTCCGTAATTTATCTGGATCAACTGGATCGAAGTTGGATGTGTCCGTAGCGTATCGAATCTTTGGAACAAAAGTTGCTATTTGTTTTTCTCAACCCATCCATGTTGATCGAAGCGAAGAATTTATGATTTTTGACTTCTGATGCCCCACTGACACCCAGACGTTCCTCGGCCCCACAGAGTAATCGTAGGATTAGATCTTTTGAATCTTGCGACAGTTTGGACTCTGATGGTATCTTTAATGTACTCTTCCAGTTGATAACCTACAACCAAAAAAGAGAATATTTGTTTCAGAAAAAACCAATTTGACTTCTTTAAATCAGAATCGTCATGTTAAGGAATTGAAATTCAACTTGAGTAATTGTGGCCACGTTCATGAAATAATGGGATATGAACTGTAATTATAGCAGTAAACTATAGAAAATAATCCACAAGCAAGAAAACGAAGTGAACTTAATATATCATTAATGTATTGAGGACATCGGACACAATAACATGGTGATTTTGAGACTGACATATAGGTTTGTTTCCATGCACATGTGCAGTGCTAGTCTATTCTTTATTTATGCCAATTGTTCTTTTACATGAATACCAATATGGACTCTGTTTGGTTGCATTTTTTCATTCAAGTGACCAGACAAATTTTTCTTGTTAGCCAAAAGCACCACCCAGGAAATAACCAGAACAGAGATTGAAGTACATGTATGTACATGTATCCCAGTTCTCCTTGAATGAGTTAAATAGATTATAACCCACTTGCTATAAACTTGGCGTAGGTGTGTAAACAATCGACATACCTTTTGTTGAGTTTCTATTGGCGTATGAGCATAAAATGGTGGATGTCCAACTAACATTTCAAATAATATCACACCAACGCTCCACCAGTCACAAACTGACGAATAACCTGAAATGATAAACATCAGTATTGAGAGAGAGACAGAGAGAGAGGGAGAGGGGGAGAGAGAGAAGATGTTTGAAAGCGATTTATAATCCCTCTGAAGACTTGTAAATCAAACTTTTTTTATTTTGAGTGAAGCCGGTATTATTACAAACCCAGGACTGAACAGAGAAATGGAGGCCAACGACTTGCTCCCTGGATCGATTAACTTGAGATTTGACCTTGTTTCTTGTTGTTGGTTTTGTGTGTAGTGCTATCCTTCAAACACCTACTACATACAGTTTTATAATATAACTCTAATAACACATGACACAAATAATATGGAATACAAGTTATTCGAAGAGTTTATTTCAGCGATGTTTCGACAAGGGTTCTCCCATCTTTATCAAGCAGAGAAATATATATATATACGGTATCTAATTGATTGAACTTTACCTTGTCGCAAGAGGACCTCGGGTGCGATATAATTGGGTGTACCAACTAAGGAGTGAGCTAGACATCTTTGTCGTTCTCGGTTTCTACGACGTTCTAAAGGTTTAAGAATTTCACAGCGACAATGTTCATCTAGATTACAGCTACTGACCTCCATTGAATCTTGTCGAGCATGACTTCCATCTGAAAATACAGGAACATGGAGAAAACAGATCTCAATTTTCACTAATATTATTATAAAATACAGGAACATGGAGAGTACAGATCTCAATTTTCACTAATATCATTATAAAATACAGGAACATGGAGAGTACAGATCTCAATTTTCACTGATATCATTATAAAATACAGGAACATGGAGAGTACAGATCTCAATTTTCACTAATATCATTATAAAATACAGGAACATGGAGAGTACAGATCTCAATTTTCACTAATATCATTATAAAATACAGGAACATGGAGAGAACAGATCTCAATTTTCACTAATATCATTATAAAATACAGGAACATGGAGAGTACAGATCTCAAATTTCACTAATATCATTATAAAATACAGGAACATGGTGAAAACAGATCTCAAATTTCACTAATATTATTATAAGAGAGAGAGAGAGAAATGGGGTTTAATGTCCACACGTCACAAACTAGGTCATTTTGGGACTAACATATGGGTTTAATAATTCGCTTGCGCAAGGGTCTTTAGCAGTGGGAGGAAACTGGAGTGCCTGGAGAAAACCCACGAGGTTGGACAGGCGATCCTATTCCTAATATCATTATAAAGTGAATGAATGCAAGAGAGACCGACAAAGTGAAAACAACAATGCAATAAATAATGTCAAACAGTAAATAATAAAATTGTGTCCAGCATCTTGCATCCCAGGTTGATGCTGCAGGTTGGAAAGGTGACAAAGAAGTTATAATAAATACCTCTGATATACAATACATGTATGTACATCCCCTACTCAAATAAATATTACTGGTCACACACTTAATTTCTACTTACATTTTCATATGAAAGATGGTCTGTTTGAAATACATAGTTTAATACAAATACGTAACTAATGACAACTGGCCTTATTGAAACACTGTGTTATACTGCCATCCAATACAAAATCTCAAATATATTTTACTGACATGTGAACCAGGGAGTAGCAAATAATTTTTTTAGGAAACAATGATCATTTTTTACATGACAACCATAAATGTAGTTGCATTTATTACCTATGTTAGAAGAAGTTGAAATACCTTAAAGGCATGTTCGGTAAATTTGATACGCAAGGTATGTGTAGTAGATTGGCCGAGTTCTCCTGTTGGTCAACATTTGTGAAGATGACTACAGCAAAAACCCTGGAGGGAAAATCTCAGACCTTTCACTTCATAATTGTGTCTCAGAGAGAGAGAGACATGGGGTTTAACATCCACTCAAAACAAACTAGGTCATTTTGGGACTATCATACGATACAGTTTAAATTTTATTTCAATAATTCACTTGCGCATAGAGGTCTTTAGCAATGGGAGGAAACCGGAGTACCCAGAGAAAACCCACGAGGCTGGACAGGCGAACCTACTCCTTGCCACGTACAACCACAAATTTGAAACCACGCCAGTCGTCTCAATGGCAAGTCGTTAGATAGGGCGTGCGCACCCTCAGTATTCCGCCATCCAACTGCCCCCTAAGAGAGAGAGAGAGAGAGAGAGAGAGAGAGAGAGAGAGAGAGAGGAAATATCTTAATTCTATATCCCAAGCCTGTTCAAATCATAAAGTGAATAAATGACCTACCTTTTTGATAATATTTTGAATTATGGGTCCAGCGAAATCCTGTACATAATCCAAAATCTGTGAGTTTAATATGACCATCGCGGTCGATTAGAATATTATCGGGTTTAATATCACGATGTATAAATCCCATTTTATGAACACTTTTAATAGCCAGAACTAACTCCGCTATATAAAACCTTGCCAAGCTTTCCTCCAAGATCTCCAGTTTAATTAATAGACCCATTAAATCACCGCCAGGTACATAATCCATAACGAAATATAAATTATCACGATCTTGAAACGAATAGTATAATTTTACCACCCATTCATTGTCTGCTTCCGCTAAAATATCTCTCTCCGCTTTCACATGAGCCACTTGATTACGTTTTATCACATCGTTTTTACGCAGTGTTTTCATAGCATACAGAGTTTTCGGGTCACGTTTACAAACTAAAGTCACTTCACCGAATGCCCCCACCCCTAAAGTCGTTATTTTATCAAACATTAATTTGTCCATTTTCGCCCGCTTTAAGCGGATATAATTTGATTCTTTTTGATGTAACATGCGACGCATCTGAGTTGCCGCTTCTTCTGATAGTCCAACCTTCGTCATCTCATTTTCTAGTTGATATCTGCGATGCAAACGTTGATCGTGAGATTTTAGCACATTTTCTACATGCTGCTCCATGAAAAATTTGAAAGCCTGCGGAGAATAATTACGAACTTTTGTATCACGTCGCAACTGATCTCGTTCCCGGACGTCGTTCTGGAATCGGTGACATACAACGATGAGTCTCTTGACATGACGTGTCAGACGACACTGTATCAGTGTCAGTGTCGTCACCTTGTTCTAAGGAATGTTGACAGTTATTACAGTTATTTTGATTATTTTTGAGTTTATTTTGCGGAGGATTCCGAGATTGAGGTGGAGGCGGGAGAGGGGGGGGGGGGGTTCCGACGAACCGTTCTCCAACCACTGATGATTGGACATCACATTGGGATGAACTATTGTGGAGGGTTGTTGAGCATTAGATTGATTGGTGTGAACAGACGGCATCTGTCCGGGAGGGATGGTAATCATGTGATGGGGATAAGGGTAAGATGATTGAAGTTGAGGAGCCGGCTTCATACCGTGTGGTGGTAAAGGCACTCGTGGAGGTAATGGTGGTTGACCATGACCTTGTAAATGTCCATAAGTAGCATACGATCTGCCAGGGTAAGGAGGAGGGGGTTTGTCAGGTATATCCGAATTAGTTGACGGAGACGAAGTCGTAGATAACACAGAGAGCGGAGATTGATTCGTGGCCCGTGATACAGGAGAATCAGATCGTGGTGTCGAACCAGGTGTGTCTGGCCAGGATCTAGGTACATAGAAATCATAATTGGGCTATAGACCTTGCTGCATGTTCTGCTGCATGTTCTGTATCTGAACACTCTGTATGTGGTTTTGTGGATTATTATGGACTCCTGCAGCTTGATTTTGAATATGGATCTGTATTTGAGTTTGTTGCGATTGTAAGGCCGCTAACTGTTCTGGCGTCAACATGTTGATTCCATTTTGCCTTTTAAAGTGAATCTGGACATTATGTAAGTTATTATTATTATTATTGTTGACTTGTTGTGCCGTCATATTTTGAGCGACAGAATTTCCGTTGACTTGAGTCTGAACAGAAGATATGTAGTTGGGTGTAGAAGCTGGATTGATCGAAGGGGGTACAGTTGGTACCGTAGCTGTTTGAGGAACAGGTTTCTGAACTTCTTTACTTTTTACAGAGTGCATGATAATTGGTGCGTGATTGGTTCCCCAGGCCCGAACTGCTGCCGGAACAGGAGAAGGAGCCACTGTCACTTGTTTCGGTAAATTTAGTTGAATCTTTCCGTCATTGGAGGTGGGAATCTTGTTCTGCAAGTTGCCATGGATGTCATACTCGGCAGCAACTTGGGATGTTATCAAATGAGAATGTTCATGATGACCATTTCCGGGAATATGAACAACAGTTGGAGATTGTCTTGATGGAGCTTGACTGAACTGATTCTGAGGGTGTGCCATTTTCATGGTCACCCGTGGTGCAGTGACGCTCGATGACTGAGATATAGTATTGGTTGTACCATTGTGAGTGAGGGTCCCTCTCTGTAACGGATGAGCCAGGGGGCGAGTCTGTCCATTATGCCCGTAAACTGATCTACTTAATGATGTCACCGGATTCATACTTTGTTGAGGAATTATGGAAGCGTTGCCGTTCAGACTTGGGGTCGGAGATGGAGATTGTTGTTGAACAACATGAGAGCGGAATAAAGCCTGTTGATTGGCTGCGGCGTTCTCTCTCGGTACTCCCGTCGGAGACATAAGCTTGATCATATGTTGAACGTGACCAGCAGGAATAACGGCTGGTTGAGATGTCGATTGAATGCCACTATTTATCTGCCCTTGAAATGGAACCTGAAGAAGGTCACTAGGTGGCGGTGTCTGTCCCCTAGGTGGCGTTAATGGGGGTGCTATTGGCGCTCTAGGTGGTAAAGGAGGAGGAGTCTGATGTCCGTTAGCCATTGGCTTGAGGTTCTCTATAATGAGGTGACGCTGAGGATGTGTGTTAAGTCCAGGACTATCTGAACGTACGCTGAAAAATAAAAAGAAGAAAAGTATAAATTTATTTGATTTGTTGAAACTGGGCTACATGTACATGTGGGGTTTACGATTGTTACTCCAGAACCTCAGGTTAGGGGTTACCCTCTATTTCATATGATTTCGGAGCCCCAATGTCACATAATCAATCACTGAGTCTACTGTGAATGTTGAGCATTTAAAGAAAGAGCAGATTACAAATTGAGAGAAAACGTATAACTTTTATGGAATAAAATAGAATTAAAATGATATGGAGTTTAACACTCTACTTTGCAGCAGAGGCCTTACTACTGTAATAAAGATGAGGCCTTACTACTGTAATAAAGATGAGGCCTTACTACTGTAATAAAGGTGAGCAATCAACTTGCAGCATCAACATGGCTAAGGAAGATGAGCATTCATCCTGCAGCATCAAACTGGTTTATGCCATCTTCAATACATGTAGATGGCTTGGTTTCGCTTTAACTCTTATCCAGACCTTCACGTAATACCGTGCATAAAATGTCTCTGTTACATTGAGTTACAAAGTTCAAAAGTCATTCAATGTCAAGGTCTCTGTGGAGGTCGCCATGTTTGATTTGAGTGTTCTGGTGTCACAATCTCTGATTGGATGCTATCGTTTACGTGTCTGCTTTAAAGGGAGATAACGTAGCTATAAGTCTGAGAACTGCAGACCAGTGTAGCAACGTCTAGATGTTGTAAAGGTCGCTGTCGTTGCTTTAGGAACCTGGTTTAATGCAGCACCTTGTTATAGAAGATGAGTATGCAACATGCGGTGTGCTATGGGAAAATCAAACCCTGGAGCCTCTGTTTGGAGCCTCTACTGTGGCTCTGTCTGGTGCCTCTACTTGTGTGGCTTTGTCGGGAGCCTCTACTGTGTTTTATAATGAAGGAGTAAAATTAATGACCTACCTGATGATATTTTACTATTTCCATTCCTGCCTTCAACATGTTTCTTTAATCTTGACAACACCGCCTCAGCAGTTTCAATATTTCTATTATTACATAACTTTAATGCTCTACTGGCTATCTCCTGTAAAATAACAATAATCACATTAATGATACATTATGTAAGATTTAGAAATAGAGCTGACACTATAATAGTTTAAACTAGATAATGATAATGAAAAGCAACTATGTTGAAAATTTCAGTCAAATTATTTCGTTCGGAGCCTAGTTATCGTCGTTAGAATAATCCACTGACATGATACACCAACATTAACGTTTTTTCGGGAACATGTATGTTGGGGCTGTTTTATTCTGGTATGTTGGGCCGTTTATTCTGATTAATGTTGGGGCTGTTTATTCTGGTATGTTGGGTAATTTTTTTCTGGTATGTTGGGGCGGTTTATTCTGGTAAGTTCCGTTATGTTGGGTAATTTTTTTTCTGGCATGTTGGGGCCGTTTATTCTGATATGTTAGGGCGGTTTATTCTGGTTTATGTTGGGGTTGTTTATTCTGATATGTTGGGGCTGTTTATTCTGGTTTATGTTGGGGCTGTTTTATTCTGGTATGTTTGGGCTGTTTTATTCTGGTATGTTGGGGCTGTTTTATTCTGGTATGTTGGGGCTGTTTATTCTGGTTTATGTTGGGGCTGTTTATTCTGGTATGTTGGGGCTGTTTTATTCTGGTATGTTGGGGCGGTTTATTCTGGTATGTTGGGGCTGTTTATTCTGGTATGTTGGGGTTTTAAGGTATATTCTGGTATATACATGTAAGGGAAAGGGATGTTTATACTGTTATGTTGGGGCCGTTTATACTGTTATAGTTTACATATCCTACATACCATAAATATCAACTACATGTATAAAAAGTAAACAACAATAACTGGTCTACTTCATCAATAGTCAACTATCAAGGTCATCTCTATTTATAACTTGTTAAACATTCTTTATAGTCATAAATATTATCTTGAGACGGTCAGATATTAAATTCTCTCCATTGTCAGGCACTTTCAGGATTACAGAAGACCAGAACAGTAAGGGGATTCTGGGGTGGGAATCAGAGAGTTTAATTAAGTTTCAGCACCTTGTTTTTGTCATGGAATGCTATTATTTTATTATCAAAATAATGAATGAAATAAATTCTGCATGTATACATAAACTCATACATACATAATTTGTTATTTATATACAAATAATGTTTTCAATGATTCCCCAGATATTATTGATAATTGATTGGGGGATGGTCAGTGGTTAATATTGATATTTGAAAGTAGTATCGCCTGGTAGCCCTAAAGGTTTTCATGTACTTCAACTTCTTTAACTAGATAATTAGAGTTTTTACCTTAAAATAGTATACATGTATGCATGTGTGAAGTACAGTAAACCTTCCAAAATATTGTCTACATTACACTGTGTTCCCACTTCCATTTTGTTTTTGGTTAAAATCACGGAATGCTGTTTTCTACATGTTCAATATGATATGTGAATCTACCAAAATACATTTTACATAAAACTGTGTTTTCCACAGTTCATTAAGGACTTTCTTTAAAACTTAGAACTACATGTACCAACCTTGAAAACTGACCTACCACGCTGGAAATTGATGCAATTTTATAATTTTTATACCTTGGATTCCATGGTTATAGTTTATTTACGGTAGTCTTGTCTAGTTTGTTACTTGGGGGTTACTCTTGTACATGTACAAGATGGAGTGAACGGCAGAGGAGAGGGCGGGGAGAGAGGAAGGGGGATTGTGATGAAGTATTTACATGCTGTTATTCTATTATACAGGTAGCACTTACTATCCGTGACTACTGGATAGACTCAGGCTATCCAGCTTGTATGATAGACTCAGACTGTCCAATGTGTATGATAGACTGAGATTGTCCAGTGTGTATGTAAGAGATGATATAAGTAAATGTAGGTGTATGTAGACATGTCTATCAGGTGTATATTTATAGATCTATGACT
The DNA here is from genome assembly GCA_036850965.1 of Patella caerulea. Lineage (NCBI taxonomy): Eukaryota > Metazoa > Mollusca > Gastropoda > Patellidae > Patella > Patella caerulea. The sequence continues at coordinate 57,152,001 of JAZGQO010000006.1, read as the reverse complement.
CATGTTGTTACAACTCTATTAAATACCTGATTACATATACAAATATATATAGTACAGGTAGACCATATAAACATACCTGATTATTACTTATGTCTCAATGAGAGTGCGAGACTGTCAGAAATCAGTGGTTAGTTAAGCGTGCACAATCAACTTATCAAGAACAACTTTTTAGTAGGCACGTGGGGCACCCTAATATTGCATGTATATTTGAACTATTATATCAAGAACGACCTGTTCTTTATCTAAATCTTACATCTTTAATATGTTGCTTACTATGGATTGTTTACTGTTTAACAATATCTAGAAATTAAACGGTTTCAAGGGACAACCATTATCAAAATTAAATGGTCATCTTTAATCTCAACACAAACACAAACTAGATGATTTCTTTTGATTTTAAATAAAGTTTACAAATTTTTAAACAAAGATTTGATATTTAATGAATGTGAAGGATATTAGTGCTAAATACACAAGATTAAATGATATTCAGGTTACAGTGGTACCTTCTGGTGGTAAATACGCAATATTAAATGATATTCAGGTTACATTGTTACCTTCTGGTGGTAAAATAGGATAAGCACACATCTCCTTTGTATCTGGGTTGACCAATAGGACACACTTCTTTCCATTTATCACCGCTTCCGTTCGATCACTAACAGATATCGGAGATGCTAAGTCTGGTTTCGGTTCTGTTTTAACAGTCTTTACTTCTTTGGATTGTGGAGTTTTTCCTCCCTCTATAATTTTCGTCCGAACTACTTTAGGTTGAAGAGATGCTGAAAAAAAGGATTCAAATTTTAGTCCTGACTGCATACATTTGTATGTCGTATAACCTAATTTATTTCGGGAGTAACATATGATTCAATACTACGCGTAATTGTTTTATGCTCAGATTTTAGTGTGGGCATATTATGCTGTCACCCAGTCAGTCAGTCTGTTAACATATTGGCTTGGGAATGCGATAGAGGCAACAGTTTTGGGCTAGACTAATTTCAAATCTTGTCTTGTGGTCATAAGAGAAGAGAATGGACCCACATCTATTTTCAGCATTTTCATTACAGAGGTATGCCGCTTTTTCAAAAAACATTGTGAACGTTATAATAAGAGGCTACAATATCTTTTCATAGAGGCCATAATGGGAAGCATTGAGGTCATGAAGGAATGAACCCTATCGATTTTCAGCGTTCTGTGATTTTCCATTCCAGAGTTATTCCCTCTTTGGCAAAGGGATGACCGTGGCTAAGTGGGTAGGACGCTGGCTTGCTAGCCTGGAGCTTGAGTGTTCGATCCCTGCATGCCATTGGCCAAGAAAGTTATTCCAGATTTTCCGGCGTTGTTCCTCCTGGACAAGGACAGCTGTCTCGTCGTTTGGATGGATTTGATAGTTTCACTCGATATTGAAATTGACTTAGATAATCTAACCTTGACCTTCAGCTTGCCCTAGATTTACATCTGTCGTTATCGGAACAGAATTTAACACAGTTTCTGATGGAATTCCTTCTTCAGTCTCCCCTGGCAACGTCTCATTAACAGAGTTATCTCCCTTGTCAACAGTATTATTTTCCTCGGATTCTTGCGAATGTTCTTCTGGTAAGATATGTTGTTGATCGACGCCTTCCTCCACTGGTTCTTGTATTTCAGCCATACTCTCATCTTCTGTCTTAATGTGAATCATCATCTAAGAGAGACAATGAATGAATGAATGAATGAAATGTGGTTCAACCTCCCACTGTTCTGCTCCTGCTAATGAAGACGGGCAGACGCCATACAGTGAGATATGAGGGAAATATTTAAAGGGCAGTGGCGCTATGACCTACTCTTATATCGAATTCCAACTGCCAAGGGATTTTCTACGCCAATGTGTACACAGGACCTTGGTTTTTCGTCCCATCCGAACGACTAGACAACTGCCCTTGTCAGGCTGAGGAGGGAGAATGAAATGGGTTTATCATAAAATAGATCCATGTTCCAACCCACTTGAAACTTTCTCAGTCAATGCAGGATCGGACACCCAACTTCCAGGCTAGCGAGCCATCGTCTTACCCACTTAGTTACCATGGCTCTCAATTGAGCCAATGCAGAACCAAACACCCAACTTCCAGGCTAGCGGGCTATCGTCTTACCCACTTAGAGTCATCGTGGCTCCCAACTGGGTTCATCATGCCATAGATAAACGTACATGTACCAACCGACTACCGAATGATTATGTCTGACAGAGTTTAACGTTCTACTGGGCTAATGAAGACTACTCACTTCCTATTCAAAGCAACCCCCCCCCGCCCCCATTCGTGGGACTACTCGTAAAGATAAGTTAGTTAGATCATTTGCATCTCGCCCCCACACCACCATGATAAACCATTTACAGCCATTTGAACGAGAAAGTGTAAATGTAAATTCTATGGCAGAGCTGACACAAGTCAATAGCTTAATCAAAATTGTGGTCTAATTCAACCCATGTGTGAAATGACTGACCTGTCGGCCATCTTCTGTTGTCGCGTGATGTACTCCATCTGTTGTTGCATTCTGTGGTAAAAACGACAGCAATGTTTCTTGATCCCCATTAATAATCTCAAATGGAACTTCACCATTCTGTACAAGTAGACAAACTGTTACGTTTTGGCTATATTAAACTTATACTGATCTGTCAAAATGTTAAGTACTGTTTATCGTATTGTGAGACTACCCCTATGTTAGTTATTTATTATCTTGTAGTTGTGAGATTCCCCCTTTACTTGATTTGTGAGTTATCTCCTCTTAGAAAATGAAGTCGGCGCACGACGAAATTATGATGTCTGTAACTTTTCAACGTTAATTCAAATAAAAAGGACGTGGTCGTCAACAATTCGGTAATTATACATGCAAACATGTCATAAGCACTTCTTAAACAATAATTTAGCATATGTCATTTGTATACATTGTCAGAAATTGCATTTTGATTGTCACGGCATGGTTTGTGTCTTGGTTGGACTCAGACCATAGATTGTTGTTATTTACAGCATGTGCAGATTTAAATAGAAAGTAGACGTTTCAAGTGTTTTATGTTATGTTTGTTCTTGAATTTGTAATCAAACAGGGAGCTGAACATTTAATGAAGCAACGATGAATATTTGTGAAACAAAGAAAGACTTATTTTGTCAGTTTAGAACTTAATTACTCAAAATCCTTTATTTTCTTATATTTTTCAGTTAATCGTCACTGTCACTGTCATCGTTATTTGTTATTGTTATCATTGAAATTAAAGAGATTATACTTCATGATACTAGTTTTTAATGAGTTGAGAGAACGGAGAATTAGATTGACGCATTATCGAATATTCAAATATTGACCTTGAGCCCTGAAACTACATTTCATTAACGAATTGACGAATTTAAGATGGAAAGTGAAGACAACGTCGTCGCTGGCTTGGATGATCATACCGAAGAGCAAAAAAGAACTAGGAAAATGACAGAAAAAGCTAGATTACAGAAGATAGAACAACTGGCTTTGAAAAGAGATGTGTCATTTACCAGAGTTAGGGGTAAGATGAAAGCTATTAGAAACCATATGAATGAATACACATATGCACAAATGGTTGCAGACCACCGCGAGTGGCTCTGCCATGTAGAAGATTTCCTAACAGCCCATGATGATTATAGCAAAGTACTAACTGATCCTGAGCGTGAAAAATATTTAAAAGATTGGTACATTGCTAGAGATGATGAGATTAAAGATTTCAAAAATAGACTTGAAGCCTGGTTTGACGAACATAAAAAAGAAGACGAAGAAATTCAACCTACCGATAGTATTTCACAGACAGGCGCCAAGAAATCTCGACATGGTTCACGGAGTTCAAGTTCGAGTTCATCTCTATCATCTGCCAAAGCGAAACATGAATCAGAAAAGGCTGCATTATTAGAACGACAGAAACGACTTAAGGCAGCTCAAGCTTTAGAAATAGAAAAGATAAATCTCAAACACAAAGAGGAACAATTGAGAATAGAAACAGAAATAGCAGTCGCCCAAGCAAAAGCGAAAATAGTCAATGATTTTATGGAACAACACTCTGATTCGAAACAATCAAAGGGACAACCCATAATATCGCAGCCCCAAAATGAATCAACAACTCCTACTAACCAAGATATAATCCGCCGACCTGGTGCTGATCAAGAAATGGAGCCTATCAACAATATAAATGTTTCGACTTTGAATAATGTCCCCACATGGAACGCAACAGAGTCTGAACCATTGACTTCTACAGTAATTAAGAAATTGCAAAGGCCTGTTATAGAGATAAAGAGATTCAGTGGTGATCCTATAGAATTTAAGAAATTTCTTCGACAATTTGAAACAAAAATAGTAGCCTACACAACTACAGATGATGAACGAATGGGATACTTGGAACAGTATACTGTAGGTCAACCTAATAGAATAGTGTCAGGATTCAGCTATCTTGATGCTCATGTAGGATATTCTGCTGCAATGAAGGCTCTCCGTGAAAGATATGGACACCCAGACATCATGTCAAGTGCTTTTTTGAAGAAAGCCTTGGGCTGGCCACCAATGAAGAATGATGACCCTACATCTTTAGATGAATACGGTATTCATGCCATTTCAAACATCGAGACTCTGAAGTCATTAGAGCACCCAGATAACATGAAACGCATGGTACAAAAACTGCCATATGGTTTGCACGATAAATGGAGAAATATATACTATAACGCTGTCCAAAAAGAAGAAACTGTAAAATTTGGTTTATTGGTAGATTTTGTCAAGAAAGAAGCCAGGAAGATAGTTGATCCAACATATGGAAAATTAGCGATGATGGAATTAGATAAGAAACCACAGGTACACAATCTGAAATTGAGTGGTCGTCCTAAAGGTAATTTTGCAAGCAATTCGAAGGATAATGGTCAGAGATATGGTACCAGTAGTCAAGAGAAGAAAGATTACGAGAAATCTAAATTCTGTTATTATTGTAAGGAAGCACACGTCATTGGTGACTGTACTAAACTAAGTCAACTAAAATATGAAGATAAAATAGAATATTTAAAATCTAAAGGAATCTGCTATGGTTGCTTAGAAAAGGGTCATATGAGAATTCGTTGTGGTAAAAGACTGACTTGTTCTAAGTGTGGTGCTACACATCCTACAGTTTTACATGATGAAAATAGAAGAAAGGGTATAGAAAATAAAAGAAGTGTAGAGAAAAAGGAAGAATGCACAATGACTGAACAAACCATACCTCTGAAGGCGAATGCGAACACGCTGGTAAAATCCCCCATGGGAGCCGGTGATTATCAATATGAACATTGTACATTAGCCATAACTGCTGTGAAAGTGAAACGTGGAAACAGTTTTTACCCTATCACTACATATGCATTCTTTGACACTGGCAGCAATATTTGTTTTATCAGTACAGGTTTGATGCAACAACTTGGAATTCAAGGGAGACAACTCAGAATTAAATTAGAAACCATGGGAGAAACTGTATGTTTAGACTCAGCTATAGTGAAGAAGTTGGAAATCTTCAATTATGATTTATCTGATGGTATTATTATTCCAGTTTGCTATACCAAAGAAACAATGCCTGTAGAATCGAGGGATATTCCAAGAGCTGAAGATGTAAAACAATGGTGTCATTTGAATAATTTACCAATTCCTGATCCAGATTGTTCCATTGGACTTATAATAGATAGGAAACAACATGCCCGAAGCATACACACCCCTTGAAACAGTTACTGGTCCACGTGGTAGTCCTTATGCATCAAGAACAGCCCTTGGCTGGATACTATGGAATGTAATTAGAACAAATCCTGAACCATCTGAAGAATTTAAAGTTAATCATGCTGAAGTTGTAGCAGAACATGAACACTTGAATGAACTTGACAGAATGGTAAGACAATCGACATCCTTCGACTTCCCGGAGAAAACTATAGACGATAAGGATGAACATTCTGTGATGGACAAATTATTCTTTGAAAAAGTAGAAAAATCTGTAAGAATGGTAAATGGTAGATATGAAATTGGTTTACCATTCAAGAATGATGAAATGGTACTTTCAAACAATAGGAAACAGATATTAGATATTCTGAGAAGTTGGAAGTCACGATTAATCAGAAACGATGAACTTTATCAAGACTACAATGAATTTATGAAGAATTTGATTTCCAAGAGATACGCTGAAGAAGTTCCCAGTAACGAACAAAAAGTTGACAATAGCAGAAGGACTTGGTATCTTGCCCATCATGGAACCTACCACAAACAGAAACATAAGTTACGTGTAGTATTTAACTGTTCTCTGAAGTTTAATGGTATATCACTGAACGACACTCTTCTCTCAGGTCCTGACCTCGCCAACAATTTAATTGGTGTTTTAATAAGATTTAGGATTGGGAAGATAGTAATTATGAGTGATATAGAAGCCATGTATCATCAAGTTAAGGTTCCCAGTAAAGATAGAAATAACTTACGGTTCTTCTGGTGGAAAGATGGACAACTTGACACAGAGCCAACGGAATACAGAATGACGTCACATCTATTTGGCGCTGTATCTTCACCGAGCGTTGCAAACTTTGCTTTAAAACGAATCGCTTCAGATTTCAAAGATTTATTTGAAGAAGAAGTAAGAGAAACTATATTATCCAACTTTTATGTAGATGACTGTCTTCGATCCCTTGACGACAAAGAAGCAGCAAAAGAAATGGTCCAGAAATTGACTGAGATTTGCGCCTTGGCTGGATTTAGACTACATAAATGGATCTCTAATGACACAGAGGTTTTGAACACTGTACCAGAACCGAGCAGAGCTACCTGTAAACAAGCATCACTAGGAGAAGAAAATTCAACTGTCGAAAGAGCTTTAGGTGTTAACTGGGTCGTAACTTCAGATTGCTTGACATTCAAGATTAACATTAGAGATCAGCCGACAACCAGAAGAGGATTGCTCTCTATCATTGCCTCAGTTTACGATCCTCTAGGACTTATAGCACCTGCTATGTTGCCACCTAAACTTCTCCTTCAAGATCTCTGTCAAAAAGGTTTATCCTGGGATGAGAACATAAATGAAGAGCAGAATAGATTGTGGATAAAATGGTTGAAAGAATTACCGATTTTAGAAACAGTACAATTACCTAGATGTTTGAAAACACGAGATTTTGGAAAACAAGCATCAGCACAACTACACAATCAATTTTTCTGACGCAAGTCAACACGGATATGGTATTGCTAGTTATTTACGACTAGAAGATGAGGAAGGGCGTATCGTCTGCACCCTTGTACTCGGAAAATCGCGAGTTAGCCCATCGAAAAAAGTCACAATACCCATATTAGAACTGACTGCCGCAACTACGTCTGTGAAGCTCAGTAAGAAGATCTCAGATGAATTAAGAATTAACATTGATAAGATATTCTTCTGGACAGACAGCGCGGCTGTACTGAGCTATATAGCAAACACGGCCAGCAGGTACCAGACTTTTGTGGTTAATTGAGTCTCATTTATCAGAGAATCAACAGAACTTGATCAATGGAGATATGTCAACACACACGATAATCCAGCAGATGATGCCTCAAGGGGACTCACTGTGGCAAATCTTGTCAAACAAAGTCGTTGGTTTAATGGACCAGAATACTTAAATAAACCAGAATCAGAATGGCCCAATAATGAAGTTAATACGAATATTTCAGAATCAGATGTCGAATTGAAAAAGATTAAAATATCGTGTGCTGCTGCTGTAATGGGACTTGAAGATCCAATCGAGAAACTTCTGAATTATTATTCTACATTTAACCGTCTGAAGAAAGCTGTAGCTTATCTAATATGGATCAAACGAGAATTAAGACAAAGAAGTAAACGTAGAAAATCCAAAACAAAAGAATCGATGAAAAATCATTGTATATTGACCGCAAATGATTACGTTGAAGCTGAAGAATGTTTAATTAAACATGAACAACAAAAATACCTAGGTAATTTATCATCAAAGAAGATGAAAGAAAAATCTATCCAGAAATTAGATCCTTATGAATTGGATGGAATTACAAGAGTAGGAGGACGTTTGGAAAGATCAGCTCTAAGTCTAGATTCCAAACATCAAATTATTTTGCCTAAACAATCCAGATTGTCAGAACTCATAGTAGTCCACACACACAATTTAGTTGGACATTTAGGAAAGAATTGTATCCTGTCTGAATTACGAAGAAGATACTGGATAATTGGAGCCTCTGCAATAATTAAGAGAATCTTGTCAAAGTGCGTGATATGCAGAAAATATTCAGCACGTACCAATGAACAAAAGATGGCGAACCTTCCTGCCACTAGAATAACTCCTGGAGGATTACCCTTTGAATACACCGGAATGGACTTTTTCGGCCCCTTTGAAGTTAAACAACGTCGAAGTCAAGTCAAAAGATATGGAGTTATATTCACCTGTTTCAACAGCCGTGCAGTTCACCTAGAAATCGCCCATACAATGGACACAAATTCATGCATTAATGCTATCCGACGCTTCATATCTAGACGAGAAAACCCCTCTAAATCATCAGATCAGATAATGGAACTAATCTAGTAGGAGCGGAGCGGGAGCTCAGAGAGGCCATTGAAAACTGGAATCATCAACAGATTAATGACGAACTTTGTCAACAACATATTAAATGGGAGTTTAACACCCCCTGCTTCATCTCATCATGGAGGAGTTTGGGAGAGAATCATTAGTACTGTCAGAAAGGTTCTATACTCGCTTCAAACAATACAAATGGTTAGATTGGATGATGAATCGTTAAATACACTTATGTGTGAAGTAGAATCTGTAATCAATAGAAGACCCATCACTAAGTCATCAGACTTGCCAGATGACGTAGATACTTTAACACCTAATCATTTACTTTTAGGAGGAGCACAGAATGAATCCACTCCTGTCAAAACTGAACCCAATAATCTTTATGTACGACACCGATGGAAACAAGTACAGTATTTAACAGATTTGTTCTGGAAGAGATGGACAGCCGAGTATCTTCCAGTACTACAAGAACGGAAAAAATGGTTACAGCCCAGAAGAAATGTTACTATTGGAGATATTGTAATGGTCTACGACAACAATTTAAGAAATTCTTGGACTTTAGCTCGAGTGATAGATGTTAAGCAAGATAAAACTGGCTTAGTAAGAACAGTTACAGTTAAAACCAAAACCAGTACCCTTGATCGTCCAGTTACTAAATTATGTACATTGTTGGAATGTGATACTTAAAATATTAGAAAAATCAGAATGTGATATGTGATGTATAATGGAAGAGAATTTATTTTAGGGATGTGCGCTGATTCTATCAGTTAGATATTATATTATCGAATAAGGAATTCGAAGAAAAAATTTTGTTTAGTGTAATTGCATACAAACATGTGCTGCAATTAGGGAGCCGGAATGTTACGTTTTGGCTATATTAAACTTATACTGATCTGTCAAAATGTTAAGTACTGTTTATCGTATTGTGAGACTACCCCTATGTTAGTTATTTATTATCTTGTAGTTGTGAGATTCTCCCTTTACTTGATTTGTGAGTTATCTCCTCTTAGAAAATGAAGTCGGCGCACGACGAAATTATGATGTCTGTAACTTTTCAACGTTAATTCAAATAAAAAGGACGTGGTCGTCAACAATTCGGTAATTATACATCCAAACATGTCATAAGCACTTCTTAAACAATAATTTAGCATATGTCATTTGTATACATTGTCAGAAATTGCATTTTGATTGTCACGGCATGGTTTGTGTCTTGGTTGGACTCAGACCATAGATTGTTGTTATTTACAGCATGTGCAGATTTAAATAGAAAGTAGACGTTTCAAGTGTTTTATGTTATGTTTGTTCTTGAATTTGTAATCAAACAGGGAGCTGAACATTTAATGAAGCAACGATGAATATTTGTGAAACAAAGAAAGACTTATTTTGTCAGTTTAGAACTTAATTACTCAAAATCCTTTATTTTCTTATATTTTTCAGTTAATCGTCACTGTCACTGTCATCGTTATTTGTTATTGTTATCATTGAAATTAAAGAGATTATACTTCATGATACTAGTTTTTAATGAGTTGAGAGAACGGAGAATTAGATTGACGCATTATCGAATATTCAAATATTGACCTTGAGCCCTGAAACTACACAAACAGACATACATTCATATTAATATTACAATTATTCAACTATTGAAATTACAAAATTACAAGTATTCTATTATTGAAATTACCATTTACAAAGATTCAAATTACAAAGCTACAAATTTTAAGCTCCAAATTACAAAGATCCAAATTACAAAGATTCAAATTATAAAGATCCAAATTACAAAGATTTAAATTTAAATATTCAAATATTTAAAGTCAAATAATTGAATATTTATATTTAAATATTTGAATTGATTGTGATGGAGAATGGAGTGTGATTACTGTTCAATTATTATTGGGCAGATTGTCAGGTGGTGTGGTTTCAATTCCTCGCCTGTATGTGATAATAAGTAGGGTCTCTGGAGATGGTCCGCCAGCTTCCCACTATTACTAAAGACCCCTACACGCAAGCGAATTATTGAAATAAAATAGAACCATGTTATTCCTGAAATGACCTCTCTTGATCACCACAACTCTGTCAAACATCTGAGTTAAAAATATGAAAATTACCTGAATAATATCTGGTGTTGTCAATATCTGATACGTTCCTGGAGCGAATTCTGCTCCATCTAACAACAACTGACTGGCTTCCTCCAGACTTAATGTGATTGTCTCCCCTTCTTGAAGAGCTTCTATCGTACTCGGATCTAGCGTTCCCACTTCCTGCATCATTTCTGGAGGATTTTGCTCGTCCTCCATTTTTAAGTTACATGCAGATATCTTCTGAAAATAGAAACATTTAAAGCAGGCTGTTGGTCTACTTTTAGGTACTTGATAAGTCAATAACGGTTTACCAGGTTCTACAACTGTGTGAGATATGAGGCTTAACTTCCACTCAACACAAACTAAACTAGGTCATATCGGGACTAACACATGGTTCAATTTAATTACAAAAATTCGCTTGCAGATAATAGGAGGTCTGGTCTATATATATATATATATCAGTGAGAGGAAAGCGGAGGACCCGGAGAAAAACCTTTTCCTTGTCACGTACAACTGATGATTCGAAACAACGCCAGTTGACTTAATGACAGACCTTACACTTACAAACCCCCTCTCTACAAACTGAAACAAGGATCTCAACATGGCAAGTAATTCACAGAAATTGTTGAAAATCGACAGGCGTTTTCTTCAGTTTACTAATTTCAAAAATATATATACAGATCAGATGATAACTTTTGTCATACGAACGTTCACAAGCCTGAATAAAGTAAAACAAGGGCCATAACTCTAGAGGTGATTGACCGAAATTGCTGAACTTTAATAGGCTACCCGATACTTCATTTCACTAATTTAAATCATGAATATAAATAAATGAAAGAAAGAAATGTGGTTTTATGGCTCTTCAGCACCAACAGGGTTATATTGCGCCAACAGATCAGATGATAACATTTGAGTATTCATAAGGTTCAACAAAGTGAAACATGGGCCATAACTCCAGAAGAAATTAACGACAAATATTGATAAATTAAATAGGATTCTATTCTTCATCTCACTGATGTAAACATATGTACATGCACGGTACATGTATATCAATTTTAAAAAATCAGATTAGAAATTAATTCCGGTACAGTGTTCACAAGAAACTGTACAACCACATTTCGATGTGGCCGTAAAATAAAAATGGTGTCATCTTGATTCATATGTTAGTCCAAAAAGTACGCAATTTGCGTCCTTTAGACATTAAACCCATTTTTCTCCAACATCTAGCTAAACATCTATAGCCTATAAACTTTCCTCCAGGCACTCCGGTTTCCTCATACAGCTAAAGACCCCTATACGCGCAAGCGAATTATTGAAATAAAATTAAAACCATATTATGTTAGTCCCAAAATGACCTAGTTTGTGTCGAGTGGACGTTAAACCCCATTTCTCTCTCTCTCTCTCTGTCCAAGATGGGCCTGGCCGTGTCTAGCTTCAGTCAGTGTATGAAATAAAAGGGGGTTTAACATCCTATTGCCCTATTAAAGATAACGAAGACAGACATCCACTGTACGCCACACAGTGTGTTATGAGGGAAATTTTGCCCGGACAGCGTCACTGCGGCCAACTCTTATTATTATACATGTATATCAAATTCAAACTGTCAAAGGATCTTGCAAGCCAATATGTACACGGGGCCCTTTCATCCTGCATCACTGACAAGAGGGAACCACGACAAAATTCTGGATGAACTTTCTTGGTCAATGCAGGGATTGAACACTGACGTAACCATCGTGATCTTGACCCCATTGCAATCACTGTAACCAGGGTATCATTTAATATTGTGTATCCAGTACTAATTTATATCACATTCATCTAATATCAAATCTCTGTTTAATAATCTTGTGTATCCAGTACTAATTTATATCACATTCATCTAATATCAAATCTCTGTTTAATAATTAGTAAAAATCATTTAGAATCACCCACAATCATCTTATTTGTTCTTATGTCAAGTTTAAAGCTGACCGATTAATATTGATATATTATAGCCGACATGGAACCTATGGGTTACCCACAGGAATAATAATACCACAATTTGTTTAACTACATTTTTATGTCACGGTTGCAAACGTAGATTACAAATAAAAACATTCTCTCTATGCCACTCCCATGCAAACTCGCTCATGCGAGTACTGATAGAACTTGCCACATTTCCCCCTCTTACATGTAGAATCTCAAACTGATCCTGCATGTCTAAATTTCGTCAATAGGAACTCTGAATGATTTCTAAAAAAAAACTTAATCGAGCTCGTTCTTAAAAAGAGGATACAAATCTGTCGAGTCATGCACTGGCCCCCGGGAAATGGACCAGGTAGTTCCTTTATGTGATTGGTCAGCTGCAGAGAAGCTACCCTCAATTTTAACAGTGTACTTATATGGGCACCCAGGAGGATGAGTGTCCACGTTTCTAATGCATGGGATTACCATATTTGTATTATCAGATTATGATGCCATTGCCCAATTTTAATCTACCGTTAGCCTAGTTCTCATTGTCACTGGTACTAGCTAACAACTTCCAATACATTAACCAAAACATCTTTTAGGGAACTTAAATAACTTCTGCAGTAAATAGGCCTACCTACATGTATGCCCTATTATAGTATTACACAGGCAGGGACTGTGAAGGGGGTGAGAGGGGACACAGTAGTGTACATGTGATTATTGTTGCCGGCCGTGTGGACATAACGCCATGACATCAGCCAGATGAAAAGTTGCCAAATATCATAGTGCATTGGTCCGAACGTCCCTTTCATTATCAGGTTTTGTTTGGGTCTACTATACTATCAGTATCGCATATGGCCGCCATGTATGTCACTCAGACATTTTGAAAGAATTAAATTGCTAATGCATGTATTTGGGACCTAGAAATTGAACCAAATGGGTCGCAACAATAATGTAATCTGATTGTATATGAACTGATTTATATTCAATTGTTTCCGTTTTGCCTTTAAATTTCAAATCAGTTATGTCCAGCGAAATACGACAACCGAAATATAAATTTCTAGTGTCTCCTGTGCATGCTCTCAAGATAAGTTAAGGCATCGCCTTGTGGAATATGTGGAATATGTCTAGCCTCGTTCTTTCTGCTCACATGTTACAAATAAAACTGAAACGTATTATGGTTTATTTTGCCTTAAATATTTGATATCAGGAGCCCATCTTTTTCCAGTAAGATCACAGCATCAATGTTGATTTAAGCCGACAAATAATTTGTGTTTTCAATGTTGAAGACTTTGGATGATATTCAGTTAGAGAAAGAGACTTTAGCTACTTTAATTATGGTAAGAAAAGGAAAAAATATCACAAAGCCGTTTGATTTAATCAAATCCTATAATAATACAGCTATCCATGTTATTCTTTAAATGAAAACTGGTTTATTATAGGTTATTGCTAATTCTACGTGTAGTAGACTACACTTAGGTAGGGAGCAATTTAATTGGAAACTAATGGAGTTCTAGGCTTGTGACTGTTTTTAATATTCAAATGATGATTACAAAACTTGATTGTGTTATTAAGTCCTTTATAATAGAACCATTCAAACTACATGTACTAGTATTAGAGACGTAGGGTGGCTGGAGGCAAGATGGAAGACATCAGTCTATCTCTAGAGAGAGAGAGTTTAACCATGGCCACAGGGACAGATCCAGGAATTTTTGCAGGAGGGGGTTTGCCAGGTTTCTGTTACGGAAATCTGCCACCATCGTCTCTAAATTACATAGGCATACATACAAATTGAGCTTTTAAAACAGAGAAATCATTTTTATACTGATGTAGGATCACTTTGTGATGTAATTCCATTGATGCAAGGCATTATTTTTTTTTTAGGTAGCTGAGCAAGGGGGGGGGGCAAACCCACCCTCTTGATCCGCCCCTGGTCCATTCAACATAAACTAAATCATCACGGGAGTAATAACAATAACATGGTTCCATTTTATTTCAATAATTCGCTTGCGTGTAAATAAAGGTTGTACTGTGAATATCCTAGTGTACAGTAGTTCTAATTGCTTAAAACAGAATAAATAATATTCGGGAAATAAAGCAATCCCGATCATCAAGTCTCATCGTTCCTTAAATTCCTATATTTTGGGTGTTTGCCATTGCCATTAGATTAGTCTTTAGTTTAGTTTAGGGCTTTACTTAGCAATGGCCAATAACCAATGGGACTAGGAGAATCAAAGACAACATCAGGAGTAATACTATGTACAGTACTTAATGAATGCGATTCCAAAAATGAAACTTCATTTGATTAAAAATACAAAAACTAAAAAAGATGTGGCTTATTTATATTATTATTTTTATATTTCCCGCCAAACTTTCATTCGTTTCAGCAAAATTCATAACATGCTAATTTTGATTGGTCCAAAATGGCTGAATTTTTCCTCTACGAATTTAATAAATATTGTTCCATTTCCTTCCATTGAGCTATTATTAAATAGACAACAAAATAAATATCGGTTGTCTGGAGATCGTGGATATTTAATAATCGTAAATATTCATAAAATAAAAGGCCATTTATTATCGAAGCGATAAAATAAAGAGATAATTTTATGCAAATCAGCTTCAGCCCGTGGCAGCCATCGGGCAAAAAGAAAACTAGAAACGCAGCCTAAATTTGTGTTATTTGGAAAACAAAAATGGTCGACATATTGAAATGATCAAACTGAATTTGAGACAATTGAATGATATGTACTTGATCCGTATACCCACCGTAAATAATTGATTTATTTCGCAGTTGTTATTTTCTGCACAGATTTGATATCCATCCCATAATTTTATGTCGTCATCGGTCAAGGGACACAACTCCAGTTTTTTTCCCTGTGTGCAGACCACTAATTCTTCCACTTTGTCTTTATTTTCATATATTTTTATTTGCCCAACCGATCACCAATAGACACACGCACTTTACGAACAAGTTCATCATCACTCTTGTAAATTTCACACACGCGACCTAATTTCCATTCATTTCGTGGGAGGTTGTCGTCTTTAATTAATACAACATCATCTATCTCAAAATTTCTAACTTCTTTTGTCCATTTCGGTCTTCTCTGCAATGTTTGAATATAATCTGAGCCCCACTGATTCCAAAACTGATTTGCTAGGAATTGAACTCTTCTCCATCTTTTCTTTGATTAAACATCTTGTTGTAAGAATATACCAGGGGGGGGGGGGGTAATAATACTTGAGGTTTTGAAGTCAACAATTGATTTGGTGTTACAGGACTCGGGTAATAAGGATCGTTGATGTCGTTAACAGATAATGGTCTACAGTTAACAATAGATTCTGCTTCGACAAAGAACGTTCTGAGAGTTTCGTCATCCAAAATTGTTCCATGGTTATGTAATAAGGCGACCAATACTTTTCGGACTGATCGAATAAGACGTTCCTAAGATCCGCCCATGTGGGATGATTCTGGAAAATTAATTTTAAAATGTATCCAATCACATTCATCTTTCAATATTTCACTTTTAATTTTGTTATCATCCATTTGGTCAATATTCATTTGTAGTTCATTTATGCCGCCTACAAAATTTGTTCCTTGGTCAGATCTAAGTTGACGAATGGGCCCTCTGCGACAAACAAAACGACGATAGGCATTTAAAAATGAGTCTGTAGTCATGTAGATGGATACTTCTAAGTGTACAGCACGAGATGCCATGCAGACGAATATGACACCGTACCTCTTCAGTTCACGCCGTCCTTCTTTTACGTAAAATGGACCGAAATAGTCTACTGCTGCATTAGTAAATGGTGCACTGGGTTCAAGTCTGTCTTTGGGTAATGATGCTATTTTCTGAACTTCTGTACTACCATAAAGTCTTTTACAAATTACACATTTGGTTATAACATTCGAAACTACTGCCTTTCCTCCTATTAACCAATAACCAGATGCTCTAATTAGATTGTGGGTATAAGCTCTACCTTGATGGTTGGATCTTTCACGAAAAAATTTTATGATTTATTCTCTGATGTGACTACGTTCAGGCAATATTATAGGATATTTTCCATCTTCTGGAATATCAGCATTCTTGATTCTTCCGCCAACTCTCAACAAACCAGGATCAAGATTGTACAGTCTATTTGAAGTTTTCAACACTTTCTTTCTTTCTTTCAAATCATGTCTATTCTCCAAATTTCTATCTTTTTTGTAGTGGTTCTAAAATCTTGATTTCCTCTTCAAAGTACTCTTTCTGCAGTTGCTTAATGATTTGTATTTCAGCTTTCTTGAGGTCAGTAACAGTTGATGGTTTAAATGTACCATTATTAAGTAGCGAGGTTGTTGAATCTTTCTTGAAGCGTTCTCGGATACGACGGCAAAATGAAATGGCTAACTTTAATTTATGCCAGTTTGAGAACGATTCAAATCGTTGAAGGAGAGAAGGGGATTTTTTCGTCTTCATTGCTAAAGTTACCACTTTCTTCACTTCTGGATCTTCAGGATTAATTATCTTACAGTCTTCTATATCATCTGGTTCACTATAATCATTACCATATAGAAATTGTGGTCCTTTCCACCATCTTTCACAGTTGACTAATTCATGGGCTCTTAATCCTCTTGAGGCTATGTCGACTGGATTCTCAGAATAACCATTTTACATAATATTCTCCATAAATGTAATATAATGTTTCTTATATTTTCATCATTCTGTAATTTCTGGTTTAAGACCATTCAATCGTTTTAATACAGCAGGTTTGTCATCTGGTACACGAGTGTCTGGATTCTTAAATGGTAGAAACTGACCATTTCGTATCTGATGTATGCCTTTCTTCATGATATCCATGAATCTGTTATCTTCATGAGAAATAAACTTGTCTTGTGTACCTTCATGAAAATCCATGTCAAACAAATTGTTAATTTGTTTTACAGTTAGTACTTCTTTTACATTGGTTCGAAAGGAAAAAAAATATCAAGGTTTATCTTCCAAAGTAGATGTCATACAAACACTCTTCAAATATTCTGTCTCTGTGTCAGTATCATCAGAATAAGTTTTGGTATCTCCACAATGCCCCATAGTGTTTTTAATCCGTATGGTTCATTGTCATCACCAGGTATAACTTCAATTGGTTTTACAGCTTTGATACAATTCAAATCAATAAGTAGTCCAATTCTAATCTTCTGGCCTTCTGGTAATAGAAATTTAGCAATCATACTTCATTGCAGTTTCCTTTCTGGGAATCTGGCTCTCACGTGCTGGTATCATTGGACGAACGTAGGTAATTGGAAGTTTTATTTTGTCATTCTCAAATAAACCGGTGACAGAAAGTCCTGAAATTCTTTTGTTGGAAATAGTCTCAGTTCCATGCACAGTAGATAACTCTAGATCAGCATTTGGGCCATCTACACCTAGTTCAGTTTGTAATTGTTCATCAATAAAACAGGCATCTGATTGTTCATCAATTACACAAACAGTCAATTCATCATGGTTAGTACTATTTTTGTATTTAAGTTTTACTGGTACCAACTGAGAATGTGAGTGAGTTGGATTTCTAATAATTTTGTTGACTACTGAAGTTTTCTTAATTGAATCAGCCTTCATTGGTGTAGTTTCTTCTGATTTTGAGAATTGAAATCGATCAGTTCTCTGATTTGGATTTTTATCCTGTCTATAAGGTTTATAGTCATTGTCGTGCAGTGCTGTTGGGTGAAATATTTTACATATGGTACAAACTCTTTTCCTTCGGCAGTCCATTCGCATATGTCTCCATGTTAGACAACATCTACATAAAGATTCCTGTTGACAATATTTAAATCTTTCTAGATATGGCATCTTTAAGAAGTCAGGACATTCATTGATATCATGGTTTTTTTTTGCATAGATGACATTTCAAAGATCTATTCTCTTTCTCTGAGTTTTGGCTAGCTGAACTTGGCCTATGTAGTTCATTTGAGGCAGTATTAAAATTTCTTGAGATATTTCTTCGTTCATTTGGTTGTGACCTGTATTGTCGAAATTCATGCTCATTTCTCAAGATACGATTTCTTTGAGATTCATTTTCCTCTATCCCAGACCGGAATGATGTAATTGGGTTACAGCTCATTCGTGCTTCCTTTTCAATAAATTGGCAACATGGTGAGAAATCTGGATTTCCACCAATACCATCATTCAGTTGATTATCAACAATTCGACTCCATCTTGAAACAAGTTTTTCTTAACATCTTTTGGTTTTCTTCAGGGTCATTCAAAGGAATGAGGTATTTGTATGTCTTCATTGCTGCGAGAGCAGATTGCAGGTGATCTGAAAATTCTCGAAGACCATTTCCATCATTTGGTAATATTCTAGGCCATTCTCGTATACTCTTTCTATATTCTTCTGCTACAATAAATGGATCACCATATTTCTTATCTAACTTCTCTTTTGCTTTCTGGTAGGCTTCTTCTGTATCAAGTAACAAATAACCTTTAATGGCATTCTTTGCTTTTCCATCAGTATAGTAACCAATATAGAATAATCTTTCTGTTCTATAAAAGTTTCAAAGTTTTTCTTCTACAAGGGATACTGTAAAATGTGTCCTTTAAATGTCTGCTATGATATTGACTAGTTTAACCATATTGTCAGCTTCTATTACATTCTTTGAATTTATACTGGATTGTACAGTTTTAGCTGGTTGAAAACTTGTTGCATTTGCATTGAGTGTTGTTACTTGATCATCCAGGTAATTTTCTAAAATCTCTTTGGAACAGGTAGAAAGTTGAGGCGATTCATCCGGGTCTTTGTCTAAAGCTTTAATTTCAGCCTTGGTTGCTGCCAATTCTTTTGCGATTTTCAGTTTGTTCAAGGTTGCTTGTGCTTCTGCCTAAGCTTCAGAAAATTTTAATCCCGCTTAAAGTCTTGCTGCTTTGGCTGCTCGTTCTGCTTTCCGTTCTGATGAAGTTATGCTTTTCGAGCCCATTGATGAATGTGAATGAATAGATGCAGCATCCATTTTTTCTTCGGTCAGAGTCTTTAACTGATCAATAATTTTGTTCGTTTCTGATGCGTGACTAGCAAATGTTTCTGAATGAATAGCTCTATCCTCATCGTTCTCAATGACCTTTTCTACTTCGGTGGAGGCCTGATGCAAATCCTCTAAAACTCTTGATAAATCTTCTCTATCATGTTCAGCATCTGTCGGATCTGCTGTCGGATCTGTGTATAACTTATTTTATAAATTGTCTTTCACTCTTTTCATAAATTATATGTGGAGAAATCCCTTCCATGTTTGCTTTATTTTTATCATCATTATTATTATATTGAGCAATCCCTTTCCTATTTCGGTTATTATTATTATTATATTAAAGGGCTAATCCCGATAATCTTTTGGAGAATAAAACTGGTTATTTTGTGTTAGAATCGTCTACCTAAGGACAGAGAATCTAACTCAGTATTTGTGATACGTTTTCAAACAAATTAAACCCGTCAATCTCCATCTGGAAAGGAAATTGTAGTCCCAAGTTGTATTCTGCGGTGTCTATATAAAACCAGGCTTCTTTTATAAAAAATAATGTGTAGGTGAAATTTACCTTTCGTTATCAAGAACAGTACACTGGTCACTCACTATATAGAGCTCTCAATAAATGGGAGTCGATTATCAGGTCATCAACAAAATAATAGACCCGAATTCTTAAAAGGGTTACGTGTCCGGATAAGCAGTTTTGACATTCACGCCAAGTCGACTCAATATTTTGAGCTGAGATTTTGGGACAAGGTAAATACAACCTTCATGGATATTTTGGTGCTTAAATTTCATACGTACTCGGACTTTTATTTTTGAGACTCTGTTTAAAACGGGATTGTCCCTTTAAGATCTCACATTGCTATTTGGGTTATTATTATTAGGGTTTCACACTGCGTAGCTTGTGTGAAACACTATTGTTTTTGTTAAAATTATTATTCTTATTATTATTATTATTATTATTCAGATTCCAATTTGAATAGATCTCAGCAACTACGTGTCGCATCGTTACGATCTCTTCGGTTTTACTGGGAAAGTGGGTGTGACTTAGAGGATAAAGCTATTTTGAACGTTCTGCGACAATGCGAAATGTCCGAAATCACCGAAGTTATCGTTTTTGAAAATATTGCAGTAATTTTAACAATAATCATTGGATTTTAACTTTCGATACATTTTGGCATAGTCTGAGACAGGGCACATAGCTACGCTACTTTCGATTTTTGATTTTCGGCAAATCTTCGAAGATATTAGGCGCCAAATTTCGAAAATTTAAAATTTTACAAAAATTTTTTTTATTTATGAATATTTTTTAGTCGTATTGTGCACAGAATTAAAGAGTAATCTGACTAGTGCAAAAATGTTAAAAAAATTTGTCTCAGTAATTTTCCTTGGCCGCCATTGGCTAATTCAGTTTTTCAGTCCTAGATTAATTTTTTATTGTCCGATTTGTATAAAACAAAATTCATATGCTTCGTTGTATCAATTGTCATTTTTTTTATTAACAAAAGTGTTATCTGTCGGCACCGGAAGTGGCATAATTTTACCAAAAACTACAATTTTGACAGTTATTTTCCTACTTCGAAAACAAATATTATTTTTTGGAAAAATTATTTGACTCAAAGAGTGTGCCCTTTCAAGGCGCAAAAAATGTAGGAAGCAGTTTTTTTAATTTCGATTTCACTTTCGAGCAAATTCGATTAAGAGGCTAAAAATGGTGTAAAATTTACCCATTTACAACCTATTCAGGCTTTTCAGATTTTAAAATATTTCTTCGTAACTTTTATAAACTTGTAGCTATAATCCATACGAAGAAAATGTATGTTAAAATTCGTTTGTAATATAAGCAGTTACCAAGAAATGGGCAGTTCTGTACAAGTCACTGTTTTCGTTATTTTGCCTGTAAAATAGTCAATTATTATTGGATTTTTATAAAAGTGACATCATTTGATTCAAAAAGCATGTAGCGTCATATCAAGTTGATTACAATTTAAAATTGACACCGGAAGTGACATCATTTGGTCAAAAACTGCATTTTAAACTTTTTAAATCAATGTTTTATTCAACCAAGAATAACTTATTATGTATTAATAATTTTAACTTTTGGTTTAAATTCACATATAAATAAAACTCATATGGTCATATAGATATCATAAAATTGTTTCTAACTTGTTCGGTCGCCGAGAAATAGGCGGTTTTCTACAGGTCACTTTTGAAGGTTTCGGGGCCATAAAAGTGTCAATTATTATTCGATTTTCATAAACGTTACACCGTGTTATACCTACTGCCATTTGGGATTTCATTCAAGTAATTTAAGATTTTCATTATCACCGGAAGTAACGTCATTTTGGCAAAAACTGTATTTTTAGCCTTCAAAACAGATATTTTATTCAAATGAGTCTGTTTTGAAATCTTTTTCAAATTATGGTATTTGATGCTAATCAACAAATAGAATGAACCCATACGATCACACAGATACCACAAAATGGTTTGTAACTTGTACGGTTGCAGAGAAATAGCAGATTTTCTACAAGTCACTTTTCAAGTTTTTTGGTCTTAAAATTTTACATAAAATTTTCACTATATGATATCGTATGCCATTTCTGATTTCATAAGACTAATTGAACATTTTCATTAACACAGGATGTAATTTAATTTTGTCAAGATCATTTACAAGTAACAAATGTATAAAATGAATTGATATTGTTGGATTTTGTTGATTCTGCGTCCATTTTATTTGTGTGCAATGTTAATTTGGAAACCTGTTTAGTGGTTTCGCTGGTACCGGAAGTGACATATGTTCAAGGGTAACTTGGCACCGGAAGTGACATGTTTAAGGGTAACATGGCACCAGTGAAACCCGTCATTCCTGCATGCAGGTCTAGTTATCATTCTGATTTTTAAACGTATGCAGATAACACTTTGCTACTCTGATTATTATGTATGGAGAAATTCCTTCCTCATTTGCTTTATTTTTATCATTATTATTATTATTATATTGAGCAATCCCTTCGCTATTTGTGTTATTATTATTATTATATTGAGATTTCACATTGCTATTTGGGTAACTATTGTTATTATTATATGGAGAAGTCATTTCGCCATTTGGGCTATTTTTGTAATTATTGTTATCATTCGGGGAAATCTCTTTGTTATTTGGGTTATTACTATATGGAGAAATCACTTCGTTATTTGGGTTATTTTTGTAATTATTGTTATTATTGGGAGAAATCTCTTTGTTATTTGGGTTATTACTATATGGAGAAGCCACTTCGTTATTTGTATTAGTATTATTAATATTGTTGTTAATATATTGAAAGTTGTCCTCGCTGCTGTGATTTTATTGTTATTAGTATATGGGTTATTATTATATAAAGAGGTCACTTGGCTATGTGGGTTATTTTATGAAGAAGCCACTTCGTTTTGGGGTTATTATCGCTTTGCTATTCGTGTCATTATTATTATTATACGGAAGAGTCGCTTATGCTGTTTGTTTTTTTGGGTTTTTTTTATACGCCCACATTTTCATGTGGACGTATATTACCGTCGCCCCTGTCCGCCCGTCCTAACGTCCGTCCACAATTTGTTTGTGGACTCTCTACAGGTCACAATTCTTATCCGATTTTGACTAAACTTGAAATATAGGTTTATCCCCATAAGATCTCGGCTGCTTTCGATATTGGCATGTATCGGATCGAAACTTCATGGATTATGGGCCCTGATTGCACGAAAAATCATGTTTTTAGCTTGTTGAACCGATGTTGATGAAACTTGACATGTATGTTTATAACCCAAAGATCTTGGTTCCTTTCGATATCTGCGCCCATCGGATCATAATTTCCCGATTTATGGCCCCTATACAAGTCACAATTATGACCCGATGTTGATGAAACTTGAAATGTATGTTTATAAACCAACGATCTTGGTTCCTTTCGATATTCAGGCACATCGGATCATTACTTCCTGAATTATGGCCCTTGATCGTACGAAAAATCGCCTTTATTAGCTTATGGTCCCTCTGGAGGTCACACTTATGACCTGATTTAAAAACAACGTTTGATTATATCACCGTTACGGGGTAATCTAGGATGAGTTTGAATTTCGTGAAAATCGGACCAAAATTGACAAACAAAATGACCGCCGTTTGTGCGCGAATAGTATAAAAATTATGGTATATTTATTATAAGAATGTGGACCCTATAGAGGTCACAATTTTAATTCGATTTTGATGAAACATGAAATACATGTTTATAACCTAAAGATCTTGGTTTCTTGCAATATTTGCGCATATCGGATTGTAACTTCCTGAATTATGGCCTCTGATTGTACGAAAAATCGTCTTTATGATCTTGTGGTCACAATTATTACCCGATTAAAATAAAACGTTTGATAATAACACCGTTACACTGTAATGAATGATCGGTTCGAATTTCATGAACATCGGACCAAAATTACTGAACAAAATGGCCGCCACTTTTACGCGAATGGTAACAAAAAATATATGGTTGTGGACCCTGTAGAAGTCACAATTTTAATCCGATATTGATGAAATTTGAAATGTAAGTTAACAACCCAAAGATCACGGTGCCTGTCGATATTCGGGCACATAACTTATTGAATTATGGCCCCTGATTGTACGAAAAATTTCTTGTGGACCCTATGGAGGTCACAATTTTATTCCGTTTGACTAATGATTTTCTGTAATTACTTAATATGCGACAACTCTTGTTGACTGCCCGGACGATTTAGCTACCGTGGGCGTATGTTTCGTTGCCTATTTGTTGTTATGCATGGAGAAGTCACTTCGCTCTTTGGATTATTATTACATGGATAATTTACAAACCTTTCTTCTATTTCCATAATTCAACATTTTCAACCTCCGGGGTAAAAGGTCAATATGTAAGTAGGCCTTTTAAATTCTAAATATAAGATATTTTACAAGATGAATCTTACTGACAAAGATCTCTACACTGATGAATGGCATAATAAGCTTCTGTGTATGGGCTTTGTAATAGACGTTTACATAAAAGATTGTGTTGATTTCAAATAGATATTTTCACAAATTTCAACAGCGAAAGTTTATGATATTCCCACCATGTATTGACAAACTTGTGTGTGGATCATTTACATACGTTAAGCTTCTAGCTCAATAACAAATGCTTTTAATGAAAAATAAGTGAGTTCCTCGGATAAAGGACTGTAAAAGGTGACTCCCTATTATAAAAGGGCTAAGGTGAGTTTCTGGGATTAGAGGCTGTAAAATGGGAGTATCTATTGTAAAAATAAAAAGGCGAGTTCCTGGAAAAAGGGTTGTAAAATGGGAGCTCCTAGGATAAATGACTGTAGAAGGTGAGTAACTAGGATAAAGGGTTGTAAAAGGCTAGTTCCTATAGGTTTAAGCGGGACCATAGCCAGCTCATAAAATTGGGCGGGGGGGGGGGACTACGGAACTTTCTGGAGGGGCTAAGGATATGTCTGGCGAAGAACACTACTAAGAAATCATTATTGTTGGCGAAATATTTGGGGGTGGGGGTGCGAATTCGATTTTTTTTAGGGTGGGGATGGGGGGCCCCCACCCATCACACGGCGCCGGGCCCAGGTTTATGGGGACACAGATGTGACAATGACGTCTAGGGCTTCCTTCGACTTCACGCTCTGTGAGTAATTGTTTCAGTCTTTCATAAAATGACCCTGGAACACTTTTTACGTTAAATATGTTTTTATATCTTTCTAACATCCTACGGTCTCATCATATCTGGAGAAACTTAAATCGCGCACGTTCTTTTACACAAGGTTACGTGCATGAATCAGTATTGAGCCCCGGGGAATTGACCAAATGCTCCCTTTATCGGATTGGTCAAATGCACAGATGCTACCCTGGATTTCAAGACAGTGTACTTATATGGGCTCATAGGAGGGTAGCTAACCACGTTTCTATAGTATTACAATTTTAAAATGTACCTCTTTATACGTTTAACACTTTATCGAAATAACCATTTATCAAATCAACTTATATGTACAATTTTTATGTTTATTTCACCTTGAACCCTTCATTTTATCGAAAAAATAATATAATATATCTTGGAAAATTCCTAACTCTGATTGCTACCCCAGTCTCCAAGGCAAGGAGGCTAGTCCATAAATATTCAGTATTATAGCAGTTAATAGTATGCCGATATGCGTATACGAGTCATATATTTTAACTAACAGAGTCAGTATTATACAAGTTAATTGAATATATTGTAATATTAATATAGATCTGTAATAGTATACAAGTCGTATATTTTAACTTACAGAGTCAGTAGTTAATTATATATATATTATATTATAAAATAAATATAGGTCTATAACAGTATACCGATATATCGATACCTTATTTATTTGAATAAACATTTTGAACGGTGAATTTCACACCAGGTACCATTTAGATTAACCATCAAACTTACGTTACACCGCTTGAAACATGTGACCAAATGACTCAATATCTATTTATGGAAAGGGAAAAACCAATTTAATAGTTCTTATTATCAAGTCATTTATTTCCATATTCATACACGAATTTAAACATTGCACGCCCAGAGACTGTGTAATCGAGTCTTGTAGAAGGCAGGATACCTACGCCATTCTACAACCTGTCAGTATAAATATTAATTTGTTCATCTTCTGATGTAAAATACCATCTGTTGAAGTCGATACAACTAATTTAAAGTACAGTTATTCAAGGTAACGTTATCATTATCAAAGTCATCACGTTTATAAATACCTCTATTAATAGTACTTGTTTAGTAGTAAATACCTCTAATAGTACTTATAGTAAATACTTTTAAAAGATTTTTACTGTACCATGGTTTTACCATTAGAGCTTTTATTGTGATGCAGTAACATAGATCTTCTTTGAATTCAATTTATGAAATACATATATATTTTATGTTGATATTGCCCCACGATTAGTAAGCGCTGTTATTATTATAAGTTTTCACAATGGGATTGGTGTCTCATAGCAAAGTTTTGTAGAACGTGGTTGGGGCCAAGTATTAGACTATTTTTGTTTTGTATATTGGGGCGAGTTATCAAAATATCTTTGTTTTGATTATATTTTGTAATGGGCGGGGGGAGTAAATGGCGATATTGGCCGTTTGTTTATTGGTGATTATGAAGTTGGCATTTGAAACATTTAAACTGGACCGACTAAATATTGATACATTCTTGTTAAATATTGGAGGTCACATATAAATCTTTGTACATTTCACGGGACTTGAAATTCCAAGTTATATATATTATAATTTATATGTCCACTATTGCAATAGAAATCGGGTTTGCCCGTACAAAAAATAGTTTGGAATTTCCAGATAAAAATAGATCTTACGTGGCATTTGTTAACGGGGTGAATATTATTGTACTGTGTTATAACGACGAACTGAACAATTGTTTGACGGATCAAGACAAGGTAATATCTGAGGTTTTATAACATTATACCGCATATTGTCAGATTTCACTTTTACGATTGTTGAGTATTTTTTTTCAATATTATGTACTGTATTTTTCTATGGATCTAATTGATGGATGAACAAAGTGTTCTTATTATCAGGTTGATAAGTTTGTCTTTAGTCCGGCAGCAAGTCGAAAAACCTGGAAATATGATCCACCAAATGTATTTGTGAGGGTTTATCTTCATTATGTGTAGATTTAGAATCCGGATGGTGTCACCCTGGCGCCCTTAGGGAAATTTAGATATTGAAGATGGCTGCCCTGAGGCATTTTCTCGTTATTTAGTGGGGTAAAATATATGACAGATTCTCTCAGATTTTCAGTATCCGGATGATGCCACCTATAGAAATTCAGTTTAAATTTTCTGATGCATTTCTAGTCGATGGAGTCTTACTAAAGTCGTTAATAGATTACTTTAGGAGACTATTTAAATGTCACATCTCACATAAAAAAATAATATAATATCAAGAAGAACATACATCATAGGCTGACAAATATTATATATATCAAAACATAAGACATAAATTATGAAATAACAGTAATAGAATTTGTAAAGAAAGATAATTATATATACAGGCGTGATTTGACTATCTTTATAAAGGAAATATCTCGACTCAGGTTTACATTCGCCTGGCACGGGCAAGGGTTAGATTTAAGAATTTGGGGGAGAGGTTAAGTCTCCACATAAGCACTGACCTAGGATGGTATTTCCTAGTTTTGTTAAAAATGCATACAATACATTCGATTTATATACAAAGTTGATTTCATTGCTTTTAAAGTTGGTGGCGCTGGTGATCTTCCTTTGATGGTGCTTCCAGTATTCTGGTATTTTTGTTTCTGAAGAAAAGAGAATAAATTTGAGGCTGTCGGAGGAGAGCCACGTTAGCATGTTACTTACTAAGAATTGGATTTTCTAAAAAATGCGTCTGTTCCCCTATCACCGGGTTAGGGCTTTGGGTTCTTATATCTAGTTGATTTTATTAACTAACGATTAGGGATAAGATTTGAAATATGGTTTGTTTTGGGTTAGGGTGAAGAATGGTCTTATTAAATCTAATTTACTGGGCACTAGAATATCTTTCAGATTTTTATTTTTAGAATATGCGATTATGAGTTTGTGTGAAGATTTTTTCGGGTGATTTTCTTGGAGATCAGTGTAGTGTTTTCCAATGATTTTGGATGCACCTGCTGATGTTGCGCTTAAGATGGATCTACAAAAGGGGCTATTGCGCTAGACGTGTGAATATTCAAACCGGGGGCGGGGGGCTGTTGTTTTCAATTTGTCGCTCCAGAAGATTAAACGTTTTAATTTCTTCTGTAGTTTCAAAGTCGTTTCTTGGTCTTTTCTATTAACATGATTTGGTTGATTGAAATGCATTGAGACCGGTTTGTCTGCTTTTGGGGAATGCGTCTGACCGGTGACCGAAAATTTCTTTCCCTAGGCGCATTTTTGAGTCTACCCTACGTATTTTTTTGTCACATTGTCTATCTAAAATTGGGTAAAAACTGAAACCAGATTGCGTAATATAGTATTATATTATTATTACAGCAGGTTGGGTTCTGTCATGCGTATATTTTAACTAACAGAGTGAGTATTATAATAGTTAATTATATATATGTAAAGAAAAATAGGTCTATAACAGTATATATTGCTAACCTATTTATTCAAATAAATATTTTGAACGGTAAATTTCACACCAGGTACCATTTAGATTAACCATCAAACTCCATTTACACCGCTTGAAACATGTGACAAATGACTCAATATCTATTTATAGTAAGGGGAAAACCAATTTAATAGTTCTTTTTATCAAGTCATTTATTTCCATATTCATACACGAATTTAAACATTGCACGCCCAGAGACTGTGTAATCGAGTCTTGTAGAAGACAGTATACCTACGCCATTGTACAACCTGTCAGTATAAATATTACTTCGGTCATCTTCTGATGTAAAATATCATCTGTAGAAGTCGATAGAAGTAATTTAAAGTACAGTTATTCAAGGTAACGTTATCATTATTATTCTAATAGGATAACATTAAATATTTCTTGTTTAAAATCTAGTTTAATATATGTATTGTATTACACTATATAACACACACTGTATGGTAAAACATCTACTAATGTAAGAGGCATTCAGTATTATTATCCTTATCAATATGGAGATGTGGTAGTATCCTCTTCAAACAAATAAATTAGTAGCTGTTTTCCAATAAGCATGTATTATATTATTGTACTAATATGGTTGTATCATTAGAGCTTTTATTGTCATACAATAACATATATCTTCTTTAAATTCAATTCATGAAATAAATATATATTTTATGTTGATATTTCGGGACAATTAATAAGCGCTTTTATTGTTTTAAACATTCGTAAAACGGTGTGAGGCGAATTATCAGAGTATTTTTGTTTTGTTAGATTTATTTTTCTTTTCATCTTCGGTGTTTTTGTAATAGGGGAGGGGACGAGGGAGTAAAGGGCGTTATTTATGGGGTTGGCACCAATTGTTGCCATTCGATTCATGTGTGGAACATTTAAACTGGACGGACTAAATATTGATACATTCTTGTTGAATATTGGAGGTCAAATATACATTTCTAAAGATTCCTAAACACTTGAAATTCAAAGAAATTTTGTTTTCCTGACAAAGGTTCCCATTAGTATTTATTATTTAAAGATACAAAAGACAGAATAATATGGAGATCGAGTTTCAATCCGTTTAAATGTCCACCATCCGATGATCTAGAGAGTGAGTTGATCATAGGCTCGTCATGTTAATACATGTCTAAATAATAATTTATACAACGTTTGAAGCCAATATAAAAACCTACAATAAACAGATTTAACTCCAACATAATGCATCTTTAAACATAGAAATCGGGTTTGCCCTTACGTGTCTATATATAATAGCCTGGATTTTCCAGATAAAAATAGATCTGACGTGTCATTTGTTAACAGGGTGGACATTATTGTAGCTGATCTATTGTTGACAGATCAAGACAAGGTAATATCTGAGGTTTTATAAGATTGTATGTAATATATTAGAATCAAACAATGCTGGTATAATATATTTGTTAAATAATATTATGTCTAATATAATCTAGTCTATCATACTAATAAATGTATCAGTAAGGGGGGGGGGGGGCTTATCATAAACCTGCCATTGAGTCAACTGGCGTGGTTTCGAATCCCCGGTTGTAGGGTCGCCTGTCCAATCTCGCGGGTTTTCCCTGGATACTCCGGTCTCCTCCCACTGCTAAAGACCCCTACGCGCACTCGAATTATTGAAATAAAATTAATCCATGTTACTCCCGAAATGACCTAGTTTGTGTCGAGTGGACGTTAATCCCCCCCCTCTCTCTCTCTCTCTCTGTCTCTCTCTTAGCTAGGGTATTCATATTCATTGATAAGCTCCACCCCTTTTTAGTAAATATATAGCGCCCACTCATTGTATTACCAACTCCTGATACAACTGGGAAATAAATTAAACAGTAACGTCGCCATTAAATTGTTGAAATAAAAGACTCTAAAGAGAGGATTATTACCATATTGAAGCCTATGTCAATAAAGTAAGTGACATGTAATTTAAAGTATATCTAATTTAAATATTTTGTGTCAGTTTTGTGAAAGCTGATATGTAAATATGATATATTTTGGGTTCTAATAATACTTCATGTCATCAATGTGTGAATATACCATTATTACAAGGGTATAAATGTTATCAATATGTTTTAATTGTGATATACCATACAGCTGGTGGGATATCTTTAATATAGACTATAGGTTAATCAATATGTTATACCATACAGCTGGTTGGACATCTTTAATATAGACTATAGGTTAATCAATATGTTATACCATACAGCTGGGTATATCTCAATATAGACTATAGGTTAATCAATATGTTATACCATACAGCTGGGTATATCTTTAATATAGACTATATGTTAATCAATATGATATACCATACAGCTGGTCGGATATCTTTAATATGTCCGTTTAGCTGAATCATGGTCCACCAGGCGTGATGATATCACCTCTGTCTTGTATTATAAAACATACATGTAAATATTCACACTATTACATGAATTATATATTCAAACAATACACTGTAGATTTACCTAGCATGTAGTTTACTGTGTAACTCATCACTATTGCTGTATCGTGGTGTTGTAGTCTTATGGAGCCGAATTGTTGCCATATAGTTTACCCTGTAATTCATTACTACTGATGTTGTAGTCCTATGGAGCCGAATCGTTGTAATATTAGTAGAAAAAATTATTGTTAAAACTGAAACATTCTCATAGTCAAAATAATAAAAACGGCCAGTTTCGAGATTTTTAACTTGTAAAAATATTTTATGGATATTCAACATCCAATCTGATTAAAATACGGATCTTTTTTTCGTTTCGTTTTTATACGCCTACATTTTTAACTGGACGTATTATGCCGTCGCCCATGTTTGTTCCGATGTCCTTCCGTCCACAATGTGTTCTACAGGTCACATCCGATTATGACGAAACTTAAAATATAGGTCTATCTCACGAAGATCTCAGTTCCTTTCGATATTTGCATGTATCGGGCCATAACTTCATGGATTATCACCCTTGATTGTACAAAAAGCCACGTTTTTAGCTTGTGGACACGCAAGAGGTCACAATTTTCACCCGATTTTAATGAAACCTGAAATGCATGTTTATAACCCAAAGATCTTGGTTTCTGTCGATATTCGCGCAAATCGGATCGCAACTTCCTGAATTATGGCCCCAGATTGTACGCAAAATCTCAATTTTGGCTTGTAGTCCTTCTAGAGGTCACAATTTTATTATTATCCGATTTAAAAAAAAAAATACCTTTGAATATATCACAATCTAGTGGTCACAATTATTACTCGATTAAAAAAAAAAACCGTTCGAATATATCACCGTTACACCGTAATTTTGGTTGAGTTGGAAATTCGTGATAATTGGACCAAAACTGCCGGACAAAATGGCCGCCCCTCGTACGCAAATAGTGTAAACATCTGGAATATCGAGGTTATGAACCCTCTAGAGGTCATAATTTTGATTCGATTTTGATTAAAAACTTAAGTGCATGTTTATAACCCAAAGATCTTAGTTCCTTTCGATAGTCGCGCATATCGGGTCGTAACTGCCTGAATTGTGGCCCCTGATTGTACGAAAAATCGTGTTTTGTGCTTGTGGTCCGTCGAGAGGTTACAGTTATTCTCCGATTTAAAAAAAAAGGTTGAATATATCACCGTCACACGTAATGTTGGTTGAGTTCGAATTTCATGAAAATCAGGCCAAAACTGCCGGACAAAATGACCGTCCCCGTACAAAAATAGTATAAACATCTGGAATATCAAGGTTGTGGACCCTCAAGAATTTATAATTTTGATCGGATTTTGATTAGACTTGAAATGCATGTTTATAACCCAAAGATCTTGGTTCTTTTCGGTATACGCGCATATCGGATCTTAACTTCCTGAATTATGGCCCTTGGTATTACAAAAAAAAACAGGTTGTTAGCTTGTGGTCGGTCCTTGATTATGGCCTCTGATTGTTCGAAACATCGAATTTTTAGCCTGCAGATTCTCTTGAGGTTTTTTTTCCCCATTTTAAAAACTGTTTAAAAATATCACCATTCCAGCATAATGAAGGTTGAATTCGAATTTCGGAAAAATTGAAAGAAACTGCGAACAAAATGAACGCTCTTTGTACGCAAATTGTGTAAAAGTATGTAATACGAAGGTTGTGGAGCCTCTAGAGGTCACAATTTTTATCCGATGTTGATGAAACTTAAAACATATATGTATATCCCAAAGACCTCAATCCCTTTTGATATTGGGAATTTCAGACCATAACTTTCTGGGTTATTGCCCTTCATTGTACAAAAAATCGCCTTTTTGTTTAGCCTGTTCTCTATCCATCTCTTGCAAAATGTGGGTGTATTCTGCCAGGCAGCCACTGGTTATACTTCCTATGGCCTACACTACATGAAGATGTGACAATTAGTTATAGTCGGAGTTGCCGCAAGGGGTCAAACGAGAGGCTTTTGATTGATTAATCAGCGTTGACGTTTTAAGGGGTTCACCCACATTTACGCCAAGAAGTCGCCGTAACAGACCGTTTCATTGGCTAATTCCTAACATCAATAAGAACGCCTATTATATAACAACTCTTCCACATCCTAGTGAAGTACAGACAAGTTAAACGAAATTTTGAACTATAAAATAGGAAACGAAATAGGATCTGTGTTGTAATCCGATTGTTTAACTTCATGAAAATTATTATTAGTAGCAAAACAAAAATTGCTCGACAAAAGTTACCAATGTAACATGCCACTTTTTTTTTGGTGTTTGTTCAACCCCTAGCGGCAGAGCCTCCCTTATTTTCTATTTGTATGTCTGTGTGTAGCCTACAGGTAGCAAGTCTTTATGTTTAGCGCCTGACGGCCAATATTCTGAATGGATCGTCTTGTAGTATACTTATGTCTTGAATTTGGTTCCACACCTACTTTTTTGTTAATTTTTATACGCCTACATTGAAATGTGGTCGTATATTGTCGTCGCCCCCGTCCGTCCGTCCGTCCTTCCGGCGTCCATAATTTTACACAGTGTTTAAGGTCATGAGACGAAGAGGCCTATTGTTTTTCAGCGATTTCCGATAATTACTGCCAGAGTTATGGTCCTTGTCCGACCGGCGCCCATAATTGCTTGTGGGCGCTCTAAAGGCTAAAGTTAATATCCGATTGACTTTAAATTAATACACAGTTTTTAAGGTCATGAGACGAAGAAGCCTTTTCCGATATTTACTGCCAGAGTTATGGTCCTTGATCATTTCAAAAAATCTTGTGGACGCTATAGAGGCCAAAGTTAATATTCGATTGACCTTTAATTGACACACAGTGTTTACGGCCATGAGACGAAGAAACCTATTGATTTTCAGCAATTTCCGATAATTACTGTCAGAGATTAAGCCCTTGATCACGCTCTAGAGGCCAAAGTTAATATCCGATTGACTTAAATTTGTACACAGTGTTTAAGGTCGTGAGACAAAGAATCCGATAATAACGTTCTAGAGGCCAAAGTTGTCATCCAATTGACTTGAGATTGATTTTCAATGAATTTTGATAACTGAACAGTTAAATCCATGATTTTAAATGTTTCGTATACTAAGCGTTAGCATGGGACAGAACTGTATAAAGATAGGCTGGCACTGTCAGGCAGGATACGTCCACATTTTTGAGAGATGGATAGAGAACAAGCAATACCGAAAGTGATTTTTCCTACATCATTAAGTCCTGTATTTCATACTGTATTGGGAGCAGCCATTTTGTTGGTCAGTTCCAGTCTGATATTCATGAAATTCGAAGCCGACAATGATTATGGTGTGACGGTACACAACCTAGAAATGTTACTTTTCGTCAAAATCGGATAAGAATTGTGACCTGTAGAGAGTCCACAACCATGATATACCATATTTTTACACTATTCGCGTACAAACGGTGACCATTTCGTCCGGCAATTTTGGTACGATTTTCACTAAATTCGAACTCAACCTTCCTTACGGTGCAACAGTAATATAATCAGAGTTTTTTTTTTAAATCAGATAATAATTGTTCGAGAGATAGACAGAGAACAAGCAATACCGAAAGTAATTTTTCCTACAATCAAAGGCCATAATTCATTAAGTTACAATTTGATATGCGCAAATATCGAAAAGAATAAAGATCTTTAGGTTATAAACAAGCATTTCAGGTTTCATCAAAATCGAATTAAAATTGTCACCTCTACAGGGTCCACAACTTTGACATACCATATTTTTACACTGTTCGCGTACAAACGGCGGCCATTTTTTCTGGCAATTATGGTCCAATTGTCTCGAAATTCGAACTCAACCTTCCGTAGGGTGTCACGGTGATAGAGTCAAACGTTTTTTTTCAAATCGGATAATAATTGTGACCTCCAGAGGGACCATAGCCGATTTTTCGGACAATCAGGGGCCATAA
Source organism: Patella caerulea (assembly GCA_036850965.1). NCBI lineage: Eukaryota > Metazoa > Mollusca > Gastropoda > Patellidae > Patella > Patella caerulea. Next base: position 57,116,954 of record JAZGQO010000006.1, on the reverse strand, counting down.
TTCAGGAAGTTACGATCCGATATGCGCAAATAACGAAAGAAACCAAGATCTTTGGGTTAGAACCATGCATTTCAAGTTTCATCAAAATCGAATTAAAATTGTGACCTCTACAGGGTCCGCAACCATGATATACAATTTTTTAACAGTATTCGCGTACAAACGGCGGCCATTTTGTATGGCAATTTTGGTCCGATTTTCCCGAAATTCGAACTCAACCTTCCTTATGGTGTAACAGTAATCAACCGTTTTATTAAATCGGATAATAATTGTGACCACCAGAGGGACCACCAGCTAAAATAAGGCGATTTTGCGTATAATCAGGGGCCATAATTCAGGAAGTTACGTTCCGATATGCGCAAATATCGAAAGGAACCAAGATCTTTGGGTTATAACCATGAATTTCAAGTTTCATCAAAATCGAATAAAAAAATGTGACTTCTACAGGGTCCACAACCTTGATATACCATTTTTAACAGTATTCGCGTACAAACGGCGGCCATTTTGTATGGCAATTTTCGTCCGATTTTCCCGAAATTTGAACTCAACCTTCCTTAGGGTGTAACGGTGATATAATCAAACGTTTTTTTTTTTTTAAATCGGATGATAATTGTGACCTCCAGAGGGACCACAAGCTAAAAGGGGTGATTTTTCGGACAATCAGGTCCCATAATTCAGGAAATTACATTCCGATAGGCGCAAATATCGAAAGGAACCAAAATCTTTGGGTTATAAACATGCATGTCAAGTTTCATCAAAATCGGTTCAAAATTGTGACCTCTATAGGGTCTACAAGCTAAAAACGTGATTTTTCGTACAATCAGGGGCCATAATCCATGAAGTTTTCATCCGATACATGCCAATATCGAAAGCAGCCGAGATCTTTTGGGGATAAACCTATATTTCAAGTTTCGTCAAAAATCGGATAAGAATTGTGACCTGTAGAGGGTCCACAAACAAATTGTGGACGGACGGACAGGGGCGACGACAATCGTCCACCTAAAAATGTGGGCGTATAAAAAGGTCATTTTTCGGATAATCAGAGGCCATAATTCAGGAAGTTACGATCCAATGGGCGCAAATATCGACAAGAACCAAGATCTTTGGGTTATAAACATGCATGTCAAGTTTCATCAAAATCGGTTCAAAAATGTGACCCCTATAGGGTCCACAACCTTGATATAACATATTTTCACACTAATCGCGTACCAACGGCGGCCATTTTTTATGGCAATTTTGGTCCGATTTTCTCGAAATTTTACCTCAATCTTCATTACCATGTAACGGTGATATAATCAAAGTTTTTTTTTTAAATCGGATAATAATTTTGACCTCCAGTGGGACCACAAGCTAGAAAGGGTGATTTTTCGTAAAATCAGGGGCCATAATTCAGGAAGTTACGAATCAATGAGCGCAAATATCGAAAGGAACCAAGATCTTCGGGTTATAAACATGCATGTCAAGTGAGGGCTTGCACTTGGGTCCTCACTTTGAAAATCTGAAATTCAGTGCTAAATGAGCTCCTTATCTAAATTTCCAAATTTGGTAATAGTCCTCTGATATACCATATTTGAGATATTGCATACACTTGTGTCATTGTCTTAGCACAGATTGCAATCTGTAATGGTAGTAAGACATGGTGCTAATATCTGTTGACCAATGAAATCGCGTGTACCACGAAATCTAATTTTAGGATCATTTAGAGGACACAGTGTACATTAAACCTGTATTACTGCTTGTGTGAGGACAATATATTTTCACATACTACTTGTATGAAGGATAAAATCACACAATATGTAGGTCATACTTTTTGTGTTTTTATGTAATTCGAATTTATTTTTTCCTCTATAGGCCTATTTCCTCTTCTATTCCCCTTCTAGCTGTAGAGCCTAGGCTATTGTTCCCGTTGACATTTGACCTAGATTAAGACATTGGCTCTGATTTTGAACTGAGGCCTTAGATAAATGGCCGGCGTCTGGTCGTTCTCGTTGCCTGGTTTTTTTTTCTTCATATTTTCATAACTTTATTACTTGTGCTTGTTCTACAAACATGGAATGTAAAGAACTCTGTTCTTTATTGTTATATTTTGTTGTTGATGTGGTACTTAAAGTATTGGCCATGCTATATCAAGACTTTATCATCATATGCTTTGGCACTTCAAATTTAATATTATCCTTGTATTTATTATGTTTATTTATTAATTTATTTGTGCCTCAAAAAGAATTAATCTCGTGCTAGTTTAAGATTAAGGTAATTTTGATTTTATTGATAAGTCAGAATAGTTGAAATGTTAATGTTGAACCTTTTTCTATGTGGTGACAAACTTCCCCGAATGCAGACATGCGCAATGCGAGGACTTTCGTAATTGCCTTTTTAATGTTGATCAGTGGGAAAACAAATTTAATAAGGCTAATATGTCAAAATTAATGCAAAATTAAAACACGTAATGCAGAAGTACGTGTTTACTTAGTTACTTTAGTGTTTACTGTACTAAATATTTATGGTTATTTACCCCCTTCCAAGTGGGATATCGGATATCGCAATTAATAATTGTATATATCGATGTTACAGAGTTTTACTATGAGAGACTGACATTTCCTCTTATCTAGAACAGGACGGAGGGCTTGACAAGGACAGTTGTCTAATCGTTCGTATAGGTGAAAATTGATGTCCCGCGTACACGTAAAAGATCCCTTGGCAGTTGGAGTTTGATATAAGAGTAGGCTGTAGCGCCGGTGACTGGGAAAAATTTCCCTCATAGCACACTGTGTGACGCATGCCCGTCTTCAATAGCCCAGTTTAGGAGCAGAACAGTAGGACGTTAAACCCCATTTCATTTCATTTCTTATGTAGAATCTCAGTTCGGATCCCAGAACTACAATCCCGAGGTAGCTGGTCAGTTATAGCTTGAAGCGCGACATCATCTCAACCATCCCAGATTACACCCCCCCCACCTTATTTTGGAAGGGGATACCCCCGCCCCAACTCCATCCCATATACATCAGCACCACTACATATCTACCCCCTTCGAAGTTTATGTGATGCTTTATCAATCGAAGCAATTTTTCTTTGAAATTTTTACAGCACCTGCGCATTATCCAGGAGGAGTATGTATTAAAATTTCAGACAGATTAGAGAAAAATTGAGCGAATTAGAGCAAAGCCGCTTTTTTTGTACATATTTTTGATTTCCACATGCGGGATTTGTATTTAACGGACTTCCCGAAGGAATTTTTCTTTGAAATTTTTATAGCACCTGCGGATTATCCAGGAGGAGTTTGTATTAAAATTTCAAAAAAATCGGCTTTTCTCTCACTCGCTCAATTTTTCTCTGATCGTTCTGAAATTTAATACAAACCCCTCGTGGGTGATGTGCAGGTGCCGTAACAATTTCAAGTGAAAATTCCTTTGGGAAGGCCGTTAATTAGGCAAAACAGTTTTCAAGGATAGACGTAAAACGTTCAAAATACCGCGAACTGAGGAAAGCCTGAAACTCTTGGTTTTTGTCCAATCTGTCTGAAATTTTAACACAACCTTCCTAACCCTCGTGCCTACTGACAGGAGCAGTCCCATGCCAAAATTCCTTCGGGAAGGTCAAAAAATAAAGCCATTTTCGGGGTGGTTGCATGCCATGCATTCGACCTGAATCTGTGGCTGAACCATGGAAGGGGTATAAAAACAGTTCTTATTGATCTAGGGTGACCCAGGAATATACGTAGGATGAAGCTCTGAAAATTTCAGCTTCCTAGCTCCAATAGTTCCAAAAATATGGGGGCTCATACATGCGCATGAAGTCGACTTATTTCGCGTCGTCCGCTTATGTGTAACTAAAAAGACACATGGAATAGAGTTTTGCCTAGCTAGGAAGCTGAAATTGGCAGAGCAACCCAGGAATACATGTAGGATGAAGCTCTGAAAATTTCAGCTTCCTAGCTCCAATAGTTCCAAAAATATGGGGGCTCATACATGCGCATGAAGTCGACTTATTTCGCGTCGTCGGCTTATGCGTAACTAAAAAGACACATGGAATAGAGTTTGGCCTAGCTAGGAAGCTGAAATTTGCAGGGCAACCCAGGAATACATGTAGGATGAAGCTCTGAAAATTTCAGCTTCCTAGCTCCAATAGTTCCAAAAATATGGGGCTCATACATGCGCATAGGCAAGCATAGACACACTGCAGACGCGAAACAAGCTCAAAATACCGCGAACTGAGGAAAGCCCGAAACTCTTGGTTTTTGTCCAATCTGTCTGAAATATTAACACAACCTTCCTAACCCTCGTGCCTACTGACAGGAGCAGTCCCATGCCAAAATTCCTTTGGGAAGGCCAAAAAATGAAGCCATTTTGGGGGTGGTTGCATGCCATGCGTTCGACCTGAATCTGTGGCTGAACCATGGAAGGGGTATAAAAACAGTTCTAATTGATCTAGGAAGCTGAAATTTGCAGGGCGACCCAGGAATACATGTAGGATGAAGCTGAGGAACTTTCGGCTTCCTAGCTCCAATAGTTCCAAAAATGTGGGGGCTGATACATGCGCATGAAGCCGACGACGCGAAATAAGTCGACTTATGCGTAACTAAGAATTTTGGGGATGACCTTGACCCACCAAGGTGAAGCAGGACCAGAGGTGATGTTAAACGGTCGTGGTCCGGTGGTCGTGACGTCATCCGGGTGGCCTAATGGTGCCGAAAACGTTTTTTTGGCATTGCAGCCCCAAGAAACCGGAATGTCCGGATTTTGACGATGGATCCGGATGCGCGACATCCGTCTACGTCCGGCCCCCAAATTTGGGGCATCTCCGAGTTCCGGTTAGGAAATGGGAGCCAAAAAAACCCAAAATGGTGCTGAAAACGTTTTTTTTGCACTGGAGCCCCAAAAAACCGGAATTTCCGGATTTTGACGATGGATCCGAATGCGCGACATCCGTCTTCGTCTGGTCCGCAAATTTGGGGCCTCTCCGACTTCCGGTTAGAAAATGGGTGCAAGGGGCCCAAAAAATGTTTTTTTGGCATTGGAGCCCCAAGAAACCGGAATTTCCGGATTTTGACGATTGATCCGGATGCGCGACATCCGTCTATGTCTGGCCCCTAAATTTGGGGCCTCTCTGACTTCCGGTTAGGAAATGGGAGCCAAAAAACCTAAAAATGGTGCCGAAAACGGTTTTTTGGCATTGTAGCCCCAAGAAACCGGAATTTCCGGATTTTGACGATTGATCCGGATGCGCGACATCGTCTACGCCTGGACCTCAAATTTGGGGCCGCTCCGACTTCCGGTTAGGGAGCCAAAAAAACAAAAAACCATTGGAGCCCCAATAAACCGGAAGTTCCCGATTTTGACGGTGGAACCGGATGCGCGACATCCGTCTACGTCTGGCCCCCAAATTTGGGGCCTCTCCGACTTCCGTAGTCTGGGGTCTTTTAAGGCGACATTTTACTCGAGTGCCCTTTGTGGGCAGGGTGGGGCATTGTAGGTCATGACCTTTACGTCAGAGACAGCCCCGCCACCGACCTTGCGGGTCGTGACCTTGACCTTGATCTTGACCTCTCGACCGATTTTCTGGACGGTATATAAAGTTTTGAGAATTTTTCGACCCCAAGGTTAAAGGTCAGACCAAAGGTCAAGGTATGGGTGTCAAGGTCGATCAATTTTCCATCCAACGTTTTGACCTTTTGACCCCCGCGTGACCTTGGGGCCCCAAAATAGGCCCAAAAGCACCGAGGGGGGCCAAAAATTTCGGTGACCTTGACCCCTTGAGATGACCTTGACCCACTGGGGTCACGCGGGCATCCGAGCCATGTCGACTGGTCAAGGTCCCGTGGTCTGCCGACCCTCCATTGGGGCCCCAGGGGCGAAAAACCGCCAAACTTCCGGGGCCCCTAGCGGGTCACGGTCACGACATTTGGTTGGCGATTTTAAAAAATGAAGAACAAATGTGGGGTCGCTCTACCCGCTCACAAAATTTGGGGCCGATCGAAGAACCTTTTTTTGAAAAAAATCAGAAAAAAGCTCAATTTGCTCTGAAAATCAGCCTGTGGTCAAGGGGGGGTAACTCGCCCCTCCAGAACCGATTCTGACGACCTGGAGCTCGCGGCTTCTTAAACTAAATCACACGCTGGGAGTCGCGTGGTGACCTCCATTTGACCTTCAGAGGTCAAGGTCAAGGTCAAATCGACAAAAAGTGCACTTTGACCCACTTCCGGTCGCCGGAGAAAAATTTCAAGGTCACCACGCGACGCGCTATGATTTCTTAGGCAGGTAGCCGCGAGAACTAGTTCTTCGGAAGAGTTGACAATTCTTAAAAAAATTATGTCTGAAAAATGCACATTGGGGGCAGGGAAGCCCAAAGAAACCGGAATTTTCGGATTTTGACACCGGATCCCGTCTTGGGGCATCCGTCTAGGCAAAGCCCCGAAATTTCAGACCTCTCCGACTTCCGGTTGGGAAATGAGAGCCAAAAAGCACAAAAGGGGTGTGTCTGCAACTGCTTTTTCCAGGTCAAATTTCCGGAAAGGCCCCGAGGCCCCGGGAAAGGGTCCCACGTGACGTAATCGGACACGGCGAATCAGGAAATGCCCTTAGAATTCACTTTTGGTCAGTCCCAGAGGGACTTAAAGGCCTTTTTGTGAAAAAAATCGCTATTTCAACCACTTCCGGTCACCGGAAGTGAAATCTGATTGGTCCCAGCGACTTCTCGGGTCAACTTTAGTTCAAGTATAACCAACTTCAGAACCCCCCCCCCCCCCGGTGGTGCATCAGGGTGTTTACAGAACAGGGTTGGGTGTTTCGGGGGCCAAAGTGCATAAGTTTTGCGCTTTCCACGAAACGAGGGGCCATGTTTGCGGCCCTATATTTCGGGCCAGGGTTAGGGTGAAGGTCAGGTTTTGGTCGGGATCGCTAGCCTGGGCGACTCGCTCCATCGTATTAGAGTTTGGGGCTCCTGGGCCCCAAATCGTGCACGTGGCAGTGTCACAAACATGGCCTTGCGAATCGTCTCAATTCTTTCAGAGTCCATAGCTCCGCCCCTATGGGGCGTGGACCTTAGATTTTTTGGGGGTGGGATTTTTGGTCTGAGAGGAAAAAATCTACATTCGAATTTTTTCGAAAAAAAAAAAAAAAAATTTTTTGGGCATGCTCCCCCACCAACGTGACCTAGAGGAAAACGTTTTAGGGCTGGGGTTAGGGTTCTTACTATTAGGTTTAGGGAGGGTTAGTTTAACCCTCTAGAAATCCCTATCGAAAGGCCCTAAACCCTTGAAATCTAAAAAAAAGATAAAAATTTGGGGCTCATGCCCCCAAGCAGGTTATGTTAGGAAAGCACACCAGATTCCTCGGTTTGTCTGTAATTGAAGTACACGGAGCACATTAGTCCTCATCTTGTCGTCCTCATATATCATGCTGAGTATGAAAAACCTTAGATATGATTCGAAGGCTTTGGGGTACAATCAAACCATCACATTAGTTAAAGGGTATCATAGTCATTCGATTTCTGCAATTTGAAGTCTCTATCTTCAATATAAATAGGTGACCTCACATTGATGGTAAAAATACATAGACCTCACATAGTCTTCTATACACGTAGCTGTGTGTGTGTGTGTGTGTGTCTGTGGTTCGCCTACAGGGCGCAATTCTTCATGGATTTTCTTCAAACTTGGTATACTTATTCCTTATACCCCAAGGAAGATCCCTATTGTTTTGGGGGCATGCCCGACCCCCAGGGGCCGAGCCACGCCCATTTCTAGTATTTGTTTGTTTGTCGTCTACAGGCCACATTTCTTGAAACTTTGCATATACATTCTTTGTATCCTAAGGAGCATCCCTATCATTTGGGGTGCATGCCCGACCCCCAGGGGCAGAGCCACGCCCATTTTCTTTTCTTGTGTCTTTGTGTCGCCTACAGGGCGCAATTCTTACTGGATTTTCTTCAAACTTGGTATACTTATTCCTTATACTTGGTATACTTATTCCTTATACCCCAAGGAAGATCCCTATTGTTTTTGGTGCATGCCCGACCCCCAGGGGCATAGCTACGCCCATTTCTAGTATTTGTTTGTTTGTCGTCTACAAGCCACATTTGTTAACGTATAATCTTGAAACTTTGCATACACATTCTTTGTACCCTAAGAAACATCCCTGTTGTTTGGGGTGCATGCCCAACCCCCAGGGGCAGAGCCACGCCCATATTCTTTTCTTGTGTCTTTGTGTCGCCTACAGGGCGCAATTCTTACTGGATTTTCTTCAAACTTGGTATACTTATTCCTTATACTTGGTATACTTATTCCTTATACCCCAAGGAAGATCCCTATTGTTTTTGGTGCATGCCCGACCCCCAGGGGCATAGCCACGCCCATTTCTAGTATTTGTTTGTTTGTCGTCTACAGGCCACATTTCTTAACTTATAATCTTGAAACTTTGCATACACATTCTTTGTACCATAAGGAACATCCCTATCGTTTGGGGTGCATGCCCAACCCCCAGGGACAGAGCCACGCCCATTTTCTTTTCGTGTGTCTTTGTGTCGCCTACAGGGCGCAATTCTTACTGGATTTTCTTCAAACTTGGTATACTTACTCTTTATACTCTAAGGATGATCCCTATCGTTTGGGGTGCATGCCCAACCCCCAGGGGCAGAGCCACGCCCATTTTTTTTGTGTGTCTGTGTGTCGCCTAAAGGCCGCAATTCTAACTGGATTTTCTTAAAACTTTGTATACTTACTCTTTACACCCTAAGGATGATCCCTATTGTTTTTTGGTGCATGCCCGACCCCCAATGGACAGAGCCACGCCCATTCCTTGTATTTATTTGTTTGTCGTCTACAAGCCACATTTGTTAACGTATCATCTTGAAACTTTGAATGCTTATTCTTTGTACCCTAAGGAACATTCCTATCATTTGGGGTGCATGCCCAACCCCCAGGGGCAGAGTCACGTCCATTTTTATACGCCCACATGGAAATGTGGTCGTATATTGCCGTCGCCCCCGTCCGTCCGTCTGTCGGTCCGTCCGTCCGTCGGTCCGTCCATCGTCCACAATTTCTTGTGAACACTCTAGAGGCTGAAGTTAATATCCGATTGACTTGAAATTTATACACGGTGTTTAAGGTCGTGAGACGAAGAAGCCTATTGATTTTCAGCGATATCCGATAATTACTACCAGAGTTATGACCCTTGATCACTTTGAAAAATCTTGTGAACGCTCTAGAGGCTATAGTTAATATCCGATTGACTTTAAATTTATACACAGTGTTTAAGGTGATGAGACGAAGAAACCTATTGATTTTCGGTGATATCTGATAGTTACTGCCAGAGTTGTGACCCTTGATCACTTTGAAAAATCTTGTGAACGCTTTAGAGGCCAAAGTTAATATCCGATTGACTTTAAATTTATACACAGTGTTTAAGGGCATGAGACGAAGAAGCCTATTGATTTTCGGTGATATCCGATAATTACTACCAGAGTTATGACCCTTGATCACTTTGAAAAATCTTGTGAACGCTCTAGAGGCTAAAGTTAATATCCGATTGACTTTAAATTTATACACAGTGTGTAAGGTCATGATACGAAGAAGCTTGCTGATTTTCAGCAATATCCGATAATTCCTGCCCGAGTTATGACCCTTGATCACTTTGAAAAATCTTGTGAACACTTTAGAGGCTAAAGTTAATATCTGGTTGACTTTAAATTTATACCCGGTGTTTGAGGTCGTGAGACGAAGAAGCCTATTGATTTTCAGTGATATCCGATAATTACTACCAGAGTTATGACACTTGATGACTTTGAAAAATCTTGTGAACGCTCTAGAGGCTATAGTTAATATCCGATTGACTTTAAATTTATACACAGTGTTTAAGGTGATGAGACGAAGAAGCCTATTGATTTTCGGTGATATCTGATAATTACTGCCAGAGTTATGACCCTTGATCACTTTGAAAAATCTTGTGAACGCTTTAGAGGCTAAAGTTAATATCCAATTGACTTTAAATTTATACACGGTGTTTAAGGTTGTGATACGAAGAAGCCTGTTGATTTTCAGCAATATCCGATAATTCCTGCCCGAGTTATGACCCTTGATCACTTTGAAAAATCTTGTGAACCCTTAGAGGTTAAAGTTAATATCCGATTGAATTTAAATTTATACACAGTGTTTAAAGTCATGATACAAAGAAGCCTATTGATTTTCAGCAATATCCGATAATTACTGCCAGAGTTATGACCCTTGATCACTTTGAAAAATCTAAAGTTAATATTCGATTGACTTTAAATTTATACACACTATTTACGATCATGATACAAAATAGCCTATTTATTTTCAGCGATATCCGATAATTACTGCCAGAGTTATGACCATTGATCACTTTGAAAAACCCTGTGAATGCTCTAAAGGCTAAAGTTAATATCCGAATCCGATTGACTTTAAATTTGTACACAGTGTTTAGGGTCATGAGACGAAGAATCCTATTTGATTTTCAATGATATCTGATAATTTCTGGCACTTGATCACTTTGAATATCTTATGGACAAAGGCCTTGAGACAAACCATCAAAACTATTCTAATCATTCCTGATAATTATTTAATGGGTTATTACTCGTAATAAGATTATCATGTGTTGTAAATGTTCTCCTTACTGATAAAAGAAACAATATGCGACAACCCTTGTCGACTGCCGGACGACTTAGCTGTTGTGGGCGTATGTTTCGTTGCCTAGCAACCTATCTTCTTTTTGTGTGTCGCCTACAGGCCACAATTCTTAATTGGTCATCTTGAAACTTAAAATACTTATTCCTTATACCCTAAGGATGATCCCTTTTGTTTTGGGTGCATGCCCGACCCCCGTGGGACAGCAACACCCATTTCTTGTATTTGTTTGTCTGTCGTCTACAGGCTGCATTTCTTAATGTATCATCTTGAAACTTTGAATGCTCATTCTTGGTACCTTAAGGAAGATCTCTATTGTTTTTGGTGCATGCCCGACCCCCAGGGACAGTGCCACGCCCATTTTCTTTTTGTCTGTCTGTGTGTCAGCTACAGGCCACAATTCTTAATCGATCGTCTTGAAAACTTTTTTTTATACTTATTCCTTATACCCTAAGGCTGGCCACTATTATTTTTGGTGCATGCAGGACCCCCTGGGACAGAGCCACGCCCAATGCTTTTGTGTCGTGTGTTCGCCTACAGGATGCAATTCTTAACAGATTCTTTTAAAACTTTACATACCTATTCGTTATACCCTAAAGATGATCCGTATTGTTTTTGGTGATTTCCTAACCCCCAGGGGCAGAGCCATGCCCATTTTTACTTCGTGTCTGTGTGTGTTGTCTACAGGCCACGATTCTTAATGGATCGTCTTTAAACTTGGGATATGTATTCCTTATAGCCTAAGGACGTCAACTGCATGTCCCGACTCCCACAGGCAAGGCACGCCCAATTTTTGTGTTTGTCGTTTACAGGCCGCAATTCTGAATGAAGCAGCTTGGTACTTGTATTCCTTATAGCCTGAGGGCGTCCACTATTGATTTTGATGAATGTCCCGACCCCCAGGGGCAGGGCCACGCCCACTTTTTGCCTTTAGCGTTAGGAAGGCACAATTCTGATTGGATTATCTTGGTATACTTATTCCTTATACTCTAAGGACGGCAACTATTGATGTTGAGGCACGACCCTCAACGCTAAACAAACCAAACGCCTAGCCTTCTTGACAAAGTACCATATCAATCAAAGCAGGAATGCGGACGTATATTGTAGCGTTAGCGTTATGTTAATTCTTAGCTGACGAACCGAGCGTGCAGTGTGTAAAATGTACAACCCGGGCTGGTATTAAACCGACAATAGGGCTTTTTGGTTATAGGGAAGTATTTCATTTACGTCATTATTACCTAGAGCTCCGCCATTTGCACACGTTTCTCCTCTATTTTTTGTGGTTTTTTTATCCATGGTAAGTAAAATATATCTTTCTTCGGTTTCATATTGATGTCATAAAGACTGTAAGACACCGAGGTATCTCTTTAACCTATGTCTATAGTATAGTATATAGTAAGGTTTGTCTCGAACCTGTGTTTATAGTGAAGTGTACACCGAGGTATATCTCGAACCCTTGTTTATAGGGTGTGTTCCCGCAAAGGCGCAGTTACAGAGCGTGACCAAAATTAATCCTTCCCGCGAAGGCGCAGATATCTACTTGTCGGCTTTTGTTTGAAGAGAGACATTATTAGAACCCAATTAACGGTGTTAAAGATTTTATGAATTTATGTTCACTCTAAATTTTATCCACCAAATGGCAACTAATGATTAAAATGATGAATAAGATTTTATGAATTGGAAATCTTCCCAAATACAGAATGGAAAGGCTGGTTTTTTTTTCATTTTACTCTGTGTATTTGGAGACGAACACAGAATGTTGGTCTGCATGTGCAATATAGAGAAGACGAAGAAATACAAAAGGTGGTACGGAGATTTGCAGCCCTACCGTTGGTACCAGTAGAAGGGTAGGTGTATTATATTATGTCTTGATGTATTTGTTAGGCGCAGATTGCCCTCCTTGCGCAGATTACCCCTGCGCATGCGTGAATCTCCGTCTAATTTTCGATGAGCAATCTGCGCGCGCGAAGTGAACTTTGTCCGGGCAATTTAATGAATTACTGCGATGATAATAATCCGCTTAATCTTAATCGGTAATCACCATGGATCACTGCCTTAGTGAAATTTGCGAGAAATGAACCGAGTGTTTTATAACACCAGGCGTTAAGATTTCACGCCAAATTACCACTTTACCGACTCGATCGAGAGCCGTCTATGTGGTTACGATTTATATGGTTACAATTTATAGAAAAATTATTTTGAAAATATTTACATATTCAACTTGGTCATCTTGGTCATAGTTTTATTCTTTCTGTTATTCATATTCCAACAAGAGGAATTTTTTTAATAAAAATGGCGTGCACAAAACAGCGATAATTTTTCATTGGTTATGAAAGCCATTTTTATGTACGTGTAAGAACTGTAAGGTTTACCGACCGATGCCAGAAATCGATACTTACAAAAACTTCGATATCGTATATTCTCGATATAGTATCACATAAGAAAGATACGGCAAGTTTATAACCAGACCCGTAATTGACCGTATGCATTTGAGGAAAATAAGTGGATGAGTGATCCGTGCTCAAGACCCAAACTAGATTTTTTTTTTAGGGGGGGGGGGCAAGTTTATTACGCATTTTAAAACCAAGCGGATGTTATATATTAATTACAGCATAGTATGTGCGAGGTTATCGTCTTCTTAAGGCTGCATGCCATCCTACACAAAACACAATAAATATTATGTATGCAATATGAAAATAAGGTTGTTTATGCGTGTTGTTAGCCAATAGCTACTCCAAATTTACCCGCGTTTAGACGGCCCTAACCAATGAAAAATTATCGTTTGGTGCACGTAGTAATTTTTTATAAAAAATTTCCTCTTGATGGAATATGAATAATAGAAAGAATAAAACGATGACCAAGTTGAATCAGTGAATATTTTTAAAATCTTTTTTTGCTATTAATTGTGAACACATAAATTGTAACCATGTTATGTAGTTACGTCAAACTACAGCAAATAATTTTTTACATTCAGTTACGTGGTCAGCACCGATTATGAGATACGGCTGACAGAATTTCAAATTAAATCTTATTTTCTAAGCACACACGCTAATTATGTTGTGATTTTAAAAATTATTCACTACAAAGCCGATAGGGGGCAGGTCATATATATATTTACGTCTGACAGACAACTAACATCTCGAAAAACATCGAGGGGTAATCAGCGCAACGTGGGCATACATATATTTACGTCTGACAGACAACTAACATCTCGAAAAACATCGAGGGGTAATCAGCGCAACTTTGGCAATCTGCGCACCAGCTTCATCAGCGCAGATTGTAATCTGCGCGCGCGGAGTGCAATCTGCGCAACACAACAGCGCAGATTGCAATCTGCGCGAGGGGTGAAGATTGCGCCTAACAACTTCATCTTCGATTTCTCTTATTGGGGTAGACGTGGAACGTTTTGACCACTCTGAGTCTGATCGTCTCTTTCGTATTTGTTATCAAATTTATTTACAAAGTCTATTTTACTTGCAGGTTGAAGATGCCTGCTTTCACATTATTATGAATCAATGTTTCGAGGGTGAATTTTCAATTCGTCAATGGAACCACTACGACACCGAGGAGCACAGAACCAACAACAATCTGGAAGGATGGCATCCAAGAGTCAAGAAACTAGTTGGAAAAGCCCATTCGAATGTGTTTGAAATGATCGCATTTTTGCAACAAGAACAAAATATTAATGAGATAAGAATCGTCCAGTATGCAGGAACCACCAAGGAAGAGGCATAAATAAACCCAAATCCAAAGGCAGCCCCAGGAATTAAAAGGAAGACACGAGGTAGAAGAATTGAATTTAATCGAGTATTTAGACAGGGTGTCCTATTTGGCGAAATTAAACTAATTTGTCATAGTATAGTTATGTTTTTGTTTATTTTGCGAAATTTCTTATAGTATAGTTATGTTTCTATTTCTTATTTGGCGAAATTAAATCAATTTTTGTTTTAGTCTAGTTATGTTTTTAATACTTATGCCAACTGAAAAGTTGTTCTTGACACGTTGATCCTGCACGTTTTAGTTCAATGACTTACTACTGATTTCTAACAGTCTCGCACACTCGTTGAGGCTATAAATAGCAACAGCATGCGGAAATGTTCAAAACACCAAACACTACTACAGCCGTAAAAAATCTATTGTTGACGATTCTGAATAGCAATAATATTTAACTTTTTGGTTATTACGGCATCTTTAGAAATTACGCTCGTTTTTTTTTTAAATTGCCTTATAATTAGCTGTACCATTAGAAGCTGCATATTTTGGTTAAGTACAAATAATATCTCTGACTCAACGTCCGTATGGAAGAATAATGATCAAAGCAGTAGTTTCATTTTACTTTTACAAGGTTCTTAAAAATATTGTTGAGACGCCTGATGTTGGTGCTTCTAAATTCAATTTCTTGTTCCATGTTTCGTAAAAAAAGTAGTCTTGATTATCCCGACCCGTCAATTAGACGTAGAATGATCAGTAGACTAGTTAAGCGAGATTAATTTCAAAACAAGGGCACGTAACCTATCTTTTACTCAAAAGTGTCTGGATGTTATGGACGCCACTCCAAACCATTTTTCAGTATTATTTATGTATGGTTTAAATGATCATAGCTTATGAAGTACAGCATGGTCGTTTATTTAGCGACTATAAATGTGTGAAACAGATTTAAGGCTTTCTAAATATATTAGTATTGTGGTGTAATTGTCGAGATATTCATTTAGGGCGGGGCACCCTACTTATGCTACAATGATGCTAAAATGCTGGTTAATTAGTTACAATGGGGATTATGAAAGTGTAAATTCTTATCTATAACACCATATGCATCGTTACGTTTTTAATCCATTTTAATCCCTAGGAGCTGGATTTATTATGTTATCGACATATAAACAGTGATTCGGCAATGTATTAATATTAGCAGGGTTCATCATGTTATCCATCATTTCATGATGATATTTCCAAGACGGCGAACATTTTTGGTGGGAAAATTGGACGATGTGTTGAATTCAATTATGTTGTAGTGTTTGGTGTCAATATATGTGTTTTTGGGGTCACAGATTCCATCCCCGACATTTACAACCCTGTAAAATGATCACATGTTCATATACCACACCAGTTGACTCAATGACAGGTTTATGATACAGCACGCACGTGCTAACCGTTCTGCCATCCACCCCCCACCACCTCTTCTGAAAGTCTACGTCTCACTTCTAATTGTTAAAATTAAGCCTCTGGTTGGTTGTTTTATTGAATTGTTACATGCGTGCAATAACGTGGAATAAGCCTCTGGTTGGTTGTTTTATTGAATTGTTACATGCGTGCAATAACGTGGAGAAAATGGTGCTTGCGACCAATTTTTTCAGCCCCCCCCCCCGCCACTCTACCGGGCCTAACTTTCTGGTAATAACTCGCGTTCATTAATATGACAAGTCTGTTCATTATCTGACCAATGACCACAAGTGGGCCTTTGTTGTCTGACCTGCACTGCTAGTATAAATGCCAAAGCCCTATTTTGTTGGCATCAGATTTATGGGGTTATTGAGTCCGCTATTCACCAGCTAATATCCGATTTGCAACCAAAGAGAAGCTCAACACAATGTGACAGTATTAGTCGGGTTCTGGATGACAACACTGGTGTAACTTCAGATGATACATTTATTCTGCTTCTTACATATCGAAATGTTAACGACCCCAGAACTTTGATTGAGGGAGCCACGTCTCTTCGAGACGTGCACCTTTAGAGGCACATACCTTCCCTTTTTTGATTAAAGTTATGAATATACTATAAAATACCCTTTTAAGACCGTTACAAAATTAAATATAAATGGAGTTGATAATAACTATCCAAATTAAAAATAAACAAGCCAACAGTGAGGCTTATGTCCCCCGCCGAAATCCCAAAATAAATAGACGACACATATTAATTAATCGCACATTTATTTTTTTCAAAACGTATCGAGCAATCAAACTATATACGAAGTGTCATCCAAAAGTGTTTTATAAAGAAAAATGCCAAAACCGACGAGAAAAATGAAAATGTACCCTAGTTAGGGGACCCTAAAGGCAGACAAAAGGGCCCCGACGCTTGACAAAAGGGTCCCTCTGGCCAAAGGAAAGGGTCCTCGTGTCCGAGTCAATCGTTTCTATACACTGTTACTGTCGAATCCATTACTGAGTGAGAATGCAGTCATTGTATTGGCATAAAAATCATCAATCAAGATGAACCTAAGTTATCTTGTCCCAAAGTATCAACCAATCAAATTGCTTATCTCTGCCTACCCTAAGAAGAAAATGCTCATCTTCAAACTCCATCAAGGCATTGACCTAATAAGCATACACACCAATTTTGAACATTTTAACTCAATTTGAAGGAGAGTTATTGTGTTCCAAAGTCTCGGCAAAGCAAATTGCTTATCGCTCTGCTTACCCTGAGCAGAAAATGCTCATTATCGAAGTTAGTCAAGGTATGACTGTAATGAAACTATACACCAAGTTTCATCACTCTCACTTAATTAGAACTAAAGTTATCGTGTCCCAAAGCATCAACCAATCAAATTGCTTATCTCTGCTTACCCTAAGCGGCAAATGCTTATCTTCGAACTCTATCAAGGCATTGACCTAATAAACATATACACCAAGTTTGAACATTTGAACTCAATTAGAAGGAGAGTTATTGTGTTCCAAAGTCTCGACCAATCAAATTGCGCATCACTCTGCTTACCCTGAGCAGAAAATGCTCATTATCGAACTTAGTCAAGGTATTACTGTAATGAAACTATACTCCAAGTTTCATCACTCTCACTTAATTAAAATTAAAGTTATCGTGTCCCAAAGCATCAACCAATCAAATTGCTTTGCTCTGCTTACCCTAAGCGGGAAATGCTCATCTTCGAACTCCATCAAGGCATTGACCTAATAAGCATATACACCAAGTTTGAACATTTTAACTCAATTCGAAGGAGAGTTATTGTGTTCCAAATTCTCGACCAATCAAATTGCGCATCGCTCTGCTTACCCGGAGCAGAAAATGCTCATTATCGAACTTAGTCAAGGTATTACTGTAATGAAACTATACACCAAGTTTCATCACTCTCACTTAATTAGGGGGGTTGGGATGGCCTAGTGGTCTAGAGTGCCGAGCTTCGACCTCTAGCTGGCCGGTCACCTCTGGCTTGCGGCTGTGGTTTCGAGCCCTGGTGTGAGCGTATGTGGCATGGAGATAGGGGCGCCTTCTCAACCTCGTGGGTTTCCTCCGGGGACTCCGGTTTCCTCCCACGGCTAAAGACCCCTACGCGCATGCGAATTGTTGAAATAAAATTGAAACCATATGTTAGTCCAAAAATGACCTAGTTTGTGTCGAGTGGACGTTAAACCCCATTTCTCTCTCTCTCACTTAATTAGAACTAAAGTTATCGTGTCCCAAAGCATCAACCAATCAAATTGCTAATCTCTGCTTACCCTAAGTGGAAAATGCTCATCTTCGAACTCCATCAAGGCATTGACCTAATAAGCATATACACCAAGTTTGAACATTTTAACTCAATTAGAAGGAGAGTTATTGTGTTCCAAAGTCTCGACCAATCAAATTGCGTATCGCTCTGCTTACCCTGAGCATTATCGATCTTAGTCAAGGTATTACTGTAATGAAACTATACACCAAGTTTCATCACTCTCACTTAATTAGAACTAAAGTTATCGTGTCCCAAAGCATCAAGCAATCAAATTGCTTTGCTCTGCTTACCCTAAGCGGAAAATGCTCATCTTCGAACTCCATCAAGGCATTGACCTAATAAGCATATACACCAAGTTTGAACATTTTAACTCAATTAGAAGGAGTGTTATTGTGTACCAAAGTCAAACCAATCAAATTGCATATAGCTCTACTTACCCTGAGCAGAAAATGCTCATTATCGAACTTAGTCAAGGTATTACTGTAATGAAACTATACACCAAGTTTCATCTTTCTCACTTAATTAGAACTAAAGTTATCGTGTCCCAAAGCATCAACCAATCAAATTGCTTATCTCTGCTTACCCTAAGTGGAAAATGCTCATCTTCGAACTCCATCAAGGCATTGGCCTAATAAGCATATACACCAAGTTTGAACATTTTAACTCAATTAGGAGAGTTATTGTGTTCGACCTAATAAGCATATACACCAAGTTTGAACATTTTAACTCAATTAGAAGGAGAGTTATTGTGTTCCAAAGTCTCGACCAATCAAATTGCGTATCGCTCTGCTTACCCTCAGAAAATGCTCATTATCGAACTTAGTCAATCAAATTGCTTATCTCTGCTTACCCTAAGCGGAAAATGCTCATCTTCGAACTCCATCAAGGCATTGACCTAATAAGCATATACACCAAGTTTGAACATTTTAACTCAATTAGAAGGAGAGTTATTGTGTTCCAAAGTCTCGACCAATCAAATTGCGTATCCCTCTGCTTACCCAGAGCAGAAAATGCTCATTATCGAACTTAGTCAAGGTATTACTGTAATGAAACTATACACCAAGTTTCATCAATCTCACGTAATTAGAACTAAAGTTATCTTGTCCCAAAGCATCAACCAATCAAATTGCTTATCTCTGCTTACCCTAAGCGGAAAATGCTCATCTTCGAACTCCATCAAGGCATTGACCTAATAAACACATACACCAAGTTTGAACATTTTTAGCTCAATTAGGAAGAGAGTTATTGTGTTCCAATGTCTCGACAAATCAAATTGCGTATCGCTCTGCTTACCCTGAGCAGAAAATGCTCATTATCGAACTTAGTCAAGGTATTACTGTAATGAAACTATACACCAAGTTTCATCAATCTCACTTAATTAGAACTAAAGTTATCGTGTCCCAAAGCATCAACCAATCAAATTGCTTATCTCTGCTTACCCTAAGCTGAAAATGCTCATCTTCGAACTCCATCAAGGCATTGACCTAATAAGCACATACACCAAGTTTGAACATTCTAGCTCAATTAGGAAGAGAGTTATTGTGTCCCAAAAAGTGTGACGGACAGACAGACAGACAGACGGACGGACGAACCCATTTTAATAAAATCTCCCGTAAATATCGGGGCATCCCATTAATATCTGGGGTACTACGTCAAAACACAAAATCCTTCCCGTAAATATCGGAGCATCCCATTAATATCTGGGGTACTAAAAAACACAAACAAAATCTCTCCCGTAAATATCGCCCCCACCCCATTAATATTTGGGTTCTACGTTACATCACAATATCGGGCCTTCCCATTAACATTTGGTGTAATATACACGTATAGACAAAAGAAAAATAACTTAGAGATAAACCCGTGAATACTTTGTGAATGTTATTGGGTGAAATTCCAAATTACGATACTGTTAACCCAATTCTAGTTAAACAATCACATATAATGATCTATACACGTACTGTGGTGTTATATATGTACCAATTTACAGTAAACATATAAGTATACATATAAGTCACCCATTTTAATTCTTAAACCTATAGCTGACTATAAGATTTCTAACCGAGCGTGCAGTGTATATAATTTACATCCGGATCTAGTGTTAAAGTTCCAATAGCATATTTTTAATTTATATTTTTAAAATGTATTAAAATAAAGCCCTAAAATAGATTGTACCTATAAACAATCCTACTTTGTTAAAGAATAATCCTATAATTCACTATTGCCAGTTGAGAAATTGGCAAAAATATCATTTTCAGCTTCAAATTCAAACGTTTGAAGATGGTCGTCCATGGAGAGGAATGGGAAAACAAGGGAGGTAATTGAGTTACTATTTCCTCAATCAGCCTGTGTCAGCCATTTTAACGCCTGTGAAATTTTGCCCATGATCGTATAATAGTGAGTTGACAACCTTTTGAGCAAAAGACATGGACATAATTATGTTTTGACTTTCTTAGAAAATATGAAATTGGAACTTTAAACCGAAATTAGGGCTTTTTGATTACAGGGAAGTATTATATTTACGTCATTATTATCTAGAGCTCCGCCATTTGTAGACGTTTCTTTTCTTTTTTTTTATTCATGGTAAGTAAAAATATGTCTTATTTCTGTTTCATGTTGATGGCACAAAGACTGTAAGACACTGAAGTATCTGTCTAACCCATGTTAATAGTGAAGCGTGCACTGAGATATCGCTCTAACCTGTGTGTATAGTGTAATGTACAGCGTGACGAATATTAAATGATTTGCGAATTGCAATTATAATTGTTATCAAATGTTCATGTTTATATTGTATGCTGTCCTAAATGGACGTTTCGATGCAATCAAATCTTATCTTATAACAACCTTTTTGAACCATAAAACTATCTATGAATTGTGTGTCTTAATGAGGGTAATTGTAAGGGCAGCTGGAGACCAATCACGAACGCACCCAGCCTGTGGCCACGAAAACAGGAGTATAACACCATAATAGATTGAAAGGAGACTCGACTGACTGTAGTTTACCATATATCTTTATTCGTTGTCTTAATGTTTTATGACATCACACGAAGATATCATCGCATAAACATTGGAAATAGCCTAACGCAAACTTTAGACTCGAACTTCCAGACTTGAATTAAGACATAACCGGCAACACAGACGTGGAAACTGAAAATACAAAATAAATACAGCTTAACACAACGCAAAACCAGGCAGGATAGATAAATAAATACTACATTAAACGAAATATGACATACAAATGCAATATTACTTAAAAATCATTCCACGAGAAAACCATGCAGAAGGTGGGAAGGTGGGGGTCGGCAGATCGAGTTCATCTCGGGGGGATTTTATCGACTGCTCTGGACTACTTCACAGCCAGAACAGCCGATCTCAAAATTTAATCGTTAATTGAGATATAGCCTCAGATTGATTTTTGGACATTTTTGCCCTTTTTCACGTCATTTTTGGTCAATTTTCAGCCACCTATTCTGGCGAGTCTAGGGGTTGGATGAAAATAGTGGTGGTTGGTGATGTTAGTGGGGGTCTTCCTGTGCCCCAATATAAAGACCTTATGATCGCATCTATTCTCTGGGAGTAATGGTCAGCAAAATTGTATCATATGGCGAACAAAATAGAAAATATACACCTTCGAAGATTAGCCCTATTTTCTATGACGCGGGGGTAGGTCAAAATATCGAAATGGTTTTATGCACAGCTTGACCCCCTCTATCGATGTAAGAAATAAAATCTCTGTCACCTCGTTTCATTCAATGCGAAATCATGAGTCAAAGTTGGTGAATTTTCCATATTATAAATCTCCGATTCTCTATGAAATGACCAACTACTTTCATACAGGGTAAGCTAGCTTTCTCCAATTCTTCGCTAAATCATTCGCCCATGCTCGTTGGTAGCAGCGGTAAACCGGTTCGAGCAAAACTGGTCACTTTGATGAAGCTTGGTATCCAATCCAAGATGGCCGCGCCCGGGATCGCAGAAAATTGAGTTTTTTCTTAATTTTTGGCCATTGAATGTGGCACATATCCCAACATATGAGAACTAAAATGCCTTCATACACTTGAAAGACTACTTAAAACATTAAGGTCCACTCTTTAGCACATAACATAGCAATACGAGATGTGAGAATCGAATATGAACTGATTTCTTGACGAAGTGGAAATTTTGATCTTATTGTGCTTCCAGTCGCTACCGCCTGGATCTCAAATGAAAAAGGACGTAAATATTCCCTGCATGGTACCACACCTATGGGGAATCCATACAAAGACTGTGCTGTGTACCAAGAATGTACTAATATAAGGACATCACATTAAGGTCCACCCTTTAGCACATTACATAGCATTAAGTGATGTGACAACCGAATGAGAGCCGATTTCTTGACGAAGTATATTTTCTTATCTTGATTCGTCGAGTTTAGATGGAAAGGTGATATGTGCTGCCCATCGCTACCGCCTCGGTTTCAAACTGAATATTCCATAAGGGGAATCCATACAAAGACCTTGATGTGTCACTTAGAATCTGTTTATTCCTATTGCATGGGGTAAGTGAAATATCGATAAAAAGATCTTGTATGTGTGATCGACAACAATTGACTGAGTTAAGTGATGGACTTCAGAAGTCCTCAAACTAGCTGCATTGAGTCTGATATACCTGTAATACCTTTACTGGGGGCTAGCTTGTTAATTTTAGAATTTTTTTTCTTCTGTTCTAGGTATATGCTGGAAATGTTACAATGTCAATAATGCGGAAATGACCTGTAAAAAGAGCCAGGTTAGTTCTTCAAATAAATAATATGGTATAGGGTCAAAAATGCAACTTCATCATATGATTATTCCCAGAGCCCAAAATGGATCTTGACAGGCCTTTTAAAACTAAATTATTTCACGTGGTTTGATATTACTGTGGGAACTGATGACATCCATCCCACTGCTACATCATCTGCAGCTACTGGTAGTGCCTCTTACACACATTATCAATCTACTGCTACTACATCATCTGCAGCTATGGGTAGTAGATTCGAAACACCGCCTCCACTTCCTGTAACAGCTACTAGTACATAGAACTGCCAAAAGGGAGAAGGGATGGCATCAGTTCCAACAGTAATTGCAAACCACATAAAACAATTTTCTAAACTTATTCCATATAAAATAATTTACTAAATTTATTTTCTAAGTATTTGCATGGATAAAAATTTGAAAAATTTTCTTTACAAATCAAGTGTCCAACTGATCAACTAGCCTGGTCCCTGTTACCAGCCAGTCCATCATTCGGAGACTAGATACAAGGAAATTTTCCATGGCAAATATACGTTGCGTTTGATATTTTGAGAGGTGGTCCAGGACAAGCATAAGAATCAAAATGTCTCATAAAATCGTCGTCAAAATTTTGTATGTAAAAGGTCATATTTCTGAAGCTTTTCTCAAATATTTATTTACAAAATGTATGTGTAGCCATTTAAACAGTATGTAACTATCTTCACATATCAAGCTCAACATCTAGTACAGAAATAATAAAGAAAGCTCGTTATTTGCAATTCTATACAGCAAAGACGTATCTCCGAAAAATATTCACCTTTACCTGCTTCAATTTCATAGATTTCACAAAGTAAAGCCTCAACAACAATTTCAATAATAGGTATTTAATCATAAAACACTACTGGCTATATTTCATTTGATTGTAATACAACATTTTCGCTCTTAATAATTTCTTTTTTTGGAACACCCCATATACGACATTTTGAAACAGTATCTATAAACCCTCTTTTTATTGGCTTAGAAATACGACATCCAGATGAAAAGATGCGCAAGAAAATTCTCATTCTGACGAAGCAAAAAAAAATGAATTTTGCAAAATATGCTTGATACAACATTTTGACTCCCCTTCATGTACACATGTAGTTTTACAAGGTCTGGCAAGATCCATTTTGGGCTCTGAAAATGATCATATGATGAAGTTGAATTTCGGACCTCATGCCATATTATTTATTTGAAGAACTAGACCGTTTTTTTCACGGTCCATTTCCTCATTATGGACAGCATAAATTTTCCGGTATGTACCTAGAATAGAAGAAAAAAATGTAAAACTAACAAGAATTTTTTAATGCTGCCAGGTTAAAAAAACCAACACCTTCAGTAAAGGTATTACAGCTATATCACACTCAAGGCAGCACGTTTGGGGACTTCTAAAGCCCATGGCTTTACCCAGTCAACTCGAGGTTCACCGCACAACTCTTTTCGGCCAATTGTGTATATACCGCACGACTCTCTTCTGCTAAATTAGTTGTGGTCAAGCACACATAGAAGGTTCTTATTGATATTTCAAAGACACAATTTTATTCCTTCCTTATTTCAATAGTATTGTATTTCACTTAGCTGTTTCTAAGTGACACAGCACGGTTTTTCTATGTATTTCCCTTAGGTGTGGTACCATGTAGGGGATGTTTACGTCCTTTAGGAATATTGCGTTTGAAATCCAAGCGGTAGCAATAGGCAGCACATTAAGATCAAAATTTCCGCTATACGTCAAGAAATCAGTTCCAATTCGGTTTTCACATAACTTATTGCTACGTAATGTGCTAAAGAGTGGACTTTAATATTTTAGTACAGTCTTTCAATTGAATGAAGTCATTTTAGTTCTCATGTTTGGGATATGGGCCACATTCAATGGCCAAAAATGAAGAAAAACCTCAATTTTCTGCGGTCCCGGGCGCGGCCATCTTGCATTGGATACCAAGCTTCATCAAAGTGACCAGTTTTGCTCGAACCGGTTTACTGCTGCTACCAGCGAGCATGGGTGAATGATTTGGCGAAGAATTGGAGAAAGTTGGCTTTACCCTGTATGAAAGTAGTTGGTCATTTCATAGAGAATCGGAGATTTATAATATGGAAAATTCACCAACTTTGACTCATGATTTCGCATTGAATGAAACAAGGTGACAGAAATTTTATTTCTTATATCAATAGAGGGTGTCGAGCTGTGCATAAAACCATTTCGATATTTTGACCTACCCCCGCATCATAGAAAATAGGGCTAATCTTCGAAGGTGTATACTTTCTACTTTATTCGCCAGATGTTACAATTTTGCTGACCATTACTCCCAGAGAACAGATGTGACCTTAAGGTCTGTATATTGGGGCACAGGAAGACCCCCACTAACATCACCAACCACCACTATTTTCATCCAAACCCTAGACTCACCAGAATAAGTGGCTGAAAATTGACCAAAAATGACCTGAAAAAGGGCAAAATTGGCCAAAAACCAGCCTGAGGCTGTATCTCAATAACGGTTAAATTTTGAGATCGGCTCTTCTGGCTGTGAAGTAGTCTTGAGGGGTCCATAAAATTCCCCCAAGATGAACTCGATCTGCCGACCCCCCACCTTCCCGATTCTGCATGATTTTCTCATGGAATGACACTTAATTATTTACCTCCAAGAGCCTGTTTACTTGACCACACGCAAAAACGAAAACGCATGGTTTCTAGGAAAGCCATTCACACGACTGACACAGGGAGCATTAATTACGCAGGGAAGTTAAGAAGTAAACAATCAATGCTTTTAGTTACTATTTACGAAACATAGCGCAGCCTGGAAGCTTACGACCTGATAAATTAATGTACATCAAAATACATACATAATACATATATCACAAATATTACAACAGTACATAGAGTTAATATAATCAAACAATAAACAATGACGTATCCCTATAAACTAAAGCTATTCTATCGTATTAACTTAAAGGCTGTTCCAACGTACAACCTGTCCCGATTTAGGGATCGGTTACATGGCTCCTCAAAATTAAAGGCATTTAATTTTCATAAATAAAGCACAACAAGACACTCTGCAATATTCGCAGAAAGATATTACATATGTGTACATAAGTATACGTAAATTACTGAGACTACTATTGTCAATTATTACAGGAAGTTCGAATTCACATATTCGTATCGCATTAACGTAGTCGCAACGAAAATGTACATGCCTACATCTATATGTATGGCAAGACCGAACAACAGAATGTATCGCAACGCACTAACGAAGTCGCAATAACGAAGGCTCCTCGATGAGGAACACCCCGGTCTAGTTTATGAATTGGACGATCCAGGTATGATATAGGATTAACTCGCTTTCCGTTATCATCCAACGCACGATCACCAATCATTATCTTCACTTTACGCACATGTCCATGAGTCTGGATCCGCAACAACAACTCTTCCTAAGTTCCAACTATTTCGGGGAGAGTCGGTATCTTTGATCAAAACAATGTCACCAACTTGAACATTTCGAATGAGTTGAGTCCACTTTTGTCGAGTTTGTAAATTCTGTAAATATTCTACTCGCCAACGGGTCCAAAAAACATTAGCCAAATACTGTACTCGTCTCCAACGTTTTCTAGAGTAAACGTCAGGTTGTTGAAAATTACCAGGTGGTGGTAACAGAATTTTTGATTTCATAGTTAATAGATTGTTAGGCGTGAGCGGCTCTAAAGAATTGATATCATTAAGAGTATCAGTCGTTAAGGGTCGGCTGTTTACGACTGCAGCTGCTTCACACATAAATGTCCGAAGTGACTCGTCATCTAGTTGAGTACCGGATTGGTCCATTAACGAAGACAGAATACTGCGTACGGTACGGATTTGCCGTTCCCAAATGCCTCCCATGTGACTAGCAGAAGGGACGTTCATTTTCAACTCGAAATAATCACAACTACGTTTAAGCAGGAACTGTCGGATGTGTTCATGGTTCATCTCTTTGAAAGCATCCTTGAGCTCTCGCTTAGCTCCAACAAAGTTAGTTCCGTTGTCACAACGAAGCACTCGTATCGGACCACGAAATGTCAAAAACCTACGCAACGCATTGATAAAAGAATCAGTAGTCATGGTATTAACAGTCTCGACATGGATCGCGCGACAATTTTAAACAGGTAAACAGAACACCATATCCCTTGAGTTCTTTACGCCCCTCTTTGATCAACCAAGGGCCAAAACAATCAACTCCGCAATACGTAAAGGGTGCCGTAGATTCCAATCTATCCTCGGGCAGATCGGACATTTTCTGGTCTTGACATCGACCACGCAATCTTCTACATTTAACGCATTTATGGATGTATTCCGAAACCGCACTGGTACATCCTAGAATCCAATAACTATTTAAACGAAGTTCATTTACAGTAAGCCCACGACCTTGGTGTTCACACAATTCATGATGATGAGCAATTAAAAGTTCGGTCACGAAAGACTTACGCGGCATAATAACTGGGTGTTTCTCAGCACAACTTAGTCTTGAGTTACCAAGTCGTAACAGGTTATGATCATCCAAAAATGGATCTAACTTACTTAAAGTTGAATTCTTTTGTATATACTTCCGACGCAAACGAATGTCATTTCTATTAGACTCATCTTGAAGTT
The DNA here is from genome assembly GCA_036850965.1 of Patella caerulea. Classification (NCBI taxonomy): domain Eukaryota; kingdom Metazoa; phylum Mollusca; class Gastropoda; family Patellidae; genus Patella; species Patella caerulea. Next base: position 57,089,483 of record JAZGQO010000006.1, on the reverse strand, counting down.
GTTTCACGGATCGCAAAGTTTCTAACTCCTTACTAAAATCTTTCGATTGAACTAACTTCAATAACACGAGTTCTGCTGCATTAAGCTCATTAACCCTAAAAGGTCCAACAGGATTTTCAATATTATCTGTGCTATCAGTGTTCTTAGCAATCCGATTTCTAAGAATAGACACGTAACGTAAACAGTAGGCAATAACCCTTTTAAGTTGAAACCAACTAGAACAAAAACTCAATCTCGTCAGATCAAAACTGTTCTCGGATTTTACAGCAAAAGTGTTAATTTTACGAATGTTCGGATCATCGGCCTCAAAGGCGATACTCGAATAATCTTCTTTGTCATCCGGTATTACGGGTTTCCATAGAAAATCTGGTCCTTTAAACCACATTGAATTTTCAACTAAGTCATTAGCAGATGCGCCCCTAGATGCTATGTCCGCAGGATTTGCTTTCGTCGTAACATGATGCCATTCACTCGGTTGTGAATGATCTCGGATTTTCTGGACGCGATTTGCAACGAATGTTTGAAAGCGACGAACATCGTTGTTTATATACCCTAATACGACACGACTATCAGTCCAAAAATATTGAGTAACTGCAGGATATCCAAATTCTTTTTCAATGAGTAAGTTCACATTGACAGCTGCAGTCAGTTCAAGACGTGGAATAGTTATAGCTCGCAACGGAGTTACTCTGGACTTCGACATAACTAACGAAACATGCACACGTTGATTAGCATCCACTAGCCGCAAATAGGAACATTCTCCGTACCCAAATGTACTCGCATCCGAAAAATTATGAATCTCTACGGAAATTACAGTTCCAAAACCGTCAGGCTTGAAACATCTATTGATCTCAAGAGTCTCAATTTTAAACAGTTCATCTCTCCACCGTTGCCAACGTGGAAGCAAATCTTCAGGAATCACATCGTCACAACCAGTGTTAAGTCTACACATCTCTTGTAGAACTTGTTTCCTAACCAATAACATGGGAGATATGAAGCCAAGTGGGTCGTACATGTATATCGAACTTATAATAGAAAGTATGCCTCTTCTCGTTAAAGGCTTATCCGAAAGTTTGATTCGAAACCGGAATGCATCCGACTCGATGCACCATTCAATCCCTAGCGCACGTTCTGTTGGGAGATCATCGATAGTCAAATCGAGATTCTTTACTCCTTCCGCACGATCATGACACGGTATAGATTCAATAACTTCTGCTGAATTGGATAGAAATTTATGCAAACGTATTCCACAGCACGATAAAAGTTCATTACTCTTACTGATAAGGTTAATAGCTTCACTCACAGACGAAACTGACGTTAAACCGTCATCAACATAAAAATCATTCTGAATGAAATTTGAGACAACTGTGCCGAAATCATTCTCGTGATCCTTCGCGGCTTGTTTTAGAGCAAAGTTTGAGTATCCCGGAGATGAGCCAGCTCCAAACAAATGAACGGTCATACGGAATTCTTGAGGCTTAGAGTCACAATCACCATTTCTCCACTACAAATATCGAAGGTAGTCTCTGTGTCCTACATTAACGTGAAACTGGTAAAACATCTTTTCGATATCGCAAATAAAAGCTACGTGCTCTTTCCGAAATCGACAAAGTACACCAACTAAGGCGTTTCCGAAATCGACAAAGTACACCAACTAAGGCGTTTAAGTCCGGTCCTTTCAACAGTTAGTCATTCAAAGACTTATCTCGAAACTTAGCTTGACAATCGAATACTACACGGATTTTTCCAGGTTTCTTTGGGTTGTAAACTGCGTGATGCGGAATATAATTAACATGTTCGGATACATACGAATCGTCACTAATCCTTTCCGCATATCCCTTATCAAAAATGTCTTCCATAAAAGTTACGTAATCTGAGCGCAAATGTTTATCCCTACGAAAACGTGACTCTAAATGATACAAACGACGAAGTGCTAGAGTTTTATTATTCTCCATAACAGGTTCAGAACTCCGAAACGGTAATGGCATTTCGTAATGTCCATCTGGCGCAGTATGAATCTCTCGAGACATTATGTCCAAAAATCTCCGGTCGTCACTAGACATAATTGAAGAGTCATCCAAATGTTCATTGAAATCCATTTCCATGAGCTTAAGAATACAATCTGGACTGATTACTTCCTTTATCTTGTTGCGAAACGAAATATGAACTTGACCTTGATCGCAGCGATCGACAACATCCGGTCGACCATCAATGTCCGCAGTGTTCAATGTAGGGACTTCGTAAGTTATAATACGATGACTCAAGCCAATATGATCTACGTCATCGGTCGAATTAAAATCTACAATACCAATGATGCCCCATCCCAAGTCTGTCCGTTCAGCGTATGGACCATTACTCTCGGGGGGTATGACATCGCGTGGAACTAGAGCTCGTGGGCAGTCGTAACCAATAAGAAATCCCACGTCGCAACTCAAAAGAGGTTGAAGTTTATTCGCAATAGGTTCTAAATATGACCAACGCTTCGCCACGTCGGGTGTTGGTATATGAGTCCGATTAGCCGGCATAATATCTCTTGTATACGTATCAGGCAGCGGAATTCTAACATCATAATTATAGCCACGATCAACTAGGCCATTAAGTTTACGAGTGTCGATAAGAGAGTCTTCAGCAAACATAGTCGACAAAGACAATTTAACAGGAAGTCCTTCTATGTCAAGAGCGTCGCATGTTTTATCCAAAATAAATGTTGTGTCGGACTGAGAATCCAAAAGAGCATACGTCAAAATTTCTTTACTTGGATTATCTTTGTGAGACAACCACACGGGTAACACCATAGCGCACCATCAGTCCCAGTTCTTAAAGTATGTGAAAGAGTAGACTTCACTTCAGTATTTTCATTATGCAAGGGTCTACTTGGTTGACCATAATCTCCATGAAGTAATGAAGGATGCAAATGATTACAAATTCTACACCTGAGTCTCGATTTACAAGTACGTGACACATGCCCTAGACATAAGCAAGCAAAGCATAATCTGTTTGACCTTAGAAAGTCTTTACGATCAGACAATGATTTTTTAGCGAATAAAGTACAATCATTAATGGAATGATTTGATCTATGACAAAAAGCACAATTTTCTGGAACATAATTCGAAGATTCCTTTATTTCGGTTGAAAATGCAGTTCTACGTTGATATGTTGAAGGAACGTGTTCTTTCTTATTTGGCGTACATATAATGGAAGTTAAAGGGTCGCATGCAATGTCTGCTTCATTAGTTACAAAGCCAACAAATTCACTAAAGGGAGGGAACTCTTCTCTCTTTTTTCTATAATCATTAACAGTTCTTCCCCAACGCATCACCAACCAATCAGGGAGTTTATTTAACAGTTTTCTATTTTCACGCATATCATTCAGCACATTAAGGCAATTAATTGTTCGCATCGCAGTGTAACACTGTTTAAGAAAATGACGCAGTGCAGGACCATCTCGGTTAGGTACTTTTGGCCAAGCCTCTAATTTGTCTCTAAACGCATTTGCAACAATAAATGGATCGCCATATCGCTTTTCAAGCAATGACTTCGCATCTTCAAATGCTGTCTGAGTGTCAAGCAGACAGTAACTTTCAATGGCTTCCTTAGCTGGACCACCGATGTATCGATGTAGATAATGCATACATTGCTCTTTCGGAATGTTCTTATGTTCAATAAGTGTTTTAAAGGCGCACTTCCAGTTTGGATATTTCAATGGGTCACCGGAAAACACACCTGGTTCTGGAGGGGGTAATCTATTAAAGTTAGCCTGATCTGTTAAAATACGAACCAAGTCACTGGCAGGTACATGTACAGAGGAAGACAATTGCGCAGGAGCAGACTGTGACGTATGAGAATGATCAGCATTGTTAATAAGTGGGGTATTATTATTATATACATCACTAACTGGAATCTGAGGCGGGGGTACAGACACCAGAGGTGAACTGGCAGAAACAACAGGTTGACTTATCGAACTCACAGGGTTAGGCCTAATAGGGTTAACTGCAGGAGATAAATGAGGCGGATCACCATAATCTGTTGAAAAGTTATGACTATTCACAAATGTTGCGACAAGTTCTGACTTATTTTTTTCTGATACTGGTACTATGCATTCAACTTTAAAATCTTCATTTTCAATTCTACGAAGAGCATTCACCTTGACATTCGCAATATCAAGATTTTTGTGTAGTTGAATATTTTCAAGTTCCAGACTTTTGCGTAGCTGAATATTTTCAAGTTCCAATTTCTTTTCGGCTTCTAAGGAATGATACTTTAATTTCTGTTCAATAACAGCTGCTTCTTCGGCTGCTTCAATCAACTTCAATGAAATAACAGACGATCTTTTCGATGAACGTTCAGAGTTTTTCGCTGATGTTGATTTAATAGAACCGTATGTACTCTGATCGGTAGGATCAACTGGATCACTCGCAGACGTAGCCATTGTAAACAATGCGAATACGAAAAAATATAATGTCCTCTTCATCAATACTGCCACAATTTTATAAGAGTTCAAATAATACGAAGGACACACTAATGTCAGAACACTTCAAAGTTTACTTATAAACTTATATATTTACCGCATAATAAAGTTTCTTTCATTCCATTCGAAAGGTGTTCTAACTCCGTGCAGAGGAGTTTTCACTGTAAGGGCAGCTGGAGACCAATCACGAACGCACCCAGCCTGTGGCCACGAAAACAGGAGTATAACACCATAATAGATTGAAAGGAGACTCGACTGACTGTAGTTTACCATATATCTTTATTCGTTGCCTTAATGTTTTATGACATCACACGAAGATATCATCGCATAAACATTGGAAATAGCCTAACGCAAATATCATTCATGATGAACGAACGCAAACTTTAGACTCGAACTTCCAGACTTGAATTAAGACATAACCGGCAACACAGACGTGAAAACTGAAAATACAAAATAAATACAGCTTAACACAACGCAAAACCAGGCAGGATAGATAAATAAATACTACATTAAACGAAATATGACATACAAATGCAATATTACTTAATTATTTACCTCCAAGAGCCTGTTTACTTGACCACACGCAAAAACGAAAACGCATGGTTTCTAGGAAAGCCATTCACACGACTGACACAGGGAGCATTAATTACGCAGGGAAGTTAAGAAGTAAACAATCAATGCTTTTAGTTACTATTTACGAAACATAGCGCAGCCTGGAAGCTTACGACCTGATAAATTAATGTACATCAAAATACATACATAATACATATATCACAAATATTACAACAGTACATAGAGTTAATATAATCAAACAATAAACAATGACGTATCCCTATAAACTAAAGTTATTCTATCGTATTAACTTAAAGGCTGTTCCAACGTACAACCTGTCCCGATTTAGGGATCGGTTACAGTAATTATGTGTTCATTAGATAAATTCCGTCTCGGGAACCAACCACCGAACCCCATTTTAACTCGCTACGTTGAAAGCTTATTGTTTCTGTTAAGATTATTATTAAGCTTTCATATGTGTTACATATTACATATGAAAGCTTATTGTTTCGGTTAAGATTATTTGACCCATTTTACTAATTCTTTGAGTATCTTGAAACATTTACTTCAAATCTGCAATTTCAGATTTTGGAATTTCGTAAATTCGTCGCTGTCATTTTGAACCGGAAGTTATTACCAATTTGACAACTTCTTTAATAGTTGTGCGATTTTCGTGAAATTTAGAATGTTAGTAGATCTTGCCAATGCGACTTCAATGATGTCCTTGGAAATTTTCTAAACTATCTACCATTGGTGAAATTAAGGATCAAAGTTTTCAAAAAAATCGTCGAAATATAGGTCAGAATGACCTAAAAAATTTTTTTGATACTAGACAAGTAATTACTGATTCGTACACAAAATATGGGTTTGTCGATCGAACTGGAAGTGCCACCTTCTTTAAACGTGAAAAATCAATACGGCTTTTTTTGCTATTTTACTTACGGACTCAGGAGTTATATTTTCGGAATCCTCGAAGGAATGCCTAAATATCTACTTGATCAGAATTTTGATTTCGGTCATGTGATGGTCACAATTTTGAATTGAAACTGAAACATAGAAGCAATTTGAAGGGTCGGGACTTTGGAACACAATAACTCTCCTTCTAATTAAGCAAGAATGTTCAAACTTGGTGTAGACGTTCACTAGGTCAATGTCATAATTGAGTTCAAAGATGAGCATTTTCTGCTTAGGGTAAGCAGAGATAAGCATGCTGATTTGTTATTTCTTTAGGGCACGATAACGTCGGTTATAATGAAGGGAGGGCGGTGAAACTCTTGTCAATAGAGAGTCAAATAATGAAATGAAATGGGGTTTAACGTCCTACTCTTTTGCACCTAACCTGGGCTAATGGAAGACGGGCATACGCCATACAGTGTGCTATGAGGGAAATTTTGCCCGGGCAGCGGCGCTACGACCTACTCTTATATCGAATTCCAACTGCCAAGGGATCTTTTACGTGCACTCCAATGTGTACACGGGACCTCGGTTTTTCGTCCCATCCGAACGGGAAATCACGCCGGAAAATCGAGATGAACTTTCTCGGCCAATGCAGGGATCGAACCAGCGCCTTATCCACTTAGCCACCGTGACCCCCGAGAGTCTAATAGCTAGCCTGTTGTGTGAAATCATTGTATCATTTTTTTAAATATCAAGGATAGCAGAAAAAAAAGAGATCGATTTGGAGCATTTTTAAAGGTCCTTTTCTCTTAAAGTCAACATAATATTTTTGGGGAATTTCTTCTACAAAGAGTCTTATCGATAGTTTTTTTATATGATACCATCGATTAACAGTCCAAAATATAAGGAGTAGAAAAATAAAAGGATCGAATATTGAAAACGGCACCCTTTCATTGTTAAGCAAAACATGCAGTGTGGATGGCTACAATCTGCACATTTAGTCATCGTATAGAGTTTATTCAACAGTACCGAATTCTAACTGCTAAGGGATCTTTTACGTGCACTCCAATGTGTACACGGGGGTGGGGGGCAGGCCAGAAAATCGAGATGAACTTTCTTGGCCAATGCAGGGATCGAACACCCGACCTCTTGGCTAGCCACTTAGTGTCGACACCCATCGTACATTTCATCTGTCAAATCATAACATTGCATTGCCATCAGACCAATAATTAATTATTCTTAATTTGAAACTTTATTTTTTTATAATAATCCTAATGTTATTGGTAGACTTTAGTCTTATTTGAAATTAAACTTTCATTTAACTATGAACAACCCTTAACGTGTCTCTTAAAAACAATTAGTACCGAAATGATCTAGTTTGTGACACAATAACTCTCTTTCTAATTCAGCTAGACTTGGTGTGGGTGTTTATTAGGCCAATACCTTGATGACTCTGGAACACAATAACTCTTCTTCTAATTGGGGTACAATGTTCAAACTTGGTATAGGCATTCACTATGTCAATGTCTTGATGAAGTTCGAATATCAGCATTTTCTCCGTTGGGTAAGCAGAGATGAGCAATTTTATTGGTTGATGATTCGACACACAATAACATTAGTTCTGATTAAGTGATAGTGATGAAACATGGTGTATAGTTTCATTAAATCACTACCTTGACTAAGTTCGACAATGAGCATTTTCTGCTCAGGATAAGCAGAGCGATACGCAAATTGATTGGTCGAGACATTGAAACACAATAACTCTCAGTGTTATTCGGCTAGAATGTTCAAACTTGGCGTAGGTCTTTATTAGGTCAATGCTTTGATGGAGTACGAAGATGAGCATTTTATGCTTAGGGTAAGCAGAGATGAGCATTTTATGCTTAGGGTAAGCAGAGATAAGCAATTTGATTGGTTGATGATTTTGGACAATTTCACTTCAGTTCTAATTAAGTTAGAGTGATGAAACTTAGTGTATGGTTTCATTACATCAATGCCTTGAGTACGTTCGACAATGAGCATTGTCTGCCATGGATAAGCAGAGCGATGAGTAAATTGATTGGTCGAGAATTTGAAACAAAATAACTCTCCTTCTAATTGGGGCAGAATGTTCAATCTTGGTGAATGCGTTCATTAGGTCAATGCCATGATGGAGTGCGAAGATGAGCATTGTCTGCTTACTGTAAGCAGAGATAAGCAATCTGAGTGGTTACTACTTTGGGGCACGATAACTTTGGTTATAATGAAGTGAGAGTGATAGAATTCTAAATATAGATTCATTATGTCATTACCTTGACTAAGTTTGATGTTGAGAATTTCTGCGTAGATTTAGGAGCAATAAGCAATTTGACTGATCACATTGGAACATAACACCTCTGTTTTTAATTAAGGTAGAATTTGAACCGGTTGAATCGTTTCTCGTTATAACTCAGTGAGTTTTTGGCGGATTTCTTTAATTCTTTTTAAGATTTATATATAATTCATGAGATGCGACAGAAACTGACCGTGAATATGAAAGCTTTAATATCTGCTTAGCAGATCTAGTTATTATTTTTTTTTGTGTGTGTTTTCTGCAAATCGGATTTCTCAGAATCTATCCATAGGATCTTTCTGAAATTTTGACCTACCCCCCAAAAATGGGGCGCGAACCTTGATTAAATATATTTTCAAAACGTTTTACGAATCCGAAATCACCGAATTTTACGAACGAAAGCATTTGACCTACAATGCTGTACCTTTGAGACTATTTGACCTATTTTACTAAAAAAAACTTTCTTTGAGTATCCTAAGGCATTTACTTCAAATCTGCAATTTCGAAACTTCGTCGCTATGATTTCGAACCGGAAGTTGAGACCAACTTGACAATTTCTTTAACAGTTTTGCGATTTTCATGAAATTTAGAATGTAAGTAGAACTTGCCAATGCAACTTCAGATGTCTCCCCTTGGTGAAATTAAGGGTCAAATTTTTCCAAAAAAATCGTCGAAATATAGGTCAGAGTGACCTGATTTTTTTTTTTGATACTAGATAAGTTATTACTGAATTGTACACAAAATATGGAGTTTGTGGATCGAACCGGAAGTTCCACCATCTTGAAACATAAAGTGCAATAAAACTTTTCCGATATTGCACTTGTGAGTTATATTTTCTGAATCCTTGAAGGAATGGCTAAAAAGCGTTCGGAGTAGAGTTTTGATTTAGGTCAAGTGATGGTCGCCATTTTGAAGTGAATATGAAAAGTAATAGCAATTTGAAGGGCCGAGACTTTGGAACACAATAACTCTCATGCTAATTGAGCTAGAATGTCCAGTCTTGGTGTAGACGTTAACTAGGTCAATGTCATGATTGAGTTCAAAGATGAGCATTTTCTGTCTAGGGTAAGCAGAGATAAGCAAGCTGATTTGTTGATTCTTTAGGGCACGTTAACTTTGGTTATAATGAAGGGAGGGCGGTGAAACTCTTGTCAATTGAGAGTCTTAATAGCTAGCCTGTTGTGTGAAATCATTGTATCATTTTTTTTAAAAATATCAGGGATAGCAGAAAAAAAGAGATCGAAAATCCAAAAAGTCGTATTTTTACGATTTGGATCATTTTTAAAGGTCCCTTTCTCTTGAAGTCAACATAATATTTTTGGGGAACTTCTTCTACAAAGAGTCTCATCAATAGTCTTTTATATGAAACCATCGATCAACAGTCCAAAATATCAGGAGTAAAAGAATAAAAGGATCGAAAATTGAAAACGACACCCTTTAATTGTTAAGAAAAACATGCAGTGTGGGTGGCTACAATCTGCACATTTAGTCATTTTATAGAGCTTAATCAACAGTATCGAATTCCAGCTACTAAGGGATCTTTTACGTGCACTCCAATGTGTACAAGGGGTGGGGGGGCACGCCAGAAAATCGACATGAACTTTCTAGGCCAAAGCAAGGATCGAACACCCGACCTCTTGGCTAGCAGGCCAACGCCCTAGCCACTTAGTGTCGACACCCATCGTACATTTCATCCGTCAAATCATAACATTGCATAACATACAAATTCAATATTTGGCCCCCGTGTTTCGAAGAGACTATTAAATGGGTTCGCCCGTCTGTCCGTCACACTTTTTATGACACAATAACTCCCTTTCTAATTGAGCTAGGTGTTTATTAGGTCAATGCCTTGATGGAGTTCGAAGATAAACATTTTCCGCTTAGGGTATGCAGAGATAAGCAATTTGATTGGTTGATGCTTTGGGACATGATAAGTTTAGTTCTAATTAAGCGAGAGTGATGAAACTTGGTGTATAGTTTCATTACATCAATACCTCGACTAAGTTTGATAATGAGCATTTTCTGCTCAGGTTAAGCAGAGTGATGAGCAATTTGATTGGTCGAGACTTTGGAACACAATAACTCTCCTTCTAATTGAGTTAAAATGTTCAAACTTGATGTGTGTGTTTATTAGGTCAATGTCTTGAAGGAGTTCGAAGATGAGCATTTTCTGCTTAGGGTAAGCAAAAGTAAGCCCTTTGATTGGTTGATGCTTTGGGACACGGTAACTTTAGTTTTATTTAAGTGAGAGTGATGAAACTTGGTGTATAATTTCATTACATCAATACCTTGACTAAATTCGATAATGGACATTTTCTGCTCAAGGTAAGCAGAGCGATAAGCAATTTGATTGGCCGAGACTTTGGAACACAATAAGTCTCCTTCTAACTCCGCTAGAATGTTCAAACTTGGTGTAGGCGTTCATTAGGTGAATGCCTTGATGGAGTTCGATGATGAACATGTTATGCTTACAGTAAAAAGAGATAAGCAATCTGATTGGTTGATACTTTACGGCACAATTACTTTGGTTATAATGAAATGACAGCAATGAAACCCAGAATATAGTCATTACCTTGACTAAGTTCGATAGTGAAGATTTCATACTCAGACTAAGGAGTGATAAGCAATATGATTGGTCAAGACTTTGTAACATAACAACTCTGCTTTTAATTGCGGTAGAATGTTTTAAACTTGATGTAATGTTCATCAGGTGAATGTCGTGACTGAGTTAAATGATTAACATTCGAGCCGAAGCTAAGCAGAGCTAATCAATTTCAATGGTAGTAGATGCTTTGGGACAAGATAATCTTGATTATATCTGATCGAGAGTGATTAAACATAGAACTTAGTGTATAGTTTGATTGCTCCATACTTTTGAAAAAAATAAATGTGCGATTAATTAACATGTGTCATCTATGGTGGCTGTTAGCGGCCATTTTAAATTGTCGAATATTACCGTTCTTTCATTTTAAAATATTGAAAAATTGGCTATGTTCAGGTTGAGAGCGCGCCCCTTTAATATGACTGTGCCAACTTTTACTAATAATATTTAGAAAGCTTATTGAATTACCATTCAGAAAATATATAGCTTGATGCTCAGAATTTTGTACGATGGTCCGAGTTTCGACTCAGAATATTACCGTTCTTTTATTTTAAAATATTGAAAAATTGGTTATGTTCAGGTTGAGAGCGCTCCCCTTTAATATGACTGTGCCAACTTTTACTAATAATATTTAGAAAGCTTATTTAATTACCTTTCAGAATATATATAGCTGGTTGCTAAGAATTTTGTACGATGGTCCGAATTTCGACTCGAAATATTACCGTTCTTTCACTTTAAAATATTGAAAAATTGGCTATGTTCAGGTTGAGAGCGCACCCCTTTAATATGATTGTGCCAACTTTAACTAATAATATTTGGAAAGCTTATTCAATTACCTTTTAGAATATATTTAGTTGGATCATCAGAATTTTGTACGATGGTCCGAATTTTGACACGGGATATTAACAGTTTTTCCCTTTAAAATTTTTAAAAAATTGGTCATGTTTAGGAAGAGAGTGCACCCCTTTAATATGTATGTGCCAATTTTTACTGATAATACTTAGAAAGCCTATTTAATTACCTTTCGGAATATATTTAGTTGGATGTCTAGAATTTTGTATGATAATGCGAAATTACATCTCTATTCTGAGCTAAAGGAATTGATAAAAATAATATATTATTCTACTTTCATTTAATAGACGTAACGTTGGATTTTATTGGTTGTTAAAAATAGATGAGTTTGGGCGACTGTTGTCTTCATTCTGAATAGGTTGCCAACGAACAGGTTGCCAGCTAGATCGGTCGAATAGCTCGCTAGCCGAATAGGTCGCCAAGTTGTGTTCGGTGACCTTGACATTGACCTAAATAAAGATAATTCAGTGGAGAAACGTAAGTAATGACAAGGAGATATGTCATCTAATGCTTATGGTAGATGTTTCAGATTGTAAAATCAATTGTGCATAAGAGGTTATATGTATTTTGTATTAGAGGTTTCTTGTATTTTGTCTTTTGCAATAGACGTATGAGGTATTTTGTACTAGAGGTTTCTTGTATTTTGTTTTTTGCATTAGACTTTTTAGGTATTTGGTATGGCATTATGTTACATGTGTGTTTTGAATTAGACATTTCTACATAGCATTAGGTTTTTGCCGCTTTCCCCCGCCATAACAATTGAAATTAGAAAGTCATATTGTTTTACCTCAAGATAAATGAATGAAATGTGATTTAACGCCCTACTCTTCTGCACCTAACCTGGGCTAATGGAAGACGGACATACGCCATACAGTGTGCTATCAGGGTAATTTTGCCCATGCAGCGGCGCTATGGCCTACTCTTATATCGAATTCCAACTGCCAAGGGATCTTTTACGTGCACGCCAATGTGTACACGGGACCTCGGTTTTTCGTCCCACCCGAACGACTAGACAGCTGTCCTTGTCAGGCCCCCCGTTCCGCAACACTGACAAGACAATATGATCTAAACAGATTTCACCAATCTTAAATAAGATATCCAATTACCTCATTTCAAAAACTGTTCAATCCCGAAATTTCTCTGATATCAAATCGTGTACACGTGACATAAAAGACTGGATGACAAGAAACATGTTGAAACTGAATGACACTAAAACAGAATGTATATTCTTTGGTCCAAATACTCGTCTGAAAAATCCAGGTTCGAATGGTGTGGTTGTAGGAGATGCAATTATTGCATCTTCTGATTCTGTTAAGAACTTGGGTGTCCTCTTAGAGCCCAATCTAAGCATGGACAATCACATTCGTGAAATTTGTCGAAAATGCTATTTTCAGCTCAGAAACATTAGCCATATAAGACATTTGATTATTCAGGAAGCAGCTGCCACACTTGTATGTTCTCTGGTATTCTCAAGGATTGACTACTGTAACAGCTTGTTTGCAGAAACATCTTGTGCCAATATTAGAAAACTTCAACTTGTGCAAAATACCGCAGCTCGAATTGTTACCAGAGCACCAAAATACTCTCATATAACTTCTGTGCTTAAATCACTCCATTGGCTGCCAATAAATGAAAGAATCATCTTCAAAGTTCTGTCCTTGACTTGTCAGTGTGTAAATGGCTCAGCTCCAAAATACTTATCCGACCTTATGCAAATACATGTTCCCTCTCGTAGCCTCCGATAAAACAGACTTCATCGTACGCTAAACTCATTTGGATACAGATCGTTCTCCGTTAACGCACCTAAACTGTAGAACAACCTACCAGAAATCATTAAATCATCCCCAACTGTTTCTTGTTTTAAATCACGGCTTAAAACTTATCTTTTTGAGAAATGTTATCATGATTAATCAAATTAATTAACTTATCTTTTTGAGAAATGTTATCGTGATTAATCAAATTAATTAACTGTATGCGGTGTGAGCATGCATCTGTGGATGGAGTACTAGCGCTATATAAATGTACATATTATTATTACACTGCATCATGTGCCACTGAAAACGTGAAAGTTAAAATACAATCGCCATTGTCCGTGGTACGCTGATGCAATTCACAATGAGCGCAAAATTAGCAGAAAAACCGAAAGAGTGTGGCGTAAAACCAAATTAGAGGTTCATAACCAGATATACAGAGCACAGTCATATCTACGATCAGATAGGCCAAGAATAGCTACTATAACCATAAATCAACATCTTCACAACCACATGATTTATTTAAAATTGTTGAGTCGCTCACATCCGATACAACTCGACGCCTTCCACCATCAACTGATGAGCTTGGGCTTGCCGAGATATTTTGTTCTTTTTTCCAAACTAAAGTATCTGATATTAGACACTGAGGGTGAGGAACCACTTCCGTCGTTAGAGTGCAATCTAAATTTCTTTGCTACTGTATCTGAAGAATAAGTCAAGAAGATTATACTTAAGAGTAAATCTGCCACTTGTAATTCTGATCCGCTTCCAACCTGGCTTCTGAAAGAGGAAAAAGTATTTGAGGTTCTGCTTCCAATCATTACTGGCATTTTTAATCATTCCATAACTACTAGTACTGTTCGTGTATGCTTAAAGTCAGCGCTAATTTCACATTTATTGAAGAAACCAAACCTTGATCCTCAGCTGTGTATGAATTACCGACCTGTTTCCAACTTATTGAAAGCGTGATTGCTTCTCGAATTATCTGTCTGAAAATTATTTACACGAATCGCTTCAATCTGCTTACACACAAGGTCACAGCACAGAAACGGCTCTACTTAAAATTCAAAACGATATTGACCTGGCACTGGATAGGAACCTAGCCGTTCACCTAGTACTTTTGGATCTCAGTGCTGCGTTTAATACTATAGTATTTTATTTCAAAGGCTGGAATGTTCGGTTGGGATCTGTGATGCCGCACTGGCATGGATAAAGTCATATCTTCAAGATAGAACACAACAGGTGCAAATAAACAGGACCGTCTCAACACTGTACTGTTAGGATAGGTGTTCCGCGGGGTTCTGTATTGGGACTTCTACTTTTTCTTTTAAACATTCTTCCAATTGGTCAAATCATAAGAAAACATGAGGTACAAAACCACGGCTTTGCTGATGACACCCAAATATATGACTACATTCAACACAACAACTATCTCGCTTCCAAGGATTCTATCAGTAGACTAAAGTCTTGTCTTAATGACATTCGAGCATAGGCTAAAGCTTAACTATGACAAATCCGAATTTCTTATATCATCAAAATCACAATCCAGTAAATTATTTAAAGCGGACTCCATTCAGATCGATGATTGCTCTATATCTCCCAAGAAGCAGGCTAAAATTTTTGACTATGTGACCGATGAATTTATGTCCCCAGTTCCCCAAATCTTGCGGCAAATGCATGCGCAAATGAGAGCTGTTTCGAGAATACGCTCTAATCTTAATACTGATGCTTGTCAGAGCATTAGTAACATCGCATATGGACTATGCGAATTCTCTTCTGTTAGGAGCATCAGAAACAGACTACAGATAGCGCAAAACAATGCTGCACGTCCCATAACTATCAGCCATGTTACAGAAATATATCTAGTAAATTTCCATATGACCATTTTAGCGTTGTTTTGACGTCATTGGGCTCAATTAACCAATCTCTCTAATTATTTACATCATGTTTGACCAATTAGATAATTGAATGTCCAAAACTAGTTGATACAAAGTTAGGATACTCGTGAGAATTCAGCAGACTTCGATTAGATTCCAGAGGGTTACCATCTAAGAGTCCTAGACACCCCGAGGTGTCTAGGTTGAGTTAGAATTGTAATAGCTGTATTGTAATGTATCTAGCTATGCTATGATATAAACTGTAGAAACCGTACCTGTCATCATGTTTGTTAAACATAGAATATTTTGGAGCTGACAACGTGGAATGTCAGAGCGGCATTTAAAGAAACCTCCTACCTAGTTAAAGAATTACAAATTCAACCACAGATGGCCACAAAACGATCACCAGGGCTGTTCTAAACTATGTAACACAGAAGAAAGAGTATGCGTCACACGTTGGATGTGGGGAGTGTTCCAGGCTTATTTTCCACATCTACCCAGCGACTGCATAGCACTAGCATGGTATTACACCATCCCATTAATATTTCGGGTACTACGTTACATCATAATATCGGGCCATTCCATTAACATTTGGTGTAATATACACGTATAGACTAAACAAGAATAACTTAGAGATAAACGCGTTAATACTTTGTGAATGTTATTGGGTTAAATTCTAAAATACGATACTGTTAACCCAATTCTAGTTAAACAAAACATTTTACTTCTCGATATAAACCTGTTAATACTAATTTAAAATGCCAAAATATTTGTCTAAAAACAAACAATTATAATTCATAATCTTTTAAAAACAACATGACGCATTGCATCGTAAAACAAACAATATATGTACAATTTTGTTAGTCATTTTCCCACAAAGTGTTAAGGACTGTTCCACTACTAGCTTGGAAGGCAATATATTTAATTTTTTGAATTAAGGACATCAGTTGAAAGGTCATGTCTTAATACATTGAATCTAACTAGGAAAAAAATCAGCGTTTCTAGGAAATGGTTGAGAAGTTGGAGTAGCTACACCATGATATTTAAGCGTTAATGATAAAATGCTGATTTCCTCAGTTAATTTGTTAAACATGGCACTAATGTCTGAATTCACCGAGGCCTTGGTAGGATTAGAAAAAGAGACCCACAATTAAATACTAGTAGCTGTGATTTTCTAATGCCCCCCCCCCCCCCCCTGGGGTGTAGGGGGTGATAAGAATATACCCTTCGTATGTCCTGCGTGTCGTAAAAGGCGACTAAAAGGATCCCTGTAATGGGGCAACGTGTTTGCTGTGCATTTGCGACCCGTGTCGGTGGAGAGTGGAATCCTGGTAATTGAGTGGAGATTTGGCTTGCGAGCCCTCTCTCTGCAACACGGGGGGTTTAGAGTGGCCCTGTCTGATCAATCGGCTATGGTCATTTCAGCATCAAAGAGGGTATTTGTTTTTCATTTTTTGTCCTCCGCCTTTCGAAGAAAGTTGGGGGACTAAAAAATGGGTTCGTCCGTCTGTATGTCTGTCCGTCCGTCACACTTTTTGGGACAAAATATCTCTCTTCCTAATTGAACTAGAATGTTCAAACTTGGTGTATGTGTTTATTTGGTCAATGCCTTGATGGAGTTCGAAAATGAGCATTTTCCGCTTAGGGTAAGCAGAGATAAGCGATTTGATTGGTTAATGCTTTTGGACACGATAACTTTAGTTCTAGTTAAGTGAGAGTGATGAAACTTGGTGTATAGTTTCATTACAGCAATACCTTGACTAAGTTCGATAATGAGCATTTTCGGCTTGGGGTAAGCAGACCAATGAGCAATTTGATTGGTCGAGACTTGAGCACAGTAACTCTCCTAATTGAGTTAAAATGTTCAAACGTGGTGTGTGTGTGTGCTTATTAGGTCAATGCCTTGATGGGAGTTCGAAGATGAGCATTTTCCGCTTAAGGTAGGCAGAGATAAGCAATTTGATTGGTTGATACTTTGGGACAAGATAACTAAAGTTCTAATTAAGTGAAGGTGATGAAAGTTGGTGTATAGTTTCATTACATCAATACCTCGACTAATAATGAACATTTTCTGCCCAGGGTAAGCAGAGCGATAAGCAATTTGATTGGCCGAGACTTTGGAACACAATGACTCTCCTAACTGAGCTAGAATGTTCAAACTTAGTGTTGGCGTTCATTAGGTGAATGCCTTGATGGAGTTCGATGATTAACATTTTCTGCTTACAGTAACCAGAGATAAGCGCTCTGATTGGTTGATGCTTTAGGGAACAATAACGTTGGTTATAATGAAGTAAGTGATGAAACTCAGAATATGGGTTCATGATATCATTTAAAATAGCATTACGCAAGAGCAAAATCTGCTTATTACAGGTCTTTCTTTAGGCCTGAGATGTTATCTAAATAATCAATTAGACATTAATTAACATATCCAGACCATAATAAACTCTTGATGTCAAGGCTAGCCAGCAAATTACCTTTACACTATTTAGTTTTTAACTATATAGTGAGAACTGCTATCTCTTTATCTTATTTCCCATAATGTAACCTTAACTAAGTTCGATAGTGAGAATTTTCTGCTTAGGCTCAGAAGCGATAAGCAATTTGATTGGTCAAGACTTCGGAATACAGCAACTCTGCTTTTATTTGTGGTAGAATGTTTAAACTTGATGTAGATGTTCATTAGGTGAATGTCTTGACTAAGTACAATGATTAACATTTTGAGCTGAAGCTAAGCCAATCTGATTAAAACACAGATCCAATTTCGTTTCGTTTTTTATAGTTCAAAATTTCATTTTTACTTGTCTTCACTACTCTTGGATCTGGAGGACTTGTTATTTAACTTGTGTTCTGGCTGAAATGAGGGGTCAGCCAATCAAATGGTCTGTCGAATCGACCGTTTGACCTTTTTATGCGTGGAACTGTGGGTAGATCTTATCAGCCAACGACGTCTATACTATAAACACCAGCGGATAGAAATCATAACAAAACAAAAGTGGATTTTGAAAAGCATGGCGGTCGCTAATTGGTTAATCGAATGACTGACGTTATCGGGTCAAATGTCCCGTGCTTGATACCTGACGTCATAGAACGTGAGCTTCCACTATAACTAGTTAGATCTACATGAGTGTAGGCCATCGAAAGTATAAAAAACGAAACGAAATATAGATCTATATTTTAATTAGATTGAAGCTAAGCAGAGCTAATCACTTTCATTGGTCGATGCTTTGGGACAAAATAATCTTCATTCTATCAAATAGAGAGTGATGGGACTTGGTGTATAGTTTGATTGCTCCATACTTTTGAAAAAAATAAATGTGCGATTAATTAATAAGTGTCATCTATTCATTTTGGGATTTCAACGGGGGACATCAGCGTCACTGTTGGCTTGTTTTCCTGGTTATGTTTTTAAACTAAGCCATTTAACCTTTGTGTCCTAGCTGCCCTCTTTGAAGCGTGGCCTGGGTCAATCAAGTTTGATATACACTTGTATACATCCAGGGCCGTATCTAGCGGGGGTGCAGGGGGTACATTGCACCCCCAGAAAAATAAGGCGCGTCGGGAAATGGTGCCCCATCAAAAAAATATAATAATTTGACAATCTTTCAATAAAAAAATAATACCCTTGATTATGATCACACAGTGATGCTCTTAAGGTACTGATCAGTCGGTCGGTTTTAAGGGCGCCCTGATCCAAACTTTCTTTTAACACTTACGTGGAGGCTATGGCGCCCCAACACTCTGCTGCACCCCACTTTTACAATCTTACATACGGCCCTGTATACATCTTGCTTGAGTATACCCTTCGCCTAGCCCCGAGGCAATGCGCTTGTTATCCGTGCTAGTCCTCCCCTTGTAGGCAGGGAAGTAACCTGAGGGGTGGCGAAGTGTGAATATCCAAAAATTATTTCATGGATCCCCAACTGAACGTTGAAAAGAAGAAAGACAGACGAAGATCCAGATATTCCTTCAAAGATATCTAGATCTTGGCACCTCTAAAGTATCTCCTTTCTTGATATCGAAAGGCACCACCGGCTTGTCCGGGGTGCCTAAAATATCAAGAAACTTAAAAGTGGAGCACTGTTGATAGAATGTGCAAAATAGCAACACGCCACAATGCTACTTAATAATAATAACAATAATAATAATGTCCTAAAATCCAACCGAATCTGCACTTTAGTAACATTATGGTCAGTTAAAAGAAAACACTAGATAAAAGGAGTATGCGATCAACAATTCAAAGAAAACGTTTCGAAAAGATGGGTTTTAAGATTCCTTTTAAAACTGTCAATTGATGCACAGTTCTTGAGTTCTACGGGAAAATCATTTGAATTCCACAGTTCTGCTGCCGCAAAAGCAAAGGAGATGTTTGATACCTATTCTATCAAAGTAACTCAACATCTCTCAACTCAGCTTAAGGTGTTATTCCCTGCCGAGACCTTTAAGGCATCAGTGAGGTTGAAATGGTGAACATTTATCATCACAAAATGTCACACATGTTAAAAGAATTAGTGTTCGACGTGGTGATAAAATTGTTTCCACGAATACATACATCCTCACTTTTAATCGTCCCGACATCCCGAAATCGACCAAGGCAGGTTATCCAAATATTCCTGTTGATGCCTACATTTTTGTAATCCTTTGAGATGTTTTAAATGCCAAAAGTACGGTCACAGCAAAACTGTATGCAGAGGTATAAAGGCGTGTGGCCTTGATGAAATAATGTCAAGCACTACAACTTAGTTAAACATTACCATGTGATTCGGCCAGTGACAATCTTTTGATGCTCAGAGGAACACAGCAACAGCCAATTGCTTGATAAATCGAAAACAAAATTAATTTATTATTGCTTAAATGACGAGAAATATATACTGCAATTCACTTTCGCACATCTGAATTCACTTCAAATTTAAAAAAGTCGTCCAAATTTTTGGGGCCCTTTTTTCTAGGGCCCTAGGCAGCCGCCTACACTACCTACTGGGTAATCCGCCTCTGACCTGACATTTACTAATTATAGAATCATGTCATTTGGTGTACATGTATTTATTCATTATCATTTGTTTTATTTCAGGCCGAATAGATTATCTAAATTATCTGTACGATATCCCAAAAATGAAAGAAACTGAAATGAACTGATATACAAGAAACTAACGAATAGTCTGTTGGGAATACCTCGCAACATGCTCTTAAAGTTATGATGTCGGTCGATTCACCAATAATATATAGTCAATCAGAGGATCGTGGGCACCTTGAAGGTGTAATAGATGACGTAGAACGCTTATCAATAGGACCAAAAGCTGATACACCAACTGAGGTTCACCAGTCTGAACCTCTCCCATTAGATGTTGAACCATGTAACGCGGTAGAGGATGCGACAGATGTTACGTTAGATAATTCAAGGACAGATGACGAACGAAACGGGACAAACGAGGGGGTATTGGGGTTCGATTCTCCTGTAAATGAAACAGACCTGTCACAAACTGGTGCGCTTGTCTCAGAAGAAAAATATGCAGCGGCTTTGGAAACAATAAAACGCCAAAAAGAACTAATTGAAAAACTTTCCAAAGAAAACGGAATCGCAGACGAATTTCTAGTGCGCAATAAGCAGTCTGGAGAGGCGGTAGCAGCATCTGGTCAGACATCTCTGAAAGAAGGTGAGGTTTCTCGTGGCTTGTGTTATGCACGAACGTAAAAATTATTTATGACAACGGTCAACAGCCGAGCATGTCCATGCGTTCAGACTGACAATCACCGAATATATATAATACGGGAATGAGAATGATACAAATACTGTTGAGGTTAACTCCTCTCGAATCAATCAATGAAAAAGTCACAATAAGATACTAATTGCAACATTCCCCGCCTTTTCGAAATCATGCCACCTATTTCTCGAAATTTTAATTAAAGATAAAATACAAATTTTAGCAGATACTTCAATTTTGATTGGCTAAGCACTAAATTCCATCTAACATTATCCAATCAAATTAATAAAACTTGGATTTTATCTTAGTTAAAATGTCGTGAAACGGGCCCCTGGTCAGGAACGAATGAATGAAATATGGTTTAATGGCACGCCAGCTCCAACAGGATTATATATATGGTGATGTTACTCGAAAAAATAAACTAATCCCGGTTATGGTATAGAAGATGAAGCAGCATTTTAAAAAATTTACTATATTCGGCACTATTCGTTGCTTGGAAATTCAGCATATTCTAGTGCATCAAAGTGCTAGGCTTCCGAACCCGCAATTCGTCGTAGTCCTGGTAGATGTGATGACTTGGGCTCTGGAAACTGTTATCTTGGTGCCGCTTATTTTTGCCGGTTTTCACGCGGGTTACGAATCGTCCCGAACCGAGATGTGCCCGATTCGCAGATAAATTGTAGACGGTTCTTGAAGTTCGTAAAATAATCTTATTGTCAGTGGCAGTTCGTAGCTCAGTTCTGATGAACAAAAACTTTCGTGGCCGAGCCAGTAACTGCTACGAATCTAATTTGTAAACATGTACGTAATCTTTTTTTATCGTCGGTAACAGTTGCACGAATATGCCACGAATCGAATATGAATTTGCTTAATAAATCAATTCCCCCGCGAATTCAAAATCTCACGAATTTGGCATATTCGTAATAAACAACGCTACATCTTGTCAAACTTCAAAGACTCATAACTTGGTTCAGTTTAATGTAATTTGATGACATTTTCAAAATATTCATTTTTCACCTATTTCATTATTTCCTTTTGATAATATATTTCTTTGTAATTTTATTTGTAGATGATGATGCCAGTAAGGAGGAATCGATTGAAGATATCATACCTGCGACTTATAGCAACGAACGTATGGATGAAAATGGCCGTTTGAAAATTCAAACACATATGAAATCCCTTTGGTTAAACATAGAACCCAAAGAACTTATTATTGAACTTCATTCCTTACTGGTTTTCGACGAAGACGAATTTGACTATTTGTTAGATTATGTTGAAGAAAAGGGCAGAAGTAACGGAGCGTTAAAGATGTTGAGGAAATTGTTCAGAAAAGGGCCGAATTCATATATTCTCTTTTTAATGGCCTTAGAAAGATGTAAACATACATGGGTTTTAAAAATTTTGGAACCAGATTGTGGTAAGTTAAACAGGTTTTATTATTGTGATGTGAAGAGGTTATTATTAACCACAGAAATTGGGATAATTCTTTACTGGGAATACACTCCATAATAAACAAGCACAGGTCATCAAGGACCCAAAAGTATTTACAAGGTAATCGTAATTCTTATATGCAGTATTTACAAGATAATCGTTATTCTTATACTACTCAAAAGAAGTTAAAGGTTAACCAATTATTTTTGTTTGAAATTTTATTAAACACAGGGAACATGTAAATCAAAACTTTTAAGCACACTTTTGGTAAGAATGAGTTCAATATGTCTCAATATTGAGTCTGTTATGCATAGCATATACACTTTTTATACACAACTATTCTGAGGATCTGATGAAAATTCGCCATTTTGAGCATAATGAGGTTTTAAATTTGATAACTTTGTTAATAACGAGTTAAACCACCACGTTACGTGTAAGCAGTCGACACAACGACGAGGCACGCTGTCGATCAGATGTCGAAAAATCATCTGGGGAATGGCCTGTCACTCTGTCTGATGGAATTGCACCAATTCTTGAAGATTATCAGGTTGCCTATGATTATCTCTCACACGTCTGCTCAACTCATCCTATGCATGCTCAATTGGTGACAGTCAGGGGAGTAGGCAAATACATTCGTTCAATACCCTTTTTGGTGAGAAAATCATTAACAAATCGTGCTCTATGTGGTCTAGCTTTGTCATCTTAAAGAACAGAACCTGCCCCAATTTGACGAAGGCTTGGGATGACAAAAGACTGTAAAATTTCGTCTCTGTACCTGATACCCGTCAAATTTCCTTGGACGACGAAAAGAGGAGTCCTGTGATGTACCGAAATTCCAGCCCACATCATTACCGTACCACCTCCAAAGCGATGGCGTTGTCTGGCGTTAACATCAGCAAATCTTTCTCCTTGCCGTCTATAGACGCGACGTCTGTGCCATCACTGAACTGTAATGCAAATCGAGGCTCATCAGTGAAGAGTACCCGCCCCCATTGTCTCCAGTCTCTATGACGTGTGCACCTGTCACGACGTGCTGCAATATGACGTTGAAGAAGAGGTGGTCGAACCGCTTGTCGTCGAGTTCGAATGTTGTGGGGTCGCAGACGATTTCTTATGGTCTAGTCCGATACCTGAACACCACTTGCATTTCGCAGTTCATCTCTCAGAGATCACGCTGTAACAACGCGGTAATTCATAAATACAGTAAAGACGAGGTAATTGTAATTCATAAATGCAGTATTGACGAAGTATTTGTTGTTAATGAATACATTAAACCACCTCATACCCACTGTGAAGCGTATTTTTAATATGAAGCCACGGTGGCTCAGTGAGTAAGACGTTGGTTCGCTAATCTGAAATCGTTGGCCGGCAAAGATCATCTGAATTTTCAGATGCGATTCCCCCTGTTCAGTTGTGCAGGGCGGGGTGGATCAGAAACGTCCAGGACCTAAAACAATAATGTATCGGATATCAAGAAAACGTTTTTTTATTTTAGTAATATGTGAGGGTAGAATCAAATACAGTGGACAGAAGTACTATGAATTAATAGACAACACCAGTCCTAAATATGGAGAATTTGTAAGGTGTGAAAAGAATATTGAAGATGTATATGATGACTACCCAGGACAGCAATTTGCGGTGGTAAAGAAATTAGAGTAAGTTAAAAACTACTTTACCAAATTACATCACACAATAAAGTTCAATATCGAATATTTTATAACCAACAATTTGATGCGATAATCAAATTGTTCTCGTAAACGTTTTACACTTCTTGTTTGCATATTTGCAAAGGTAACTACGCCAAGGTAACTACATAGCATGATGATGACAGCAGTCTGTTAGAATGACCTTTCCGAAAATTTTCTCAAAATGTTCGCTTCGCTACCGAAAGGTAATGTCCCCCCGCTTAATGGGGTCTAGATACGGGCCCGATTTGCAGTGATTGTTTATTTGGTATTTAAGAAGAATTCTATTGAAATGTAAAATGTATGTTATGAAGAAGACATCTTTCCATTTATGAAATCGTATGAATGTGATTTATGACTAGTTTTCGCGACGGTTAAATAGTTCCATTGAAGGTATCTTCCGATCGCAGATTTCAGATGAATATTCCCATTTCTGTTCAGATTTATGAAATCTTGAGAAGACCATGCAAATCAAAGTTTTTACATATAAATCGAAATAAGGATTGTAATTTACGATCATAAATGTCATATAAACTTCCCCGTTTATGTCCGGACGCAGTCTAAAAATACATATCCAACCGTCCTACACAGTCTAATAACTATACTGTCCTGCCACACAATCTAAAGATATTGCCTTACATAATCTAAAGACTTCGGTATTGTCTTGGCGAAAGTGAACGAATTTGACATTTTACTCCTAATTCTTTTCTTTTAGCACGAAATGAGACACTTAATTTACCCATCCCAGTTCATGAAAAAGGCAATTGTAGAGGGGTTGAGTTCAACTTTGTAAAAGGCTAATAAAACTTTTCGTTAAAAAACACAGACATATATTGGCACTCCAACTTTAGCCGCTGGGAGAGCATCCATATGATGACAAGTCTTTCTTGTTTTCGGTCACAAAACTCGAGTTATCACCCCTTTTGTATAACTGACTTTTGAACTATGGTCTGTCGCGTATTTTGGGTGTTATTATAAATATGCAACGCCGGATTAACCACAGGGAACAGGCCCCAGGGCCCTCACATTTGGGGGCCCCCCACAAAAATCTCAGATGCACGCCTGGGATTAACCACAGGGCACCACGGGTACAGGCCCCCACAAAAATCTCAGATGCACGCCTCGAGCATGGTCGGACAGAGGACGGGGCCCCTCCGATGCTCCGAGGGCCCTCCATCGGAAGTCCCTGGGGCCCCTCAATCCATGGTGTGTCGCGATCGACATCCGAGAATTCGGTGTAATCCAGTGATGGGTGTAACACATGGTCTTTTATTGTCGTGAGATCTTCTATCGGACCGAACATCGTCTAACTCGAATTATCATAACTCGAACAAATTACTCGTCCCCTCATTTCAAGTAGCGCGAATTTTGCCTCAGATTAATGTACGATTGTATATAAGCTGAAGTTGTTGTTGTTGATATTTGTTGTTGGTATAAGCTGAATTTGATGAGATGCACATTATGATCACACGAAATATTCAGATTTCTTGATTAAATCTCGTATTACCATTTGGTACTTACAGTGTTTGACGTTCGTCAAAAATCTAGTCCGTCATGGTCGTTACGTTACCCCCTCCATTCATCAAATCATCGCGGGGGATATAATACGATTCCGAATCAAGTGACCCCGTTATTTATCACTGAGCGACTTCAAAATTAGGTTTGATGTAGCACTGCTCACTTACAGTGGCGGATTTAACGGACTCTAGAGCCCCCTCCTCTAGAAATGCCCTTTCATAGCACTCGCATGGATTGGTCCACTGAAATAACGTCAGAATACGCTAATTTTGAGGCAGAATTTTATTTTTTTTCTGGGGGAGGTACTCTCAATGTCTCCGACACAAGTGCCTGAAATGCTAGGAAATCACGTTTCCGGCATTCAATTTCTGAAAATTTCCTTGGGGGGAGACCCCCCTCCCGACCCCCTTGCGGGGCTTTGGGCCTTCCGGACGGCCACAGATCCGCGATCGGTGCTCAGGGCCCAGGGCCCCCACCATGGTTAATCCGGCGTTGTAAATATGCAATTGATTGTTTTGTTCAGGAAAGGCTGTGTTGAAGTAACATTTAATCTCATATCTCTGGGTTACAATAATGAGGAAGATTTAAGACGACCACTAGAAGACTTTGTAAAAAGTGGTTTCATTGATACCGATCCAGTTAAACCGGACGAATTTTATTTCCGTCAAATAACAGGTAATTTGTTAATTGTTCAATAAATCTATTCACTGGAAAAATTCTAAAGACACTGTATAAAATGAACAGAAATCGACTTATATTTTAAAATATGCCCGTCCCTCACACACCCCTGGCATTGATAGGGAGGGTATATAGCTACCATACTCCATCACGCTCGTTTTGTGTCCGAGCAGAACAAATAAACATACATCTGTCAGTAAACAATGCATACTCATAATTCCCATGTTTGCGTTTCCATTCATATTAGATATAATTTAATCGAAGCCGAATCAGGAATAATAATTGGTACCTTACATAACGGTGACACTCTCCACGGCACTCACCACAATCTATTTTTGGGCAGTTAATTCTAGAAACATATTGGTCCAACTAGGAGCGGACTGGGCCTCGATTGGAAAACATCTATGAGTGGGGTGCGGAAAGTTGAATCATACCCAACATTCCTTGCCCGAGCCCCTTCGAAACCAGATGGTTCGAGGGCCAATAGCTACCCAGACTGCCCCGGAATTAGACACAAAACTATCAGGATATTACCAATTTTTGTGAGACCATTTAAACTCAAATGAGGTTACTAATTTCGACTATTACATGTATCTCTTGATAAGAAAGGATTCAATACAATTATTTTCTAGGATAGAAGAGAATACAATAAAGCATGGTGATAGAAGAGAATTGTTACCAGAAATCTCTTAGTGCAAACTTTTACAAGTTATTACGAAATTGACAAATTATCGACTGCCTTATCATATAAAATAATAAAGCATGGTGTAAAATATAGCAAAGTGCCATTTTAATGCCAATGTCGAACACAGTAAAACAACTGTCCACGGACGTAAGTGACAGATTTTGTTCTAAGTATTTAACGTCTACTCCCACCGAATGTGAGGTCGCAGACAAGTTGTCTTATTTTCATTATCTTTGCGCACATACGTTCACACCGGGGATCAAAGCCACAACGGAAGACCAAACAGCTGTTTATTCAGTGTTCTTAGTTCTTCATTCATAGTCCTAAATTCTCATTTTTTCAATTGTACAATTTGTTGTCGTATTTCGACATTCGTACAATAAAATTAACATATATATCTTAATATCAATGTTTGTTTTACATATCAGACATTTGTCATATCAGCTTTGTAAAATGTATTTTTGTTTAACTTAATTGTATTTTCATGTAAAGATCAAATGTATTTTATAAAATCAAGAAATAGTCTACATTTACATTTGATCAGAGAAATACAACGATAAACAAATTTAGAACAACAAATTTCCCAAAACAAATCTTGCAAAACATTTGTCCAAAGACATGTCTAGAAATTGATCGAACCGGAACATTATGACGATATGAGCGAAAATCAACTGTAGTTATAATGTTCTGGTTCGATGAATTTCGAGAAATGTTTTTGGAGAAATGTTGTGCAAGATTGGTAATTGGAGATTTGTATTTTAAAATTTTTGATGTTAATTTTAATGTACAAATGTCGAAATACGACAACAAATGAAGAAATAATAATTAAGGAGTATGAATTAAGAACTAAGAATTAAAAGCACCGAAGCGCGACGCTCTAGACCACTAGGTCATCCCACCCCCCCGGTCCTTTTTTGGTTCATTATCCTATCTGTCTGGTAGTGGTTGGTCTCTATAGAGTTTCGCGTAAGGTTGTTCGTGTGGACGTTTTATGCGGTAACCGCTGCCCGGATTTCCGTGCGTCCGTTCACAGTTTTATCCGATTTTGGTGAAACTGAAATTATATTTTCATTTCCAAAAGATCTCCTATTGGTTCAGTTTTGGCACGGTCCGTGACTTCGTGGATTATTGCCTTTGGTTTTACGACAAATGGCGTTTTTAGCTTGTAGACCTATACAAATGTATGTTCTTGGGACAAACGTGTTAAGGATCAAACGATCTTGGAAGAGTTCAATATTAGTGGTGCACATCGGACATATTTATAAGGTTGTGGACCCTCCAGACGAATCTTAACATGTAGTTTAAGGATCAAAAGTATAAAGTATTCCCATACGTAATAGAACCCTTGGCGGTTACAATACAATTGTAGTCTGGGATAAATTGCCCTCTTAGCACACCATATAGCGTAGACCCGTTTTCATTATATCGGATGGTGAAGAAACATTGGACCAATCAGCTATTTGAACTTGCCTTACTAATCTTAGATATATAATATGTTATGTTGTCTCTTTCGGAAAAACTATGGTTTGCAATCGTTTAAAATGACGGTCACACCTGATATTGATAATACTCAATCCATGCTTTAACACGAATATGTTTTGTAGATGAAGAACTCGCTTCCGAAAGGGAATCAATCACCCAGAGAAAAAATATCGTCCTTGAGAAGGAAATCGAAACCTTGAAGTTACAAATTAATGAGCTGCAGCAGGGAAATGCCGCATTGAGAGCCACATCGGCCAACTCTCAAGAAGTGGAGACATACAAAGAACATTTAGCTAAAAAATATACAGATACACTTCAAGATAAAGAACTAATTATTAGCAGCTTACAGGATCAACTTAATCAGCAGGCAACAGTTATCAATGTAGACATAGACCAGCAAGATGACGAAAGATCTGAACAAGATAAAGAGTCAGACCTGACAATATTACCTATAGATGACAATCAAGATAAAGACAAGGTGGAGGAAGGAGAAGGTATGTTAAAAATATATTAGATGTATAAACCTGTCATAAGAACACTGATCATAGCTGACTGATATACAATTTAAATAAAATAGTTTTCAATTGATAGTTATTTATGCTTTCATCAGTGTGTATATCTACATGTATTAGTAACATTATATGTGCCCTACGATTATTAATTTTATATGCCCACATTAGAAAATAGCAAATGATACGCCGCCATTTTGAGGCATGGAAGACTTAATCTGAAATACGTCTGTCCAAAAAATCAACAGTGAACTTTGACTCATCTGAAAACATCACATTGCTCCAGCGTCGATTATCCCAGTGTTGACGATCCCTACACCAACGACGTCTTGCCTGAATGTGATGATCTCTCAAACAAGGGATCACGCGAGGACGTCGGGCGCGAAAGTGACCCCTATGCAGTCGATTCCGAATCGTCTGGCCATTCACTCTCACACCAGTGTCTGTTTGAAGACGAGCGCTGATCTGATTTGCTGTGATGACACGATTTCTCAAGGCCAAGGTACGGATAAATCGATCCTGGGCTTGAGTTGTCGCCCTTGGTCGACCTGAGCGTGGTCTGTCCTGTACAGATTGTGTATCACGGTATCTGGACCATAGCCTGCTTATGACAGACTGAGAAACATTCATCGTCCGCGCCACAACCGCCTGTGTTGTGCCGATCTGTAGCATGCCAAGGGCACGTAACCTTTCATTTTGGGTAAGCCGACGCATATCAAAATTTGTTTTCTGGTCACTAAAACAATTAATTCCACCCTGGAATTCAATGCCAAAATGACTGTAACATTCAAAGTCAGAGTCGTGCAAATCTTGGGTTGGCATCACCTACATTCCATGCGGTAGCTATTGGTGCGTTTGGGCGTCACATGTAACTGGAAATGTTTCTTCTGTTAGGTTCTATAGTGACTTTTTTCGTAGTCATTTGCATATTTTAGTATTATGCCCCCAAAATCAAATATCCCCTACTTTTTTATACGTCCACATTCATAATGTGAACGTATTATGCCGTCGCCCCTGTCTGTGTGTGTGTGTGTGTGTCTGTCTGTGGTTCGCCTTCAGGGCGCAATTCTTCATGGATTTTCTTCAAACTTGGTATACTTATTCCTTATACCCCAAGGAAGATCCCTATTGTTTTGGGGGCATGCCCGACCCCCAGGGGCCGAGCCACGCCTATTTCTAGTATTTGATTGTTCGTCGTCTACAGGCCACATTTCTTAACTTATAACCTTGAAACTTTGCATACACATTCTTTGTACGCTAAGGAGCATCGCTATCATTTGGGGTGCATGCCCAACCCCCAGGGGCTGAGCCACGCCCATTTTCTTTTCGTGTGTCTTTGTGTCGCCTACAGGGCGCAATTCTTACTGGATTTTCTTCAAACTTGGTATACTTATTCCTTATACCCCAAGGAAGATCCCTATTGTTTTGGGTGCATGCCCGACGCCCAGGGGCAGAGCGACGCCCATTTCCAGTATTTGTTTGTTTGTCGTCTACAGGCCACATTTCTTAACTTATAATCTTGAAACTTTGCATACACA
This sequence comes from Patella caerulea, assembly GCA_036850965.1. Lineage (NCBI taxonomy): Eukaryota > Metazoa > Mollusca > Gastropoda > Patellidae > Patella > Patella caerulea. The sequence goes on along the minus strand of JAZGQO010000006.1, from coordinate 57,058,948 downwards.
TTCTTTGTACCCTAAGGAATATCCCTATCGTTTGGGGTGCATGCCCAACCCCCAGGGGCAGAGCCACGCCCATTTTCTTTTCGTGTGTCTTTGTGTCGCCTACAGGGCGCTATTCTTACTGGATTATCTTCAAACTTTGTATACTTACTCTTTATACTCTAAGGATGGTATCTATCGCTTGGGGTGCATGCCCAACCCCCAAGAGCAGAGCCACGCCCATTTTCTTTTTGTGTGTCGCCTACAGGCCGCAATTCTAACTGGATTTTCTTAAAACTTTGTATACTTACTCTTTACACCCTAAGGATGATCCGTATTGTTTTTTGGTGCATGCCCGACCCCTAATGGCGGAGCCACGCCCATTTCTTGTATTTATTTGTTTGTCGTCTACAAGCCACATTTCTTAACGTATCATCTTGAAACTTTGAATGCTTATTCTTTGTACCCTAAGGAACATTCCTATCATTTGGGGTGCATGCTCAACCCCCAGGGGCAGAGTCACGCCCATTTTCTTTTTGTGTGTCGCCTACAGGTCACAATTCTTATTCGGTCATCTTGAAACTTAAAATACTTATTCCTTATACCTTAAGGATGATCCCTTTTGTTTTGGGTGCATGCCCGACCCCCGTGGGGTATTTGTTTGTCGGTCGTCTACAGGCTGCATTTCTTAATGTATCATCTTGAAACTATGAATACTAATTCTTGGTACCTTAAGGAAGATCCCTATTGTTTTTGGTGCATGCCCGACCTCCAGGGACAGTGCCACGCCCATTTTCTTTTTGTCTGTCTGTGTGTCACCTACAGGCCACAATTCTTAATCGATCGTCTTGAAAACTTTTTTATACTTATTCCTTATACCCTAAGGCTGACCACTATTATTTTTAGTGCATGCCGGACCCCCTGGGACAGAGCCACGCCCATTGTCTTGTGTCTTGTGTTCGCCTACAGGATGCAATTCTTAACAGATCCTTTTAAAACTTTACATACCTATTCCTTATACCCTAAAGATGACCCGTATTGTTTTGGGTGATTTCCTAACCCCCAGGGGCAGAGCCATGCCCATTTGGACTTCGTGTCTGTGTGTGTTGTCTACAGGCCACGATTCTTAATGGATCGTCTTTAAACTTGGGATATTTATTCCTTATAGCCTAAGGACGTCAACTGCATGTCCCGACTCCCACAGGCAAGACACGCCTGTCGTTTACAGACCGCAATTCTGAATGAAGCAGTTTGGTACTTGGCTTATGTATTCCTTATAGCCTGAGGGAGTCCACTATTGATTTTGATGAATGTCCCGACCCTCAGCGACAGGGCCACGCCCACTTTTTACCTTTAGCGTTAGGAAGGCACAATTCTGAATGGATTATCTTGGTATACTTATTCTTTATACTCTAAGGACGGCAACTATTGATGTTGAGGCATGACCCTCAACGCTAAACAAACCAAACGCCTAGCCTTCTTGACAAAGTACCATATCTATCAAAGCAGGAATGTGGACGTATATTGTAGCGTTAGCGTTATGTTTTGAATAGTATACAACAGTACAACGCACTATCCTCATATGGATATGAGGGTAGTGTCGTTGTACAGTGCAATTGCACTAATGCGGTCGCTAACTGTAATAATCATTCAAATATGGATAGAAGCATTGAAATTTGCTTAGGTATTCGTTTAAGGTCATTCTTTATGAAAATCACGTTAGTCACTTACAATTTAAAATTGGTCGAGATTTTCTAAAATGGTTGACTTTTCTTTTACAAAATTGATCCATTGTAAGGATTAGTGGGATTTTAATTCGACCACATTTCCATGTAGATGTATTGTGTCGTTACCTATGTCCGTCGGTTCGTGTCTTTGTGAACCGTCTACAGGCCAGAACTTTATCCGATTTTGATAAATGAAATGAAATGAGAAATGACGAAATGAGAAATGACGAAATGAAATGAGATGAGAAATGAAATGAGATGAGATGAGAAATGAAATGTCAAATGAAATGTCAAATGAAATGAGATGAAAAATGAAATGAGATGAGATGAGATGAGAAATGAAATGTCAAATGAAATGTCAAATGAAAGAAATGAAATGAAATGAAATGGAGTTTAACGTCCTACTCTCCTGCACCTAACCTGGGCTAATGGAAGACGGCATACGTCATACAGTGTGCTATGAGGGAAATTTTGCCCGGGCAGCGGCGCTACGGCCAAGAGGTCTTTTACGTGTACGCCAATGTGTATACAGGACCTCGTGTTTTTCGTCCCATCCGAACGACTAGGCAGCTGTCATTGTCAGGCCCTCCGTTCTGCATCATTGACAAGGGAATTTTTGTTAACTGTCGGGGCCCGAATCGAAGAAGGGTGTTTGACGATGGACGTCTGCTTAAAGGCGATAGTCTGCTGTCAATCGTAAGTTGCAGAATCTATTAAGCACCGTCTGTCGTTTTTGCTCCTTGTTAAAAGTTGGCCTTTGAATTTATATAAGGAAAACGATGACCCGGCAAAGGGTTATTAAAACTGAAAATTAATTCGAAACCATGAAGTTTCAAATAAATGAGTGTCAAATAGAAAGCCACATCAGTGAACGCTCATTAAATGAAGAAAATACAAAGTCAAAAAATGTACAAACTTATCTCGACACAAACTATGTCATTTCACCACTAACACATTGTTCAGTTTTATTGCAATTATTCGCTTACGCGTATAGGTCTCCGAATCCAAAGAAACCCCATACTCCTTGTCACGCACAGAGATTGAACCGAAACACCGCACGCGAGTCATTGTCAGACCTTAAGATCTACAGCGCACGAGTTAACCCATTCGCCCGCCCGACCATCTTAACTACATGAGATGTATTATGAACGAGCGAAATCTGTCTGTTGCAGGTCTTTATTCTGGCTTCAAATATTATACACAACCGGAGCTATATGGAAAATTGTTAAACTTTTTAAAAGAGACAAACTTTTATCATAAATTTTAATTGTATACATATATATATATCCCTTATTTTTGTTTTTAACTATTTATATACATAAAGGACTTATTATTGTCTGTGATATTTGTTTTTATTTATGTATATAAATATATTTATGTGATATTTGTTTACTTGTCTCGTCATAATCAACATATGTTTGGCACCATATAGCCCTGTTGGAGCTGACATACCATAAAACTCCATTTCATTTCATTTGATTTCAAATATTATATAAACTATTATATAGGTATTTATAAGGTTATAATAAACTCGCTAGTCCATATACATGGATTAGAACACCTCTAGATTCGAAAATTCAAGGATAACCTTGTCAAATACCGTTGCTCTGACAATAAACCATCTATGCTACACCTTGTCAAACGTCAAACACTCATAACTTGGTTCAGATTAACGTAATTTAATGACATTTTCAAAATATTCATTTTTCATCATATATTTCATTATTTACTTTTGATAATATATTTTTTTATAATTTTATTTGTAGTCCATGACGATGAGGATGTTAAAGGCGATGATGATGATGCCAGTAAGGAGGAATCGATTATAGATATCATACCTGTGATTTATAGCAACGAACGTATGCAGGAAAATGACCTGCGGAAAATTCAAACGAATATGGATTGGCTTTCATTAAACATAGATCCCAAAGAACTTATTATTAAACTTCATTCTTTATTTGTTTTCGACGAGGACGATTTTGTATATTTGTTAGAGTATTTAGACACAAAAGGCAGAACAAACTGTATGCTAAAGATGTTGGGAAAATTGTATAGAAAAGGAAAGAATTCATATGTTAAGTTTTTAGTGGCTCTAGAAAGATGTAAATATACAGGGGTTATAAAACAATTGGAACCAGACTGCGGTAAGTTAAACAAGTTTCATAATTATGATATGAAAGGTTATTCATAATTTTTACTGGAATACAATGCATAATAAACAAGCACAAGAATTTAGAGTTACAACAGCTCAATGCTCCAAAAAATTTTACGTGGTAATATAATTCATATATACGGTTTTTACGAGGTAACCGTTCTTCAAAAATACAGTATTTACAAGGTAATCGTAATTCATGAATGCAGCATTTGTGAGGTAGCCGAAACTCATAAATGCAGTCTGAACGAGGGAATTATTATTCACGAATACAGTATATGCGAGTTAATCGTTACTAGAAAACATTATGGTTATCATTATTCATAAACCCAACCATTTTATTATTATATAAATATGGATGGTGCCAGTCACCTGATTAAATATTTTGAAATGGAGTTAACGTCCTACATTTCTGTACCAATGGGGTTTATGAAGACGGGTATGTATACATCACCCAGTTTGCTACGAGAGGATTTTTGCAAGACAAGCGGAACTGCAGCCTACTTTTAACTGGAATTTCAACTGTCAAGGCTTCGTTTACGTACACGCAAGTGTATACAAAGGGTCCCGGCTTTACGTCCCATCTAAAATACTATTAAGTGTGGATGGCAATCCCACTGTCATGCATTAAATATTTTGGTAGGTGTGGTGGATGATGTAGGGTATACTGTGCTATGTCAGGCTCGTTGTGCCAAGAACTAGCGCTGAACCATCACCATACTCACTGAGCAACCTTCCCTTGGGTGAATTGTTAAGCAGTACATATTAGTGTCAACTCATTACTTGTGCCGTGAAGCGTAGTTTTTAATGTGAAGCCACCATGGCTCGGTGAGTAAGACGTTGGCTTGCTATTCTGTCGTTCTTCGCCGACAATTATAGTCATTCATATGGGACGATAAACGTCGGTCCCGTGTACAAATTGGTATGCACGCTCGCAAAAAATCACATTGATGGTTGGGATTGGATATAAGAGTAGGACGTAGTGTCGCTCTTTTGGAATAATGTCTCTCCTATCACTGTAGATGGCATATACCCGTCTTCATTAGCCCGGGTGGATCAGAAAATAGGACATTAAACAATAATGTACGGGATCTCGAGAAAAGGTTGTTTTATTTTAGTAATATGTGAGGGTAGAATCAAATACAGTGGACAGAAGTTCTATGAATTAATAGACAACACCGGTCCTAAATATAGAGAATTTGTAAGAAGATGTGAAAAGAATATTGAAGGTGTATATGATGACCACCCAGGACAACAATTTGTGGTGGTAAAGAAATTAGAGTAAGTTAAAACTAATTCACCAAATTAACTGTTAACACCGTGATTACGTACGAGCACAATAAAGACCAATATGGAAATATATTTTATACCCAACGATTTGGTTCGATAATATATTGGTTTTGTGAACGTTTTACACTTCTTGTTTGCATATTGTTATTTGATCTTTAAGAAGAATTCTATTGAAATGTAAAATGTATGTTATAAAGAAGACATCTTCCCATTTATGAAGTCGTATGAATGTGATGCACGACTAGTTTTTGCAACGTTTAAATAGTTCTGTAAAAGGTATCTGCCGATCGCACATTTCAGATGAATATTCCTATTTTTGTTCAGATTTATGAAATCTTGAGAAAGCCGTAAAACTCAAAGTTCTTACATATAAATCGAAATAAGGATTGTCATTTACGATCATAAATGATTATAAACTTCTCCGTTTATGTCCGAACGCAGTCTAATAATACATATAAAACTGTTCTTCAAAGTCCAAAAATAACTATACTGCCCTGCTATATATATACATTCTAAAAATATTACCCTTCGTAATCTAAAGACTTCGATTCCCTGTTCGTGTCATATTGTTTTGTTGAAAGTGAATGCATTTGACATTTTACTGCTATTTTTTTCTTATATGCACTTAATATACCCATGTCATTTTATGAAAGAGACAACTGTGGAGGGGTTAAGTTAAACATATTAGTAAAGGACTAATAAACCATATACATTGGCATGTGGCACTCCAACTTCAGCTGCTGGGATAGCATCCATATCACAAGTCTTTCTTGTTTTGGGTCACAAAACTGCAGCGCAAACGTCATCCACAGTTACGGGTTCGATGATGAGCGTTCCGCTACTGTCCATACCAGAGTTACGTTACCTTTGCCGAAAACCTTGTGAACATAATATCCTGCAGTTCGTAAATATTGTTTTACGAGATAACGAACTCTATTCGAGTTATCACCCCTTTGGTTACCCCCCCCCCCCCCACACCAACTACATATATATAACTGAGTTTTAGTTTAAACAATACTTATTTGTAATGTTTACAATTGACCTTTAAACTGGTTGGTTGTGTTGGGTGTTACTATAAATATGCAATTGATTGTTTTGTCCAGGAAAGGCTGTGTTGAAGTAACGTTTCATCTCATATCTCTGGGTTACAATAATGAGGGAGATTTAAGACGACCGCTAGAAGACTTGGTAAAAAGTGGTTTTATTGATATTGATCCAGTTAAACCGGACGAATTTTATTTCCGTCAAATAACGGGTAATTCTTTCATTAATCAATAGATGTACTTATTGGATAAATACTAAAGACCAGAAGCTTATCGGAATTTATATTGTCCCATTGCCCCTTTGCGATAGACTCAAATGAGGTTAGGAAATTCCATTAGCAGATAAGATAGTAGTCATATAAATCTCTGTAGCCAGTGATAGTGCCACCAATAATCTCTTAGCGCAAATTCTTACAAGCAATTTCAAAATTGACAGATTATCGTCGGCCTTATGTGGTGTATGTAAAATATAGCAAAATACCACTTTAAATCTTGTGAAGGAGGCTAGAATTCGTAAAACAACCCTTGAGAGTTAGAATTGAATTTTTGTCTGGAACAAAATACCACATAGTACACCATATGGCGGATACCCGTCCTTAATATACGGGTTGGAGAGGAATGTGGGACTTTAAACCCAATTCTAATCATTGATTCATCGTAGCAGACAGCTTATATATATTTGAACTAGCTTTACTAATCTTAGATCTAAAATATATTATTCTTGTCTCTTTCGACCTGATATTAATAATTCTCAATGCATGTTTTTAAACGAATATGTTTTGTAGCTGAGGAACTCGCTTCTGAAAGGGAATCGATGACCCAGAGAAGAATTATTGTCCTTGAGAAGGAAATCGAAACCTTGAAGTTACAAATAATTGCGCTGCAGCTGGAAAATGCTGCATTAAGAGGCACATCGGCCAACTCTCAAGAAGTGGAGACATACAAAGAACATTTAGCTAAAAAATATACAGATACACTTCAAGATAAAGAACTGATTATTAGCAGCTTAATTGAACAACTTGATCAGCAGGCAAACGCTAGCAATGTAGACATAGACCGAGCAGATGGCGAACGACTTGAAAAAAAAAATGACTGGGCAGATGACGAAAGACTTGAACTAGAAAAAGAAATGACAATAGTACCAATAGATGACTATCAAGATAAAGAACGACTTCATCAAGGTAAAGCCTTGACAGTATTACCTGTAGATGATGATCAAGATAAAGATACAGTGGAAAAGGGAGCAGGTATGTAACCAATATAAAGCTAGTCTAGAAATATACTCAGCCAAAATAAAAACTTGACACTCGGGATTTGTGGGACTAGATTTTTAATATTTGGTTTAAGGCAACTATTTTAGTGTTATGTTGTGCACAGACGAGCTTGACATCAACAGAAAGCAAGAATACGTCTCGCCGAAAGTCCTTGACATTGATAACGTCCGTGACGTCACAGTACCCTCCAAAATGAAATTCACACACTTGGAGAACAATCGGAATAAAGTGTTTAGTAACGGTTGTGGCCTCCTCTAGCGTCTCGTACAGCCACACAACGTCTTCTCATTGATCTCAGAACATATAGTAAACACTACCTGAGGTAGACGTCGCCACTGCTCAGCAAGAGCATTTTGAAGGTCCTGCAACGTCAGTGGTGGATTCACTTGCTGACGAACACGTCGACCCAGTTCGTCCCAGATGTGTTCAATAGGATTAAGGTCGGGGCTAAGCGACGGCCAATCCAGGACTTGGACACCGGCATTTCTTAAAAAATTCTGGGTAGCAATTGCCGTATGGGGTCGAGCATTGAAAGGTTAGTCCAGGCCCTTGTCTCTGCATAAACGGAAGAAGAACAGGTTGCAAAAGCTGATCCCTGTACAGGACAACATTTAAGTTCCCTTGAACAACAACAAGAGGAGAATGTCCATGTGCACAAAAAGAACCCCAAACCATGACGCTGCCGCCACCAAATTTGTCAACTTCTCTGACGCGTAACGTTCACCTCGTCTGCGGTACACTCGGACCCTGTCATCGGCAAATCTCAAAGTGAATCGAGATTCGTCACTAAAGACAACCGAATGCCACTGTCTTTGAGTAAATCTTATGTGTCTTGTGGCCCACACAAGTCGGTTACGGCGATGAAGAGGTGTCAATATTGGTCTATTATAGGGCCTCCGAGCTCGAAGACCAGCAGCCTGCAGGCGATTTCGAACGGTTTGTGCAGTTACCCTTCCACTCTTCTGCACATAACCTGGACTAATGGAAGACGGGCATACGCCATACAGTGTGCAATGAGGGAAATTTTGCCCGGGCAGCGGCGCTCTTTTACGTGCACGCCAATGCAACATTTTATTCTAGCATACTAGATATACTATAAAGTCGTACCTGGTCAGCCGCCAAAGCTGGTCTCATTTACATGATTGTTGTTCTTGGTGTTTAATGTCCGCTTCCACCGAAGGTGATATCGCAGACAAGTCTTATTTTTATACGCCCACATTGAAATGTGGTCGTATATTGTCGTCGCCCCCGTCCGTCCGTCCGTCCGTCCGCTCTCCCGTAGGTATACTTACGGGGACTTTACACAGTATATGGGTTACTTGTGGGATTTTTGGTCACTTACGGGGTGCACCACGGAAGTGATGATGCAAAAATGTGTTTAAATGATATTTGTGGGCTGCTGAAAGAATATGGGAAAATCACCCCTCAATTATTACGGACGAAATTTAAATCGGACAAACTGAACGGACGGACGATTTATTACCGTGAATCTCAGCTCAAAATGGGAGTTATCTCTCTTAAACAACTTGTTAAGCAAGACTATTGGATATGCATGCGCAGTAGAACGAAGCGTGAGTACTGCTCATTGACGTCAATGGTACTGCTAGTCTCAATCAGTCAGACAGCTAAATTCCGTATGCTGAAGACTATGTAATTATGGGTGTCCGAGACTAAACTATATGACGTCAATGACAGCAGTACACGGCATACTACTGGGGTTATACTCTGTGGTATTTTCTACGCCATTTAGCTGATTTCGCGGTTGAACCTGAAGATTAATGGTAGATCAAGCTTTAGTTAAATAAAGAGAGAGGTAATGTTTTTTTTTAATCCGTGTTCAAGCAGACACGCATTGTTATTAGTTTGCCAAATTCTGTTCAGGCCAATTCAACTTACAGTAACACTGTGTCCGAGATCCGAATCGCCATTTTGTTTATTCGACATTCCAAGTGATTAATTTATCACAGAAATATGGTTTATGGATAGACATGTTAGGTTTGTCGATTTAGTTCTTAGTTCTTTATTTAGCAAGGGCTATTCCTGTTTCTGTTGATTATGCCGTTAAAAATGGGGAGCAGGTCGTTTCACCCTATTACCGTTTCCCCCGGGCTGTTTCATCCCACAATTCCACGGGTCTTTTCATCCCACAATTACACGGGTCGTTTCATCCCACTTATATGGGTCTGTTTCACCCCACAAAATAAAAAAAGCCCAATTATTACGTATTGTTAATATCTTTTTTCGTACATTAACAAAAATAACAATATGATATCAGTGTTTCACGTTTGACGCGAGTGATAGCTCGCGCTTTTCTCAGCTCGCACCAACGTCAAAATAGAAGATCTTTTTATTTCTGTCCTCCGACGATATAATCGCTCTCATCACATTTTACATATTTGTCAAAAAACGAACCCCCGAACTGCAAATGAAGCTCATGTAAAACAATCTTCGAATAATTGTCCAATGGAAATTTTTGTTTTGGCCCGAAGAAAAATATCGCTAAATTTGTTTTTTTGTCAAAAGTGAAAATATTCCCTTTTTTAATCTATATAGTGGCAAATAAATATTTTTGTTCACGTGAAAATATTACTTATTGTTATTGTATATTATGGCAAACTAGGTAGCACACTAATAAAATGTGTACATTTTTATTTTACAGGGTGTAAAGTATGGGCAAAACTACCTGGTGTAAAGACATCTGGTCAGTAATGGTCGTTGAAGTTCATAATGCTGGTAATTTAACAGTATGTGATGTTAACTGTCAATCTGCTGATTCAGAGTAAGTATTTTACATAGTGATCAGTGTGAGCCTCATCCATCTCAATGGTGTTTCATATTGAAGTATGGCGATTAAAATTAAAAGAGGAAGGAATTTGATCAGAACACCCTTTATTTGAGATGGATCTGTTTCTCTGAAACATAAGCTCTTTGTTCTTTGACTTTAGATTTAGTGTCATTAGTAAGAGTGTTTTTTCTTTTAAAACATTTGCTTTAAAGAGACTGGTTTGGATGAAATTTAGTAATTAGTTTCAATTATGTGTTATAATTTTATTTTCGTTGTATGATCTTTTTCAGCAAGCTATATTATAAGTAACTAAATCTTAAACTCAATATTATCTTTAATTTTTGACATTAACAATATGAAATATCATTTAACTGGTTTATTTCAATCAATATTGGTGTAAGCATACCGTTGGCGCAAATATATGATATGCGTTCATTTAAATGTACTTTTCGACCAATTGCAGGATACTGATACATTTGAAATGTTCACCAACAAGAAATTGGAGAAAATTCAGCTAGATGGTAAGTACTGATTTTCTTGTTGAAGTTGTCTTCATACATAAAGATCTCTGAAAACCGAATCTGCAATAAATGTCATTTTGAACAAATAGATGAACATGCCACATGTGAAGTAGAGCATACTTGCTCTTTCGTGAACAGCTGGTTCATTTTCACAGGTTTGTGTCACGTATAGGAATGCCATGTTATATAATTTCTCAGTTCTTGCGATGTAGGAATATGTTTTTTTTTATTTGATTGCCCTTTTCAAATAACCACCTGTAATTTAAAAATAAACCACTGAAAAACATCAGGTGAAGCTATTATGAAGTGGTTGACTTCTAATGTTCAATAATATTTTACTTATAGATACTATCGCAGATGAAAATACTGATGAGAAGAATTGTATAGATAAGATTGAAATGGAGGATTTTATAGATGACCCGATTGAACCAACTGCAAAACGACGCAAACGTAATGATACGAGAACCAAGTGGACAAAAGAAGGGGAGGAAGAAATAAGAATAACATTTAAACACTATTTTGAAAAAAAAATAAGACCGAAACCAGCTGCTTGTTAAAAAGCCATCGAGAAGAGTCGAAAAATGACTTTATTTGTAAGCGCTTGAAGGAAACCTTAATAAAAACCCAAAATAATCCCGATAATAAGAGTGTAACACTAATAGAAGAAATTTCATACATTTTTGCCTGCCGATTCAAAATGTATCCGGGTTTAAAGTTTATAAAAGTAATGTATATAGAAATATCACGTTTCTTCATAAAATGTTTAAACATGTGACCATCTGCACTTATAAGGTTTCAATAATGATTGAAAGCATTTTTAGTTTTGTACTCCAAAGATTATCTTGGAAATGAATCACTATTGCTTAAGCTGCATAGGTAGCACAAAATAGAGGCTCATTAATTGAACAAATAAGTAACTAACCATAAAAAATATTGTTTTTTTTTGGTTACAATAGAATTACATTTTCGCTTTTTGATATTTATTGGAACATTCTGTATACCGCACTTTGAACAAATATCTAAAAACTAACTTTTCTGTTTGGGTTAGAAATAGACAATAAAAAATATGCCAGATAACCTTTTAATCGAAATACCAGCAAAATCATGTTAATAAAAATTGAGTTCTATTCAAATATATATGATATTATGTCAGCAAAATCATGTTAATAAAAATGAGTTGTATTCAAATATATGTGATCTTATATTCATCTTTTAACATGCAGAAGAGAAAACATGTACATGTATCACCACATTGGAAAAATCGTGCTCATAAGTGAGTGTTAGAAATAGATTCAAATATGATTAAGCAGGATATATTAATGACATCTTGATACGATCATTTTGATATCCATCAGATGGATTATCTGGTCTGTTAGCTGTATTATCATCAAATATGTTTATAAACAGAATTAGTGAGCCTTTTGACCGAAATTAATGTAGATTTTTCAACTAATTTGTGGGTTTCTAGCTAAAATTAAAGTTGGTTTTTCAACAACGAATAGTGGGTTGTTTGCCACGCTTGAGGGGTAATATATATGACATGTAATGGCCCGTAATTGACTAAATTGTGGGCTCATTTTTCTGAAATTTAGCCGGCTCTTGTCCAAAATTAAAGTAGATTTTTTTACCTTAGGTGTGGGATCCAAGGAATAACGCCCTTCGTCCTGTCCCGAAAAAAGGAAACACCATGGAGATATGGTCTCAATAGATGTCAAAAAATGCAAATTTGAGCGAACATATTTTTTTGGCCTTCAAATTGTCATCTATGTGAAGCTCTGATTTGAATTCTATTAAAGATAATGGGCTGTAGTTTGGAGAGTTACCTCTTCAGGGATTCATGTATTAATTTCAAGGCCGTCGGATGACTAGAAGGATCAAAGCAGTGGGTTTCAGCTATACATGGGTTGGCCGTGCTTTTTCGGGCTATATCGCTCAATTGAGCATGTATCAACCCTTATATTTGGAGCTATGAAGCTGAAATTTTCAGAGCAGCTTTGTACAGTCTGCAGCAAGGTTGTGTTAAAATTTCAGACTGATTGGTTAAAAGGAGGCCCAGTTCGGCATATTTCGTGTCGTAGGCTTCATGCAGCATGTCTATGCATATGTATCAGCCCTTATATTTTTGGAAATATTGGAGCTATGAAGCTGAAATCTTCAGAGCCTCATCCTACATGTATTCCTGGGTAGCCCGGACAATTTCAGACTGATTGGTGAAAAATTAAGAGATTCCCAGAAAATTCAGTTCCGTGTATTTTGAGCGCGTTACGCCTCTTATTTCTGAACTATTTGGACTGATTAACAGCCTTCCCGTAGGAATATTGCCTTGAAATTTTTACAGAATTTTCGCACTGCACAGACATCGTTCCCGTGGTCGGATCGGATTCAAAAGAAAATGTAGCCTTTGATTCTAGCTATCACATATCCAAAGGAGAAGTGTGTTCGACCCCGGAAACATGGTTAATAAATTCGAATCCCACCCCCAACCATCAAAGATTTTTTTAATAAAAAAAATTGCCGTATTTCATCGAACTTTTATTGTTCTTTATATCAGATATTTTTCTCCTTTTATTATGTGATAGATAGCACCCCTGCGCAACCAACCGCTAGAAAGGATGCCCAGCAGTCAAAATCGGAACAAATGACCGATTTTGGTTTTTAATCCTGCAAACATGGTTCCCGTGAATTTAAAAATTTTATTTTAAAGGAAAATGTGCACGATACCATTAAAACCGCATTAAATTTGTGAAGAAACGTTTTTTTGCCAATTTTTTTTTTCATCGGATCAAATGGGCATATCGTGTCCAAATTTCAGGTTCCTCGGACAATTTTTAGGGCACCTAGGTACCTACGTGAGAAGTTGATAGCCGGAATTTGGTAGGCATCGTGCCTTTGGTTCCAGCGCTACGCTTGCGCGAAGGTAAAATCCAGCAAAAAAAGTCGTTAAGAAGAATTTTTAAAAACAAATGGTTGAATCTCTTTGAAACTTCGGCTACCCCCATTTTCATCATCTGGGCATCCACAAATGGTATCGAAATTGAAATCAAACTTCTGTTTTTGATGTTTTACTTTATGTACCCCCGGGAAAATGCCCCCCGCTCGGCCCCCAGGGGTCGGAACCCGAATTTTTTTTTTTTTTAAAGTGTGACCGGGACCATAACGAAGGTACCCAGTCAAGTGTGCGTGCATGAAAGTAAGGGTGTATTTTAATTTTTACCCAATTTTCCTCCGGAAAAGGGCCCGTACTCAAGGGTGGACAGGTGTGTTGGGTACCTGCCCATAAAATTTGGTGACGATGGGGCGTCAGGAAGGGTCAAGTCGTTAGTACAGGGGTGCCCGGTAGCTGAATTCCGACAGTCGCCATTTTCAATTGAATATCCCGAATAATTCTTTTAAAAATGAATAAATCTGTTCGAAATTTCGGCTACCCCCCCCCCCCACCATTTTGAACCCTTGCAAATCAAATCTCTCAAAATTAAAATCAGTGCATCCTACGATTTTTTTTTCATTTTGGTACCCCCGGGAAAATGGCCCTTCCTGGGTACCGGAAGTCGAAACCGGAAGTCCTTGGTATGGACAGATGCCCAATGTCCCAGACTAGGTACCCAGTGAATTTCACGTCGTTACCTACGAAGGTACGGATGTGGTGAGCAACCGCGCACGCAACTTTCGTTTTTTGGCCGGCAGGAATTAGGTCGAGTAGGGTTCAGATCCGACACTTGCTTACCTATAATTCGACTTTTACGGGAGAACTTAAATAAAATCGGACCCCCCTGGCCGATCCGGTCTGCTCTCTAAATTTCACGGGCATATTGCCCATAGGGGATGAGTTATGGGCTTTTTCTAGGGGCACCGAAATGCACAAATCAATTTTTTCCGTTTTCGCCGATTTTTCAGTAGGATTATCGCTACGCCCAACCCTTCCAAAGAAGGGATCGACACCAAATTTTCAGTGCAGGTACATCACCACATTGGTCATCTCTGGGGACTGAGTACGTGCCCCTTTTCGGAGCAAAATTCTATTAATTTGGGCTAAAAATCCGAATACACTTGTCCGTACCTTCGGGGGTTTCAACGTGAAATTCACTGGGTACCTACCCTAGGAAATTGCACAGCGTCCCATATCACCTCTTCCGGTTTCGGCATCCGTAAGTCGAGGGGTGGCCATTTTTCCGAGGTTACTTCGATTTTAATTTTGAGACCAGATTCAGATGGCCTAGGAATTAGGCCTAACCCACCTAAACCGGGAAAAAGAAAACACATTTGTGTTAACATCCCTAGAGGGGATTAGGTCGAGTAGGGTTCGGATCCAACACTTGCCTTACCTATAATTCGACTTTTACGGGTGAACTTGAATAAAATCGGAAACCCCTCCAAATTTCAAGGACATGGTCAAATGACTATCATGGACCATTTTTATCCACTTCCACAGAAAATTTGCGAGGGCACAACGTGCCGCGCACGGTCGATTTAGTGGGGGTAGCCGCGAGGACAAGTTGCGTGGAAGACCTGAAAAAGTTACAACAATAATTAATGAAATATGACGTTTTGGAGCCCCAAGTGACCGCGGTCGGGGCTTTAGAGCATGGGACCAGGTGCGTAGGACTCTTCGGCGTAACAGTCCGAAAATTCAAACGTCTGGGACTTCCGGTTCGGGAATGGGGCCCAAAAAGCAGCTTTTTTCAATCGTGTCTTTGGCGTCGATATCGCCCACTTCCGGTATCCGCATGGCCATTTTTATGTGACCGGGGGACTTTTCGGGGTTAATAAACTTACAAATATCCAATCTGGGACCCTGCCCAAGAGCCGTTTGGAATGTGACGTTATACCTAAAATGCCGCCGGGGAGAGGTTCTGCCAACTAAGGTCATGACCTTGACCCGTAAGACAGTCCCATCACCGGGCTTGTTTGCCGTGACCTTGGAATCGACCTTGATACTTATGGCGAAATTTTGGACGGTACATGAAGTTTTTGGACTTTTTTAAACCCAAGGTCAAAGTTCAGGTCAAAGGTCAAGACCAAATTCAAATGGTCAGTGAGGTGTCCATCCAAGGTCATGACCTTTGACTTGCCACGTAGAACTAGGGCCCCGCGAGAGCCAGAGGAAGACACGAGTGGGTAGAAATTATGGTGACCTTGACCCTTTCAGGTGACCTTGACATACTAAGATCACGTGGGCCATGATAAATTGTCGGGAGGTCAAGGTCTCGTGGTCTTGAATTTATTAGTTTTGCCTAGAGTGGGAAAAAACCGATAAACTTCCGGGGCCCCTAGTGGGTCAAGGTCGCGACTTTTTGTGGGCAAAATTTAAAAATGAAGAACAAATATGGGGTCGCTCTATCCGGCTACCAAATCCCGGGCCGATGGGAAGACATTTTTGGGCAAAATTGTCTGAGAAAGTCAAATAACTTGCTTTTTACTGCTGTGGTCAAAGGGGAGATAACTGGCATCTCCCGAATCGCACCCGACGACCGTGGGGTCGCGGCCTCTTGAACTAAATCAACACCTGGGAGTCGTGTGGTGATCTTGGTTTGACCCTTCAAGGTCAAGGTCATGGTCAAATGGCTATCATGGACCATTTTGTTCCACTTCCGGTCGCCGAAGAAAATTTTCGAGGGCACCACGCGACGCACAGTGGTCGATTTAGTAGGGGTAGCCGCTAGGACAAGTTCCGCGGAAGATTTGGAAAAATTAGAAAAAATAATTATGAACTGCAAAATATATTTCCCACAAAAACGGCCAGAATTCCTCATAATTTTGTCACTTTTACCCCTCAATTGCCGTCCGAAGCTTATCGCGTAAGTAGCGTTCGTACCCCCATGAAGCCCGCAAAATATTCCCCACAAAAAACCGCCAGAATTCCCCATAATTTTGTCACTTTTACCCCTCAATTGCCGTCCGAAGCATATCGCGCAAGTAGCGTTCGTACCCTCACGAAGCCCGCAAAATATTCCCCACAAAAAAACCGCCAGAATTCCTCATAACTTTGTCACTTTTACCCCTCAATTGCCGTCCGAAAACGTATCGCGCAAGTAGCGTTCGTACCCCCTTGAAGCCCGCAAGTCAGAAATTGCACAACTATAGCTACGGGAGTACGTCCGTCGGTCCGTCCGTCGGTCCGGCGTCCACAATTGCTTGTGGACGCTCTACAGGCTAAAGTTAAAATCCGATTGACTTTAAATTTATACACAGTGTTTAAGGTCATGAGACGAAGAAGCCTATTGTTTTTCAGCGTTTTCCGATAATAACTACCAGAGTTATGGCCCTTGATCACTTCAAAATATCTTGTGGACGCTCTAGAGGCCAAAGTTAATATCCGATTGACTTTAAATTTATACACAGTGTTTAAGGTTATGAGACGAAGAAGCCTATTGATTTTCAGCGATTTCCGATAATTAGTGCCAGAGTTATGGCCCTTGATCACTTCAAAAAATCTTGTGGACGCTCTAGAGGCCAAAGTTAATATCCGATTTACTTTAAATTTATACACAGTGTTTAAGGTCATGAGACGAAAAATCCTATTGATTTTCAGCGATTTCCGATAATAACTACCAGAGTTATGGCCCTTGATCACTTCAAAATATCTTGTGGAAGCTCTAGAGGCCAAAGTTAATATCCGATTGACTTTAAATTTATACACAGTGTTTAAGGTCATGAGATGAAGACGCCTATTGTTTTTCAGCGATTTTCGGTAATAACTACCAGAGTTATGGCCCTTGATCACTTGAAAATATCTTGTGGACGCTCTAGAGGCCAAAGTTAATATGCGATTTACTTTGAATTTATACACAGTGTTTAAGGTCATGAGACGAAGAATCCTATTGATTTTCAGCGATTTCCGATAATTAGTGCCAGAGTTATGGCCCTTCATCACTTCAAAATATCTTGTGGAAGCTCTAGAGGCCAAAGTTAATATCCGATTGACTTTAAATTAACACACAGTGTTTAGGGTCATGAGACGAAGAAGCCTATTGATTTTCAGAGATTTAAAATAATTATTGCCAGAGTTATCTCCCTTGATAACTTCAAAAAATCTTGTTACGCTATAGAGGCTAAACTTATCATCCGATTGACTTTAGATTGATACACAGAGTTTAAGGTGTTGAAACGAACAAGTATTTTGATTTTCAATGAATTTTAATAACTGAACAGCTAAATCCATGATATTAAATGTTTCATGTATATACTAATTGTTAGTGTGGGGTAACACTTTATAAAAGGCAATCAAATTCTAATGATTTTCTGATAATTACATAATGAGCCGTTACTCTTAATCAGTTTTTAGTGTATTACAAATGTTTCATTAGCAAAAAAAGTAAAAATATGCGACAACCCTTGTTGACTGCCCGGACGATTTAGCTGCTGTGGGCGTATGTTTCGTTGCCTGGCAACCTATCTTTTCCATTTTCATTATCTTAGCGCACGCGCAGGGGTCTTTGCTGTGGGAGGAAACCGGAGTCCCCGGAGGAAACCCACGAGGTTGAGAAGGAGCCCCTATCTCCATGCCACATACGCTCACACCAGGGCTCGAAACCACAGCCGCAAGCCAGAGGTGACCGGCCAGCTAGAGGTCGAGGCGCGGCACTCTAGACCACTAGGCCATCCCAACCCCCCATGAAAAACCAAAGCCAATTTATACTAAATTCACTTTGATAACACAGGTAATTAATAATATGGAACAAAAGGACTTATGTAAAGACTACATAATTAAATCATTTGTCATTGATAGATTATCTCACTATAAGCATATGGCAGGCTACAGAACAATTGATGTGTGACAGCTAACGCTAGTAAACGTCATTAGTGATCAGCGGATTATCTAACTTGACCATTATACATATGGCAGCATCTGGTTCTTTATTAAATGAACAATAGTGTGGTCAATTAGAGAACAGCGGAGAGTTTATTACACATGCTGTCATAGGATAATTATAATCTTTTACCTATCACTGTCTCTCACACTATGTTACACTATCTTCAGTGTGACTGTCAGAGTAGAGGCCTTTTTATGTAAGCAAATCGTATCAACTCGCGTTACACGACCGAGTATCATCACGTGGTACAAATCTACTCGCCTTAAATAAACGCCTGGATCGCTGTAGCGATTACCGTAGCGATGAACTTCTTGATGCTCGCAAAAAAAACATAATTTTAATTTCTGTCTCGATAGACGAACAGCTGACCACATGTTTAATTTTGGATTTGAAAACAATTTATTCTGTCAATAGAATCCACCCCTCTTTTCTCTGTTGTTAGACAACTTCTAAACTCCGGTAACAATGATATTTTTGTCTTTATTCACACCATTTTAGAACAATTTCTCGAAATGTTCTTACCCGCTACTACTGTCGCCCGCCATCTTGAAACCAAATCGAATCGTACCAAAGGGTACCAAAGTGCTGTGCGCGACGTGTTGGTCGAGTTGGGTACGCGCGTTGACAAATCGATAAAATAAATGTGCATTGTAGACAAATCGTTGTTGGCGCTTCGCTTATATAAATGCACGCTTTGATCGGTGTTGATGCGAGTTGCTTAAATACAAAGGCCTTAGGATCATTACCCCTGGCCGTACATTTAAAACGTACCCGTTCACTGGAAATACCACAAACATCACACATATGCTCCTCTATCAGTGATGCATTCTTCCAGAGGTCTTGAGTCTTGATTTAACTATGGCAACTTGTGAGACACTATCCTATGTCTCGGCAACCAAACAGAGATAACTGTGACACTACGGTGTGTCGTTAAATAGTAGAATTACGGCCCGTGATACTAGGGTGACGCTATCATCTAGGACTTTATTGGACTTCACGATGTGATCAATTAACTCTGGAACACTTTTTACATTAACTATGTTTTTATATCTTTATAACATCTATAATACAGGAAATTACATATGAGCTAAATATAACTTCTCTTACCCCAGCTTGTGTTTGCTAGATTACGATTAACACCATTATCGTTTCAAGTGGTATTTAAATGATGTCCGAATGGCGTTTGTTCCCCAGCCTCTCAGCCTAGGAGATCTTTCCCCCCCGGAGCGCTCTATGATATCTTCTCTACTGTCTCAGCATGTTATGTAAAGAAACTTAAACCTGTGACAAGTTTATCTATACCTTTCATAAACTGAACAATCATTTAGGTAATAAACACAAAAACATATTATGGAATACAATTACTATTTTAATTAAAGCGACGTTTCGTTGAGGATTCTCTCAACGTTTTCAAGCGAATGATAATGAAAATCATGTACAGAGGGTTTATATACAAAAACAAGTAACAGCTAATTAATCATAACGAATAGTGAAACCATAAATTATTAAAGCCCCAATAACACTCTTGTATCGGAATAATATGTCCCAATCTTTATTCTGGTCAACAAATTGTATTATTTTACAATATTCCAATTCATTGATGATATAAATTTCATCTTAACACACCTATTTTAAAAAATTGGAAAAATTCAACCAATTGATATGAAAAGTCTAACCTAAACCTTTTCAAATGTGACTTGGATTTTAAAATATTTTCGAACCCTCTTGACAAGTGAAATAGGTTGTAATGGATAATTTATACAACAGGTAGGACACTTAAAAATCTAGTACTTAGAATAAGGGTATTATTTATTTTCTGGAGCTTCCAAGCCAGCAAGAATGTTATTGTCCCTTTAAGTCAACAAACCGTACGAAACCGTATACATAAAATCTATAATAACTAATAATAGCTAATTAACAATTAAGGAAGCCACTGATCATAGTAAAGTTGCAGTTCAAAGGTAAAAATCGTAACGTCCAGGGTTCTAAAGGGTGTTACGAGGTACTCCAAGAAACAATGTAAAATAAGTATATTTTTTTGGGCTTGCGGCTGTGGTTTCGATCCCTAGTGTGAGCGTATGTGGCATGGAGGGAGATAGGGGCGCCTTCTCAACCTCGTGGGCACTCCGGTTTCCTCCCACTGCTAAGGACCCCTACGCGCAAGCGAATTATCGAAATGAAATTAAAACCATATGTTAGTCCCGAAATGACCTAGTGTGTGTCGAGTGGACGTTAAACCCCAATTTCACTCCCTCTCTCTAAAGGGTGGGTGGCGGGGAAGAGATGTCCTAGGGGGCAGATGTTCCAGAGGAAAAAATGTCGGGAGGGAGGGAGTAAAACTCTGGGGGTAGATGTCCTTGGGATGTTACTAACTTGAATTTTCAAGACATCTTTCCTCCTAGGACAGGGAATTGAAAAATTGAAAATAGAATAATAAAAAAAAGTGTGTGGCCCTATTACGCTTCCGTAGATTTGAGAAACAAATATTGATTTTGAGATAAAAATGTTAATTTTAGTGTACAAATGTCGAAATACCACAACAAATGAAGAAATAACAATTAAGGACTATGAATTAAGAACTAAGAATTAAGAACACTGAAAAAAGAGCTAATTGATCTTCCATGCTAATTAAAGCTAAACCGATATTAATTGAATGACTTGAAATACATAACAACAAGGCTGGTACTGAAATGAAATGGAATGGGACTTAACGTCCTACCGTTCTGGTCCTAAACTGAGCTCATGATAACGGACATAGGACATACGGTGAGCTATGAGGAAAATTGTGCCCGGACAACGGCATAACGGCCTGCTCTTATATCGAATTCCAACTGTCAAGGGATCGTTTACGTGCACGCCAATATGTACACGGGACCTCGGTTTTGCGTCCCATCCGAACGTCGAGACAGCTATCCTTGTCAGGCCCTCCGTCCTGCATCACTGACAAGGGGAAACAACGCAGGAAAATTTGGATGAACTTTCTTGGCCAATGAAGGGATTGAATACCCGACCTCCGGGCTAGCGAGACAGCCTCTTACCCACTTAGCCAGGTGATCCGCCATGGCTGGACCTCTTTCTAGAATACTATTATTAGTGAGCAGCAGTGAGATAAAATAGTTTGAACATTTAAAGAAGATATGGTTATACTTTATATTTGAACATTAAAAGAAGATATAATTCTACTTTATATTTGCATATTGAATTAAGATATAGTTGTACGTGTTAATAATCCCAGACAAGTAGGACGTTAAACCCTATTTCCTGTCTTTTTAGTTATCATACATACTACGAACAAACTGATATTATAATAACTTTATGAAAATGTAACATAATAATATAGGAAACCGAACACTAATCACCTGTCCAACCTCGTAGGTTTTCTCCGGGTCCTCCGGTTTCCTCCCACTGCTAAAGACCCCTACGCACAAGCGAATTATTGAAATAAAATTAAACCATATCCTAGTTCCGAAATGACCTAGTTTGTGTCTAGTGGACGTTAAACCCCATTTCCAGTATTAAGCTACATACTATACTGAACAAATAATACGCATAATACAGATATCTATGTACCAATGAAATAAAATAGGGTTTTAACGTCCTAATGCTCTAATTCGACTTGGTTAATGAAGATAAAAAACAATTCACAGATTCAAGCCAAATTAGGACAAAACGAATTTTTCCCACGCCCCACACACACCCTAACCGCTCGTCCTCGCCGATAACTTAGCAGAGTTGATGAATGGTATGAATTTAGCGTATTGAAGCTAAAATTGCTTAACAAATAGATAAATACATTAATTGTAATATATTAAATATTTAATTGTGGATTTAAATACATCAATTGTGTATATAAAATATTTCGATATAAGAGGTGCAAGACGAAAGTATTTCGGGTGTGTGTGTGTGTGCGTAATTGAGGACTTGGGTCGAAACGAGGACGTCCTCGGTTAGAACTGACTTGCTGAAGGTGCTCAGGGGAGCCTAAATATAGATATATCTAAAAATCTTGTAATTCTAGTTCTTTCCTCGGTTGACGGTACAGTACATGTAGTGTGTATGGTGTGATAGCCTGAAAAAATTATGGTTGGAAAACATCTATGAGTGGGGTGCGGAAAGTTGAATCATACCCAACATTCCTTGCCCGAGCCCCTTCGAAACCAGATGGTTCGAGGGCCAATAGCTACCCAGACTGCCCCGGAATTAGACACAAAACTATCAGGATATTACCAATTTTTGTGAGACCATTTAAACTCAAATGAGGTTACTAATTTCGACTATTACATGTATCTCTTGATAAGAAAGGATTCAATACAATTATTTTCTAGGATAGAAGAGAATACAATAAAGCATGGTGATAGAAGAGAATTGTTACCAGAAATCTCTTAGTGCAAACTTTTACAAGTTATTACGAAATTGACAAATTATCGACTGCCTTATCATATAAAATAATAAAGCATGGTGTAAAATATAGCAAAGTGCCATTTTAATGCCAATGTCGAACACAGTAAAACAACTGTCCACGGACGTATGAGACAGATTTTGTTCTTAGTATTTAACGTCTACTCCCACCGAATGTGAGGTCGCAGACAAGTTGTCTTATTTTCATTATCTTTGCGCACATACGTTCACACCGGGGATCAAAGCCACAACGGAAGACCAAACAGCTGTTTATTCAGTGTTCTTAGTTCTTCATTCATAGTCCTAAATTCTCATTTTTTCAATTGTACAATTTGTTGTCGTATTTCGACAATAAAATTATTATATATATCTTAATATCAATGTTTGTTTTACATATCAGACATTTGTCATATCAGCTTTGTAAAATGTATTTTTGTTTAACTTAATGGTATTTTCATGTAAAGATCAAATGTATTTTATAAAATCAAGAAATAGTCTACATTTACATTTCACCAGAGAAATACAACGAAAAACAAATTTAGAACAACAAATTTCCCAAAACAAATCTTGCAAAACATTTGTCCAAAGACATGTCTAGAAATTGATCGAACCGGAACATTATGACGATATGAGCGAAAATCAACTGTAGTTATAATGTTCTGGTTCGATGAATTTCGAGAAATGTTTTTGGAGAAATGTTGTGCAAGATTGGTAATTGGAGATTTGTATTTTAAAATTTTTGATGTTAATTTTAATGTACAAATGAAGAAATAATAATTAAGGAGTATGAATTAAGAACTAAGAATTAAAAGCACCGAAGCGCGACGCTCTAGACCACTAGGTCATCCCACCCCCCCCCCCCCCCCGGTCCTTTTTTGGTTCATTATCCTATCTGTCTGGTAGTGGTTGGTCTCTATAGAGTTTCGCGTAAGGTTGTTCGTGTGGACGTTTTATGCGGTAACCGCTGCCCGGATTTCCGTGCGTCCGTTCACAGTTTTATCCGATTTTGGTGAAACTGAAATTATATTTTCATTTCCAAAAGATCTCCTATTGGTTCAGTTTTGGCACGGTCCGTGACTTCGTGGATTATTGCCCTTGGTTTTACGACAAATGGCGTTTTTAGCTTGTAGACCTATACAAATGTATGTTCTTGGGACAAACGTGTTAAGGATCAAACGATCTTGGAAGAGTTCAATATTAGTGGTGCACATCGGACATATTTATAAGGTTGTTGACCCTCCAGACGAATCTTAACATGTAGTTTAAGGATCAAAAGTATAAAGTATTCCCATACGTAATAGAACCCTTGGCGGTTACAATACAATTGTAGTCTGGGATAAATTGCCCTCTTAGCACACCATATAGCGTAGACCCGTTTTCATTATATCGGATGGTGAAGAAACATTGGACCAATCAGCTATTTGAACTTGCCTTACTAATCTTAGATATATAATATGTTATGTTGTCTCTTTCGGAAAAACTATGGTTTGCAATCGTTTAAAATGACGGTCACACCTGATATTGATAATACTCAATCCATGTTTTGTAGATGAAGAACTCGCTTCCGAAAGGGAATCAATCGCCCAGAGAAAAAATATTGTCCTTGAGAAGGAAATCGAAACCTTGAAGTTACAAATTAATGAGCTGCAGCAGGGAAATGCCGCATTGAGAGCCACATCGGCCAACTCTCAAGAAGTGGAGACATACAAAGAACATTTAGCTAAAAAATATACAGATACACTTCAAGATAAAGAACTAATTATTAGCAGCTTACAGGATCAACTTAATCAGAAGGCAACAGTTATCAATGTAGACATAAACCAGCAAGATGACGAAAGATCTGAACAAGATAAAGAGTCAGACCTGACAGTTAATATGCATATTATTGTTATTATTATTTTTATTATTTTTATTTTGAAACTTTTTATAGCCCATCTTTCACATAAGTGGCCAGATGTTATATTACCTATAGATGACAATCAAGATAAAGACAAGGTGGAGGAAGGAGAAGGTATGTTAAAAATATATTAGATGTATAAACCTGTCATAAGAACACTGATCATAGCTGACTGATATACAATTTAAATAAAATAGTTTTCAATTGATAGTTATTTATGCTTTCATCAGTGTGTATATCTACATGTATTAGTAACATTATATGTGCCCTACGATTATTAATTTTATATGCCCACATTAGAAAATAGCAAATGATACGCCGCCATTTTGACGCATGGAAGACTTAATCTGAAATACGTCTGTCCAAAAAATCAACAGTGAACTTTGACTCATCTGAAAACATCACATTGCTCCAGCGTCGATTATCCCAGTGTTGACGATCCCTACACCAACGACGTCTTGCCTGAATGTGATGATCTCTCAAACAAGGGATCACGCGAGGACGTCGGGCGCGAAAGTGACCCCTTTGCAGTCGATTCCGAATCGTCTGGCCACTCACTCTCACACCAGTGTCTGTTTGAAAACGAGCGCTGATCTGATTTGCTGTGATGACACGATTTCTCAAGGCCAAGGTACGGATAAATCGATCCTGGGCTTGAGTTGTCGCCCTTGGTCGACCTGAGCGTGGTCTGTCCTGTACAGATTGTGTATCACGGTATCTGGACCATAGCCTGCTTATGACAGACTGAGAAACATTCAACGTCCGCGCCACAACCGCCTGTGTTGTGCCGATCTGTAGCATGCCAAGGGCACGTAACCTTTCATTTTGGGTAAGCCGACGCATATCAAAATTTGTTTTCTGGTCACTAAAACAATTAATTCCACCCTGGAATTCAATGCCAAAATGACTGTAACATTCAAAGTCAGAGTCGTGCAAATCTTGGGTTGGACCCCCATGATGATCCCAAGCATCACCTACATTCCATGCGGTAGCTATTGGTGCGTTTGGGCGTCACATGTAACTGGAAATGTTTCTTCTGTTAGGTTCTATAGTGACTTTTTTCGTAGTCATTTGCATATTTTAGTATTATGCCCCCAAAATCAAATATTCCCTACTTTTTTTATACGTCCACATTCATAATGTGAACGTATTATGCCGTCGCCCCTGTCTGTGTGTGGGTGTGTGTATGTGTGTGTGTGTGTGTGTCTGTCTGTGGTTCGCCTTCAGGGCGCAATTCTTCATGGATTTTCTTCAAACTTGGTATACTTATTCCTTATACCCCAAGGAAGATCCCTATTGTTTTGGGGGCATGCCCGACCCCCAGGGGCCGAGCCACGCCTATTTCTAGTATTTGATTGTTCGTCGTCTACAGGCCACATTTCTTAACTTATAACCTTGAAACTTTGCATACACATTCTTTGTACGCTAAGGAGCATCGCTATCATTTGGGGTGCATGCCCAACCCCCAGGGGCAGAGCCACGCCCATTTTCTTTTTGTGTGTCTTTGTGTCGCCTACAGGGCGCAATTCTTACTGGATTTTCTTCAAACTTGGTATACTTATTCCTTATACCCCAAGGAAGATCCCTATTGTTTTGGGTGCATGCCCGACGCCCAGGGGCAGAGCGACGCCCATTTCCAGTATTTGTTTGTTTGTCGTCTACAGGCCACATTTCTTAACTTATAATCTTGAAACTTTGCATACACATTCTTTGTACCCTAAGGAATATCCCTATCGTTTGGGGTGCATGCCCAACCCCCAGGGGCAGAGCCACGCCCATTTTCTTTTCGTGTGTCTTTGTGTCGCCTACAGGGCGCTATTCTTACTGGATTATCTTCAAACTTTGTATACTTACTCTTTATACTCTAAGGATGGTATCTATCGCTTGGGGTGCATGCCCAACCCCCAAGAGCAGAGCCACGCCCATTTTCTTTTTGTGTGTCGCCTACAGGCCGCAATTCTAACTGGATTTTCTTAAAACTTTGTATACTTACTCTTTACACCCTAAGGATGATCCGTATTGTTTTTTGGTGCATGCCCGACCCCTAATGGCGGAGCCACGCCAATTTCTTGTATTTATTTGTTTGTCGTCTACAAGCCACATTTCTTAACGTATCATCTTGAAACTTTGAATGCTTATTCTTTGTACCCTAAGGAACATTCCTATCATTTGGGGTGCATGCTCAACCCCCAGGGGCAGAGTCACGCCCATTTTCTTTTTGTGTGTCGCCTACAGGCCACAATTCTTATTCGGTCATCTTGAAACTTAAAATACTTATTCCTTATACCTTAAGGATGATCCCTTTTGTTTTGGGTGCATGCCCGACCCCCGTGGGGTATTTGTTTGTCGGTCGTCTACAGGCTGCATTTCTTAATGTATCATCTTGAAACTATGAATACTAATTCTTGGTACCTTAAGGAAGATCCCTATTGTTTTTGGTGCATGCCCGACCTCCAGGGACAGTGCCACGCCCATTTTCTTTTTGTCTGTCTGTGTGTCACCTACAGGCCACAATTCTTAATCGATCGTCTTGAAAACTTTTTTATACTTATTCCTTATACCCTAAGGCTGATTTTAATGTACAAATGAAGAAATAATAATTAAGGAGTATGAATTAAGAACTAAGAATTAAAAGCACCGAAGCGCGACGCTCTAGACCACTAGGTCATCCCCCCCCCCCCCGGTCCTTTTTTGGTTCATTATCCTATCTGTCTGGTAGTGGTTGGTCTCTATAGAGTTTCGCGTAAGGTTGTTCGTGTGGACGTTTTATGCGGTAACCGCTGCCCGGATTTCCGTGCGTCCGTTCACAGTTTTATCCGATTTTGGTGAAACTGAAATTATATTTTCATTTCCAAAAAGTCTCCTATTGGTTCAGTTTTGGCACGGTCCGTGACTTCGTGGATTATTGCCCTTGGTTTTACGACAAATGGCGTTTTTAGCTTGTAGACCTATACAAATGTATGTTCTTGGGACAAACGTGTTAAGGATCAAACGATCTTGGAAGAGTTCAATATTAGTGGTGCACATCGGACATATTTATAAGGTTGTTGACCCTCCAGACGAATCTTAACATGTAGTTTAAGGATCAAAAGTATAAAGTATTCCCATACGTAATAGAACCCTTGGCGGTTACAATACAATTGTAGTCTGGGATAAATTGCCCTCTTAGCACACCATATAGCGTAGACCCGTTTTCATTATATCGGATGGTGAAGAAACATTGGACCAATCAGCTATTTGAACTTGCCTTACTAATCTTAGATATATAATATGTTATGTTGTCTCTTTCGGAAAAACTATGGTTTGCAATCGTTTAAAATGACGGTCACACCTGATATTGATAATACTCAATCCATGTTTTGTAGATGAAGAACTCGCTTCCGAAAGGGAATCAATCACCCAGAGAAAAAATATTGTCCTTGAGAAGGAAATCGAAACCTTGAAGTTACAAATTAATGAGCTGCAGCAGGGAAATGCCGCATTGAGAGCCACATCGGCCAACTCTCAAGAAGTGGAGACATACAAAGAACATTTAGCTAAAAAATATACAGATACACTTCAAGATAAAGAACTAATTATTAGCAGCTTACAGGATCAACTTAATCAGAAGGCAACAGTTATCAATGTAGACATAAACCAGCAAGATGACGAAAGATCTGAACAAGATAAAGAGTCAGACCTGACAGTTAATATGCATATTATTGTTATTATTATTTTTATTATTTTTATTTTGAAACTTTTTATAGCCCATCTTTCACATAAGTGGCCAGATGTTATATTACCTATAGATGACAATCAAGATAAAGACAAGGTGGAGAAAGGAGAAGGTATGTTAAAAATATATTAGATGTATAAACCTGTCATAAGAACACTGATCATAGCTGACTGATATACAATTTAAATAAAATAGTTTTCAATTGATAGTTATTTATGCTTTCATCAGTGTGTATATCTACATGTATTAGTAACATTATATGTGCCCTACGATTATTAATTTTATATGCCCACATTAGAAAATAGCAAATGATACGCCGCCATTTTGACGCATGGAAGACTTAATCTGAAATACGTCTGTCCAAAAAATCAACAGTGAACTTTGACTCATCTGAAAACATCACATTGCTCCAGCGTCGATTATCCCAGTGTTGACGATCCCTACACCAACGACGTCTTGCCTGAATGTGATGATCTCTCAAACAAGGGATCACGCGAGGACGTCGGGCGCGAAAGTGACCCCTTTGCAGTCGATTCCGAATCGTCTGGCCACTCACTCTCACACCAGTGTCTGTTTGAAAACGAGCGCTGATCTGATTTGCTGTGATGACACGATTTCTCAAGGCCAAGGTACGGATAAATCGATCCTGGGCTTGAGTTGTCGCCCTTGGTCGACCTGAGCGTGGTCTGTCCTGTACAGATTGTGTATCACGGTATCTGGACCATAGCCTGCTTATGACAGACTGAGAAACATTCAACGTCCGCGCCACAACCGCCTGTGTTGTGCCGATCTGTAGCATGCCAAGGGCACGTAACCTTTCATTTTGGGTAAGCCGACGCATATCAAAATTTGTTTTCTGGTCACTAAAACAATTAATTCCACCCTGGAATTCAATGCCAAAATGACTGTAACATTCAAAGTCAGAGTCGTGCAAATCTTGGGTTGGACCCCCATGATGATCCCAAGCATCACCTACATTCCATGCGGTAGCTATTGGTGCGTTTGGGCGTCACATGTAACTGGAAATGTTTCTTCTGTTAGGTTCTATAGTGACTTTTTTCGTAGTCATTTGCATATTTTAGTATTATGCCCCCAAAATCAAATATTCCCTACTTTTTTTATACGTCCACATTCATAATGTGAACGTATTATGCCGTCGCCCCTGTCTGTGTGTGGGTGTGTGTATGTGTGTGTGTGTGTGTCTGTCTGTGGTTCGCCTTCAGGGCGCAATTCTTCATGGATTTTCTTCAAACTTGGTATACTTATTCCTTATACCCCAAGGAAGATCCCTATTGTTTTGGGGGCATGCCCGACCCCCAGGGTCCGAGCCACGCCTATTTCTAGTATTTGATTGTTCGTCGTCTACAGGCCACATTTCTTAACTTATAACCTTGAAACTTTGCATACACATTCTTTGTACGCTAAGGAGCATCGCTATCATTTGGGGTGCATGCCCAACCCCCAGGGGCAGAGCCACGCCCATTTTCTTTTTGTGTGTCTTTGTGTCGCCTACAGGGCGCAATTCTTACTGGATTTTCTTCAAACTTGGTATACTTATTCCTTATACCCCAAGGAAGATCCCTATTGTTTTGGGTGCATGCCCGACGCCCAGGGGCAGAGCGACGCCCATTTCCAGTATTTGTTTGTTTGTCGTCTACAGGCCACATTTCTTAACTTATAATCTTGAAACTTTGCATACACATTCTTTGTACCCTAAGGAATATCCCTATCGTTTGGGGTGCATGCCCAACCCCCAGGGGCAGAGCCACGCCCATTTTCTTTTCGTGTGTCTTTGTGTCGCCTACAGGGCGCTATTCTTACTGGATTATCTTCAAACTTTGTATACTTACTCTTTATACTCTAAGGATGGTATCTATCGCTTGGGGTGCATGCCCAACCCCCAAGAGCAGAGCCACGCCCATTTTCTTTTTGTGTGTCGCCTACAGGCCGCAATTCTAACTGGATTTTCTTAAAACTTTGTATACTTACTCTTTACACCCTAAGGATGATCCGTATTGTTTTTTGGTGCATGCCCGACCCCTAATGGCGGAGCCACGCCAATTTCTTGTATTTATTTGTTTGTCGTCTACAAGCCACATTTCTTAACGTATCATCTTGAAACTTTGAATGCTTATTCTTTGTACCCTAAGGAACATTCCTATCATTTGGGGTGCATGCTCAACCCCCAGGGGCAGAGTCACGCCCATTTTCTTTTTGTGTGTCGCCTACAGGCCACAATTCTTATTCGGTCATCTTGAAACTTAAAATACTTATTCCTTATACCTTAAGGATGATCCCTTTTGTTTTGGGTGCATGCCCGACCCCCGTGGGGTATTTGTTTGTCGGTCGTCTACAGGCTGCATTTCTTAATGTATCATCTTGAAACTATGAATACTAATTCTTGGTACCTTAAGGAAGATCCCTATTGTTTTTGGTGCATGCCCGACCTCCAGGGACAGTGCCACGCCCATTTTCTTTTTGTCTGTCTGTGTGTCACCTACAGGCCACAATTCTTAATCGATCGTCTTGAAAACTTTTTTATACTTATTCCTTATACCCTAAGGCTGACCACTGTTATTTTTAGTGCATGCCGGACCCCCTGGGACAGAGCCACGCCCATTGTCTTGTGTCTTGTGTTCGCCTACAGGATGCAATTCTTAACAGATCCTTTTAAAACTTTACATACCTATTCCTTATACCCTAAAGATGACCCGTATTGTTTTGGGTGATTTCCTAACCCCCAGGGGCAGAGCCATGCCCATTTGGACTTCGTGTCTGTGTGTGTTGTCTACAGGCCACGATTCTTAATGGATCGTCTTTAAACTTGGGATATGTATTCCTTATAGCCTAAGGACGTCAACTGCATGTCCCGACTCCCACAGGCAAGACACGCCTGTCGTTTACAGACCGCAATTCTGAATGAAGCAGTTTGGTACTTGGCTTATGTATTCCTTATAGCCTGAGGGAGTCCACTATTGATTTTGATGAATGTCCCGACCCTCAGCGACAGGGCCACGCCCACTTTTTACCTTTAGCGTTAGGAAGGCACAATTCTGAATGGATTATCTTGGTATACTTATTCTTTATACTCTAAGGACGGCAACTATTGATGTTGAGGCATGACCTTCAACGCTAAACAAACCAAACGCCTAGCCTTCTTGACAAAGTACCATATCTATCAAAGCAGGAATGTGGACGTATATTGTAGCGTTAGCGTTATGTTTTGAATAGTATACAACAGTACAACGCACTATCCTCATATGTCGTTGTACAGTGCAATTGCACTAATGTGGTCGCTAACTGTAATAATCATTCAAATATGGATAGAAGCATTGAAATTTGCTTAGGTATTCGTTTAGGGTCATTCTTTATGAAAATCACGTTAGTCACTTACAATTTAAAATTGGTCGAGATTTTCTAAAATGGTTGACTTTTCTTTTATAAAATTGATACATTGTAAGGATTAGTGGGATTTTAATTCAACCACATGTCCATGTAGATGTATTGTGTCGTTACCTATGTCCGTCGGTTCGTGTCTTTGTGAACCGTCTACAGGCCAGAACTTTATCCGATTTTGATAAATGACGAAATGAGAAATGACGAAATGAAATGAGATGAGAAATGAAATGAGATGAGATGAGAAATGAAATGTCAAATGAAATGTCAAATGAAAGAAATGAAATGAAATGAAATGGAGTTTAACGTCCTACTCTCCTGCACCTAACCTGGGCTAATGGAAGACGGCATACGTCATACAGTGTGCTATGAGGGAAATTTTGCCCGGGCAGCGGCGCTACGGCCAAGAGGTCTTTTACGTGCACGCCAATGTGTATACGGGACCTCGTGTTTTTCGTCCCATCCGAACGACTAGGCAGCTGTCCTTGTCAGGCCCTCCGTTCTGCATCATTGACAAGGGAATTTTTGTTAACTGTCGGGGCCCGAATCGAAGAAGGGTGTTTGACGATGGACGTCTGCTTAAAGGCGATAGTCTGCTGTCAATAGTAAGTTGCAGAATCTATTAAGCACCGTCTGTCGTTTTTGCTCCTTGTTAAAAGTTGGCCTTTGAATTTATATAAGGAAAACGATGACCCGGCAAAGGGTTATTAAAACTGAAAATTAATTCGAAACCATGAAGTTTCAAATAAATGAGTGTCAAATAGAAAGCCACATCAGTGAACGCTCATTAAATGAAGAAAATACAAAGTCAAAAAATGTACAAACTTATCTCGACACAAACTATGTCATTTCACCACTAACACATTGTTCAGTTTTATTGCAATTATTCGCTTACGCGTATAGGTCTCCGAATCCAAAGAAACCCCATACTCCTTGTCACGCACAGAGATTGAACCGAAACACCGCGCGCGAGTCATTGTCAGACCTTAAGATCTACAGCGCACGAGTTAACCCATTCGCCCGCCCGACCATCTTAACTACATGAGATGTATTATGAACGAGCGAAATCTGTCTGTTGCAGGTCTTTATTCTGGCTTCAAATATTATACACAACCGGAGCTATATGGAAAAAGACAAACTTTTATCATAAATTTTAATTGTATACATATATATATCCCTTATTTTTGTTTTTAACTATTTATATACATAAAGGACTTATTATTGTCTGTGATATTTGTTTTTATCTATGTATATAAATATATTTATGTGATATTTGTTTACTTGTCTCGTCATAATCAACATATGTTTGGCACCATATAGCCCTGTTGGAGCTGACATACCATAAAACTCCATTTCATTTCATTTGATTTCAAATATTATATAAACTATTATATAGGTATTTATAGATTCGAAAATTCAAGGATAACCTTGTCAAATACCGTTGCTCTGACAATAAACCATCTATGCTACACCTTGTCAAACGTCAAACACTCATAACTTGGTTCAGATTAACGTAATTTAATGACATTTTCAAAATATTCATTTTTCATCATATATTTCATTATTTACTTTTGATAATATATTTTTTTATAATTTTATTTGTAGTCCATGACGATGAGGATGTTAAAGGCGATGATGATGCCAGTAAGGAGGAATCGATTATAGATATCATACCTGTGATTTATAGCAACGAACGTATGCAGGAAAATGACCGGCGGAAAATTCAAACGAATATGGAATGCCTTTCATTAAACATAGATCCCAAAGAACTTATTATTAAACTTCATTCTTTATTTGTTTTCGACGACGACGAATTTGTATATTTGTTAGAGTATTTAGACACAAAAGGCAGAACAAACTGTATGCTAAAGATGTTGGGAAAATTGTATAGAAAAGGAAAGAATTCATATGTTAACTTTTTAGTGGCTCTAGAAAGATGTAAATATACAGGGGTTATAAAAAAATTAGAACCAGACTGCGGTAAGTTAAACAAGTTTCATCATTATGATATAAAAGGCTATTCATATTTTTACTGGAATACAATGCATTATAAACAAGCACAAGAATTTAGAGTTATAACAACTCAATGCTCCAAAAATTTAACGTGGTAATATAATTCATATATACGGTTTTTACGAGGTAACCGTTTTTCATAAATAATAAAATACAGTATTTACAAGGTAATCGTAATTCACGAATGCAGCATTTGTGAGGTAGCCGAAACTCATAAATCGCCTTTCGTCCATCCAAACGATACGACTAACCGAATTCACCACAAATCTCTCTTTGGAGTGCGGTATCAACCGCATATCAAGCAATGTTTTATATTCTTTTGAAAGTAAATCAACGGTGAAAAATCGACTATAGATCACTTTTTTCTATCTCAGAATTTAATTAGTGACATTATAAGCTATAAATCTAATCATGATCTAGATAATCTATCAGATCACAGTGTTATTGGTCTTCGTCTGAATTTTCCAACTGACTATTATGAAACGACTGCAACTAATCCTTTTCGTCCTATTATTCGATGGAATAAAGCAACGCCTAAAACATTTAAGATTACCAAGACGTTATAGGTCAATCACTAGATAATATTAGCATACCATACAACGTTTTATACTGTCAAAATTGTCCACAATCAGGAATGCTCGGCATCATCAGAAGAATGACTCGGGCAAGGTATCATTATTCCATTAAATTAGCTCGAAAACAAGAGAATCAAAACCGTTCGAACAAAATGGCTGAAAATCTTATCAATAGCAATGTACAAGACTTTTGGGGCGAAATTAAGAGGATTAATGGATCCAGTAACTCGCTTCCACAAAGTGTCGATGGGGAGATAGGAGCCGATAATATAGCCTCATTATTTAGCTGCAAATATGAGCAACTTTTTAACAGTGTATCGTTCAATGAAAATGATATGATTAATTTAAAGGAAAATATTGAGCTTAGTATCAATCATGTGTGTAATGGTGGTAAATGTAAATATGATCACAATATCACAGCAACCGAAGTTTCAAAAGCCGTCAAATCTCTAAAAGATAAGAAATCTGATGGCTGTAGTGGTCAATATTCTGATCATATTATGTATGCTCCATTTTCTTACTTTATTCATGTATCATTGTTATTGACAGCTCTTGTCGTTCACGGCTTTTCACCTAGCAATCTTATCCTCTCAACTATTGTCTCAATTCCAAAAAACAGGAAACGATCTCTCAACGATTCCAGCAACTATCGTGGAATTGCCTTGAGCACTATTTTCGGTAAAATATTTGACAAAGTTATATTAGATAAGTTTAATCACGTGTTTCAATGTTCTGATCAACAATTTGGTTTTAAAGAGAAACACTCTACAAGTCATTGCTCTTTTGTACTAAATGAAACCATTAATTATTACAATAGTCGCAACTCTAGTGTGTATGTTAGTTTACTAGATGCTAGCAAAGCCTTTGATAAGGTAAATTATGTAAAACTCTTCCAACTGCTACGCTCTAGAGGTTTGTGTCCTTTATTTTCAAGATTTCTACTTTGTGTATACCTCAACCAGGGGATACGAGTAAGATGGGGCCAAACAGTTAGCAACTCCTTTAAAGTGACCAACGGTGTCAAACAAGGGGGAGTACTCTCTCCAATATTATTTACCGTTTATATCGATGAACTGCTGAGAAGATGCAGACAAAGTAAACTTGGCTGTCATATTGGGAATGTATATGTCGGTGCACTCGCCTATGCTGATGACCTAACACTAATTGCCCCAAGTAGAAACTCTCTTAATGGTTTATTGCGCATAGCAAGTAAATATTCCGAAGAATATAACCTCACTTTTAACCCCGACAAGAGCAGACTCTTATATTTTCCAAGCAAGCCCTCTGAAACTGGAAATAAGGATCTTAAACCCATTCTTATCAAACTTGTCGAATCTGAGTCCCATTTAGGAAATCTGCTTCATAGTTCGTCAAAACATGAACATTTACGTCAATGTATAAATAATTTTATTGTTAAAAGTAATGTAACATTAAGAAGTTTTACATTCTCCTCATCTAGAGTCAAATATAAACTATTTAAAACTTATTGTATGCCCCTGTACGGGAGCCAACTATGGGATCTTTAGAGAGTTTTTATGTAGCCTGGAGAAAACAGGTTAGGAAAGTATTTAACATTTCCCCAAGAACCCACAATAGTTTATTGAATATAATATGTCATGATTTGTCAATTGAAACTCAGCTTCATAAACGTTTTGTTAAGTTTTATCACAGTATTATACATATCAGTAATTCATGTCTTCATGTATATGTGGACGTACTGCGTTATTTGGTAGTCAATCCATTATGTGCATTAATATCAATTACTTATCTTATCATTATAACATAACAAAATACAATTTACAACATAAGTCATTGTCAAATATTGTAAATGAAATAGAATGTCACGATAAAAGTTCGTGGAAGGAAAATGATAAGAGAATAGGAAATGCTATACGAGAATACATAGATTTAAGAGATTGTTCACCATCTCAATACATAAACTTAAATGAAATAATTTATCAACTCTGTGTTACATTGAGAACTTGTAGGCTATATATTTATATGTATTTATTTATTTTTTTTTTCATATTTATTGTGCTTAGTGTACGAATAAAATTTATTAAATTAAATTAAAAAAAACAGACTGAACGAGGTAATTATTATTCGCGAATACAGTATATGCGAGTTAATCGTTACTAGAAAACATTGTGGTTATCATTATTCATAAACCCACCATTTTATTATTATATAAATATGGATGGTGCCAGTCACCTGACCTTGTGAATTTGTTATGGTTTAAATATTTTGAAATGGAGTTTAACGTCCTACATTTCTGTACCAATTGGGTTTATGAAGACGGGTATACATCACCCAGTTTGCTACGAGAGGATTTTTGCATGACAAGCAGAACTGCAGCCTACTTTTAACTGGAATTTCAACTGTCAAGGGTTCGTTTACATACATGCAAGAGTATACAAGGGGTCCCGGCTTTACGTCCCATCTAAAATACTATTTAGTGTGGATGCCAATCCCACTGTCATGCATTAAATATTTTGGTAGGTGCGGTGGATGATGTAGGGTATACTGTTCCATGTCAGGCTCGTTGTGCCAAGAACTAACGCTGAATCATCACCATACTCACTGAGCAACCTTCCCTTGGGTGAATTGTTAAGCAGTACATATTAGTGTCAACTCATTATTTGTGCCGTGAAGCGTAGTTTTTAATGTGAAGCCACCATGGTTCGGTGAGTAAGACGTTGGCTTGCTAATCTGTCGTTCTTCGCCGACAATTATAGTCATTCGTATGGGACGATAAACGTCGGCCCCGTGTACAAATTGGTGTGCACGCTCGCAAAAAAAACTAATTGATGGTTGGGATTGGATATAAGAGTAGGACGTAGTGTCGCTCTCTTGGAATAATTTCTCTTATATCACTCTAGATGGCATATACCCGTCTTCATTAGCCCGGGTGGATCAGAAAGTTTGACCTTAAACAATAATGTACGGGATATCAAGAAAAGGTTGTTTTATTTTAGTAATATGTGAGGGTAGAATCAAATACAGTGGACAGAAGTTCTATGAATTAATCGACAACACCAGTCCTAAATATAGAGAATTTGTAACAAGATGTGAAAAGAATATTGGAGATGTATATGATGACCACCCAGGACAACAATTTGTGGTGGTAAAGAAATTAGCGTAAGTTGTAACTAATTCACCAAATTAACTGTTAACACCGTGATTACGAGCACAATAAAGTCCAATATGGAAATATATTTTATACCCAACGATTTGGTGCGATAATATATTGGTCTTGTAAACGTTTTACACTTCTTGTTTGCATATTGTTATTTGATCTTTTAAGAAGAATTCTATTGAAATGTAAAATGTATGTTATAAAGAAGACATCTCCCCATTTATGAAATCGTATGAATGTGATGCACGACTAGTTTTTGCTACGTTTAAATAGTTCTGTAAAAGGTATCTGCCGATCGCACATTTCAGATATATATTCCTATTTTTGTTCAGATTTATGAAATCTTGAGAAAACCGTGAAACTCAAAGTTCTTACATATAAATCGAAATAAGGATTGTATTTTACGATCATAAATGATTATAAACTTCTCCCTTTATGTCCGGACGCAGTCAAATAATACATATAAAACTGTTCTTCACAGTCTGAGTCTCAAAATATATATACTGCCCTGCTATACAGTCTAAAATACTTCGTAATCAAAAGAGTTCGATTCTCTGTTCGTAATCGTGATATATTGTTTTAGCGAAAGTGAATGCATTTGACA
Organism: Patella caerulea; assembly: GCA_036850965.1. NCBI lineage: Eukaryota > Metazoa > Mollusca > Gastropoda > Patellidae > Patella > Patella caerulea. Next base: position 57,020,635 of record JAZGQO010000006.1, on the reverse strand, counting down.
TTTTACTGCTATTTTTTTTCTTATATGCAGGGGGGGGGGGGTGAGTTAAACTTTTGTAAAGGACTAATAAAACATATAAATTGGCACTCCAACTTCAGCTGCTGGGATAGCATCTATATCACAAGTCTTTCTTGTTTGCGCTCACAAAACTGCAGCGCGAACGTCATCCACAGTTACGGGATCGATAATGAGCGTCCCGCTACTTTCCATACTAGAGTTACCTTACTTTTGCCGAAAACCTTGTGAGCATAATATCCTACAGTTTGTAAATATTGTTTTATGAGATAACGAACTCTATTATCACCCCTTTGCTTCCCCCCCCCCCCACAGGCCTTGAATTAAGGACCAACTACCGTAACCTACAAATAGGTTACGTCAAATTAGAAGGTGGTAACCTAAACAGGTTACGATGCGTCGTTACGTTAAATCTAAGAGGTAATGGAGTGTTTTCAATAGGTTTTTGATAAATACACATCCCCAACCCTTAACTTATAATAATTGAACTATGTACAAAAGGAAATTGAATTGAATTTTAATTTAAATATTTGGCACAATGAGTACAATTGACATTTTGTGATATATTGATATGATGATAATATTGTGTGACTAGAAAAAATGGGCTTCAAATTTAAATCTCAATATTTAGCACAATAATTATGACTTGTAAATGAATAACATAAAATTGTTTGTTATATTTTCACAATCACTAACTCAAGGAATAAAAACATTATATTAATATTGTGTGACTAGAACAAATGGTTTTTCAATCTCATAGTTAATAATACCATTCAAAACGGTCCCACTAATTCCTCGTCTTTTGGCTTCCCGTCTAATTTCGGCGATATTATACGTACATATTTTACATGTTAATTGACGGATTTTATTTTCTTCATTCACTTCGAAGTTGAAATCGCCGTGAAAATCCCACGACTTAAAAGTTTTTAAACTGACTGTTTCCTCGCTACGAGATTTTTTTATTGACGACGCCATGATGGAAACAAACTTGGGAAATCTCGCTCTCGTGCACGAGAGCGGGAATCAACATGGCTGCGCCCATAGTGAAATACATTTGGAACCTCTCGCGTTTTCTGTAATCATTGAAAATATTCGAGTTATTGGTAATTTAAACTGTTTTATAAAACAAAATTTCTGTCGCGAACGACAGACCGTTCCCGTGTTTTCAGCACCTCGCGACCGATGCGCGACCGGAACGATCGTTCGCGTGTTAATTCATACGCTGACCCACACACACAAACTACATATAACTTAGTTTTAGTTTAAACAATATTTAGGAGATAAACACTTCCTGTTTCGCATTTAGAGGGGTGTTATTGTCCAATAGGCATGTCCTGTGATCATTAGGATTTCAAAAGACATTACTAAAACAGAGGGGTGTTATTGTCCAATAGACAGTGTTTAATTGACCAGGGTTTACGCTGAAGCATGTTACAATTATTTGTAATGTTTACAATTGACTTTTAAACTGGTCGGTTGTGTTGGGGTGTTATTATAAAAAAGCTATTGATTGTTTTGTTCAGGAAAGATTGTGTTGAAGTAACATTTCATCTCATATCTCTGGGTTACAATAATGAGGAAGATTTAAGACGACCGCTAGAAGACTTGGTAAAAAGTGGTTTTATTGATACTGATCCAGTTAAACCGGACGAATTTTATTTTCGTCAAATAACGGGTAATTCTTTCATTGGATAAATACTAAAGACCAGAAGCTTATCGGGGTATTTATTGTCCGATTGCGCTTTTGCGATAGACTCAAATGAGGTTAGGAAAGTCCATTATCAGATAAGATAGTAGTCATATAAATCTCTGTAACCAGTGATAGTGCCACCGATAATCTCTTAGCGCAAATTCTTACAAGCAATTTCAAAATTGACAGGCGGCTAGAATTCGTAAAACAACCCTTGAGAGTCAGAATTGAATTTTTGTCTGGAACAAAATACCACATCACCATATGACGGATACCCGTCTTTAATATACGGGTTGGTGCACAAAAGTGGGACGTTAAACCCAATTCTAATGATTGATTCATCGTAGCAGACAGCTTATATTTGAACTAGCTTTACTAATCTTTGATCTAAAATATATTATTCTTGTCTCTTTCGACCTGATATTAATAATACTCAATGCATGCTTTTAAACGAATATGTTTTGTAGCTGAGGAACTCGTTTCTGAAAGGGAATCGATGACCCAGAGAAGAATTATTGTTCTTGAGAAGGAAATCGAAACCTTGAAGTTAGAAATAAATGAGCTACGGCTGGAAAATGCCGCTTTAAGCGCCACATCGGCCAACGCTCAAGACGTGAAGACATACAAAGAACATTTAGCTAAAAAATATACAGATACGCTTCAAGATAAAGAACTGATTATTAGCAGCTTACAGGAACAATTTGGTCAGGAGGCAACCGCTAGCAATGCAGACATAGACCGAGCAGATGGCGAACGAATTGAAAAAAAAGCGAATGACGTGACAATATTACCTAAAAATGACGATAGCTTAAGTGAACAACTTGATCGGTACGAAACAGATATCGGAGAAAGCATAGAGTGGACAGATGACGAAAGACTTGAACTAGAAAAAGAAATGACGATAGTACCAATAAATGAGTATCAACGACTTCATCAAGGTAAGAGAGAGAGAGAGAAATGGGGTTTAACGTCCACTCAACACAAACTAGGTCATTTCGGGACTAACATATGGTTTAATTTTATTTCAATAATTCGCTTGGGCGTAGGGGTCTTTAGCAGTGGGAGGAAACCGGAGTGCCCGGAGGTTGAGAAGGCGCCCCTATCTCCATGCCACATACGCTAACACCAGGGATCGAAACCACAGCCGCAAGCCAGAGGTGACCGGCCAGCTAGAGGTCGAAGCGCGGCACTCTAGACCACTAGGCCACCCACCCCCCCTCATCAAGGTAAAGCCTTGACAGTATTACCTGTAGATGATGATCAAGATAAAGTCAGGGTGGAAACGGAAGCAGGTATGTTACAAATATATTCAATATAAAGCTAGTCTAGAAATACAAAAGGAATATTTGTCGAGGATTGATCATGGATGACAAATATTCAAATATATATCGACAGGTATGCAGTATAAACCCATACTTACTATACTTAACAACTACACTACGTGCAATATATATTATGTACCAACGCCATGAAGCCAATGGCGTTTATAACGTCTTAATGCTGTAGTTCGACTGGGCTAATGAGAACGGGTATACGCCATATAGTGTGGGAAATTGTGCACAGACTGTGGTGGTACGGGCGACTATGTACTTCCAATTCAAGGGTTCTTTTACATGGTAATTTGTACACGGGAGATGTGTTGTTCGCCCCATCATAATGAATATACCTCGTTCCTTGCCAGTCCCCCCCCCCATGTCCTGAACAAGGAAAAATCCCAATAACCGAACTCGAGACCTACAGATTAGCGAGTAAACGTCGTATCCACTGGTGGCTAAGTGGATAAGGCGCTGGCTCGCTAGCCTAGAGGTCGGATGTTCGATCCCTGCATTGGCCGAGAAAGTTCATCTCGATTTTCCTGCGTTGTTTCCTCTTGTCAGTGATGCAGGACAGAGGGCCTAACAAGGACAACTGTCTTGACGTTCGGATGACGAAAAACCGAGGAGGTCCCGTGTACATATTGGTGTGCACAGAAAAGATCCCTTGGCCGTTGGAATTCGATATAAGAGTAGGCCGTTGTTCCGCCTACTCACTCACTGTATGGCGTATGCCCGTTTTCATTGGCCCAGTTTAGGACCAGAAAAGTAGGATGTTAAACCAGATTTCACTTCATTTCAGGACGAGCCATGTTGTTATGTATTTCAAGTCGTTCAATTATTATCCGTTTAGCCTTGATTAGACGTGTGTGTGTGCGGGGGGGGGGGGGGTAATTAAGAATACAAACTATGACTACTATTGTTATAAATTTTTGAATAACAATTTAATGGTTACCACATATGAAACACGATATTACGTCTCACATATCGTGTACTCAAAGATTTAAAGATATGAAAATATAGGAGTAGGGGATAATACAGAATATATGGTAGGTAGCATTATCGGGTTGGGGGTGGGGGAGGGGGCTTGAATATAGCCATGTAGTTATATTTTGTAGTACAGTGTAAGAATTGGGAGAGCTACTACTACTATCCAGATTACCATAGAAATGCTGCTAATTTTTGAATGTTGGTCAAATTCAGCCATTCTCTTGTGTTTTCACAATAATTGTGGAGTTTTTGTGGTATTTGGTAGACATTCGTAATATTAGGTGGTATTGGGTAAATCGTCCTGCCGCTTCATTAGTTACGGTGGTCAACATGCTCAAAATGTGTGCTAATAAAAACTGAACATTTCCTCTTTACGATTTTTAAAAATACTTGGTTCTAATTTGATCAAAACTTTGGCTAAAACTCAACGATTTTGGCCCATATTCTCGAAAGTGGATTAGTGCTAATCATAGATTTAATCTCTGACTTTTCGACCAGCCATATTCTGAAAGGCTGATTAAATTTTAAGCTAAGATTTTTATAAACTTTGATTAGCCTAATCATTGAGTTAATCAATGTTCGAGAATACCATAAAATGTGGTATTCTCGAACGTTGACTTGTACTTAATCATTGACTAAATCACCCCAATATTTAGTCATCTCAGGGGGGTAGTTTAAGAAAAGAATAAGTGCATGCATATGCAATTATACTGTATTGAATATTATAGAAATTATTATTTTTCATTGAATTCAGACACATTGCACTTATATTTCGCCTCAAAAGTAACGAATTTACATTCATCGTAAATTTTGTTGAAAAAGTTTTTTGTATATATATTAAACATTCTCTATAATATAAAATATAATTATGTCAAAATGAATAAAATACAAAATACAAATAATTTTTAGAAGTGTCAAAGAACCTTTTAACAAAAGGAATTGTAAAGAGCGGAACAAATCAACCTCTTGGCACAAACGGGAACCCACAGCAGCTAAATCGTCCGGGCAGTCGACAAGGGTTGTCATTTTTTTTCTTTTGTCAGTAATGAAAACATTTACGAATCTAAAATCTGAGTACGATTAACAACCTATTAAGTAATTATCAGAAATCAATAGAATTTATTTGGTTTCTAGTTCTGCCCTCAGCGAACATTTACTATACAAAACGTAATAGGCTTCCTGCTCTCAGTTACTTAAATACTGTGTATAAATTTCAAGTCAATCAGATATTAACTTTAAAGCATCTTGAATGTTTTTTAAAGTGATCGGCCTGTCCAACCTCGTGGGTTTTCTCCGGGACCTCCGGTTTCCCCCCACAGCTAAAGACCCCTACGCGCAAGCGAATTATTGAAATAAACAAATTAAACCATATGTTAGTTTGTGTCGAGTGGACGTTAAACCCCATTTCTCTCTCTCTCTCAAAGTGATCAAGGGCCATAACTCTGGAAATCAATAGGCTTACTCATCTGAAGACCTTAGACATTGTGTATAAAACTAAAGTCAATCGGACACCAAATTTAGCCTCTACAGCGCTCACAAGTGATCAAGGGCAATAACGCTGGTAGTAATTATTGGAAATCAGATACTTTCCCATGACCCTGAACACTGTATATAAATCTAAAGTGAATCCGATACTAACTTCAGCCCCTAGCGAGTACCACAAGATTTTTCAAAGTGATCAAGGGCACTAACACTGGCAGTAATTATCATCGGATATCGCTGGCAATCAATAGGAATCTTTCTCTCATAACTTTCCCCACTGTGTATAAAATAAAAGTCAATCAGATATTAACTTTAGCCTCTAGAGCGTCCACAAAAATTTTCAAAGTGATCAAGGGCCATCATTATCGTAAATCGTTCTAAATCAACAGGCTTCCTCATCTCTTGGCCTTAAACATTGTGTATAAATCTAATATTCAATCAAATACCAACTGTAGCCTCTACTGCGTCCATAAGTTTCAAAAGTGATCAAGGGCCATAATGCTGACAGTATTGTCGACAATCGTTAAAAATCAATAGGATTCCTCATCTCGTGACCCTAAAGACTGTGTATAAATCTGTTATTAACTTTTACCTCCACGTTGTCCCCAAGATTTTTCAAAGTGATCAAAGGCAATAACTCTAGTAGTAAATATCAACAATCAACAGACCCCTCCGTCTTCTGGCTTTAAACACTCTGTGTAAATTTAGAGTCAATCGGATATATACTTTGGTCTCTAGAGCGTCCACAAGATTTTTCAAAGTGATCAAGGGCCATAACTCAGGACGTAATTATCGGAAATTGTTGAAAATCAATAAACTTTTGTGTCGCATGACCTTAAAAAAGTGTACCGAATATATGAAAGAATCAATAGAAATATTGAAACATAGTATACAGTATACAAACTTTTCTTTTCATTTAGCATAATCTTTTTGATTTTCTTTTTCAAGGTGTCCACAAAGGCTTTCTTTTTGTCAATAAAAAAGAATTTGTTACAGTCTTAATTTAAGCTGTTCAAGCAATGTTTCATGTTTTCGATGTAAAAAATTTAAAAAACAAAATACAGTCGTGTTCTTTGAAACTTGAGGAATGTAAATCAACATTTCACTTTTTTGTACGATAATTAATGTTGCTAAATGAGATTTTATATGTTTGGCACTCAGTTCAACAGTTGTATTTTAAAAAAATGCATATTTCTTGTGTCTCAATAGGTCAAACAACTCGTAAAACTTTGTTATAAATAATAATTACATTGTAATTTTCCAAATTGGCCCATATACGAAAACAAAACCCATCAAAATACCACTACAATTTGGGAAAGTGTAGTATTAAAAGTGGATAAATAAAGAATACACATATAGCAGGTTTTTACAAAATAGACAAATAGTGATAATTTCGGATTTTAATAGAAAAGAGGGGGCATAAAATTAATCTGTTCCTGTGCTTCTGTTGCATCAGAAGAACAAATATGACTTTGATATTAGCAACAGAAATTCATATTTCGAATACTAAAAGACAGTCACGGTGGTGCAAGATGAAGAGCCTTGCAAAGGACAAGGTGGAGTCGTTTGGATCGGATAACAAACTTAAGTACTGTGTACACATTGGGCCGCACGCAAAATAACCTTTGACAGTTAAAATTTTATATAACCGTGAGCCGTGGTGCCGGTCCCCAGGCAAAATTGCCCTCATAGCACACTGTATGGAGTAGGTCTGTCTCCCTTAGCTCAGCTGGAGCTCAACAATAACTTTCGTTTTATTTCATTTCGAATACTAAATATATGTGAACTCCATTTTACTTGACTTTCTTTTTCACACATTATATTTCTTTCCTGTCCACCCATATGAGCCCCTTTGATTTTTCGGACCCTAACAACAGTTTCACAGACTCTAGGATGGGAAAATCTGTTCTAAAACTTGTACTTTTCTAATCTACTTCCTGTAATTGGGCCCCTTTATCAATGATAAAAGCCTTTTTAATCACTGATTATATTTAATCATTGAGTAAAGGTTTAATTATAATCAAAGTTTAAACCTTGAAATTTAATCATTGATTAGAAAAATTTATAGTCAGAGATTAGCTTTTCTGACTTTTGAGAATACCAAACCTAGTCAACCACTAATCTGTAACTAGCTAGTTACAGATTAAACCTAATCACAGATTATTTTAAACACTGTTCGAAAATACGGGCCTTTATTTCTAATTTAGTTGATTGTAACGCGTCACCTAATGTAGTTTAGTGCTTTATCTTTTTAGTAATCTCAAGCTTGCGGTAAAATCTTGTGGTTAGTTGCCGTCTGCGTCAGTTCAAATGTTACCTTTTTGCCAGTTCTAAATACCTGTCAGAATTTTGGGACAGGAAATTAACTGAATGAAATGTATTTTTCGTAGTCTTGATTAACCAGAATTGTATGGTTAAAATTTAATTACTGGTCTTGAATTATTATGTATGATTCGATAACCTCGGAAAAATGGCAACCGCTTGGCCTGCAGAGGTCGGAACCCGAAGTGAGTGTTATGGAATCCTGCGGAGGGTCCAAGGGCAGGTACTTCCTCGTGAACTTCATTTTGATACCCGCAAACGTATGGATGCTGTGAGCATGCAGTCACGCGTTTATATATAAGCAAAGGGAAATGGGCTGCGGTATTGCTCTGTGTAAATTGCCTCTCTGGAAGGGATCGGGTCTTGCGATAATCCGCCTAAAACAGGGCGAAATAGGTAAAAGTCGATTTGGAAAACTCTCCTTACCCATGAATAATGGGAGGGAAGGGTGAAAAATGAAGGTAGGTCGACCATCTTGAATTTTACCCTTTCCACCAATGATTCAGGTGACTACCTACATTTTGTTTTATTCCCACAGGTGTCCCTGTCATGAAGCAAGGGTTAATATGACGGGAAAAAACATAACAAAACAAGACTCGAAATGTCTATCGAAGCACTGACTGATAACCAATAAAGGGTTTGAGGAGCGGGACTTACTTATGAAGAACTAATGACCATTATTTCAAATTAAATCTTTAATTTGTTGGATTAACACACCGCGGTAGAATTGATAACATTTTATCGAGTTGTATCTTTATTTGGCTTACATATAATTTATATGTTCTATTAATTATAACTAATTTAATTTTCTATTATATAAACTGTTATTGTAGTGTTTCTATATGCATCTTTAATAATAAAAATCACCAAACCGTATTATATTAAATCGTGTTGCAATGACACCCCAAACTACGAATACAATGTGTAGCCACAGTTGATCTGTGAGTAAGGCTTAGGCTGCAGTTGTTAATGGATTTCTATCAGTTTTTTTTATCAGTTTTATGTTTGTGCATTAGGACTCTTCTTAGATGTTAGTATATTTATGTTAACGATATTTTATGTATATATTTTTTTTTAAAAAATATTATGAAATAGAATGAGAGGTGCAAGTAGAAAGTATTTAAGCATTTCGGGGTGAGGGGTGTTGTAATAACCATCCAGAAAGTTTAACACTACCCGTAGGGGCTGAGTTACGGGCTTTTTCCAGGGTATACTAAAATGCCCAATTCGACTTTTACCTATTTCGACCTGTTTTAAGTGGATTATCGCAACGCCCGACCCCTTCCACCACATTTTCTTGGCAAAACCACAGCCCATTTCCCTTCGCTTATATATATATACGCGTGACCGCATGCTCACAGCATCTGTATGTTCGCGGGTATCAATATGAAGTTCACGGGGAGGTACCTGCACTAGGAATCTCCGCAGGATTCCATAACACACACGTCCGGTTCTGACCTCTGCAAGTCAAGCGGTTGTCATTTTCCTGAGGTTACCGAATCATACATAATAATTTTTAAAGACCAGTAATTTAATTTTAACCATACTCTGGTTAATCAAGACTACGAAAAATACATTTCATTCAGTTAATTTCCTGTCCCAAAATTTTAACATGTATTTAGAGCTGGCTAAAATGTAACTTTTGAACTCAACCAGACAGCAACTAACCACATGATTTTACCGCAAGCTTGAGATTACTAAATAGAAAAAGCACGAAACTACAACAGGTTACTTGTTACAATCAACTAAATTAGAAATAAAATCAACTAAATTAGGAATAAAATCGCCGAGTTTTAGCCAAAGTTTTGATCAAATTAGAACCAGCAAGTATTTATAAAATCGTAAAGAAGAAATACTTTTCATGACGTTATTTATAAATAAGTGAAAGGATATCGTTTCGTAAATGTCTATTTTTGGGCGAATGTTTGCTGCCTGCACTGAAGGTTCAGTTTTTATTAGCATACATTTTGAGCATGTTGACCACCGTAACTAATGACACGGCAGGACAATTTACCCAATACCACCTCATATTACAAAAGTCTACCAAATACTACACCATTCTTGTTAATAAGTGCTATGAGAGAAATTTCGCCCGGACAGCGGCACTACGGCCTACTCTTATATCGAATTCCAACTGCCAAGGACAGCGGCACTACGGCCTACTCTTATGTCGAATCATACGGCCTGCCATTGAGTCAACTGGCGTGGTTTCAAATATTCAGTAGGGTCGCCTGTCCAACCTCGTGAGTTTTCTCAGGGTACTCCGGTTTCCCCCCACTGCTAAAGACCCCTACGCGCAAGCAAATTATTAAAATAAATAATTAAACCATATGTTAGTCCCGAAATGAAAGTATTTCTTGGGTGGAGGGGGGGTAATAACCCTCCAAATAATATTCAGCTACTACCCATAATGACTGAGTTACGGGCTTTTTCAAGGGGATACTAAAATGCCCAAATCGACTTTTACCTATTTCGCCCAGTTTTAGGTGGATTATGGCAACGCCCGACCCCTTCCAGAAAGCCAATTTACACCACATTTTCAGAGCAATACCACACCCCATATCCCTTCCTTCATCTTAATTTGGACCTCCTCGGCCGAAAATCCATATACGCGGGACCGCATGCACACGGCATTCATACGTTTGCGGGTATTAATATGAAGTTCACGGGAAAGTACCTGCCCTAGTACCCTCCGCAGGATTTCATAATTTTCACTTCCGGTTCCGACCTCTGCAAGTCAAGCGGTTGTCATTTTCCCGAGGTTACCGAATCATACATAATAATTCAAGACCAGTAATTTAATTTTAATCATACAACTCTGGTTAATCAAGACTACGAAAAATACATTTCATTCAGTTAATTTCCTGTCCCAAAATTTAAACATGTATTTAGAGCTGGCTAAAACGTAACTTTTGAACTCAACCAGACAGCAACCAACCACAAGATTTTACCGCAAGCTTGAGATTACTAAATAGAAAAAGCACGAAACTACGCGAGGTGACTACTTACAATCAACTAAATTAGGAATAAAATCGCCGAGTTTTAGCCAATGTTTGGATCAAAATAGAACCAAGTATTTTTAAAAATCGTAAAGAAGAAATATTTTTCATGGCGTTATTGATAAATAAGTGAAAGGATATCGTTTCGTAAATGTCTATTTTGGGCGAATGTTTGCTGCCTGCATTTCTAAGGTATTCTTAATAGTAGTATTACTCGATAGCTGTCTACAAAATATAACTACACTGTACTACAAAATATAACTACATGGCTATGTTTTATCAAGCCCCGCCCCTCCTCCACCCGACAATGCTACCTATCATATGTTCTGTATTATACCACATTATAATATTTATATATCGATATGTTTTATCAAGCCTCCCCCACCCGAAAATGCTACCGATCATATATTCTGTATTATCCCCCACTATTATATTTACAGATTAGCCAAAGTTAAACTCATTGAACCCCAAAAGAATATTGTGATCGGTTCCTCCATTTTACAAACGTTAACGCCACGAAGGTTGGACAGAGAGGGTAACACACAGATACGGACAATCAGTGGCGGCAAAATTAGTGACGCTATACGCTTAGTAGATCACTCTCCCCAGTCAGAGAAAGTTGAAAATATTGTCTTTCTCATTGGGTCAAATAACATACCAAGAAACACTAATATAAACACCGAGGAATGCTCTTCTCAATACTATGAACTCATAGTACTGTGCAGAAAAAAATACCCCAATGCAGTTCTTAAATTTATTCAACCACTTCCAAGGAGGCCCAGTGAATACACTAATAATCTAAATAAACTTAGCTCGGTCCTGTATAAAGTCTGTGTCTCTAATCGATGTGAGTATGTGACATCATTTACTTTCTTTACTGACTCAGGTAAAGTTGAAAATGGAACTGAGATTAAAGAATTTCTCTATGCGAGTGATGGAACGCATTTAAATCACAATGGAAGTGCGATATTGGCTAGACTCACCAAAAATATGCTAAACCTACCAATCTATGGAAATCCACATAGACTTGGAAGAGGCCCAGCTTTGCCAACCTCGGGTCAACCTGGACGAAACTACAATAGTAATCAGCAGTTTACTCAAGACCCCTCGATTTTTTCACCGTCTGGCCACATACATAAATGGCGTTCCTCGCCTCCCCGACTGGGATTCGGCACAAGTCTTCCACCTTGCCAACCACTGTGTTTCGAGCGCATGGTATAACTTCAAAAAAAATGATTAGACATAAATTATAGGACACGTTTGTGTTGTGTATTACGTTTTACATGGAGGTACATATACATACATGTATTATTATTCTTTTGTGCCATTAATCAAAGACCCGGTGTCCATGTCTACAAACTGATGTAATGTGTAGTGCTAACTTGGATTCTTTTTGCTGTGATGTGTAGTGCTCTGTATTTTGGATTTCACCGTGCTGTAATGTGTAGTGCTATTTTGGATTCCTTTGTCCATGCAGAAATACATCCATGAAGTGGGTGTATATTCTTCCTCACTTCTGTTTTGTTCTTTTGTTTTTGGGTTTGTTTCCTCCCATATTGTGTGTGATATATAATTTGTCGCTTGGTATTTATAGGTATTTTGTTTTATTACTGTCGCCCATTTCATATATTTGCGTGGGGGTTTACACTTTTAGTGTATTTACTTTGTATTTGTACTTTTAATTATCATTCGTGTTTACAATTCTCATATTTGTTATATCCGATATCAAAATGCAACTTAAAATAGGATTTTGGAACATTAATGGTCTGCCATCAAAAATTAATAATCCCCAAAATTTATCTGATTTGCAAAGATCTGTTTCGCATTTAGACATTATATGTTTCCTTGAGACTTGGACCTCGTATGAACAGGAAACTCTAAGAAACTTTAAAGAGGCATTGAGCGGTTAACATGGCTATATTTTCAGTTGAAAAGGGAGTAGTCGCGTTAGACATTTTCCAAGGGGTGGGTGCGCAATTTATGTTAAGGAAGAACTAAAGCATGGGATAAATATTCTTGATACACAAGATGGGGACAAAATATGGTTTCAATTAAAAAAGTCCGTCTTTAGATAGACACCCTTCTGATATGTATATCGCATCAGTTTACATACCTCCCCAAAACTCTCCTATTTGGCATAAAAAGGATTATAACCCCTTTGATGAGCTAGAAAAGGATATACTTAAGTATAAAAACCTCGGAGATATTCTTTTAGGCGGTGACTTCAATGCGCGTACAAATAAACTAAATGATATATTTTCCTGTCCAGAAATAAATGCAGACATGCCTTTCCCCTGCCTAAAAAGCCATAAGTCAAATAATGTTTTTCTTAAGTTCCGAAACAATAAAGACGCTAAAGTAAATTCATGGGGTAAGAACTTAATCCAGCTGTGTAATGCCAGCGATATTTGCATTGTTAATGGCAGATCTGTCGGAGATATGATTGGTAACTACACATGTATTAACCACATGGGGTGTAGCACTGTTGATTATATACTTACTAATATAGCTCTGTTTGATCAAGTAAGTATTATCATTTAAAGTTTCGCCCCTAACATACCTCTCTGATCACTGTTTAATATTCACAGAAATAAATGTCACAGCTGCACAAACTAGTACTTACCCTGGTGCTAACTCCAATTGTAATACTAACTAGTCCATTTGTCATAATACTATGGCCCCGGTGACCCACTCACCCCAGTCTCACAGTGTTAATGTCAACAAGAAAAGGAATAAAAAAGCCCTAAAATTCATTTGGAAACCGCAATCGGATGTAGCTTTCTCCGATGAACTGAGAAAACCAGCTATGCGTTTTCAAGTTAATCAGTTTATGATGAAACACTATGACCAAAGTCCGTCCGATATACAAAATGCAACGACTGACCTGAGTGATATTCTGTTAAATGCTGCCAGGTCTTGTGTCAAACTTGTTAAACCAAAACGTAACCAAAGGAAAAACAAATGGTTCGACCGGGACTGTGATAGGCTTAGATCTGATATGCTGTCTGCTCAACGTGCTTTCAATAAAAACCCATTCGACACTCATCTTCGTCAGGTATATTACGCAAGAAAAAAAACTCATTAAATTCAAAAGTCGCCAAACTAAAAGTACTATTTTAACAAAACTCAATGATTTAGAATCAACTAACCCCAAAGAATATTGGAATCTAGTTAATTCTCTACTTTATGACGAGAAGAAAAATGAAAGTAGCGATATTCCAGTAGATACTTGGCAACAGCATTTTACCTCTTTATTTAAAAATAAAAATAACTCTGATGATAAAGATATCGACAACCGCATCAATAATCTCCACCATACCTCAACAATAAATGACAAACTAAATGGGGAAATCACGGCGAAAGAAGTACGCGAAGCCTTTAAGAAACTCAAGAAAAATAAATCTAATGGCCCCGATCTTATCCTAAATGAAATGCTGATTGTATCCCAAGACTTAATGATAGATAATTACTTAAAACTTTTCAATTTAATTTTATGCACAGGAATATTCCCTACGGTTTGGCAAGATTCCTACATAACACCCATATACAAAAAGGGTCCTGTACTAGAACCGGGAAACTACAGGGGTATAGCACTTGCAAGCTGTCTAAGCAAATCTTTCCTGTCTATTATAAACGCCCGAATATCTAACTATTTGGAAGAGAATGACATCCTTGATCAGGCCCAATTTGGATTTCGCCGGGGCCACAGGACTTCTGATAACATTTTGATTCTTAAAACAATAATTAGTAAGTTTAAAAACATGAAAAAAAATATTTTCCTGTGCTTTGTTGATTTTGGTAAGGCATTTGACACAATATGGAGAAAGGGACTATTTTTCAAACTATTAAATAATAACATAAATGGCAATATATTAAATCTACTAACCTCAATATATGACAAAACCAATTATATCGTTAAAACTCGCGAGGGTCTTTCAGAGCCTATCAATTCTTGCATGGGGGTTAAACAGGGTTGTGTTCTTAGCCCAACCTTGTTTAACATCTATGTCAATGACCTCCAATCATATCTGAAAGTTCCTGATGTTTATGCCCCTACACTCCATAATATTACTGTACCCCATTTACTTTTTGCTGATGATCTCGTACTTTTATCCACCTCCGCCAATGGAATTCAAAATAGTCTTCAACATCTTGAGAAGTTTTGCGATGACTGGAAATTGAACCTCAATACAGATAAATCTAAAATTATGTTGTTTATAAATAACCCTAAGCTAAAGAAAAACATTTCTACCAAATATTTTTTCCGTGATTTCAACCTTGAAGTTGTACAATCTTACACCTATCTGGGAATCAAGATATGCAATAATTCATCCTTCAAACTAGCAGTCTCGGACCTTGTAAAAAAAGCTAAACGTGCTTGGTTTAGTTTAAGGAGTAAAGTTGGCCTATATTCCTCTCACCATGTCCCTATTGATGTGTTAATAAAACTCTATAATGCTGTTGTGAAACCGATTAGTACCTATGGTAGCGAGGTATGGGGGAGTGAACTTGTACATAGCAAAACATTTAATGTGTCTAAATAGAGCAAAGTTGAGCACAATAAACTCACCACAAATGCATGTAAATCTATATTATCACAGCCACCAAGAACCACTAATATAGGGTGTCTAGCTGAAGTAGGCTTGTTTCCACTTCAGCTCGACATCTATAAAAGCATGCTGCTGTATTATAAAAGACTTCTCGCATTGCAAAGCACCATAAACACTACCCACCCCCTCCTCGTTGCAGCACTTAAGGCGGATGCCGAAATTGCTAAATCTAACTTTAAAATGTCTTGGCTAGCTTCCATTACCGAGATACTGCACTATTTTGACATAGATAAAAATCAATTAACAAAACCTAAATTACAAATGTCACTTGAAACTAAATTTAACTCACTGCTAACAAATGCATGTTCTCCACTCAATGATAATCATCACAAATTAAGAACTTATACGCTAGTTAAAACCTCAATCGCAAACCCTCCAGACTATCTTTTCTCTGTTCCTAACAAACACCACAGAAGTGCCATGTCATCTCTCCGACTAAGTTCACATCAGCTAGAGATAGAAAGAGGGAGGTACAAAAATATACCCGTTCCACAAAGGTTATGTAACCAGTGTACCCTTTCTGTTGTAGAAGATGAAAAACACTTCCTACTTGAATGCACAAAATACGAAAATCTTCGGAAACAAATTGTCTACCCAATTATCTCCCAAAATAGCCTACAGTTCTCTTTCATCAATCTATTTAACCCCCCAAGTTGTATATCTCGCGAAATCTGCCGTTTTGTGTTTTCTGCTCTTAACCTAAGAAATGTCACGTGACAGTACCTTTCCTGATATATATATATATATATATATATATATCACTAAATATATTTGAATGCTCTAAGATATTCTACATGTATCCGCATATATTCTAGTCGTGCTTATTTTTTCTTTCTTGTTTGTTGTAAACGTACCTTCAAAAGTACATTGTAATATTGAATTGGGTATTATGCTCGATTTAAACATCTTTACATACAGCCCTTGAATCAGTAGTGAACAAGTCAACGTTTATTTGTTTATGTTCTAATGTGATTTTCTTTCATTTTTGATAATTGTATGCTGCTCCACGTGGGCGTTTTTATGCAATAAACTTATCTATCTATATCGTTATGTTTTATCAAGCCCCCCCCCCAACCGATAGTGCTTCCTACCATATATTCTGTATTATCCCCGGCTATTATATTTATATATCTTTAAATCTTTGAGTACACGATATTCGATTACTGTACACAATAAAAATGATGGCCATCAAAATATATAACAATAGTAGTCATGTTTTGTATTCTTAATTACCCCCCCCCCCCCACACACACACACAAACACACACACACGTCTAATCAAGGCTAAACGGATAATAATTGAACGACTTGAAATACATAACAACATGGCTCGTCCTGAAATGAAGTGAAATCTGGTTTAACATCTTACTTTTCTGGTCCTAAACTGGGCCAATGAAAACGGGCATACGCCATACAGTGAGTTATGAGGGAAATTTTTCCCTGACAGCGGAACAGCGGCCTACTCCTATATCGAATTCCAACGGCCAAGGGATCTGTGCTGTGCACGCCAATATGTACACGTGACCTCGGTTTTTCGTCCCATCCGAACGTTGAGACAGCTGTCCTTGTCAGCATCACTGATGGGGAAACCACGCGGGAAATCTGGATGAAATGTCTCGGCCAATGTAGGGATCAAACACCCGACCTCCAGTCTAGCGAGACAGCGTCTTACCCACTTAGCCACGTTATCCCCCGTGGCTTTTCCTCTTTCTAGAATACTATTATTAGTGAGGAGTAGTGAGATATAATAACTTGAACATTATAAGAAGGTATAGTTATACTTTATATTTGTCTATTGAAAGAAGATGTTGTATATTTTAAGAAGATATAGTTTCTACTTGATATTACGTGTTAATAATCCCAGACAAGTAGGACGTTAAACCCTATTTCCTGTCCTTTTAGTTACCATACATACTACCAACATACTGATATAATAATAACATAATAATATAGGAAACAGTACACTAATTGTTGTACAACTATTTGTTACATTTCAGAAACATCTATTAGGCACCATAGAGAGATTATTCGAACCATAGATTATCTTGTAACTCATCATCCAGAGAAAGTAAGACAACTGGTAGAATTACTGAAAGATAAAGATGTTATAAATGATGATGACAGTAAGCGGATTATCATGTATATAGATAAAGATGATATCAAGAAAACGGCACAGATTTTATCAAGTAGATTAACTTATAGTCCCAATTCATGTCAATATCTTATAGAAAGTGTTAAACAGTTGGTTTTATCAGGTGTAGAAGCCATCTCAGATAAAGGCGAGTATTGATCCTAGTTCTTCTATTAATATAATAGACATGTTGATATTGACATACTTTATGTCATTCGGACATTATTATAGATTACTATATGTCATATCAAGACTAAATATAATTGATCTGAATAATATCTATATGTTTCCACACGTTATTATCAAACATTGGGTGAAGCAACTGGAAATGCTAACTGAGTTGTTTACATCCCTAAGTAGAATTTATAAAGAATATTCTATAGAGATAATTATTCGTTCATCTAAAAAAATGTATAAAGAAATTTTCATTACTTATGAACATATTTAACTCGAATGATTTAAAAAGTAATCAGTACGCATCTGGTGCAATGACGCATCTAACTGCGAATACAAAGTGTAGCCGCGATTGTTCAGTGAGTAAGACATATTAATATTCCTATATTCTTTGGTTAATAAAATATCAACATGAATTTCAGCACACAATTAAAGTAACTTAGTTCAAAGCTTAATAGTAGATAAGCTCCAAATGGATATTGGAATTGACATAAATTTTTTTTTCAAAATATTCAAATACAGGTAAATAGGTCTGTCCTTAAGGATGTGATCTAAAGTCGATCTCCTTATGACAGATTTGTAGAAAGGTTACCCTAACTGACGTGTATGGATGTATATATCCCCATGCATTACCTAGGTCATAAATCCTATAAATCTACCGTCTATACAAACAACGTATTTCAAATTTGTAAGATAAACGGTACCAAAACACTCCAAGTCTGAAGACGGTATTGCTGCCTTAAAACGTACAAAAACACTCTAAGTCTGAAGGCGGTATTGCTGTTCTACAACATAATGTAAACTGAATGTACTCTTCAAATACAATATTTTCTAGTCCAGAAATTATCTTCTTGGCATCGAAACGTTGATGCAGCACCCACCACTGCCACACCACCATCACCTACTAACTCCACACATACTGTTAGACATTACTAATGACCATTCATATTGATTACAGGAGACGTTGATTTATTCTATAACTACATACAAATACAAGCAAATATCATTGAATACAGCCATTGAATACAGCCATTGAATAACCTATGGTTGTATTCAATGGCCATTGAATAACCTATAGTTGTATTCAATGGCTTGAGCAGGGACTACTTTTTCCGGAATGACGTCAATTCCAGAATGACGTTATATTGTAATGACGTCATTACTTGGTAACCACCAAAGCCCTGTATATACGGCTTTGGTAACCACCAATTTAGTAAAACAAAAATGGCAAAACCTATGATTAATTTTGAAGTTATTGGGGATGATTGTTTGGAAAATATGTCTACATTAGAAGAAAATGACATCCAAAACAATAGTTTTCATTAATTTGCATATTTTGGGGAAATTACTAAAACCTTTGGGGAACTATTTTTTATTGGTGTATGTTCTATAATTGAATAACTTTTCAGGAAGGTGTGATACGGTCTTAGAAATTAGCAGTTTTCATGTAGCTATAGAGTAAAACAGAACTCAATCACCATTGAATTTGTAATTATTTGCTTGCATTTGCATGTAGTTATAGAATAAATACAGAACCCAATGACCATTGAATACCGCTCGGGTTATTCAATGGTTCACTCGAGTGTATCCCTGCCGCATTCCACTCGCTATCGCTTGTGGAATACTTGCGCAGGGATACACTCTCTTGAACCATTGAATAACCCGAGCGGTATTCAATGGTCATTGGGTTCTATCTATATATTGACACCGCTGGGAACTAAGTCAGGTTTAATGCGGTTTCTTGAAGAACACAAGAAAGCCCTAAAAAAGCTAGAGACGGAGAATATATCGACCGGTTTTAGTGCCCACACCTCACAAAGTATAAGGTCATCGCCAGATTAACATTATTACAATGGCCAAAAGAAAACCTACAAGGTTCTCACGTATAAAAAAACCCGAATAACTCTGAATGTATATTAAAGATATTCTTGCTGGTGTATGGAATTTGTATGAAAATTATTAAAACCCTCTTTACCCATGAATAATGGGAGGTCAGGGTGAAAATAGGTCCACCATCTTGAATTTTACCCTTTCCACCAATGATTCAGGTGACTACCTACATTTTGTTTTACTCCCACAGGTGTCCCTGTCATGAAGCAAGGGTTAATATGACGGGAAAAAACATAACAAAACAAGACTCGAAATGTCTATCGAAGCACTGACTGATAACCAATAAAGGGTTTGAGGAACGGGACTTACTTATGAAGAACTAATGGCCATTATTTCAAATTAAATCTTGAATTTGTTGGATTAACACACCGCGGTAGAATTGATAACATTTGATCGAGTTATATCTTTATTTGGCTTACATATAATTTATATGTTCTATTGATTATAATTAATTTAATTTTCTATTATATAAACTGTTATTGTAGTGTTTCTAAATGCATCTTTAATAATAAAAATCACCAAACCGTATTATATTAAATCGTGTTGCAATGACACCCCAAACTACGAATACAATGTGTAGCCACAGTTGATCTGTGAGTAAGGCTTAGGCTGCAGTTGTTAATGGATTTCTATCAGTTTTTTTTGATCAGTTTTATGTTTGTGCATTAGGACTCTTCTTAGATGTTAGTATATTTGTGTTAACGATATTTTATGTATATATTTTTTTTTAAAAAATATTATGAAATAGAAACTACACAAGGTTACTTCTTACAATCAACTAAATTAGAAATAAAATCAACTAAATTAGGAATAAAATCGCCAAGTTTCAGCCAAAGTTTTGATCAAATTAGAACCAGCAAGTATTTATAAAATCGTAAAGAAGAAATACTTTTCATGACGTTATTGATAAATAAGTGAAAGGATATCGTTTCGTAAATGTCTATTTTGGGCGAATGTTTGCTGCCTGCATTTCTAGGTAATCTTAATAGTAGAATACTATTATTAGTGAGGAGTACATTAAAAGAAGATATAGTTATACTTTATATTTGAGTACTGAAAGAAGTTATAGTTAGGGTTTCACACTGCGTAGCTTGTGTGAAACACTATTGTTTTTGTTAAAATTATTAGGGTTTCACACTGCGAAGCTTGTGTGAAACACAATTGTTTTTGTTAAAATTATTATTATTATTATTATTCTTCTTTTGTTTTGAGTAGATCTCAGCAACTGCTTGTCGCATCGTTACGATGTCTTCGGTTTTGTTGGGAAAGTGGGTGTGACTTAGAGGATAAAGCTATTTTGAACGTTCTGCGACAATGCGAAATGCCCGAAATCACCGAAGTTATCGTTTTTAAAAATATTGCAGTAATTTTAACAATAATCATGGGATTTTAACTTTCGATACATTTTGGCATAGCCGGAGACAGGGCACATAGCTACGCTACTTTCGATTTTTGATTTTCGGTAAATCTTCGAAGATATTAAGCGCCAAATTTTGAAAATTTAAAATTTTACAAAAAACTTTTTTATTTATGAGTATTTTTTAGTCGTGTTGTACACAGAATTAAAGAGTCATCTGACTTGCGCAAAAATGTTAAAAATTTTTGTCTCAGTAATTTTCCTTGGCCGCCATTGGCTAATTCAGTATTTCAGTCCTAGATTATTTTTTTATTGTTCGATTTGTATAAAACAAACTTTATATGCTTCGTTGTCTCAATTGTCATTTTTTTTGTTACCGATAGTGTTATCTGTCGGCACCGGAAGTGGCATAATTTTACCAAAAACTACAATTTTGACAGTTTTTTACGATCTTCAAAAACAAATATTATTTTTTTGAAAAATTATATGACTCAAAGAGTGTGTCCTTTCAAGGCGCAAAAAATGGCGGAAGCAGTTTTTTTAATTTCTATTTCATTTTCTAGCAAATTGGATTAAGGGGTGAAAAAAGGCGTAAAATTGACCTATTTACAACCCATTCAGGCTTTTCAGATTTTAAAATATTTTTACATAACTTTTATAAACTTGTAGCTATAATCCATACGAAGAGAATGTATGTAAAAATTAGTTTGTAATATAAGCAGTTGCCGAGAAAAGGGCAGTTTTGCATAAGTCACTGTTTTCGCAATTTTGCCTGTAAAATAGTCAATTATTAATGGATATTCACAAAAGTGACATCATTTGATTCAAAAAGCAAGTGTGCGTTATATCATGTTGATTACTATTTCAAATTGACACCGGAAGTGACGTCATTTAGTCAAAAACTCAATTTTTAACTTTTGAAATCGATATTCTTTTTCAACCAAGAATTATGTCACATATAATAATAAAATCAACTTTTGGTTTAAATTCACATATTAACAAAACTCATACGGTCAAAAAGATATCATAAGATTGTTTCTAACTTGTTCGGTTGCCGAGATATAGGGGATTTTCTAAAAGTCACTTTTGAAGGTTTTTGGCCCATAAAAGTGTCAATTATTATTCGATTTTCATAAAATTTTCACCCTTTGAAGCCTAATGTCATAGACGATGTTATAAAACTAATTTAACGTTTTCATTATCACCGGAAGTAACGTCATTTTGGCAAAAACTGTATTTTAAGCCTTCAAAACAGATATTTTATTCAAATGAGTCTGATTTGTAATGTTTATACAATTATGATATTTGATTCCAATCAACAAATAGATTAAACCCATACGGTCATATAAATACCAAAAAATGGTTTCTAACTTGTACGGTTGCCGAGAAATAGACGATTTTCTACACGTCACTTTTCAAGGTTTTTGGTCTATAAAAGTGACAATTATTATTCGATTTACATAAAATTTTCACCATGAGATGCCTTATGCCATTTCTGATTTCATAAAACTAATGGAACATTTACATTATCACCGGAAGTACTGTAATTTTGTCAGGATCAATTACATGTAACAAATGTATAAAATGAAATGATATTGCTGGATTTGTTTGTTTCTGTTTCCATTTTATTTGATGTGTGCAATGCTTATGTGGAAACCTGTATATTGGTTTCATTGATACCGGAAGTGACATGTGTTCAAGGGTAACGTGGCACCGAAAGTGACACAAGTTCAAGTGTAACATGGCACCAGTGAAACCCGTCATTCCTGCATGCAGGTCTAGTTAGGGTTTCACACTGCGTAGCTTGTGTGAAACACTATTGTTTTTGTTAAAATTATTATTCTTATTATTAGGCTTTCAGACTTTCGTCTGAAAGCCTATTGAGATTACTAAAATTATTAGGCTTTCAGACTTTCGTCTGAAAGCCTATTGAGATTACTAAAATTATTATTAGGGTTTCACACTGCGTAGCTTGTGTGAAACACTATTGTTTTTGTTAAAATTATTATTCTTATTAGGCTTTCAGACTTTCGTCTGAAAGCCTATTGTGATTACTAAAATTATTATTTATTAAGCTTTCATATGTATTACATATGAAAGCTTATTGTTTCTGTTAAGATTAATATTATTAAGCTTTCATATTACATATGAAAGCTTATTGTTTCTGTTAAGATTATTATTATTTTTTTTTTTGTGTATTTTCTGCAAATCGGATTTCTCAGAATCTAACCATGGGATCTTTCGGAAACTTTGACCTACCCCCCCAAAAATGGGGTGCGAACGTTGTTTAAATATATTTTCAAAACGTTTTACGAATCCGAAATCACCGAATTTTACGAACGAAAAAACTGACAATGCATAGTCGTAACTTTGTTATTTTTTGACCGATTTTACTAATTCTTTTTTCTTTGAATACCTTGAAAAAAATCATTTTCATCTGCAGTTTCACATTTTCGAATTTCGAAAATTCGTCGCTGTGATTTCGAACCGGAAGTTTAGACCAATTTGACAACTTCTTTAATAGTTGTGCGATTTTCATGAAATTTAGTATACAAGTAGATCTCACCGATGTGACTTCAAAAATATAATTAGAAATTTTCTAAATTATCTCCCCTTGGTGAAATTAAGGATCAAAGTTTTCAAAAAAATCGTCGAAATATAGGTCAGAATGACCTAATTTTTTTTTTTTGATACTAGACAAGGAATTATTGATTCGTACACAAAATATGGAGTTTGTCGATCGAACCGGAAGTGCCACCATCTTTAAACGTGAAAAATCAAAAAGGCTTTTTTGCTATTTTACTTACAGACTCGGGAGTTATATTTTCAGAATCCTTGAAGGAATGCCTAAAAATCTGTCGGATCCGAATTTTGATTTTGGTCACGTGATGGTCACTATTTTGAATTAAAAATGAAAAATAGAAGCAATTTGACGGACCGGGACTTTGGAATACAATAACTCTCTTTCTAATTAAGCTAGAATGTTCAAACTTGGTGTAGACGTTCACTAGGTCAATGTCATGATTGAGTTCAAAGATGAGCATTTTCTGCTTAGGGTAAGCAGAGATAAGTATGCTGATTTGTTGATTCTTTAGGGCACGATATCTTCGGTTATAATGAAGGGAGGGCGGTGAAACTTTTGTCAATAGAGAGTGTAATAGCTAGCCTGTTGTTTGAAATCATTGTATCATTTTATTAAATATCAGGGATAGCCGAAAAAAAGAGATTGAAAATCCAAAAAGTCGTATTTTTACATTTTGGAGCATGTTTAGAGGTCTTTCTCGTAAAGTCAACATACTATTTTTTGGGAACTTCTTCTACAAAGAGTCTTATTGGTAGTCTTTTATATGAAACCATCGATCAACAGTCCAACATATCAGGAGTAGAAGAACAAAAGGATCGAACATTGAAAACGGCACCATTTCATTGTTGAGCGAAACATGCAGTGTGGGTGACTACAATCTACGCATTTAGTCGTCGTATAGAGCTTATTCAACAGTATCGAATTCCAACTGCTTAGGGATATTTTACGTGCACTCCAATGTGTACAAGGGACCTTGGTGTTTCGTCCCATCCGATGGACTAGACAGCTGTGCTTGTCAGGCCCTCCGTTCTGCCTCACTGACAAGGGGAACCACGCCGGGAAATCGAGATGAACTTTCTCCGTGCAGAACTTTCAATTCAGGCAAAACGTTTATTGCATACGATTAAGCTGGTCAGTTGGAGCTTATTTTCAAAAGTTTTGTAATAATGGGTTGGTAATTAAAGTACCGTGCACATTAAACTGTTAAAACAAAAAATTTCGCCCGGTTGAAATGTTTCTTGCTATAAGTCAGCAATTTTCCGAATTCAGGGAGGCTGAATGGTTAGCATGTGCGCGCTGTATCGTAACGTCTGTCATTGAGCTAACGGGCGTCGTTTCGATCTCCTGGTTTGCAAGTGACATGGTGTATGATGTACAACCTCGTGGGTTTTCTCCGTGTTCTTCGGTTTCCTCCCAACCGCTAAAAACCCGTACGCACAAGGGGAGTTTTTAAATAAAATTAAAAAACATATGTTAGTCCCGAAATGACCCAGTTTGTGTCGAATGGACGTTAGGCCGCATTTATCTCTTTCTCTTTTATTTTTAAAGTTTTGTAATAAGCGGTTGGTAATCAAAGCTACTGTAAAAGTGATGAAACAGAAAATTTGGCCCGGTTGTAATGTTTCTCACTTTAAAGTCAGCAATTTGTCGATTTTAAGGGGCAAACGTTTATTGCGAACGATTAAGCTGGTCAGAGGGAGCTTGTTTTTAAAAGTTTTGTAATATTCGGTTGATAACTAAAGGTACCGTGCAAATTAAACTGTTAAAATAGAAAATTTGGCCCGGTTGAAATGTTTCTCGCTGTAGGTCAGCAATTTGCCGACTTTAGGGAGGTTGCGTGGCTGAATGGTTAGCACGTGCGCTCTGTATCATAACGTCTGTCATTGAGTCAACTGGCGTTGTTTCGATTTCTTGGTTGTACGTGACAAGGAGTATGGTCGCCTGTCCAACCTCGTAGGCCGTAACGCCGCTGCCCGGGTAAAATTTCCCTCATTTCACACTTTATGGCGTATGCCCGTCTTCATTAGCCCATTGTAGGAGCAAAACAGTAGGACGTTACACCCATTCAATTTCATTTCATTTTCTCTATGTTGCTTATTTATTATAGTGGATAAAGATTTTTCTGGTTCTAACAATTATTTAATTTCTGCATAGAAATCTTGCTTTGGCCAGTTTTTTTATTGCAGAGTGCCATTCTTGTATATTGCAGTCTATGACCCTTTGTTTAAAACATGCTTAAGAAGTCGTCACGATTTCCTACTTATAACCAAACATATTGGAAACCATAATTATATAACATATCTTGGAAGCCCGATTACAGCTATACAAGTTTCAGTTATTTCCCTTTAGTTTAAAGATTATTTTTTTGCCCGGGTGCAATGTTTCTCACTACATTTAAATTTGTAACTTTGTGAGTTTTTGACCGATTTTGATATTATGTCTTTATAATTTTCCAAATCTACATATTTAACGTACATATTCAAACAGTTGAGTTCAACCTGTTTTAGTTTTGTTCAAAGTTATTTCATTTAATTTTTCGATGTTTTCTTACCATTTTCATTTCATTTTTCTGAAAGTTTTGAAGTGGGAAGTCATCCCGATTACAGCAACACAAGTATCAGTTATTTCCCTTTAGTTTTCAGATTACTCAATGTTTCATACTATATTTAGACTTGTAACTTCGCGAGTTTTAGACCAATTTTAATAGTTTGTTATTCTTATCCTTTTATTTGAGATACTTGATATAATCGATGACACGTGACGATGAATATGAAAGCTTTCATATCTGCATGGGACAGTAGCAGATCTAGTTATTATTTTTTTTTTTTGTGTTTTATCCACAAATCGGATTTCTCAGAATCTAACCATAGGATCGTTCTGAAACTTTTACCTATCCTCCCAAAAATGGGTGGTGGCTGTTGATTAAATATATTTTCAAAACGTTTTACGTATCCGAAATCACCGAATTTTACGAACGAATGCATTTGACCTACAATGCTGTAACTTTGTGACTATTTGACCTATTTTACTAAATCTTTTTTCTTTGAGTACCTTGAGACAATTACTATAAATCTGCAGTTTCAGATTTTCGAATTTCGAAAATTCGTCGCTGTGATTTCGAACCGGAAGTTTAGACCAATTTGACAACTTCTTTAATAGTTGTACGATTTTCATGAAATTTAGTATCTAACTAGATCTTACCGACGTGACTTCAAAAATATAATTAGAAATTTTCTAAATTATCTCCCCTTGACGAAATTAAGGATCGAAATTTTCAAAAAAATCGTCGAAATATAGGTCAGAATGACCTGATTTTTTTTTTGGATACTAGATAAGTAATTACTGATTTGTACGCAAAATATGGAGTTTGTCGATCGAACCGGAAGTGCCGCCATATTTAAAAGTGAAAAATCAATAAGGCTTTTTTGCTATTTTACTTACAGACTCGGGAGTTATATTTTCTGAATCCTTGATGGAAGGCCTAAAAAATGTCGCGAATAGAATTTTGATTTCGGTCACGTGATGGTCACCATTTTGAATTGAAAATGAAAAATAGAAGCAATTTGAAGGGTCGGGACTTTGGAACACAATTATTCTCCTTCTAATTAAGCTAGAATATTCAAACTTGGTGTAGACGTTCACTAGGTCAATGTTATGATTGAGTTTAAAGATGAGCATTTTCTGCTTAGGGTAAGCAGAGATAAGCATGCTGATTTGTTGATTCTTTAGGGCACGATAACTTCGGTTATAATGAAGCGAGGGCGGTGAAACTTTTGTCAATACAGAGTCTAATAGCTAGCCTGCTGTGTGAAATCATTGTATTATTTTTTCTAAATATCAGGGATAGCCGAAAAAAGAGATTGAAAATCCAAAAAGTCGTATTTTTACAATTTAGAGCATGTTTAGAGGTCTTTCTCGTAAAGTCAACATAATATTTTTAGGGAACTTCTTCTACAAAGAGTCTTATTGGTAGTCTTTTATATGAAACCAACGATCAACAGTCCAACATATCAGGAGTAGAAGAACAAAAGGATCGAACATTGAAAACGGCACCCTTTCATTGTTAAGCGAAACATGCAGTGTGGGTGACTACAATCTACACATTTAGTCATCGTATAGAGCTTATTCAACAGTATCGAATTCCAGCTGCTTAGGGATATTTTACGTGCACTCCAATGTGTACACGAGACCTTGGTTTTTCGTCCCATCCGAATGACTAGACAGCTGTGCTTGTCAGGCCCTCCGTTCTGCCTCACTGACAAGGGGAACCACGCCGGGAAATCGAGATGAACTTTCTCCGTGCAGAACTTTCAATTCAGGCGAAAACGTTTATTGCATACGATTAAGCTGGTCAGTTGGAGTTTATTTTCAAAAGTTTTGTAATAATCGGTTGGTAATTAAAGTACCGTGCACATTAAACTGTTAAAACAGAAAATTTCGCCCGGTTGAAATGTTTCTTGCTATAAGTCAGCAATTTTCTGAATTCAGGGAGGCTGAATGGCTGAATGGTTAGCATGTGCACACTGTATCGTAACGTCTGTCATTAAGTCAACGGGCGTCGTTTCGATCTCCAGGTTGCACGTGACATGAAGTCCAACCTCGAGGGTTTTCTCCGTGTCCTTCGGTTTCCTCCCAACGGCTAAAGACCTGTAAGCTCAAGGGGAGTTTTTAAATAAAATTAAAAACATATGTTAGTCCCGAAATGACCTAGTTTGTGTCGAATGGACATTAGGCCGCATTTCTCTCTTTCTCTTTTATTTTTAAAGTTTTGTAATAATCGGTTGGTAATCAAAGGTACTGTAAAAGTGATAAAACAGAAAATTTCGCCCGGTTGTAATGTTTCTCACTTTAAAGTCAGCAATTTGCCGATTTTAAGGGGCAAACGTTTATTGCGAACGCTTAAGCTTGTCAGGGGGAGCTTATTTTTAAAAGTTTTGTAATATTCGGTTGATAACTAAAGGTACCGTGCAAATTAAACTGTTACAATAGAAAATTTGGCCCGGTTGAAATGTTTCTCGCTGTAGGTCAGCAATTTGCCGATTTTAGGGAGGTTGCGTGGTTGAATGGTTAGCACGTGCGCTCTGTATCATAACGTCTGTCATTGAGTCAACTGGCGTTGTTTCGATTTCTTGGTTGTACGTGACAAGGAGTATGGTCGCCTGTCCAACCTCGTAGGCCGTAACCGCCGCTGCCCGGGTAAAATGTCCCTCATTGCACACTTTATGGCATATGCCCGTCTTCATTAGCCCATTTTAGGAGCAGAACTGTCGGACGTTAAACCCCATTCAATTTCATTTCATTTTCTCTATGTTGCTTATTTATTATAGTGGATAAATATTTTTCTGGTTCTAGCAATTATTTAATTTCTGCATAGAAATCTTGCTTTGGCCAGTTTTTTTATTGCAGAGTGCCATTCTTGTTTAAACAAACATGATCCTTTGTTTAAAACATGCTTAAGAAGTCGTCACGATTTCCTACTTATAACCAAACATATTGGAAATATTAGTCTGGCACTATTAAATCCTAATTTTATTGGTCTTATTTAAAATTAAACTTTCATTTAACTATGAACAACCCTTAACGTGTCTCTTTAAAACTATTAAGTACTCTAAAACAGTAGCTCAACCTTTTGACCTAAACTCATTAATTTACCATTTTGTTGTGAGCGACTTCTTATTCTTCCTATATGACATATTGCACGTGTCTGATTTCAAAGGGGGGTTGGGTGGCTGAATGGTTAGCACGCGCGCCTGTCATTGAGTTAACTAGCGTGTTTTCGAATGCCCGGTTGTACGTGACAAGGAGTAAGGTCGCCTGTCCAACCTGCCATTTTTATTTTTTTTCCCGCCATTTTCATTTCATTTTCTCATCCGTCTCATTACAGTAATACAAGTTTCAGTTATTTCCCTTTAGTTTTCAGATTATTGTTATGCCTGGGTGCAATGTTTCATACTATATTTAGACTTGTAACTTCGCGAGTTTTTGACCAATTTTAATAATTTTTTCTTCTTATCCTTTTATTTAGGATACTTGATACAATCAATGACACGTGACGATGAATATGAAAGCTTTCATATCTGCATGGGACAGTAGCAGATCTAGTTATTATTATTTTTTTTTTCGCCGGAGCCTATTTCTCAGTGCCTGTAACAGATACCGATCTGGGACCTAATTCTCTATCTGGAAACCATGTGTTGGCTACTTGATAAACTATATTTGAAACTTCTGCGCAGACCGGAAGTGGTCGAATTTCGTGCGGTGTCAAAAAATCAAAAAACGGCCGTAGATTCGTCAATTCTGTACCTATTTTCATACAAATGACATTTTCGGAAACCCTGAGTCTTTTCTCGGACGATAGCAGTTGAAAATTTCGATATTTCGAAACTTCATCGCTGACTTCTTGCAATCGAAAAATGAAAAATGTTGTTTGAGAGACAATTTTTGTTATTTTTCAAAATTTTGAAATTTGACCTACATTTTTGGATACCTGAAGTCAATCCGATTCCAGTAATATAAGTTTCATTCAGAGTTATCGCCCTTTATTTTTCGATTTTTTTCGAATTTTCTACCCATTTTGCGAGCTCGGGTTTCGTTTTATGGCCGAATTGACGTTTCTGAAATTTCTGAGGCATGAAGCCAAATGACCATTGCAAGGAATAAAGCAATTTCAACAATAATCTGTACACCGGAAGTGGTCGAAATAATGTCCGATATTTTGAAAAAAATGCAAAAAATGGGTATTTTGGGGAAAAACGCGACTTCTCCGTCCGATATCAATGGATTAAACAAATTAGGGTACCATTGGACTGCACTAGTATTGTGCTATCGTATGATACCCAATTTGTACGGATACGACGAGCAGGAAGCAAAATATGGCACGCTGAAAATCAAGTATTTTCTGATTTGGAGCGTTTTTGGACGCCTGTATCTCGAAAACTTAACCGCAACTTTTTTTTAACTTTCTCTATCGAGAGTCCATTCGATAGTCTTGTGAATTATGCCATCCAATAAGACTTTGAAATGTCTGGAATATGATAAAAAAGGGACTGAAAATCAAAAAAAGTCGAAAAATCGTGAAATTTTGGAAAATGCTCTACTATTTTTTTATTTTAAGAGATTTTCAAAAAAAGTTTGTATATTCAGATAGCTGACCTAATTACGATTCTAATGATGTATAATATGTATGTAGTTATTGAAATTTAATTTTCGATATTTTAATTTTTTTGCATTTTTGGCACTTTTGAACATAGGATTTCTCAGAGGCATTTTATCTGATCAGATAATGTAATATATCATTACAGAGCCCCGTGGCTATTTTAGTGCCCAAACCGGCTATTAAAACTATTCCGACAATAATAACCATACCAGAAGTATTCAAAAAATGAAAAAAAAAGGTTAAAACCATTGTCGCAGTTGCGAGAAACTTGATTTCTCCCTTAGGTAATAGCGGACCAAAAGAACTAAAGTGTCGCTGGATAGCCCTATTAATGGACCATCATATGGTATCTAAATAATACGATTTCGATGGTAAGGAAATAAATTATTGTATGCCAAAAATATATTATTTTCCGATTTTTTAACATTCTGGGACGCCCTTTTCTCGAAAACGACGCCGCAGATTTTTCTCAAACTTTTCTTACTCAAAGTCTTATCGGTTGTCTATATAGTGAATCCAAAATGAAATGCATTGAAATAATATAAATGGTCCAAAAATGGCCTCAAACTTTGAAAAAAATTGAAAAATCGTTAAATTTTTGGAAACGCTCTTTAATTTATCTTTTTTTCCAAAACTACTCAATGGATGTTTCTGACACTTCTGGTACAGAAAGTTAATTATCCAAAGAACTTCGTAAAGCTATCACTACAACGATCGTAAAACCGGAAGTAGTCGAAAAAATGTCCGATATTTTGAAAAAAAATAATTTTTTTACGAAAACCTTTTTTATTTATGAATATGTTTTGATGATATTTTACACAATAATTTAGTTTTTCGTACCCAGAAAAATTATTTATTATTCGATTTGTATAAAACAAAGTTCATACGCTCCGTGGTCCCAATTGTAATTTTTTTTTTGTTACGGTGAAATTGGAAGTGACGTAATATTAACAAAAACTACAATTTTGATCGTTCAGTACCACTTTTTAAAAGCAAATATTATTTTTTTTCAAAACTGATATAACTAAAAGGATGCACCCTGCAAAGGTGCACAAAATCCTTAGCTCAGATTTTTTAATTTCAATTTCATTTTCGGGCAATTTCGAATAAAATGTAAAATAAAGTGTAAAATTCAGTTATTTACAATTCATTCAGCGTCTTCATATTTTGAAATATTTATTTGTAATTTTCATAAACTCGTAGCAATAATCCAGACGAAGAGAATGTATGCGCAAATTAGTTTGTAATATGAGCAGTTGCCAAGAGATATGCAATTTTGCATGCATCACTTTTCACGTTATTTTGCCTATAAAAGAGTGAATTATTATTCGATTTGCAATATTTTTTTTCCATTTGATGCTTAATGCCAATTTGGACTAGGTCAAGCCAATTTTACATTTACACTGTGACCGGAAATGACGTCATTTGGGCAAAAACTGTATTTTTAACTTAAAAAAAAAATATTTTATTCAAATGAGTCTGCCTTATAATATTTTTAAAATTATGATATTTGATTCCCATCAACGAATAGAATTAAGCCATACGACCATACGGATACACAAAATGGTTTCTAACTTGTACGGTTACAGAGAAATAGGCGATCTTTTATAAGTCACTTTTCATGGTTTTTGGTCTATAAAAGTGTCAATTATTATTCGATTTTTATCATTTATTTTACCATTTGATGCCTTATGCCATTTATGACTTCTATGAACTAAATTAACATTTTCAATATCTCCGAAAGTAATGTAATTTTTGGAAAAAACGTATTTTTAGCCTTCAAAACAAACATTTTTTTGAAGGGATTTATATTTATTATTCGTTTAACTTTATAACGTCTGACTCTAATGGGCAGTAAGATTGAATCAATACCATCATATTGATATCAAGAAAAGGCTTCTAGCATGTTCCCTTGTCGAATAATAGCCAATTTTCCCAGGGTCACTTTTAAGTTTTATACCTTCTTAATTTCAGTTTAAGGGTTATAGGTTGATTATTTATTGCCCGATATGTATAAAACAAAGTTTGTATTTTGTATGTTGCGAATTTTCGACTTATTTTTCACCTATAAAAATTTCTTTCGGCACCGGAAGTGACGTAATTTTGCCATAATTTACAATTTTGACCGGTCTTTTCGCCAGCAAATATTACTTTTACATATGATAGAAGGTGTCACTGAAGCAAAACAATTAAAGTATAGTTTGGTAGCTCAATGGATCGGCTATGGTATAATGAACTTCCTGTATGATTCCTGAAAGCCGGTTCAGTGCTGCTTGCAGGTCTAGTTATTATTATTATTATTATTCAGATTCCAATTTGAATAGATCTCAGCAACTACGTGTCGCATCGTTACGATCTCTTCGGTTTTACTGGGAAAGTGGGTGTGACTTAGAGGATAAAGCTATTTTGAACGTTCTGCGACAATGCAAAATGTCCGAAATCACCGAAGTTATCGTTTTTGAAAATATTGCAGTAATTTTAACAATAATCATTGGATTTTAACTTTCGATACATTTTGGCATAGCCTGAGACAGGGCACATAGCTACGCTACTTTCGATTTTTGATTTTCGGCAAATCTTCGAAGATATTAGGCGCCAAATTTCGAAAATTTAAAATTTTACAAAATTTTTTTTTATTTATGAATATTTTTTAGTCGTATTGTGCACAGAATTAAAGAGTCATCTGACTAGTGCAAAAATGTTAAAAAAATTTGTCTCAGTAATTTTCCTTGGCCGCCATTGGCTAATTCAGTTTTTCAGTCCTAGATTAATTTTTTATTGACCGATTTGTATAAAACAAAATTCATATGCTTCGTTGTATCAATTGTCATTTTTTTTATTACCAAAAGTGTTATCTGTCGGCACCGGAAGTGGCATAATTTTACCAAAAACTACAATTTTGTCAGTTATTTTCCTACTTCGAAAACAAATATTATTTTTTGGAAAAATTATTTGACTCAAAGAGTGTGCCCTTTCAAGGCCCAAAAAATGTAGGAAGCAGTTTTTTTAATTTCGATTTCACTTTCGAGCAAATTCGATTAAGAGGCTAAAAATGGTGTAAAATTTACCTATTTACAACCTATTCAGGCTTTTCAGATTTTAAAATATTTCTTCGTAACTTTTATAAACTTGTAGCTATAATCCATACGAAGAAAATGTATGTTAAAATTCGTTTGTAATATAAGCAGTTACCAAGAAATGGGCAGTTCTGTACAAGTCACTGTTTTCGTTATTTTGCCTGTAAAATAGTCAATTATTATTGGATTTTTATAAAAGTGACATCATTTGATTCAAAAAGCATTGAGCGTCATATCAAGTTGATTACAATTTAAAATTGACACCGGAAGTGACATCATTTGGTCAAAAACTGCATTTTAAACTTTTTAAATCAATGTTTTATTCAACCAAGAATAACTTAATATGTATTAATAATTTTAACTTTTGGTTTACATTCACATATAAACAAAACTCATATGGTCATATAGATATCATAAAATTGTTTCTAACTTGTTCGGTTGCCGAGAAATAGACGGTTTTCTACAGGTCACTTTTGAAGGTTTCGGGGCCATAAAAGTGTCAATTATTATTAGATTTTCATAAACGTTACACCGTGTTATACCTACTGCCATTTGGGATTTCATTCAAGTAATTTAACATTTTCAGTATCACCAGAAGTAATGTCATTTTGGCAAAAACTGTATTTTTAGCCTTCAAAACAGATATTTTTTTTAAATGAGTCTGATTTGTAATATATTTCAAATTATGATATTTAATCCGAATCAACAAATCGATTGAACCCATACGATCATATAGATACCAAAAAATAGTTTTTATCATGTACGGTTGCCGAGAAATAGACGATTTTCTACAAGTCACTTTTCAAAGTTTTTGGTCTATAAAAGTGGCAATTCTTATTCGATCTACATACTATTTTCGCTATATGATGCCTTATGCCATTTCTGATTTCATAAAACTAATTGAACATTTTCATTATCACCGGAAGTAATGACATTTTTCCAGGATCACTTACAAGTAACACACATATATATATATATATATTGTGTCGGCATACCTTTTATCTTTTCATCGTTTACCGTGAAACAAAGTAGTGCAGCTTTACGGTTGTGCTGATTTTTCTGGATATATATATATATATATATATATATATATATATAATGAATTGATATTGCTGGATTTGGTTGATTCTTCGTCAATTTTATTTGATGTTTACAATGCTTATGTGGAAACCTGGTCGATGGTTTCATTGGTATCGGAAGTGACATATGTTCAAGGGTAACGTGGCACCGAAAGTGACGTGGCACCAGTGAAACCCGTCATTCCTGCATGCAGGTCTAGTTAGGCTTTCAGACTTTCGTCTGAAAGCCTATTGAGATTACTAAAATTATTATTAGGCTTTCAGACTTTCGTCTGAAAGCCTATTGAGATTACTAAAATTATTATTATTATTTACCGCGGGGGCCAAGTTCTCCATGATCGAAAGCAGATATCGATCTGAAATCAACTTTTCTTTCGGGAAACCATGTGGTGGCTACTTGATAAAGTATTTTCGAAAATTCTGCGCATACCGGAAGTGGCAGATCTTTGTACGTTGTCAAAAAATTGAAAATTGGCCATAGTTTCGTCAATTATTTACCCATTTTCAAACAAATGACATTTTCAGAAACCCTGAATCTTTTCCGAGCCAATAACAATCTAAGATTTTGTAATTTCGAAACTTCGTCGCTGATTTCTAGCGTTCGAAAATTAAAAAAAATTGTTTAAGAGACAATTTTTTTCATTTTTCAAAATTTTCAAATTTGACTTATATTTTTGGATACCTTAAGTCCATCCGATTCCAGTAATATAAGTTTCATTCAGAGTTATCGCCCTTTATTTTTCGATTTTTTTCGAATTTTCTACCTATTTTGTGAGCTCGGGTTTCGTTATATGGCTGAATTGGCGAATCTGAAACTTCTAAGGCATGAAGCCAAATGACCATTGCAAGGAATAAAGCAATTTCAACAATGATCCGTAGACCGGAAGTAGTCGAAATAATGTGCAATATTTTGAAAAAATGCAAAAAATGGATAGTTTGGGGGAAAACGCGATTTCTCCGTTCGATGTCAATGGATTAAACAAATTAGGGTACCATTGGACTGCACTAGGATTGTACTATCGTATGATACCCAATTCATACGGATATTATGATCAGGCAGCAAAATATGGCACGCTGAAAATCAAGTATTTTCTGATTTGGAGCGTTTTTGGACGCCTATATCTCGAAAACTTAACCGTAACTTTTTCTTAAATTTTTTCTATCGAGAGTCCTTTCGGAGTTAATTTGCATGAAACCACCCAATAAGCCTTTGAAATATCTGGAATAGGTGAAATAACGGACTGAAAATCGAAAAAAGTCGAAAAATCGTGAAATTTTGGAAAATGCTCTACTATTTTTTTATTTGAAGAGATTTTTTAAAAAAGGTTGTATATTCAGATAGCTGACCTAATTAAGAATCTAACGATGTATAATATGTATGTAGTTATTGAAATTTAATTTTCGATATTTTAAATTTTTTTCATTTTTGGCACTTTTGAACACAGGATTTCTCAGGGGCATTTTATCTGATCAGATAATGTAATATATCATTACAGAGCCCTGTGGCTATTTTAGTGCCCAAACCGGCTATTAAAAATATTCCAACAATGATAACCATACCGGAAGTATTCAAAAAATGAAAAAAAAAGGTTAAAAACATTGTCTCACTTGCGAAAAACTTGATTGCTCCCTTAGGTAATAGCGGACCAAAAGAACTAAAGTGTCGATGGATAGCCCTATTAATGGACCATCATATGGTATCTAAATAATACGATTTCAATGGTAAGGAAATAAATTATTGTATGCCAAAAATCAAGTATTTTCCGCTTTTTTAACATTCCGAGACGCCCTTTTCTCGAAAACGACGCCTACGATTTTTCTTAAACTTTTCTTATTCAACGTCCTATCGGTTGTCTATATAGTGAATCCAAAATGAAAAGCATTGAAATAATATAGGTGGTCCAAAAATGGCCTCAAACTTTGAAAAAAATTGAAAAATCGTTAAAGTTTTAGAAACGCTCTTTAATTTATCTTTTTTTCCAAAACTACTCAATGGATGTTTCTGACACTTCTGGTACAGAAAGTTAAGTATCCAAAGAACTTCGTAAAGCTATCACGACAATGATCGTAAAACCGGAAGTAGTCGAAAAAATGTCCGATATTTTGAAAAAAAAAAATTTTTTTACGAAAACCTTTTTCATTTATGAATATTTTTTGATGGTATTTTACACAGGGTTAAAATATCATCCTACTTGAACAGAAATGAGAAAAAAAATTGTCTCGGTAATTTGCGTTAGCCGCCATCGGCTAATTTAGTTTTTCGTACCCAGAACAATTATTTATTGTTCGATTTGTATAAAACAAAGTTCATATGCTCCGTGGTCCCAATTGTAATATTTTTTGTTACGGTGAAATTTTTCTGTCGGCAACGGAAGTGACGTAATATTTACAAAAACTACAATTTTTGACAGTTCTGTACCACTTTTTGAAAGCAAATGTTATTTTTTTCAAAACTGATATAACTAAAAGGATACACCCTGCAAAGGTGCACAAAATCTTTAGCTCAGATTTTTTAATTCCAATTTCATTTTCGGGCAATTTCGAATAAAATGTAAAATAAAGTGTAAAATTCAGTTATTTACAATTCATTCAGCGTCTTCATATTTTGAAATATTTACTTGTTATTTTCATAAACTCGTAGCATTAATCCAGACAAAGAGAATGTATGGGAAAATTAGTTTGTAATATGAGCAGTTGCTGAGAAATATGCAATTTTGCATGCATCACTTTTCACGTTATTTTGCCTATAAAGGAGGGAATTATTATTCGATTTGCAATATTTTTTTTTCCATTTGATGCCTAATGCCATTTTGGACTAGGTCAAGCCAATTTTACATTTTCACTGTGACCGGAAATGACGTCTTTTGGGCAAAAGCCGTATTTTTAACCTAAAAAACAAATATTTTATTAAAATGAGTCTGCCTTATAATATTTTTAGAATTGTGATATTTGATTCCCATCAACGAATAGAATGAAGCCATACGACCATACAGATACCACAAAATGGTTTCTAACTTGTACGGTTACAGAGAAATAGGCGATCTTCTATAAGTCACTTTTCAAGGGTTTTCGTCTATAAAAGTGTCAATTATTATACGATTTTAATATTTTTTTTACCATTTGATGCCTTATGCCATTTATGACTTCTATGAACTAAATTAACATTTTCAATATCACCGGAAGTAATGTAATTTTTGCAAAAAAACGTATTTTTAGCCTTCAAAACAAACATTTTTTTGAAGGGATTTATATTTATCATTCGTTTAACTTTATAATGTTTGATTCCAATAGGCAGTAAGATTGAATCAATACCATCATATTGATATCAAGAAAAGGCTTCTAGCATGTTCCCTTGTCGAATAGTAGCCAATTTTCCCAGGGTCACTTTTAAGTTTTTTACCTTCTTAATTTCAGTTTATGGATTATAGGTTAATTATTTATTGCCCGATATGATAAAACAAAGTTTGTATTTTGTATGTTGCGAATTTTCGACTTATTTTTCACCTATAAAAATGTCTTTCGGCACCGGAAGTGACGTATTTTGCCATAATTTACCATTTTGACCGGTCTTTTCGCCAGCAAATATTACTTTAACATATGGTAGAGGATGTCACTGAAGCAAAACAACTAAAGTATAGTTTGGTAGCTCAATGGATCGGCTATGGTATAATAAACTTTCTGTATGATTCCTGAAAGCCGGTTTAGTGCTGCTTGCAGGTCTAGTTATTAGGCTTTCAGACTTTCGTCTGAAAGCCTATTGAGATTACTAAAATTATTATTATTATTATTATTATTATTATTTACCGCGGGGGCCTAGATCTCCATGATCGAAAACAGATATCGATCTGAAATTAGATTTTCTATTGGGAAACCACGTGGTGGCTACTTGATAAAATATTTTTGAAATTTCTGCGCATACCGGAAGTGACCGAACTTTGCACGTTGTCTAAAAATTGAAAATTGGCCATAGTTTCGTCAATTCGTTATCCATTTTCAAACAAATTACATTTTTGGAATCCCTGAATCTTTTCTGAGACAATGGCTATCTCACATTTTTCAATTTCGAACATTCGTCTATGACTTTTATCGTTCGAAAATTGAAAACATGTTGTTTACGAGACAATTTTTGTCATTTTTCAAAATTTTCAAATTTGACCTACATTTTTGGATACCTGAAGTCCATCCGATTCCAGTAATATAAGTTTCATTCAGAGTTATCGCCCTTTATTTTTCGATTTTTATCGAATTTTCTTCCCATTTTGCAAGCTCGGGTTTCGTTTTATGGTAGAATTGACGTTTCTGAAACTTCTGGAACATGAAGTTATAGTCCAATACCAACTGATAAAGCAATTTCGACACGGATCTTTAAACCGGAAGTGGTCGAAATAATGTTCAATATTTTGAAAAAAATGCAAAAAATGGATATTTTGGGGAAAAACGCGATTTCTCCGCCCGATATCAACGGATTAAAGAAATTAGGGTACCATTGGACTGCACTAGGATTGTACTATCGTATGATACCCAATTCATACGGATACGATGAGCAGGAAGCAAAATATGGCACGCTGAAAATCAAGTATTTTCTGATTTGGAGCATTTTTGGACGCCTGTATCTCGAAAACTTAACCGCAACTTTTTTTTTAACTTTCTCTATCGAGAGTCCATTCGATAGTCTTGTGAATTATGCCACCCAATAAGACTTTGAAATGTCTTGAATAGGTGAAATAACGGACTGAAAATCGAAAAAAGTCGAAAAATCGTGAAATTTTGGAAAATGCTCTATTTTTTTTTTATTTTGAGAGATTTTCAAAAAAAGATTGTATATTCAGATAGCTGACCTAATTACGATTCTAACGATGTATAATATGTATGTAGTTATTGAAATTTAATTTTCGATATTTTAAATTTTTGGCATTTTTGGCACTTTTCAACATAGGATTTCTCAGGGGCATTTTATCTGATTAGATAATGCAATATATCATTACAGAGCCCTGTGGCTATTTTAGTACCCAAACCGGCTATTAAAACTATTCCGAAAATAATAACCATACCGGAAGTATTCAAAAAATGAAAAAAAAAGGTTAAAAACATTGTCGCACTTGCGAAAAACTTGATTTCTCCCTTAGGTAATAGCGGACCAAAAGAACTAAAGTGTCGTTGGAAAGCCCTATTAATGGACCATCATATGGTATCTAAATAATACGATTTCGATGGTAGGGAAATAAATTATTGTATGCCAAAAATCTAGTTAAGCTTTCATATTACATATGAAAGCTTATTGTTTCTGTTAAGATTATTATTATTTTTTTTTTTGTGTATTTTCTGCAAATCGGATTTCTCAGAATCTAACCATGGGATCTTTCTGAAACTTTGACCTACCCCCCCAAAAATGGGGTGCGAACGTTGTTTAAATATATTTTCAAAACGTTTTACGAATCCGAAATCACCGAATTTTACGAACGAAAAAACTGACAATGCATAGTCGTAACTTTGTTATTTTTTGACCGATTTTACTAATTCTTTTTTCTTTGAATACCTTGAAAAAAATCGTTTTGATCTGCAGTTTCACATTTTCGAATTTCGAAAATTCGTCGCTGTGATTTCGAACCGGAAGTTTAGACCAATTTGACAACTTCTTTAATAGTTGTACGATTTTCATGAAATTTAGTATACAAGTAGATCTTACCGATGTGACTTCAAAAATATAATTAGAAATTTTCTAAATTATCTCCCCTTGGTGAAATTAAGGATCAAAATTTTCAAAAAAATCGTCGAAATATAGGTCAGAATGACCTAAAAATTTTTTTCGATACTCGACAAGTAATTACTGATTCCTACACAAAATATGGAGTTTGTCGATCGAACCGGAAGTGCCACCATCTTGAAACGTGAAAAAACAAATGAACTTTTGCGATATTGCACTTACAGACACGGGAGTTATATTTTCTGAATCCTTGAAGGATGGCCCAAAAATCGTAGGGAGCAGAATTTTGATTTCGGTCACGTGATGGTCACCATTTTGAATTGAAAATGAAAAGTAGTAGCAATTTGAAGGGCCGAGACTTTGAAACACAATAAATCTCCTTCTAATTGAGCTAGAATGTTCAAACTTGGTGTAGACGTTCACTAGGTCAATGTCATGATTGAGTTCAAAGATGAGCATCTTCTGTCTAGGGTAAGCAGAGATAGGCATGCTGATTTGTTGATTCTTTAGGGCACGATAACTTCGGTTATAATGAAGGGAGGGCTGTGAAACTTTTGTCAATAGAGAGTCCAATAGCTAGCCTGTTGTGTGAAATCATTGTATCATTTATTTTTAATATCAGGGATAGGCGAAAAAAAGAGATTGAAAATCCAAAAAGTCGTATTTTTACAATTTGGAGCATGTTTAGAGGTCTTTCTCGTAAAGTCAACTTAATATTTTTTGGGAACTTCTTCTACAAAGAGTCTTATTGGTAGTCTTTTATATAAAACCATCGATCAACAATCCAACATATCAGGAGTAGAAGAACAAAAGGATCGAACATTGAAAACGGCACCCTTTCATTGTTAAGCAAAACATGCAGTGTGGGTGGCTACAATCTGCACATTTAGTCATCGTATAGAGCTTATTCAACAGTATCGAATTCCAACTGCTAAGGGATCTTTTACGTGCACTCCAATGTGTACACGGCGGGTGGGGGGACACGCCAGAAAATCGAGATGAACTTTCTCGGACAATGCAGGGATCGAACACCCGACCTCCTGGCTAGCAGGCCAACGCCTTAGCCACATAGTGTGGACATCCATCGTACATTTCATCCGTCAAATCAAAGCGTTTCATTGCATTAGACCAATAATTAATTATTCTTAATTGAAAACTTTATTTTAATATTAGTCTGGCATTATTAAATCCTAATTTTATTGGTCTTATTTAAAATTAAACTTTCATTTAAGTATGAACAACCCTTAACGTGTCTCTTTAAAACATAAAAAAAATACTCTAAAACAGTAGCTCAACCTTTTGACCTAAACTCATTAATTTACCATTTTTTGTGAGCCACTTGTTATTTTTCCTATGACATATTACACGTGTCTGATTTTAAAGGGGGGTTGGGTGGCTGAATGGTTAGCACGCGCGCCTGTCATTGAGTTAACTAGCGTGTTTTCGAATGCCCGGTTGTACGTGACAAGGAGTAAGGTCGCCTG
Organism: Patella caerulea; assembly: GCA_036850965.1. Taxonomy (NCBI): domain Eukaryota; kingdom Metazoa; phylum Mollusca; class Gastropoda; family Patellidae; genus Patella; species Patella caerulea. The sequence goes on along the minus strand of JAZGQO010000006.1, from coordinate 56,978,579 downwards.
TCCAACCGGTCATTTTTAATTTTTTTCCCGCCATTTTCATTTCATTTTCTCATCCGTCTCATTACAGTAATACAAGTTTGAGGTATTTCCCTTTAGTTTTCAGATTATTGTTATGCCTGGGTGCAATGTTTCATACTATATTTAGACTTGTAACTTCGCGAGTTTTTGACCAATTTTGATAATTTTTTCTTCTTATCCTTTTATTTAGGATACTTGATACAATCAATGACACATGACGATGAATATGAAAGCTTTCATATCTGCATGGGACAGTAGCAGATCTAGTTGTTATTTTTTTTTTTGTGTTTTGTCCACAAATCGGATTTCTCAGAATCTAACGATAGGATCGTTCTGAAACTTTTACCTATCCCCCCAAAAATGGGTGGTGGCTGTTGATTAAATATATTTTCAAAACGTTTTACGAATCCGAAATCACCGAATTTTACGAACGAAAAAACTGACAATGCATAGTCGTAACTTTGTTATTTTTTGACCGATTTTACTAATTCTTTTTTCTTTGAATACCTTGAAAAAAATCATTTTCATCAGCAGTTTCGCATTTTCGAATTTCGAAAATTCGTCGCTGTGATTTCGAACCGGAAGTTTAGACCAATTTGTCAACTTCTTTAATAGTTGTACGATTTTCATTCAATTTAGTGTATAAGTAGATGTTACCGATGTGACTTCAAAAATATAATTATAAATGTTCTAAATTATCTCCCCTTGGTGAAATTAAGGATCAAAGTTTTCAAAAAAATCGTCGAAATATAGGTCAGAATGACCTAAATTTTTTTTTCGATACTAGACAAGGAATTACTGATTCGTACACAAAATATGGAGTTTGTCGATCGAACCGGAAGTGCCACCATCTTGAAACGTGAAAAATCAATAAGGCTTTTTTGCTATTTTACTTACAGACTCGGGGGTTATATTTTCTGAATCCTTGTAGGAAGGCCTAAAAAATGTCGCGAACAGAATTTTGATTTAGGTCAACCGGGAGTCACCATTTTGAATTGAAAATCAAAAATAGAAGCAATTTGAAGGGCCGAGACTTTTGAGCACAATAACTCTCCTTCTAATTAAGCTAGAATGTTTTAACTTGGTGTAGACGTTCACTAGGTCAATGTTATGATGAAGTTCAAAGATGAGCATTTTCTGCTTAGGGTAAGCAGAGATAAGCATATTGATTTGTTGATTCTTTAGGGCACGATAACTTCGGTTATAATGAAGAGAGGGCGGTGAAACTTTTGTCAATAGAGAGTCTAATAGCTAGCCTGTTGTGTGAAATCATTGTATCATTTTTTTTAAATATCAGGGATAGCCGAAAAAAGGAGATTGAAAATCCAGAAAGTCGTATTTTTACAACTTGGAGTATGTTTAGAGGTCTTTCTCGTAAAGTCAACATAATATTTGTTGGGAACTTCTTCTACAAAGAGTCTTATTGGTAGTCTTTTATATGAAACCATCGATCAACAGTCCAACATATCAGGAGTAGAAGAACAAAAGGATCGAACATTGAAAACGGCACCCTTTCATTGTTAAGCGAAACATGCAGTGTGGGTGACTATAATCTACACATTTAGTCATCGTATAGAGCTTAGTCAACAGTATCGAATTCCAACTGCTTAGGGATATTTTACGTGCACTCCAATGTGTACACGGGACCGTGGTTTTCGTCCCATCCGAACTAGACAGCCGTTCTGCCTCACTGACAAGGGGGAACCACGCCGGGAAATCGAGATGAACTTTCTCCGTGCAGAACTTTCAATTCAAGCCAAACTTTTATTGCATACGATTACGCTGGTCAGTTGGAGCTTATTTTCAAAAGTTTTGTAATAATCGGTTGGTAATTAAAGTACCATGCACATTAAACTGTTAAAACAGAAAATTTCGCCCGGTTCAAATGTTTCTTGCTATAAGTCAGCAATTTTCCGAATTCAGGGAGGCTGAATGGCTGAATGGTTAGCATGTGCGCGCTGTATCGTAACGTCTGTCATTGAGTCAACGGGCGTCGTTTCGATCGCCAGGTTGCACGTGACATGGAATATGATGTCCAACCCCGTTTATTGCGAACGATTAAGCTGTTCAGGGGGAGCTTATTTTTAAAAGTTTTGTAATATTCGGTTGATAACTAAAGGTACCGTGCAAATTAAACTGTTAAAATAGAAAATTTGGCCCGGTTGAAATGTTTCTCGCTGTAGGTCAGCTAGAATGTTCAAACTTGATCGAGTTCACAGCAGAAATAACAGTGAAACGATCAACGAACTCATAGCAGAAATAACAGTGCAAAACTTAACGAATTCATAGCAGAAATGAAATGGGGTTTTACGTCCTACTCTTCTGCACCTGACCTGGGCTAATGGAAGACGGCCATACGCCACACAGTGTGCTATGAGGGAATTTTTGCCCGGGCAAGGGATCTTTTACGTGCACTCCAATGTGTACACGGGACCTCGGTTTTTCGTCCCATCCGAACGACTAGGCAGCTGTCCTTATCAGGCCCTCCTTCTGCATCACTGACAAGAGGAAACCACGCCGGAAAATCGAGATGAGCTTTCTCGGCCAATGCAAGGATCGAACACCCGACCTCCATTCTAACGAGCCAGCGCCTTGCCCACTTAGCCACCGTGATTCCCATAAATAGCAATGAAACGATCAACGAATTTATAGCAGTAATAACACTTCAACAATTAACGAATTCGTAGCAGAAATAACGATGAAATAATTAACGAATTCGTAGCAGAAATAACAATGAAACGTTCAACGAAATCATAGCCGAAATAAGAGTGGAACAATGAACGAATTAATAGTAGACGAGTTCATAGTAGAAAAAACAGCGAAACAATGAACGAATCATAGCAGAAACCAGAAGGCTATCAATACACTGTGAAATTTGAAACCTAAATGGCCCGGCTAGGAACAATGTCTACATGCCCGTAAAAGACTACTTAACAGTTGGAATTCGAAAGAAAAGACCGTAACGACGCTGTCCGATCAAACTTTAGTTAATTCAGTCGGCGCAAAAAGATAGGTCGTTAAAACCATTTCTGTTCAGTTCATTCCATTTCCTTAAATCTATGAAAGTTGTGTGAATTGGGAATCGCGTATTACTCAACAGTTTCAGGGGAGATAAGCCGTCTTTGAGATTGGAAATCAATTTTTGATATCGACTGTGTATGATTGCTACTAGATCGATTGTGATTCAGGTTCTAATCAGTTTGGATTGAAGAATCGGGGTGGTATATGTGTGTGTGATGGGGTGGGGGTGGTGTCACAAGACGCTATATCCCATTCGCAACCACACACCTAACAAATGCAGGGTATAGGTTGCGATCAGTTCTTTCAAGATTTTCATATATTTAAGCCACTTTATTACACGCCTCATCTGAAAATGTCTGTGTAAATGTAGATAAATGTTGACCAAATAACATCTTTCACCATTTTGACTTTCAGTTACAGAACTAGCATAGGGGCGTTTTAAGGTTTATCATGGCGGAGGCTGTACTATTTTGAGGGCCCTCTGTCGCGAGGGGAGGTTCTTGATTGATGATTGTCACCCCAATGCAATGGCTGCATTCTCATTCAGTAGTGGATTCGACACTAACAGTGTATAGAAAACGATTGAGTTGGACTCGGAGGCCCTTTCCCTTGGCATTAGGGACCCTTTTGTCATTCGTCGGACCCTTTTGTCTGTCTTTAGAGCCCTCCCTAACTAGGGCACATTTTCATTTTTCGCATCGGTTTTAGCATTTTTCTCCCGTTTTATTTTTTCAACTGCTTTGATTTTTTTTGGCGGGGAGGCTGGCGCCTCCAGCGCCTCAGCTATAAAACGCTTTTGAACTAACAGTACTATTGACATAATACCGTTTTTTCCAGTAATGGTAACTCACTCGTTTCTTCAAGAATCATTCGGCATTCCAGGTATGCTACATTCTATTCGCTGTCTTCCATAGGAGCGGTAAGATGAGACCTGTTTGTGGGAAAATCCCTAAACAATATGCGAGGGTGGAATAATCGTACATTACTTTAAGGTTTGCGTGAAGTAATTGTCGAAATTACAGTTATATGCACTGAATAACCATGACACGGAGAGAGAGAGAGAGAGAGAGAGAGAGAGAGAGAAATGGGGTTTAACGTCCCACTCGACGCAAACTAGGTCATTTTGGGACTAACATATGGTTTAATTTTATTTCAATAATCTGCTTGCGCATATTAACAGTGGGAGGAAACCGCAGGTCCCGGGATAAACCCATGAGATTGGACAGGCGAGATTGTAGGTTAGGGTTAGGGTAAGCGCTAAGGTTAGGTCTTGGGTTAGGATTAGGATTAGCGATATCCCTATTTACATCTCGTGACCTTTGACCAAACGTAATGAAGACAGGATGTGACGTATATATGCACATTGAGGTTATCAAGCTATAGACCGGACTAGTAGTAAGCTATAAACGGATAAATAACAAGAGTTTATATGTATATTATTTTATTTATATATATCTTAACTCCCTGATTTACGTATATACATTATGCATGAACAATAGAAACTATATACTAGTATTTATAAGTATTAAAGCTATGGTAATATTATGCTATCAAATAGCCGTATTGTCTTAATATTTGTTGTAACCGCAACCTTGATAGTTATTGTAAGAAGGATAACGGTTGTAGTTGTTGTATCCGTTACCGTATCCGTTGTTATTGTAGTTGTTATATCCCTTCCCATATTCGTTGTTATTGTGGCCATTGTTGTAACCGTTGTTGTAATTGTAGGGGCCGTTGTAACTATTGTATCCTTTATTATTGTATTGGTTGTACTTGTATAGTCCGTTGTTGTATCGTTACCAACGATACCATGACCAATTCCGTGTCCAACAATACCGTGTCCGATACCGTTACCAACGATGTCATGCCCAATGCCGTTACCAATCTTTCCATGTCCAATAAGTCCGTGTCCGATTCCGTTTCCAATGATACCATGTCCGATACCGTTACCAACGATACCATGACCAATTCCGTTTCCAACAATACCGTGTCCGATACCGTTACCAACGATGCCATGCCCAATGCCGTTACCAATCTCTCCATGTCCAATAAGTCCGTGTCCGATTCCGTTTCCAATGATACCATGTCCGATACCGTTACCAACGATACCATGACCAATTCCGTTTCTAACAATACCGTGTCCAATACCGTTACCGATACCGTTACCAACAATACCATGACCAATTCCGTTACCAATAACACCGACTTTGCCAACAGCTACTATTCCGTGTCTGAGTCGGTTTCCTTGGATACCATGTCCAATACCATGGTTGAGTCCGTTGCCAATAGCTCCTACACCAACAAGACCATGTCCAACACCGGCATGTCCTCTTCCATATCCTTTACCAATTCCGTTTGCAAAGACACCAACACCATGTCCAAAACCGTGTCAGATTTTAGCATCGATGTATTGGGAAGCAGCTACTGTCAAACAGACAGCGAAAGCGACGAAAGCCTGAAAAAGAAAAAAAAAACAGCCGTAGATTTGATTCCATACTAAAAAAAAATCGCGAGGGTTTATTTATAACCAAAAACTTGACAATCAAGAAATTTTACTGTGCCGCCATTATTTAGTACATGATCGAGTTTTGGCGTTACCAGGCAAAATCACAAGTAATGTTCAACTCTGGGTAATAATTTACACTTTTTATAATTTACCGTTCTGGCCCTATGAATATAAAACTGCCTTTAATACAATGTCAAGGGCGATAAGCAATAATACAACAGTGACGATGCAATACCATGTTCAACCCTCGGTAATTTCTACCAGTTTTAAATTTAAAGATGGACCTATGGGTATGCATGCCAAGTGCGATAAGCAATCATATAAAAATTTAGTATGTAATGAAACTTATTAGTGCTATACCAAATTAGATATCAGGTTTCTTGTCCAGAAAGTTCAAGTATATCCCATCTGGGTCACGATCCTTGTCACTACATACCGCTAATTAGAAGTATTGAAGATTATTTAGTCAACAAGTTAAATTTACTCTCTGTAGATTGTTACAATGTTTTACTGTATTAGGCCAGTCTGTACAGAACAGAGGGCGAAAAAGCAAGTCCCATTTAGGATTTCAGGGACCGGGTATGCTTATCTTAAAACTTCAAAGATTTGAAATCTTATACGGAGTAGGGCAAAAGTCCTACTTTATACACCGACTGGACCATTGAAGACAAACAGGTAGATTTTGCCCGGACATCTGTATCACGATATACTCTATCAAGGAATCTTTTACGTGCACGCCAATGTGCACACTGAACATTGCTTTTCGTCCCATCCTGACAATTAGACACTATTCCCTGTCAGACCGGGCAGACCTACTGTCCTGTACAGCTAACAAGGGCAGTCAAGCCTGTACAATTGACTTTCTGGTCAAACCCCGGGAGAGAGCCCAAGACCTACTGGTTAGTTAATCAGTGTCTCTTATCACTGAGCCACCATGATCCCCATACATTAAAAACGCAGAGTTCGTAGATGAGCATATTATGCTTAGGGTAAGCAGAGATAAGCAATTAGATTGGTTGATGATTTTGGACACTTTCACTTCAGTCAGAGTGATGAAACTTGGTGTATAGTTTCATTACATCAATATCTTGAATACGTTCGACAATGAGCATTGTCTGCCCTGGATAAGCAGAGCGATGAGCAATTTGATTGGTCGAGAATTTGAAACAAAATAACTCTCCTTCTAATTGGGGCAGAATGTTCAATCTTGGTGAAGGCGTTCATTAGGTCAGTGCCATAAAGGAGTGCGAAGATGAGCATTGTCTGCTTACAGTAAGCAGAGATAAGCAATCTGATTGGTTGATTCTTTGGGGCACGATAACTTTGGTTATAATGAAGTGAGAGTGACAAAATTCCAAATATAGATTCATTATGTCATTACCTTGACTAAGTTTGATGTTGAGAATTTCTGCGTAGATTTAGGAGCAATAAGCAATTTGACAGATCACATTGGAACATAACACCTCTGTTTCTAATTAAGGTAGAATTTGAACCGGTTGAATTGTTTCTCGTTATAACTCGGTGAGTTTTTGGCGGATTTCATTAATTCTTTTTCCTTTTTAAGATTCTTTATATAACTCTTGAGATGCGACAGAAACTGACCGTGAATATGAAAGCTTTAATATCTGCTTAGCAGATCTAGTTATTATTATTATTATTATTATTTACCGCGGGAGCCTAGATCACCATGATCGAAAACAGATATCGATCTGGAATTAGATTTTCTGTCGGGAAACCATGTGGTGGCTACTTGATAAAATATTTTTGAAATTTCTGCGCATACCGGAAGTGACCGAACTTTGTATTTTGTCTAAAAATTGAAAATAGGCCATAGTTTCGTCAATTGTTTATCCATTTTCAAACAAATTACCTTTTTGGAATCCCTGAATCTTTTCTTAGACAATGGCTATCTCACATTTTTCGATTTCGAACATTCTTCTATGACTTTTAGCGTTCGAAAATTGAAAACATGTTGTTTACGAGACAATTTTTGTTATTTTTCAAAATTTTCAAATTTGACCTATAGTTTTGGATACCTGACGTCCATGCGATTCCAGTAATATAAGTTTCATTCAGAGTTATCGCCCTTTATTTTTCGATTTTGTTCGAATTTTCTTCCCATTTTGTGAGCTCGGGTTTCGTTTTATGGCAGAATTGACGTTTCTGAAACTTCTGGAACATGAAGTTATAGTCCAATACCAACGAATAAAGCAATTTCGACAAGAATCCTTAAACCGGAAGTGGTCGAAATAATGTGCAATATTTTGAAAAAAATGCAAAAAATGGATATTTTTGGGAAAAACGCGATTTCTCCGCCCGATATAAATGGATTAAAGAAATTAGGGTACCATTGGACTGCACTAGGATTGCACTATCGTATGATACCAAATTTATACGGATACTATGAACAGGCAGCAAAATATGGCACGCTGAAAATCAAGTATTTTCTGATTTTTAGCATTTTTGGACGCCTGTATCTCGAAAACTACTCCAGCGATTTTTATGAAACTTTCTCTATCGAGAGACCTTGTGGTAGTCTTAAGTACAAAACAATCTATTACGACTTTGAAATATCTGGAATAGGTGAAATAACGGACTGAAAATCGAAAAAAGTCGAAAAATCGTGAAATTTTGGAAAATGCTCTACTATTTTTTTATTTTAAGAGATTTTCGAAAAAAGGTTGTATTTTCAGATAGCTGACCTAATTACGATTCTAACGATGTATAATATGTATGTAGTTATTGAAAGTTAATTTTCGATATTTTAAATTTTTTGCATTTTTCTCACTTTTGGACATAGGATTTCTCAGTGGCATTTTATCTGATCAGTAAATGTTTATATCATTACAGAGCCCTATGACTATTTTAGTACCCTAACCGGCTATTTAAACTATTCCGACAATAATAACCATACCGGAAGTATTCAAAAATTAAAAAAAAAGGTTAAAAACATTGTCGCACTTGCGAAAAACTTGATTTCTCCCTTAGGTAATAGCGGACCAAAAGAACTAAAGTGTCGTTGGATAGCCTATTAATGGACCATCATACGGTATGTAAATAATACGATTTCGATGGCAAGGAAATAAATTATTGTATGCCAAAAATCCAGTATTTTCCGATTTTTTAACGTTCTGAGACGCCCTTTTCTCGAAAACGACGCCTACGATTTTTCTCAAACTTTTCTTACTCAAAGTCCTATCGATTGTCTATATAGTGAATCCAAAATGAAAAGCATTGAAATAATATAGGTGGTCCAAAAATTGCATCAAACTTTGAAAAAAATTCAAAAATCGTTAAATTTTTGTAAACGCTCTTTATTTTATCTTTTTTTCCAAAACTACTCAATAGATGTTTCTGACACTTCTGGTACAGAAAGTTAAGTATCCAAAGAACTCCGTAAAGCTATCACGACAACAATCGTAAAACCGGAAGTAGTCGAAAAAATGTCCGATATTTTGAAAAAAATTATTTTTTTTACGAAAACCTTTTTTATTTATGAATATTTTTTGACGGTATTTTACACTGGGTTAAAATATCATCCTACTTGAGCAGAAATGAGAAAAAAAATTGTCTCGGTAATTTTTATTAGCCGCCATCGGCTAATTAAGTTTTTCGTACCCAGAAAAATTATTTATTGTTCGATTTATATAAAACAAAGTTCATAAGCTCCGTGGTCCCAATTGTAATTTTTTTTGTTACGGTGAAATTTTTCTGTCGGCAACGGAAGTGACGTAATATTAATAAAAACTACAATTTTGACAGTTCGGTACCACTTTTTGAAAGCAAATATTAATTTTTTTCAAAACTGATATAACTAAAAGGATGCACCCTGCAAAGGTGCACAATATCCTTAGCTCAGACTTTTTAATTTCAATTTCATTTTCGGGCAATTTCGAATAAAATGTAAAATAAAGTGTAAAATTCAGTTGTTTGCAATTCATTCAGCTCTTCATATTTTGAAATATTTATTTGTAATTTTCATAAACTCGTAGCAATAATCTAGACGAAGAGAATGCATGCGAAAATTAGTTTGTAATGTGAACAGTTGCCGAGAAATATGCAATTTTGCATGCATCACTTTTCACGTTATTTTGCCTATAAAAGAATGAATTATTATTCGATTTGCAATTTTTTTCCCCATTTGATGCTTAATGCCATTTTGGACTAGGTCAAGCCAATTTTACATTTTCATTGTGACCGGAAATGACGTCATTTGGGCAAAAACTTTATTTTTAACCTAAAAAACAAATATTTTATTCAAATGAGTCTGCCTTATAATATTTTTAGAATTATGATATTTGATTCCCATCAACGAATAGAATCCAGCCATACGACCATACAGATGCCACAAAATGGTTTCTAACTTGTACGGTTACAGAGAAATAGGCGATCTTCTATAAGTCACTTTTCAAGGTTTTTGGTCTATAAAAGTGTCAATTATTATTCGATTTTTATAATATTTTTACCATTTGATGCCTTATGCCATTTATGACTTCAATGAACTAAGTTAACATTTTCAATATCACCGGAAGTAATGTAATTTTTGCAAAAAACGTATTTTTAGCCTTCAAAACAAAACATTTTTTTGAAGGGATTTATATTTATTATTCAATTAACTTTATAACGTCTGACTCTAATGGGCAGTAAGATTGAATCAATACCATCATATCGATATCAAGAAAAGGTTTCTAGCATGTTCCCTTGTCGAATAATAGCCAATTTTCCCAGGGTCACTTTTAATTTTTTTATCTTCTTAATTTCCGTTGATGGGTTACAGGTTAGTTATTTATTGCCCGATACGTATAAAACAAAGTTTGTATTTTGTATGTTACGAATTTTCGACTCATTTTTCCCCTATAAAAATTTCTTTCAGCACCGGAAGTGACGTAATTTTGCGATAATTTACAATTTTGGCCTGTCTTTTCGCCAGCAAATATTACTTTTATATATGATAGAAGGTTTCACTGTAGCAAAACAACTAAAGTATAGTTCGGTAGCTCAATGGATCGGCTATGGTATAATAAACTTCCTGTATGATTCCTGAAAGCCGGTTCAGTGCTGCTTGCAGGTCTAGTTATTATTATTATTATTATTATTTACCGCGGGGGCCTAGATCTCCATGATCGAAAACAGATATCGATCTGGAATTAGATTTTCTATTGGGAAACCATGTGGTGGCTACTTGATAAAATATTTTTGAAATTTCTGCGCATACCGGAAGTGACCGAACTTTGCACGTTGTCTAAAAATTGAAAATCGGCCATAGTTTCGTCAATTCGTTATCCATTTTCAAACAAATTACATTTTTGGAATCCCTGAATCTTTTCTGAGACAATGGCTATCTCACATTTTTCAATTTCGAACATTCGTCTATGACTTTTATCGTTCGAAAATTGAAAACATGTTGTTTACGAGACCATTTTTGTCATTTTTCAAAATTTTCAAATTTGACCTACATTTTTGGATACCTGAAGTCCATCCGATTCCAGTAATATAAGTTTCATTCAGAGTTATCGCCCTTTATTTTTCGATTTTTTTCGAATTTTCTTCCCATTTTGTCAGCTCGGGTTTCGTTTTATGGTAGAATTGACGTTTCTGAAACTTCTAGAACATGAAGTTATAGTCCAATACCAACGTATAAAGCAATTTCGACAAGAATCCTTAAACCGGAAGTGGTCGAAATAATGTGCAATATTTTGAAAAAAATGCAAAAAATGGATATTTTGGGGAAAAACGCGAATTCTCCGCCCGATATCAATGGATTAAAGAAATTAGGGTACCATTGGACTGCACTAGGATTGTGCTATCGTATGATACCCAACTCGTACGGATACGATGAGCAGGCAGCAAAATATGGCACGCTGAAAATCAAGTATTTTCTGATTTGGAGCGTTTTTGGACGCCTGTATCTCGAAAACTTAACCGCAACTTTTTTTGTAATTTTTTCTATCGAGAGTCCTTTCGGAGGTATTTTGCATGAAGCCATCCAATAAGACTTTGAAATATCTGGAATAGGTGAAATAACGGACTGAAAATCGAAAAAAGTCGAAAAATCGTGAAATTTTGGAAAATGCTCTGCTATTTTTTTATTTTCAAAGATTTCCAAAAAACGATTGTATATTCAGATAGCTGACCTAATTACGATTCTAACGATGTATAATATGTATGTAGTTATTGAAATTTAATTTTCGATATTTTAAATTTTTTGCATTTTTGGCACTTTTGAACCTAGGATTTCTCAGGGGCATTTTATCTGATCAGATAATGTAATATATCATTACAGAGCACTGTGGCTATTTTAGTGCCCAAACCGGTTATTAAAACTATACCGACAATAATAACCATACCGGAAGTATTCAAAAAATGAAAAAAAAGGTTAAAAACATTGTCGCACTTGCGAAAAACTTGATTTCTCCCTTAGGTAATAGCGGACCAAAAGAACTAAAGTGTCGTTGGATAGCCCTATTAATGGACCATCATATGGTATCTAAATAATACGATATCGATGGTAAGGAAATAAATTATTGTATGCCAAAAATCTAGTATTTTCCGATTTTTTAACATTCTGAGACGCCCTTTTCTCGAAAACGACGCCGCAGATTTTTCTTAAACTTTTCTAACTCAAAGTCCCATCGGTTGTCTATATAGTGAATCTAAAATGAAAAGCATTGAAATAATATAGGTGGTCCAAAAATGGCATCAAACTTTGAAAAAAATTGAAAAATCGTTAAATTTTTGTAAACGCTCTTTTATTTATCTTTTTTTCCAAAACTGCTCAATGGATGTTTCTGACACTTCTGGTACAGAAAGTTAAGTATCCAAAGAACTTCGTAAAGCTATCACAACAACGATCGTAAAACTGGAAGTAGTCGAAAAAATGTCCGATATTTTGAAAAAAATTATTTTTTTTACGAAAATCTTTTTTATTTATGAATATTTTTTGGTGATATTTTACACTGGGTTAAAATATCATCGTACTTGAGCAGAAATGAGAAAAAAAATTGTCTGGGTAATTTGCGTTAGCCGCCATCGGCGAATTTAGTTTTTCGTACCCAGAAAAATTATTTATTGTTCGATTTGTATAAAACAAAGTTCATATGCTCCGTGTTCCCAATTGTTATTTTTTATGTTACGGTGAAATTTTTCTGTCGCCAACGGAAGTGACGTAATATTAACAAAAACTACAATTTTGACAGTTCGGTACCACTTTTTGAAAGAAAATATTATTTTTTTTCAAAACTGATATAACTAAAAGGATGCACCCTGCGAAGGTGCACAAAATCCTTAGCTCATATTTTTAAATTTCAATTTCATTTTCGGGCAATTTCGAATAAAATGTAAAATAAAGTGTAAAATTCAGCTATTTACAATTCATTCAGCGTCTTCATGTTTTTAAATATTTATTTGTAATTTTCATAAACTCGTAGCAATAATCCAGACGAAGAGAATGTATGCGAAAATTAGTTTGTAATATGAGCAGTTGTCGAGAAATATGCAATTTTGCATGCATCACTTTTCACGTTATTTTGCCTATACAAGAGTGAATTATTATTCGATTTGCAATATTTTTTTTTCCATTTGATGTCTAATGCCAATTTGGACTAGGTCAAGCCAATTTTACATTTTCACTGTGACCGGAAATGACGTCATTTGGGCAAAAACTGTATTTTTAACCTAAAAAACTAATATTTTATTCAAATCAGTCTCCCTTATAATATTTTTAAAATTATGATATTTTATTCCCATCAACGAATAGAATGAAGCCATACGACCATACAGATACCACAAAATGGTTTCTAACTTGTACGGTTACAGAGAAATAGGCGATCTTCTATAAGTCACTTTTCAAGGTTTTTGGTCTATAAAAGTGTCAATTATTATTCGATTTTTATAATTTTTTTACCATTTGATGCCTTATGCCATTTATGACTTCTATGAACCAAGTTAACATTTTCAATATCACCGGAAGTAATGTAATTTTTGCAAAAAACGTATTTTTAGCCTTCAAAACAAACATTTATTTGAAGTGATTTATATTCATTATTCGTTTAACTTTATAACGTCTGGCTCTAATGGGCAGTAAGATTGAATCAATACCATCATATTGATATCAAGAAAAGGCTTCTAGCATGTTCCCTTGTCGAATAATAACCAATTTTCCCAGGGTCACTTTTAAGTTTTTTACCTTCTTAATTTCAGTTTATGGGTTATAGGTTAATTATTTATTGCCCGATATGTATAAAACAAAGTTTGTATTTTGTGTGTTGCGAATTTTCGACTTATTTTTCACCTATAAAAATTTCTTTCGGTACCGGAAGTGACGTAATTTTGCCATAATTTACAATTTTGACCGGTCTTTTCGCCAGCAAATATTACTTTTACATATGATAGAGGGTGTCACTGAAGCAAAACAACTAAAGTATACTTTGGTAGCTCAATGAATCGGCTATGGTATAATAAACTTCCTGTATGATTCCTGAAAGCCGGTTCAGTGCTGCTTGCAGGTCTAGTTAGGCTTTCAGACTTTCGTCTGAAAGCCTATTGAGATTACTAAAATTATTATTAGGGTTTCACACTGCGTAGCTTGTGTGAAACACTATTGTTTTTGTTAAAATTATTATTCTTATTATTATTATTATTATTATTCAGATTCCAATTTGAATAGATCTCAGCAACTACGTGTCGCATCGTTACGATCTCTTCGGTTTTACTGGGAAAGTGGGTGTGACTTAGAGGATAAAGCTATTTTGAACGTTCTGCGACAATGCGAAATGTCCGAAATCACCGAAGTTATCGTTTTTGAAAATATTGCAGTAATTTTAACAATAATCATTGGATTTTAACTTTCAAACAAAATTCATATGCTTCGTTGTATCAATTGTCATTTTTTTTATTACCAAAAGTGTTATCTGTCGGCACCGGAAGTGGCATAATTTTACCAAAAACTACAAGTTTGACAGTTATTTTCCTACTTCGAAAACAAATATTATTTTTTGGAAAAATTATTTGACTCAAAGAGTGTGCCCTTTCAAGGCGCAAAAAATGTAGGAAGCAGTTTTTTTAATTTCGATTTCACTTTCGAGCAAATTCGATTAAGAGGCTAAAAATGCTGTAAAATTTACCTATTTACAACCTATTCAGGCTTTTCAGATTTTAAAATATTTCTTCGTAACTTTTATAAACTTGTAGCTATAATCCATACGAAGAAAATGTATGTTAAAATTCGTTTGTAATATAAGCAGTTACCAAGAAATGGGCAGTTCTGTACAAGTCACTGTTTTCGTTATTTTGCCTGTAAAATAGTCAATTATTATTGGATTTTTATAAAAGTGACATCATTTGATTCAAAAAGCATGTAGCGTCATATCAAGTTGATTACAATTTAAAATTGACACCGGAAGTGACATCATTTGGTCAAAAACTGCATTTTAAACTTTTTAAATCAATGTTTTATTCAACCAAGAATAACTTAATATGTATTAATAATTTTAACTTTTGGTTTACATTCACATATAAACAAAACTCATATGGTCATATAGATATCATAAAATTGTTTCTAACTTGTTCGGTTGCCGAGAAATAGACGGTTTTCTACAGGTCACTTTTGAAGGTTTCGGGGCCATAAAAGTGTCAATTATTATTCGATTTTCATAAACGTTACACCGTGCGTGTTATACCTACTGCCATTTGGGATTTCATTCAAGTAATTTAAGATTTTCATTGTCACCGGAAGTAACGTCATTTTGGCAAAAACTGTATTTTTAGCCTTCAAAACAGATATTTTATTCAAATGAGTCTGTTTTGAAATCTTTTTCAAATTATGGTATTTGATGCTAATCAACAAATAGAATGAACCCATACGATCACACAGATACCACAAAATGGTTTGTAACTTGTACGGTTGCAGAGAAATAGCAGATTTTCTACAAGTCACTTTTCAAGTTTTTTGGTCTTAAAATTTTACATAAAATTTTCACTATATGATATCGTATGCCATTTCTGATTTCATAAGACTAATTGAACATTTTCATTAACACAGGAAGTAATCTAATTTTGTCAAGATCATTTACAAGTAACAAATGTATAAAATGAATTGATATTGTTGGATTTTGTTGATTCTGCGTCCATTTTATTTGTGTGCAATGTTAATTTGGAAACCTGTTTAGTGGTTTCGCTGGTACCGGATGTGACATATGTTCAAGGGTAACTTGGCACCGGAAGTGACATGTTTAAGGGTAACATGGCACCAGTGAAACCCGTCATTCCTGCATGCAGGTCTAGTTAAGCTTTCATATTACATATGAAAGCTTATTGTTTCTGTTAAAGTTATTATTATTATTATTTTTTTTTTTGTGTGTTTTCTGCAAATCGGATTTCTCAGAATCTATCCATAGGATCTTTCTGAAATTTTGACCTACCCCCCCAAAAATGGGGTGCGAACCTTGATTAAATATATTTTCGAAACGTTTTACGAATCCGAAATCACCGAATTTTACGAACGAAAAAAATGACAATGCATAGTCGTAACTTTGTTATTTTTTGACCGATTTTACTAATTCTTTTTTCTTTGAATACCTTTAAAAAAATCATTTTCATCTGCAGTTTCACATTTTCGAATTTCGAAAATTCGTCGCTGTGATTTCGAACCGGAAGTTTAGACCAATTTGACAACTTCTTTAATAGTTGTACGATTTTCATGAAATTTAGTATCTAAGTAGATCTTACCGATGTGACTTCAAAAATATAATTAGAAATTTTCTAAATTATCTCCCCTTGACGAAATTAAGGATCAAAATTTTCAAAAAAATCATCGAAATATAGGTCACAATGACCTGATTTTTTTTTTGGATACTAGATAAGTAATTACTGATTTGTAAACAAAATATGGAGTTTGTCGATCGAACCGGAAGTGCCGCCATATTTAAAAGTGAAAAATCAATAAGGCTTTTTTGCTATTTTACTTACAGACTCGGGAGTTATATTTTCTGAATCCTTGTAGGAAGGCCTAAAAAATGTCGCGAATAGAATTTTGATTTCTGTCACGTGATGGTCACCATTTTGAATTGAAAATGAAAAATAGAAGCAATTTGAAGGGTCGGGACTTTGGAACACAATTACTCTCCTTCTAATTAAGCTAGAATGTTCAAACTTGGTGTAGACGTTCACTAGGTCAATGTTATGATTGAGTTTAAAGATCAGCATTTTCTGCTTAGGGTAAGCAGAGATAAGCATGCTAATTTGTTGATTCTTTAGGGCACGATAACTTCGGTTATAATGAAGGGAGGGCGGTGAAACTTTTGTCAATAGAGAGTCTAATAGCTAGCCTGTTGTGTGAAATCATTGTATTATTTTTTCTAAATATCAGGGATAGCCGAAAAAAAGAGATTGAAAATCCAAAAAGTCGTATTTTTACAATTTGGAGCATGTTTAGAGGTCTTTCTCGTTAAGTCAACATAATATTTTTTGGGAACATCTTCTACAAAGAGTCTTATTGGTAGTCTTTTATATGAAACCATCGATCAACAGTCCAACATATCAGGAGTAGAAGAACAAAAGGATCGAACATTGAAAACGGCACCCTTTCATTGTTAAGCGAAACATGCAGTGTGGGTGACTACAATCTACACATTTAGTCATCGTATAGGGCTTATTCAACAGTATCGAAATCCAACTGCTTAGGGATATTTTACGTGCACTCCAATGTGTACACGGGACCTTGGTTTTTCGTCCCATCCGAATGACTAGACAGCTGTGCTTGTCAGGCCCTCCGTTCTGCCTCACTGACAAGGGTAACCACGCCGGGAAATCGAGATGAACTTTCTCCGCGCAGAACTTTCAATTCAGGCGAAAACGTTTATTGCATACGATTAAGCTGGTCAGTTGGAGCTTATTTTCAAAAGTTTTGTAATAATCGGTTGGTAATTAAAGTACCGTGCACATTAAACTGTTAAAACAGAAAATTTCGCCCGGTTGAAATGTTTCTTGCTCTAAGTCAGCAATTTTCTGAATTCAGGGAGGCTGAATGGCTGAATGGTTAGCATGTGCGCACTGTATCGTAACGTCTGTCATTGAGTCAACGGGCGTCGTTTCGATCTCCAGGTTGGACGTGACATGAAGTATGATGTCCAACCTCGTGGGTTTTCTCCGTGTCCTTCGGTTTCCTCCCAACGGCTAAAGACTTGTAAGCGCAAGGGGAGTTTTTAAATAAAATTAAAAAACATATGTTAGTCCCGAAATGACCTAGTTTGTGTCGAATGGACATTAGGCCGCATTTCTCTCTTTCTCTTTTATTTTTAAAGTTTTGTAATAATCGGTTGGTAATCAAAGGTACTGTAAAAGTGATAAAACAGAAAATTGCCCCCGGTTGTAATGTTTCTCACTTTAAAGTCAGCAATTTGCCGATTTCAAGGGGCAAACGTTTATTGCGAACGCTTAAGCTGGTCAGGGGGAGCTTATTTTTAAAAGTTTTGTAATATTCGGTTGATAACTAAAGGTACCGTGCAAATTAAACTGTTACAATAGAAAATTTGGCCCGGTTGAAATGTTTCTCGCTGTAGGTCATCAATTTGCCGATTTTAGGGAGGTTGCGTGGATGGTTAGCACGTGCGCTCTGTATCATAACGTCTGTCATTGAGTCAACTGGCGTTGTTTCGATTTCTTGGTTGTACGTGAAGGGGTATGGTCGCCTGTCCAACCTCGTAGGCCGTAACCGCCGCTGCCCGGGTAATATTTCCCTCATTGCACACTTTATGGCATATGCCCGTCTTCATTAGCCCATTTTAGGAGCAGAACAGTCGGACGTTAAACCCCATTCAATTTCATTTCATTTTCTCTATGTTGCTTATTTATTATAGTGGATAAATATTTTTCTGGTTCTAGCAATTATTTAATTTCTGCATAGAAATCTTGCTTTGGCCAGTTTTTTTTATTGCAGAGTGCCATTCTTGTTTAAACAAACATGATCCTTTGTTTAAAACATGCTTAAGAAGTTGTCACGATTTCTTACTTACATGTATAACCAAACATATTAGAAATATTAGTCTGGCATTATTAAATCCTAATTTTATTGGTCTTATTTAAAATTAAACTTTCATTTAACTATGAACAACCCTTAACGTGTCTCTTTAAAACTATTAAGTACTCTAAAACAGTAGCTCAACCTTTTGACCTAAACTCATTAATTTACCATTTTGTTGTGAGCGACTTCTTATTCTTCCTATATGACATATTGCACGTGTCTGATTTCAAAGAGGGTTGGGTGCCTGAATGGTTAGCACGCGCGCCTGTCATTGAGTTAACTAGCGTGTTTTCGAATGCCCGGTTGTACGTGACAAGGAGTAAGGTCGCCTGTCCAACCTGCCATTTTTAATTTTTTTTTCCCGCCATTTTCATTTCATTTTCTCATCCGTCTCATTACAGTAATACAAGTTTCAGTTATTTCCCTTTAGTTTTCAGATTATTGTTATGCCTGGGTGCAATGTTTCATACTATATTTAGACTTGTAACTTCGCGAGTTTTTGACCAATTTTAATAATTTTTTCTTCTTATCCTTTTATTTAGGATACTTGATACAATCAATGACACGTGACGATGAATATGAAAGCTTTCATATCTGCATGGGACAGTAGCAGATCTAGTTATTATTATTATTATTTACCGCGGGAGCCTAGATCTCCATGATGGAAACAGATATCGATCTGGAATTAGATTTTCTATCGGGAAACCATGTGGTGGCTACTTGATAAAATATTTTTGAAGTTTCTGCACATACCGGAAGTGACCGAACTTTGTACGTTGTCTGAAAATTGAAGATCGGCCATAGTTTCGTCAATTCTTTATCCATTTTCAAACAAATTACATTTTCGGAATCCATGAATCTTTTCTAAGACAATGGCTATCTCACATTTTTCAATTTCGAACATTCGTCTATTACTTTTATCGTTCGAAAATTGAAAACATGTTGTTTACGAGACAATTTTTGTTATTTTTCAAAATTTTCAAATTTGACCTACATTTTTGGATACCTGAAGTCCATCCGATTCCAGTAATATAAGTTTCATTCATAGTTATCGCCCTTTATTTTTCGATTTTTTTCGAATTTTCTTCCCATTTTGTGAGCTCGGGTTTCGTTTTATGGCAGAATTGACGTTTCTGAAACTTCTGGAACATGAAGTTATAGTCCAATACCAACTTATAAAGCAATTTCGACAAGAATCCTTCAACCGGAAGTGGTCGAAATAATGTGCAATATTTTGAAAAAAATGCAAAAAACGGATATTTTGGGGAAAAATGCGATTTCTCCGCCCGATGTCAATGGATTAAAGAAATTATGGCACCATTGGACTGCACTAGGATTGTACTATCGTATGATACCCAATTCATACGGATACTATGATCAGGAAGCAAAATATGGCACGCTGAAAATCAAGAATTTTCTGATTTTTAGCATTTTTGGACGACTGTATCTCGAAAACTTAACCTACAATTTTTTTTAAATTTTTTCTATCGAGAGTCCTTTTGGAGGTACTTTGCATGAAGCCAACCAATAAGACTTTGAAATGTCTGGAATGGAATAAAAAAGGGACTGAAAATCGAAAAAAGTCGAAAAATCGTGAAATTTTGGAAAATGCTCTACTATTTTTTTTTTTAAAGAGATTTTTTAAAAAAGGTTATATATTCAGATAGCTGACCTAATTACGATTCTAACGATGTATAATATGTATGTAATTATTGAAATTTAATTTTCGATATTTTAAATTTTTTGCATTTTTGGCACTTTTGAACACAGGATTTCTCAGGGGCATTTTATCTGATCAGATAATGTAATATATCATTACAGAGCCCTGTGGCTATTTTAGTGCCCAAACCGGCTATTAAAAATATTCCGACAATGATAACCATACCGGAAGTATTCAAAAAATGAAAAAAAAGGTTAAAAACATTGTCTCACTTGCGAAAAACTTGATTGCTCCCTTAGGTAATAGCGGACCAAAAGAACTAAAGTGTCGTTGGATAGCCCTATTAATGGACCATCATATGGTATCTAAATAATACGATTTCAATGGTAAGGAAATAAATTATTGTACGCCAAAAATCAAGTATTTTCCGCTTTTTGAACATTCCGAGACGCCCTTTTCTCGAAAACGACGCCTACGATTTTTCTTAAACTTTTCTTACTCAAAGTCCTATCGGTTGTCTATATAGTGAATCCAAAATGAAAAGCATTGAAATAATATAGGTGGTCCAAAAATGGCCTCAAACTTTGAAAAAAATTGAAAAATCGTTAAAGTTTTGGAAACGCTCTTTAATTTATCTTTTTTTCCAAAACTACTCAATGGATGTTTCTGACACTTCTGGTACAGAAAGTTAAGTATCCAAAGAACTTCGTAAAGCTATCACGACAATGATCGTAAAACCGGAAGTAGTCGAAAAAATGTCCGATATTTTGAAAAAAATTTTTTTTTTTACGAAAACCTTTTTCATTTATGAATATTTTTTGATGGTATTTTACACATGGTTAAAATATCATCCTACTTGAACAGAAATGAGAAAAAAAATTGTCTCGGTAATTTGCGTTAGCCGCCATCGGCTAATTTAGTTTTTCGTACCCAGAACAATTATTTATTGTTCGATTTGTATAAAACAAAGTTCATATGCTCCGTGGTCCCAATTGTAATATTTTTTGTTACGGTGAAATTTTTCTGTCGGCAACGGAAGTGACGTAATATTAACAAAAACTACAATTTTGACAGTTCTGTACCACTTTTTGAAAGCAAATGTTATTTTTTTCAAAACTGATATAACTAAAAGGATGCACCCTGCAAAGGTGCACAAAATCTTTAGCTCAGATTTTTTAATTCCAATTTCATTTTCGGGCAATTTCGAATAAAATGTAAAATAAAGTGTAAAATTCAGTTATTTACAATTCATTCAGCGTCTTCATATTTTGAAATATTTATTTGTTATTTTCATAAACTCGTAGCATTAATCCAGACAAAGAGAATGTATGGGAAAATTAGTTTGTAATATGAGCAGTTGCTGAGAAATATGCAATTTTGCATGCATCACTTTTCACGTTATTTTGCCTATAAAGGAGGGAATTATTATTCGATTTGCAATATTTTTTTTCCATTTGATGCCTAATGCCATTTTGGACTAGGTCAAGCCAATTTTACATTTTCACTGTGACCGGAAATGACGTCTTTTTGGGCAAAAGCTGTATTTTTAACCTAAAAAACAAATATTTGATTAAAAAGAGTCTGCCTTATAATATTTTTAGAATTGTGATATTTGATTCCCATCAACGAATAGAATGAAGCCATACGACCATACAGATACCACAAAATGGTTTCTAACTTGTACGGTTACAGAGAAATAGGCGATCTTCTATAAGTCACTTTTCAAGGGTTTTCGTTTATAAAAGTGTCAATTATTATACGATTTTAATAATTTTTTTACCATTTGATGCCTTATGCCATTTATGACTTCTATCAACTAAATTAACATTTTCAATATCACCGGAAGTAATGTAATTTTTGCAAAAAACGTATTTTTAGCCTTCAAAACAAACATTTTTTGAAGGGATTTATATTTATCATTCGTTTAACTTTATAATGTTTGATTCCAATAGGCAGTAAGATTGAATCAATACCATCATATTGATATCAAGAAAAGGCTTCTAGCATGTTCCCTTGTCGAATAATAGCCAATTTTCCCAGGGTAACTTTTAAGATTTTTGCCTTCTTAATTTCAGTTTATGGATTATAGGTTAATTATTTATTGCCCGATATGATAAAACAAAGTTTGTATTTTGTATGTTGCGAATTTTCGACTTATTTTTCACCTATAAAAATTTCTTTCGGCACCGGAAGTGACGTATTTTGCCATAATTTACCATTTTGACCGGTCTTTTCGCCAGCAAATATTACTTTAACATATGGTAGAGGGTGTCACTGAAGCAAAACAACTAAAGTATAGTTTGGTAGCTCAATGGATCGGCTATGGTATAATAAACTTTCTGTATGATTCCTGAAAGCCGGTTCAGTGCTGCTTGCAGGTCTAGTTATTAGGCTTTCAGACTTTCGTCTGAAAGCCTATTGAGATTACTAAAATTATTATTATTAGGCTTTCAGACTTTCGTCTGAAAGCCTATTGAGATTACTAAAATTATTATTAGGCTTTCAGACTTTCGTCTGAAAGACTATTGTTTTTACTAAAATTATTATTATTATTATTATTTTTTACCGCGGGAGCCTATTTCTCCATGATCGAAAACAGATATCGATCTGGAACAAACTTTTCTATCGGGAAAACATGTGGTGGCTACTTGATAAACTATTTTTCAAACCTCCGCGCATACCGGAAGTGGCCGAACTTTGTACGTCGTCTAATATTTGAAAATAGGCCATAGTTTCGTCAATTCTTTACGCATTTTAAAACAGATGACATTTTCGGGAACTCTGAACCTTTTGCGAGATAATGGCTATCTCACATTTTTCAATTTCGAACATTCGTCTATGACTTCTATCGTTCGAAAATTGAAAAGACGTTGTTTATGAGACAATTTTTGTTATTTTGCAAAATTTGCAAATTTGACCTACATTTTTGGATTTCTGAGGTCCAAGCGATTCCATTAATATATGATTCATTCAGAGTTATCGCCCTTTATTTTTCGAATTTTTTCGAATTTTCTGCCCATTTTATGCCCCTTATATTTTTTGGAAAGGATAAAACGATATTTCTGAAACCTCTGGAACATAAAGCCATATAGTCAGACATCCGGATAAAGCAATTTCAACAACGATCCGTAAACCGGAAGTAGTCGAAATAATGTCTGATTTTTTGAAAAAAACTCAAAAAATGGGGGCTTTTGGAAAAACGTGATTTCTTCGTCCCATATCAACCGATCAAATGGATTAAGGTATCGTTAGTTTACATCGGAATTGGAGTATCGTATGATACCGACTTCATACAGATACGATGATCCAGAAGTAAAATATGACACGCTGAAAATCAAGCATTTTTTGTTTTGGAGCGTTTTTAGACGCCTTTATCTCGAAAACTGCTCCAGCGATTTTTCTTAAACTTTATCTATCGATGGTCCTTCCGGTAGTCTTTAGCATGGATCCATCCATTAAGACCTTCATATAATTGGAATAAGACAAAAAAGGGACTGAAAATTGAAAAAAGTCCAAAAATCGTGAAATTTTGGAAAATGCTCTACTATTTTTTTATTTTAAGAGATTTTCAAAAAAAAAATATATATTTAAAAAGCTGACCCAATTACGATTCTAATGATGTATAATATGTATGCAGTTATTGAAATTTAATTTTCAATATTTTGACATTTTGACATTTTTAACACTTTTGAACATAGGATTTCTCAGAAGTATTTTATTTGATCGTATAGTGTCGTATATCGTTAGAGAGCCCTGTTCCCATGCAAACTCCAAAACTGGATGAGAAAACTACTCGACAATGATTCGTATACCGGAAGTAGTTCAAAAAACGAAGAAAAATGTAAAAAAGATAAAAAAAAAATTGGAGCTCTTGCAAAAAGATCGAATTCTCCGTCACATATTAGCGGACCAAAACAATTAAAGTGTCGTTGGATAGTTCCATTAATAGACGATCGTATAACATCTAAATAACACGAATTTGATTTTTAGGAAATAAATTATGGTACGCTGAAAACTAAGTATTTTCCGTTTTGGAGCATTCTGAGACGCCTTTTTCTCGAAAACGACGCCTACCATTTTTCTTAAACATTTTTTACTCAGAGTCCTATCGGTGGCCTAGCGTGTGCATCTAATAATAAAAGCGTTGCAATATTATAGGTGGTCCAAAAATGACCTCAATCTTTGAAAAAAGTTGAAAAATCATTAAATTATTGAAAATGCTCTTTTATTTATCTTTTTTTCGAAAATTACTCAATTAATGTTTCTGATATTTCTGGTATGGGAAGTTAAGTATCTAATCAACTTGTTAAAGCTATTCCGACAATGATCGAAAAACCGGAAGTAGTCGAAAATATCTCCGATATTTTGAATTTTTTTTACAATTTTACAGAAAACTTTTTTATTTATGAATATTTTTTGATGGTAGTTTACTCAGAGTTAAAGTATCACCCTACTTGAGCAGAAGTGAGAAAGAATTTTGTCTCACTCATTTTCTTTAGTCGCCATTGGCTAATTTAGTTTTTCGTACCTAGATTAATTATTTATTGTTCGATTTGTGTAAAACAAAATGCATATGCTCCGTGGTCTCAATTGTAATTTTTTTTGTTACCGTGAAATTTTTCTGCAAGCAACGGAAGTGGCGTAATATTAACAAAAACTACGATTTTGACAGTTCGGTACCACTTTTTGAAAGCAAATATTATTTTTTTCGAAATCTGATATAGCAAAAAGGATGCGCGCTGTAAAGGGGCACAAATCGTTAGCTCAGATTTTTTAATTTCAATTTCATTTTCGGGCAATTTCGAATAAATGTAAAAAAAAGTGTAACAATCAGTTATTTACAACCTATTCAACGTCTTCATATTTTGAACTATTTATTCGTAACTTTCATAAACTCGTATTAATAATCCAGACGAGGAGAATGTATGCAAAATATAGTTCGTAATATGAGCAATTGCCGAGAAATATGCAATTTTGCGTGAATCACTTTTCACGTTATTTTGTCTATAAAAGAGTAAATTATTATCCGATTTTCAATATTTTTTTTTCATTCGATGCCTAATGCCAATTTGGACTAGGTTAAGCCAATTTTACAGTTTCACTGTTACCGGAAATAACGTCATTTCGGAAAAAACTATACTTTTAACCTAAAAAACAAATATTTTATTCAAAAGAGTCTTTTTTATAATATTTTAAAAATTATGATATTTTGAATCCCATCACCGAATAGCATGAACCCATACGATCATACAGATACCACAAAAAAGTTTCTAACTTGTACGGTTGCCGAGAAATAGACGATTTTCTACAAGTCACTTTTCAAGCTTTTTGGTCTATAAAAGTGTCAATTATTATTCAATTTTCATACAATTTTCACCATGTGATGCCTTATGCGCTTTAGGATTGCAATGATCTGATTTAATATTTCCATTATCACCGGAAGTAATGTCATATTTGCAAAAAACGTATTTTTAGAATTCAAAACAAATATTTTTTTTGAAGTGAGTTATATTTATTATGTGTTTAACGTTATAACGTTTGATTCTAATGGCCATTTAGATTGGATCAATATAATCATACTGATATCAAAAAATTGCTTCTAGCATATTCCCTTGTCGAGGAATAACCAATTTTCTAAGGATCACTTTTTAACTTTTTTACCTTTTTAATTTCAGTTCATGGGTTCTAAGTTTATTATTTTATTGCCTGATATGTATAAAACAATTCTCAATTGCGAATTCTCAACTTATTTGTTATCGATAATGATTTCTTTTGGCAACGGAAGTGAAGTAATTTTGCCAGATTTTACAATTTTGACCGGTGTATTTATTTGCAAGCAAATATTACTTTTACAAATCTGATAGAGGGTGTCACTGAATCAAAACAACTACAGTATCGTTTGGTAGCTCGATGGATCGGCTATTTTATGACGCACTTCCTGTCTTATTTACCGCGAGGGCCTAGATCTCCATGATCGAAAACAGATATCGATCTGGAATTAGCTTTTCTATCGGGAAACCATGTGGTGGCTACTTGATAAAATATTTTTGAAATTTCTGCGCATACCGGAAGTGACCGAACTTTGTACTTTCTCTAAAAATTGAAAATCGGCCATAGTTTCGTCAATTCTTTATCCATTTTCAAACAAATTACATTTTTGGAATCCCTGAATCTTTTCTGAGACAATGGCTATCTCACATTTTTCAATTTCGAACATTCGTCTATGACTTTTATCGTTCGAAAATTGAAAACATGTTGTTTACGAGACAATTTTTGTTATTTTTCAAAATTTTCAAATTTGACCTACATTTTTGGATACCTGAAGTCCATCCGATTCCAGTAATATAAGTTTCATTCAGAGTTATCGCCCTTTATTTTCCGATTTTTTTCGAATTTTCTTCCCATTTTGCGAGCTCGGGTTTCGTTTTATGGTAGAATTGACGTTTATGAAACTTCTGGAACATGAAGTTATAGTCCAATACCAACTGATAAAGCAATTTCGACACGGATCTTCAAACCGGAAGTGGTCGAAATAATGTTCAATATTTTGAAAAAAATGCAAAAAATGGATATTTTGGGGGAAAACGCTATTTCTCTGTCCGATATCAATGGATTAAACGAATGAAGGTACCGTTTGATGGCACGATTGTTGGACTATCATATGATACCCCATTCATACGGATACTATGAACAGACAGCAAAATATGGCACGCTGAAAATCAAGTATTTTCTGATTTGGAGCGTTTTTGGACGCCTGTATCTCGAAAACTTAACCTGCAATATTTTTTAAATTTTTTCTATCGAGAGTCCTTTGGGAGGTATTTGACATGAACCCATCCAATAGGACTTTGAAATGTCTGGAATAGGATAAAAAAGGGACTGAAAATCGAAAAAAGTCGAAAAATCGTGAAATTTTGGAAAATGCTCTACTATTTTTTTATTTTAAGAGATTTTTTAAAAAAAGGTTGTATATTCAGATAGCTGACCTAATTACGATTCTAACGATGTATAATATGTATGTAATTATTAAAATTTAATTTTCTATATTTTAAATTTTTTGCATTTTTGGCACTTTTGAACATAGGATTTCTCAGGGGCATTTTATCTGATCAGATAATGTAATATATCATTACAGAGCCCTGTGGCTATTTTAGTGCCCAAACCGGCTATTAGAACTATTCCGACAATAATAACCATACCGGAAGTATTCAAAAAATGAAAAAAAAGAGTAAAAACATTGTCGCACTTGCGAAAAACTTGATTTCTCCCTTAGGTAATAGCGGACCAAAAGAACTAAAGTGTCGCTGGATAGCCCTATTAATGGACCATCATATGGTATCTAAATAATACGATTTCGATGGTAAGGAAATAAATTATTGTATGCCAAAAATCTAGTATTTTCCAATTTTTTAACATTCTGAGACGCCCTTTTCTCGAAAACGACGCCTACGATTTTTCTTAAACGTTTCTTACTCAAAGTCCTGTCAGTTGTCTATATAGGAAATCCAAAATGAAAAGCATTGAAATAATATAAGTGGTCGAAAGATGGCCTCAAACTTTGAAAAAAATTGAAAAATCGTTAAATTTTTTGAAACGCTCTTTAATTTATCTTTTTTTCCAAAACTACTCAATGGATGTTTCTGACACTTCTGGTACGTACAGTTAAGTATCCAAAGGACTTCGTAAAGCTATCACAACAACGATCGTAAAACCGGAAGTAGTCGAAAAAATGTCCGATATTTCGAAAAAAATTAATTTTTTTAAGAAAACCTTTTTTATTTATGAATATTTTTTGATGATATTTTACACAGGGTTAAAATATCATCGTACTTGAGCAGAAATGAGAAAAAAAATTGTCTCGGTAATTTGCGTTAGCCACCATCGGCTAATTTAGTTTTTCGTACCCAGAAAAATTATTTATTGTTCGATTTGTATAAAACAAAGTTCATATGCACCATGGTCCCAATTGTAATTTTTTTTGTTACGGTGAAATTTTTCTGTCGGCAACGGAAGTGACGTAATATTAACAAAAACTACAATTTTGACAGTTCGGTACCACTTTTTGAAAGCAAATATTATTTTTTTTCAAAACTGATATGACTAAAAGGATGCACCCTGCAAAGGTGCACAAAAACCTTAGCTCATATTTTTTAATTTCAACTTCATTTTCGGGCAATTTCGAATAAAATGTAAAATAAAGTGTAAAATTCAGTTATTTACAATTCATTCAGCGTCTTCATATTTTGAAATATTTATTTGTAATTTTCATAAACTCGTAGCAATAATCCAGACGAAGAGAATGTATGCGAAAATTAGTTTGTAATATGAGCAGTTGCCGAGAAATATGCAATTTTGCATGCATCACTTTTCACGTTATTTTGCCTATAAAAGAGTTAATTATTATTCGATTTGCAATATTTTTTTTCCATTTGATGCCTAATGCCAATTTGGACTAGGTCAAGCCAATTTTACATTTTCACTGTGACCGGAAATGACGTCATTTGGGCAAAAACTGTATTTTTAACCTAAAAAATAAATATTTTATTCAAATGAGTCTGCCTTATAATATTTTTAAAATTATGATATTTGATTCCCATCAACGAATAAAATGAAGCCATACGACCATACAGATACCACAAAATGGTTTCTAACTTGTACGGTTACAGAGAAATAGGCGATCTTCTATAAGTCACTTTTCAAGGTTTTTGGTCTGTAAAACTGTCAATTATTATTCGATTTTTACAATTTATTTACCATTTCATGCCTTATGCTATTTATGACTTCTATGAACCAAGTTAAAATTTTCAATATCACCGGAAGTAATGTAATTTTTGCAAAAAACGTATTTTTAGCCTTTAAAACAAACATTTTTTTGAAGGGATTTATATTTATTATTCGTTTAACTTTATAACGTCTGACTCTAATGGGCAGTAAGACTGAATCAATACCATCATATTGATATCAAGAAAAATCTTCTAGCATGTTCCCTTGTCGAATAATAACCAATTTTCCGAGGGTCACTTTTCAGTTTTTTACCTTCTTAATTTCAGTTTATGGGTTATAGGTTAATTATTTATTGTCCGATATTTATAAAAAAAAGTTTGTATTTTGTATGTTGCGAATTTGCGACTTATTTTTCATCTATAAAAATTTCTTTCGGCACCGGAAGTGACATACTTTTGCCATAATTTACAATTTTGACCGGTCTTTTAGCCAGCAAATATTACTTTTAGATATGATAGAGGGTGTCACTGAAGCAAAACAACTAAAGTATAGTTTGGTAGCTCAATGGATCGGCTATGGTATAATAAACTTCCTGTATGATTCCTGAAAGCCGGTTCAGTGCTGCTTGCAGGTCTAGTTATTATTATTATTATTATTTACCGCGAGGGCCTAGATCTCCATGATCGAAAACAGATATCGATCTGGAATTAGCTTTTCTATCGGGAAACCATGTGGTGGCTACTTAATAAAATATTTTTGAAATTTCTGCGCATACCGGAAGTGACCGAACTTTTTACTTTCTCTAAAAATTGAAAATCGGCTATAGTTTCGTCAATTCTTTATCCATTTTCAAACAAATTACATTTTTGGAATCCCTGAATCTTTTCTGAGACAATGGCTATCTCACATTTTTCAATTTCGAACATTCGTCTATGACTTTTATCGTTCGAAAATTGAAAACATGTT
This sequence comes from Patella caerulea, assembly GCA_036850965.1. Lineage (NCBI taxonomy): Eukaryota > Metazoa > Mollusca > Gastropoda > Patellidae > Patella > Patella caerulea. The sequence goes on along the minus strand of JAZGQO010000006.1, from coordinate 56,948,666 downwards.
GTTTACGAGACAATTTTTGTTATTTTTCAAAATTTTTAAATTTGACCTACATTTTTGGATACTTAAAGTCCATCCGATTCCAGTAATATAAGTTTCATTCAGAGTTATCGCCCTTTATTTTTCGATTTTTTTCGAATTTTCTTCCCATTTTGCGAGCTCGGGTTTCGTTTTATGGTAGAATTGACGTTTCTGAAACTTCTGGAACATGAAGTTATAGTCCAATACCAACTGATAAAGCAATTTCGACACGGATCTTTAAACCGGAAGTGGTCGAAAAAATGTGCAATATTTTGAAAAAAATGCAAAAAATGGATGTTTTCGGGGAAAACTTGATGTCTCCGCCCGATATCAATGAATTAAACAAATTAGGGTACCATTGGACTGCACTAGGATTGTACTATCGTATGATGCCCATTTCATACGGATACTATGATCAGGCAGCAAAATATGGCACGCTGAAAATCAAGTATTTTCTGATTTTTAGCATTTTTGGACGCCTGTATCTAGAAAACTTAACCGCAACTTTTTTTTTAACTTTCTCTATCGAGAGTCCATTCGATAGTCTTGTGAATTATGCCACCCAACAAGACTTTGAAATGTCTGGAATAGGTGAAATAACGGACTGAAAATCGAAAAAAGTCGAAAAATCGTGAAATTTGGGAAAATGCTCTACTATTTTTTTATTTTAAGAGATTTTCAAAAAAAGATTGTACATTCAGATAGCTGACCTAATTACGATTCTAACGATGTATAATATGTATGTAGTTATTCAAATTTAATTTTCGATATTTTAAATTTTTTGCATTTTTGGCACTTTTCAACATAGGATTTCTCAGGTGCATTTTATCTGATCAGATAATGCAATATATCATTACAGAGCCCTGTGGCTATTTTAGTGCCCTAACCGGCTATTAAGACTATTCCGAAAATAATAACCATACCGGAAGTATTCAAAAAATGAAAAAAAAAGGTTAAAAACATTGTCGCACTTGCGAAAAACTTGATTTCTCCCTTAGATAATAGCGGACCAAAATAACTAAAGTGTCGTTGGAAAGCCCTATTAATGGACCATCATATGGTATCTAAATAATACAATTTCGATGGTAGGGAAATAAATTATTGTATGCCAAAAATCTAGTATTTTCCGATTTTTTAACATTCTGAGACGCCCTGTTCTCGAAAACGACGCCGCAGATTTTTCTTAAACTTTTCTTACTCAAAGTCCTATCGGTTGTCTATATAGTGAATCCAAAATGAAAAGCATTGAAATAATATAGGTGGTCCAAAAATGGCATCAAACTTTGAAAAAAATTGAAAAATCATTAAATTTTTGTAAACGCTCTTTAATTTATCTTTTTTTCCAAAACTACTCAATGGATGTTTCTGACACTTCTGGTACAGAAAGTTAAGTATCGAAAGAACTTCGTAAAGCTATCGCGACAATGATCGTAAAACCGGAAGTAGTCGAAAAAATGTCCGATATTTTGAAAAAAAAAAAAATTTTTTACGAATACTTTTTTATTTATGAATATTTTTTGATGATATTTTACACAGGGTTAAAATATCATCGTACTTGAGCAGAAATGAGAAAAAAATTGTCTCGGTAATTTGCGTTAGCCGCCATCGGCAAATTTAGTTTTTCGTACCCAGAAAAATTATTTATTGTTCGATTTGTATAAAACAAACTTCATATGCTCCGTGGTCCCAATTGTAATTTTTTTTGTGCACAAAATCCTTAGCTCAGATTTATTAATTTCAATTTCATTTTCGGGCAATTTCGAATAAAATGTAAAATAAAGTGTAAAATTCAGTTATTTACAAATCATTCAGCGTCTTCTATTTTGAAATATTTATTTGTAATTTTCATAAACTCGTAGCAATAATCCAGACGAAGAGAATGTATGCGAAAATTAGTTTGTAATATGAGCAGTTGCCGAGAAATATGCAATTTTGCATGCATCACTTTTCACGTTATTTTGCCTATAGAAGAGTGAATTATTATTCGATTTGCAATAATTTTTTTCCATTTGATGCCTAATGCCAATTTGGACTAGGTCAAGCCAATTTTACATTTTCACTGTGACCGGAAATGACGTCATGTGGGCAAAAACTGTATTTTTAACCTAAAAAATAAATATTTTATTCAAATGAGTCTGCCTTATAATATTTTTAAAATTATGATATTTGATTCCCATCAACGAATAAAATGAAGCCATACGACCATACAGATACCACAAAATGGTTTCTAACTTGTACGGTTACAGAGAAATAGGCGATCTTCTATAAGTCACTTTTCAAGGTTTTTGGTCTGTAAAACTGTCAATTATTATTCGATTTTTACAATTTATTTACCATTTCATGCCTTATGCTATTTATGACTTCTATGAACCAAGTTAAAATTTTCAATATCACCGGAAGTAATGTAATTTTTGCAAAAAACGTATTTTTAGCCTTTAAAACAAACATTTTTTTGAAGGGATTTATATTTATTATTCGTTTAACTTTATAACGTCTGACTCTAATGGGCAGTAAGACTGAATCAATACCATCATATTGATATCAAGAAAAATCTTCTAGCATGTTCCCTTGTCGAATAATAACCAATTTTCCGAGGGTCACTTTTCAGTTTTTTACCTTCTTAATTTCAGTTTATGGGTTATAGGTTAATTATTTATTGTCCGATATTTATAAAAAAAAGTTTGTATTTTGTATGTTGCGAATTTGCGACTTATTTTTCATCTATAAAAATTTCTTTCGGCACCGGAAGTGACATACTTTTGCCATAATTTACAATTTTGACCGGTCTTTTAGCCAGCAAATATTACTTTTAGATATGATAGAGGGTGTCACTGAAGCAAAACAACTAAAGTATAGTTTGGTAGCTCAATGGATCGGCTATGGTATAATAAACTTCCTGTATGATTCCTGAAAGCCGGTTCAGTGCTGCTTGCAGGTCTAGTTATTATTATTATTATTATTTACCGCGAGGGCCTAGATCTCCATGATCGAAAACAGATATCGATCTGGAATTAGCTTTTCTATCGGGAAACCATGTGGTGGCTACTTGATAAAATATTTTTGAAATTTCTGCGCATACCGGAAGTGACCGAACTTTGTACTTTCTCTAAAAATTGAAAATCGGCCATAGTTTCGTCAATTCTTTATCCATTTTCAAACAAATTACATTTTTGGAATCCCTGAATCTTTTCTGAGACAATGGCTATCTCACATTTTTCAATTTCGAACATTCGTCTATGACTTTTATCGTTCGAAAATTGAAAACATGTTGTTTACGAGACAATTTTTGTTATTTTTCAAAATTTTCAAATTTGACCTACATTTTTGGATACCTGAAGTCCATCCGATTCCAGTAATATAAGTTTCATTCAGAGTTATCGCCCTTTATTTTCCGATTTTTTTCGAATTTTCTTCCCATTTTGCGAGCTCGGGTTTCGTTTTATGGTAGAATTGACGTTTATGAAACTTCTGGAACATGAAGTTATAGTCCAATACCAACTGATAAAGCAATTTCGACACGGATCTTCAAACCGGAAGTGGTCGAAATAATGTTCAATATTTTGAAAAAAATGCAAAAAATGGATATTTTGGGGGAAAACGCTATTTCTCTGTCCGATATCAATGGATTAAACGAATGAAGGTACCGTTTGATGGCACGATTGTTGGACTATCATATGATACCCCATTCATACGGATACTATGAACAGACAGCAAAATATGGCACGCTGAAAATCAAGTATTTTCTGATTTGGAGCGTTTTTGGACGCCTGTATCTCGAAAACTTAACCTGCAATATTTTTTAAATTTTTTCTATCGAGAGTCCTTTGGGAGGTATTTGACATGAACCCATCCAATAGGACTTTGAAATGTCTGGAATAGGATAAAAAAGGGACTGAAAATCGAAAAAAGTCGAAAAATCGTGAAATTTTGGAAAATGCTCTACTATTTTTTTATTTTAAGAGATTTTTTAAAAAAGGTTGTATATTCAGATAGCTGACCTAATTACGATTCTAACGATGTATAATATGTATGTAATTATTAAAATTTAATTTTCTATATTTTAAATTTTTTGCATTTTTGGCACTTTTGAACATAGGATTTCTCAGGGGCATTTTATCTGATCAGATAATGTAATATATCATTACAGAGCCCTGTGGCTTTTTTAGTGCCCAAACCGGCTATTAGAACTATTCCGGCAATAATAACCATACCGGAAGTATTCAAAAAATGAAAAAAAAGAGTAAAAACATTGTCGCACTTGCGAAAAACTTGATTTCTCCCTTAGGTAATAGCGGACCAAAAGAACTAAAGTGTCGCTGGATAGCCCTATTAATGGACCATCATATGGTATCTAAATAATACGATTTCGATGGTAAGGAAATAAATTATTGTATGCCAAAAATCTAGTATTTTCCAATTTTTTAACATTCTGAGACGCCCTTTTCTCGAAAACGACGCCTACGATTTTTCTTAAACGTTTCTTACTCAAAGTCCTGTCAGTTGTCTATATAGGGAATCCAAAATGAAAAGCATTGAAATAATATAAGTGGTCGAAAAATGGCCTCAAACTTTGAAAAAAAATGAAAAATCGTTAAATTTTTTGAAACGCTCTTTAATTTATCTTTTTTTCCAAAACTACTCAATGGATGTTTCTGACACTTCTGGTACGTACAGTTAAGTATCCAAAGGACTTCGTAAAGCTATCACAACAACGATCGTAAAACCGGAAGTAGTCGAAAAAATGTCCGATATTTCGAAAAAAATTAATTTTTTTACGAAAACCTTTTTTATTTATGAATATTTTTTGATGATATTTTACACAGGGTTAAAATATCATCGTACTTGAGCAGAAATGAGAAAAAAAATTGTCTCGGTAATTTGCGTTAGCCACCATCGGCTAATTTAGTTTTTCGTACCCAGAAAAATTATTTATTGTTCGATTTGTATAAAACAAAGTTCATATGCACCATGGTCCCAATTGTAATTCTTTTTGTTACGGTGAAATTTTTCTGTCGGCAACGGAAGTGACGTAATATTAACAAAAACTACAATTTTGACAGTTCGGTACCACTTCTTGAAAGCAAATATTATTTTTTTTCAAAACTGATATGACTAAAAGGATGCACCCTGCAAAGGTGCACAAAAACCTTAGCTCATATTTTTTAATTTCAACTTCATTTTCGGGCAATTTCGAATAAAATGTAAAATAAAGTGTAAAATTCAGTTATTTACAATTCATTCAGCGTCTTCATATTTTGAAATATTTATTTGTAATTTTCATAAACTCGTAGCAATAATCCAGACGAAGAGAATGTATGCGAAAATTAGTTTGTAATATGAGCAGTTGCCGAGAAATATGCAATTTTGCATGCATCACTTTTCACGTTATTTTGCCTATAAAAGAGTTAATTATTATTCGATTTGCAATATTTTTTTTTCCATTTGATGCCTAATGCCAATTTGGACTAGGTCAAGCCAATTTTACATTTTCACTGTGACCGGAAATGACGTCATTTGGGCAAAAACTGTATTTTTAACCTAAAAAATAAATATTTTATTCAAATGAGTCTGCCTTATAATATTTTTAAAATTATGATATTTGATTCCCATCAACGAATAAAATGAAGCCATACGACCATACAGATACCACAAAATGGTTTCTAACTTGTACGGTTACAGAGAAATAGGCGATCTTCTATAAGTCACTTTTCAAGGTTTTTGGTCTGTAAAACTGTCAATTATTATTCGATTTTTACAATTTATTTACCATTTCATGCCTTATGCTATTTATGACTTCTATGAACCAAGTTAAAATTTTCAATATCACCGGAAGTGATGTAATTTTTGCAAAAAACGTATTTTTAGCCTTTAAAACAAACATTTTTTTGAAGGGATTTATATTTATTATTCGTTTAACTTTATAACGTCTGACTCTAATGGGCAGTAAGACTGAATCAATACCATCATATTGATATCAAGAAAAATCTTCTAGCATGTTCCCTTGTCGAATAATAACCAATTTTCCGAGGGTCACTTTTCAGTTTTTTACCTTCTTAATTTCAGTTTATGGGTTATAGGTTAATTATTTATTGTCCGATATTTATAAAAAAAAGTTTGTATTTTGTATGTTGCGAATTTTCGACTTATTTTTCATCTATAAAAATTTCTTTCGGCACCGGAAGTGACATACTTTTGCCATAATTTACAATTTTGACCGGTCTTTTAGCCAGCAAATATTACTTTTAGATATGATAGAGGGTGTCACTGAAGCAAAACAACTAAAGTATAGTTTGGTAGCTCAATGGATCGGCTATGGTATAATAAACTTCCTGTATGATTCCTGAAAGCCGGTTCAGTGCTGCTTGCAGGTCTAGTTATTAGGCTTTCAGACTTTCGTCTGAAAGCCTATTGAGATTACTAAAATTATTATTATTATTATTATTTACCGCGAGGGCCTAGATCTCTATGATCGAAACAGATATCGATCTGGAATTAGATTTTCTATTGGGAAACCATGTGGTGGCTACTTGATAAAATATTTTCGAAATTTCTGCGCATACCGGAAGTGACCGAACTTTGTACGTTGTCTAAAAATTGAAAATTGGCCATAGTTTCGCCAATTCTTTATCCATTTTCAAACAAATTACATTTTTGGAATCCCTGAATCTTTTCTGAGACAATGGCTATCTCACATTTTTCAATTTCGAACATTCGTCTATGACTTTTATCGTTTGAAAATTGAAAAGATGTTGTTTACGAGACAATTTTTGTTATTTTTAAAAATTTTCAAATTTGACCTACATTTTTGGATACCTGAAGTCCATCCGATTCCAGTAATATAAGTTTCATTCAGAGTTATCGCCCTTTATTTTTCGAATTTTTTCGAATTTTCTTCCCATTTTGTGAGCTCGGGTTTCGGTTTATGGCAGAATTGACGTTTCTGAAACTTTTGGAACATGAAGTTATAGTCCAATACCAACTTATAAAGCAATTTCGACAAGAATCCTTAAACCGGAAGTGGTCGAAATAATGGGCAATATTTTGAAAAAAATGCAAAAAATGGATATTTTGGGGAAAAACGCGACTTCTCCGCCCGATATCAATGGATTAAAGAAATTAGGGTACCATTGGACTGCACTAGGATTGTACTATCGTATGATACCCAATTCATACGGATTCTATGATCAGGCAGCAAAATATGGCACGCTGAAAATCAAGTATTTTCTGATTTGGAGCGTTTTTGGACGCCTGTATCTCGAAAACTTAACCTACAATTTTTTTTAATTTTTTTCTATCGAGAGTCCTTTTGGAAGTCTTTTGCATGAAGCCATCCAATAAGCCTTTGAAATGTCTGGAATAGGATAAAAAAGGGACTGAAAATCGAAAAAAGTCGAAAAATCGTGAAATTTTGGAAAATTCTCTACTATTTTTTTATTTTAAGAGATTTTTAAAAAAAGGTTGTATATTCAGATAGCTGACCTAATTACGATTTCAACGGTGTATAATATGTATGTAATTATTGAAATTTAATTTTCGATATTTTACATTTTTTGCATTTTTGGCACTTTTGAACGTAGGATTTTTCAGGGGCATTTTATCTGATCAGATAATGTAATATATCATTACAGAGCCCTGTGGCTATTTTAGTGCTCAAACTGGCTATTAAAACTATTCCGAAAATAATAACCATACCGGAAGTATTCAAAAAATAAAAAAAAAAGTTAAAAATATTGTCGCACTTGCGAAAAACATGATTTCTCCCTTAGGTAATAGCGGACCAAAAGAACTAAAGTGTCGCTGGATAGAACTATTAATGGACCATCATATGGTATCTCAATAATATGATTTCCATGGTAAGGAAATAAATTATTGCATCCCAAAAATCTAGTATTTTCCGATTTTTTAACATTCTGAGACGCCCTTTTCTCGAAAACGACGCCTACGATTTTTCTGAAACTTTTCTTACTCAAAGTCCTATCGGTTGTCTATATAGTGAATCCAAAATGAAAACCATTGAAATAAAATAGGTGGTCCAAAAATGGCATCAAACTTTGAAAAAAATTGAAAAATCGTTAAATTTTTGTAAACGCTCTTTAATTTATCTTTTTTTCCAAAACTACTTAATGGATGTTTCTGACACTTCTGGTACAGAAAGTTAAGTATCCAAAGAAGTTAATAAAGCTATCACGACAACGATCGTTAAACCGGAAGTAGTCGAAAACATGTCCGAAATTTTGAAAATAATTTATCTCTTTACGAAAACCTTTTTTATTTATGAATATTTTTTGATGGTATTTTACACAGGGTTAAAATATCATCCTACTTGAGCAAAAATGAGAAAAAAAATTGTCTCGGTAATTTGCGTTAGCCGCCATCGGCTAATATAGTTTTTCGTACCCAGAAAAATTATTTATTGTTTGATTTGTATAAAACAAAGTTCATATGCTCCGCGGTCCCAATGGTAATTTTTTTTGTTACGGTGAAATTTTTCTGTCGGCAACGGAAGTGACGTAATATTAACAAAAACTACAATTTTGACAGTTCGGTACCACTTTTTGAAAGCAAATATTTTTTTTTTTCAAAACTGATATAACTAAAAGGATGCACCCTGCAAAGATGCACAAAATCCTTAACTCAGATTTTTTAATTTCAATTTCATTTTCGGGCAATTTCGAATAAAATGTAAAATAAAGTGTAAAATTCAGTTATTTACAATTCATTCAGCGTCTTCATATTTTGAAATATTTATTTGTAATTTTCATAAACTCGTAGCAATAATCCAGACGAAGAGAATGTATGCGAAAATTAGTTTGTAATATGAGCAGTTGCCGAGAAATATGCAATTTTGCATGCATCACTTTTCACGTTATTTTGCCTATAAAAGAGTGAATTATCATTCGATTTGCAATATTTTTTTTCCATTTGATGCCTAATGCCAATTTGGACTAGGTCAAGCCAATTTTACATTTTCACTGTGACCGAAAATGACGTCATTTGGGCAAAAACTGTATTTTTAACCCAAAAAACAAATATTTTATTCAAATGAGTCTGCCTTATAATATTTTTAAAATTATGATATTTGATTCCCATCAACGAATAGAATGAAGCCATACGACCATACAGATACCACAAAATGGTTTCTAACTTGTATGGTTACAGAGAAATAGGCGATCTTCTATAAGTCACTTTTCAAGGTTTTTGGTCTATAAAAGTGTCAATTATTATTCGATTTTTATAATTTTTTTACCATTTGATGCCTTATGCCATTTATGGCTTCTATGAACTAAGTTAACATTTTCAATATCACCGGAAGTAAAGTAATTTTTGCAAAAAACGTATTTTTAGCCTTCAAAACAAACATTTTTTTGAAGGGATTTATATTTATTATTCGTTTAACTTGATAACGTCTGACTCTAATGGGCAGTAAGATTGAATCAATACCATCATATTGATATCAAAAAAAGCCTTCTAACATGTTCCCTTGTCGAATAATAGCCAATTTTCCCAGGGTCACTTTTAAGTTTTTTTACCTTCTTAATTTCAGTTTATGGGTTATAGGGTAATTATTTATTGCCCAATATGTATAAAACAAAGTTTGTATTTTGTGTGTTGCGAATTTTCGACTTATTTTTCACCTATAAAAATTTCTTTCGGTACCGGAAGTGACGTAATTTTGCCATAATTTACAATTTTGACCGGTCTTTTCGCCAGCAAATATTACATTTACATATGATAGAGGGTGTCACTGAAGCAAAACAACTAAAGTATAGTTTGGTAGCTCAATGGATCGGCTATGGTATAAGAAACTTCCTGTATGATTCCTGAAAGCCGGTTCAGTGCTGCTTGCAGGTCTAGTTATTATTATTATTATTTACCGCGAGGGCCTAGATCTCCATGATCGAAAACAGATATCGATCTGGAATTAGCTTTTCTATCGGGAAACCATGTGGTGGCTACTTGATAAAATATTTTTGAAATTTCTGCGCATACCGGAAGTGACCGAACTTTGTACTTTCTCTAAAAATTGAAAATCGGCCATAGTTTCGTCAATTCTTTATCCATTTTCAAACAAATTACATTTTTGGAATCCCTGAATCTTTTCTGAGACAATGGCTATCTCACATTTTTCAATTTCGAACATTCGTCTATGACTTTTATCGTTCGAAAATTGAAAACATGTTGTTTACGAGACAATTTTTGTTATTTTTCAAAATCTTCAAATTTGACCTACATTTTTGGATACCTGAAGTCCATCCGATTCCAGTAATATAAGTTTCATTCAGAGTTATCGCCCTTTATTTTCCGATTTTTTTCGAATTTTCTTCCCATTTTGCGAGCTCGGGTTTCGTTTTATGGTAGAATTGACGTTTATGAAACTTCTGGAACATGAAGTTATAGTCCAATACCAACTGATAAAGCAATTTCGACACGGATCTTCAAACCGGAAGTGGTCGAAATAATGTTCAATATTTTGAAAAAAATGCAAAAAATGGATATTTTGGGGAAAAACGCTATTTCTCTGTCCGATATCAATGGATTAAACGAATGAAGGTACCGTTTGATGGCACGATTGTTGGACTATCATATGATACCCCATTCATACGGATACTATGAACAGACAGCAAAATATGGCACGCTGAAAATCAAGTATTTTCTGATTTGGAGCGTTTTTGGACGCCTGTATCTCGAAAACTTAACCTGCAATATTTTTTAAATTTTTTCTATCGAGAGTCCTTTGGGAGGTATTTGACATGAAGCCATCCAATAGGACTTTGAAATGTCTGGAATAGGATAAAAAAGGGACTGAAAATCGAAAAAAGTCGAAAAATCGTGAAATTTTGGAAAATGCTCTACTATTTTTTTATTTTAAGAGATTTTTAAAAAAAGGTTGTATATTCAGATAGCTGACCTAATTACGATTCTAACGATGTATAATATGTATGTAATTATTAAAATTTAATTTTCTATATTTTAATTTTTTTGCATTTTTGGCACTTTTGAACATAGGATTTCTCAGGGGCATTTTATCTGATCAGATAATGTAATATATCATTACAGAGCCCTGTGGCTATTTTAGTGCCCAAACCGGCTATTAGAACTATTCCGACAATAATAACCATACCGGAAGTATTCAAAAAATGAAAAAAAAGAGTAAAAACATTGTCGCACTTGCGAAAAACTTGATTTCTCCCTTAGGTAATAGCGGACCAAAAGAACTAAAGTGTCGCTGGATAGCCCTATTAATGGACCATCATATGGTATCTAAATAATACGATTTCGATGGTAAGGAAATAAATTATTGTATGCCAAAAATCTAGTATTTTCCAATTTTTTAACATTCTGAGACGCCCTTTTCTCGAAAACGACGCCTACGATTTTTCTTAAACGTTTCTTACTCAAAGTCCTGTCAGTTGTCTATATAGGGAATCCAAAATGAAAAGCATTGAAATAATATAAGTGGTCGAAAGATGGCCTCAAACTTTGAAAAAAATTGAAAAATCGTTAAATTTTTTGAAACGCTCTTTAATTTATCTTTTTTTCCAAAACTACTCAATGGATGTTTCTGACACTTCTGGTACGTACAGTTAAGTATCCAAAGGACTTCGTAAAGCTATCACAACAACGATCGTAAAACCGGAAGTAGTCGAAAAAATGTCCGATATTTCGAAAAAAATTAATTTTTTTAAGAAAACCTTTTTTATTTATGAATATTTTTTGATGATATTTTACACAGGGTTAAAATATCATCGTACTTGAGCAGAAATGAGAAAAAAAATTGTCTCGGTAATTTGCGTTAGCCACCATCGGCTAATTTAGTTTTTCGTACCCAGAAAAATTATTTATTGTTCGATTTGTATAAAACAAAGTTCATATGCACCATGGTCCCAATTGTAATTTTTTTTGTTACGGTGAAATTTTTCTGTCGGCAACGGAAGTGACGTAATATTAACAAAAACTACAATTTTGACAGTTCGGTACCACTTTTTGAAAGCAAATATTATTTTTTTTCAAAACTGATATGACTAAAAGGATGCACCCTGCAAAGGTGCACAAAAACCTTAGCTCATATTTTTTAATTTCAACTTCATTTTCGGGCAATTTCGAATAAAATGTAAAATAAAGTGTAAAATTCAGTTATTTACAATTCATTCAGCGTCTTCATATTTTGAAATATTTATTTGTAATTTTCATAAACTCGTAGCAATAATCCAGACGAAGAGAATGTATGCGAAAATTAGTTTGTAATATGAGCAGTTGCCGAGAAATATGCAATTTTGCATGCATCACTTTTCACGTTATTTTGCCTATAAAAGAGTTAATTATTATTCGATTTGCAATATTTTTTTTCCATTTGATGCCTAATGCCAATTTGGACTAGGTCAAGCCAATTTTACATTTTCACTGTGACCGGAAATGACGTCATTTGGGCAAAAACTGTATTTTTAACCTAAAAAATAAATATTTTATTCAAATGAGTCTGCCTTATAATATTTTTAAAATTATGATATTTGATTCCCATCAACGAATAAAATGAAGCCATACGACCATACAGATACCACAAAATGGTTTCTAACTTGTACGGTTACAGAGAAATAGGCGATCTTCTATAAGTCACTTTTCAAGGTTTTTGGTCTGTAAAACTGTCAATTATTATTCGATTTTTACAATTTATTTACCATTTCATGCCTTATGCTATTTATGACTTCTATGAACCAAGTTAAAATTTTCAATATCACCGGAAGTAATGTAATTTTTGCAAAAAACGTATTTTTAGCCTTTAAAACAAACATTTTTTTGAAGGGATTTATATTTATTATTCGTTTAACTTTATAACGTCTGACTCTAATGGGCAGTAAGACTGAATCAATACCATCATATTGATATCAAGAAAAATCTTCTAGCATGTTCCCTTGTCGAATAATAACCAATTTTCCGAGGGTCACTTTTCAGTTTTTTACCTTCTTAATTTCAGTTTATGGGTTATAGGTTAATTATTTATTGTCCGATATTTATAAAAAAAAGTTTGTATTTTGTATGTTGCGAATTTGCGACTTATTTTTCATCTATAAAAATTTCTTTCGGCACCGGAAATGACATACTTTTGCCATAATTTACAATTTTGACCGGTCTTTTAGCCAGCAAATATTACTTTTAGATATGATAGAGGGTGTCACTGAAGCAAAACAACTAAAGTATAGTTTGGTAGCTCAATGGATCGGCTATGGTATAATAAACTTCCTGTATGATTCCTGAAAGCCGGTTCAGTGCTGCTTGCAGGTCTAGTTATTATTATTATTATTATTTACCGCGAGGGCCTAGATCTCCATGATCGAAAACAGATATCGATCTGGAATTAGCTTTTCTATCGGGAAACCATGTGGTGGCTACTTGATAAAATATTTTTGAAATTTCTGCGCATACCGGAAGTGACCGAACTTTTTACTTTCTCTAAAAATTGAAAATCGGCTATAGTTTCGTCAATTCTTTATCCATTTTCAAACAAATTACATTTTTGGAATCCCTGAATCTTTTCTGAGACAATGGCTATCTCACATTTTTCAATTTCGAACATTCGTCTATGACTTTTATCGTTCGAAAATTGAAAACATGTTGTTTACGAGACAATTTTTGTTATTTTTCAAAATTTTTAAATTTGACCTACATTTTTGGATACTTAAAGTCCATCCGATTCCAGTAATATAAGTTTCATTCAGAGTTATCGCCCTTTATTTTTCGATTTTTTTCGAATTTTCTTCCCATTTTGCGAGCTCGGGTTTCGTTTTATGGTAGAATTGACGTTTCTGAAACTTCTGGAACATGAAGTTATAGTCCAATACCAACTGATAAAGCAATTTCGACACGGATCTTTAAACCGGAAGTGGTCGAAAAAATGTGCAATATTTTGAAAAAAATGCAAAAAATGGATGTTTTCGGGGAAAACTTGATGTCTCCGCCCGATATCAATGAATTAAACAAATTAGGGTACCATTGGACTGCACTAGGATTGTACTATCGTATGATGCCCATTTCATACGGATACTATGATCAGGCAGCAAAATATGGCACGCTGAAAATCAAGTATTTTCTGATTTTTAGCATTTTTGGACGCCTGTATCTAGAAAACTTAACCGCAACTTTTTTTTTAACTTTCTCTATCGAGAGTCCATTCGATAGTCTTGTGAATTATGCCACCCAACAAGACTTTGAAATGTCTGGAATAGGTGAAATAACGGACTGAAAATCGAAAAAAGTCGAAAAATCGTGAAATTTTGGAAAATGCTCTACTATTTTTTTATTTTAAGAGATTTTCAAAAAAAGATTGTACATTCAGATAGCTGACCTAATTACGATTCTAACGATGTATAATATGTATGTAGTTATTCAAATTTAATTTTCGATATTTTAAATTTTTTGCATTTTTGGCACTTTTCAACATAGGATTTCTCAGGTGCATTTTATCTGATCAGATAATGCAATATATCATTACAGAGCCCTGTGGCTATTTTAGTGCCCTAACCGGCTATTAAGACTATTCCGAAAATAATAACCATACCGGAAGTATTCAAAAAATGAAAAAAAAAGGTTAAAAACATTGTCGCACTTGCGAAAAACTTGATTTCTCCCTTAGATAATAGCGGACCAAAATAACTAAAGTGTCGTTGGAAAGCCCTATTAATGGACCATCATATGGTATCTAAATAATACAATTTCGATGGTAGGGAAATAAATTATTGTATGCCAAAAATCTAGTATTTTCCGATTTTTTAACATTCTGAGACGCCCTGTTCTCGAAAACGACGCCGCAGATTTTTCTTAAACTTTTCTTACTCAAAGTCCTATCGGTTGTCTATATAGTGAATCCAAAATGAAAAGCATTGAAATAATATAGGTGGTCCAAAAATGGCATCAAACTTTGAAAAAAATTGAAAAATCATTAAATTTTTGTAAACGCTCTTTAATTTATCTTTTTTTCCAAAACTACTCAATGGATGTTTCTGACACTTCTGGTACAGAAAGATAAGTATCGAAAGAACTTCGTAAAGCTATCGCGACAATGATCGTAAAACCGGAAGTAGTCGAAAAAATGTCCGATATTTTGAAAAAAAAAAAAAATTTTTACGAATACTTTTTTATTTATGAGTATTTTTTGATGATATTTTACACAGGGTTAAAATATCATCGTACTTGAGCAGAAATGAGAAAAAAATTGTCTCGGTAATTTGCGTTAGCCGCCATCGGCAAATTTAGTTTTTCGTACCCAGAAAAATTATTTATTGTTCGATTTGTATAAAACAAACTTCATATGCTCCGTGGTCCCAATTGTAATTTTTTTTGTGCACAAAATCCTTAGCTCAGATTTATTAATTTCAATTTCATTTTCGGGCAATTTCGAATAAAATGTAAAATAAAGTGTAAAATTCAGTTATTTACAAATCATTCAGCGTCTTCTATTTTGAAATATTTATTTGTAATTTTCATAAACTCGTAGCAATAATCCAGACGAAGAGAATGTATGCGAAAATTAGTTTGTAATATGAGCAGTTGCCGAGAAATATGCAATTTTGCATGCATCACTTTTCACGTTATTTTGCCTATAGAAGAGTGAATTATTATTCGATTTGCAATTCATTTTTTCCATTTGATGCCTAATGCCAATTTGGACTAGGTCAAGCCAATTTTACATTTTCACTGTGACCGGAAATGACGTCATTTGGGCAAAAACTGTATTTTTAACCCAAAAAACAAATATTTTATTCAAATGAATCTGCCTTATAATATTTTTAAAATTATGATATTTGATTCCCATCAACAAATAGAATGAAGCCATACGACCATACAGATACCACAAAATGGTTTCTAACTTGTATGGTTACAGAGAAATAGGCGATCTTCTATAAGTCACTTTTCAAGGTTTTTGGTCTATAAAAGTCTCAATTATTATTCGATTTTTATAATTTTTTTACCATTTGATGCCTTATGCCATTTATGACTTCTATGAACTACGTTAACATTTTCAATATCACCGGAAGTAATGTAATTTTTGCAAAAAACGTATTTTTAGCCTTCAAAACAAACATTTTTTTGAAGGGATTTATATTTATTATTCGTTTAACTTTATAACGTCTGACTCTAATGGGCAGTAAGACTGAATCAATACCATCATATTGATATCAAGAAAAGACTTCTAGCATGTTCCCTTGTCGAATAATAACCAATTTTCCGAGGGTCACTTTTAAGTTTTTTACCTTCTTAATTTCAGTTCATGGGTTATAGGTTAATTATTTATTGCCCGATGTCTATGAAAAAAAGTTTGTATTTTGTATGTTGCGAATTTTCGACTTATTTTTCACCTATAAAAATTTCATTTAGGCACCCGAAGTGACGTAATTTTGCCATAATTTACAATTTTGATCGGTCTTTTCGCCAGCAAATATTACTTTTATATATGATAGAGGGTGTCAATGAAGCAAAACAACTAATGTATAGTTTGGTAGCTCAATGGATCGGCTATGGTATAATTAACTTCCTGTATGATTCCTGAAAGCCGGTTCAGTGCTGCTTGCAGGTCTAATTAGGCTTTCAGACTTTCGTCTGAAAGCCTTTTGAGATTACTAAAATTATTATTAAGCTTTCATATTACATATGAAAGCTTATTGTTTCTGTTAAAGTTATTATTAAGCTTTCATATTACATATGAAAGCTTATTGTTTCTGTTAAGATTATTATTATTTTTTTTTTGTGTATTTTCTGCAAATCGGATTTCTCAGAATCTAACCATGGGATCTTTCTAAAACTTTGACCTACCCCCCCAAAAATGGGGTGCGAACGTTGTTTAAATATATTTTCAAAACGTTTTACGAATCCGAAATCACCGAATTTTACGAACGAAAAAATTGACAATGCATAGTCGTAACTTTGTTATTTTTTGACCGATTTTACTAATTCTTTTTTCTTTGAATACCTTGAAAAAAATCATTTTCATCTGCAGTTTCACATTTTCGAATTTCGAAAATTCGTCGCTGTGATTTCGAACCGGAAGTTTAGACCAATTTGACAACTTCTTTAATAGTTGTACGATTTTCATGAAATTTAGTATACAAGTAGATCTTACCAATGTGACTTCAAAAATATAATTAGAAATTTTCTAAATTATCTCCCCTTGGTGAAATTAAGGATCAAAGTTTTCAAAAAAATCGTCGAAATATAGGTCAGAATGACCTAATTTTTTTTTTCGATACTAGACAAGGAATTGCTGATTCGTACACAAAATATGGAGTTTGTCGATCGAACCGGAAGTGCCACCATCTTTAAACGTGAAAAATCAAAAAGGCTTTTTTGCTATTTCTCTTACAGACTCGGGAGTTATATTTTCAGAATCCTTGAAGGAATGCCTAAATATCTGTCGGATCCGAATTTTGATTTCGGTCACGTGATGGTCACCATTTTGAATTGAAAATGAAAAATAGAAGCAATTTGAAGGACCGGGACTTTGGAATACAATAACTCTCCTTCTAATTAAGCTAGAATGTTCAAACGTGGTGTAGACGTTCAATAGGTCAATGTCATGATTGAGTTCAAAGATGAGCATTTTCTGCTTAGGGTAAGCAGAGATAAGCATGCTGATTTGTTGATTCTTTAGGGCACGATAACTTCGGTTATAATGAAGGGAGGGCGGTGAAACTTTTGTCAATAGAGAGTGTAATAGCTAGCCTGTTGTTTGAAATCATTGTATCATTTTTTTTAAATACCAGGGATAGCCGAAAAAAAGAGATTAAAAATCCAAAAAGTCGTATTTTTACAATTTGGAGCATGTTTAGAGGTCTTTTTCGTAAAGTCAACATACTATTTTTGGGGAACTTCTTCTACAAAGAGTCTTATTGGTAGTCTTTTATATGAAACCATCGATCAACAGTCCAACATATCAGGAGTAGAAGAACAAAAGGATCGAACATTGAATACGGCACCGTTTCATTGTTAAGCGAAACATGCAGTGTGGGTGACTACAATCTACGCATTTAGTCATCGTATAGAGCTTATTCAACAGTATCGAATTCCAACTGCTTAGGGATATTTTACGTGCACTCCAATGTGTACACGGGACCTTGGTTTTTCGTCCCATCCGAACGACTATACAGCTGTGCTTGTCAGGCCCTCCGTTCTGCCTCACTGACAAGGGGAACCACGCCGGGAAATTGAGATGAACTTTCTCCGTGCAGAACTTTCAATTCAGGCAAAACGTTTATTGCATACGATTAAGCTGATCAGTTGGAGCTTATTTTCAAAAGTTTTGTAATAATCGGTTGGTAATTAAAATACCGTGCACATTAAACTGTTAAAACAGAAAATTTCGCCCGGTTGAAATGTTTCTTGCTATAAGTCAGCAATTTTCCGAATTCAGGGAGGCTGAATGGTTAGCATGTGCGCGCTGTATCGTAACGTCTGTCATTGAGTCAACGGGCGTCGTTTCGATCTCCAAGTTGCACGTGACATGGTGTATGATGTCCAACCTCGTGGGTTTTCTCCGTGTTCTTCGATTTCCTCCCAACGGCTAAAGACCAGTACGCGCAGGGGGAGTTTTTAAATAAAGTCAAAAAAACATATGTTAGTCCCGAAATGACCTAGTTTGTGTTGAATGGACGTTAGGCCGCATTTCTCTCTTTCTCTTTTATTTTTAAAGTTTTGTAATAATCGGTTGGTAATCAAAGGTACTGTAAAAGTGATAATACAGAAAATTTGGCCCGGTTGTAATGTTTCTCACTTTAAAGTCAGCAATTTGTCGATTTTAAGGGGCAAACGTTTATTGCGAACGATTAAGGTGGTCAGGGGGAGCTTATTTTTAAAAGTTTTGTAATAATCGGTTGATAACTAAAGGTACCGTGCAAATTAAACTGTTAAAATAGAAAATTTGGCCCGGTTGAAATGTTTCTCGCTGTAGGTCAGCAATTTGCCGATTTTAGGGAGGTTGCGTGGCTGAATGGTTAGCGCGTGCGCTCTGTATCATAACGTCTGTCATTGAGTCAACTGGCGTTGTTTCGATTTCTTGGTTGTGCGTGACAAGGAGTATGGTCGCCTGTCCAACCTCGTAGGCCGTAACGCCGCTGCCCGGGTAAAATTTCCCTCATTGCACACTTTATGGCGTATGCCCGTCTTCATTAGCCCATTGTAGGAGCAGAACAGTAGGACGTTAAACCCCATTCAATTTCATTTCATTTCATGTTGCTTATTTATTATAGTGGATAAATATTTTTTTGGTTCTAGCAATTATTTAATTTCTGCATAGAAATCTTGCTTTGGCCATTTTTTTTTATTGCAGAATGCCATTCTTGTATATTGCAGTCTATGACCCTTTGTTTAAAATATGCTTAAAGTTGGGTTCCCGGATACAAACTGGGTGATTTGATGATATATTAGAATTAAAAACATATTCAAACTAATTATCTTATCATAATTTTGCTTCAAATCGTTCTCATAACATTTTATTGACGAGAATAGCCTGCTATAAAAATCTATCGAAAGAGACCATGTTTGCGTCAGGCGATTACCCCTCGCCGTAACCAATGGCAACGGTGGCAGACGACAGGGGAGAATGCATTGCATACACAAGACGATGTTGTCTGTAAGAGCTGACTATTTACTACAAATATAGAATCCTAATTAAATTCTCGGATTATCCACTGCATGCGTCTTTTTCCGTGATTTTTACCCCAGAAATTGTGGTATGTCTAACTCTTCATAAAGTTTTTCAAAATGTACACAAATCACTCAAGTTCGCGTGCAGCCTTCAACGCCAAGCGTGCAGCTACCCTTATTCGTCGGGTAGACTATTAAGGGAACCCCTTACATTTTTGTTCTGTTTACGCTCCATGAGTGTTTTTCAGGGAATCCAGTATTTTTCTAGTAAGATTGGATATCTCTTCTTTCCATATATACCAAAATTGCCATACTTTTATAGGCAATGACCACCCGATAAATACTTATCTGGGAACCCAACTTTAAGAAGTCGTCACGATTTCCTACTTATAACCGAACATAATGGAAACCATAATTATATAACATATCTTGGAAGCCCGATTACAGCTATACAAGTTTCAGTTATTTCCCTTTAGTTTAAAGATTATTTTTTTGCCCGGGTGCAATGTTTCTCACTACATTTAAATTTGTAACTTTGTGAGTTTCTGACCGATTTTGATATTATGTCTTTATAATTTTCCAAATCTGCATATTTAACGTACATATTCAAACAGTTGAGTTCAACCTGATTCAAAAAGTTTTAGTTTTGTTCAAAGTTATCTCATCCCGATTACAGCAACACAAGTATCAGTTATTTCCCTTTAGTTTTCAGATTACTCAATGTTTCATACTATATTTAGACTTGTAACTTCGCGAGTTTTTGACCAATTTTGATAGTTTGTTATTCTTATCCTTTTATTTGAGATACTTGATATAATCGATGACACGTGACGATGAATATGAAAGCTTTCATATCTGCATGGGACAGTAGCAGATCTAGTTATTATTATTTTTTTTTTTGTGTGTTTTCTGCAAATCGGATTTCTCAGAATCTATCCATAGGATCTTTCTGAAATTTTGACCTACCCCCCCAAAAATGGGGTGCGAACCTTGATTAAATATATTTTCGAAACGTTTTACGAATCCGAAATCACCGAATTTTACGAACGAAAAAAATGACAATGCATAGTCGTAACTTTGTTATTTTTTGACCGATTTTACTAATTCTTTTTTCTTTGAATACCTTTAAAAAAACCATTTTCATCTGCAGTTTCACATTTTCGAATTTCGAAAATTCGTCGCTGTGATTTCGAACCGGAAGATTAGACCAATTTGACAACTTCTTTAATAGTTGTACGATTTTCATGAAATTTAGTATCTAAGTAGATCCTACCGATGTGACTTCAAAAATATAATTAGAAATTTTCTAAATTATCTCCCCTTGACGAAATTAAGGATCAAAATTTTCAAAAAAATCATCGAAATATAGGTCAGAATGACCTGATTTTTTTTTTGGATACTAGATAAGTAATTACTGATTTGTACACAAAATATGGAGTTTGTCGATCGAACCGGAAGTGCCGCCATATTTAAAAGTGAAAAATCAATAAGGCTTTTTTGCTATTTTACTTACAGACTCGGGAGTTATATTTTCTGAATCCTTGTAGGAAGGCCTAAAAAATGTCGCGAATAGAATTTTGATTTCGGTCACGTGATGGTCACCATTTTGAATTGAAAATGAAAAATAGAAGCAATTTGAAGGGTCGGGACTTTGGAACACAATTACTCTCCTTCTAATTAAGCTAGAATGTTCAAACTTGGTGTAGACGTTCACTAGGTCAATGTTATGATTGAGTTCAAAGATGAGCATTTTCTGCTTAGGGTAAGCAGAGATAAACAAGCTAATTTGTTGATTCTTTAGGGCACGATAACTTCGGTTATAATGAAGGGAGGGCGGTGAAACTTTTGTCAATAGAGAGTCTAATAGCTAGCCTGTTGTGTGAAATCATTGTATTATTTTTTCTAAATATCAGGGATAGCCGAAAAAAAGAGATTGAAAACCCAAAAAGTCGTATTTTTACAATTTGGAGCATGTTTAGAGGTCTTTCTCGTAAAGTCAACATAATATTTTTTGGGAACTTCTTGTACAAAGAGTCTTATTGGTAGTCTTTTATATGAAACCATCGATCAACAGTCCAACATATCAGGAGTAGAAGAACAAAAGGATCGAACATTGAAAACGGCACCCTTTCATTGTTAAGCGAAACATGCAGTGTGGGTGACTACAATCTACACATTTAGTCATCGTATAGAGCTTATTCAACAGTATCGAATTCCAACTGCTTAGGGATATTTTACGTGCACTCCAATGTGTACACGGGACCTTGGTTTTTCGTCCCATCCGAATGACTAGACAGCTGTGCTTGTCAGGCCCTCCGTTCTGCCTCACTGACAAGGGGAACCACGCCGGGAAATCGAGATGAACTTTCTCCGTGCAGAACTTTCAATTCAGGCGAAAACGTTTATTGCATACGATTAAGCTGGTCAGTTGGAGCTTATTTTCAAAAGTTTTGTAATAATCGGTTGGTAATTAAAGTACCGTGCACATTAAACTGTTAAAACAGAAAATTTCGCCCGGTTGAAATGTTTCTTGCTATAAGTCAGCAATTTTCTGAATTCAGGGAGGCTGAATGGCTGAATGGTTAGCATGTGCGCACTGTATCGTAACGTCTGTCATTGAGTCAACGGGCGTCGTTTCGATCTCCAGGTTGCACGTGACATGAAGTATGATGTCCAACCTTGTGGGTTTTCTCCGTGTTCTTCGGTTTCCTCCCAACGGCTAAAGACCTGTAAGCGCAGGGGGAGTTTTTAAATAAAATTAAAAAACATATGTTAGTCCCGAAATGACCTAGTTTGTGTCGAATGGACATTAGGCCGCATTTCTCTCTTTCTCTTTTATTTTTAAAGTTTTGTAATAATCGGTTGGTAATCAAAGGTACTGTAAAAGTGATAAAACAGAAAATAATCGGTTGGTAATCAAAGGTACTGTAAAAGTCATAAAACAGAAAATTTTCGCCCGGTTGTAATGTTTCTCACTTTAAAGTCAGCAATTTCCCGATTTTAAGTGGCAAACGTTTATTGCGAACGCTTAAGCTGGTCAGGGGGGAGCTTATTTTTAAAAGTTTTGTAATATTCGGTTGATAACTAAAGGTACCGTGCAAATTAAACTGTTACAATAGAAAATTTGGCCCGGTTGAAATGTTTCTCGCTGTAGGTCAGCAATTTGCCGATTTTAGGGAGGTTGCGTGGCTGAATGGTTAGCACGTGCGCTCTGTATCATAACGTCTGTCATTGAGTCAACTGCCGTTGTTTCGATTTTTTGGTTGTACGTGACAAGGAGTATGGTTGCCTGTCCAACCTCGTAGGCCGTAACCGCCGCTGCCCGGGTAAAATTTCCCTCATTGCACACATTATGGCATATGCCCGTCTTCATTAGCCCATTTTAGGAGCAGAACAGTCGGACGTTAAACCCCATTCAATTTCATTTCATTTTCTCTATGTTGCTTATTTATTATAGTGGATAAATATTTTTCTGGTTCTAGCAATTATTTA
The DNA here is from genome assembly GCA_036850965.1 of Patella caerulea. Classification (NCBI taxonomy): domain Eukaryota; kingdom Metazoa; phylum Mollusca; class Gastropoda; family Patellidae; genus Patella; species Patella caerulea. The sequence goes on along the minus strand of JAZGQO010000006.1, from coordinate 56,925,524 downwards.
ATTTCTGCATAGAAATCTTGCTTTGGCCAGTTTTTTTTATTGCAGAGTGCCATTCTTGTTTAAACAAACATGATCCTTTGTTTAAAACATGCTTAAGAAGTCGTCACGATTTCCTACTTATAACCAAACATATTGGAAATATTAGTCTGGCATTATTAAATCCTAATTTTATTGGTCTTATTTAAAATTAAACTTTCATTTAACTATGAACAACCCTTAACGTGTCTCTTTAAAACTATTAAGTACTCTAAAACAGTAGCTCAACCTTTTGACCTAAACTCATTAATTTACCATTTTGTTGTGAGCGACTTCTTATTCTTCCTATATGACATATTGCACGTGTCTGATTTCAAAGGGGGGTTGAGTGGCTGAATGGTAAGCACGCGCGCCTGTCATTGAGTAAACTAGCGTGTTTTCGAATGCCCGGTTGTACGTGACAAGGAGTAAGGTCGCCTGTCCAACCTGCCATTTTTAATTTTTTTTTCCCGCCATTTTCATTTCATTTTCTCATCCGTCTCATTACAGTAATACAAGTTTCAGTTATTTCCCTTTAGTTTTCAGATTATTGTTATGCCTGGGTGCAATGTTTCATACTATATTTAGACTTGTAACTTCGCGAGTTTTTGACCAATTTTAATAATTTTTTCTTCGTATCCTTTTATTTAGGTTACTTGATACAATCAATGACACGTGACGATGAATATGAAAGCTTTCATATCTGCATGGGACAGTAGCAGATCTAGTTATTATTATTATTATTATTATTATTATTTACCGCGAGGGCCTAGATCTCCATGATCGAAAACAGATATCGATCTGGAATTAGCTTTTCTATCGGGAAACCATGTGGTGGCTACTTGATAAAATATTTTTGAAATTTCTGCGCATACCGGAAGTGACCGAACTTTGTACTTTCTCTAAAAATTGAAAATCGGCCATAGTTTCGTCAATTCTTTATCCATTTTCAAACAAATTACATTTTTGGAATCCCTGAATCTTTTCTGAGACAATGGCTATCTCACATTTTTCAATTTCGAACATTCGTCTATGATTTTTATCGTTCGAAAATTGAAAACTAGTTGTTTACGAGACAATTTTTGTTATTTTTCAAAATTTTCAAATTTGACCTACATTTTTGGATACCTGAAGTCCATCCGATTCCAGTAATATAAGTTTCATTCAGAGTTATCGCCCTTTATTTTTCGATTTTTTTCGAATTTTCTTCCCATTTTGTGAGCTCGGGTTTCGTTTTATGGCAGAATTGACGTTTCTGAAACTTCTGGAACATGAAGTTATAGTCCAATACCAACTGATAAAGCAATTTCGACAAGAATCCTTAAACCGGAAGTGGTCGAAATAATGTGCAATATTTTGAAAAAAATGCAAAAAATGGATATTTTTGGGGAAAACGCTATTTCTCCGTCCGATATCAATGGATTAAACGAATGAAGGTACCGTTTGATGGCACGATTGTTGGACTATCATATGATACCCCATTCATACGGATACTATGAACAGACAGCAAAATATGGCACGCTGAAAATCAAGTATTTTCTGATTTGGAGCGTTTTTGGACGCCTGTATCTCGGAAACTTAACCTGCAATTTTTTTTAAATTGTTTCTATCGAGAGTCCTTTTGGAGGTATTTTGCATGAAGCCATCCAATAAGACTTTGAAATGTCTGGAATAGGATAAAAAAGGGACTGAAAATCGAAAAAAAGTCGAAAAATCGTGAAATTTTGGAAAATGCTCTACTATTTTTTTATTTTAAGAGATTTTTAAAAAAAGGTTGTATATTCAGATAGCTGACCTAATTACGATTCTAACGATGTATAATATGTATGTAATTATTAAAATTTAATTTTCGATATTTTAAATTTTTTGCATTTTTGACACTTTTGAACATAGGATTTCTCAGGGGCATTTTATCTGATCAGATAATGTAATATATCATTACAGAGCCCTGTGGCTATATTAGTGCCCAAACCGGCTATTAAAACTATTCCGACAATAATAACCATACCGGAAGTATTCAAAAAATGAAAAAAAAGAGTAAAAACATTGTCGCACTTGCGAAAAACTTGATTTCTCTCTTAGGTAATAGCGGACCAAAAGAACTAAAGTGTCGCTGGATAGCACTATTAATGGACCATCATATGGTATCTAAATAATACGCTTTCGATGGTAAGGAAATAAATTATTGTATGCCAAAAATCTAGTATTTTCCAATTTTTTAACATTCTGAGACGCCCTTTTCTCGAAAACGACGCCTACGATTTTTCTTAAACTTTTCATACTCAAAGTCCTATCGGTTGTCTATATAGGGAATCCAAAATGAAAAGCATTGAAATAATATAAGTGGTCGAAAAATGGCCTCAAACTTTGAAAAAAACTGAAAAATCGTTAAATTTTTGGAAACGCTCTTTAATTTATCTTTTTTTCCAAAACTACTCAATGGATGTTTCTGACACTTCTGGTACAGAAAGTTAAGTATCCAAAGAACTTCGTAAAGCTATCACAACAACGATCGTAAAGCCGGAAGTAGTCGAAAAAATGGCCGATATTTTGAAAAAAAATAATTTTTTTACGAAAACCTTTTTTATTTATGAATATTTTTTGATGATATTTTACACGGGGTTAAAATATCACCGTACTTGAGCAGAAATGAGAAAAAAAATTGTCTCGGTAATTTGCGTTAGCCGCCATCGGCTAATTTAGTTTTTCGTAGCCAGAAAAATTATTTATTGTTCGATTTGTATAAAACAAAGTTCATATGCACCGTGGTCCCAATTGCAATTTTTTTTGTTACGGTGAAATTTTTCTGTCGGCAACGGAAGTGACGTAATATTAACAAAAACTACAATTTTGACAGTTCGGTACCACTTTTTGAAAGCAAATATTATTTTTTTTCAAAACTGATATAACTAAAAGGATGCACCCTGCAAAGGTGCACAAAATCCTTAGCTCATATTTTTAAATTTCAATTTCAATTTCGGGCAATTTCGAATAAAATGTAAAATAAAGTGTAAAATTCAGTTATTTACAATTCATTCAGCGTCTTCATATTTTGAAATATTTATTTGTAATTTTCATAAACTCGTAGCAATAATCCAGACGAAGAGAATGTATGCGAAAATTAGTTTGTAATATGAGCAGTTGCCGAGAAATATGCAATTTTGCATGCATCACTTTTCACGTTATTTTGCCTATAAAAGAGTGAATTATTATTCGATTTCCAATATTTTTTTCCCATTAGATGCCTAATGCCAATTTGGACTAGGTCAAGCCAATTTTACATTTTCACTGTGACCGGAAATGACTTGCTTGGGCAAAAACTGTATTTCTAACCTAAAAAACAAATATTTTATTCAAATGAGTCTGCCTTATAATGTTTTTAAAATTATGATATTTGATTCCCATCAACGAATAGAATGAAGCCATACGACCATACAGATACCACAAAATGGTTTCTAACTTGTACGGTTACAGAGAAATAGGCGATCTTCTATAAGTCACTTTTCAAGGTTTTTGGTCTGTAAAAGTGTCAATTATTATTCGATTTTTATAATTTATTTACCATTTGATGCCTTATGCCATTTATGACTTCTATGAACCTAGTTAAAATTTTCAATATCACCGGAAGTAATGTAATTTTTGCAAAAAACGTATTTTTAGCCTTCAAAACAAACATTTATTTGAAGGGATTTAAATTTATTATTCGTTTAACTTTATAACGTCTGACTCTAATGGGCAGTAAGACTGAATCAATACCATCATATTGATATCAAGAAAAGGCTTCTAGCATGTTCCCTTGTCGAATAATAACCAATTTTCCGAGGGTCACTTTTAAGTGTTTTACCTTCTTAATTTCAATTTATGGGTTATAGGTTAATTATTTATTGCCCGATATCTATAAAAAAAAGTTAGCATTTTGTATGTTGCGAATTTTCGACTTATTTTTCACCTATAAAAATTTCTTTCGGCACCGGAAGTGACGTAATTTTGCCATAATTTACAATTTTGACCGGTCTTTTCGCCAGCAAATATTACTTTTACATATGATAGAGGGTGTCACTGAAGCAAAACAACTAATGTATAGTTTGGTAGCTCAATGGATCGGCTATGGTATAATAAACTTCCTGTGTGATTCCTGAAAGCCGGTTCAGTGCTGCTTGCAGGTCTAGTTATTATTATTATTATTTACCGCGGGGGCCAAGTTCTCCATGATCGAAAGCAGATATCGATCTGAAATCAACTTTTCTTTCGGGAAACCATGTGGTGGCTACTTGATAAAGTATTTTCGAAAATTCTGCGCATACCGGAAGTGGCAGATCTTTGTACGTTGTCAAAAAATGGAAAATTGGCCATAGTTTCGTCAATTATTTACCCATTTTCAAACAAATGACATTTTCGGAAACCCTGAATCTTTTTCGAGCCAATAGCAATCTAAGATTTTGTAATTTCGAAACTTCGTCGCTGACTTCTAGCGTTCGAAAATTGAAAAATTTTGTTTAAGAGACAATTTTTTTCATTTTTCAAAATTTTCAAATTTGACTTATATTTTTGGATACCTTAAGTCCATCCGATTCCAGTAATATAAGTTTCATTCAGAGTTATCGCCCTTTATTTTTCGATTTTTTTCGAATTTTCTACCTATTTTGTGAGCTCGGGTTTCGTTATATGGCCGAATTGGCGAATCTGAAACTTCTAAGGCATGAAGCCAAATGACCATTGCAAGGAATAAAGCAATTTCAACAATGATCCGTAGACCGGAAGTAGTCGAAATAATGTGCAATATTTTTAAAAAATGCAAAAAAATGGATAGTTTTGGGGAAAACGCGATTTCTCCGTCCGATATCAATGGATTAAACAAATTAGGGTACCATTGGACTGCACTAGGATTGTACTATCGTATGATACCCAATTCATACAGATACTATGATCAGGCAGCAAAATATGGCACGCTGAAAATCAAGTATTTTCTGATTTTTAGCATTTTTAGACGCCTGTATCTCGAAAACTACGCCAGTTATTTTTATGAAACTTTCTCTATCGAGAGACCGCGTGGCGGTCTTGCGTACGAATCATTCCATTACCACTTTGAAATATCGGGAATAGGTGAAATAAGGGACTGAAAATCGAAAAAAGTCGAAAAATCGTGAAATTTTGGAAAATGCTCCACCATTTTTTTATTTTAAGAGATTTTCAAAAAAAGGTTGTATATTCAGATAGCTGACCTAATTACGATTCTAACGATGTATAATATGTATGTGGTTATTGAAATTTAACTTTCGATATTTTAATTTTTTTGCATTTTTGGCACTTTTGAACACCAGATTTCCCAGGGGCACTTTATCTGATCATATAATGTAATACATCATTACAGAGCCCTGTGGCTATTTTAGTGCCCAAACCGGCTATTAAAACTATTCCGACAATAATAACCACACCGGAAGTATTCAAAAAATGAAAAAAAAGGTTAAAAAAATTGTCGCACTTGCGAAAAACTTGATTTCTCCCTTAGGTAATAGCGGACCAAAAGAACTAAAGTGTCGTTGGATAGCCCTATTAATGGACCATCATATGGTATCTAAATAATACGATTTCGATGGTAAGGAAATAAATTATTGTATGCCAAAAATCTAGTATTTTCCGATTTTTTAACATTCCGAGACGCCCTTTTCTCGAAAACGACGCCTACGATTTTTCTTAAAATTTTCTTACTCAAAGTCCTATCGGTTGTCTATATAGTGAATCCAAAATGAAAAGCATTGAAATAATGTAGGTGGTCCAAAAATGGCCTCAAACTTTGAAAAAAATTGAAAAATCGTTAAATCTTTGGAAACGCTCTTTAATTTATCTTTTTTTCCAAAACTACTCAATGGATGTTTCTGACACTTCTGGTACGTAAAGTTAAGTATCCAAAGAACTTCGTAAAGCTATCACGACAATGATCGTAAAACCGGAAGTAGTCGAAAAAATGTCCGATATTTTGAAAAAAAAAATTTTTTTTACGAAAACCTTTTTCATTTATGAATATTGTTTGATGGTATTTTACACAGGGTTAAAATATCATCCTACTTGAACAGAAATGAGAAAAAAAATTGTCTCGGTAATTTGCGTTAGCCGCCATCGGCTAATTTAGTTTTTCGTACCCAGAACAATTATTTATTGTTCGATTTGTATGAAACAAAGTTCATATGCTCCGTGGTCCCAATTGTAATATTTTTTGTTACGGTGAAATTTTTCTGTCGGCAACGGAACTGACGTAATATTAACAAAAACTACAATTTTGACAGTTCTGTACCACTTTTTGAAAGCAAATGTTATTTTTTTCAAAACTGATATAACTAAAAGGATGCACCCTGCAAAGGTGCACAAAATCTTTAGCTCAGATTTTTTAATTCCAATTTCATTTTCGGGCAATTTCGAATAAAATGTAAAATAAAGTGTAAAATTCAGTTATTTACATATCATTCAGCGTCTTCATATTTTGAAATATTTATTTGTTATTTTCATAAACTCGTAGCATTAATCCAGACGAAGAGAATGTATGGGAAAATTAGTTTGTAATATGAGCAGTTGCCGAGAAATATGCAATTTTGCATGCATCACTTTTCACGTTATTTTGCCTATAAAGGAGGGAATTATTATTCGATTTGCAATTTTTTTTTCCATTTGATGCTTAATGCCAATTTGGACTAGGTCAAGCCAATTTTACAATTTCACTGTGACCGGAAATGACGTCATTTGGGCAAAAACTGTATTTTTAACCTAAAAAACAAATATTTTATTAAAATGAGTCTGCCTTATAATATTTTTAGAATTATGATATTTGATTCCCATCAACAAATAGAATGAAGCCATACGACCATACAGATACCACAAAATGGTTTCTAACTTGTCCGGTTACAGAGAAATAGGCGATCTTCTATAAGTTACTTTTCAAGGGTTTTCGTCCATAAAAGTGTCAATAATTATACGATTTTAATAATTTTTTTACCATTTGATGCCATATGCCATTTATGACTTCTGTGAACTAAATTAACATTTTCAATATAACCGGAAGTAATGTAATTTTTGCAAAAAAACCCATTTTTAGACTTCAAAACAAACATTTTTTTTGAAGGGATTTATATTTATCATTCGTTTAACTTTATAACGTCTAACTCTAATGGGCAGTAAGATTGAATCAATACCATCATATTGATATCAAGAAAAGGCTTCTAGCATGTTCCCTTGTTGAATAATAGCCAATTTTCTCAGGGTCACTTTTAAGTTTTTTACCTTAATTATTTATTGCCCGATAATATGATAAAACAAAGTTTGTATTTTGTATGTCGCGAATTTTCGACTTATTTTTCACCTATAACAATTTCTTTCGGCAGCGGAAGTGACGTAATTTTGCCATAATTTACAATTTTGACCGGTCTTTTCGCCAGCAAATATTACTTTAACATATGGTATAGGGTGTCACTGAAGCAAAACAACTAAAGTATAGTTTGGTAGCTCAATGGATCGGCTATGGTATAATAAACTTTCTGTATGATTCCTGAAAGCCGGTTCAGTGCTGCTTGCAGGTCTAGTTATTATTATTATTCAGATTCCAATTTGAATAGATCTCAGCAACTACGTGTCGCATCGTTACCATTTCTTCGGTTTTACTGGGAAAGTGGGTGTGACTTAGAGGATAAAGCTATTTTGAACGTTCTGCGACAATGCGAAATGTCCGAAATCACCGAAGTTATCGTTTTTGAAAATATTGGAGTAATTTTAACAATAATCATTGGATTTTAACTTTCGATACATTTTGGCATAGCCTGAGACAGGGCACATAGCTACGGTACTTTCGATTTTTGATTTTCGGCAAATCTGCGAAGATATTAGGCGCCAAATTTCGAAAATTTAAAATTTTACAAAAAACTTTTTTATTTATGAATATTTTTTAGTCGTATTGTGCACAGAATTAAAGAGTCATCTGACTAGTGGAAAAATGTTAAAAAAATTTGTCTCAGTAATTTTCCTTGGCCGCCATTGGCTAATTCAGTTTTTCAGTCCTAGATTAATTTTTTATTGTTCGATTTGTATAAAACAAAATTCATATGCTTCGTTGTATCAATTGTCATTTTTTTTATTACCAAAAGTGTTATCTGTCGGCACCGGAAGTGGCATAATTTTACCAAAAACTACAATTTTGACAGTTATTTTCTTATTTCGAAAACAAATATTATTTTTTTGAAAAATTATTTGACTCAAAGAGTGTGCCCTTTCAAGGCGCAAAAAATGTAGGAAGCAGTTTTTTTAATTTCGATTTCACTTTCGAGCAAATTCGATTAAGAGGCTAAAAATGGTGTAAAATTTACCTATTTACAACCTATTCAGGCTTTTCAGATTTTAAAATATTTCTTCGTAACTTTTATAAACTTGTAGCTATAATCCATACGAAGAAAATGTATGTTAAAATTCGTTTGTAATATAAGCAGTTACCAAGAAATGGGCAGTTCTGTACAAGTCACTGTTTTCGTTATTTTGCCTGTAAAATAGTCAATTATTATTGGATTTTTATAAAAGTGACATCATTTGATTCAAAAAGCATGTAGCGTCATATCAAGTTGATTACAATTTAAAATTGACACCGGAAGTGACATCATTTGGTCAAAAACTGCATTTTAAACTTTTTAAATCAATGTTTTATTGAACCAAGAATAACTTAATATGTATTAATAATTTTAACTTTTGGTTTAAATTCACATATAAACAAAACTCATATGGTCATATAGATATCATAAAATTGTTTCTAACTTGTTCGGTTGCCGAGAAGTAGACGGTTTTCTACGGGTCACTTTTGAAGGTTTCGGGGCCATAAAAGTGTCAATTATTATTCGATTTCCATAAACGTTACACCGTGTTATACCTAATGCCATTTGGGATTTCATACAAGTAATTTAAGATTTTCATTATCACCGGAAGTAACGTCATTTTGGCAAAAACTGTATTTTTAGCCTTCAAAACAGATATTTTATTCAAATGAGTCTGTTTTGAAATCTTTTTCAAATTATGGTATTTGATGCTAATCAACAAATAGAATGAACCCATACGATCATACAGATACCACAAAATGGTTTCTAACTTGTACGGTTGCAGAGAAATAGCTGATATTCTACAAGTCACTTTTCAAGTTTTTTGGTCTTTAAAAGTGGCAATTATTACTCGATTTACATAAAATTTTCACTATATGATATCGTATGCCATTTCTGATTTCATAAGACTAATTGAACATTTTCATTAACACAGGAAGTAATCTAATTTTGTCAAGATTATTTACAAGTAACAAATGTATAAAATGACTTGATATTGTTGGATTGATTGGTTGATTCTGCGTCCATTTTATTTGTGTGCAATGTTAATTTGGAAACCTGTTTAGTGGTTACGCTGGTACTGGAAGTGGCATATGTTCAACGGTAACTTAGCACCGGAAGTGACATGTTTAAGAGTAACTTGGCACCAGTGAAACCCGTCATTCCTGCATGCAGGTCTAGTTCTTATTATTAGGGTTTCACACTGCGAAGCTTGTGTGAAACACTATTGTTTTTGTTAAAATTATTATTCTTATTATTATTATTATTATTATTATTCTTTTGTTTTGAGTAGATCTCAGCAACTATGTGTCGCATCGTTACGATTTCTTCGGTTTTACTGGGAAAGTGGGTGTGACTTAGAGGATAAAGCTATTTTGAACGTTCTGCGACAATGCGAAATGTCCGAAATCACCGAAGTTATCGTTTTTACAAATATTGCGGTAATTTTAACAATAATCATGGAATTTTAACTTTCGATACATTTTGGCATAGCTGGAGACAGGGCACATAGCTGCGCTACTTTCGATTTTTGATTTTCGGCAAATCTTCGAAGATATTAGGCGCCAAATTTCGGAAATTTAAAATTTTACAAAAAACTTTTTTATTTATGAATATTTTTAGTCGGGTTGTGCACAGAATTAAAGAGTCATCTGACTTGCGCAAAAATGTTAAAAAATTTTGTCTCAGTAATTTTCCTTGGCCTCCATTGGCTAATTCAGTTTTTCAGTCCTAGATTAATTTTTTATTGTTCGATTTGTATAAAACAAAGTTCATATGCTTCGTTGTCTCAATTGTCATTTTTTTTATTACCAAAAGTGTTATCTGTCGGCACCGGAAGTGGCATAATTTTACCAAAAACTACAATTTTGACAGTTAGGTACATTTTTTGAAAACAAATATTATTTTTTTGAAAAATTATATGACTCAAAGAGTGTGTCCTTTAAAGGCGCAAAAAATGTCGGGAGCAGTTTTTTTAATTTCTTTTTCATTTTCTAGCAAATTGGATTAAGAGGTGAAAAAAGGCGTAAAATTGACCTATTTACAACTCATTCAGGCTTTTCAGATTTTAAAATATTTTTACGTAACTTTTATAAACTTGTAGCTATAATCCATACGAAGAGAATGTATGTGAAAATTAGTTTGTAATATAAGCAGTTGCCGAGAAATAGGCAATTTTGCATGAGTCACTTTTCACGTAATTTTGGCTGTAAAAGAATCAATTATTATTCGATTTTCAATTTTCTTTCGCCATTGGATGCCTAATGCCAAAGTGGACTATGTCAAACCATTTTACCCCTTGCGCTGCCACAGGAAATGACGTCATTTGCTCAAAACTTAAATTTTAGCCTTCAAAAAACAATATTTTATTCAAATGAGTCGTATTTGTTATTTTTTTCAAATTGTGATATTTGATTCTATTGATCAAATAGATTGAACCCATACGATCATACAGATACCACAAAATGGTTTCTATCTTGTACGGTTGCAGAGAAATGGGCGATTTTCCTTAAGTCACTTTTCAAGGTTTTTGGTCTATAAAAGTGTCAGTTATTATTCGATTTTCATAAAATTTTCACCATATGATATCTTGTGTCATTTATGATTTCATAGAACTAATTTACCATTTTCAGTATCACCGGAAGTAATGTCATTTTGGCAAAAACTGTATTTTTAGCCTTCAAAACAGACATTTTTTTCAAATGAGTCTGATTTGTAATATATTTCAAATTATGATATTTGATTCCAATCAACAAATGGATTGAACCCATACGATCATATAGATACCAAAATATAGTTTTTATCGTGTACGGTTGCCGAGAAATAGACGATTTTCTACAAGTCACTTTTCAAGGTTTTTGGTCTATAAAAGTGGCAATTCTCATTCGATTTACATACAATTTTCGCCATTATGCTGCCTTATGCCATTTCTGATTTCATAAAACTAATTGAACATTTTCATTATCACCGGAAGTAATGAAATTTTGCCAGGATCACTTACAAGTAACATATATATAAAATGAATTGATATTGCTGGATTTGGTTGATTCTTCGTCCATTTTATTTGATGTTTACAATGCTTATGTGGAAACCTGTTTGATGGTTTCATTGGTATCGGAAGTGACATATGTTTAAGGGTAACGTGGCACCGAAAGTGACGTGGCACCAGTGAAACCCGTCATTCCTGCATGCAGGTCTAGTTATTCTTCTTATTATTATTTTTTTTTTTCCAATTTGCTTATATCTCAGCAACTTCTTGTCGGATCGATACAATGTCTTCAATTTTACTGGGAAAGTGGGTGTGACTTAGAGATTAAAGCTATTCGCGGCATTCTGCGACATTGCGAAATGTCCGAAATCACCGAAAATGTCGTTTTTTGAAATATTGCCGTAATATTAACAATAATCATTGGATTTTAGCATATGATGCATTTTGACATAGCCAGAAACAAGGGACATAGCTATGTTACTTTTGATTTTTGATTTTCGACGAATCTTGCAAGATATTAGGCGCCAAATTTTGAAAATTTAAATTTTTACAAAAACTTTTTTATTTATTAATATTTTTATATGACATTTTAACCAAGGTTAAAGAAACATCTGATTTGAACAAAAATGTCAACATTTTTTGTTTCCGTAATTTTCCTTGGCCGCCATTGGCTAATTCAGTTTTTCAGCCCTACATTAATTATTTATTGTTCGATTTGTATAAAACCATGTTCATATGTTCCGTGGTTCAAAATGCCATTTTTTTTGTTACCGGTAAAGTTTCCTGAAGGCAACGGAAGTGACGTAAATTCGGCAAAAACTACAATATTGACAGTTCGGTACCACTTTTTGAAAGCAAATACTATTTTCTACTAATCTGATCTTACTCAAAAGATGCGCCCTGTTAAGGTGCACAAAATCTCGGACTCAGTTTTTTTAATTTCGATTTTGTTTTCGGGCCATTTCGGTTAAAAGGCAAAAAAAGGGGTAAAAATAAGCTATTTACAACCCATCCAGTGACTTCATATATTAAAATATTTCTTCGATACTTTCATAAATTTGTAGCAATAATCCATACAAAGAGAATGTATGTGAAATTTAGTTTGTAATATAAGCAGTTGCCGAGAAATGGGCAATTTTGCATGAGTCACTTTTCACGTTATTTTGGCTGTAAAAGAATCAATTATTATTCGATTTTCAATTTTCTTTCACTGTCTGTTGCCTATTGTCACAGTCGACTATTCCAAACCACTTTAACACTTTTACTGTTACTGGAAGTGACGTCATTTAGGCAATAACTGAATTTTTAGCCTTAAAAATACATTTTTTATTCAAATTAGTATTATTTGTAATATTTTTAGAATTATGAAATTTGGTTCCGATCAACAAATAGAATGAACCCATACGATCATATAGATACCACAAAAAGGTTTCTAACTTGTACGGTTGCAGAGAAATGGACGATTTTCCACGAGTCACTTTTTACTTTATTTTGGCTCTAAAAGAATCAGTTATTATTTTCATAAAATTTTCACCATATGATGTCATATGCCATTTACGATTTCATGGAACTAATTTAACTGTTTTAGTATCACCGGAAGTGATGTCATTTTGTCAAAAACTTAATTTTTAGTCTGCAAAACAGTTATTTTATTCAAATGAGTCTGATTTGTAATGTTTTCAAAATTATGATATTTGATTCCATTCAACAAACAGATTGAACCCATACGATCAAACAGACACCACAAAATGGTTTCTAACTTGTGCGGTTGCAGAGAAATAGTCGATTGTCTACAAGTCACTTTTCAAGGGTTTTTGGTCTATAAAAGTGGCAATTATTATTCTATTTACATAAAATTTTCACTATATGATGTCATATGCCATTTCGGATTTCATAAAACTAATTGAACATTTTCATTATCACCGGAAGTAAGGTAATTTTGGTCAGGATCATTTACAAGTAACAAATGTATAAAATGAATTGATATTGGCTGGATTTGGTTGATTCTGCGTCCAATTTATTTGATGTGTGCAATGCTTATGGGGAAACCTGTTTAATGGTTTCATTGGTACCGGAAGTGACATATGTTCAAGGGTAACGTGGCACCGGACGTGACACGTTAAAGGGTGACGTGGCACCAGTGAAACCCGTCATTCCTGCATGCAGGTCTAGTTATACTTTATATTTGTATATTTTAAGAAGATATAGTTTGTACTTTATTACGTGTTAATAATCCCAGACAAGTAGGACGTTAAACCCTATTTCCTGTCTTTTTAGTTATCATGCATACTACAAACATACTGATATAATAATAACGTAATAATATAGGTAACAGAACACTAATTGCTATACAACTATTTGTTACGTTTCAGGGTCAACTGTTAAGTATCGGGAAGAGATTGAACAGATCTTAGATTATCTTGTAACTCATCATCCAGACAAACTAAGACCACTGGTACAATTACTGAAAGATAAAGATGTTATAGATGATAATGGCAGAGAGCTGATTGTCATGTTTATAGATACAAATGATATCAAGATAGCGGCACGGGTGTTATTAGCTAAAACTCATACTTCTCGTCCCAATTCATATCAATATCTTAAAGAAAGTATTGAACAGTTGGGTTTATCAGATGTAGTAGACATGATTGAAAAAGGTGAGTATTGATCCTAGTTTATCTATTTATATCATAGACATGTATGTTGATATTGACATATATCCCCTACAGAAAAAGCATGAAACTACACCACAATGTAAAGCGTTACAATCAACTAAATTAGAAATAAAATTGCCGAGTTTCAGCCAAAGTTTTAATCAAATTCGAACCAAGTATTTTTATACGCCCACATTTTCATGTATTATGCCGTCGTCCCTGTTCGTCCGTCTGTCCGTCCGTCCACAATTTGTTTGTGGACTCTCTATAGTTCATAATTCTTATCCGATTTTGACGCAACTTGAAATATTGACATGTATTGGATCCAAACTTCAAGGATTATGGCCCCTGATTGTACGAAAAATCATGTTTTTAGCTTGTGGACCCTATAGAGGTAGCAATTTTGAACCGATTTTGATGAAACTTGACATGCATGTTTATAACCCTAAGATCTTGGTTCCTTTCGATAATTGCGCCCATCGGGTAGTAACTTCCTGAATTATTACCCCTGATTGTCCGAAAAATCACCCTTTTTAGCTTGTGGTCCCACTGGAGGTCACAATTATTACCTGATTATATTTATATCACCGTTACCAAAATTGACGGACAAAATGGCCGCCGTTTGTACGCGAATAGTGTGAAAATATGTTATATCAACGTTGTGGACTCTGTATAGATAATTAGGTTATAACCATGAATTTCAAGTTTCATCAAAATCGAATTAAAATTGTGACCTCCACAGGGTCCACAACCTTGATATACCATTTTTTAACAGTATTCGCGTACAAACGGCGGCCATTTTCTATGGCAATTTTGGTCCGATTTTCCCGAAATTCGAACTCAACCTTCCTTAGGGTGTAACGGTGATATAATCAAACGGTTTTTTAAATAGGATAATAATTGTGACCTCCAGAGGGACCACAAGCTAAAAAGGGTGATTTTTCGGACAATCAGGGGCCATAATTCAGGAAATTACATTCCGATAGCCGCAAATATCGAAATTAAACCAAGATCTTTGGGTTACAAACACGCGTGTCAAGTTTCATCAAAATCGGTTCAAAATTGTGACCTCTATAGGGTCCACAAGCTAAGAAAAGTGTAAAAATATGGTATATCATGGTTGTGGACTCTCTACAGGTCACAATTCTTATCCGATTTTGACGAAAAGTCACATTTCTAGGTTGTGTACCGTCACACCAAAATCATTGTCGGCTTCGAATTTCATGAATATCAGACTGGAAATGACCAACAAAATGGCTGCTCCCAATACAGTATAAAATACAGGACTTAATGATGTAGGAAAAATCACTTTCGGTATTGCTTGTTCTCTATCCATCTCTCAAAAATGTGGGCGTATCCTGACTGGCAGTGCCAGCCTATCTTTTAGCTTGTGGTCCCTGTGGAGGTCAAAATTATTATCCAATTATATTTATGTCACCGTTACATGGTAATGAAGGTTGAGTTCAAATTTCGTGAAAATCGGACCAAAATTGACGGACAAAATAGCCGCTGCTTGTACGCGAATACTATAAAAAATATGGTATATCAAGGTTGTAGACCATGCAGAGGTCACAATTTTAATCAGATTTTGATGAAACTTTAAATGCATGTTTATAATTCAAAGATCTTGTCTCCTTTCGATATTTGCGCATATCGAATTGTAACTTCCTGAATTATGACCCCTGATTGTACTAAAAATCGCCCTTTAGCTTGTGGTCCCTCTGGAGATCACAACTATTGTCCGATTTTATAAAAAACGTTTGATTATATCACTGTTACACTGTAATGAAGGTAGTGGTCGAATTGTGTAAAAATCAGACCACAACTGCTGGACAAAATGGCTATCGCTAATACTCGAATAGTGTAGAAATATGATATATCAAGGTTGTGGACCCTGTAGAGGTCACAATTTTAATTACGATTGTGATGAAATTTGAAAAGGCCCCTGAATTATGGCCCCTGGTTGTACGAAAAATCATGTTTTTTACCTTGTGGACCCAATGGAGGTCACAATTTTATTCCAAATTTTAAAAACTTTGACTATATCCCTGTTACACATTAATGATGCATGGTTGAGTTTGATAAATACATGAAAGAATATTGTTAATTGAATGTCTATTTTGGGTGTACAGGCGAGCGCGTGACTGAATAACTTTCATTCGAGTAATTGCCATTTAAGATGCATCATGCTGACAACTAGGTTCAATGTTTATTAACACATACATTTGAATATGTTGATCACCCTAACTAAGGAAGCGGCAGGACGATTTACTTTCGAATACCGCCTAATATTAGGAAAATCTACCACATACCACAAGAGACTACATGATTCTTGTGAAAAACCAATTCTTACCCTACAAAACACAATTATATGTTACCTACAATAATATACTCTATACCACACTATTATATTTATAGATCTTTAAATCTTTGAGTGCAGGATATGTGTGTCGTAATATCTTGATTCATATGTGGCTGAAAATATCCGAACGACCATATCCAATTATTATACACAATACAAATAATTGGCTCCAGCTAGAAATTAGACTATGAAATTTTGATTCAAAAATATATAACAATAGAAGTCATGGTTTGTTTTCTTAACTACACATCCCCCGCCCCAAACACGTTTAATCAAGGCTAAACGGATATTAATTGAATGACTTGAAACACGTAACAACATGGCTGGTCCTGAAATGAAGTGAAATGGGGTTTAACGGCCTACTGGGCTAATGAAGACGGGCATACACCATACATTGTGCTATGAGGGAAATTTTACCCGGACAGCGGCACTACGGCCTACTCTTATATCGAATTCCAATGCCAAGGACAGCGGCACTACGGCCTACTCTTATGTCGAATCATACGGTCTGCCATTGAGTCAACTGGCGTGGTTTCAAATCTTCGGTAGGGTCGCCTGTCCAACCTCGTGGGTTTTCTCCGGGTACTCCGGTTTCCTCCCACTGCTAAAGACCCGTACGCGCAAGCAAATTATTGAAATAAAAAATTAAACCATATGTTAGTCCCGAAATGAAAGTATTTCTGGGGGGGGGGGGTTAATAACCCTCCAAATAGTATTCAACTACTACCCATAATGACTGAGTTACGGGCTTTTTCAAGGGGATACTAAAATGTCCAAATCTACTTTTACCTCTTTCGCCCAGTTTTAGGTGGATTATGGCAACGCCCGACCCCCTTCCAGAAAGGCAATTTACACCACATTTTTAGAGCAATATCACAGCCCATGTCCCTTCGTTCATCTTAATTTGGACCTCCTCGGCCGAAAATCGATATACGCGGGACCGCATGCACACAGCATCCGTACGTTTGCGTTTATCAATATGAAGTTCACTGGGAGGTACCTGCCCTAGTACCCTCCGCGGGATTCCATAACACTCACGTCCGGTTCCGACCTCTGCAAGTCAAGCGGTTGTCATTTTCCCGAGGTTACCGAATCATACATAATAATTCAAGACCAGTAATTTAATTTTAACCATACAACTGTGGTTAATCAAGACTACGAAAAATACATTTCATTCAGTTAATTTCCTTTCCCCAAATTTTGACAGGCATTTAAAGCAGACGGCAACTAATCACAAGATTTTACCGCAAGCTTGAAATTACTAAATAGAAAAGGCACGAAACTACATGAGATTACTTGTTACAATCAACTAAATTAGAAATAAAATCGCCGAGTTTTAGCCAAAGTTTTGATCAAATTAGAACCAATTATTTTTACAAATTGTAAAGAAGAAATATTTTTCATGACGTTATTGATAAATATGTGAAAGGATATCGTTTCGTAAATGTCTATTTTGGGCGAATGTTTGCTGCCTGCATTTCTAAGGTAATCTTAATAGTAGTATTACTCGATAGCTGTCTACAAAATATAACTATACTGTACTACAAAATATAACTACCTGGCTATGTTTTATCAAGCCCCGCCCCTCCTCCACCCGACAATGCTACCTGTCATATGTTCTGTATTATACCACATTATTATATTTATATATCGTTATGTTTTATCAAGCCCCCCCCCCCCACCCGATAGTGCTTCCTACCATATATTCTGTATTATCCCCCGCTATTATATTTATATATCTTTAAATCTTTGAGTACACGATATGTGAGACGTAATATCGTGTTTCATGTGTGGCAGAAAATATCCGAACGACCATATCCGATTACTGTACACAATAAAAATGAAGTCCATCAAAATATATAACAATAGAAGCCTTGTTTTGTATTCTTAATTCCCCCCCCCCCCACAAACACACACACACACGTCTAATCAAGGCTAAACGGGTATTAATTGAACGACTTGAAATACATAGCAACATGACAACGGGCATGCGTCATACAGTGAGCTATGAGGGAAATTTTCTCCTGAACGCGGAACAGCGGCCTACTTTTATATCGAATTCTAACGGCCAAGGGATCTGTTCTGTTCACGCCAATATGTACACGGGATCTCGGTTTTTCTTCCCATCCGAACGTTGAGACAGCTGTCCTTGTCAGCCCTCCGTCCTGCATCACTGACAAGGTGAAACCACGGGGGAAATCTGGATGAACTTTCTTGGCCAATGCAGGGATCAAACACCCGAGCTCCAGTCTAGCGATCCAGCGTCTTACCCACTTAGCCACGTTATCCCCGTGGCTTATCCTCTTTCTAGAATACTATTATTAGTGAGGAGTAGTGAGATAAAATAATTTAAACATTCAAAGAAGATATAGTTATACTTTATATTTGAATAATGAAATAAGATAATATAGTTGTACTCTATATTTGTATATTGAAAGACGATATATTTTGTACTTTATATTACGTGTTAATAATCCCAGACAAGTAGGACGTTAAACCCTATTTCCTGTCTTTTTAGTTATCATACATACTACAAACATACTGATATTATAATAACTTTATCAAAATGTAACATAATAATATAGGAAACAGTACACTAATTGTTATATAACTATTTGTTACATTTCAGGTTCAACTAATAAAAAGATTGAACAGATCATAGATTATCTTGTAACTCGTCATCCAGACAAACTAATACCATTGGTAGGATTACTGAAAGAAAAAGATGTTATAGATGATGATGACAGGAGAATGATTACCAAGTGTTTAGATAGAGATATCAATATGGCGGCACAGATATTATCAACTATATTAACTTTTAGTCCCAATTCATATCAATATCTTGTAGAATGTGTTAAACAGTTGGGTTTATCAGATGTATTAGACATGATTGATAAAGGTGAGTATTGATCCTAGTTCTTCTATTAATATCATAGACATGTTGATATTGAATATACTATATGTCATATCAAGACTAAATATAATTGATCTGAATAATTTCTATATGTTTCCACACGTTATTATCAAACATTGGGTGAAGCAACTGGAAATGCTAACTGAGTTGTTTACATCCACGTAGCCGCGTTTGTTCAGTGAGTAAGACGTCTTAATATTCCTATATTCTTTGGTTAATAAAATATCAACATGAATTTCAGCACACAATTAAAGTAACTTAGTTCAAAGCTTGATAGTAGATAAGGTCCAATATGGATGTTTTAATTGACATAAATTTGTGTTTCCCAATATCCAAATACAGGTAAATAGGTCTGTCCTAAAGGATGTGATCTAAAGTCGATCTCCTTATGGCAGATTTGTAGAAAGGTTACCTTAACTGACGTGTATGGGTGTATATATCCCCATGCATTACCTAGGTCATAACTCCTATTAATCTACCATCTATACAAACAACGCATTTCAAATTTATAAGATAAACGGTACGAAAACACTCCAAGTCTGAAGGCGGTATTGCTGTTCTACAACATAAAGTAAACTGAATGTACTCTTCAAATACAATATTTTCGAAACGTTGATGCAGCACCCACCACTGCCACACCACCATCACATACTAACTCCACACATACTCTTAGACATTACTAATGAACATTCGTATTGATTACAGGAGACGTTGATATCTTGACACCGCTGGATACTAAGGTGTCAGATTTAATGCGGTTTGAAGAACACAAGAAAGACCTAAAAAAGCAAGAGTCGGAGAATATATGGACCAGGTTTAGTGCCCACATCTCACAAAGTAGGTCATCGCCAGACTAACATTATTACAATGGCCAAGAGAAAACCTACAAGGTTCTCACGTATAAAAAAACCCGAATAACGCTGAATGTATATTAATGATATTCTTGCTGGTGTATGGAATTTGTATGAAAATTATTAAAACTCTCCTTACCCATGAATAATGGGAGGGAAGGGTGAAATTGACGATAGGTCCACCATCTTGAATTTTACCCTTTCCACTATGATTCAGAGTGACTACCTACATTTTGTTTTACCTCCACATGTGTCCCTATCATGAACCAAGGGTTAACATGACGGGACATAAAAATAACAAAACAAGATCCCAAAGTCTATCTGAGCACTGACTGGTAACTAATGAAGGGTTTGAGGAACAGGACTTACTTATTTTGGATTTGCTGGATTAACACAGCGGGGTAGCATTGATAACATTTTGTCGAGTTATATCTATATTTCGCTTATTTATATTTTATTTGTTCTATAAATTATAACCAATTTTCTATTATATAAACTATAGTGTTTCTATGTGCTGCTTTGATAATATAAATCACCAAACTGTAGTATATTTAATCGTCTACATGGTATATATCACCAAACAGTAGTATATTTAATGCGTGCATGGTATATATCACGAAACTGTAGTATATTTAATCTGTACATGGTGTATACCACCAACCTGTAGTATATTTAATCGTGTACACGGTGTATACCACCAAACTGCAGTATATTTAATCGTGTACATCGTGTACAAGCCGGACACAATCCGTTCAGCGTCGGGCCATTATCAAACTGCTCCCGCAGTGAATATTCGCTTGGCGGCTACAATCACTGATAAGCATGACATCAACGAGGCTTAATGAGTACGGCATATTAACCTTTTTACTCCGACAAATTAAATTCTCGAACATTTTTTTGAGGTAAAAGAAAAATAAATAAAGACGTTTGAAGTATTTGTAGTTAAAAAATATATCCTATTTAGTGTAGATGGGTATTAAAATGAGTAAAATGCATCATTTTGCCCGAAGCAGTTAGGTGTAATGTAAACATTGTACGAGCCGTTGAGCCAATGACAGACGCTACGTGCAGTCAGCGCACGTGTTGTGGACAGTCATATGTTACAGAGATAATTCGTAAGTAATTCTCTGTGAAACAGATTGGGCCATTACATGTTTCATACCACTACACTATAATAGCCAATGACTAAGATAATCCGTACAGCGTCGGGCCATTATACGTTAAATACCACTACACTATAATACATGTAAGTGACTAAGATAATCCGTACAGCGTCGGGCCATTATACGTTACATACCACTACACTATAATACATGTAAGTGACTAAGATAATCCGTACAGCGTCGGGCCATTATATGTTACATACCACTACACTATGATACATGTAAGTGACTAAGATAATTCGTACAGCGTCGGGCCATTATACGTTACATACCACTACACTATGATACATGTAAGTGACTAAGATAATTCGTACAGCGTCGGCCATTATACGTTACATATCACTACACTATAATACATGTAAGTGACTAAGATAATCCGTACAGCGTCGGGCCATTATACGTTAAATACCACTACACTATAATACATGTAAGTGACTAAGATAATCCGTACAGCGTCGGGCCATTATACGTTACATACCACTACACTATAATACATGTAAGTGACTAAGATAATCCGTACAGCGTCGGGCCATTATACGTTACATATCACTACACTATAATACATGTAAGTGACTAAGATAATCCGTACCACTACAATCTTTTGTAAGTGACTTAGGCTGCGTTTCCACCAAGTTTCACGTGACACATGACCTGTCACGTGTCACGTGACAAGAAATAAAAACATGATTTTGGTAGGAACCGTTTCCATCAATGTCACTTTTCACGTTTCACGCGTGAAATGACACGTTTTTGAAGAATGAACATGTTCATTCTTTTTACCCGTGTCATGTTTCACGTCTGTCCGATCTGGGTTTTCCCTGGGTTTTCCACAGCTTTTACTTTCCCGTTTGGTAACTCCACGTGTACGTATCGAATGTAAAAAGAGCCTGTGTTTTGATCGTCTAAAATTAGTTATTTACGCTTGTCCTAAACATGAATGACTATAAGCACAACCTGATATGCCTTGTGCAGAAGACCCCTCTCTGGACGCAATAAGTAATGGTCCCTGCACCATCTTGAGCGCCTGCTGCAGTTTCTCTTCCTAGCTCGTCGGTACAACAGACATAGAGCAAGAATTTCCTCGTCAGATGAGTCTGAACCGTCACCCATGGCGAACACAGGACGAATGACATGTGACGTGTTCGATGTGAAATCCAGTGGAAACCCCTAACGTCACGTATCACGTGTCATGCATGACACATGACAAGTGATACATGACACGTGAAATTTGGTGGAAACGCAGCCTTATATGTAGTTGATACCTCCAGACTATAGTCCAGACTATAGTATTCATGTATACGAGGCTTTAATTCGGATTGTTGTTGTGTAAGTAGTTTTAAATCATATATCTTAGATACCTACACACTATAAAACTTCTATTATATAGCTTCTAAATCATTAAACCTGTTGTTCATAGCTGTTGGTTTTATATCATGTTTATATTAGTTGGTTTTAAATCATATATCATTTTGTTTATCTGTTGGTTTTAAACCATAAATCGTGGAACCGATTATTTATATATACATGTATTTCTTTTAAATCATATATCAAGATTCTTATATCACAATTCGTTTATCACTTTTAAATCGTGTATGACGTAATTAATTGTTTATATATTTGTCTTTTACTCAACCTGATTAAAACACAGATCATGTTTCGTTTCGTTTTTTTATAGTTCAAAATTTTGTGTAACTTGTCTGGAAGAGTTGTTATCATTGACGTGTCCTGGATGGTCTGAGGGATTAGCAAATTTTGTTTTACTTGCCTTTACTACACTAGGATCTGCAAGAGTTG
Source organism: Patella caerulea (assembly GCA_036850965.1). Lineage (NCBI taxonomy): Eukaryota > Metazoa > Mollusca > Gastropoda > Patellidae > Patella > Patella caerulea. The sequence continues at coordinate 56,902,440 of JAZGQO010000006.1, read as the reverse complement.
TTATCATTGACGTGGTCTGGATGGGTTAGCCAATTTCGTTTTACTTGTCTTTACTACACTAGAATCTGGAAGAGTTGTTATCATTGACGTTTCCTGGATGGTCGGAGGGACTAGCCAATGAAACGGTCTGTTACGGTGAGCTTTAGGTGCGTTTTACACGGAACTGTGGATGATCCACTAGAAATATCAATGTTGATTGGTTAATCAAATATCTGACGTCATAAGGTCAAAAGTCCCTCGCATCACCTCTGACGCGACGTATCGCTACAACCGATAAGATCTTCGTGTAGTGAAGGTCATCGAAAGTATTAAAAAAAAAAAAACGAAACGAAATATAGATCTGCATTTTAATGGGATTGGCCTTTTACTTCATATAGCATGGAATAGGCTGTTTATATACGATTCGTGTATGTCTTTGACATCGTATATGACGCAATTGATTGTTTATATAAATGAGTTTTAAATCGTATATCATGGTGCAGATTGCTTATATATCTGGCTTTTAAATCGTCATGTGTATAATGTTTCTATCTCTTAATTCAGAGATGGCCAACCGTTTACATACAATACGTCAATTTACGTTTTCTCCCGAATTCAAATTCGCCATATAACGCATGAATCTCTGTCTAATTGGACAAATATGTTTATAGACATTTTTACTTGATATAATTATTAAATATAAAAACTATATCTGATAAAGTAGATAAATGTTTCCTTGTCTTTGATGAAATTTCTGAGTTTAAATAATAACATCTCTAAAAATGAGTAGACTTGCTGTTTTAATTTATTTTTATCATTTGGATACAATACACCACTTAGTCTTCTTATTTTTCTATTCGCCACTTTTAATCATCCAAAACGCCACATTTGGTGCATACGTGGGAGGTTGGCCATCTTTGTTTTAAATCATATGTAGTGTATATTCGAGGATATTTAAATCTTTATTTGTTTTTTGTATTAGTAAATATACTGTTTGTGGTATGATTGCTATTTTTATTTAGATATTTGTTATTTGTAATCCAAATTACTCAAGTTGTTAAACTTTATTTGATAGTAATGCAATTCTAAATATTGAAATACAGATTGACATTAAAGAAACGATGACCTGTTTCACAAAATTTTAGCTTAGATAAAAATCCAAATTTTTCGTAATTTGATTGCATTATTAGATTGATTTTAGTGCTAAGCCAATCAAAATTGAAGTATCTACTAAAATTTTGATTTTATCTTTAGTTAAGATTCCGAGAGACAGAGGGTCCAGTTCATGTACAAATGCGAAACCGCTCAATAACTAAAAACCTCCACAAATTGACCATTTTATTGATTAAGCTAAGTATTATATTTATTTGTATGCCTATTCTAAACGAGACTATATATCGGCACCACGCTTGTCCTTTCCTCTTTTGTATCATCTTCCGTGTATTGCTCAATGTTGCTTAAAAGCAAATTAAAATAATTTTTTAACCAAACTGTCTCTCGTATTGCTTCTGTATAAAAATGATTTCTGTTTAATATTTGGTGGTGGTGGTGGTGGGAAAGTGCTGGAATGTGTAAAGATTGCACTTTAGATATACGATCTGTCATCGACTGAAGTTGCCGTGATTTCTATCCCAAGCTTGTACGCGGCAGGGTCAACTACCCACCTTTGTAGTTTTTAGGGTTCTCAGGTAAAATACTTGTTAGACCGGCAAGGACCCTGTCGAGTTGACGTTCACTCCTATTTCTGAATTGCTGTGTTTTAGGTCACAATTGTGTGTTCCATCAAACATTATTAAGTTTAGCCAATGAGGCCCTTGGGACTATCGAATCGGTCCTAGGGCTACAAAACAGTGACCCCCACAAACAAGAAAGCTCACACATAAGTTTAGACTGGATGATATTGATCATGTTGTATTTATAAACGTTTGTCCTAGTTCACATTTCATTCGAGTTGCTTAGAATATTTATGCAAACCTAATTTTAATTTCCCATATTCATCATCACAATTAACAGTGTTATTCTGGAAATGTGGCACATTAAATTGATCTTTTCGTGTTCATCGGCCAGTGGTGTCGAGGTTTTGGTGGGGCAACGGAGGTTTTGATGCGAATGCGAGATAAATGTTTCTATAATGTGCTTTGAGCGGGAGATGTGGAGATAGCTATGGATAGAGAGAGAGACTCGACACAAACTAGGTCACTTTGGGACTAACATATGGTTTAATTTGATTTCAATACTTCGCTTGAGCGTAGGGGTCTTGAGCAGTAGGAGGAAACCACCGAAGGACCCGGAGAAAACCCACAAGGTTGGACAGGCGACCCTAGTCCTTGTCACGTACAACCGGGAATTCGAAACCACGCCAGTTGACTCAATTACAGACTTTAAGTTACAACGCGCGCGTGCTAACCATTCGGCAATGCACTCCCCCGCACCGAGAGAGAGAGAGAGGAATAGGGGTGAGGGGTGTTAACGTCCATCCGATATGAACTATGTCATTTCGGACAGATAGTTCAGTTTTATTTTAATTAATTCGGTATCGCGTGGGGGTCTTCAGAGGTAGGAGGAAACCGGAGGTCCCGGAGACAAACCTTGGGAAAGGCGACCCTATTCCTTGTCACGTGTAAGCAGGGTATCGAAACCTCGCCACTTGATTCAATGGCAGACAGTATAATCAAACGCGCACGCGTTCACTATTCAGTCACCACCCCATGTCACCTCGTTGTGAAATAGAAATTTTTATTGGTTAAGTGTGTAAGGTAATGTACATTTAGAATATTATGCCGACGAGCGTTAAATGTTTAGTTTGTAACAACAACATCTTCCTGAACAGGGCTCGACACTGCCGGCAGCCACGGCGGCCATGGCCTCCGAATTTTAGAATTTGGCCGCAGATTCGTGGCCGATTTTCAATTATCCACGGCCATGTATGGCCGCCGATTAGAGTTTGGTATCGATAGTTATTCTTACTATCGATAGTCGGCATTGAAGTGTCGATTGATAATATCGAAACAATCTTATTTTCACGGTCGTAATCAAGACTGGATTACGTGTTTAAAAGTCAAAACCATACGATGTTTTGCGATAGTTGTTTTTTGTTCGTCTAGTTAATAATAAACTGTCTCATATTACGTATAAATTGTACTTAAATTTTTGAATAATGTAGCCGTGGTTCTGAATGACGAAAAACCGTTGATATGCCGATGTATGTGGAGGAACCAAAATAAAATGAGCACGATTCGACTCACAGCATTGCGTACGTGAGCGCGACAAATACCAACATGGCGGATAATTCGTTGTCGATTCGCGTGCAAAAACTATGGAAAAATGAATTGTCTAAAGTAAGGCTAAAGAGCTTGTTATCATAAATTGTTCATTGAGATTGGATTGAGACTTTGAAATATAAATATAAAGTGACAGAAATAGGCTATTGTATTATTATATACGAAGGATTAAGTTACGGAAAACATCGAGCCGACGCACGCACGAAATTAGACGAAGAGAACGATACTTGAGAGTGCTTTTTGGCATATCTTATCAATACTATCGATTTGTATTGATATTTTACGAAGCTCTACCGATGATATAGTAATACTTTCAACTCGTACTAAAAACGGTACTATAAGAGTTTTATCCCCCCCCCCCCTAAACTGTAAGGATGCATTATTTTTGTAAAAGTAATAAATAACAACCTGTAACAACCATTTGACTGAGAAAAAAGATCTACACTACAATAAACAGATTAAGCTGATAATATAATAATTTATGACTTGGCCTTGGATTTTTAATTTTTGGCCTACGATCAAGGTTGCACTTTGGCCTATCGTAGGCCAATGTTGGCCTTCGATCGAAAAAACGAATTTCGAGCCCTGTTCCTGAATATAGTGCATGGATACTACAGTATTCTAACATCTGGTTACTAATGGATCAGCCATTATACATCCACAGTTCAATAAAAGTAATTGGGGATTTCTTTTCGCTATCTGGGAACTTCTTTGTTGCCATTAGATCACAGTACGAGGTAGGACAGGTGAAGAATGACGTAACAGAATTTCGGGAGTAATCGTTGAGGTCATTAAACCACCATCCCCCAGCATATTGTAGAGCACTTTCTGCTGTCATCGCCGTCGTTATCTCGGTCATAAGTACTGAACGATGACCCATTTAAACCATTTAAAACGTCGCCGAGATAATTGATAGCACCGAGAGGGTTATACGAGGAATATGTTATTCTGTAATTTGTAGATCGGTCACCAACTGTGAATCCATAGTACCTAGAGAAGTGCTTGTACTGCATTGCATTGACGACAATTATTGTATCTCTGAAATGAACAATCTGATCAGGGGCATATTTGGTGATTTGGTGCAAAGTCTCGATTCCAATCCAAATACTATATGTACCCTCCATAAATCCGTTAACGTATTTCTCCCAGGTTCTGTTGAAGCTGAATGTGGAACCGCGAGTGTGCGCCATGACGACAGTTTTTGGGTCTGAACAATAAATTGATTGGTAAACTAGGCCCATCTGGTGAAAGTCGAATCGAGACTATTAATTCCAGTTACACCTTGTATGAAAGGGAAAATAACTTAAAACAATTAGTACAATACTATACCGTACACGTGCAATACCGGAAGGTCGAGTGAGGTTGCAAATTATGGGCGATGTAATATCGTCTCAAGTTTTCTGTCATATCAGCAATGTAATGTCATCTAAAGACTTTCGTCATACCAGTCATGTCGGCAAGTGTAGATTAGATTTCGTTATTCCATTCTTAGAAATAAAATGAAATGATCCAGGACAGAGGGCCTGACAAGGGACAACGTATAGTCATGGAAAGGGACGAAACACCGAGTACACATTGGCGTGCACGTAAAAATACCTTGGCAGTTGGAATTCAATATAAGATTAGGCCATAGAACCGTTGTCACACTGCCTAATAAATGCGTCCGGAGCAGAACAATCGGACCGAGGACGTTAAACCCATTTCATTTAATTGTTTTTTTGGTTTTTTTTATCTTTTTTGTGCTTTTGTATCTTTACTTTTCAAGGACGCAACGATTCGACAATCAACCAAGGGTCTTTAGCAGTAGGAGGACACCAGAGGACCGGAATTTTTTTTTTATCTATCGTGCACTTTATAGGTAGAAAGTAATCTGGGACCTTATAAACAAACCTGCTGGTAATTTATTACAGTTACGACCACCAGCACCAATAAGACAATTACACATGGTCGATGATATCTTGGTTCCGCCATTAAAACACTCAATAGGCTTTAATAAAAAAAAAATAGTTAAAATTAAACTACAGTTGCTTATTTTATTTATATATGCGAGAGAGAAAGAGGGAGAGAGAGAGAGAAGAGGGGTAATCTTCATTTAAACTAGATAAATGTGGGACTAGTACACCAATAAAACATAGGGAGAAGGGTTTAATATAGGCTATGCCTGTTCCCCAATCCCTATTCAGATAGAAATATGAATAAAAATATTGCTTATAAAAAAAAAAAATAAAACATTCCAAATGGACCAGTAATACTGAGAGATCCTCATATGACACTTGACTTAGTAATATCATATTAAAGTATAATTTATATATTTAAATGGAAAATAAGTAAACGAGTCTATTTCCCACTACGTTTCATCAAGTAATGACAGTATAACAGCAGGAAATCAAATTATATACAACAAGGTAACAAAAGCAATAACTAATATGAAACCATCAAAGGGCTAATATAAAAAGAACAATAATAACATTACAAAATGGACATCACAGATATTAATTAAGGATTAATTAAAATATCATAACTCCTTGGAAGATATAAAATCCCACGTCTTTATTAAGTTCGGGTTTAAATCTCTTGATTTGGATTTCATGTTATGAAGATGTTTATTTAGCACTTTGACGCGAGAATAGTTTACTGTGTGTCGCTTTGTCATGTTGATTAGGTGCTAATATACAGCGGGTTTTGAGTCTGTACTTCTCGATTGGTGTCGTTTCGACCTCTTTACAAGTAGGCGTTGCGGGTACCAAATCATGCGTTCTTGTTCAAAGAAATACACTGGTGAAACGAAATAAACACTTGTAAATAAAATTAAACCAGGTACGAACAATCCAAACCATTGGGCAGAAATGAAGTCCTAGAAAACGTTATAGGCAAAATAGTGTAATCAGCAAATGGACAGCTCCCCGTGTACAAAATACACGACAAACAGTGGCAAGCCCAATAAACGGTAGGAGTATCAGAATGACAATAATAATTCGTGACCCTTCCCAGTTTATAAGCATGGTGAAACTGGCGAAAAACCACCAACCTCGACTGCTACCTTATCTCAGTGGCTACAGGCGCAGTCGTTGCTAATGCCAGATGGTGCTCTTTAAGGGCTGTTGGGGCGATGTGGCAGATGCGTGCTGTCCAAAGTTGCCACTATCATTCGGATCTACAAAGGATTAATACTGATATACGGTAGATGTGTATTTAAATAATTCCCTAGGGTGCATGGACCTTTAGAAAGTGACTCCACGCCCACATCGTGGTCAACACTCAAATCCCTACAAAAAACCTGTATATTACTATCAACAATCTGAAAATAAGTCAGGGCGTATATAAACTGCTCTCTTCTACGAAATTATCAGCGGGTAGGGATATTCTTGCGGTTTAGAGTGTCTCTCTTCGGGCACTACCCAGCTGGTCACTCCTCTCTGACTTTCGGTCGTCATTTTTAGCTTTGGTGTAAGCGTAAGTGGCTTTTAGATAGGAGCGTCTTCTCAACCTCGTGAGTTTACTCCTGGTACTAAGGTTTCCCCCCACAACAAAGACCCCGTGCGCACACTATGTCTAATAAATCTTCGATGGAAGCGGATGTTAAACACCAATAGCGAAAATATCTACAATATTATAAAACGAAAAACGAAATGAAATGGGCTTTAACCTCCTACTGGTCTGTTCTGACTGGGCTAATGAAGACGGGCATGCGCCATACAGTGTGCTATGAGGGAAATGTTGTTCGGGCAGCGGCACTAGAGTTTACTCTTATATCGAATTCCAACTGCCAAGGGATCTTTAAAGTGTATGCCAATGTATACTCGGGGCCTTCCATCCGAACAATTAAATCTTCCTTGTCAATCCGTGATAAGGAGAAACCACGTCGAAAAATCCCGATGAACGATCTTAGGGATGGACCACGCAACCTCCAGATTAGAGAACCAGCGTCTTACCCACCGGGGCTCCGTGTTTAAAATGCGACAGCTGATATCAAACTATCGTCAATGGTTGATGTTATTTCTTGGAGGAGAACATCAATAAGTTAGTGGGCAAGAGATCAAGTTAACAACACGTTGGCCTCGAGTCAATGATGAGCTTTAGCATTTGATCCTCTGAGAGAGTTTTGAGATTGGATAAAGCTTTACTGTCGTATGTAGGAAAATTTGATGCGATGGGTTGTTTGACAGGAATACCAAGCAAGTTTCGAATGGTTGTGATTTATTCGAGGAAATAATCACTAAAACTGTTTGCTAAATCAGAAACGTCACCAGTATCAGGTAGTGTGACATCTCTGGCTTTTCCACATAAAGAAGACATGAACGAATAAGAGTCTTGGCATTTCCAGAACTCAAGGATATCCCCTGAGAACAATACTTTACCTTTTCTGATATTAAGAGTTTATTGACATTTTTACTTTTAAACATAGATTTGTCTGTTAACTTCTAATTTTGTTTTCCAGCACCGCGCTGCCGGTCTCCTTTCACTTTTTGTCAGTCTAATTGATTCAGAATATCAGGGTTAAAGAGATTTAGCTGTTATGGTTTTAGTGCTGACTGGGGCATGGTTATCGAGGAGGTTCAACATCTACACGAGTGTTTGTGATCATAGATGAACATAACAAGTCATTCGGAAAATCATTTTGATTGGTAGATATTTTTAATGTTGCCACACTGTATGGTTTGGACATTTTTTTCGGCGGTTTTGTAACATCAAGATCCAGGAATAGCTTATCGACAATCTCAAATTTCTTGTTTATCATGTCTGTAGTTTTTGTCAGGACCCACTCTTAAACATGCCCATTTGTATGAGTGACAGTATCAAAATGTTGAAGAAATTGATGCACATTAGGGATTTGTAAAACTCTCTTAGGACAGTCAAAATGGATATTTGTGTCACCGAGAAGCAAACATTGCTCTCTCTTGATACAAATATGCGCCTTGGAATCTCCAGCATTAATAATGAAGAACTAGACGGTGGTCGATAAACACACACAGTCCTAAACGGACATTTTGAATTGAAATTCCGGTTTAAAAAGACGGATGGACAGAAAGAAAGAGAAAGAAATGGGGTTTAACGTCCACCGGAGAAAACCCACAAGGTTGGCCAAGCGACCCTACTCCTTGTCACCTACAACCAGGGATTCGAAACCACGCCAGTTGACTCTCAATGACAGACTTTATGATACAGCGCGCACGTGCTACCCCCCCCCCCCCTTGGCAATTGCACGTACGCATTTTGTTATTTGTGTCGTGTATAATGACGAATTTGGTATCGTTTGTGCTGTGCATAATAATGTGTCATTCAGGAAGTTTTAAAGGGGCATCCCGACATGTTGTATAGAATCTGATAACTGATGGTTAGATTTTTGAGAATTATATTTTCCAAGTAAGGCGTGGTCGAGCAGACTTTAGAGCGAGCTACAGTTACATGGCCGAAACTTGCCAGAAGAGTTTGGGAAAGGCGACCCTATTCCTTGTCACGTGTAAGCAGGGTATCGAAACCTCGCCACTTGATTCAATGGCAGACCGTATAATCAAACGCACACGCGTTCACTATTCGGTCACAACCCCATGTCACCTCGATGTGAAATAGAATTTTTTATTGGTTGAATGTGTAAGGTAATGTACATTTAGAACATCATGCCGACGAGCGTTAAATGTTTAGTTTGTCACAACAACAACATCTTCCTGAATATATAGTGCATGGATACTACAGATCTGTGGCAAGGATTCTAACATCCGGTTGCTAATGGATCAGCCATTGTACATCCACATTTCAAAAAAAGTAATTGGGGATTTCTTTTCGCTATCTGGGAACTTCTTTGTTGCCACTGGATCACAGTACGAGGTAGGACAGGTGAAGAATGACGTAACAGAATTTCGGGAGTAATCGTTGAGGTCATTAAACCACCATCCCCCAGCATATTGTAGAGCACTTTCTGCTGTCATCGCCGTCGTTATCTCGGTCATAAGTACTGAACGATGACCCATTTAAACCATTTAAAACGTCGCCGAGATAATTGATAGCACCGAGAGGGTTATACGAGGAATATGTTATTCTGTAATTTGTAGATCGGTCACCAACTGTGAATCCATAGTACCTAGAGAAGTGCTTGTACTGCATTGCATTGACGACAATTATTGTAACTCTGAAATGAACAATCTGATCAGGGGCATATTTGGTGATTTGGTGCAAAGTCTCGATTCCAATCCAAATACTATATGTACCCTCCATAAATCCGTTAACGTATTTCTCCCAGGTTCTGTTGAAGCTGAATGTGGAACCGCGAGTGTGCGCCATGACGACAGTTTTTGGGTCTGAACAATAAATTGATTGGTAAACTAGGCCCATCTGGTGAAAGTCGAATCGAGACTATTAATTCCAGTTACACCTTGTATGAAAGGGAAAATAACTTAAAACAATTATTACAATACTATACCGTACACGTGCAATACCGGAAGGTCGAGTGAGGTTGCAAATTATGGGCGATGTAATATCGTCTCAAGTTTTCTGTCATATCAGCAATGTAATGTCATCTAAAGACTTTCGTCATACCAGTCATGTCGGCAAGTGTAGATTAGATTTCGTTATTCCATTCTTAGAAATAAAATGAAATGATCCAGGACAGAGGGCCTGACAAGGGACAACGTATAGTCATGGAAAGGGACGAAACACCGAGTACACATTGGCGTGCACGTAAAAATACCTTGGCAGTTGGAATTCAATATAAGATTAGGCCATAGAACCGTTGTCACACTGCCTAATAAATGCGTCCGGAGCAGAACAATCGGACCGAGGACGTTAAACCCATTTCATTTAATTGTTTTTTTGGTTTTTTTTATCTTTTTTGTGCTTTTGTATCTTTACTTTTCAAGGACGCAACGATTCGACAATCAACCAAGGGTCTTTAGCAGTAGGAGGACACCAGAGGACCGGAATTTTTTTTTTATCTATCGTGCACTTTATAGGTAGAAAGTAATCTGGGACCTTATAAACAAACCTGCTGGTAATTTATTACAGTTACGACCACCAGCACCAATAAGACAATTACACATGGTCGATGATATCTTGGTTCCGCCATTAAAACACTCAATAGGCTTTAATAAAAAAAAAATAGTTAAAATTAAACTACAGTTGCTTATTTTATTTATATATGCGAGAGAGAAAGAGGGAGAGAGAGAGAGAAGAGGGGTAATCTTCATTTAAACTAGATAAATGTGGGACTAGTATACCAATAAAACATAGGGAGAAGGGTTTAATATAGGCTATGCCTGTTCCCCAATCCCTATTCAGATAGAAATATGAATAAAAATATTGCTTATAAAAAAAAAAAATAAAACATTCCAAATGGACCAGTAATACTGAGAGATCCTCATATGACACTTGACTTAGTAATATCATATTAAAGTATAATTTATATATTTAAATGGAAAATAAGTAAACGAGTCTATTTCCCACTACGTTTCATCAAGTAATGACAGTATAACAGCAGGAAATCAAATTATATACAACAAGGTAACAAAAGCAATAACTAATATGAAACCATCAAAGGGCTAATATAAAAAGAACAATAATAACATTACAAAATGGACATCACAGATATTAATTAAGGATTAATTAAAATATCATAACTCCTTGGAAGATATAAAATCCCACGTCTTTATTAAGTTCGGGTTTAAATCTCTTGATTTGGATTTCATGTTATGAAGATGTTTATTTAGCACTTTGACGCGAGAATAGTTTACTGTGTGTCGCTTTGTCATGTTGATTAGGTGCTAATATACAGCGGGTTTTGAGTCTGTACTTCTCGATTGGTGTCGTTTCGACCTCTTTACAAGTAGGCGTTGCGGGTACCAAATCATGCGTTCTTGTTCAAAGAAATACACTGGTGAAACGAAATAAACACTTGTAAATAAAATTAAACCAGGTACGAACAATCCAAACCATTGGGCAGAAATGAAGTCCTAGAAAACGTTATAGGCAAAATAGTGTAATCAGCAAATGGACAGCTCCCCGTGTACAAAATACACGACAAACAGTGGCAAGCCCAATAAACGGTAGGAGTATCAGAATGACAATAATAATTCGTGACCCTTCCCAGTTTATAAGCATGGTGAAACTGGCGAAAAACCACCAACCTCGACTGCTACCTTATCTCAGTGGCTACAGGCGCAGTCGTTGCTAATGCCAGATGGTGCTCTTTAAGGGCTGTTGGGGCGATGTGGCAGATGCGTGCTGTCCAAAGTTGCCACTATCATTCGGATCTACAAAGGATTAATACTGATATACGGTAGATGTGTATTTAAATAATTCCCTAGGGTGCATGGACCTTTAGAAGGTGACTCCACGCCCACATCGTGGTCAACACTCAAATCCCTACAAAAAACCTGTATATTACTATCAACAATCTGAAAATAAGTCAGGGCGTATATAAACTGCTCTCTTCTACGAAATTATCAGCGGGTAGGGATATTCTTGCGGTTTAGAGTGTCTCTCTTCGGGCACTACCCAGCTGGTCACTCCTCTCTGACTTTCGGTCGTCATTTTTAGCTTTGGTGTAAGCGTAAGTGGCTTTTAGATAGGAGCGTCTTCTCAACCTCGTGAGTTTACTCCTGGTACTAAGGTTTCCCCCCACAACAAAGACCCCGTGCGCACACTATGTCTAATAAATCTTCGATGGAAGCGGATGTTAAACACCAATAGCGAAAATATCTACAATATTATAAAACGAAAAACGAAATGAAATGGGCTTTAACCTCCTACTGGTCTGTTCTGACTGGGCTAATGAAGACGGGCATGCGCCATACAGTGTGCTATGAGGGAAATGTTGTTCGGGCAGCGGCACTAGAGTTTACTCTTATATCGAATTCCAACTGCCAAGGGATCTTTAAAGTGTATGCCAATGTATACTCGGGGCCTTCCATCCGAACAATTAAATCTTCCTTGTCAATCCGTGATAAGGAGAAACCACGTCGAAAAATCCCGATGAACGATCTTAGGGATGGACCACGCAACCTCCAGATTAGAGAACCAGCGTCTTACCCACCGGGGCTCCGTGTTTAAAATGCGACAGCTGATATCAAACTATCGTCAATGGTTGATGTTATTTCTTGGAGGAGAACATCAATAAGTTAGTGGGCAAGAGATCAAGTTAACAACACGTTGGCCTCGAGTCAATGATGAGCTTTAGCATTTGATCCTCTGAGAGAGTTTTGAGATTGGATAAAGCTTTACTGTCGTATGTAGGAAAATTTGATGCGATGGGTTGTTTGACAGGAATACCAAGCAAGTTTCGAATGGTTGTGATTTATTCGAGGAAATAATCACTAAAACTGTTTGCTAAATCAGAAACGTCACCAGTATCAGGTAGTGTGACATCTCTGGCTTTTCCACATAAAGAAGACATGAACGAATAAGAGTCTTGGCATTTCCAGAACTCAAGGATATCCCCTGAGAACAATACTTTACCTTTTCTGATATTAAGAGTTTATTGACATTTTTACTTTTAAACATAGATTTGTCTGTTAACTTCTAATTTTGTTTTCCAGCACCGCGCTGCCGGTCTCCTTTCACTTTTTGTCAGTCTAATTGATTCAGAATATCAGGGTTAAAGAGATTTAGCTGTTATGGTTTTAGTGCTGACTGGGGCATGGTTATCGAGGAGGTTCAACATCTACACGAGTGTTTGTGATCATAGATGAACATAACAAGTCATTCGGAAAATCATTTTGATTGGTAGATATTTTTAATGTTGCCACACTGTATGGTTTGGACATTTTTTTCGGCGGTTTTGTAACATCAAGATCCAGGAATAGCTTATCGACAATCTCAAATTTCTTGTTTATCATGTCTGTAGTTTTTGTCAGGACCCACTCTTAAACATGCCCATTTGTATGAGTGACAGTATCAAAATGTTGAAGAAATTGATGCACATTAGGGATTTGTAAAACTCTCTTAGGACAGTCAAAATGGATATTTGTGTCACCGAGAAGCAAACATTGCTCTCTCTTGATACAAATATGCGCCTTGGAATCTCCAGCATTAATAATGAAGAACTAGACGGTGGTCGATAAACACACACAGTCCTAAACGAACATTTTCAATTGAAATTCCGGTTTAAAAAGACGGATGGACAGAAAGAAAGAGAAAGAAATGGGGTTTAACGTCCACCGGAGAAAACCCACAAGGTTGGCCAAGCGACCCTACTCCTTGTCACCTACAACCAGGGATTCGAAACCACGCCAGTTGACTCTCAATGACAGACTTTATGATACAGCGCGCACGTGCTACCCCCCCCCCCCCCTTGGCAATTGCACGTACGCATTTTGTTATTTGTGTCGTGTATAATGACGAATTTGGTATCGTTTGTGCTGTGCATAATAATGTGTCATTCAGGAAGTTTTAAAGGGGCATCCCGACATGTTGTATAGAATCTGATAACTGATGGTTAGATTTTTGAGAATTATATTTTCCAAGTAAGGCGTGGTCGAGCAGACTTTAGAGCGAGCTACAGTTACATGGCCGAAACTTGCCAGAAGAGTTTGGGAAAGGCGACCCTATTCCTTGTCACGTGTAAGCAGGGTATCGAAACCTCGCCACTTGATTCAATGGCAGACCGTATAATCAAACGCACACGCGTTCACTATTCGGTCACAACCCCATGTCACCTCGATGTGAAATAGAATTTTTTATTGGTTGAATGTGTAAGGTAATGTACATTTAGAACATCATGCCGACGAGCGTTAAATGTTTAGTTTGTCACAACAACAACATCTTCCTGAATATATAGTGCATGGATACTACAGATCTGTGGCAAGGATTCTAACATCCGGTTGCTAATGGATCAGCCATTGTACATCCACATTTCAAAAAAAGTAATTGGGGATTTCTTTTCGCTATCTGGGAACTTCTTTGTTGCCACTGGATCACAGTACGAGGTAGTGTAATCAGCAAATGGACTGCTCCCCGTGTACAAAATACACGACAAACAGTGGCAAGCCCAATAAACGGTAGGAGTATCAGAATGATAATAATAATTGGTGGCCCTTCCCAGTTTATAAGCATTGTGAAACTGGCGAAAAACCACCAACCTCGACTGCTAACTTATCCCAGTGGCCACAGGCGCAGGCGCAGATGGTACTCTCAAAGGACAGTTGGGGCGATGTATAATCTTTGAATGGCATTTAGCGATTGAACATAATAAGATTTAGCTGTTATGGTTTTAGTGCTGACTGGAGCATGGTTTTCCAGGAGGTTCAACATCTACATGAGTGTTTGTGATCATAGATGAACATAACAAGTCATTCCGAAAGTCATTTTGATTGATAGATATTTATAATGTTGCCACATTGTATGGTTTAGGCATTTTTTGGTGGTTTTGTAACATCAAGATCCAGGAATAGCTTATCGACAATCTCAAATTTCTTGTTTATCATGTCTGTAGTTTTTGTCAGGACCCACTCTTAAACATGCCCATTTGTATGAGTGACAGTATCCAAATGTTGAAGAAATTGATGCACATTAGGGATTTGTAAAACTCTCTTAGGACAGTCAAAATGGATATTTGTGTCACCGAGAAGCAAACATTGCTCTCTCTTGATACAAATATGCGCCTTGGAATCTCCAGCATTAATAATGAAGAACTAGACGGTGGTCGATAAACACACACAGTCCTAAACGGACATTTTCAATTGAAATTCCGGTTTAAAAAGACGGATGGACAGAAAGAAAGAGAAAGAAATGGGGTTTAACGTCCACCGGAGAAAACCCACAAGGTTGGCCAAGCGACCCTACTCCTTGTCACCTACAACCAGGGATTCGAAACCACGCCAGTTGACTCTCAATGACAGACTTTATGATACAGCGCGCACGTGCTACCCCCCCCCCCCCTTGGCAATTGCACGTACGCATTTTGTTATTTGTGTCGTGTATAATGACGAATTTGGTATCGTTTGTGCTGTGCATAATAATGTGTCATTCAGGAAGTTTTAAAGGGGCATCCCGACATGTTGTATAGAATCTAATAACTGATGGTTAGATTTTTGAGAATTATATTTTCCAAGTAAGGCGTGGTCGAGCAGACTTTAGAGCGAGCTACAGTTACATGGCCGAAACTTGCCAGAAACAAAGATCTATCCTTGTAAAACATAATTCTCAAAAAAATCTAATCACAATTTTAAAGGGACATTCCCCTAGTCAGATCGATCTAAAGCCTGTCCGATGAGGTCATCGGTTACATGGCTGAAACTTAATTTACATATGGATCAGTACACGGACAAAGTGATTTTCGAAAATCTAACCATTAATGTTGGGTCTTTTCTCAAGTCAGGGTGACCTTTATAACTTAGCCCCACCGATCCCCTCTATATAAAGCTTATAAAAATGTAATATAAAATAAAAACCAAGTACGAACAATCCAAACCAACAGACAAAATTCGAAGTCCTAAAAAACGTTATAGGCAAAATAGTGTAATCAGCAAATGGACTGTTCATCGTGTACAAGATACACAACAAACAGTGGTAACAGGTGTCCGGAAGAGTAAGCTTACCCTGCCTGGCGCCACACCCGCCATAGCTGCATCCAAACTATTAGTCGAAAGCTCGGTAAAATAGCGTGATTGGCCAATGGACTATCGGTATGCAAAATGCACGTGATGAACAGTGTTAACAATGTAGTAGACATAATCAGACAGATAGTAAATAGGATACGCGTCAATTAAATAAATATATCTAGAATAATAGCTGAGAGAGACATGTTATATTTACCAATCAAGTCAATATGACGGCCATAAAACTTTTTAAAGGATTTTATAAGTTTAATGCGCAAGTATCCTTGAAGTTGAAGCTTAGTTGACAAATGTCTCGATCTACTTAAAAAATCAGAATGAAAAGAACAAGCTCTCGCATAACGAATTAGATGAGCCACAAATAATCCATAAGCTGGTGATACAGGAATGTTACTACTAATAAATGGAAAGTTATACAATCGGAAAGTCAAAGTCATCACGTTTATCATACAATTTAACACTCAGCCTATGGCAATTGTCAAAATCGAGACGCAGATCCAAATAGGAAACGTAATTGTCACTGCCAGTAGTATTTTTAATTTCAAGCTCATCAGGATATATGAATTCTACATGATCACTAAATTTAGGATTATTCAGTGATAGAACATCATCGATATACCGATAAGTAAAATTAAAATATCTGACTAATCGTTTATTCTACGTGCAAGTGAATTATTGAAATAAAATTAAACCAGACGTTAGGCTCGAAATGACCTAGTTTTGTCGAGTGGACATTAAACCATATTTCTCGCTCTCTCTCGCAATTGTTTAGAACCATGAGTATAGTTACAGTACTTTTGTACGAAACGCAACAACCCAAACAGAGTGACATGGAAAGATGATACCATATGATGTCATGGATTTTTTCACCAACATACTAAGAACCGAAGCTTTAAACGTCCCGATGAAACGACATGATGAATTAGATGAACCGATCCACCCAAGCCTCACCACAGATGACGTCATCATATTAATGGAAGAGTGCCTTGAGTCGACGTACTTCCATTTGCCAGTCTTGGACGAATCAGGATTACAGTCGACTCCGCATATAACGGACGCGCATACAACGGACAATCGCTTATAACGGACACAACAGTTTGGTCTCGATTTTTGTAATAGAAATTTCTTATTTTCAACGTCTATTATAGCGGACACTCTATAATGGACACTCGTTTAAAACAGACAATTTTCATTGGTCCCTAATCGACAAATCAATGTAAAAGTCCATTTTTATAACGGACTCTCGAATAAGCTGAACTAAATGTTGATATTACTGATTTAATTATCGGTGACCCGAATACTTTTCCCAGATTTTTAGTGTTGTCACGTTTACAAAATTCTTGAATCAGTTAATCATCTAGCCAAAAATTGTATCGGTTGGGCCGTGTAAGACATTCCGGCATTCTGACTTACCCCTACTGCTTTAACTGCTAATCAAAAATCCAATATTACTGGCAATAGATTACAATTCACTAGTTCAACATCTCCCGTACATCAGTACGTAATATTTTAAGACGGATATCGGAAATCGTATCGACAAAAAACAACAGAAGCGACACAAGACGGTACAGCTAAGATAAAAACCATGTCTTCTTTAAGTGCGGCAAAATAAAATATGCCTAGGGTGGGGGGGGGGGCGAAT
Source organism: Patella caerulea (assembly GCA_036850965.1). Taxonomy (NCBI): domain Eukaryota; kingdom Metazoa; phylum Mollusca; class Gastropoda; family Patellidae; genus Patella; species Patella caerulea. Next base: position 56,884,993 of record JAZGQO010000006.1, on the reverse strand, counting down.
AGAAAGCCTCCTGGCTGTTATGTCAGGTAAACTGTAACATCACATTTTGATCGTGAATTAAATAGAGGTCATTGTTTTCTTCTTTACATTTTGTAAAATGGTAAATTATTAACATTGAATTGGTAGTTTAGTAACTTATAAAAAAGCATAGTCAATTTCACCTTCACGTGCGGCATGCTTTCAGCATGTCTGTTATGGGCGTACGTGACCATTTTCAGCTATTTCGCGCCAAAATCAACCATTTTACACATTTCATAGTAAGTCATGCCTAATATGGTAGACGAAGAGTTCCATGTGACATCGAGATCGTGTTACAATATTTTAGTGATAACAGGACTCTTTGCTAAAAATCCAGAGGAAATTGGGACTGAAGCGTGCCATGCTGTTAATAGGCATACGACTGGTGATTGCGACCTCTTGTTCTTAGTGTAGCAATTATCTTCACCATGGATAGCAGTTTTTTTTGTATAATGGACACCGTTTATAACAGACTATTTTTTTACGGTCCCGGGGTGTCCGTTATATGCGAAGTCTACTTGTACACAGTTCCCCTATCAAACCAATCGTTTGGGCTAGAAAAATTGATGATACGTTTGTTATAATTCACAGCCAATTACTCTCTTTAAGCCTGTTTGTATGGAAGGCTACCGCTGCCAATATTCAATGCTCTGCTAAAATGTCTTTTCCATTGATTACGTGTAAAAAGTACAATGTACAATACCGGTAATGATTATGTCAAAATACCTCTAATGCCAAAGTTAAATGTAAAACGTTAAATGCAACGTGTCAAATGACAAATGTTTCATTGGAAAATTCTGTTTTTGACGTGTGTACAATAGACATTTTCCACATTACATTTGCGCTCTGCCACTTCTCATTTGTCGTTTACGCTTTGTATATATGATCTTACGCAGAGCGTCATCTACGGGGTATACAAATGTAGATATCACGTGACTTATAATCATATATGGAAACGCGGCCGAGATCAATCTGATATACAGTAAGCCAGCACACGACAGCTATAAATTTTTTTTATTTACCTTTAAAAATATACACGATTCAATTTGGATGATACTAAACTATATTACCATGACTACGGAGACGGGGGTATGCAGTGTCAAAACCCGAGTCATAATACGATATCATGTGACATATACCAGTGAAAAGCAAGTTCATGTACAATGTATAGCCTACTCTTTCCTCTCTTTAAGTAGTCTTCATGTATATTCATTATTTATTTGCCACAACGATTAAGTAGCCTGTACTAGCGAGAGGGTGTGGGGCCGGTGGCGAGGTTTTAAAATGTCAAAATACGGGACTTAATACATAATTCCAGTTGTGGAAAATATGTTTCTGCGGCGTTTTGAATCCGCTAGTTATGTCCTTGCACATTCATAATTACTTACTTAGTTGTAAGAGTATGCCGCAGTGTCGCTCAGGTGCGAACATAAAGATTTTGTTGGGGGAGGGTAGCAAAAATGTGTCCGACTGATGCACATGTCCCTAATACGAGTGGGGGAGGGGTTGGATGGCCTAACGGTTAGCACGTACGCGCTGTATTATAAAGCCTTCATTGAGTCAACTGGCGTGGTTTCGAATCCCCGGTTGTACGTGAAAATACTGAAAAGGAATAGGGTCGCCTTACTTACTTACTTAGTTGGAATTCGATGTAAGAGTGGGTCGTAGTGTCGCACAGGTGAGAATATAAAGAAGATGGCCGTCCATGGAGAGGAATGGGAAAACAAGGGAGGTAATTGTGCTATTATTTCCTCAGTCAGTCTGTGTCAGTCATTTTAATGCCTATGAAATTTTGCCCATGATCGTATAATAGTGAGTTTACAACCTTTTGAGAAAAAGAAATAGAAATAATTATGTTTTGACTGTCTTAGAAAATATGAAATTGGAACTTTAAAACAACTACCCTTCCAAGCTGCAACCCTTAAAAATCTATCCTCATTTTTAAATTAAATTATGTCGGCTCAAGCAGACATACTGTAATGATAAAATCAACATACAAAGTAAGTCAGATCTTTAACTAGATACTCAAAGAATCAAGCGAATCGTAGTCCTGCCTCGCACATAACACCCATCAGTCCTTGTCATTGTATGTTCTTACATACTTTCTAAAGGCATTAGTGTGCCAACGATCCAAAGCACGGATTTTGGCGTCTGAAATGTCTATTTCCGAGGCATGTGTTGCAGCCCCAATCCTAAAACTGTGGCCTTTATAAACCTCTGGGTTAAGTTTACAAAATCTTAAACTAGAAAACAGTTTCCTGTCAAAATAACTTCTTGGTATTGGATTTGTATTAATAATAAAGAGTGGACCTGTGATATTTCCTCTGGCTTTCAAATACTCAGACAAACTTTGAGCAGCCGATACGAAAGTGGGTCCATGACCAAAAGACAATCTAGACAATCTATGTTTGGGGGTTGGGATGGCCTAGTGGTCTAGAGTGCCGCGCTTCGACCTCTAGCTGGCCGGTCACCTCTGGCTTGCGGCTGTGGTTTCGAACCCTGGTGTGAGGGTATGTGGCATGGAGATAGGGGCACCTTCTCAACCTCGTAGGTTTCCTCCGGGCACTCCGGTTTCCTCCCACTTCTAAAGACCCCTACGCGCAAGCGAATTATTGAAATAAAATTTTTTAAAAAATGTGTTAGTCCCGAAATGACCTAGTTTGTGTTGAGTGGACGTTAAACCCCATTTCTCTCTCTCTCTCTTTCTCTCTCTCAATCTGTTTAAAATTACTAAAACATACATTAACAGTCATTGACGATTTGCTTCTTTCAAACATCGTTTAACTGTAGAATATTACGATAGGATCCAGCCAATCAAATTTCACCTACTTGTTGGAGAAACCCCTTTTTGAGTAAAAAGGAAATAAACAAGACAATGTGAGATGTTAATAATTCTGTGTTAAGGGAATTTAAATTAATTGCAAATGCGAAAACTGAAAATTCAGACCACGCGCGATTATAAACTAGTTGTGTAGCTAGCGACAGAGCAGCAGTTAGTAATCCTCCAATAACTGGGAAAGGTTCTCTGGAGATTAATCCGGTGGAATTGGAGTGGGTAAACATCCGGCTTTCAGAGAGAGTGACTGAATTTCTCTTCCTGCAACCGAGAAAGAGAATCGACATAAACATTAAATTTACCTTTAATATACTTAGCTCTGAAGACGAGATATAGTCTGAGACATTTTAAAACAAACCACCTAACCATCTTAATAAGGCATGGATCCTTGCTAGTTTGGCGATTAATAATACTAACCAAAGCTTCATTGTCAGTAAACAATCGAATAGAATGATTACACCAAAGAAAACCCCATAATTCCAGTGCTAACAAAATTAGGTAAAATTCTAAAACTGTAATAGTGTACGAATTTAGAAAAGTTGGGAATTTACCATAGCACCATTTATTTTTATAAACAGCTCCAAAGCCCAAAGAAACTGCCTCGTCCGTATATAATTTTAACTTATCACTTGACAACGTATCACTTGAAGTTGTACCAACAGTAGATCATTCCTAGAAGACCTTGTGTTTCTCACTGAAGTGCGGATTTGTATCAATTCAGATAAGTATGGAGGTGCGAAACCATTTAGACATTTCGGAATGATACAGGAAGCCAATGAAGGGTGTAGAGAATTGGATAACCCACACCAGTAACCAGACGTGCTGCAGAATTCTGCAGTTTTCGTAGTTTAGAAAGTAGCTTAATCGGTAGACCAGTTAACAGAGTGTTCAAACAATCAAGACGTGAAATAACAAGCAAGAGACTGACTTAGAGTTCTAGTGACATCAACAGATAAATATTTACGTATTCTACTGATATCGCGGAGATTATAATACCCATTCTTACAAATATTAATAACGTGATTTTCCATTGTAAAATGTGAGTCAAAGATTGCTCCTATGTTTCTTGCAGTTAGTGATGGGGACATAACAGTTTTACACACAATAATTGAAGGATCAGAATCAACTTTACTAAGCACATTACTAGAATCAATTTGTAGATATTCAGTTTTGTCATCGTTTAACTTAAGAAAGTCATACAATTTTAATGATATCTATGCACTGTTTAAGTTTTGACTTAGAAAAAAATGAGATGATTATCAACATAGGGTTTGAATGATAGATAAATCTGAGTATCGTCAGCGTATATTTCAAAACACAGCCCAATGCTTACGTACTATCTCTCCAAGGGGTGAAGTATAAAGACTTAACAGTACCGGTCCCAGAACTGATCCTTGCGAAACGCCACTAGTAAGGATGGTTTTGGGTGAAGCGTGATCACAACTATAACTGTTTGATGTCGGTTTGTTAGATACGAAGTAATAAGTTCAAGAGCATTTTCTTTGAGTCCAAACACATTCTGTAGTCGATTTAGGAGTATCAGAGTCAACACAGTCGAAAGCTGCCGATAACTCCAGTAGTAGAAGTAAAACACATTCACTCTTATCTACAGATACGCTGATGTCGTTGGGTACACGAATGAGAGCTGTTCCAGTGCTATTGTATTTTCGGTAGGCGCTTTGGAACTTTCCCAATAAATCATGATCACTTTTATGAGACTAACTGTTTTGAAATAGAACGTTCTAAAAGCTTTGATATAAAACTTAAATTAGACACTGGTCTGTAGTGTCTTTCAAGATTTCTGTCACTGACAGTTCGAAACCTACACAAAGTCGGAGGGATTTGAGAATCAAAATTGTGATTTTCACCGTCTGCTAATACCGTTGGTTTTAATTCTGAACGGATTCTTTGAATTTTCTCCGAAAAATAGTTTGAAAATTTACATGCGAGTTCAAATTGATCATCAGCTTCTGGTAGAATTCTTTGACCATGCGTATGATCAAGAAGAGATTTTGATATTTTAAATAATCCACGTTGCTTATTTTGACTGTTTTCAATTCTATTAGAAAAATATGATTTCTTGCAGTCTTTTATTTAAAGATTTATTTGTGAACATGAAGTTGGGTCTTATACCAAGTTTTTTCCGCCTTTATTTAGGACTTCTTTAGTGATTCTTACTCTTAATGTGAGATGTAAACTTTGTGTAGGTTTAACTCAGGGAACTCACTAAACAATGCAGTCTAACTGAAGTTTTGATTAGAGTTCAAGGATAAAAGTTGATCATAATAAGTGTTCACTTAAAATTACATTTAAAACTAAAACTGTCTATATAATAATAATAATATAATAATAATAATATCCAATTATCCAACAAAAAATGTTACTCTTTGGTTACAGTTTTGTACAAAGTTAAATAGCACATATACAAGACTAGTTTCAGCTAAAACTATAGTACTTAAAAAACTGAAAATAAACTAGGAAAACACTTTAGTGAAAATGTAGGTCTTCAGGTTCCGTTTAAAGATGTCAATTGATTTACTGATTTTAAAACTCAAATTACTGCTTTCCAAAGTTATAGTCCTTAAGAAGTAGTATACCAAAAATAAGTCCAGTACCTAAAGCACAATGTTATAAAATCAACATAATAGTCACCACTAAGACACAGTACTACCCTAGGGCAGTCATCTTGTCTGTAGGTGGTCTTTTTTAATACATTGAATTTGCTGAACATTTTTCAACATGTTTCATGTGGTTGGTAAACGAGCTAGTGGGGTGGGGTTGGACGATTAGGAACGCCTGGCGAGTTTACCCCACCTCTGACGATATCTGACAGTTGGCACTTTTGATACACATGACGATGCTGAACATTATGCAACAACGTTCATGCAGTTAGTAAATGTACTGATCTGGCTTAACTATTGGGGTGGCCGGTGGCTGAAGGGGGGGGGGGGATCGCCACCTGAGCTGTGAATTTGTAAGACCAAGTTTTTCTAGGCGAGTTTTTTGTGTAGATTCCGAATCTTGGTGGTGATCAGGCTTTTGAGGGGTCGTTTTCGAGATATAAGGGGATCAAATGACTACAATGGGTGTTTGTGGGGAGCGAGGGGTCACTATGTTGACATAATATATTAATAAAACATAAGTTGGCGGGAATTGAGTTCACGTTGATTTAAATGATGATTGTCTTAGAGCTTTGTAAAAACATTACTTTTTATTTCCACTGCACATCTCTATGTGTATAAGATTACCATTGTATGAGAGGGGGGGGGGGTTCAGTACCAATATCGTCATTCAAAACATTAAATTATAATAGAACTTTTCGAGAGATCTGGAAATTAACACATGTTTAGATATTAGAGTATTCTTATAATATGAGCGGGATAGATGTCTTCTTGGTGGCTGATCAACAGATAGCATTAATATATCCATTGGATGTGCTTCAGATACACATTCACATTGTAAATCTTCACTCCAGCCTTGTATCGCAGGGTCATCTTGTTCGATCATTGGTTTTGCAGGATGTCTCTATATTTGATACAACATAATTATTGCGTTTAATGTGCAGCAAAAGACTACTCAGATGGTGATAAAGAAAGAAAATTTTGTTATTTTTCATCACTGATGTAAGTCGGTTTTCGCCGTACAAGGTACAAACATTTTTTTCTAAACCAGCAATTACTTCATTCCAGCCGAAATATTCTCGACACTTTCAATACTAATTGATAATGAGACAGGCAAAAGGGAAGAAAATATCGCGAAAGACGACTTACGTCAGTAGATATCGCCAGAAAAAAGATTTTTTGGGTGAAAAAATAACAGACCTTTCCTTATTACCACCTTGCCGTATACGTGGTCTTTTGCTGCATGGCTGGAATGAAGATTTACAATGTGAATTGGTTTCGGAAGCATTTCCAAAGAATATGCGAGCTGTGGGCGAGCAACCAAGAAAATATTTATCACGCTCATATGAACTTTTGATTTTAAATCTTCTGATGAAGACTAAGAATAAACAAAAAACTAAACATATATTTGAGTTACTGTGTTTTTGATTTACATGTACGAGATGCAACTTTAAGCTCAATTATGAACGAAATGATTTCTGTCCACAAAAATACATATTGCCCCCCCCCCCCTTCCACTCGGACACCAACCCCGGTGTCCACCTCCACACAATGGGATGTTTCATAAAGCTCTTCGACAATCATGATTTAAATCAACATGATTTTTATCCCCACCCCTCCAAACACGCACACCTGCTATCTCCACCACACCTGTCCACAAATCAAAACAGTTGTCCAGGTGCATCATAAACACTTATTTAAAGGTGGGCAGTCCTAGAAATTTATGTTTTATTAATATATTATATCAACATAATGATACCCCCACTCCACACACACACACACACATTGCAGACATTTGGCCTCCTACATCTCGAAAACGCCCCATCAAACGCCCGATCACCACCCAGACTCGGAATCTACACAAAAAACTGGTCTAGAAAAACTTGGTCTCATAAATTCACAGCTCGGGTGGCGATTCCCCCCCTTCAGCCACCGGACTATTCCCAACATGACTAAAAGTTAGCAAATATTCTACAAAAATGGATTTTATTAGTCGAACGGGCAGGAAAACTAGAACGCCTGTAATTTTTTTACCCAATAGCTTTAATAAAAAGTAAGAATCATTTTGTCTCACATTTTTATCCCCAACTCACGTTAATGCGAAGTTCTCCTACCAGTCTATTAATATGTTTATACACGTATTTGAAAATACATTTAGGCCTACGTGTAATGTTGAATGTATAAAAAAGAAATATTTTGATCTCTTGAACTGTATTATTTACAATACACGAATAACGCAATAAATTGTAACTAATGAATAACGTCAAGACGTTGTTAAATGTTTTATGAATTGGAATAGAAACTGAAAACAGATTAACACCCCGTGCGGGATATTTCATTCAAATATTGTGAAAGGGCTGGCAATTAAATGGAAATTATCGTTGTGTTATTAAACATTGAATCCTCTTATTCTGTTATGTAGTCGTCTCAATATGTTGTTGTCACGGGTTACTTCAGCTGAACAACTCAATAGAAACGAGTATAGTATTATAAAAGAAACTCTATCTAAAGAGTACTTTATGACATGTATTGACTGTAAGAAACAAAGCACACACTTTACTGAAAGCGTCCCAATATCTAGGGGTTCTTCGGACAAAGTGTGATTTTATATTTTGACACTATCATACTCCTTTAAAATTTCTTGCACATGAATTATTAACATCCGTCATGATCTTATTTGAGAAAGCAAAGGAAAACGTAATGAATGAATATTAAACCCTAGTTTATCCATTGATTTTACATTGGTCACAGATTAAATAAGTATAATGGTAATATATTTTACATACTTTCGCTGTAGAAACAGAATTTGGAATTATTTTATATAAAAAAACACCGTTCTGTCGCCCAAAACTCGTTATATGCCACAGTCGAATTCGGATTTTAATAGAAATTATTTTATATAGCCTATAAACAAACACTGTTCTGTCGCTATAAACGCGTTATGTCACGGTCGAATTCGGATTTTAATACGAATTTAAATAAATGTAAAATTGAAAATACATTGACAAAATCTTTATTCAACATAAATATCACATATGACAGAAGCACTTCTATCATAATTCCAACTGCTCGGTTTTTTTTTTATCTATTATTACTTTTAATTTATTGTAGTCTGTTTAGTTTCGTTAACATTTTGACATTTCACAAATGTTATGCGGTAAATATGTAATAATTCTAAGCTCATTTTGGTAACAGACGGCGCTGTTTACAATGGTATGGAGGCTGATTGGGGACATGCAAAATCTCGCCCTTTTCATAACCCGACACAGATCAAAACCATAAAATATTCTATATATGTTAAAAATATATAAATAGGATTCTCTGTCGTGCATTTACCATAACACTGCTTAATCGATTGATTTGGTATATTTTGTTTCTAAAGGAACAATAAAATATATGTAAGAACTAATTACGTCAGGCACGGGAGTGAATAAATAAATATAAATAGGTAATCATTTTTCACCTCAAATTTATGAAATATTTTACGCATAAGTATATTTTTTTTTTATATTATTTTAGCTTTTTATGGGGTCAAGCTTCCAAATTCATGATCCTCGGTGGGTTCGCTCCCGGTGTTAGAAGGGAAAGTCCCTCTGGTTTTCCAGCGTGATTTACCCTTTACAGTGGTGCTAGACGAGGTTCCTGACAAATGAAATGGGTTTTAACGTCCTACTCTTCTGCACCTTACCTGGGCTAATGGAAGACGGGCATACGCCAATGTATACACGGGACCTCGGTTTTTCGTCCCATACGAACGACTATACAGTTGTCCTTGTCAGATGCTACGTTCTGAATCACTGACAAGAGGAAAACACCCAGGAAAATTTAGATGAACTTGTTCGGCCAATGTAGGGATCGAACACAGGATCGTTACAGGTTACCTCCAACAACAGAACATCGCCACATTACCTTGGCCAGCACTGACCTTGGCCAGCACTGAGTCCCGACCTCTCCCCCATCGAGCATGTCTGGGACATGCTTGGACAGAGGTTACGCCAACGTCAACAACGTCCTGCCAATGTCCAAGAACTTGCTGCTGCGTTGCAACAGGAATGGGACAATCTGGACCAAAATGACCTTAGACGTCTCATTAGGAGTATGCCACGTCGGATCAATGCTTGTTTGGCAAACAGAGGAGGATTTACCCGTTACTGACTTTGTTGTGATGCTGTGGTAACTTTGATGTTTGACTCCGGGTATCATTTTACCCTTATAATGGTCAGTCTGTGCCTGTTCGGAACAGAACAGTAGGACGTTCAACTCCATTTCATTTGTAAACATTTAAATATAAAAGGGGATGCACGGCGGCAATTACCCCGGAACCCCTCAACGGGAGCATAATATATAAATTTGAGAGGGTGTAATAAATAATGTAGAACTATACCAGTTTTAAATTCGTTTAGTTACGACACCATAGAATGGGATCAATATGGGCGGTAAATCGTTCGCCCAATCCTCAAAATCCCTCCTACCTCCAGACACAAAACCGGTGATTTGGAAATGAAATAAAGTTTAACTCCATGCTATTATGTACTGACTGTGCTAATGAAGAAAGGAAAACGTCATGAAGTGTGCAATGTCTGGGGATTTTGTACGGACAGGGGTGCTATGGCCTACTCTTGGTGTACGTAATTGGGTTTTCGTCCCACGAAGACACAGTTCCTTGTCAGGCACTAACAGGTGGAAATCACGCCGGAAACCCGGGACCTCCTAGTTACCGAGCCAGTGACTTACTTCCCGAGGCACCGCGGCTCCCGATAATTTGGAAGCCTGGCCCGATATAGATGACTTCAAGAATATCATAAATTGTTTGCGTATAACATTTCATAATTTTGAGAGGACGAGATAAGCTAAACTAAGCATGACCGATTTATATTTATTTATTCACTTTCATACATGAAGTAATGAGGTCTTGCTATTTGTTATTCTTTTAGAAAACAAATAGAACAAAACAATTTATAGTACATTATTTGTGAAAATGCAGGATAAAATAGCCTATTTATTTATCGGGTCAATTTTACATGTTCCCAATGAGCCACCATACAATTGTAAACAGCGCCATCCGTTACCAAAACGAGCTTAGAATTATGACAGCTTTACCGCGCAACATTTGTGAAATGTCAAAATGTTAACGACACTTAACAGACTACAATAAATTAAAAGCAATAATGGAGAGGGAACAAAATACAAATTCAAACTGCAATATTTAAGAAGTAAGTCATATAAATTAGCATATTTACATGTGTATATAGCCAATTTAACATTTGTTAGTAAGAACTTACATGAATAGAATTAAGCATACTTACATGAATTAAATTAAAAGCAATAATGGAGAGGGAACAAAATACAAATTCAAACTGCAATATTTAAGAAGTAAGTCATATAAATTAGCATATTTACATGTGTATATAGCCAATTTAACATTTGTTAGTAAGAACTTACATGAATAGAATTAAGCATATTAACATACGCATTACTAGGTTAGGAGTTAGAATTATGAGGGAAATTCCGTTCCATTGGCAGCGGCCAATTTGTGTGACGTCATGTGAATTGACTCGATTGCAGAGATGTGTACCATTTTCGTCAGTTTATTGTTGTTACTAACTTCGAGCAGCTATACACACTCTTCTGCATTTCAGAATCCAAAAATTAAACCACTGACTAAACAAACTAAATTGGTTATTAAGAATGACTTGCTGATAGATATTCACGGTTGACTTGATGACCTCTGCAGTATGGTTAATTAGTTATTATATAATTTGAGTACATAATCTGCAATAGTAATTAAAATCTAACTAGCATGATACCTATCAGCCAGCCTGTATTCATATAATAAACTTTAGTAAAAACCGGTCCTGATTTCTTTGACTTTTTTCTTTTAAAGAATAATGTATTAGCAATTCTTTTGCTTTAAAGCTCTACTAAGACTGACATTTATTTTGATTGATGGAGTGAAGTATTTATTTCTTAAAATAAACACTTTAATAATATTATGATTTTAATTTTCTGAATACTTATTAATATTTACTAAATGCAATGGGTATTCCAAGTTGAAGCGGACACAAGTGTCGCCAATCCTATATGGATAGCATATTGGACCCAGACATATATATTATTATATATGTGCGCTAATGCCATATAGATATATTGGCCCGAGATACAGAGGTGGGTAATCCCATATGGATACCATATTGAACCCATTTACATTATAAATATGAATGTGCTTATATCATACCCATACTACACAGACTTCTGTGTAACACTACAGATAACAGACCATCAGCATAGTTGGTAGATCTTTTATTGAGAACATGGAATAGACATAGATCGGAAGGAGCTCTATTCAAGTCTGACTTTCTGTCAGTAAATTCTGGCTTTATAAAGCATACAACCATTAAGAATAATGATACATGACAGATTAACTTATTTGGAATTGAGGTTATAGTTTCTATAACTGCACTGCGTCTTTCCATTAAAGTCGTAAAGTTCTGCTGAGTGTTAAACACATAGATCATGTGTAGGTTATAAATAACATATGAATAAATAAGATATTTAATGAGATCGTGCGTTTTGTCAATCGTGTGTTGCCCGTAAATAACACATTGAACACATTAGCAGAAGTTGTATATAGTTGAAAACGTCCAATATAATATAATGTCAAATCTAGCAAAGTTCAATGTATAAATTAATTTGTCACATCTGGTGCACATAATATTGTAATCTTTTTGTGCAGATTGGTTCACAAAACTAAAGTATGTATTCAATAATGAACTTATACATACACAAATAGATAATCCCATATGGATACAAAATTGGTCCCAGATATTTGCGCCAGATATACACATGGGTAACACCATATTGGCCCCATGTATACAAAACAGTGTTGTTAATGTGGGTAATCCCATATAGGCCCCAGACACGCACACTATAAGGCCAGATAATCGATGTAAGAAAGAAGTAGCATATATCATTTAGCTTGTCTCTGTGATATTAATATATACACAACTAAAAGTATGGATTCCATAATGAACTTATAAATACACAAATAAGTAATCCTATACGGATACCATGTTGGTACAAGATACATAAAAGTTATATTCAGATACCATATTATCCACAGATACACACATGGGTAATCCCATAAGGACACCATATTGGCCACAAGTATTAAAAAAAAAAATAGTTATCTAAATGTGGGAAATCCCATATAGATCCCCACATCCCAGATACACACACTATAAGGTCAGATTATCATTATAAGAAAGAGGTAACCATTATATCATTTGGCTTGTCTCTGTGATATTAATATTTATGAAAATAAAGTGTATTTGCGTGCATTTGGATGTGGGACGATAATATGGGTCCAGTATGGGTACCTTGTGGTATCCCTTGGGCCCATATTGCAATGTTTATGGGGTACTCAAAAGAGTCAAAATGTCTTAAAATGCCCGTATATTGATTGCTAATTTAACTTAGAAGGGATCTATAAGCTTGTCAGGTTTAGAAATAGCTCCAGTTTTCCTTCAAAAAATCAAAAAATGGTAACACTGAGTTAATAATGAGCAGCAGATGGGTTTGTACCAAATGTTCAAAACAGGGGTTGGCACAGTTTGCCCAGAGCAAGCATTTTGTTCTTCTTTGAAACATTAAATTCTTGCATTTCCTTCATGTAGAAAGCAATATATATTCCACTCCATCATTGCGTTAACAGAGTACAAATTAATGTGTTTTGAAAGATTTAATATTTGCACCTGTGTTGACAATTTAATGGTAGTAATTGGAATTTGTGGTTGAATTACAGCTAGGAATGTTATTTTTCACCAATAAATAGTTATTTTGTACATTTTAAGGATTTTTTTTTCTAGCACTATTTATTCAGTAAATAATTTACATGATATAAATATAATAATTATATATAAATCTGGGATCTGAAAACAAGCCAAGGGCTTATATAAATTCATAAATACGGTGTTTGGAATTATAATCATAAATTATATCAATGTTGCAATATTATATAGGACATATCGTAGTTTAAGTACAAAGGGGGTTAATATACAGAAAGTAATGTATTGTAATATAATGTCGTGTAACCTTTCTAACCTTTATTTGTTTAAAATCAAACTTAGAACACTGAGACATGTCAAGCCAATGAGACCACACCCTGGTACAAAACTGGTGTAGATGTGTAAATGTCAGCTTAATGTTCGATTTTTGTTTATATGTACAAATGTTAGTGAGGGGTGGTAAGACATAGATTGATTCAGTCAGTGACATGTTGAGGGAGCAGGGATACATGTTTCAGTACAGATCTCTAATATTACAATCAATGCAACTGATTTGTGATTTTTCTGTTTGCATTTTGTCATGGTGAACCTGATACATGCATTTGGACAAGAGAGGCAGAAAGCATTCTACTCAACGAAAATATGAGAAAAAGTTAAAGTCGGTCTAAGAGACGAGAATTAACATTAAAGTCAATGGGGAAATCTTTAGTAATCTGTGGTCATATGTAAAATGTACATCCGGGTCTGGTATTCAACCGAAAATACATGTAGGGCTTATTGATCACAGGGAAGTATTTCATTTACTTCATTGTTACATAGAGCTCCGCCATTTGTAGACGTTTCTTCTTTATTTTAGTTGTGTTTTTTATCCATGGTAAGTAAAATATATCTTACCTCTGTTTCGTGTTGATGACATAAAGACTGTAAGACAGTGGGGTATATGTCTCACCTGTGTGGTATACAGTGAGGTATATTTCTCAAACCTATATATATAGTGAGATATCTCTCTAACCTGTAAGAGAGAGAAATGGGATTTAAAGTCCACTCGACACAAACTAGGTCATTTTATTTCAATAATTTGCTTGTACGTAGGGTTCTTTAGCAGTTGGAGGAAACCGGAGGATTCGGAGAAAACCCACGAGGCTGTACAGGCGAACTTACTCCTTGTCACGCTAGTTGACTCAATGACAGACTTTATGATACAGCGCGCACGTGCTAATAATTCAGCCATCCATCCCCATGTTTATAGTGTAGTGTACAGCGTGACGAATATTAAATGACTGACGTATCGCATAATGTAACAACCCTTTGAACCATAAAACTACCTGTGAATCCCATTTTGGTTGGCTACTTTGACAATCGGCCCTCCCTCACCCCCATAACAATGTCGTTCCGACTGGAGTGGTGTTATTTAAAATTGTTTCTACTATTCCTAGTAATAAAATCTTCCGAAATAAAAACAGCTATTTATGACAGACACGTAATATTAGAAATACCCCATTTTGAATTGAAAGTCGTCTATTTTCAGAAATTATGTTTTCTTTGCTCAAACGAACGAGTACGTTTTACCTCTTCTAAATCATGTAATCATGAATGTACCAGGGACAGTAAAATATTGAAAGAGGCGTAAAGAAATAAATATTTTCCGCTCATGCAATACACAATAACCATATTTTAAAGTTTAAAAACACACACCATCACCAACTTAATAGCATTTAGCGTCACCCAACTGGCAACTCGCATTACTACGCACAGAAACACGCAATGCATCTTGGGAATTGTCTGTAATAAACACGCACTCTCAATTCGCTCAACGTTATGATATCTATAGTATTTTCGGTAACAAAACTACTTAGAATTATCACATACAAGCATATATTAGTTGTGTGTGTGTTTCGGGAATTTATAAAACATGATTCATATTTTCAAAAAACATGCCTAAACTGAGAGTAGCGTGGTACGGCCCGGAGTGTATATGAAGTGAAAGGCGGCAATTGTGTCGGTTTACGATTTGGTTTATGTGACAGTATTTGGTTCTTTAAACATACTTACTTGTGGATGACAACACTGGTATATAATTCTAATAATACTTTTATTCTGCTTCTTACAATGTTAGGTACAAACATCATAATGTAAACGACCGTAGAACTAACTATATGGAAGGAGTTATGACTTAATTAGCTTGGCTTAGCACGAGTGTGTTAACTCCAGAAGCTCTCGTCTCGTCTCGTGCCAAGGCGCCCATGGCCTTCGCTCAGTCCTGGCCGGACCTAACTCCTAGCCCTGACTGGGTCTCACTGTCGATTCGTTTCTGTTCCGAGTTTATAAAAGTATTCAAAAAAAAGGAGCTCATTAGACACCTGTCATGCCATACGATTACATCATGTGTACCTACTTCAAGAATACACATGATGGCAAATGGCCGCCATTTAAAATACTACGCCCGCCTCTTAGAGACGATAACTTAACTCGCTATAAATTGTAAAAAAATTTACTTCGGCTAGAATTAAAAAAACACCTAAGATTAACATTTGCTAAAAATTTCTAAAAAACAACCTAAATTTATGGAAATGGGGCCAAATCAAATCAGGCAAATTACATCAAATAGTCCATGTTAAACGTATAGCAAAAATTTTAAACTAACGCGAGCACGCGCGTTTCTAGACAACGCCATAGCGGGTCATAGCAACCATTGAGTATAAATTGGAAATCCCCAATGACGTAGATATTATAAATTGGAAAGCCGAGTCTGTCTTAAAATAAGTAGTACCGTCAGTAAACAAGATGGAAGCCATCTGCTATCGTGTTTGATCATGGAGTAGGCAAGCACAGGTGTGTCGTATGCTGTCATGCATCATATCAGGTTTAACATTCAATATAGTTTATCAGACAAAGAAAGTTAGATAAGACATGCCAACAACAAGTTACACAATGACATAAGCCGAGTGTTGATAGCAACAGGTTTATGTTACAATCACTTAAACGTATTTTAATATGGCAGGACGCTTCTATGACATATGCCATTGTGTAATATCTATAAGGCCGTAAATTATTGTCGATTTTAATATTTTTTTTTTATTAACTTTTAAAACTAATCCACCAAATACTTGTTGTTCCGATTCCTAGATTTGAAATGTTATTTCCATAAACCTTAAAATGGCCCATTTGAAAATGACACGCCCTTTTTGGATAAAAACTTTTTCCCCCAAAGAAAATTACCTTTGTCTTCTAGAGCGTATTACTGTGTTCTTCTCTTATTTATGTAAGATTAATAAAGTAAGCTTTCATTAAAATATAAAATAATTTAAGAATATTAAAATTGAATTTCAAATAGGCCTATAGGCCTAACATTTTCCAACAAACAGATTTGAGCCGCTGGTTGTTTCCAAGATAAATTACCTTTGGTTTAAACGTTGACTCACTGTGTGCTTTAAAGATCTATTAATGCAGGCTTTCATTTTTAAAAAATTTAAAAAAAAATTAAAGATATTAAAATTCTATTTTAAATAGTATTACATTTTTCAATAAACATACTTGAGTTGATTGGTTTCTCTTTTTACAAACAATTTGAGAATGAATATTTTGCATATTGCTCTGGGTGCCTTTATAGGCCCCATGCCCCCCCCCCCCAAAAAAAAATACTGTGAAAATGTCCATTTTACACCATTGCACAAGAATATATTAAATTATTATCAATCTGAAGTGTGATCTAGATATCCGTGACATTAGTTCTGATCTGTGTTCAGACTTACTTTTATTTCATTTAGGAATAGAAAATTTAATTTATTTTGTGTACTGTAATGGAATTATTTAGAAATGGAAAATTTAATTTGTGTTCTATTATGGAATTTATAGGTGGTCGGATTAAGGCCTCCAGTAAAAGAGGGAAATGTGATTTTGAATAACATAAAAGTATTAGGCTTACTGTTTTATTAAAATCTTATTGCAACTGCTAATTAAGCCAAATAGTAATTTTGTTATGAAATTTGGAAAGGTATATTACAGATACCATAAACTTAACACTTTGTTTGCCACAAGTAATTGCAGGCCTACAGAGAATCGCATATTTCGATACACAATCTTAGAAAAAAATAGACTTGTTCATTATATCACTTTACCAGAATACAATTCATCAGAAAATATAGATAGTAGCTTTTCATTTTCTTTTAATGACAACATATGAATCTAAATATATTTTATTCAGTAATTATGGAATGTAAAAAAGAACATGTGCAGATTGTACAGACTTAATGGGTAAGGCTCCCAATTTAAAATTTGATCCTTTAAAAACCTCAACTACATGTAATTCTAAAATTACGAAAATACTAGATAGCAATAAAGAATGCTATGATTTGGTTTGGTTACATGGAAGCATAATTTAAATTACCGGATATTGTACAACCTCGTGGGTTTTGTCTGGGTCCCCCAGAACCCTCTCACTGGTACATACTCGTAAGTGAATTATTGAAATAAAACTGAACCATGTTAGTCCCAAAATTACCTAGTAGTTTGTGTCATGTGGACTGTAAATTAAATTTCTCCCTTGTCTCTCCCTATATATCAATAGCACATTGATTTGATTTTGCTTAGACGTCACATTATCATATGACTAGGAGTATAGATATTCCACTTTACATTGGAATAGGCCTCTATAGGTCTATATTTATATCATAATATGCAATATAATGCCAATTAACCAATCAAATATGAAAACATCTTTCACAAAATATGTACTCTTACAAAATAACATTTTTGATGATATATATTGCTGTTATTATAATCTATTATGTTTTATGGCTCAGATATTTTTTTATATATATTTATAGCATTAGGGCCATAGAGTAAAACGCTGTGCTAGGCCTAGCACTCGACGATGACTCGTATCGTACTCATGGCAGACGACGCGGCGTAGACTGGACTCGTTTTCTTCAGGAAAGTTGAAGAATTTTAATCCCACAATTATCCCTAACATTAAAACACCCGGCGTAGGACCTACTATGGCTACCATATCCACCACTCGGATGTTTACATTTTCTTTTTTGTTTAACTGCAAAAACGTCTTCTTTAGCCGCCATGTTTAGTGACATTACAAACCCCAAGATGAAATGCGCGACCAACCCAAAAGACCACTCGGACCAATTAAATTATATCACAAAGCTTGCCTTATTCATTTTAGAAATAAAATGTAAACAATATGTTTATATAAGATTAGTGCATGGGTGATTTATAAAATAAAGATTTTATAATTTTAGCGGTACTCTTTTCTCTTTTAAACATCTGTCTTTCTAATTTATACATGGATTTATATGCGGTGTACATGAAGTTATACATTCTTATTCGTATTTCATTTCATGTTTTTGTTCCAACCGGTATATTATCAATATATTATTGTAGACAGCGCAGATCTAGCTATATTAATATCACTGTATTTGAGTTTTTGATTGTATAGATTAGTTAAAAATAGGTTGCGAGGCAACGAAACATAGGCCCGGTAAAAATTCCATTCCTAAATTTGAATACTGGCTGAGAGCAGCAATGAACCGGTCTGCGCATACGTCAGTTAAAAATGGCGCCTGGGTTTGAATGAAAGTTGTGTACTTTTTTTAGAGCACAATTCTACATGAAAATAGTGTTGGATTATTATAACTTTGTGTCAGATGTGACAGGAAATGATTCCTTTTGGTGATCAAAGAGGAATCTCCGTGAAAAATAGACGGTAAGGATTCTAAAATAGCCTTAGAACCGAGATGTGAAAAAAGCGTTAGTTTTATACTAGTTGCCTTTAAAAGGGATCAATAACTGTGGGGGAGCAGACGTAGCGCTCCCCCCCCCCCAAAAAAAAAAAAACAGTTATGAAAATAACTATTCTGACCAATGCTAACGTTGAGTATAAAAAAACATTTAATATTATGGATTTAGCTGTTCAATTAACGATTTTCAAGAAATTCTTACTCAATGTGTTACGGGGATATAGTCAAACGGTCTTTTAATTCGGAATGAAATTGTGACCTCCATAGGTAAAAAACATGATTTTTCGTACTATCAGGGGCCATAATTCAGGAAGTTATGGTCCAACGTGCCCGAAAATAGACAGACATCGCGATCTTTCGGTGATAAACACGCATTTCATCAGGGGCCAGAATTCAGGAAGTTACGATCCGATAGGCGCAAATATCGAAAGGAACCAATATCTGTGGGTTATAACCATGCATTGCAACTTCCATCCAAATCGGTTCGAAATTGTGACCTCTACACTGTTCACAAGCTAAAAACGTGATTTTTTCGTACAATCAGAGGACATAACCCATGAAGTTAAAGTCCGATCAGAGGACATAACCCATGAAGTTAAAGTCCGATACATGCCAATATCGAAAGGAATCGAGAACTTAGGGCGATAAACCTATACTTTAAGTTTCATTGAAATCGGATAAAAATTGTGACCTGTAGACTGTTCACAAACAATTGTGGACGGACGAACGGGGACGACAACAATATAAGTCCACATGAAAATGTGGGCGTATAAAAACTCTATAACAACTTCTAAAGGTGGAGAAAGGGATCAATTTCCCACTCAACACTGTACCCATCTTTTGATGTATGTGTTATACTTTTTTCTGTACTTTTTCTCCATGAGGATGGCATGATGTCTTTAGCTTGTTTTGAAACCTTGTTTTAAGTAGTCAAAACTGATAGCGGTGAATTATTTGATGGATAAGAGTATAAATAAAACTCTATCCCGTCGTTTTTCTAATTACCTATTATGTCATTGATACAATGGACATGGGGTGGACTGAAAATGCTCGAGCCCAAATTATTGGCAGCCCCCAACACTCGACCGGGCCTGACTTTCTGCTAATAACTCACGTTCATTAATATGACAAGTTTGTTCATTATCTGACCAATGACCATCGTTGGCATTAGATTTTAGGGTTATTGAGGGATTACTAGAAATCAACGAATTTTAACCAGCTGATATCCGATTTGCAACCAAAGGGATGCTACGCACGTGCCTCAAAATTACCCTTATTTTATTTAAGAACTCTGGGGCCAGTTTCACGAAATTTTAACTAAAGATAAAATCCAAATTTTAGTAGATTCTTCAATTTTGATTGGCTAAGCACTAAAATCAATCAGATATTATCCAATCACATTACTAAAATTTGGATTGTATCTTAGTTAAAATTTCGTGAAACAGACCCCTGGCTTTATAATTGTCACATTTCCTGTAATATAACTGAGAATAAGGTACTGCTAGGAAAGTAGAAAGCATATAGCCTATCACTCGAGTTACTGTCTGTTCCAGGCGACATTATGACTCCAAAATTGCTTGCTATTTCTTCAGTTTTTAATTTAAATGGTTAAATCTTTACGATCTACTTGGAATTGTCATCCCTTTACTTTCTACCGCACGTTAACTAATTTCAGATCAAGCTATACGTACACACGCACGCACAAACAGACACGCACTGCCGCAAGACAAACGGACGAATCCTCCCGCATCCAACTAGTATTAACCGAATGCACCCGATTTGGTGAATACCCTGATACCCCTACATGATATATGAGTGATCCAACTTACGCAAACGCAGTGGTAATGTTTATGTTCTAGTGTCGAAAAATGTGAAATTTACAAGCGAATAAAGGATTTTATAGAACGTATAGGCGTTAAGGCTCGACGAAGAAAGTTTTAACCATTTTAATTAAAAATTGAAGAAATAGTAGGCTATTTTCGAGTTGTAGTGTCGCTTGGAACACACAGTAACTTGCTTATTGTAAATGTATTTTCTCCAAATAATTTAGTACAAGCTAGTTTTAAATGCAATGTTGTTGCCTGTGTGAATTTTATGGTCAATTGGGCAGAATTTAAAACAAAACCTAGGTAAATAATTGATTGCTTTGATTCCATCACTGTATCATCAAGGTGAATAGTGAACACAGCTCTATAACATTAGTTCTACAGTCTTGTAAAGAGTCTCCAACTCAAAAACAATTATCGATAAAGGAAGTATTTAAATGTCTCCATTTTCTTAAATATGAAAATAGCATTATGTTATCTTAGTAAATTGTCTTGGTGCCGAACTTAACCCATTGGTTAAACAAGTAAATTTGGCTATTTCTTTGTTAACAGTAAAATAAGCTCCTGAACAGTACAGTAAGTGTGTGACCAATCTAGTGATGTCATATGCAGGCAGAACACGATTAATTTCCCCATTGACTACAGTGTTAATTCTGGCCTCTTTGCCCCTTTTAACTTTTCCCCAAATGTCCGTTGAGCTGAATACTTTTCACTGCAGACCGGGGAAAAAATTGTCATGTCTATGCACTAAAATTTTTATGAGGTTGACCACCAAAATTTTGAGATACACAAAATGGAAGCATACTAAAAACATGTAACTAGTTGCCGTACATATCAACCTGATAACAACGGTATCCTTCCGCCTCAAAATCATGAATATTTACCAGAACCTGGCATCTTCGTCTATTCTAGACAGACAAGGTACGCATATGGGCAGAAAAGAGACCGAGAAGTGCTATAAATAGACGAACTACTCTAAAAATGCCTTTCATTATTTCATTTGGCTTAAAACGTTTAGGTTGTTTGAAAATATTTTTTGCGTCAATGGAATTTCGCTTTCAGACGACTTAGAAATTTCACCGAAACTGTGATGGTGTTACCGCTTTCGTTTGCTGTACCCTTATAAGGTCGTGTATCCGGTATTGTGAAAATTATCTTTTAATGCGACTTCTAAAGTTTGCCTTAAGTCTTTTACGGACATTTCGTGCAATTTACGCATTTCGATCTTAAATATATGAAATTTTCGTCGCCAAGGCTCCAATTCAATTAAAACAGTATGCTCGTCATCGTTGTTTTCATCAACGACGGCTGTGGCGCCATTTTCACTATTTGTCAATATGTATTTTATCTCTCCTCATTTGACCAAGGCTCGGTTCCTACAAAATTCTTAAAGTAAGCACCAAGTTATGCTTCACTTTTTCTAACGTAAGACGAATCTTCATAAAATACCGTCTCAAGATAATTCCTAAGGTAAGTACGAGTCTATAAGGATATTGTGACTGGTAAACTGAGACTATGATGCTCTCTAGCTTCATAAAAACAGTTTTGGTATGCGAATTACGTCATGAATTGGTCGTTTGCTTCCCGACAAATGGTCGATTTAGATGCATTTGACATATAAAATGTGGCACAAGCTACAAAAACATGCAAACATTCTGAATAATTGTGAGATATTGTGAGAGCGACTGATCTTAAAGTAGCTCGTGTGTTTGTGTTGTTTACTAATTGGTAAATAAATAAATAAAATGGTTTCAGGGTAGAAGCGAAATTTTCTATAGCATACTTCTCGAGAATATGTTTCTAAAGGATTTTCTCTGCCTTTCAATTGTCTCTCAGGTATCAAAAGATGTAGGAAATGCCGTGGAATAACTAACAGTCAGTCATTTTCTTTGAAGCAGAAATAGGTTGGTAAGCAAGCCGTATACATTGCTTGGTACTTGTGCTTAGATAAGAACAAAGTTGCGCTTAAGTTTGTTCTTCGAACCCATAATAACGTGCTTGTGCTTACACTGAAGTCTACTTAAAATCTAAGAACGTGCTTAAGGATTTTCTAGGAACACAAAATACGATAAGGTGGCTTAAATGCAAAGTATACTTAAAATCTAAGCATGCGCATCTCGCTTGGTCTCTTTAAGACCACGCCATACTGTATGGTAGAATATAATATAATAGTTGGGGTGATCTAGTAGAATAATAAATAATATAACCGTTGAGCGATCTATAGTAGTTAGATGGGGATGGAATGGGGTTTATGATAATTGGTGTAGATCTAATAGGAAGGGGTGATGTTAGGGCAATAACTAAGGAGTCTTATTTTGTTTCCAGAACTAATAGGTGATATTAGGAGTTGATCTAACAATCGTTCCTTTTCAAATGTTATTTTGTTACTATGATGATTAGGCGTTTGCCAATACGATTCCAATAAAACGTAACAGTTTAACAGTACACAATTAGTCGACTTCAACGAATAACTTTAATCAATAAATGATGATATAAAAAATAGGACTGAAAAGTTATACAATGAACAACTGTACTTAAACAATCAGCGGGGAGGAACATCGTTAACAATAAAATAAATAAAATATAAATCGTAAGTTATACAGTATGTGGGAATTAAATGATATAAACTTATCTAAACAATTCATAAATTCCGAGATATCATAACCAGCCAGCAGATAATGGAACAGTCCATTATACAATACTACAATTGAAATAGGCCCTTCCAATCCCAGGCAACAATTAACCAAAAATATAAATGATTAAAATACATTACAATTATAAAATGAAAATACTAAGGTTTCCGAACTAAAATGAAACATATATATGCAAGACAAATACATTCATTATATCTATCAATAAAGAAGTAAATAAACCATAAATACTCAGTCTACTTTGCAAGGAGGGTCCTATAATAAAATGACAATAGAATTTTGGCTACGTGGAAATGGCACGAGTAGCAAATTATCTTTAATTACCGAAACAATTAATTGTTTTATATCATAATTATTTAAAAGTGGACACAAAATATTAATTCATTATAACACACAAAATTGTCAACTACATAACTGTGTAACAACCTCTAAAACTTGATAATTTACCACAGCACAGGTTTGGCGTGGATTCCTTTTATGGCAGAAAGATATTAAAGTTGGGTCACCTGTCAACATTGGGCGTGTTTTATAAAATATGTAAAAGATTTGGTAATCTTGACTATATACTTCTCTCTATAGTTCTGAACCGGACAAGTTACTAATTATAAACCAATGTCATTTGGTGCATGGGTTGTTGTTCGGCTGAATGGTTAGCGTGCGCACTGTATCATACGGCCTGCCATTGAGTCAACTGGCGTGGTTTCAAATCCCCGGTTGAACGTGGCAAGGAGTTGGGTCGCCTATCCAGCCTCGTGGGTTTTCTCCGGGTACTCCGGTTTCCTCCCACTGCTAAAGTCCCCTACGCACAACCAAATTATTGAAGTAAAATTTAACCATATGTTAGTGCCGAAATGACCTAGTTTGTGTCGAGTGGACGTTAAGCCCCGTTTCTTTTTCTGTCTCTCTCTCTCATGTGGTTTATTTATCTATCATCGTTTGTTTTATTTCAGGTCGAATATATTACCTAAATATTCTCTGTATGATATCCCCAAATAGATCAACAAAACACGAATGTAGGAAACTGAAATGAGCTGAAATGCAAGAAACTAAAGAAGACTCTGTTGGGAATAACTCTCAGCCTACTCTTAAAATTATGATGTCGCTCGATACACCAATACTATATAGTCAATCAGAGGACCGTGGGCCCCTCGAAGGTGTAATAAATAACATAGAACGCTTATCAATAGGACCAAAAGCTGATACCCCAACTGAGGTTCACCAGTCTGAACCTCTCCCATTAGATGTTGAACCTGGTAATGCAGTAGAGGATGCGACAGATGTTACGTTAGATAATTCAAAGAAAGATGACGAACTAAACGGGACAAACAAGGGGATGTTGGGTTTCGATTCTAGTGTAAACAGAACACAGGAAATAGGCACCTGCGACAGTCTGGAATTGTCAAACATGGCGATCGAACAACAAACTGGTGGGCTTGTCTTTGAAGAAAAATATGCTGCGGCTTTGGAAACAATAAAAAACCTACAGGAATCAAATGAAAAACTTTCTAAGGACTTACAAATTGCACATGAATCCCATGTGAATAATCAACCGTCTGTAGAGGCAGTAGCAGAGTCTGGTCAGACATCTTTGAAAGAAGGTGAGGTTTGTCATGGTCTGCTTTACGTGGGATAATCAAACTTTAGCTTACCTTATACCCAACCTGTTCTATATTATACTCCAACCAAACATTCAATTATACCCCGCTAGCTATGTATACTTTAACCAAAGGTTAAAATTGATCCTACAAGCTTAAAAACATGTCTCAAACTCGATCATTTTCCGTATTTTCTACAGTTGTTAACATTTCCAATTGTGGGCCTTCCATCGTCGTCATGCTAGCATTTTGGTTTCTTGAATACAACTCATGCGTCTTTGTTACTCCTATTTTTCTTGGTCAACAGATTTGGCAGACATGATAGAATTGGTTAAATATTCAATTATATAATATTAACTTAAAGATATGTGGAATGGTTGGTCGGTAACAAAGATTAGAGATTGTTTTTTTTCACCCATTGCAAAATTTAAAGCACTTTTGAAGCTCTTCTCACAGCGGTGTAGCTATTTGTAAGGTAAAAAGCATATTATACATTTTAAGAAAAGCCCCAACAATTAGAGCAACCATTGATTTCTTATTAGTTTTTACAATCCAGCAGATCAATTAAACATATGACATTTTCCTTTAATCATTTGACATTTTCTTTTAATCATGATCTTGCTCCTTTCTTTAATCGTATGAAACTTTCCTTTAATCATGTAACATGTCCCTTTAATGTTTCAAACTTCTTTAATCATGTGACATTTTTCTTTAACCATGTTTCATTTTCTTTTGAGTACACTTTGAATTAAACCAAGCTTTGTTCTTTTGTCATTATTTACGGTTCGTTTAAGCCATTCTGTTGGTGGAAAACTTTATACGCATACGGGGGTTATATTTGGCAGACTTCTTATTCTTTTGAAAATTTGGTACGGGTTGCCGTTTAATTTTTTGCTAGGAGAATTTGATTGTGACATGTGTCAAAGTGTCGATGGCGTATCAGCAATTGTACAGTACAACGACACTTTCCTCATGGATACGTCATTAGTATCTGCGTACTGAGACTATTCTCTTGAGCTCTATATGCGAGACCTACTGGAGAGGCGTTAATGGTCAACTTTGTTATTGTCATTTTTATGTGAAGTCTACAATTGTAACGATTAGTGGGATTTTAATTCGACCACATTTCCATGTAGATGTATTATGTCGTTACCTATGTTCGTGTCTTTGTGAACCGTCTACAGGCCGGATTTTGATAAATTAAATGAAATGAAATGAGAAATGAAAAAAATAAATGTCAAATTAAATGAAATGGGGTTTAACGTCCTACTCTCCTGCACCTAACCTGGGCTAATGGGAGACGGGCATGCGCCATACAGTGTGCTATGAAGGAAATTTTGCCCGGGCAGCGGCGCTACGGCCAAGAGGTATTTTACGTGCACGCCAATGTGTATACGGGACCTCGTTGTTTTTCGTTCCACCCGAACGACTAGGCAGCTGTCCTTGTCAGGCACTCCGTTCTGCATCATTGACAAGGGAATTTTTTGTTAACTGCCGGGGCCCGAATCGAAGAAGAGTGTTTGACGATGGATGTCTGCTTAAAGGCGATAGTTTGCTGTCAATCGTAAGTTGCAGAATCTATTAAGCACCGTGTGTCGTTTTTGCTCCTTGTTAAAAATTGGCCTTTGAATTTATATAAGGAAAACGATGACCCGGCAAAGGGTTATTAAAACTGAAAATTAATTTGAAACCATGAAGTTTCAAATAAATGAGAGTCAAATAGAAAGCCACATCCGTGAACGCTCATGAAATGAAGAAAATACAAAGACAAAAAATGTACAAACTTATCTCGACACATACTAGGTCATTTCACCATTAACACATTGTTTATTGCAATTATTCGCTTACGTGTATAGGTCTCAGAATCCAAAGAAACCCCACGAGGTTGGACTCTCCATTCTCCTTGTCACGCAAAGATATTGAAGCGAAACATCGCGCGCGTCATTGTCAGACCTTAAGATCTACAGCGCACGAGTTAACCCATTCGCCCGCCCGACCATCTTAACTACATGAGATGTATTATGTACGAGCGAAATCTATCTGTTGCAGGTCTTTATTCTGGCTTCAAATATTATACACAACCGGAGCTATATGGAAAATTGTTAAACTTTTTAAAAGAGACAAACTTTCATCATAAATTTTAATTGTATACATAAATATCCCTTATTGTTGTTTTTAACTATTTATATACATAAAGGACTTATTATTTTCTGTGATATTTGTTTTTATTTATGTATATAAATATATTTATATGATACTTATTTAATTTGTCTCGCTATAATCAACACATGTTTGGTCACATATAGCCCGGTTGGAGCTGACGTGCCATAAAACTCCATTTCATTTGCTTTTATAATATATTATAGGGTTATAATAATATAATATTGCATTTGATAATGCGCCACATCCACCCAAGTGAGTGCTCTGTGCGCGGTGTAGATGTGAAAGTAGCTGTAGAATTTAGTTATCTATTTGAAGTTTTGTTTAAAGAGGAAAGTTTTCAGTTGAGTCTTGAATGCAGAGAGGTTGTGACAGGACTTGATGTTGTGTGGCAGAGAGTTCCATTTAATAGATGCAGAGTAAGAGAAAGATCTTTTTCCAAAGGATGTTGAGTGGACGCGAGGCACTGTGAAGAGAAGTTGGTTCTGTGAGCGAAGTGACCTTGATGGCTGGTAGAGAGGAAGGAGTTCTGATAGGTAGACTGGGGCAAGGTTGTGGAGACACTTGCAGGCGAGCAGGGGGAGTTTGAAGTCTATTCTTGAGGATATGGGAAGCCAGTGGAGTGATTTTAGTAATATGGTCTATTTTCTTTGTCTTGGTTGCTATTCTGGCTGCGGTATTCTACAGAATCTGGAGACGTCTTATTTGCTGCTGAGAGATGTTTGCCAAAAGAGAGTTACAATAGTCGATCCGTGAGATTACAAGTGACAGAATTAATTTAGTTGCTGCATTTTGGCTTAGATAGTTCCTGATTTTACTGATGTTTCGCAGATGCAGGTTTGCAGTTTTTATGATATGTGAAACTTGATCTTTCATTATAAGATGTTGGTCCAACCAGACTCCAGGGTTTTTGACCTTACTTGTTGTTGTGACAGTGGCATCTCCTATTATAATAGACACAGGTTGTTCAATCTTGCCAAATTTTGATTTTGGACCAATGAGAATGAATTCGGTTTTTTCCTCGTTCAACTTAAGAAAGTTATTTTGCATCCACTGTTTGATGTCTGAGCAACAGGATTGGACTTTGCCTAGGCATGAGTTGATAGTGTCAACATGGGTAGATAGATACAGCTGATTGTCATCGGCGTATTGGTGCTGGTTTACCCCATGCTTTGAGGCAATAGCACTGAGCGGTAAGGTGTAGAGGGTGAATAGTACCGGACCCAAGACTGATCCTTGGGGGACACCCTGTTGAAGAAGCTCTGGCGATGACGTTTCTCCTTCAACGACAATACGCTGAGATCTGTTACAGAGGTATGAAGTGAACCAAGTTAGGGCCTTTCCTTTGATGCCGAGATCATTTTCCAGTCTTGATATTAACATTTCATGACTAATGGTATCAAAGGCCGCGGAGAGATCGAGGAGAATGAGGGATGAAACCTGACCCTTGTCTGCTGCTATGTGTAGATCATTTGTAACCTTTAGAAGAGCAGTCTCAATACTGTGGAAAGCCCGATATGCGGATTGGTGTTTCTCTAAAAGATTGTTTGCACTCAGGTATGAAGACAGGCGGGTGGACACAGCTTTTTCAAGAACTTTTGACAGATAGGGTAGGTTCGAGACCGGTCTGTAATTCTTCAGTTGGTTCTTGTCTAATCCAGGCTTTTTCAGTGAAGGTCGAACGATAGCCTCTTTGAATGAGAATGGCACAGATCCAGTTAATATTGATAGATTGATGATTTTAGTTATCGGTCCGATAGGGGTATCCAAACATTCTAAAAGAAGGGTGGTAGGTATTGGGTCGAGTTCGCAGCTTTTCATTGGTAATGTCTTGATGATCTTCTTAACTTCCTCAGATGTAAGAGGTTGTATGTCCACCCAGGTATGTTCAGGTTCGCATTTGTCAGCAATGTGTGACTTGTCTGGGATACCATAGGCGGCTAGGCTGTTGTGTATCTTGTCGATCTTTTCTTTAAAGTAGGTCGACATGTCTGTTGCTGCTTGTCTGGCCATCTGGCCTCGATGATTCCTTCGACTTGTTGCACAGACTGGCTGTAAGGCAATGAAGTTTCCTGGCATCTGTCTCCACGTCAAGCACTTTGTTACTGATGTATTCGGTCTTAGATTTGCGAATCATATGGTTGACTTTGTTGCGTTGTTTGACGTACATCTGACGGTGGATTTCCAGTCCAGTTCACTTCCACTGTTTTTCAAGTTTTCGTCGTAGCCTCTTCTCAACTTTGATGCTGTCGTTATACCACGGAGATGGGGGCTTAATGGCTGTCTTCTTGGAACGAAGTGGGGCGTGAGAGTCGAATAGTGTTGAGAGTTGTATAGATTGACAAAGTCGGTGGCGTTGTCTGGGGTTTTAGTGCATAAGTCAGAGTTCGCAATGTCCTTGATAAACTCTTCACGATTTATCTTTCTTACGTTTCTGCAGTTCTTGTAAGTTGTTTTCCTTTCTGGGTGTGTAACGTTCAGCTTGCAGAAAACTGGAAAGTGATCAGATATCTGGATGTCTTCTACTCCTAGATCCTTCACAATATGGTCAGATTCACGGGCAATAACCCAGTCCAAAATATGACCACGATTATGAGTTTGTTTATTCACAAATTGTGAAAGATTGGGAGATTGTAGAAGGTTAACAATAGTTTCCCTTTCTGTGTTATTTACATCATCAAAGTGAATGTTGAAGTCCCCTATTACCATGAATTTGTTAGCAAAACTGCTCTGAAGTTGTAAGGAAAATTCATCTAAGAAAGTTACTGCTTTGAGTCCATTTTTCCTAGATGGTGGTGGTCTATATATACAAAACATTGATACTCGTTTGCATGGTTGACTGAGAATAAGTTTTAGGCACTCGAATGATTTGATCTCACTCTTCTTCCAGAATTGTGCATGTAGCTGAAGGTGTGACTTGAATATGATTGTTATTCCACCACCTTTACAGCCTACAGCCCGTCCCTGATTTACCAGCGTGTAGCCGTTTGTGGTCAACTCTGCTTTGGTTACATCATCACCAACATCTTGTATCCATGATTCAGTTATAAAACAGATATCCAAGTACCTGTCAATAATAAGGTCAAAAATGTCAGTAGTTTTGTTCCTTGCACTTCTTGCATTCAAGACACATATTTTCAGTTCTGATAATTTAAACCCCACATCTGATTTTCTATTTTTAATAATCTTTCGCCCTCTTTTTGATTTCCTTACTTTTCTGGCTTTAATTTTTTTTTACCCCCTCTTCTGTTTCTTCTGGTCTTTTTAACTGCACATATTCCAATAGATCTTAATTTGTTAAATAAGTCAGGACTAACCCTTTCTACCTTTGTATTTATAGACTCGCTAGACCATATACATGGATTAGAACACCTCTAGATTCGAAAATTCAAGGATAACCTTGTTAAGTACCGTTGCTCTGACAGTAAACCATCTATGCTACACATAATATATTTCTTTATAATTGTAGTTGTAGATGATGACGTCGACGACGATGCTGGTGACAGCAAGGAGGAAAGGATTGAAGATATCATACCTGCGATTTATAGCAACGAACGTATGAATGAAAATGGCCGTTTGAAAATTCAAACACATATGAAATTCCTTTGGTTAAACATAGAACCCAAAGAACTTATTATTGAACTTCATTCCTTGTCGGTTTTCGACATAGACGAATTTGACCATTTGTTAGATTATGTTGAAGAAAAGGGCAGCAGTAACGGAGCGTTAAAGATGTTGAGGAAATTGTACAGAAAAGGACCGAATTCATATATTCTCTTTTTAGTGGCCCTAGAAAGATGTAACCAGACATGGGTCATAGAAACTTTGGAACCAGATTGTAGTAAGTTAAACAGGTTTTATAATTGTGATGTAAACGAGGTTATTATTAACCACAGTAATTAGGGGGGGGGGAAGAGAGAGAGAGATGGGGTTTAACGTCCACTCGACACAAACTAAGTCATTTCGGGACCAACAGTAATTAGGATAATTCTTTACTGAGAATACACTCCATGATAAACAAGCACAGGTCATCGTTCTTCTTATATATGTTAGGCGCAGATTGCCCTCCTTGCGCAGATTACCCCTGCGCATGCGTGAATCTCCGTCTAATTTTCGATGAGCAATCTGCGCGCGCGAAGTGAACTTTGTCCGGGCAATTTAATGAGTTACTGCGATGATAATAATCCGCTTAATCTTAATCGGTAATCACCATGGATCACTGCCTTAGTATTATAAGTCATTTTAATTAAATTTGCGAGATATGAACCGAGTGTTTTATAACACAAGGCGTTCAGATTTTACGCCAAATTACCACTTTACCGACTCGAGGGTCGTCTATGTGGTTACGATATGGTTATAATTACAATTTATAGAAAAATTTACTTATTCAACTTGGTCATCGTTTTATTTTTTCTGTTATTCATATTCCAACAAGAGGAATTTTTTAAAATAAAAATGGCGTGCACCAAACAGCGATAATTTTTCATTGGTTAGAGTCGTAAAATTGCGGGGAAATTTACAGTAGCTATTGGCTAACAGCACGCATAAACAACCTTATTTGCATATTGCATACTATTTATAGCATTTTTGGTTGGAATTATTTTCAAGTTGACAGCCTCAAGGACCAACTTACCGTGTTTTGCATAGTGTCGAGTAGGGTAGCACAGAATTGTAATAATACATAGTATCCAAGTCTAAAATAATTATATTCGTGAAAAATTGTCTTACATTATCGGTGGTCCACAGGTGTATTTCCAGCTAGATTAATCCATATTATGTGCACAATAATGATAATACTATAGCGGACGTATAACAGAAATCGGAGATTACAGGTGCAGATCATTTCGTTCGTTCTTAGGGATTTACGTCCACTTCCACCAAGGGTAATATCGTAGACAATCCGATCATTTCATTTAATGTCCGCATCCACATATAAGTGACTAATGATTTCATTTACTATCCTTATCATATTAACCTGGACGGTGTTGT
Organism: Patella caerulea; assembly: GCA_036850965.1. Lineage (NCBI taxonomy): Eukaryota > Metazoa > Mollusca > Gastropoda > Patellidae > Patella > Patella caerulea. The sequence continues at coordinate 56,852,763 of JAZGQO010000006.1, read as the reverse complement.
TTCGGATGAAACCCAGACATGTGTCTGGATTAGGGGATTAATTAAACAATAGGTATAGCGGCCATTCAAAGAATCTATCGACAGGCATGTATGACTAATGTATATTCCATGCGACGGTGGTGTAATTACACGTCTGTAATCTGGTGGTAGTCATTCAAAGAATATAATCTAAATGACGGACATTTATTACTGTATATTCCAATCGACGGCGGCCTTATTCGTAGACTGGAACTAATCATAGGCCATTGTGTGTGGGTTTTTTTTTTTGGGGAGGGGGGGGGGGGGTGGGTGAAAATACCGTCGTACAATAAGTTTATTTTACATAAAGCCATTTTTATGTACGTGTAAGAACTGTAAGGTTTACCGACCGATGCCAGAAATCGATACTTACAAACACGTCGATACAGTATCATATAAGAAAGATACAGCAAGTTTATTACCAGACCCGTAATTGGATTTGAGGAAAACAAGTGGATGAGTGATCCGTGCTCATGACCCGAACTAGATTTTTTTTTTTTTTTTTTTTGGGGGGGGGGGCAAGTCTATTACGCATTTTACGACTAAGCGGATGTTATATATTAATTACAGCATAGTACATGCGAGGTTATCGTCTTCTTTAGGGCTGCATGCCATCAGAAAAAACACAAAAAATATTATGTATGCAATATGCAAATAAGGTGGTTTATGGGTGTTGTTAGCCAATAGCTACTCTAAATTTACCCGCGTTTAGACGGCCCTAACCAATGAAAAATTATCATTGTTTGGTGCACGTAGTAATTTAGTCGGCCATTTCTATAAAAAAAATTCCTCTTGATGGAAAATGAATGATAGAAAGAATAAAACGATGACCAAGTTGAATCAGTGAATATTTTCAAAATCTTTTTTTCTATTAACTGTGAACACATAAATTGTAACCATATGTAGTTACGTCAAACTACCGCAAATATTTTTTACATTCAGTTACATGGTCAGCACCGATTATGAGATACTGCTGACAGAATTTCAAATTAAATCTTATTTTCTACGAACACACGCTAATTATGTTGTGATTTTAAAAATTATTCACTACAAAGCCGATAGGGGACAGGTCATATATATTTACGTCTGACAGACAACTAACATCTCGAAAAACATCGAAGGGTAATCAGCGCAACGTGGGCAAATATACATACGTCTGACGACAACTAACATCTCGAAAAACATCGAGGGGTAATCAGCGCAATCAGGGCAATCTGCGCACCAGCTTCACCAGCGCAGATTGTAATCCGCGCGCGCGAGGTGCAATCTGCGCGCGCGGAGTGCAATCTGCGCAACACGACAGCGCAGATTGCAATCTGCGCGAGGGGTGAAGATTGCGCCTAACATATACAGTATTTACGAGGTAATCGCAATTCTTATATACAGTATTTACAAGATATAATTCTTATATACAGTATTTACAAGGTAATAGTAATTCTTATATACGGTATACCAGATAATCGTAATTAGTAAATGCAGTTTTAATCGTTCTTCATAAATGCAGTATAGACGAAGTAATCGTAATTCATAAATGCAGTATAGACAAAGTAATCGTAATTCATAAATGCAGTATAGACGAAGTAATCGTAATTCATAAATGCAGTACAGACGAGGTAATCGTAATTCATAGAAATAGCAAAAAGATCTTTCTCGTTGTCTGCTCCTATGTTATGGAATTCGCTACCTTACAACATTAGAATCATTAATTCCCTAGATGCATTTAAATCCCAGCTAAAGTCGTTCCTGTTTCAATTGTAAAAACTTATCGCGCTATTATAAATAGAGGATTATTATTAAACCGATGTTGTAATCAGTTTGTGTCGGGATACCTTTTATCTTTTTATCATTTACCGTGAAACAAAGTAGTGCAGCTTTGCGGTTGTATACTAATAATTTTGGATCGAATTCCAACTGGCAAGGGTTCTTTACGTACACACAAATGTATACACGGGCTCTCAGCTGTTCGCCCCATCCGAACGACTATTTAGTGTCCTTGCAAAGCACTCTGTCCTGCATTAAATATTTTGGTGGGTGTTGTGGATGAGGCTAACACGGAACAATCTTCAGGAACCATCCCATACCCACTGTGCAACCATCACTTGGTTGATTTGTTTAACCGTAAATATTAGTGTCAACGTTGACAAAATATATGAGGGCACTCTTTAGTGTTGCCATGAAGCGTATTTTTAATATGAAGCCAATTTGGTTCAGTGAGTAAGGCGTTGGTTCGCTAATCTGAAATCGTTGGCCGGCAAAGATCATCGGAATTTTCAGATGCGATTCCTCCTGTTCAGTTGTGTAGGGCGGGGTGGATCAGAATCTTACAGGACCTAAAACAATAATGTATCGGATATCACGAAAACGTTGTTTTATTTTAGAAATATGTAAGGGTAGAATCAAATACAGTGGACAGAAGTACTATGAATTAATAGACAACACCAGTCCTAAATATACAGAATTTGTAACAAGATGTGAAAAGAATATTGGAGATGTATATGATGACCACCCAGGACAACAATTTGTGGTGGTTAAGAAATTAGCGTAAGTTAAAACTACTTCACCAAATTCAATATCGAATATTTTATAACCAACAATTTGATGCGATAATCAAATTGTTTTTGTAAACGTTTTACACTTGTTTGCATATTTGCAAGGATTGTTTATTTGGTTTTTAAGAAAATTCTATTGAAATTTAAAATGTATCTTTCAGAGACATCTCCACATTTGTGTCATGAATTTATGAAATTTTATGAATGTGATGTACGACTAGTTTTCGCGACAGTTAAATAGTTCTGTGAAAGGTATCTTCCGATCACACATTTCAGATAAATATTCCTATTTGTGTTCGGATTTATGAAATCTTGTGAAGGAGATGCAAATCAAAGTACTTACATTCAAATCGAAATAAGGATTGTATGTTACGATCACAAATGTCATATAAATCTAACACCAACTCTTTGAGAATAGGAGCACAGATTAGGTGGAACCTTGTGAAAGCAACAATATTTCTCCCTCCTTTCTTTTCAATGTTATGGCATATGAGAAATTAACAGGGGGCAATTTTGTGTGGAATTTGTAATTATGACCTTGACTTATATTTGTTTATAGATTTATAATCAAGCAAAATTTAACAGAAATATACATGCATTGAACTATAGATATTAAACAAATTATGGCATATTTTAGTTCATTTTGGAACAGTCTTTGAGTGAACGATATCCGCTGACAATATGAAAATACGGTTAAGTACCACTATTCCCCAACCCTATTCACAGGCTGTTTTAGAACCCTTACCTTCTATTTGTCACCACGATTCTTTATTTTCGCCAAAAGGAATCATTTCTCACTATATTTGACACAAATTTATTATAATTCAACTCCATTTTCAAGTAGGATTTAGCGATGAAATAAGCATGTGGTTTGCGTTGTCTGGGTCTTGTAATGGCTCTTCAGTTCAAACGTATTTGGTGTATGTTTTTAATCACAGAATTCTTCTTGAAAATAGTGTTGAATCGTTATAAATGTGTGTCAGTTGTGTCAAGAAATGGTTCCTTTGGCGAATATAGTAGAATCAAGATGAAAAATAGTAGGTAAGGATTCCAAAATAGCCTTAGAACAGAGGTGGGGAAGAACAGTATTTTCATACTGCAACTATATAAGGCCGGATAGGAACTGTCAGTGGGCATTGTCCGCTCAAAGACAGTTCCTAAGGGAACTAGCCATCTACATGGTCTGGAATAAAATGTGTCTGTTGACCAAATTTAGTAATCAGTCCCCACAGAATGCAGCGTAGGGGGTATGCCTATTCCATATTTCTAAACGGTAGTAGTGTGAAGTTGGCTCAATTTTCGTTTTTCGATATTGGTGAAAATCGAAAAAGAGCTATTCGTTTTTCGATATTGGCGAATAACGAAAAACCACTCGCTCGTTTTTCGATATTTGCGAATGTCGAAAAACGAGCTACTTGTTTTTCAACATTCAAACTTGAATCTCAAAAAAGCAGATTTGATGGATATATATCTACAGAATGTCTCCAAAACACATTTGATTAAATCACTGGTCTAAAACTAACTAAAGATAGCATAATTGAGGATGCCCAAGCAGTGGATTCACATAAAAAAATTGCTCAGATGAAATCTGATGAAACTCAGAATATAGATTCATTATACCATTGCCTTGACTAATTTTGATAGTGAGAATTTTATGCTTAGGCTAAGGACCGATAAGCAATTTGATTTGTCAAGACTTGGAACATAACAACTCTGCTTTTAATTGATGTAGATGTTCATAAGGTGAATGTCTTGACTGAGTTCACTTGGAACATAACAACTCTGCTTTTAATTGATGTAGATGTTCATAAGGTGAATGTCTTGACTGAGTTCAATGATTAACATTTCAAGCTGAAGCAAAGCAGAGCTAATCAATTTCATTGGTCGATGATTTGGGACAAGATAATCTTGATTCTATCTGATAGAGAGTTGTGAAGCTTAGTGTATATTTTTTTGATATTGGCGAATCTTGAAAAAAAACGAGCTTCCCGTTTTTCGATATTCAGGTTTGAATCTCAAAAAATCAGATTTAATGGAGGTACATCAACAGAATGTCTCCAAAACACATTTAATTAAATACGTTTTCTATAACGAACTAAAGATATTATAAAAGAGGATGCCTGCTCTTTCTCCTTGTTTTTTGATATTGGCGAATGTCGAAAAGCGCGCTACTTGTTTTTCAAGATTCAAACTTGAATCTCAAAACAGCAGATTTAAGGAATGTATATCTACAGAATGTCTCCAAAACACATTTGATTAAATCAGTGATCTAAAACGAATTAAAGCTATCATAATTGAGGATAATCGAAAAGTGGATTCACGTAAAAACTTCTCTATCTCCTTATTTTTTTTTTTATATAATTGACTTTTATTTTAAACAATATTTACTTGCAAAGGTTACTATTGACTTTTGAACTAGTCGGATTTGTTGGGTGTTACTATAAATATGCAGTTGATTGTTTTGTTCAGGAAAGGTTGTGTTGAAGTAACATTTCATCTCATATCTCTGGGTTACAATAATGAGGAAAATTTAAGACGACCGCTAGAAGACTTGGTAAAACGTGGTTTTATTGATACTGATCCAGTTAAACCTGACGAGTTTTATTTCCGTCAAATAACAGGTAATTCTTTCATTAATCAATAAATGTATTTATTAGATCAATTCTAAAGACCAGGGTCCGTATTCAAAGGATATCTTAAGTCTAAGATAGTCACTTAACTACTAGCTTTCACTTAAATATACGCAACTTCTTGTTAGTTAAGGGCAAGTGGTATTCAAAGACACTGTTAAGTATCAAATTTTCCCTTAAAGTTAAGCTGCCTTAACTTTTAAGTGTTAGTCTTTAAGTGGTATTCAAAGGTCAGTTTAAGTGAGAAATATCCACTTAACTTTAAGTGACCTATGGGAGGTACCTTAAAGTTAAGTGAGATTATAATGACTTCTTTTAATACTGTAGAAGTAGTCCTATAATGACGATTTTAAAATATGGGATTCAGATTAAAACAAAGACAATGTCGCCTAGCGTAGCTGACCTCAAATTTATATTTTTCGTCGTCAACTTTGATGTTGTAGTGCCATATAAGGATATTACCACCGCGATAGTTAAGAATATCTCTCTCCCCGATCATTTATCATGTTATGTTTGTATGTTTCCATGACTACCATATAATAAAGTTGAATTCATTTGTGATGACATGGCTTTATAGATTCCACAAATTATTTATACTACCGCTATAATCAAGGCATGATCTATTTTTACAACTCATTCCCATATATACATAATCGGTAGTATTTATTTAGGTAAAATATAATGCAACATGAATTTTTCGTACAAACAATGTACCGTTAATGCCAGCCAGGCCTGTCAAAATCTTACATGGAGATAGTCACGCAGTATCTATGAATTTCTCAAATGATTATAAACAACACTGTATAATACTCAGAGACTACAAACATAAACAATTCAAAAAGAGTGAATGGCAAGTTAAAAGGCAAGGGTCATTGTGTATTGTTAATAATATGTTGTTTTCCATTCGCGATATATTGTTAAACAAATTAAAGTTTACATTATCCATCATTGTACTACCACTATATATTGTAATCTATTGGAATATATATTTATTTTTTTTTAAAAAAAAGTCTATGAAAACAGCTGTTCCGTCAAAGGATGCACACTATCATAATTTATCCTAAATTATAATCATACTATTTTCATGGGTTACAATATAATATTTCGACAAACATTTTCCTGGTGATGTACACTAAGACTTTAATAGATTTAATTATAATCATACTATTTTCATGGGTTACAATATAATATTTCGACAAACATGTTCCTGGTAATGTACACTAAGAATTTAATAGATTATAGTAACACTATTAAGGAGGCATAACTTGCTTGCAATGTTAGAAATTCGTGATTTTTGGCAGTGGAGAGTATTCCATAAATTGAAAATTCATGCTTTTTGGCGAATGTGAGTATTCCATAATTTAAGTGTGCAGTTAAGTTTTCACATAGCCAAGTATATGAAAAATGCAACCTTTGAACACCGATTTAAGGTAAGACACTTGGTTAAGTGGAAAAATTAAGAATTTTTACTTAACTTTTAGAAAACCTTTGAATACGGACCCAGAAGTTTGGATGTCTTGATAATAAATGAAATGAAATGGGGTTCAACGGCCTACTGTCCTGCCGCGAATTGGGCTAATGAAGACGGTAAATCTTCTTAGCCAGCGATAGTGCCAATTTAATCTCTTAGCGCAAAATTACGAAATTGACAGATTATCGACTGCCTTATGTCGTGAATGTAAAATACAGCAAAATACCATTTTATAGCGGGAATTTCATATTTTCCAAGAAAGTCAAAACATATTTATTTCTATGTCTTTTGCTCAATAGGGTTGTCAACTCACTATTATACAATCATAGGCATTATTTTCCACTCTGAAACATCTTTCACATCAGAAATAATAACACAATTACCTCCCTTGTTTCTCAATCCCCCCCCCCCCCGCCATGCAATAGCTATCTTCAACAAACGTTTGAAGTTAATGTTGAAAGTGATATTTTTGCCAATTTCTCAACTGGCAACAGTGAATTTATAAGACTATTCTTTAACAAGGTTGGACTGTTTATAGATACCATCTATTTTAAGGCTTTATTTTAATATATTTTAAAAATATAACTTAAAAATGTGAAATTGCCACTTTAAGGCCAAATCGAACCACAGCAAAACAGTTCTTTTTGGTCAATTGTCTTTTTTTATCCGGTAGTGGTTAATCTCGAGACCTTGGTGTAAGGATTTTTCATGTGGACGTTTTATGTCATCACCCCGGTCTTCCGTTCACAGTTTTATCCAAAATATGTTTATATAACATTTTACATGCATTTGATGTGTCATCAAAACGGCTCCTTTGCTATACCGAAATAATGACCAAAAATTTAATACATATACCAAGGTTGACACCTCAGATGACAATTAACACACATGCTGAGGATGAGACCGTCCCGGAGGAGTTCAGGAATCATAATATGCTCCCCTGCCTTTCACACAAAAGATGAGATATATAATAAGTTTGTGGACCCTCCTAATGACACTTAACATGTTTCTTAAGGATCAAAATATCTTTGAAAAGTTCGATTTTGTTGAGTTTTGAGCCTCCACTTCTTGGGTTATGGCCCATGCAATTTATGCAAAATGTGAAACATGTACAAATTGTTGGACCATTAGAGACCACAATATTTATCCAATTTAGATAGACTTTGATAAGTATGTTCAGGTACAAAAAGGTCTCGGGTGAGTTTGATTTTGGTGCGCACCAGTTAAGCCAAATTTGCCGGAAACCTTGTAAAGGTGACAGAGGTAAATGTCTGAAGAATTCGTATACGTAAAATAACCCTTGACAGTTAAAATTCATATGTTGTTTGAGAAAACTTGCCCTCGTAGCACACTTGATGCCTTATGCCCGGATGGTGCACAAAGTGGGACTTTAAATCCAAGTCTAATTATTGATTCATCGTAGAAGCTTATATTTGAACTAGTTTTACTAATCTTAGATCTAAAATATATTATTCTTGTCTCTGTCGAAATAATGTAATTTACAAGCGATTAAAATGCCGGCCTGACCTGATATTAATAATACTTAATCCATGCTTTTAAACGAATATGTTTTGTAGATGAGGAACTCGCTTCCGACAGGGAATCGATGACCCAGAGAAGAATTAGTGTCCTTGAGAAGGAAATCGAAACCTTGAAGTTACAAATAAATGAGCTGCGGCAGGAAAATGCCGCTTTAAGAGCCACATCCACCAACGCTCAAGAAGTGAAGACATACAAAGAACATTTAGCTAAAAAATATACAGATACGCTTCAAGATAAAGAACTGATTATTAGCAGCTTACAGGAACAATTTGGTCAGGAGGCAACAGCTAGCAATGTAGACATAGACCGAGCAGATGGCGAACGAATTAAAAAAAAAGAGAATGACGTGACAATATTACCGACAAATGACGATAGCTTAAATGAACAACTTGAACGGTACGAAATAGATATCGAAGGAAGCATAGACTGGACAGATGACGAAAGACTTGACGTGGAAAAAGAAATGACGATAGTACCAATTGATGACTATCAAGATAAAGAACGACTTCATCAAGGTAAAGCCTTGACAGTATTACCTGTAGATGATGATCAAGATAAAGTCAGGGTGGAAACGGAAGCAGGTATGTTACAAATATATTCAATATAAAGCTAGTCTAGAAATACAAAAGGAATATTTGTCGAGGATTGATCATGGATGACAAATATTCAAATATATATCGACAGGTATGCAGTATAAGCAATTGTTGATAATGACTCTTCGTTCAGTATAAACCTATACTTACTATACTTAACAACTATTACGTGCAATATATATTATGTACCAACGCCATGAAGCCAATGGCGTTTATAACGTCTTAATGCTGTAGTTCGACTGGGCTAATGAGAACGGGTATACGCCATCTAGTGTGGGAAATTGTGCCCAGACTGCGGTGGTACGGCCGACCATGTAATTCCAATTCAAGGGTTCTTTTACATGGTAATTTGTACACGGGAGATGTGTTGTTCGCACCATCCTAATGAATATACCTCGTTCCTTGCCAGCCCCCCCCCCCCCATGTCCTGAACAAGGAAAAATCCCAATAACCGATCTCGAGACATACAGATTAGCGAGTAAACGTCATATCCACTCGTGGCTAAGTGGGTAAGGCGCTGGCTCGTTAGTCTAGAGGTCGGATGTTCGATCCCTGCATTGGCCGAGAAAGTTCATCTCGATTTTCCGGCGTGATTTCCGCTTGTCTGATGCAGAACGGAGGGCCTGACAAGGACAACTGTCTAGTCGTTCGGATCGGACGAAAAATCGAGATTCCGTGTAGACATTGGCGTGCAGGTAAAAGATCTCTTGGCAGTTGGAATTCGATATAAGAGTAGGCCGTACCGGCGCTGCCCTGGCAAAATTTCCCTCATAGCAGGCCTGTGTGGCGTATGCCCGTCTTCCATTAGCCCAGGTTAGTTTTTGGTGGAGCTCATAACCTTTCGGTGTTAGCTCAGACATTTTAGCATATGTCCAGATTCCTTTAACCAGGTTTCTGTCAGAAACAATACTGTAACAGTTACTTTATCAAAAAAAAAAATATATAAACATTTAGTAGACAATACTATAATATTGTTATGCAACAATTTGGTACATTTCAGGTTCATCTGTTGATAAGAAAGAGATTGAACGGAGCAAGTCAGCTGGGGATCAGGGGAAGATTGAACAGATCTTAGATTATCTTGTAACTTTTTATCCAGACCAAAAAAAGCCATTGGTACAATTACTGAAAGATAAACTGGTTATAGATATTGATGAGAGTAAACTGCTTATCAGATATTTTGATATAGATAATAGCAAGTATGTGGTAGAGAGATTATCAAAACGAGTAACTTCTAATCCTGATTCCAATTACTATCAGTATGTTATCGGTTGTGTGAAAGAGTTAGGTTTATCAGATGTGGTAGACATGTTTGATAAAGGTGAGTATTGATCCTATTTTATGTTTTATTAAAATATGGAATACATGTTCTTTGTGTGGGTAGTACATATAGCTGAATAATTTAAATATGTCAGATCAGCAATAAATATAATTTTATCTGAATGTTTTGTATACGTTTCCTCCGTTATTATAAAATATTGTATGGGACACGTGTTTTAAAGATTATTCAATGAGGATAACCATATTTTTCATTTTAAAGAATGTACCAAGAAACCCTTAATATTGATGGAAATATTTAACTATAAGATTTTTTTTCTATGAATGAGAGCTGAGCCCAAGTTGTGTGGTAAGGTTTTCAGTATTGTTTATTGCTGTTTTGAAGTGTTGTAGTTGTGAGATGTGCGACATTCTTTGCACTATTTGTACTTTGTAGTTGTTCCTGGTATTGCTTACTTCGACGACTGATAATGGAAGACAAATATTCAACTATGTAGACATGTATACATTCTCATCAGTTGTTGATAATGTATCCTTACTACCTTGCACGAAAATGATAAGTTACATAGTTGCTCATTGAGATTTCTTGTAACACATCACCGAGCATGAATCACACCGGTATGACACAACGTTTCACAAATATTACACATTATTCTTGAATTGTTTCTCTTCGATGACCCCAGATTGGGAACCCGCGCAATTACCGCCTCGCCCCAATCCTCCGCGGATTGTAACAAAAAGTTATCAACAAGTAGCCAACTATATTCTCTGTTTTAAATTGTTTGTGTATAGTATATGTAAATCGTATTGCTTTGTTTCATCGATGAAATTTCATGCATTTGATCAATGGTCCTTCTGCCTTGAATGCGACCATTCCTTTTTAGTTCAAAACTATAATCGTGGTGTCTTTCCCATTTATTCACCCCGCGCTGTCTAGTCAAGACAACACGAACATTAATTGAATGGCGTCAAAAATAAGGCAAGGTGGTTTGTCGTGTTTATTGAATATTTTTATTGGTGTGTGTTACCAATAGCAAATTATTTGAATGCTAACAGAATTTGTACTTTGTATTAGTGTAAATTATCCCGACTGGTATAGACAAGTAGGACGTTAAACCCCATTTCATTTCATTTATCATACATTATGAACATACTGATATTATAATAACTTTATCAAAATGTAACATCATCATTTAGTAGATAATCAACATAATAATGTAATAATGTTATACAACCATTTGCTACATTTCAGGCTCATCGGGTGAAAAGTCAGTTGAGTATCAGAGAAAGATTAGACAGATCTTAGGTTATCTTGTAACTTGTCATCCAGACAAATTAAGACCACTGGTAGAATTACTGAAAGATAAACATGTTATAGATGATGATGACAGTAAATTTATTACCATGTATGTATATAGACATGATATCAAACAGGCGGCATGGACATTATCAACAATATTAACTTATACTCCTGATCCCCGTTCATATCCGTATCTGATAGGATGCCTTAGAATGTTGGATTTATCAGATGTAGAATACATGATTGATAAAGGTGAGTATTGGTCCAACTGTCTGATCGATGTTATACTACAACTCGAAAATTGCTTGTCATTTCTTCACATTTTGATTAAAATGGCTAAAACTTCGTGAAATAGTCATCCCATTGCTTTCTGTCTTGTAAGAGCTAAGTTCAGATCAAGCTTTATCGTGGTTTGTTGATATCTTACTTCTGGGAACAGCCATGTTTGGCCTAGTTATCTGGACGAGCCTAAGTGAACAAGGGGTGGTTGGTTTAAGTCGTTTCACCCTACTTGGATGTGTAGGTGGTTGGTTGTTTCGGTCCAGAAGACAATATAACTCTTTTGAAAGAGTTATTTACTGAATCCCAGACCACGGTTGTTTGTCCCACTAACTTGAATATTTAATTGCCTTCCGTCCGAAGGTTGAAATTTTTTGATATCGGTATAAGCTAGTTTGAAAATTGATAATGAATTCAGTCGAATTGCATATTTTTGTGCGAAGCTATAAATGATGAGATTATTGATAAGTAAATCGCTGTCTTGATTTTCATTGCTACCATTTTACGATAATATAAATATTCTGGATTATCCACTTCACTCCATTAAAAAACACGACCATCCGATACTTTACCGAGTGGATTGTGTTGGCCGAGCTTACTTGTCGCGAGAATTTAATGTCTAATTAATAATTTAAAAAACCATTTAGGGCCTAAAAGGGAAAACCTGCAATATGCGAATGTAGCTCTTACATACTGCATCTCGAAAAGAAATTCACTTACAGCAAGTCATTACCATGTAGATTGTGGATGGTCGCTAACTGGTCAGGTCAAATATATCCAACTATGGTAAACAGTTTGCCAGAATGACGTCATTTTCAGTGACCAATTGGTTACATCTAAGGAATATTCACAGATTATTGCAATTTATTTCTTTATGAAAATCACAGCATTTCCTTTATGGGCATAAACAGTTGAAAAGTGATTCCCACAAACCGGCCTATTTCCCCGGACATGTCAAAAATTTAAAATGAACTCTGGATTTTCGTTTGCTCTTACATATGCCTTAGAAGAAAGTTATGTTTTAGCCTTAAGATCTAAATTGCAGGAAAACGAAATTCGGAAATTGGCCCCAGTCTTGCTTTGCCTATTTACAACAGCAGGGAGATTTTAACCCCCAAAAGTGTTCTCAAAAAACAAAATTCGGAATCATTTTACCCGACATATCTATTCAAATTTAAACAAAGGCTAACCTTTCACACCAATTACTTATCTCGGGGAGTTCGCAGACATTTGGGACAGACGATAGAGTTGTATTCTCAGGGATTAGAGAAATGTCCTGGTAGATAGCGGTCGATCTGAATCTATATTCCGAGAATGCTATGACAGTCACTCGAATTATTTTATAAAAATAATCGGTACACATCTGGTGCAATGGCACCCGAAATTACGAATACAATGTGTAGTCGCGGTTGTTTAGTAAGTAAGTCGTAGGCTGCAGTTGTTAATCGATTTCTTTCAGTTTTTTTAATCAGTTTTATGTCTGTGCATTAGGACTCTTAGAAGATTAACAATAGTGAAGCGACAGAACGGTTTAGACAATACCGCCCTATTCAACCCAATATATTCAGAGGTATCCATATTGCGACTTGTGATCATATCAACTATTCAAATTCGTTGCCCGAATACCAATAGTCTTACCCACTTGTCCTTTTTCTAGAATACTATTGTTAGTGAGGAGTAGTGAGATAAAATAATTTGAACATTATAAGAAGATATAGTTATACTTTATATTTGAATACTGAAAGAAGATGTAGTTATACTTTATATTCGTATATTGAAATAAGATATAGTTGTACGTGTTAATAATCCCAGACAAGTAGGTAGTTAAACCATATTTCCTGTCTTTTTAGTTATCATACATACTACAAACATACTGATGTAATAATAACATAATAATATAGGTAACGGAACACTGTTGTTATACAACTATTTGTTACATTTCAGATATAACTAATAGAAAGATTGAACAGATCATAGATTATCTTGTAACTTGTCATCGAGACAAAGTAATACCACTGTTAGAATTACTGAAAGATAAAGATGTAATAGATGGTGATGCCAGTGAGGAGATTACTAAGTATATAAATATAGGTGATATCAAGAGGGTGGCATGGAGATTATCAACTAGATTCTCTCTTCGTCCCATTTCATTACCGTATTTTATAGAAAGTGTTAAAGAGTTGGGTTTATCAGATGCATTAGACATGATTGATAAAGGTGAGTATTGATCCTAGTTTATCTATTAATATGATAAACATGTTGATATTGACACACTTTATGTCATTCAGACATTAGTGTGGGTATTACATACAGCTGAATACTTTATTTCATTCAGACATTATTATAGATTAATTGCTATCAGATCAGGACTAAATAGAATTGATCTGAATAATTTCTATATGTTTCCCCCAGGTATTAAGAAACATTGAGTGGGGCAAGTTGAAGTGCTAACTTGGTTCTCTCATCCACAAAATTTATAAAAAAATATTTTATAGAGATAAACTTTGTGTTCATTTAAAAGAATGTGTAAGGGAGGAATCTTTTATTATTTATGAAAATATTTAACTGTAATCGGTACACATCTGTTGCAATATCTTTAAATGGCATTTAGTGAAAGCGATATAATATAATAACAGACAGCTTTTACTTGAGTATATGGTTACTTTGAATGGCTTCGGCCTTATATTGTTAATTAGTTTATTGTTATCTGTTTGTATATAACCTTCTGTAACATGTTGATTGTATCATTGCTTGATAACGGTGAGAGTGTCCTCATTGAAACGTTGCAGTTAATAAACCTAGTGAATGTTATCCATAAAGCTATCTGTTATTATATCTGTTGCAATGACACCCCAAAGTGCGAATACAGTGTGTAGACGCAGTTGATCAGTGAGTAAGTCGTAGGCTGCAGTTGTAAATGGATTTCTTTCAGTTTTTTAAATCAGTTTTATGTTTGTGCATTATGAGTCTTTTTAGATTGACGACAATGAAGCTGCAGAACGATTTACCCAATACCGCCCTATTCTACCCAATACGTTCAGAGGTATCCACATTGCGACTTCTGATCATATTAACTATTTAGATTCATTGTCCGAGTACCAATAATCTCACACAGAAATTTACTGGGGCTGTCCTTTCAACTAGCATCACCTTTTAAACCGCTATCCCTAAAAAATAATTCAAAGACTTCTGAATGGCTATGGTTCAACCCATTTGCCCCCCGCCCCCTTCCATATACCCGACCCCAACCTCTCGTCGCCATCGATAATGTAGTAGAGTTAGTGAACGGTATAAATTTAGCGTGTTGAAACTAAAATTGCTCAGCAAGTACCCAAATACATTAATTGTGTATACATGTATTAATTGATACTGGTAATACCTTGTTTTATAGGTCTCAGATATATACATCTAATAACTCCGCCATTTCCAATAATACCAAGCATGGTGCCAGGTCAGTGTTAATGTTTTTATTAATTAACTTATGTTATTGTACATTTATCAGGTTTGTCTATTTATTTGCTACGTCACGTTTATCAGCGTCTAACCTATATAGGAAGTACATTTGTATATTTGTGTTAACGATATTTTATGTATAGAAGTTTAAAAAAAATATTTCGGTATAGAATAAGAGGTGTAATAACCCTCCAAAAAGTATTTACCTACTACCCTTAGGGCTGAGTTACGGGCTCTTTCCAGGGGATACTAAAATGCCCAAATCGACTTTTACCTATTTCGCCCTGTTTTAGGTGGATTATCGCAACGCCCGACCCCTTCCAGAGAGGCAATTTACACCACATTTTCAGAGCAATACCACAGCCAATTTCCCTTCGCTTATCTAGAAACGCTTGACTGCATGCTCACAGCATCCGTATGTTTGCGGGTATCAATATGAAGTTCACAGGGAAGTACCTGCCCTTTGACCCTCCGCGGGATTCCATAACACTCACTTCCGGTTCCGACCTCTGCAGGCCAAGCGGTTGCCATTTTTCCGAGGTTACCGACTAGTAATTTAATTTTAATCATACAACTCTGGTTAATCAAGACTACGAAAAATACATTTCATTCAGTTAATTTCCTGTCCCAAATTTTGACAGGCATTTAGAGCTGGCGACGTGAAGTTAGCCCGTTGTTCGTTGTTCGGTATTCGCGAATAACGAACAACGAGCCAGTTTGTTGTTCGGTATTCGCGAATAACGAACAACGAGCTGGTTTGTTGTTCGGTATTCGCGAATAACGAACAACGAGCTGGTTTGTTGTTCGGTATTCGCGAATAACGAACAACGAGCTGGTTTGTTGTTCGGTATTCACTAGATTTGGAATTAGTAATGTAATAAAAGATTTTTTGCAGGGAACACGCCACGGGCGGGTTTTTATAAGCCTAACTGGATTATAAAGCTTCAAAATTCTGGGAAATAGATTCTCACAACTTCTCTTTCTTCTGACTTCTGGGAAATAGATTCTAACAACTTCTCTTTCTATCCGAAGAAAGAGCTGTTACATATTGGCGAATAACGAACAACGAGCCAGTTTGTTGTTCGGTATTGGCGAATAACGAACAACGAGCTGGTTTGTTGTTCGGTATTCACCGTATATGGAATTATAAAGGTACTTTTGTAGGGAACACGCCACAGGCGGGTTTTTATGAGCTTAAATAGACAATAAAACTTCAAACTTCTGGGAAATAGATTCCCGAATACCGAACAACGAGCTGGTTTGTTGTTCGGTATTCACCGTATATGGAATAAGTAATATAATAAAGGTACTTTTGTAGGGAACACGCCACAGGCGGGTTTTAATAAGCTTAAATAGACAATAAAACTTCAGGCTTCTGGGAAATAGATTTTATCAACTTCTCTTTCTATCTGAAGAAAGAGCAGTTTCATATTGGCGAATAACGAACAACGAGCCAGTTTGTTGTTCGGTATTCGCGAATACCGAACTACGAGCTGGTTTGTTGTTCGGTATTCACCGTATATGGAATAAGTAATATGATAAAGGTACTTTTGTAGGGAACACGCCACAGGCGGGTTTTAATGAGCTTAAATAGACAATAAAACTTAAAACTTCTGGGAAATACATTTTAACAACTTCTCTTTCTATCCGAAAAAAGATCTGTTACATATTGGCGAATAACGAACAACGAGCCAGTTTGTTGTTCGGTATTGGCGAATAACGAACAACGAGCTGGTTTGTTGTTCGGTATTCACCGTATATGGAATAAGTAATATTATAAAGGTACTTTTGTAGGGAACACGCCACAGGCGGGTTTTAATGAGCTTAAATAGACAATAAAACTTCAGGCTTCCGGGAAATAGATTTTAACAACTTCTCTTTCTAACCGAAAAAAGAGCTGTTACATATTGGCGAATACCGAACAACGAGCCAGTTTGTTGTTCGGTATTCGCGAATACCGAGCAACGAGCTGGTTTGTTGTTCGGTATTCACCGCATATGGAATAAGTAATATAATAAAGGTACTTTTGTAGGGAACACGCCACAGGCGGGTTTTAATGAGCTTAAATAGACAATAAAACTTAAAACTTCTGTGAAATACATTTTAACTACTTCTCTTTCTATCCGAAGAAAGATCTGTTACATATTGGCGAATAACGAACAACGAGCCAGTTGGTTGTTCGGTATTCGCGAATAACGAACAACGAGCTGGTTTGTTGTTCGGTATTCACGAATACCGAACAACGAGCTGGTTTGTTGTTCGGTATTCACCGTATATGGAATTATTAATATAATAAAGGTAATTTTGTAAGGAACACGCCACGGGCGGGTTTTCATGAGCTTAAATAGACGATAAAACTTCAGACTTCTGGAAAATAAATTCTAACAACTTCTCTTTCTATCCAAAGAAAGAGCTGTTACACATTGGCGAATAACGAACAACGAGCCAGTTTGTTGTTCGGTATTGGCGAATAACGAACAACGAGCTGGTTTGTTGTTCGGTATTCATCGTATATGGAATTAGTAATATAATAAAAGTACTTTTGTAGGGAACACGCCACAGGCGGGGTTTTATGAGCTTAAATAGACAATAAAACTTCAAACTTCTGGGAATAGATTCTAACAACTTCTCTTTCTATCCGAAGAAAGAGCTGTTACATATTGGCGAATAACGAACAACGAGCCAGTTTGTTGTTCGGTATTGGCGAATAACGAACAACGAGCTGGTTTGTTGTTCGGTATTCACCGTATATGGATTAAGTAATATAATAAAGGTACTTTTGTAGGGAACACGCCACAGGCGGGTTTTAATGAGCTTAAATAGACAATAAAACTTCAGGCTTCTGGGAAATAGATTTTAACAACTTCTCATTCTATCCGACGAAAGAGCTGTTACATATTGGCGAATACCGAACAACGAGCCAGTTTGTTGTTCGGTATTCACCGTATATGGAATAAGTAATATAATAAAGGTACTTTTGTAGGGAACATGCCACAAGCGGGTTTTAATGAGCTTAAATAGACAATAAAACTTAAAACTTCTGGGAAATACATTTTAACAACTTCTCTTTCTATCCGAAGAAAGATCTGTTACATATTGGCGAATAACGAACAACGAGCCAGTTTGTTGTTCGGTATTCGCGAATACCGAACAACGAACAACAAGCTAGCTTCACGCCGCTTTTAGAGCTGGCAAAAAGGTAACTTTTGAACTGACGCAGACGGCAACTAACCACAAGATTTTACCGCAAGCTTGAGATTACAAAATAGAAAAAGCACGAAACTACACGAGGTGACTTGTTACAATCAACTAAATTAAAATCGCGGAGTTTTAGCCAAAGTTTTTATCAAATTAGAACCAAGTATTTTTAAAAATCGTAAAGAGGAAATATTTTTCATGACGTTATTGATAAATAAGTGAAAGGATATCGTTTCGTAAATGTCTATTTTGGGCGAATGTTTGCTGCCTGCACTGTAGGTTCAGTTTTTATTAGCACACATTCTGAGCATGTTGACCATCGTAACTAATGGAGCGGCAGGACGATTTACTCCATACCATCTAATATTACGAAAGTCTACCAAATATCACCAAAACTACACAATTATTAAGAGAATGGCTGAATTTGACCAACATTCAAAAATTCAAAAATTAGCAGCATTTGTATGGTAATCTTGATAGTAGTATTACTCGGTAGCTCTCTCAATTCTTACACTGTACTACAAAATATAACTACATGGCTATATTTTATCAAGCCCCGCGTAATATTTTGTTTCATATTTGGCGACGATTACATTTTTTATTCAAAATTATATAATAATAGTAGTCATGGTTTGTATTCTTAATTACCCCCCCCCACACACACACACACACACACACACGTCTAATCAAGGCTAAACGGATATTAATTGAACGACTTGAAATACATAACAACATGGCTGGTCCTGAAATGAAATGAAATTGGGTTTTATATCCTACTTTTCTGGTCCTAAACTGGGCCAATGAAAACGGGCATACGCCATACAGTGAGTTATGAGGGGAATTTTTTCTCTGGCAGCGGAACAACGGCCTACTCTTATATCGAATTCCAACGGCCAAGGGATCTGTTCTGTGCACGCCAATATGTACACAGGGCCTCGGTTTTTCGTCACATCCGAACGTCAAGACAGTTGTCCTTGTTAGGCCCTCCGCCCTGCAATGCAGTGATCGAACACCCGACCTCCATGATCGCACGCCAGCGCCTAACCCACTTAGCCATGTGATTCCCAAAGGCTAGAATATTATTGTTAGTGAGGAGTAGTGAGATACAAATAATTTGAACATTAAAAGAAGATATAGCCATACTTTATATTCGAATACCGAAATAAGATGTAGTTGTACTTTATATTTGCATATTACTTTATATTACGTGTTAATAATCCCAGACAAGTAGGACGCTAAACCCTATTTCCCGCCTTTTTAGTTATCATACATACTACAAACATACTGATATTATAATAACGTAATAATATAGGAAATAGAACACTAATTGTTATACAACTATTTGTTACATTTCAGATTCAACTGAAAGAAAGATTGAACAGATCATAGATTATTTAACTTGTCATCCAGACAAATTAAGACTTCTGGTACAATTACTGGAAGATAAAGATGTTATAGATGATGGTGACAGTAGACGGATTACTAAGTATATAGATAGAGATGATATCAAGATGGCGGCACGGATATTAACACGTATATTAACTTCTCGTCCCAATTCATATCAAAATCTTGTAGAAAGTGTTAAACGGTTGGGTTTATCAGATGTAGTAGAAATGATTGATAAAGGCAAGTATTGATCCTAGTTCTTCTATTTATATCATAAACATGTTGATATTGACATACTTAATGTCAATCATATTGGTGTTGGCAGTACTTTATTCATTCAGACATTATTATGAGTAGGCACCCCAATCCCCATGCCACATACGCTCACATCAGGGGTCGAAACCACAGCCGCAAGCCAAAGGTGATCTCCAAGCGCGGCACTCTAGACCACTAGGCCATTCCAACCCCCCTTTGTGTCAATCAGACATTAGTGATCAGGGTATTATATATAGTTGAATACTGTTAGTCATTGGAGGGGGGGGGGGCACTGTGGCTAAGTGGATAAGGCGCTGGTTCACTAGCCTGGATGTCGGGTGTTCGATCCTTGTATTGGCAGAGAAAGTTCATCTCGATTTTCCGGTGTGATTTCCGCTTGTCAGTGATGCAGAAGGAGGACCTGACAAGGACAGCTGCCTAGTCGTGCGAAAAACCGTGGACCCGTGTACACATTGAAGTGCACATAAAAGATCCCTTGACAGTTGGAATTCGATATAAGAGTAGGCCGTAGCGCCGCTGCCCGGGCAAATTTTCCCTCATAGCACACTGTATGGCGTATGCCCGTCTTCCATTAGCCCAGGTTAGGTGCAAAAGAGTGGGACGTTAAACCCCATTTCATTTCATTTCATTTTGTAAGTCATTCAAACATTATTATATAGACTCATTCCTATCTAATCAGTGCTAAACAGAAAGTAGCAGATCGAAGACGGTCCTACGCATTTTAGCACATATGACGTCATTTTTAGATTGTGGGAGTTAGGTTTAAGAATTTAGGGGAGAGGTTAAATCGCCACATAAGCACTGACCTAGGATGATGAAAAATTAGTTTCCAAGTTGTATTACAAATACATGTATTACATCAAATCCATATACAATGGTGATTTCGTTGTTTTATGGAGATGGTGGCGTCGGTGGTCTTCCTCGGATGGTGCTTCTGATATTTTTTGTTTCTGAAAATAAAAAATAAATAAATTTGAGGCTCTCGGGGGAGAGCCAAATTTGAATTGTATTTTCTAAAAATGTTTTGTTCCATTATCAACGGGTTAGGGATAGGGATTCTTATATCTAGCTGATTTTATTTACTAACGGCAAAGTCTAGGATTTTAGAGTTAGTGTGAAGACTGGTCTTATTTAATCTAATTTACTGTGTACTAAGATGTCGTTCAGATTTTTGTTTTTAGAATATACAAATTACAAGTGTCTGCGTGAAGATTTTCGGGTGATTTTCTTGGAGATCAGTATAATGTTTTCTGATGATTTTGGACGCACTTGCTGCTGTTGCACTGAAAGGAACTACAAAAGGTGCTATTGCGCCAGCCGTATGAATATTCAAACTATGGGGGAGGGGCTGTTGTTTTCAATTTGTCAATCCAGAATTTTTCTCTTGTTAGCCTAAACGTTTTAATTTCTTCTGATGTTTCAAAGTCGCTCTTGGTCTTTTCTATTGTCATGACAATGAGATCAGAAATGTCATGATTTGGTTGGTTGAAGTGAATTGAGGCCGATTTGTGCTTTTTGGTGACTATGTCTGACCGGTGACCGTTAAGTCTTTCCCCAAGTGCACTCTGAGTCTCTCCTACATATTGACTGTTACATTTTCTGCATGAAATTATATAAATAATGTTTGAACTGCTGCATGAAAGCTTGGTCTAATATTGGGAATTGCGTGCCAGATGTTTTATGATTTTGTATGTTTGGCATCTGGGATGGCCACAGGTTTTGGTTTTAACTGCTGACTGCATATCGCTCATTTCTTTGGCGCGTGGATGACACTTAACCGAGACGTGCCCTAGGTGAAAAATTTGATATCCGAAGTGTTACCACACTTCCCTAACAACACTTAAAATTTTCAATGAAATAAAGAAGGCAGGAATGATATTGAAGTGAGGAAGAAGCCATGCCAAATATGCAAATTAGGCTTCCACGAAGTTATCACTTCAAGCCAGTGCTTATCGCGTGTTTTGTTCACTTCAAGCCAGTGCTCATCGCGTGTTTTGCTCACTTCAATCAAGCCAGTGTTTTGCTCACTTCAAGCCAGTGCTCATCGCGTGTTTTCCTCACTTCAAGCCAATGTTTTGTTCACTTCAAGCCAGTGCTCATCGCGTGCTTATCGAGTGTTTTGAGCATGTTCAGGGTCAATTCATGTAGTTTCGCCCCTTTTCTATCTTTTAAACTCACTCGCGCAACAACTTGCCAATAACGTTAGACCGTGAAATTTACTCTCATTTAACGGTGCTGGCCTCAGGGGGGTGGGGGCTGTGAGGTTTTTAAGAGGGGCACACCCGCTATAGTCTACAGGTAGGTATTTTAGAGTTATGGTTGGCAAATTTTCTTTCGTGGGGGGGGGGGGCAACATTTTTTCAGGGAGGCATTGCCCCCTCCTGCTACGGGCCTGATCTGGACTAAATTTATATCATAGGACACTGATTTATCCCAGTTATGCTGAAAAGTAGCAAACATGAAACAAAATAACACTTTGATATTGATTATTTATTACTGTTTTTGAAATATTAAAATACAATTGATACAATTGTTATAGTACATATTTTGATATACATGTATTTACTTATGTTTCTTATAGATGAAAGCTCCTTGAATAACAATTATTGTGAGAACGCTGTGTGCTTCGACGTATTAGAGCTACGCACCCCCAGCAAAAGAAATCTTAAAATACGTCAAGCTAACACAAAAGAGCACGCTCGCACAATTAACAAGTGGTTGCCATCTACGATACACTTAACATTTTGCAGAAGAGATCAGGGAATATCAATATGGCCCATCCACTCAATGTCCCAATGTTTCATACAGAATTAAAAACAAATTTGTTATTAAATTGTAGTCTTTATCGATTTCACATGTTTTCCGAAAAAGAGGGTTAAGTCTGACTGGCTGAAATTTACATGTATAGGATTTGTTCTCTCATGGCCCCAATGTTCACTCCAAATATAAAACTGACGTCTCATCACATTCACAAGCTTTTTTTGAAAAAGATCGTCATTTTTGAATTGCTGCATATCGATGAGGTTTGTGAATGTGACTATACTACAAATTATAACTACATGACTACGCTTTATCAAGCCCCTCCCCAACCCGATAATGCTACCTACCATATATTCTGTATTATCCCCCACTATTATATTTATATATCGTTATATTTTATCAAGCCCCCCCCCCCCGATAATGCTACCTACCATGTATTCTGTATTATCCCCCATTATTATATTTATATATCGTTATGTTTTATCAAGCCCCCCCCCCCCCGATAATGCTCCCTACCATGTATTCTGTATCATACTACACTATTATATTTATATATCGTTATGTTTTATCAGCCCCCCCCCCCGATAATGCTACCTACCATGTATTCTGTATTATACCACACTATTATATTTTCATATCTTTAAATTTTTGAGTACACAATATGTGGGACGTAATATCGTGTTTCATAACGCGGTATTTCTAGCAGGCTAAATAAGGACTTATGTAACTACATGACTATGTTTTGTCAAGCAACCACCCGATAATGCTACCTATCATATATACCCGTGTATTATCCCCCACTATTATATTTATATATCGTTATGTTTTGTCAAGCACCCACCCGATAATGCTACCTACCATATATTCTGTATTATCCCCTACTCCTATATTTTCATATCTTTAAATCTTTGAGTACACGATATGTGAGACGTAATATCGTGTTTCATATGTGGTAACCATTAAATTGTTATTCAAAAATTTATAACAATAGTAGTCATAGTTTGTATTCTTAATCCCCCCCCCCCTTCCACACACACGTCTCATCAAGTCTAAACTGATATTTATTGAATTACTTGAAATACATAACAACATGGCTGGTCCTGAAATGAAATGAAATTGGGTTTTATATCCTACTTTTCTGGTCCTAAACTGGGCCAATGAAAACGGCCATACGTCATACAGTGAGTTATGTGGGAAATTTTTCTCTGACAGCGGAACAACGGCCTACTCTTATATCGAATTCCAACGGCCAAGGGATCTTTTCTGTGCACACCTATCTGTACACGGGACCAACCCGGTTTTTCGTCCCATCCGAACGTCAAGACAGTTGTCCTTGTTAGGCCCTCTGCCCTGCATCACTGACAAGGGGAAACAACGCAGGCAAATCTGGATGAACTTACTCGGCCAATGCAGGGATCGAACACCCGACCTCCATGATCGCACGCCAGCGTCTAACCCACTTAGCCATGTGATTCCCAAAGGCTAAAATACTATTGTTAGTGAGGAGTAGTGAGATAAAAATAATTTGAACATTAATAGAAGAGATAGTTATACTTTATATTTGAATACTGAAAGAAGGCGTAGTTCTACTTTATATTCGTATATTCAAAGAAGATGTAGTTTGTACTTTTTATATTATGTGTTAATAATCCCAGACAAGTAGGACGTTAAACCCTATTTCCTGTCTTTTTAGTTATCATACATATTACAAACATACCGATATTATAATAACTTTATCAAAATGTAACATCATAATATAGGAAACAGAACACTAATTGTTATACAACTATTTGTTACATTTCAGGTACATCTTTTAGGTACGAGAGAAAGATTAGTCAGACCATAGATTATCTTGTAACTCGTCATCCAGACAAACTAAAACCACTGGTAGAATTACTGAAAGATAAAGATGTTAAAGATGATGATGACAGTGAACAGATTACTAAGTATATAGATAGAGATGATATCAAGATGGCGGCACGGATATTAACAAGTACATTAACTTCTCGTCCCAATTCATATCTATATCTTATAGAAAGTGTTAAAGAGTTGGGTTTATCAGATGTAGAAGCCATCTTAGATAAAGGCGAGTATTGATCCTAGTTCTTCTATTAATATCATAGACATGTTGATATTGACATACTTTATTTCATTCAGACATTATTATAGATTACTATATGTCATATCAAGACTAAATATAATTGATCTGAATAATATCTATATGTTTCCACACGTTATTATCAAACATTGGGTGAAGCAACTGGAAATGCTAACTGAGTTGTTTACATCCACATTGTAGAATTCATAAAGAATATTCTAAAGAGATAACACTTTCGTTCATCTAAAAAAAAAATGGATACAGAAATTTTCATTATTTATGAACATATTTATCTCAAATGACTTAAAAAGAAATCAGTAGCATCTGTTGCAATGACGCGTCTAACTGCGAATACAAAGTGTAGCCGCGTTTGTTCAGTGGGTAAGACATATTAATATTCCTATTTTCTTTGGTTAATGAAATATCAACATGAATTTCAGCACACAATTAAAGTAACTTAGTTCAAAGCTTGATAGTAGATAAACTCCATATGGATATTGGAATTGACATAAATGTTTGTTTCAAAATATTCAAATACAGGTAAATAGGTCTATCCTTAAGGATGTGATCTAAAGCCGATCTCCTTATGACAGATTTGTAGAAAGGTTACCCTTAACTGACGTGTATGGGTGTATATATCCCCATGCATTACCTAGGTCATAAATCCTATAAATCTACCGTCTATACAAACAACGTATTTCTAATTTGTAAGATAAAGGGTACCAAAACACTCCAAGTCTGAAGACGGTATTGCTGCCTTAAAACATAAAAAAAAACATTCCAAGTCTGAAGGCCGTATTGCTGTTCTACAACATAAAGTAAACTGAATGTACTCTTCAAATACAATATCTTCTAGTCCAGAAATTATCTTCTTGGCATCGAAACGTTGATGCAGCACCCACCACTGCCACACCACCATCACCTACTAACTCCACACATACTCTTAGACATTACTTATGACCATTCATATTGATTACAGGAGACGTTGATATCTGTGACACCGCTGTGAAGTCGGGTTTAATGTGGTTTGAAGAACACAAGAATATATGGACCGGGTTTAGTGCCCACACCTCACAAAGTAGGTCATCGCCAGACTAACATTATTACAATGGCCAAGAGAAAACCTACAAGGTTTCACGTACAAAAAAAACCGAATAACTCTGAATGTATATTAATGATATTCTTGCTGGTGCATGGATATTGTATGAAAATTATTAAAACCTTCCTATCCCGTGAATAATAGTGGGGTGGGGGTGAAATTGACGATAGGTCCGCCATCTTGAATTTTACCCTTTCCACCTATGATTCAGAGTGACTACCTACATTTTGTTTTAATCCCATATGTGTCCCTGCCATGAACCAAGGGTTAACATGACGGGACAAAAAAATAGCAAAACAAGATCCGAAATGTCTATCTGAGCACTGACTTATAACTAATGAAGGGTTTGAGGAACAGGACTTACTTATTTTGGATTTGCTGGATTAACACAGCGGGGTAGCATTGATAACATTTTGTCGAGTTATATCTATATTTCGCTTACATATATTTTATATGTTCTAGTAATTATAACCAATTTTTTATTATATAAACTATAGTGTTTCTATGTGCAGCTTTGATAATATAAATCACCAAACTGTAGTATATTTAATCTTCTACACTATTATATTTTCATATCTTTGAGTACACGATATGTGAGACGTAATATTTTGTTTCATTTTTGGCGACCATTAAATTTTTATTCAAAATTATATAACAATAGTAGTCATGATTTGTATTCTTAATTACACCCTCCCCTTCCCCCGCACACACACACACACACACCCGTTTAATCAAGACTAAACGGATATTAATTGAACGACCTGAAATACAACATGGCTCGTCCTGAAATGAAATGAAATCTGGTTTAACATCCTACTTTTCTGGTCATAAACTGGGCCAATGAAAACGGGCATACGCCATACAGTGCGTTATAAGGGGAATCCTTTCTCTGACAGCGGAACAACGGCCTACTCTTATATCGAATTCCAACGGCCAAGGGGTCATTTCTGTGCATACCAATATGTACACAGGACCTCGGTTTTTCGTCCCATCCGAACGTCAAGACAGTTGTCCTTGTTAGGCCCTACGTCCTGCAATGAAGTGATCGAACACCCGACCTCCATGATCGCGCGCCAGCGTCTAACCCACTTAGCCACGTGATTCCCAAAGGCTAGAATATTATTGTTAGTGAGGAGTAGTGAGATACAAATAATTTGAACATTAAAAGAAGATATAGTTGTACTTTATATTCGAATACTGAAATAAGATATAGTTATACTTTATATTCGTATATTGAAATAAGATATAGTTTTTGCTTTATATTTGCATATTGAAAGAAGATATAGTTTGTAATTTATATTACGTGTTAATAATCCCAGTCAAGTAGGACGCTAAACCCTATTTCCCGCCTTTTTAGTTATCATACATACTACGAACATACTGATATTATAATGATTTTATCAAAATGTAACATAATAATATAGGACTCGGAACAACACTAATTGTTATACAACTATTTGTTACATTTCAGGTTCAATTGGTAGAAAGATTAAACAGATCATATATCATCTTGTAACTGATCATCCAGACAAACTAAAACAACTGGTAGAATTACTGAAAGATAGATGTGTTTTACATGATTTTGACAGTAAGGAGATTATCATGTATATAGATAAAGATGATACCAAGATGGCCACACAGATATTATGGAATGGATTAACTTATACTTATGGACATGATTTCCATGAAGAGTTTTTACGATGTGTAAAAGAGTTGGGTTTATCAGATGTCGCAGACAAGGTTGATAAAGGTGAGTATTGATCCTATTTTAGGTTTTAATATCTTAAACATGTTGATATTGGTATACTTTATGTCATTCAGACATTAGTGTGGGTATTACATACAGCTGAATACTTTATTTCATTCAGACATTATTATAGATGACTTGCTGTCAGATCAAGACTAAATAGAATTGATCTGAATAATATCTATATGTTATTATCAAACATTGAGTGAAGCAAATGGAAATGCTGTTTTGTTGACATCAACATAGTAGAATTTATAAAGAATATTCTATAGAGATAATTATTCGTTTATCTAAAAGAATGTTTAAAGAAATTTTCATTACTTATGAACATATTAACTCAAATGACTTAAAAAGTAATCACTACGCATCTGTTGCAATGACGCGTCTAACTGCGAATACAAAGTGTAGCCGCGATTGTTCAGTGAGTAAGACATATTAATATTCCTATATTCTTTGGTTAATAAAATATCAACATGAATTTCAGCACACAATTAAAGTAACTTAGTTCAAAGCGTGATAGTAGATAAGGTCCAATATGGATATTTTAATTGACATAAATTTGTGTTTCCCAATATCCAAATACAGGTAAATAGGTCTGTCCTTAAGGATGTGATCTAAAGTCGATCTCCTTATGACAGATTTGTAGAGAGGTTACCTTAACTGACGTGTATGGGTGTATATATCCCCATGCATTACCTAGGTCATAAATTCTATTGATCTACCATCTATACAAACAACGCATTTCAAATTTATAAGATAAACGGTACGAAAACACTCTAAGTCTGAAGGTGGTATTGCTGTTCTACAACATAAAGTAAACTGAATGTACTCTTCAAATACAATATTTTCGAAACGTTGATGCAGCACCCACCACTGCCACACCACCATCACCTACTAACTCCACACATACTCTTAGACATTACTAATGACCATTCATATTGATTACAGGAGACGTTGATATCGTGACACCGCTGGGAACTAAGAAGTCAGGTTTAATGCGGTTTGAAGAACAAGACCTAAAAAAGCAAGAGACGAAGAATATATCGACCGGGTTTAATGTCCACACCTCACACAGTAGGTCATCGTCAGAATAACATTATTACAATGGCCAAGAGAAAACCTACAAGGTTCTCACGTATAAAAAAAACCCGAATAACGCTGAATGTATATTAATGATATTATTGCTGGTGTATGGAATTTGTATGAAAATTATTAAAACTCTCCTTACCCATGAATAATGGGAGGGAAGGGTGAAATTGACGATAGGTCCACCATCTTGAATTTTACCCTTTCCACTATGATTCAGAGTGACTACCTACATTTTGTATTACCTCCACATGTGTCCCTATCATGAACCAAGGGTTAACATGACGGGACATAAAAATAACAAAACAAGATCCCAAAGTTTATCTGAGCACTGACTGGTAACTAATGAAGGGTTTGAGGAACAGGACTTACTTATTTTGGATTTGCTGGATTAACACAGCGGGGTAGCATTGATAACATTTTGTCGAGTTGTATCTATATTTCGCTTACATATATTTTATTTGTTCTATAAATTATAACCAATTTTCTATTATATAAACTATAGTGTTTCTATGTGCAGCTTTGATAATATAAATCACCAATTGCAAACTGTAGTATATTTAATCGTCTACATGGTATATATCACCAAACAGTAGTATATTTAATGCGTGTATGGTATATATCACGAAACTGTAGTATATTTAATCTGTACATGGTGTATACCACCAACCTGTAGTATATTTAATCGTGTACACGGTGTTTACCACCAAACTGCAGTATACTTAATCGTGTACATCGTGTACAAGCCGGAAACAATCCGTTCAGCGTCGGGCCATTATCAAACTGCTCCCGCAGTGAATATTCGCTTGGCGGCTACAATCGTACGGCATATTAACCTTTTTACTCCGACAAATTAAATTGTCGAACATTTTTTTGAGGTAAAAGAAAAATAAATAAAGACGTTTGAAGTATTTGTAGTTAAAAAATATATCCTATTTAGTGTAGATGGGTATTAAAATGAGTAAAATGCATCATTTTGCCCGAAGCAAACATTGTACGAGCCGTTGAGCCAATGACAGACGCTACGTGCAGTCAGCGCACGTGTTGTGGACAGTCATCTGTTACAGAGATAATTCGTAAGTAATTCTCTGTGAAACAGATTGGGCCATTACATGTTTCATACCACTACACTATAATAAATGTAAGTGACTAAGATAATCCGTACAGATTGGGCCATTATACGTTAAATACCACTACACTATAATACATGTAAGTGACTAAGATAATTCGTACAGCGTCGGGCCATTATACGTTACATATCACTACACTATAATACATGTAAGTGACGTAAGATAATCCGTACAGCGTCGGGCCATTATATTATGGTACATACCACTACACTATAATACATGTAAGTGACTAAGATAATCCGTACAGCGTCGGGCCATTATATGTTACATACCACTACACTACAATACATGTAAGTGACTAAGATAATCCGTACCACTACACTCTTTTGTAAGTGACTTAGGCTGCGTTTCCACCAAGTTTCACGTGACACATGACCTGTCACGTGTCACGTGACAAGAAATAAAAACATGATTTTGGTAGGAACCGTTTCCATCAATAGAGACTTTTGGCAAGCGCAAATTCCTAGTACGTATCGCGTATCCGTATGGATTTTGTGTGTGACGTCATCAATGTGTGTGTATTTCTCATACGTGAAACGGAACACGGATACGGCAGCCCGTATCGAATAGCTTTCATGCGGAGAAGGTCCGTATAACATTGTCGTCTTTTTAGACGCTGAAATGTTGTATCATAGCGTTTTTATGAATCTATGTGTATCCCAGAACACGAAGGTGTATATTTGATGTGAATTTAACCATCATAAAGACTGGAATTTAATCATTATTTTTGATGGGTTTTTCTCGGGAATTTTCATACTTTTCCCGCCTGTCTGTCTGTACGCTGGTTGATCTACGTGCTAGATTTAGGTAGATATGCGAACTTGCAAATCGGTAAATGATGTGATTCTATGGTAAAGGGGTATAAATGATAAATTAGTGAAACCAAAAATTGCTGTCGAGTCAAAGTCAAAGATTTTTTTTTATAATAGCTCATGGGGGTGGTGATCTTGGTAGATATTTGCCATCATGCTGTACAGAACTAAGCTCAGCTCAGTGACGCATACGTACGCGACGCAAGAATTTGCCATAACTCTAAAACTACTCTGATGCAACGTGTCACGTATACGATACGGATACGTGATACGGATAGCGAAAATGCCACTTGCCAAAAGTCTCTAATGTCACTTTTCACGTTTCACGCGTGAAATGACACGTTTTTGAAGAATGAACATGTTCATTCTTTTTACCCGTGTCATGTTTCACGTCTGTCCGATCTGGGTTTTCCCTGGGTTTTCCACAGCTTTTACTTTCCCGTTTGGTAACTCCACGTGTACGTATCGAATGTAAAAAGAGCCTGTGTTTTGATCGTCTAAAATTAGTTATTTACGCTTGTCCTAAACATGAATGACTATAAGCACAACCT
Source organism: Patella caerulea (assembly GCA_036850965.1). Taxonomy (NCBI): domain Eukaryota; kingdom Metazoa; phylum Mollusca; class Gastropoda; family Patellidae; genus Patella; species Patella caerulea. The sequence goes on along the minus strand of JAZGQO010000006.1, from coordinate 56,821,507 downwards.
GATATGCCTTGTGCAGAAGACCCCTCTCTGGACGCAATAAGTAATGGTCCCTGCACCATATTGAGCGCCTGCTGCAGTTTCTCTTCCTAGCTCGTCGGTACAACAGACATAGAGCAAGAATTTCCTCGTCAGATGAGTCTGAACCGTCACCCATGGCGAACACAGGACGAATGACATGTGACGTGTTCGATGTGAAATCCAGTGGAAACCCCTAACGTCACGTATCACGTGTCATGCAGGACACATGACACGTGATACGTAACACTTGAAATTTGGTGGAAACGCAGCCTTATATGTAGTAGATACCTCCAGACTATAGTCCAGACTATAGTATTCATGTATACGAGGCTTTAATTCGGATTGTTGTTGTGTAAGTAGTTTTAAATCATATATCTTAGATACCTACACACTATAAAGTTTCTTTTATACAGCTTCTAAATCATTAAACCTGTTGTTTATAGCTGTTGGTTTTATATCATGTTTATATTAGTTGGTTTTAAATCATATATCATTTTGTTTATCTGTTAGTTTTAAACCATAAATCGTGGAACCGATTATTTATATATACATGTATTGCTTTTAAAATATATATCACGATTCGTATATGACGTAATTAATTGTTTATATATTTGACTTTTACTCAACCTGATTAAAACACAGATCATGTTTCGTTTCGTTTTACTTGTCTTTACTACACTAGGATCTGGAAGGGTTGTTATCATTGACGTGTCCTGGATGGCTGAGGGATTAGGGGGGTCGCGGTGGCTAAGTGGATAAGGCGCTGGTTCGCTAGCCTGTAGGTCGGGTGTTCGATCCCTGCATTGGTCGAGAAAGTTCATCGCGATTTTCCGGCGTGATTTTGCCTTGTCAGTGATGCAGGAGGGCCTGACAAGGACAGCTGCCTAGTCGTTCAGATGGGACGAAAAGCCGAGGTCCCGTGTACACATTGGAGTGCACGTAAAAGATCCCTTGGCAGTTAGAAGTCGATATAAGAGTAGGCCGTAGCGCCGCTGCCCGGGCAAAATTTCCCTCATATCACACTGTATGGCGTATGCCCGCCTTCCATTAGCCCAGGTTAGGTGCAAAAGAGTAGGACGTTAAACCCCATTTCATTTCATTTCTGAGGGATTAGCCAATTTCGTTTTACTTGTCTTTACTACATTAGGATCTCGAAGAGTTTTTATCATTGACGTGCCCTGGATGATCGGAGGGACTAGCCAATGAAACGGTCTGTTAAGGCGAGCTTTAGACGCGTTTTACACGGAACAGTGGATAATCCACTAGAAAAATCAATGTTGATTGGTTAATCAAATATCTGACGTCATAGGGTCAAAAGTCCCTCGCATCACCTCTGACGCGACCTATCGCTACAACCGGTAAGATTTTCATGTAGCGGAGTCCATCGAAAATATTAAAAAAAAAAACGAAACGAAATATAGATCTGCATTTTAATGGGATTGGCCTTTTACTTCATATAGCATGGAATAGGCTGTTTATATACGATTCGTATATGTCTTTTAAATCGTATATGACGCAATTGATTGTTTATATAAGTGAGTTTTAAATCGTATATCATGGTGCTGATTGCTTATATATCTGGCTTTTAAATCATCATGTGTATAATGTTTCTATCTCTTAATTCAGAGATAGCCAACCGTTTACATACAATACGTTAATTTACGTTTATACCCGAATTCAAATTCGACATATAACGCATGAATTTCTATCTATTTGGACAAATATGTTTATAGACATAATTAGCATTTTTACTTGATATAATTATTAAACATAAAAACTATATCTGATGAAGTAGATAAATGTTTCCTTGTCTTTGATGAAATTTCTGAGTTTAAATAATAACATCTCTAAATATAATGAGTAGACTTGCTATTTTACTTTTTTTTTATCATATGGATACAATACACCACTTAGTCTTCTTATTTTCCTATTCGGCACTTTTAATCATCCAATACGCCACATTTGGTGCATACGTGGGAGGTTGGCCATCTTTGTTTTAAATCATATGTAGTGTATATTCGAGGATATTTAAATCTTTATTTGTTTTTTGTATTAGTAAATATACTGTTTGTGGTATGATTGCTATTTTTATTTAGATATTTGTTATTTGTAATCCAAATTACTCAAGTTGTTAAACTTTGTTTGATAGTAATGCAATTCTAAATATTCAAATACAGATTGACATTAAAGAAACGATGGCTTGTTTCACAAAATTTTAGCTTACATAAAAATCCAAATTTTTCGTAATTTGATTGCATTATTAGATTGATTTTAGTGCTAAGCCAATCAAAATTGAAGTATCTACTAAAATTTTGATTTTATCTTTAGTTAAGATTCCGAGAGACAGGGGGTCCAGTTCATGTACAAATGCGAAACCGCTCAATAACTAAAAACCTCCACAAATTGACCATTTTATTGATTAAGCTAAGTATTATATTTATTTGTATGCCTATTCTAAACGAGGCTATATATCGGCACCACGCTTGTCCTTTCCTCTTTTGTATCATCTTCCGTGTATTGCTCAATGTTGCTTAAAAGAAAATTAAAAGAATTTTTTAACCAAACTATGTCTCTCATATTGCTTCTTTATAAAAATGATTTCCGTTTAATATTTGGTGGTGGTGGTGGGAAAGTGCGGGAATGTGTAAAAATTGCACTGAAGATCATAAGATCTGTCATCGACTGAAGTTGGATGATTTTAATCCTAAGCTTGTACGTGACAGGGTCAACTACCCAACTGTGTAGGTTTTTTAGGGTTTTCAGGTAACCCTCACTGCTCAAGACCCTTACGAGCAATTAAAATACATGTTAGACCTACAAGGACCCTGTCGAGTTGACATTCAGCCCTATTTCTGAATTTCTGTGTTTTAGGTCATAATTGTATGTTCCGTCAAACATTATTAAGTTTACCCAATGAGGCCCTTGGGGCTATCGAATCGGTCCTATGGCCACAAAACGGTGACCCCCCCTCCCCCCACACACAAACAAACAAGAAAGCTCACACAGTGGCTGCAGACACAGTCGTTGCTAATGCCAGATGGTGCTCTTTAAGGGATGTTGGGGCGATGTGGCAGATTCGTGCTGACCCACGTTGCCACTATCATTCGGATCTACAAAGGATTAATACTGATATACGGTAGATGTGTATTTACATAATTCCCTAGGATGTATGGCAGTATGGGCCTTTAGAAATTATAAAGCCGTTGACATCCTATGGGGCTGATCAAGTGACTCCACGCCCACATCGTGGTCAACACTCAAACCCCTACAAAAAACTGTATATTATCAACAATCTGAAAACAAGTCGGGGCTTATATAACCTGGTCTACCTACGAAATTATCAGCTGGGTAAGGTTATCCTTGCGGTTTACAATGTCTCGCTTCGGGCAATACCTGGCCACTCCTCTCTGACTTTCGGTCGTGATTTTTAGCCAGGCGCGGGTGCAGAGGGGGGGGGGGGCACCGCAATTATCAAACCTAGACCCCCCCCCCCTGCAAAAAATCCTGGATCCGCGCCTGTTTACCTCTAGTGTAAGCGTATGTAGCTTTCAGATAGGGTGTGACACACCGATCTATACATGTACCTTCCATAAACTGAACAATCATTTAGGTACATAGAACTTAATGAACTCTGCTAATGTTTGACTTCCACCTCTATATAAACTTCTATTAAGGCACGAACTTATTAAACATCTAATTAATCCAATATGTTCTTTACAAACTACGTATGGTCTTTGCACACGCTCCGCCTTACTTCAAAGGAATATGCACTGGTCAGTAAGCATACCGTGATGAGGTAAAAGAGACAATTGCAAGAATGTTCAAGGGTATTTATTGAGGAGATCACCGACAGTTAAGGAGAGAAAAAGAGAGCAGAGAGTGACGCAGACTGGCGTTTGGACTCACCCGCAGCGGGGCAGAATGAAGGATTTGATTATTTAGATGTGTTACCGATGTAGTCTAGTCCCCGACTTAGTAATAGTTCCAGTATAGTTTAGTTAGTTTCTGTAATGTTGACGTAGGCCTATTTATGTATCTGTTTGATATTCTGTTCTCATTGTAAATAAACCTTATATTTACGAAACTGATTGCTGTTATCACTTGCAATAGTGTTACAAGGGGCGCGTTCTCAACACGCATCAGATCAGATTTAATATTAAGTATAGTTTCCTTCTAAGACAAAGGAAGTTAAATAAAACAAGTCACCCACACGTTTATGTTACATGCTGATGAATGGATGTCACCAGGACCGTCAGGGGTGTCGATAGCAGACAGGTAGATATTAAAATCAGCTCTACTTTCACGTGTCAAGATGGCACTATGTCACTATATAACAATATTTAGGGATATTGACTAAGTAACATTTAATTAACAAAACCAAATAATCTCCTGGGTTGGATTAAAACGGATTGAAAACAGATCCATCAATTAAGTTCACGGCAAATAAATATGGTCATGAAAGTGGTTTATATGGAACAGTGTAGACGGATGAAATTGTGAAATTTTCAAAGGACTGATCATTGGATGAATGTATGGATTATTCATTTACTCTTCTTTATTGTATATCAATTTTCATTCTTTCCATGTCTCGTTTTATTAACCATTGTTATTAATGAGTTTGGAGGGTTGGGATGGCCTAGTGGTCGAGAGTGCTGCGCTTCGATCTCTAGCTGGCCGGTCACCTCTGGCTTGCGGCTGTGGTTTTGAGCCCTGGTGTGAGCGTATGTGGCATGGAAATAGGGGCGCCTTCTCAACCTCGTGGGTTTCCTCCGGGCACTCCGGTTTCCTCTCACTGCTAAAGACCCCTACGCGCAAGCGAATTATTGAAATAAAATGAAACCGTATGTTAGTCCCACAATGGCCTGGTTTGTGTCGAGTGGGCGTTAAACCCCTTCTCTCTCTCTCTCTCTCTCTGTGAATGAATTAAAATAGCATAGGCTCTATGAATATGAAGACCATCGTCGCGGTTTAATTTGGACTGCTGTTTTTTGTTGTGTATAATGCAGACTAAGATCTTAACACTATCCCAGTTTACTTTGTGACGCGGGTTGAGCCACACCAGACGTGTTATTAGATGACTTGGGGATCACGTGGCTAAGTTGGTAACACGCTAACTCGCAAACTTGCCGGTCGGATGTTCGATCCGTGCATTGGCCGAGAAAATTCATCCCGAATTTGCGGCGTGGTTTCCCCTTGTCAGTGATGCAGTTCGTATGGGATGACAAACTGAGGTCCCGTGTACACATTGGCGTGTACGTAAAGATCCCTTGGCAATTGGAATTCGTTATAAGAGTAGGCCGTAGTGCCGCTGTCTGGGTAACATTTCCCTCATATCAACTGTATGGCGTATGCTCGTCTTTATTAGCCCAGTTTTGGAGCAAACCAGCATGACGTTAAACCCCATTTCATTTCATTTCTTATAATTCAGATTCTAATTATCAACAAACCCAAATTCCACGGTACAATTTTTTTTTTTTTCGATTTAATAATACATTCACCGTGTGTTATTGATTATAATCTTGCATGTACAAGTAATTTGAAATATGCAACTGAGTTCGAAAGCGGTTAATATCTCAAATATTGGTGATGGGGATGAAAGAGGTAATTGTTTTGTAAAGCTGGCGCGAACTGTCGGTTTGATTAAATGCTAACAAAGAGGATTTTTTCTCAGAAGAGAGTAAACTCATTAGGCTAATAACCTTTATTTGTTTTATTGCGTTGTTTGATGCTACAATATTTTTACGATGTTCTTTGAATTATTGATTATTATGTGTGCTTATTAGGCTAATTACGTACATTTCATTTATTGCGTTGTTTGATGCTACAATATGTTTACCATGTTTTTAAATCATTGATTATGAAGTGTACTTTGAGGGGTGATGGCATAATGGTTAGCGCCGTATAGACTTTATAAGGAGCAGCAAAATTTTCAAATGAAAAGAATGTTTTATTAATTTCTTTATTTGTATATAAAAAAGTAGCTGATGCCAACTCAATTACCGAAAGGAACTGTGATCTTTGGAAGATAGACCTATATGTAGGATTTGATCAAAATATTGTGACCTGTATAGTGTCCACAAACATGTTGTGGACGGCGTACGTCCGGGCAGACAGCGGAGACGACATTATACGTCAACGTGAAAATGTGAGTGTATGAAAATCTCTATACCTTCTGCAGATATTTCGGTAAGTCAAGCACAAGTTTGATGTGATTAAAGGGAGGTAACTATATTTGATTTGTTGCTGATCGATTTGTGGTTGCAGACTAGGATGTCCATGAAAGAATTTGTATCGGTCAGATTTTTCAACAACCCAAAACCTGCCATTGTCCAAATTATAATGGATGCTTTGAACAATTTAATATCTGGTTGGAGAGCCGCTAGTGGGTCGGGAGAGATATTTTATGTTGTAGAAGGAGGCGCTCTTCGTCGCAGCCTTCCCAGGTAATATTTAATTCGAGATGGTTAAATTTTTATGATTATTTACAGTTCGGTGCGTTATTTTCCCTTTGTTCGAAAAGATTGAATTCCTCACGGCTTAATCCACCGCAATATATACCCACATTGATTATTTAACTTTTAATTCAGAAAACAAAATTCAACGCTTGATAATCCCCCAGCTGAGATTCATCGGATTAATTACATGTTGATCAAAATATTTCGCGAACGTTAGACGGCGGAGGGCGAATTATAAGGTCATGACGTCATCCGACAGTACACAGGCTTATTTAGTGGCGATTAGCCTACCATAGAATGGAGAATTTCGGAAAGTTCAACTTGGCAGAAAATAAGACCCGAAGAAATGCTGCCACGAAAAAGCAGTGAGCAAAAATAATACGATATAGTAAATGCAGGCGCATTATAACGAGCCTTAACTTCCACTGCTAAAGGCCCCTACGCGCAAGCGAATTATTGAAATAAAATTAAACCATATGTTACTTCCGAAATGACCTAATTTTGTGCCCATTCGACGTTAAACCCAATTTCTATCTATCTCTCGCATAACGCACATCGAAGATCGATGGAATTTTACTGTATCATATCTTCTAAGTACTGAACGAAATGTATCCATTTTGGACTACTATTACTATTAGAAAAATCAACTATTGCAATATTGTATTTTACAAGGGCTTTCAAATTCTTCCAAATCATCATCATATGCTTTTATTTATAGGAGACAAATTAAAGACCAATCGTTTTGTATTCCAAAAAAATGTCAGTCAATTCAATTGATTGGTATAAAGAACAAGAACAATAAATTGTTTCCCATTATTGATAAACTATTTAATAGCTAAGATGGTGATGACATTCAACTAGTAAGGATCAATCGATTTCGTTTTTTATATTGTAGAAGAAGTGGGAGTTTATTGGATTGATTGACATAAACAGCGGATACCATAATTCTAGCACATTGTAAAGATAGGCTGGCACTGCCAGGCAGGATACGCCCACATTTTCGAGAGATGGATAGAGAACAAGCAGTACCGAAAGTGATTTTTCCTACATCATTAAGTTAGAATTTGATATGTGCAAATTTCGAAATGAATTAAGATCTTTGGGTTATAAAAGGTTCATTTCAGTAGGCTTCAAATTCGACAGGGGATCATGTTCCTAAGTGGGTAAGATGCTGGCTCGGTAGCCTTGAGGTTGGGTGTTTGATCCCTGCATTGGGTGACAAAGTTCATCTAGATTTTCAGGCGTGGTTTCACTTTGTTAGTGATGAAGGATGGATGGCCTGACAAGAACAGCTGTCAAGTTTGGTCTGATTTTCACGAAATTCGACCTCAACCTTCATTTCGATGTAACGGTGATATAATCAAACGTTTTTTTTAAATGGGATAATAATTCTCACCCCAGAGAGACCACAAGCTAAAAAAAGGTCATTTTTCGTACAATCAGGGGCCATAATTCAGGAAGTTACAATCCGATATGCACAAATATCGAAAGGAACTAAGATTGTTAAGTTGTAAACATGTGTTTCAAGTTTCATCAAAATTGAATGAAGATTGTGACCTCTACAGGGTTCACAACCTTGATATACCATATTTTTACACTCTTCGCGTACAAGCGGCAGCCATTTTTTCAGTCAATTTAGGTCCGATTTTCACGAAATTCCACCTCAACCTTCATTGTGATGTAATGGTGATATAATCAAACGGTTTTTTAAATCGGATAATAATTGTGACCTCCAGAGAGACCACAAGCTAAAAAGGGTGATTTTTCTGACACTCAGGGGCCATAATTCAGGAAATTACGATCCGATGAACGCAAATTTCGAAAGGAATCAAGATCTTGGGGTTATAAACATGCATGTCAAGTTCCATCAAAATCGGTTCAAAATTGTGACCTCTATAGGGTCCACAACCTTGATATAACATATTTTCACACTAATCGCGTACAAACGGCGGCCATTTTGTCTGTCAATTTTGGTCCGATTTTCACGAAATTTCAACTCAATCTTAATTACCATTTAACGGTGATATAATCAAACGGTTTTTTAAATCAGATAATAATTTGGACCTCCAGTGGGACCACAAGCTAAAAAGGGTGATTTTTCGTACAATCAGGGGCCATAATTCAGGAAGTTACGAATCAATGAGCGCAAATATCGAAAGGAACCAAGATCTTTGGGTTATAAACATGCATGTCAAGTTGCATCAAAATCGGTTCAAAATTGTGACCTCTATAGGGTCCACAACCTTGATATAACATATTTTCACACTATTCGCGTACAAACGGCGGCCATTTTGTCCGTCAATTTCGGTTCAATTGTCACGTAATTCGAACTCAACCCTCATTACCATGCTCCATCAAACAGCGGCCATTTTGTCCGTCAATTTCGGTTCAATTGTCACGAAATTCGAACTCAACCCTCATTACCAAGTTTCATCAAAATCGGTTCAAAATTGTGACCTCTATAGGGTCCACAACCTTGATATAACATACTTTCACACTATTCGCGTACAAACGGCGGCCATTTTGTATGGCAATTTTGGTCCGATTTTCTCGAAATTCGAACTCAACCTCCCTTAGGGTGTAACGGTGATATAATCAAACGGTTTTTTTAAATCGGATAATAATTGTGACCTCCAGAGGGACCACAACCTAAAAAGGGTGATTTTTCGGACACTCAGGGGCCATAATTCAGGAAATTACGATCCGATGGACGCAAATATCGAAAGGAACCAAGCTAAAAACGTGATTTTTCGTACAATCAGGGGCCATAATCCATGAAGTTTTGATCCGATACATGCCAATATCGAAAGGAACCGAGATCTTATGGGGATAAACCTATATTTCAAGTTTCGTCAAAATCGGATAAGAATTGTGACCTGTAGAGAGTCCACAAACAAATTGTGGACGGACGGACAGGGGCGACGACATAATACGTCCACATGAAAATGTGGGCGTATAAAAAGGTTTCGGAAATGTAGCATTTAACATACATATATATAACAACTTAAACCAGTGTTCAATACAAATGTGAGGGTTTCGTATGTGAGAAGCATTAAAATAGCTCTGACTTTCCTTATTCGTGTCCGTAGATAGAAATGGCCTTTATTATTAGCTCTTTATTGCATTAAACTTGAATTACCGGTCATCCCACGTGGAATTCTATAGAAACCCACTATCAATTATTCCGCTCGGGGCAAGCAAGTTCTCCAGGGTAGAGTTTCGTCTTTTAGTAATGGCCGAGTCCCTGTTTGCGAATATTGTTCGGGACGAGGCAGACATAAAGCCATTATGTTTCTATTTATTTGTAGAGTTGTGAGTTAATAATTTGGGTGACGTAAGATTTGTTGTTTCTCTTTGTGCGAATATTGTAGTTCCGGCTGAGGCAGGCATAAAGCTATGGTGCTTATAATTTGTTGTACATAGAGTTACGAGTTTCTAATTGAGGCTTCCATTTGGGCGATGTATTCTTTGTTGTTTTTATTTCAGCTTGTTAACCATTGGTGAAAAGAAGACGAATCGACTTGGATGCGCCTCTCGGCGATTGATTCTCTGTAATTGATGACACAAAGAATTTGAAACTCAATAAAAGTGTTCTCTTTTAATTCAGTTCACGTGAGAAACCGGAGATCCTGAACACGAACCTGGCCTCCCGGTTTGCATAAGAGCCGGTCATTTCCGAATCAGGTCACTTTTCTTGGACACTAAGGTATCCGCCGTGGCATTGAATGTGATCCCAAGAAAATTCTCGTCGTCTATATGTGGCCTGAGTCCGAAGCAGAAACTATTTTTAGGTCTGGTAGGATATTATTGGATATGCATTCAAGAGTTTGCTTCAGTTGCTTATCCTATAAATCGTTTAACTAGGAAAAACACAAAATTTAAGTGGGGTAATGATCGTACACAGGCATTTCATAACATTAAAGAAAAGTTAATAACCTCGCCTTTACTCACATTTCCCAATGAAACTGATGCATTTATTCTCGATACGGATGCCGGTGGAGTAGCTTTAGGGACTGTGTTGTCTCAAAAAATAGGGGATCGGCAGAGGGCCATTGTTTAGGCTAGCATTACGCTTAGTCAAACAGAAATGAACTGCTGTGTGTCAAAGTGGAAGTTGCTAGCAGTTGTTGTTTTCATTAAACATTTCCATTATTTTTTATATAGTCGGCACTTTATGCTACGAACGGATCATGCATCTTTGAAATGGCGCCAGAATTTTAAGCATCCAGCTGGATGGTAATGCGGATGCCTTGTTCCCACTCGTAAATGCATTAATGATGCATGTAGGGGCTGCTCCTCTCAATCTGGAAATAAACACGAGGACGATGAAACGCAAGTAGGGATGAATGGTGGAAGTTTGATGCAGGAAAGTTCAAATTTGCCGCTTCGTCAGGCTTCGTCATATGGGAATAGGGAAATTGAAAAGATTATTCATAGCTTGGGTGAAAATGAAGGATTATCGGGTACCGCTGAACTTAATTGGCTACCTACTTACACTAGAAAGGACCCAAAAGTATAGGGCCCATTTATGAGTTGAGTGTGAGGGCAACTTGAACGACTAGCACGAGGTCAAATTAAATCACTAGATAATGAGTTTATAATTCTTTGGGCGCAATGGTATAATCTTGTGTTAAAACAAAATCTCCCGTATCGTAAGAATTGTTCGAACCAGAATAGTACTTACCTACAACTTGTAGCTCCTCAGGAAATCAGAGATGAGCTATTTTCGCCATGCCATATGCAGAGAATAGCCGTACATTTTGGTAGGGACCGCAACATAGACAGCATTAAGAGGCGATTCTATGGGCCTGACATGGCCAATTCGATAAGACGCTGGTGTGAGACATGAGACATGACTGCAAGGTGTAAACACCGACCAGCATTGGATATGGCCCCTCTTTAACAGTTTCGGTATATGGTCCCATGCAATGCATAGCAATCGATATTTTCGCTCTCTTTCTGTGACTGGGGATGGAAACGAGTATATGATGGTAGTGGGTGATTACTTCACCAAATGAGTGGAATCTGTCGCTGTTCCTAATAAAACTGCTCTGGTGGTTGCTGATAAGTTACTTACCGAAGTAGTCTGCAGGTTTGGTTGTCCGACTCAGATTTATACCGATCAAGGAATGGAATTTAAGTCCCAACTGTTCGCTGCAATATGTAAACTATTAGATATTCATAAAACTCGCACTACCCCGTATCATTCCCAATCTGATGGATTCGTCGTGGGGTTTAACCGGACCTAAAAGGAAATGTTAGGTTTTTCTGCAATGAGCATCGAAATGACTAGGATAATTTTCTTCCATATTTAATGATAGCATATCGTAGCAGTATTCAGGCATCCACTCAATGTACTCCTAATTCTCTTATGTTGGGCATTGAAATTGCATGTCCTATTGATTTAATGTTTGGTACTCCTCCAGGGGAAGATGATGTTTGTCCCATTGGATATGCAGAGTGGCTCCAAGATGCGATGAGGTCGACATTCGCTTACACGTATCAGTCTTTGGGTAAGGCAAAAACAAAATTATGATAAAGATTTAAAATGTTTTGACATATAGGAACCTGGGTCTAGAGATTGTATCCTCCAGCCGCCGAGATAACAATCGCGCTGGGGTGGACGGGTCGTAGCTACATCATCCAAAAATCAGAAGCAAGGCATAGAGTTTAGGTGCATGTTATAAATCAACTGAAAAGTAATCAACTGAAAAGTTATTCAGGAGTTAACGCCCCTGAAAGTTGGCTAGTAGTTGCACAATATGAGGTAGAATCTATGTCCGAAATTGAGCAGGGTGATTTGATAGTGGAGTAAACGCTACCCCTGGTTCGAACTCGCACTGGTCGGTTGTAAAACCGAAAGTGGCGTATTCGCCTTCTGGAAATAATTAAATAAATTCATTAGTAGAAATTTAATATAGTTCGGAAACGGTTGAAATATGTTTTTTTGAATTGATGTATTTGCTGATATTGTCATTATTACTGTCATTGAGGTTCCTGATTATATTTTTATTTTTTCCCTCTCTCATCTACTGGAGCTTCTGGAGTGAAGCCTTTAGCATGGGTTATATAATTTCATGGAAATACGCGTGGATACCAGGGAGCTACGAAAATTTCAAGGTCAACCCAGGGAGCCCTTTGCAGAGGGTGGAATTGTGTAACATTCAAAATGCGGTATTTGTCGCCAATATTTATCGAGTTCGTTTAGAGGGAACAGACATAATCTGGCGAACCACGACGGCAAGGCCTCATTAAAAATTGGGGAGATGCATAACAAGAACTTTATAAATCCGGAGGATTACCTGCCGCCTGCAAGAAATCTGAGAGAGGAGGCGGCTCTGGCGCGTGGGGAATTGGTCCCGCATCCCTCTCGGGCATTGTGGTCCAACACAAACCACAGGGACTGCGAATTTAAAATGGTGCAGACAGGAAACGGAAATCTCCAACTAAAGGATGAAGCTGGGAAACCCTTGACTACTCCCTGCGAACGAGCTAGATGAATTGGAATTTGTTCGGTGATTTGTGGCGTCTCTTGTCTCACGTCCCTGTTTCGGTTGGGAGTTCGGTTGGGAGTTCGGTTGGGGGGGGGGGGGTCGTATTTAATAGATCATTGAGATAACAATGACTCACCTTATTCTCGCCTGAAGTTCGACAACTCCTAAGGACAGTCAAAGTCAGCTTTAGTCGAACGGGGAGACTCTCTCTCTCTGGTGGCTGGCAAGTTCCGCAGAAGTACTCAATTATTCGTTAGGGGCAAGGAAGACCTCCAGAGTAGTGTTTCATCTTTTAGTAATCAATTACGCCACTTAATATAAGTACGTAGAAAGACGGGGGTTCCAAACTATTTGTTGGACTAAGTTGTGAGTTTCTAGTTATTTAAAGGGTTCCGTTTGGGTTATGTAAGGGACATAGTTGAAGGGCTTGGCGCAAGACCTTTCATTTCAGCGGGTTTACCATTGGTGAGAAGTAGACGAATTGACTCGGATGCACGACTCCGTCATTATTTTTTTGTAATTTACGAAATAAAAATTTGAAACTCAATAAAAGTGTTCTCTTTTTCTTCAGTTCACGTGAAAAACCTGACATTCTGTACACGAACCTGGACATCCGGTTTGCATAAAAGCAAGTGCAAATCGGTAACAACAGGTCATGTCACAGTACAAAGATCGAAACACTGAAAGATAAAACAAACACCAAATAAGACATTCATTTTAAAATATTACTTTTTACTATGTAGATTGAATATACATATATTATATTATCTCTCTAAAAGTCTTGTATGTCAGCTACAGAAGACCCAGAATATAGCAAGCTCGCCAAATCATCTGACCATATTACACCTGTTCTAGAACAGTTACATTTTCAAGATTAACACAATCATTTCCAACTGTTTAAACGATCCTATTTATCCGATTTAATTGAACAATATGCACCTCCTCGTTCCTTACGGTCATCTCATAAAAACCAACTTGTATTTCCAGTACAGGAGTCAAAAGTTGGTGAGGGACCTTTTGCGTACACAGCACCAATTGAATGAAAGAAATTGCCTCAAAATAGTCCAAACTTGGCTATATTTAAACGACGTCTAAACACTGTGTTTTTTTACCCAAACTTTTGAACAATAATTTTTCCATTTGTATATTGTTAGTTGACTATTCCTTTGTATTCTTGTGTATATTTGTATCTACATGTATGTTTTTTAGTTTCGTTTTTATACAACATTTCTTCATTGTAAAGCGCCACAGAGCAGTCAGACTGAGTGAATGTTCAGCGCTATAGAAGACGATTATTATTAAGTTATGGTCCGATACATGTCAGTATCAACAGGAACCGAAATCGTTGGAAGATAGACAGATTTTGTTAGTTGTGTTGCCCAAGATCAAAGTTAAAATAATTTGGATACAGGTCGTTCTCAGTGAATGTGCCCAAATAGTGGAACTATCGTCCAGATGTCATTAAAGCATCTCAAACCCTTTCTTGTTTTAAACCAAGCTGAGTAGTTATATTACTACAATAGTTTCACCTCGTAAATCATTAATAATTTACATAACTGAAATACTTTCATCTCGTAAATCATTGATAACCACAATAGTTTAATTTTGGTCGATATAGTTCAATTTCTGGAAAGGAAAAGGGTTTGAGCCGAATCTGTGCGTCGATAATAGACGTGTTATCTATGCATAAAATTTCCCATAAATAGATCAATTAATCGATTACTACTCATCAATAATATATGAGATGTGCTTGAAAAAAGAAACCAACAACCTCACCACGATACTTCAGAAGTTATTTTCAATCAAAGAGGAGCTGTTGCCCACACGCTAGTACGAATATATTCTGTATTCGGTGAAGTTAAAGTCTGTTGTTGTACGAGAGATTTGAAATGTATTCGGTGATTATATTTGTATGTGTCCTTCGACTGGTTTCCATCCATGCACTAGAAAAAACCTGCTCACGGATTAAAAACTTCCCACTTATTCAAGAGCATAGACGTATAGCTAACCAAAGTTTTATATCATTTGAAAATTTATACCTTTTGAAATGTGTTCAAACGTGCATGAAAAGTTCAGTTTGCAATTCAATTAGTTTTGAACTTGACACGGGAAAATGTTACTTGTACGAAAGAAATGTTTCTCAGTACCACCTTGAAACAGTTAACGGATTCATCTCAACTGATAGATTTGAGTGGACTGATGAATTGCTCGAGTCGTGTAATGGTCATACTTGCCCCAACAATACTCTGTGCGTCTCAAGCTCCAGTGGACCTTCCACCTGTGATATTGTTGGATGTTACACAACATCCGAATTGGAACCTGTTTTAACTCTAGACCAGCTTGTGTACCCTGTCGGTTATACATTGGAAAATGGCTGTATGCAGGGATATTATTCTAACTCCTCAGTCGTTTGTCAAAGTGATGGAGTGTGGTCTAGTTTTATCTGTTTGCCGTACCCACGCGGTTGTGACGAACTGCGACAGTGTAACAGTTCCTATAAAGACGGCGATTATTGGTTATTTCATCAAGTTGGTGGCCAAACGAAAAAGATGAAAATATATTGTCATGAATTAAACAGCATTGATCCAACGGCATACATTACCCTTCAGTATCCAAATACAGCCTCTACATCAGTTTATAAATACGTAAACAACGCAACCTGCAATGTAACAGCATTTAGTGCCTCGGAGATATTGACCAAAAGTCTTGGCGAAACGGTGTTCCATAAAGTTTCTGTGGATACTTTGACCTTAAAACTTGTTAGATTGAGATCTACTTTTGCAAATTTTACACACTTTACCAAATACGCTATGGCGAAAGATTGTACCAATTTTATAAATCCGACCTGTCCTTCTCTTGGAACTTTTGTCATTGATCTCAGAAATACAGGGTTCGTCATTCAAGCTGGAGCAACCTGGACGCTATCTGGCGACAGTCCAAAGAAGATAGATTACACTAATTTTACAGAAGCTAATCAGGTTGTTCACGGAAGGTGTGGTGGATCGTGTGGTGGATGTAATAAAAATGGTTTGTATGTGGAGATTAACGAAGCCTTACAACCGGACATTGAATCAGCAGTATTTCCGGTTTGTACATGATAACGTTTCAATTGTTTAAAGTAGTTAAGTCTCTTTCATCCAAAGTCTACGACATTGATAATTGTCAATATGAATAAATCAGCTTTGATGTTGTGATCTTACCGGGAAAAGATGGGCTTCTGATATACAATATTTAAGATAAAATAAACATTGTACCATAATAAGTTTTCAGCGCCATTTGTAACATGGGACTCAAACGGTGACCTCATATTCCTATCTGGAGAGCATGCGCAATGAGTATTTCCGGTGTACAGTGGAATAACGAGACGCTAGAGATTGCCATTGGATTGAGACCACTGAACATAACTAATTCCAAATAATTAGTGTAAAAACGGAAACGCTTGAATGTAAATCAGTTTGTATACATTCGTATTACATTATTATATGCGTTGTGACCCATTTGTATCAATTCCATTTCTAGGTCCCAAATATTAGCGATTTAGCTCCTTTAAACGATTGCAAGTGAATTAAAGTACTTATCAAAAGACAAGTTCCCAGAGTGGTTACAAGGGAGACGCGTGCATAATCCTGAGTATCGTTCGTTCTTTGGTTTCCATCGAGTGTGATATTCCAGACTATCCGGTGTATGCACTATCGTGCTATAAATAGCCATCAGACGTAAACTTTTCAACCCAATTATCAACTATTGAACATGTAAATAAATATATTATTATCTATTATTTAATTTTTGGTTGTTACAGCAACTTTGGAAAATCATGTTCGTTTTGTTTTCTAATTTTTTCTATACTATTCAAAAAAAGTAGGGGATATTTGATTTTTAAGTGTTATTAAAGTCACCTAATGAAACTGACGAAGAAACAAATGACAAAATGAAATGAAGTTCACATTCATCGATTTATTCCAAATGATTGTTAGACTAAGTAAGGCACAGACTGACCATTATAAGGGTAAAATGATACCTGGGGTCAAACAGCAAAGTTACCACGGCATCACAACAAAGTCAGTAACGGGTAAATCCTCCTCTGTTTGCCAAACAAGCATTGATCCGACGTGGCATACTCCTAATGAGACGTCTAAGGTCATTTTGGTCCAGATTGTCCCATTCCTGTTGCAACGCAGCAGCAAGTTCTTGGACATTGGCAGGACGTTCTTGACGTTGACGTAACCTCTGTCCAAGCATGTCCCAGACATGCTCGATGGGGGAGAGGTCGGGACTCATTGCTGGACACGGTAATGTGGTGATGTTCTGTTGTTGGCGGTAACCTGTAACGATCCTGGGCCTGTGATATCTTGCGATGTCATCCTGGAAGATGAAACGGCGACCATGACGTCGTGCGAACGGCACAACATGGACTGCCAAGATGTTGTCCCGGTAGTACTGGCCTGTAACACGCCCTGCAACAACATGTAAAGCCGTTCTTCCAGCAACCGTGATGCCTCCCCACACCATAACAGAACCACCCCCAAATCGATCATGTCTGATGACGTTAACGTCTTGGAAGCGCTCGTTTCGACGACGCCACACCCTCCTACGTCTGTCCAAAAAATCAACAGTGAACCTTGACTCATCTGAAAACATCACATTGCTCCAGCGTCGATTATCCCAGTGTTGACGATCCCTACACCAACGACGTCTTGCCTGAATGTGATGATCTCTCAAACAAGGGATCACGCGAGGACGTCGAGCGCGAAGGTGACCCCTATGCAGTCGATTCCGAATCGTCTGGCCACTCACTCTCACACCAGTGTCTGTTTGAAGACGAGCGCTGATCTGATTTGCTGTGATGACACGATTTCTCAAGGCCAAGGTACGGATAAATCGATCCTCGGCTTGAGTTGTCGCCCTTGGTCGACCTGAGCGTGGTCTGTCCTGTACAGATTGTGTATCACGGTATCTGGACCATAGCCTGCTTATGACAGACTGAGAAACATTCATCGTCCGCGCAACAACCGCCTGTGTTGTGCCGATCTGTAGCATGCCAAGGGCACGTAACCTTTCATTTTGGGTAAGCCGACGCATATCAAAATTTGTTTTCTGGTCACTAAAACAATTAAACTGATGTTTCCACCCTGGAATTCAATGCCACAATGACTGTAACATTCAAAGTCAGAGTCGTGCAAATCTTGGGTTGGACCCCCATGATGATCCCAAGCATCACCTGCATTCCATGCGGTAGCTATTGGTGCGTTTGGGCGTCACATGTAACTGGAAATGTTTCTTCTGTTAGGTTCTATAGTGACTTTTTTCGTAGTCATTTGCATATTTTAGTATTATGCCCCCAATATCAAATATCCCTACTTTTTTTGAATAGTATATTATGAACTATACCGCTATCGCTAGGACCAGTATCTTTTGGTCAAGTACACAAACATGGAATACCATTGTTGAGTTGCCCTATTCGCAATCTACTAAATTAGATGTTTTGGTATAGCTGTATGTAATGTTCCGGATAACGAGGCGGTTAACGGTCGGTAGACTGGCTTAGCGCGACATATTTCAAACCAAGGCCACATAATTTAAAAAGCACAATATCTAAGTTCTAGCAGTAAATATGTGATTTATTTACATCGGAACAAAATATAAACACAAAAGGAAGTAAATTACATCGATAAGACAACCATTCCGCCCTCCTGATACGGCATCGGTTAAGCCCGGGTAAGTACATTCGTCGGTCGCCGCTCCTCGCCCCCGCCACTCGTCTCCGTTCGTCTGTCTATTAGCAAACTCCTGGTACATAGCGTCTGGGAATAGGACAAATAGATAAGACTCATGATCATACATGCAATTGTCTATTTACCACGCCATGGTATGCTTACTGACCAGTGCGTATTCCTTTAGTCATGCGGAGCTTGTATACAGATCATATGTAGTTTGTAAATTACTTATGGAATTAATTACACCCATTAAAATTAGATCATAGCCAGTTCGT
This sequence comes from Patella caerulea, assembly GCA_036850965.1. Lineage (NCBI taxonomy): Eukaryota > Metazoa > Mollusca > Gastropoda > Patellidae > Patella > Patella caerulea. The sequence continues at coordinate 56,802,551 of JAZGQO010000006.1, read as the reverse complement.
ACCTTAAAGCGATAATTTCATATTTTCAAAGAAAGTCAAAACATAATTATTTCTATGTATTTTGCTCAATAGGTTGTCAACTCACTATTATACGATCATAGGCATTATTCCCCACACTTAAATATCACTGACATCGGAAATAATAACACAATTACCTCCCTTGTTTTTCTATTGCCCCCATGCAATAGCTATCTTCAAACGTTTGAATTTGAAGTTGAAAATGACATTTTTGCCAATTTCTCTACTGGCAATAGTGAATTATAGGATTATTCTTTAGCAAAGTAGGACTGTATATATAGATACCATCTATTTTAAAGCCTTATTTTAATAACTTTTAAAAATATGAAATTGTAGCTTTAACAGAAGTATATGCACTGTCATATATTATTAAAACCAGCCTAGGTCAATAAGTTGTATTAAATGATCGTTCAATTTGATTAAAGTTATAGACAACTTTGTCACATTATTTCGTAACTATAAACGTGAGAAAGTAAGTTGCTTAAACAGTATTTATTTCGGGGATTTTACACAATATAAAAAGTTTAAATAACAGGATACAAAAACAAGACAAGTACCCGTACCGAAATGAAGTGTTCACTTCCCGTGAAGAGTCCAGTTCTGACACACTTCTAGAAACACTTCCAACGAAGCGTTCAATTCCGAGACACTTCTAGAAACGCTTCCTTTGCAGTGCTATAAAAACTTCATCGAAATGCTAATTTCGTCGTCCCTTCTAAAAGATAGACTGTTTTCAGAGCATTTTATCACTTCTGAAAGATTGCATGCTATCTACACTTCTAAAAAAAACTCTATATTCAACTGCGTCTCATCAACACTTCTATGTACAGTTACTTCTATATACAACTGGGTGTCATTAATACTTCTAAAAGATAGTCTATATACAACTGCGTCTTATCAACACTTCTGAAAGATAGTCGATAATACAACTGCGTGCCATTCACACTTCTTGGAGAAGTGAATATAGATGACCATTTATTCATCTCCACTTCTGAAAGACTGTTAAAAAACGATCACATCGATGATCATTTCATCACCACTTCTTTAAAAAATTCATGAAATAAATGATGAAATAAAATGACGCGGAGTGCGCTCCCAAACTCAGCTCCACTTTTTAACAAAAAAAAGGAATAATATCGGGGAGTCACCGTGTGTTTTTATATATACATTATACCGCCTGAACTGTTTTAAAATCCATATCCATTAGCCTAATCGATTTAAACAAATAACCCTGCCCTCAAAATTAATTGATAGAACAATAGGTTAATTGATGCCGTAAGACAATCACATCATGCAACTTAATCAGAGTGGCACAACTAGAAAATGGTACCACTAGATGTTATAGGCCACCAATATATATATATTTTATGTATTTTACTTTATCCGTTCGAGCCCGAAAAAATCTGGTGGCGCCCTCTTCTCGAACGGTACGCAGAGAGAGAGAGAGAGAGTTTATTCAAATTATTTATTCTTTTGTTTATTCTTTTATGTGTTTTACTTTATCCGTTCGAGCCCGAAAAATCTGGTGGCGCCCTCGTCGAACGGTACGCTTAAGAGAGAGAGAGAGATCAGAGAGAGCCGGGGAGAAATAGGGTTTAACGTACACTCGACACAAACTAGGTGATTTCAGGACTAACATATGGTTTAATTTTATTTCAATAATTCGCTTGCGCCTAGGGGTCTTTAGCAGTGCCGTGGAATCGGAGCACCCGGAGAAAACCCACGAGGTTAATTGGACAAACGGTACCGTACGCTGAATCAACTGACCAAAGTGGTATCGATCGATATTATAGGTTAGTAAAAAAATATATAGGCCTATATTCCTTTATTTATTTTACTTTATAATCTATATATATAAGCCCGAAAATTATGGTAGCCCCTCTTCGCTTGAACTTGAACGGTAGGCCTACACTGAATCAACCAGAAGTGAATGTAGCAATATGGCGTCTGTCTAAAAATAGGGCATTAGTATTAGTGACATTAGCGGGGTTCGCTCTACACGGAGTCCATCGCATATATACTATTCAAAAAAAGTAGGGGATATTTGATTTTGGGGGCATAATACTAAAATATGCAAATAACTACGAAAAAAGTCACTATAGAACCTAACAGAAGAAACATTTCCAGTTACATGTGACGCCCAAACGCATTAATAGCTACCGCATGGAATGCAGGTGATGCTTTGGATCATCATGGTGGTCCAACCCAAGATTTGCACGACTCTGACTTTAAATGTTACAGTCATTGTGGCATTGAATTCCAGGGTGGAAACATCAGTTTAATTGTTTTAGTGACCAGAAAACAAATTTTGATATGCGTCGGCTTACCCAAAATGAAAGGTTACGTGCCCCTGGCATGCTACAGATCGGCAGAACACAGGCGGTTGTGGCGCGTACGATGAATGTTTCTCAGTTTGTCATAAGCAGGCTATGGTCCAGATACCGTTATACACAATCTATACAGGACAGACCACGCTCAGGTCGACCAAGGGCGACAACTCAAGCTCAGGATCGATTTATTCGTACCTTGGCCTGGAGAAATTGTGTCATCACAGCAAATCAGATCAGCGCTCGTCTTCAAACAGACACTGGTGTGAGAGTGAGTGGCCAGACGATTCGGAATCGACTGCATAGGGGTCACCTTCGCACCCGAAGTCCTCGAGTGATCCCTTGTTTGAGAGATCATCACATTCAGGCAAGACGTCGTTGGTGTAAGGATCGTCAACACTGGGATAATCGACGCTGGAGCAATGTGATGTTTTCAGATGAGTCAAGGTTCGCTGTTGATTTTTTGGACAGACGTAGGAGGGTGTGGCGTCGTCGAAACGAGCGCTTCCAAGACGTTAACGTCATCAGACATGATCGATTTGGGGGTGGTTCTGTTATGGTGTGGGGAGGCATCACTGTTGCTGGAAGAACGGCTTTACATGTTGTTGCAGGGCGTGTTACAGGCCAGTACTACCGGGACAACATCTTGGCATTCGCACGTCATGGCCGCCGTTTCATCTTCCAGGATGACAACGCAAGATATCACAGGGCCAGGATCGTTACAGGTTACCTCCAACAACAGAACATCACCACATTACCCTGGCCAGCACTGAGTCCCGACCTCTCCCCCCATCGAGCATGTCTGGGACATGCTTGGACAGAGGTTACGTCAACGTCAACAACGTCCTGCCAATGTCCAAGAACTTGCTGCTGCGTTGCAACAGGAATGGGACAATCTGTACCAAAATGACCTTAGACGTCCCATTAGGAGTATGCCACGTCGGATCAATGCTTGTTTGGCAAACAGAGGAGGATTTATCCGTTACTGACTTTGTTGTGATGCTGTGGTAACTTTGCTGTTTGACCCCGGGTATCATTTTACCCTTATAATGGTCAGTCTGTGCCTTACTTAGTCTAACGATCATTTGGAATAAATCGATGAATGTGAACTTCATTTCATTTTGTCATTTGTTTCTTCGTCAGTTTCATTAGGTGACTTTAATAACACTTAAAAATCAAATATCCCCTACTTTTTTTGAATAGTATACTAGATCAGATATGCAGCTTATTATTGCAATATCCCCCTTTCTGTGTCGGAAAAATTAATCCTGTAGTGATTATTTATACATAATAATTAATCAAATTGGTGGTTATTGGCTGTTACTTCTTGTTTTGTTTTGTTTTGTTTTTTTAAAATGAGGGAATAGAGTTATTTCACATGACGTCACACGCATTGGTCACATTGTCATGGAAAGCTGCGAAAGTCAGTGCTGCGGAACTCGTATTATTTGACTGCCGGTCAAGAAAAGCATGTTCGTTGCTCTTTTCAAATATGTAAATTATTTTCTGGCGCATTTATGTTTATTTAATTTGAGAAACAATCAATGTTTGATTGTACTAAGATATATTTCCATGATTACCGAGAGGTGGCGGTTTGTTGTCCATGCCATAATAAACATGGCGGCGACCTGTAGCCTAAATATAGCTGGCTTGCGGCTGTGGTTTCGAGCCCTGGTGTGATGTGGGCGCCTTCAACCCTCGTGGGTTTCCCCCGGACACTCCGGTTTCCTCCCACTGCTAAAGACCCCTACGAGCAAGCAAATTATTGAAATAAAATTAAAAACCATATGTTAGTCGCGAAATGACCTAGTTTGTGTTGAGTGGACGTTAAACCCCATTTCTCTCTCTCTCTCTCTCTAGGCCAGCCAACACTGGTTAGTGAGCCTTCATCCAGTGGCCTATTTCACAAAATTTTAACTAAGATAAGATCTGAATTTTAGTTATTTGATTGGACAATATTAGATTGATTTTAGTTCTTAGCCAATCAAAATTGAAGTATCCGCTAAAATATGGATTTTATCTTTAGTTAAAATTTCGTGAAACAGGGCCCAGTGCATCAAGCAACTGATATGAAATGGGGTTTGAGTTTAACATCCTACTGTTCTTCTTTTACTGGTTGAATGAAAACAGGAATACCAAATTAAATACGCCATTCAGAGTGATATAAGGGAAATTTTGCCCAGACACATTGAATTCCAACTGCCAAGGGTTCTTTTATGTGCACCTCGTTATGTTTGATCTTTCAAAGATCTACTTTTTACGGAGAACCTTTTTAGGTTACATCATGTCTAAAGAAGGGTCCCACATAAAAAGTTATAAAAGAAAATGTTGAATGCCTTCTTATAATTTGTTAGAACTGATTTAAATCTATTTAAAAAAATAAAATAATGATTTGGATTTGTGTCCGATACACTTAATTTACTTCTTTGGTGCTATAAAATCTGTCATATGTAAATATTTATATGTGCCTTAAATGTAATTGAAGAGTAATTGAAATGTAATTGACCAATACATGATTTGTGGAATGTAATTAATTACATTTCCATTGCTCATTACTTTTGAAATCTTCCATTACTCATTACTTGACCATTACTTAAAAAATGTAATGATTACATTCCATTACCATTACCCATTACCATTACCCCAGCCCGGATACCGTTAACTTAGTTTTCAGTATGAACAACTAGAGGCTGTTTTTTGCCAGACCCTCTGTCCTACGCAACTGTCAATAGTGAATTATTCCTGAAATCCCCAGTAATTTTCTAGGCCAACGGCAGGATCCAACCTGGGATAATTAAAGCATTTATTCGTAACAAAAAAAAAATATTACTCATGCTTTTATTATCAAAAAACGTTAAAAAAAAGCCCCACCCATTACATACGCTACACAGTGTGCAATGAGGCACTATAAGGCGTTATCTTATTTCAAAATCCAACTGTCTAACTTTTACATACACGCCAATGTGCATGTGCGATGTTGTTTTTTTTCCTTGGGCTACCCGCACGACTGACTATACAGCTGTTTTCTCCCGGTCCTCAGGTTTTCTCCCACTGCAAAAGACCCCTACTGGGTGGGTGGTTGATAGCTGAATGGTTGGCATTGTATCATAAGGTCTGTTACTGAGTAAACTGGCATGGTTTCGATGCGGCAGTTACGTGACAAGGAGTAGTAGCCTGTCCAACCTCGTGGGTTTTTCACCGGGTCATCCGGTTTCCTCCCACTGCTAAAGACCCCTACATGCATGCGCAAATTTTAGAAATAGAATTGAGCCATGTTTTACTCTCGAAAAGACATTAAGTAGGTCTATATCCTATGTTAAAATTGCGAGAATCTGTCATTTAAAAAAACAAAAACAACAGTAGGCCCAAGAACTATATCATATTTTCAATGACATTGAAATTTCAAAAACTACAATTCATGAAAAGTTAAAAATATTGAAAAACAATGTTTGATACGATGATAAGCATTTGCTTTGGAAGAATAGGCTACCGGAACTATTAATATAGGTTTCCTGGATGGCTGAAGCGGGCCCGTAGCCAGCTTATAAATTTTTTTTTTTTTTTTTTTTGGGGGGGGGGGGGAGGGGGACTACAGCATGTTTTGGAGGGACTGAAGATGTGACCGGCTAAGAACACTCCTACGAAATCATCATTTTTGGCGAAATATTTCCGGGACCGGGACCGGGCTGAATATTTAGCAGGTGTGCGCTTTATCATAAGGCCTGTCTTTGAGTCGAATGCCTGGTTGTACATGACAAGGAGAAGGGTCGCTTGGCAACCTGTAGGACCGGGCTGAATATTTAGCAGGTGTGCGCTATATCATAAGGCCTGTCATTGAGTCGAATGCCTGGTTGTACATGGCAAGGAGCAGGGTCGCTTGGCAACCTGTGGGTTTTCTCTGGATCATCCCACTGCTAAAGACCCCTATGCCCAAGCAAATTATTGAAATAAAATTTAAAAACATATGTTAGTCCTGAAATGACCTAGTTTATAAATAATTGTGTCGAGTGGGTGTTAAAGCCCCATTTCTCTCTCACACTATTAATACAGGGTCAGTCAGAATTCTGTTTAAAAATGTGCTTTAAAGTTGTTTTTTAAATGAATATAGAGATGTACAACGTACATCATAAACTAAATTTGTAATTGTAGGTCAATATAGCTGTAAAACAGTTTCTTTCACGACAAACAAAAGTGTTCAATAAGGATGTAATTTTCAGGACAGTTATTTCACGACAAACAAACTTTAACTTTAAAAGTCTAATACTAATAGGAAAGCAGGAATTTTGTATATTTATTGTATCATTATTTCATTGGGACAGTTATTACTGTGATTTTGACCTACATTCTGGCCAACTAGATAGATGCGACATGGATTGACGGAAATAACGGAAAACAATGTTTTCTTTCATAATTCAAAATTTGTTTAGGAAATAAATTTATAACCAAACACAAACAAAAGAATGTCTGTTAATAAAAATTTTAAATTTCTGTTTTTTTTTCTATTTTACTCGTATTTTCTAAAGATCCCTCGGATTGATCAACAAGTGAAATTTAATCCAAACATAGCCTTCGTCTCAAGTTATGCCGCCATGTTTTTACTTTCGTGGTTCAAACAATTTAAAAGGTAAGTTATTCAATTGTAATATATCTGAAAGTTTTATGACCATTTTTTTCATATAGCTAGACTTTTTAATGATTAGTTACAACTATCAGTAACAAAATGTCTAAGTTGGTGAAAATTGCGGAAAAATAAGTTTAGCCTGTGAATTGTCGCACTCAATTTCACATTAAGGAATAGTTCAGCTCTGAACGTCGATCTCATTAGTGTAATGAGACCGACGTTCAGAGCTGAACTAATTAAGGAAGGGCCCCTTTCATTGATTGATGAAGTAAAATTAAAATGTACACTGCTATGAGGTCGCTTATGTTACCTGTTTATAATTTGACCAAGAAAATTATTCAGGTTAATTTGAACTAGATCTATTCATCATGATCATGGCTTATTATTATCAATACCATTGCCGGCATTGGTGACTGCATTGTCTGATTGTCATTGTACCTAATATAGTTAGTAGGCTATACTCTATTATACATGTAGTATTACTACTAAGCTAATTAGTATAGCTCAATATAAAAATTATGATTAACATGAACAACCTGTTTTAATTTCGGGTGCATTCTTATTTTCACTGCAGATGATTTTTCGTCTTTATTATTTATTTCCAGACCTTGTAAATTAATAGTTCACCAGTGCTGGTAGAGGTATGTGAATAAAATGTGTAGACTAGATGGTAAATTGAAGTAAACTTATTCTGTCACAGTCCATGTCTGATGATCTTAAATCGGTTAGTTCAATGGTTCTTGAGTTTGATACATGGTTGGACGACCTGTTGTTCAGATATCTTGTCAGAAAAAGTCATTGCCAGTTGCTCTCAATATGAAGGAGAAAGTTCATCTCGATTTTCTCCTTGTCAATGTCAGTGATGCAGAACGGAGGGCCCGACAAGGACAGCTGTCGTTTGTATGATACGAAAAACCGAAGTCCCATGTACACATTGATGTGCACGTAAAAGATCCCTTGGCAGTTGGAAGTCGACATAAGAGTAGGCCGCTCAACATGGCCCGGGCAAAATTTCCCTCATAGCACACTGTATGCTAGTCTTCCATTAGCCAGACTAGGTGCAGAAGAGTAGGACTTTAAACCCCATTTCATTTCAGCTCTCAACATATTAAATAATTTCTCGTGTGGAAATAACATTCAATCCACCCTCGCCACTGTTACAGTTCAGAGTTCGATCCTGGTATTACTAAGTAAATTCCTCAGAACTTCCTGGCATTATTTCTCCTTGTCAGATTCAGAAATGTAGGTTTATCCCCAAAAGATCTCGGCTGCTTTCGATATTGGTATGTATCGGATCGAAACCTCGTGGATTAGGCCCCTGGTTGTACGAAAAATAACGTTTTCAGCTACCGTTACATGGTAATGAAGGTTGAGTTCGAATTTCGTGAAAATCGGACCAAAATTGACAGACAAAATGGCTGCCGTTAGGACGCGAATAGTGTGAAAATATGTTATATCAAGGTTGTGGACTCTCTGCAGGTCACAATTTTTATCCAATTTTGACAAAACTTGAAATATAGGTTTATCCCCATAAGATCACGACTGCTTTCGATATTGGCATGTATCGGATCAAAACTTCATGGATTATGACCCCTAATTGTATGAAAAATCATGTTTTTAGCTCGTGGACCCTATAGAGGTCACAATTTTGAACCGATTTTGATGAAACTTGACATGTATGTTAATAACCCAAAGATCTTGGTTCCTTTCGATATTTTTGCCCATCGGGATAATGGCCTCTGATTGTCCGAAAAATCGCCCTTTTTAGCTTATGGTCCCTGATCTGGAGGTCAAAATTATTATCTGAATTTAAAAATCTTTTGATTATATCACCGTTACCTGGTAATTTAGCATGAGGCAGAACTTTCTAAAAACCAAACAAATTCTAATGATTTTCTGATAATAATTTAATATGCGACAACTCTTGTTGACTGCCCGGACCATTTAGCTGCTGTGTGTGAGTAAGTTTCGTTGCCTGGCAACCTATGTTTTCAGAAATAATCCAGTTTTAAAGTAAAGAATTCCAAGATGGTATGACATGATGCGAAACACTCATGTGTAGGTAATATATTTAAAATAGCATTATGCAAGAGCAAACTCTGCTTATTACAGGTCTTTCTTTGGGCCTAAAATGTTATGTAAATAATCAATTAGACATTAATTAACATATCCAGACCATAATAAACTCTTGATGTCTAGGCTAGCCTTCGATGTTGGCGGATTAAAATCATATATGCCGCTTAATGGCCGTTGATAATTAAACCAATCAAGTGGATAATCGAGACTATGCTGTTTATATTAATGATTTGAGTAATGATGACCGAGGCTATGTGAATATTTCAAACGCTTTTTTCTCGGCTAATAGTGGATCAATTTGACTGAATTTTTTTAATTTTCAGCTAATTCTAATAATTACTGTCAAGAGTTATTTCCCATGATCACTTTGAAAAATCATTTGTAATGCTGTAGGGTCAAACTTATTATCCAATTGACTTCAGATTTTGATACACAGAGTTTAAGGTCTTGATATGAACAAGTATATTGATTTTCAATGAATTTTGATAACTGAACAGCTAAATCCATGATTTTAAATGTTTTATATACTAAGTGTTAACATTAGGCAGAACTTTATAAAAACCAAACAAATTCTAATGATTTTTTTCTGATAATTACTTTATAAGTTCTTAATCTAATGTTTCCTTACCAAAAATTGTAAGAATATGCTACAACTCTTGTTGTCTGCCCGAACGATTTAGTTGCTGTGGGCGTATGGTTCGTTGCCTGGCAACCTATCTTTTAGCTTGTTCTCTGTCCACCTCTTACAAAGTGTGAGTGTACCTTGCATGGCATCCGCTTGTTTTTACAGAAATCTGAGTGTGGTGGATAGCCGAATTGTTAGCGTGTGCATCTTGCATCATAAGGTCTGCAATTGACGCTACGACATGGTTTTGATTCTCTGGTTGTGCGTAACAAGAAGTAGGGTCGCCTGTCCATTTACTTCAGGTCCCCCCGCCGAATGCTTAGCGTTTGCGTCTTGCATCATAAGGTCTGTCATTGACACAACGATGTGGGTTTGATTCCCCGGTTGTACCTGACAAGGAGTTAGGTTGCCTGTCCAACCTTATGATTTTACTTCAGGTCTCCTAGTTTTCTCCCACTGCTAAAGACCCCGAAGTGCAAGCAAATTATTGAAATAAAAATAGAACCATGTTAGTCTCCAAATGACCTATTTTGTATTGAGTGGATGTTAAACCCCATATCCTGACTTGTCATACTTTTATTGGAAATAACCACCCTATAATAATTACTTTTTTCAGAATGCATCTTAAACTAAATATTCTTTTTGGTTTTAATTTCAGGTTAATCAAACCAGAATACCATCCCAGCGTGTATGAATGTGACAAAAGAAGATGTGGAGGTAATCGATAGCAACATTGAATATCCTCTTGAATTATTCATCTGTGGGTTGAATATAGTGTTTTAAAGATGCAAGAAAAGGCCTGAAATGTGTAAACTGTACAGGTTTATAACTGCCCTTTTTTAAGCTCCCACTTTTACATATCGGTCCAGATATACATCTGTTGAGATTTGTTTGTGGACAACTCTACTGGTCACAATTTACAATGTAAATTGATTTTGAACATGTTCAACTGTGACCTCATGGGTTATTGCCCCTTATTGTGAAAAACTTCTGTTATGCCCCATAGCAAAAAACTGAATTCCATAGAGGTCCCAGTTCTTAATAGATCCTTTACAGATTTGTGAAGCATTGGGTTCATGAAATCACAAACCTCATCGATATGCAGCAATTCGAAAATGACCTCCTTTTTGAAAAAAAGCTTGTGAATGTGATGAGACGTCAGTTTTTCATTTGGAGTGAGCATTGGGGCTATGAGAGGACAAATCCTATACATGTAAATTTCAGCCATTCAGACTGAACCCTCTTTTTCGCAAAACTTGTGAAATCGATAAAGACTACACTTTATTAACAGATTTGTTTATAATTCTATATGAAACATTGGGACAATGAGTGGATGGGCCCTATTGATATTCCCTGATCTCTTTTGCAAAATGTTAAGTGTATCGTAGATGGCAACCACTTGTTAATTGTATCAATTGTATTTTAATATTTTGAAAACAGTAATAAATAATCAATATCAAAGTGTTATTTTGTTTCATGTTTGCTACTTTTCAGCATAACTGGATACATCAGTGTGCTATGATAGAAATTTAGTCCAGATATGACTTTTCTGAATTTTTTTCTTTGAATGTACAATTTATGCATGGCGCTTTGTCCTTTGCCAGGCCTTAGATCCACTGATTAGGCAAATGGTGCAGACAATCAGTCTTGAACGACACTGGAATGAAATACCTGATCCCCCCACCTGTTCGAAGTGATAACAATGTATAAACATCCAGCAAAAGTGGGACACCCATAAGCACTGGGTAGAAGTGCGAGAGACACCCGTTAAGCACTGAGTTGAAGTGAGCAATACACCCGACAAGCACGGAGCTGAAGTGAGAAAAACACTTAAGAAGCACTGGTTGAAAGTAAGCAATGAACTCGATAAGCAATGGTTGGAAGTGAGTAATACACTCAATAAGCATTGGTTTGAAGTGAGCAATACACTCAATGAACACTTGTTTGAAGCGAACAACACACATCATAAGCACTGGGTTGAAGTGAACAAAACACCCGATAAACACCGGACCAAAGTGAGCGAAACACTCAATACGCACACCGCCGAAGTGAGAAAAACGCCTTATAAGCACCCGGTAAATACTGGGTGGAAGTGAGAAAAGCACCTGATAAACCCTCGATGAGCATTTTTGTGAAGTGAGAAAAACACTCCATAAGCACCCGGTTGAAGTGAACACTTTGTGGAAGCCTTATTTGGTATGGTGTCATCCTCGCTTCAACATCATTTCTGCCTTCTTAATTTCATTAAAAATTTGAAGTGGTGTTATGGAAGCGTTGTAGAAATTAAGTTTTCACTTCGAGTACGTCTCCGTCATGTGTCATCCACGCTTCTTATGCGTGGCGTCATCGCTTCATTTGCGTGAGGGTAGGTTTATATTCATTTGCTTCCAACTGGTTTAGGTGTATAATATTTGTACAATGTTGAATTATACATGATACAGATAAAAAATAATTACATTATTTTAGTTATGATACAAATAAGCAGGTAAATGATTTTGAATAAATCTGAAAGTTAATGCAGTAAATCGGATCATAATCCACCAAAGATCGCAGGCTAGCGATGCCATGAAGAGTTGATTATGGTCTGGATATGTTAATTATTGTCTAATTAATAATTTAGAAAACATTTCAGGTCTAAAGAAAGACCTACAATAAGCAGATTTAGCTCTTGCACAATATATGTTTAACGTGCCAATGTTCTCAAGACAACGTGATAAATCTGGGTTGTTCAAATTTCCTTTGTTCAGAGGCGGATCCAGGATTTCCAGAAAGAGGGGGCGTGCCGCACCCACTTGGGTGTGCGAAGCCCGGAACAGTGATTTTTGCGTGGATAAAATGCCCACAAGGACTAATTTCATACTAATCCTGTAAATTAGGATTACCAACCAAAACTATTTTTGTTCTCCTTTCTCGCGAGAATATATGGAGCTAAAAATTCTTCGCCACCTCAAAAAATAGAGGGGGCGTGCGCCGGGTGCGCCCCCCTCTGGATCCGCGCCTGTTGTTTTTGATGAAATCAGCATCGATTTTACCGTCCCATCGTTTTTACAGCATTTAGCAACCAAGTGAACATCATTTTGGAGAGTATTGGTGATGGGTGTGATATCTTTGTTTGTGAACAATGCAGAGCACTGTCATCAGCAAACACATCTGAATGACCTTATCTAATATGGAGTAGAAAATCAATTATGAAAATTTGAAAAAGGAGAAGGACTTAGATTAGATTGATACTGTAGCGCATTAATGATTTGATGGAAACCCATATTGGTACGCATACAGAACAATCTGCTTTAAACACTGACCCATCTCGTTTCTTTATTATCGTTTAATTTCGTTTTCCTTGTCCTTACCATACTAGGAATTGAACAAGTTGTTATCACTAACATGTTCTGGATGAAGCAAAGGAACATCTTTTAAGAAATGAAATACAAATATTAATGATATAAGTCGAACTACTGAATATTGTATACACTGACAATCCTAAAATTTTGGATAATAATAATAATAATAATAACTTTATTTAAGAAGGGTAAAGGATTAGGCTGTAGAAGCCTTTCTACCATCCTGCCCTTCGTGAAAACAAATATAATACAAAAGATGATAGCAAAACAAATCAGTGGCTTTGTTATTAGTTAAACTCAGTAGTGGGTTTAATAATTCTGTGGTAGCAATACAGTTAAACGGGTATCATATGCATTAGCTAAATCGGTCTGTTGCTGGACTTTATTGAAATGAGCGAAACATACTACAGATTTTGATAATACAATTTAATATAATAATAAATTCTTAATATAGCGCATTCTACAAACATAACATAAAATATAATACAAAAAATGCATGGCAAAGTCTCAATGCGCTTTACAGAAATATGGGTAATAAAAATAAATTATGATTTTAAAAATGAACTATAATATTATGGTTAATATGCCAAGTTATAGGCCAATAAAATAATCACAACTTTAAAATAATCCCTAATTTTCAGCAAACAAGACACAGTGCAAACCACTAGGCAACCATCTTGAAATAGAATTAGAAATATATACATTATTTACACAAATCGTTCAGTAAATGGACATGAATATAGTTAACTAACCACAAAACGATTTGTTTGTAAACTTCTTTTTGATTGGTTCGCTACAATCAAGACGAGGGCAGATAATTTGAAATCAGGGAAACCCCAGGGATTAATCCAGGATACAGTAACGAACAATAGGGCGTTAAACTCAATTTCATTTCTTAATTAGTTGGCATCTAAAATATTATGTATTCACATTAGGTATAAATAATGTATTATAAAGTGTATTAATTGCTAGAATCGTTAAAGTAATATTAATACTTAGATATTGATATGATTAAAGTTTGATTGGGCCATTTAGCCCACTATGAATCTCTCGAAAAGTACACTATTTGGAAGGGTGGGTCTCGAATAGGAATATCGGTCTAAATAGTTAAACATGCATTATGCAAGTGCTAAATCTGTCTATTGCAGGTCTGTATTTCGGTCTGGAATGCTATTTAAAGTATTAATTAGACATTAATTCACTTATCCAGACCATAATGAACTCTCGATGTCATCGCTAGCCTACGATATTTACTGGATAAGGATCCGATTTGTTGCTCAACTTTCATTTATGATTTAATCATGAAATGGATGGTCGTCACTATGTTTTTTATCGTACAAACTTTAGTAATGAAGGCCGAGGCTATGCGGAACTTCCACTCGCTTAATTCTCGGTTCATAGTGGATCAATTTGACTGCAATTTTCAGGCAAATTCCCTTTACATTATCTATTTTTTAACTATCATAGTGAAAACTGTCAGCTCTTTATCTAATCTCCCATAATGTATCTTTAAATCCCATTTGGTATTTATAATTGATAGATATATGTAAAATCTGATTGCATCCAAGTAAGGGGGTTATCTAGCGTTAGTATTCGATTTTGTTTCCTTAATTAAATGTGAAATAACCAACCAGAGTATACATTAACGTTACAGATTCAGTATGGGGGATTAGATACAGCGCAGTTCTTGCTAGAATAGTTAAAAATAGAAAATGTAAACGGTATATACTGAAAACTTTAGTTAAATTATTTCATTCGGAAACCACATTGTAGTCTCGATTGTCATTGTTACTACGGTAACGATAATAAAAAAGTCTCGATTATCCATATTTCAATGGGCATTGAACAGAAGACTGGATTCAAATCTAATGAAAATCTAACACATAAGATGGCATCGAGAGTTGAGTATGGTCTTGTCAGGTTATTTAAAGTTCCAATAGCATTTTTTTAAGTTATATTTTTAAAATTTATTAAAATAAAGCACTAAAAAAGATTGAACCTATAAACAGTCCCACCTTGTTAAAGAATAATCCTATTAATCCTATAATTCACTATTGCCAGTTGAGAAATTGGCAAAAATATCATTTTCAACTTCAAATTCAAACGTTTGAAGATGGCTGTCCATGGAGAAGAATGGGAAAACAAGGGAGGTAATTGAGTAACTATTTCCTCAATCAACCAGTGTCACCCTTTCTAACCCCCAAAAAAATTTGTCCATGATCTCATAATAGTGAGTTGACAACCTTTTGAGCAAAAAACATAGAAATAATTATATTTTGACTTTCTTAGAAAAAGTGAAATTGGAACTTTAATAGAGATTTAGCTCTTTCATCATAATGTATTTTTATTTAAGCCGTGGGACATTTGATAACTTCAGAAACTTCGTATTTGTTTACCTGGTTGCCATAAATATCACATTGTTGTTCCAATTGAAAGAGTGATGAAAAAAAAAATACTCCAAAGAGAATCTTTGACAAAAGATTCCTACTTAAACAATACATATGACAATGTTTACTATGTCTCATTGTAATCATAACATTGTGTTAATATTTTAATTATTTAGAAACTAAACAAAACAATAAATTTTGAAGAATATAATCAGAAGGCGTTACTTCTATGATAGTATATACGAATTTTGAATAAATACATTTTTTTAATTCAGAAGGCGTTACTTAGTGTTTTTATCATTAAAGGGAATATAGCCTGGAATAACTGTAGTCAAGACGACACAGCTAAGCTTGAAAAGCCACACTAGGATGCATCGCGTACTATTACAGGCCTTGTTAGGGCATATCACACAAACAACTCTATACCAATTCTGGCGTAAGGTCGCCTGTCCAACCTCGTGGGTTTTCTCTGGGTCGCCGGTTTCCTTCCGAATTATTGAAATAAAATTAAACCATATGTTAGTCCCGAAATGGCCTAGTTTGTGTCGAGTGGAGGTTTATCTTATTGCGAGTACAGCATAGGCAAGGATAGTACAATATAGAAACATTTATATTTTCATAAAAAATACTGTGACCACCAGTATGGTAGCACGACATTTCGGACTCTATACAAACGACTGCCGGTTATTGCCGCTTCCATACGTGCTAGGCAGTAGTATTCTACGCATCCCGGCTTTAATTTTTTTGGATCACTTGTACAGTGCCACTTAAACTGTCCTAAATTTGGGGCTTGTGTGTTGGTGTCTTGCAGTGGTCATTCACGATTTTTGTGGTGGTACTATCCAACTTCAACCCAGTTTTAGATGGTACAGATTTCAGCTTACTACCTGATGATACCCGATTTCCACGCTTTGCTACCATTTAGGATAAAAATGGTACACTTTTCAGCTAAGTAGAAACTTTCTCTCTATATGGCCTTCTGGAAGCTTATCGAATCTTGCAAATTCTTACATCCTTACATTAAACGAACACAACGTAAAAATACTGAGAGACTCTAACATTGGTGTCCTGTAAAAACAATGATTGAGGCTTAAATTGTTATAATTTTTAAATCAATATGAATATTCACCAAAAAGTATGATAAACTAAAACTGCAGATGTATGTAAACAAATTATTCCGGCTGGCCCAAATTAATTATTAGCCCTTTACCATTGCAGTCAGTGGGGTGCAAACGATAAAATGTAAAGATATTGGGAATTCTTCTTTTTCCTATATTTATTTCTGGCTAAACATTAGAATTGTTATTGTTATTTATCTTATATATAGCGCCTCATTATATCCGGTGGTTTTCTAAGCGATTTTGTAATACTAAATAAACAGTTGTGTTTTGACTTCAAGTCAAATTTACCCGTCTTCATTAGCTCAGATTGGGAGCAGAACATTCGGACTTTAAACCCCATTCCATTTCATTTCAGTTCAAATTAAACAAAGTTGAACTTTCGCTAATTGTTTTTGGTAGCTTATTCCACATATGGGCACCATTGATAGGGAACGATAACGTTCCTCCGTGTCTCTTGTAAGTGGTATCTGTGGGCGAACGAAGATTTGTTTTTTTCTCTGTTTTATTGTGAATAATTGTTCCACGTAGGAGGGAGAAGAAGTATCCGAGAACAAAGCTTTATACACATTTGATGGCACTTTAAAGTCTATCCGCGCTTTCTCGGGCAGCCAATTGAAACTTTGTTACATGATCTCTAGAGGATGACTTGACAACTAGTCGAGCACAGTTATTTCGTACAACTTAGCCGACATCGACCATTGCCATTATTTATAGTTTTTATACGCCCACATTTTCATGTGGACGTATTATGTCGTCGCCCCTGTCCGTCCGGACGTCCGTTCGTCCACAATTTGTTTGTGGACTCTCTACAGGTCACAATTCTTATCCGATTTTGATGAAACTTGAAATATAGGTTTATTTCAAAAAGGTCTCGGCTGCTTTCGATATTGGCATGTATCGGATCAAAACTTCATGGATTATGGCCCCAGATTGTACGAAAAATCATGTTTTTAGCTTGTGGACCGTATAGAGATCACAATTTTGAACCGATTTTGATGAAACTTGACATGCATGTTTGTAACAAAAAGATCTTGCTTCCTTTCGATATTTGCGGCTATCGGAATGTAATTTCCTGAATTATGGCCCCTGATTGTCCGAAAAATCACCCTTTTTAGCTTGTGGTCCCTCTGGAGTTCACAATTATTCTTTGATTTAAAAAACCGTTTGATTATATCACCGTTACACCCTAAGGAAGGTTGAGTTCGAATTTCGGGAAAATCGGACCAAAATTGACCGACAAAATGGCCGCCGTTGGTACGCGAATACTGTTAAAAAATGGTATATCAAGGTTGTGGACCCTGTGGAGGTCACAATTTTAACTCGATTTTGATGAAACTTGAAATTCATGGTTATAACCCAAAGATCTTGGTTCCTTTCGATATTTGCGCATATTGGATCGTAATTTCCTGAATTATCGCCCCTGATTATACGCAAAATCGCCTTTTTATACGCCCACATTTTCATGTGGACGTATTATGTCGTCGCCCCTGTCCGTCCGGACGTCCGTCCGTCCGTCCGTCCGGACGTCCGTTCGTCCACAATTTGTTTGTGGACTCTCTACAGGTCACAATTCTTATCCGATTTTGACGAAACTTGAAATATAGGTTTATCCCCATAAGATCTCGGTTCCTTTCGATATTGGCATGTATCGGATAAGAACTTCATGGATTATGGCCCCTGATTGTACGAAGTATCATGTTTTTAGCTTGTGGACACTATAGAGGTCACAATTTTGAACCGATTGTGATGGAACTTGACATGCATGTCTATAACCCCAAAATCTTGGTTCCTTTCGATATTTGCGCCCATCGGATCGTAACTTCCTGAATTATGGCCCCTGATTGTCCGAAAAATCGCCCATTTTAGCTTGTGGTCCCTCTGGAAGTCAAAATTTAAAAAACCGTTTGATATATCACCGTTACATGGTAATGAGGGTTGAGTTCAAATTTCGTGAAAATCGGACCAAAATTGACAAACAAAATGGCCGCCGTTTGTACGCGAATAGTGTGAAAATATGTTATATCAAGGTTGTGGACCCTATCGAGGTCACAATATTGAACCGATTTTGATGAAACTTGACATGTATGTTTATAACCCAAAGATCTTGGTTCCTTTCGATATTTGCACCAATCGGATCGTAACTTCCTGAATTATGGCCCCTGATTGTCCGAAAAATTGCCCTTTTTAGCTTGTGGTCCCTCTGGAGGTCAAAATTATTATCCGATGTAAACGTTTGATTATAACACCGTTACATGGTAATGAAGGCTGAGTTCAAATTTCGTGAAAATCGAACCAAAATTGACGGAGAAAATGGCCGCCGTTTGTACGCGAATAGTGTGAAAATATGTTATATCAAGGTTGTGGACAGTATAGAGGTCACAATTTTGAACCGATTTTGATGAAACTTGACATGCATGTTTATAACCCAAAGATCTTGGTTCCTTTCGATATTTGCGCTCATTGATTCGTAACTTCCTGAATTATGGCCCCTGATTGTACTTTGTTTTAGCTTGTGGTCCCTCTGGAGGTCACAATCATTATCGGATTTAAAAAAACGTTTGATTATATTACCGTTACACCGTAAGGAAGGTTGAGTTCGAATTTCGGGAAAATCGGACCAAAATTGCCATACAAAATGGCCGCCGTTTGTACGCGAATACTGTTAAAAAATGGTATATCAAGGTTGTGGACCCTGTAAAGGTCACAATTTTAACTCGATTTTGATGAAACTTGAAATTCGTGGTAATAACCCAAAGATCTTGGTTCTTTTCGATATTTGCGCATATCGGATCGTAACTTCCTGAATTATGGCTCCTGGTCATACGCAAAATTACCCTTTCTTTAGCTTGTGGTCCCTCTGGAGGTCACAATTATTATCCGATTTAAAAAAACGTTTGATTATATCGCCGTTACACCGTAAGGAAGGTTGAGTTTGGATTTCGGGAAAATCGGACCAAAATTGACAGACAAAATGGCCGCCGTTTTAACGCAAATACTGTTAATATAATGGTATATCATGGTTGTGGACCCTGTATAGGTCACAATTTTAATTCGATTTTGATGAGGAAGGTTGAGTTCTAATTTCGTGAAAATCGTACCAAAATTGTCGGACGAAATGGTCGCCGTTTGTACGCGAATAGTGTAAAAATATGGTATATCATGGTTGTGGACTCTCTACAGGTCACAATTCTTATGCGATTTTCAATAAATTGTCAGTAAAAATGGTCACTTCATGATCCCTGCATTGGTCGTGTCAGGGGTCGTACAAGCGGTTTTTGACCTATGACCTTTCTATGACCGTTCCGTGCATGACACGCCAAGAAGTGGCCGTACCAGGCTAATCCATCACTTGAACCAAAACGCTAATAATTTATCAAGGCCTTCACGTAATAAATCCTGCATCCAATAAACTGATCTCTGTTATCACTAATGGTGTTACATCAGTCGCTATTAATTATAGTTAAAACTATAACGTACAATAAATGAAATGAAATGGGGTGTAACGTCTTGGGCTAAATGAAGACGCGCATACGCCATACAGTGTGCTATGAGGGAAATTTTGCCCGGGCAGCGGCGCTACGGCCTACTCTTATATTGAATTCCAACTGTCAAGGGGTATTTTACGTGCACGTATTTTGTATCATATCCACAACTACACAGCTGTCCTTGTCGGGCCCTCCGTCCTGCATCACTGACAAGGGGGAACCACGCCGGAAAATCTGAATGAGCTTTCTCGGTCAATGCAGGGATGAAACACCGGACCTCCAGGCCAGCGAGTCAGTGCCTTACCCACTTAGCCACCGAGATCCCCATGTACAATAAACAACAATAATCGGTAGTACATCAATAAATTGTCAGTAAAAATGGTCACTTCATGATCCCTGCATTGTCAATACAAATGGTCACTTGATATGACTTGTATAAGACGAGTTATTTGCCGATCAACTTTACTATCGATTTATATATTGTTAGATATGTCACTACATGTCACTACATAACTTGTAAAAGACGAGTCATTTACCGATCAACTTTACTATCGATTTATATATATTGTTAAGTATAATAACATGAAGCTATTATGGATGACAATCACTGGGTTTATTGGCTGTAACGTTTCAACTGAGGGTCTGACAAGGTCGGCTGTATAGTCGTTCGGGTGGGACTAAAAACGAGGTCCTCTGTACACATTGGCACGCACGTAAAAGGTCCTTTGGCAGTTGGAATTCGATAAAAAAAAGAGTAGGCCATAGTGCCGGGAAAAATTCATCATATTGCACACTGTATGGTCCACTCGGAGCAGAACAGTAGGACGTTAAAACCAATTTCATTTACCACATTCCAATACGGTTACTCTCATCGTTATCGAGCAATGCCATAATCCAACAAATGCAATTAATGTACAAAAGGTTATACACAAACGGTTAACAATAAATGGGGTTCGACGCCCCTACTCTTCTGAACCTAATCATGGGCTAACGGAAGACTGGCATACGCCATGCAGTGTGCTATGAGGGAAATTTTACCCGGGTCCTCCGTTCTGCATCACTGACAAGAAGAAACCATGCCGGAAAATCGAGACGAACTTTCACGGACAATGCAGGGATTGAACACCCGACCTCCAGGCTAACGAGCCAGCGTCTTACCCACTTAGCTACGTGATCCCCCGGTTAACAATATAAAGCAATTTAAAGACAATGCGACGTGGTGTTGAGAAGTTGTCCAACTTCATATCTAAAATGTTTTATAAGTTATTTCTTTTTCTATTTATCATTTTTTTTTTTCAATAAATGTCTCATCGATTTATCAATTTTTAAGACATGTTAACTGAGCGTGATTATTGAAGTGTTTGGTTAATTGGAAAATACAATCCTTAAATCAATTACATACGACACGCCTTTATGCTCTCTGTGAACATGCACTACAAGATATAGTGGTAGAGCAAGGCTATACCGACGACTAAATGTCACATCGCCTTTCTTTTTTCTGCTTCACCTCGCCCTGGGAATCACTTACCAGTATTATAGACATACGAGAACCTCATACTTTTACAATCTTTAAGTCACAACCAAAAACTCATTTGTTTAAACGCTATTATCCGGATTAAAAACAGATTTTTTATGCGTGTTTTATTGACGAGGGCCTCCTTCAATGTTGCGCTTTGAGCGCATCACAAAACTACATTATTATTATTTTCATTATAAGAGTCAGTATCATTCGGTTGCCGATAAACGTCTTTATCACCCAATAACACATTTGACAGTAGATATCGCTTGTATGATAAATTACATAATCTACTGCGATAACTCCTTTACATGAATTTGATTGGCCAATCAAAAAGGAACTACTTTCTTTTATTTTAAAAAAAACACTTATTTTAAATATAAAGTGGCTCTTTCTTTTGTTAAAAAGAAACAGTTTTAATTTAATTGACCTTGAAGGAAATACTGCGTCAAAATATAGGACTTTGCAATAGCTAAACTGCTGTCAAAAAACTGATGTATCACTACGCTGTAGATTCAGTGAAAGTGAAATCTATACCAAAGAATTATATTTATGTATTTGTGCATGTAAGAAAGGATTGGGTGATAAATAAAATCTCCAACTCGTGTTTTTTGATATCAAAAAATATCAACATTCGTTGATAAAGTAAAAAAAAAAAACTCGGCAGAGCCTCGTTTTTTTTCACTTTATCAACTTGTGTTGATATTTTTTGATATCAAAAAACACTCGTAGGAGATTCTCTATTTATTAGTAGCAGTAAACAGGAGGACCTCGAGAAAAGCCGTCAGATTGGACATGTATACTCCTTGACAGGTATACGTGTAAGATCGAAAACAAGTCGCAGATCTTACGATCTAAAACAGACACCTAATTCTCGAGGGATATTAAAGATATTTGATTTGTGTCTATAGTATTTTCATTGATTGCATTAAAAGGACAGATTTTCATTATCTCCCAAGCATGGCCTCGGACTACGGATCCAGGAATTTTTTTGAGGGTGGTGACAACCCCATGTTTTGTCTCGCCGACGGCGGTTTACGGAGCTAATTTCTGCCGCTAGTAACATAGATGCTGATTGTGTGTCTGATAAGATGCGCACCGTGTGCTATATCATATATATACGACCATGCGTGCATGTCCCGGTGGAAGCTTGCAGGACCCGGGATTCCTATACACCGGTGGGGAGGGGTGAGTAGTCACCTTAGTCACACCCCCACCCGGGTCCGCCCCTGAGATCATAGAAACTTATTTTTTAGTGCACATTTCTTCTGAAGTTTATCGACGTTGTTGTCTAGACCGTCCTTATAAACCATTGTTACACGTTATTCGATTAACAAATTAAAGTATCGGGATGCTTTGTTTAATTTTTCTTCATACATCATTGATGTACACTGATTGTTCGATAATTGATCAACGTATTGAATATATATATATATAGTAGAATAGTTAATTAAAGCTGCTCTTTGGTAATATATAATTGAAATTAAAGATGGTAAAATATAACTACATTTTTATGCTAACGTTTTCACTGCGATAGCGGCCCATCAAGAGATGCTAACAGGAGAGCATTGAGTCTGGATCAAAGCGTCTTAAGACTACCCAAAGTTCCTGTAAACTCTGATAAAAGGAACGTTGCTTTAGTTACTACATTCAATCCGTCCCTAGAAAATAGGAAATCTATCATTGAAAATTATATCCATATTATTAAAAATAGCCAAACAATGCATAAAATATTGAGAAAAACGAATATAATCAACAGTCTTAAGCAACCTTCCAATCTAGCTAGGATTATAACATCTTCTAAATATGATTCAGTCGCTTCAACTCCATTAGTTTCGAAATGCAGTAGTTCAAAGTGTAAAACCTGTGACATTACCATTGAGGGATCATCCATAACAATTAATGATGAGAATACATTTTATATCAAACAGGCAATGAATTGCCAATCAAACTATGTAATTTACCTTATAACGTGTCCGGGATGCAAGGGGAAGTATATAGGAAAGACCCAAATGATGCTTAGGCTGAGAATGAACCTTCATCGACAGCACATACTTCAACCAAAATATAGGATGATCCCGCTCATTGAGCAACTTGAAGTATGTGGTGGGGGTAAATTTAGTGTTTTTCATTTATATAAACTTAATAGCAAAAACAACGACCTCTTGGAGGCAAAAGAAAGCTATTTTATTTAGATGTACCACCCAAAGCTTAATTCTAAATAAGAGAATATTTAAATTATATGAAATATAGATTGTGGTGGGATTGAATAGTCTGTAGACTAACTAACTACCCTTGCCTGTATAATAATTTTATCACGTAACTATGACACCGTGACGTCATAGACTATTGTTAATTCAATTATTGTTTAATAAAACGTTAGCATAAAAATGTAGTTTTATTTTGCCATCTTTAATTTCAATTATATATATTATGACAACAGGTAAGCATTTTTTTCCGTCCACCGGAGCCTGGTCTTATGACGTCATATGAGGATTGTGGGTCAGGATAAGGGTTAGGATAAGGGCTGTGGCCTGCAGATTTCGTCACAGTCTCCAGATGTAGACAGGGCTAGCCCTAACCCTAACCCTGGGTCAAGCCTAACCCTTATCCTAACCCACAATCCACATATGACGTCATAAGACCAGGCTCCGGTGGACGGTAAAAAACGTTTACCTATTATGAATGAAGACAATTAAATAATAGTACTTTCTTTTGGTAATTTCAACCTTATTTATTCTATATTAACCCTACTACGGGTTCAACTTCATACATATATATATAGTGAAAAGGGTGCATGTTCTGGCTGTTGTCCGTTACGCACTCACACAAACCCAAGTTGTATGTAAGTATATGGTTCAGAGCCGGGTCCCAGATTTTGTCGGGGCGGGAGCATACATTGGAGCAAAGGGTAATACATTACAACCTTGGATTGCTTGGGCGGAGACAATGCGAAAATATTATATTTAAAAGAAACACGTCTGCATTCTAGTTGGATTTATTTTATTTTTCATTCTGTTACCCTTGTTATACAAAGTATAGCCTACCTCTTTCATGGTTCTGAGTTTTGTACGCACTTGATTAACAAGGCGGTGCGTGCGAAAGAAACCTCTATTCCGAGCTGAATACGATTGTGATTAGTTTAATCGAGTACAACTTCAAGGGAGGTAATCCATAGCACAGCTAAAAAATTAAAGCGAGCCTGCTGTACTTTGAAAATTTGTTTGCTATATATCAGCTTTAAACGGACAGGTACTTGGTTTTATGTTTTGCAAGAAACTATTTAGCAACCAGGAATCACTTTTTTTAAAAAAAAATTTGTATCAAGGCGCTAGGCATTTACAAAAATGGCCGGGTAAAAACAGAAACGATTGAATGTAAATCAGACTAGACCAGCCTCTACGTATACACTACAGTACTAATATTTTATTATATTGTTGCGACCCATTTATGTCCAATTCTAGGTCCCTAATATAAACCATTTAGCTCCATTAAGTTATTGTGTATTATGTACAGCTATATTTACAGGGGTGGGGGGTGGGGAAAACATGCATAACATTCATAAGTCATAAGTGTCCTAACAACAGATTGAAATGTCTCTTGGTTATTTGTAATATTATATGTAGTTCCTTTACGAAATCTCTGAGTCCGCTGACAGTTCCTATCGCTTGCTATATATAGCTGCAATATGAAAATACCGCTCATCCCCCACCTCTGGTCTAAGCCTATTTTTGAATCATTACTATTTTTCACCCAGATTCTTCTTGTTTGCCAAAGAAATTATTTCTTGCCACAGCTGACACACGGCCATAATTAATAATTCAACACTATTTTCAAGTAGAATTCGGCGATTGAAAACTGACCAACCATTACGAGACCCGAACATGCGCAGATCGCATGTTTATGCTAAATTCTGCTTAAACATAATGTCGAACTACTTCTGTGTTCACCTTGAAAATATAGAGATTTGTCACAATTTATGTGAGATCTGGGGTCCCGAATCGTGCATTACATCAAGGTCCAGATAGTGGATTCAATTTTTGCTGACAGGTGATTGAATTGAAACCATGATTTATTTCAGAAAAAGGGGGAAATATTTTACAAGAAGAATGAATAAGAAACAGATATATGATTGGGGTGGAGTTAGTAGCGACAATATCAAACGATCGATAGACAGAGATTATTATGGAGGCTGGTCCGGTGACTACGATCAGACCATTAAAAACAAACGATATGGATTGATGTCTGACAGCACCATCAGCTACCCTGATCCGTCAAAATACAGGCAACAATCATCAGCCACTATTAACCATGGTATTGGTGATAACCCAGATTATCCGGCTGTATTATCTTTTAGCAGAAATAAACAACCAAGGTAATTTTATAATTCTTGCCATTTATACATGCGGGTTCACGGTGGCTAAGTGGATACATGTAAGGCGCTGGTTCGCTAGCCTGGAGGTCGGGTGTTCGATCCCTGCATTGGCCGAGAAAGTTCATCTCGATTTTCCGGGTGATTTCCCCTTGTCAGTGATGCATAAGGAGGGCCTGACAAGGACAGCTGCCTGTCAGGCAGATCCCTTGGCAGTTGGAATTCGATATAAGGCAAAATTTCCCTCATTGCACACTGTATGGCATATGCCCGTCTTCCATTAGCCCAGGTTAGGTGCAAAAGAGTAGGACGTTAAACCCCATTTCATTTCATTTCATTTTATGCATGCAGTGAGTCTTGTGTTCATGAAAACTGGTGATTTTAGAAAAACAATATCACATTAACAATGCCATATAGAAAAAATGTTCTCAGAGACTCCTGTCTCTTTTAAAGAACTGCATTTTATAACCTGTTTTGCATACCGGGAACCTGTTGTTAAACAATAAAATAAAATGCTTGATTATGTAGATGTTTTCCCAGGGTTACTGGAATGAGTTAAAAGATGTACTATAGTCTCAATTATCAGGTATTTAAACAGCCCTGTTAAATTTTATTGATACTCACGAAAAGGGTATTGAATAATCATACATGTTCATGTACATTGTGGTGTTTGTGAAAAAATCATTTGACACAATAAAAACACAATAACAAAAACCCCCCTCATTTATTTGATTTTGGGGAGAGGGATGCACACACACAAATTAGGGTGTTTCGGGACAACATGTAACGCATGGTTCGATATTTATTTCAAACTGTCAGTCAATTACAAAATTATATATATTTTTCATAGACGGGCAAAGTCAATGATAATAGAATTGATATAGGCTTAAATAATATTGAAAACAAACTCAGAACAAGTTAGAAAATTTAGCAAAAATTTATGATATAATTAAACACTGACTTCTTCTACTCTTATTCATTCGGGAGAATCAATTGTAGTCCTACACATCAATGTATTGAAACATATTTAATATTGTAGTAAAATTGTAATCCCTACACATCAAATTATGAAAAAATATGATTGTGTGTTGTAGTAAAATGGATTATGGTCAAGGAAGAAATTCTGGTTACGATGATTATAATGATAATGGTGATGACAGAGATTTTGATTATGACATGGGAGGGTGAGTTTTATTATATATTACATGCCAAGTTGTCAGTAACGGCGCCAGCAGGGATTGACAAGGCAAGCATGTCAAGTATATGTAGTTCAGGTAAACAAGTATCCATTGACCTAAGTAACAAAGTGTTGATCTGATTATATCACAGATTAAAAACACAGATCCTATTGTAGGGTGCCCCACGTGCCAACTGAAAAGTTGTTCTTGACACGTTGATCCTGCACGTTTTAGTTCAATGACTTACTACTGATTTCTAACAGTCTCGCACACTCGTTGAGGCTATAAATAGCACCAGCATGCGGAAATGTTCAAAACACCAAACACTACTACAGCCGTAAAAAATCTATTGTTGACGATTCTGAATAGCAATAATATTTAACTTTTTGGTTATTACGGCATCTTTAGAAATTACGCTCGTTTTTTTTTTTAAATTGCCTTATAATTAGCTGTACCATTAGAAGCTGCATATTTTGGTTAAGTACAAATAATATCTCTGACTCAACGTCCGTATGGAAGAATAATGATCAAAGCAGTAGTTTCATTTTACTTTTACAAGGTTCTTAAAAATATTGTTGAGACGCCTGATGTTGGTGCTTCTAAATTCAATTTCTTGTTCCATGTTTCGTAAAAAAAGTAGTCTTGATTATCCCGACCCGTCAATTAGACGTAGAATGATCAGTAGACTAGTTAAGCGAGATTAATTTCAAAACAAGGGCACGTAACCTATCTTTTACTCAAAAGTGTCTGGATGTTATGGACGCCACTCCAAACCATTTTTCAGTATTATTTATGTATGGTTTAAATGATCATAGCTTATGAAGTACAGCATGGTCGTTTATTTAGCGACTATAAATGTGTGAAACAGATTTAAGGCTTTCTAAATATATTAGTATTGTGGTGTAATTGTCGAGATATTTGGAGATATTCATTTAGGGCGGGGCACCCTACCTATTGCTTTTAATTTTTTATAGTTCAAAATTTCGTTTTACTTGTCTTATAATAATGTACTACACTGGTATCTGGGTGATTAGCCATTGAAGCAGTCTGTTACAGCAAGTGTTTGGCATGCTGTGCCCAGAATTGTGACTATCCCAGTAGAAACATCAGCGCTGATTAGTAAATCAAAAGCATGACCCCTGACACGACCTCCCTCTACAACTGATCAGATCTTCATGCAGCTGAGGCCATGGGGGTTAGATGGTCGATTGTTTAGCATGTCTGTCATTGAGTCAACTGGCGTGGTTTTGAATACCAGGTTGTATGTGACAAGGAGTAGGGTTGCCTGTCCAACCTCATGGGTTTTCTCCAGGTCCTCTGGTTTCGTCCCACTGCTAAAGACCCCTACGCACAAGGGAATTAATGAAATAAAATTAAACCATATGTTAGTCCTGAAATGACCTAATTTGTGTCGAGTGGATGTTAAACCCCATTTCTCTTTCTTTTAATCAGATGGCCAATGTGTCATTTGTATTTTTTTTTGCTAAAATATTGCATTTCATTTCCAATGCATTAATCCACACTCATATGTATTCAGATTAATTATTTAACATTTAATTAAAAAAGCAAATCAAAACACTGATGGTATATAATCTGTAGACTTTGATTCATTTGGTGTTTAAAATGTACCCATCATTCACAGACAACAGGCAGTCATAGTTACATTAATTTCAATTCAACATGTCTCTGTAAAAACATTTGACCTGTGTACATGTTGGCGTGTACGTAAAAGAAATAAAATAAAACTCAAGTACGAACAATCCAAACCATTAGACAGAATTAGAACCCTTTCCAGTTGGTGTAGACAGAAATGGTGCTGTCTAATCTCTCTCGAAGCAATCTGCATTGCATACATGTACACGGTTTGTGGAGAAAAAATCGATGATAAAATCCATTTCATTTCATTATTAATCCTGACATGGGTTCCAAAGAAGCATCTGGATAATCCAGCCTAGTTCTCAATGAGTGGCACCAACTCGTTGCTATTTCAAAAAACTTTCTTGTCAATCAGTTTTACCCCTAAAAAGGGTAGGCCAAACTCTTAGTCTTATTGTTATTTAAGCAGGCGGTTACAGACCACAATTAAAGATCATGTGTCAACAAAAATATATTTAGTTTCTGTGTGGTATTCAAATTTATGTCAGTAATATTTATTCCTATAAAATTATGTGTTTTCGTAATATGTTAAAAAGAAAGCGTGCCGACTGGTAGCTGCTTCAAATTCAGTTAACAGGTATATTCATCCCAAAATTACCCAGTGTTTATGATTCTGGTATGAATTTTGTTATAACCTATAGTCTATGACAGTTTCAATTACGCTCTTGCGTTACCAGAAAAGAGCTGTGCTTTTGGGTGTTGCTCTATGTTAAATGATATATAGATACGGCACAAGGAGTGAGTATTCATTCATTCAATATACATGTATTATACAATGTCTTGCTCAAGACAATAGAACAACTGAAAAAAAAAACCCAGACACTATCCTGCATATTTTTCATCTCGTATAAATAATTGATGATTGGCATGTTTAATGGTTGCTAAAACATTTCAGTTCACCTGCAACGTTTGTATTGATGCTTCAAAGGAAAAGGGAGGTTGGATGGCTGAATGATTAGCACTACCGCGCTGTATCATAAAGCCTGTCATTGAGTCAACTGGCATGGTTTCGAATCCCTGGTTGTAGGTGACAAGGAGTAGGGTCACTTGGCCAACCTTGTTGGTTTTCTCTGAGTCCTACGCTTTCCTCCCACTGCTAAAGACCCATACGTTTATCTTTAAATTTTGCACATTTGGAGAAAAGATACTTTAAGAAAAATGATGTCCTTAATATGTTTAATATGTACATGTTCTGTGATATTGATGTCCTTAATATGTTTAATATGTACATGTTCTGTGATATTTTGCGTCATTAAACCATATTGGAATGTATAGATATGTTAGCATATGATGGCTAACTGTCTACAAGAAATTTCGGATTGCATTGATGTTTCAAAACATGATTGCTTTGTCTGTTCCTCAATCTTTAAAGCGGTGGAAACACCAGTGTCTTTCGACAAAATTTCTCTTCACTCAAATGATTCACCCAATTCAAACATCTTTGATATATTCGCTTAGTGTGTGCCGTTTATCCAATTTTTAGAATTCATTAGCAAGTCACCACTATGTCGTGCAGTCAAATGATTGTTTCAAGACATGGTCGCTGCCATGTTCAATCATGCGAGGTGAAAGCTGATGCAATCGACTGGTGATATATTCGCGTATTATGTGTTCGGTTTGCCCAATCTTTAGCAAGTCACCACTGATGTCGTGCAGTGAATGATTGTTTCAAAACATGGTCGCTGCTATGGTTAATCATGTGACGTAAAAGATGATGCAATGGACTGGTGGAGATGGAGAAATCACCTGGTGTGTCCACTTGTTCTAGTGTTTCCACTGCTTTACAATTTTTAATTAAAGTGTAATGATATTTCAAAACACAGTCTCTTAATATCAACAAAACATATAGAATTGTTTTATATTTTAATTATTGCTTATTATCAATAAATATTGAAAGGCATTAATTAATACCAGTGGTGGGATTTCAGAATTGTTCTTGTCAGACATTTTAACCGAAAATAAAGGAACACAACTCTTATTGTTTCAGAACACAAACAATAATTATGTGTCAAAACAATATTCGAATTCATACGTAGTAAAAAAATAGGTGCATCTAGTTATTTTTCTTATTTAATTCCGGCATGGTATTCAATTTAATGTCAGTAATTTTCCTAAAAAAATAACGGAATTTTTCGAGTATAAGTCAATACTTTCAGTAGAAGTACGGCATCCGTCTAATACTTTGTTTTGACATATATGGATGGAGGTAAAAAAATTAATTTTTGGCTATCGCCGAAAGTTGCTCTGGTAAATAATAGTGCTTTACTCTGATTGCATGCACTATAGCTGTCTTGATAAGACTTTTGGAAAATAGCGTCAGACATATCCGGAAAAAACGGGTGAAATTACATCACTGATTGATTCAGTAGGTGTATTTCAATCCACAATTGCTTATTGGCAATAATATTGAAATGTGCAAACATTAATACAATTGCTTATTTACTATAAATATTATAATGCATTGATATTTCAATACAGGATTGGATGTTAGGAACAATTCATCCAGATTTTCTGGCAAGGTTCCCCCTTGTCAGTGATGGAGAACCGAACAGTTTTGTTGTTCGAGGTCCTGTGTACACATTGGTATGCATGTAAAAGATCCCTTGACAGTTGGAATACGATATAAAAGTAGGCCGTAGTGCTACTGGTCGTGAAAAATTTCCTCACCTGTATGGTGTATGCTCGTCTTCATTAGCCCATTTCAGGGCAGAACAGTCGGACGCTTAACCCCAATTCATTTCATTACCTATTAGCAACAATCAATATTGTAAGTTATTGATATTTTGGTACATAATTGCTTATTATCAATAGTAAATATTGCAAAACATTGATATTTTTATCTTGATATAATGGTTTTTCTTCCCTTCATGTAGCTCCAGTCGAAAGAAAATGAAGAACAATGAGGGTGCTTCAGAGAAAATGAAACATGAACTTCAACTTCGAGAAAAACAATTGATGGCTGCAAGTGAATTACTATCCAAACAAACCAAATTACTCCAGACACTAGAAACCAATATCAACAAACGCTTTAGTGGATCAGGCCCTACCGATGTCTCATCTGGCAACATGCCTAATATGGCCACCAGCATATCAAGACCTGACATGGCCAATATGCCTATGTCAAATAGGCCTTTGGTTAGTGACATGGGAATGCCAGATATGCCTGACATTGGAATGTCCATGCCCAATATGGGCAGTGACTTGAGTATGCCCATGCCAAACATGGGAATGCCGTCTGGACAAAATATAGGAAACATGGATATGCCTATTCCCGGAATAGGTAATACCTATGATGTGCCACCCATGGGTATGGGAATGGATGGATCTAATCCTCCATTTGAATACGATCACAGGCCTGGAAGATTTTCAAAATTGGAGGGACCTGATCCTTCATTTGGTTCAGACTCATTTCCATTTGAATATGATCATAAACCAGGAAGATTTTCCGCCATGGTAAGTATTGGTTACCGTAATAAACAATTATGTTGATTATGACTTTGTTTTTTCAAATCGTATATATATATATGATATTGAAACTTAAACATACATTATGCAAGAGCTAAATCTGCTTATTGTAGGTCTTTCTTTAGGCCTGAAATGTTATAAAAACTATTAATTTGACATTAATTAACTTATCCAGACCATAATCAATATGGTGATATTTGTTGGATAATGATCCGATTTGCTGCATAACTTTCCTTCACGATTTAATGATTAAAAGGATAATCGAGACTACGATTTTTGTTGTACCGACTTTAGTAATGATGATTAAGGCTAGTCCTCTAATTCTGCATGACTAAGAGCCTCTAAAAATACTCAATGGAAGCAAGTAAATTCATTTTATTTTATCGATACTGATTTTAGTTTAATGAAAGCAGGGGAGTTGGGATGGCCCAGTGGTCTAGAGTGCCACGCTTCGACCTGTAGCTGGCCAGTCACCTCTGGCTTGCGGCTGTGGTTTCGAGCCCTGGTGTGAGTGTATGTGGCATGTAAATAGGGGCGCCTTCTCAACCTCGTGGGTTTCCTCCGGGCACTCTGGTTTCCTCCCACTGTTAAAAAGACCCCTAAGCGCAAGCGAATTATTAAAATAAAATTAAACCATGTGTTAGTCCCGAAATGTGTTAGTTTGTGTTGAGTGGACGTTAAACCCCATTTCTCCCTCTCTCTCTTTAATGAAAACTTCGACAGGAAGCTTTAAGTAGAGAGCAAACGCTGAAAGCCGATATTTGATTGGCTGAATGTAAACAGTTTATTGTGTTCTTGCCAATCCAAAGTCTTAGATGAAATGTTCTTTATTGCTTCCACTGTGTCAGAAAAGCTACATATCGAAGGCTTAAAAGGTCATGAGCTTAAAGATTATGAATGAAATAAGAGGAAATATAAAAATACCTACGGAGACTACATGTACGTACAGTAAGCGCATAAATTGATGATGTGGTGTACAATGTACAAACTACAACATTGAGTAATCTAATTATCAAGCCTGGAAATAAGGCACCTGTGGTGGACAATGTCAGACACAGATTCAGACTTAGTCAGGCACAAAACCTCTGGTGCCTGTCATTTTGTCAGGCACTGATTTGTCTTTTTCAATGATATTATTAATAAATTATGCAGCGCCCGTCAGTATTTGCGTTTATTTTGAAAAATGCAGATTTTTGTGTGACTGTGACCTCTGTAGCCATTCCTCCCTTTAATGTGGGGTTGGAATTGCCTAGTACCTACATGTAGTGATCTAAAGTTCAGCACTTTGAGCTAGAGCTGACTAGAAGTTAAATACTACAAATGAACAAATAACGTTTACAAACGAAAATATATGACACAACCATATAAGTTGTCTTTTTCTATACAAAATCAATTGTGAAGATTATGAATGAACTGTTATTCATTGTTTATTGCCATAAACTCTGGATATTACAGGTAAAGTTCTAGATTTCTAGAAACTATCAAGAAAAATATTTTTTTTATTTTTAAATATTAATTGTCCCTGGCCTTCTTAGAAAGCAGGGGACTAGTAAAATGGGTCTCACTGTCAGTATGTCACATTGTTTGGGACATAATAAACTCTGCTTCTTATTGAGCTTAAATGTTCAATCTTGGTACCGGTGTTGGTGATATTTACATGTACGCGTATGCGAATGCCTTGATGGAGTTAAGAGATGAGTATTTTCTGCTTAGGATAAGCAGAGATAAGTCATTTGATTTGTCAAGACTATCGAACACATTATTTAAATTATAAATTATACTTTAATTAAATGATCCAGTTCATAATCAACTCCTGATTTCCTCCTCAACTTTCATTCATGATTTAATCATGAAATGGATAATCTACACTATGTTTTTGATCGTACTGATGATCGTGGTTAGGCCGATAGGATTCACTAAATTCTCAGTTCAGAATGGATCAATTTGACTCAAATTTTCAACAAACTATAATGTTTTCAGGAGACTTGGGCTCATGTTGGTCGAGCATTCGCAACTAAAATGTCTCTTGACGAATCCTGTAAGGATTTTTACTAGGGCTGCAAGTAAATCATAAAAGCAGACCTTCGAATTTTCAGTGAAAGACTTTCAAAATTTAACACCATTTTTTGAATTTATTTCATATCGTAGGCTGTAAATCGTGATGTGCATTGTATCATGGCCTAACGTATTGTTGCAGCCCTAATTTTAACAAGCCTTGTTCACATTTGTCACCGGTAGATGGGGCTGACAAAGAAGGTTTGGTTCGAATTCGATGATGAATCATTGAGGTTCGATTTTCACTCATTGCACGGGGCCATGCATAGTTGCAAAATTCAACATTCTACCAGTAGCCATCTGTTGTAGCCTGTTCAGATGCTTAAGTTGAACTGGTTTAAATATACCAGGGATCGTTAAACCAGTTGAACGTGGTCGCCTGAACGCACATGTGGAGCAAATAAACCAGTTTAAAAACCCCAGCTTGCGACCTGTCTTTGAGAATGCTTTTTATTTTAAACTGGTTCGTCTTGGCCATCTGAACAGGTTGGCTTAAAAATCCCAGCTCCAGCTCGCTTTGAGCATGAGCAGTAAATTACATATCTGAGGATATATCGGGGTCAGCCAGTGCCAGCGATATCGAAAACGTGCGAGAACCCATGCGTAGTTAACTTAGGTCAAAAGAGTTAAACTGATTTCGCTTATAGTACGTGTGAGTGAACGCAACATGATGCTCTCTTAAAACCCGGGCGGTTTTGAACTGGTTTAAAAATAAGCGTCAGAATGGTATATTAGTCTCTAATTGACCATGGTATTGTGTTGACAAGATGTTACACACCATGCCACTGTTGCACCCTTCGACTCTTGAACTGTCAGAAGCCATCCTGACTAGGGCTTCTGAGACAACCCCAAACTGCTTCAGTCCTGGTGGCGCCAACAACTAGTCAACAGTCCTATAAGATTTCTTGTCGTCATTAAACCTCTCGAACCAGAGGCTGGTTGCTCAAAGCTCTGTTAACTTTTAACGATCCGTTAACATGGAGTAAACGGATGGTTAACTTTAACAGAGAGAAAGGTTGTTGCTGGAAGCCCCATTAACTTTAACGGATAATGAAATTGGCTTTCCAGCAACAGAAATTTAACGGACCGTTAACAAACAACACGTGAAAGATCATGATCCGTTAGTTTAACGGATCGTTAAAATAACTTAGTTTTGAGCAACTGGCCCAAGAACAATAGGATGTAAAGCACCCCATTTCATTTCACCTGTACAAACAAGCTTTTCATATAAAGATAATGTTTTCGGGCAGTTTCGTACATTCTAGCTATAGACTTTATACTAAGAACTAAACATTTTTTCGGTTATAGTCAGGGGTAGTCGATACTAACATATATGGTGAAACTGTATTAATGGTCGAGAGTGAGAGATTAAGTAATATAATGATAGTGCACGAGACGTTAGCCGAGTATTGTTTCAATATATTATGTGATATCTTTATCGCGCGACCATTAAATTATTTAAAATACTGACACTATCCTGCACATGCTTTTGAATGAAACATGTCACACAAGTCCAATATTTCATTTAGTAAAAATAATGTATGATTCGCAAGTTGCCCGTACATTATTGGAAATAATGGTACGCCAACAACAAAGGATGATATCATATCTGTATTTTAAACCAATATAATGTACATCTACACACAGTAGTTTATAGTTGACAAAACCTATGTTAGTTAATAGATACTGTATGTGCATTATTACAGTTATGTACATTACAACCCTTCAATTGACAACACTGTTGTAAATAGTGTCTCTGTCATCTATGCTTTGCTCTATGCTGGCAGTCAGTGATGGCTCACTTACCAAGAGGTAGTGGTTTTAACAGAGAACGTTTCTCTAGATGATCCAATCTGGTTTCTCTTTGACTAGTGCAGGACTGAGGGTACCAAAAAAACAAGTTACGTTGGAATTTTAAGAAAATTATGTGGAATTGCCATTCCTCATCACACAACTTCTTTATTATCCCAGTTGATGCTAAAAAGTAGAATGACAACCGCATTTACCAACTTCCTATTTGTCTGGTGAATTCTATCAGGGTGCTGGCAGAGAAAGTTCCAGTATGTTTTACAGCGTTGTTTTCTTTGTCCGGATGCCGGCAAAAAACAGCGCTGTAGTATAATCCAGAAACTGTGGTCCCATATTCACATAAGTGCTTTAAAAAGAAGCCTTGGAATTCATCTTTATTCAAGCCCTGTTGTTGCGTAAAATCAATTTTTTAAATGGAAAGTTCCTAGGATCGAACCCGGAACTTCCTGTTTGGTTAGCCACCATCATTATACTCACGGAGCCATCATAGCCCCTTGAGTGGCACATGCTCTTCGGATCAAGCTTGATCCCTGCATTGGCCAAGAACGTTCAGTAAAGATAGGCCTATAATTACATGACACTGTAATTTGAGGGTAATTATTCTCTTTATCCCATATTATATCAATTCCTTCACTTTCAGCCTCAACCAATAAGTAGAGATTATCACCATGGACGAGACACGTTTCTTGGAGAAGGGTACCTTAGCCAACCCCCAGATCAGAGTCGTAAGCGATCACGAAACCAGAATAATGTTGGTCTGAAGAATAGTAGCAGTAGACAGAATTACCGGAACTTGAAACCTGTTCCCGAACAAAAAGGCTTCCAATCCAAAACACAACATACTAACCAAGGCGAGTTTGAAGCCTGCTTTTTATCTACACGTTTTCACTGGTGAAAAACTAGGTGTAATGGAAATATGATGGCGTTACAGTAGCTGAGATTCTTAAAGTGATAATGTATACAATGTAGTTTCACTACATCAAAACCTGTTAAAGTTTGATAACAAATATGACATGCTTTAACTAAGTATACATATAGATAACACTGTAAGATGGGGGAGGTACTACTATGGGTGTTTACCGCCAGAAAGTAGACACACAGTTTACTTTCAAAAGATCGTTTGATAACTGATAAAAATCATTTGAGAATTATTAATTTGTTTTAGTTAGTTAGCACTGTAACCCAGCTATCATGTTCATTCAATATTAAATCTTTGTTTAAACACTCGCCAAAAGTTGTTTAAAATTACCAAAAATCATTTAATTTGTACTTGTGTCCAGATTAAAGCTGACCATTCAATTTGATAATTGTTGTCCAATTTAGAAATGTTTAATTTCTGGATCACTGTTAAAAAGTAAACAATCCAACTTTTGATTATTGATGTATAATGATTACTTTATGAACAGTGGTCAGGAAATTAAACACTTGTAAATTGTAGTCTTCTTATCAGAATTTATCAGTCCGCTTTAAACTGGACACAAGTACAAATTCAATCTAATTAAAATATAGATCTGTGTTTCGTTTTTTATACTTTCGATGGCCTACACTCATGTAGATCTAAAAAGTTATAGTGGGAGCTCACGTTCAATGAGGTCAGTTATCAAGCAGGGACATTTGACCTGATAACGTCAGTCATTCGAGTACTCAATTAGCGACAGCCATGCTTTTTAAAATCTACTTTTGTTTTGTTTTGATTTCTATCCGCTGGTGTTAGTATAGACGTCATTGGCGGGTAATATCTACCCACAGTTCCACACATGAAAAGGTCAAACGGTCAATTCCACAGACCATTTGATTGGCTGACCCCTCATTTCAGGTAGAACACGAGTTAAATAACAAGTCATCCAGATCCAAGAGTAGTAAAAGACAAGTAAAAACGAAATTTTGAACTATGAAAAACGAAACGAAATTGGATCTGTGTTTTAATCAGATTGGTACAAATTAGATGATTTTTGGTGATTTAAAATGTTTGTTGCAAGTTTTTAAACAGTGGTTTGATATTAAGTGAATGTGAAAGAAATAAGTGCTTAATACACAAAAGAAAATGATACCTGGGTTACAGTGGACTGCTTGATGCTTTATAATTAGAAAAAGACAAATGTTTAATTTATTAATATGTATCTCCAATATATAGATATACAGTAAATTGCTTGATGCTTTATAATTAGAAAAAGACAAATGTTTAATTAATTAATATGTATCTCCAATATATAAAGAGGTTTTGACGGGTGTCATTGAGCTCTCCTTTGGCTTTATTTTTTACTTCTCTATTTCATATTTTAGGGAACAAGAATAAAGGCCCTAACCACCAAAATAAAGGGGCCAATCAGCAAAATAAAGGGGCTAATCAGCAAAATAAAGGGCCTAATCAGCAAAATAAAGGGAGTAATCAGCAAAACAAAGGCCCTAATCAACAAAATAAAGGACCCAAACAACAAAATAAGAATAAAAGAAGTATTGAACAAAGTCAAGGCCCTCACCAACCCCCGCCTGATTTAATGTCGTTGAAGTCTTACCGTAACAGTGTAATTATTTCATATTAACTATAAATCATATTGCATGTAAAATTTAAATTACAAACTAGCCAGTCTTGCTATATAATGTGACATAAATATATAGATCGAACTCGATGATCATTGAACACCGCTCGGGTTATTCAATGGTTCAAGAGAGTGTATCCATGCGTAAGTATTCCATGAAGGGCCCAACAAGGACATCTGTATAGTCATTTGGATTGAATAAAAAACCAAATGTCCTGTGTGCATATTGGCATGCACGTACATGTAAACAGTTGATGTCGAAGAGTAGGATGTTAAACCCCATTTAATTTTATTTCCTGGCCGTTTTTTTTTATATTAAATACTAACTAATTACACTCGGCAAATCTCGACAGATTCAGTAAACTACATCTAGTAAGTGATATGTACCTACGCCCATTCATTTGCGATGCGGCTACCGGTTTACTTTAACAGAAAAACTTGACGTTATTACACAAATTAGGAACCTATTCGGCTAGCAACCTATTTGACCGATCGAATGCAACCTGTTCGTTGGAAACCTATTTAGAATAAAGACAATAGTCGCCTTAACTCATCTATTTATCGACCAATAAAATCCAACGTTATGTCTATCAAATGAGAGGGTTGGAATGGCCTAGTGGTCTGGAGTGCCGCACCTCGACCTCTAGCTGGAAGGTCACATCTGGCTTGCGGCTGTGGTATGTGGCATGGAGATAGGGGCACCTTCTCAACCTCGTGGGTTTCCTCCGGGCACTCCGGTTTCCTCCCACTGTTAAAGATCCCTACGTGCAACCGAATTATTGAAATAAAATTGAAATCATATGTTAGTCCCGATATGACCTAGTTTGTGTTGAGTGGACGTTAAACCCCATTTCTCTCTCTCTATCAAATGAAAGTAGAATATATTATTTTTTATCCATTCCATTAGCTCAGAGTAGAAGTGCAATTTCGTCATTATCTTACAGCTGGATCGGTCGAATAGGTTGATAGCCAAATAGGTAGCCAATTTGTGTTCGGTATGGGCGCAGCCATGTTTTTCATCCGGGGACCTTTAAAGTAGTTCCAATATGGTGGAATTTGGTTAGATGTAGGTTACAGAATCTGTCAAGGATTGCCGAGTGTAACTAATATCTTATTTGCAGTTTGATTAAAATACAGATCTCTATTTCATTTCGTTTTTTTTTTATACTTTCGATGGCTACATAAGGATCTGACCGGTCTTTGCGATAGGTCACGTCGGAGGTCGAGGTCGTGCCAGCAACTTTTGACCCTATGACGTCAGATTAACTAATCAGCATTGTTGTTACTAGTGGATTACCCACAGTTCCGTGCCAAACACACCTAGAGCTCGCTGTAACAGACAGTTTCATTGGCTAATCGTTCACACCATTTAGAACATGTCAATGATAACAACTTTTCCAGATTCTAGTGTAGTAAAGTCAAATAAAACGAAATTTTGAACTATAAAGAGGAAAAGGAATTAGAATCTGTGTTTTAACCAGAATGCTTTTTTGTCAGGAAATATACTGTATCTCTAACAAAGCTGATTTTATTTCAGAATAAACCTGCTGTAACAGGCAATGAGTTGGCATCGAGTTTCATTGGGTAAGTTCATCAAATTTGCACCATCTTTGATTTTACTTTTTATTGCCCACCTGTATCTGTGAGTTTCTGCATGGGATTTTATTTCTTAACGACTAAATTGATGTGCTTTAGATAATAAGGTTTGTCATGGAGTCAAGTGGCATGGTCTGAATTCTTGTGACAAGAAAAAGGACCACCTCTCAATCCATTGGTTTTCCCTTGTTCCTCCACTTCTCACCCACTGTTTCACAAAAATAAAATTGGTGCCATAGGTCAGGCCCAATAGAACCTAGTTTTTGTCAAGGGGGCGTTAAACCCCATTTCTCTCTCTCTTCTGGATGTAGTTTCATGATAACAATTCAGTAGCAATAAATAGCAAGTATTCTGTTACATCATCCAAGATTTTTATTATTGCAATTCTTTTTTTTTCTGTCTTTTCAGAAGTTTTTGTCCATCATGTAATTTAAAGATACGAGAGCCAAACCACCATCTAATCCAACCCCATGTGGTAAGTACAGGGTTGCTCGTAGCAACAAAGGGGCCAGGAAGTGTTCTCAGGGCCGTTGTAAAATTGATGGACAATGTATATCAAATCGTTTTGCGGTGGACAATTTTTTCAGGGGATGGGGTGGGGGGAAGACTGAGTAAGTATATTTTGTAAACATATCGGTAGTAGTTTTCTTCATGCAGGGGGGGGGGGGAAAGACTGAATAAGTATATTTTGTGAACATAGTTTTTTTCATGCAGTATCACAAAACCTCGATGGCCCACAGAGTTGATTATAGGTTTTTCATGACATTTGACATTTGAAGCCTGAATAAAGATGTGGTTTTGATTCCCAGGTTATAGGGGGGTTGGGATGGTCTATTGGTCTAGAGTGCCGCGCTTTGAACTCTAGCTGGCCGGTCACCTCTGGCTTGCGGCTGTGGTTCCGAGCCCTGGTGTGAGCGTGTGTGGCATGGAGATATAGGGGCGCCTTCTCAACCTCATGGGTTTCCTCCGGGCTGTCCGGTTTCCTCACGCTGCTAAAGACGCCTACGCGCAAGCGAATTATTGAAATAAAGTTGAACCATGTGTTAGTCCCGAAATGACCTAGTTTGTGTTGGGTGGACGTTAAGCCCCATTTCTCTCTCTCTCTGTCTCCCTGGTATGTGACAAGGGTTAGGGTCGCCTGTCCACCCTGATAGGGATTCCCTCAGTCCTCTGGTTTCCTTGCACTGCTAAAGATCCCTACACACAAGCGAATTATTGAAATGAAATTAAACCATATGTGAGTCCCAAAATGACCTAGTTTGTGTCGAAGGACGTTAAACCCCATTTCTCTCTCTCTCTCTATTCTGAATGGCGGCCATGTTGCAAAATGAGAGAATTATTATGTAATGCGGTTCTAATCTATTTACTACATCATTCAAACACACACAAAAAAACCATTTTATTAAATGGATGCAGAATAAATTCTTGAAGTATACTGATTGTTTTCATCTAAAATCATGGGTTTTCTCCGGGTTTTCCGGTTTCTTCCCACTGCTAAAGACCC
Source organism: Patella caerulea (assembly GCA_036850965.1). Classification (NCBI taxonomy): domain Eukaryota; kingdom Metazoa; phylum Mollusca; class Gastropoda; family Patellidae; genus Patella; species Patella caerulea. The sequence goes on along the minus strand of JAZGQO010000006.1, from coordinate 56,760,859 downwards.
ATGCGGGCAAGCAAATTATTGAAAAAAATAATATTAAACCATATGTTATTCCCAAAATGACCTAGCTTGAAACAAATACTTATGGAAAAATAATAATTGCTGATAGAATTAAAAAATTTGGATAATCTGATTAATGTTTTTGTTTAACTATAGGGCCGTATGAAGAAGGTTAAAAGAGGTTGTTTGATCTGTGGAACAGGTGGCTTTCGTCATCATGTGGAACTTGAACATCATATGAGTAGCCGGGAACATAGACGGGTAAAATATTCGTTCTTTTAAAGCAGAAATATTATTAATTTATAAAAAACAACCAGTCTAATGTTTGTATGAAGGGGTGTCGGGTGAAGAGGGGTTGGGGTGGTCGAATGGTTAGTGCATGAGCGTTGTATCATTAGGTCTGTCATTGAGTCAACTGCCGTGCTTTCGATTCACCGGTCGATAAGGCGTTGTGTCGCATGGCCAACCTCCTGAGTTTTCTTCAGGTCTCCCACTGATAAAAGCCCAGCTCACAAGCGAATTATTTAAATAAACTTGAACCGTGTACAGGACAATTCCTTACTGGACAATTGGTCCCCACTGACAATTAATTCATCCCCGGACAAATAATGGAGACAAATTATTCGGGCAGTGGACATTATGCTATTTGTTAAAGCCCCATCTTGAGCAATGATTTTGTAAAATATGCTAAATATTGTTTCTGGTTGGTCTTCAGTAGCCAGTTTGGCCTGTCTTCAGTAGCCTGATCCCGAGTTCACAAAGCATTCTCAGACTTTAGTTGATAATTTACTCAAAATTGTTCACCTAAAATATAGTTATTTATAAAATGTTTGTTATTTTAATGTATCCGATACATCAATAAGCAACTATGTGCAAATATTTGTGTTTTTGGATTAAAGATATTTCTCATTAACAGCGATTGAAAGTTGAGTATATATTTAACATGAGTCTGAGAATGCTTTGTGAACTTGGGGCCTGGTTGATCTGTTCTCAGTAGCATGGTCAGCCTGTCATCAGTAGCTTGTTTGGTCTGTCATCATTAGCTGGGTTGGCCTTCATTAGCCGGGTTGGCCTGCCTTCATTAGCCGGGTTGGCCGTCATTAGTCTCGTTGGCATCATTAGCCTGGTTGTCTGAATGGTGAAGAAAAGTTCAGCTTTAATGTTAAAAGTTTAAACCCCATTTCATTCATATATTTATTTCGGGGGGTGGGGGGGGGCTAGTGGTTAGCGTGTTCGCTCTGTATCATAAAGCCTGTCCAACCTCGTGGGTTTTTTCTGGGACCTCCGGTTTCCCCCCACTGCTAAAGACCCCTACACGCAAGCGATTTATTGAAATAAAATTAAATCATATGTTAGTCCCAAAATGACTTAGTTTGTGTCGAGTGGACGTTAACCCCCCCCTCTCTCTCTCTCTTATTTATTTGTTTCTTGTTGGTGTGGCAATAAACAAGCCCTAATGTACATTATTCATTAAATTATATTTTGTTTCAGATCCGTCGATTAATGAGACAGTATCCAAACACTAAACTGAAGTATGGCAGCATAAAGACGGGTGTTTCACCATATAATTCAACTAATACAGATATTGTATATGGTATGTTAATCTGCATGTAACATGTTGACCAACATTTCGTGAACATAACTGATTAACATAAATTTTGACCCTTTGTTAACATGTTGAGCAGAATTTGCTTATCCTCCATTTTGTCTTAATGCATTGAACACTTCACTTATAATGTTTAGTTTCTAAAAAGGTGTTGAATCATCAGTACGTTACCTAGACATAGGGTGCCCCACCCTAAATGAATATCTCCAAATATCTCGACAATTACACCACAATACTAATATATTTAGAAAGCCTTAAATCTGTTTCACACATTTATAGTCACTAAATAAACGACCATGCTGTACTTCATAAGCTATGATCATTTAAACCATACATAAATAATACTGAAAAATGGTTTGGAGTGGCGTCCATAACATCCAGACTACTTTTTTTTACGAAACATGGAACAAGAAATTGAATTTAGAAGCACCAACATCAGGCGTCTCAACAATATTTTTAAGAACCTTGTAAAAGTAAAATGAAACTACTGCTTTGATCATTATTCTTCCATACGGACGTTGAGTCAGAGATATTATTTGTACTTAACCAAAATATGCAGCTTCTAATGGTACAGCTAATTATAAGGCAATTTAAAAAATAAAACGAGCGTAATTTCTACAGATGCCGTAATAACCAAAAAGTTAAATATTATTGCTATTCAGAATCGTCAACAATAGATTTTTTACGGCTGTAGTAGTGTTTGGTGTTTTGAACATTTCCGCATGCTGTTGCTATTTATAGCCTCAACGAGTGTGCGAGACTGTTAGAAATCAGTAGTAAGTCATTGAACTAAAACGTGCAGGATCAACGTGTCAAGAACAACTTTTCAGTTGTCACGTGGGGCACCCTACTAGACAGACCCTTTAAACTACACAACAGTAGAAACCCAATAAATTTCTACAATTCTTAAAGAATTTGAACAGTTTTCCAACAATGGTTTGAAATTAAAGATTTAATACAGAAACTCCATCTTAAAACAGCACAACTATATGATACTCAAGCTGTAGTGTTGGTTATATAAACATGAGGACCATTGGTTATATTTATAGGTGCTGAAGTTGTAGAAGAGATGACTGGAAGGTATTGTCATGCTTGTGATATGTTTTTCCCAAGCAATGATTCAACTAGGGACTACAGGAAACATCTGACGTACAGGACTCACCATACAAACTATGTAGTAAGTACAGTACATACTCTTGTTGCTTTCTAAATTGAGTGTTCAAAATGGTTGCATCTGATCATGAGTGACTATGCAATTGAAACCAGACTAATACTCGTGATGATTGGGAACCACACTAATACCCCTGATTAGCACAACCCAGACTATTAAACCTGAAGAGTTAAAAGCAGACTAATACTCCTGACGAGTTTAGCCAGAGTTATATCCCTGATTAGTACAAACTAGACTAATAAACCTGAAGAGTTGAAAGCAGACAAATGCTGCTGAAGAGTTACACCAGAGTAATACCCCTGACAAGATAAAACCAGACTAATACCTGAGTTAAAGTAAAGTAATACCTCTTGATGAGTTCAACTAGAGTAATAGCCCTTGTGAGTGCGAACCAAACTAATGCCCCTGATGACTGGAAACCAGACTAACACACCTGACCTAAACCATAGGTTAGTCCCGAAATGACCTAGTTTGTGTCAAGTCAATGTTAAATTCATTTCTTCCTTTCGTATACTGGAAAAAAAGTTTTTTGTGTTTGAAATATTCTATGATGTGCAAACATTAAAGACCTGTATCGGTTAAACAAAATCTTGAAAATGGTCAAGACACTTGAGTAAACTTCAAAATGTGTCAAATGGTGTTTTGAATTTAATTTAAAAGCTCTTTCTTTTTTGTAGAAATATAAGAAAGCCAAACTATTTGAAGAATTGTTAGTCCAACAGGGAGATGGTGTAGGGGTCAAAGGGAACAATTCAATGGAAGAAGCTGAAGAAAATGTTGATGCAGAGGACGGAATTGACATGGAAATGGATGGAAATGACTTTTGATTAAAGCCACTCTATCATCACTGGATCATTATTTCCTGTCATTATTTACATAGATTAGTTGAATTGAACATGATTTCTCCAATAAGTAAATGACAGTATTCTTATTTACTGGGCCCTGTTTCTGGAAATCTTCACTAAACATAAAATCCAAATTTTAGTAGATACTTCAATTTTAGTTGGCTAAGAACTAAAATCAGTCTAATATTATCCAGTTAGATTACTAAAATTGTGATTTTATCTTGGTTAAAGTTTTGTGAAACTTGCGTCTGATTGTTTTATTTTTCAATTCAAGTCGTGGGCGTGTACATGGAGCTCAAGAAGCCATGTAATTGATATTTTTATATGTGTTATATGTTTTAGATTTATCTTACGAATTTCAAAAGTCTGTAAATTCTTATCCTGGGATCAGGGATGGAAATAGCACTGAAACCCACTCAAGATTGCTAGAATGTGATTCACTAAGAGTGGATATCATCATTGATCAATTCACAATATGTGATTTATTTCATCAATGTTTATTGAACATAAATATTAATATCACAGAATCTGGCATATAAATGGTTTTGTTTCTAGCCTGTACATAATTAAAATTTATTGCAATGAAAAATCTATTATCATTATAAAATACTTGATTTTATATATTTGTTATATATGTTTGTAATAGGTACACTGTAGGTCAGTTTTATTCTAGTTTTAATAGGTGTTTTGCCACAATCTGTTTCACAGAGAATTACTTACGAATTATCTCTGTAACAGATGACTGTCAACAACACGTGCGTTGACTGCACACAGCGTTAGTCATTGGCTCAAGGCTCGTGCAATGTTTACTTAACACCTAACTGCTTCGGGCAAAATGATGCATTTTACTCATTTTAATACCCATTACACTAAATAGGAAATATTTTTTAACTACAAATACTTCAATCGTCTTTATTTATGTTTCTTTTACCTCAAAAAAATGTTTGAGAATTTAATTTGTCGGAGTAAAAAAGTTAATATGCCATACTCATTAAGCCTCGTCAATGTCATGCTTATCAGTGATTGTAGAGGCCAAGCGAATATTCACAGCCAAGCGAATATTCACTGCAGGATCAGTTTGGTTCTGCCATTGCCCCAGAATGGGTTACAGACAGTTTTGCACAAGCTGATGTCAACTTCTTGACATCACCACCAAGAGAATTGTTCAACTTTAATTTTTCTAATACAGATGAAGAGTCCAGGGGAAGCACGATATAAGTCACTTTTTCTGCGAACCACAGTTAATGCGGCTATGAGGTAGCAAATTGTATAAGCATAGGCGTACGAGGCGGGGGGGCCGGGGGGGCACCGGCCCCCCCACAAATATTTTCATGAAAAAAAATAGAAATCTGAAAAGAGCCCAGAATTGTGAGATCGGTCATTAGCCGAGGAGTTTTTGAAAATGGGGTGGGGTAGGGGTATGGCCTTGTCGGGGAAGGCTATGGTCTTGTCGGGAATGAATGCTCAGTTTGTCGGGAAGCGTCGCGCTGTCTGTCGGGTTTGGAATATTTTTAATAATATGGAAGCGGAAAGAAAGCAGTCCAGTCAATGATGAACACGTTAACCATCTGAATAGAACTAGCAGGTACACATGGCCTTTCTCAGTTCTTGAGTACGGTACTGTGTTAGTAATAATCGTTTGACTTGTTCTTCTTTTGGTTGAATATAGTGCACTAGATGTAAATAAACTTGAAATAAAATGGTCATTCATATATTAGAAGTACATAAATTTTACAAGTTCAAAAAGTCTTCTATCTTGATTCTAGATGTATCTATCTTAGATATGGATAAAAAATGTAAACTGTCATATAATGAAAAACGTGGCAAAGTAAATCGTAATACGGAATATATAGATTGTAAATTTGAACTTTTATAAAATGGTCATTCATATATTAAAAGTAGATAAATTATATACAAGTCTTCTATACATCTGAGATCTGGATAAAAAAATGTGAAGTCTCATAAAATGAAAAATGTGGCAAAAGTAAATCGTTCGACTTGTTCTTGTTTTCGTAGTAATAGAGCTTATTTTAAAGATGACTTTTTACCAGTTTTTATGCTGCAACTGACATAATTTACTACCCACTCCAAATTACTAGAAAGTATTCGAAATGCCTGGAAATCGCGTCTACGGCCGTTTGGTTTTCAAAATTTTCTGGGGGAGGCCCATACCCCCCGTCGGGGGGTCCCATGTGAAGTCTCATAAAATGAAAAATGTGGCAAAAGTATATCGTTCGACTTGTTCTTGTTTTCGTAGTAATAGAGCTTATTTTAAAGATGACTTTTTACCAGTTTTTATGCTGCAACTGACATAATTTACTACCCACTCCAAATTACTAGAAAGTATTCCAAATGCCTGGAAATCGCGTCTATGGCCGTTTGGTTTTCAAAATTTTCTGGGGGAGGCCCCCCATAACCCCCGTCGGACGCTTCGCGCCTACGGCGCTCGCGGATTCTAAAGAAATATATTTGTCGGGAAAATATGCTGGCCCCCCCAAACAAGTTCGGCCTCGTACGCCTATGTGTATAAGCTTTATGTGGAACAATGAATTTTCAGGTAAAAACGATGGAGTCACATCCTCACATCAAACCAATGCCCTTCTTCCCCTGGACTCTTCAAATGTTATGTACAGAAGCGTGAAAAGCATTTGTGAATAACTAAAATAGATAGATGTATAAAACTGTAGTCCTAAAAGGCCAGAATTGACCCCTGGGAGGTCAGTAGATGTAGTGGTTTCCCTTGTACAGCTAATGCTTTTTTTCCAATGTATTGTAATATTAATTCATTGCTCTAATTGTCGAATTTATCAGTAGCCAAAGTAAATGTGCATAGCTTCAATTTATTTTGTTCATTTATTTTTTTAAAAATGGGTAATCACGTGTATTTAACATCCTACTTTTATGCTCCAACTAGGCTATATAAAACAGTCATATGACATGATACATAGCAGCCAATCTGATTAAAATACAGTGGTGTACATCACACGAAGATATGACCAGTTATTTATGGAGATTGCGTCAGAGGTCATTACAAGCGGCTTTTGACACTATGGTGTTGGACATTTGATTAACCAACCAGCTTTGATGTTTCTGGTGGATTACCCATAGTTCTGTGCAACTCACACCAAAAGCTCCCGGTAACAGACTGTTTTATTATACGCCCACATTTTTATGTGGACGTATATTGTCGTCGCCCCTGTCCGTCCGTCCACAATTGTTTATGAACAGTCTACAGGTCACAATTTTTATCCGAGTTCAATGAAACTTAAAATATAGGTTTATCACCCACAGATCTCGGTTCCTTTCGATATTGGCATCTATCGGACTGTATCTTCATGGGTTATGGCCCATGATTGTACGAAAAATCACGTTTTTAGCTTGTGAACAGTGTATAGAGGTCACAATTTTGATCCGATTTCGATGAAACTTGCATGTTTACAACCCAAAGATCTTGGTTCCTTTCGATATTTGCGCATATCGGATCATCACTTCCTGAATTATGGCCCCTGATTGTCCGAAAAATCACCCTTTTCAGCTTGTGTTCCTTCTGGAGGTCAAAATTGTTATCCGATTTAAAAAACCGTTTGATTATATCACCGTTACATAGTTATGGGGGTTGAGTTCGAATTTCGTGAAAATCGGATCAAAATTGACAGACAAAATGGCCGCCGTTTGTGCGCGAATAGTGTGAAAATATGTTATATCAAGGTTGTGGACCCTATAGAGGTCACAATTTTGAACCGATTTTCATGAAACTTGACATGTATGTTTATAACCCAAAGGTCTTGGTTCCTTTCAATATTTGCGCCCATCGGATCGTAACTTCCTGAATTATGGCCCCTGATTGTCCAAAAAATCACCCTTTTTAGCTTGTTGTCCCTCTGGAGGTCAAAATTGTTATCCGATTTAAAAAAACGTTTGATTATACCACCGTTACATGGTTATGGGGGTTGAGTTCGAATTTCGTGAAAATCGGACCAAAATTGGCAGATAAAATGGCCGCCGTTTGTACGCGAATAGTGTGAAAAAATGTTATATCAAGCTATAGAAGTCACAATTTTAAAGCGATGTTGATGAAACTTGACATGTATGTTTATAACCCAAAGATCTTGGGTCCTTTCTATATTTGCGCCCATCTGATCGTAACTTCCTGAATTATGTCCCGTGATTGACCGAAAAATTGCCTTTTTTAGCTTATGGCCCCTCCGTAGGTCAAAATTATTATCCGATTTAAAAAAACGTTTGAATATATCACCGGTACATTGTTATAAAAGATGATGTTGAATTTCGTGAAAATTGGACCAAAATTGACGGACAAAATGGCCGCTGTTTGTACGCGAATAGTGTGAAAATATGTTATATCAAGGTTGTGGACCCTATAGAGGTCACAGTTTTGAAACGATTTTGATGAAACTTGAAATCGCCTTTATCATCTTGTGGTCCCTCTGGAGGTAACAATTATTACCTGATTTAAAAAAAAAACGTTTGATTATATCACCGTTACAGGGTAATCTAGGTTGAGTTTGAATTTCATGAAAATTGGACTAAAATTGACAAACAAAATGACAGCCGTTTGTACTCAAATGGTGTAAAAATATGGTATATCAAGGTTGTGGACCCTATAGGGGTCACAATTTTAATTCGTTTTTGATGAAACTTGAAATACATTTTTATAACCTAAAGATCTTGGTTCCTTGCGATATTTGCGCATATCAGATTGTAATTTCCGGAATTATGGCCTCTGATTATACGGAAAATTGCCTTTATTATCTTGTGATCGGTCTGGAGTTCAAAAACATTTGATTATATCACCGTTACACTGTAATGAATTTTCAGTTTGAATTTTGTGAACATCAGACCAAAATTGATGAACAAAATGGCCGCCATTTTTACACGAATAGTGTAAAAATATGGTATATCATGGTTGTGTACCTTATAGAGGTCACAATTTTAATTCGATTTTGGTCAAACTTGAAATGCATGTTCATAATTGAAAGATCTTGGTTCCTGTCGATATTTGGACATATCTGATCGTAACTTCCAGAATTATGGCCCCTGATTGTACGAAAAGTCGCCATAATATTAAATGTTTCGTATCCAGTGGAGGTGACAGCTAATTCCATAATATTAAATGATTCGTATACTTAACATTAGCATGGGGCAGAAGTTTGTAAAAAACAAACAAATTCTAATGATTTTCTGATAATTACTTAATATGCGACAACTCTTGTTGACTGCCCGGACGATTTAGCTGCTGTGTGGGCGTATGTTTCGTTGTCTGGATACCTATTTTTGACTATTGGCTAATCCCCCACATCGCCCATAACACGTCAATGATAACAACTCTTCCAGATCCTAGTGTAATAAAGGCAAGTAAAGCTAAATTTTAAACTATAAAAAACGAAACAAATAGAATCTTATGTTTTAATCTAATTGGAACAACAGTGTGATGGCCAGTGTCCGAAACAAACATTTTCCAAGCACAGGCCCACAGGACCTGTGCAACACATGATCACGTGGGTCCTTCAGGTAACACGCAGGCCCAACCAATAATAATTATTTATAGTTTCCATGTATAAAGCTATGGTTTAGTAACTTGCGAAAGAAAAAAGAAAAAAAAAGAAGACACAAATTAATGTGTCATTTCAATTTAATGGATCAAATCTATTCATGGCTGCATTGGGTTTTCCATAATAACCTACGTAAACTTCAAATAGTTACAAAACAACCCCAAACAACTGCCCTAGATTGTTAGCACCATAGCCCAGAGTCAGTCAAAAGAGGTTGGTAGGAAAAGTTTTTAAAATCATCAGCCTCCATTACGTTTAATAAAAGGTAGGCCCACAACTACACCGTTCGGGAAATTTAATACACGTTTTGGCTTCATGAAATTCATGTCAGTAAGACTAATATTCCTGATTAAATTACTGTCTTCGTTTTTTGGATGCATACAGCACAATGGTATTTTTTCATAACATAAGTTTTAATTTTTGTCTGTCACGTAACTTTCAAATATGCTTTTATTCATTCGTCCATGATATACACACGGCACAGTGGTCACGTGGCAACCATAATTGAAATTGCTTTAAAATAAAATTCCGTACGACTCCAGATACCTTTCAAAAATAGTAACGACAAAAATTCAACGTATGGTTAAAATAAAGCCTCTGTCAGCATGTGTATATAAAAAATCATAACAGTAGATGCAACTTAAAATCAAACGTAGCATCGCCGGCTTATTGACCTAGAAATTCCAATCAATGTCACACGTGTCATCGGCGGATTTGGCAATGGCGGATAAAATATATTATTATTAATGATTGTTTCTCAGTGTATTTGGTGTTCTATCAGAGGATTATATTCAACTAAGATTTTAATTTCACTAACAACGTACTGGTCAGCGAAACCATTAAACGTATGATTCAGTTATCAGTTTAATATCTACCGATACCTGGAATTCACATGGAGCGTCAAAGAAGCGCGATTACCGAACTAGATGCACAAATAAGAGGCTGGTTACGCGAGTCACTGTTTGGAAAACATCAGCTTCCGTCATGTCGATGACAAGTAAACAATAACCGTTAGCTATCGGAGACTCGGGTTGCGTTTCTATGACAGTTCTACCATATCCAGAATTGTCGAATGGGGACACTAACTATGCGAGCTAAGAAAACGAAGGCCCGGCGGACCCGAGTGAAATAGGCAAGCAGGAGTCCTCCGATAAATCAGTCGGCCTCGGGCCTACGGACCGACGTTTGTGTCGAACACTGGTGATGGCCTACACTTACATTGAATTCGAACTAATATTTTTTGTCCCATCTAATCTACACACTAACACGTTGAATTCTCACTACAAAAATCCTGAGTAACATTCTTGATGGGATGCTCTTACTTTGAACTCCAATTCGTTTTTTTATATGACACATTGAAATGTATTGCCGTGGCCCCCTGACTCCGCCCTGCGTCCACAATTGCTTGAGGGTCCACAATTGCTTGTGGACGCTCTACAGGCTAAAGTTAATATCCGATTGACTTTAAATTTATACTCAGTGTTTAAAGGGACAGTCCCGATAAGAACAGAGTCTCAAAAATGAAAGTCAGAGAGTTTATGAAATTTATGGACCAAAATATAGAGGCATGATGTATTTATCTTGTCTCAAAATTTCAGCTAAAAATATTGAGTCGTTTGGACGTGAACGTCAACACTGCTTATCCGGACACGTAACCCTTTTAAGATTTCGGGTCAGTTTTTTCATTGGGTGACCTGATAATCGATTCACATTTCTTGAGAGGTCTATACAGTGAATGACCCATGTACTGTACTTGATAACAAAAGGTAAATTTCACCTACATATTATTTTTTTTAGAAAAAAGTCTGGTTTTATCCAGATACTGTATAATACAACGGTCTCTATTTCCAGATGAAGACTGTCAGATTTAAGTTATTTACAAGCGTATCACAAATATCGTGTAAGTTGGTCGGCCTTAGGTAATGAGTTTTAAGGTATTTTAACACAAAATTAAGCAGTTTTATTCCTCAGAAAGTTATCGGAATTGGCCCTTTAAGGTCATGAGACGAAGAATCCTATTGATTTTTTCAGCGATTGTCGATAATTACTGCCAGAGTTATGGCCCGTGATCACCTCAAAAAATCTTGTGGATGCTCTAGAGGCCAAAGTTAATACCCGATTGACCTTACATTTACACACAGTGTTTAATGTCATGAGACGAAGAGACCTATTGATTTTCAACGATTTCCAATAATAACTGCCAGAGTTATGGCCCTTAATCACTTCAAAAATCTTTGTGGTCGCTCTAGAGGCCAAAGTCAATATCCGACTGACTTTAAATTGATACACAGTGTTTAAGGTCATGAGACGAAGAAGTCTATTGATTTTCAGCGATTTACGATAATTACTTCCAGAGTAATGCCTTTGATCACTTCAAAAAATCTTGTGATGGCTCTAGAGGCCAAAGTTGATCTTAAATTTATACACGGCACGGTAACTTTGGTTATAATGAAGTGAGAGCGATGCAACACATGTTGTTGTTGTTCTTGGTGTTTAACGTCCGCTTCCACCGAAGGTGATATCGCAGACAAGTCTTATTTTTCATTTTTCATTATCTTAGCGCATGCGCAGGGGTCTTTGCTGTGGGAGGAAACCGGAGTGCCCGGAGGAAACCCACGAGGTTGAGAAGGAGCCCCTATCTCCATGCCACATACGCTCACACCAGGGCTCGAAACCACAGCCGTAAGCCAGAGGTGACCGGCCAGCTAGAGGTCGAAGCGCGGCACTCTAGACCACTAGGCCATCCCAACCCCCCGATGCAACACAGAATATAGATTCCTTATATCATCACTTTGACTAAGTTTTAGAATTTTCTACAAGGGCTAAGGAGCGATAAAAAGAGAGAGAGAGAGAAATGGGGTTAAACGTCCACTCAACACAAACTAGGTCATTTCGGGACTAACTTATGGTTTTAATTAAATTTCATTAATTCGCATGCGCGTAGGGGTCTTTATCATTGGGAGGAAACCGGAGTGCTCGGAGGAAACCCACGAGGTTGAGAAGGCGCCCCTATCTCCATGCCACATACCAGGTATCGAAACCACAGCCGCAAGCCAGAGGTGACCGGCCTGCTAGATGTCGAAACGCGGCAGTCTAGACCACTAGGCCATCCCAACCCCCCGCTAAGGAGCGATAAGCAATTTGATCAGTCAAGACTTTGGAGCATAACTTGATGTAGATATTCATTAGGTGAATGTCTTGACTGAGTTCAATGATTAACATTTCGAGCTGAAGTGAGGCAGAGATAATCAATTTCATTGGTCGATGCTTTTGGACAAGATAATCTTGATTCTATCTGAAATAGAGTGATGAAACTTAGCGTATAGTTTGATTGCTTCATACTTTTGGAAAAATAAATGTGCGATTAATTAATATGTGTCATCTATGTGTCACCATATGTGTGGCGCAATATAGCCCGGTTGGAGCTGGCATGCAATAAAACTCAATTTTATTCATTCATCCACATTATTTTATTGTCCGCACGGCCGTCCAGCGAATTTCTTGTGGTTTGTGCAACCTATTTAATTCAAGGCCACGAATTCAACCAATACAGGAAAGTTTGTAATAACATCACCCAAGAAACACGTTTACTATTTACGTCGGTTCAGACAGTAAGTTATGGTCACAGGTTTTAGGGTGGCGAAATCCTCATGAACAAGGCGCCAACCATGGTTAATCCAGGGCTGACCATATCATATTAAGAGTTACTGTTTGTAACTGAAAACCGTATAGGATTGTGGGAAGATTTATTTTATATTCCCTTACAGTGCTAGTATGGATGGCATTAGATCATTGCAATTATCCATTAGGAAATGTGTAAAGCGATTTTACTTAAATGAACAAAAAAATCGACATTTTTATATCAGATTAATTACTAAAAGCAAATAATTATTACCTATTAAAACCGTAAATTTTGTTTACATAGCAACTATAAAATACAATTTAATGGGGTGTTCGCGGAGAAATTGATATACTCAACACTCCTTTGTTGTTAATAATCCTACGCGGATGAAATAAAATTAATTATTTTATGATCAGTAGTGGAATACCGCGTTTTATCAGTGAAATAAAAGTGTTATTCCACTGGCTAGCAAAGTGGTCCCTGCTGTTTTACCTAAAATGATTGTAAAATCATAAAATAAATAGAACATTTGTCGTTTTGTCGTGAATAACATATTTTATTTCATCTCTAAGCAAGAAAACGTTTATATTTTCACTCATGCTACGCTTCTCGATGAAATAAAATATGTTATTCACTCTAAAACGACAAATATCCTCTATTTATTATTTGCTGTTTATCGACAAAAATATGATTTAAAGATAATTGGTCTGAATTGTTGCATATTTTGTAATGTAAACATGTATGACATCACTGCGTAGTCAAATGTGTCCGTACTTATTACACAGGGATGTTAAACATGCGCAGTAGAGTTAGTTTTACGTCCCATGATATGAGAGTCTTGTACTTAAACATTAAATAGATCTATTTTCAATGTATCAATATTTGATTTATATAACGCACGCATTATTGAAGACACATTTATTTAATTATTATAAAATAAAAAACACGTTATTTCACTGGCAAGCAATAATTGTGACACCTTTCGTTGAATAAAACAAATATTGCAGTAATCATTCCGATTAATGCTATCAAAATGGCGCCCAATAAATCCTCTAATCGTAGAGGTCGTTTGGTGTTTTTGGTCATACAATGTACTGGACGGTTGTCTTTAAACACTCTATCATTGAGATTTGTTAAATACCCACTAGCCGACAGTTTTTCCATTGCCGATTCCAGATCGGATTTCAAATAAGAATTCTTGGGAACTGCAATGGCCTGTTGGTAATTTGACAAGATACCATCGACAAGTTCTAGATTACAGTTGTTAGCATTCAAAACAAAATATCTGGCATCATCGCCGAAATAAACATACTGTTCACCCTCGGTTAGAATTTTGTTAACACGAACATTTATATCCAAATCAAAGATAGTTGGGTCTGTTTTATTAAATTCTGCCAACCCTTTCCATATTTTCATCAGTAGGGTATCATTAGAATTTCGAAGAAGTTTCCTCGTTAAGCTGTACCCACGTATCCAACATTTCCAATCTGGTAATTCCACAAGTTTCTTTAAACTATTGAATGGTTTTTTGTATTTAGTATCAGTTAATGCCGCGGTCAGGTTACCCATATAAACACCAGTCAACACAACACAAAACATCCATAGGAAAGCCACCAATAGTCGAACCGATGCCTTCTTGGCAGAAACCCCGTCTCCGCGTGCTGCCAAGAAACTCATTAAAAATAGAACATTGTTAAGTATAGAAATCAAGAGGTTCCGCGGGCTGCAACCATACTTGCCGTTTCCTTCTGTAGAATCTGTTTGTACCAAGAGAAGCAAAATGGCCACCACTACAACCGTGGCTAGGATTGCTATGTAAACATAAGCGTTGAATGGGCGAAATATTTTAACCCAGTTACTCTCTACCTGAATCCCCCTCTTATATACAATTGACCAGGTATTTATCAAAAATGGCGGGAGAATGAAGTCAATGACCTTTGACCTTTCTTCCGTAAGTGTTAGGTCAGCGATGACAATGTCAACCTCATTACGAACTAACATTCCAACCAATCCTTGCCATTTTCCGTCGTTTGTTTTACCTGCATATTCACCGTTGTTTGGTTGAACGAAGGTGTAAGTAAAATTTAAATATTTTGCCAGAGTGTCAGATAGTTCGACTGTGACACCTGAATAAATAGTTTGGTTGTTTATGTCAACATGTTTCTGTAACACATTTGATACCAATGTTCCAATAAGAACGTGGTGTTTACCATATTTGTGTTTAATATTTGGGAACAGAGCATTCACAGAACAATTCACGTGCTTTTGATCATTATAAAAGGTGACATCGCGCCTTAAGCATTCGAGTGACGTCGCATTCCCATATGATATTGTATAATGCCCAACAGTACAGCCGGAACAGGTCAACACTATCATATTCTGTAATTCAAATTCCAATAATTGTTTTTTAAACATTGAAGATGACATAATAATCCATCTTGAACCCGATCTATAATTCGTTGTCTTATTGGAGCTGGCGTCAAAATTATTTGCTATTTTCAGAAGTTCAAACGTGCTGTTTCTAAGGAAAAGAATCATATTCACTTCCCCGAAATTCATCTTATAAATATCCATTAGAATTCCCCCATTTGTGGATGAGCTCAGTCTGGTGACGTCATAAATCGTTGTTCGGAATCTCAGTTGTTCTTTTTCAAAATAGAGCATGCTGTATAAAACCATTTCTTCGTCCGCTGTTTCGTAGAAAATGTTTACATCCGACCATTGCAGTGTTTTAATTATTGTTCGTAAGGAGTCTAAGATGTTGTAAGTACAAATCCAAACACCACTTTCCTTGGCAAGAGCCTCTTGTGATTTTGTGTCCATATTACGAGTGCCAACTCCAGCTATAAGAAACGAAAGTACTGCTAGATAGATTAATACACACACATGCTGTCGAAACGTCCAACATCTTTCAATCACAAAGTTCACAAACATCACTAATTGATGTGGATGCTTTCCTATTAATAGAAGTCCAGTGGATAAACCTATACAGATAAGGCAATTATGTAAATACGAACTGAAATCTTTGATTATGGTCCTTCAGTATGTCTAGAAACTCCATCCGGTCCAAGCTCCACCATTGTTTCATAATACTAATTTTAAAAGGAAATCTTAACCAAAGTGCTCACTCCATAGTCTCAGCAAAGGGATATTGGTGACTCCAGTATCGCTGCCATCACGACCAACAATATTCCACGTCTACAACTGGTCAATACAGTAAACACATAGTCTAGCTAACACAATACGACTTCGATCATCACCAGACTAATTAAGTGCAATTTACACAAATAATAAAATTGTTTTAAAGGTCATGTTTGATTCAGTGTTATCTGTCAATATAATAGTTTACAATTTATTCAGTTTCATTAATACAAGGATTTAGGTTCGTTGTAACGGAATGAAATGAAATGGGGTTTAACGTCCTACTCTTTTGCACCTAACCTGGGCTAATGGAATACAACGATTGTCTTTATAATATGAAATTATAATTTAAACATGGGTTGCGAAGAAACAAACGAAAGATACACCCACAAAAATCTATCGCATCAAAATCTTCGATAAACACGCACCAGTTGTTACAAGGTGGTCCTACTTCGTCCTGGCAGATCATGGTACTCAAAACATGTAGCGAAGTGAAAGCAAGAACGCAGACGTGCAGAATACAAACGGCGTCATTCTAAATTGGAGGTTCACCGACACATGTACAAAGAAGCTAGGTAAAAGGTTTCAAGAACTATCAAAAACGCTAGATCAAAGTAATGTGTTGATAAACCGACCAATGAATCACAAACACCTAGTCAGTGTTATCCATTTTATAAACCTTTTTAGGTATCACCTCAGATTCCATAATTCAAGACTCAGATAATGATATGAAGGCCATTAACACGTTCTTAGAATAGTTTTCGAATAAGATTGATATACTATTGAAGCAACTGAATCAGTGCAATTCAATTCAGTAACTGAAACTTAAATTTCGGTACTACCACCGTGTGATAATGGACTAATTTTGAGCATTATAGTGAAGATGATACCGAAATGATTATAAATAAATAAATCCTAAAAGACAACCTTTCCACTAGACCCGTTGCCAACCAAACTTTTAACTGAACATATGGATCTTCTTCTGCCGGTCATTACAGTAATTAATAACATCAGTCTGAAAACAGGTTATTTTCCAGAATTATTTACATAGACTGTAGTTAAACATTTAATAAAAAAACATCCTAAAAAATGCAGACCCGTGTCCAATTTGTCCAAATAAATCGAAAAGGTTGTTAACAATCGAGTGCATGTTTTTGTCAACAATAATAACTTATTGGATAAATTCCAATCGACGAACCGACCTTCTCACAGTACTGAAACAACCGTAGTTCGGGTGTTAAATGATCTCCCCCGAATAGTTGATGTCGGTAGACTTGCATTCTAAATTCTCTTGGATCTGTCCACAGAATTTGATACGATGGACCACCAGATTCTTTTTAATAGATTACATCAAGATTTTCATATATCTGGAAAACACAAAAGTATTCTCATATAACTCCCATCTTAAAATCATAACATTGGTTACAAATAGAAGCCAAATAGCTCTCAAGATTCTAACATCGGTTTATATGTGTCAACATCATCTTCCCCATCTTACGTCACGGATGTCGCTCAATCATATCAACCAAATCGACCACTACGCTGTTGTGCCGCAAGCTAAACTGAAATCTGTTTCACAGAGAATTACTTACGAATTATCTCTGTAACGGATGCCTGTCCAAAACACGTGCGTTGGCTGCACGCCTCGTAGTCATTGGCTCAACGGCTCGTGCAATGTTTACGGAACACCTAACTGCTTCGGGCAAAATGATGCATTTTACTCATTTTAATACCAATTTAAACTAAATAGGAAATATTTTTTAACTACAAATACTTCAAACGTCTTTATTTATTTTTCTTTTACCTCAAAAAAATGTTTGAGAATTTAATTTGTCGGAGTAAAAAAAGTTAGTATGCCGTACTCATTAAGCCTCGTCGATGTCATGCTTATCAGTGATTGTAGCGGCAAAGCGAATATTCACTGCGGGATCAGTTTGGCTAAACTGAGAAACTTTGGGGTTAAAGCCTTCGGTGTCGTGTCTGTGGACCGCGTTCGTGGAATAACTTACCATTGGGGATACAGTGCTCTCAAACATTAGCTGTGTTCAACTCGGAACTCAAAGTTCATTTGTTTCTTACATACTATCAGGATTAGTTATTATCTTCCATGAGCTAAGAGGGGGGTTGGGATGGCTTAGTGGTCTAGAGTGCCGCGCTTCGACCTCTAGCTGGCCGGTCACCTCTGGCTTGCGGCTGTAGTTTCAAGCCCCGGTGTGAGCGTATGTGGCATGGAGATAGATGGCATGGAGTGGGTTTCCTCAGGGCACTCCGGTTTCCTCCCACTGCTAAAGACCCCTACGCGCAAGCGAATTATTGAAATAAAAATTAAACCAGATGTTAGTCCCGAAATGACCTAGTTTGTGTTGAGTGGACGTTAAACCCCATTTATCTCTCTCTCTCTCCATGGGCTTAGAGCACAGGCACTTGAAGGGATTAAAATAAATTAAAATAAAACTTCTTACCACTGCTTAATACAAGAAGTAACCGGAAGTAACCCGAAAAAAGGCCAAAAGAAGTCTGTATCACCCAGTTCCTTTATAAACCTATCATTACTCTATATGTGCATAGTAACTGGGTGATCGAGTCTCGCTCATCAGCGGCCTCGCTTCGTAAGACTTCTTTTGACCTTTTTTCGGGTTACTTCCGGTCTCGGGAAGTTGGTCGTCGATAAATGATAGCGGTTCAAGTTTGATTTGTTATCAATAACTGGGTGATCGAGTCTCGCTCATCAGCGGCCTCGCTTCGTAAGACTTCTTTTGACCTTTTTTCGGGTTACTTCCGGTCTCGGGAAGTTGATCGTCGATAAATGATAGCGGTTCAAGTTTGATTTGTTATCAATAACAGTGTTAAATGACCAATTTAATTACATCGGCAGGTGAATAATAATCAAATAAAGTCTCGTTAGCAATAAAAATGACATGAAGTGTTAGAACTAGTGAGTATTGTGAGATGATATCAGACGATACATGGTAAATCAATCAAAACAAAGATAGCGTCTGACTTACCTTCTTGTATTAAGCAGTGGTAAGAAGTTTTATTTTAATTTATTTTAATCCCTGTGGCTAAGAGCATGTAGTATGGATGAGGTGAGCACACCTATTATCATTATTGTTATGTACGTTGCTAAGAACATTTCGTATGATTTCAGAAAGATAGGTTGATAAATGCAGCCTTTAACATGTATATATTACCACAGGGGCAAATGTCTTAAAATGTTCATTAAAAAAATGAAAATAACCCAGGACTGTGTTGTACATCGACTTTCGGCAGGTGGTTTGGTACAACATAACCCTGCTTCTCGATGAAAAACTTGGCATAGTTGTCTATTTGATGAATACGAAATGGAATGAAATGTGGTTTTATCATGGCCTACGTCAGCTCCGACCATGACGAAAATATTTGAGACAAAATAAAAGAAACCACAAAAAATTTATATCCATAAATAAAGACAAATATCACAGATTGTATAACATTAAAAATAAATATAAAATACTTTATATTTCAGCTTACGCAAAGCGGAGATACCTGGTTTGGTTGGTCGATGCTTTCAGACACAAATTCACAATCACTGTTCTGTTCACCTAGTGAGTTGTGTCCCTTGTATGTAAGCTCTTTTAAGATAGTCAGTTGTTTAACTTTGTTTTTTCAAAGATGCCAGTTCAACCCGGGTAAATTAAAATGCAAATCTTTAAAGTGTCTTTTGCTAGTATATACTGTCATAATTAAGCCTTTTAATATGTTTTCTGTATATTTTATTCAATATAACTCTCTATGAAATAGAGATAATACTTTGTAAGCCTGGGTTCAGCTGTCACATTTTGAAAGTTTGGGACATATTTTTTCGGTGAACGTCATCACTCTAGTAAGTTATAGTGAATGATTGTATTTCTTCTTTGATTATGTTTTGTTCTGTTCAAAACTGAGATTTATGATTGTACTTTCTGTATTTGCAGCCCTTTGCTGTCGGCTGGTTTTGGAATGACATGATACCTACTTGTATTATTATTAAAGCCTTGGTAAAACTTGGTGATGTATTATTACACCAATACCTTGAATAAGCTACATAATGACCATTTTAGGCTCACGTTAAGCGTGCATTATGAAAGAGCTAAATTTGTATGGCAGGCCTGAAATGTTATTTAAATTATTAATTAGACGTTAATTAACATATCCTGGCCATAATCAATTCCCAATGTTAACGCTATCCCCCGATATTTACTGGATTATGGTTCCATTTGCTGCTCAACTTTTATTCACGATTTATTCATGAAACGGATAATCGAGACTAAGTTTTTTTTTGTATAATGGTCGAAGCGAGGGCGAAAATTTAATCATTAAGATATCGGTTCCGAGCGAATCAAATTGACTGATTTTTTCAGTAAATTCCCATTACATCATCTATAGTTTTGAACTATTATAGTGAGAACTGCCAGCTTATTTTTGTTATCTAATTTCCCTTAATGTATCTTTTAGCAGAGTGACGAGCAATTTAATTTGTCGTGACTTTGGAGCTTACCAACTTTCATTGCAATAAAGTGAAAACGGGGAGGCTTCTAGGATTTGTTACTTTATAGAAGTATAAGATATATTTATGTTTAGGCACTGATGTGTTACTTTATAGAAGGGTGAGATATATCACCGATTTGTATTTTATATTCAGAAAAGCTTTCATCAAATTTGTACGACACATGAAACACATTAAATCCCTTTTACGCTTTCAGTTAAAGCGAAGAGCGTTATCAATATTTAATCATAACATATATATTTGTGCTGTTGCTTTAAAGGAGAAGATAAATAGGTAAATAACCGCACAAATCCTGCTTTTATTGGAAACTTATTAGTTTATCAACGACATGTAACCAGGCTAAAGATCACGTTCTCCTGATCTTGCTATTAAAAGCTATAATCTGTTTAAACGTACATGTAGTTTAACACATTGAGATGCGGTCAAAAGTAGTGGTAGTAGTAGTAGTAGCTAAGCACCTGGCGGTGAAGGAGGTAATTAGCGACAATGAAATTTTTTATATTGTTAGATGAATTTGATTTACAATATTCCTGGATATTATAACGTTGGTCAAGATCAAGTGAGCATGTGGCAATCACTATAGTATGATTAAATGTGAAAATGTTGTGATACACATTAATATCTAAACAAACAGTGAAACAAATCATTCAAATATCTTACTAATATGTTTGTTTTAAAACAGTGTATTATTCAATGATGAAGGACATGGCGATCGCGCGTACATGTGTTAGCTTAAGGATGGTTTGGTGGCTTGCTATTGGTGTTTATTCCCGGAATTTGGACATACAGTCACAACTGGACGAGAATTGGGGTTGTTCTGATAATATCGTATCCTCCTTGAGTATTATCATTAAAAGACTACGGTGGCCGGATGCTAATATCTTCTACGAAGCACAGGGCAATGAAATAGTTCTTAATACACTTCGTTACATTGAACAGGACCTTGTGGGTTTCCAAACAACAGTCTTCGATATGACCGGGATAAGTCCACCCGACACGGAGAACATGCTACGGCAAATATATCAGAAGAAAATCAAGGGGGTTCGAATCATCCTGTTCCTGAGTAACACAACTTTAGAACTTCTGGAAATAGCAAATACTTTTGACTCCCGTTCAAATAAAACTACAAATTATAGAACGAGTTCAAGTTGGATTATTCTGTCATCTTCCATGTTCAAAAGACCTTTTTTGGACATTCAATTACGGAATATAATAGTGTTAACCTGTTACCGCGATCTTGTAGAACATTTTACAATATCAGATGGGAAAATAACTACCATTGATTGTTTAATCCACCATCACACACCAGCAACGGGGCCGAAGATCGAGAATTGTTCGGCCGATTTATTGTTCCCAAATATTAAATACAGATATAGCAACCACCATGTTCTTATTGGAACATTGGAATCTAACTTCTTACAGAAACATGTTGACAAATACAATAACACTGTTTATTCTGGTGTGGTTGTAGAATTGTCTGACATGTTGGCTAAACATCTAAATTTTACTTTTACTTTCGTTCAACCAAGTGATGATAAATATGGTGGGAAATCCAGCGATGGAAAATGGCAAGGTTTGGTTGGATTGTTAGTTCGTGAGGAAGTTGATATGGTCATCGCTGACTTTTCGATCACTGAAGAAAGATCAAAGATTGTAGACTTCATTCTACCACCATTTACGAGAAATACCTGGTCAGCTTTGTCTAACAGGGGAATACAAAGAGAAAGTAACTGGACTAAAATATTTCGTCCATTAAACGCATATGTCTACATCGCAATTCTAGCCACGGTTGTAGTTGTGGCCATTTTGCTTCTATTGGTACAGACAAATTCTCCTGAAGCAAACTGCAGTCATTGTCTCAGACCCTGGAACTGTGTCATTTCTATTCTCAACAATGCTCTATTTTTAATTAGTTTCGTGACAGCACGCGGAGACGGAGTTTCCACCAAGAAGGCATCGGTTCGAGTATTGGTGGCTTTCCTATCGATGTTTTGCATTGTGTTAACTGGTGTTTATCTGGGCAACCTAACCGCGGCATTAACTGATACTAAATACCACAAACCGTTTAATAGTCTAGAGGAACTTGTTGAATTACCAGATTGGAAATGGGGAATACGTGGGTACAGCTTATCGAAGAAAATTCTAAAGAATTCCAAAAATAACGTAATGATGAAAATCTGGAAAGGACTGGAGGAATTTAATAAAACAGACCCAAGTATTTTTGATATTGATATAAATGTTCATGTTAATAGAATTCTAACCGAGGGTGAGAAATATGTTTATTTTGGGTTCGGTGCTGAGTCTCAGATTCTGAACAGAAACGACTGTGCTCTCCAAATTGTCGACAGCATCCTCTCCAATTTTCAAACAGCCATCGCAGTTACTAAGAATTCCTACTTGAAGCCCGATCTAGAATCAGCGATGGCAAAATTATCGGACACTGGATTTTTAACAATGTTAGATGAAACGATATACAAGGATAACCGTCCACAACATTGTAAGAATAGGGACACGAAACGACCTCTACGATTGGAAGACGTTCTAGGTGCTGTTTCTTTAGCTTCAGTTGGGCTGGCTACAGCTATATTTGTTTTAATTATAGAAAAGTGTCAACAACATAATAAACTATCTCTCCACCAATTCAATGAATACAACTTTTCAATATGGCGGTAAGGTTGGTACATCACACTATCAGCAAAACAAACAAATGGGCGCTGCGGCAAACAAACAATTGTGATTCGTCCGGTCGCCAAACCCAATATGTTGAGTGAACCTGAAAACTGACTTCAAGGTATTTTTGTGTGATTGATTGTTGTAGAGTAGTACGGTGTCCTCGTTCAGAATCTGACATATTTCGAGTGAACCTGGAAATTGTATACAAGTTTTTTTGTGAATGATTAATTTTAGTGGTCTATGGTATGAGAAATCAAGATGGCGTCCAAGTAGGCCGCCAATTAAAATAATCCCATACAACTCCCAGGAAACAGATATAACCTGTATGAACTATATCATAAACAGATCTGGTTTGTACACGACTGATCGGAAAATAAAATCAACAATTCACTTTTTCAATCGGCCACCCTGTTCGATCCCTGCATTGACCCAAAAAGTTCATCTTGATTTTCCAGCGTGGTTCCCCCTTTGTCAGTGATGCAGGACGGACGGCTTTGGAGGAACAGTGTATAGTCGTTACGGTAAACGAGTGGACCATGGCGCCGCAGCAGGGCAAAATTACTCTCATAGCACACTGCCGTATGCCAGTTGTCATTAACCAAGTTGGAGTAGGGTGTTGAACCACTGGAGTCTGACCTTTATTTGTTAGTTCATTTGCGTGTTCTATTTTATGTCCAAAAAGTGATATTTGGTCGAATTGAGTTTCACAGCTTCCAGATCCCCTATTGACGTTACCTTAAGGTCACTTGAATGTATAACAGTAAATGTGATTCAAACTACGAAGTTCTATAGCCGAGCAAACTGAGATTGGTGATTATTTTAGCAAAAGTTGGTGAGTTAATGAAAAAAACCCTCATGTGTCTTCGAGACGACATAGCCCTTCAATCTTTGAAGAACAAATTTGTAAATAATTTCTTGCGCATCGTTTTTCGTGTCTTGTTTCACTCATCTTTCAGAACATTAGGTTATTGGGGGTAGGGACCCCAGAACATGTACATACCAAAAGTGCAGAGTTACGAATATATGTAAATTTGGGTTTGCGTCAAAATGTTTTGGGGCAGCGGATTAACGAAAATGGTATAAGGAACCACTTAACACCACTGGGCATATCTCCAAATAAAATAATGGCCCCAAATATATTAATTTTGAGACTAGAATTGCTGTTTTATGATAAACCAGCATGTTTTTTAGGTAATGAAATCCCCGAAAATGGTTCAAGAGAGCATCGGGCATCTAATGACCCCGACAAGCTAATGCGTGGTATCAGTTTCATGTGTTTCTGTTGCAAATAGACGCCTTTTTCTTTGTCTGAAGTTGTACGATTGAAAGAAAATGGCTTAAATCCCGAACTTTGCCCTCAAAATTTAGGACTTTCCCGTACTCCAATTTTGGTAAACCCGGTTTGGAAAGGCAATGGATGTTAATTCCTAGGGGCGGATTGGGCCGTCGGGCTATAGGGCCGGTCGGACGATCGCTCGAAGGGCCGGCCGGACAAATTTTTTGTCCAATTCGTCTAAAAAAATCTTTTTCTGCTGAACTTTATATGGGAGAGGGGGGTATTGGACCGACCATGGAGCCATGATGATCATATTGTCCCGGTGACTTGAACGGACCGCCGCGCCATCACTGAAGTCTGGAATGGGCTGGTATAATAGACTTTCTGGGCCGGGTGTGCTGAGTGTGGGTCAGAATTCGGAATCCTACAATGGGGATTCCGAATTTCAACCGCAAATTTCATCGGATTCACCAGATACTGTTACCCGCAAATTTACTAGTTATTAAATCATCAGCACCCTGTTTGTGGGGATACGCCAAAATTCAACAAGCAGCTTTTATGCTTTTCATTTTCGTCTCTCTGTACCACTGTGTCTCGTGCCCTTCCATCACAGGAGGAATCAACTAGCGCCCCCAGCAACAAAACTGGGACTTTTTCAATGAAAATATTCCTGCTGATTCAGTATTCCTAACTGGTAAATCAAATCGTCAAACATTCCTCAACTAGTCCCATTTTTAAACCCTTACATTTCTTTTCACGTTAATTAATAATATGACGATATGATAATTTCACAGGTTGGTGGTTGTAAATTACTTGTAGGTCGGGGTTTTGGCCTAAGTTAAATCGATTTATGAAATATATTATTTGACAGAGATTATAATCAGATATGCCACCAAATCGCATATTTGGGGTTCATTTTTCAAAAATTTCCAGGGGGAGAGCCCCCGGACCACATCCCCCGTCCGAGCTCCACCGTCAGTAAAAGGGGCCGCTCCGATACGGGAGCCAGGGCCGGTTCCCGGCCCCAATCCGCCCCTGTAATATACCATATTATAAATACCGATTTGTACATTGACAAAGCATTCTAGATTTCATCCCGTTTACAGAACAGTTGCTCTGCTTGTCGGACGTGCTGTTCTCCGTATACATGTATAATGATTTCCGGTAATAAATAGTCTCATAGATAGTTCCAGTATTTAGTTGTTATCGAATATTTAATTAACAGTTTAAATAAAAGGATTGGACATGTATATTGGCCGTAATCATATTTTTTCTACTTTTTTACACCGTATTTCGTACTTTATCTAGACGTATATTCACTCAATTAGTAGAACCAAGTACTGAAGCGCATACATTTTACCCGTGGAAGTGAAACCAAAATCGTTATATATATTTGTACAGATTCTAGCACACATGTATGGATAATGGCTAACATGTTTTCATAGTTGACTTAGTGAATAGGTAACTTGAATTGAACCGGACAGCCGTTTGTTTCAATGTGATCGGTTTACAATCGATTTATGAGGAGTTTAAATATCAAGTACAGGGACAATACAATGTAATCTATTTTTAAGGTTCATTCCCGAGTACAAACTGGGTGATTTGATGATATATTAGGACTAATCAATTATGTTACAAATAGCAAAAATTCAATGATATTCCAAATATTCAATTGTTTTTGTATCAAGCGTGAATTGCCATGTAACCACTTTATCATATAGTACACAATGTAGTAATTTTGTGCAAATTGTTAAATGTTTTGGGGTAATAATTTGGAAGTTTTCAGATGTCGAATGTGAATGCAAATAAAAAACTAAGCCGCTGTTTTATTCGCCACTTCACAAAATGAGTCACCTGCATCACATGCTATTTGGCTAAAGAAAAGGTTCAGTCGCTACTTTCAATTGCGAAATGGTGACTGAGGGCCAGTGATCTTACAAAACAAAAAATAATCCCAATACAACTGCGGGCCATCAACCTGGTGATGTGAATATCAACGATTTGCTAAAACAATATATTGATGAACTCAACGCAGTTAAACCAATATATTAAGGACCAGGGGCGTTTTAAGGTTTATTATGGCGGAGGCTTTACTATTTTGAGAGTCATCTTTCGCTGGGGTCGGGTGTGTGTGTGTGTGTGTGTTTTGATTGATGATTTTCATACCAGTGCAATGGCTGCATTCTCATTCAATAGTGGATTCGACAGTAACAGTGTAAAGAAAACGATTGTCTCTGACTCGGGGCCCTTTCCCTCGGCCAGAGGGGCCCTTTTGTCTTCCTTTAGGGCCCTTCTAACTAGGGAACATTTCATTTTTAGCACTTTCGGTTTTAGCACTTTTCTCCCGTTTTATTTGTTCAATTTCTTTGACTTGTTTCGCGCCTCAGGTATAAAACGCCTTTGTTAAGGACTTGTTAAATCAAGTAACAAGCAAATTGATTTTGATTTTTACGTGATAAGTACTTTCTACACGCTTATTAATATCAGTAGTCGCAATATTTGATAAGTGTAAAGTGAAATAATCTATAAATCAAACAAGAAATCCTTGTTGACATTAACAAGATATAAACGCCGGTGCTTTTAATAATATTTTAATTTCAAGTAATAAAATAAAAACAAGTACGAATAATCCAAGTCATGAGAGAGAATTCGAAGTATCCTAAAGGAAAAAAATAGCATAATCAGTCAAATACACAACGAACAGTGTTAACAAGTGGTTTAATACATACATATTGAGGCTAACAAATAGTAATAATTATTTTCATGGTAATGGATGTAATGCAAAGGCAACAGTTTTTTTTTTTACCTAAAACGGCGTTCGCGCCCATTCCTTACGAATTCAATTAGTGCAGGGCGTCAAGAGCCCAACACATTCACACGTTACAGTCGAGCTACTAGCCACAGTTTCACAGGCGCCATCAAAATGTTGACAAATAAAATAACATTATTTATTTTGGTGTCGTTGTAGAGCCGGATGGAATATTGGCTAAATTTTACTTTCGTTCAGCCAAAAATGGTGGTAAATCCAGTAATGGACAATGTCAGTTGAGAAATTGAACATGCACATCATTTTCAACTTCAAACGTTTGAATATGGGGAGGGGGTAGGGAAACAAGGGAGGTAATTGTGTTATTTTCGGTATCAATGATTTGTGTGTGGGGTGAATAATGCCTATGATCGTATAATAATAAGTTGACAACCTATTGGGCAAAAGACTGGGGTAATGATAATGAAGAATATCAGTTCTTAAATAATATAATAACCAATTTACATAAAAATTTCTGTCTGGAAGCTTATTGAAAGCAGGGGGGGGGGGGGAGGTGGGAATGGCCTAGTGGTCTAGAGTGCCGAACTTCGACCGCTAGCTGGCCGGTCACCTCTGGCTTGCGTCTGTGGCTTCGAGCCTTGGTGTGAGCGTATGTGGCATGGAGATAGGGGCGCCTTCTCAACCTCGTGGGTTTCCTCCCACTGCTAAAGACCCATACGCGCAAGCGAATTATTGAAATAAAATAAAACCATATGTTAGTCCCAAAATGACCTAGTTTGTGTCGAGTGGACGTTAAACCCCATTTCTCTCTCTCTCAATTGAAAGCAGAAGGCTTATTAATTGGCAGTTTAAACAGATTGCAGTTTCTATCAGATCATCTCAGGATAAGTGGCAGGCATACAGAACAAACCCAACAACCCTGAATGTTGACATAGAAATCATAGATGACTGCGTTTTCAACCACACACTATGCCAAGTACACATTCCCCTATTTAATCATACAATTATCCAATATCATTTCAGATATTCATAACGAGTTCAATTAAACCAAAGTGATCCGATATCCATATTTAGCTATTTATAGTCAACTCATTACTGCAATAATATCTAAATGAAAAGAGATTTAACAGTTAAAACACGAGCATACGGTAATATTATCTTCTTGATCAGTGTAGATTTGGAGAATGACAAGGGTTAATTGCACTGGCGTCATTCACAACAGCACTAAAACGGTTCAGAGGGATGTTCCGGGTATTCCAATGCAATTAGTTTAACGTATCTGTTAATTTAGATATTCTTATGAAAATATTATTGAGTCGACGCCAGTAGAAATGAACTGATAAACACGTTTATATTCATGCGAGTAGCGATGCGATCAGCATTAATATTACAAGGAAAGTGATATAGTATTGTCATTTAAAGATGACCGGCATGTCGATCGCACGCATATATATTAGCTTAATCGCAGTTTGGTTCCTCGATGTTAGTGTTTCTTCTCGGATTTTAGACATAAATACACCAATGGGACAGGAATTGGAAATGGACAGTAATTGTGCTTCAGGTAATATCGCATCCTCGTTAAGTAATATGATTAAAACACTGGAATGGCCCGATGTCAATATTGTCTACGAAACACCATACAATGAAACAGTTCTGAATACACTCCGTCACATTGAACAAGAACTTTTGGGTTTCCAAACAACACTTTACGATGTAACAGGGATAAACCCATCTAACATGGAGAACATGCTACGGCAAATATACCAGAAGAAATCCAGGGACGTTCGAATCATCCTGTTCCTGAGTAATATAACTTTAGAACTTCTGGAAATAGCAAACACTTTTGACTCCCGTTCAAATAAAACAACGAACTATAGAACGGGGTCAAGTTGGATTATTCTGTCATCTTCAATTTTCAAAAGACAATTGTTGGATTTTGAATTGAAGAACATTATACTGTTGACCTGTTCCCGCCATCCTATTGGCCTTTATACACTATCAGATGCAACGATTACTCCTATTGACTGTTTAAACGATTGTAGCGCACCCGAAATGGAACTAGAGCGCAAGAGATGTTCTGTGGAGTCTCTGTTCCCAAATATTAAACACAAATATAGCAAACACCATGTTCTTATTGGAACCCTGGAATCTAACTTATTACAGATAAAAGTTAACAAAAACAATGACACTGTTTATTCTGGTGTGGTTGTAGAATTGTCTGAAATATTGGCTCAATATTTAAATTTTACTTTTACTTTCGTTCAGCCAAGTGACGGTAAATATGGTGGTAAATCCCGCGATGGAAAATGGCAAGGATTGGTTGGATTGTTAGATCGCAGGGAGGTGGATATGGTCATCGCCGAATTTTCGATCACTGAAGAAAGATCAAAGCTCATAGACTTCATTCTTCCACCATTTGCGACATATACCTGGTCAGCGTTATGTAAACGGGGAATACAAAGTCAAAGTAATTGGGTTAAAGTATTTCGTCCATTTAGTATTGGCGTTTACAAAGCAACTTTAGCAACAGTTGTCGCTGTAGCCGTTTTATTGCTCTTAGTACAGAGGTATTCTACTGAACAAAGCATCAATTATCGTTTCAGCCTATGGAACCATATGATATCTGTTCTGAATAACATTCTAGTTTTAATAAGTTTCTTAACATCACGCGGAGACGGGGTTTCCACCACAAAGGTATCTGTTCGAGTATTGGTGGCTTTCCTATGGATGTTTTGTGTTGTGTTGACTGGTGTTTATCTGGGTAACCTGACCGCGGCATTAACTGATATTAAATACCAAAAACCATTTAATAGTTTGGAGGAACTTGTTCAATTACCGGATTGGAAATGGGGAATACGTGGGTACAGCTTAGGAAAGACACTTATTGGGAATTCTAAAGATAATTTGATGATTAAAATATGGAAAGGGATGAAGGAATTTAATAAAACAGACCCATCTATCTTTGATTTGGATATAAATGTACATGTTAACAGAATTCTAACCAATGGTGAACAGTATGTTTTTCTTGGAGCTGAAGCTAAGTATGAGATTATGAACAGAAACGACTGTGCTCTGGAAATTGTCGATAGCTTCCTGTCCAATTTTCAAACAGCCATCGCAGTTACTAAGAATTCCTACCTGACGCCTGATCTTGAATCAGCGATGGTGCAATTATCGGACAATGGTTATTTAAAAATGTTAGATGACAAAATATATAAAGACAACCGTCCACAATATTGTAAAATAAAGAACACCGCAAAACGACCTCTTCTATTGGACGACCTTTTAGGTGCTGTGTTGATGGCTTCGGTTGGATTAGCTACAGCTATATTTGTTTTATTGATAGAAAAGTGTGGTGACTCACTTCGAAAAGCACTTGCACACTAATCAAGCGGACGCAACATGGAACTTAGGAACGGGAAGGTTCAGTTAATTCTCCGTGCCCGAATATTAAAAACACACATATATATATATCAGCCCACATGTGGGATCACGTGGGTAAGACACTGACTCGCTAGCTTGGAGGTCTAGTGTTCGATCCCTGCATTGGCCGAGGAAGTTCATCCAGATTTTCCGGCTTGGTTTCCGTCGTTTGGAACCTTGGTATCCGACAAGTGAATCCTGTGCAAATATTTTTTTTGATAATCCAGAGGTCAATATCATTGCCCGACTCGCATAAACATAAAAAAGAAATTTAATGAGTTTTATTTCCATGCACTTCAGTCGGTTGCGTGGGTTATGGGTCATATCTTTCACGCAAAGATCTTTTAAAATTTGATTTGGTGTGAACCATCAGGTTTAAAAGAGTACTATTCCTATTGAATTTCGATGTTTCTCAACCTCCGTTTTGTAGTTACCCTTCGTTTTGGAAAACCTCTCGAACGCGATAGATACTGGTGTTTTAAACTGATTAATTTGAAATTTGGTATGCAACCCTAAGGTCACGAGAGCACGTAAGTCCCCGCATTTCCGAAAACCCTTTTAACGCAAATAAATGTGTAATTTGTTAAAAAAAAATTATGTAAACACGGTAAAACGTGATATTTCGTACAATCAGGGGCTATAACCAAGGAAGTGACGGTTCTACATGCGCCAAGAATCGAGATCTATAAGTTAAAACATGCATTGTAAGTTTTATCAAAATCCACAACCTTGGTATTATTATGCATATACTTGTCAAGGTCAACATCAATTTTTGGTTTTAGTAAAAAGGGGATAGAAAATAAATAAAATTTCACTTCATTGCCGAGTACATTTATTAGCCAAAACTTATTTACGTAAGCCCCCCCCCCCCCTCTTTCCGCCGGCCTTGGTTTCAAATTAGATGTCTGCTTTTGTGATTAAATGGTCTGACAAGGTAAAGCATAATAGTTGTTCTGGTTGGTCCGAAATTCATGTACGCATTGGCGTGACCGTAAAAGAACCTGTGGCCGCTGGAATTCAATATAAGAGTAAGCCGCCGAGTCGTTGTCCGAGGCAAACTGTCCACATGACTCACTGTATGGCACATGTTCGTCATCAATAACCCCGTCGGAGCAGAACAGTTGGACGTTAAACGCAGTGGGCCAAAGAGATGATTCATGTGCGTCCATCTATTGCAAAATGTCGGCATATCTTCAATGGAAACCGCTTGTTGTCTAAAAAGTCGCAAATATATTGTCGGGAACCAGTCTTCCTACCATGATATTTAACTTAAAGCCCCAATACCACTCTTGTTGTAACTGAATAATATGTCTCAATCTTCATTCTGGTCAACAAATTGTATTATTTTACAATATTCCAATTAAATCATGATATAAATTTCATTTTAACACACCTAATTTAAAAAAGTTAAAAAATTGGAAAAATTCAACTTATTGATTTGAAAAGTCTAACGTAAGCCTTTTCAAATGTGATTTGGATTTTAAAATATTTTCGAACCCTCTGGGAAAGTAAAATAGAATATAATGGATAATTTACACAACAGGTAAACACTAAAACATCTAGTATTTAGAATAAGGCTATTATTTATTTTCTGGAGCTACGAAGCCAGCAAGAGTGTTATTGTCCCTTTAATATCATTTATTTTTAGTTAGCGATACAGCGATTCTTTAATTGCCTTATAGTTTTAAGGCACTAATTAAAAGATTGAAGCACATTTAAGAGAGCATCGACTGGAATACATTAAAATATACCAAAACCATAATAAACATGATATAGCATACATTTATTTTTAATTGACTGGCGAGGAGAAAAATAAGTCTCACATCTTGAATCTAATATATAAACATGTTAGAATTAAAGATACTTTCCCACAAAAGTATTTACCGGATGATATGGAGTTTCGGTACACGTGTATATTATGGAAAGTAGAACCGCGTAGTCTTACTAGAAAGATAACCCATGGAGCGCGCATGAGAGGGTTCCACTAATACAGCTGACGATTAGTGGCTGTCGGCTCGAGTGTCGTCTCGGCTCTTGGCGTTAGGAAGCACTTGATGTATGGAAAAGGTGGGGGATTTAAATGCACAATAGTTTCCAAGATAAAAAGTCGTGGGCAGCGAATATTCCGAGAATTTACTTTTATTTCAATGATTCGCTTGTGCGTATGGATCATTAGCAGTTGGGGAGACCGGGGGACCCGGAGAAACTGCACAAGGATGGACAGGCAACCATACGCCTTGTCAAATACAACCGATCAATCGAAGACTTTCCAGATGACTCATTGACAGACGTTATTATACAGCGCCCACGCGCTAACCATTCGACCACCTAACCCCCTGTTTTGAGGTGGATTTGAAGCAAATGTTTGATGACTTAATTAGTGTATTCGTAAGACCAAATATATCATCACATCATCTAGTTTATACGCGGGAAGGTATCTTTAATACAATTGAAACTAAGTGTTAATAAAGAGACATTATTGACTATTTCGATATGGATTTGATCATATCAACAAGACTAATTTTTATTCAACCCATTATCAAAATAATAGAATGGAAAGAAATTTAACGTCAACACGCACAAGTAATACATATTTCCATGGTAACGCAGGCAATATACGTCGTCTGTAGTACTATGCAGATAATCAGAACCTTAAAGTGCCAATCCCAATAACTTTTTGAGAAATAAAACTGCTTAATTTTGTATTAAAATCCTTTAAAATCCATAACCTAAGGCCCACTTATTAACCCGATATTTGTGATACGCTTGTAAATAACTTAAACCTGACAGTCTTCATCTGGAAATGGAGAACGTTTTATTATACAGTATCTGAATAAAACCAGGTTTTTTTTTTGTATAAAAATAATATGTAGGTGAAATTTACCTTTTGTTATCAAGTACACGGCATAGGTCATTCACTGTATAGACCTCTCAAGAAACATAAATCGATTATCAGGTCACCAAATGAAAAGAATTGACCCGAAATCTTAAAAGGGTTACGTGTCCGGAAAAGCAGTGTTGACGTTCACGTCCAACCACTCAATATTTTGAGCTGAAATTTTGAGACAAGGTAAATACACCATGCCACTATATTTTGGTCTATAAATTTCATAAATACTCTGACTTTTATTTTTGAGACTCTGTTCTTATCGGGATTGTCCCTTTAATGTTACTACATGTTGAAACCCCTGGCACGATTCTGCAATATTCGTAGGTAACATGCTATTATCTTATTGCGCAGAAGTCGGGTCAAAGGTCGCATACCATGTGGAAGATTGACAATATTAGATGACAATATTAGCCTCGTTAAAATCTCAAATGCCCGATGCCACCTAGTGTTGCTTTGTTAATAAATGTCTAATTAATTTCAAATGACACTTTTGGGCCTAAAGAAGGACCTGCAATAGGCAGATTTAAAAAATTGTATTTTTAAATGTTATGCTTTATTTAGTGATTTGCCCCCATTATTTTATAAACTTAGTTTTCCTGGTTCGGTCTTTGGATTTTATCAACACTGCTTAGAAATTATGTGACACAGGAAATGGTAAAATTGACGATTTCGTCCCGCATCTTGGGATTGTGTCTTATCAGGATGACGTTGTGTGATGGGGTTGGTCTGTTGTACCAGCCACAGTTTTTAATACTTTATTTTCCAGTGTGGCTGGAAGATTTGGTGTCTTGTGAAAATACGCTGTCTGGGCGTAGTTCCACGTCTTAACATTGTTCGGCAACAACCAAACTATTGTCCATGTGTCAAATGGCCTTCAACTGCCTTAGGACCAAGCTAAATGGTTAATATTTTGGACCAGGAACTGTTCGCCTACTTGTTCTTTTTGTGTGACCCCACCAATGAATGTACAATCGACATGTTTCTTCCTATGCATCGATTAAAGAACCCCGGTTGTTAATATGACGTCACGATTCAAAGATGACGTCATGCTCCTATCCTGTTCCATATTGATATAGTGCTATTAGACATGTTGAATTAAAATAACTCGTTATGATCTGCAGAAGTCGCCGAATCGATCGACATTATTGATAATGAAAAAACCCCAACAAAACCCCAGGTATTTTCAAGAAAGGTTTAATAAACATTTTATATGTTATTTATGATCTGTGCTGATATCATATCGAGGGTTATTATTAACTTGAGCAGGGTACTTTACAATGCGAGTAGAAACTATAACGACTTGATTACCTGACTTCTATAAAACACATGACAGACTGATTGATTACAGAAGGTTTTATAATTACAGGTAGACAATGTCCAGGTGATCGTCTAAAGAACTCACCGTAGACTTTCTTTATAGTTGACGTTGTTGTTATGTAGTGGAATTAATGGTATATTCATTATGTCTACGCTCATATACGTTGCTAAAACAGCAGGCCTTCGACGAAACAATTTAGCTGAGACACATACGAAAAGTTTGGAGAGCACAGAAACAGAATATTTTTTTGTAATAAACCCTGGATACACTGCAGAAAAATAACAACATTACATGTGCTACTGTTGTTATGTAGTGGAATTAATGGCATAATTATGCATGATATACATACTTATACACGTTGCTAAAACAGCTGGCCTTCGAGGAAACTCGGTAGCTTAGAGTAATATGGTATGGTTCGGCATTGACAAATACGATAAGTTTGGAGATACACACAAACGGAATATTATGTTTGAAGATACTGTGGAATTTGACTCAAAGCGGATGCATTGCAGAAAAATTACGACATGTGCCACTGTTGTTATCTACAAAATGAAATAAACTACCTTCAAACCGCCACCGAAATCCAAGAATCAATCTGTTCAAAAGGGACTTACTGTGGTTTGTTTATACTTATAAGTATGGTCTTATGCGCTATTCGGATGTTTTGTTGATTTTACGCTTTATAAATGGACTTTGTTACAACTATAGATATGCTGTATTTCACCGTCTGTTCTTAGTTCAGAACATGTTTTAGGTGTAGGTTAGACCCACAAATCGCCATCTTAAGTTTTACTGACATGGCAAATGAAAGGTTATGTAACATGAACAGCCTCTAGCACTGAAGGAGTCTCCGAGTATTGTTACTTTCACAATGGGTTCTATGTACATGGGAAGTGATTTAATCAACTCGAATCAACTTATATCTACAATGTATCAACGCACGTGGATTCAACCGGTTCCTGTCTGCAGATTACAACAAGACACGTGGTGTCAACAGGTTCCTTTCTCCAGATTACTATATAAGTAAGTGAGATGACATGTATACAGTGAGGGAGACCAACCGGGTGAGGAAGGGCGTGCTTTTTCCCCATCTCGATGGGTTTAATATGTGCCCCTTTCATTCGAAGAAAGTCATATAACTAGCTATTATCAGCCTTTTCTAGTCTATGCTCACGGTCTATAGAAGCCTTATCCATGCTCCACGAGTCAATATTACGCTTTTCTGATCGATGTCCACAGTCTATAGAACCTTTATTAATGCTCCACGAATCAACATCACCCCTTTCTAATCTATGGTCGCAGTCTATAGAACCCTTATCCATGCCTCACGCGCCTATATTGCCCTTTACTGATCGATGCCCACAGTCTATAGAACCCTTATCAATGCTCCACGAATCAATATTACCCTTTTCTGATTGATGCTCGCAGTCTATAGAACCCTTTCATGTGTGGAACTGAGCATTGATTACCCGGGTTTCCAATTTTCAGAATTGCACTTTCGTTACTTATTTATTTTTGTTGCATTAGTTTTGTTCTGGGCACACACTTATCAGAAATAAACCTGTATATTTCGCTATAGTCTTTCATTAAAAACCCTTCATATAACGTAATATATCACGTAATATAATAACTTAATTGCTTTATAAGGGTCTACATACTATCATATTATAACTTTATTGCTATATAAGGCTCTAAATAATATCGTCTTATAACTTTATTGCTATAAGGCTCTAAATAATAATCGTATTATCAATCTTATAGCCACTTACTTCATCTTGATTGTAGTTTGATTTGTTTATCAATCATAAAATAAACTGAGACAGAATATTAAATTACATTTAGCAGTGGGTATTCAACATCCTTTCAATCTGAAGAAGACTTTTTGATACGCCCACACCTACTGTGGTCTTATATTGTTGGGATCACATCACGGTAGTTAAGTAGGTAAGACACTGGCTCGCCAGCCTGAAGGTCGGGTGTTCGATCCCGGCATTGGCCGGCGTGGTTCCGCCTTGTCAGGGATGCAGGACCGATGGCCTGACAAGGACAGCTGTCTAGTCGTCCGGATGAGACGAGAGAGAGAGAGAAATGGGGTTTAACGTCCATTCGACACAAACTAGGTCATTTGGGGACTAACATATGGTTTCATTTTATTTCAATAATTCGCTTGCGCGTAGGGGTCTTTAGCAGTGGGAGGAAACCGGAGTGCCCGGAGGCAACCCACGAGGTTGAGAAGGCGCCCCTATCTATCTCCATGCCACATACGCTCACACCAGGGCTCGAAACCACAGCCGCGAGCCAGAGGTGACCGGCCAGCTAGAGGTCGAAGCGCGGCACTCTAGATCACTAGGCCATCCCCCCCCCCCCGGATGAGACGAAGAACCGAGGTCCCGTGTACAAATTGTCGTGCACGTAAAAGAACCCTTGACAGTTGGATAGAATTCCCCTCATAGCACACCGTTTGGCGTATTATTATACTCCAGTTCGGGGCAGAGCTCTGTATCCACCTAGCCACCGTGGCCCTGAACAGATATAATATGTTACCTTTTTGTGTTGGTTGTAACAATGTGTATAAAAAAATGTCTGATTTACCGGTTAGATCAAAATGTCGATAATAGTCTTTCATATATTTAAACTATAAGCAATAAGAGATACACCACTCGAATAACTAAAGTTAAATTACCATATATCATATATCAATTAGTTACTTACTTACCAACAAACAAACAATATTGTAACTATCGGTGTATAATGGTCATTAGTTTATGTAATAAGAAATCAGCGGTGTCTAGAGTCAATTATATTTCTGGGAGTTTTACTGTATTTGAGGTCAGATTAAGTTTAAGGACTGGCTGCATCTTAATCATTGCAGGATATTCATCGGATCTTGGGTATATACTGTATCTGAGTTGAAGGACCAGCCTCGTCTTAATGGTTGGACGATATTCATTGGATCTTTGGTATATACTGTATCCGAGATCAGATTAAGCTTAAGGACCAGCTGCGTCGTAACCATTGGATAATATACATTGGATCGTGGGTATGAAGCCAGATTAAGTTATGACTTATTATCATGCGACATTTCGTGAATCCTGAATGTATATTGTATCTTAGACTCAATGAAGGTATTAGACGATAATTACATTGATCTTGGATATATTATATTGTTTCTGAGGTCAGATGAAACGGTGGCGATGAACTATTATTAGACGATATATTTTCATCCTTGATACAAGGTATCTGAGGCCAGTTGGAGTTTGGAGATGAGCAATTGTTAGACGATGTATTTTCATTCTTGATGTACCGTATATGAGGTCTGATGAAGTTTAGAGACTATCCACGTCTTAATTATTAGATGACATTGTTGTTGGACCCATCACTGATGTACTTAACGGTTTTCTTATATCAGAAATGCTACTGAATGTAAATAATTAGAAGATATTTTTTTTGGTGAAATTATGAAATGATACTTATACTGTGTAACAGAGGTCAGATAAAGTGTGGAGATATATCTTGGCATTTCATTTTAATTAAAATGTTTACACTGCAGATATCGGTATAATAAGATACGTTACATTTGGAAACTAGGTATAGATGATATTTCGTGTACAGTGGTACTATTTCGCATATTAATGGATAATTTAAATGGCGAGCATCCAATATTCAGTAAGTTTCATTTTTACAGGTTAGATTATTCAAACTTCAGGATAATCATTCGTTCTATTTATAACACCTCATTAAAAAAATACTTGTCTGCGATATCACCTTCGGCGGAAGCGGACATTAAACACAAGAACAACACCAAGACAATTCAATGGTTTGTTTTAACCCAAATAGAAAACATTTCAGTCCTTTAAAGCGGGAATTTCATATTTTCTAAGAAATTCAAAACATAATTATTTCTATGTCTTTTGCTCAAAAGGTTGTCAACTCACTATTATACGATCATGGGCATTATTTCACAGACATAAAAATCAGTGACACAGGAAATAATAACACAATTATTTTCCTTGTTTTCCCATTCACCCCCATGGAATGGCTATCTTTCAAACGTTTGAATTTGAAGTTGAAAATTATATTTTTGCTAATTTCTCAACTGGCAATAAGGATTATTCTTTCACAAGGTAGGACTGTTTATACAATCTATTTTAGGGCTTCATTTTAATACATTTTAAAAGTATAACTTAAAAATATGAAATTGCAACTTTAAGAGAAGACAATCAGTAAAAGAAGGATTCATAGTCCCGGCGTCAATTGCTACAAAGATGACTGGTGGTATTAATATTGGCCGTAATAATACCATTTGTTAATATTATCAAGCCTCGTTACACTAATCCTATTACAGATCAGTTCCATTGGGGCAATTAATGGGTCGCGACTGCCTGGTGGTAAGGGTAATTGGCTCCCGATCAGAATGTTTAGCGTCCGAGTCCATAATAATCTTAGAAATTTCCATTAACGATTTCCACTTGTCAGGGTTAGCACCCGGGGGAGTGAAAAGAAAAGTGTTATGTAGTGCTTCGTATGACGTGAAATACCGTGCTTGTCTCGTATTTTGGGTTTTAAGAGAAGTCCTTGATAAGATGTACGTAGTTAAAGCGAGATGAAGTATTCTATTGAAGATAAGAAATACCCGGCTCATGTACTGATTTTAAAATGCTCATTGTGTCTTAAATATTGGATAATTGTTTAATAGGATCCCATATTTAAAAGGCAAGAAGGTGGCATCATCAATATCGGCTCAAATAGTCCAACTTTAACTTGTGTTTTAAATATCGAATTGTAGGGAACTACAGCTTTAGCTGGATTAAAACCGAGGACTAGTTGATCAACCATCTCTGTTATCTTACAGTTTATCCATAATGATAACATGCCGTATTGATCGTAACTGTACATTCATTTAATAATCCTATTAACTATAGTATAATCCTATCAAAGATCAGGTCGATATGGTCAATAACAGATAATTAACACTAAAATAGTTTAGCTATCTGTTACTCGTGATGCATTAGGATATGCGAACATAAAAAGCTATCTGTGATATGCTGTAGATTCTTTTAACGGTGAGAGGAAATAGGCCTATTAGTCAGTGTTCCAACATGATTTACTAATGAAGCGATATCTGCCTTGAGTTACTTTAAACTATATGAAATGATAGGGTCGTCGAGTTGGTTTAAACACGTGCAACCCGAGTGGCTAATGACGACATAGTTCAGATTACCAATTACTAATCCAATGGATGATCTCAACTATCAAATCATGGAGAACTATTTTCATTTTGGACAGTGATACATGTTTACCAAAGAATAGTAAAAGTTTACAATCAGGGCTACTGAAGACGGATTCATCAGGAATAAACAGTTATGCTTAAAGAATAAGCACATTTTGTTATGTATGATAATACATGTACGAGTAAATGTCATTGAATACAGTCAATGAAGACAGCCATTGAATAACTAATGGCGCTGTGTAGTTCAATGGCTCCGACGGGGACTTCTTTTAACAACAATGACGTCACTTCCAGAATGACGTCACACTTGGCAACCAGGTTGATTGTTAAATAAAAATATGGCGGAACTTTTTAAGATTAATTTTGACGTTATTTTTGATGATTTTTTTTTATAATTTGTATACAGTTGAAGATAATGAAATTCAGGAATTAGAAGCTATGGATATTTCCTAAGTTACTAAAAACTTTTGGGAACTACTTTTTTATTGATGGATGTTTTATTGGATGATTTTTCGTGACGGTGTTATAGGGGGGACGGGGGCAAGTACACCCTCGGGGCAAGTTCGCCCAACCCCTTTAATTTTGTAAGTATGTATTATAGGCGAATTAGAGTTATCTCCTATGTATCACGTGACTTAGTTCAGTCTTGGCGCGAAAACATTTCAGCTTTCCGTCGAAACAACAGTATTACAGTTAGTATTAACGGATTTTTGACCAGGTAGGTGAATATATTATTAAGTTACTTTGATTTTCATATAATTTTGTGTTTACTACAGCGTTCGTAATATTATTAACGCTTCTGGAATATATCAGGAATGTACCTTTATGGACAAGGTAATTACATTCGTCTATTCTTTAAAGATTGGAATTCTGAAGAATAAATACAGAAATGGTCTTTATGGGGCACATTCGCCCACTCGCTATGGGGCATGTTCGTCTAGGGGGGCGTACTTACCCCGGAGGTGGGCGAACGTACCCCATTTGATTTCTTTACATTATACACGTGAATTATGTATCTAGTATAGGGTTTACTTCATTTCAACCGTATACTTCATGTGATGTATTTTTAAATTTCAGGATGGTGCGTAACTATACGAAGAAAACTGCTCGAACAACCAATATCCCACCAGGCATTATACAAAGAGCACTGGAAGATTATAATACTCATGGTGGAACACGATCAACCGCTTCAATGTTTAATATACCAAGATCCACTCTTCGAGAATACATCAAGAAATTGAAAACTATGCCTGCAGATACCGACTCCATCTCAAAATTCAAAGTCGGATATTCGAAACATCGACAAATATTTGCCGATATGACGAAATGAAGATTGGCTGATTATATAAAGCGAGCTGCCGAGATGTTCGTTCGCTTGCCTATCAGTATGCCGTGCATACTGGTGTTACTATGCCCCCGGCATGGTCTGAGAACGAAAGGCCGGTGTAGAGTGGTTCACAGGATTTCACCCGTCATTGTCTATACGGACACCAGAAGTGACAAGCATCGGGCGAGCTACAGCATTCAACAAAGAAAATGTGGCCATGTTCTTCAAAAAACTTGCTACAGTTATGGATCGTCATCAATTTGAACCCAAAGACATTTGGGATGTTGACGAAACAGGTATAACGGCCGTCCAAAAGCCAAATAAAGTAGTAGCTACCAAGGGAGTTAAACAGATTGGTGCCGTGACATCAGCCGAGAGGGGAGAGCTCGTCACACTGTGTGTATCAGCCGCTGCCAATGGTCAGTATATTCCTCCTTATTTTCATTTTCCCCAGGGTGAACTTTAAAGAGCATTTCTTAACCGGTGCTCCAACTGGTTCGGCTGGAGCTGCTCACCGCTCAGGTTGGATGACTGCGGAAAACGTTTTAGAATTTTTGAAGCATTTTGTTAACCATTCAAAACCTACAATAGATCATCCGCTGCTTATTCTTCTGGATAATCACGATTCACATCTCTCTTATGAAGTACTTCAATATGCAAAAGATAACGGAGTTGTAATTCTATCCTTCCCCCAAATTCCTCGCACAGACTACAGACCTTGGATCTGTCAGTACTTGGTCCTCTCAAACGACGTCTATCCACTTTCCAAAGTAACTGGCTGCGAAACAACCCAGGAAGAGCCATGACCATATATGATATACCTGGAATTGCAAATGACGCATGGCAGGACACGTTAACTCCACGAAATATCACATCAGGATTTCAGAAGGCTGGGATATATCCATAATATTTAGCGAGAGCGACTTCGCGCCATCTTCTGTCACTGATCGTCCAGATCCAACAGCTACATCGACAGCAGAAGTTTGGAATGCAGTATTGCTCACTGAAGAGGCGGCTACCCGTGTTTCTAATCATGCAAGTTCATATGTATCCCAAGTAACCCCTACTATGAATGATGATCACCAATCAACTAGTATTACTGACCCCGATTTACCCAATGTCCATTTTAGCCTTCCAGGAAAGGTCGTTGATGTACGTTGTATGCCATTAATGTGTGTCTGAACGATAATGGAATAGAATTGACACACACCGATCTCTGCAATACGCTGTTTAATGAAATGGTTTTGAATATTGATTACTATGGAGCATTTTCGACAGAAGATCAGGATATTATGTGTGACCTCTGGAAATTCATCCACCAAAAGATCTACAACACCGCAACTTGCGATCTCTTTCTAGCAGCCCTATGTAACGCTCTTTAAAAAGTGTCTGTAATTGTTACCAAAAAACGAATGATGGGCTGTATTCTAATATTCGACAAATGCCTGGGCGACCTGGTCTTGAAGCGAACAAAATTAACATTCACGTTTTGCGTCGCGGAGAGGGATCGCACGTTTTGGCTATAATTATTGAAGAACCAACTAAACAGCCAACGGCTTTCTCCCCTGAAGTGATTAGACCCCACCAAATCGCATCTTCAAGAAAAACAAACTCAAAAGGGAAAAAAAGAAGGAAGTCTGCTATACTAACAGATACACCTGAAAAAGAGGCTTTAGAAAAAGAACAAAAAGATCGTTTGGAAAAACAAAATAAGACCAAGAAAGCCAAAGTTGCTAAGAGAAAAATAAAGAATTCGAAGAAAAGACTGGAATTTGATTATTCATCCAACAATACAGAAAGTTGTTGTCTCGTATGTTAAGAGAACTGGGGCCGGTTGCTCAAAGTTCCGTTTTCTTTTAACGATTCGTTAACTCCATGTTAACGGATCGTTAACTTTAACAGAGAGAAAGACTGTTGCTGGAAGTCCCGTTAACTTTAATGTGTCGTTAA
This sequence comes from Patella caerulea, assembly GCA_036850965.1. Lineage (NCBI taxonomy): Eukaryota > Metazoa > Mollusca > Gastropoda > Patellidae > Patella > Patella caerulea. The sequence goes on along the minus strand of JAZGQO010000006.1, from coordinate 56,717,528 downwards.
CTTGGCGTTATATTTAACGGAGGTTTGGGGCTCCGTTATCTGTTTAATGATGGCATTAGTTGGCTGTAGCAAAAAAGTTTTCTATAGAACATTCTAGAGGGTTGGGCGATGCGGGCCTATTCCATTTTCTATAGGATGAAATTCTATACTATTCTACAGAATTTTGGTGGCCTATAGGAAATAATGGCCCCATAATTCTGTAGTGCAAATTCCATAATACAATATTCTAGAGAATTTCTAAATTTAGCCAATGAACAAACAGTCTTCTCTTGGATTAACTTTAATGAATCCGTCTGCTAACGGATAATGAAATTGACTTTCCAGCAACAGAAATTTAACTGACCGTTAACAAACCACACGTTACAAAGATAACGGCCCGGATCGTTAAAATAGCTTAGTTTTGAGCAACCGGCCCCAATTCGAGGAGTAAGCCGCGAGAGATTTGGGTCCAGTGTTTTGATTGCAAATTGTGGGTGTGTTAGAATCGACAAATCGCTTCAATACGTCTGTCATAATTGCAACTCAGACCCTGATTCTGTTTACGCCTACTGATAATGTGTGAGGTATAATTTAGAAACGAATTATATAGGGGTTAAATAGTCAAATCGTACTTGTTGACATGCCAAATTATATAATTATATGGCTTGTTATTATTAAATGTTAACAAATCAATTAAATTATACATGTGTAGTATGTTCGTTTTATAACAATCTTGAGATAATTCCTTCTGCTGAAAGAAATATCACAACCTGTGATGAGTATAGTTTCTGCCGCACCCCGTTGATTCTTTGGCGCACTCTTTGACTCACTCTATGCTCTGGTGAAACTTTGCACATCTGGAAGCCCAGTAAGTTTAATAATCTGCCATGTCCATATTTCGATAACGCACTTTCAACACAGTCATGAATCTGTATACATATCCTAGAAGATCCGAATTGGAAAATTTGAACTGACTATTTTTTTTCGCAAGTAGATTTCGACTCTTAGGCCTACAATATGTTTATATTTAACGCACGTATAGTGTTATGGTAGTAACACCACTGATGAAAGTACACTGTTACTGTAACAAAATATCTCCCTTTGCACAAAAGAACTGTTGTGGGCGATCTTCCCCCAACGGGCGGGCGAACCTACCCCATGTCGGGGTACATTCGCCCACTTTGATGTGGCCGTTTTGAATGAGATTATAGTACTCTTCTTCCAGAGTTGTATCTCTGCGGATGTGTCATTATATAGCCACCAAATTGTCATATATGCAGAGCAAGCGATGCCTTTCTAGGTATAAACTAAAGACCACAAAATAGAATTCGGTCTGAAATGGGCGTACTAGCGTCGGTCTCCCCTACGGTCTTTCATCATCAATTTGCATGTCGTTGTATAATAAAAAAGAGAACTCAGTGACCATTGAATTCGTTCTTATTTTGAGACTTGCATGTAGTAGTTATTGAATCAATACAGAATTCAATCGCCATGTAGACCTATACAGCGAGAGTGTTTTCCTACGCAATTATTCCACGAGCGAAAGCGAGTAAAATGTAAGCAGAACGCCATGTCGAACACGTGCACATACAGCGTTCGTCATAGTTGGATTGTGCGTTGAGGTAGCCTAAAAGCTTGGTCCAGGGTTAGGGTTTGATTAAATCCACAGGTCCTAACCCACAATACACATATGACGCCATGTGTGCTAAAATGTGAGGTCTATCTATATTTCAGCTGTGAACAACAGCATCAGTGATTTTAGAAAATGTTCATCATTTTTGAAGAAGACAAAAACACTTATGGAAATATGTCTTCTTTCAGGAATGGAACAAAAATGTTGAACGTCGTAGAAGTAGAGAACAGAACATCACGAAACGGAGAAAGACTCGATTATCCAGGTCTATACACTCGTAGATTAATCAGCAACTGGAAGAACTTGTCTTCTTCGAAATTAGATATGGTAGGTTAATATAACTGAACATCCCGAATTCACGTGTAGCGTCAATCTATCTGCAAAAAAGGGAGTGAAAAATGAAGTTTAACGTCACTCGAAACAAACTAACATATGGTTTAATTTTACTTAAATAATTCGCTTGCGCGTATGGGTCTTTAGCAGTGGAGGGGGCGGAGGACCCGGAGAAAATCCACGAGGTTGGACCACATTCAACCGGGGAATCTAACCACGCCAGTTGACTTAATGACAAACTTTATGATACAGTGCGCACGTGCTAACCATCTATCTGTTACGTGATGTGAAGGTTATCGAAATTTCATGACAGACAAAACAATTTTATTTTTGGAGAGTGTGATACCGTGTACACGGGTAGCCCTCATTATCGTTATCCATTATCATATTAACGCTTCATTAAAGATAGATTATAGAAGATTAGAAAACGAGCTGGTAATTCTCACTATAATAGTTAAACACTAGATAATGTAAAGGAAATTTTATGAATATTTCAGTTAAAGTTCCAATTTCATGTTTTCTAAGAAAGTCAAAACATAATTATTTCTATGTCTTTTGCTCAAAAGGTTGTCAACTCACTATTATACGATCATGGGCAAAATTTCATAGGCGTTAAAATGGCTGATAGTTTTCCCATCCCTCTCCATGGACGGCCATCTTCAAACGTTTGAATTTGAAGTTGAAAATAGGATTAATATGAGTATTCTTTAACAAGGTAGAACTGTTTATAGGTACAATTTATTTTAGGGCTTTATTAATGCATTTTAAAAATGTAACTTACAAATATGCTATTGGAACTTTAAATGACCCACTCTGATCCAAAAGTGTACTGATTGAATTCTGGGCATAGCCTCGATCACCATTACTAAACTCTGTGCGATATACACATCTCGATTATCCGTTTTTAAATTTAATCATCAATGGGCGTTGAGCATCTTATCGGGTTCTAACCCAGTAAATATTGCAGACTAGCGATGACATCGAGGGTTGATCTTGGTCTGGATCAGTGTCTAAATTAATATTTTAGATAACATTTCAGTCGTAAACAAAGACCTGCAATTGGCAGATTTAGCTCTTGCATAATGTATGTTCAAACATTTATAGAGTAACTATTATAGTAAACATCTGATATATAGGGCTTAATATCCTACCTGGATAATGAAGACTGACATACGTCACACTTTGTGCCATGACGAACATTTTGCGAGTACACTAACTGAATTCCAGCCTCCAAGGATTCTTTTACGCGCATATGACAACAGAAACACACAGTGGCGGATTATCAGTGAGGCTGATGAGGCTGCAGCTTCAGGCCCAAAGATTTTGTAAAAAATTTTTTTTTAGACTTGTCTGATACGATTAAAAACGCATATATAGACAATGAATGTTAGGGGGTGGGGTTTAGGCCCAACGGGAATTAACATAGGCCCTGACCTAATTAGGCCCACGCCATTTTAAATAGGCCCTCCAGCAACTGCCGCCTCGGGCCTTGGTGGAGCTTTTATCCGCCACTGGAAACATAATGACATTAAGTGGAATAGACCCTAGTTATCTATGTTGTAAAAAAGATTATTCATTTTGTATTTAAGTGGCGAGTACCAACCGAGATGAGATTTTCAGATAATTTAGAATCAGATCTGCAAGATGGTAAGACATTTTCAATTCATTCTTTACTTTTTCCAGAAGCATTGCGTAAGGTTGTGTACTGTTCGTTCTTGCTATAATTGATAATAAAACAGAATATATGGAATGTTTGAAGTTAAGCGAAGATATGAGTATATATAATCCATGCGCGGATCCAGGATTTTTTGCAGAGGGGGGGGGGGGTGTCTAGGTTTGATAATTGCTTAACTAATTGCGGCGCTCAACCAATTAACGGGAGGGGGGCCTCCCCCAGAAAACTTTGGTAAATCGCCAATAAAATCGCATAGATTTTTAAGTTTCAAATTTTCAAGCCGCCCCCCCCCCCCCTAGATCCGCGCCTGTAATCTTGATTGTCAAGTATGACTGCTACGATATATTAAAATACACAAAGTCTCGATTATCCAGGCCAATGCACAATTATTATATGCTACAGGTGTTGTAATCAATTCAATGTCTCGGGCATCCTATGACAGTCAAGCATAATTTTGATTATGCGTGCAAGCATCTGGAAGACATTAGATTAAAACAATACTACTGCTTGCGCAATCGGGTCTATACGGTAGATTACAAGACTTTTGAAAAAAGAACAGAAATTAAAGAAAATTTATAATTTTGTGATTTTCATTTGTTGTATTTTAATTATATATATACATACAGTGTTGTGATACCTGTTTGCATTTATACATATTGTGATTATTTTTTAGTTTGTCTCGTGTAACTCATCTTTACTGGCGCAATATAGTCCGGTTAGTCGTGCGATCGCCGTTCGGGTGATACGAAAACCAAGGTGCCGTGTACACATTAGGAGCACGTAAAATAACTCTTTTCTGTTGAATTTCGACATGATGGATAACATGCATGCAGTGTGGTATGTGGGTAATTTGCCGGGACAGTTGCTCGATGACCTACTCTTAGACTGGTTATCTCGGTTATTCATCAACTCCGAGCGACTAGACGATGGCCTTGACATGCCCCCCCCACCCCCGTAATGACAAGGAGGAACCAGGACCGTATCTAGCGGGGGTGCAGGGGTATATTGCACCCCAAGAAAAATAAGGCGCCCCCTCCCCCACATCCCAAAAAAAAAATAAAAAAAATAATTTGACAATCTTTTAATTATAAAATAATACACTTGATTATGATCAAACAGTGATGCTCTTCAGGTACTGATCAGTCGGTCGATTTTAAGGGCGACTCTGATCCAAACTTTCTTATATTACTTACGTGGAGGTTATGATGCTCCACTACTCTGTTGCACACCCACTTTTAAAATCCTACATACGGCCCTGGGAGGAACCACGCCAGAAAATCACTATGCACTTTCTCGCCAAACACCATGCGTGAAAATAGGGTGTCCAGGGTATAGAGCCAGACTATTATTCACTGAATCACCGCGACTTCCTGTATTGATACAAGTTGAATTATAAAATGATGGTCATTATTAGCTATCTATTGATTCCTGTAGTCAATAATACCCAGACACCTGTCAATAAAACCTCGTATTCTATTCAGTTTCAGATGAATTCCCAACACGACTAACAAAGGTAAGAATTTACATAAATATATTTATACTCGTTATAATGCACATGTAATTAGACCGTTTCCTAGTAAACGGTGAAATATAACACGGAAACGATTTGAAACCACATCACAGAAAACGTTTAATGCAAATGTAATTGGACTTTTCCATGTAAACGATGGAATCTCGCACGGAAACGTTTTGATACCAGGATATGGACAACGGGATTAAGTGTGTGCTAGTCAACATGTATGTCTTACACTCCATACAGATAAATTAAAAGTTAGTATTTTTTGTAAATGTGTCACATTACCACAGATAATTGCTTTAGACTAGATGAAATAATTCGCTTATTAATCCCTTCCTACACCTTTCATGTTCAATAATTGATGTTTACGTCTCACAGAGCATTGTAGCGGACAATGTGTAGTCGTTCGGATGGGACGAAAACGCCGCTTGTTATTTCCTTCTTTTTTCACCTTGCATTTTCAATAATGTATTTTTATGTCGTAGAGGGACCGTTAATGTATACTGTATAGTCGTAGGGATGGAACTAAAAACCTAGCCCCCCTCGCTGTTGGAATATGCCATATCGCCATAATTGCCCCATAACACATTGTATGGTGGTATTATTTAACCCAACGGAGCCGAATAGTAGGACGTTAAACTCCATTCTGTTTCATTTTCTTTCGTAACAAAGATCAAACAGGCCTTTAATCTAGTTCATAGCCTTTGTATTCATTATTCAAACCATCTATTATATATTCTATAACTAACAAGATTAGCCTATTCTCTCTATTTATTTTATGACTTTGTACGCTTTCAATAAAACTATTTTACGAGGTATTTTTACTATCTGAGGTTAACTTATATTCTTCTGGTTCATTAGATTTTATTGGATTATACTAGACGATGATCTACATATATGTAGGTCTATCTTGGTGCGAAATTAGCCAACAGAGTATGTGAAACAACCATCGGTGAATGGTTTGCAAACTATCTCTACTAGGTGGATTTGATTAGAAGAGAAAATGAATCCAGAATTTTTAAGGGCAATAATAAAATAAATCCTAAATATAAAATGGACAAAATATTCGGACATCTTGTTAGGAATGAATGGCAGGATTAGGTGGGAATGTTGGTTTATGGAGTAGTTCGATTAAGCCTAGGAAACCCAGGTCAGTATTGTCTCAAACGGTATTTTTCCGCACTGGAGGAATTGAATTGCTTCACTTCATTTGGGTGTTACCCAACCGTAACTGGTTAAGTTGAAGTTACATAAAGTCATCTAAAAATATTTATTTTTATAAAACAAACAGCGTGTCGGTAGCGGAGCATCTAAAGCCCTTGCATCCAGTATTGCCTATTTGACCCGTGGAATATTGAAGCATTCACCTCCCCCGGATGTAAACCCTTTATCCAGTATTGACCAGTGCCGGACTGGGCCAAAAAACAAAAAGTGGGCCTAAGCCTATAAAGAAAAAATTAAAAGAAAAAAAAATGCCTTCTTCTGCTTTGGTCTGAAATGCTTGGAAAATGGGTTTGCGGTTGTCAATTTTCAAAATTTTCCTGGTGATACCCCCTCCCCCCTGTACTCCCTCAGGCGCTCACGTGTCTTTGATACGTGTGTGGGCTTTGGTCAATGACCTGACAGGTGGGCCCTTAGCCCTCTAGTCCGGCACTGATATTGACCACAAGCACATCGGGTGTCCAAGACGTCATCGATGTCGCTTTAATGATAGGAATGTACTTATAATATGAGTCAATATGGTATTAACCAGTCAATTAGGTCTTATATGGTTGAATAGATTTACTGAGCTCATTACACTGGCTTTAATAGACTTAAAGAGACAATCTAACAAAACGTTGGTACGCACAATGTGACTCCGGGATCATATTTTGTATACCTATTTCCTCATGTTAAATCTCTCTCTCTCTCTCTCTTTCTTTCTCTTTCTCACTCTCTCTTTCTCCGTGGTATCACGGTGACGAAGTGGGTAAGACGCTTGCTCGCTAGCCTGGAGGCTGGATCTTTGCATTGACCGAGAGAGTTCATTCAGATTTTCCGGCGTGGTTTCCCTTTGTCAGTGATGCATGACGGAGGGGCCTTACAAATACAGCTGTCCAGTCGTTCGGATGAAACGAAAAACCGAGGTTTCGTATACTTAGCGTGCACGTAAAAGGTCCCTTGACAGATGTAATTCGATATACGAGTAGGCCGTAGTTCCGCTGTCCGGGCAAAATTTCCCTCATAGCACACTGTATGACGTACGTCCGTCCTCGTTAGATCAGTTCGGAGCAGAACGGCAGGTCGTTAAACCCAATTTCATGTCTCTCTCCCCGGGAAACATTCTTCTTTATAGCATCGCATACCACGGTTATATATATAAATAACCGTGAATTTATTACAATATATCTTACTATCGCCCCCCCCCCCCTAACCCTGCGAACATCCAGTAACTGTACATACGGTGATAAAATAACTTTCGAACCGTGTTCGTTTTTATTAGCCATGACAAACTAAACTGCATTACAAGGCTACTGATGACGTGTGGCTGTTGTGTGCTTGGCGAGACTCTGGAAACTTTCAGTTTACAATTAAAAACATACATATTATTTGCTATAGCGTATTAACCCTTACTGGTAAACGCGGATAACTAAATATGACATGGGTATAAACTGAAATACGCGCGTTGGTACACCCTAATGTTATTGAATGATTTGTCCCTTTAAATAGTCAATAGCTATAGACGATGTATTATTATACGATAGGATTATACAGGTTAATCTGTTAGTGGGGGTTATTGTATATTATAACCGTGATATATACAGCCAGGTAATAACACCTATTGTATATATCCAATATACCCCAGCATATCTCGCGACCTAACAACCAATAAACGTGTATATACAAATCGCTACCTGTTACCTGTAATATAAATCACAGGTGTTCAACATTTTACCTGTAATCAATGACTAAATAACTAATTTGTTTACAAGATCACAACTAAATATTTAAGAATATGCACGTAACAAAATGGAGGATTTAACCAAAGCAGCGACTGATGTGATAAAGTGGAGTTGTGGTTACAAATCGGGATAATACGCAGCTGCAAACAGTTTGAAATATTTTGTTCATTTAAAACGCAGCTGAACTTTTTGAACCTTTTTGTTCATTTAATCAGTAACTTTAAATACACGATTTGTAAACGTTAAATATTTCGTGAAATACTGATTTTGTCTGACACGTCGACATAAACTTCAAGTGTGGACGTTCTGAACCAACTAACTGTGAATGTTTGAGTTTTCTGGAAATATGTGAATTATAGTAATGTCTGAATTTGTTATTTGGTTTATTGTTAGAGATGCGAGATTTCTAGAATAACTTACTGCGCACTCCGAACCGTGGGTTGTTACAGGCAAATACACATTTAATGGGTTATTAAGTGATTTTTGAATCAGTCGACGTCATGTTAGAACATAATTCTTTACAATGATGAAAATCACCACAATCTTATGACAATTTAGGTCTACCATAAATAGACATTAAACTGTGTACCCAAGGCCGAAATCACTGAATGGAAATTCTGGTTGTTTGAGGTGGTCGTTTATCGGTCTGGGAATTTTTTGGATTAAGAGGTCGAGTGGTATCAAGTGGTCTTGATTCAGGAGTCAATACACTCATTGGCATGATTGGCTAATATAACAGGATTATCCAATGAGGCGTTCTGTTTTGAAACCTGTGAACTATTCTGATGTGGTTTTGTGACGAGAGTTGGTCCTTACTAAACTAGATTTACTATGATTTAAATCTGCTTTAACATACAAGGAATTCACGTAATATATCCGAATTCCTCAAACGGAAAGTGAGATGAGGTGTTATTAACTAATTAATTGTACTCCTTCACCCGTTATGAATGGTTAAGAAGGGGGTAGGGTCTGGTGACGTAACATCCATTCATAAAGAAAATTTATATAACAAGTTTATTCCGTGGACATCTAAGTTTAGATTTGGGATCAGGCTATCTGTACTCCCGGAGTACCCGAAGAAAACCCTCTAGATTGGACAGGCGTCACTACTCCTTGTCACGTACAACTGGGGAATCGAAACCGTGCCAGGAAAACGATCTATCTGGAACAAATATTAATGATACTGTTATATTATTAGTCCAATTGGAATCCCACTGCCAAAAAGACCATATCATTCGACAAATGGGTCTATAGAAACGATTTGGAACAAACAATAATGATATTGGACTATTATTATTGAAGGCTGTGATCTATTTATTTCAAGCCATGACGAAGCCGATCAAGCTTGGGGCCAATAATATCATTAGATGGATTAAGTTGTAAACAAGATATCACATCTATCTCAATAAAAAAATCGTAACTTAAGACACGGCGCATGTTGTCGGCAAGGGGACAAATATTATCAAATTAATGACTTTTGAACTGTTGTGAAAACCAATAAGCCTCGTGATTGTTTTATACATACACAAGCGTGAAGTAATATGTGGTAGGATTTACCAATAGTAAAGAACTATTTTTAATTAGGATTATTACGCCATCATAATGCATTGGTTTATGTCACAGGGTGAGTTCCGGCGCTTAACAGATCAAGTTCGTGACGTCAGTATGAGCAAGAAGAACAACTTCCGAACCTCTAACTGTCAGGTAGGACACATTCTTATTATAGTGCAGGCAATATATTGAACGCATGTTAAATACCATAGCAAAGGTTATTTTTAGCGTCCAAGCCCAAGCCACTTCCCAGGTTAGTTATGATTTCGGCCTATTTGACTAGATTTGAATAAATTGCACACTGAATGGAATAAAAAAATGAGAAGAAATGAAATAATATATTTAATAACTGCCAACTGAATGTTATACCTGGGGTGATTTATTGCATTTGAGTAGAAATATATCTGAAATGAATACACCCAATTAGCGGGTATTATTGACTCGACCCCAGAGGTAAATATTCGCTCCTTTACATCTACGCCCAGGGTCAGCCCCCCCCACACACCCCATGCTACCGACCGAGTCCGCCTATGCAGCTTAGCAGGGTCAGTTGACATCGGCGATGAATTCCAACTGAACCGGGGAGGATCGTACAGATTATTCAGAGAGCGAGAGAGAGAGAGAGAGAGTAGGCCATTTCGGGGCAAACATATAAGCTATTTTAAGAATTAGCTTACGCATACTGGCCCAAAGTTCACACAGCATTCTCAGACTTAAAGGGACAATCCCGATAAGAACAGAGTCTCAAAAATTTAAGTCCGAGTATTTATGAAATTTATGGACCAAAATATAGTGGCATGATGTATTTACCTTGTCTCAAAATTTCAGCTCAAAATATTGAGTTGTTTGGACGTTTACGTCAACACTGCTTATCCGGACACGTAACCCTTTTAAGATTTCGGGTCAATTTTTTCATTGGGTGACCTGATAATCGATTAATGTTTCTTGAGAGGTCTATACAGTGAATGACCCATGCCCTGTACTTGATAACAAAAGGTAAATTTCACCTACATATTATTTTTATAGAAAAAAAGTCTGGTTTTATCCAGATACTGTATAATAAAACGTTCTCCATTTCCAGATGAAGACTGTCAGGTTTAATTTATTTACAAGCGTATCACAAATATCGGGTTAGTAGGTGGGCCTTAGGTTATGGATTTTAAAGGATTTTAACACAAAATTAAGCAGTTTTATTCTCCAAAAAGTTATCGGGATTGGCACTTTAAGTTGAGTATTTGCTCAACTGTCAATCACGTTTTATGAGAAATGTCTTTGATCCAGAAACAAGTTTGCACATAGTTTGTTTATTGATGTATTTGATACATTAAAACAACAAAATTATTATAACAGGCTATGTTTTAGTTAAAATAAGGCGAACAATTTTGAGTAAATTCTCAATTTAAGTCTGAGAATGCTTTGTGAACTCGGGGCCTGGGCTTTTATTAGCAATGGGAGACCCGGATAAAACCCACGAAGTTGGACAAGTCACCCACTCTTTGTCACGTACAAGCTGGAAATCAAAACCATGCCACTTGATTCAATGACAGACCATGACGTATTTTTTAAAAAAATCGTGCGTTAGAATCTTCGACCACCCTACACTCTAGTAGGATTTCAATGTAACCTGCCCTGTCAACAACAGTAATACATACTGTTTAGCAGCCCAGTTGGTGATATTGGGGTGGTATTGGGTAAATCGATCCGCCGTCTGCTGGTAAGAAAAATATTCATGCGCTCAATACCCCCCCCCCCCCCCAACAAAATATGTATTAAATGTCTCAGTATTCAAATCGTATATGGTACGTCATGTTGAACTAAAACTTCTTAAAGGGAGGAAACTCTGATTAACATTCTTTGGATACAGCACTTAATACTACACCGTTAGTTATGATTTTGATTTTAGGTGAATTGTTGCAATCTGTTTCACAGAGAATTATGAAAGTCTTCTAATATCTCTGTAAAAGATGACTGTCTTCAACACGTGCAAAAACAGCACGCGGCGTCAATCATTGGCTCAATGGCGCGTGCATTGTTTACATAAGACGTAACTGCCATGGTTCGGACAAAATGCTGCCTTTTACCCATTTTAATACAAATTTACACTAAATAGGAAATATTTTAACTACAAATGCGTTAAATGTCTTTATTTATTTTTTTCTAATACATAGAAAAATGTTTGAATTTAATTTGTCGGAGGAAAAAAAATAATATTGGGGACTCATTAAGTCGCATTGGTGTCATCCTTATCAGTTAACAGCTATGGTTTCGATTTCTCGGCCCATCTAGTAGGTAATTCCATGTTTCAAATACAGCTGTACGAAGGATTTCAATTTCCAGTTTCTTTAAATGATAATGATCGTAATAAGTTTGAATTCAATTCTTGTCGTGACTGGACGCCAGTTCCATAATTTCACCCCAGGTTTAATATCGCCCCCCCCCCCCGCATGCTTTTGCATTGATTGCCAATTCCTATTTACTAAAATGCATGTATACGTCACAGCTGGTAGAAAGCTGTGGATATAATTTGTTAACGTCACAGCAGATAGGAAGCTTCAGTTATTATTTGTTAACATCACAGCAGGTATCAAGCTTCATATATTATTTGTTAACACTACAGTAGGTAGCAAGCTGTGAATATGATTTTTGTTAACTCTACAGCAGGTGGGAAGCAGCTGTGAACATGATTTGTTAACGTGGATATGACCTGTCAGTGGACGTTGACATTTCAAATCAAAAGTTTACGATAACATGTAAATAAGATCACTATGATGATTTATGTTGCATTCTATAATATGATAAAAATAAAAAAAAATATTTAAAACAGAGTATAATATCATTCTAGGGTGTGTATCGTTTCGATGTTTTTACAGCTACTACATTCTTCTGTACTATTGTAAAAGTCTGAAATGATAAAAAAAAGATTTAGACGTAAGACTTAGTCTACACTAATGGTGGCGTGGTTACGATTTCCCGCTTGTACGCTACAAGAGGCGCTCTCTCTCTCTCTCCCTCTCTCTCTCTCTCTCTCATGAGCAAACAATGGATATTTATATCTCTAATTACCGACGCAAGCCTACTTTAATGCTTTTCGTTAATGGAATCGGCGTTGGGATGGGATGAATACGTAGGATTTCTTGTACACTTTGACGTGCACGTAAAAATACTTGAGACTTTAAACCGCCATCAATAGCGTCGTTGGTGCAGAACAGTAGACCGATACGTCGCATTTCATTCCATCATACACACATTCCTATAAATGTTTCGACGCGGTTTCCCCTTGTCAGAGGTGCAGGATGAGGGAGCTAACAAGGTCAGCTGTCTAGTCGTTAAGATGGGACGACAAATCGAGGATTAACGTGCACGTAAAAGATATAGTATTATAAGAGTAGGTCATAGTGCCGCTGCCCAGGCAAACTGTCCTCGTAGCACAATGTCTGGCGTATTCCCGTCTTCATCAGCACAGTTCGCGGCAGAACAGAGGGAGGTTAAACTCCATTTCATTTCTCTATGGGGGTGGGGGTGGGATGGCCTAGTGGTCCAGAGTGCCGCGCTTCGACCTCTAGCTGGCCGGTCACCTCTGGCTTGCAGCTGTGGTTTCGAGCCCTGGTGTGAGCGTATGGCGTATGTGGCATCGAGATAGGGGCGCCTTCTCAACCTCGATGGTTTCCTCCGGGCACTCCGGTTCCCTCCCGCTGCTAAAGACCCCTATGGGCATGCGAATTATTGAAATAAAATTAAACCATATGTTAGTCCCGAAATGACCTAGTTTGTGTTGATTTAACGTTAAACCCCATTTCTCTCTCTCTCATTTTGTATATGCGTCTTCATTAGCTCAATCGCAGCAGAACAGTAGGACGTTCAGTCCCATTTTATTTCATTCTTACACTCATTCCTATAAAGGTTAATACTGTATATATCTAACCTCTATTAGTTGATCATTTTCATCCACCTTTCTTGTAACTAAGGTATCCAGGTCGCCTTCTTTAATACCTTTCTGATTTAAAACTAAAACGTCATCTTCTAGGGTGAATGTTGCCTAAAAATAATCCAACAAGTGCAATACATATCATAGTGTGTATATAGTGATTCGTGGTTATAGTTATAGTGTTCGTTATTTCCTTCAGGGACCCTATGGATTTCTATCGGTTTCCGGAACTCATCAGTTCTTCTCTTTGTCCACTTCCCTAAAACGAGGGCCACACGGAGATACAAAAATAAATGGTTGCATGTTGCATCTGCCAGCCACACTAGGTCTTGAGGTCGGTGATTAGGCTGTTTGGAATAAAATGGAATTTGTTTTACACGCCTTTATCCCAATCTTTTGAGTACCTTTTTTCAACTCATTACCCTGATTTTGGACTCAGAACACGCCCACGTCTTGTCGCATAACCCTGGTCGTCGGCAAAGAACATAAAACCAAGTTCGTTCCCAATTTAAACGGTAACTTATCTGTATGTCACCGTGAACTATTCTTCTGGGTACCCAATTACAGCTGGGTAGACTGAAATATAGGATTTTGCTTCAACATAAATCTGGAGTAAGAATAGAACATTCAACCAGTCAAATGACGATGCAGTTTAATGGGTTACAGGCCTAGCTAGCTCGTTAATAATCTAGTCATGTTTTCCTTCCTTGACTTTGTATAGTCTGTAATACAATCAAAGATAGTTAAATGTAGAACGTTAATATGTAATTACCTTGATTTTTCTTCCGTCCATCGTTTCATCATCAAATGGAACTCCAAGTTGAAACTTAACGGATTTGTTTTTAAACGTAGATGTCATGTTGATTTCCCAGTTGTCGCCATTTTGTACAATTTCCTGATAGATTGTTATTTTGCTGGCTACTTTTCTCAATACAAAATTCACGCCTGAAATATTTAATCAATGATTTACAACTTTTGTCCAGACATTAGTCATTATCATTGGTACAACCATAGTATACACAACAGTCCAAACGGCCCAAGAAAATAAACAATTAGGAATATAATACCAATTAAAATATATGCATTGTAACATGGTGCGCACTTTTCAATGACGTCACGAAAATTTGCGTTTTAGACATCGGCCTAATAATGAACTCGCTTACGATTAAGTTGGAGCCATGCCACGACCGACTGACTCCGAAGCTCATGGATTTGATCCTCTGGATTAACCAGGGCCTTGTTGTCCGTGGTTCCAAGCGAACAGTCTGGTAATGTTCCAATGATGAGTTGGCATGCACGAAAAAGAATCATTGACAGTTGGGACATGAATGAGATTTCATGTCCTACTGTTCTGCTCTAATGAAGACGGACAGCATAGCACTGTATCAATTTATAACTGACAATGGAATGGATCTTTTATGTGCACGCTAATGCATACAAGGGACCTCGGATTTCGTCCTATTAGAACTAGACAGCTTTCCTTGTCAGGTCATTGGCAAGGGAAACACGACGAACTTTATTCTAGGTCAATGCAGGTATGGAACACCGAGACTAGCGAACCAGCTTCTTACCCACTTATTCACCGTGACAGTTAGGATTCAGTTGCTGTCGGGGCAGCATTTCCTTCTTGGCACGCTGAATGGTTATGTGTGTCTTCAATGGCAAGTTGAGGGAGCCGCAGTAGCTCAGAGAGTAAGGCACTGATCTCGCGAGCCAGCAGAGAGAGAGAGAGAGAGAGAGAGAGATGGGGTTAAACGTCCACTCGACACTCGACACAAACTAGGTCATTTCGGGACTAACATATAGATTAATTTTATTTCAATAATTTGCTTGCGCGTAGGGGTCTTTAAGTAGGAGGAAACCGGAGTGCCCGGAGGAAACCCACGCGGTTGAGAAGGCGCCCCTATCTCCATGCCACATACGCTCACACCAGGGATCGAAACCACAGCCGCAAGCAAGAGGTGACCGGCCAGCTAGAGGTGGAAGCGCGACACTCTAGACGACTAGGCCATCCTAACCCCCAATGAGCCAGCAGAGAAAGTTCCTAAAGATTTTCCAACGTTGTCGCGCTGGCCATTGTTGCAGAATGGAGGTCACGTGTACACATTGGCGTGCACGTAAATAACCCTTAGATGTTGGAATTGTCCGGCCATATTTCCATTGTAGCACACCGGAAGGCGTATGTCCGTCATATTGATCCCAATCGATGCAGAAAAGTGGGACGTTAAACCCCATTTCAATTCATTTCATTTCCTTTACGATATTATTTGGGACTATATAACAGAATAGAAGTCTAAAAGAATACATTTACTTACCCATGGCTTCCATTAACTCGTCCCAGTTTTCGTTTTTCTCTAATTTCCAGTTCCCAAGTAACTTCCCCATGTTGTCAGTAGTTAGTTCAGCTTGGTATGACGAAACACTGAATCCTAAAATCTAGCTCTTAACTGGTCTACTCAATTGAAAAGCGTTTGCACAAATTTCGCACAAGGTTAAGTTCAAAGTTCAATTACTGATCACTAAATAATATCGTGTAGGAGTTTTATAGTTAGTCAATCAAAACGTAACCAGTCAGCGTAATATAAATGTGAAGTGTAGGTTGTGGGTTTGACGTTGGTTCAAAATTGGAAAAAGAGACTATACGGCCTATGATATCAAGGTCGTTTCAACACGAACTGTACAGTAGTTAGTTATAAAGTATATCGTACTCTTCAGTGGGTCACACTGTCGCTCATTGCTGCTAGGATGTACACTATTATAAGAAACTATTGACAAAACTATAACACTTTCCTATACACGCTTCTGTTATATAATATAAGCTCTCTTTCAATATATGACCGGGGGCTTTAAGTTTGTCGTTCGCCTCATTGATAAGTAGCCTATTCCAAATAACAAACTTACAGTTCAAAGTTCACTGCTCGACCAGTTTTAATAACGCTATCACTGTTTTATCATTAGTTAACCAAAACCTCATTCATCCGCAACACCGATATAAACAAGTCTGTTACAATCTCCAAATTATATATATATGATCTGCTTATATCGCCAACGATTGATTGATTGATTCGCAATGCACTACTTAACGGTCAACTCCCTCGATAAAAGCATCGATTAATATGGATACATCTCCTTATTGGACGAAATAAATTCGTGTTCTGTGACGGTTCAGTTTTTCTGTCATTTTATACAGTGACTGACCAACCGAGTTAATGACATCGATTCAAGCCAATGACATTGTGTACATTGAATGGCCAATTGATTAAAATCTATGTTATGTTATTACTATAGCGACATGCGCTACACTTTACATAATGTATGCTACAAGTACTGATTGAATCCTGTCAATAACTGGGACAGTTTGCTGCTATATAAATCTCAGGACTATGGTGACAGATTGGTATCATGTCGTGATGTCACCATGTCGCCTTTCTTTGTCGATTTTCTTACAGCAACAACATGACTTCACAACATTTTAACCCGACAAGACATTAAAAATGGCATAGTCGTGCACGATGCCTTTCCAGAACAATGGAAGAAGTAGCCATGACCATTTCAATATTATGATTAGGCAACTGATCCTGGTGTTTCTTAGGAAATGTCCCCGGCATTTAGATTAGTGGTTTCTCCCGGTTGGTAGTGCAGGGCGACGGGCTTGGTAAAGAACTGGGTCTAGTATTGTATATAGGACAAAAACATAAGTTCTTGTGTACACATTGGCTTGAATATAAGATGACCTTTCAATTGTCGAGTACATATGTCGCATTGCCGGTTTAAAATGTCGTGCTGTCGGGCTGTCGCCCTATGAAGATCAACATGACGAGATGATACCAATCAGCCACCATACATGACCTTTGTATTATAACACATACTTTATACTCGCGACATATACAATTCAAGCGTTCTATATTTTAACCCCATCAGTACTAATAAAAGATGATCAAGTAGAAAACTACCGTTCTATATTCTAACCCCTGTAATAAATATAGAACACTACCAACATACAAACACCCTCTTCAAGGCTAGATCTCACCATACCTACGTACATCTTATCAAGCGCTTGTAAAACTCGCGGACGTTGCCCAAGTAACATGCCATACAACCGTTCTATATTTTACCCCCGTAACAACTTTAGAATACTGCCACCACACAACTGATCTATATTCGAACCTGTGCTCTTTAATGGCTGAGGGCGAGACATTGGGTAATACTGATATTGCACAGAGTATAAGCACTAGGGTCGAGTCTATATATTACTCAAAGTCTCGTCTTCGATCATTAAACAACTTAAAATATAGACACTAGTCAATGAAATACGTCACACGGGACCAACATTTCAAATAGTATAAATAATGTACGTTTGGCACATTGCTCGTACTTGAAATATTGGTACAGGCGACATCAACGGTTGGCGTCGCATCTGTAGAGACTTGTAAAGAAAAAACAGTACGTGGAAAGTACTGCAGAATTATCAAATTAATTGCTTCACCAATGCTTTACAAAGCAGTTAGGTCTTAGTCACTATTTAGAATGCACCAGCTCTACCGATTAGTTGGGTCACATGATCGAACATGATCGTCGGGCCTAGATATTTCTCCAAATTAAATTTAACGAGGTTTTTGCTTAGTTTAAATAAACAAACTCTTTTAGCCAAATGTAGTGTTTTGGGTTTTTTTATTTTGTGTGTTATATCGGGGTGTCTAAGGTGTGTATCTTTTAAATGTTCTAGTTGTTGTAACGCCTTTCTGGATATTCCTGAACGTCTGAAAATAAAATAGTATCATATGATACATATTATAATAATATAAATACAAAATGAAAAAAGAAAATAACATAAAGTTATAGCATTAGATTTAGATAAAGTATAATAAAAAAAAATACAAAATCAACAAAACAAAATAATATCATGAGATTGCAATAAAAATGACATCATAAAACGAAATAAATAAAATAAATAGGTATACCATAAAATTTAGGAAAAACATATCATTACTTTTAAATATACTTTAAAAATACAATATTGGAAATAGTTCTCACTATAATAGTTAAAAACTAGCTGATGTAAAGGCAATTTGCTGAAAATTTCAGTCAAATTGATCCACTATGAACTTAGAACTAAGCGAATGAAAGTTCCGTTCAACCTCGGTCATCATTACTAAAGTCGGTAAGACAAAACTAGTAGTCTCGGTTATCGGCCATTTAATCGGTAAATCACGAAGGAAAATTTTATAGCAAAACGAATTATAATCGAACAAAAATCTCATGCTAGCCGCGACACCGAGATTTGATTATGGTCTGGATAAGTTAATTAATGTCTAATTAATAGTTTTTATGACATTTCAGGCCTAAAGAAAGACCTACAATAGGCAGATTTGGCTCTTGCATAATGTATGTTTAATATTAAAAAAACATGTCCTTAGATACATATACATGTACAATATATATATATAAAATAGATTATATTATTATATATACAATTGAATAAAACTCACAAAAATAATATAAATAGATTGAAATACAATAAAATCAACAGCAAATGTGACCAGACAAGTTCGTTTTGAGGAATTCCAAGTTTTGCACCAATTGTGCTCGTCTATTTTATATATATATGAAATGATTTGCACCAAATAATTTTAAATGATATTCTTGTTCAGGACGTTTAGAGTAAACTATACTTCATAAAATTGAATGAAATATATTTTATATTACCAATATTAGTGTATCATCGTCAGCCAATGTTCTAGACATATGAGAATCACATTCTCCCTCTTTAGTTGCTTTCTGTAGCTGAACCAACGCACCATCTTCTAGGGTAAAAGTTGACTAAAATATTAAAACAAATACATTCTGATTAAAACACAGATCCATTCTCGTTTCGTGTTTTATAGTTCAAAATTTAGGTTTCCTTGTCTTTACTGCACTATGATCTGGAAGAGTTGTTATGTGACCCGCGTTCTAGTTGATGTGAAGGATTAGCCAATGAAACGGTCTGTTATGACGAGTTCTGCGCGTGCTGTGTACGGAACTATGGGTATCCACTAGAAACATTAGCGTTGCTTGGTTTATCAAATCTATGACGCCATAGGTTCAAACGCCGCTCGTATGATCCCTGACGCGACCTCCCACTACAACCGTTAACATCTTCATGTAGTGCAGGCCATCAAAAGTATAAAAAAATGAAACGAAATATAGATCTGTAATCAGACTAAAAACAAATATTAGTTGAACAGAAATTACTTAAAGTTACATTATAGGAGATAAGATAAAGAGATGGCAGTTCTCACTATAATAGTTAAAAACTAGATATTGTAAAGATAATTTGCTGAAAATTTCAGTCAAATTGATCCAATATTAGCCGAGAAAAAAGCGTTTGAAATATTCACATAGCCTCGGTCATCATTACTCAAATCATTAATAAAAACAGCATAGTCTCGATTATCCACTTGATTGATTTAATTATCAACGGCCATTAAGCGGCATATAATAATTTAATCCGCCAACATCGAAGGCTAGCCTTAACATTAAGAGTTTATTATGGTCTGGATATGTTAATTAATGTCTAATTGATTATTTAGATAACATCTCAGGCCTAAACAAAACCCTGTTTTGATTTTGCGCTTGCATAATGTTATTTTAATTATGTTTACTTGGATTGGTCTAATGTATTATTGTGAAATGTTAGAGAGAGAGAGAGAAAGAGAGAGAGAGAGAGAGAGAGAGAGAGAGAGATGGGGTTTAACGTCCAATCGAAACAAGTCATTTCGGGACTAACGTGGTTTAATTTTATTTCAACATTTGGCTTGCGCGCATGGGTCTTTAGCAGTGGGAGGAAACCGGAATACCCGGAGAAAACCCACGAGGTTGGACAGGCGATTCTACTCTGCCACGAACAACCGGCGATTCGAAACCACGCCAGTTGTCTCAATGACAGACCGTGTGATACAGCGTGCGCACGCTAATCATTCGGCCATCCAACCCCCCGAAATGTTATAGTGCAATATGTGTACACCTTCAGTCACCAGGAGCCACGGCGATTCACTGAGTATGACGTTGACTCGCTAGCCAGCGTTGGCTGAGAAAGTTCATTGGACATTTTCTATGCTGCTTCCCTATCCAGTGTTGCGGTACAGAAGTCCTGACAGGGAACTGCGTATAGTAGCTAGGATGGGGCCACAAATACAGATCCGGTGTTTGGTATGCATGTTAAATATTACTTGACAGTTGGAATTCGATATAACAATTGGTCGTAACGCCGCTGTGCGGGCCAAATCGCTCTCATAGCACACTGAATGGTTTCTGCTCGTGTTCATTAGCTCACCCGGAGCAGAACAGTATTACTTTTCGTTCTTAATTGTCTGAAATGTTTAATTCTGCTAGGTTTATTATTATTGAACTTATACTTGAAAATTTGATTCACAATATATCTAAGATATGACGTGGGCATAAAACTCTGGGAACGAACGAAGGATTCTCAATTAAACAGCAATTAACGATTTATCGGATTGGTCAACAAAAATAGCACAATCTCACCATGGGCCTATTATTAGAAAACATGCTCCAAAGTTGATCCCAGGGGTTAGCGGAATAGAACGGAATGAACGAAACCACTGGGGATACCGGGGATGGAGGAAGTTCAGCCTATACCAGGTTTGGAACACGGCAGATTATAACCAGGAGCCTATTTCACAAAATTTTAACTAAGATAAGATTTGAATTTTAGTTATCTGATTGGATAATATTAGATTGATTTTAGTTCTTAGCCAATCAAAATTGAAGTATCTGCTAAAACTTGGATTTTATCTTTAGTTAAAATTTCGCAAAACAGGGCCCAGGATTACAACCATAACTACTTTACTTGAGAAACCGACCTTTACGTTTCTACCATCCATCGTGTGTTCATCAAATTCTTCCCCAAGTTTAAATTTTAAAGTCTGGTTTTTAAACGTGGATGTTATCAATATCTCCCACTCGTCGCCATTTTGTCTGATTTCTTCGTAACTTGTAATCGAACCACCAACCTTTCTTAACACATAATTTACACCTGAAAGAAATAAAGGCATTGAGCATGGAGAGAGCAAGAAATGGGGTTTAACGTCCACTCAACACAAACCAGGTCATTTCAGGACTAACATATGGTTTAATTTTATTTCAATAATTCGCTTGCGCGTAGGGATCTTTAACAGTGGGAGGAAACCGGAAAGCCCGGAGGAAACCCACGAGGTTGAGAAGGCGCTGTTGCGTCTCTGCTATTTTAATTTATATTAGAGACTTTTTAGGGGTTCGTTCCAGCCTAGCACTTCAATCGGAAGAACTAACAAACTCGTGTGTATGTAGAAATGAACATCTTTATTATTATTTGGATAAGATTATAAATTGGATACATCGCATTAAGGGGAGATAATTTGGGTGAGACACAAAACCTGTGGATAAATTTCCGGGTATGGAAATAGTAATTAAATTAGGTAATAAAATACATTTGCCCTGTCAGGCCAGTGGATATGACGGGAATAGATCGGATATTCAGTGACATAAGGAATTGGTAAGACTTGGGGGAATGGGTGAACCACAACTAATCTAGGCCTTAACAAACATGGATAACACCAATCAAACCTATGAGCCTTTAAATAGGAGACCAATTAATTATGGATAAATTTCCACAGCTAAAGCTAGGATATTAATTTCTTACCCATTTATGGTTATCCATCCTTCCTTGATCCAGATATTATAATTATACTATTTATAGCTGCCAGTTTTGTTAGGAGCTTAGGCCTAGTTGAGTGAACTGAGTGACCACTGAGGGTTTCCTTGTCGTCTGCTTCTATTTATAAGGGGAATCCGATGACGTCAGTTGTCGACCAATGAACGCGAGCGTTACTAACAATGACGACGTTACAGCCTTGACCGCGCCAAAGTGTCATGGCCGCCGGCTGTTTGACATCGCTTGTTTCGCTGACTGTTTACGTCAATTCATCGGCCTAACAGGAATGTAATAAATATAATTATGTGAAAAGGACAAGTTGGATATCGGACATTATATTGTGACACATGGTAATGTATGACATCGTTATATAAATGTGTTTCGGGCGTGAACTCTACAAGGGAGCTGGTCTCATTATTTGACACTCTCAGTCGGAAACGACGAGCGAAAGACTGGAATCGCCTGGACCGTAACATTGCCCCCTTCCTCGGAGAAGTTCGTCCCGAACGCTAAAACGATTATCCAACACACACTGACTCTGAGGTGATTGACTTTGCCAATGTTATCTTCCATGTGATGACTGGAGATTAGGAAAGAACAACTCACTTCTACAGTGGTAAACGTGGATATTATATTTATTTTATCACAGGTGAGTGGCTCAATACAACATTATATTTATAAACATTAATATTGATATACAGGGTAATAATATTGAGTCAAAAATAGTATATATACAATTTCATTTAACGTTTAACATGTTGAAAATTACTTTAAATTAATTACAATTAGTTTGTATACATTTATAATGTAAATAATAAATAATTTGTAAATGTAATATTATAATATTGGAGAGATAACATATATTTTAATAACATGTGTATGTAATACTTCATAATACTAATTTAATTAGTACTCGCTTATTTTTGCTTTAGTTAATTCTAGTAAGGCATCTAGTTCATAGAATTTCGCTTCCTGCAAGATGGCAGCGAGTTTAAGACCTTGGATAGGTAACAATTGCCTAAAAGATATGGGGGAGTTTAAATTTCGGAGGTACTCTAAGATAATGGGGAAATGATCAGGGCTACGGTCTAAAAAATAATATTTATAATAATCATCTTGTTTGTAAGGTTTAAAGGGAGAGTCAGGGGTTATCATCTTGGCCAAGATACATGATGGGTCTTTACTTAAAATAAGCTCACTTGTATAAAATAAAGTGCCTCCAACATTTAATGCAATACGATTGTCTTGGGCAACCTGGAAGGATTTTAGTTTTAGGGTTAACCGGCTAGTTGGGACGTACGTAGGGGGTTGGAGTTCCATTACTTCGCTAGTTTGGGGATGTAAAGCAGTAGCCTCAGGAATGGCTGTATTACTCATAGTAGGCCTACTATTATTGTTACAGTTATTATTACGTTTGGATACAGATGACAGCGATGATGATGCGGATGATGATGATGATGACGATGACGATATTGATGATAAGAGTAGGTCTTGTATTATCTTCTCTGGTAAATTTGGTGATTTGTCTGCTAAACCCGGTGTTCTTTTTGGTAAAACTGGTGTTTTCTGTGCAGTATCGGTATCAGGTATCTTCTTTGATGTGAGCTTAGGTCCTGCAGGGACTGGTAATTTCACCTTAGTATGGTTGAACTGCATAGGTGGGGCTGGCGGGTCAATTGTTAACTTAAGGTGTTTAATCCCATTATATGGTTTTTCTGGTAGCGTCCGTTTTCTGAATGGGGCTTGAGGATGCTTATCCATAGGTGGAGACTTTTTTAGTGTAACAATCAATGCTTTTCTCCTTCCACAGAAGGTTTTATACTCTTCCTCATCTTTTAGGTTAAACGTCATGGTCGATTTATTTATTAGGTTCATCCTGGCGGTTGCGGGACATCTTGGATGTTTTATGTCCGCTCTGGCGGCCAGTACAAAACAGTGCGAGCACTGGTATCCAAAATTACTGTGACAAGAAGTGACATGCCTCTCCGCATACTGATATTTTGCGAATTCTGCTTTCACACATAGCTTACAACCATACCTTATATTCTATAACAAAAAAAATAAAAATAAAGAGTTGATAATTTATGACCTCTTTAACCAATTGGGTATGTTATTTCCCATATACGGTTTCAGATGATTATGGTGGACCACTTTAGGTTGGGTCTTTGGGGATTTTTGTATTTTATAGACTACATCATTAAGGCATTTTGTCACTAGGTAGGGTCCTCCCCATGGACACCTTAATTTTGATCCTCCACCTTTGTATTTGTGGTTATAATACCATACAGGACTGCCGACCTTGTAAGGATTTAATTGAATAGATCTATCGTGATCAATTTTCATGTTTGCCGTGGCTTGTTTTAAACGCCCTCTAGCAAAACTATGTATGCGTTCTATTTTATTTTGCAAGTCATAAGCATATTCTGACTTCATTTTTGAATTTGTAGGCTCCACTGATCCAAGAATGAGATCAACTGGAAGACGGATATTGCGACCTAAGACCATTTCACATGGAGAGACACCCAGTGATTCGTGTTCTGCAGAACGATATGCTGACATGAGTAAGTATATATGATCATCCCAATCATTTTTATTATTGTTTACAAATGCTGACAACATGGAACTTATGGTGCGATTTGCCCTCTCAACCATTCCATCCGATTGGGGTCTATAGGGGGTGGTTCGAGTTTTCTCGATATCTAAAATTTTACACATTTCTTGGAACACCTCAGATTCAAAGCTTGGCCCTTGATCGGAATGGATTTGCATGGGGGTACCAAAAATGGTTACAATGCGGTCAATAAAGGTTTGGGCTATTGTTGTAGCCCTCTGATCTGGTATTGGCATAGCCTCAACCCATTTAGAGAAATAATCAGCTGCTACTAGTAGGTATTTATTTCCATGCTTTGTTTCCGGTAATGGACCCAGGACATCTATAGCCCATCTTTCCATAGGTAAACCCACATTGTAGGTTTTTAAAGGCCCCTTGGCGACTTTGGCAGGGGATTTACGAGATGCACAAATATCACAAGTCGAACACCATTTCCTTATGTCAGCATGCATTAGATGCCAAAAGTATCGATCTCTGATTTTGGATAATGTTTTTTTATAGCCTAAATGACCTCCTGTTATGTGTTCATGGAGTTGGGACCATGCAGATTTTCTCAGGATAGGAGGGAGGATAATTAGAATGGCTGGATCTTGCCCTTTACCCTTATCCCAGGCATAGCATAGCCGATTATGATCAATTAAGAGGGATTCAAACCGCATCCAATAGTATTTGGTGCGCTGACCTCTGTCAGATATGTTTGGCCAGGGAGGTTTATAGCTATGCTTAACCCACTGGATTATTTCATTGAGTGTAGGGTCTCCCAACTGTAGGTTGATTATTAATTTGTCATCATATATATTTATTTCTTTATTTATATTTTCAGGAAGGGAAGAGGAAGATAATGGATTTTTGTTTAATTGGTCTATTGGAGCACTTGTGCAAGCCAAGACATTAAGGTTTTCAGTGGAGGTACGTGGATCTTCAAGAATGCTATTCTCATATCTCTGTTCAGCCTTTGTACAGTGGAGACAATCAACTATGCATGGTCGTCGAGATAGTGCATCCGCATTATTGTGTACTCGTCCTGCCCTATACTCAATGGTGAATTGGTAGGAGGACAGGAACTCAAACCATCGAGCAAGTTGTCCTTCAGGATTTTTAAAATTTATAAGCCATGTTAGTGCACCATGGTCACTTCTGACTGTAAACGGTTGTCCATAGAGATAATGGTGGAATTGTTTCACTGAACTTATAATTGCTAGTAATTCTCTTCTGGTTACACAATATTTCCTCTCCGTTCTACTGAAGGCCTTACTATAGTAGCTTATCACTCTTTCTACACCATTTTGTGTTTGTGAGAGCACAGCACCTAAACCATTATTGGATGCGTCAGTGTCTAAAATAAAATGACCTTCTAATTTAGGAAATGCCAGTATAGGTGGACTGGTTAAAGCTTCTTTGAGATTGTCAAAGGCAGATTGGCATTCATCGGACCATTGGAATTTAGTTCTTAGCTCTGTTAATTTATGAAGGGGTTTTGCGATATCTGCAAATTTATTGACAAATTTCCTATAATACGAGCATAGCCCAAGGAATTGTCTGACCTCTTTAACATTTTGAGGAATTGGCCAATTGCGAACTGCATCTGTTTTAGAGGATTCCGTAGCAATTCCATCCTGATTAATTATATGTCCCAAGAACGATACTTGTTTTTTAAACATAAAACATTTCTTTGGATTCATTTTCAGGTTTGCTTGTTGGAGCCTCTGGAAGACTTTTTCTAAATTGGATAAGTGCTCGTCAAAGGATTTTGCAAAGATAATGATATCATCCAGGTACACCATACATATTTCCCAAGATAAGTTAGCTAAGACCTTCTCCATCAGTCTCTCGAATGTTGCTGGCGCATTACATAATCCGAAAGCCATGTTTTTGAACTGCCAGAGGCCACATCCGGGTACGGAAAAAGCAGTTTTAGGCCTATCTTTTTCAGCAATCTTGACTTGCCAATATCCTGATCTCAAATCAATCGTTGAGAACCAAGAGAAACCAGACAAAGCATCAAGAGTGGTGTCAATCCGAGGTAATGGATGACTATCTTTTATGGTGACATCATTTAGGCGCCTGTAATCAATACAGAACCGTAGTGTATTATCTTTCTTTTTAACTAAAACGACAGGGGAACACCAAGGACTATCCGATTTTTCTATTATATTTTTCTGTGCCATGCTTTCTATTTCCAATTCAACCTCTTTTCTGCTTGCCAGGGGAACACGACGAGGATGTTGACGAATTGGTGGAGCACAACCAGTATTGATCCAATGTTCACCTTCATTGGTGATGCCTATATCGGATGAATCTTTGGAAAAGGTATGTTTGTATTTTAACAAAAGGGATTTGAATGACTGTTGCTCATTCTCAGTTAATTCATTTATTGAATTATTATAAACTACCATCAAATAATCAGGAAGGATGTGTGAATCCAATGCAGGAGATTGATCTGTGTCAATTTCATTAATGGGAATATTACTTTTTACTTCTGTGACAATTTGAACTGTGTCAATGCGGGCAATAATTGTGTTTTTGCGGACTCTTATTTCTGTGTTGGTAGCGTTCATTAAACGTACGGGCACAGACCCTGAGCAAGGGTTAACTACACTTTTTGCCATTAACAGTTCTGTCTTTTCCAGAAAATTCTCAGTGGGTTCGACAATTGCGACACCACTTCTAGGTATCGGATCCATTAAGACCCCAAAGACAAAAGTCTCACTATTAGCGGGTATAGTAATATTCTCGTTCATGCAAATTCTACTGCATGTTTGTTCCACAGAACTTTGAAATCTATAGCATGGTAGATCATCTCCTTTAATATTCAGGCAATTCCTGTCAAGAAATATATTTATTGAATTGGAAGTAAGTAGGTCAATGCCAATAATTCCTTGCTGTGTAATATCAGCAATTAAAAATTCATGTTTTATCCTATGAGTACCAAGGATTATATCGATCCAGCATTTACCATGGAAAGGTTTCTTTTCGCCAGTGGCAGTTACCAAGTTAAGGTTAACAGGCTTTATATTTAATTCATCCAAAGCTCCTAATGTTTTCATAAATTGTATACTAAGTATAGACACATTAGCTCCAGTGTCTACAAGTAAGGATATAAATTTCCCCATTATATTTGCATTAATAAAAAATCCATGTTTATCATCATTAATATTACTTATTGTCACATTATTGGGTCCTTTGTTATTTTCAATTTCTGCTGAATTCTGACCCTCGAGTTCAGCAACGTTTAGTTTTCCTGGTTTGGGAGATCTCTTTCCCTATGTAAATTGGGATTATTGGTTGTCGCCCTTGTTTTGGATCGTGACTGATCATCAGCGTTTTGGTGATTAGGTTGATTCCAATTATATGGTGGACGAGACCATCCATTTCTTGTATTTGTCATATGCTGTGGCCTATCTGTTTTCCTATTGGAGTTATATTGATAACCACCATAATTATTATTAGGATTTGCGTGTTGTTGGTTATTTGGCCAATGACTCCGACTGTAATTGGGATTTTTATTCCAGGAACCACGGGATGGTTGCTGCAATGGTTGTCCCTTATTTAGGGTATTTATCAAATG
This sequence comes from Patella caerulea, assembly GCA_036850965.1. Lineage (NCBI taxonomy): Eukaryota > Metazoa > Mollusca > Gastropoda > Patellidae > Patella > Patella caerulea. The sequence goes on along the minus strand of JAZGQO010000006.1, from coordinate 56,689,100 downwards.
TTTGGTAGTTTTATCCAAAGATGCGATTGAACCATTCAAGGTAAGTATATCAATTTTGCTTTGACCCATATCATCAGATTTTACAGCTCCAGCTCCGACCTGGTTTATATTATGGTTTAGGTCTACGGAATGAACTGAACGTCCTCTTTGTTTATCTGCCAGTCTGTGGGCTTCAAGTCTGATAGAATGTATCTCAGCCTCATTGATATCCTTGGGCCTTAATTCCCTAATTCGTAGTCTCATATCTGAGTCTGGTATGGAGTCTATAAAATGTTCCAAGGCTAAAATATTGGTAAGGGATGCATCTGCCGTTGGGTAGGCCTGTCTTGTTAGTTTGCGTATGGATTGAGCCAACTCAGATAAGGATTCATTCCTTCCTCTAATGCGAGTCTGTAATTTTGCTCTATATATTTCAGATCTTTCCGTTGATCCAAAACGAATACTGAGGAGGGATGTGAGGGTATGGAAATCCGTTCTTTGGATGGTATTTAATTCAGACAAGATTGTCCTGGCGTTTCCAGACAAACTACTGGCTAGGTAAAGGGATTTTTCTTCATAGCTCCACTTATTCAATGTGGCTATAATATCAAATTGGGATATATATTCTTCAAAATCTTCACTTCCATCATATGATTGTGGTTTGATTCTAAGGGAGTTGTTCATTCTGGGACTGGTGGGAACATATGCTTGGATTGGGATATGATTGGAATTTTTATTATGGCTTGGTGTGCTTTCATTTTGAACATCTCCATTTCCACTTGAGTAAAATATTGCAGGATTTGGGCCATTTACTTTTTCATCCAATTTATTGACATGGTCTTTTAGTAGCCTAACATCTTCCTTTAATTCCTTTAAATTGTCCAAAAAATCATTTTGAACCTGAGCATTTTCCAGGAAGAATTGGTTAAATTGTCGGCTAATTTCTTTAAGAATTCCATCGTCACCCACATTCTGATTTTCTATTTCAGTTCCAGAGAAATCACCATCAACTGATTCTACCGAGGGTGCTGAGGCCATATCCGGATCAGTGTCGGGGATAATTTCGAACTCTTGGGAAAAGGATTTGGTGGCCATTTGTTTAATTGTATTTTTACTATATTGTTATTAATATTAATAAAGGAGCCTAATTTATTTGGGTTTGGAGTTTGTGTTTATTAGAACTCCCGATCCACTAGACACTGGAATAAGATTCAATGAAATCAATTTAATTTCAAATCCCACTTCTGACACCAATGTTGCGTCTCTGCTATTTTAATTTATATTAGAGACTTTTTAGGGGTTCGTTCCAGCCTAGCACTTCAATCGGAAGAACTAACAAACTCGTGTGTATGTAGAAATGAACATCTTTATTATTATTTGGATAAGATTATAAATTGGATACATCGCATTAAGGGGAGATAATTTGGGTGAGACACAAAACCTGTGGATAAATTTCCGGGTATGGAAATAGTAATTAAATTAGGTAATAAAATACATTTGCCCTGTCAGGCCAGTGGATATGACGGGAATAGATCGGATATTCAGTGACATAAGGAATTGGTAAGACTTGGGGGAATGGGTGAACCACAACTAATCTAGGCCTTAACAAACATGGATAACACCAATCAAACCTATGAGCCTTTAAATAGGAGACCAATTAATTATGGATAAATTTCCACAGCTAAAGCTAGGATATTAATTTCTTACCCATTTATGGTTATCCATCCTTCCTTGATCCAGATATTATAATTATACTATTTATAGCTGCCAGTTTTGTTAGGAGCTTAGGCCTAGTTGAGTGAACTGAGTGACCACTGAGGGTTTCCTTGTCGTCTGCTTCTATTTATAAGGGGAATCCGATGACGTCAGTTGTCGACCAATGAACGCGAGCGTTACTAACAATGACGACGTTACAGCCTTGACCGCGCCAAAGTGTCATGGCCGCCGGCTGTTTGACATCGCTTGTTTCGCTGACTGTTTACGTCAATTCATCGGCCTAACAGGAATGTAATAAATATAATTATGTGAAAAGGACAAGTTGGATATCGGACATTATATTGTGACACATGGTAATGTATGACATCGTTATATAAATGTGTTTCGGGCGTGAACTCTACAAGGGAGCTGGTCTCATTATTTGACACTCTCAGTCGGAAACGACGAGCGAAAGACTGGAATCGCCTGGACCGTAACAGCGCCCCTATCTCCATGTCACATACGCTCACACAAGGGCTCGAAACCACAGCCGCAAGTCAGGGGTGACAGGCCAGCTAGAGGTCGAAGCGCGGCACTCTAGACCACTAGGAAATCTCAACCTCCCGCATTGAGCATGGAATAGGGTTTACTCTTCTGCACCAACTGGGATAATGGAGAAAGGCATACACTATGTTACAAGGGGATGTTGTAAATTCCAACTTTCAAGGGATCCCGACGTTTCTATTTGTAAAGTTTGATGTTATGTCCCTCTTGCATCGTATAGCAGATCGTGACTAATACCGACATTACACAATGGTTTCTCTCGGTTTTATTTCTGATCGTTATCAATCTTGAGTTTTATTACCACAGGCACGGGACTGTACAGCGCAGTTGACGCACACGGTTAGCCCCCGAATGCATTCACTTGATTTGTTTTGTACGTTTGTTTATGATTTCTGCCTTTTGTGTTCATAAGATTTCTCTTGTGTAAACTATGTGTGCCCCCCCCCCCCTGCACTTAGTATAAGAATCCTAAGGCTCTCCAATGACAGGACTATGTGGTAGAAAGTATTTTACATACCCATAGACTTCATATATTCATCAAAGTTTTCATTTTTTTCTAGTTTCCAGTGTCCCACTAACTTTGACATATTGTTCCAGAATTATTAGTTGTCGTTGTGGTGTATCTATCGGGGCGGTTGGTTTATAACTTTTGTTTGCTGGAAAACAAATATTTGTTTAGTTTCAGCCTAAATGAAGATGGTTCGTTAAATTTGATTTCAAGTGAGGTTATCGCTGTGATTTATATGAAAGGCCTCAAAAGCAAGTACCCCTTAACCTTCAAACACTGTCTCGCAGATTGCCCAGATGAAAAACAAAACTTTTGTAATTTTGCATTTGTAACAGTCATTTTGAATATTGCGATCGTCGTCATCGTTTCTAGGTGTTACTCCACTTCCACCAATGGCGATGCCTTAGCTAAATATTGCGGTCATATTGGTACATCAAAACACAATATTTCGCAATATCTAAAGTTTTTGTTCTTATCTCAGTATGTCAACTGTTGCATTTGCCAATAAAATAAGCACACAGTAATGTCTAGTATCACCCCTGTACATTGAATTGCCAATTCATTTTGAAGCTATTTGAAAACTATTTTAAAACAAACAAATTAAAAAAACACTTTTTATTTAGTACATATCACCGTTACATACATATATAATAACTATATTTCTGCTCGCACGAAAAATCTTCCCGACTCTCAATGAGAAAACAAATACGTGTCTGTATTAAATGCTTCAATATTCAAATCATATCGACCCAATCCGATTCATAGAGGTATTGCGAAAGTCTTTATTTATTGTTATAATACTTAAAGAATTGTTCTAGAATTAATTTTGCTGAAAGGAAAGAGCCAATTATGGAGGATTCATTACGCCCCCCCCCCCCCTCCCGATGTCATCGCTATCAGTGATTGTAGAGGTCTAGCGAATATTCACTGCTGATCAGTGTAGTCTCGGCCATGTGAAACAACTGAATAAAGGGAAGTGACCCAGATTAACATTGTTTGGAGACAGACCACCAAATACTACCCTCTTATTATCATGACTTCAGTTGGATTGCACATTACAAAACGTTAGATCAAGGGCGGCTACTCTCCTCCTCGCACAGCTTACTCAAGTATTGTGCTATCTTTATAAAGTCTTTTTAAGATGTCCTTAATTACAAAAAAATTCAAAGAGCCCACCGGACTCCAAGTTGTCCGTTCCAGAGTGAAAGAGACAGGAGACGGTTAAGAATACTAAGCAGTTTATTTATATCGCCACATGAGCAAAAAGATAACAAGATCTACATACAAAAAATAGCAGAAAAAAACCCAAGATTTTGTTCGATAAGACAGATCTTGATAACTTGACAGAGAGTGAATGGCGGTAGAGGAATACAATCCAGGTATCAACAAGTTATATATAAGATCTATTACGTATATAAACTAAATACACTCTAATGGTAAAATAAATACAATGGATAGGATTACATGTGACAAATTTTGATACTTTGACACGTGGAGAGAGAGAGAGAGGGAGAGAGAGAGGGAGAGAGAGAGGGAGAGAGAGAGAGCAACAATCGAAGGTATTTAAAAAGTTCTACATATAAGATACACAGTAGTAATATAAAGATTGGAAGTAAATATACACTGGATAAACAAGACTAGATATATAATTAAAGGGTATAAAACCATATAACGGTTTCTTTACTATTGGAGTATTAGGCTACAATACTACACTTAAGTTTTCACGGAGTTGGAACTACACAGAACTACAGTATATTTTAAATAAAACTAGTATAATAAATGTTGTCCATCATGTCGGTAAACTATGGTGTGTATCTCTTAAATGTTCTAACTGAAGTAACATCTTTCGTGAGATTCTTGAACGTCTGAAATTTAAAAATAACTTATTAGTTCTCTAATGGAACGGAAGAATGTCAAAAGGTGTAAATCACAATTAAACAAAATTAATACAATTTCGTGAGTTTTCTTTGGGTCCCCCGGTTTCCTCCCGCTGCTAAAGATCCTTACGCGCATGCGAACTATTGAAATAAATTTGAACCATATGTTAATTCCGAAATGATCTAGTTGTATGTCGAGTGGACGTTAAACCCCATCTCTCTCTTATACGTACACTGACTTTTAGTTCTGGGATTCTGTTAGAATCGGGAGGTGGGGGGATGGGATGGCCTAGTGGTCTAGAGTGCCGCGCTTCGACCTCTAGCTGGCCGGTCACCTCTGGCTTGCGGCTGTGGTTTCGAGCCCTGGTGTGAGGGTATGTGGCATGGAGATAGGGGCGCCTTCTCAACCTCGTGGGTTTCCCCCGGGCACTCCGGTTTCCTCCCACTGCTAAAGACCCCTGCGCGCGAGCGAATTATTGAAATAAAATTAAAACCATATGTTAGTCCCGAAATGACCTAATTTGTGCTGAGTGGACGTTAAACCCCATTTCTCTCTCTCTCTCTCTCTGTTAGAATCGGGATGGACCCTTTAATGTACATGTAAAGGCTATATACTGCACGTGAATATAATGAAATCTACTCATTAAAAACACTTTCTATGGTGCCGTGGTGTTTTAGTACAATGGCCCAACACACAAGAATGCCAAGTTTCGTGTCGATAGTACATTCGGAACTTTCGGATTTTTCGAAATGCGTCGCACCAGAGAGATGATTATCGAGCGTGTCGTCTCTGGTTAAAACCATTGAGCGTTATAGAAATATGTATGTAATATTACCAGTACTAGTGTATCATCATCGACTGCTTTTCTAGATATTTGACAGTCACACACCCCCACTTTAGTTGCTTTCTGTATCTGAACTAACACGTCATCTTCTAGGGTAAAAGTTGACTGAAATATGAAAACAATGAACTTATTAAATTTAAAGCAGTAAGACCAATTTGATTGGGGTCAAATTAATCAATTTAGTTGGTTCGCATGCCGCGTTGCAACAAAATTCGAAACTCAACAATCCAGTCCATAATAAGTACAGCGCTTTTTTTTAAAAAGAAAATCTAGCCTCGGAGCACAAGTAACTCGCCTAACTTAATAACAAGGAGTTTTCGAGTCCAGTGTTTCCTAGAATTTTTCCAATCTGGTATCCATGCGTGTACTAGCTGGCAAACCCACCTTTACGTGCCTGCCATCCATCGTGTGTTCATCAAATTCTTCTCCCAGTTTAAATTTTAACGTCTGGTTTTTAAAGGTGGAGGTTACTAATATTTCCCATTCGTCGCCATTTTGTCTGATTTCCTCATAACTTGTAATAGAATTACCAACCTTCCTTAAAACGAAACTCACATCTGACAAAAGATACAAAAATCCAAATACAATAAACAAACTGCATACTGCGATGTTCTTGCCCTAAAATACCATATTGTTATCTAGATTTGGAAATCAGATTTGGTTAATGGGATGTAATTAAATATACCCTTCCACTCCCTCCCCAAACAAAAATAAAACTACTTGATCGTCGTTACCTCGTATCGGTCAATAAAAATAATCTGATCGTTGATCACGTGAGCTTGTTTGCTAACTTATAGTAATTGTCATACGTATGCCCAGTGTCGGACTGGTGGGCTAAAGGCAAAGCCATTTTCCAAGCATTTCACTTTTCAGACCAAAGCAGAAGATGGCAAATTTATGATTTCCGGATACAATTAGATAACAGAATGACTTTTTAGGTTTGTGTTGTTTGTCAGTCATTTTTTTCCTATCTTTTCTTTCTCCTGTCTTATGTCCTGTCACCTCCTTCCATTTCTATCCCCCTCTCCTTAGTTTCTCTTTTCTTTCTCTTTTTTTCTTTTTTCTTTATAGGCTAAGGCCCATTTTTTTTTAATGAGCTCAGGCCCACCTGTCACGGACAGGTGGACAGGTAGGCCCAGTACGGTACTGGGTATACCCAATTATACACTAAAACAATCTGATCGTCATTATGTGCACAATAATACGTTAACGAGTTGTGTGCAAAAGTATTGCCATCGTCATACCCAATAAAACACATTGATACTCATTGACGTGAGCTTGTGTGCAGGCGGGCTTTTTGGTGTCGTTATGTCCGGTAATACAGTTTTGCTCTCTATGTTTGAAAACATGATAAGGTTAGTGTAATGGTTTATGAGATTTTTTTCTCAGATACAGTGGGTTTAATATGCCAGAGGCGAGTCACTTCATGGACACAGTATTTCTGATCGAAAATTGTTGTACATACCCATAGACTTCATATATTCATCAAAATTTTCACTTTTAAGTTGTTTCCAATGTCCCAATAACGTCGACATTTTGATTCACAGAAATCACTAGCAGCTTTGGTGGTTCTTGTTTAATGAAACGGTGTCTATTCCAGGAATGGAAATGTCCAGCCTTTGCCTAAAAGGTAGAGATTTCCGTAAGTTGTGAGAGGGGATGTCTATGAATCACATCGTCAATTTACCACAGCATGTCAAGACGATGTCAGTGGGAACTATCGGATTCATATTTTGGACATCTGTGCCCCAAAGCACAATATTGAGTACCGATATAACTTCATTTGGTGGCGGAAGCGATACATCATTTATTTAGGTCCATATTTAGATTCTTTAAAAGGTGGGCATTTGTGCTAAAAATCACGATATGAAGTTCCGGTATCAGTTGATGTGGTGGCAGAAACGAAACCCAGTTAAGTCGTTATAATTCTGCCAATCACAGCACTCCTCGGACTGAAATGGAGTTAAACATCCTACGGTTCTGCTCCTAAACTGGGCTTATGAAGACGAGTGATGGAATGGAGCCTTGTTCACAACACAATACAATATTATAATTCTTTTTTATATTTGATTTGATACCACTGGGGAAAGTTTGATGAAATTGAGGTCCATGCAATCTATTTATTATAATAGATGTTGTATATGAGGCAGGATATGCTTATGTGCTTTTCCTCTTCCTAGGAAAACTTTTACCGCTTCTCATATGGCTTGGCAAAGTTGACCAATTTTAGACGGGGAGTTGTATAAACACAAATAATATAGATAATCCTTCAAAGAAATCGCTTCGTGTTTACTTTATTGGCGGTTTAATATTAAATTACATATAAATTGTACACTGTCGAAGTGTTAAATTTATTAATATTGAACATGCCAATCCAAACCTATGATAAAGCCTGGAGTAATTTGGTACTCGGGTTACTGGAGTGTGAAAGTCATTCATGTATTGTATTTATAAAGGATAAAAGGTAATTAAAACCTCCTTGGTTTGATCAAAATTGAGTGTTTTTATTATTGCTGATGGTTCGTTTGAATTTTCTGTAGATTCGTTTGAATTTTCTGTAGATTCGTTTGAATTTTCTGTAGATTCGTTTGAATTTTTTTGTAGATTCGTTTGAATTCCATTTCGATTTGTTTGAATGCCTTGATCGCAAGTCTCTTAATTAATAAGTTTTAAACCATGAACCGAATAGTAAGTTAAAGAAAGGAGTTTGGGGTCACTTCTTTGTGCGACTTTCCAGTGCAGTGATTTTAACCCAGATGTAACGTGACCACGCGACGTTTTTAGTTGTAAATATTGCAGCATAGTTATGATGAATTTGATTGAGTCAGTCAAGTTGATATTTCCGGAGACCAGATAGCAAGCTCTTGCAATACCCTAGACGGGAAAGTATTTTGTCAAGTGCAGCGGCCACTTCCTTAGTTATGAGGTTTCTTATGCCTCTAGTATGTGTTCAGTGGGAAAAAGTAAATTCAATGTTTAGCACTAAACCCAAGCGTATTTTAATTTAGAGAAAGTGAACAGTTAATTGTTTCTAAATTCATATCAATTCCTATTTCCTAATGTCCATGTAAACGCTACAGCTGATGGTATGTGAATGGGTCTGATTTTCCAGTGGGTAGATGAAATGTTGACATAGTCATATCAAGAAGCAAGATAAGAAGTAAATACATGTAAGATCAAATAGATTTATGTGTCATTCTATATAATAAAAATAATATCATCTTAGGGTGTGTATCGTTTCGATATTTTTACAGCTACTACATTCTTCTGGGGTATTTTATACATCTGAAATAAGAAGAAACAGGGAGATATAAGACTTGGCATATCTGGGGATTTAGATGGCCGAACGGTTTAACACGTGCGCATTAGATCGTAAAGTCTGGCATTGGGCGAAATGGCGTGACTTCCGCACGTGACACGGAGTTGGGTCGCCTGTCCTCGTGGTTTCCCGTGCAGCAGCAGACCATTACATGGAAGCAAATTATTGAAATGTAATTGAACAAATAGTACCGAAAGATCTAGTCTTTGCCGGGTGGATGTTACCCCCTCCTCTCAAATCCCCTCTCTCTCTTAGCCTACAAAGCTCCCGTGTAGCATAATCTGGCTATTTATAAAGTTAATCTCGTTCATATTTCATGCCTTCCTGTGGTCATAACGACAGAATAAGATAAATTGATGGCAAGTCTACTCAGATGCCTAGGGTTCAAACCGGATTTTTTTAAAAAAAAATAATGCCATTTTTCGCCGACAATCTCGAAGTTCAAATTGGAATTTCAAGTTTTCAAATCAAAATATAACCTGTCTGTTGGTTGGAAAAATATGGTAGAGAGAGAGAAACGGGGTTTAACGTCCACTCGACAAAAACTAGATCATTTTGGGACTAACATACGGTTTCATTTTATTTCAATAATTCGCTTGCGCGTAGGGGTCTTTAGCAGTGGGAGGAAACCGGAATGCCCGGAGGAAACCCACGAGGTTGAGAAGGCGCCCCTATCTCCATGCCACATACGCTCACACCAGGGCTCGAAACCACAGGCGCAAGCCAGAGGTGACCGGCCAGCTAGAGGTCGAAGCTCGGCACTCTAGACCATTAGGTCATCCCAACCCCACTGGAAAAATATTGAGGTAGTGGTTAAAACTTACTAGCATTGGCACAGGACGGGGTGGGCGAGACAGCGTATAATCGTTCGTTGGGGTGAGATTTGATAAACAGGATACCGTGTACACGTCGGCGTGCACCTAAGCGAATCCTTGACAGTTGGAATTCAAATACTTTCAATTCACAATGTATGACCTATGCCCGTCTTCATTACGGCGGTTGACGCAGAAACGTAGGACGTTAAACCCCATTTCTCTCATGCATATATTCATAGAGACATTAATACATACTGGTATTGTAATAATAATAATGTGAACATCTGTATAGCGCTATTCCACACTGACTGTATGCTTGTACAGCGCAAACATTTAGTTTTCTACAATTCAAGCAACATTAAAACACATTTTTAAACATAGTGCTGGAACAGATAAGTCTTCAGTGATGATTTGAAAGTTGATAGGGTAGGGCACTGTTTCAAATGATTATTCCAAAATGAAGCTGTCAGATATGATCGTTCTCACCTCAGTCATTTCATCATTTTCATTAACTTGTCTTGTAATCATCGCATCCAAATCGCCTTCTTTCATACCCTTCTGATGTAAAACTAAGACGTCATCTTCTAGGGTGAAAGTTGCCTAAAATAATCCAGACAATAAGAAATAATGTTAATATGGGTATGAATAAACCTAACCCAGGAGGATGGGTGGCTGAACGGTTAGCGTGCGCGCACTGTATCATATGGACTGCCATTGAGTCTACTGCGTGGTTTCGAATCCCCGGATGTACGTGGCAAGGAGTATGGTCGCCTGTCCAACCTCGTGGGTTTTCTCTGGGTACTCCGGTTTCCTCCCACTGCTAAAGCCCCCTACGCGCAAGCGAATCATTGAAATAAAATTAAAGTCCCGAAATAACCTAGTCCCGAAATGACCTAGTTTGTGTCGAGTGGACGTTACACCCCATTTCTCTCTCTCTCTCTCTCTTAAAACTAAGCCAACCCTAATGATAGATATCGGTAGACTAGTGAATATGTGTACTAGTGCACCCTTGGACTAGTGAGCAGCGTTCCCCTAGAGAGAGAGAGATAGAGAGAGAGAGTGAGAGAAAGAATTTTGGGACTAACATATGGTTTAATTTTATTTCAATAATTCGCATGCGCGTAGGGGTCTTTAACAGTAAGGGGAAACCGGAGGACCCGGAGAAACCCAAAGAGGTTGGACAGGCGAATTCCCCTGAAGAATCCTGCTGTCCGATAATTAAACAGGTGAAATAAACATCATAGTCATAGTTGTAATTCCTTTGGTGTTTCCCTCCTTTTACCCTTCATAATGGGGATGCTCGATTCACAGTTCCGGAATTAAATCCCAAAATTGGTGTCAATCGAGTGAAAAGGAGAATTTCGGAGTACAAAGCATGGGTCGACTGTATAAAAAATATCTCAACCAATCATGACAGCTGAAACATATTTTTTACCTAGGAATACGTCACGATTCTACTCACTCCACTTCAGCTGTCGGGACTGGCAGAAATGTGACAGGACTTAATTCCGCGTCACTCGATTGTAATTCTGTCGATTCGGGACGTTCTGGACTGAATCGAGCATCCTCGGTGTGTAATATATACAATGAAAGATTGTTAGATTTACCCTTCATGGTGTGTAATATATACAATCAAAGATAGTTAGATTTAGATGTAATTACCTTGATTTGTCTTCCGTCCATCGTTTCGTCATCAAATGGAACTCCGAGTTGAAACTTAACGGATTTGTTTTTAAACGTAGATGTCATGTTGATTTCGCAGTTGTCGCCATTTTGTATAATTTCCTGATAGACTGTTGCATTGCAGACCGCTTTTGGCTAAACAAAATTCACGCCTGAAATATTTAAGCAATGGTACAAACATTGGTTGTTATCATTGGTATACAACCATAGTACAAACATTACTAGGTTATGCTCCCAGAACATCCACGAAAACAATCTATATGCATTGTAACATGGTGCACAATTTTACTCGTGTAACCGCAGTGTTTGGCCGTATTGGATTATGATTCCCCCATGATCCAGTGCATGACGTACGCCTTAGTAGGACCTTAACCCAATTAAAATGGCAATTGGTGCAAATATGTTGGATGTTAAACCCCATTTTATTTCATTTATCTCCCGATACAATTTAAGACTCTTCAATAAAATCTAAACCCCAAAGAATGTATTACTAACCTATGGCTCCCATGAACTCATCCAAGTTTACACTTTTCTCCAATTTCCAGTTCCCGGTTAATTTCTCCATGTTGTCAGTAGTAGGTTCAGCAAGAGAGCTTGGTATGACAAAACACCGAATCCTATAAGAAGCGCGTATTCTGTCTCCACTGTTCAATTTCGCATCGGTGTTTTATAGCCCGTTAATTCGTAATGAGCCAGCGTAATATAGATACATGTATATGTTTTGGTTTGAAGTTAGTTGAAAATCAGACAAAAGACTATACGGCGTATACGCGATACCAAGGTCTCTTCACTACCACAACAGGGGCGGACCCAGCTATATAAAAAAATAATGCCTTGCATCAATGAAATTACATTACAAAGTGATCCTACATCAGTATAAAAAAAATGATTTCTCTGTTTAAAAAGCCCAATTTGTATGTATGCCTATGTAATTTAGAGACGATGATGGCAGATGTCCATAACAGAAACCTGGCAAACCCCCTCCTGCAAAAAATCCTGGATCCGCCCCTGCACAAGGACCAATAGTAATATAACCTATGACAAGATGTTTACGGTACAGAATCGCACGCTCTATATTTAAACCCCATTCATCAGTATTCATGTGTATGTTTATTGTTCGAGGGTTTGTGTGTAGCGTCCGCTGAACCCAAGTGTGGTTATGTTTTGAAACAGGGGTCTTTATGTGTGACAGTTAACCGAAGAATATATTTAAAATAACTGGTTCAAGTGCCCCCACCCCCAACAGGCGCGGATCCAGGATTTTTTGCAGGGAGGGGTCTAGGTTTGATAATTGCTTAACTAATTGCGCTCAACCGATTAAAGGGGGGTTTGGGGCCGTACCCCAGAAAAATTTGGTAAATTAGATTCAATTTGGTTCATTCTGACGTATTTCCGGAAGGTAAATTCCAAATTTACAGGTCTAAATCGCCAATAAAATCGCTTAAAAAATTTTCAAGCCTAAGCAGGGTGTGTGTGTGTGTGTGTGTGTGGGGGGGGGGGGGGTCCGGACCCCTGCCCCCCCCCCCCCTCTGGATCCGCGCCTGCCCAATCGCTTTAACTGTTCATTACCTATATATTTTGCCATATATGACGGTACGGATCGGGATGTTTCCTACATAAACAAAACCTTACCTCATGGCAGATTGTATGGGTTATATCCGTCTTCATTAGCCCATTCGGAGCGGATAGGGCGTTCAACCCCATTTCATTTAATCTATAATATTCTCTAGTCTGAATACTACAGATTCCCAATGTGGTGCGTGGTGGGAGTGGGGGAAATGATGTGTAAAGAAGAGTTTTTTTTCTAAACCCATGAAGACCAGCTCATGTTGTGTTCTAGCGACTTTTCTGCCCACCCGGAACACTATTAATGGGTCTTTTACGTGAACCTCGATATTTTGTATTACCCGAATGCCCCAGGGCGATGGGGGAATCAAAGTGGAAAATTGGAATCGAAACCGCGAGCAACTCGTTAGTTAACCATTTCCACACACACGTGGGTCCCAGATAAAAAAACAAAACTTAATGATATTTAAACGGGATACAAAATCGGGACAGACGGTGAGGCGAAACAAGTTATACATTTGATTTTGCATACACACGCATATTTTATGCATATTTTATCTTTATACTACAGTTTCACAGTCACCGGTTTATCTATATATGTGTTGATGTAGGGAGTGCTAAAGTCCAATTCATTGAATGAAAAAGAAAAACCACATTCAGATTCGGATACTGACCGAACACGGCTATTAACAACCGGGATTCCTCGTCTAGCATTTTATTATCATATCTTTATATAGTTTTGTGAGAGACTCAAATGAAAGTTCCGATAACATATTTACACAGTGCCATGACTGAAGTCGATTTGGAGTCGACTAGGCATGAGCCAATTGAATATGGTAGTATATCGACCAAGCATCGCTTTGGCTCAAAATTTGATTACATCACGATTCTTTAACCCACTACACACCCCGAATACCAAGGTTATCACAATCGAGCACACCCTAGGACTACCAATACTAGTATTCTACTCTAGTAACACTGGTACGTACATTGTATGATAAAGATATATATCATCATAGTGGAGCAATCATAGTTCAAAGTTCAAATAAAATAACACATATGGCATGTTTAAAATCAAGGGGACATATGTGGTCCAAACGAAATACGGAAAGAAGTGCTGTAAAATCAGTTGGCATGGACGACTTTGTGGTAAATAGCTGGTAATGAATATCTGTTAAAATCAGCAATGTAGGTGGGGGTGGGGGTGGGGGTGTTGTTGGATATTGCATTATTGTCTTTGACCTGTTAGTGATTAAACGTATAAATAGCTTGGCTAAATACTTGGATGATCAAGACCTTAAAGGGGGTCGTGTTTACTTGTATCTCTACCTTTACGGTACTGTCACTGTCTTTAAAGCCCATGTGCTTGATTTCGCTTTCTAATATAAATGAATAAATTATTATTATTTTTTTGTACATTGAAACGTATATCTATATTACTCTTACCTAAATTTTTTTATGAATTCTTCACTCCTACTTCTCTGTCGTCTGTGGTCTATAATACCAATATGCAATGTTATATGTTATCAGTTTATTGAGTATATCTAACTATAAAATGTTATCAGTTATAGTAGAAGTTCATCTAGAGGTCAGATTTGTCACGAAATTAACTTAAACATAATCTTCCGGAAACGGAAAGAAAAGATAAGTCTTAAAAAGAAAAAAAGAAAATGTTAACCAATAGCTGTAATTTTTTTTTCAATTTTGGTGAAGCCTGTAAAATAACAGGCCCGGGACGCTAACATTTGGCCCCCTGGATCCATTCACTTGATTTGATATTTGTTTATTTTTTGCAATGTCTATTTTCTGTTTTCTCCGCAGGTTTATCTTGTCGATTTTTGTTTTGTGTGTAGTGCGGTCCTCCTGCACTTACTATTATGCAAAAACACTGAAATGAAATACAATGAGGCTAACTTCGTACATTTCTACATCAACCGACTGATGAATGGGTCTTTTATGTACACGCCGCTGCGTATACGGTACCTCTACTCGGGTGTCCGTCCAACCCGAACGTCTTGACCTTGTTACGGATAAACCACGCAAGAAATTCGAATTATATGTCTAGTTTAGTATTATCTATGAGGCCATGCATTATGTTTAAACATTGATCGTAAATTTTGCTTTATATGTTATAAATTATCTTGTCTCGCACACTTCAAATCCTAATCTACAAACCAGTCAATATTAACTTTATCATCTTGTACAAGATGTCGTATGATGTAATGATTTACGTTTCGAATATCCTTCATTCGATTACAGATCAAATCGTATTGATCATAAAAATCGAAGTGGACGGTATCCCCACCCCACCCCCACATCTCTGAGATAATTGTATCACATTTGTTTCTTTATTGGTGAAACGATTAATTCATTCAACAACATGTTCAACTCCAAATTATGAAATCCACCCATTGTTATTTAAACTAAAAGAAAAATAAACGGTGGACGTAAATAACAAATGATAGGGTAGTCCACCACACATTATACCATATTGCCTGGCCTTGTATTGGGTGGTCTAGAGTGCCGCGCTTCGACGTCTAGCTGGCCGGTCACCTCTGGCTTGCGGTTGTGGTTTCGAGCCCTGGTGTGAGCGTATATGGCATGGAGATAGGGGCGCCTTCTCAACCTCGTGGGCTTCCTCCGGACACTCCGGTTTCCTACCACGGCTAAAGACCCCTACGCGCAAACGAATTATTGAAATAAAACGAAACCATATGTTAGTCCCAAAATGACCGGGTTTGTGTCGAGTGGACGTTAAACCTCATTTCTCTCCTATCTCTCTCTCTCTCTCTCTCTCTCTCTCTCTCTCTGTATTGAGTTTTCGAGTAAAATAGGACATAAATCTATGCATTCGTTCGCGTTCACGTGAAAGAACTCTCGGCTGCCATTGAAGGGTAGAAGGAAACGAGTTAACTACAGAGGATAGTACAGGTCATATGTCCGTCGTCATTACCACGGTTGATGAGAAAAGTAAGGAATTAAATCTAGTTTCATTTCGTTTCATTATCTTTATATAAAACACGTGTCTTAAATGAAGCTGATAAGTTAAAAAAAAAAACGTAAACATATAACTGGAAGCCGTTAAATCCCGTGAGATTTCAGTAATAGTGGTCTGATCCCTCAAAGTATTCACATTAACTTTTCCTTGGTTATCGTCCCCTGTATTGCTTTTTATATTTATCGTTAAAATATAAACATTATTTGAAAGTAAGACGTTAAACCCTTCGCCAGTTCAATAATGGTAGCCTGGTCCCTTTATTGTATTCGCTTCTGGTTATCCCCCTTTTATTGATTATGCCGGGGTTTTTTATTGTATAAAATCACGCCAAGTTTGTAATTATATCAATAACAGTGCTAATTGTTTATTTATACTTACTGCCAAAACAACGTCGAAGTTGCATGTCAATAACAAAAAGAAAAACAAGAAGATATATTTAGAAACATTACGTGCACGGTTAGCTGATCTACAATTCCACAAGCACTGGTGACCGGTTAGCACTATGGTATATTTTCCTGCATATGTTCGAATTGAATCTAAATATTAGGGTACAACTTTTTATGCAGGACTTACAGCAAGTTATACGCTGGGTTTCTGTGGATAAGACAACAATTTTAGCGGCTTATTAAACCCTATTTTAAAACAAACATATGGTTTGTATATAAAGCTTATAAGCAAACGTTCCCTTCCAAAAATTATGCACTACTCTGAATTTTAGTTATGGTTCCTATTGGATTAACTGAACATTCACAGAAATTTTGAAAATCTCTGAGGTTTAGGTTTATCAGTTTTGTAGCGTTAGATTTTTAAAGGCATTCGTAGCATTAAACAGGTATAATTCTGTGTGCTAGGTCCCATTGACGCGATTTTCTTTCTTTCTACCAAGCAAGTCTAAGAACGCCATAAAAAGGGTTTATTTAGTATTTCGAAATTACATGATGTTACCGCTTAGGCGCAGGCGTATCGAACATGGAAGCGAAACCACATGTCATTGCTTGCCAAATCCGACGTATATCACTATCCCTACTACACATAGTTTGTTTTGGCAAATGATCGTCTAGGTATATCCCACGCCAGTCTTATTAAAACAAAACCCCTATTTCTTTTCCCTTTTTTAATAGTTACTTGTCTTTGCTACACTGTGATGCGGAATTAGTCATTGAAACGGTATGTTGCGGCGAGTTCTTGACGCACGATGCACGGAACTGTGGGAACCCTAATCAAACATCCAGAGAGAGAGACATACATTGGGTTTAACGTCCACTCAAAACAAACTAGGTCATTTCGGGACTAACATATGATTTAATTTTACTTCAATAATTCGCTTGCGCGTAGGCGTCTTTAGCAGTAGGAGGAAACCGGAGTGCATGGAGGAAACCCACGAGGTTGAGAAGGCGCCCCTATCTCAATGCCACATACGCTCACACCAGGGTTCGAAACCACATCCGAAAGCCAGAGGTGACCGGCTAGCTAGAGGTCGAAGCGCGGCATTCTAGACCACTAGGCCATCCCAACCCTCAAACATCCAAGCTGATTGGTTAATCAAATGGTTGAAGTAATAGGTTAAAAAAAAAAGATTGTCATGTAGGAGAGGCCATCGAACGTATAAAAAACAAAGTGGAATGTAGATCTGTATTTTATTTTAACAAATTAAACAACTATCACATAGGATAGACACGAGTGGGATATACTATACATACAGGCGCCATGTAAGTGCTCTTGTGTTTCACACTGTAATTTAACATTGTGGATTTTATAAAATAATTAATATCATTTATGTACATCTTATCTTAATTCAACTGTTCTGTGTGAACTTGTCGTATCTATGTTTTATGTCGAGTGGTTACATAGTCATTTGTATTATACTTCTGTGGTAGTTGTCATATTAAAGGGAGTGGTGCTGAGGTGGTGATATAATAAATAATTTACGTACGCATCCACTGGAGGGATACCTAGAGTATTATAGCTCGTTGAAACAATTAGCGCCCTGATTCGTTTTTGGACTCTTAACCTGGGGACGCGTACATCTTTCCAATGCCATTCCTTCTCCGTCGAAGTAAGTACATTGGAAACCGTAGAGGACATGGGAAGCACGTTTTTGAAAGATATTCGTTATCTCCTAGTCTTTGATCTAGAACTGTGTTTTGTATTTAAACGGAACATGCCACTCGTCATCTTTGTAGAATCTTCCCTGGAATACAAAACACCCCAGATAGCCATTACAGGTTACCTCTGTCAGTTAAATATGTCCTGATCGCGTAATTGTTGAATCTTCGGAGACGACATACGGGATCAGTGCTCACTCTGGGTTCCATTTTTTTTCCGCCAATTTTTCATTTTAATTTATCAGCCAGATATTTTTTCCGCCAAAATAAAATAACTATTAAAAATTTTTTTCGGGAATTTTATTTACATAAATACATACACTATATATCTTAAAATTTAAAAAAATTCTTCTCTGCTTTGCAGACTCCCATTTTTTGAAGACTGATTCACATTGTTTTGTTAGCTGCATCATACCTTAACCAAGAATTTGAAAGTGAAAGATCTACCTTTTCCAAATGCACTTATTATTTTACGTTTTTCGAAACATTTCTCTGCGGTGGTCTTTTAGGGTATCATCATGTCAGTATCATCTGTAGTCTTCGTCCATTTTGGTGGTGGAATATTAAAAAAAATCTGACATTCTTCTGTCAGACGTTGAAGAAGGCTGTTCAATTTTTCGCTTACGACCCATGGCATATGATTTGACAGTCCCAAGTTTATATACGCATTTATAAACTGTGACAACATACCTGGCTTCATTTATTAACGATATCGTCAATTTCGGTTTGAAATAGATCAAACAGCAGTCATAATCCAATAATCCCGAACAAATCGAGTGAGTATTGTTTACAGTGTCCGCCATTTTGAATATATCGAAACCATCAACAAAGCAACCGATTCGTATTTGAAAACACACAATTAAATCTTTTGTCTCTTAATTAGTTTATTACTACTCTGACTGTAAATACTTATCAACACTAATCCCAGATTGATCAAGAGACAAAAGATAGGGCTATTATTGATACCTAATTGATTGTTGATTGACTCAACGAAGCGCGATCGACGGTACACTGTTTAGTATAGTACGCGCGGAAATCAAAGCTTTGTGAGTTTGTGCCGATAATTTTTTCATTTCCAGGTAAAAAAAGAATCGCCATACAGGAAACAAATATCGCCAAAAATTTCGCCAAATTGAATATTCTTTAGCCAAAATTATATTTAAATCGCAATTGGCGAATTTGGCGATCGACAGCGTGAGCGCTGTACGGGATCCATGTTGATACTGTAGACCGATAATCTAGCTGTTGATACTGTAGACCGATAAACTAGAGCTAGACACCAGCAGCTGTTAATACTGTAGACCGATAAACTAGAGCTAGACACCAGCAGCTGTTGAACTTGTAGACCGATAAACTAGATCTATGCATCAGCAGCTGTTGATACTGTGGACCGATAGACTATAACAGATGTTGATTAACAAATATGAGACGGTGGTCCCGCCAGGATAAATGTCTTTCCACTATCACGTTAAACAATTGTCTCTTTGAAACAATTGCAACGCAATATTTATGCCACTCCCTCTCTTTAAAACAACTGTTATACAACTGTCTATTTTGGACAATTGATTACTTTTCTACTTGAAAAATCAATAAAACGCGAAATGTGTTGACAACATGAACTTACCACGAGTTTAAAATAAATCTTCCTTAATGATAAAACGTCACGATAAACTTAAGAATGAGGGTCGGTGCAATTTAGTTGTAACAGTTTCCATGCTTGGTATCTATAGACCAGGGGTTGTTTAAATACACACCAAGGGGAGATACAAAATTGGCTTAAAGTGGTTTATATATTCTTGGTGTGCTTCAATTGTTGTGTCCAGGGTGAGGATCAATGAGGATACCGCGTATCAGTCAACGGAATGGGTTTGCATGGACATAATGAAGAATTGTACATTACGTATGGTGAAGTTGAGTTACAATACAACACAGTCCAGAGCTAGATATTATTCCACGATACATGTGTCACCTGGTCCTACTGGAAATTTAGATTTGGCTAAAGTGGTTTAAATTATGCTGAACTCTTATTAGTTTAAATGAACAGATACAATATGGATATCACTTCAGTCAAATGATATATTGTGTTCACACTCAGCCATGCTAGAGTTTTACAATAGCTGGAATTTAAACGGTTTTGAGTTTATTGTAAACAGTATTGTGTTCCCAAAGGATATCTGGCAACTGACTGTATTTTTTAAATGTGGTCGTGTTGTGGATTTATAACAGTTTAGTGTTCTGTCAACCTTCAGTTGCACGTGTGCGTTGTGTCATAAAGTCTTTCATTGAGTCAACTGGCATAGTTTTTATTCTCAAGTTGTACGTGACAAGGAGTAGGATGGCCTATCCAACCTCGTGAGTTTTCTCTGGGTTCTTCGGTTTCCGCCAACGCGCATTATTGAACTACAACTGAACCATATGTTAGCCCCGAAATGACCTAGTTTCTAGTGGACGTTAAACCCCATTTCTCTCCGTTTTGATTTATAGTAAGATATATGAATAACTATCAAGTTATAAACGTGTACCTGTCGCAGGGTTAAGGGTTAATATTGCAGACAAAATCCGACGTGTACATCAAGAAAAGTGGGGTTTTGTTACGCCTGTTCCCAAACCCCATTCCGGTTTCCTTAATCTAATAGTGTTTATGACATAGCTCACGGGAAACAGAATAACTGAAAAGCGTAAATCCAACAGTGGAAATGAATACCCTGTCGTGGACGAAATACCAGGAATAATCGAGGATAAAAAATGGAAAGGGAACTAACTGAGCTGTTTGTTATCCAACCTGATAAACTATATGTTCCACCGACTAATTTCTATAAACTGAGTCAGGATGCAAACGCACAAGCGGTAGGTTAAAGGATCAAACTTGTGTCAAGTCCAACTATACATTTACCTCAACAACAACCCAATGCATCACTGTATATTATTTATATTCGATTTTTATTTGGTATTCATTGGTTTTGTTTTAAGAGTCCATACTACCTGTAAATGTGAATATTTTCCTTTGTCTGTTACCATTCCTGTTTGTCGCCTAGACGCCAGTACGTTTAGCTTGTATAAAGTCCACAACTGTTGCACCCAAATCATGCCATATTCACTAAATCCAGACAGAAAATGCAAATTTAGTCCAAAGTCAATGAAAAATTACATTACAGAAGGGAGGAAAGAATGCATTGCTATAAACAGACGAATTAGACTCGTGTGTATCGAAATAAAGGAGAACAATTGCTAATCAGGGTCCAATGTTGTATTCCCGGAAAACCTATTTCTATTCTTAAGAATTTTTATTACCATAATCGTAGCCTCCTTGAATACCGTCAGGGAGGTCAGTCTTATTTGTATTGTAGAAGGCGAACAAATGAAATGGTGTTTTCTACACCGACTCATGGTCTAATGGAGGCGGCACGACCCACTCACATTTCGAATTGTAAATGTCAAAGGTTCTTTTATGTATATGTCCTTGTGTACACGGGATCTTAGTCATTCGTTCCATCCGAACTACAAGACACTGTTCTTACCAAGTTTTCAGTTCGGCATCAAAGGGACACCGTGCCGGAAAATCCCGATGATCTTTCTCGGTATAGAGCGAACCCGAGATCTGCTGTTAAGCGAGCCACAATGGCTCCCAGACAGAAAACACATAATGAAAAATAAAAACCAGATCATAGTAAAAGCTAATTTGATATTTTATTTATTTCAGAAATTATACCCAGTACAGAATAAAACCACTGACAGTCTTAGCCAAGTTTATCATTCACAGTTAGCCGCCAGTTTGAAAGCTTTTCAGGATAAAAAATGGCGTCCATTAAATGAGAATCGAATCGAACCAATGGTATTAAGATGTCGGCCACAGTCGTCAGCATCGTCTAGCAGGTAAATTGGAGGGTAACGTTATTGGCGATTATGTGTGGTTTAATGGATAAGAGTGAGACATTTAGTAATACTGCACGAGACGTTAACCGAGTATTGTTTCAATATATCACGTAACGTCTTTAGCTCGAGGCCATTAAACAACTTAAAATACAAACACTATTCCGTGTGTGCTTTTCAATTAAATACGTCACGCGAGCACAATATTTCATCAAGCATAGATAATGTACGACTGGCAAGTTGCCCGTATGTTATTCGAAATAATTCTACACCAACATCAAAGGATAACGTCACATCTGTATTTTAAAAGTAACTATTATGGGTTTAATAAATAAAATACCATGTAATCGGTTGTGGTCATAGCTCCTTAAATACAAAAATCGCTGTCAAAAATGTCCTTTCCTAATATATTTGACGACAGCAAGCAGAACAATACTATATCTGTTTTGAATCGTCTGTATCTTGATGAGTAGATTGAATGAACCAATAACAATCTGCGTATAGAAATGTTCTGGAAATCAAAATGAAGAGAAGTAAACCACCGCAAAATAGAAAGTAATGCGGTGTTTTGTTAACTTCATTTAGACGGAGTTTGATCCGGTAGTATAAATGGTCACCGCATTTCAGCACTAATGGGAAAGGGGGAGACAAATTAGGTTTAATATCTATTCGACACAAACTAGGTCATTTCGGCACTAACATATGCTTCCTTTTTTATTTCAATATTATGCCTCGCCAGTTTACTTATTGACAGTTTTGTGATACAACGAGCGCTAACCATCCGGTCATCCAATTCCGCCCCTCCCCCTAACACATGCATGATGATATGTCTTTTGCAGACAGCAATCTGTTTTTGAAACAAAAATAATTGAAATAATAGTTTAAAACCCATTTAAATCCCCTTGATCCGATGTTGTTTTTGTGTAATTTTTGTGTATTGTGTCTTGTCCGTATGTTTGTCTTGTTCGATCCCTGCATTGGCCGAGAAAGTTCATCCAGATTTTCCGGCGTGGTTTCCTCTTGTCAGTGATGCAGGACTGATGACCTAACACAGACAGCTGTCTAATCGTTCGGATGGGACGAAAAACCGAGGTCCCGTGTACACATTGGCGTGTACGTAAAAGATTCATTGGCAGTTGGAATTCGATATTAAAGAGTAGGCCGTAGTGCCGCTGCCCGGGCAAAATTTCTCTCATGGCACACTGTATGACGTATGCTCGTCTTCATAAGCAGGAGCAGAACAGTAGGCGGTTAAACCCCATTTCATTTCCGCTCATTTGTCTTGTATAATCGTTTGTGTGTGGTACAGTCCTCCTGCTCTTACTAGTATGGATATTCCCAGTGTAATGTTTCTATTGTATATTTTCAGACCAAAGTCGTCCATATGCAAAGGCATAACATCATCGATGACTCCGACACCGAATCCACCCTCACGGCCCCGCTCTGTTCCGAGTGATAAATTACAACCAACAAATTCTTACAGAAGACCTGAAACACCCGAAGTTAAACCGGGAAAATTTGACACATTAGATCCGGAAATTCTAGCTAAATTGATTGGAAAAGAGAGACCCGAGAGTGTTTACGGTGAACGATGCGTCACAGATCAAAGTGACGTAGATGCAAGCGATGAAGATGTATGTTCAGCCAGTGGTATTGATAGTGATGCTTCTACTTTAGAAAATGGCGTCGAACCGGAGGTAGATTCAGATCGTAAAGTTCCGGATTTGAATCTTCGACCTGAAACACTAGATGCAATATATGTCCCAGAAGATCGAAAAGAAAGGAAACGTTATGACTTTGATGCTAATAACGTAGATATTCCTCCTTATGAATTTCAGTGCCCAATTCCGAAAGCTTACCAACATTTGGAATTTTCTATCATTGCCAAGCAAGGCTTGAGCTGGCGAAGTTTGACTGAGATGCCCCAATCTAAAAATATAGAACGATTTTTCGATCGTCTGATTTCCTTAGAAAAAATGCAACAAGAAACGGTAGAAAGCGAAATTCGAGTCAAAAGTCGTCCCCAGAGCAGACGACAACTGTCTTCTCGTACTGGTAGTGCTAAATCACGTGACAAACGGTGTAGTAATTCGTGTTTACAATTAGCGTGCGTCGGTGATTGTCCGGATAAAACGGCCAATGACATTTGTAAAACTTGTCTGCAGACATTTTGTAATGGTTCGTGTTTGATGTCGTATGAACAACACATGCGTCAACCAAGAACTGAGGAAGCGCCAAAGGTAGCTCCCAGACAAAATCCACGGTGCTGTTCGTCGTGTCTTAAAAAACATACAGCCAAATTCATCAACGCCAATAACACTCTGCTCGGTCGACCACGATCTGGTAACGCCACGTTCAGCAGGGGGATTAACTACATCAAACCCAGAGATCTACGGCCAAAATCAGCAGCGGTCATATCATCAACTTCCTTACAGCAATTGGAAGATCTCGGAATAGAACCCTGCCAATCTACAAGTCGCCCATCTACAGCAATGTCAGGTCGCC
Source organism: Patella caerulea (assembly GCA_036850965.1). Taxonomy (NCBI): domain Eukaryota; kingdom Metazoa; phylum Mollusca; class Gastropoda; family Patellidae; genus Patella; species Patella caerulea. Next base: position 56,664,771 of record JAZGQO010000006.1, on the reverse strand, counting down.
CAAGAAGTCGCAATGGTTTATTACCCGGTAAATCGTTTTCATCGAATAGGAAATGTTCTATTACCGACCCTAGACCAAAATCAACAATTAAGGTTCGTAGCAAATCGGCTACCGTTAGGCTGAGAAGTAATATGACGCCATCCTGAATATCGACTTTTTGCATTATCCTGTTTTGTTGATGTGCGAAAACATTTGTTAGAAACATCGTAGAGATACAATTCATTTAAAACGGAATTTATCAATAAACTTTTTAAGTTTATTGATAATGGTGTTTATGGTGATATATATTGACAGTGATGATATGCTAGCATGGGATTCGTAGTGGTCACGGGTGTACATGCCATGGATGATATACGTTGTTTGTGTTGTCATGCGTTGACAGTAACGAAATACGTTACTATGGTGTTTTAGGTGATTGGCAGTAATGATATACGTTGCCATGGTGTTTTTGGTGATTGACAGTAATGATATACGCTGCCATGGTGTTTTTAGTGATTCACGGTAATGATATACGTTACCATGGTGTTTTTGTTGATTAACAGTAATGATATACGTTGATATGGTGCTTGTGGTGTTATGCGTTAACAGTGATTATTAATGTTACTATGGTGTTTGTAGTGATATATATATATATACTGACAGTCATGCTAAACGTTACCATGGAATTTGTGATTATATATGTTGACAGTGATGATATAGGTACCTGGACATTTGTGGTGATATACATGACAAAGATGATATCCGTTAACATTGTTTCTGAAAATATATAATTATGGCGTGTGATACTATGAAATGACTGTCGTCTTGCCGTACATAAAATACCGATATGTTTCGTGCATAACTTTGTCATGTCCCTTGATTTAGAACGTAATCATGAATTTTGTGCTAAGGAGCTTATATATATATATATTTGCATAAAGGTATAGACATTATTGAATACGTTTCATTTTCTCTGTTTTCAAAGGTATTAATGCTTTTAGCTTAAATGAGTTGAGTGTTCTCTGTTTTTAGACGCGAATGTCTGATTGAGTTGAGGTTTAGACGGTGTTTTAAGAAGTAGGCATAGTTTTAAACGAATCTAATCTTATTGATTTTAGTCATAATAAAGTAGTGAATTGGGTTGACATGTTTTTCTTCAGTTGATGGGGCCACCTACACAATATTAAATTTTTGTCTCGAAAGTTGCCATGGTTTTTGTTGTTAGATATAAATGTTTGTCTTTCTATTTTATCCCTGACAAGGGCAGCTGCTGCCAAGTTGGTTCGTATGGGATGAATAACCAAGGACCCGAATGACATGCTGACAGATTTTTATCTCTCCTTTTCATCCCTCCTGACACAGTTACATGGTTCAACAATCGCTGGTTTATTATAAGTATTCTATAATCGCTATTAAGAATACCATACTGTTCTGCTCAGACTGGGCTATTTTGCCCGAATTCCATCAGCCAAGAGGTCTTTTACGTACACCTCAATGAGTACGCAGGATCTCGGTTTGTCCTTCCATTTTTAAAAATATAAAGATTATAGGATTCCGCAAGATGTAAAAAGACATATTGAATACCCAAAAATTCAGAAAGTGAGTTATCAAAATCTTTTATTAAAAATACAAGAGTGTGTGGAATATTTCAAGATGAAGTTGGTTATAACAGAATATGAGTTGACTTCACACAAAAACTGAACATGATTTCATAAAAGACTGAACATGATTTCATATATAAACGAATAACAATATGGATACGTTATGCACCCTATTTCTGACAGTGTTGACTTCACACCAAGACTGTACATGATTCGATATATAAACGAATAACAATATGGAGACTTTAAGCAACCTATTTCTGACAGTGCGTTGATATGCTGCATTCTTTTAAAATGGCTCACTTGCAGGATATTCCGGATGACCTATTCCCCTGGAAAAATGATAGACAAAACATTCACGTCCCTATACTCTCGTATATACATTTCAGGAACTTAAGGCTACATTTCATCGTTCATTAGGTCTTGTGCAGTGGGAGGAAACCTAATTACACAGAGAAAACCTACGCAGTTGGACAGGAAACCCCATTCCCTTGTCACATACAACCGGGGATTCGAACACACGCTAGTTGATTCAATGGCAGACCTGACAGACCTGATGATACAGCGCGCAAGTGCTAACCATTGGGCCCACCCAACCTCCTATTCAATGTCAGAATGTCCATCTGTAATTCACATGTAAAATATTCAAGGACATCACCAGGATGTGATAGATTTAACATCACGTTTAAACATTTCTTAGATAGTTTCGTTTTACTTGTCTTTACTACACTAGGGTCTGGAAAAGTTGTTATATTACCGGCATTCGCGTAGAAAAATTGGGATTTATAAATGAAACAGTCTCTTACGGCGAGTTGTTAGCGTGCCATACCCGAAACTGTGGAAAAACCACCAGATCAATGCTGATTCATTAATCATAGGGTCAAAAGCCGCTCGTGCTATCCCTGGCAAGACCTTCCAGTAAAACTTTTCAGATATTCATGTAGTGTAGGCCATCACAAGTATAAACAAATGGAGACGAAATATAGATCTATATTTAAAGCAGATTGGATTTCTACTTACGGCGTCATAACGAAGTATCGATGATCTTTATTGAGACCATTGATCCGATCAATCTCACTATCACTTAAATAAAAGTCAAAAATCTGGAGAGAGAGTAGAAGGACAAAGCTAGAATTAATATAAAACACATTTTAATTACGTTTAGCGAGTGTTTGTGGGGATGATGGATCTCAGTTCCAGGGGCCTGTTTCTCGAAATCTTCACTAAACATAAAATCCAAGTTTTAGTAGATACTTCAATTTTGATTGGTTAAACACTAAAATCATTCTAATATTATCTAATCGATTTATTAAAATTTGGGTTATTATCTTAGTTAACATTTCGTTTGGTTAAACACTAAAATCAATCTTATATTATCCGATCATATTATTAAAATTTGGATTTATCTTAGTTAAAATTTCGTGAAACAGGCCCCAGAACGTTAATTTGAAAATCTACCAAACTTCCACATATATCTTCAACGTCCTCGGTTCTCAGTTCAGATTGTTAAAATGTGACTGAATTCTAATGTGTGATACGAACTCGATCACAGTTCTCCGAATCTCCTGCTTTTTTGTAACAAACAGGTTGGGTCATTATTGATGACAATCTCTGGCAAATCGCATAGATACTAATACCCCCAAACTATATACAGGTCACTTGAGTTACTTTCCATTTATAGCGATGACAGAGAGCATATCCTTCTGACAGCATTCACTAATCTCCCATTGATACCGACGGGAGAGAGCATATCCTTCTGAAACCATCCACCATCTAACGAAACCACAGCAAGTTATTTCTGTATGAAATGGAATAGGGTTTAACACCCTACTGTTCTGCTCCTAAACTGGACTAATGAAGACCGGCATATGTAAAACAGTGTGCTAAAGGGGGGGAAATTTTGCCCGGACAACGGCACTACGGCCTACTCTTATATCGAATTTCAACTGCCAATGGATCTTTTACGCGCACCCAAATGTGTACACGGGACTTCGGGTTTTCGCCCCATCCGAACGACTAGGGAGCTGTTCTTGCCAGGCCCTCCGTCCTGTATCACTAACAAGGGGAACCACGCCGGAAGATCTGGATGAAACTTCTCGGCCAACGCAGTGATTGAACACCTGACCTGACCCCCAGGCTAATGAGCCAGCGTCTTACCCACTTTGCCACGTGATCTTCTCTTTCTGTATGAATGCCAGTATACAATCAAGCCGTATAACTTACCTGGATATTTTGTTCAATTCGAGCAGGGGTGCTACTTTTTGGTATAACCAGGATATTCCTCTGTGTCAAATACCTCAATAATATCTAGAATTGTAAGAAATAAGCAACGTTAGGTGGGTATGGGAGTGACAGGCACGTCATGTCAACTTTGTGGGAACTTTGATTTGGTCATCATTCTGGTGGGCCGAAGACCCACACAAGTACACGCCGTCGTGTCACGAGCGGGCCAAAAGCGCCACTGACGGGTGTCGGGGGGGGGGGGGGTCTCACCCCAGGAAAAATTTTAAAATTGACAACCGCACAACCATTTTCCAAGAATTTCAGACCTAAGCAGAAGAAGGCAAATTTTTGATTTCCTGATATAATTAGAATGTTTTCTTTTTTTTGTTTTGTTTTGTTTGTCAGTCATTTTTTTCCTATTTTTTCTTTCTCCTGTCCTGTGTCCTGTCCTTTCTTTCTTTCTTTTCTTTCGTCCACTCCCCTTTCTTTCTTTTTTCTTTGTCCTTTCTCTTTTTTTTCTTTCTTGGCTTAGGCTCACTTTTTTTAAGGAGCCTAGGCCCATCTGTCGATGACGGAAAGGTGGGCAGGTGGATCCAGTCTGGCACTGCGCTGCCCTATAATTAATATCTCTCATAAATCATTGCATATTTCGTCGGAAGCTCGGCTAAACGGACCCTTTCATTGACTAATCCCATATATTAAAGAGGGCATGGTTCAATTAAACTGAATCATTTATTCGTGATAAACTTTAATTTAAAAAAAGACAGTCACTAAAAAGGACTTGTCGTTTAACTGGGAGATATGGAATAAGTTTTTGTTTTTAAATTTATTGCTTGACTTTTAACATTACTACATATATGAAGACAAGCCAACAGTGAGGCTGATGTCCCCCGCCGAAATCCCAAAATAAATAGATGACATATATTAATTAATCGCACATTTATTTTTTTCAAACGTATCGAGCAATCAAACTGTACACGAAGTGTCATCCAAAAGTGTTTTATAAAGAAAAAGGATAAAACCGACGAGAAAAATGAAAATGTACCCTAGTTAGGGGGGCCCTAAAGGCAGACAAAAGGGCCCCCACGCTTGACAAAAGGGTCCCTCTGGCAAAGGGAAAGGGCCCTCGTGTCCGAGTCAATCGTTTCTATACACTGTTACTGTCGAATCCATTACTGAATGAGAATGCAGTCATTGTATTGGCATAAAAATCATCAATCAAGATGAACCTAAGTTATCTTGTCCCAAAGTATCAACCTATCAAATTGCTTATCTCGGCCTACCCTAAGAAGAAGACAATGCTCATCTTCGACCTCCATCAAGGCATTGACCTAATAAGCATACACACCAATTTCGAACATCTTAACTCAATTCGAAGGAGAGTTATTGTGTTCGAAAGTCTCGGCAAATCAAATTGCTTATCGCTCTGCTTACCCTGCGCAGAAAATTCTCATTATCGATCTTAGTCAAGGTATTACTGTAATGAAACTATACACCAAGTTTCATCACCTCACTTAATTAGAACTAAAGTTATCGTGTCCCAAAGCATCAACCAATCAAATTGCTTATCTCTGCTTACCCCAAGCAGTCGTCGTTTTTTGTATTTTAGGAGAGAGTCGAAAAAAGCTCCCCTTAATTGAAGAAATTGAAAAAATCGCTCTCCTAAAAAAGCTTTCCCAGTTTCGATAAGAAGAGTGATTTAGGAGTTAAGGAGAGTGATCTGATATTAAGAAGAGTGATTAGTTTTCTGTATATGGAAAATGGTTCTTAAGATCAATAACTTGGTGCAAGGGGTCATTCCTGTTTACATAATTGATAATATACATCGTCTGCTAAATGATATCATTCGTTCGTAGTCGTACGGTCAAGTAAAACTTCTGCTATCGTATATAACTACTTACGGTATTCCAATAGAAATACTTGTCGAAATTGCTAAATACATTTAGCTTGTATAATTATTTTTAGAAAACATAACCCCCATTCAAAATATAATCATAAACGCTTAAAAATTCCATCAAGATATAATCTATTTCTTCTGAAATTATTCGCATTGTAAATTTTTACGTGCCATCTCTTGTAATTTCTAACGTCTCGCGAGAGTTCTACTTTTCATTTCAGTTAAATTAACCAATGGCGCATTGGCGCCATCTATTTTTAGCAACTTATTCATCGGAATTTTATTACCATGTGCGATCACATACTAATCGAATGCACCAAATAATTTAATTTCACAATGACAGCATGGCGGAGATCGAATAAATGTCCATGATTTACAAATATGGAGAGCGATGTTCAATTTTAAGGCGAGGGAGAAAAACCTCCCCTCGACTGACATTCAGGTGCGCGGCAGGCGCTCGCGAGCGATCGCGCGCCTCAAAAAACAATGACTGCCCTAAACGGAAAATGCTCATCTTCGAACTCCACCAAGGCATTGACCTAATAAGCATATACACCAAGTTTGAACATTTTAACTCAATTAGAAGGAGAGTTATTGTGTTCCAAAGTCTTGACCCATCAAATTGCATATCGCTCTGCTTACCCTGAGCAGAAAATGCTCATTATCGAACTTAGTCAAGGTATTACTGTAATGAAACTATGCATAGAGTTTCATCACTCTAACTTAATTAGAACTAAAGTTATCGTGTCCCAAAGCATCAACCAATCAAATTGCTTATCTCTGCTTACCCTAAGCGGAAAATGCTCATCTTCGAACTCCATCAAGGCATTGATCTAATAAACACATACACCAAGTTTGAACATTCTAGCTCAATTAGGAAAAGAGTTATTGTGTCCCAAAATGTGTGACGGACAGACGGACAGACAGACAGACAGACAGAAAGACAGACGAACCCATTTTAATAGTCCTCCAACTTTCTTCGAAAGGCGGGGGACAAAAACAAAGAGAGTTCATGCCATGTTCGATTTGTTACAGGCAAGGCGCTATATTAGTCTACTTTGAGTTTCATTTCCGACAACTGAACTGCGTGACCTAACATCGCCCCATAATGTACAATACGGTATTCGATTGGCCAATTAGTTCACGTGATCTGAATGCCGACATCAATAATGTAGAAGCCTACAAGACTACACGAAAACGGAACGAAATTTACATATGATTGTGTTGTTTTGATTGGAAGTTGATTCTACTCTGGACCCTTCCTGTCAGTAAAGTGGGTTTCTCGAATCCCCAACGTTTCTCAACAACTGAAGTTAGTATTCGAACACGGGGTATAGGTTTAGGATTGTTTTACCTGCCCGACTGACTTCTTGTATTTTTCTGCTAATTCTTTAATCAGCGGTTCTTCTAATAATACTGGCTCGGCCTCTTTCTTTCTACAAAATAAAGCTTGTGTGATAATCATTCCCAAACGCATTTCTCTCCACATAATTTAATTGTAACCACAAGTTTTAATGCAGCGTCTATCAAATAAGATGAGACCAACGGCTTTTATGTAATTCGCAGAAATAATATGCAAGATATATAAAACACTCATATGTCATACCTACCACACCCGAGCGAATTATTTACGTTGTCATGGTAAAATTGCAGCCTTTCTCCATTAGCACATGCAAATGAAATGGGAGGTAATCCCTTTGTGCATTGAATTTTGTGTCGACTTTTAGGTAGGAAGACCCACCATAAATACGCATCTCCAAATATCTAGAGAATTACGCCACAATATTTATATATATATATACCAATCCTTTAATTTGTTTTACACATTCATAGTCACTAAAAAATAACGATCATGTTGTACTTAATAAGCTGTGACCATTTAACCATCTAAAAATAATAGACTGAAACATGGTTCCAAGTGTCGTCCATAACATCCAGACACTTTTGAATAAAAGATACTTAAGGATTAATGTACATGTATGCTTAATGATTTACAACTTATGACATTTCAAAATGTAAACTTATGTATACTTACAAGTAACTTGGTCTTCCAGGTGATCCGAGACTGGCGTATGACGTCAGGGTTACGTTAAGAGTTTTACAGAAATCCTGTAATCTCTTTTGATTTAAATAGGCGTGACACTCTACCTGAAAATAATAATAAACATCAATAAAAATGTGAAATGATGTAAATTTGGTACCAGTGCATTAAGATAGGCAGAGACAGAGTATTTGTTGGGGTTTGTTACTTGGTACCTGATTAGGGGGTTGGATGGCCGAATGGTAACTGATTAGTAATATTTGGTAAATGGATTACACATTTTACCTGATTAGTGACAGTATTGATTGTAAATGGGTCCCCCTTTTACTTGATTGTATAGTAGCAGCTATTTTACCTAATTAGTGATGGGGGCATGTTTGTACCTTAATTGATTTATATCGGAATTGACACTTTAAGATTTACATTTTTACCTGATTAGTAACAGGTTTTATGGTGCAAGAATTGCAGATTCTTTCCACTTGTTTGCTGTTAAAATTTGATACACCGATAGATTTAGCTTTCCCAAGAGCAACAGCCTTCTCCATTCCCTGTAAAATATAATTGCAATGATTAGTACATCAAATAATAGTTATATTTTCAAACTGGTAACTGGAGTAGGGTTGAAGAATATACATGCATCCAGTACTAAATCTTCGGCTTGACGTGCCAATATAGCAAATCAAGAGTGCCATTCTTCTAAATTAATAATATATTATTAGTAGTAGATAGTTGTTAAAGGGCAATGTTGGTGTCAGCTATTATTGCATATGTGAGAGAACAGGTTAAACAGGGGCGATTAGAGACAACAATACAAGTTAGACCTTATCACATATTATTTTATTATTATGTTCTGGGCCCTGTTTCATGAAATTTTAAAACCCCAATAACACTCTTGTTGTAACTGAATAATATGTCCCAATCTTCATTCTGGTCAACAAATCGTATTATTTTAGAATATTCAAATTAAATGATGATATAAATTTCATCTTAACACACCTATTTATTTTAAAAAATAGGTTGCCAGGCAACGAAACATACGCCCACACAGCAGCCAAATCGTCCGGGCAGTCAACAAGAGTTTGGTTTGGTTTTTATAATCAAACATTTTTTTTAAATCAGATAATAATTGTGACCTCCAGAGGGACCACAAGCTAAAAAGGGTGATTTTTCGTACAATCAGGGGACATAATTCATGACCCGATGGGCGCAAATATCGAAAGGAACCAAGATCTTTGGGTTATAAACATACATGTCAAGTTTCATCAAAGTCGATTCAAAATTGTGACCTCTATAGGGTCCACAACCTTGATATAACATATTTTCACACTATTCGTGTACAAACGGCGGCCATTTTGTCCGTCAATTTTGGTCCGATTTTCACAAAATTCACAATCAACCTTCATAACCATGTAATGGTGATATAGGCAAACGTTTTTTTAAATCCGATAATAATTTTTGACCTCCAGAGGGACCAAAAGCTAACAACAGCGATTTTTCGGACAATCCGGGGTCATAATTCAGGAAGTTATGATCCAATGGCCGCAAATATCGAAAGGAAACAAGATCTTTGGGTTATAAACATATATGTCAAGTTTTATCAAAATGCGTTCAAAATTGTGACCACTATAAAGTCCACAACCTTTATATAACATATTTTCACACTATTCGCGTACAAACGGCGGCCATTTTGTCCGTCAATTTTGGTCCGATTTTCACAAAATTCACACTCAACCTTCATAACCATGTAATGGTGATATAATCAAACGGTTTTTTAAATCGGATAACAATTTTGACCTCCAGAGGGACCACAAGCTAAAAAGGGCGATTTTTTGGACAATAAGGGGCCATAATTCAGGAAGTTACGATCCGATGGGCGCAAATATAGAAAGGAACCAAGGTCTTTGGGTTATAAACATACATGTCAAGTTTCATCAAAATTGGTTCAAAATTGTGACCTCTATAAGGTCCACAACCTTGATATAACATATTTTCACACTATTCGCGTACAAACGGCGGCCATTTTGTCTGTCAATTTTGGTCCGATTTTCACGAAATTCGAACTCAACCTTCATAACCATGGAACGGTGATATAATCAAACGGTTTTTTAAATCCGATAACAATTTTGACCTCCAGAGGGACCACAAGCTAAAAAGGGCGATTTTCGGACAATCAGGGGCCATAATTCAGGAAGTTACGATCCGATTGGCGCAAATATCGAAAGGAACCAAGATCTTTGGGTTATAATTATGCATTTCAAGTTTCATCCAAATCGGTTCAAAATTGTGACCTCTACACTGTTCACAAGCTAAAACGTGATTTTTCGTACAGTCAGGGGCCATAACCCATGAAGTTACAGTCCGATACATGCCAATATCGAAAGGAACCGAGATCGTATTGTGATAAACCTATATTTTAAGTTTCATTGAAATCGGATAAAAATTGTGACCTGTAGACTGTTCACAAACAATTGTGGACGGACGGACGGACAGACGAACAGGGGCGACGACAATATACGTCCACATGAAAATGTGGGCGTATAAAAAGTGGAAAAATTCAACCAATGGATTTGAAATGTCTAACGTAAACCTTTTCAAATGTGACTTGGATTTTAAAATTTTTTCGAACCCTCTGGACAAGTAAAATAGGTTGTAATGGATCATTTACACAACAGGTAGGACACTTAAACTTCTAGTACTTAGAATAAGGGTTTTATTTATTTTCTGGAGCTACCAAGCCAGCAAGAATGTTATTGTCCCTTTAACTTAAGATAAAATACAAATTTTAGTAGATACTTCAATTTTGATTGGCTAAGCACTAAAATCAATCTAATAGTATCCAATCAAATTACTATAATATGATTTTATCTTAGTTAAAATTTTGTGAAACAGGCACCAGATCTTTAAAAAGTAGAAGACAATCTGGAGGTTAACCCCACAAGTCTAAAAGTAATAAGACATGCGGACAGAAAATAATAACCAACCTTCCATGTTTCCTCTACGGGAATGTTTAGATGAGCTGGTGTCCCATCTTCATTTTCAGGATAAAAGCCCTTGCCCGTATCCTTAAATAATCATTTTAGATTATAAATATACATTAAATTAGAGTTACTTTGAAATATGATGTACAATTTAGAAAGGTGAGAAATTGACCAATATTTTGATCGTTGTATCCCTGTCCAGACCGACCGTTACCGGTCGATATATCTAGTGCTGGGTGGGTATTAGCGCTGTGTTGCATATGTTACCAGCCAGACAGGGGGGGGGGGGAAATCATCAGTATTGCTCTGTGAAGTTGAACGTTATGTCCGGTCCTTCGCCAAGGGATTTAATTTAATACCCTGTAGATTTGAACGTTTTGAATGAAATGAGATTTAACGTCCTACTGGGCTAATGGAGACAGGATACAGGGTGCCATTGGGGAACTGCTGCCCGGACAGCGCGGCACTGTGGCCAAGGGATCGTTTCTGTGCATGCTAATGTATACACGGTATGTTTTCGGCCCAACCGAACGACTAGACAGCTCTCCTTGTCAGGGGGTTGGGATGGCCTAGTCGACTAGAGTGCCGCGCTTCGATCTCTAGCTGGCCGGTCACCTCTGGCTTGCGGCTGTGGTTTCGAGCCCTGGTGTGAGCGTATGTGGCATGGAAATAGGGGCGCCTTCTCAACCTCGTGGGTTTCCTCCGGGCACTCCGGTTTCCTCCCACTGCTAAAGACCCTACGCGCAAGCGAATTATTGAAATAAAATTAAACCATATGTTAGTCCCGAAATGACCAAATGACTTAGTTTGTGTTAAGTGGACGTTAAACCCCATTTCTCTCTCTCTCCTTGTCAGGTCCCCGACTTGCACCTCTTACAAAGGGAAAACCACGTCGAAAAATCCCAATGAACTTCCTCGGTCAATGCAGGAATAGAACACGCGACCTTCAGGCTAGCGATACAGCGTCATACCCCCTTAGCCACAGTGGTTCATTGAGCGTTGTGGGCATGTATTAAGTTTTCTATGGGCTTGCTCACGTGATTTCTATTGAATTACCTGGATAGTATTATTTCAATGTGGTGTCAACTTACCTTGAATGCACATGGAGTATGCATGAGAAAAAGATCAACATAGTCTAACTGTAGGTTTTTTAATGACTCTTCTAAACCAACGAGAACGCGATCTTGTTGGTGAAATGTTACCCACAACTGCAACAGACAAAAGAAACAAGGACTAAATTGTGACCACCTTATAGCGAATAAATCGTAAAAAATAAGTTCTCGAAATAATCCAAATAATTAAGTGAGAAAATACAATCAAGCTAGAAGTTTTGACCCGGTTTAAGAAGTTCAGTACTTGAATTGATTCGATAATTAGACGATTCTAAAGGTAAATTTGGATATGGTATTATACATATTAAAAATAAATTATTTGTTTTAGTAAAAGTTTGTTTTTAAAATAATCTAAAGGCGGAATCAACTTACCTTTGTAGTAATAAAAAAATCGTCTCTTTTAAGTTTTCCTGCCTTCATATATTCCTGAAGCACCTCTCCGATATCAGCCTCGTTTCTGTATGCGTATGCCGTATCAATATGGCGATATCCAGCATCTAGCGCTGCCCTGACAGCAGTCTGACATTCGTCTTTAGATGCCTGAAATTTAAAAAAAAGATGCGTATTATGGAGTGTATATATGGTTTGACTTATGGTTGGTGATGGTGCCTTTCACCGATTCAGATGTAGTGAGTGTCGGTCCCATGCTCATGCGTGACCAGACATGTTTCTAAAGACCTCTGGAGATGTATATGGGTAGATCTATTTCATATGTACGCCTGCAGATTTCGTGATATATCACGCGACGTCATCAGGGTTTAACGTCATATTGTTCTGAGCCAATTGGGTTAATGAAGACGGGAATTTGCCATACCGTGGGCTATGACGGAAATTGTGCCTGGTCCAACACAATTGATAAGGTGGAATTACTCCGGAAAATCGCGATGAATTTTCTAGGCCAACGCAAGGATCGAATAAGGGACTACCAGTTTGGCGAGCAAAATGTCCTACTCAATGAGCCATCATGGTTCCTTCATCGCATATAAAGGTCAATTGCACCTTTCAAACATTGGTACTGTTTATTCCTACTCACAATACAACTCGAAGCGGGTTTCTGCTCCTGAAGGCAGGGGCGTAAATGTACACCCCCCCAGCCCAAAAAATAGTCGGTCGCAAAATCAGTGCAGTCGGTCGCAAAGTAGAGGTAGTCGGTATCAAAATAAGTATACGTCACGCTACTCACGCAAAACTTTAGTATAAAAATAGTCTGTCGCAAAATCAGTGCAGTCGGTCGCAAATTAGGAGCAGTCGGTTGCAAAGTAAGGGTAGTCGGTATCAAAATAAGTACTCACTGTATACGTCACGCGACTCACGCAAAAAAATAGTCGATCGCAAAATCAGTGCAGTCGGTCGCAAAGTAGAGGTAGTTGGTATCAAAATAAGTACTCACTGTATACGTCACGCTACTCACGCAAAACTTGTTAGTATAAAAATAGTCGGCTGCAAAATCAGTGCAGTCGGTCGCAAAATAGGAGCAGTCTTAGTATAACATAACCTTGTCAACTTATCATTTTTGAAAAGATGTTGTGTTTCACTCTCATTCTGTTGTGAGTATAATGTTAGTCTTACAACAAAATATAAGCCAGGGAGAAAAATAGTCGGTCTCAAAATAAGTGCAGTCACTGCAGTCGGTCTCAAACACAATGCAAGAATAGATCCCAAATACTATATATTTGCGTGAATCCGTGAGCCTAAATTGCATACGTCACTCTTATTCTGTTGTAAGTATGTTGGTCTAACAACAAAATTTCACCAAGGGAGAAAAATAGTCGGTCTCAAAAACAATGCCAGAATAGATCCCAAATGCTATGTATTTGCGTGAATCCGTGTGCCTAAATTGAATACGTCATTCAAAACTATAGTATAGAATAACCATGTCTGCTTGTCACTCTTATTCTGTTGTGAGTATGTTGTTCTATGAAATGTTTTCTACCACGTCAAAAAATAGTCGGTCACAAAAAAAGTACTCACCGCAGTCGGTCTCCGACTAAATGAATTAATGAGATAAACATACAATCATAAAACAAGCCAAATTGACAGATAAGCCTCAAGATTCTGTCCCTTTTCTTATCAACCCCAGTCCCCCAAATTTAAAAGCTCTGTTACATATCTGAAATTTTTTTCGCGATTCCATTATAACATATATCATTCTTCTACTCAGTTACATATCTGAAATTTTTTCGCGCCTGCGGCGCTCGATTCCATTTTAAAATCATTCTTCCACTCCTCAGTTGTCTTATACTGTCTTGACACTATGAAATTCACGATTATAGTGAACTGCCCAGTTTGTAGTACCACTGGTGTGTGGGGCGGGGGTATGTGCATCAGTCGGTCGCATTTTGGCTAAACACCCCCCCAAACGAAATCGTTATGTACGCCCCTGCAAGGTCTCATATATAGCAGAGGTGGATCCAAGGGGGGGGGGGGGTCGAGGAGCGTGCGCCGCCCAATTTTAGACAATGCCCCTTTTTACTGCTGAAAGTGCCTTTTTTAAGACCCAATTATGTCCGTTCCGAACGTTTACTTAGACGATATCAGCCAAATAGCTATTGGAATGGCTACAGATGAAAGGAAATGATGGGAAATTTTCCTGAGGGACCCCCCCCCCTTGTTCAGTGCCCTAATTTTGCGGCCCTCCCCCCTTTTCAAAATTCCTAGATCCGCCCCTGTATAGCATAATTAAGCTAAAGAATTACCTGCCAAGTTCCAAGTCCAAGAATCGGAAACTTTCTTCCATTGTTCAACACAATCATTCGAACAGCTGCGGCCATCTTGATTATTTCAATAGATTATTCTAAAGTTACAAATAAAACAATAAGCTAAATTAAAAACATACATTTTGATAGCGCATCGAGTGGGGAATCAGAATATATTCTTTAAAGTGGCAATGGGTCCCAATAATCAGTCGCATGTCTACCCTCGAGGGTTTTATCCGGGTCCTCCCGTTTCCTACAACAATTAAAGACCCTAACGCACAAGCGAGTAAAAAATGTACGTAAAATCCCTTTCGGTGAACTCGTTGGCGGCTAAAATGATTATTTCGTATGTAACCGATTTCAGAGAAATGTGTAGAAAACCATAATATACTTCATGTAGGCTATAACTTCACGCACAGACAAGATGTTAATGTTTTTTTTTATAGTGATATTGTAAAAAGGCGGTTGTTTGTTTAGACTACTACTTGATAGTTGAAACCTGGATATCCTCGACAAATAACGCGTTTAGTAGTGACATGCAGTGAGGTATATATTGTGGATAACAAAATACATAGATCTTGAGTACTGAGAGTTACTGCCCATGCTGGTATATCGACATCACCTTGAAAACATACAAATTGGGTTAAGTTGATCGGTAAACTTTGTGGTATTGGGTATAAAACTTGACTTGAATTGACGTTTAGCTTAACGTCCGCTTCAACCTAGGGTGATATCGCAGACAAACACCCGAGAAACTTGCAAGGGAGCGAAACAAGCATAGGTTGGAGATTGGAAAGAGACTTTGTCGCTTTCAGTTCTCTAGTTAAAGGCGCAGAAGTGCCTCTCGAGTTACACTGTCCAAAGTGCCTCGTGAGTTGCAGTGTCCAAAATGAATCATGGGTTACAGCGTCAAAAGTGCCCAATAAATTACGTTGTCCAAGGTAGAAATAATGGTCATACTAGAGGATCCAGCCACTGGCGATGCTCGTAAGTACAAGTACTGTTTAAGACATGAACTCAAAGAGTTTTTTGTAGTGTCCCGGTGCTGTACAACGCAATGGGCGCTTATGGTTTAACCTTTCTTCAATTCATTTGTTCTGAACAAAACGTTTGTCTTTTAAAGCTTGGCATATCCTTGGTGTTTTGTGCGGTGCATTACTCCTGCACTTACAGTGTACTTAATAAATCAGACACGTGTCGCGTGTTCGTAACTAACAAACGACTTGTTGGCCAAAGATTATTGTTGAACAACTGTAGCACCATGAGCCTTTTTGTCTGACGTGGAGAGCGTGTGTTGTCCGGTCCGGTCGCCACATCCTACGTATGACCCATGCATCTTGTTTTTGCTACATATTACCGTTAGCCTTGTGATCGTCTAGGATTTATCTCTGATCGTCTTTTCTTCTCCTTCACGTTGTGTATTCCTTCTTAATGTTTTCTTAAGACGTTTGTCTTCTTCGGCTACATCAAAGCAACAGTTCGTTTTTACCTTTTATGTAGCATAGGTATACATACAAGCATATTACAATTACAGTCAATGCTAACTAAACTCTTCTCAACCTAGACACCTCGCGGTGTCTAGGATTCTTAGATGGTAACCCTCTGGAATCTAATCGAAGTCTGATTTAAAGACATACTATAGCTTCCTTTATAGCCGCAATGGTATCACGCAGACCCATGCGTGTTCATGACCATGAACCTGTGCAATCGACGTAATGATTGGTTAAATTAAGCCAAATGATGCAATAGGAATATTCTGACCCACATGTATTTTGTTGAAAGATATAACCAGTACGTTACGGATCTATACCCTTTTTTATCTACCAATATGTCAATCAAATGTTAGTTGAAATCAGTACACACCTGCATATATGTGAATATGTTTAGAAACATCAAACTATATCTTATCTCCTCATTCCTTGTCTATATTGCTACACAACTAAGCAGACTTTCCATGCCAACCTTTCGGGCACCATCGATGACGCACGAGAAACGGGATTGAAAGATCAGCGCTAATGCGACGCTTCAAAAGCGAGTGCATATCAAATCCTTACGCAATAACTAGTTGTATTTCAAATTTAGTGCACCTTTTCATTCAAAACCTTAATTACGTTGTAATAGTTTAAAACTTCGTACTCAATACCGCCAGTTCATGGTGTGTTTTAGAAACGATATTATTCTATGGTGTAACTTTGAAAGGATTATACAGATAAGCTAAATAAATAAATACGTGGACATAGTAACGAGATACTATGATATTTTACTACTAAATTGCTACGCGAGTCTGCCTGGACATATATATTGAACAAGGAGGCGTGAGGGCAAATAGTTCGTATTACCCAGGCTAACAAAATATCGGCTGCATTGCACTTTCAACAAGGTCACCATCCAGCGCGAATATTCAGGTGGGGCACTACGGCTAACTTAATCTGAACAAATACCTGTAACGCCTAGAAAATCTATGTCGATATCTGAATGAACGCCATACAACACCTAATCAGACCACAAGTGTAACTTTACGTCTATGGGTCAAATAATATTCACTATCAATAAGCTATCAATTACATTAAACTCGAAGAGAACAGACTTAACATATTAATACACCCGTTGGTTAAGCCACAATTTAGATTTTTATAGAAAACATCATTTTAAAAATCACAAAGTGTTCTTCTTAACTAACAATAGAATTCGAACCCTAGACTCCCTGGGAGTACTGTACCAAATTGTTTTACAATAGAGATTCGGAAGACTTTAAACAGGACATCTGTTACGGAATTATTTGATTGGAAGATGGGTGCTGAAAAACCATTTGAAAGTGTTCGACGTTAAAGTGTTCCACGCTGGCGATTCACAACCTTTCTTTTTCTAAGCCCAATTGGATGACACATGGGCTCTAAGGAACCATTTCAAATTTGTTTAACCGCAAAAGCACAGCGGCGATTCAGACGCGTATTACCAAGAACAATTGTTGCGGAATCAGTTGGATGACATACGAGAGCTAAAATCCATTTGAATTGGAATGAAACATGTACCTAAACTTACTTACCTTTGACTTGTCATTCAAACTCTGCTCTCCGCGTGTATTGTACGTTATTTATGAATAAGGGCATATATATAGGTCTAGATTTATTTAATGTAAATAAATGATATATCGTTATCAGTAAATATATTGACATTTCAATAGCTCCTCCACATATAACCTAACATTCTCATCGATACAACCTAGATATGGTAAACCAAACATATGACTGGACAAAAAAATACATCTGACCTTTGTATTGTCACCTTCTGACGAAATGGATTGATACACACCTTTATTTCTTCGGGGTGCCAACATGGAAGGAAAAGAAAGGAAAACGAAGATTGATTAACTATGACAGACCAATTTAAATTATGACTAGACAAAAATATACATTTGACCTTTGTGTTGCCACATTATGACGAAATTGTTCCTCACACACCTTTAGTTTTTGGTATATTTTGGGGTTCCAATACGGGTCGCTTTGAGATCGAATTTGACCATCCATTGAAGGAAAACAACTGAACAAATATGTACTATTGACCTTTCTATTGTCACATAGGGGGTTGGATGTCCAAGTGGTTAGCGGTGCGCGTTGCACCATGAGGTCCGTCATGAGTCAATTGGCGTGGTTTCGATTTTCGCGGGTTTTATCTGGGCCGCCCGATTTCCTTCACTACTAAAGGTCACTACGCACAACCGAATTATTGAATTGAACTTGAACCATATGTTATTCCCAACATGACCTAGTTTGTGTCGAGTGGACGTTAACAACCCCCTCTCGCTCTCTCTCTCTCTCTCTCTCTGTTTATTTAGCATATACAATTAGCAAATGAAAAGCGTTCCTTTAATTGTGGACCGATACTTTCCATTGCTATGGATTTTGATGGGTCGGCTGTCGAACATCCTTCGACTCTTTGTTTTTGAAGTTCATGATTAGATTTGGAATGACCGGAAATGGACATAACGATGACCTAGTGGTCTAGAGTGTTGCTCTTCGAGATAGTTTTAACTGTTCAGTCACCTTACGCATGCGGTCATTTTTTCGATCTCTTCTGGTGGCGTATGCGGCTTTGAGATAGGGACGCCTTCTCGGCATCGTGGGTTTACTCCGGGAACTCTAGTTTCTCTCAACAAGAACAAAAAAAGAAAAACACTGCGCTTGTGCTGAGATATTGTACAAAATATAAGACAATGTCAGTTAAACGCAACAAAAAAACCAGAACGCATGGGAAACTCTCCGTCAAAATTACGTTAGCTCCCTTCACGTTTTTATCAGGTGATGGCAACTGGTTAGGGTCCTGGGGATGTCCGAACACATTTGTAGACCATAGCGTGAACTTAACAATATGCGTGAAAATCGACGGCGCGCTTCCATCGTAGATGAATGTAGTTGCCTCCCTTTAGTAGTTGTTCTCTGTCCGAAATCGGAATAATTACATCGCCCTAAATATCGAGTCAACGAATAATCTGTCGCGTTTATTTATGGTTTTATAATAAAGATGCCATTATAACTTTATGAAGGCATGCATTAATGGACATATTCCTATCTCCAAAGAGTGTTTATGGTGGCCGAATGGTATTTCATATTTCATCAAGTGCAGTGGTTCCGATTCCTAGCGTGTCCATGACAGTTTCTTCCAACGGCTAAAACCGCTAAATTATTACAATAAAATTTCGATACCAAAATGCAATGCTTTTCTATTCAGATTATTATCTTTAATGTTGTGAGCTTGAGCACTGTAAGAAAAGCCATGAAGATAGACAGATTCATGAGGGGGAGTCTGGCTAGAACAATTTGTAGTTTTTCGAATGGGACAAAAAACGAGGCCTCGTGTCAACGTTGGCGTAAATTAACCCTTGATATCCCGAACAATTCCCTCGTAGTACACTGTTTGGCGTACGGCCGTCTTCATTATATAACTGAAGCTGGGTGCGATGTGGTGTCCCTCAATTGGGCACAGGCCCAGGTTCATTTTTTCTAAAGAAAATTTGGCCGTTTGATAATCAGTTGGTAGTTTTCGAAATATTCGGAGTCAAAGGTCAAATGAGATCATTCACATTGAAAGTGAATGCACCGCCACTTTTTATCATGAATAATGTTGAAAATGACCGAAAGCAATCACTTGTTCAATAAAAATGTCACCTTTGCACTTTGTGACCCTGGAGGCCAAAATGTCAAATTTACCGTTTTTCTACAAGGACGGTTAAGAGAAGATAAATCGCTAATATTTTGGACATAGAAATCGACACAAATGGGACGCAATGCATATAAAAATGTAATATTAGGCAGCTAAGTCTCTAACTCAATATCATCCAGAGTCTTACACGTTGAAAACACGAATTATTTGTCAATTCAAATCAACAATGATGTTGCTATCTTACATTGAAAAGATGGGCTTCTGATATCCAATATTTAAGACAAAATAAATATTTTACCATTGGTACACGTATCGTGTACCATAGTGCATTTCGGCGTCATTTGTAACAAGTGACCAGAAAGAACGAGGCTAAACATAATCCATACCTCATCATGCCAAACGACGACATCAAAACTTTCTGGAGAGCATGCTCAATTGACTGGAATAACCAGCCACTAGAAATTTCGTTTCGTTTGAGACTCATGCCGTATATAATTTCGCAGGACATGACGGATTTGAAATTAAAGTCAAGACAGAAACAACTGAATATGTATCAGGTCATATACAATCAGATTACATTATTATATGCGTTGCGAACCATTTGTGTCGATTTCTAGGCCCCATGTATTACCGACTTAGCGCCTTTAATGTATACAAACTGATTCCGGTTATTCCATTCTACAGCGAGCCGGGAGAGAGAGAGAGAGAGAGAGAGAGAGAGAGAGAGAGGGGTTTGATTGAAACCTTTAAAGTCAACTGTTATTAAACGCTGTTCAGTTTACTCTGATAAATGATGTGTAATAGATATTAAATAAATGTGTTTTCTGCTTGATTATCTCATTTTCCTCGTTTTATTTTCAAATCGTGCAATCAACATCCATAAAATAATCTAAAGTTTCTAATCCCTTATCATCTCTACCCCAATAATTCAATCTTAATTCAACCGTTAAAAACTGAAATTGACGAGAAGCGCTGTAAATTTTACATTAATTTAACCACTGATAAACATCTAGTTGTATTTGCCGGTTCATCGCTAAATAAATAAAACACGCGTATATAAAGTCTTGGTTTATTTTCTTCAAATTCAAGAGATCGTTAAAAGAAAAAGAAAGAGAGAGGGAAATGGGGTTTAACGTCCACTCGACACAAACTAGGTCATTTTGAGACTTACATACGGTTTCATTTTATTTCAATAATTCGCTTGCGCGTAGGGGTCTTTAGCGGTGGGAGGAAACCGGAGTGCCCGGAGGAAACCCACGAGGTTGAGAAGGCGCCCATATCTCCATGCCACCCACATACGCTAACACCAGGGCTCGAAACCACAGCCGCAAGCCAGAGGTGACCGGCCAGCTAGAGGTCGAAGCGCGGCACTCTAGACCACTAGGCCATCCCAACCACCCCCTCGTTCGAAGAAACAAATAAATGAAAATAAATGAATAGGGGTTTAACGTCCCTTTGTTCTGCACTGACCGGGCTAACAAGGACTTTTATACGTCATACAGTGTGCAATGGGTGACATATGGCGCGGGTAACGTCGCTCTGGCCTCAACCTCGTCTACCCAGTGTACTCATTCCGTTCTACTCCACTATACCCTGGGTTAATCCATAGGGTTTCCACGATTTCAAACTATCTGAATGTAGTGAGAGTGTACGAACCAATCAAAAAACAGTTTACAAACCAGTCCTACGTAGACTCTTTAGCGTCAAATTTTTTACGTCATAGGCTTGTTTGATCGATTATGTAAAAGATTTAAAGCTGCAATTTCATATTTTTAAGTTATGTTTTTAAAATGTATTAAAATAAAGCCTTAAAATAGATGGTATCTATAAACAGTACTCCTATTAATCCAATAATTCACTATTGACAGTTGAGAAATTGGCAAATATACCATTTTCAACTTCAAATTCAAACGTTTGAAGATAACTATACCATGGGTGGAATGGAAAAACAAGGAAGGTAATTGTGTTATTATTTCCTGTGTCAATGTTTTATTAGTGTAGGGAATAATGCCTATGATCGTATAATAGTGAGTTGACAACCTATTGCGCAAAAGACAGAAATAATTATATTTTGACTTTCTTTGAAAATATGAAATTATCGCTTTAATATAAGAGAATTGACATGCACACAAAAAGATTGCAGGAAAAGTTCTGTCATGAAATTCTTAAATGATACTGATTTTTCTACTACGCGGTATGTATTTTTCCCAATGACATATTTGCAAAGTGTGCAAGAACGAACTGAGATAGCCATGTTTGGGGTATTCTTTGTTGGAACACGATGAGAGTTACTCCCCTTCGCCTATTACCTTTCCAAGTAATACTTTATTGGATTGGACGATAAAAATAGCACAATTCGCCAGGGCAGATAATTTGAAATCGTGGAAACCCTATGGATTAACCCAGGGTATAGTGGAGTAGAACGGAATGAGTACGGTGGGTAGACGGGGATGTCTGGCCTACGTTTATTTCGAATTCAAACTATAAATGGTTGTTTTCTACTTCTCAATTTGTTTATGAGCAATATTTATTCACATAAACGGGATTGGACCACCTCATCAAGAGAGAGAGAGGCAGAAAGAAAGAGAGAGAGAGGGCGAAAGAGGTAGAGATAGATGAAGAGAGCGAGCGAGAGAATGGGGTTTAACGTCCATTCTTCACAAACTAGGTCATTTCGGGACTAACATATGGTTTAATTTTATTTCAATAATTCGCTTGCGCGTAGGGGTCTTTAGCAGTGGGAAGAAACCGGAGGCTGGACAGGCGACCCTACTTCTTGGCTCGTATAACCGGGGATTCGAAACCACGCCAATTGACTCAATGGCAGGCCGTATGATACAGAGTGCGCACGCTAACCATTCGGCCACCCAACCCCCCGATATAGACATATATGTGGTATGACAATTAATAAAAATTCATAAAAATATTGACGTCAAACAAGGTTGTTGGACTTCTCTCTTTAAAAATCTAAGTGTGTGTATATACGCCAAAATGACAGTGGAGACCATGTATTTCTCGAACATTCTCCAGGTTGAGGCGGGGGGGGGGCTGTCCAAGGAAACCGGGCGATCGACCTCTATTTAATTTCAACAAGGAATCCCTTTAGACATATCGTCTTCATCTTTCTGCACTTACTGATATAAATATTACATAAGTTTTATGGGCTTGTTTTCTAGACATTAAGTTTTGAAGGACGAATCATGGAAGGTATAATTAGATTTCAGGGCTATAAATAACACAGTTATATAATTTTCTCACAAATTACTTTATGATTGAAAAATCTATATATTTTATATGAGTGGAAGAAAAAAATATTCTAGTTTAAAATTTGTAAATTTTGTTTTGAAACGATATATATCTTGACTCAAATAACCTATTTTATGATCCATTGCCCATTCCCCATCCCGCCGGACTAAAGAAGATTGCAATTCATTGTACTGTTGGGAACATTTTGCCTCGGGAGTGGTGCTACAATCGAATTCCAACTGACTGTCAAACGTTTTTTTCCCCCTTTTTTACGTATTTGTGTACACATTTGTCAATCTGTACACAAGATCTCCCTTTTCGTAACATCCGAAGGACTAGATGCGATCCTTACCGGCCAGCCCATTCTACACCACGGACTCAATGACAGGTCGCCGTATGATACAGCCTATGGACCATGTACTGTATAGACATGTAAAGGAATGGCAGAAGATTATCAGGCAACGCAAAGAAAAAATCGGGTTGATCCCTTTAATGCGATGTAATTGCATATCATTATTATTTGTATTGCACATTTTGTACATCTGTACATAATAATAATATGTCTACGATTCACATATCTGTGTCATTTGGTTATTAAAACAGTTATACCTTTTAATATATGTAGCAATCTTTATCACAAGGTTTATTTTAATGTTGGTAAAAGAACTATCTTGAAGGTTTCACTTAACTTGGCAGCGTGTAACATGTATTTTTTACACGATACATCTGAAAATGGGATCTTTTATGTAATAAAATATAATAACACTGACTTTACATTTACTCAAAACATTTCTCGTTGAGCTACTGCATATCAGATTGGAATTTCTATGTTTTATAAATGCTAATACTTTTGATTTAATTTAGTCTGTAATGTTACATGAATATTATTACAGACAGTAACCAGGAAGTGGAAATGTGTCGTTTAAAGTCGTACACATCGCCGTCGTCTTCAGCAGTCCGGTTGGTACAGAAAATGTTAAATCTCTTTCAAAGGACAATATTATAGTATCAATCAATATCACCTATGTGATAGAACTCGTTAAACACGTTCCAAGAATATTTTTAACACAGAGATCATTCGTACACACCACAAGGATTATATAGTTTACAACATTAGCCCGGTTGTGACACAAACTATGACATTAAATTACTTTTTATTGGTTTTATCGCCTACGTCCAGCCGCATGTGATACTAGAAGTTCGCAGATTGGTCGTAGCACTTTTGCTCCAGCACATAAACAGATTTACATTTAATCGTTTCAGATTTTACTCTAATTTCAAATAACCCAGAAGTTTCAATCGATCTTTAGCAATGTTGGTTTAAAATGACAAATAATTCTCGTTTTCAGTATCGAAGACTTTGGATGATGTTGACTTTGGATGATTTAAGATTTCTTGCATAAGGCCTCTGATTATGGGACACTATCGATCGTACATGTTAGTCGTTCGTTTAAGAATATCAATAAGTAGTACATATAGTTTGGTTTGTTTTGGAAAGATTTGCGATCTCGTTTTAGTTGTTCATTCGAGATGTGTGTTTTATGGAATAGTTTTGTCTGTATTATGATTCCAAGATTATTTTTCAAGTCAAAGGGAATTAGTTTGTGCAATAAAACATTCATAATAGAAATGACAGAAATAGTATCATGAATGCTTATTACTACAAGAAATCCATCTCCATCTTTGTATAGCTCATTTAAATATTGAATATCTAAAGAAACGCCAATTTGTTGAATTACAAATTTCTACACAACGCAGTTACGTTATATCGCTACTAACATATCGATTATCATCAAATATTATGCTTGCTTAGTTTTGTTTCTTTGTATCTGTGAAGGTTTGGCCGGTCGCTCGTCGGGTTCTTTGTTCTGTTTGGCGGTTGTGCTCAGATGACTATATTCAGTCATTCCAGTGACATTATGGGGATAATACCTGACGGAATTCGAATGAATTACAGCCGTACTGCAAATTTCAGAATACTAGCGATTGACCCGGCGTAGCACGCGTAAAGCAATGAACCGGAAGTAATTCCGAATCCGGAGGTGTTAGTCCAACGTCACCAACGCTAGGATACTCCCCGGTCCAAGCTAACCCGGTATGCGAAATTTCAACCACTGGAGAGCCCTAGCGTGGCCGCTAACCTCTGAATAGACAAACAAACCAAAGTTCCCAACAATGAAATGAAATATAACGTCCTACTGTTCTGCCCCGATTAGGCTAATGAAGACGGATGTTTTACGTACATGCCACAGGACCTCGGTTTTTCGTCCTATACGAGCGACTAGACACAACGACGGCCAATCTCTAAACTTACAAGATGACGCCAACAATACACTTACAAACATACACAAAATAATTTAAACAAATCAAAAAATGATGACCAATGAGTTGATATCTTGACATATTTATTTACTAAAGAAAATAACAAACTTCTATTCATTTCATTCACGTTTTTATCTCTAATAATTCGGAAATGAATTTTACAGATGAACTACTTTCTGTATTTTTTCACATATATCTTACATAATTTCATCACAAGCTGAATTAAGTTTTTGTATGGAAGTGCTTCTAGAATAACTTTCATCGTGTTTCCGATATTTAAACGTTTTTACTTTTTTTTTCAGATGACCGAGTTTATTACCCTGAAATCAGAATCCGCGCTGTGGTTTTTACTTAAAGTGATCTTTATGTGGTGGATTAAATTCACGACGCTATTATATTGAGTTACAATAATATTGTTATTGGTAAAAAAAGAGGGGGGGGGGCTGTTTCACAAAATTTTAACTAAGATAAAATTCAAATTTAAGTAATTTGATTGGATAATATTAGTTTGACTTTACTGCTTAGCCAATCAAAATTGAAGTATCTATTAAAATTTGAATTAAGATATCGAGAAACAGAGCCCGGATGTAAATCAAATAAATGAAAGGGGGTTTAACGACCTACTATTTTGTTCCTACTGGGCTAATGAAGACGAGCATTGATGCGGCGCCACAACCTACTCTTATATTGAATTTCAACTGTCAAGGGATCTATTACGTGCACCTCAATGTGTACACGGGACCTCAGTTTTTCGTACCATCCAAACGACTAGACAGGCGTCCTCGTCAGACCTTCCTTCCTGCATCACTGACCAACTCTTATATAGAATTCCAACTATCAATGGACAATAGCTTTTCGTACAATCTGAAGGACTAGACAGCTGGCCTTGTTAGACCTTTCGTTCTGCACTAACTCTGTTTGGCTAGCGATACCACTCCTGGATGTCTAAACAGGGAGATTGAGTTTCCTCCCTCTGATAAAGCCCCCTGCGCACAAGCGAATTATTGAAATAAAATTGAACCAGTTGTTAGTCCCAAATGGACCTAGTTTATGTTGAGTGAACGTTAAACCCATTTCTCGATATTTCTCTCGCTGTACCCACCACGGCGCCTTGTTTAAATTTATTGAATTGCGAATGAACACATTGTTTTTTTTTCATCTTCATACAATTATTAACATCGTGCAGCTGCAAGATTTATGTAAACTTTATCCATTAAACTGTTATAAAATATAGAATGTGAGGGTATAATAAACTATTTTAATGTTTTCAAGCCTTGGCTTCAATATTTGGAATTCAAATTTATGTCTTCTTTGCTCCTAGTGTACTGATGGATTTGTATATATACACGAAAATATATGATGATACTTTTAACTGAAAATGGTTTAACGTCCACATGTAAACTTTATTCTTACCATACGGCAACTAGACATTGTGCACTACCTGGACATCCAACAGTACTTACAGATAACAGGTAGTGGATCTCCTAAGTCACCAACACTAGCTTTTCATGTTGGGGGGTGGGCGAATGTGTAAATGCATAGCACAAGGTCGTATGGTCGGTCACTGAGTTGTGAGGTATGATTTGATTCCCCGCTCGTTCGTGACAAGAAATAGGGTAGTCTATCTTGTCTCGGGGTTTTTGTCGAGTCCACTGGTTTCCTTATATAGCTAAAGACATCTACACACAATTCTAATTATTGACATAAAATGGAACCATATAACCTGCTTGGTGTCGAGTGGACGCTTAACCCCATGTCTCCCTCCTTCTATATTTTCTCTCCGTATGACACAGGATCTTTAAACTATTTAGCAAGGTAGATTAGATCGAGTTTTCCTTTCAATCGATTTTGATGAGAGTTAATTTAGTAGTGAGTTGAATTACGTTCACATCACGCTCCACATATAAATCTAACTTTTAATGCAATCTTTAACGTGCGTGGGAAGCATTAAACACTTACACCAAATATCGCTGTGTTTTATATCTTTACAATGATTATTTCCTAAAATACAGTTTTTTTTACAGTTCGGGAACATCGGTAGTCGATTGTAATGCTACTGCGGTTCGTCTTCGCGGTTTTATTTTGCTTGTAATGTTTCTCTCGTGTATTTTCTGTTTGAGTAGAGTTAAGCCTTCGTACTGCAAAATGTTCTCGTTGTTTTCATTTCTCCTTTTAGCGTTTCCGAGACTCTATCCGGTTTATCACTCGCATTTTTGTTACGTTTTAAGAGTAGGATTATGCTTGAAAGTGAAAGACCAAAGAAAATAACCAGACAAAAATAAAAACTGAGGCCTACAGGCCGACATTCATCTTTCGATGTTTTTTCTTCCACAACATAACCGTAGTCGAGATCTTGCTTACACATTTAACCCGTCTATGCTTACATGTACTTAAAGCGGTAATTTCATATTTATAAGTTATATTTTCAATAAAATAAAAATAAAGTCTTAAAATAGATGGTAACTATAAACAGTCCTACCTTGTTAAAGAATAGTCCTATAAATAAAATTCACTATTGCCAGTTGTGAAATGAGCAAAAATGTCATTTTCAACTTCCAATTCAAACGTTTGCAAATAGTTATTGCATGGGGGAAATAGAAAAAAAGTGTGTTATTTTTTCCGGTGTTAGTGACTTCAAAGAGTCTGAAATAATGCCTATGATGTAAATAGTGAGTTGTCAACCTATTGAGCAAAAGACAAAGAAATAATTATGTTTTGACTTTCTTAGAAATATGAAATTATCGCTTTAAAATGAAAATATCAAAGTAAGAAAACCTAATGGAAAAAAGCCTCCCCTGTAAGAATAATCTGTAACAAGCTTAACGAAAAACTTTCAGGAGAAAACCCCCAAATTCCCCTAAGACTTTCAGACCGCAAGTTATTCTGGTCATAGAATATACCCCAAAGATCACAGAGATTTACTGTTGATTTGTCGGTAGTCCCTAACATCCAAACAACTATCCGTACGTTGAAGACTAGGGGGTTCTGGGTGACCGAGACTAGTTTGTCGGTTATTTCCTGCAGCGTTTTTGACATTGACAAAATTAAAAACTCTCTCACCATTTCACTTGGGACCCAATTCGTTCTGAAATCTGAAGAAAGCTACTTCCGTCTTTTACTATATAGAACATAAATACGAAGTGACATCTTAGAAAAACGACTCGTCAAATAAAAAGTATGTCAATTTTCTGACAGACATTGGAATAGCTGTTATTTCGGCATCGTGTTAGCCAGACCTAAACTTCATGAACATAATATGGGTATGAAGCAAGACACCCAAAGCAATTTATGTGTGACACAATTTAATGGAATCTCAATCAATTTGACACCAACTTTAAACCGTAGTTTTAATGCGGGCAAGTTACACCCCCTCTCTCCCTCCCTCTGTCTCTCTCCTTAACACTTTACTTCCTCCACTATACATATTAAGTCATGTAATTTATTTCGCAAAAAATCGAAATCTGCAAGACGGAATGAATTAACGAAGGAGCTTGCGGCAAATTCTCGGCCATCAAAGATAAGAACACTTATAAAAAATAGATTTGGCTGCCACATGAAGAAAAAGACCACACTCTTTGCTGTAGGCCGGGAATGAACGGCTTAATCTGTGTCCCTGAACATGGAAACCCGCTATCTCTTCTTATTATCGGTATCTTGACTTGAAGCTAATTCAATTGACCTTCTCACTAACCATATTTAAACAGTGACAACTCTCACTCTAACAGTCACGAACTTCACCAACAGATAGTTTCACGTAACCCGGTGGTCTGGTTGCTAGGAATCCTTTCTCCATAGACTATATCATTTACTTGAAATTCAACTCATGAATTAATTATAGGTGCTGAATACAACAAAATACAATACTCGCTCCCACATGTCTCGATGGAACACAACTAGGTCTAGTAGCCAGGGTCAGTCTGTAATTTGCCTCAAACTTAAGGCGAAAGTAGGAGTATAAAAATGGGTGTTATTTCTTTTCCAGGTTTTAATTGAACATCATATTAGGAAGAAACAACATTATAGCAAGACGTTTGTGAACTAGTGCCCGTTCTATCAAATAAACTTTGTTCATGCAAGTCTGGGGTTAGTCTACCTAAGCCCCCGCCTGTAAAAACCCACATGCGCAAAATATGTTAGTCCGGACTGATTACAATTAAGTGTAGATCATAGCACCACTGTCCGAGCAAATTTCCTTCACAGAACAATGTATGGCCTATGCACGTCTTCATAAACAGAGTTGGAACAGAAAAGTAGGACGTTAAAGACCATTTATATCATTCCTTTTCCACATCGGACAGACTACAAGACTACACAGCGGGGATGTCGAACGTTAAAATATATGCACTGGACGGAATATCGTCAATGCGGAGACATAATCTTTTATGTATTCAATATTCGACATTTTCAGGACAAAAACTGCAGTAAAATGACAAAACCCCCGCTAACTTATAATTTTATGCAATTAGTCGGGAAGGGGAGAGAAATGGTGTTTAACTCCACTCGACACAAACCAGGTCATGTCATGACTAACGTATGGGGTCTTTAGCTGTGGGACGAATGACAGACCTTATGATACAATGCGCACGCGTTATCTCACCCTCTCCCCCCCACACACACACATGATTAATCGGAATAAAACATCAGACAAACCCAATTCTTCGCATTTTTACCGAAATTATAGAAGTCAGTCACGCCTACCACCCGGCCCACATTCCAGTTAACTTGATGATACACATGCACTGGACGAATGAAAATGGACATACGAAAGCAAAGATCCTTATGACAGAAATTTTATACCTCATTCTTCAGCGAATTTCCATTAACTATGAATTTGTCAGTGTTAATGTGGATCGTAAGTTAAAACCCAAATAGAAGCTATAATGTTGATTTTAAAAATTTGAATGAGAGAAAACTTACAAATTCTTCAGACACATCAACAAGAATCGGAATACCATTTCCGGCAATGGAAGAAGCCCTTTCTCAACCATAAAAATTCTATAGCCAACAGCAAATTAACAGGAAGTCGAAAGCACATCCAAGCTTTGGAGGGAACGTTGTTAAAATTTAATTTTAATTACGTCAATCACAGGACGAAACAAGCGAGAGGCTGAATGTCAGAAAATGGTTCAGATTCCGACAAAAATACCCGGAGAAAACCCTCGAAGTTGGGATGACGACCCTACTCCTTGTCACAATGTCACGTACACTGGGGAATCGGAACCACACCAGTTGACTCACTGACAGGCTTTGTTATCTTATATAGCACGCAAATGCTAACCTTTCGGCTATTACTCTCTCTCATAAAAAAGGGTCAGAATAAAAAATGTAAAAGCAAAAGCCAAAAAGGCAGAATAAAGTATAGAACAAGAATTTACTCAACTTTCAATCACTGTTTATGAGAAATATCTATGATCTACAAACACAAAACTTTGCACAAAGTTTCTTGTTGGTGTATTTGATAAGGCCAACAATTTTGAGTAAATTCTTAAGTCTGAAACGATATATACTGTACACCGTGCAGGCAGTAGAAACCGGTAACAAAAAGGGACAGAATAGAACAAGTAAAACTAAAACCAAATATGCCGAATATAAAACAGACCAGGGAATTTTTAATGAGATATTTCTGTAGAAATAAAACTGTATCGATCTCCTGAAACTTACACTACACGCAATGTTAACATTTCCACATCAATTATATTATTACGTGAAATACAACACTAATTCTAGTGGTCTTCATCTGCTTGTATAGACATATAATTTCACGTTACCACAACCTCTTCTACTGAATCGACAAAAGAGGGGGGGGGCTGTTTCACAAAATTTTAACTAAGATAAAATTCAAATTTAAGTAATTTGATTGGATAATATTAGTTTGACTTTACTGCTTAGCCAATCAAAATTGAAGTATCTATTAAAATTTGAATTAAGATATCGAGAAACAGAGCCCGGATGTAAATCAAATAAATGAAAGGGGGTTTAACGACCTACTATTTTGTTCCTACTGGGCTAATGAAGACGAGCATTGATGCGGCGCCACAACCTACTCTTATATTGAATTTCAACTGTCAAGGGATCTATTACGTGCACCTCAATGTGTACACGGGACCTCAGTTTTTCGTACCATCCAAACGACTAGACAGGCGTCCTCGTCAGACCTTCCTTCCTGCATCACTGACCAACTCTTATATAGAATTCCAACTATCAATGGACAATAGCTTTTCGTACAATCTGAAGGACTAGACAGCTGGCCTTGTTAGACCTTTCGTTCTGCACTAACTCTGTTTGGCTAGCGATACCACTCCTGGATGTCTAAACAGGGAGATTGAGTTTCCTCCCTCTGATAAAGCCCCCTGCGCACAAGCGAATTATTGAAATAAAATTGAACCAGTTGTTAGTCCCAAATGGACCTAGTTTATGTTGAGTGAACGTTAAACCCATTTCTCGATATTTCTCTCGCTGTACCCACCACGGCGCCTTGTTTAAATTTATTGAATTGCGAATGAACACATTGTTTTTTTTTCATCTTCATACAATTATTAACATCGTGCAGCTGCAAGATTTATGTAAACTTTATCCATTAAACTGTTATAAAATATAGAATGTGAGGGTATAATAAACTATTTTAATGTTTTCAAGCCTTGGCTTCAATATTTGGAATTCAAATTTATGTCTTCTTTGCTCCTAGTGTACTGATGGATTTGTATATATACACGAAAATATATGATGATACTTTTAACTGAAAATGGTTTAACGTCCACATGTAAACTTTATTCTTACCATGCGACAACTAGACATTGTGCACTACCTGGACATCCACCAGTACTTACAGATAACAGATAGTGGATCTCCTAAGTCACCAACACTAGCTTTTCATGTTGGGGGGTGGGCGAATGTGTAAATGCATAGCACAAGGTCGTAAGGTCGGTCACTGAGTTGTGAGGTATGATTTGATTCCCCGCTCGTACGTGACAAGAAATGGGGTAGTCTCTCTTGTCTCGGGGGTTTTGTCGGTTCCACAGGTTTCCCCCTATAGCTAAAGACATCTACACACAATTCTAATTATTGACATAAAATGGAACCATATAACCTGCTTGGTGTCGAGTGGACGCTAAACCCCATTTCTCCCTCCTGACACAGGATCTTTAAACTATTTAGCAAGGTAGATTAGATCGAGTTTTCCTTTCAATCGATTTTGATGAGAGTTAATTTAGTAGTGAGTTGAATTACGTTCACATCACGCTCCACATATAAATCTAACTTTTAATGCAATCTTTAACGTGCGTGGGAAGCATTAAACACTTACACCAAATATCACTGTGTTTTATATCTTTACAATGAATATTTCCTAAACTACAGTTTTTTTACAGTTCGGGAACATCGGTAGTCGATTCGTCTTCGCGGTTTTATTTTGCTTGTAATGATTCTCTCGTGTATTTTCTGTTTGGGTAGAGTTAAGCCTTCGTACTGCAAAATGTTCTCGTTGTTTTCATTTCTCCTTTTAGCGTTTCTGAGACTCTATCCGGTTTATCACTCGTATTTTTGTTTCGTTTTAAGAGTAGGATTATGCTTGAAAGAGAAAGACCGAAGAAAATAACCGGAGAAAAATAAAAACTGAGGCCTACAGGCCGACATTTATCTTTCGATGTTTTTTTCTTTCACAACATAACCGTAGTCGAGATCTTGCTTATACACGTACATGTAAACCGGCTTTGCTTACATGTACGTAAAATTAGAATATCCCAGTATAGGCTCATTTGTAATTTCGTGTCATTTTTGGGGTAAAAGCAAAAACTCTGTTGATTCTGAAAGAATTTTTAATGAACGGCGGCCATGTAAGCATGTAAATCACGATTTTAGCCTAAATTTTATGGTTCCGTTGGGTTTCTTGTGTCGAAACCCTATATTTAGATACTTTGGTTGGCATCATATCATGTGTACTGGCGAAGATATTGAATTATTGCTGAATGACGGCCATTGTGAACGCCATCTTGGATTTCGGACCCCTAGAACGTTGAAAAAAATGGCACCCTATTGTTTTAAAAAAAAGCTTATGATAGCTTCTTTCAGAATCAACAGAGTTTTTGCTTTTACCAAAAACAATTACACGAATATTTATTTCATGACAAATGAGCCCACACTAGTAAGAAAACCCTTACATCATGCTTTCTAATGGCAAAAAGTCTACCCTGTACGAAAGCCTTTTACAGACTTAAAGAAAACCTTTCTAAGGAATACCCGCAAATTCCCCTGTATATATCCCCCCTTCCCTTAGACTTTCAGACCGCAAGTTATTCTGGGCATAAAATATACCCCAAAGAGATTTACCGTTGATTTGTCGGTAGGCTCCAACATCCAAACAACTATCCGTACGTTGAAGACTAGGGGGTTCTGGGTGACCGAGACTAGTTTGTCGGTTATTTCCTGCAGCGTTCTTGACATTGACAATATTAAAAACTCTCTCACCATTTCACTTGGGACCCAATTCTTTCTGAAATCTGAAGAAAGCTACTTCCGTCTTTTACTATATAGAACATAAATACGAAGTGACATCTTAGAAAAACGACTCGTCAAATAAAAAGTATGTCAGTTTTCTGACAGACATTGGAATAGCTGTTATTTCGGCATCGTGTTAGCCAGACCTAAACTTCATGAACATAACATGGGTATGAAGCATGACACCCAAAGAAATTTATGTGTGACACAATTTAATGGAATCTCAGTCAATTTGACACCAACTTTAAACCGTAGTTTTAATGCGTGCAAGTTACACCCCTCGCTCTCCCTCTGTCTCTCTCCTTAAAACTCCACTTCCTCCCCCATACATATTAAGTCATGTAATTTATTTCGCGAAAAAATCGAAACCTGCAAGACGTCATGAATTAACACAGTAGCTTGCGGCCAAATTCTCGGCCATCAAAGATAAGAACACTTATAAAAAATAAATTTGGCTGCCACATGAAGAAAAAGACCACACACTTTGCTGTAGGCCCGGAATGAACGGCTTAATCTGTGTCCCTGAACATGGAAACCCGCTATCTCTTCTTATTATCAGAATCTTGACTTGAAGTTAATTCAATTGACCTTCTCACTAACCATATTTAAACAGTGACAACTCTCACTCTAACAGTCACGAACTTCACCAACAGATAGTTTCCTTCGTTGATTACACGTAACCCGGTGGTCTGGTTGCTAGGAATCCTTTCTCCATAGACTATATCATTTACTTGAAATTCAACTCATGAATTAATTATAGGTGCTGAATACAACAAAATACAATACTCGCTCCCACATGTCTCGATGGACCACAACTAGGTCTAGTAGCCAGGGTCAGTCTATAATTTGCCTCAAACTTAAGGCGAAAGTAGGAGTATAAAAATGGGTGTTATTTCTTTTCCAGGTTTTAATTGCACATCATATTATGAAGAAACAACATTATAGCAAGACGTTTGTGAACTAGTGCCCGTTGTTCATGCAAAGTCAGGGGCTAGTCTACCTACGCCCCCGCTTGTAAAAACCCACATGCGCAAAATGACGTTGAAAATATGTTAGTCCGGACTGATTACAATTAAGTGTAGATCATAGCACCGCTGTCCGAGCAAATTTCCTTCACAGAACAATGTATGACCTATGCACGTCTTCATAAACAGAGTTGGAACAGAAAAGTAAGACGTTAAAGACCATTTATATCATTCCGTTTCCACATCGGACCGACTACAAGACTACACAGCGGGAATGTCGAACGTTAAAATATATGCACTGGACGGAATATCGTCAATGCGGAGACATAATCTTTTATGTATTCAATATTCGACATTTTAAGGACAAAAACTGCAGTAAATTGACAAAACCGCCGCTAACTTATAATCTTATGTAATTAATCGGGGAGGGAAATGGGGTTTAACTCCACTCGACACAAACCAGGTCATGTCATGACTAACGTATGGAGTCTTTAGTTGTGGGACGAATGACAGACCTTATGATACAATGCGCACGCGTTACCTCCCCCTCTCCCCCATACACACACATGATTAATCGGAATAAAACATCAGACAAACCCAATTCTTCGCATTTTTACCGAAATTATAGAAGTCTCTCTCGCCTACCCCCCATCCCACATTCCAGTTAACTTGATGATACACATGAACTGGACGAATAAAAATGGACATACGAAAGCAAAGATCCTTATGGCAGAAATTTTACACCTTATTCCTCAGTGAATTTCCATTAACTATGAATTTGCCAGTGTTATAATGTGGATCGTAAGTTAAAACCCAAATAGAAGCTATAATGTTGATTTTAAAAATTTGAATGAGAGAAAACTTACAAATTCTTCAGACACATCAACAAGAATCGGAATGCCATTTCCGGCAATGGAAGAAGCCCTTTCTCAACCATAACAATTCTATAGCCAACAGCAAATTAACAGGAAGTCGAAAGCACATCCAAGATTTGGAGAGAACGTTGTTAAAATTTAATTTTAATTACGTCAATCACAGGACGAAACAAGCGTGAGGCTGAATGTCAGAAAATGGTTCAGATTCCGACAAAAATACCCGGCGAAAACCCTCGAAGTTGGGATGGCGACCCTACTCGTTGTCAGGTACACTGGGGAATCGGAACCACACCAGTTGACTCAATGACAAGCTCTGTTATTTTATATAGCACGCAAATGCTAACCATTCGGCCATTACTCCCTCTCCAAAAAAAAAGAGACAGAATTAAAAAAGTAAAAGCAAAACCAAAAAGGCAGAATAAAGTAGACCAAGAATTTACTCAACTTTCAATCACTGTTTATGAGAAATATCTATGCTCTACAAACACAAAACTTTGCACAAAGTTTCTTGTTGGTGTATTTGATAAGGCCAACAATTTTGCGTAAATTCTTAACTTAAGTCTGAAACGATATAAAATGTACACCGTGCAGGCAGTAGAAACCGGTAATAACAAAAGGGACACAATAAAACAAGTAAAACTAAAGCCAAATATGCCGAATAGAAAACAGACCAGGGAATTTTTAATGAGATATTTCTGTAGAAATAAAACTGTATCGATCTCCTGAAACTTACACTACACGCAATGTTAACATTCCCACATCAATTATATTATTACGTGAAATACAACACTAATTCTAGTGGTCTTCATCTGCTTGTATAGACATATAATTTCACGTTACCACAACCTCTTCTACAGAATCGACATTACACCATAAATAATATAACCAGTTATTTTCTTCCACAGGGGCCACTGTACAGCGCTTGTTTACTAAGCAGGGGTTCCAGGGTATAATATATTCTTGCTGTATCAATAAAAATAACTTTGGTAATCAAAATGTTTTTCCATATTTATAAATTGTATAAATAGTTTATAAATGAGTCCAGGGTAGAAACATATTTTATTGTATCAACAAAAATAACTTTGGAATTAACCGGATTGCACGACTTTAACCCTTGTCGGTTCACTTGAGGTCTCCATGGACCCCGTGCTCATGTTTTATAGTGTTTTGTAATAACTACTGGGCACTACTTTCTGAAATTTAGTGACTTTGTCTCCTATATATTTTTATACGCATCGAAGAGTTCGGTATTCATCTTCTTCCCTGTTACATGCAAATCAGGTTCAACGCTTGAAGATAACAAGGGGTCCAATCGGACACCTAACTTACAACAGTAGGGATTTGCTAATGTGGTTGCTGCCTGATACCATATTGCGTATGCCAGAGTATTCTCTCTTTAAACATGTGTTTGTTACAAATACCCCAAATTAAATGATTCCAAATATTCAACGGTTTTTGTATCAAGCGTGAATTGCCATTTCACCTCTTTATCACATAGTACACAAAGTTGCAATTTTGTGAGAATTATTAAATCGTTTCCAAATGTCACTAAAATGTTTTTGTTTAATAATTTAGTGGTTTTTCAGCTGTCTAATATAAATGCAAATACAAACTTAACTGCTGCCTTTTAATTCAACTATATTCGTACGTAAAAACTTCGAATTAAAACTGGGGTCAATATGGACCCCTGATACTCGCTATGTGATTCTCACAACGTGAACCGACAAGGGTTAAAGGACAATAATGGTGTCATGTCATTATCACATATATGCGAGAACTGGTTATAGAGGTATAACTCGTGTTTTCCTTTTGTGTTCGTCACTTCCGATTCATGAAACCTTTATTACTCATCTATCGTAGCAATGATCTCTGTGTCTAGCCAGTTCTATAACATATCTGATAATGACTGCCACTAATATTGTCCTTTAATCACAACGTCCTTTCCATAATCAGAAATTGTCTAAATATAATAGCGTAATGTACTTGGAAATGAAATGCGGTTTAACTTCCTACTGCTAATGAAGACGGGCATACGACATATAGTATGCTGTGAAAGAAATTTTGCCAGTGGTGCTAAGGCCTCCTCAGCCTGTACGCGCTAACCATTCGCCCCCTCTCTCCCCGGATGTTAAGAAATTGCAACGAGGATATAATTCGAACATTTATTTAATCGCTCTCTTATTAATTCATTTAATGTCCAATGAGATGTTTTATTAACTTATTTAAATTTGAGTATACCAATTATGCCTGAAACCGATTGTGGGAAGTCAACACTATAAGGAGTGACAGGACAATAAGAGTCACATATAAAATTGAAACTGAACTCCGGAAAACAAACTCACTGACACGGCAAAACTCTTAAAACGCGGATATTGTAAGCAATAAAATAACTATGAAATCAAGACAGTTGATGTGGAAATTAAAATGAACCCATGTACAATAAAAGCCAAACGTTTGATCGTAACCAATAAAAATTGTAACAAATGAAAACCACTCAGACAATGGTAGAAACACATCGGAGTGACGAGGATATACATTTCAGCGAGAAAGAAAACTTTAATTTTTCAAGATTTGCACTCCAGCAATCAAATGATGGACGACTTGGTGACATTTCGTATAAAGAATTTCCATCTTTTAATCGCGTGGCTGCTTTTCACTCCCTTCTCATTGCGATAGACACGCCATTTTAAACATTGGCCTTTTATATTCCACGCCATGCGATTGATCAGTCAAAATATCAACTTGGAGCGTTTTTCCGTCAATCACCAACTCGTTTAATTATCCCATCCCATAGACATTTAATAGCCTTCCGATTAGCCTGAAGGTTCTCGTGTCATCTGGTGCACTTTATACCATAGTACCCGAATGACAACAGTCTAATAACCAGTGTGTTCTTTAAAGCCTGATGCACATTGGGAATTTTCTTAGGTAATGATTTACACCCCCCGACACCTTATTGCTAGTTTAATATTTGGCGAGATATAATTGCTCGTTGCTATGTGATCGCGTATGCCACAGGAAGCTTTCTCTCCCGAAGCAAATTCTTTGCTTGACCAATCCGCACAATCTATCGTGAGGCCAATATTTGGTTTGACAAATCAGCGCAAGCTTAAAGGAGCTAAATCGCTAACATTTTGGACCTACAAATTGACAGAAGTGGGTCGCAACACATACACTACTGTAATATGAATGTTTATAAACTGATTTACATTTAATGGTTTCCGTTTGACTTTAATTTCAAATCGGCTATGTTCCGCGAAATAAGCAAGCAGTCTCAATTGAATGCAAATTTCTAGCGTCTGGTTATTCCAGTCTACATACGCCGTTTGATTTGGTACAATTTATCTAGCCTCGTTCCGCGAGTCTCTTGCTGGAACTGGGGCTGAAACGCACTATGATACACGATTCGTGTACCAATGGTAAAATGTTTATTTTGTCTTAAATTTTGGATATCAGAAGCCCATCTTTTTTCCGGTAAGATCGCAGCACCAATGTTGATTTAAATTGACAAATAATTCGGTTTTGGATTATATTGAGTGAGAAACTTAGCTACCTTAAATACCACGCAGTTTTCCAAAATGGCCGCAATATAACCTCTGGTGGAAGCGGGTGATGATGCCGACATCACGTGATCAAACATGGAAACCTTGCTCTTTCGTATGTTAAGTAGCTGTACTTAGTACGTCGCCGGTTTCCAGTAAATTGCTGCTGCTTAAACAAATGAAACACCACTCGTGTAAAACAGTCCTGAGTTTTCCGTGTGTTTATATTAACACATCAGTACAGTACAGTTCAACAAGCGTTTGAAGTGTGCATATGCAGTTAACACGAACTGGACTTGCATGCAACCAATTACGAATTGTCATGTTCGTCGAACGTGTATGGTATTAATCGATGATGGTTATAAAGGATATGTAATTGAAAACTAATCAGGAAGTAATCAGAAATGAAATGAAATGAAATGAAATTCGGCTTGAAGTCCTACTGTTCTACCCAGACTGGGCTACTGACCATTTGATTTTGATGATATTGAATTGATAATGTAATGTCTTAAGAATGCTCATATCAATCTCTTTCACAGAGAATTACTAAAGTCTTGTATTATCTCTATAAAAGATTACTGTCTTAAACACGTGGCGTCACATCACACGGTGTCAATCATTGGCTATATGGCGCGTGTATTGTTTACGCGAGACGTTATACTGATACCTACAAATACTTGAAACGTCTTTATTTATTTTTCTAATTCATAACAAAATGTTATAAAATTTAATTTGTCGTAACAAAAATGTTAATATTTAGGGCTCATTAAACCGCAATCTGATTAAAACACAAATCCTATTTCGTTTCGCTTTTTATAGTTCAAAATTTCGTTTTACTTGTCTTTACTACACTAGGACCTGCCATATGACCGGTATTTTGGTTGAGGTGATGAATTAGCCAATGCAACGGTCCGTTACGGCGAGTGTTGGCATGCCATGCACGGAACTGTGGATAAACCACTAGAATCGTCAACGCTTATTGATTAATCAATAACTTACGTCATAGGGCCAAAAAGCCGCCCTTACGACCCCTGACACGACCATCCAGTACAGCTTGTCACATCTTCATGTAGTGTAGGCCATCGAAAGTATAAAAAAAACGAAACGAAATATAGATTTGTATTTTAACCAGATTGTTCTCAAAATAGTAAAAGCAAATTGCGCTTTCTTCGAATTACATCGGATCAACTTGCACGTCCATCTCGGAACATATGTGTCGAATTGGATGTTCTACTCAGAACATGTCGAGCCCGGGACATCAACTAGCTTTTTGAAATTAATGTAGGTCAATCGTTTTTAATATATTTCCTTCATAAGTTTTCTTTACAGTTTCCAGTCAGTCAACAAAGATTTCCGGAACACAAATTAAAATTTATTTATTTTTCTAATCAACCAGACGAACCGTTGACAGCAGGATTATTAGAATTCTTGATGAACTTTCGATTGAAAATATTTATTTTATAACGAAGAGATTTCAAACAGTTTAAGCAACCTTTTCACCGTTTAAGACAAAAGACCAACATGGTCCAAATCAATATAATGAACAGAACACGTCTTTGTGCATCAGAAAATATCAAACCCACGATGAACTCAAATTAATTGTTTAGCATTTAAAACATATTAAAGTTACGATGGCTGCTGTTTGCAGAATACATTTAAAACGGCTACACATCTATTCTTGGACCTCTAGAAACGGACACACGCGGATCGCCACGCATATAAATAAGCTGATTTACATTCAATCGTTTCTGATTTTACTCTAATTTCTAATCAGTTATATTCGGTGAATTACGCAAAGAGTCCAAATTGAATGAGTCTTTGTCATCTGGTTGATCCAGTTTACAACGGTAGTATTCTCCTGCGGGGTGTGTGTAGCCTCATTCATCAAGTCGCATCATTACAAATGACAATCAAAACATTCTGACACGCAATTCTTATGCTAATTTTAACGTTTTCATTTTTTCTTAAATATTGGTTATCCTTACACAGTAAGATAACAGCACCAATGTTGATTTAAGGTGACCAACAAGTCTTGTTTGCAATGTCGAAGACTGTGAATGACAGGGGCGGATCTAGGAATTTTGAAAGGGGGGGCGCCGCAAAATGAGGGCACTTACTGCGGAGACGGGGCACGCCGCTGCGGGGGGTTGAGGGGAGGGGGTCCCCCAAGACAATTATCTACATTTCCTTGCATCTGTTTGACATTCCAAGAGCTATTTGGCTTATATCTTAAACGTTTGGAGTGGACATATTTGGGTCTGAAAAAAGACACTTTCAGCTGTAAAAAGGGCACTTACAGCAGTAAAAAAGGGCACTATCGAATGACGTTTATTTATACATTTTTTTATTTATTCTTCAAGTAAAGGTTACAAAAGGACAACATACAGTATAGATTTGTATATGGAATATGAATTATTTGGAAAGTGACATGAGATGAAAGTAAAGAAGTATGATAGGTATAACGCAGGCGCGGATCCAGAGGGGGGTCCAGGGGGTCCGCCCCCCCCCCCTGGTCAGACTTGAAAATTTTTTATGCGATTTTATTCGCGATTTAGACCTGTAGTTTGGGAATTTGCCTTCCGGAAATACGTCAGAATGAACCAAATTGAATCTAATTTACCAAATTAGTCAGTTGAGCGCAATTAGTTAAGCAATTATCAAACCTAGACCCCCCCCCCCTGCAAAAAATACTGGATCCGCGCCTGTAATGTCATGAAAAAAACTTTACTAAGGATAGCGAATAAAGCCGGACGTATATAACCATCCACTGTATATTTCCAATATGATGACGATGGACCTCTGCGTGCAGAATGTGTCTGCAGTGGATGCCGAATGCTGATACAAAAATTCAATTCTTAATATTTTTCTTATTAGGACAGAGCGGAATTGAGCTGGTATTCGTTTTACATTTATATTCCACAATATTATAGTGAGCAATAGATTTTAAATTCCCCAAACAAAGACCGGATACTCAAATAGAAAAGAAATATTAGTACAAAATGTAAATAGTTTCTCTACACAAATTAAGCATACAAATATAAAGAA
Organism: Patella caerulea; assembly: GCA_036850965.1. Taxonomy (NCBI): domain Eukaryota; kingdom Metazoa; phylum Mollusca; class Gastropoda; family Patellidae; genus Patella; species Patella caerulea. The sequence goes on along the minus strand of JAZGQO010000006.1, from coordinate 56,622,596 downwards.
TAAAATAGCACTTTTAAAAAAAATATAATTGAAGTTTTTATGTAAATTTGAATGTTTTGTTATCAAATGAATATAGAAATTAGGAATTCAATGAGGATAATGATGAAAAGGTTTTATGAAAACTGCAAGTGAAACAGTAAATTAAGGCGCTAATTCAAATTAATTCAGACATTTAAATATTCTATGAAAGCCGATTTACAAATTGTATAAATTACATCGAGAATCATAACAATGCTTCGATTAGCAAATACAGTCAGTTGTTTTCTAGAACAAATGGTTTTAATAAAGATCTAAACGTTGTAGTTAAACATATTAGTGAGATGTGGACATATATATTCATTAGTAGGTTAATAAGTTACATTTTCCATTTTAAAAGTCATTTGCGTGGGTGTTTAACGTCCACTCGACACAAACCAGGTGATTTCGGGACTAACATATGGTTCAATTTCATTTCAATGATTCGCTTACAATTGTGTGTAGGGGTTTTTAGCACGGGGTCACGGTGGATAAGTGGGTAAAACGCTGGCTCGCTAAACTAGAGGTCTGGTGTTCGATCCCTGCATTTACCGAGAAAGTTCATTCAGATTTTCCGGCGTAGACCCACTTGTCAGTAATGTGGGACGGGGGCCTGACAATGACCGTTGTCTAGTCGTTCGGATAGGAAGAAAAACCGACGTCCCCTGTATGCAGTTGGAATTCGATATAATATAAGAGTAGAAATAAACCCATATAACATTAACAAGCTTTATAAATTTAACAACGAAACTTGTATTCCCCTGTTGAAATGAACTGAGGGAGTGGAATCTCTCACTATCAATTTTTAATTCTTTTCTTGAAACTTTTTACCATGAAAATATGATATCAAGAGAGAGAGAGAGACAGAGAGGGAGAGAGAGAGGGAGGGAGAGATAGTAACATACATCTAAAAAATTCGAAGAAAACCCACAAGGATGGACCGGCGACCCTGCTCCTTGTCACGTACAACCGGGGAATCGGAACTACGCCAGTTGACTCAATGACAAACCTTTCTGCGAACTGATCCAATGAAGACGGACATACGCCATACAGTGTGATATGAAAGCGATGTTACAAAGAAGAGAACGTGAGCGGTAGATAGGTTAATAAAGGGAGATAAACATGAACGCGAAAGAGTTTCTACTCCCTTCATTTTATTCCCCTGTATTCCCGCGATACTATTCTAACATGATGTAGGTTAACTTGGCAATTTATTATACTCTCACGTCCTATATTTTATAACAGTTTAATGGGAGAAGTTTACATAAATCTTGCAGCTGCACGATGTCAATAAATGGATGAAAATGGAAAACACTTGTTTATGCACAATTCAGACAACGTAAAACTTTCTTCGTTTTGCATATTATTGACTAGGATGTTGCTTACAGCGATTGTATTGGTTTTGGACAATATCTAAATGTGTCCTGCTTAAATCAACAATAACCTACGTTAACCTTATTACTTAATATTAAAGGGCAATATTGGAGTCAGTTATTATCATATATGTGGTAGAACTCCTTAAATACATTCCAAATATACTTTTAACACAGTGATCATTCCTCCGATAGATGCGTAATCAAGGTTTCTACAAAAGGAAGTGACGACAACAAAAGAAAAACACGACTTGTCATTCTATATAAGTCACTGAAGTGACGAATGGTAACAGATACACGACGGATTTCTGCTCACTAATAATTTCTTCCAAGACCAAAAGTTGTTATATATGACTGGGAGTATATCTGACAATTCAAAACAGAAATTGATATCCACATCCAAAATTTCACACACAATGAATGTAAAACAAAATGTTTGCTATAACATTGAGCGCCCTGGTAGTACATATAAATGGGGTTTGAAATCCCACTGTTAAGTTCCGACTAGTCTAAACACGAGGCAACAAATCTCCAGTTCTCAGCACATTATCGCTCTGAAGGAAGAGTGGTCTCAATATTTTACTTCTAATAAACACTGACATTTAAATCCGGGTTATAATATTATTTCAGGTATGGGGGAATCAGTTACAAATTTTTCAACGATATCATGATAGGTCTAAATTTCTCACCTTTACATAATGCATGTTTATTTGCACGAGCGATTTTTTTTAGTAGAGAGAAACACCCCAAACCCGATTGAAATAAATTAATACAAGAGTTACCTCCCTTATCGCGTAATCCGTTTCAAGCATCGTTAAAAGCGGCATTTTAATTACAAAAAGATGTGGGTACTCTTACAACAACATGTTGTTCTTCAAAGGGCAAATATAAAATTATCTGCTGGGTTTATACATATTTAGTTTCAGTGTCAAAGCTTTTGTGTTACTCGGAGAAACGCATTCCCAAATATGCTTTATTAGAGGCAAAATACCTCAGACACTAAAAAGCATATTATACAGACTTTCGGATCATACTTGATGAAAAATAGTCCAAAAATTATTAAATTATCCTAAACGTAAACTAGGGCAATTTTTCAGTTTTCATTGATTTCTGGTCATCTGTTGCCCATACCTTTAATGTGTAACGATCGCCAGTCAATGGTGCGTTCGTTTAAAAGATGTATTTTACGTCCTCTTTATCAACCGAAGTGGTGTTCCAGTCAATGAATGAAGGACGACTCATTCATGGCATAATATCTATGGTCATTGAGCCGAGATCTTTGATGGATGGGTGAATCCCGGGTTCTACTTTAAATTAAGAAAGATATAATTTAACACGAATCCTGATTGTGCTTCAATTGGACACACCTTAAAATGATTTTGGATACAAAACAACCGATGGTTCATGACGCAAATTACAAGAAAATAATCACCATAAATGATGTAAAAACGATTCATCAAAAACTATAAAACTGCTAACGCCCATACAATTCGAAGAAGTTACTGATTTCGATCAATGTGTTGACCGAGGCGGTTCCAAGCGATTTTCCAGTGCGATTGCCCAATGTCAATGGCATAAGATATGATAGTGGGCCTGACAAAGAACAACATTTAGTTTAAAAATCGTATATATCAAAGACCCCCTTGTGTAGATTTAATAATAATAATAAGTCCATTTATATCGCACTAATTCCACATATAGTCGTGCTCATAGCTCTACAAAATACACAATCAGTATTGCAGATGTTTCTCAAATAAGAATGTTTTCAATCTGGATTTAAAGGAGTCTAATGATGGACTCGATCGACGATTTTCAGGTAGCGAGTTCCACAAAGTACAGGGGTGACGTGGTCTCTCAAAGGCGATCGTGATACGATCCGCCCTGCCTTGTTTTGTATGCGCTGCAGTTTATAAATTGATGTTTTGTTAATTCCGGCAAGTAAACTATTGCAGTAATCCAAACGGGAGAATACAAGTGATCATAGGTGTATTTTCATTTTATATTTTAACGCCCATCTGTACCTTTAAATTTGACGACGATCGCCGGGCTTCAAAGAATCCATTTTCAAATTAATTGTGCACAGGTGCGAGTTCCTGCTTCCTGTAAGTGATCAGTTTCAATTATAAAACATTCTCTGCAAGCTGCTAAGATCTCGTTTACTCTTTGTTTTTTGCGGGCTGAGATTGAAATTAATTAAAGTTATTTGATGTTAATTAAGGTTAACGGAAGACTTTTAAAATCCGCCGATCACGACGGGGAGGGACATTAACTATTTTAATCAAGCTGGCAACTTGCTTCTCAAGTTACCGCGTAGTTATTCTTAAAGAGACAAGACGCAATAAACGAGTAATAGAGAGAAATGGGGTTTAACGTCCACTCGACAAAAAACTAGGTCATTTCGGGACTAACACATGGTTGAATTGTATTTCAATAATTCGTTTGCGCGCAGGGGCCTTTAGCAGTGGGTGGAAACCAGAGGACCCAGCGAAAACCCACCAGGTTGGACAGACGACCCTAGTCCTTGCCACGTACAATCGAATTCAAACTGTCAAGAGATCTTTTACGTACAGGCTAATATAAACACGGAACCTTGGTTTTTCGTCCCACCCGAACGACTAGATACTTGTCATTGTCAGGCCCTCCTAGCTGCACCACCAACAAGGGAGACCAAGTCGGAAAATCCCGATGAACTGTTTAGTTACAGAAGCAAAAGGCCATAATAGATGTTTAAAAAAAAACGAGAATCGTACCTTATCTCACGCCCGACACCCGTAACGGGATATCCTAACCAACGCATACATTGTGGGGTATTGAAGATGGGAAATAAAAAAAAAAAAAAAAACACTATGTACATTAAATAAAAGTAAGTACTTAAAACAAATAAAGGGTGCAACCCTGTTCTGCACCGACTCGGTTAATGAAAACCGAATTTCGAATCGCACATAAATTGTTCATACCCAAATAATAATTAAAAACCACAATATAAACATCCAAAAAAAGTAATTCCTAAAAGAAGAAAAAAATTACATGCATATATGGCGAATATCTGACGCGTATATATTTTTCGTAAAAGATCTGTCACTGTATAGCATACAATTGCGCCCTTTTAACAAAATCCTTTAATTTCCTACCTGGTTACCCCTTGTCTGTGCAGCCCAGAAGGAGCAAAATATAAGGACGTTAAGCCCCATTTCATTCCATTTGGTTTTATTTGACTTGATTTCATAATACTTGGATCATCCATCCACCGTCCAAACACGTGGGTTTTCTCTAGGTCTTTTAGTTTTCTCTCATAGTTAAAGGGGGGTTGGGATGGCCTAGTGGTCTAGAGTGCCGCGCTCCGTCCTGGCTTGCGGCTGTGGTTTCGATCCCTGGCGTGAGCGTATGTGGCATGGAGATAGGGGCGCCTTCTCAACCTCGTGGGTTTCCTCCGGGCACTCCGGTTTCCTCCCACTGCTAAAGACCCATACGCCCAAGCGAATTATTGAAATAAAATTGAACCATATGTTAGTCCCGAAATGACCTACTTTGCGTTGAGTGGACGTTAAACCCCATTTCTCTCTCTCTCTGTCTCACAATTAAAGTCCGCTGGAAGCGAATTATTGAAATAAAATTGAACCATATGTTAGTCCGGAAATGACCTAGTTTATGTTGAGTGGATGTTAAACTCCATAGCTCTCTCTCTCTCTCTAAACACCATTTAATTTCTTTTACCGGTCTCGCTCTCTCTCTCTCTTTCTCTCTCTCCACCCACCACATTCAACACACACACACAGTCTCTCACAACCAGTGTTCGATCAAAAGATGAACGAGTCCCAACAATAAAACAACTGACTCGAGAGATCAAGAATGATAACATCGAGGGAGCGAGAGAAAACCCGATGTGTGAAACTTTCTCAACAAAGAGACGCGCGATATTATCAAAACTTGTAGTACTTTACTATATTTATATATATATATATATATAGTAGGGACAGGTTATATATATGTATTTGACTAGTTTAAGCTTATAACCGTTATTGATTCGCAACACTGACTGACTGGTAGTTGTATTTACCTCTCTATCAATGCTTAAGACGATTAGACCCAACTCGCTCCCAGCAGTTAGAACAGTATGTGTAACGCCAGCTGACAACACGGACGTACTGATGGTTGAGCGGAGGAATAACTTGGAATGGAACAACTCACCTTGAGTAAAAGTTGTTCGTTGTTTGTGATAAACCGGAGGAATGCCCTCAGGTTATCGAGCCTTCGTCATGTCGGTGAATTGGACATTGCCGACTTACAATATCGAATCTCACGGAAACAGTGACTCGTCTCAGCAACCCCCTAATATTACCAACACAGGGGCAGCCGACACGGAAGTGTATAATTTACCGGAAAAAGTCGTTATAGGTACTGTTTTAGCTTGTATTATATTCATTTCTATATCAGGAAATATCCTCGTCTGTGTCGCCGTTTTTACCGACAGAAAACTTAAAAGAAATTCTAATTTATTTATAGTTTCGTTAGCCATCGCTGATCTCCTTGTAGCCGTTTTAGTAATGACGTTTGCTCTTGCTAACGATATACAAGGGACTTGGGAATTCGGTGCCGTCTTCTGTAAAGTTTGGATTTCCGCGGATATTATGTGCTCTACGGCATCGATTCTCAATCTGTGTGCCATAAGTTTAGATAGATTTATTCACATTAAGGACCCGTTACGATACGAAAGTTATATGACGGGACGAAGGACTATGTGTATTATATCGGTGGTGTGGTGTTTATCTTTACTCATATCCTTTGTGCCCATCCATCTGGGCTGGCATCAGGATCCTGGTGATGGGGCTGGCCCCAACAGTAACGAGGACATGTGTATATTTGAATTAAATCCTATTTATGCAATCGTATCCTCTACGATTAGTTTCTATATACCCTGCATAGTTATGCTATCTATATATTGCCGACTTTACCTTTATGCACGTAAACATGTGGAAAGTATGAAACGGACGACCACTACCGCCGATCGATTTAACGGCGGATCGGACAAGAAGGTGTCGTCTAAAGTGTCGGACCATAAAGCCGCCGTTACACTAGGAATAATAATGGGTGTATTTTTGTTTTGTTGGTTGCCGTTTTTTACGGTTAATCTTATAGCTGCGTTTTGTGCCACGTGTATTGCGCCTGTCGTTTTTAAAATCCTGACCTGGTTAGGTTATGTGAACTCATCTCTCAATCCCATTATTTACAGCATATTTAACCAGGAATTCCGAGAAGCATTTCGTAAAATTCTTTTCCCTAAATGTGTACTGGAGGATCACACTAGTGCATCATACAGTCTTCGACCTCCCGTAAAAAAGATCAACAAAGCCGAATACGCACCTCCTCTGGTGGAAAATGGCGCTAATCACAGGAGAAGCAGTAGGGAGCGATTATTTACGGAAAAGATAACATCATTGTGAACCTTAACATTTATATAAGTATGGATACGACTTAAACAGTAAATATATTCTTATCTTTACATTATTCTTAAAATATATCGGCTTCACGTCAACAAGTTGGTGTATGCTAGAGACGCCTTGCCTAAGGGATAAATTTACCTAATACCAATTTTGTCTCCAAATCATCAAACGCTAATGTGTCCAATATCCGATGCTTCTGCTTCATAATACGAGTAAATCATTCTCAATTACAGCATCTTAGAAAACACAAATCTCTCCGTGATCATTGGAACTTGGAACCCATGGCATCAAACGTTAACTTAACACAATATTTTCTCTCGTGACCTTGGAGATGTGAGGAGTCACAACCGTGTTGCGAATTGTGAGAACATCCAAATATCTCCGCGACCATTTCTTTGTGAAATTGGGATAAATGAAAATGTTCTTAATTAAAAACAATATTTTCTCTGGGGTACTTTTATCCACCAAGTATTAAAGCAGAGACAGGATGGCGAGTGTTTGGTGAGGGTTATTAACGAAATAAGAGGTGTGGGAACAAGTATATTATCAGAATGGCATGTTATCGGATCATTTTGTAATGCACTGTAAATGTTCGGGCGTCGTTGTTTATCTGGAGTTAAGTTTTGGGCGATCTTTTAAAATTGCCTTTTGAATAAATTACTCAGGAATAGCCAATATTTATAAAAGTTTACTACCATGGATGTAAGACTGTAATGAGGGGTTGCGCGTGATTTTGGCGATGTTTGCCGAGTCTCACCATTGAATCAATCGTGAGTTTTCGTCAGTTTTCTCAACTCAAAGACTAACCGTACGACTAAATCCCGTACAGACAAAAGCGTCTTTCATATTTAGTTAATATCTAAATTGAATTGTGCTACTTTATGGACCTTGGTTTCTATGTGTTTAAAGGGTTAAGACTATATCCGGGGATTTTAATTAATGGGTTAGTATTATATTGAATGTTGAATGTATGTGAGCTATATACTGAAAGTTATAATATAAAATAATCCTGTATACGCTATGTCTGATTCTCTTTTTCGTCCCTAAAACACGTTCCATGTCTTATTTTAGACCAACTGGGCTGTTCTGTTATCCTCCCCAATCTCTTTTACTTTATTATATTGTTGATTTACATCATAGATCCGTCAAAAAAATAATCTTATCTTAGACGGACGGGATTGTTCTGTTGTTCCCCCCCCCCCCCCTGCCTGTCGTCCTATGCTACTTTATAATAGTGTCGATTTCCATCACAGATTTCTCCAAAACATGGGGGTTGGATAGCCGAGTTGTTTTGTGTCATTGAGTCAACTGGCTTGGTTTCGAAGCCCCGGCTGTACGTGACAAAGAATAGAGTCGCCTCGTGGGTTTTTTCCGAATCCTCCGGTTTCCTCCCACTGCTAAAGATCCCTACGCGCAAGAGATTTATTGAAATAAAATTAAACGTTAGTATGTTAGTTTCGAAATGACCTAGTTTGTGTCGAGTGGACGTTAAACTCTCTCTCTCTCTCTCTCTCTCCCTCTCTCTCTCTCTCTCAAACACAAATTCACTTAATAGCCTCAAGGAGTAGGGTCGCCTCTCAAAACTCGTGGGTTTCTGTGGGTCCCCAGACTTCCACTGCTAAAAGACCTCTAAGCACATGCAAATTATTGAAATGAAATTGAGCCATGTGTTGATTTAGGACATGTCCTAGTTTGTGTCGAGTGTACGGTAAACCCTCCCTCTCCCTCTCTCTCTCTCTCTCTCTCTCTCTCTCGTTTATTTTATTGTACTTAATTGATTATTGATCAGAACTTTCTCGGCCAAAACTTATCCCAACCCCTTATCCCCGGTTAGCGAGTCAGCGCCTTACGGGGTTTAACACCCACTAGACAGAAACTACATTTCGTTTTACTTTTGATAATTCGGATGCGCGTAGGTGTCTTTAGTTGTCAGTGAAAACTGGTGGGCGGAAAAATCCCCAGAAGTTTAGATAGGCGACCCCACTCCTTGCCACGTACAAGCTTGGAATCGACTCCGCGGATCTTGACTCTTTGATTTTGGTCAAAAAAAAGAATAAAGTTAAAGAAATGGAACGAAATAAAATTGGGTTTAACGTCCTAATGTTCTGCTCCGTCTGGGCTGATGAAGACGGGCATTTTATTTTTCTGGTTAGTGGTTATATCGAATTCTAACTGCCGAGGGTTCTTTTATGTGCACGTCAATGTGTGTACGGGACGTCGCTTTTTCGTCTCATCCGAACGACTAGACAGTAATACTTGTCAGGCAGTCCACCCTACACCAAAAGCAAACACTCCGGAAAATCCGTATGAACTTTCTCGACCAACACAATTGATTTTGTTTGATCTACTGTGTTATTTGATTAGTGATGGAACAAGTTCTATAGGGTTTAATTTTCATCTTAATATTTCCATCATCCATGGAATACGTTCTACAGGATTTAATTTTCCTTTCGATCAGAAATGAGACAATCTCGATCAATCTGATTAAAACTATTTCGTTTCGTTTTTTTTAATACAAATTTTATTTTACTTTTTTTTTACTACATTAGAATCCGGGAGAGTTGTTATCATTGACGTGTTCCGGATGATTTTAGGGGCTAGACAATGAAACGATATGTTTCGGTGAGCTTTTGGGTTGAGGTAATCGATTAGGAACATTAATGCTGATTGGCAAATTACATGTTGGACTCCATAGGGTCAAAAGTCCCTCGCGACTTCCCAAAACAAGCGGTCAGATCGTCATGTAGTGTTGGTCACCGAAAGTATTAAAAATAAAAACGAAATATAGATCTGTGTTTTAAAAAGATTACATGTTCATTTGTTTATGAATCTCTGATTCATTTCGCGATGGGGTGGATGGTGGGATGGTCTTGTGGTCTAGAGTGCCGCGCTTCGACCTCTAGCTGGCCGGCCACCTCTGGCTTGCGGCTGTGGTTTCGAGCCCTGGTGTGAGAGAAGGTGGCATGGATATAGGGGCGCCTTCTCAACCTCGTGGTTTTCCTCCGGGCACTCCGGTTTCCTCCCACCGCTAAAGACCCCTACGCACAAGCGAATTATTGAAATATAATTAAACCACATGTTAGTCTCAAAATGACCTAGTTTGTGTCGATTGGACGTTAAACCCCATTTCTCCCCCTCTCTCTCTCTTTCATTTCGCGATGTACAATGTGCACCAAATAACCCACGATAAGTTTATAATCTTCACCTTGTCTATATCTGTCCACATAAAATTTTAAATGTACAGATATACCGCTTCTTACTTCAACAAACAAATCCATGCATTAAATAAACTTGATTGTAAAATCAAATAAAAGAGATACATCAATTGTAAATCAAAAACTGTTGAAATTATTTTAAAAATATCAACCGAATATTTGAAGTGAGATGATATAAAGTAAGCTACAGATAGCCTAGAGATATATAAGCCTAGAGCCTCATATAATTTTATTTCTTAATTCATGCTGTTTGATATATAAATCAATCAATCGGCTGACAAATACCACGAATAGCATTCTTCAATATTAGGCGTAGTTTCCTAACCTCTTCGAACACAAATAGAACCTCTAATATTGGACGTCGTCTCTTAACCTTCCGCGGGCACAAATAGAATCTTTAAAGGGACTATTCCGATTTGAACAGAGACTCAAAAATTTAATTCCGAGTATGTATGAAATATAGAAGATATAGAAGAGTGGTGTATCTAGCTTGCCTCAAAATTTCAACTCAAAATATTGAGTCGTTTAAACGTGAACGTCAAAACTGTTTTTCCTGACATGTAACCCTTTTAAGATTTCGGGTTGTTTTTTTTTATGTTGGGTGACCTGGATAACCGATTCACGTTCTTTAGGGGTCTATACAGTGAATGACCCATGTGCTGTGCTTGAAAATTAAAGGTACATTTCGCCTACATATTATTGTCATAAACTGAATATAGCTTCTGACACCGGTCTCCATTTACAGATGAAGACTGAGGGTTTTAAGTTGTTTGAAAACCTATCACATATATTGAGTTAGTTACTCGACCCTAGGAAAGAAGATTTTAAGGGATATTAGCACGCAATTAAGAACTTTTATTCTCCAAAATATTATCGGGATTGGCCCTTTAATATATGTCGTGGTTTCCCCAACCTCCTCGAACACAAATAGTATCTTCAATATTGGACACCGTTTCTCATTCTCCTCGACCGCGAATGCCATTCTTTAATATTGGACGTAGTGTCCCAACCTCTTCGACCACAAATATGATCTTTAAAATTGGACGTCGTATCCCAACCTCCCTGAACACAAATAGGATCTTTAAAATTTGACGTCGTATCCAAACCTCTTTGACCACAAATGAGATTCTTTAATATTGGACGTCGTTTCCCAACCATTTCGATCACAAATAGGATTGTTTGATATTTCTTGACGTATTTTCCGAACCATCCCAGCTTAGTCCGTTCGCCAATCGAATTTTAAATGAAATAAATATTGTTCTTAAACAACAAAATGATCTATGTGTGTAATATATTCAAAAACAGGCTTTTTGGGGACCACTTTATTCAGATATATACCATTGCTTGCAAGCACCCATTGCAAAAACGATGCCATCATTTAAAGGTGATGTTTTTGATCGTATTTTAACGTCGCTGGGTTGTCTCATTAATAACTAGTGTAAATATCATTTAAGAATTAAGACAGTTCGATTCATGACTTCATATTTATTACACAGAAACCTCGGCATAAAATGTCAAAGTTTTTAATAAGTGATACCGAAATAGTTTTTATCATTTAACGAAGAAATGAAAATATTTGTACAACTTTTTAATCATAGAAATTTTCACTAATCAAATAATGTCTAATTGGTAAAAATAGAGTTTTTATATTTATATCATGTCTCTTCTTTATAGCCTTGTTCAACAGGTATTTCTCTAATTATTATAGAATCCGTGGCAGACCAAACCTATAGCCTTGTTCAACAAGTATGTCTCTAATTACGAAATAGAATCAGTGTACATCAGGATGTTATGACTACTACCGGTTCTGATTTAGTTTAAGTGGTTTAGTATTTACCAAATCTGATAATTCACCAAATGACACATTTATTGCCAAAAATTCAGTATGGAATGGCATATTTATCCAGGAAATAAAATTTTGATAAGATTCGATCAATGTATAGGTTGATATTACAATGTTATGAAATTATTCAAATTCACTGAATAATAATAATATATGACGAATAACAGTAAATGTCTTCGACGAATATCCAGAAATACGATTATAACACTTAAATCACATAATATAGTATTCTTATATCAGTTATAGCCTGACAATATCGTTTTCTTATATCAGTTATAGCCTGACAATACAGTTTTTTTTTAAAAAAAAAACTTAATAAAAGAAAAACAGTTTATTATAGACAATTGCGAAGATAACTTGAACTTGATATCACAAAGGTATATTGGAACTAAATCTCCCATTACCATTTATATTTGTAAGGAATAGCGCCGGGGCAAGTGAAGAATGTCGAATACTCCCGAATGATTATTGAAAAGAACAAAATTTTACGTTTAAAGGATGTATGACTCTGTTCTTTGGAACCATAAATGGGTCTATAAGCAAAAACGTGATGTACGAGTGATTTATGTATTCAATTGTTTTATAAACAAATTTGTAATTTCTAATCAATTATGTTGGGTAAAATAATCGAACAGTCCAAATTGAACGACAATTGTTTACGCCTCAGTAGCCCATTCTTCAATTTGTTTAATTATTTCATCATTTTTGTGAATCAGCCATTACTATTTACTGCCGTATTGAAATTTAACATTATATGATTTTGTTTTTTTTTTCATTCTTTTGCGGCCGAAAAGGTATAGTACACGACTCATATACGGATTTTAAAATATCCATTGTGACTTAGATATTTGAAGATCCCACATTTGCACGGCACGATAACAACATCAATATTGATTGAAATGGACCAATAAGGAATTCTAATATGTGCTTTTAATTTCGAATATTTTGGCCAATAGTGAGTTAGGGTCTTATCTCCTTTAATATTGCTTTCTTGCACCGGTTATCATCTGGAATTGTAACTAGCATTTACCGGAAAGAACTTTTACAGGAGTAGAAAAAACTCAATTTAATAGAATGTTTTTGTTAGCTTGTTATCTTGTAGATCTGACAACTGAATTTGTTATTTCTTTAAAAACATATCACAGACGCTCGTATTGTTGCTCGGGGACAGGAATAAAATGTTCTAAGAGCTTCCCATAAGAATTAACCTTTTTTAATTAATGAAATACAGCTGGGATTTCTCCTGTTTTATCGACATCTTAATGTCCTATTAACTAGATGATTAAATGATTATGTGAAAAGGTTGTAGGCGAGGATAAGTTGTATCTTAATACGTGTACATCATTGTATATTTAAAGCGTGACACTATTATCAGGTAATAATCAACGATTCTTATCATCCGATCATCCAGACGGTTGAAGGAGGCGGGGGTGTTGAGTGCCAATAACACTTGCCTCATCGCCACTCTGTAATGGTTCTCATGATTCTGCCATTCTCACGCCATATCGATATATTTTCGTGTAATATGTAACAAGTATTTTAATATTATATTTTTGAAGGTCGGTTGTCTCGAGTAGTGTACAAGAAGTGATGATAAGGCAGGATTATTTTATTGATATACACGCACTACTTTCATTCTGTCCATAGAAACATCTTAAACACTTCAAGAATAGATCTCTCCCCTATAGTCGTCATATACAAAAATAAGTATACGGCGTTTCATATCTCTCATACACACGGAAACTAAATAATCTGTTAAATTTTATTAAATAGGGGGAGAATAAATACTTAAAGGGACAATAACATTCTTGCTGGCTGGGTAGCTCCAGAAAATAAATAATACCCTTATTCTAAAGCCAGGCTGACACTTGCACGACTTTTGGTCACGATTTTGTCGTGCCCATCAGTGTCCACATTGACACGAACTGGCACGACGAGTTCACGCATAGTTTGCGCATTGTTTACGCACTTCCCGCATTGGCACGACGAGTTTGCGCAAATCGGACGGTGTCTTGCCGACTCGAGTCGTGCCAATGCGTGCCACGGAATCGTGCAAGTGTCAGCCTGGCTTTAGTACTAGATGTTTAAGAGTCCCACCTGTTGTGTAAATTATCCATTACAAAATATTTTACTTGTCCAGAGGGTTCGAAAATATTTTAAAATCCAAGTCACATTTAAAAAGGTTTACGTTAGACTTTTCAAATCAATTGGTTGAATTTTTCCAATTTTTCAAAATAGGTGTGTTAAGATAAAATTTATATCACCATTTAATTGGAATATTCTAAAATAATACGATTTGTTGACCAGAATGAAGATTGGGACATATTATTCTGTTACAACAAGAGTGTTATTGGGGCTTTAACAAATTTCTCGAAGTTGAATTTGCGTAGAATTCCATTTCGTACCATTCTGTTTCGCGGGAGCCAATGCGGCTACGTCTGAGTAAGACGTTAGAGCACAAACCTGGAGGGCTCATGTTCCGTCCCTGCGTTGGCCGAGAGCATTCAACGAGATTTTTTGACGTGGTTCTCCCTTGATACTGGAGGGCCTGACAAGGGTGTGGCATGGAGATAGGGCGCCTTCTCAACCTCGTGGGTTTCCTCCGGGGACTCCGGTTTCCCCCCACTGCTAAAGAACCCTACGCGCAAGCGAATTATTGAAATAAAATGAAACCATATGTTAGTCCCAAAATGACCTAGTTTGTGTCGAGTGGACGTTAAACCCCATTTCTCTCTCTCTCTCTCTCTCTCTCTCTCTCTTGTCTGACAAGGGGCAATTTATAGTCGTTCGAATGAAACGATAAACCGAGGTCCGACGTACACAATGACGCCCACGTAAAGATCCCCTGGGAGATGGAATGAAGTGAAAGTGTAGGCCGTAGTGTGCGCGTGACAGTGTTTTGTTGTTTTAAGTTTCCTGTAGCTTCAATTTAGATGTTGCTATAGTACATGTATAATAAGCTTATAATAAGCTATCGAGGGTTGGGATGGCCTAGTGGTCTAGTGTGCTGCGCTCCGACCTCTAGCTGGCCGGTCACCTCTGGCTTGCGGCTGTGGTTTAGAGCCCTGGTGTGAGCGTAAGTGGCATGGGGATATGGGCGCCTTCTCAACCTCGTGGGTTTCCTCCGGACACTCCGGTTTCCTCCCACTGCTAAAGACCCCTACGCGCAAGCGAATTATTAAAATAAAATGAAACCATATTTTAGTCCCAAAATGACCTTGTTTGTGTCAAGTGGACGTTAAACCCCATTTCCTCACTCTTCTAAGCTATCAACGAGTTATTTATTACAAAGTACCAATCCCCTTTTTCGGATGTTGTCCGGTAACGTCAGTGTTGGCTTCATTCACGTCTTCTATGTTATCTCGGCTACGCTCACATTAACTTTGTCAAACCCAAATCCCCTGAGGTGTCTCTTCTGTAAATAAAATACTTTTGTAAATAAAATATCTTCCACGGAATTTTCAATATATTCACCCAATCGATGGCTGTTGAAATATTTAAGATCGCGACTGTAGCAGAAACAGATGAAATTTGATTCAAAATTGAAATGGAAATTGAATTAAATGGTGGAAGTTATCGTAAGCTGCTTTTAAGACATCAAACAAAAAATAAATCAAGGATTTCGTAATTTTAAATCGTATAATCTGGACGAACAATCGCTAATCTATTTAGGCGACATTTCAAAGAATATCCTTGTTTGAAACGTCGCGCAAATAAATTTGTAATGTATTTTCCATAAGTATGTAAATGTAAATGAAATGAAATGAAATGTGGTTTAACGCTACTTTTCTCCATCCATTGATAGGGCCATTCTCTCTCTCTCCCCCCCCCCCCTCTCTCTCTCTCTCTCTCCACGAGCTAGGTCATTTCGGGACTAACATATGGTTCAATTTTATAGGGGTATTTAGCAGTGGGAAGAACAACCAGAGGACTCGGAGAAAACACAGGAGGTCCATTGTAGTGAATTGCATGAAACATGCACCCGCATTTCTTTGTAATGTATCTATATAATTTCCTTATTTAGAATGTTTATAGTTGCACTAGCAAATTAGAATTCATGAAATTAGAAAATGAAATGAAATACGAAAACAAAAAATCAATGATTTCGCAATTTTCCATGGTGTTGCTAATCTTCGAATAAAACAAGCTTTATTACTAACAAATTTATTTATATCCCAACCAATCATACATAGCGTAATTTGATCTATTATTGGAATGCACTAATCACGAAACATGTGCTATACTATTTGGTCATGAAGTTTGAGTGATGAGTATATAATAGCCTCTTTGATTGACACCGATCTATTTATAGTACATTTCATGTATTCCTACACTTTGTTATTTATTGAGTCAACAATTTGAGTATATGAATGAATCAATCCGCTGTGTATGACTAAAGAAACTAAATCTACCAATTACTGACCACTATATGAATTTAACTAAACAATCACTTAATGGTGTTTGTTCGTTACTGGAAGCTATTGTGGCTTAATGTGTTGCCGAGACAGTTCCTCCGGATTTTCCGACTGGGGTAGATTTTGTCAGTGGACTGAGTATGCGTGGCAAGGGCGGTGTCTAGTCGTTCGGATGGGACGATAAACGTAGACTCCGTGTATACATTGGCGTGTACATATATACGTAAAATAACCCTTTACATATGAAATTAGATAATAGACAGAACATAACGCCGATATCGGAGGGAATGAGGTGGGGTGAAGTCACATCTGTTCCAGCCTCCCAATTCGCCCTTTTATTCGCGTCACTATCGGTGTATGTTCAATCTGATCAGAATACAGATCTATATTTCGTTTCGTTTCGTAAGAGAGAGAGAGGGAAAGAGAGAGAGAAGAGAGAGAGAGAGAGAAATGGGATTTAACGTCCACTGTTTCGTTTCGTTTCTTTATATTTTCGAGGACCTACACTACACGAAAATCTGTCAAATTGTACCCAAAGGTAATGTCAGGGGTCGTCGTGCAGCTTTTGACCCTATGACGTCAGACATTGATTTATCAATCAGCGTTGATGTTTCTGGTCGTTTATCCACAATTCCGTGCATGGCACGTCAAGAACTCTCCACAACGGGCCATTTCATTGCTTAACCCTTAACGGGAGGTTGGATAGCCGAA
The DNA here is from genome assembly GCA_036850965.1 of Patella caerulea. Lineage (NCBI taxonomy): Eukaryota > Metazoa > Mollusca > Gastropoda > Patellidae > Patella > Patella caerulea. Next base: position 56,605,583 of record JAZGQO010000006.1, on the reverse strand, counting down.
TGGTTAGCGAGCGCTAACTGGTTTCGAAAACCCGGTTTTACGTGGTATGGAGTTGGGTCGCCCGTCCAACCTCGTGGGTTTTCTCCGGGTACCCCGATTCCCTTCAACTGCTAAAGACCCCTACGCGCAAGCGATATATTGAAATAAAATTAAAAACCATGTGTTGGTCCCGAAATGACATAGTTTGTGTCCAGTGGACGTTAAACCCCATTTCTCTCTCTCTCTCTCTCTCTCTCTCTCTCTCTCTCTCTCTGGATTTCACAATACAGTTTTCCGTAATACAATCTGTTATGATTCCTCGTGTTTCACTTCTCATCTCAACAACGTTAATTCGTGGCCATCCCATTTCCTTTTCTAAATTTAAATACCACCCCTAGCAACAAAAACGCCTGACACTTCCAAAATAGAATGATGACTCTGTTAGTGGGCAATTGTAGAGGTTCATTAAGTAAGGTATCCATTCAGGCTTGATGCCGGTGTTGGTTAAAGTCAAATCATGTTTTGGAATTACCGGGGAACTTTTTCGACCAACATTGAGTTCGATCCTGGGATCTCCCGATTAGTGAACCACAGCCTTGTTCAACGAGCAAAAATAACTTCAAATACCAAGAAAATATCTCGAGCAACACCCTCAGTCAAATGATCAAAGGTAGTATAGTTTGTAAGGTTTACGCATTTAAATTCTTGCAAGGGTCGTAGGGTTTGGTAGCTGCACGTACATGGCTGCAAATGTCTACGATCAATCTTCGATCCTCTACGGTGCTGAACGGGGGGTTGGGATAGCCTAGTGGTCTAGAAAGCCGCGCTTCGACCTCTAGGTGGCAGGTCACCTCTGGCTTGCGGCTGTGGTTTCGAGCCCAGGTGTGAGCGTATGTGACATGGAGATAGGGGCGCCTTCTCAACCTCGTGGGTTTCATCCGGGCACTCCGGTTTCCTCCCACTACTAAAGACCCCTACGCGCATGCGAATTATTGAAATAAAATTAAAAACATATGTTAGTCCCGAAATGACCTAGTTTGTGTTACGTGGACGTTCTCTCTCTCTCGGTGCTGAACACACGCAAGAGACGCATAAGTCTCACGCACGGGTTTAGCCAAATTCCCCCGTAGACTTTCCGTAGAAACAAGTACGCCGGGTAGTGAGCTAAGTTTAATCTCCAGCTGCAATTGGCAGACGAATAAAAGTCAAATGCAATAGAGATGATACACATAATGAAATGTTTAACGTCCTACTGTTCTGCACCGACTGGGATAATACACAATTCCACTGATCAATCTTACCGCAATCTTTATACTTTTCCAGAGAGAGAGAGAGGGAGAGAGAGAGAGAGAGTGGGGAGAGAGAGAGAGAGAGAGAGAGGGGGGGTTAACGTCCACTCAACACAAACTAGGTCATTTCAGGACTGACACATGACATGGTTCAATTTTGTTTCAATAATTCGCTTGCGATTTATGGTCTTTAGCAGTGGGAGGAAACCGAAGTACCCGACAAAAACCCCATAAGGTTGGACAGGCGACCCTACTCCTTGTCAAGTACAACCGAGAAATAGAAAACAACGCTAGTTGACTCAATATCAGACCTTATGATACAGCGCGTACGTGCTACCCATTCGACCAGACCCAGACTCTTGTACAGTAAATATATTGATGTAATGAAACTACATATGATATACACATATGTAAATAAACAATAAAATCAATATCCATATATAGTAATATGTAAACATGATATGAAAAACTAGAATGGTATCATAGAGAGTACAGACTTGACAATTAAACACTACATAATGTAAATATAATATGTTGAAAATTTCAATTTTAACCCTAGCCTTGATCATCATTACTAAAGTCGGTTCAATAAAAAAAACATAGCCTCGACTATCCACCTTTGGATATAATCATCAATGCACGTTGAGCAGCAGACCGGATTTAGATCCAATGGAAATCCGACACATAAGTTGAAATTGGAAGTGGATAATGGTTTGGCTATATCAGCCTACTCTTATATCGAATTCCAACTGCCAAGGGATCTTTTACGTGTACGCCAATGTGAAAGCGCGACCCCAGTTTTTCGTTCCATACGAGCGACGAGACAGTCGTCAGACCCTCGGTGGTACACCACTGACAAAGGGAAACCTCACTGGAATGAATCATGATGACCTTTCTCGGCCAATACCGGCATCGAACCCGCGACCTCCAGTGTTAGCGAGCTAGCGTCTTACTCACTTAACCAACGTGACTCCCCACTTTGTACATGTGTAAGTACCACAAACAAGAACCCACTTTCAACAGCGATAATCTAATACTCATTCACGTATTGATCAGTGTTCGAGACCAACGATAATCAAAGGAATAAACATTTAACTTTGAAAAGAAGGTTTTGATACAGTTATAATGTTATATAGAATATTGAATCAACCCTAACATATTCATCTAATCAATATATTCTCTAATTGTATTCCTGGCGTGGTTGTCGATTTTCAATTTCACATTTAAAAAACTCTGTGTTGTTTAAAATCTGCGTGCCTTTTGAAATAAAATGTGTCCTTGTTGCTCTCTTCCAAATCTTTGACTTCTAAACAATTAAGTGCGTTGCCAGGAACGTGAGTGTTTGTTCTGCATCTGCATGTTTTAGAAAGAGACGACGTGTATGATATTGCATAGCATGCCCAGAATATATAATTTGGCATACAAATGTCAATTAGCATGTGAACGTTTGAAACATTATCTAGCTATGAGAACTCGTCAAACGTTAGCTAGCTATTAGGACTCTTAAAACGTTATCTAACTACAAGAGTTTTTAAAACGTTAACTGGCTGGCTATGAGAACACTTCAAGCGTTAGCTAGCTATGAGAACTCTCGAAACGTTAGCTAGCTATGGGAACTCTTCAAACGTTAGGTAGCTATGAGAACTCTTCAAACGTTAGCTGGCGATGCGAACACTTTAAACGTTAGCTAACTATGATAACTCTCCAAACGTTAGCTAGCTTTGAAAACTCTTCAAACGTTAACTAGCTATGGGAACTCTCCAAACATTAGCTGGCTATGGGAACACTTTAAACGTTAGCTAGCTATTAGAACTCTTCAAACGTTAGCTAGCTATGAGAACACTTCAAACGTTACCTGGCTATGAGAACACTTCAAACGTTAGCTAGCTATGAGAACTTGTCAAATCTTAAATATCTTCAAACATTAGCTAGCTATGTAGACTATTCAAACAAGCTAGATATTTGGATTAACTAGGTAAACTCTGAAACCGTTAGCATGTGTTTTTCCGTTAACGATTTTATTTTATTATGCCTAAATCTGTATGTTTCGTTCCGTTCTGTTAGACGTTACGATCTGCTAAAATTTCTGTTCTGTTAAGAAATATTAGACATGGCGAAGCCTTAAGCTATGAAAAACTGTAGAACGAGCCTATTTAACAGAGAGAATGTTAGTCTAGAAAAACATAACTACTGTTTGATCTGATCACAAATAGGATAATATCATTTAGGGTTCATTCCATTAGATTATCATTGTAAACAACACACACAGAAACGGTCGTACTTAGGAATTGTCGGGCTCTAGGCCAAACTCTTTTTGAATGTTTCCATTGGGGAAATTAATTCGCTTAACAAATCACCACTCTCGGGTATCTGGGCTACACATCTATTTCCGGTGTATGACGCTTGTTGTTTTTGTATCATCAGTTGTTCAGTATGATCGGTGGACATCAATTAAAAATAAACCAACAATGGAAAAAAGCCTTGGAGTAGAAAGACGTAGGAATTTGTTGTCGTTTCGATCACAGAGAAAGAACAACATGGTATACATCGCACCGCACTATTGCCGTTTGATCACCGAGGACGAGCAAAGTTCACAGCGTACGAAACCTAAATAGTAGTGTGTGTATGACGTTAAAAATGGAATCACAGCAACCTAAAGCGGCGTTCCCAACCTCATCGTATCCAGCCTTTACCGGACCAAGGGTCCTACTTAAATTCTAATGTTTTGTTTAAATTCTATTCCGTGAATTGGCTGGGTTACTTGTTTTGATTCCCAATTTCCGAATAAAATCATTTGTACCCAGTTCTCCATGTGGGTATTAGACTGGAAGGGGGTAATAGAAAGATTGGGGACTCCGTGGTTTTAACCTTATCTATGTCCAGCAAGTGGCACCAAATGTTACGCCCGACATCAAGCCACTAAAAAGAATGATATACCATTGGATTATTAAAGTACCGGCGATTTTAAAATGAAAATGAAATGAAATGGGGTTTAACGTCCCACTGTTCTGTCCGGACTAAGCTAATGAAGACTGGCATACGTCATAAAGTGCCTGGGCAGCGGCACTATGGCTTACTCTTACATCAAATTCCAAATGTCAATGATACACCGGACCTTTGTTTTTCGTGACATCCGATCGACTAGACAGCCAACCTTTCATTCTGCACCTCTGAAAAGGGGAAACCACGTCGGAAAATCCCAACAATCTTTCTCGGCCAATGCAGGGATAAAACACACCCTAGCGGTTGTAAGATTGGCAGTACACATATAAAGCCGTATAACACCACGCCACAAAAGAGAGAGTGTGTCATTCCTTTATGTAATTGTACATATAAAGCCATACAACATGCTATAAGCGTAAACACAAACCTAAAATATTTCAATGGCCCTAAGATGGTGAAACCCTAATAAGTTGTTGTTAGTTTGTCTTGTACCTATTCTAAGCGGTGTAAAACACAGCTTTGTTTTATTATTAACAGCTCTTTGTATATATCCGCAAATATAATATCTATTGTTTCGTGTGTGTGATGCAATACGGAGGGCTTGACTAGGACAGTTGTCTATTTGTTCGGATGCGACGAAAATCCGAGGTCCTGTGTACACATTGGCATGTACGTAAAAGAACCTTTGGCAGTTGGAATTCGATATAAGAGTAGGATGTAGCGCCGCTGTCCGGGCAAAAATTTCCTCATAACACACTGTATGGTGTATGCCCGTCTTCATTATCCCAGTTCAGGAGCAGAGCAGTAGGACGTTAAACCCTATTTCATTCAATTTTTTTGTTGTATAAAATCTATTACTAGCATAATATAGGAATTCTGAATTCAAGTATACGACCTAGGGTTAGTCCACTATATTTTATCTATAAATTATTATAGACGCGAACGATGTTTTTTTGTTTTCAAAAGGACATACTCCAACTCCTCCAAATCTTATAATCCATTTTTCTATGTTTGAATAAGAAATACGTGGAGTGTTTTTGTACAGAATAAATTGACGATCTGTCTACAGTCCGTTCACCTCGTATCAATAAACTCTTGACACGTGATGGAATAATATCAATGGTCCCAACTATTCATTTTACCTTAGTACAAGATTGGGTACACATCTCAAGTAGCTGGTCGGTCATAGTACGTGGTGGTTAATGACCAGGAGTAGGTTCGACTGCCGAACTTGACAGTGGTACAGGGGTGCTATTGCTTACTCTTACATGGACTTCCAACTGCCAACGTCCCGTGCACACAATGTCGTGCACGTATAAGAACCCTTGAGAATTGAAACTAACAATAAGAGTAACCCGTAGTGCCGCTGCCCTTGTAAAATGTCCCTTATAGCACACTGCATTTGGTAGGCCCGTCTTCATTAGTCCATTAGAACAGTAATACGTTCAACCCCATTTCATTTTATTTAGGGATTCATCTTTCACGGTAATATAGTTTGTTAGTTTTTGAAAATAAAGACCAGAGCCTTTAAATCGAAGTGTGAGTTACACATTTAATTAACGTTTAGATTGAGAAATTAAAGATTACTGCCTCCAGACCAGAATTAAAGCCTCTGAAATAACATGCGTTATAAACGTGGGACTAGAATACAAAACAAAATGGCGGATGCGCTGTATTAGATTTATTAATGCAAGGCTATTTTCGTGCAACAATTTACAATAAAAAAAAATGGAAAATGAAGAAAAAAAATTTAGCATGGCGTATGATCAACTACTAACCGGTAAAATAAACATACAACTGTTAACTTCAATCAAGCTCAAAACTACAGCATTACAATTACATAATTAATATATATCTTGGTGTCGCTTTCTTTGAAGTTTATTTAAGCATTGTCGTGTGCCGTGTCATGGCGGTGTATTTGATGTATAAATATTACGTTAGGTATTGTTTTAATCCACTTTATAAATCAATGGCGGGTGTCAACGTAAACAGCGTTAACCTCTGATATTAATAAAGGACGCGGATCCAGCCAAACAGCTCTACAGTATCAAGGTCTATTTTATTTTCACACTTTTAACGTATGATATAATTGATGGACGTGGATTCATCAAGGTTTATTTTATTTTTTATAATTTCAACTATCATATTATTAAAGGACGTGGATTCGTCCAACTATCTTCACAAATCAAGGGTTTTCACTTTCAAGCTTCAACTGGTGATATTATTATAGGACAAGGATCTATCCAACTATCTAACTTACTTTAACTGGTGATATTATTATAGGACAAGTATCCACCCATCTATCTTGACGGTATCTGACTCCTTTCTTTTCATTTCAATATTAACTGATAATATTATTAAAGAACGTAGATCCACCCAATAACATTCACAATATCATTCTGTTCTTTGTTTTCAATTGATAAAACCCGTTCACTCTTTTTCAGGAGCATGGGCTGGTAACGGCGACAGAAAAGACGGAATGGTTGCTATAGTTCTTTTCTAAGTTATTTAATGGTATACACGACTTAGTAGTCAGGACGACAACTTACCAGAACGCTGTCGTTGTGTATTTTACCAGTTCTTTCACATATGTAATAACGACTGGCACCAATATTGTCCTTTAAGGGAGAATAGCAGATTGGATTGATGTCAAAAAAATTGTTGAATTGTATTTATCAGAAATGTTGTTTCAGTTTTTGGTCGATTTTAGTTTATTTCAAAAGAGTACGAGAAAATATGTCGCTATATAATTAAAGTGGCTAAACCGGTTTTGTATCTAGGTCAAAAAAACATTGAATGTAATTGATCCTATACGACATTTAATGAGTGTTGGGACAAGTTCTATGTGATTGGGGGGACATGCTGTATAATAAGTGGTGGCACAAGCTTTGTACAATTAGTGGAGGAAAAGCTCTATACAATTAGTGATGGGACAAGCTTTGTACAATTACTGATGGGTAAAGCTCTATACAATTAGTGATGGGACAAGCTTTGTACAATTAGTGATGGGACAAGCTCTATACAATTAGTGATGGGACAAGCTCTGTACGATAAGAAATGGGACAAGCTCTGTACAATTCATGATAGGACAAGCTCTGAACAATTCCTGATATGCCACGCCTTATACAATTAGTGATGGGACACGATTAGCGACGGGACAAGCTCTATGATTAGTGATGGGACAATCTCTATACGATTATAGTGATGGTACAAGCTCCGTACGATAAGTGATGGGACAAGCTCTGTGCGATTTGTGATGAGACATACTCTATAAAATTAGTGAAGGGACAAGCTCTTTAGTGATGGGATATGCTCTGTAAGATTAGCGAGGGGACAAGCTCTGTACAATTATTGATGGGAAAAATGATAGTGATAGGTGAATCTCTATACGATTATGGGGTTGGGATGGCCTAGTGGACTAGAGTGCCGCGCTTCGACCTCTAGCTGGCCGGTCACCTCTGGCTTGCGGCTGTGGTTTCGATCCCTGGTGTGAGCGTATGTGGCATGGAGATAGGGGCGCCTTCTCAACCTCGTGGGTTTCCTCCGGGCACTCCGGTTTCCTCCCACTGCTAAAGACCCCTACGCGCAAGCGAATTATTGAAATAAAATTAAACCATATGTTAGTCCCGAAATGACCTAGTTTGTGTTGAGTGGACGTTAAACCCAATTTCTCTCTCTCTCTCTCTCTATACGATTATTCGGCACGTGACAGGCTCTATCCGGTTACGATTAGTCATGGGAAGTATTCGCTTAGTTACATTGATTCGTGAGAAGAAGCGGAAGTCGATTTGCTTACTGATTTTAGTTAAATATCTGCCCTATTGTGCCGAACAGTGGGAGGAAACCGGAGTGCCCGAGGAAACCTACGAGGTTGAGAAGGCGCCCCTATCTCCATGCCACATACGCTCACACCAGGGCTCGAAACCACATCCGCAAGCCAGATGTGACCGGCCAGCTAGAGGTCGAAGCGCGGCACTCTAGACTACTAGGTCACCCCCCAGTGGGTTAGGAGAGAGAGATGGGGTTTAACATCCACTCGACACAAACTAGGTCATTTCGAGACTAACATATGGTTTAATTTTATTTCAATAATTCGCTTGCGCGTAGGGGTCTTTATCAGTGGGAGGAAACCGGGGTGCCCGGAGGAAACCCACGAGGTTGAGAAGGCGCCTCTATCTCCGTGCCAAATACGCTCACACCAGGGCTCGAAACCATAGCCGCAAGCCAGAGGTGACCGGTCAGCTAGAGGTCGAAGCGCGGCACTCTAGACCACTAGGCCATCCCAAACCCTCTAATACGTTAAACCGATTTTAATTCATTTATATCAACTTAGACCGATTGTCAACCCACCAAACAAACCAGGGTACAAAATCCATTTGTATATATCGACAAGTCTACTCGTCATGTAAAACTTGTTTTTGTTTTTTTTTTTAATTTTTAAAACCGAAAACAAACCTGGTTATGAATCAATATTTATAAGTTCACTATACACGTACACGTGACTATAAATACTATACAAATACACGTATTTCTATATTGAATATTGAAAAAAAAAAAACATGAATAAAATTATAAACATGTCAAGCTTTTTTTAAATTTTAATATTAATCCCCTCAAAGTCAGAGTTGATGTCATTTCAAAATAGAGACGTCAAACTTTTGTAATCTATTAATTGATGTTAGGGGTGTGTATCAATGCATCATTGTCCTTTAATCTAACCGCCAATATTATGAACACCTGATGAAAAAAAACCTACGACATTGGGTAAATGAAATCAGATTAGATCTATCATTAAACGTGTTATCAACGCATGCGTGTAACTGTTTGCTTTATGCGCAAGTAAAGGTGTCCGATCTCTTTGATAAACTGATATATATTTTTTTAAAAAATCACTATTTAAAGATCCAATCTAATTAAAGTACAGATCTATATTTCGTTTCGTTTTTTATACTTTCGATGTCCTATACTACATGACGATCTGTCGAGTTATAGTGAGAGTTCCCTATGACGTCATACATTAATTAATCATTCGGCTTTGACATGTCTAGTGGTTTACCCACAGTTCCGTGCACTAAGAACGCCTATAATGTAACAACTCTTCCAGATCCTAGTGTAGTAAAGACAAATAAAACTTTTCAATTACAAAAAACGAAACGAAATAGGATCTGTGTTTTAATCAGATTGCTAAAGATCGTAAATGTGTAAATACATTTATACTATAGGGATGAATATAGATATGTTTTCCATTTCGCAACCCCTATTGCCAAAGCAATCTATCTTCGAAAAACACAATATATTAAAATTAGAAATATCCGACCTGAATTAGTATTATTTACTGTTATCGCAAACTAACAGAGACACCGGCCCTTTAAGTATTCTATGTTTCTTTGATGTAACCGCCAGTGGATTGGGCTATAGTATTTGATTGAGGTTTTTCACCAATAGGTTATAATTTAACAAACTCCCTGACTAGCCCCAGGCTGTAAAATAACGGTATTGCGTTACATCCATGTCATTCATACAAATTGTCCAATAAAGAAACATAACGTTGACGCAAGTCAAAAAGAAAGATGGCAAAATTCGATAAAATAAAATTGCATTGTTATCCCTTCAATTATACCACAGTTAAAAAACCTTGAGTTTTGATCCGAGATACGATTTGTACCGAAGAGATGATATTTAGAAGATCTTGTTATACATGTTGTTAAATGTTGTATAGGTTTGACTACTCAAGCAGAGAGAGGGAGTAAGCGAGGGAGAGAGAGAGAGAGAGAGGGAGAGAGAGAGAGAGGAAGTTTAACATCCACTCAACACAAACTAGGTAATTTCCGGACTAACATATGGTTCAATTTTATTTCAATAATTCGCTAGCAGCGGACTTTAATAGTTGGAGGGAAGTGAAAGACCTAGAGAAAACCCACGTGTTTGGACGGTGGATGGATGATCGAAGAGAGATCGAGAGAGAGAGAGAGAGAGAGAGGGAGGGGTGTAGGTATCCATTTTTGTTCACAATAACATGTACGCCAACAAAACTCAGATACCATATGTGGGAATCAGTGACGAGTGTTGGGAAATGGGGAAATTACTCCCACTCGTATGTCGTTCACTTAAACCCCCCTTGATTGAAAGGAGGAGTCTAATACAATAAGGTGAACCAGTGTCATGTCAGATAATCTGCCACGAATTTTAGTTTGTGCATATTTTTAGACCGGAAAACTACAATTGACATATGAAAAGGATACAATAATAAAAATGAAAAATTTGTTTCGAAAATCTGCTTAATGTGGATATATTTGCTAACAAACATCATATCTTATTTACAAACAATGGCACTTGCCCACCTGATTGCACTAGCATCTTCAGTTGTAATTCGATGGAGAGAGAGAGAGAGATGGAGAGAGATAATCATATCTTATTTACAAACAATGGCACTTGCCCACCTGATTGCACTAGCATCTTCAGTTGTAATTCGATGGAGAGAGAAAGAGATGGAGAGAGATAGAGAGACACAAAGATATAGCGAGAGATAATGAGAGCGAAGGACTAACACAGTTATCTTCAGTTGTAATTCGATGTATAGTAGAGGAATAGGTTTTATATTTTACCAGAGAGGGTGAGAGAGAGAGGGGGGGTGGGTGGGTGGAGTTGCGATGGGATGACTAACATGTTGCCCATCTTTATTTCTGTAGCTATGATAGGAAGTGTTACCCAATTTCCCAAGGTTCTCTCTTCATGTTAACCATATCAACACGACCTTTTTAAACCTCGTCTCACCTATATCAATCACAATTAACCTTTTAACAATAATAATAGATAACCAACCAATACTCGCTAATTACTATCATACTATACGTTTATATATATACTAAAATAGAAAGGTCACGCCTCGTCCCAGCCTGGCTCAGAAATTTTCAACCGGTTTATTGCTGCTGGTCTGCGATATAGGAAAGGGAAGAAAAAAATTGGGCTGCATTTACTATGTGAGTAGGGAAGACGGTTTAGTATGCGAGAGAGAGAGAAAGAGAGAGAGAGAGAAATGGGTTTAACGTCCACTCAACACAAACTAGGTCATTTCGGGACTAACATATTGTTTAATTTTATTTCATCAATAGTTCGCTTGCGTGTAGGGGTCTTTAGCGGGGGGGGGGGTGCGGAGTAACCGGAGGAAACCCAGGAGGCTGGACAGGCAACCGAACTCCTTGCCACCCACGTACAACCGGGATTCGAAACCACGCCAGTTGACTCAATGGCAGGCCGTATGATACAGCGCGCACACGCTAACCATTCGGCCACCCATCGCCTGGTTTAGTACGTGGGTAGTAAAGACCACGCGATTTAGTATACCTGTTGGTAATAAAGATTACATGATGCAATATGCACGTGGGTAATAAAGATGGTCGTAAACCTTACACTCTAGTAATGCAAAGACATACAAATAAAATGGGGGGGGGGTCCATATTAAGGGTTGAGGGCGATCGTTTGATCGTTCGTCGAGTTAAACGCCCGCTTCCGCAGAATGTGATATCGTAGACTAAACGTGACGAGCGACAGTTGGTGTGTCTTTCTTTGGTGGATTCTGGAAAACGAATTTCAGTCTCGATAATGGGGAGGAAGACGGGATCTGTTCCCAAACCGTGACAGTGGAGCACCGAATGAAGCATCGACCACAATGTATGGGCGCGTTTTGGGTAGTAGTGGGTAAACCGTCCCGTCATAATGGGAAGGGGGAGAATCTGTTATTTGGTAGTAGTGGGTAAATCGTCCCGTAGTAATGGGAAGGAGGAAGAATCTGTTATTGGGTAGTAGTGGGTAAATCGTCCCGTCATAATAGGGAGGAGGAAGAATCTGTTATTGGGTAGTAGTGGGTAAATCGTCCCGTCATAATAGGGAGGAGGAAGAATCTGTTATTGGGTAGTAGTGGGTAAATCGTCCCGTCATAATGGGAAGTTGGGAGAATCTGTTATTGGGTAGTAGTGGGTAAATCGTCCCGTCATAATAGGAAGGAGGAAGAATCTGTTATTGGGTAGTATAGTGGGTAAATCGCCCCGTCATAATGGGAAGGAGGACGAATCTGTTATTGGGTAGTATAGTGGGTAAATCGTCCCGTAGTAATGGGAAGGAGGAAGAATCTGTTATTGGGTAGTAGTGGGTAAATCGTCCCGTCATAATAGGGAGGAGGATGAATCTGTTATTGGGTAGTAGTGGGTAAACCGTCCCGTCATAATGGGAAGGGGGAGAATCTGTTATTGGGTAGTAGTGGGTAAATCGTCCCGTCATAATAGGAAGGAGGAAGAATCTGTTATAGGGTAGTATAGTGGGTAAATCGTCCCATCATAATGGGAAGGAGGACGAATCTGTTACCAGTCTGTGACAAATAGATATGAAAAAGAAATGAAATGAAATGGCGTTTAACGTTCTACTGTTCTGATCCTAAACTGGGCTAATGAAGACGGGCATACCCCATACATCGTGCTACGAGGGTCATTTTGCCCGGACAGCAGTACTACGGTGATAAATAGAGCACCGAAGCATCGATGACACTCACATAAATATTACCCTTTTTTTATAACAGCTGCCGGAGTTTTCTTGTTTCTGTATTCAATAATATACAATTATTGTGTGTTGAGCGACGTTTCGACTAGATGATTCATTATTAAGCTCCGTTATAAACAGTAATTGCATTTCCTAGAATTGTGTTATATGTCGATTGTCTCTGTCCTGTTTATTACCAGATGCGTTTCGTGTCCAATAAGATGATTACTATGACAAGGTGATTCACCTTAAAGCGTACTTAATGCAATATCTGTCAGCTTTTTCTTTATGTACTTAAAAAGCCGAATTATTTGTGAGGCATATCGGTCAATTATTAAAGTGGCAATGAATCGATGGGGTTTAACGTCCCAACTCTTCAGGGGGGTTGGGATGGCCTAGTGGTCTAGAGTGCCGTGCTTCGACCTCTAGCTGGCCGGTCACTTCTGGCTTGCGGCTGTGGTTTCGATCCCTGGTGTGAGCGTATGTCGCATGGAGATAGGGGCGCCTTCTCAACCTCGTGGGTTTCCTCCGGGCTCTCCGGTTTCCTCCCACTGCTAAAGAACCCTACGCGCAAGCGAATTATTGAAATAAAATTAAACCATATGTTAGTCCCGAAATGACCTAGTTTGTGTTGAGTGGACGTTATACCCCATTTCTCTCTCCCTCCCAACTCTTCAGCACCGATTCCACTAGTGAAGACGTATATAATTCATGCAGTGTGCTATAGTGGCATTTTGTTCCAGACCGCGGCACGACGACCTACATTTATTTCGATTTCTAACTGCCAAGTGCTCTTTTACGTGCAGGCTAACGTGTACAGACGACCTCGTGTTTTGTTCACATGCAAACGACTGTGCACATTAGAATAATCTTTTATGATTAATCACTCTTTAATTATACATAATTATGCATATTGATTTATAATTACTAACAGTTTGGATTCTCGTACTTGTAATATTCCCCGATAATGTCCACTGTCTATCTCTCCATATTTCAATCCAACTATAAACTATGTTAACCTATTTCGGTCTTTTCGCAAGTTCAACTTCCTCCGGTACATTTGCTGATTCCAGGTGGTCCTTGTCAATAGTGTGGGACGTTTAAAAACACACTGTATTTCCTGTTTATTTGTCAGTATTGATTCCCCACAGAATATTATTTCGATTTCATTGAATTGTATAAGTTGATTTGTTTTTGAAAATGATTATCCGTTTTTGTGGACAATTATACTGACATAGATTGAGTCGTTGTTGACATATCAACGATTGCGTGTTTCACTGTCGATATAGTAAGCTGAAACTTGTAAACAAGCCGACTTCCGCTTACTATTTTGAACTGTTGTTAACCGATCACGTGTGTAAATGAGCCGTCATGTATAAACCCAAACGCGACCCTTAATTCTGTCACCATAAAAGATGTTTAACCCCTTTAACTTATCTTGGTTTAATCGTTGCTCGAAACAAATCCCCACCAAGATTAACATGGAATCAATTTGGATTATAGCCGCGTGGCTTTGACATCTGCCAGGCAACATCTACCAATATTCTGCACATTTCTGCTGTAGCACAAATAATTTTAGCTATTGAAAATGAAAAGAGAAGATAGTAATCTTGCTAATGAATTGATCTATTCTATCTATCTTCAGAATAGTAGCATTATTCTTGATTTGGATCTCGACCCCATATAAACGACTCATCAGTCCATCAGTACAAATAGATTAAACGTGTATTCTAATAAGTGAGAAAGAGAAGAATGTAATTGAGTCAATGACAGACCTCGTGATGCAGTCCCCAACGTGTTGTTCATTCGGCCACCCAACCCCCCATTCTAGTAAGTAAGCACAGGGATGAATGAATGAACAGGGATTCAAGGTCCTACTTTTCTGCTCCACGAAGACTAGAGTGTACGTCATCAATTGAGCTTCGAGGGGAAGTATTCCAGACAGAAATTGAGGTCCAGCTGTCAAAGTGTCTTTAACGTACGCGGCAATGTGTACAAGGGACCTCAGAAAAACTAGACGCTGTAAATTGCCAGTGCAAAGAGATTAGATGCCTATTTTAGAAATATAATCACAGGCGTGTATGTGCTAGCTATAGATATACCATACAACCTTGACAATGGCAACTATAGCCAATTAAAGCCACAGTGTTACTAGGTAAATATGTATAAATATACTATAATGTCCATCTTTATACAATGACATTATTTATGAATAGACCCAGGACAGGCGAAAAGTACTTTAATAAAATGTTAAAATGTTATTAAACCAGTGTTGAAATCAGTTTATCATTTACCGTGAAGCAAAATAGTACAGCTTTGCGGTTGTACTAATAATTTTGGATATATATGTCGATGCCATAGTTCTGGAAGGTTGTAAGTGCCATTTATGACCCAAATAGCTTTTTTTGCATAGGATCAGTAATCACATTTAGAGGCTTTTCTATGCAAAATGTCAGGCCTGTAAGATCGTAGCTTTCATAAAAACATTGCTATTAAAATGTTGATATCCTTATTGCGTTATTAAGATTGGAATAGGTTTTCCTCTCATATCTCAAAAACTAAATCCGACAATTTTTGACACTTGTGACCTTTCAGAACTATGACATCGGTGTATTTATATACATCCACACTTATTAGTATATATAATATGGATAAGATCTACTATAATAAAGATGATGCCTATAGTATTAGTACACAGAGAGTATACATGATTTATTTAGTCATATTATATTATACATCAATTATTCATTATCATATCTATATCTAGATATCTGCCGATGGTAACTTTATTACTATGAGTTCTTTAAGACAAGCAATATCTCCACGGGATGACTACAGTGTTAAATTCATGAAATTTCATCTATATTTCCGGTATCCCCTTGTCAGGAATGCAGGACGGGAGGCCTGACAAGCTCAGCTGTCCAGTAGTTAGGGTGGTACAAAAACCGAAATCCTGCATGCACATAGTCGTATACGTACGTAAAACATCTCCTGGTAGCTGAAATTCGATATTTGAGTGGGCCGCAGCGCCTCTGCTCGGCCAAAATTCCCCTCATAGCACGTTGTATATGACCCAGTCTGGAGCAGAACAGTAGGTCGTTAACCGCCATTTTATTTCATTTTCTTTGCCTATATAACTATATAACATTTTCTAATCATTTCTATGATCTTTCTTTATTACTTTTGGTGTTTGCGTGAAATACAACCATTTGGGACCTTTCGCATCGATACGAAAACGAACACCAAAACGAACATATGTGTTCGTTTACGTTTTCGTATTCGTATCCTCAAACACAAGGTTTCGCAATCCGACGTACGATAATAGCTAGATGGCTTTAATTTCCACACCATGAACTTCTCTGTCCAGTCGTGTAGGTAAAGTTTTCAATTGATATTTTTGGTAAATGTACAACAAATCAAGCATAATATTGTATTTGGGCACATTCTACAAACTCTACACAATCAACAATATACACAACCTCTCGATAATTTGTGG
The DNA here is from genome assembly GCA_036850965.1 of Patella caerulea. Lineage (NCBI taxonomy): Eukaryota > Metazoa > Mollusca > Gastropoda > Patellidae > Patella > Patella caerulea. The sequence continues at coordinate 56,589,344 of JAZGQO010000006.1, read as the reverse complement.
AAAATCCAATATATGAGACAAAACACATTTTCGTTTGCAGACGTACGTGAATCCAGCTCCACACGCGTAACGTTTTTCACTGGCCGAACACTCATTACGGATTGACGTCACAAGTACTCACGAATCGATTACGTGTTCGTTTACGTATTCGTTTTCGTGCCGATGCGAAAGGTCCTTAATATTGACCATCCGTCGAAATGAAATATGGTTTTACGTGTTTTTGATCTGTACCGATCGGGCTAAAGAAGATGCACAACCGCCATTCTGTGAGCTATGAGCGATATTTTACCTGGACAGACGCACTTTAGTCGAAATTTAGTTCGAATTCCATCTGCCAAGGGTTCTTTTACGTGCAACCCAATGTGTACACAGAACCGTAGTTTTTCGTCCCATCCTAGTGACTAGAAACTGCCCTTTCCAAAACCTTGTCTTGTACCACTAACTGAGCGAGGTGATTACGCCCAAAAATACCTCAAATCTTTGTCGGTCAACATCGGGGAGAAACTGAGATCCCCTGGCTAAAGAACCAGTGTCTCACTCAATGACCCACCGCGGCATCCCTGGCCACTCCTTGTGGAAAACGAAATTTGTATGAGCATTTATTGGTTACACCACAGTTTATCGTGTTGCTTTTAGTATTTAACATCCGCTTCCACTGATGGTGATATCGCAGATATTTTCTTAGTACACGAAACCGGAGTACCCGGAGTAAATGCACGAGGTCAAGCCACATATGCACACACTAGTAATTGAAATCACGACTGCAACACAGAAATGACCAGCCAGCTCGAGTTCTGATCGCGACACGCTTGACCACGAGGCTATCCCAACTCGACATTTTAATTCATTGTTGTAGTTCGGTAAATGAGAATAGAGATATAATTAGGAGTACGAATGATTAGCTCGTGCGCGCTATATCATAAGGTCTGTCATTGAGTCTGTGATTTCGATACCCCGGTTGTACGTGACAAGAAGTTCAACTTCTCGGGTACTTCGGTTTCCTTCCATTTTCTCTCTACCCGCAAGCGAATTATTGAAATGAAATTAAACCACGTGTTAGTCCCGAAATTACCTACGTTGTGTCATGTGGACGTTTAACCCTTTCTCTCTCTCTCTCTCTCTCTCTCTCTCTCAAACAAATACCGTGAGGTTGTGTGTATCAGGTATATTGCATACCAGCTTCCAGAAAGGTGCTATCGCAGATATAGTCGCTAGTGTACCAATAAATAGTAATTTGAGTCTGAAAACATCGGTCAGTCGAAAAAAGACTCTGTTGGGACATTTTAAAGAAAACTGAATCCAATATGAGATGGTGAAAATCTAGTTAAGAGCTAATGTGTTATATAAGCAACGCCTTATAACGATAAGAGTCTATACATTATATTGTATGTAATGAAGACTAACTTCATTTGCTACTAGACATAACAAATTGATCTGTTATGCGTTGAAACTGCCTCAAGTCTGATTGTCTTCTAGTTGGTTAATTACCGATAGTTCTTTATCACGAATAGATTTACAGACTTACCGCTCCCTTGATCATAGACAGTCATACAGGCCATTATAACGGCTTTACAATTGTCACAATAATTTGTTAACAAAATCAGACATTTTCTACTTTCATTTTTTTTTTATATTCTTTTAGAGAGATTTATTACAATTGATTCTCCCTTGACCGAGGTTGATGTGACGTTAATAATTGACCATGTTAACCTGGTCGAGACCGGTTTCTAGGTGGAAAACGTATTAGGAAGATATTGGTATGTGTTATATGAATATAAATGTTATTGTTACATGGTAAAGACATGACGAATGGATAGAGATAATATCTAAGTCTAATCTAATGAGCTAACAGACAGGACAAGGAAATCACTTTACTTTCAACAACGGCAACTCATACAAATCTTATTTACGTCTGGATGATTCGCTGTTAGATTGTTTTATGCTTGATTGCCCAGGCTTTACGTCTAGACAACTTGTGTGTTTAATAAGCCGATCTAATAATCAATCAATCAATTTATTAATATATCCCTGGATGTTAGAATCACACATACTTCTCAGAAAATCATATAGACAATGATATCCAGATGACTTCGTCGACTGTCAATGGATGGGCACGTCACGGGGAGACGATCAATTTATATTAGTCGCCAGCTTATTTCATTTACAGAAGATATAGCGGTAGTTTGCGTGTCCAATCCCGCTGTTCACCGAGAAAAGTTCATCGACATTTTGGACGTTAAACCCTGTTAGATTGCATTCCCTTTATCTGCCACGCTTACTTCCGATTTAAACTTTTCGAACCCAGTTTCTGTCTTGTACTACATAACAAAAGTTCGTCCTTACAATTTGGACACCTGGCTACATTTTTTGTTTACCAGGGTGACAGTTTTCTGACAACCATGCAAATTATCACGCCCAAGATGCCTTATTTGTTAAAAAAAAAACGAAACACCGACTATATGCCGAAGTTTGTCAACGAGTTGAGCAAGGACCATGTTCTAGAAACGCATGTAAAGTGTGTTTACGTGTGGAACCATTTTTCCGCGATTCGTGTGATACAAATGGATGGGAATGACAATCACTGTTAACAAAAGCTTTTAATGTTATGAAACGTATAAAAATCCATAAAGATGCATTATGTTAGATTTAAATAAAGCCCAGGGGCCTATTTCACGAAATTTTAACTAAGATAAGATCCCAATTTTAGTAATTTGATTGGATAATATTAGATTGATTTTAGTGCTTAGCCAATCAGATAAGATCCCAATTTTAGTAATTTGATTGGATAATATTAGATTGATTTTAGTGCTTAGCCAATCAAAATTGAAGTATCTACTAAAATTGGATTGTATCTTAAGTTAAAATTTCGTGAAACAGGGCCCAGGACTCGCGTTCACAAAGCATTCTCAGACTTAAGTCAAGAATTTACTCAAAATTGTTAGCCTTATTGTAGCTAAAATATAGCCCCTTATAAATCAATTATTTGTTGTTTTAATGTATCAAATACATCAATAAGAGACTATATGCAAAGTTTTGTGTTTCTGGATCAAAGATCTTATCAACAGTGATTCAAAGTTGAGTAAATTCCAAACTAAAGTCTGAGAATGCTTTGTGAACTCGGGATCGGGGTGGGTTTCCCCCGGGCACTCCGGTTTCCTCCCACTGCTAAAGACCCCTACGCGCAAGCGAATTATTGAAATAAAATTAAACCATATGTAAGTCCCGAAATGACCTAGTTGTGTCGAGTGGACGTTAAACCCCATTTTTTTTCTCTCTCTCTCTCTCACATGTAAATTATGACTACCTCAGTTCCTGCATATTGTAGTGGCAACGATTTAGAAAACCCCCTCATCAAATATCTGGAATGGAAATTAAACAATTGAGTGCGAAACATTTTGCTCACGAATAATAAGAATATTTCACGCAAACCCTTCATCAGAAAAAATGTCTGGTGTATAAATAATTTAACAGTAATTTTCTGCTCGTTCCATTGTAACAATCTTTTTCTTATGTTTTTTATGGCCTTAAACTCTTATTCTAACTTGTGTTCTGACATGATTACATTGACGATTATATCTTTCTTTGCATATGGGGGTAGGGGATGGATGGCCATATGGTTAGCATGCGCATGCTGTATCACACGGTCTGTCATTGAGTCAACAGGCGTAGTGTCGCCTGTCCAGCCCCGTGGGCTTTCTCCGGGTCCTCCGGTTCTGTCCGACTGCTAAAGACCTCTACGCGCAAGCGAATTTTTGAAGTAAAATTGAACCATGCGTTAGTCCTGAACTGACCCCTAGTTTGTGTCGAGTGGACGTTAAACCCCAGGGTGGGCATATGCCATACAATATACAATGGGAGAATGTAGCCCCGACAGTGGTACTACAGCCTGCTCTTCTTTCGAATTCCAACTGTTTCTCACCATACCCTCTGTCCTAAATCCGGTACACCACTGAGAAGATGAAAACCAAGGTAGAAAATCCCGAAAAACTATCTCGTCTAGCATCTGTATTGAGCCTGATTAGAGAACCAGCACCTTACATGATAATTATACCAAAACAGGGCCTGACCACGATAGCTGTCTAGTCATACGGATGGGACGAAAACCGAGGTCCTGTGTACACATTGGCGTGCACTGTCTTAAAATATGCCTTAACGATTGGAATTAGAAATGAGATATGGGAAGGCCATTGTGCCACCGTCCGGGAAAATTTTCCCTCATATATGACACTCATTTCGTATGTCCGTTTTCATTAGCCCTGTTCGGGCTAACTTAATCTAAAATATTAGTTTTAGGTCACGGACACAGTGCTCTATATAGTATGATTGTCGCGGTCAGAAAGACGTAATTAAGAGAAATGGTCTGGACAATACTCGAGGGAATATGGATCTCGAGGCAGATAAAACCAAGCAATGGACGAGTTTTCTTTAATGTAATCAAACTTGCTTGATCATTATACGGGGGTAATCTAGCGAAGAGTTTTAGCAACTCCATTGTCGAACTTGGCCTTTAATGTCGAATATTTCACGTAAATTCATCACACTTCATGCATGATTTATATACCCTTAACTGATGTGTTATATCAGAAATATCCAACATCTTAAAGATCTTAAATCCATTTTTTCCTACACACCATCTTGGCGATTTTCGAATAGGTTTACAATTTTACTTAATGTTTAGAGTTGACCTTGAAATGAAATAAATTCGTGTTTAACGCCCACATCTTTGTTGTAATTGTAATCTATAACCGGACTTAAATGGTGAGATGCCGGTATCGCATTTGAAGTATATTTCCCGCGATATAGATCAAATGATAATGTCTATTTTTAATCATTATGTAGTATTGGGATAGTATGTGGTGACATTGAGGTGGAACTGGGGTGGTATTGGGTAAATCGTCCCACCCCTACCCAAGGTAGAACAAAACATTTTGGATTTTTTCTGATAGAGTCGCATCACACGCACTCAAAACTGGTTGGCCAAATATAAATACATTTTTTTGAACTTTTGCAAGGATTAGGTTTATTGTAATAGATTTAATGGGATAAGAAATAGCCAGCATAACATTTACAGTATCAGTTTATGGAAGACCGGTAAAAGAAATTAAATGGTGGTTAGAGAGAGAGAGAGCTATGGGGTTTAACGTCCACTCGACACAAACTACGTCATTTCAGTACTAACATATGGTTTAATTTTATTTCAATAATTCGCTTGCGCGTACGGGTCTTTAGCAGTGGGAGGAAACCGGAATGTCCGGAGGAAACCCATACGGTTGCGCAGGCGCCCCTATCTCCATTGCACATAGCTCACACCAGGAATCGAAACCACAGCCACAAGCCATGGGTTGGCTGGTCAGCTAGAGGTCGAAGCGCGGCACTCTAGACCACTAGGCCATCCCAACCCCCCGAATGGGGTTTAACGTCCTACTGTTCTCCTACTGTAAACTGGGCTAACGAAGACGGGCGTACGCCATACAGGTGTGCTATGAGGGAAATGCTGCCTGGCCGGCGGCACTACAGCCTACTCTCATATCAAATTCCAACTGCCAGAGGATCTTTTACGAGCACGCCACTGTGTACACGGGACCTTGGTTTTGCGTCTCATTCGAACGTTTAGACAGCTGTCCTTGTCGGGCCCTCCGTCCTGCATCACTGACGAGCGGAACCCACGCCAGAAAATCTGGATGAACTTTCTCGGACAATGCAGGGATCGAACACCCGACCCCCAGAGACCAGTAAATAAAGCCTCAATGAAGATCGCGGCCTGACACGTTAATGGCTTGTTCTTCTCGGAGTAGGGTTTCAGTCGTGGGAGAGTGTTCGTCCACATATGCGTATCTTCGGATTTGAATTCCCTTGAATTAAGGTTCCCTTAAGAACAGCAAATAAGTAATTTATTAACAACTCTTTATAAAATCAGAATCTATTTTAATAACGGATATATTTGTGTTTAAAATTTTGTTGACGAGGAAGGAAGGGCGGAAAAAAGGAAACGAGGTCTAAATCAGATCGAGTGAGATTAGTATCCGGTTTTAAGCGAATTACGTGACGTCTAAATCTGTCATTCTCGACTTCAAATTAGATATTCATTCACATTTTAAAACATCGAATGGGCAGAATTTAAATGAATTTGCCGCAAACCCACCCCAGCCCCCTCGATTAGAAAAAATGCGATACAATGGATAATGAAAATAATAAACGACTCTAATTATGATTCATTTTATGTAGAATTAACATAATATATTATGCATATTATGTCGATTTTGTTTGAAATGACAAGAGAGAGAAACGGGGGTTTAACGTTCACTCGACACAAAGTACGTTATTTTGGGACTAACATGTTTTTTAAAATTTTATTTTAATAATTTGCTTGCGCTTCAGAGTCTTTAGCAGTGGGAGGAAACCGAAGAACCCGGAGAAAAACCCTGGGAGGTTGGACAGATAAGCCTACTCCTTGTCACGCTAGATCATTGAACAACTTTGGTAAGAACCTATAGCCATCATTCCATACCTTGCGTCGCTGTTACCATGCTACTGAAAAATAGAACATGGTAACATGGTTAATACATTGAAAACAAAGAACAACTTGATACTGTGAATTTTATCGGATGGATATAGGTCATTTAATAATATTATGAGTTAAAATTGAAAAGAAATGACCCACGAGGTTGGACAGCCGACCCTACTCCATGTCACGTACAATCGGGGATTCGAAACCACGCCTGTTGACACAATGACAGGTTTTATGACACAGCACCCACCCCTTATATCGCGTTTTCTTGTGGACGTACCCTGGAAGAATTACCCGAGAATGCACAGCGTCAACTACAATCATCAAAATCCTCGACACTGAAATAAAGTAAAAGGTCGATGAATGGTAACAATGATTTCACAAATTATTAGTAATCGTATGCCTATTTTTTATTGACGATCTCGGTCAGAAAAAAAACCCAAACAGATCTATATATTAGAATTGCTGAATATATTTGGTTCGATTTTTTAACTAGCGAAACCTGTCACCTAAGCACATGTTCAATATATTGAATCCTAGTCTGTACGTACGTACTATAAATATATAAAATTGGGTGGGGTTTGCTCTCCTACTTGTCTGCTCCATCAGGGCTAACAGAGAGAGAGACAGGGAGAGAGAGAGAGAGAGAGAGAGGTGTAAAAACAAACTTTCCCATACACACTCATGAATGAATTATCTTCTAAAAATAGGAACAGTATTCGAGACTAACTAGCAACGAGCCATTATAAGATCGTGACGACATCGCTGCTATTTTGGAATTGTGGCGTCATAAAGCCCGGTCCGAAGAACACCAATAAAACCCTGGGTCCTATTTTGAAGACCGTCTCTCCGTGAACAAGATGTAGAACAAGACGAATATTGCCACCCATGTCTACACGTAATTCAAAGAGCAAATACCGTCCATCATATTCCCGCATAGCTGCAATTATGCGTACTCTGTATCGTAGATTTGCTAAGGGTTCGCGGTACATTTGGTAAACGAACACCAGATTGTAAAATTTTTCTTCGTGAATATCGGGATAGGTTTTTAGTACTTCTGGGGAGCACTAGATCAGAGACGGTCTAGCACCATGACGTCATATGTAAATTGTCGGTTAGGGTTAGCCTGCAGATTTCGTCAAGGTCTGGAGATGTATATCCAAACCCGCGTATGACGTCTTCGATCTAGCGTTCGCCGCACACACTAACCAAATAGTGGCTCTCTCGCTTGTTAAATGCGTATACGAGAAATAAAAATATGTAGTGTGACTACTGAATGATACGAAACAACGAGATATCACCAGCTGCTGTAAGAATTGCCCACGAGATTATCGTTTAAAGGGACAATGACACTCTTGCTGGCTTGGTAGCTCCAGAAAATAAATAATACCCTTATTTTAAGTACTAGATGTTTTAGTGTCCTACCTGTTGTGTAAATTATCCATTACAACCTACATATTTTTCAGTTACAACAAGAGTGTTATTGGGGCTTTAAGCGTTGAAACTATCGCTCCTATAATGTGACAATGTCCATTATACAGTAGTTGTTAAAACACTATATTGTAGAAATTAGGTCATTTCGGGACTAACTTATGATTCAATTTTATCGCAACAATTGGATTGCGCGTAGGGTTATTTAGCAGTGGGGGGAAACCGGGAGACCCAGAGAAAACCCACGAGGTTAAACAGGCATGATAGTCATTTCGTCCTTGTGTTTAGGATGTATATGTATACGTACAATATCAAATAATATGATATGGATAAATCAGCAGTATTACCGTGTGTTAGCTATGATATCAATCAATAAGTAAAACATGTAAAAAATAAATCATAGAAATAAATAAACGATTGCCGTTGTTTCCTATATGGATAACGATATTGAAATAATTTACTACAGAAATAACGATTCTTAATAAAAATAAATAAATAAACGCTTAGTGAAACGTTACTATGGAAATAACAACGATAAAATAAACATATAAATAAATAAATTTAAACGTCACAATTTACAGCTGTGCACGAGTAAAATATGCTTACTGATTCTAGACCATCAAATAGCACTTCCCATGGTTGGTTTTAGAATGCTCTACAAATATCAATGCAAATTTTGTTTTATTATTGTAGTTTCAATGTTCATTTCATAGAGCTGTATTTACTGTCTCTACAGCTGGCGGCCTAAATTGTATTTACTTTTTGAATAAATTTATCAATACATTGAGATAGTTCGTGACTTTTTAGAGAAAATATGGATTGCTGAATTACGAAGTCAATAAGCTATCCAATATCATTTACCTCTTAAAATAAACTTCTTCATGGGATAATGTTGACAAATGGTTGTGAGTCCCAGAGTACAAGATGCGATGTTTTGGCAACAACGATGTGGTTATTTTCATGGCGAGATGATATTGTCAGGGAGTAATCCAATTCAAAACTACTTGGTAACGAGAATATTGTCAAGCGACCAGGTTCAAATAACAAAGTATAATCAATGATTAAAGCCGAGCAGCTTTAATTCCAAATTGAGCATTTCGATTTCATTTTTTTTTTTTTTTTTTTTTGTAAAAAAACAAACAACCATATTCAACGGAGTATCTGTTTATGTGTGATCGATATTTGATTTACAGTAACTGTTTTTTTACTGTTTTTACTGTTTATGTTTAATTAAACAGATGGACACAGATCACTAAATATTCATGGGCCCGTCAGTCAGTAGGGCGAAAGTTATTTTTAGTCCTTCTCTCCCTTTCCCTTTTTCCCCCTTTTGCATGTCGATTTTTGTTGACTTTTTGGTGTAGAATTGAAGAAAAGGGTTTAAAAATACATTTTCTGCCAGGTTTTGGTGAATATTCATGATTTTGAGGCGGAAGGATACAAGGGTTGTGAGGTTGGTTACGTTGAAAGGGAGGGCCGAAAATTGCTTGTTTAGTGTCTGGACTTCCAGCCTGTCTATCTCAAGTTTTTCATGGTGAACCTAATACATGCTTTTGGGCCAGAGTTTGCCACATGTTGCTCCATCTGTGGCAGAAAGCGTTCTACCCAACGAATATTTGGGAAAAAGTTACAGCCGGTCTAAGAGACGAGAATTAACATTAAAGTCAATGGGGAAATAATTAGTGATCTGTGGCCAGATGACTGTTGGTCATATACAGTGCGAGTAGTCTGTACATTCTGTAATCGAAAACGAGACGACCTATATTTTATCAAAATTTGTCTTTGAAATGAATTGATTTTAATACATCAAATTGCATTTTAATACTAAAATGGACTGGAAAACATATCGCGAAAAACCGAGGCCCCGTATACACGTAACATAACCCTTGACATTTGGAAGTCGAAACCCCCCCCGCCGAATTCGAAATAAGAGTGAACCATAGCACAACTGCCCGGGCAGAATTGCATGACATTTGTCTGTCTCCATTAGCCAAGTAGGAGTGGACCAGTGGGATGTTAAACCCCATTTCATTTCATTTTGTAAAACATATCTTTTATTCGAGAATCCGATTTGTTCGTTTTGCGAGAGAGAGAGAGAGAGAGAGAGAGAGAGAGAGAGAGAGAAATGGGGTTTAACGTTCACTCAACACAAACTAGGTCATTTCGGGACTAACATATTGTTTCATTTTATTTCAATAATTCGATTGCGTGTAGGGGTCTTTAGCAGTGGGAGGAAACCGGAGTGATTGGGTTTATTATGTGTTTAATGTTCTCTAATTAAGATCGACGTATCCATTCGTAAATGGCTCTTATTTTTTTAGCATAGACATAATTCGCAAATGGGTGAAAACTCGACTGAATCCAGGTCGTTTCGGAACTGTCCGTTCTGGAAACAGCACCTTACACCTTGTCACGCACAAGCGGGGAATCAAAACCACTCAAATTGACTCAATGACAGACCTTATGCGCTAAAGTGTAAGCGTTGAACCACTCAGTGACGCACCAACCCTACTCTATATAACACCAAGAAACTAAATTCAATCCTGTCTGCATGCGATATCACCTCGATGGAAGCGGGCGTAAAATAAAGCCATTTCACACGCATGAATTCAATTATCAGACGTAGGACCTTTAGCCCAAGACTCCAGACCGGTAAATAATATTACATAACTATGATATGACCTTATCTTGATACTGAAAATAGCCTCGATTAATGAGATGAGAATAGATTTTTATCCGCCATAACCTGGCTAATTCCATATATGGGGGTGTTATTCCGCATGTTTTCATTAACTCAATACCATATGACGGGTTGGTTTTCGATACCAGACCATACAAGGTTATAGAATAAAAACACAAGTTCATTGATTAACGGCGTGTTTTACGTAATACGATTCACCAGTGTAACGTTGTTTACAGTCTAATTCGGACAACCTGGAGGCCTATTGTCGGATTGGCCAATTTATCAATAGTGAGTGCTTGGGTACTACCCGTGTTCACAGACAACTCTTACCGTACCTCGGGGCTGGAAACTGAATGAATGACCAACAGATCAAAGATCCAATAGTCAGTGCTTGTGTACTACCAGTGTATTCATGTTTACAGAAAAAATATTACAGTACATCACAAGGACAGCTGCCTAGTCGTTCGGTTGGGACGAAAAACCGAGGTCCCGTGTATACATTGGCGTGAAGGTAAAAGAACCCTTGACAGTTGGATTTCGATATACGAATAGGCCGAGGTGTCGCTGTCTGGGCAAAATTGCCCTTATAGGACATTGTATGGTGTATGCTCGTCTTTATTAGTACAGATCAGTAGGACGTTAAACGCCATTTCGTTTACCCCACACCAGAGTGATGGCTTGGGTACAACCAGCGTGTCCTTGTTCACAGACCCAGCGGCTGGTGACCGAATGGCGAGTTCTTCAAAGATCCAACAGTGAGTACTCGGGTACTACCAGTGTATTTTTGTTCACAGACTCCTGGGTCTGGTGATCGAATGAACAGTTGCTCAAAGACCCAATAATACGTGCTTTCGTACCAGTGTATTCTTGCTTACAAACCCCGGGGCTGGTGACTGAATGACCAGTCTCTCAAAGATCCAACAATGAATGCTTTGGTTCCAGTGTGTCCTTCTTTACTGGCCTGAATGGCCAGTTGCTCAAAGATCCAATAGTAAGTGCTTGGGTACTACCAGTGTATCCTTGTCCACAGACTCCGGGGCTGGTGACTGGATTGTCAGTTGCTCAAAGACCAAATAATTAGTGCTGGTGTACCACACAACATAAACAAACTGGGAATGAAATGAAATTCGGTTAAAACGATCCACTTTTCTGCTCTAATCAAGAGGGAACTGTAGACCAAGCTCCAGGCCACAGAGGTATACATGTGCACCGATTGGTGCTAATATGAGCAAACTAGCAACTAACTTCCTCCGGTTAGTGTTAACAAAAAAAAAACAACAAACGGCGTACATGCATCATTTACAGTGGCTAGCAATCAACTATAGTTTCGCCTTTCAAGAACAACAAATTGATGTATTTTCTTGGATACAGAGGGTGATAACTTTATAAAGGGTAGATGGTCGTGGTGCAGTACTTTGCAAGTTGGCCCTAGAGTCACACGATCTGCGACGGACCGAACAACCCCTTTCTTGTCAAAATAAATTCGGGCGATCATTACAATCAGTATGTATTACATTGAACAATTTTTATAGAATTTAAACGGTAATTTTCTGGACTAATACTACCAAGAAGCTCATTAATGTTATCCAGATTCATGTACGTGATAATCCTGGATTTGCTGAACCGTTGAAACAATTAAAGCTACAAAAGTTAGTTAACGATGGATTATGTGCCCAAACCAAGATTAATTTTCACAGACAGTGTGAGTAGGAAATACATACAATTATTGTCAAGATGTGTCAAAAACCGATCGGGGTGACTTGAACCAACGCATATTACAACCTAAGATCAGTAGAGTGTGTCAAAACCGACAAAATCCATAGGTTTAGCATCCTACTGGTCTCCTCTCCGACTAAACTAATGAATACAACAGGGTTACGGCCAACTCTGATATAAAATTCGAACTGCTAAGGGATCTTTTACGCGCATGCCAATATGTACATGGTAGCTCGGCTTTTCCTCCCACCCGAACGACTGGACAGTTGTCCTTGTGAGACCCTACGTCCATACCAATGAAAAGGTAAAACCCGTTGGAAAATCCTGATGCACTTTCCTGGACAACACCGGGATCGAGTCTGTGACCTCGAGACTCACTTAACCACCGTGGCCCCAGCCCAACCTTGGACGCGCCCATCCAAGATAAATAGTCCCGCACACCTATGCTTGCAACAGAGCAGCTGACTCGTTCCAGACTGTGATCAAGTACGTAAGACTATTTATAAAATCGAGTTCAAACTGAAAGCTTTTGTAATTGAATCTGTGTCAAGGGAACCCATTCTTCACGTGTTTGTAGTTAATTTTAACGGGTTTAGAAAGCTGTATGTGTTATTGATTAGAGTCAGATAAGTTATTGTAACCTTAATTTGTTTACATTGATTTTAGTTTAAATACCAACAGCTCTCTTTAATTCTTACAGAAGGGCAATCAACTTATAATTTAGATTAAAAGTCAATGGCTTCTGTTATATAGGTGGCAAAGTACAATTTGGCTGCAATTAAATCATGCTCTGTTTTGTATAACGTTCACAGGGTAAGACTGGAGATGATTTATGGGCTGCTACTATATGGTAATGTAGAAAGATGCATTCCACTCAATTCAATTCTAAATAATTGATATCCTCGCAATTAATTACTATATTAGTAAATGTCTAATACATCATTCTAATTTACAAATTACAATGCATTCTGTTTAAATTTAATTAAATAACGTTCGCGCGTTGGTAAGTAGTAGATAGCAATTGGTTTCTCGGTTGTAGTGTGATATGAGAAAAATTGTTTAACCGGATAGCGGCGCTACGCCCTGCTCTTATATCGAATACTAACTACCAATGGATCTTTTACGTACATTCTAATGCGTACACGGAGTCTCGGTTTTCCGTACCATCCGAACGACTGCGATGCCCGGCCAATGTGTTATTCGCTGAGCCACAGTTGCCCCCAAAGTTCAATTAAAGCAAAAATTAAATGACCCTTCCGAACCTCTGCTAAAAAAATATCAACATTTCTTACATTAAATCGCCATTTCCTATTTATTACTGTAAATTTTGAAAACAACATTTGAAATATTATTATCTATTTGCGACGACTTTGTAAATGTAAGAAAAATAGTTCCATCAGAACTGTGCTTTTCCTTTTAACAAAGTTAATTACCCTTATCCACAACCTACGCACAAGAAAAATAATTGATCGTTCTTTAGCAGTTAGAAGTTGAAGTTTTCTCCCCCAACCACAGTTTACAAAAGTTCATCAATCAAAACCTTGTTTGCTTTATCAATTAATCTACAAAACGGAAGTCAAAGAATTCCCAAACAACAACAACAGTACCACCTGCGCTTTAGATAAATTTTCATTAGAGATAACCTTGACATGCACGAGCAAAGGTCAACTATTTGGACAGGTGTGAAGAACTCAGCGCCATCGGAATGATCTATTCTGCGGCTCTTCTGTATTGGTATCAATTACTACCGAAATAGAGAATTCGACTTAATTGTAATTCGATATTGACAATGAAGTCAAATGGAGTTTAAAGGGGGCGTCACAGAATCAAAATGTTTAATTCTGTTTGGAAGATTCTTAGAAACCTCTTTCGTGGTCTTTGGTCGTACTTTTTTTCAAATACATCTTCAGGTTTTCATGAGTCGTTGGTGAGTTGACAGCCATTTCCAGGCCTTTTACAGTATTAACATATCTTTAATTATTTTAATGTTTTTATATACCGTAAACATAAAAGTAGTGGTACTAAATGTACGAAAAAAAATATTAAAAAAGAAAATGTGCCGAATGGACTAAGCAAATTGAATATAAATCACTTTATACGTTTATATTACATCAATTTTAACATTTAGAGTTTAGACCCATTTTCGTCTATATTGAGGTTCCAAATAATAGAACCATCCATTTAATAACAAGCTCGCTGTGTCGTCATGGCGACGGTGGTGGCGCCATGTTTCTCTACCCCCGTGCACGTACATCATGAGTTTCATGTTAATATCCTAAACTGAACAGTAACGTCAAATATTGGAATTATCCAACCCGAGCTAGGCTAGTCGTTTGATGTCAAAGTAAAATGCCTGCAGTGGATTGGGCAATCAGACAACCTGCTTTCCTTTCATGGTTTTCCAACATTATTATTTTTTTATTTGCTTACGAGTTAATTGATTGGTTATTTTTAAAGGTAATAACCGAAATTTTTGTGACACTAGGATTTTTAAGTACAGACCGGGGACTCAGGCCCGTTCTCGACCGAACGGATTCATTTGGATTTTCGGTCGTGGTCCCGTACAGACATTGGTGTGCACGTGAAAACAAACATTGTAGTTGGAATTCAAAGTGACGGATTACAGACACGGAGGGCCTGACATGGGCAGCTGTCTAGTCGTTCGGGTGACATGAAAAATCGAAGTCCCGTGTACACATTGGTGTGCAAGTAAAAGATCCCTCGGCAGTTGGAATTTTTAATAGGCCGAGGCTATGGCGCCGCTGCCCAGGCAAAATTTCCCTTTTCATTAGCCCTATTCGTAGCTGAACAGTAGGACGTGAAACCTTTTTTTCTTCATTTCATTTATACAAGTTTGAATTTTAATATAAACTGTGAAAAGGTAACGTGATTTGACGAACCATATTATTTATAGAGATGAAATAAATACGGTTGATAAGTGGTAATAGTAGGCTGTTACTGTCAATCTTTCTCTCACTCTATTAACATCTATAATCACCTTCGTTAGTATGCCCCATTACATCTAGTATATAGTTGCTTGTATCTGAAATACTTGAGTTAATTTTATTTAACGACTAAGAAACCCTTATCTGTCAGTCATCTTAAAGATATTTTGTGATTATCACGTATATGTATAGTAAATATGTACTCTTTGTAAGTACGTGAATTCCGTACTTAAAGTAATTGGCGAGTTGGGGTGCACTTTAGGCTGTTATTGAATGGAAATGAAATTTAATTCACACACAGAGAACTGAAACTGAATTGGGTTTAACGTCCCACCTGTCTCCCCCGACTGGGCTAATGAAGACGGACATACGCCATACAGTGTACTATGGGGGAAATTGTGCCCGGATAACAACATTACATTATATATTAAATTCCTACTACCCAGGGATCTATTACGTGTAAGTCAATGTGTAAACGGGGCCTCTGTTTTTCGTCCTATCCGACACCAGGTCCTCTGTCACTGACTACGAAGACGGAAGAACCACCTCCGAAAAACTCTATGCAGTCAGATATTAATTTAAAGTTCCCGGCTTGGCGTCCTTAGGACACTGTTGGGAGATTGGGTGGCCGGAATGGATAGCACGTGCGCGCTGTGTCATAAAGCTTGTCATTAGGTCAACTGGCGTGGTATCGAATCCCCGGTTGTACGTGGCAAGGATTAGGGTTGCCTGTCCAACCTCGTGGGTTTTCGGCGACCGTGCGGCGACCTGAAATTGCATAACGTCGCCGGCAAACATGAACACAATGCGAGAAAATATCCTCAAATAATACAAATTTGGAAAAAGTCGCGTTCTCACAGCCTTGTGGGTCAGATAGCAGAACCTCGGCGTTTGTTTTGATCATGCCAGCAATATCTTTCGTTTTCACCCCGCTGAGACCATTTTCTTTCACTGTAGCAGCGCATTATTAGTTATTGTCGTTACGTATGATCGCGCAACACGTCGTGCTATGTTTACAGCCAGTCGTTGTTTTTATTCTGTTAAAAGTACAATAAATATTTATTTTCTAGCGTTTGATATGCCTTTCAGCATCTGTTTGATGGGAAGAGAAATGGGTGTTTATATCATTCAGTAAATAGTCTGTTAATCGGGAACAACTCACTGATCAATATTAATAAACCCTAAAGTACGATGGCCTTTATTGCATGTAGTCGCATTTATCTATATGCCTAAGCTAATTATTACATTGATGGTCGGCAATTGTCGGGATTTGACGTTTGAAGATGTGTACAAATACTTGAACGTCTACCAGTTCACTTTATGTCGGCTTATCTTATTATTCATAATTAGCTGCGCCTACTCGTTCCGACATCCTCATATTAAAGGGGTATAAACACATTTGCAGCTGGTTTCGAATATTTGCCGCCGTATTAGACGAATATGTGTATATATAAAACGACATCGGTAATGTAAAAAGGAATAATTGTTTATAGAAAAATATATATTATATGTAACCCTTCACGTGCATGTATTCGAAATTCCTGGCACTAACCTTGGATGCAACAACAACCAAAATAGTGACAAGAAAACTGAGAGTTAAAACGTCTATATCTCGGTCATCGATTGACAAATTTGTTCCGATAATGTTGAAATATCTCTCTCCGACCAAATACTCAGATCGATCGGCCACATTCACAGGTCAATGAGCGATATCGGCAAAAATTGCAGAATATGAAATAAGAGGGCCAATCCCAGTTGGTGTAGGGTGTTAAAAGTATTCGGTATTCAAAACGTAAATTATTTCACTTTACAATAATTATAAGTTATATTTCTTTGTAATATGGTCTAATGGCTTTGATGTTTGTACCCGAAAATCGGAAATACTTGGACCAAAAATGGACAGCTCATATTCCGAGAAGTGATATCGGATGTTCTATTAACAATCACCAGAAAAGATATGGAAAAAACCCCACGAAAAATTTTTGTAAGAAAGAGGGAGAATAAGTCAATGATATAACCACTACAGTCAGTGGGTTAAATGCTGTGTGTTGACAAGAATTATGGTCATCTACTTGACCTCGGTTTTTGTTCTCCCCAATTGCCGATGTCCCCTGCGCACAATAAAGATACATGTAATATGATATTCCAAAATGAGCTTATTTGTGTATAATGGACGTTATAGGGCATCTTCCGTATTTTGGAGAACGGTGGATATCCCTTTAATAAGTTTTATAATTTGTGTGTAGGTGTTTGTGCGAATATGTACGAGAACCAGTCTATCTGGTACTTAATCGTCCTTGAACTTCACTACGTTAATGTCACTGAGGAGGATCGCACTCTTGGCTCACTTCTTATCTCTAATTACATTAGACGCCATCTTTAATCAACGTTGATGAAACGTCACAAAATACAGATAACGTCTTGTCGACATTTTTGGCATAACCACAATTCGTGGCCTTCCCAATTTAATTATAGCCAGACTTTCTTTCTTGTTTAATCATTTACTGCTGAACCGGGGCATGGCGACCACTGATTTGGCAGAAGAACAAGATGCTTTGTGGTGGAGACCAACAACCCCAAATATTCATATCGTTAGATGTAGATGAGTTACTGCCCCCCCCCCCCAAATACGGCATAGGAACCACACCTAATAACACCCCAGCGTCACGCCATTTGTTTTCTTACAATATTAGTAACAGTGTGCCACACCAACCCGCACACAGGCGTCAACACGTGTATTCTCCCATTATGTTAGTAACCAAACCCAGGTTTCAACCGATATATCCCCACATAATATTAGTAACCACACCTACACACACATGCGCCGGAGTCAGCAAATATAGCCTCGAATAACGTTAGTAACCACAACCACACACGCCGGAGTCAACCAATATAGCCTCTAATAACGTTAGTAACCACAGCCACACACGCCGGGGTCAACCAATATAATCTCTAATAGTATCGGTAACCATACGCCACTGAAATAATCCAAGGTTAGTTATAAGAAAGCGATCTGAAAGTAGTTATGATATTTAATCCATTGGAACAATCGTGGAGGGGTTTGGATGACCGAATGGTTAGTGTGTGCAAGGTGTATCACTGTTTCGATACCATCGTTGTGAGTGACAAGGAATGTGGTCGCATGTCCCGGAAGCGGTGCTACGGCCTATTTTTATATCGAATTCCAACTACCAAGGGATCTTTTACGTGCACGTCATTGTGTACATGAGACCTCGGGTGTTCGTCCCATCGGAACGACTAGACAGCTGTCTTTGTTAGGCCCTCCGCCCTGCCTCACTGACAAAGTGAAACCACACCGGAAAAAATCTTGATGAACTTTCTCAGCCAATTATGCAGGGATCGAACACCCGACCTCCAGGCTAGTGAGTCGGCGTCTTTCCCACTTAGCCACTGTGATACCCGGAACAAAATACCCACACTAAATATACACTGGACCTTTAGTACACCCACAGATCCTTTACCTCACCCACTGTGTTTAACCAAGTCTAACAAAGTCTCGTTTAATGTGGAATTGTCTGCGACGTTAAGTAGTCGACAGTCCATTTCATGTCAGACGGTCATATTTCAAGTTAACAAGTGCTCGGACGGTATATAATGCTAAGTAGGTTTTAAAGTGAACTAATCTAAATGACAACATATCAACACACGAATCCAATATTTATAGTCGGTTGATTTTATCAGAATTAAGTTAAGAATATTAGCCAAAATTGTTCGCCTAATGATATCTAAAATATAGAGCTTTATAAAACTTTTGTTTTAATGTATTACATATATCAATTGAAAACTATGCACAAATATTTGTGTTTCTGTATCAAAGATATTCCTCATAAACAGTGATTGAAAGTTAAGTAAATTCTTAAATTAAGTCTGATAACGCTTTGGTGATGGCTAATTTATTTTAAAAACGGTGTCGCCGTGGAACAGTGAGTATGGCCTGGAGTCGATTCCCGAGTTGGCAGATAAACGTCCTCAGGATTGTCCAGTTTGGTTGTCCAGTTAGGCGCGGATCCAGGATATTTTGCAGGGGGGGGGGGTGTCTGGGTGGGTGGGGGGTCTAGGTTTGATAATTGCGGTGGGTGTCAGCACCGAAGGCGCTCAACCAATTAACGGAAATTTGGTAAATTAGATTCAATTTGGTGCATTCTGACGTATTTCCAGAAGGTAAATTCCAAAATTACAGGTCTAAAAATCGCCAATAAAATCGCATGAGCAGGGGGGAGGGGGTCCGGACCCCTGGACCTCCCCCCCCCCCCCCCCGTGGATCCGCGCCTGTATTGTAATAGTAAGTGTATGGAGACTGCACCACACAAGAACAAAATATATAAGACAGATCAACGGACAACCCACAATATACAGACATCACAAACAACATACCTACACATCAGATAAAGTAAATGGATCTTAGTGGGGGTTTGGATGAGTGTTGGGGTGGGGTGAGGGCTACCCAAAAGCGTCCAATGCAGCACGAGATGTTTGGCAAGTTAGTCATTCCGATGGGATAACAAAATCAGGGTCCATGCCCTACTTGGCATGCACGTAAAATACCACACCTGCGCCTTTCCATTTGGAATTCGTCGAAGAGTAGGCTGTTTGTGTATAAATATAAGGATGGTCTAGTGGTGTAGCGCTTCGAGCCATACCTGGTCGGTCACCTGTGACTTGCGGCCGTGGTTTCGATCCCTGTAGGGCACCTTCTTTACCTCGTGGGGTTTGGCCGGGTCAGCCCCCATCAGCATCCCCACCCTTCGCTAGGACAACTTGTCTGCGATATCACCCCAGGTGGAAGCGGACGTTACATACTAAGAACAACAACCCATTTTATATATTCATGTCTATAATCTCACAATGATTGGATGAAGAACACAGATCTATTGTTAGTATACAATAATAAATATATAAACGTGACAAGACCTCAATTGTTAACCATGTCTAATTATGTTGAACGGTTTAAATAAAATAACATGTCAAATTTTTCTTCTTTTTAATCACAATTACCTAAAAAAAAAACGGTTAAACATAAATAACAGGTGATTGTACCTATGAAAACATTGAGTGTAACATTCGGTTTATTCTCACGACAATTTTGGGCTGGATGGTCGAATGATTAGTGCGCGCTGCATCATACGGTCTGTCATTGAGTCAACTGGTGTGGTTTCGATTCCCGGGTTGTACGTGACAAGGAGTGGGGTCGCCTGTCTAACTTTGTGGGTTTTCTCCGGTTCTTATGGTTTGCAATAAAATTGAACCATGTGTTAGTCCCGAAATGGGTTAGGGTTTGGCCATTGACCACCGAACCAATCAGCATCGGACACATGGGCGTCTTACCAACCGAGTCAGGATGATGAGCATCGGACTAAGGGGAGTCGAATCAATGAGGTTCAAAGCAATGAAATCAGACCATCGAATGTTTGACCAGGAGTCGGGCCAATTGGTGTCAGGCTTTTATAACGTAGTCAGGCCATTAAGCGCTGGATCCTTTAACATAGAGCCGATGTATTCGGATACTGAGTGGATCAAGCAGTGAAATAATCTAAATATTGCTGTAAATGATCAGATATTTCGATATTAAAAGTTGTGACCGAGTTCTAATTACTGACTCTTGTTTATAAACTGTCTGACATCTAGAATCGGATACCTTAATTGGTAACGGATTTACAACAATTGGAGCACCGTTGCTAACTAAAATTAATAATGGTCGAGCCCAAATATAGTTTATTTCGCCATGTCCTCGCTGTCTGTTCAATTATGTAATGTACTCTTACGTAAACTGTCCGACTTTTGACTCGTATACCTTAATTGGTCATGTTTGTACAGCAAGTGGAGCACCGTTGATAACTAATACTGGACCGGATATAGCTTCTTTCGCCATGTCCTCGCTGTCTATTCAATTGTTTAATGTGCTCTTACGTTATATTTAATGACCTAGTTTGTGTTGAGTGGACGTTAAACCCCATTTCTCTCTCTCTCTCTCTTTCTCTCCAAAACGGAAGGTTAAAAATTACCCGTCCTCGCCCGAAATCACTGCTTTAATTATGTAATGTACTCTTACGTTATATAAGAAAACGTTTAAGTAAAACATGGAAGGTAAAAAATGACCCACCCCCCTCATTAAAATCACTGCTTGTAAATGTATGTTCTTTTTTAAATTACCGCCGTATCATTTCGAATTTTTTGTTTCCTAACCGTCTACAGAAGAAAAGCACTTTTTTTTTATCAGAATTGATCTGAACCAGCATTGTGAACACCAGACAACTGCTTGTTAAATCACAAAAAAAGCACTGTTTGCCAAACTTAAAAATAAACTGGTTGTCTAAAATGAGGCTCGCTTACAAACTCCTCTAGTTGTAGGACTTTCCCCAATTACAACAATTTCTCCTCCACATATAAAGATTTGCTTTTTAAAACCAGTCAATGACCTATGCTACGTATAGCTCCTTGAAAATATAGAGGGTTCACCACTTACGAATGTCTCCATACGGTCTGTTATGGTGATGAATGGAGGAAAACGACGAACTCGAACTATAAACCAATCATCTTGTCACTAGACAGTATTGAATGATGAAGTAATAAATAAATAGCCATCGGTTATCTCTAAATCTATGAGATAACGCTTTTAACAGATCGGGTTCTTTCAATGAAGAAGGGTAGCTAATCGTCGCACTCTTCAACTGCAATTGCACCGTGTGTCTTCCTTCGTACAATGAAAACGCAATTCTCTTTTATTCTGATTGTTAATTCATATCGATAGCATATTGGTTTAGTAAACCGTTCAAATGATTTGGGTCATGGTTATAGAAAATGCAAATACCAAGCATTCAAAGACCATGCCAGCTCCTGTAAAGTGCAACAGCACTGAGGTGAAATCCTGACTTTAGTGAACCATCACTTACTCAATAATCCGTCGTGGTTCCCGAGCCAAACACAATAAACTATCATCTCTAGCCTATGTTTCTGAAGTAAAGACTGTTTAAGTGGTATATTTACTTAGGAATTCTAACAATTTTTAAATTAGGGTTAGGGTAAGCTCGAGTACTTGCAATAACCGGAACTGATGCTAATAGTTTACCTCAATTTACTTCAATGGGTGAGGGAGTGGCCGAATGTTCCGTTATGGAGTCAACTAGCGTTAATCCCATTTCTCTCTCTCTCTCTCTCTCGCTCTCACACATAGACATATCATAGGCCGCAACCAAATATGATCAACTAATTTAAGAGTTAGAAATTAAGTTTAACGTCCATTCGACAGAAACTAGGTAATTTCCAGACTAACATAATATGATTCAATTTTTTTCAACAATACGTTTCACGTAGGTGTCCTTTGCAATAGGAGGAAACCGGAGGACCCAGTGAAAACCAACGAGGGTGGATATGCGACCCTACAACCGAGGAACCACATAGTTTACTTAATGCCAGACGTTATTGTATAAAGCATACTGTGCTAGCCATGCAGCCATCCACCACCCCCTGCTCCACCTCCCTTCCAACAGGAAAAGACATAACCAAATGAGTCCTTGTCACGTAGAAGCGGGAAATCTAAACCACCTCACTTGACTTAATGGCAGACCTGATTCCCCAACGCTCACACATTAACCATTCAACCACCTAACTAATTTGAAGTTTTGAAACACATGGAGGCTAGTACGACGCATTAATATCAGTAACAATGCATTCATATTAGTATTTGGAAAGCCCAGGCAAAGAATTGGTGTTGTTTCTTTTGGTGAGAGAAGACTTCTTGATGACATTATAGCCTTAAAATCATTACTTGCGGATTCTCGGTGCATTGAAGTGGGGGAGATAGGTCCGGGCTTTCTATATACTAATAAAATAATAACAGTACTACTTTAAGTTCGCAAATGATTGGGAACGATGGTAGAAGTCTTGAAAGACGCATGAGAATTTGGCGTTAAAACTTGACCGGTAATGGTTGAGACGGTTTGTTGGAAATAAATGTGTTCTTTAACAAGACGAATTACACAACGATATATTATTGTGGGACGTGACATATGTCTCTACGGGTATTACACACGTTCACGAGGCGAGTTGTTTTATTTCCGGTCATGTGTTCAAACGAGGAGCGGACTTATCAGGTCAACCACTTGCACGCACATGTTGGCTGGGTTTTAACGTTTGACTGTTACATCGGCTTGTTTATCGCTTTACAGCTGGGGGTGGGTGGATGACCGAATGGTTAGCGTGCGCGCGCTGTATCATACGGCTTGTCATGGAGTCAACTGACGTGGTTTCGAATCCCCGGTTGTACGTGACGAGGATTAGGGTCGCCTGTCCATCCTCGTGGGTTTTCTCCAAGCTCCATGAACCAGTTACACCCATCCTTACTGTTGTTAAGATTGTGATCCTGATAGATTTTAAGATACAATTATTTCTTTTGTACGACAATATTTGAGAATTTGGATCGGCAACTTTGAATATAAAGTTGGGCTCCAACTTATATAACAATACACATATCTTTCAGCATTACCGGATCGGTTGCACTGGTCGAATTTCGGGGAGATGTAACGCTTCCTGGGGACATTTT
The DNA here is from genome assembly GCA_036850965.1 of Patella caerulea. Taxonomy (NCBI): domain Eukaryota; kingdom Metazoa; phylum Mollusca; class Gastropoda; family Patellidae; genus Patella; species Patella caerulea. The sequence continues at coordinate 56,565,501 of JAZGQO010000006.1, read as the reverse complement.
GGCGAGTATTGAGATCTGGTTCGTATTTTTTTATTTTTTTTTATTAATTGGCACATAAAGTAAAAAAGTTAAAACTAAATTTCATTCTGTACTTCAAGTCTTTAATATGTGTGTGATCAGTTGTTGGTTTGGTTATTCACCCCCTTTCCCCGTTGGAAGACGAATCCGGAATAAGTGGGTTTAATGTATCAACCCCTAATATCGTCATCCAGCTGAGATAGAAAATGGCGTTTGACGTCAACTCAACAAACCAGGAGATTTGAGATTAAAGTATGATTCAAAACAATTTCAATAACTTGATTGTGCATAGGATCTTTAGCTGTCAGAGAAAACCCACGCCACCTGGCTCAATGACAGATCCTGTGATTTCCACTAGACCACCAGCACCCCCCCCCCCCCCGCAACACCTTCCATCCAGATGAAGTGTTGATGCCACGACACTGAGAAGTTTGAAGTGATCATTTTGATATGCTGAAGTGTTTACTTATATCACACTTCCATTAAAACATTTCAAATGTTCATTGAAATATAAAAAAGGCGGAATTCATTTAGTAACAGCAAATAAGGGGGTATAATGCCCTCTTCGTTCGTCCTTATGGCTTAACTTCTCGTTCCACTAAGCTGTTATCGCAGAAAAAGTTGACAGACAAATCATAGAAGCTAATCCAAATAATAAATAGGGGATCACGGTGGCTAAGGGGTAATGACTTGGCTGGAGGTGCATTGACCGAGAAAGTGTATCCCGATATTCCGGCGTGGTTCCCCTCTGTGAGTGATGCATGACCAGGGCCTGGCAAGAACAGCTGTCTAGTCGTTGGAAAGGAACGAAAACCCGAGGTTTTGTGTACACATTCGCGTGCACGCAAAAGTCCCTTGACTGTTGAAATTCGATAGGCCGCAATGTCGCTGTTTGAGCAAAATTCCCCTTATGACACACGGTATGGCATATGTCCGCCTTCGTTAGCCCAACTCGGAGCAGATGAACTTTCTCAGACAATACAAGGATTGAACACGCGACCTCCAGACTAGCGATTCAGCGTGTTTCCACTTATCATAAAGGTACACTCATTTCAAGAAGAACAAAAACACCAAGTATCCTATAACAAATTATACACCAATGAAACTCGGGCTAATTGCGATTCACAAATTATTCTGGGAGACTTAAAGCTCTAGGAGATATGCGAAACGAGACCCAACTGATCTCGATAAGCCACATCTATCTCTTCTAATAACCAGGGTCTTAAACATTACGTGGGTTCATCTGAATTTCCACGTAATGGGTTGTTTTGATGGAGGTGACCCACCTGTCCTTCTATTTATAACAATAGAAATACAGTCTCTCAGCTGCTCGAATCACCATTTATAAGTGTTCAGAATCGGGCAGTTAAGCACAGTCCACAGAGGCCAATCTGGTCTCGTTTTTCGAGTTAGAGGTGTCATATTGGTGTAGAAAGCTGGTAGGGTTGGGGACAAGAACGACAGGACCGAAAGACTGTATGAAAAGGAGTGTTCGAAAAGAAACCATTGATGACACATGGATTTCGACGATGAGTAGACGGAAACGCAACATATCCCCCCATCGTACTATATGTAAGGTGTTGTCCATCGTCAACTTCATTTCATTTTCATTCACCTGGAAGCACAAAATAACGACCCGAAAAACATTTATTAATTGAATAATGATTAGAAAGTCTCAATTTCTAATGCAATTATAGGTACAATCCATGATTATGGGGCGGAATCGTCCCTCCCGCGCATCCCATACAATCCAGGGTTATCGGGCTGAATGCCCCCCCCCCGCATCCCATTTAATCTACGAAATAAGAATAACATGGTCAAAGGACAGTCCTGTTAAGGAAATCACAAATTATAGTGCATCCATTAGGATGACTAATATGATAAAGTGTCAAGATAGACGACCATATTGTTGTGATAATGATCGTGTGTCCATTGTCTGGCTGTCTTGCTGCAAGGCTTCTTTACTTAGCTTAGCTTTATTGATAGAAAATATCAAAGTTAAAGATACGCGTTGTAGTACTATATCCATAGGTTACTCTAAGCGTCCTTTATAATCTCTCTGTTCTGACTTTAAACTTAACATTGTGGTCAATACCCTAGAAAGTCTGTGGCCTTACGTCTTGGCGTCTAAATCCCCGGTCTTTTTGAAACCTCGAATTCTGAAGTTGACTGGACGTTTATTCCAAGTCGAGATAGCTGTATACACCCAACCCTGTTTAAGCCATTTTAAATGTATTCATAATAACACAACTTCATTGCTCGATAAAAATACAGTAAGAGTACTGAAACGTTGCATGTAATAAACCATGCAAGAAGTAGCAAATCCATAGAGTCGTGTTGTTATCTCTATTTATAAATGTCATTCAAGGATCTTATTTTAAATGTGGACTAAATGTTTGGATTTAGATGGTTGTGAATCGACACGGGCTTAAATCCACACCTTGCGGAAGTTCAAAGTGGTCTCCGGCTACGATTGTATGGAAGGGCCCGTGTTTCTGCATCCACCAAGCTTATCTAAAAGAGGATACGCTTTCTGGTATTTTCACCCACTCTTCATCGAATTCATGGGACCTCAATTTTCATCCAATTCAACAGATTTATGGATGTGCCTTCACTACGAACCAAGCAACCTCCTCAACACCAAGATCGTGAGCCAGGGCGCTGAGTCAGACGGCTGTAAACGATCATAGATTAGTCTTATGAAAATATAACACTTTCAGATGAGCTTCACTTCCCAAATATACAGATTCAATTGAACATTTGACACAATTTCATGTATTTTTTTGTTTAGCTGGAGACATTTTCTCAGTCAGGAAATCAACTTTACACAAGAGGGGACATACAGAAGATCTAGTGAACTTGCAATTTAGCCAGTTGTAGGCGAACATCTCTTTAACAGCCAGTTCGTGTTTTCGTGTTCATCCAGGAATCCGTTCCATCGGCGATAGACTCATACATCCAGACATTCGATGTACGGAAGCGGTATTAGGACTATTGGTAGTCTAGGTAAACGAGACTAAGAACAAACTAATTATGATGAAAGTCTCCTCGAGCTATCTTGTGAGATAATATTTTGATAATCGCCTACCATTGAATTCGGCCCGTTCTGACGAATAAATTAGAAGTTAATAGTTAATTGAAAGTGTTGCAATGTTTATGAAAGAAATTAAACCACATTTAGCCATTTCAGCAAATTAATGGAAAATTTAGTAATAGCTTTATTAAAACAACGCATGGTTTAAGAGAAAATAATATCAGCACTATAATGGAAAAAATGTGAATATTATACAAAACATTTAATAAAGTCTAATGGACATATTTGTAAAATGTTGTAGGAGGAAAGGGTATTCACTTTCAAGTTAGTTTCTAAAATTGAGCATGAGATAGATTTAATGAATCGATATACAAAGGGTCGAGCTGGGGGTTGCTGTTATTGGGTTGTGGTATTATATGGAAGTCTACCTAACCTATTGCGGTTTTCAGGGATTCTATGGTTTCCGTATACTGCTCAAGTGCACGCTGCTGTACACGCTGCTTAAGCGCAAGTGGCATAGTAGCGATGGGTGAACGCCCCCCCCCCTCCCCGGCCCCTTTCTCAATAGCAGACAGCAAGGCCTCAGCCCTATTTTTTGGCACTTCTTATTGTTTTCCAATAAAAGAATCTGGCAACGCAAGATTAAATATTTCATTTCTTGATGTTTACAATTACCCATAATTCAATTAACAAGCCAGGACGATCTATTTCTATCACGTGATCTTAATATCTAAAATAAACACGAAGAAATTCTATCACGTTTTGATATAATTTCTGCTTTTTGTTAAATAAACACAAATTAATTCAACAACCCTGTATGATTATATCTAATTATGTGTAACTTGGATGTTATTTTTAGTTCTGCAGAATAAAATATTGTATTGATTAATCGATTAATCGATCCAGTTATCAGTCAGACATACACATTCATAAGACTCAGATGAGAGTTGTGTTCATATGGTTAATTATTTATTTGAATGTCTTAAATATGTGTTTTATGGACAGCCGATGGAATAAATACACAAACACTGATTGAAACATATATATCTGTTGATAAATGCATGCATAATATTGTGCGTATTGCCAATATAAAGTACCTCTTGTTCAAACCTTGTCAAATGGAGAAATGCACCCTTGTCTAATGGACGCTCGAGTGCGAAATACCGAGGCATCAACTCGGCGAACAACAGGAACGAACCCGGAACCTCTGGGCTTAGGTGAGTCAGCTTCCCACTCATTAAACAGTATGAAATTCCCGTCGACTCCTCTTGAAACCACAGGGGGTTGGGATGGCCTAGTGGTCTAGAGTGCCACGCTTCAACCTCTAGCGGGCCGGTCACCTCTGGCTTGCGGCTGTGGTTTCGAGCCCTGGTGTGAGCGTTTGTGGCATGGAGATAGGGGCGCCTTCTCAACCTCGTGGGTTTCCTCCGGGCACTCCGGTTTCCTTCCACTGCTAAAGACCCATACGCGCAAGCGAATTATTAAAATAAAATTAAACCATATGTTAGTCCCGAAATGACCTAGTTTGTGTTGAGTGGACGTTAAACTCCATTTCTCTATCTCTCTCTCTCTCTCTCTCTCTCTCTCTCTTGAAACCACACTCATAAAGCGCATGTCGATGTTGGCATGTTAGTATGTTAACGTCTGGATAACAATGTACAATATAAACTAATGACAATAAGCCTTCGATAATTAGAAGAATTCCACAAGCTGTATTTATGTTTAAATTGCGAGTAAAGCCATCTTATAACGTTAAAAAACGAAAACAAAACAAAATGCACATCTATTGCCAATTTTAAGTACGCTCTATCTAGACACGTAAATACCATTAACTTTTATTTATGTATTAGTAGTTGGCTTTGATCAGAAAGTTATCGGAAATTAGAGAACCTTGATCGCAAGTATTTTATCTATCAAAGACGTGACGTTCGTGTCTATTTAATAAAGCAGCGAGAATGTGCTGCCAGCTAGTTTACCTTCTGATGTCTGGAAGATATAAAAGTCAACGACGTTAAAGGGACGTTGTGTCTTTCGTTTGTATACAGAGAGAGAGAGAAATGGGTTTTAACGTCCACTCGACACAAACTAGGTCATTCTGGGACTAACAAATAGTTTAATTTTATTTTTATAATTTTCCTTTGCATGTAAGGGTCTTTAGCAGTGAGAGGAAACCGGAGGACCCAGAGAAAACCCACGAGATTGGACAGGCGACCCTACTCCTTGTCACGCACATCCGGAGATTCGAAATCACACCAGTTGACTCAATGACAAGCTTTGTGATACAGCACGCACGTGCTAACCATTCAGCCATCCACCCCCGTTTGTATAACGTGAAAGAAATGAAATGAGGTTTAACGTCCTAACTTTCCGCATCATGACGGGGGGGGGGGTGGCCTAGTGGCGAGCTTCGACCTCTAGCTGGCCGGTCACCTGTGGCTTTATTGCGGCTGTGGTTTCGAGCCCTGATGTGAGCGTATGTGGCATGGAGATAGGGGCGCCTTCTCAACCTCGTGGGTTTCCTCCGGGCATTACGGTTTCCTCCCACTGCTAAAGACCCCTACGCGCAAGCGAATTATTGAAATAAAATGAAACCATATGTTAGTCCCGAAATGACCTAGTTTGTGTTGAGTGGACGTTAAACCTCGTTTCTGTCTCTCTGTCAGACACAGGACAATGTATAGTTGTTCCTCAAAGCACACTGTGTGGAGTATGCTAGTTTGTGTTTCTCTCTTTCTCTCTTCCGCATCATGACGGACATACACCAAGGGATGTTGTACCTTTGGTTAGTAGAAAATGAACAAGAAAATAGTGTTTATATAATAATGTGCTTTTTCAGTAGGCCTACCAACGCCAAGAGAGGCGGCCTCTGTCGTTTGTATATATAATGTCGATATATTTCAATATTATTGTTTACGAGAAAGATTTTTTGGTTTGAATTAAGGTTAGTATGCGTCTACAAATTCGATCGATTTCGTTTTAAACAGTCGACAGATGAAAAGAACAACATGTCATTGAATTAAGTTCAAATAAAATATTGAATTAGATTGATAGCAGGGGGACCACGCCACACACAATAACAAGACACACCCATGGACAGGGACCATAAACAACCAAATAAATGCTAATATCAGATCAAATTATGGATCAGAGGACTAGCCAAGAGCATCCACCGCGTTGTATAGTCTCGGGTTTGCAGTGATACACACTTCACTCAAAATGAGAGAGGCCGAGAGAGACAGAGAACTGCGATTTAATGTCCATTCGGAACTAACATATGGTTCAGTATTATTGCAAGAATTATCTTGCGTGGAGACCAGGGGACCCACGACGTTGTACAGACGACCCTACTCCCTGTCACGTTAGCTGGGGAATCGAACCGACGTCAGATGACTTAATGACATACTTAATGCCAGATAGACCTTTTAGTGGATACGTAAATTTATTCCATACCACGAAATAATGGCAGGCACTTTTACTGACCACTGCTTGGGGTGGTGCAATTCCCCACCGGAATTCAGAGTTTCACACAATATTTGATTCAAGGTGTCTAGTTCTTTAACTCCAAACTGCAGTTCCAGAAAGTACGCTGGGCTAGACGTCGTTATTTTCCAAGATTTTATTGGTTATTTTGCGGTAAAGTTATGTTGGGTGACGATCGTTCATCGTGCGCTACTGTCGTATTTTTCGGGCAAAAATAATACAGCCACACCCTCAAAAGAAAATCGGCCCATACGCCTATGAGGGCAAATCAAACAAACCAAGGTTCGGTCCTTTAAAGGCATCGTGTACATACAACAAACATTGGGATAAAGCCAGAAGGAAGAATCGCTATTCGTTCGTAACTATGTGTTTGCTGTGCTTGGCCAGTTAAAGATTATCGTCTTAGAAGTCGTTGTATAGAAAGTGTTGACTTATCTGCCAGCAAACTAAAGATACAGTTTAATTAGGGTGTTGTTTTAATTGATTCCAGTCAGGTCATGGTGATATTCGCCATATGTTTCTGCACTCTAGTTTACTCTAAATTATCAGGTTTCCTATCACTGCTGTTAGAGAGAGAGAGAGAGAGAGAGATAGAGAGGGGGGTAGATGGGTAATTTCGGGACTAACACATGGTTCATGGTGCGCAGGGATTTTTTAGCAGTGGGAGAAAATCCATGAAGTAGGACAGGCGACCCTACTCTTTGTCACAACCGGGGATTCGAAACCACGCCAGCTGACTCAATGACACACCTTATGATACAGCACGCACGTGCTAACTATTCAGATCCCCTATCCCACCCCCTGTTGTTAAAGATGCATGCGAACGAACTAAGAATTGAACAGTGGTCTGTCTAATGATAGCCCTGTGGTAAGTTTAAGTCGAGCGAACGTGAAACTCGCTCCATTCTATGCTGGAACGGACGAAAACCAAGGCCCCGGGTACACAATGACAGTAAGAATTCGATACAAGAATGTGCCGCAAAATTGTCCTCTGTTTACACTGCATAGCGCATGCCTGTCTTCATTAGCGGTTTATCCTCATTTCATTTTCTTATTTCGAATTTCGACTGCCAAAGGTTATTTTACGTGCACGCTAACGTGTACTTGATTCCCTGTCAGACTCTGCGTCACGCACCACTGAGAACTGTAATCCGAGATAGAAAACCCCAGGGGAAGTTTCTTAGCTAGCAAGATTTCTGGATTATAGCGAGCCAGTGCCTTAACCGGCGAGTCAGTGATAGGCGGGCCTGGTAAAACAAGCAACCCAACTTTGTCACATACAGACCTGAGGCCGGTTGCTCAAAACTAAGTTATTTTAACTATCCGTTAAACTGACGGATCGTTATCTTTCATGTGTCGTTTGGTAATGGTCCGTTAAATTTCTGTTGCTGGAAAGTCAATTTCATTATCCGTTAAAGTTAACGGGGCTTCCAGCAACAACCTTTATCTCCGTTAAAGTTAACGATCCGTTTACTCCATGTTAACGGATCGTTAAAAGTTAACAGAGCTTTGAGCAACCGGGCCCTGGGATAGAACGCAAGCTTGTATGAATGAAGTCTTGGTGATCCAAAGAGAACGCGTTCGACCACACGACTATTTAAATCTGGGCCACCGAGTTTATCAGATACTAAACTAGGAAGTATTTTTATATTGTACTTCAAAGGGTAACAAACTTTGAATGCCATACACTCGAGAAACTAAAGTAATTTATCCAACAGTTCCGTTTGCTGGAACACTTTATTGAATTTTATTGGTTATTACAGACAATTTGTTGAATTTGTGTTTTGACACATTGTAAAAACAACCTAACGTCAATGTATGAAATACACCACATCATACCATTACCCCACATCTGTCATCAGTTGCTCTGACAGGGTCGAGCCTGTACCGCCTCAATATCAATTAAACTTGACTTACGGCGAATCTGGTTCCTATCTGACTTTGTACAATTGCCAAATCAGATTACACATATACCACTGGAATGGAATCGAGAGAAAGAAACAAAATGGGGTTTAACGTCCATTCGACACACACTACGCTATTTCAGTGCTAAAATATGGTTTAATCTAATTTCAACAGTGCGAGAAAAGCGGAGTACACGGAGAAAACCCACGAGATTTGACAGGCGACCCTACTCCTTGTCACATACAACCGGGATTCGACCCCCCCCCCCCCTTAGAATTAGAATGGAATCAAACTGAACATAATGCAACTGTTAATAGATAAGATAAGATAGGTATAGACCCCTTATCAGTGATGCAGGGCAGCACTAGGGGTCTGGGCTGGCAAGGGCCATCGTATAGTAGTCGCTCCATCAATGAACGAGATGTCCAGGTTCGATTTGGGTGTAAGCAGGAAAAGGTCCTCGGGGATTTCGGACTTAGTTTCTCATCTGTCAGTGTTGTAGGACGAACCACCTAGGTTCCATGTAATTCCTGGGGCCTATTTCACAAAATTTTAACTACGATAAGATCTGAATTTTATTTATTTGATTGGACAATATTAGATTGATTTTAATTCTTAGCCAATCAAAATTGAAGTGTCTGCTAAAATTTGGATTTTATCTTTAGTTAAAATTTCGTGAATAAGGTCCATAAGATTGTCCCTCTAGATTCTACGCTCTGCTACATGTAGGTACGTTTGGATACGTTTCGATGCGGTCCGCACGATTGTTACGACTGACCTCAATATAAACGCTATGATAAGACCTGATAGTATCACCGCGATTATTCCACGGTTAAAACCACGATTTCAATGGCAGCACGAATCGTGATAGTGGCAACCGAGCATTAAAGTACATTTGAGAGCTGGAGTTATCGTAGCGTCGCTGCCCCGGCAACATTTCCCTTGTGGCACATTGTATCTCTCCTTTTCATTAGGCCAGGTGGAGCAGAAAAGTATGACGATAAACACCAATTTATTTCATTTCCCCTGCCAGAAATAGTCCAACCAATCCGTCGTATGTCGGATAGTCAGTAAATGATCGGGTATAGAGACATAATCAAATAAATGTTGCGTTATTACTGAGTTTATGGCCGTAATGTCCCTTCGTTCAACTATTGGCTGGGCTTTATGTACTTTTATTAAAATCAAGTTGTACGCTTACAACTAATATACAAGTGGATTAAGAAACGCTAAGCGTGAGGGCCAATTTGTGTTTAAGTACATCAATAATGCTGTCTGTCGGTGGGTGATGATTTCTGTTGAAGCCAATGTCGACAAGCGATTCGGACTTATTGGTCTGTTGGATCAATCATCTTATAGACATCAATAACATCCACAACAAACAAATTATCGACAAAATCATTTCATTATCCAACTTGCAGCCTCCGTCACTAATCTACATTTAACTTTCATTGGAGATTTCTGGCGACTCTTAGTCTTCGTTTACCAGACGCTTAGATATCTTTAGAAAATTGATTATCTGCGGTCTGGTAAATCGTGATTTATTTTTTTCACGGGTCAGTTGTGCTTCATGACGTCCTGCTACCAGATTGAAGACTTTCTAGAGGCATTAAAACAGCCATGTTGTTTCTGGTACTTTGATATTTACATAAATAACAGATCACATAATACAAGATGTGAACACAGAACTGTGTAATAAACACAAAAACATATTACGGAACACAATTACTATTTTAATTAAAACGACGTTTCCTTCAGGGTTCTTTCAACGTTTTCAAATATGTAATATATTTTTGTATTTATTACGTAGGTCAATTGCCAAATGCCGCTCAAAAAAGATAGAAGTGTGTGTTAAATGATTTTGCACTTAAAAGCATGTATTCGATCAAGGTGGTGGCGTAGAAAGTCCTCCGAGTTTTCCAGCGTGGTTCTCCATAGTCAGGGGTGCACACAAAAGATCCCTTGATATTTATAATTCGAAATAAGAGTAGACCGTAGTCTACTGTGCTGCATCTGCTGGACTTATGAAGACGGCCATACACCATGCAGTGTCCTATGAGAGATTTTTTTTCGGACAGCGGTACTACGAATTCTGACTGTAGAAATGTCTACCAACTATTTAATAGTCTTTCGTGGAATATCAGTTCATTCATCGATTAGTTGTCGAGTGTGTCCTTGATCATGTTGCTAAGGAGTAATGAGGTCACGGGAAATTACCTTATTTGGTAAATTATGAATGAAATTGCATACGTCCTCGTGATCTAAAGAATTTTCTTATTAACTCAGAAATGGTCGAATGCAGCGGTGTCCGCGTAATTGGCCTCAGTGGAATGTTCTGAGAAAAATCTTTGCTGTCGTCTTGGTTGTGTAATAATATATTTTGAATCGTCGCTATCCAACTCAAACAATCTTGTGTAAACTAATAATTTCGGATTCTGAACATGCCATTCTTCTAGATATAAAAAATTAATCGACACTCCAAACAAATTATGCCACATAAATGTATTTTATTTTTATATTAAAAAGCCTTTCAATTTTTTTGTTAAAGCATACGACAAAATTCTATTTTAGTCACAAGAAATCCTATAAATTATTTCCTGAAAGGAAGCAACTATATTTTGTTTAAAATATATTCTTTTTTCTTCTTCGAGAAATTTTTAATTTTCAATTACTGTTTCATGCCCTGCAACCAACTTTTAAAGATTCCCGGAAGATACTTTTTTAAGGAAATATTTAAATTGTATTGTAATCAAAATTAAAGATATAAAAAAATAAACGTACAAAATAAAAGGCTGTAAATAAGGAAACAGGAGCACGAGATACTCGCTCGATAAAATGACTTTATAGGGTTTTTTTTCTATAACAAATGAAAACAGCGTTAACTGACAGGATGTGTTCACGTGTGCTACATTATTATTTATTATAGGCTTTTTACAAAAAGATAAAAAATAAAAAAGCTTAATATGGACAGTTTACAGATATTTGAAGTACGTGTACAATTAAATGAAGGTTAAAGCCCAAATAACACTCTTGTTGTAACTGAATAATATGTCCCAATCTTCAATCCGGTCAACAAATCGTATTATTTTAGAATATTCCAATTAAATGATGATATAAATTTCATCTCAACACACCTAATTTAATAAATTGGAAAAATTCAACTAAATGATTTGAAAAGTCTGACGTAAACCTTTTCAAGTGTTTCTTTGATTTAAAATATTTTCGAACCCTCTGGACAAGTAAAATAGGTTGTAATGGGTATTGTAAATTGTTTGAGAAATGTCATGGATGTTATTGGTCCAAGTAGCCGGTGAATTGTGATTAGAGATGAGGTTTATTTACATGTTCTTTATACAAGTAGAATATATTAAACAACACAGTTCTACCTATTTACATTGATACCATTGTTAATGTCAATAGTGTCATGTCAGTTACAATTAGTTCTACAACCATTGGTAGATAGCCAACAGTATAACAATAGCGACAAGAGATTGTGAAATCGGCCAGTTTCTAGGAAATGGTTTTACAATGTTTGAGGTAGTTAGAGAGAGAGAGAAAGACGGAAAGAACGAGAGAGAGAGAGTGAGAGAGAGGAGAGAGAGAGAAAAAAAAAATTGGGATTAACGCCCACTCGACACAAACTATAAGGACACGAATTTATAAAATAAGGTATATCATAGAAATTTCAATATTTGCTCTAAAATTCCAGAGGAACATAACGCTATATAGGAAAGGGTATCAGGACAAGTTCTAGACATTACATTCATTATAATAGGGGTTGACATAACAATAGGGGATAATTGAAATTTTATAAAATTTATTACAATAGGGGTTGTTATTACAATAGGGGTCGTAACAAATGTCTGTTTCCAGCAAGCTCGGAATCTGGATAATTCGTGTCATATATTATTAACACATTTATATAACTCTTTATATTAAGAATTTCAAGAAAAGACTTCCGATACCACTGAAAGTAAAACAGGTCAACGGTGACAATGATGTTCAGTCCCCCAAACAATAAATGACGCAATCCCCAGATGCCACTTATTTGTTTAAAATAACTTGCTCATTTGTTTTTATAAAGCATCTTGCCACTCAGTTGTTTATCACTATGCTGAATCTAAGCAGCAATGTTCATAATCAAACTTATTCAAAGTATTGATGTAATGAAACTATACACCAACTTTCATCACTCTTAAAGTTATCATGTTCCCAAGAATCAATAAATCAAAAAGCTTATCTCTGCTTATCCTAAACAGAAAATGCCCATCATCGAACATGGTGAACATTCTACATGTATTTCAATTAGAAGTAAAGTAGTTGTGTTTCAAAATATGTAATCCCTGGGTTTGTTTAAATGGGGTTTAACGTCCACTCGACGCAAACTGGGTAATTTCGGGACTATTATATGGTTCAATTCTTTTTCAATAATTCTCTTGCGCATAAGGGTCTTTAGCGGTGGAAGGAAATCGGGGGGGGGGGGGGTAAACATAGTTAATTTGCCAGAACGTAACAAATTCAAACGGATTGAAAGTTATGAAAAATTACTCATACCCTGTCCACATACATTAGAATTTACAGTTATAATAAAATAAAACCATGTACGAACAAACCAAACCATAGTCAAAATTCGAAGTAGTAAAAACCGGTTAAAGCAAAATAGTGTAATCAGCAAATGGACTGTTCATAGTATATTTGTAATCGTACAGTGGTACAACGCACAGACGGACGGGCGAATCAATTTTAATATACTTATACTTCCACCCAAAGGCGGGAGTTTCTACTGTTTAGTTCAGTGGGTGGAATACTGGAAATCATTAACGTCACATATTTATAATAATTGACTTGACTAGAATTTTTAAACTTCAGCCGAAATGCTGTATTCTCGGAGTTGTTGGCTTATTCCATCACGAACGAAGAAAACTCAAATAAATAGTAAAAATTTTACTCTTAATAAAAGAGTGTCCAAAACTGGTTAACGATCACAATGACGAGATAGGTATGTCATGGGAGAACAGGTCATGTCATGCTTAAGATTAAAATAATTGTATAAGATGTTCAATTGCACATAAGGAGATGTTTAATACAGGAGATATTTACAAATCATGAACGCATGTTAACTATTAATACGTAATATTTATTCTATAACTACATGCAAATATTATTGAATATTGCCATTAAATACATCCATTTAATAACCTATGGTTGTATTCAATGGCTTGAAAACGTACTACTTTTGCCTAGAATGACGGCACTTTCATAATTACGTCACACGGTAATGGCGTCACCACCAGCAACGACAAAAGGAAAGAAAATTATATAGTTTTTAGTTTGTTGCTCGGTCGTAAGGTAGATAATTTTAAGGGGTTTTAACATAAAATTAAGCAGTTTTAATCTCCATTATATTATTGGGATTGGCCCTTTAAATATAACCGTTAAAAGACTTGACAGATTAGTGAGATATCAATTCGGATAAGGGTCAGTTATTACTTTAACTAAAATTGTATAAGAAAATATATACAACGATACACTGTAACACTTCTACGATGTTGTCCTAAAGTTGTTTATGTCCAATCTTTAATTCCAGAAAATCAAAATTGTGTAACATTAAGTGAATAATTGGGAAACAGAATGGTAGAGTAATTTGTCAATAAAGCAACGATTTTATGTAAAATCATTAAGAATTCTATTTGAAATGATCGCTAGTGCAAGCTGTAGTTAGAGTTTTTTCTCGTAATAACGATTACGTTACACTATGGCGCTATAAAGGAAACGATAAAATAAAAAAACAGCTAAAAAAATCCTGACCACTTTATGATATTGACTTGACACGTCACGGAGAAATAAATGTGTCTTTTAAATATCTAACAAATTATTTTGTCTATAATTAAGTTCAAGAGATGAATTCCAAAGATAATTTGTTTCTTATCTATGACTGTGATTCTCAGTTGTGGTAATATTAATGCTATTGCTGAGTTTAAAGTGGCGGCCTGTCTTTGGGTCATTTGGCAAGGTGTTTTACCGAGTCGAAGCAGAACAGTAGTTAACCCCCCACTCTACAAATCTCGACAGATTTCGGAATCTACATCTAGTCTCGGCTGTATGACAGTAAGTGATATGTACCTACGCCCATACATTTGCGATGCGGCTACCGGTTTACTTTAACAGGAAAATTTGACAAACAAGACACCGTGGGCGAAGCCATGTTTCATTCGGGACCTTTAAAGTTGTTCCAAGACACCATGAGCGCAGCCATGTTTCATCCGAGACCTTTAAAGTAGTTCCAATATGGCGGCATTCGTCATACAGTCGAGATTAGATGTAGGTTACGGAATCTGTCGAGGATTGCCGATTGGTTAAACCCCATTTAATTTCGTCTCTAAACCCACGCTTTTTCGTGAAAACGAATATTGGCGCTTGTCCACCTTCATGGGTTTTCTTCGGGGTGAAGACAGTTACGGGGAAGCGAATACTTGAAATAAATATGTATCGCGTGTCCGTTCCGTGGTTACTTAGATATTTGTTGAATGGACTTTAATCGGTACTCACTGTACAAAATCATATGGGTATCATTGAATGAAAGTCGATGTGATGACTACCGTTTCAGTTCAACCCTAAAACTAAATAACTAAATTAAACTTAGGCAACCGCAAAATAAAACAGCAGACCCAAAAAAACGAAACTACAACAAAGTGATTTTTCCTTAGTCTTTCGAATCGGTGATTAAAAACTGATGGAGATCACCCTTCCTTACCTCAGTATGAACAGAACAGTAGGACGTTAAACCCCATTCATTTATTTTCCATTCGATTTGTCAAATAGTATTTTAGTTCAAACGCTTCAAATTACTTGTTATGGATCTCATTCAAAGCTGTTTTCTTCCTTAAAACTCTCAATTTTTGAGCTGAACATTATTGGCTCTTCTTTGTGTACCAGACATATTTAAACCTTAAATGATAACAAAAGATTGTATTAAATTTGTCAATGGACATTACATGGCATCGTCTCCGTTAGCAACGAAGAATGTCGGATGTTTGTTTCTACTTTCGATTCTACTTTTTTTAGTCTGTATGTTTGCTTAAACATTGACTGTATACGGACCTGAAATGTTTAAAAACTGAACACATAAGAGTCCATTGAATTCAAGGAGAGGGGAAAGTGCTGTTTTTCTGTATCTCCGATTCGATCAATTTATTTGGAATATTTATCTAAACATTTCCTTTATTTGCGGACCCGATTTTTTTTCTTGTTTTTGTTTTTGTTTTGTTTTTTTTTTTTTAAAAAAAACCCTAACAAATGACTGCATAAAATATGCTGTCTTTTATTCTCTGTCCGATTTTATCAATTTATTCTGTAATTTTAAGTGCGAATTTCAAAAAACCAAACAAATTAACACAGAAGATTTCGTTGAATTACAGGGCATCGTCTCTTTAACATCGAAGAAAGCTCGTTTTTTCTCTCTGTGTCCGATTCAATCAATTTATTCTGTAAGTTTACTCACTATAAAAGACATTTGTTTTCTCTCATTTGGTTATGCGTGTGTTTTATTAGAATGTAGAATTCATGAAGTGGAAGGCAAGATTTTATAATTTCTGTCAGTTTTAGTTTAATGGTATTGACATGAACTTTATGCTTCTATAAAGAACATAGAATAACAGACTATTAAAGCAACGATAGCGATGATAAAAGGAATTCGGTTTTAAGATTTGGTTGTACGTCTTTCATAAAAAAAAATCTATCTTTTAAAGAATTTTGATTTGATTGTAGAAAAATTGTACAAATTGTGTTTTTTTTTAGCTTGAATAATGTTGACAAGATCATTATTTTTTGAAAGAAGTGTAATTTGATTTTAGAAATATTTGATAATTTGACAAGATCATTATTTTTTGAAAGAAGTGTAATTTGATTTTAGAAAAATTTAATAATTTGAGTCGTATTTGGTTAAATCATTTTGATGTGAAAAAAAAATGAAATGGAATAATAATTACCAATAATTTCAGTTTTATAAATCATTTCAAACAGGACGTGACAGATATTGTTAAGCCCTTTATAAAGCGTCTTTGGTCGAACTTAACCAAACAAAAAGATTTAAAAAAATAAATAAAATGTCTTTATACATATTATGTAAACTTTCTAAATAAAAAGTTGTATCCAAGTGCAACGTTCTTATTCCAAATAACTTCTTATCACACCACCGAATAGGAGTCTTTAGCAGTGGTAGAAAATCGGAGGACCCGGAGAAAACCCACGAGGTTGGACAGGCGACCCTACTCCTTATCACGTACAACCGGAGAATCAAAGCCAGTTGACTCAATGATAGACCTTATGATACAGCGGTCACGTGCTAACCATTTGGCAATCCAAACTCCTAAAATTGATACAACTAAGTTTACATAGTCGCTATGGAATTTTTTGGAGGGGCTGAGGATGTGGCCGTCTAAGAATACTCCCAAGAAATCATTATTGTTGGCGAAATATTCGGTGGGGGAAATTCGATTTTGTTTTTTTGTTTTGTTTCTTTTTTCTGGGGGGGGACGCATTCACCACACTGTTTTAAAGCATTTTGATATATAAATGCACACACTAAAGCACTCGGCAAATCAACTCCCCAAAGATATAGCGAAATTTAACGATATCTTAAACATATATCAGAAACTGGGTAGAAAGGTTGAGTGACTTTCAATGTTGAAGGGGGGTTGGGATGGCCTAGTGGTCTAGAGTGTCGCGCTTCGACCTCTAGCTGGCCGGTCACCTCTGGCTTGCGGCTGTGGTTTCGCGCCCTGCTGCCAGCGTATGTGGCATGGAGATAGGGGCGCCTTCTCAACCTCGTGGGTATCTTCCGAGCACCCCGGTTTCCTCCCACTGCTAAAGACCCCTACGCGCAACCGAATTATTGAAATAAAATTAAACCATATGTTAGTCCCGAAATGACCTAATTGTGTCGAGTGGACGTTAAACCCCATTTCTCTCTCTCTCTCTTTCAATGTTGAAACAATCATTCTCTACCTGAACACTAATTAACAGTTTATTAACCATTGATCAACATGATAACCATTGACTTCTGAACTCTCCATAAAGTTCAAAGATCACCGCCATCTGTTGATCAGATTTACCTGTTAATGGAAGGTTTTTTTTATAATCAGGTTTATTTATCGTACATGGAGGAAGAACTAATCGTATTTATCTAACACGTCTTTAAGTTGAAATAGTAATATTTACAGAATCATACAAATTCTTGTGCTTCCATCAATATCTATATGAGGGTTGAACGAGAGAGAGAGAGAGAGAGAGAGAGAGAGAGAGAGATGGGGTTAAACATGCACTCAAAACAAACTAGCTCATTTCTGGACTAACATATGGTTTAATTTTATTTAAATAACTCGCTTGCGCGCATGGGTTTTATTAGTGGGAGGAAACCGGAGTACCTGGAGAAAACCCACGAGGTTGGACAGGCGACCCTACTCTTGGCCACGTACAACCGAGGATTGGAAACCACACCAAGTGACTCAATGGCAGGCCTTTATGTGACAATGAGTAGAATCGACTGTACAACTTCATATGTAGTTTCTGGGTCCTCCACCCCATCCATACACACACACACACTGCTTAATGAACTAGTTTGTGTCGAGTAGTGGTGTAACCCCCCCCCCCCCCCTTAGGCCCATCTGTGGCTGTATTAGGGTTGACGACTACAAGCTACTGAGGAATGCTTTAGTGCAATATATTTGTCATACATTTACCTTTCCATAGATATACCGCCGGTATCGTGCCACACCTTGCATTTTGAAATTTGATCCATAAAACTCAAACCTGGCATAATTCACTAGAAAAATAAAACGATAAAAGGTCCTCAGCAGAAGGTCCATTGAGGGTCAACAGTAGAATATCGAGCAGAATCGAAACTCCCCACTCCGTTTTACCATGAATGAGTCTGTAGTGGGCCTGGAACTTTTTGCAAGTACGAACTGTTTAAGTTCACATATGGTTTATTAATTTAAAATAATTATTTTTCCTAATTTATACCCCAGAGATTTTTCCTATCATAATTAATATTAAAAGTATAAACATAGTCACAATACAACCCCAGGAGATAGTTCAATGAAATTAAAATTAAATTAACTTCATAGTAACCAAGTTCGTACCATCTGCTTCAACATAAAATATGGATTATTAATAAAACTCGTAGCATGTTTTAGTCTCCCGGGATACCTGAATAGAAATTAAAATGGATTCCTAAGTTAATTATTGTACTGGTATACTCTTTAGTATTTGTAATCACTGCACTATAGAGAACATTTATTTAGTTATGAAATGAAATATGTTTTAACGTTCCACTTTTCAGCACAGAGGGAGGGGGGGGAGGGAGAGAGAGAGAGAAATGGGGTTTAACGTCCATTCGACATAAACTAAGTTATTTTGGGACAAACATAGGCTCAATTTTATATTAGTAATTCGCTTATGTTTTAAATAAAACTTTACATCCCAAATGTTTTAGTCGAATTTCGACATAAAAGATTTTGAAAATCATTTTAGTTAAATATCTATGAATTAATCAATATATAAAATGTTTTTACCAGATGTTTTCTTTCACAAACCAAAACTTTTCTCTTGTCTCGTGGGAATTACATTCAAGGTTTAATATTAACATAGACAGTGTTAACACGTCGTTGGTCTAATTTTAATTATTATGTGACACCAGGTGGCGTATTTCGTCTATAGATCCCCTTCCATGTGTTAAGGTTTTGTATTGTTGGTGAATATCACTGCTTATTGAAACGTATTATCTTATTATACATCGTATTAAAACTATAGAGAGAGAGGGAAATGGGGTTTAACTTCCACTAGGTCATTTGGGGACTAACATATGGTTTTATTTTTTTTTCACTAGTTCGATTGCGCGTTGTATTTTTAGCAGTGGAAGGAAACCGGAGTGCCCGGAGGAAACCCACGAGGTCGAGGTTGAGAGGGCGCCCCTATCTCCATGCCACATACGCTCACACCAGGGATCGAAACCACAGCCGCAAGCCAGAGGTGACCGGCCAACTAGAGGTCGAAGCGCGGCACTCTAGACCACTAGGCCATCCCAACCACCCACAATAAAATTATATATTGGTAAATTATTATACAACAGCTAATACTACTACATGTAATAAACCCTTTAATTCGATAAAACAAATAATAATTATAAATTATATATGTTCTTACATATAGTTTTATTTCAAATTATATGTCCCTTGACTACTGCTTGCACTGACTTCATCTTGTAAATATGTAAATGGCATATCCATGACGCTTGTGCCTGGCGTCTTAGTTGCAAATATAATTATGTTTTGTTCCGTTCGGTAATCTTTATTAAAGGGCACTATTGGTGTCAGTAATTATCACATAAGGTAATTTCGGGACTAACATATGGTTTGATTTTATTTCAATATTTCGCAAGGTCTTTAGCAGAGGGGGGAAAACCAGAGAACAATCATTGGAAACCCATTGCGGTAATTCTATTAGTAAGTGCAGGGGCATTGCACCAGACACAATTCTACACAAAAACAAATATATGGACAAGACATCATATTTAGAGAAAAACAAACAACACAATTCAAAAAGAGTTAATGGATCCGGGCTAAACGTGTCGCGACCGTGACGCGGGGGGAGGGATGCTCGATTCACAGGCCAGAACGTCCCGAATCGACAGAATTACAATCGAGTGACGCGGAATTCAGTCCCGCCACAGTTCTGTCAGTCCCGACATCTGAGGTGGAGTGAGTAGAATCGTGACGTATTCCTAGGTGGAAAGTATGTTTCAGCTGTCATGATTGACTGAGATATTTTTTATACCGTCGACACATGCGTTGTACTCTGAAATTCTCCTTTTCACTCGATTGACACCAGTTTTGTAATTTAATTCCGGAATTGTGAATCAAGCATCCCCGGTGAACCGTGTTTTGTATACTCACCGCTCCCTAGAAAGGTGTACAAGCACCACGAGGGTATAACCCCAAGGAATCTCGTATCATGACTTGACTAGTAAGTTTTTTTTACAGTTATATCCACCTAAAGTGGGTTGTATATTCGTGCGATTTTTACCCATACTGCCGAATTTGAGTTAAAGCCCCAAAAATGTGTAGCTTACGCGACGAGCCAACTATATTAAATCATTTATTTCATAAATACGTGTGGGGTTGGGATGGCCTTGTGGTCTAGAGTGCCGCGCTTCGACCTGAAGCAGGCCGGCCAGTCACCTCTGGCTTTGGTTTCGATCCCTGGTGTGAGCGTATGTGGCATGGAGATATGGGCGCCTTCTCAACCTCTTGGGTTTCCTCCGGGCACTCCGGTTTCATTCCATTGCTAAAGACCCCTACGCGCAAGCGAATTATTGAAATAAAATTAAAACCATAATAATATTTTAGTCCCGAAATGACCTAGTTTGTGTCGAGTGGACGTTAAACCCCATTTTTCTCTCTCTCTCTCTCTTTCATAAATACGTGAAAGTTCACAAAATCTATCAATCCTAATACTTCTAAATATCTACAAATTACGTCATATCCGGCTATATTTCGGAAATACAAATCATTTAAAAACATCTGGACAAGACAGTTTCTTATACATGTATATGTATTCAAGTAAAATAGTCATATATGATTAAACGCCACAGAACAATTCCTTTTAAATTATTTTAGTATTTTGTTACTATATCAAATCAACGGAGTATGGATATGAGACTCTGCGTATTGCAAAATCCCCATTAGACTGGCCCAGTCTCTTCTATTTATTTTACATTTCGATTTATATAAAAGTAGTAATTTTTAGTAAACCAACACTTTTGTTTCCATTTGTATAAAAAAAAAATTTGAGTAAACCTGTAACCAGCACCAGAGACTGGACAATTTGCGAGCTTCACAATAAAATGGGCGTTCCTTATCCTGTTTTACGTTGTTCCTTATTTGGAATGATTGACAGTTGTCAAGCAAGCCCCGAGTCACGTGACACGAATTGTAAATGTGATGTCTAAGATAAATTAAGTTCGATATTTACCTTCATGAATCATGCGTCTCGAATGGAGTGCAAAGCAGTCATGCTGAAACCGTCTGCGGGCTGATGTCACGTTTTTGTTTCCAGTCGCCATTCGGCTTCGTCCCGATACGCATGAACTGGCTTCGTTAAGTTGTTATAATGATGTCGTGTGTAATTATTTATGTTCATTCACCTCATCCCAAACGTTGTATCCGTTCATTCGACAGATATTGTCCGTCAACAAAATTCTTAGATCGTTAAAGTATCACTAAATAACAATAACTGTTATCCACAACAAACATCTCGCACCTACACCAGTTTGCCAGTGCAAATGCAGTAATCCCGTGCACGACGTCACACGACCTACATAATGCAGATTGACCTACTAGATGAGAATGAAGCTCTATTTGCCCAGTCTCTAGAGATTACGTTTTTTTTTTTTTTTTTGAGAGGACTGGCCAATTTTTGGTGTGTGGAGAAGACTGGCCACCAGTCTAAATCCCCATTTATCATATGCTGAATAAAGAGCTGTTTGACCTTCCATATCTATCAAAATATGCAGAATAAAGAGCTGTTAGTCCCTCCATATCTATCTACCATACTGACATATAGAATTGAATTTATGTGTGATGGGACAATGGCCAGAATATGCCCTCTTTTAATGCAAGTGCCGCAGTTACATTTACACCCACGGTCTCCATGTAAGCGTAATCCTGTGAACCATATGCTATAAATACCACGTACAGGATTAGACCGTTTATTGTTTCTACGACCTTCTCTGTTTCAATCAATAGATATCAGCTTATCGTACAATATTATGATTATGTCTACTTCCGCTTGTAGGAAGTACTTCCAGATCACAAAAACACTTTCAATTAGTCAATATAGACTCGAACATCACACCACCAACTTGGTTATTGCCCGACGTTGAGTATTGTGCACTTGTTATATGAGGCTACCTTGTCTGTAAGGCTAATATATTATTGGAAATGGAGTCACTCTTTAACATCCGCCATAGATAATATCAAAGCATTCATCAAAGAGGGTATAACTTTAAAGGGGTTATGTCAATCTAACGGTGACTACTGATATCTCTTGGGATGTTAGTTATATATACCCGTTATGCGGGGTCTGCTAGGTGGAGTGATCTGACGTCTGTGTTATAGATCCAATCTGATGTATATTTCCTTTCGTTTTTTATACTTTCGATGTTTTGGGAGGTCGAGTCAGAGGTCATACGAGCGGGTTTTGACACTAGGACGGCAGACATTTGATTACCCAGCCGAGGCGGGGCTCTGAGGAGCAATCCCCACGCAATTTGGTGGCGTAGGCGCAGATCTTAAAAAAATTGAAAAATCACGCTGCTAGAAAAACGTTCCGCAGCCACTGTGGTGATATCTAAGAGTTGATTTTGTAACTTATGTGATCAATTCCTTTTCAGGTGCGCCATATTTCAGGGGCTTCGTGCCTGTGTTGGCGCCACGCGCCTCATAGCCTCCACATAAGTGATATAAGAAAGTTTAGATCAGGTCAAGCGAACTAGGTACCCATTGGCGTGTGAGCGCCCTTAAAACCGACCAACTGGTCAGTGCCTAAAGAGCATCCATGTGATCAGAATCAAGTGTATTACTTGATAATTTAAAAGTTGTAATTTTTTTTTTAAGTTGTTTTTTTTTTTGGGGGGGGGGGGGCGCCATTATTGTTCTGGGGGTGCCATGTATTCCCTGCCCATCTCTCTCTCTCTCTCTCTCTCTCTCTCTCTCACACTCTCTCACACACTCTCTCTCTCTCTCTCTTAGTTTCATCCTTGGTCGGCCCCAGTTATCTACACTTGGCATTTCTTGGCCATCAACTAACTTATCAAATCGTACAAATTTATATATTTCGCAGATGTATTTTTTAATACCTTGACTGCAAAAAACAACGTATGTGTACAGTAAGTGTTTTTAGAAATAAACAATTTGTATTTTGCGAGAAAATATGCAATTACTGGAGCTAAAACTATTAGAATTTCTAAATTAATGTGGATATTCGGCATTTACTATGATAAAAGAATAACTGGTAACAAAATATTATTACGACGTGCATAGACTCATTGTCACTTGACGAATATAGTTCCTAATTGAAACCAAATCACTTCTGTATTCATCGGATGTATATGGCTAGTTATAGAAACAATACGCCTGTAACTGTGTTTCACATTTGCACGCGTAGTGGCAATAAAACCCTTCAATGAAAGGCAATTACTTTTTTTTTCTATCAGAGCAATGTTTGTTCATTATTTTTCTTGAAACAACAACATGGTGATCGAATATACATACCTCTTATTATAAGCCAGTAAGTATCCCCCAAAAAGCTGTTCAATTTCGAAATGAAATGACATGAAATGGGGTTTAACGTCCTACTGTTCTGTTCCGACTGGGCTAATGAAAATGGGCTTACGCCATGGCAGTGTCCTATGACGGACATTTTGTTCGAACAGCGGTGCTGTGGCTTACTCTTGTTGTACCGTTGATTCGAAATCAAGAAGGTGTTCAGCTTCGAGTAATCATTATAACAGTTTTACGTTACATAAAATCTGACAATGCTTGTCCTGTCTTCCATCCTCACTCACCGTCAACAACAACAGCCCAGCGCGTGCCATACACCCTTCTCATTGGCTATCGCTCTCACCGCACTCACCGCAATACCTTATATATGGACATATACAACTGGTAGTAGTTTTTTTCTTTGATGTCCATAGCAGTTATATCTTATAACAACCTCTCGTGACGTCATCAGAGGTTGATATATTCGGTTCATATCAACCGCTGATGACGTCCTGGGAGGTTGATATTTCATATCAACCGCTGATGACGTCATTACAGGTCGATATATTCGGCTCATATCAACCGCGCTTGACGCAGATGATCGAAATAATACAAAGAACACAGAAATAAAATTTTATTCTTTTGACAATAAAAAAAGATTGTTTTGGTACAGTTTGTAGCATTCAGGACCTAAAAAGACGGTGTACTTATCGGCTTATTTAAATCGGTTATCCACACTCCAGTCCATGTCTAAGATATCTTTCAGAATTTTCTTTCTGCCCAAATCATTTCTCCACACATCCCAAAACGTGAAAGTATTTATCACCCAAGAGTTCCTTTGTACAGTATTTTTGGCTACGGCTACAATCCACTCAAAACAGTCGGTCAAATCTTTCTCTGAACATACCGAAAAGTAACCTTCAGTCACGGTTCATGGTCAGAATTATCGGAAAAGATTGCCTTTTGATCCAAATTTTCTTCAGACTTTGTATGGATCCTCATCATAGTTGCATTCACATCTATTCTATCGTCAATATGATGACTAAAAAGGATTGATTATTCGTCTGACTTCGTTTTACTATCCATTTTGTTTTAGCTTTCTTCTGTTCAATTACTACAAAATGGCGATTGTATAAACAAACACGTCACGTGCTGTCGAGCAATTAACCAATCACTGTTGCCTTTTTTTAGAAGAGTCCATTAAATTCAAGGGTGAACGTTGTATATGTCAGATATAAACCTACTCTCCCTCGGATTGATATGATAGAGAACACTTGGGCTGCGCCCGCGTGTTCTCTATCATATCAACCTCGGGTAGGTTAATATCCTATACATACAATAAGAGTAAAGGTACATTCGCACGGCTTTCAGATTAAAGGTGCATTCACACAGTTACTGTTTGTCACAACTCTTATTTCGAATTCAACAGCACACGAATGTGTATAAGGGAGTGATTATAACACCTGTATCTTGCCAGGCTTCCCATCCTACACCACTGACAAAGGGGAAAAATCCTCATGAAATTTCTCGGCCAACTGCGGGATCGAACACATGACTTCTTGCTATAGCGAGCCAACGTGTTTCATTTTATTTTATTTTTCAGCTAAGTCACGAGTAATTTTAAGAAGATGTGGACAGTGCCGGACTGGTGGGCCGAAGGACCACCTGTCAGGTCATTGACCGAGGCCTACAGAAGTACGCGCCAATAGCGCGTCACGAGCGAGCGCGTGCGTTCGAGGGTGCTCTGTGGGGCGGGGGTCTCCCCCGGGAAAATTTTGAAAATTGACAACCGTAAACCCATTTCCCAAGAATTTCAGACCAAAGCAGAAGACAATTTTTTTATTTCCTTTTCCTAGGCTTATACAACTAGATAACAAAATGACCCAAGATAGGGTGCCCCACGTGCCAACTGAAAAGTTGTTCTTGACACGTTGATCCTGCACGTTTTAGTTGAATGACTTACTACTGATTTCTAACAGTCTCGCACACTCGTTGAGGCTATAAATAGCAACATATGCGGAAATGTTCAAAACAACAAACCCTACTACAGCCGTAAAAAAAAAATTGTTGACGATTCTGAATAGCAATAATATTTAACTTTTTGGTTATTACGGCATCTTTAGAAATTACGCTCGTTTAATTTTTTAAATTGCCTTATTATTAGCTGTACCATTAGAAGCTGCATATTTTGGTTAAGTACAAATAATATCTCTGACTCAACATCCGTAAAGCAAGAATATGATACTAGCAGTAGTTTCATTTTACTTTTACGAGGTTCTTAAAAATATTGTTGAGTTGCCTGATGTTGGTGCTTCTAAATTCAATTTCTTGTTCCATGTTTCGTAAAAAAAGTAGTCTTGATTATCCCGACCCGTCAATTAGACGTAGAATGATCGATAGACTAGTTAAAGTTCCAATAGCATTTTTTTAAGTTATATTTTTAAAATTTATTAAAATAAAGCCCCAAAATAGATTGAACCTATAAACAGTTCTACCTTGTTAAAGAATAATCCTATTAATCCTATAATTCACTATTGCCAGTTGAGAAATTGGCAAAAATATCATTTTCAACTTCAAATTCAAACGTTTGAAGATGGCCGTCCATGGAGAAGAATGGGAAAACAAGGTAGGTAATTGAGTAACTATTTCCTCAGTCAACCAGTGTCACCCTTTCTAACCCCTACCCCCCAAAA
Source organism: Patella caerulea (assembly GCA_036850965.1). Taxonomy (NCBI): domain Eukaryota; kingdom Metazoa; phylum Mollusca; class Gastropoda; family Patellidae; genus Patella; species Patella caerulea. Next base: position 56,539,051 of record JAZGQO010000006.1, on the reverse strand, counting down.
AAAAAATTTTGTCCATGATCGTATAATAGTGAGTTGACAACCTTTTGAGAAAAAAACATAGAAATAATTATATTTTGACTTTCTTAGAAAAAGTGAAATTGGAACTTTAAGCGAGACTAATTTCAAAACAAGGGCACGTAACCTATCTTTTACTCAAAAGTGTCTGGATGTTATGGACGCCACTCCAAACCATTTTTCAGTATTATTTATGTATGGTTTAATGATCATAGCTTATGAAGTACAGCATGGTCGTTTATTTAGTGACTATAAATGTGTGAAACAGATTTAAGGCTTTCTAAATATATTAGTATTGTGGTGTAATTGTCGAGATATTTGGAGATATTCATTTGGGGTGGGGGACCCTACCTAAGAGCACTATCATTAGATGTATTTGAGATTGATTTTTTCTCTTTCTTTCTCTTTTCTTCTTTTTTCTTTTTTCTATATAGGCTGAGACCTACTTTTTGTTAATGAGCTTAGGCCCACTAAGGGACAGGTGGACCCAGTGGATAACTGACTGGATGTGGATAACTCGTGCGACCTATTTCCTGGTACAAAGACGATACAACTGAGAACAGTGTCAACAACCGCCCCGATTCCAGGAAGTTCTGTGATTTTACTTTAATTACTAATCTACTTGTAAATATTAAATATGAAAAGGTGCTAAGATTTCATAGAGTGCATCTTTCTTATTTATATTGGATAAAAGGATTAGTGCAAAAACATATGGAATTTTATTTCTGATTGTCAAATTATCCTATTATTTTCCCGTAGATATATTTTTATATGTTTGATATTTAGAAAATGAGTTAATTTGATTGGTGAAATATGTGGGAAAACATACACGACACCGATTAAACCGTTATAAAATTAAACAAAACACACGTCATTTCCGCTTCACGTGCATGTGTACCCAGCACGCTATAACACTCGAATACACTTACGCATGCAAAAGACATCACTATACAAAGTAATAGGTGTAAAAGATAGTAGATTATATCGCAATATAAAGAAAAATATTCTTTGTTACAAATAATCTGATGACGTAGGTTTAACATTGAACTATGCCTTTGATATCCATAGAAGGTCACAGGTCACTGGATTACCTTGAGGAGAAAATGTTATATCAGTACAGATCCATAAAAAAACATAACCATTGTCGTAATTTAAAGGAGCTAAATCGCTTATATATGAAACTTGGAAATTGACACAAGGTCGCAAGGCAAATGATAATGTAATTTGAATGTATATAAACTGATTTACATTCATTTTATTTTTTCATTTTTACTCTAATTTCAAATCATCATATTTGATAAAATTCACCAGAAATCTCAATCGAATGGCAACCTCTAGCGTCCAGTTATTCCATCCTACACAGAGTTATCTCTTGCGCATGCTCGCATGCTCGCATGCTCTTAATGGAAGAATATGCTATGACTTGTTGAATATGTCTAATTTTGTTCTTCGAGTAGTTTGTTACAAATGACACTGAAACACATTAAGGTACACGATTCGTGTACCAATGGTAAAATGTTTATTTTGTCTTTAATTTTGGATATCAGAAGCGCATCTTTTCCCTGTAAGATCACAACATCAATGTTGATTTAAATTGACCAATATGTTTTCAATGTGGAATATTACGTTGGATGACATTAAGAAAGATAGCCACTTTAAAGCGAGCATGTTCAAATTAGAGTGTGGGGTTTGACATTCATCTAGTCACGTATTAAGTCTTAATTGCGTCGTACGATTTTTATAAAAAATATATCCGAAAGATTTCATCGAACAATGTTGTATGTGTGAGAGATGTTGACAACCATTTCAATTAAAGATACATTATCCGAGATTAGACGAAGTGTTGGCAGTTCTCACTATAATAGCTAAAATCAAGAGGAATTTTCTGAAATATTCAGACAAAATGATCCCCTCTGAATTTAATTACTAAATTTTTATTTAATGAGCGTTAAACAGCTGGCCGGGTTCTAATCCAGTAAATGGATTTATTGAAAATGTCACTGAAATTACTTTATCTTGAATGAAGTTATCAATATTTGTACTTTTGACACGATATGTGCACCGTAGTGGTCATTCGAATCTTAGTTTCGCTTCTCCATATTTAAATTAAATCATTCAATGGCATAATCACTCTTGCTAAAATCTGATGACATCGAGGGTTGATTGTGGTCCTGTCATGTTAACAAATGTCTAATTAATAATTTGACTAACATTTTAGGCCTGCGGATTTAACTCTTATGTAATGCCTGTTTAACTCGGCACAAATTGTCTTTTCAGGGGTAAAATCATTCCAATGATCACGGTATGTATCTGCCTGTTGGGCGTTATGGCCACAGATTACTAACGATTTCCCCATCGACTTTAATGTTAATTATTGTCTCAAAAGCACGTATGGGGTTCATCATCTAAAACTCAAAATACACAATCTTGAAGTAGAGACCAATAAATATGCAATTTCAGCCTTACAGTTCAACCTAAGAAACTTCTCAAAATCATGAATATTTACGAAAACCTGGCAGAAAACTATTTTCAACCATTTCGTCGATTCCACACCCAACAGTCGATCCACAAACGCCTTGAAAAAGGGGTGGGGGGGTAGGAATACTATAAATATTTGGTTGGCTGTGTCCTTATACCCTTCCATGAAAAAAGACACATGAACTTAGAAGTGCATATAAGGGATAATACATGCTGTGTTAACTGTTTGCAATCTACCCATAAAAAACATTGTTGCGCTATATCCATGTAGGGAACTTAATCTACTATATAGTGACTTAATCTGCAGTTTTGTATTCACGTTGTATACTCCGGGACTGTATACAAAGCATTGTTTGCGCTATACAAACTAGTAATGATTTTACTAAATGAAATGAAATGAAATGAAAATGGAATGAAATGGGGTTTAACGTCCTACTCTTATGCACCTAACCTGGGCTAATGGAGGACAGGCATACGCCTTACAGTGTGCTATGAGTGAAATTTTGTCCGGGCAGCGGCGCTACGGCCTACTCTTATATCGAATTCCAACTGCCAAGGGATCTTTTTACGTACACGCCAATGTGTACACCGGACCTCGGCTTTTCGTCCCATCCGAACGACTAGATAGCTGTCCTTGTCATGCCCTCCGCTCTGCATCACTGACAAGGGGAAACCACGCCGGAAAATCGAGATGAACTTTCTTGGTCGAACACCCGACCTCCAGGCTAGCGAGCCAGCGCCTTACCCACTTAGCCACGTGATTCCTCCGAATTCTCTAAAACTTTCTACTCGATATATCGATCCAAATTAATGTCTTCAATGATAGACAAAGTAGTTGAATAAAAACTCGACATGCATGTGGATTGAATTGCGTAAAATGTATACGGATATTTGATATCTGATTTATCCTTGTCCGCGTGGAGCATGATGGATGGTCTAGAGAGATACAGCGTCTAGTTGTTGGGATGGGACGAAAACATACACGTCAGTAAAGGTACATTTTGAATTCGAAATTTCCCCCAAAGCACACTGCATAGCGCATATGTCCATCTCCATTGTATCCAATGTTGTAGGCCAGGGGCCTATTTCACGAAATTTTAATTAAGATAAGATCCCAATTTTAGTAATTTGATTGGATAATATTAGATTTATTTTAGTGCTTAGCCAATCAAAATTGAAGTATCTTCTAAAATTGGATTTTATCTTAAGTTAAAATTTCGTGAAACACGACCCAGTGGTACGTTAATATCCTTTTTATTTTTTTTTTTCATTTGGTTAATAAAATGCCCTATGATGGAATATTAACCTTATTTGTGGTATATCATCAACCTATTTAAAGTGATATCCGACCTTACATTAACCTAACGACACTTTACAAGACAATATATTGCCTAACCGGAAATGATACAATCTTGTATTGCGTGACATCATCGTCAATTATCCCAATGTAGTAATGTTTAAAAAAAAACCGGGTATGTCAATGCCGGCGACATATTTAATTGCATCTCTGATTTGCTTTAATAGGTTTGAGTCTAGTGATAGGCACTTGACACGTGTTTAGGAGGCGAAACGTCACATTTAAAGTAAAATATAAATTCAATGGAGAGGATTAATGATACCTCGGTGCATCGGGTGGTAATTCTGTGTCGCATCTATGTAATTGTATGCTGCTCCCCGTGGGCGTTTGTTTTTACAATAAAATCAATCTCATCTTTCTTATCTTACCATCTATTATACATTAAGTACAACAACTTCACGTTTCAACAGGGAAGTACTTTCACCTTGAGTGATAAGGAAATACAACCCACACACGCACACATGATTCTTGTTGTGTTTCAGTCTAATTGAAACGTCAAGTCGAAGTAAACATATTTTGGAGGGCGACGCATAAAATTAAAGAAGAAGTTTCATTAGTCGTTCGGATTAGGCGAAAAACTGAGGTCCCGTGACGCATTCACCTGCTTGTAAAAGACCCCTTTACAATTCGAATTCAAAATAACAATAAGCCATGCCGCCGAGAAAGTTCATCGTGATTTTTCGGCGTGGTTTTTTCTTTGTCAGTGTGGCAGAACGGAGGGCTTGACAAGGAAAGCTGTCTTGTCGTTGAAATGGTTCAATAAGGAAGCCTTTACACGTATAGTCTTTAACTCGTGGATACCATCTGTTTGGTCATATTGGTGTCTATAGCAGACCGATCTAATTAAAATTACAATTTCGTTTCGGTTCCGTTATCCTGATTTAACGTTATACTGTATTGTAATTTAACCTACATTCTATTACAACCGGGCTCTGTTAGTGACAGCTTTATGTTTATCAAACAGTCATGCTTTATATGATGTTAGATAGACAGAAAACAAGAGAGGGACATGGTAACGTCATCGGGGCACATACTAGGTCATTTCGGGACTAACATATTATTGTAGAACAACATTACTTTAAATCGTCTGCAGCCTTTGCAGAAATGTGCTTTAAGGGGACATTCGCTAGGACATGGTGTGTGTGTACGGGGCGGGGTTGGGTGGGGTACTACGTGCGCGTTGTGTCATAAGGTCTGTCATTGAGTAAATTGGCATGATTTCGATTCCCCGGTTCTACATGACAAGGAGTACGGTCGCCTGTCCAACCTCTGGTGGTTTTCCAGTTTCTTCCCACTGCTAACGACCCCTACACGCAAGCGAATTATTGAAATAAAATTGAAACATATACATATATTAGTGCCGAAATGACCTGGTTTGTGTGGCGTGGATGTTAAACCCCATTTCTATCTCTCTCTCCTTCAAATCTATTGAAGCATTCAAGTCAACATTTAAAAATAATTGTACGGGACAAGCGACAACATACTTGAAAGCGCATACAACTGAGATAGTTTCCAAGGCCCGAATGTCGCTCTCCTTTAGTGATTTATCTATTTTATTAGAATGAGGTGAAAACATTAACATTTTAAAAAAGACCGGATCGATGTCGGTTGAAAATGTCGATCATCCAGTTCCTCATCTGTCGCTAGACTTTATGTTTTAATCATCATTATCAACTGTCTTCTAATCACATGACACTCAACCAGGACATTTCCAGCCAATATCTCATTGTTTTCCTTTGGTATTTTATTAAAGAACACTTTCTAAGATAACTTCGGTTTTTTTTATAGTATTCCTGTAGCAATTGTTATTACGAGCATATTGGTATAAAATGGTCGTTTTGTTTCTTAATTATGTCTTCTAGATTATATTGTTTTCTTTTGGTACTATTTTATTAAAGAGCACTTTGCAAGACTAGAGTTGTTTTTATGTTATTACGAGTACCATTTGTAAAGTGGTTGGGATTTTTGTGGCTACTGCCCCTAGATACATCGTTTTGTTTTGATATTCCGAGACCACCCCGTTGCTTTCCTTTTATTTTCGAGGGTTTTTGTTGTGGAGGGATTTTGAAGTGCTTGCTCACGGAGACACTTACATTCCTGAAGCAATTGCTACGTGCACTAATGTAAAGTATCTGTTTAGGATTAGTTGTGTTCATTTTGGTCTCCTCCTTCATTGGATTTGGAGCTCAATGTGTTTCTTAAGGCGCAGCCAAAGGTTAGATATACTCGTCTGGTGATTTTAGTTTCCACCCAATATCTCCAATACTATCTAATACCACCTAATCTATCCAATATCTCCCAAATACTACCCACAGTCTCCCAATACTATCTAGTAGACCCCCACCGAATACTACCTAATACCCCTCTCTCCTCAATAACTATCCAATACCCCCTTATAATATTGCCCAATGTCTTCCAATACTATCCTATACCCCAAATAATATCCAATACCTGCCAATACTATCAAATACTACTATACAATACCCCGATGCAATACTATCCATTACCTCCTAGTACTAATTAAATACTGCCAGATACCATCACATGCTACCTTATACTAACTAATACTATACAGATACCATCACATGCTACTATACATAATACTAATTAAATACTGCCAGATACCATCACATACTACCTTAAACTAACTAAATACTACAGATACCATCACATGCTATACATAATACTAACTAATACTACAGATACCATCACATGCTACCTAATACTAATTAAATACTGCCAGATCTACCTAATACTAAACAAATACTACAGATACCACCACATACTAGCTACTTATCGTAAATACAAAACGAAACGAAATATTTAAAATATACACAAACCCTGTTTCTTCGTAGAATTAGCAAATTATTTTATGGCAAACCGAAAAACTTAAAACGATGTGCGTTTAAATGATATATGACAGTTATTGGTTTAATGGCGGCACGAAGTGAAACTGCAAGTAGATATGTGGAGTATTTTAATTAGTCGACAAGAACAATTTAACAACATATTATTGCATCAATGTAACACAGCGGCTTACGTAAAGGCTTTCTGTTGTAGCAAAGGTTCAAATATTATTTCAAAAGATGCAAAGAGGTCTTCAGGAATTTAATGATACCTTTCCAGATATTGGGACATGATTATATCGAGATATATATTATATATGCCGACCATACCATATACGACACTTCAATCAAGAGAGAGCAATGGGATTTAACATCCACGTAACACGGACGTGGTCATTTCGGAACTATCACAAGGTTCAAATTCATTCACTGATTCCCTTCCACGTAGAGGTCTCTGGCAGTGGGAGGAATCCGAGTGGCCAGGAGAAAACCCACGAAGTCATTGTCACGTACAGGAATGACATTGACACCAGGCCAAATTGAGTCAATGCCATAAATATACAACCCCTGCCCCACCGCCTCAAGCCAAAGCTAGTGAAGGGCATATTTTTTCGCTTTAGACATTTCACCAGCAGAATGGCTGACCATGTGAATCCCATGACATTCAGATAGTAAATGACTTGTATTTTGAAAAACCAAAACATGAACACATTAGCCACATGTAGAATTCTCCACCAAATGAGATGTGGTGTCAGGTGTCATTAAACAATAATATAATTTCGCCTCATGTTCGACACGAACCACAATTCATTATACGTATTCACTCGGAACGACGTTTAGATTGGACTAGCATTTTAAGAGGTATTAGAGAACTTGGGCAGTCGGTAAAAAACGAATGATATCTGTCTTATCGTGATTTGAGAATATCGTTCAATCGGAGCTGTTCACATGAGATTATATGCAAATTCCGGAATAGATCTCCATGGTCAATCCATCATTGGTATATAAATGTTTTACGTTTCCGGAAATGAAAATGGAATGAATTTGAACGTACCCTTTTATGTACCAACAGGACAAATGAAGAAGGCTTACTCGAGTTGGTGGTCTAGTATTTTAAAGCGTGTGCGAGCAATCATAAGGTCTTTGAGTCAAGTGGCGTAGTTTCGAATCCCCGTTTGTACGTGACAAGAAGTAGGGTCACCTGTCTAACTTTGTGGGTTTTCGCCGGGTCCTCCAGTTTCCTCCCACTGCTAAAGACCCCCTAAGCGCAAGCGAATTATTGAAATAAAATAGAATCATGATCATGGTACAAAACTTCCAACATAGAACTGAGCTCAGCTCAGCAGATCTATTACATTGTATTTTCTCGATAACGTTGAGAGAACTTTAAACGAAATGTCGCTTTAATTAAAACAATACTCGCGTTCAATATTATGTTTTATGTATAATATCATTCTTATAAAGAGTAACCTATAAGGCAGATGATTCTAAAAATACTCTGTTCTAAATCAGCCATTGCTTGGATTTTCTATAATTAGTAGAGCCTTGAGTTAATCTGAAAATGATATTAATATCAAAATAGTTCCATTGTCTGTCTTATTGAAAGTGGTTGCTTACAATAAAATTAGTTACACAAAAACAACTAATGTACGCCAAGCCGGTTCTTCATACCACGGTGACTCAGTGAGTAGGACATTGGCTCGCTAAACCAGAGGTCAAGTGTTCGATTCCCGCGTAGATCCGAAAGTACATGGGGTGATTTTCCGCGGCGTGGTTCCCCCTTTGTCTGTGGTATAGGACGAAGAGTCTGTAGTTCGGATGGTACACAAACCGGAGGGCCCGTGTACAGACCAACGTGCACGTACATGTAAAAGGATCCTTGAGAGTTGGAATAAGAGACGGCTGTAGCGCCACCGTCCGGTCAAAATCGTCTTCATAGCACCTTCACTCGGCAAATCTCAACAGATTTCGTAACCTACATCTAGTCTCGGCTGTATGACCAATTCGGCCATATTGGAACTACTTTAAAGGTCCAGGATGAAAAATGGCTGCGCCCATGGTGTCTTGGAACTACTTTAAAGGTCCCGGATGAAACATGGCTGCGCCCATGATGTCTTGTTTGTTTGTAATAGCGTCAAGTTTTCCTGTTAAAGTAAACCGGTAGCCGCATCGCAAATGTATAGGCGTAGGTACATATCACTCTCTAGCTGTCATACAGCCGAGACTAGATGTAGGTTCCGGAATCTGTCAAGGATTGCCGAGTGATAGCATACTCTTTGGTGCATGTGCGTCTTCATTAGCTCAGTTAGAGCAGTACTGTAGGTCGTTAAACTCCATTTCATTTCATTGCATTTATATAAATAGATCGAATGTTGGCGTACAGGGACTTTGTCAACCTAGGTCCGGGATCTGAGAGCAAGAAATACATTTTAAAAAGAGTCAAAACTGATGAAATAAACCAGATATTCAAATTAAATATGGCGATCATTTCCGAAATGTAAATGGATTTGCCCTCTGTATTCCGGAAGCCCCTTGAAGAAAAGGGTGCTCATAGCCGTCGGTCCCTCTGCCCCCCCTCCCTCTCTCAACGCTCCTGACTGTGACATGATTGAGGGTATAAAGTGGGTACACTGAATTAACTGAACTAGCTGGAAAAACTTCTGAATGAAAACTTTGGAAATTTTTTAAAACTAATATGTAGAGTGAAGAACAAATTGAATTAGTGAACATATTATACGGTAACAAGTTAATGGCCGTTTCTCGTGTTCTGTATAATTACTTTACATGATAACAGATACTCCGTCTATTAAACTTAATGGGCATTCCTTTGAACCATATCACTCAATTATAAACAACTTTACACAATTACAAGTCTCCTTCACCTTCGTTGGTCACAGTGACATTGACCTGCCCTAGTTCAAAAAGGGTAACGTGGATATGTTGGGCTGGATATATGTTATCTGCGATACTCAGTCGGCAAACCTCGACAGATTCCGGTACCTACATCTAGTCTCGGCTGCATGATAGTAATTGATATGTACCTACACCCATACATTTGCGATGCGGCTACCGGTTTACTTTACCAGGAAAACTTGACGCTATTACAAACAAACATCACCATAGGCGCAGTCATGTTTCATCCGGGAGCTATAAAGTAGTTCCAATATGGCGGAATTCGTTATACAGCTGAGACTTGATGTAGGTTCCGGAATCTGTCGAGATTTGCCGAGTGCTGCGCTACTGAGCATGGAATGAAATGAGGTGTAATGTCCCTTTTGCTTCGATTGTACGTGACAAGGAGTAGGGTCGCCTGTCCAACGTTGTGGGATTTTTGCGGATCCGCTGGTGCCTTCCTACTGCTAAGGACCCCTACACCGTAAGCGAATTATTGGAATAAAATCAAACCACATGTTAGACCGGAAATTACCTTGTTTGAGTCGAATGGACGTTACCCCTTCCCGTCTCTGTTGCTGAAAGCCCTATTAACTTTATATTTAATGGGGGTGTTGGGTTCCGTTATATGTTTAACGATGGCAATAGTCGGTTGTCAGTCGAAGTATATCTTTAGCAAAACGTAATAGATTGCCTGTGTAATTTTCTATAAAACATTCTACATGTTTGGGCAAGGGCAGAGGGGGGGGGGGGCTATTCAATTTTTGTGCTAAAATTCCTACAGTTTTTATAGTGTTTTCTGTAATAAATTCAACAGTGGTGTTTTGTCAAGTTTGTGAACAGCCTGCACCGTTTTCCCAATGTCTTTAGTGTCTTGTTAATACCAACTTCTATGATGTTGTGATACATGTACATGGAATTTTAAAATTTAAAATTCAGCCAATAAACAAACAGTCTTTCCTTGGATTAACTTTAATCAGTCCGTTTGCTAACGGATAATGAAATTGACTTTCCAGCAACAGAAATTTAACGGATCGTTAACAAACGATACGAGGGTCGTTAAAATAGTTAGTTTTGAGCAACTGGCCCTGGTAGTTGAAACCTGACGGGAAAAGAAAGTGTGTCTCGCCTGGTTTGGTCGGATGGTGCGAAAACCCACGGCCCAACCATGTACACATTAGCGCCCTCGTTAAAGAACCATTAGTGGTTGGAAATCATTGAAAATAAGCGCAATCATCGCTGTCCAAATAGAATTCTACCATTAGCCATGAGCTGTGTTTGATGCGATTCCTCTTAAAGATTTTTGAATTTGTACCTAACTAGTGTTATGAAATCTTTGCGTTAAAAATAACGGTCATTTTGAAAGGTTAATTTGGACTAACATGCTTAATGGGTTTGAGTGGCGGAGTTGTTTAAGCTAATGGGTGTGCTTTAAATCATTTAACAGGTGAATAGACTAGTGAATTTTAGTCTATAACTAGCAGAATATATAGACTGTGGAATAGTTAGTCCGCATTTAACAGAGTATATAGACCAGTGAAATAGCTAGCCTATAATTAACAGAGTATACAGACTGACAAAATAGTCTATAATCAACATAGTATAGACTTTGAAATAGTCAGCCCATTATTATAGACTGATAAAATAGTCCAAAATGAACGTAGGGCGTAGACTAGTAAAATAGCTAGTCAATGGACTAGTAAATAGTTAGTCTACAATAAACAGGGAACGTAGACTAGTAATATAGCTAGTCCATTATTAAAAGAGTATAATAAACTAATAGTTAGTCCATTATTAAAGCCCCAATAACACTCTTGTTGTAACTGAATAATATGTCCCAATCTTCATTCTGGTCAACAAATCGTATTATTTTACAATATTCCAATAAATTGATGATATAAATTTCATTTTAAAACACCTAATTTAAAAAATTGGAAAAATTCAACTTATTGATTTGAAAAGTCTAACGTAAACCTGTCAAATGTGACTTGGATTTTAAAATAATTTCCAACCCACTGGAAAAGTAAAATAGGATGTAATGGATAATTTACACAACAGGTAAGACACTAAAACATCCAGTAGACGTGGTACAAGGGTTAATCAGTGAACTGGATGTATGAGATGTGTTGTTGACGTTTGGGAAAGTAGGTCGAGGGGAAATGTGTAGGGAGTGATAGTTAGATGTAATATGAATTGTTACAGTGGCTGTGGTGTTACGTTGAAATACTATGCCGCTACCGTAACACCACAGCTATATGATTTGTTAGACAGGATTGATACCGTAAGTCCGACAATAATAAATAAACTATTTCTGATTTTAATGTTGTCTTTTCCCACCGGCACTGGCCGTACGCCAGCAACTGAAAATAGCTGACGAAACAGCTAGGGCGTCGATTGTTAGTTCGCGTACAACTTGAAAAACCGAATGTCGTACGCCATTGTGAAACTGAAAGTAGCTGACGAAGACAGTTAGGGCGCCGATTGTTAGTTCGCGTACAACTTGAAAAAACCGAATGTCAGTATGGTATTTCTGACATAATTGGTTATCGGTGACCTGAAAGCTGGTAATCTCGACTCAAAGCGAGTAATCTCGACTCAAAAGTATAGTGTATAACCTACTTACTGTCTACAGTCGTCGCTACTCTTATTATAGTTCATTCATGATTTTTTGTGGACGATTTACTACTCAGTAAGAAAGCCTGTGCCCAAAAAGAGTTCTCGTCTGTTATTATTAGTATAATGACTTCCTCATGTGCGGCAGGTTCGTTTGTTTTTAAAAACACTGTTTTTCGTTCCAAAAAATAGAAAAGTAATTTTTACCAGATGATCATGGTTTTTCACCGAGACTAGATAATTTCTCTCGGTGTAAGGATATTATCGCTTATGAAAAAGTTCATACACTGTTGAGAAAATAGTCCCATTGGTTTTCACAGCTGCAAATACAGCGAGAATAAACCCTGTACTGAAAAATTTTCGCGTGATCTATATAAACTGTCTTCACACACTCGATTTATAATTAGCGATATACAGGTACAGTGGCAAGTGTTATGCTTCTCAGGCTAATACCTCAAAAGTACCTCCGCGCAAAACCCCCGATTTTGGTACATGCAAAAGAAAAAGAAATAGTGCCCGTGCGCGTGCCAGTAATAGGAAAACTAAGAGTTCGCGCATAAAAATGCACGAACGTACCAGGCGCGATGTCATCCAGTACTTAGAATAAGGCCATTATTTATTTTCTGGAGCTACCAAGCCAGCAAGGGTGTTATTGTCCCTTTAACAGAGTATAGTAAAAGATTTAGTCCATAATGAACAGAGTATATTGATTAGTAAAAAAATTAGTCCATAATGAATAGAGTATATTGTCTAGTAAAATATAGGTAGTCCATTATTAACAGAGTACATAGACTTGTAAATAGTTAGTCCATAATTAACAGAGTATATAGACTAGTGAACTAGTTGGTCGAGTACTAACAGAGTATTTATATCGACTGAAAACTACAACGATTAATATGAAATAAGGAAGATATTCAATTCATCTGTTGACGCCATTCATATCATACTAACTCTTTAATTAACATTAATTTTTGTTTTCAGTTATTCTTGGAATCTGATCTGACTGTTTGTACACATTCTGACATCTCATCAATTTTACTATATTTACGACAACAACAACATCCGGGAACAAACTCTCATTAAGGTGGGTCGGATCAAATAAATTAACCAATTTTTGAATGGCATTTCAAACAAAAAACGTCATTATGTTGTGTTTTCCCACAACCAGCCGCCATCACTGTTGTAAATGACGTCATTTTGACGAAAGAACCGGAAATCACGCATCAATCACATTCCAACCATGTTAGTGTTTTTATTTAGATTATATCTGCATGATGTTTTGTTAAATCATGAAGTGTGTGGGTTTAGAGCGAGAGAGAGAGAGAAAGAGAGAGAGAGGTGGAGTTTAACGTCCACTCGACACATTTCGGGACTAACATATGGTTTAATTTTATTTCAATAATTCGCATGCGCGTAGGGGTCTTTAACAGTGAGGAGGAAACCGGAGTAACCGGAGGAAACCCACGAGGTTGAGAAGGCGCCCCTATCTCCATGCCACACACAGGCACACCAGGGATCGAAACCACAGCCAAAGGTGACCGACCAGAGGTCGAAGCGCGGCACGCTAGACCACTAGGCCATCCCCCCACCCGCCCTTGTGGATTTACAAAATATATTAGGTGTCATTCAAATAATATAATAGCGTGGGAGAAATACAATTTCCTCATTCATTCTACTGCCAGTAACAGACAGTTCGTCCTCAACGAAATTTAAATATAACTTTTGTACAACACTAAAATAGATATTGATATCAACACATTAATAGACCTACGAATAGGTCGTTAGTTTGAAGTGAACAACAAACAACTATTAAGTCTCTGGAAATAGAGGACGATCTGTCGCTTAGTCTTATTGAATAACGAGTGAAAGATATTGTTGATGTAAACATTAGTCCAAGCGGGGCAGACTAGTAGGACGTTTAATACCATTTCAGTTTATTTCTCGATAAAATGTCATTCCCAATCTGTATATATATATATTTTTTTATAATATTTAGTACTTTCTTAATCTATGTTTTGTGCAAGGGATCGGTGGAACGGTGTATCTCGTACTTCGCCAAAATTTGAACACCGCGACACAGTGTTGATTAACCCCGATAGAATCCATCTATTTAAACACTAAAGATGTCAACTTCAGGAAATGAATTTCACAGCTTTGATATTTTCCACAGTTATCCTCCCGGCTACACTTTAACAATGAACATTGTGGTGTTAAAGTAGCACGGAACTATGCTATCAAGAACATAAATGCAACTGAATTTATACCAGCCGTAAGGGCTAAACCCATCGTGGGAAATCCAAGCACTGTCCTAGTACAAGTAAAGTTTCTTGCGTCCCCATTCTCTAAACTCCTTGAAAACCACAAACATTGTGCACGATTCGTAAACTTCAGACCCTTCCTTATATCTCAGCGAAAGACTGTCATCAATCCATTGTTAAAATTTCCAATGAAACTGGATGGGGAATGAATGGCCCAATGGTTAAAACGTGTGTGCTGTATCATAAGATCTGTCATTGAGTTACTGGCGTGGTTTCCGTGATAGTACGTGGTAAGGAGTATGGTTGCAGGTTTCCCCCGGTTTCCTTCCACTGTAAAAGACTCCTACGCACAGGCGAATTATTGAAGTAAAATATTGAACCATGTGTTTGTCACGAAATGAATTGGTTTGAAATGACTTGGTTTCTCTCTCTCTCTCCCTCTCCCCCCTCTCTCTCTCTCTCTCCAATATAACTGGTTAATCGGAAATAACTTTTGGGGGTTAAAGGGCATTGCGTTACAATAAACATATCATTCAATTTTATTTCAAAACTTCTCCAACTCGTAAAGCTCTTTATCAAAATAAGGTAGACATAGAAGATTGGCAGACACCACTCCTTGTCTCGTACAACCGGGGAATCGAAACCACGCCAGTTGACCCGAACTACATACTTTACGATCAAAATCCCCAACCCCACCAACAAACCCACTCGACAACCCAACCACCCTCTCTTTAAACAAAGCTTTATATCGTCAATATTATGTATATTAAATATCATATACTTATTGTTACGGCAATAATCAGTTGAACCGTCCAGACAGTATACATTAATTAGATTTTAAAGTGACATCTCCTCGAGGCACCGGTCAATCAGAACAGCTCTTTGTCTGTATTATCATTGGAATTTGGCTTAGTCAAAGTTATTCTGTCCAAGTAGATTCAAAAAGACGTATGCGGTATTATCAGAATTTGACAATGGACTCAGTCACGCAGTTAACATTTTAATATTCTTTAACATTTTGAGGTTGTCTGGGCTGTGTTTATCTACTAAATACGATAAATGGAATTTTAACGTTAACGTATTCCTGGGGGGGGGGGGTCCGAATGCTTAGCACGTGCGTGCTGTATCAGAATTTGACAATGGACTCAGTCACGCAGTTAACATTTTAATATTCTTTAACATTTTGATGTTGTCTGGGCTGTGTTTATCTACTAAATACGATAAATGGAATTTTAACGTTAACGTATTCCTGGGGGGAGGGGGGCGAATGCTTAGCACGTGCGTGCTGTATCATAAAGCCTGTCATTGAATCAACTGACGTGGTTTCGGCTGTACGTGACAAGGAGTAAGGTCGCCTGTCCAATCTCGTGAGTTTCCTACGGATCTTCCGGTTTCCTCCCACTGCTAAAGACCCCCATGCGCAAGCGAATTATTGAAATAAAATTAAAACCATATGTTAGTCCCGAAATGACCTAGTTTGTGTCGAGAGGACGTTAAAGCTCCTCTCTCTCTCTCTCCTCTCTCGCTCTCTCTCTCTCTCCCCCTCTTTCTCTCTCGTCGAGAAAGTTCACCCAGATTTTTCGGTGTGTCTGTGATGCCTGGCAAGGACAGCTGTCTAATCGCTGGGATGGGACGAAAAACTGAGGTCCCGTGTACACATTGGCGTGCACGTTAAAGATCCCATGGTGGTTGTAATTCGATATAAGTGTAGTGCTGCTGTCCGGGTAAAATTTCTCTCATAGCACACTGTATGATGCCCATCTTCATTAGTCCAGTTCGGAGCAGAAAAGTGGGACGTTAAACCCCAGTTCATTTCAATTTTGTACATAGCTTTATCCTGTTCCGAGATCCAATTGTTTGAAAACAAGAAAGTTTCTTCAAGGAATTTCAACAAAGTAACTTTGTGTAAAAATGTCAATGTACTCTTAATTGATTTTTAGTATTTAATTAAAATAACAAAACCAGATCACCAACGCCAGATAATGTCTGAAATTGGATTCAAGTGGATTATAGATTTGTGGACAACAAAATGGCGGAACCTAACAATTATGACTGATATTCCTATTACAGATTCATCTTTCACAACGATATTTGTAGTTTGTGAGTGATGTCTACTGCTTAAAATGGCCCGCCCGGACTTCAGGGGTTCTTTTTAATTGCATGTCAACGCGTTCACTGACAAGGCAGCAACCAGACAGGACTTTCCCGAAGAAATATCTCGGTCACCGCTGTAATCGAATTCAGACCCTACTGGCTGATGAGTCAGCGCCCTACTTTATTGCTCCCACGTGTTTTCTTAAAGAATTAAGCATGCATTGTAATTTTTTTTGTAAAGTTCAACTGAAGCTCCAATGATCAGACAATTTTAATTAGTATTTTTCGTTAAGCTGATATAAGTTAGCTATTGAATATTTATAATATCATTGTTACAGTTCAGATTGTAAACTGGGAACAATGGCCGACACAATGGTCAACAAGCAATGCCCGGCGAACACCGACGTTATTATTTCTACTTGGGTTGGCTTCATCCGAATATTTCTTTTTTATATTTTCTTTAATATCAAGCCCTTCAACTGTTTTTTTTTAATGGAATCAGGTGTCGGTGATTGTCTGAAACCCCTATTATATCTCTTTTTACAATTGCAATCAGTGCTCATGATCAGTCGTGGTTGTCTGAAATCCTTCTTATATATAATAAGCTCTAAAGTACCTTTAACTTTATTATTCATATATTTTTATTAATTCGCCCCCTTCAACTATTTTCTCTTACTGGAATCAATTTGCCGTCGTGGATGTCTGAAACCATTTTTATACTTTTAAAGTTCTAATGTATCCTAACTCCATATGAGGCAAACGGCAGAATGTTGAATGTTTAAGATAATGACACAAAACATGTTATTAAAAACCAAAACTATATATAAAACATTTGCAGGCAGACCTGGTCAGAGTGTGTAGGACCGCTACTCTGGAATTTCCTCCCATAAAGTATAAAGCAATGCTAGACTGTAATAAGAAATTCAACACATGCGTTCTCCCTGAAGAATGCCTTAACGTATGTGACATTTTAAAGGTAGAAATCTTCTTCAGTAAATTAAATCCAATTCTACGTATACTCGGTTTTCGGAGATTTTCTTTCACTCACGGTTGATCATTGATTATGTAGCGAGGTAGATCCCGATGTAGACCTAGAACGTTCTCCTGGAACTGTCTAACAGCTTACCATTGTCGGTTAAGGTATATTATCTCTAGTCGTTGGGATGAGACAAACGATGGCGTATATCCGGTTTCAGAGGGTGGGGTGGGGGCTTGGGGTGATCTAGAAAGAACGAGATAAAAGGGGGTTCAACACAAACTATGTGTCATTTCGGTACTAACATGCTTCAATTTCATTTCGGTACACATGCTTCAATTCCATTTCATTAATTCGAGTTGTCTAATGGTATGCCATTAAGTCAAACCGCATGGTCTCAATACCAAACATGTAAGCAACAAGCATTAGGAACGCCTGTCCAATCTTGTTGTTTTTAACTCGTTCACCAAGTGCTAAAGCAGTACCCACAAGCAAACGACTGAAATACAAAGTAGACTTTTAATTGTCTAATTAACTGCTAGCGATCTATTTAACTTGGGCAGTTTAAACCACAATGAACTCGATCCAAACAAATCTATCACAGAATAGAACTATGTTAATTAAGATCGGTAAATGGAATTACTTTCAATAATTGTAATTAATGTAGACAGTTAACAACAACAAGCATCATTGTGGATGAGTTGATCAATATATTAAAGTCCCAACACGGTAAATGGGCGATCCAACCATAATGCGATCAAAGGTTTTGTTATCAAAATTTAATTTGGTCTCTAAAGGAATCGAATCCCCAATTTAAGAGAATGATTTCACTTACGCCATCTGCGTGGGGGTGGGGCGAATGGATAACACGTGCGCTTTGTATCATAAGTTCTGTCGTTGATTTTGAGGTTGTACGTGGCATTCCGACCGCGTGGGTTTACTCTGGGTCCTCCGGTTTCCTCCCTCTCCTACGCGCAAGTGAATTATTGAAATGAAATATGTTAGTTGAGTGTCCCCATGATTAAACCATATGTTAGTCCCGAAATGAAATGACCTAGTTTGGGTCGAGTGGACGTTAAACCCCATCTCTCTCTCTCTCTCTCTCTCTCTCTCCCTCCCTCGGATGTTGGGCCTTTAACCAATGTATTCTATAATTACAACAATCTGTTATTCGGATGCCAATTAAGTTTTATTTAGATCGAGTCGAGTCTATATGATTAAGTGATTCAAGTTGTGTCTTTTCATTCTATTGTAATAATCGTACAATAGTCCTATAATGGTCGTCGTACTGGACGGGGAAGTAGATTGTTCGCCTTTGGTGCCCCGTGGTTTAACCCCGGAGCATCAATTCATCACTAATCCCCAAATTATCGTCATATCCAGCCCAAAATACCGTTCGATACCCAGTTCCGTACCCATAACAAAGGATATCCTTTAGAACTCCATGCCCTAGAATAGCGTTCAGTGCCTCGTAACCCAGAATACCGTCTCTATGTAGCACAATAAACCAGAAACCCTTCCAACGACACAGTACCAGAATATCGTTCGAAACGCCGTAATTTAGAATACCCGGGACTGTGCGACAGTGGGTGGTTGTGATTTCTGCATAGTGTGTCTTGTCTGTATGTCGTCTTTGTGTAAATTATGTACGGTGTAGTACCCCGCACTTACTATTTAAGTACCCTGTAAT
This sequence comes from Patella caerulea, assembly GCA_036850965.1. Classification (NCBI taxonomy): domain Eukaryota; kingdom Metazoa; phylum Mollusca; class Gastropoda; family Patellidae; genus Patella; species Patella caerulea. The sequence goes on along the minus strand of JAZGQO010000006.1, from coordinate 56,519,832 downwards.
CCAGGAAGTAGTCCAGTACTCCATGACCCAGAATACATCTCAGTGTGGCTAACCCAGAACATCAAATAGTACCACGTAATCTTGAACCCCGTTCAGTACCCCGTAACCCAGACTCAACGATCAATGCGATTAAAACTCTTGAAATATAGAAAACTCTTTAAACTGTTCTTTGTTACAGATATTGACAGTTAACTACCACAATTAACTCATTAAAGGTTTTAAGTGCCAAATATGTTTAAACTTAATTAGAACGTAGGTGCATAAACATCGGTTTAGTGCAAAACACTTCCACAAAATACTTCACTAACCAATATAAATAATTATATCATTCAATAAACAATTAGATGAAAAAAAACAAACAAATGTAGGTCTCTAGGCCGCCCAATCAATTAGCTGAGAGTGGGTTGCTCTTCAGAGAGGTGATTTGTAAGTTTAAAGACAAGGTATCGGGTTGAAAAACCACTAGTCAAATGGACGAAAAGGGGTCGTACACCTTCCCAGATCTTTGATGTGCAAGTTGGAAGTATAATCCTGGTTTAGGCCATGGTCTCCTTACCAGTTGTGTAGAGCGTTTGAATAGGGCTCATTGCCGTGCACGTAAAAGTTCCTCGGCAGTTTGAATTCGATATAAAAGTAAGCCATAGTGCTGCTGTCCAGGCAAAATTTCCCTCGTTGCACATTGTATGTCGCAAGCCCGTCTTCATTTACCCAGCTAGGGGAGAACAGTGCGACGTTTAACCCCATCTAACTTTCTTTCCATTTACTTTCAGATGAAACAGGAAACCGAGGTGCACTAGCAGAATCCTCGATAGTTGGATTTCGCTGTCTTATCAAATTGTTCCTCCGACCACAGGATATCACTCCAAAAAGTCAGGATGGAACAGGCAGTTAAACCCCAGTCATTACATTTAATTCCACCCACCGTTGTCTTCGTATAAACACGAAACCGAAAATGTGAGAAAATACATAGCTAACTGAACTTGTCTTGATAGTATTTTAATTTATTATTATAAGCCACGCGCACATTAAAGATACATTATGGGAGATTAGATAACGAGTTGGCAATTCACACTATGATAGTTAAAAACTAGATAGTGTAAAGGTAATTTGCTGAAAATTTCAATCAAAACGAATCACTATGAACCGACATATTGGTTTTGTAAATTTCCGCCTGGATCAGCATTAAAAGCATTGTCTCGATTATCCATTTTTTGATTAAATTATCAATGAGCCTTAAGCAGCATATAGGGTACTAATCCAGTCAATATCGAAGACTAGCCTTGACACCGAGAGTTGATTATGGTCAGGATAAGTTGATAGTGTCTAATTAGTGATTTAAATAACATTTCAGGTCATAAGAAAGACCCGTAATGGGCAGATTTAGCTCTTGCATAATGCATGTTTAATTCAAATAACCACTAAAAGGAAAACTAAATTTCATTTCGTATCAATGTAAAGCGATTCAAACGCAACAAACAATCGTGAAGCTACACAAGAAACCTCGAATAAACCTGTTTGTTCATTGTTTACCTAGTGCATTGGACCAGTCATTATTCTATAGAGCGGAATTCTGTGTTTGTCGGGGGCTGGGATGGCCTAGTGGACTAGAGTGTCCCGCTTCGACCTCTAGCTGGCCGGTCACCTCTGGCTTGCGGCTGTGGTTTCGATCCCTGGTGTGAGTGTATGTAGCGTGGAGATAGGGGCGCCTTCTCAACCTCCTGGGTTTCCTCCGTGCACTCCGGTTTCCTCCCACTGTTAAAGATCCCTACGCGCAAGCGAATTATTCAAATAAAATTAAACCATGTTAGTCACGAAATGACCTGGTTTGTGTTGAGTGGATGTTAAACCCCATTTCTCTCTTCCTCTCTCTTCTCTCTCTCTCTCTCTCTCTCTCTTCTCTCTCTCTCTCGCTCTCTCTGTCGTCTTCATTAGCCCAGTTCGGAACAGAATAATAGAACATTAAACTTTATTTCATTTCGTTTATTTGTTTGTGTTTGTTTAGTAATATGTGGTTATTGTTCAGATTTGAGGGTAGTACTGGTCTCTGTTTAATGTGTATTGGAATCAGTTTGCACCGGATACAAATTATTCGCACATCGTTCATTAAACTTCTTGGGAGCCACCCAAGACGTGTAAAAGATGACTCTGAAATTAAATGTTTACACGTCTTAGCATTATTTCGGAGGATTTGTGTCACTCTTTGCATATAATTTCATTTGAGAATACCTTAGTTGTAATTGAACGATATAATAAAATCAGAGCAAGGCGTTAATGTTTTAAAGAATTTTATCGACGATCGAACATCTCCAAAGCGATAATGCTAAAATATTCCATCGACGTGCGACAATTGCCGGAGCGCTAATGCCGCTTGAAAATATCCGCGGTATCACTCATTCTAGTACGTTCAATTAACGTGCAAAAATTGTCAGATGCTAATGATTCTTGAAGCAAAAAATGTTTGCACTCATGCCAGTACATCGTTAAATGCAGAACAGTTGATGATGAAATTAAGTAATTTACCACTCTGTTTATTTGAAATGAAATAAAATAGAGTTTAACGACCTACTTGCCTGCACCAACACGGTTATTGAAAAAGACTATATATTTAATTGATATGGCCATTAAAATGAAACTTTCTGTTAAAGCCTAATATACGTCCACCCACTTGTTACACGACATGCGTATTAAAAACCACCGAAAAAAACCCAAACCAACCCTTAACACACTTAACTTATAAATATTTGTAAATTAAATAATTAAAGTGTGTTTATATACGTGCCAGTATTCTAATATGTATCAAAATATGCCTTTAAAGATACTGTATCAGGAGGTTGTAAATATGTTTTATTTTCGAAAGAAGGTTCGCAAGAAATAATAAACAAAAATGGACGGGTGGACAGATGGGTATAAGTATGTAATAAAGTGTGCTATGTCGACGGTGTGGTGTCGATCTTTCGAATCCCAACGAGTACAAGGATGGACTTCCACCAAGTATAATGATGAACTTCCAACGAGTACATAATGGACTTCCAACAACTACAGTTGGTGGACTTTCAATGAGTACATAATGGACTTCCAACAACTACAAGGATGGACTTCCAACGAGTACATAATGGACTTCCAACAACTACAACGATGGACTTCCAACGAGTACATAATGGACTTCCAACAACTACAACAATGGACTTCCAACGAGTACATAATGGACCTCCAAAAACTACAGCGATGGACTTCCAACGAGTACATAATGGACTTGCAACGAGCAAGGATGAAATTTCAACGAGTACATAATGGACTTCAAACAACTACAACGACGGACTTCTAACGAGTAGATAATGGACTTCCGACAACTACAACGATGGACTTCCAACGAATACATACTGGACTTGCAACGAGCAAGGATGAACTTCCAACGTGTACATCAATGAACTTCCAACGAGCACAAGGATGGACTTTAGCTTTTCGTATCATCCAAACGACTAGATGCATCTTCTTCGCAACGCCCACGTGCTACACCACTAACTAGAAAATCTAATATAACTTTCAAGGGTCCAACTGTTTCATTATCTGTGTTCCGCGCCGTTTTCAGTTCGTGTTATTGGTATTGTAGTTTGAAAATATGGTATCATTTCACCACTGTAAACAATGAATCAAATGCTACTGCCTATATACTCTCATTTCAAATTCTAACGGCCAGTGGTTTTTTGACGTTCCCTGGTCGTTTTCCAACCCGAACAGCTATATGTATTCCTTACCAACCGGGGGTGGGGGGAATGGTCGAATGGTTAGCACGTGCGTGCTGTATCATAAAGCGTGTCATTGAGTCAACTGATGTGGTTTCGAATCCCCGGTTGTACGTGACAAGGAGTAGGGTCGCCTGTCCAACTTTGTGGTTTTTAGAATCCTCCGGTTTCCTCCCACTCCAAAAGACAACTACGAGCAAGCGAATTATTAAAATAAAACTGAATCATGTGTTAGTCCCAAAGTTAGTTTGTGTCGAGTGGACGTTAAATCTCAATCCTCTCTCTCTCTCTCTCTCTCTCTCTCTCTCCTTGACACGCTCTCGATCCTACACCACATCACGCTACTTTAAAAGTAAATTAAAGCAAGATTTATGTTGTGTTAAACAGGTGTTCTACACCTGTAATTACAGCCAGGTTTTATTCTAGTTTTAACATGATAATAATAAACACAGGTAGTTTATATATACAATAAACAAATACAAACTAAACCTAAAGTAATAAAATAAAGTATTCATTTTCATACTCTAACATAATATATTGAATACATAACTATTAATTGTCATGGTCTATACATAATATATTTAAAATATATCAATTTTCATGGTCTGTACATAATTCATTTAAAATCTTATATTTAAATTAAATACTGTGAATGAAATGAGGTTTTAACATACTGATTTTCTGCACCGACCAAGCTATTAATGAAGACGTGCATATGACATAATTCCGTCATAATTTCCACTTATCAGTGACAAGGACGGCTGTCTAGTTGAACGGATGGGGCGACAAAACGAGATCTCGTATACATATTTGAATGTGCGTAAAAGATCAGTGGCAGTTGGAATTCGATATAAGATTAGGCCGTAGCGCCGTGTACACATTGGTGTGCACGTAAAATATTCCCTGCACTTGGAAATCGGTATAAGAGTAGGCCGTAATGTCGCTGTCGGGACAAAATTTCCCCCATAGTACACTGCATGGCATATGCCGTCGTCATAAGCCCAGTCGGAGCTTACCAGTAGGACGTTAAACATCATTTCATTTCGGTTGGTGGGGGATGGCCTAAAGTGGTCTCCATGGTGTGAGCGTATGTGGCATGGAGATAGGGGCGCCTTCTCAACCTCGTGGGTTTCCTCCGGGCACTCCGGTTTCCTCCCACTGCTAAAGACCCCTACGCGCAAACGAATTATTGAAATAAAATCAAAAGCATTATGTTAGTCCCTAGTTTGTGTCGAGTGGACGTTAAGCCCCATTTCTCTCCCTCTCTCCTCATTTCATTTCATATATATGTCATATAGTGTGCACGGGGAGAAACATTGCCCGAACAGCAATTGATTGAGGAATGAAACTGAACGGAATTAACCGTCTTACCGTTCTGTATCAAGCGGTATAGTGAAGACGAGTATTTGACATACAGCGTGCTATGGGGAAACATGTTGCCCCCGCCCCCATAATACTATTCATTGAATTACAACTGTAAAGGGATTCTTTTACTTTTACGTGCATACCAACATATATATGGGGCGACGGTGCAATCCGACCAACCTAACAGACCCTATTTTCCTGCAGTATGATAGTTTATTATAGGTGACCAGGTCATTTCGGGACTAACCTGTGGATTAATTTTATTTCAATAATTCGCTTGCGCGTAGGGTCTTTAGCAGTGGTTGGAAACCCTCTGACTCGCAGAAAACACACGGGTTTGTAAGGCGATTGTACGCATTGTCACGTACAACCGGAGAATCAATGAAATACCTTTTGATACAGCGCGCACACGCTAACTGTTCGGCCATACAGACCCCTTCGCAACGGTAAACATTTGAAGGATGGCCTCGGAATTTAAAATTAATATATATAGTTCTCAATGTGTTAACAATAGATCTTATATATTTATTTATATGTATATATAACGATTTCACGCAGATTAGGATCAAACAACATAAATACATATATTTACCTATCTGACCCCTTAATAATTTATTAATACATTCATCAAATCCTTAATAAAAAAAAACCCATAAATCATATTAGTACTAGGACAATATACAAAAACATACTTGTCGACCTTTTTTTGTATAGTCAAGATCGCCAACCCTAAGCCACTTTTTTCCCAATTTCTCAGACTGTATCACCCAGCAAAAATTTCAACAGTGACATAGCGGTGTAGAAGATTTCGGTATCATTTTAACTAACCTCACTCGGTAATCAAGAGTGCATTATGGGAGATTAGATAAAGAGTTGGCGGTTCTTGCTATAATAGTTACAAAACGTAAATAACATTACGTCGGTACAATAAAAAACAAAGTCTCGGTTATCCATTTTTATTATTTTTCAAAAAATATATTCCAATCCGCTAAAGTATCGCAGACTAGCAATGACATCGAGGATTGATTGTGGTCTGAATAAGTTAATTAATGTCTAATCAATAGTTCAGACAAATTTTAATGTATGTTAATAAACCAGTAATCCATAAATAGTGTTAGTGTGTCTATATTTTGAGGCAAATGACAGAGAGAGAGAGAGAGAGAGAGAGAGAGAGAGAGAGAGAGAGAGAGGGGAGAACCCGGGGAAAACCCACGACATTGGTCAGGCGATCCTACCATGTCAAATAGTAAACGTGGATATTCTTTTATCGGCATTAATAAGGCCCGTTCTCACGGTGCGACTTGTAGTAACTACTTGTAGTATCTACGTGTAGTATTACTAGTCTTAGTCCTATACTCGACATCTCTGACTGGTCAATTTCATACGATCTGTTGACTGAAATGGGGAAGTTTCTATTTCACCCAACTCGCTTTCAACTAGGATGTTCCCACGCTGCAACTCGGTCGATACTACAAGTAGTTACTACAAATCGTACCGTGAGAATGGGCCTTTACTGAAGCCAACACTATATACTATTAACCGTAATAAAGAGACAAAATTCCTATCACCGAGGCCAATACTCTTATACATATCGCATTAATCTACCCACAATAACAAAATCTGCCTTACATAGTGTTTATTATATAAATATATAGCTAACAACACAACACGCCATTTCCAATAAGTATGGAAATATTTATCTAATATATTGCTCTGAAATATACTTTATAAATTACTGCCTGACCTCCCTTAATCTAATTAAAGCGACGTTCTTTCGAGAACATAATTGTCAAAAAAGACGTTAATTTTTTCACGCGGTTCTAAAATAAAGAAAATCAAATCACCAGAGTAACCCATTAAGAATAATTTGTCATCCCGAGAGATATTCTTTATTTTCCTTTCCACGAGTACAAAGTACAAACATAATGTCATTAACTTTGTGAATTTATTAATGTTTGTGAATGTCTATTTGGGGATTGTTTATATAACATTAAACTCCACTCTTATATCTATAAAAAAAGAGAATTTCAGTCTATAAATGGATCAGATACTTTAAAATACTCAACATCGGAGATTAGATAAAGAGCTGGAAGTTCTAACTATAATAGTTTAAAACTAGATAATGTAAAGTGAAATTGATGAACATTTCAGTCAATTTAATCCGCTTTGAACCAAGAATTTAGCGACTGAATTTTAGGCCAAGCCTCGATTACCAATACTAAAGTAGGCAAGATAAAAAAACATAGTCTCGATTTAATCCTGAGTAAGCGTTGAACAGCAGTCCGGGTTCTAATCCAGTAAATATCGCGCAGTAAATATGGAAGACTAGTGGTGGCATCGAGAATTCATTATGGTCTGGATAAGTTAATTTATATCTAATTCAATGATTTAGATAACATTTAAGGCCTAAAGAAAGACCCGCAATAATAGGGCGATTTAGTTCTTGCATAATGTATGTTTATACGTATTATAATATATATATAGAGAGAAATGGGGTTTAACGTCCACTCAACACAAACTAGGTCATTTCGGGACTAACATATTGTTTAATTTTATTTGAATAATTCGCTTGCGCGTAGGGGTCTTTAGCAGTGGGAGGAAACCGGAGTGCCCGGAGGAAACCCACGAGGTTGAGAGGGCGGCCCTATCTCCACGCCACATACGCTCACACCAGGGCTCGAAACCACAGCCGCAAGTCAGAGGTGACCGGTCAGCTAGAGGTCGAAGCGCGGCACTCTAGTCCACAGGGCTATTCCAACGCCCCTGTATTATAATATAAGAGAGTGAGAGAGGGAGGTGATATTTACATATAATATCAACTCGACACAAACTTTGTTTATTTCAGGACTAACATATGGTTCAATCTTATTTTTATAACTCGTTTACTAGTATGAATCTTTAGCTGCTAGAGGAACAACAGATAGTAGTATGATCAACCGTCACTTTAAGCACATCAAATCATCTAATAAGATTAATATATCTATATATATGTTGGTAAATCAAACCTACTGACTTCTAATATTATACCCCTGTCTATAATAAACAATAAATATACAGACCTCTATATTAATCCTCGTATTATCGACCTCTTATACAATATATTAGCCCGTCAACCGACCTTACTTCTCCGAGGACTGTTACGAATGAAACTAACATTAAATGGGACTTAACGTCCAACTTTGGCATCAAACTAGAGGAAGATAGAGAGAGAGAGAGAGAGAGAGAGGTAGAGAGAGAGAGGGAGAGAGAGAGAAAGTCTTTATTTCCAGAACAGGCAGAGGGAGAAATATGGTTTAACGTCCACTCGACAGAAACCATGTAATTTCGGAAACATATGGTTCAATTTTATTTCAATAATTCTGTTGCGCGTAGGGGTCTTTAACAGTGGTGGGGGACTGGACAAGCGATCCTACTCTTTGTCACGTACAACCGGGGAATCGAAATCACGCCATTTGAGATGTAAATAGGGTTAGGACACGTGATTGTTGTACCAAATCCGCAGTTGTTCTATTTAGATGTGGTCGTATTATTAGGGAGATATTGCTCATTTACTGTTCAAGTGTTATTCCGAGCGTTCGTGGGGGCGTGGGGGGGGGGGACGGGCGCGCGCCCTTTCCATACGGCCTGCCTTTGAGTCAACTGGCGTGGTTTCGAATCCCCGGTTGTGCAAGGATTAGGGTCGCCTGTCCAACCTCGTGGGTTTTCCCCGAGTACTGCTAAAGACCCTTGCGCGCAAGCGAATTATTGAAATAAAATCTAAAAACCCTGTGGTAGTCCCGAACTAACCTACTTTGTGTGGAGTGGACGTTAAACTCCATTTCCCTCTCTCCAAGCGTTCGTCAACGAGTACAGATGTTGGACTGAAGTTTTCGTCCTTATTCAAACAAACTAACGCCTTACCAGAGACCCCGACTTCTACCATTGACGAATGCAAACCAGGGGGAAACATCCTGAAGATGTTTCGTAGCCAGCACCGAGATCGAACGTTAGACCAAGCCCTATACGCATTCGGCACTGCAGGGACGAACTAACGTGTCGTAATATAGTAGCGCATGCTATTTATTTCTACTGTCATTTGATTTACGCATCAGGCAGGTTATTAGGTACGAAATAACCAGTCTGATTCATGATAATTATTGGTGTATATGAACAAACATATATCAAAAATAAGCTGAAGTTCCATCTGTCATTCAGCCTAGGCCTGAAAACGTCATTGATAGATAATGCTCATCTATTTGATTTATATAGCGAAATAAAACAGAAACGCAGTAGTCAACACCATTTGTCAGACTGGGGAAAAATAACAAATACCAAGGTCATACTTGTCACCAGTTAACACCATTCGGACGCCCTTACAATAATAGCATAATTTATATCGAAAATAGTCATTGGTTTTTACACATAGCACCACGAACAGAGAGAGAGAGAGAGAGAGAGAGGGAGAGAGGGGGGGGGGGAGATAACACAAAGTACATGTAGTACATATAGGGAAGCTGAGTTATTATAGGTATAATACGAACATATATTTCACGACCTCAATTTATTCCATCATCAAATATGAACAATTTACTGCATATACATTAAATACGATATTAAAATAACAATTTTCATTCAAATAAATCAAGTTGATTAATACGACTTTATTTTATTATTTAACTTTTACAACCAACACCTGTTAAATCAAAAGGAGAAACTAAAATCATCTCTTTCAGATTATTTATTATGATTTGAAATGTTTCATTCATCTAACTGTGATGTCATGGAAACGGTATGTAATTCATAACATTTGATAACCCAGATGCAGACCATCACTTTATTGAGCAGGGGGTACGTATAGGGAGACAGCACAGCGCATAATTTACACAAAAACAAATATATGGACAAGACATCATACTCAGATTCCGAAATCACAAACAGATGAACAGTTAAAATATTGTGAATGGATCCGGGGCTAGCTGTACGCGTCCCGAGTATGTTGTGACACAGAATTCACTCAAATTTGAAAGCAACCAGGAATATAACCCAGAGAAACCATTGTGTAATGCCAGCATGGTCTGCTATATTGTAGTAAAATTTAACTATACAAGTAACCATGTCGGTGAAATGTATTAAAAAAAACCAGGTAGTCTAAAAACTAAATGCTCTAAATCAATTAAGAAAACGTTTTATTATTCAACAGTATCGAGGCATATTGAAAAAAAGATGCATTGGGTAAGATAAAGAGCTGACAGTTCTCGCTATAAAAGTTAATATACAAATAATGAAAAAAGGATATGCTGATTGTGGTTAAATTGCTTCATTCAGTACCTAAGTATTCGCGATCAATTTATAGGCTAGCCTCGATCGTCTTTACTAACGTTGATACGATAATAATCAAAGTTCGATTATTAATTTGTGCGTTAAATTATCTATCACAAAATGAATTCAAATCCACCAACGATGGCATCGAGATTTGATTATGGTCTGGATAAGTTAATTACTGCCTATTTAATAATTTAAATAACATTTAAGATCTAAAGAAAGGTCTTCAATTGGCAGATTTAGCTCTTGCATAATGTATGCATAATTCGTCGCAAAGAAAACTGAATTAGGCAATGAGTAGGAGTACCAAATACATGTCTCGGACCTCCCAATCCTACCACCATCATCACCATCAACAACAACTGCTTTCAACTGACAAGGCAGTTGATAGAATTTTACACTGCCGACCAGTAGGCTAGTCAAACATGGTATTCAAGAAGCCGAATTTCCTATCGAACACTTGCCAAAATGAATGAATACCGATACCGTAATTTAATGCATATAAAATGCTGAATACAATCCATTCCAATTGATATAGGCCCGATTATTAACCCACATCTGTCCAATACACTCACCCATGATCAATAAGAGCTGGATGCCAGAGTCTAGTAGCAACCCAGCTAATATTTATTACGTCAAAATAATCCCATCTTCAAACACGAAGTTGATAAAATTGGTGGAAATGGCTAGTTTCCTTTCAATGAAGATATAAGTACAAATTTATTGAGTTGTATGTCAGAGAGGAAGATGAGAATATAAACGTCAAGTTCTATCGATTAGTGTAGATTGTTGAGTCGTCTGGGGGGAAGCGATATATTTATCCGGAATGTTGGTCGTTTGAGGAGAACATGAAAACATTAACACGTCTAGACGGCTTGTGAACATTTAATGTAATGTCGGTAAATATGACATAATTTTATTATTACATCGTTGTGAGGTCATCATGGGCGTCCTTGTTTTTATGCCCCATCCACCTCCCAAACCCCCACAAAAAACAAAACAGAACACAACACATATCATACAAATCCCTTGTAGCATAAGGTCTGCCAATGTGTCAACTGTCCAACCTCGTGGATTTTCTCCAGGTCCATATGTTAGTCACTCAATGGGCTTGTCAGACGTTGCGCATCCTCCTACTATCATGGCAGAAGAAAAAGAAGCAGCACTTTCTTATAATGTAGGAAACTTAAAGGGACAGTAACATTCTTGCTGGCTTGGTAGCTCCAGAAAATAAATAATACCCTTATTCTAAGTACTAGATGTTTAAGTGTCCTACCTGTTGTGTAAATTATCCATTACAACCTATTTTACTTGTTCAGAGGGTTCGAAAATATTTTAAAATCAAAGTCACATTTGAAAAGGTTTACGTTAGACTTTTTAAATCAATTGGTTGAATTTTACCAATTTTTTTAAAATAGGTATGTTAAGATGAAATTTATATCATCATTTAATTGGAATATTCTAAAATAATACGATTTGTTAACCAGAATGAAGATTGGAACATATTATTCAGTTACAACAAGAGTGTTATTGGGCTTTAAGTACCGCTCACGGAAAAATAATCACATAGGGTTGAACCGACTCCGGCATTCGGCCCACTCTAGCTGTTAACATGTTGGTTGATCTGATCAGTTTGCCCTTCCCATTAGTAAGGTAACAATCTCGGGGGTGGGGGGACGAAGCGTCGATTGCATTCTAGCTGTTAACGTGTGGGTTGATCTGATCAATGCAACCTTCCCATTAGTAAGGTAACAATCTCGGGGGTAGGGGGACGAAGCGTCGATTGCATTCTAGCTGTTAACGTGTTGGTTGATCTGATCAATGTACCCTTCCCATTAGTAAGGTAACAATCTCGAAGTAAGGTAACAGTCTCGATGCGTCGATTGCATTCTTTGCCAAATTTAATTCTATTATATTGCAGCATTTTTGTGTAAAGTTTTTGTCTTGTTTTTATTTATCAAAGATACATTATGGAAGATTAGATAAAGAGCTGGCGGTTACCACTATAATAGTTAAATAATAGATAATGTAAAGGGAATTTGCTTAACATTTTAGTGAAATTGATCCACTCTTAACCGAGATATTAGCGATTGAATTCTCGGCATAGCCTCGATCACCATTACTAAAGTCTGTACGATAAAAAAAAATGTTTCGGTTATCCCTTTCATGATTAAAACATGAATGATCCTAATCCAGTAAATTACGCAGGATAGCGATAACATTGGCAGTTGAGTATGGCGTGGATAAGGTAATTACTGTCTAAATAATAATTTAAAAGGCATTTCAGGCCTAAAGAAAGACTTGTAATAGACAGATTTAGCTCTAGAATAATGCTTGTATAAGGATGATTTTACTAACGCAATAATCAATCTGAAATTTAATCATCAATAAGAGAGAGAGAGAGAGAGAGAGAGAGAGAGAGAGAGAGAGAGAGAGAGAGAGATGGGTTTAACGCCCACTCGACACAAACTAGGTTATTTTGGGACTAACACATTGTTTAATTTTATTTCAATAATTCGCTTGCCCGTAGTAGAGGTCTTTAGCGGTGGGAGGAAATCGGAGTGCCCGGAGGAAACCTACGAGGTTGAGAAGGCGCCCCTATATCCATGCCACCTACGCTCACACCAGGGATCGAAACCACAGCCGCAAGCCAGAGGTGACCGACCAGCTAGAGGTCGAAGCGCGGCACTCTAGACCACTAGGCCATTCATCAATAAAGAATAATGTTCTGCGCATATACGTATTATTCCCAGCAATATTTGAACGTAAAATATGTGTACAAAATAGTCGATTGTGTTGTTTTAGTTCATCAAGACACGATTTTGATCAGATATGTGCGTTAGTTGTTTGTGGTGTGTGTATATTGTGTCATGTCCGTAAGTTTGCCTTGTGTAATTATTTGTGTGTGGTGCGGTCATCCTGCATTTAATATCCACACACATTTGATCAATTCTTGAATTTGATCATGACTAGACATTCTAATTATTTTTCCAAGTTATAATAAGTCGTAACATCTGTGTTGGAAATAGTCGATGGTGGTCGATATCCGGTAACCTGCTGTATGACTTATTGTTGGATATTGAGATATATATCGTCGATAAGATGGTGATTTATCTCTCGAATCTATCATATTGATTTATTCGGGGGTTAAAAACTCATTTTTCATTCTGATAGATTTTACTATAAGAATAGTTTAAATGGTAACCATTTTGGTCTGGGTCTAAAATAGAATTGTAAAAATAGGTATTTATTTGTTTTGTCGAATGTCGACCCATCTTCGCTGTAAAATTAGAAATTCATTTGTATTTTAGAATGCCCACCTACCTACCTTCCGTATAAAGTTTACGTCTGTAGATAAAGCCAGTTTTGATATAATCGATGTTAGGTTCTACTGTCGACACTATTAGCAAAAAATTAAAATGAAATCATGTAAACAAGTCGACTTCCACTTAATCCTTCGAAATATAAATGTATCAAGAGTGTCTAATCTAAAAAAAATGAAATAAAACCAAGTACGATTAATCCAAACCATTAGGCAAAATTCGAAGTCCTAAAAAAAAACGTTATAGGCAAAATAGTTAGGCACAGTAGTGTAATCAGCAAATCAGATCTAGAAGAGCAGGCTTGTCTGCAATATCACGTTAGGTGGAAGCAGACGTTAAACCCTACGACATGTAACTAAGTGACAAGACGTATAGATCGATAGATCTCTGATGTCCTAACGTCTTCACTTTAGATCATAATGCCTGTCGGGCTGCGAGAATCGACCAAATCGACAATATACAGTTCACAAGTGATCGAGTCATCAAACATGTTATCTGCGATGCACGCGAAGCAAATATGTCAGGTTTATAATAAAACAGTAGATGAAATCGATACCAAATATTTAAATTTGTTTGTTAGCCGCCAAATGGCGAAATATATATGTAGTATATTCATGAGAACTACGGTGGAATTTGACGTTACATGACGTTAATGTATTTCTGGAACTTTAAAGGGCGCATACCTCTATTCTTTAAAAATTTAAAATAACTATAACGAATCTAAAATCACATATTCGTGTAATACGAATGTATTTAAAGTGATTTGCATGCGTCAGAGTGGAATAGTAGGACGTTAAATCCCATTTGATTTCCAATCAACAACATATTTTGTAACAAAAAATAAATTGTCGTTTGTGAATCAGCAATTTTAATTACATTCACATTGTCTTATTGGAGTGTTTTCTTTGTAAATTACAAGTGGCCGGCGACCGAAAACATAGAGGCCGTGAGTCGTGTTTTGATTTTAATATGTTAATTGTGTCGTAATTATTGGATAGTAAGATCCCATATTTGCATGGCAAGATACCAACATCCATATTGATTGAACCGGACCAATATTTAATTCTAATTCATTAATTTTGAATTTTTTGGATGGTATTGAGCTAGAGGTATACTCCCTTTAAATAGGACTCAATTCCAGGAATTTGTGATTGTATGTGTGTGGGTGGGTGTGTGATGGTGTGTGTGTGTGTGTGTTTGAAATCAAAACATAACTGACAATTTAATTCCCCTGTGAGCAATAATAAATAATGCAGCTGTATTGCTAGACGCCGTGACTCCGCGATTTGTGAACAGGTTGATAGGATTCCTTCGCACGCAGGGCGTTATCAAGTAGGGGGATGAGAGGCGTGCGCGTTAGATCAAGTTTGTCATTGAGTCAAGTGGCGTGTACGTGACAAGAAGTAGGTGTTCTCCGGAACGAACGGTTTCCTCCCTCTGCTAAAGAACGCTACGCGCAAACGCATTATTAAAATAAGGTAAACCCATGTGTTAGGTCCAAAATTACCCAGCTTTTCGATTGAGCGTTAAATCCCATTTCCCTCTCTCTCTATTGCCAAAAGCGCATAATCGGTATTGCCCCACTGCGTCTTTATTTCTCTATAGAAATGCGGAGCACTGCTCGAGTATCGAAAGTAGGTGGATGGGGCAGTTTCAGCTCGCTGCCGAAACAGAAGAAGAAGAGAGAGTTTGAAAGAGAGAGAGGGACCTTATGACACAGAGCGCACATGCTAACCATTCGGCCATCAACCACCCCTTCTACTAAGAACTATATCCTAAATTACGTTCAAAAGAATTGATCAGTTTGCAGATAAACGGCGAGACAGATCAGTCTATGTGGAACTTTCAATTTGGTGGCGAAAATATAAATCCAAATTCAAATGTGGGCGTTTAAAAATGAAATATTTATCCAATATACAGTTGGTTATAACAGAGCAAGGGGTAAACTAGTCTATATATTATTAATGCGTACACTAGGTATTTCTATCTCAAGTTGGCGAATGTCATTGCGACATAAAATAAATGCTTTACTATCACGATATCAGATGATACGTTATTCATACACTTTCTAAAAACATCAGTGTTAGATTTCATAACTTAGAAGTTTCTCAGGTGTAAGGGTGGGGTGGAGGGGGTGGATGGGATGAAGTGTAGGTGCCGTGTGTAGGCCCTCAACTACATTAAAATCTTTGTAAAACAATACTTTGTAACAGAAAAGTGCGACGGTCGTGTTTTATCTTCAGTCGGTGGGATGGGGTGGACATTTCAAGCGTGAGATACCGTGATATAGGGGGGAGAGAGAGAAATGGTGTTTAACGTCCACTCGACACAAACTAGGTCATTTCGGGACTAACATATCGTTTAATTTTATTTCAATAATTCGCTTGCGCGTAGGGGTATTTAGCAGTGGGAGGAAACCGGAGTGCCCGGAGAAAACCCACGATGTTGAGCCGTGATATAGGCATATGTGATATCACAATTAATAAAAATTCATAACAAATATTGACGTCAACCGTGTGTTCGATTTCTCGCTTTGAAAAACTCCAGTATATATGTATTTACTTCAAAATGATGATAGAGACCACATATTTCTGAAAAAAACACACAAAACCGGGGGTGAGGGGATACATTGTCTAAGGTACCTGGAAATCCCCGCCTGCAAATATTCTTGTTACACACGCCTGTCTCAAACTTGACCAATCTGCATACGAATTGGTGAAAAGGGAAATGGTAGTGTACCATATCATTCTGGAATGACGTCTAGGTGGATTAACTTAGGAACTGGAGCGGGCAGGCACAATGTTAAAGTTCCTTGAATTTTTAATATATAAGGGAAGATAATCAGTATTTCTGGACGTTGATGTAGGGTAGTTGGCCACAGATCACTAATTATTTCCCCATTGACTTCAATGTTAATTCTCGTCTATTAGACCGGTTCTAACTTTTTCCCAAATATTCGTTGGGTAGAACGCTTTCTGCCACAGATGGAGCAACATGTGGCAAACTGTTGCCCAAAAGCATGTACGAGGTTCTTCAGGAAAAGCTTGAGATACAGACAACCTGGAAATAGAGACAGCTAACCTTGCAATTTTCAACCCTCCCTTTCAACGTAAACAACCTCACAACTCTTGTATCCTTCCGTCTCAAAATCATGAATATTCACCAAAACCTGGCAGAAAATGTATTTTCAAACCCTTTTCTTCGATTCTACACCAAAAACTCAACAAAAATCGCCATGCAAAACTTTCGCCCCTGTTTCCAGTTGGCACAATTTTGTAAACACTCCAGTAATGTCTTACACTTTCCGAATGGTTAGAGTGTGTGCGTTGTATGATAGGGTCTGTCATAGTGGCAACTGGGAGGGGTTCGATTACCCAGTTGAACAGGACAAGGAGTAGGGTCTGCCTGCCCAACCTCGCGAGTTTGCTCCGAGTCCGCCGGTTTTCTCCCACTGCTAAAGCGAATTATTTACATAAATCTGAACCATATGTTAGTCCCGAAATGGACTGGTTTGTGTCGAGTGGACGTTAAACCCCATTACTATCTCTCTCTATCTCTTTAATGTAAAAATACACCAATAAGAAACTATGTGCAAATTGTGTGTTTCTGGATGAAAGAGTGACCGAAAGATGAGTCTGAGAATGCTCTCTAAAACCGATGCCTTGGAGCTATGAAGACAATTTGTCAGTGTTTCTGTGATAAAGGCGTAAATTGAAATGGAATCCTGATATTTTTATAAATCGATTTGTCTTCGGTCCCATCGCTCTTTGTTTATTTCAATATATTGAAGATCAAGATAATTTATTAGAAATGTCGTCGGACAGATTGTAAAAGGGCATCTTAAATTAGGGCTCCAGGGAATTACGATCATTTAAAGAAATGACTAGATAAAAGTCGGCCATTTTCTTTCATACTGGATATCACAAAGAAGGTCGTTAGTTTGGATTTGTACCATTTAATTATATAAAGGACCATCAATAGTGACATATAAAAACATACCTCCCTTGGTGGTGCCGACACAGAATAATGACATAGTCCCTCGATGTCAATGTTGAATAAGTGAAATTAATTGAAATGGGGTTTAACATCCACTCGAAACAATGTAGGTCATTTCGAGTGCAACATGTGTAAATTAATATTAAGTTTTATCCCTAGAGTAGTTTGGATGCAGCTTTGGCGGGTGTGACGCAGGGCAAGGTATGCTTACACTTCCGGACACCTGTTACCACTGTTTGTCGTGTATTTTGTACATCGTTAACAGTCCATTTGCTAATTACACTATTTTGGCTCTACAGTTTTATAGGACTTCGAATTTTGTCTAATGGTTTGGATTCTTCTCTTCGTCCTTGGTTTTATTTTATTTCTAAACAAACATATTTCGATTGTAAATTTCGATTTTGATGTTTGTATTTAGCTGTTGTTGTTTGTTCTGATCAAGATTCAAGATGACTGTTTTTCTTCACATGTCGTTTGTTCTTTGTCGGTTGTTCCGATAGTTCGCACTTTAGTCAAGAAATTTCCCTCTGCATCATGCATAGCATGTATTAATAACAAGATCCGTCATAATTGATACAGTCAAACGAAAGTAGAATCTGTTCTTTATGTATCCTGTTGAAGAAACCATTACCTGATGCAGAGAGAGAGGGAGAGAGAGGGGGGATGGAGAGAGAGAGGGAGAGAGAGAGAAATTGGGTTTAACGTCCACTCGACACAAACTAGGTCATTTCATTTCGAGACTAACATATGGTTTAATTTCATTTCAATAATTCGCTTTCGCGTAGGCGTCTTAAGCAGTGGGAGGAAACCGGAGTAACCGGAGAAAACCCACGAGGTAAGACAGGCGACCCTAATCCATGCCACGTGCAAGCGGGGATTTCAAACCACGCCACTTGACTCAATGGTAGGCCGTATGATACAGCGCGCGCACGCTAACCATTCGGCCATCAAACCCCTCTAATCTATTATAAGGTTTATGGTTAAATCGAGCACAGCAATTATGTCATTTACGATTTTCATCAAAATTCAAATTAATAATCCCGATTCCATTAGCAAAAGATGCCATTACGATGAGGAGTTTGTGTAAAATATCGTGAGTCAACTAACTCGTTGATCCTACAACCATTGATCGCTAGCCATCGGTATAATTTGATTAAAGCTTAAGAAATGACAACAAAAATCGTTCAATTCCTTTCAGCCCCTTTTGCTATGAGATGCTATCTTCTTAAAGTGAAATTAAACGTCGTTCCCCCGAGGCCAATCTCCATCGTTGATCTCTTCTCGATGGGTTTTGCTACAAGCTAAAAGTGAGACGACTAAATAGAATACCTCGACAGCGGTTTGATATGTCTTAATAGATTTATACTACGTCAAGTGGGTTGATATATCTGATTTATCAATGTTCGTTTTAACATCATTTACTTCAGTCGACATACATATAAATACATTTTACTTCCGTTTGTTATTTACTATAGTACTTCAGAACAGGAACACATATTAATACAATCTACTTCCGTTCATCATTTACTAAATATTATGATTCCGCACGTCAATTACTAAAGACTATATTTCCGTTCGTTCGTCGTTTACTAAAGACAATATTCCCGTTCGTCAATTACTCAATTACCAAAGACTATATTTCCATTCGTCAATCACTAAAGATCAAACTTCCATTCGTCATTTACTATAATACTCTAGAACTGGAACGCATACATTCTACTTCATCATTTACTGAAGTATATGTTTACGGTCGCCAATTACTAAAGATTATACTTTCGTTCGTCATTTACTGTAGTACTCGAGAACTGGAACACATATAAATACATGCTACTCTCGTTCATCATTTACTAAAGATTATGTTACTAAAAATTCTACTCACGTTCGTCATTTACTATAATACTCTAGAACTGGAACACATATTAATACATGTACATTCTACTTCCGTTCGCCAGTTTACTGAAAGATTCTTGGGGGTTGGGATGGCCTAGTGGTCTAGAGTGCCGCGCTTCGACCTCTAGCTGGCCGGTCACCTCTGGCTTGTGACTGTGGTTTCAAGCCCTGGTGTGAGCGTATGTGGCATGGAGATGGGGCGCCTTCTCAACCTCGTGGGTTTCCTCCGGGCACTCCGGTTTCCTCCCACTGCTAAAAAACCCTACGCGCAAGCGAATTATTGAAATAAAATGAAAACATATGTTAGTCCCGAAATGACCTAGTTTGTGTTGAGTGGACGTTAAACCCCATTTCTCTCTCTCTCTCTCTCTCTCTCTCTCTCTCTGAAAGATTCTACTTCGTTCGTCATTTACTATAGTTCTCAAAAAATGGAGCACATTTATACATTCTATTTGCGCTCGTCATTTACTGTAGGACGTTGACTCGCTAAACTAGAGGTCGTATGTTCAATCCGTGTTTTGGCCGAGAAAGTTCATTGGAATTCTGGGTGGTGTACGACAGAGAGCCTGATCATGAAGTGATAAGGTATAGTTGTTGGACGGGGCGCGTGTAATGGAAAGTTTAACAGGGCATTTCAACTGTTCAACCCTATTTTGTAGTAGGGAAAGTCATGTGCTTAGCACAGATCACATATTTCATTTGGTTATGCGACATTTTTATGGACATGAAATAAATAATGGCGAAGACAGAAAGAATATGCTTTCAAGAAAACGTGATACAGCATCGCATTGGAGAAGTTTACACAGCTAACACACTATTGGACTACTTGTATAGGCCCAAAATACACAATTCTTTGGAGAACAATTAAATGTTTATTACTGATTATAACATTCATTTAAATGCGAAACAGGAAGTGTTTTTTCTGATAAATGACAACTCGATAAAACCAGAAACGTTGCTCAGTAATAAACAGTAATTCTATTTCAGAGAATTATACTTTATGTATTTTGTAGAAAACTATTGCGCTGATAAGATTTGTCTCATATTAGGTCATGGGACAAGAGAGAGAGAGAGAGAGCGAGAGAGAGAGAATGAGTGAGAGAGAGAGAGATCATGGGGATTCAATGTCCACTCGAGAGACAGAGGTTTGACAGGTGACCCTATCGCTTGTCACGTTCAACGAGGAATCAAAACCACACTATAGTTGACTCAGTGACAGTCTCGTGATAACCATTCGGTCCTTCAACTCCCAGGTCATAGGAAAAACAAATCCCCTTATTCGTGTCAACCCCTCTAACTAATCTAGAAACATGCTAAATTATTTACAGGAATTGTCTGGAGAAAAATGGTGCTGTTTACATGTGTTAAGCAGAAGCATATCTTTATTTAGATTTCTAATAACTTTGACACATGACTCTCAAATTATCAAAAGAATTCCTTTAAATAAATTGGCATAATTTGTGTAATTAAAGGATATACTTGGATAAGGGAGGATCTACATCTAATGTTCTTTTTGTAGAATTCAGTAATTATATTGATCAGTCCCAATCCGTAAAGTAGACGAACATGTCATGAATATTTAACACCTTAACAACACATAAAACTGATTTTGACCTGAATAGTTCCAGTCATTTTCCAGAAACAAATTTGTGGTAAAATGAAATGCATGTTATAATAAACTAATGCCTGTGTAATTTTAAGACACATGTGACCCAAGCTGCCACCTAGACTGACAATAAGCTACAATCGGATGGTCATCACTGAAAGCTACAACCAGGATTGACAGGACTGGTAGCTACGACCAGGATTGACACCACTGGTAGCTGCAACCAGGATTGTCACCACTTACAAGCTGAAATCAGGATTGTCACCACTGACAAGCTGCAACCAGGATTGTCACCACTGACAAGCTACAACCAGGATTGTCACCACTGACAAGCTACAACCAGGATTGTCACCATTGACAAGCTACAGCCAGGATTGTCACCACTGACAAGCTACAACCACGCGTATCATCACTGACATGCTGCAACCAGGATTGTCACCACTGACAAGCTGCAGCCAGGATCGTCACCACTGACAAGCTAAAGCCAGGATTGTCACCACTGACAAGCTACAACCACGCGTAGCATCACTTGCAAGGTACGACAGGGGCTGTCACAATTGACAAGTTTTCACCACCGTGTTCATAACCGCGGTTGGATCAGAAAAATTGAAACATTTTGTTCATTTAAAATAGTGAGCTCAAAACACTTTACTCTAATTGATTGTTGATCGCCATAATAATCGTCATTGTAAGAATCAATAATTATCTTTTCTTACCGGAACTAGTTAGATATCCAATTCGTGAGGAATACAACGTCATTTTAATACCATTAGATTTAAAATCAGCACATACCAAGACAAAGACAAACATTGGTCACCTCTCTATACCACCCTTAACGATAATTACCATCTTATAAAACAGCTTTAGGATAAGCTTCCAAAACATTCCTTTTACTTAGAATAGTTTCTGTTTTATAAGATTGGATTTATATTCTACATCAGCATGATGATTTCATTCTTATATCCAGACTCAGCTCTGTAAACAAAATACGCTACATATGTTCAGGCGCGGATCCAGAGGGCGGGGGGGTTTGGGGGGGGGGGGGGGGGTCCCCCTGCTCATCTACATAAAAAAATAATGCCTTGCATCAATGAAATTACATCACAAAGTGATCCTACATCAGTATAAAAATGATTTTGATTTGTATGTATGCCTATGTTATTTAGAGACGATGATGGCAGATTTCCGTAACAGAAATCTGGCAAACCCCCTCCTACAAAAATTCCTGGATCCGCACCTGATGTATTCTAGCATATCAAAGAATCTAAATGATACGTTTAGCTCTATATTTACCATATTTGCTAGGGTAGTATTCTCCGGTTGTACGTGACAGGGAGTAGGGTGGCCTGTTCAGCCCCGTGGGGCTTCTCTGGATCCTCCGGTTTGCTCTCACTGCTAAAGACCCCTCACCCACAAACAAATTATTGTCGGAAGTACTATGATGAAAACAATACGTTGTCATTGTCAAAGGTCATTTGTCTCATGCTCTAATTCTAGTGTGTGCCGAGAATAAAGTTTTTGTACGTTGTGGTGTGCTTTGTTATGTCGTTCGGATGGTACGATAAACCTAGGTCCACGTTGGAAGTTTGAATTCGAAGATGGGAATGATAACACGCCGGTGTCCCATGCATTTCACACGTGACTATTGAAATGAAAATTAGCATTTTAGTACCACAATGATCCAAATATTCTGTCCACTCGACACAAACTGGGGGTCATTTTGGGACTTGCATATGGTATAATTTATTTTATTTCAATAATTCGCTTTAGGGAAACCGGGGGACCCGTAGAAAATCCATCAGGTTGGGAATCGAAACTACGCCATTTGAGCCTATGACAGGCCTTCGTAGAAAATCCATCAGGTTGGGAATTGATACTACACCATTTGAGCCTATGACAGACCTTGCTGCCTAAAGCGCTGGCGTATGTTTATATACTTTAAAATAAAAGAGTTAATACTTGGACAGAATATTCCCTAACTTGATACCAGAGAAAAGATATCAGGGAACTTTATTCAAGAATTCAGTGCAAGGCATGGCGCGAATCGAGTAATCTTCAACACTAACAAAGTGGCATTTACTTAATTCACACTGAACAAGTAGGCTACGTGAGCATTTCAATTAAATCATAATATTTTCAGACATATAGGACCTTGGTGTATCACAAAAGTCATAAAAAATGGAAGTACGATTTTTCCGTCTGTACGTGTGGTTTACAAAACGTTTTTAAATGTAATAGTTAGAAATCCCAAGAACCATTAACCAGTGGTTTTATAGGTCAATCTCCACTGGTCGTTTTCAGGTCGGTTTCTACTGCTCGTTTACAGGTCAACTTCGCCGCTCGTTTACTACCAACTAAAACTGTTAATGGCCAATAGTGCATTACCAAATGGTAAATAGGTTTTAGTTCAATTAGTAGATAGATTTTTGGACTATTTCTGTTTGAAGCAGTGGCTGGTTGTCCATTAAATGGGTAATAAAGTATTTTACAAGTCCACAAAAAGGGCAATTTGGAAATGTAACCATACGTTTTAAATTATTTGTGTTCCACTTATGCCAAGTCCGAATAATATAAATCACCAAATCCTCCTGATTTAGTAGGTGACTTCTTCTATTCATTTAAAGAGCCAAAAAGATGGTGTTAAATAACTTTTTAGAAATGTAATTTTATTTTCGTTTATATGTATTCGGTTCATAATTAACATGACAAAGCTGTTCTTGGTATACTTAAAAGCCTGGAGTTGGATGGCCTAATGGTCAGCGTGTGTGCGTTGTATCATAAGGTCAATCATTGAGTCAACTGGTGGGGTTTCGATTCCCGGGTTGTACGTGACAAGGAGTAGGGTCGCCTGTCCGACCTCGTTGTTTTTTTCCGGGTCCTTCGGTTTCCTTTCACTGCTAAAGACCCCTACGCGCAAGTTGAGGGAAGCCACGGTGGTCAAGTGGGTAAAACGGTAACAGACTAGCCTGGAGATCGAGTGTTTGATCCTCTCATTGGCCGAGAAAGTTCATCGGGATTAAGTTTCCTCTTGTCAGTGGTGTAGGAAGGACAGCTGTCTATTCGTTCAGGTGGCAGGGAAGTTCGAGGTCCCGTGTATACATAGTCTTGGACGTTAAAGATCCCTTCGCAATTGGAATTCGATATAATAGTGGGCCATAGTGCCACTACCCGGGCTAAACGACCCTCATAGCAAAGTGTGTGGGTTTTGACCAGTCGGACCAGAACAGTAGGACGTTCAAACCCATTTCATTTCATTAGCTGTGGGCCACAATTTAATAATATCTAAATCTCTTTTCTTTCGACTAAAACTAAAATTATCAATTTCGTTAGATTTTTATAATAATATTGATTTGTCTTTGTTAAACAGTTTGCATGTTGGGATAACTCTCGATGCACTAAGCTTGTAAGCTCTACGACTTCCGTTTAATCTACGGAAACAAATTATTAATTGTACTGAGCATGTCTCAGCGCTAATCGATAGAACACAACAGATTAACTCTACTTTGCGCTTGTTTATTTATCTCAAATCTTCAACGTGGTGTTCAGATGATAATTTTCTTTTAAGGCCTAAACATTGAAAACTTTTCACCTACGGTTAAAGATCTGTTAGCGTTAGGGTACCGGGTTTATAGTATACGTTACCATATAACATACATGATCTTTAGCAATGTTAAAGTTTCAATTTCATATTTTTAAGTTATTTTTTTTTAAAATGTATTAAAAAAAGAGCCCTAAAATAGATTGCATCTATAAACAGTCCCACCTTGTTAAAGAATAATCCTATAAATCCTATAATTCACTATTGCCAGTTGAGAAATTGGCAAAAATATCATTTTCAACTTCAAATTCAAACGTTTGAAGATCGCCACTGCATGGAGGGGAATGGGTAAACAAGAGAGGTAATTCAGGTAATTGTGTTATTATTT
This sequence comes from Patella caerulea, assembly GCA_036850965.1. Taxonomy (NCBI): domain Eukaryota; kingdom Metazoa; phylum Mollusca; class Gastropoda; family Patellidae; genus Patella; species Patella caerulea. The sequence continues at coordinate 56,494,682 of JAZGQO010000006.1, read as the reverse complement.
TCTGTGTCAGAGAATTTTATGCCTGTGAAATATTGCCCATGGTAGTATAATAGTGAGTTGACAACCTTTTGAGCAAAAGACATAGAAATAATTATGTTTTGACTTCTTAGAAAATATGAAATTCCCACTTTAACACTTTTAGGGGAAAACTAAAAACCTATCTACTTCTAAATATTATTATATTGCAACTTATATCATAAAGCCTGGCATAGAGAGTCAACTGGATTTCGAATTCCCGGTTGTACCTGACAAAAAGTAAGGACGCCTGTTCAATCTCATGGGTTTTCCCCGCGTCCTCCGATTTTCTTCCACTGTTAAAAACCCCTGCGCGCAGCGAATTATTGAAATAAAATTAGACCATACATTTGTACAGAAATTACCTATTTTGTGTTCATTGGACATTAAACCCCTTATCTCTCTCACTCTAGACTCATGTGGGTATTTCGTATTAGTATATATTGTATTGTTTAATTTCATGATTCTAAGTTTGTTCCACTGTAAAGCACACCTGAACACCTATATGAAGAAGAGTCCAGGGCAAGAACGATCTTAGTGACTTTTCAACGACCCATCTGGTAGCAAATTGTATATGCTTTTTGTGGAACAATCAATTTTAGGCAAAATCGATGGGAGTCACACCGAACCAAGGCCCTTCTGAAATGGCCTCCCGGGCAAATACAGGTCCATTGTATACCCTTTACTTACCCTAATTGACCTGAACAGTTGGAATCAGTTTTACTGGTAATTATGGTCCGTGTTAAACATCATTTTGCAGTTGTAATTAAACCCACTCGTTGTTCTGTTCGCGTCGAGTATTCTCGTACAAAAGCCTGTTTTGCATTTCATGCGAAAAACAAAAATGTGACTTAGATCGCTTTTCCCTTGTTCTCTTCATATGTGAAAGGTGGTAATAATAATAATAATAATTTAGTAGTTTATTTTAACGTAAATCAAGGAGAATTATCGCCTTCTAGAACCATTGAAAAATATGAGAATTTTATTTAGAGTAACAAATGTGTGCATTTTATCCCTAATTTTCAATCTTTACGGAATGTCTCTTTATTCTCTATAACGAATTTTAAGTTCTTCGAAAACCATTGAAAAATAAGAGAAATTAAGGAAATAAATCTATACATTTCATCCCTAAATTTCAATCTTTACAGAATTTTTTAAATTGTTACTTTTTTTATTTCTTTAACGAATTTTAGGTCATCCGTCTTCTGTGTTGATTTTATGGGCTGTAAAACTCTTAAAATCTAGTACGACCGAGGCTGATAACCTATAGCCTTTCCTGTCACTGTCGCCCAGTGACCATTTTTACATTCAAATAAATTTACGGATCATTCTTCGATCAGCAGCATTAGGTGTATTTTTTAAACAAATAAAAATACCATCACTCATTTGATAAAGCTCTTGACACGATGCTAATGACATTCTAATGAGGCAAGATAAAAAACTAAACGTCCAACATCTCAACTCAAGTGCAAGTGGATGTCTCTATAATGTTAGGAATATACATGACAATTGCTTTACGCAACTCCCTTTCGAGGAGGATGTGTGGCCGAGTGGTTCTAACACATGCACTTAAGATCATGGGGTCTGTCATTCATTCAAAAGTCGTTATAGTCTTAAACTGACCTTTTTTGTTTTTTGTTTTGTGTAGACGTAAACCCCATTTGTTTTAACCCGACTGGGTGTTAGAATGTCTAAACCTGATATTGCTAAGGAGAACGCTATATATGACGTCATATGTGCTTAAATGCGTAGGACCGTCTTCGATCTAGCGTTCTCCTATTGCTAAGGTGTTTGTAATTAAATGTTAATTAAAACACCGACTCTATTTCGTTTCGTTTTCATAGTTCAAAATTTCGTTTTACTTGTCTTTACTGCACTATAGTATTGGCCATCGAAAGTATAAAAACGAAACGAAATATAGATCTATATTTTAATTAGATTGTTTGAGTACATTAATGTCCTAGCATCCACATCTTCCAGGAACTCATGCTATGTTTCTTCTTGCGACGTCATTGATCGCGAACACTCATAGCGATTGTCCAGTTCTATTTCTTAGTCAGTGATGGCTAGGCTTATTGTGATTGTCCAGTTTATTTCTCCGTCAGTGATCAGTCAGTCGATTGATGCTAAACCAAACAACGGAGGTCCCACCAGTGTACACGTTACATTGCAGGTAAAGGAAGTCTTGACGACTGTTTGCGGCAATCATAGCAGACACATTGCGTATGCTGGTTTGCATACCAGGTTTAGTGCAAAAAGCTGAATATTTAACCCCATCATTTATTTTCACGTATTCTTTTTCAACGTAAATGTCCATTCAATGAAATTGTATACATCATGTTACCATGGAGCTATTTATGAATAAAAGGAAGGTGAAATTGGCATGTATTAATCGTTGGGGGGGGGGGGAGGTAACAAAGTACTGTATCGTTGGGATGGTACACGCTGTCTAAAGCAAGGCTGACGCTTGCACGATTCCGTGGCACGCATTGGCACGACTCGGGTCGGTACGACACCGTCCGATTTGCGCAAACTCGTCGTGCCAATGCGGGAAGTGCGTAAACAATGCCAATGCGCAAACTATCTGTGAACTATGCGTGAACTCGTCGTGCTAGTTCGTGTCGATGTGGACACTGATGGGCACGACAAAATCGTGGCCAAAAGTCGTGCAAGTGTCAACCTGGCTTAAGACTAATGTCACCCACGAGACATTGTCGCGTCCGTTAATCTTGACAAATCAAATTTGACGAAGAGTGTGTGCGTGGTCACGCCACTGCTCGGACCAAACAGTCCTCGTAGCACACTGTAAAGGCTATGATACACAGACGTTAGACATTCAAACCGATCTCACTCCTTACACTCTCTCTTCACTCGGATAATAAGACTATCGCTTTAAATTTTAGATCATGTCAGCTTGGTTAAAATACGATAAAAAGTTTAATGAAATTCGTGCTGTCCTACAGTAAAGTAAATAGTTTTAATTGGGCTCCTGAAATAGTAATTTGACCTTAGATAAGCGTTTTACAAAACTGGAGGACGAGCCAATAGAATTCATAACACGTTTAAATGTGAATAATATCGCTAGGCTTAACGAGAAAATAGTTAGGGTCCTCTTGGAGTTTCATCCCAGAAAAAAGCCAAGTTTTGGGAGAGGGAGAGAGAGAGGCCGAGAGAGAGGGGAGAGTTTAACATCCATTCGACACAAACGAGACCATTCCGAGACTAATATATGGCTCTTTTCTATTTCAATACATCATTTGTGCATATGGGTCTTTAGGCGACTCTACTCCGTGGCACGTACAAAGGTGGAATCGAAGCTAATTAAATGTCAGAACTCGCGATCAAACAGCAGGCCCATTGGGGGAAAAATCGTTTCAGCCAATAGGCGTTTTTTTCATTGGACGCAATAGCAAGCCAACGATCAACAAAGTGCCCCTCTCCAACAAAGTGCCCCTCTCGCCCCACCCACCCCTTTCCCAGTCACTCGCTAGTTACGGGCCTGTACGCACACGCCCTCGACCATTCAACCAATCAACCCAACAACAATCAGAAGGATTCGAACCTAAAACAATTGACATGCATCCAATAATCAAAGCCTAGCATTAAACCTTGAATGTACACTAAGGCACACAAATCCAATGCTAGGATAATATTACTTTAGGTTAGCCATATTAGGCGGGTAAAGATAAAAATGCACCTAGAACAAATTGCAACAGAAATCATTTCTTTGGGAACTGTTCCGGTATGGTCTCTAGTACTCCCATAACAAAAGCGGCCATTATCGGTCTTGGGGAAATTTGCATAATTAACATAAATCCAAGATGGCGGCCAGTGGACCAGAATATCGCCGATATCTCCAAAACGGTTGACTTTAGTGCAAATAAATGTATTACCGACCTATAGGAAATCGATACTCGCGAGTTCAAAAATGCCGACATTTTTTTCCTCCGACCTTATTGTAACGTCGTAACGTCATTTTGACGGCATTACGTCTTGCTCGTTGTGACGTCATTATCCAATTTAATTGTAACTGCGCTCGGAAAACTGCTGGAAACCACGAACGGCTGTATAATTTGTAAAAAGAACCAGTCTTCCCCCAAACTGAAACTAAATATCAACGTTCATCTATAGCTGGAGCCACTGTAGCTCAGTGAGTAAGATGTTAGTTTGCTTGCCTGGGGATTCAATGTTTGATCCCTGCGTTGGTCGAGAAAGTTCATTGGTACTTACCGGCGTGGTTCTCCCTTGTCAGTAGTGCAAGGCAGAGGGTCTGACAAGGGACAACGTATAGTCCTTCGGGTGGTACAAAAAAACGAGATTCCGTGAACACATTGGCGCGCAATTTAAAGGAGCTAAATCGCTAACATTAATTTGGGACCGGGAAATTGACACAAGTGGGTCGCAACGCATATAATACTGTAGTATCAATGTATATAAACTGATTTAATGGTTTAATGGTTTCCATTTATGTTCGGCGAAGTAAGCCGACAGTCTCAATCGAATGCAAATTTCTATCGTCTGACTATTCCAGTCTACATACGCCGTTTGATTTGGTACAATGTTTCTGGACTCTTTCTCCGAGTCTCTTGCTAGAACTGAGACTGAAACGCATTATGGTACACGATTCGTGTACCAGTGGTAAAATGTTTATTTTGTCTACGGCCTACTCTTATTTATATCAAATTCGAACTTCCAAGGGATCTTTTACCATCCGAACGACTAGGCAGCTGTCCTTGTCATGCCCTCCTGCATCACTGACAAGGAGAAATCACGCCGGTAAATCGAGATGAACTTTCTCGGCCAATGCAGGGATCGAACACCCGATCTCCAGGCTAGCGAACCAGCGCCTTACCACTTAGCCACCGTTACCTGAAAACAAAAATATAGAAAATCGGCATCTTATTATTTATATAGAAATGTCAATGAAACAGAACACATCTGAAGTTTCCAAAGCCAATTTATGAGACCCAAAATAGAAAATATCGCCCACCTCTTCAGAGGAATAAATTATCACTGTTTTGGAGTTTGCATAAGATATAATCCATTTTTCACATCCAACAGTGATTCGGGCACACGAGGGCTGTCCATCTTCTTCGCAACGTATTTTTTGCTCGAAAATTGTCAATCCCAATGTTCTAGATTTAGTTCTGTGACAACGTTAGTCCAGGTTTGAACCTGATGGCACATTAGTTAGCTGCGATATTGTAATCAAGTCGATACATGGAAATTCCCCCCTCAACCCCCAAGTATTTCTACGAAAGATTTTTCCACCGCTTCTGGTAGGGTTTAGTGTACTTTATAACATTCAATGTACTAATAGCTTACCAAAGTAGGACCGCCGGAACCCCTTTTTTTAAATGGCCAACGAAACTTCATAATATTCATACCTTGTAACTATCAACCAAACTTTGATGATCTTGGTGTCTATCCCTTGGTTTGTTGGAGGAAAGAACACATTAAGATCATAAAAAAATAATGTTGGTCGATATGCTGTCAAATATTGTCTCCAACACCTCCAAATGACAATAGTCCATAACTCTTGACTCAAATTTGATGATTTTGATGTCTATAAACAGGTTTGTGGGGGGGGGGGCAAGAAACACATTAAGAAAACTTTGGTTATCACTAAGCTGTTGAATCATTATGAAATTGAATTCACGACCTTCAACTGTCTACTATCACTTAATACACAAACACCTTTGTCCATAGGATTAGTTTCAGAGCGTTCAGTTATAAGTGTCATCCTCCTCTGTATCGACCTCACGAGTAGTAGAGTCCATTGCATCTGCTGCTGCATCGATAGCCTTTGCATCCCACCCGAACAGTTAAAATGGACTATTTTCAAGGCAAACGTCGTTTTTAATGATCTTGATGTGTTCTCTGCTCCCAAAAACCTAGGGCTAGACACCAAGATCATCAAATTTGTGTTGATAGTTACAGGTGATCATTAAGAGAGGTTTCGGTGGCCAGCTTGGGTGTCATCTTTATAAAAAAAAAAACACTTTCCCGAGGGTCCTACTTGCGTTAGTGAAGCCTACCAGAATCAGTTGAGAAACCCTTTGTAGCAATCTTTTGTTTGTTAAATTGTATTTTGACCTGACCATTGTGCAGCATCTTCAGTTGGAGGTATATACTATACTTGCATTACTTTCTCTGGCCACTTCCTGCAACAAATTGAGCCACCGTGGCTTCAGACTATAGATGAACGATGATATATAGTTTCAGTTTGTGTGAAGATGTGTTCTTTTATACAAATTATACAGACGGCCCCCTGCCCCCCCCCCCCCCCCAGTCCCAGTGACATAGTTGATTTTCATTTTCGTTTGCCTTCTTACTGTTGTAGTTCACATTTCCGCTCTTTAATGGATGATATAAACATGATTTTCGCTTTGTCTCCGCCCTAGCAATTCAAATTTGCAACGTATTACCCACCAATCTAAGCCCCCCCCCCCCCCGGCAAAATCCTGGATCCGGGCCTGAGCGGTTCGTTGTTGTTTCCAGCAGTTTTCCGAGCGCAGTGACAATATAATTTGATAATGACGTCACGAGAACAACGTAATGCCGTCAAAATGACGTTACGACGTTACAATAAGGTCGGAGGAAAAAAATGTCGGCATTTTTGAACTCACGATTGTCGATTTCCTATAGGTCGGTGATACATTTATTTGCACTAAAATCAACCGTTTTGGAGATATCGGCGATATTCTGGTCCACTGGCCGCCATCTTGGATTTATGTTAATTATGCAAATTTCCCCAAGACCGATAATGGCCGCTTTTGTTATGGGAGTACTAGAGACCACACCGGAACAGTTCCCAAAGAAATGATTTCTGTTGCAATTTGTTCTAGGTCCCCCCTCCCATATTGCTATCTTTACCCACCTATATGAACTGTTAAGTGCTCTGTTATGTACACGCCAGTTTGTAGTCCAGTGTGTGATCTTGGGGGTGGATTTCTTTGCAAGGCCTACTATTTACAAGGGGAAACCACGCTTTCTCTTCCAGCACCGGGATCAAACCTCGGACTTCAAGGTTCGAATGCCAACGCCGTATTCGCTGGAACAAAGTGAATCACTCGGGTTAATGAAGTTTTTATGACGTCATTAAGTAGATAATGCAATACAGACTGCTTAATCACACAGCACAGTGACATGTGGTTAAGCGTATAAAATACAAATATAAAGTGGGCAGGTCAATCACAGGTTCGGGAATAGGCAGATGTAAATGTTTCACCATTTGCATATATTAACACAAATAATAAGTTACATGGGCTGTTGTAGACGTAAAACCTCAATTATATAGGAAGAGCCGCGATAATAAAGTGGCCGTTATAGGTTTCCATAATTATATGCCTCTGATTTCTAGTTTAAGTCGAACTGACAACCACATTATATTCTGTGCTATTTTCAAAAGCATATCAATCTGTTCATGGCGAGCAAGCGAAAATTGGGCCCGGTTCACTAAGCAGGAGAAACAATATAACAATCAAAAGTACAGCCTGTGATCCTCACAAAAAGAAAGAGAGGGAGAGGGGAGAGAGAGAGAGAGGGGGGAGAGAGAGGGAGAGGGGGGGGCGAGAGAGAGAGAGGGGGATGGGGAGGGGGGAGAGAGGGAGGGGGAGAGAGAGAGAGTTTAACGCCAACTCGACACAAATTAGTCAACGGTACTCCTTGTCATATTCAAATGGGACATCACTAATCCGCCCAACCCCGTTGAGGGTTTGAGGACTTAAGGGTTGCTGCGGTGTTCGTCTGAACTGATTTTGTAAACAATATTCCGAATACATTTGGCTACAGAGTTTTTGCACGTAACTTCCAATCAGGTTATTCGTGTCTGTTCTGATCTGAAATACATGTATATTGAATCACTTTTCATTGGATCGAGTAACCTAATGCATTCGGAATTAAGTCGTCTTTAAATACAAGCCAATACTCAATTGAGGCGTATTGTCTAGAGTGTGTCATATCACACCCTATTACTGAATTGGGCGTACTTGTCTTGTTTTTCCTTACCACTTCCTACGGCTCTACTCGAGCCTTCTTGTCTAGGGTGTTCCGTACCACACCATATTACTCAAAAGAACCAACGTATGGTGAACGTTCCGTACCACACCCTATTACTCACCAAAACAGTGTCCGTAGAATACCAAGTCAGTTATGTACATGCAGCATAGCTAAAGCTAGAACTGCTACGACGACGTCGAGTTTACGCATTTCAACTATTTTATCGGTTGTCAAGTAGTTTTTACACGCCCACATTCGGAATGTGTCGCCCCTTCCGTACGTACACACGTGTCCGACGTCCACAATTTTTTGTAAATACTCTTAAGACTACATTTATCTTCTGATTGTTTCGAAATTGATATTAGTTAACACACGATATAATTTTATGGATACACAATTATGGATACACAATTACTGAGCGACGTTTCGACAAGGATAGTCTCGTCTGCTTGATAAAGACGAGACTATCCTCGTCGAAACGTCGCTTAGTATCAAACTCAGTAATTTTGTGTATCCATAAAATTGTACCTTGTGTTAATATGTTCAAGCTAAATGCCAATCCAAGTTGATATTTGTTGTTTAGATTCGTGACATGAAGAAGCCTGTTGATTTTCGGAGATTTCCAATAATCATTACAAGAGTTATAGCCCTTGATCACTTGTGGACGCTCCAAAGGTTAAAGTTAATATTAGACTGACTTTAAATTTATACACGGTGTTTAAGGTTGTGAGTCGAAAAAGCCCAGTGATTTTCAATGATTTCAGATAATTACTACTAGAGTTATGGCCCTTGGTCACATTGAACTATCGTGTGGATTCTCCGGAGATCAAAGTTGCCATCCAATGGAGTTTAAGATATATTGATGTTCGGTGAATTTTCCTATCTTGAACAGCTAAATCCGTGATATTAAATGTTTCGTATATCAAAGGTTAGCATGGAACAGAACTAAAAGCCAAACAAATTTTCTGATAATTATGTAATGAGTTGTTACTCTTAATCAGATTTTAGTGTATAATAAATGTTTCAGTACCGACAATTCAGTAGTTGACTGCCCGGACGTCTTAGCTGATGTGGACGTATGTTTCGTTGCCTGGCAACTTATATTTATGGTAATTGACATCATTTGTTTTATGAAGTATAGTATAATGCATAAAATTGGGTGGTATTGTTTTATTTATTAGCAAGGTAAATAATGTTGATATGATGATAAACCATCGTGACTCAAGGATTACTCATGTTAAATAATTGGTATAAAAATACAAATAATACTTATATATCATGATTGATTAATAATTATACACAGAACATACATTGTTTATTAACAATAACACTGTATGAGGTATGCCCGTCTTTACAAGCCTTTCCGGAGCAGGGCCCTGCCATCGGATACTCAAGATTTTAACTAGATTAGAACGGTTCGCCATGTCAAAATTTAATTCAAAAATGGGAAGCAAGGCTAGGTCTCGGATATAACAGTATCTTGGTAATCACTATGCACACATCTTGTCAAAACTACAAACAACGAGAACTTGGCTCAGAATAGAGTAATTTGGACGAAATTTTAATATTTCCATTTTGTATAATCTACTTTTGAACTATTATATCAAGAATGGTTAGCTCTTTATCTAAATCTTACATAATGCAGGGGCGGATCTAGGAATTTTGAAAAGGGGGGGGGCAAAATGAGGGCACTGATCACGGAGACGGGGCACGCCGCTGAGCAGGGGGTTGGGGCCCCAAGAAAATTATCTGTCATTTCCTTGCATCTGTAGCCAATTCAAGAGCTATCTGGATGATGTTTTCGTCTAAACGTTCGGAAATCGTAGAAAAAGAGCCTTAAAATCGAGCAAAAAAGCTAGTTGAAAGGCACTTTCAGTAGTAAAAAAAGGGCACTGTCGAAAACTGAATCCGCCTCAGCATAATGTATCTATTAACTTACCAAGATCATAATGAACTCTCTGTGCCACCGTGGTCTCCGATATTAAGTGGATTAAATACGTTTTGCGGTTGACGCGGTTACCGTAAAATGGATAATCGAGACTTTGTCTTTTATCGTTACAACGGTAGCATGGACAATCAAGGATAGACTATAATTGTGTCGACGAAAGAAAGGCCCGGGGCGAGGTAATTTGACTAAAACTTCCGCATATCCCCATTGCATTAGCTATATTGTAATAGCACGAACTGTCAGCCCTTTATCTCATTTAATACAGTCGCATGTCGTATCTGACTTTTGAGGTGTACTGCCGGTTATCATTGTTTAAATGCTTGATTGAAAAAAAAAGCATGTCGACAACAGCTGCGTCTACGTTTCATTTCTTCAGACGTAGAGTCCACGATTAGGCCCTCGTTAATATTTTTTGTAGCAGGAATGTTTACATTGTGGAGACAGTGAACCTATTTTGTTCTCTCAGAGAACATTCTGAGTGTTATAGACAACCACTTATAATACTCTCCATGTCCATATAGAGTCTACAATATAATTAATATAATACGGACGACTCGAGTTGAGCTCACTTGTCAATATGGCTGTCAAAAATGACATGTTCTTCTATATAGATGTTTACAATGTCAAGGTCACCTGGTGTTAATAAAGTTAGGCCGGGTGAATATTAATTATAGTACACGATAATTACTCGACCAGTGACATATTGTACAAGGAAACCAATAGATTATATACCCTTCAATCACAATCTCCGTCATATAACTACATTATTCATATTGTCATTCAGGCATTCACTTTATAGTTTGAATGACAAAACAAACGCCATAACGACTTGGACTAGCCATAACTCACTTTGTATAAATTATTTATCACTTATTTCATGCCTTGTCATGTCATTGATGGCATGTTACATTTTGTTATTCGGATAAAAGCTGTGGATGGAACAACGATTGTATTTCTGGTTGATAATAATGTGATATGCGGGTAAGGGGTGGGTGGCCGAATGGTTAGCACATTCACGCTGTATCATAAGGTCTGTCACTGTGCGGAGAGTAAGGCCGCCCGTCCAACCGCGTGGGTTTTCTCTAAGTCCTATGGTTTCCTCCCGCTGCTAAAGAAGTCTGTTGTGTCTAATCTGCACGGGTGGCTTTTTTAAGGTGCCGGAACTCAATCATATGTTTGCCGGGGACGTTACCCTTGTCTATTGTGCCGGGGACGTTATCCTTGTCTGTGGTGCAGATATTATGATAAGAAAATTATGCAACGTCCAGTACTCAGTAACGTCCCTTGGCAGTTCGTATTCGTAGAGGAGTAAGACCAATATCTAGGCAAAACGGAATGAAATGGGGTTTAACGGCCAAACTGGACTAATTATGACGGGCATACGCCATACAGTGTGTCATTAGGGGCATTTTACCCGGAAAACGGCACTGCGGCCTACTCTTACATCGAATTCCAACTGTCAAGGGATCTTTTACGTGCATGTCAATGTGTAAACGGGACTTCGGGGTTTCGTCCCATCCGAACGACTAGGCAGCTGTCCTTATCAAGCCTTCCTTCTTCACCATGTAAATATTTAAAGGGAGTCACCCCTTCATAAAATTTGATGGATGGATGGCCGAATGGTTAGCGTGTGTGCGTTGTATCATAACGTCTGCCATTGAGTCAACTGGCATGGTTTCGATTCTACGGCTGTATGTGACAAGGCATAAGGTCGCCTGCCCAACCTTGTGGGTTTTCGCAGGGTTCTCCGGTTTCCTCACACTGCTGAAGACCCCTACGGCGCAAACGAATTATTGATGAAATAAAACTGAACCATATGTTAGTCTGGAAATGACTATTCAGTGTGGTCATTTATCGTTCAGTTGTGTCATTTTTTGATGAAAAGGTAGCCACTGTGGCTAAGTGGTTAAGACGCGAAATCGAAACTGTAAGTCTCAAGATGACGGGCGTTTAGTATTGATAAGACATTAACCTCCATTTCCTCCTTTCATTCTCATTTAGTATCTTAACGAGAACAAAAAATATTCCACGCGATAACATTATCAACGTTTCATTAATAATTAAAATATCATATACCTCTTGAACACACGAAACGTAAACCAGCACGTTATTCAATGCTTTCTGGGTTTATTTTTTAAATATTCTTTCTCGATACGTTCAAAGATGTGATTACTCGTCGAATAGTGTCCTCTACGAGAGAGAGAGAGAGAGAGAGAGAGAGAGAGAGAGAGTGAGGGGAGGGAGAGAGAGAGAGATAACTTTCCCTCGACACAAATTAGATATTTCAGGACTAACATATGGTGGTTCAATTTTATTTCAAAGATTCGCTTGCGTGTAGGGGTCTTTAGCAGGGGGAAGAAACCAGAGGACCCGGAGAGGGACCATGAGGTTGAACAGGCGACCATATTGCTTGTCAAATACCACTAAAAAGACGTATATTTTAAAATAGATTTATCTCAAATTTCTACCACACCGTTGTTACCAGGCAGACATTGTATTAATGAAAATGAATATGTCTGATAATTTATATAAAATAGGGTTTACCTCCTATATACCGAGCTAATGAAGACAGGCATGCCTTCGCGCACACGCTACTGTGTACACGAGACGCTTTTCGTTGCCAAGGTAATGATAAGAGGAAAACTGGTTCAAAAATTACGTCGCTCTAATCTATAGCAACAAAAACAGAATCAAATCCAGGAAATCCTGGCTAGTGAACCCTAATGGGTCACTAGCATTAAACCTGTGAATATTTCTCAAATAATGCAGATCGAAACAAGGAAATACAGGTATACACACGGAAATACAAACATGGACAATACATGAAAATACAGAAAAACAGATATACCAATGCAGACATACCACAAGGAAAAACAGATACACACAAGGAAACACGGGTATTCCACAAGGAAATACAGACAGACACAAGGAAATACAGACACACGGAAATACAGATCTACAAAAGGAAAGACAGAATAGAACAATACTATCAGGAAATACAGACATAAACAATAGCGTCTTTTTCCTATTTTTAGGAAATTTTGTGTCATAGTGTTTTGTTGGGGTTTTGGGGGTTTTTTATTTTGGATTTTTTTTTTGTGTGTACATCTGGTGTGGTTTTATACATGATACAGGCTGCAATTTAATCATTAAAAAAAAGAGTGCTCCAATGATGGAAATCGGAACACCTACGATACGAGGCGAGACAAATCTGCCAAACGCTGTAATCACGTATTCATATCGCGACGATACGGATATACAGATACGTGATACGGTTGGGACAACTTCCGCTTGCAAAAGTCTTTATAACCACATAGGGAAAGGATTTTTTTTTTTTTTTTTAAAAAAACAAGCATTATTCATGAAAATGTGGACATCGTGAAATAAAATTATTTTCTTTCAATAACTGCAACAATGTCACAAAATTAATTGTTCATCCTTTCACTCACATAGTTGCTTTATACGACTCTTCAATTTATTGTGATAACAATTCAGGGATGTCGGCAGTATGAATTAATTATAAGTCTCTTGTACTGAGCAATAATAGACTTATGAATGTCGTTTATTTATCACTACACTTAACAAATTTAAACAGAATCAATTATCGCCGTTATGAATACAGGTTACGCGCACCAAAGAATTAATTGTTGCCGGGATTACAGGTTTAAGTGCACAAAATGCAATCATTAAAGATACATTTTCGACAGTGCCCTTTTTACTGCTGAAAGTGCCTTTTCTCAGACTCAAATATGTCCGTTCCGAACGTTTACTTAGACGAAAATATCAGCCAAATAGCTCTTGGAGTGGCTACAGATGCAAGGTAATGACGGATAATTGTCTCGGGGTACCCCCACCCCCTAAACCCCCTCGCAGCGGCGTGCCCCCTCGCAGCGGTAAGTGCCCTCATTTTGAGGCGCCCCCCCCCCCCTTTCAAAATTCCTAGATCCGCCTCCGGAACATGTGACAGTTGGATGAACTTGTTGTAGGGGAGGCAAAAAAGAAGATGTACGGGCATAATTCTACCGCCAAAAAGCAACACCTAATAACTCAGTTTTTTTTTCTATTTTGAGAAAACAAAGGAAAATTAAACCCCAGCTTATCCATTGAATATTTGGTTACATGTATTTGGGTTACTAGGTTTTTCTATGGCATACCCTGGTAACTACAAATTTGTTTTAACTCAATTTTGATAAAAAAAAAATAATATAAAAAGTGAATTACTTGGGTTTGACTTTTGACGGGGGAAGTATCCTACCTGCTGTGGTATAAATCTATACTGAAAAGGAATTAACAACGTGTATATGTTGATATTTTAGATCGTTTCTCCATGTGTCCTGTGTGTAATGATTAGACCATATTAATTCTAACTAAATGACTCGAGTGATACGTGTCTAGTAATACTGGCAGGCAGATTACATCACATTAACAGTAAATATCCATATACAAGTTAAAGGTATTCACCGACCATATAGCAGAGACCAGGAGAGAGTGAGAGGGAAGGGGGTGGGGGTGGGGTAAACGTCCACTCGACTTAAACTAGGCATTTTCGGAATAACATAGGGTTCAAATTTATTTTAATATTTCACAATCCTGTACAGCTCTTTAGTAGTGGGGGAAGCCAGAGAAACCCCACGAGGTTGGACAAGCGACCCTACCCCTTGTCACGTACAAGCAGAGAATCGAAAGCACGCCGCTTTACTCAATGACAGACCGTATGATACAATGCGCTCGTGTTACCGTTCGGCCACCCAACAAACGTCACCTTCGAAAGATAGGACTGGCGACTAAATATATTAAATTATAGAATTTATTAAATTCCATGTTCCTTAGAACATCATATAAGAATATTATTGATCACCACTTCTCCAGTCATCGAGGTATAGATCCTTTAAAGAGAAATGAAATTGGCCTTAAATGCATCATCCTTTCCTTGCCAGGTTCTCGTCCTGGAAACATGACCAAAAATTACCAAGGAACATCCTCGCACAACATGTGACCAACAGCGGGTCTGTCGGTACGCTACCTACTCACCGATACACAGTGGCCCTCCCTTTAATAATTCAAGTTATTTATATCACCGCTCATTAGCCAAATAGAGCTAATTCTACAATACACGACTAGAATCGTGTACATGATGTTCGGCTTCATCTGTGTGTTATCCGGTAACCACGCCAATGGTTTCACGTTCGCAAAATCAACAATAAACATCGTTTAAACCATTTATTTGGCTCCAGTTTTACAGAATTTAATAGAAATATTCTTTGAATCGGCACGGTTAGTTCTGATTTTTACATAATTGAACACATTGCCTTACTTTCTGGCTTGTAATAGTGCGGGAGGAATTTAGTATATATGATTCGCCGTTTTTACTTATTTGGGGGTCACGGTGGCATTCTGTATGAATAGTGGTTTACTATAACATGTTATTACAGGAATGGGAATATATTAAAGTTCACCAAAGAAAGAACAACGCGTAAGTTAAAGAATAATAATGTAGCAATTCTGATTGATTTTTGCAATAAAGAGAGAGAGAGAAATGGGGTTTAACGTCCACTCAACACAAACTAGGTCATTTCGGGACTAACATATGGTTTAATTTATTTCAATAATTCGCTTGCGCGTAGGGGTCTTTAGCAGTGGGAGGAAACCGGAATGCCCGGAGAAAACCCACGAGGTTGAGAAGGCGCCCCTATCTCCATGCCACATACGCTCACACCAGGGCTCGAAACCACAGCCGCAAACCGGAGGTGACCGGCCAGGTAGAGGTCGAAGCGCGGCACTCTAGACCACTAAGCCATCCCAACCCCCCGTGCAATGAAGAAAATGTGCGGTTTGGAAGAGAAAGTGATTAATCACAGACAACGTTAATCAGATTTTAAATTCTTTAATTGATATATAATTTTAAATAAGTGTTATAATTTATTCTCTTTGCCGTATTGGAGGGTTAGGTGGTCAAATTGTTAGCGCGTGCGCGTTGTATCATAGACTCTGTCATTGTGTCAACTGTCGTGTTTTCGATTCCCCAGTTGTACCCCGTGGGTTTGTCCGAGTCTCCCCTCCCACTGCTAAAGACCCCGACGCTTTAAGCTCTGTTTATACTACATCCGTGTCCGTATCTGTAAATACGTGCGTGAATACGTACTGGTATACATTGTTTATTTTTAGAGAAGGGGTTCAAATAGAATCCGGCACGTATTGCGCACAAAAACAACCGCGTCCGTTAAGCCGGATTGATTGCTCGAAGAGCGTATTTTTGTAAAGTGCGTTCGGCATTTCGGCTTGTGACGCGTTTTCTATTTGAACGGCAAAACGCGTATACGGATGCGGGTGCGGATACGTTTATGGATACGGATGCAGTATGAACAGAGCTTAAGAGATTATTGAAATAAAATTGAACCATGTGTTAGTCGCGATATGATCTAAGTTTGTATCAAGTGTTTTATGATTGGAAACATGTTATTATTGTGTAGGATGATGAGTCAGCATATAATTATACGCCTGATCTCCTGTAGCAGTTCAGTTTTATGAACAAAAGTAGAATTTATTAAAGGGGAAGACAAATTCTCGTCTAAATCTGTGTGCTCTCTATACAGAGCAGTGAGGGTGTTGAACCAACTACTTTACTTCCGGTTTTAATAAAATATTAATATCTCGCTTACAACAACTGTTTTGCATATGTTACAAGGGAAACTATTTCTGAATATATAATTAAGATTTATGGAATTCGCTGGTCTTCCACTTTATGTCAAGCGTTTCTACGTTTACAAATCTAAATCTAATCTGCATTTCGTTGAAACCTGGTAGCAGAAGATAGTCTGAAATCAGTAAAATCAATGACAATGACATATCACTAATGATGACCCATTAAATATCACACCTCATCTTCTCGTCTGGGAAAACTTCCTAAAATAAATAAACCTATTTATTACACAATATCGAATTAAAAATCCCCATTACCCTCGCACGGATCATGACTATATATATGACTACCATCGAAACCATTGCTTGCCATTACAAACATCGTCAACATGCTGATAAATGTACCGTGAAACCCACCGCCATTTTTATCAAAAGGAGTTTGAGGGTTTAAGGATCTGTAGGGTATGGGTTTAAATCAGTAACGCATTTATTTCATCGACGTTTCGACGAGAGTTCTCCCTTCTTATTATTCTCATCCAGTTAATAAATGCCACTCAAACAATTTAGAGCATCGCAAACTACTGGATTGTTTTCTGGTATGTCTTCAAATTCAGATTTCTTAAATCCAAACTATCGACCGATTACACCCCCTTTAAAGACAATACATGCGAATTTATAGTTTTATCAAATGGAATATATCTAGAAAACCTGCAAGGAAAATTTAGTAGTGTTCTGAATTCCCCCCAGGACACCGGTGCCTGCTAAGTCATTCTATGTGTCCATGACTACTCTCTTTCTACGGTTGTATTACAAAATGCAAATATTTTTCATATATATTTAGCTACGGGCCGTTTTTTTTTCATTTGTTCCACAGTGTGCCTTTGGCAAAAGGAAGGGTTCGGAACCATTGATCTGGAGCGAGTCAGATCTTGTGGAGAATCTGTAGGCACAATTTTCGTAGGTTATTTCCAAAATTCAAGTGTCCTCATCACCTAATCCCAGATCAGAAACTTCAACCGGAATTGAGAAAGAAAGAAAGGATTAGAATAGACGAGCTTATTATAAATCCAGTGTTTACCAGTGTGCTACTTTCAATTTATGAAACTCGAAATTTACACGGTGAATCCCATATGGACTTCGAAGCAAGACTATCGATGACGTGGTTGCGTGTGTGTTATATTTATAATGCATTTAGTCCAAAGAACATTTTAAGGAATTAGCGAAGGAAAATGACTGATGATCTGTGGCCACGTGTGAGGACGCATGCGCAGCAATCCTATTATTACTGAAACTTAGCAAGTCAGCGTCTTACTCACTGGGTCACCGCGGCATCTTATAACCAATAATTTCATTTGGTTTATTGACTAACGACTTGGTAGATGATAGATGTAATAAATGTTTTCTATAAAAACTCGGTCATTGTGTCTGTTTTGATATTAAACCTATCTACATTTTAATCAAACCATAAATCCATAAACGAAAGATAATAAATTTTGTTGTGAGTGTTGGAAAGGCAATAACTGACAGGGAAATGGTTGACCAAAACATTTGATTAAAAAATATAACGGACGTTTGACCCGGGAGCCATTGGGGGGTTAATGTGAAAATTTTTTAGATTAATATTTTAATTAAAACACGAATCCATAAACGTTCCTAGTAGTAATAAACATGGTTTTATATGTACTGTTGTAATTAAACTTATGCCAATAAATAAACGGTAAATGGAATCATATCATGTTGACCTATTCCAAAACCCAACCTCGCGTCGTACAGTAGAAATCCCAGTCCTCGGTACCTTAACCCGAAATAATATGCTGCTAGCATATCATACAGACCTATCTGTCCCTAATTCTAAAACCCCAAACGTCTTACCGCAGAAATGCCACTCCTCGACACATAAACCCGAAAAATATTTGGCACAAATGTGGCCCAGCGTTGTGGTACTAGCATATTACCCCCCCCCCCCCAATTCCAAAACCCGACCTGACGTCGAACCGCAGGAATGCCAGTCCTCGGTACCTAAACCCGAAATAATTTGGAACAAATGTGGCTACATCACTAATTACGACGTTTTGGATTGTCCAGCCCAGATTCAAACGTCAATGAAAGGAAACACGTATAGTCGATCGGATGGATACAAAACCACAAGCAGCGTATTAAAGATCACCTGAATGTCGTGAGAAAATAGCACGCCTATATTAGCGCGATTTATGCGAAACAGTAAGACGTAAAACCCCATTCTATTGCCAACTTAACTTCATGCCACCGATTTCCAATTCTAAACCAAAATTGGCGAGAGAAGAAAAAGATAGATCTCTCCAGATGCTAGTGACAATCGGTATTTAGTCTCTATATTAAATACCTAAACGAATTCTGTGAACCACGTTTGCTGAGAAATAAAAATAATCACTTGTGAACCACGTTTGCTCGGAAAAAAAACAATCACAAGCGTTAGGTATATACGAAACCAATTCTGTGAACCACGTTTGCTATGAAAAGCACAATCACAAGTATATACTATAGTAAAGTGATATCTAGGCCGGCGTTGACTTTAAATGAGGAATAGAGTTAGCACTAGTGGTAATATCCGGGAGGTTTGATATTATCTGAGTTCAAAAGAAATAGACAGAAGCTGACACTGGGGACTTATTGACATCTCTTATACTTTGATTCCAAGTACTAAATTAACTAGGGTCCAATCACAACCAATATCTTAACTTATTCAATAACGGTTTTAATCGAACATTGATATATCTTTAGTTTGACTGTAAAAACCCTCTATCTATCGTAAGTGATTTTGAAGGGACCTTTAACCGGTGCTAAGAGTTGGTCTAGAAAGTTGATTAAGTTGGAATAACGTCATTAGTTGAAGTCAAGTTGCATTAAAGCAACTTTCTAGCCATAATTGTTAGATGAAAAACAACGATGGGATAATGGGCGTCCTCGCTGAAAGAATTTCCACCAGGCGTCGCTAGTAAAACCTCGGGTTCCACGTGACCTTATGGATGGTAACAGAACCGTATTTCGAAGTCAGAACCGTATTTCGAAGTATCAGGATTAAATTCCATTGCAACAAAACAAATTAACGTTTGTCAACCAGTTCGCAATGAATGTACAAGAAAACAATGCTGTAAGGCAAACAATGAGACCTCCCCTACAGTTTCTACAACAGTTCAAGCCTTTCGAAGGGCCTACAGTATGCAGATTTAGCTTTTACATAATGTGTTTTTAAGGCAATCAAATAACGTCAATTCATGCTGCGGAAGTTCCGTTTCTTCATCATAATTGTATGTTAAAATTGTGCCTGCGTATCACGATCACTGTAGGAATCCATATCGTTAATCCATGCTGCAATAGTTCCAGCTTCTCCAACATAGTTTTTTTTTTCTTCAGTTTTATTTGTGTATCATGGAGCATACTTTCCCTCACATTGCACTGCAAAGCTTATTCCCCTGTCGGCCAAAAAAGACCTTAAACCTTATCTCGTAGATTATAATTTATATAACAACAATATTGCTACACTATGCAGATTTAGCTTTTACATAATGTGTTTTTTAGGCAATCAAATAACGTCAATTCATGCTGCGGAAATTCCGTTTCTTCATCATAATTGTATGTTAAAATTGTGCCTGCGTATCACGATCACTGTAGGAATCCATATCGTTAATCCATGCTGCAATAGTTCCAGCTTCTCCAACATAGTTTTTTTATTCAGTTTTATTTGTGTATCATGGAGCATACTTTCCCTCACATTGCACTGCAAAGCGTATTCCCCTGTCGGCCAAAAAAGACCTTAAACCTTATCTCTTAGATTATAATTTATGTAACAACAATATTGCTACTTTGATGCAAATCAAAATATATTCGCCGAACCCGAAGTGGAAGTATTTAAAATGACAGTAAATCACCACAAATCAACCTGTTTCTCAGATGAACCAGACTCTAAGAACTTGTTTGCGAGCCTATATAAATTAAATATATCTTTGATTGAATATCATTAGGCGAGATTCAAAGGAAAAGCAACACACAGTAAAGGGTTGAAATCACAAGGTAATGTAATTATTTCCAAAATGGTGAGTAATAAATATTGTTGATATGAGAAAGTGGTATGTTATTGCCGTTCATGATTTTTATTGTCACTCGCCTTACATATGATATTATTTATATGTTTTCTCTGTAACTGTGCACTATTGTTCATGAGAATAAAGTTTATTAGAAAGCAGGGGAATATTGGAGCTTGGTAACTTTGACTCTAATTGACTGAGAGTGATGAAACTTAGTCCATATTTACATTACAGCCATACTGTGACTAAGTTTGGAGATGAGGTTACTTTCTGCTTGGGCTACGTAGAGACTTTAATCTGATTAGTCGAGACGTTGAAATACAATAAAATCTCCTTCTAATTGGTGTAGGTGTTTGTTAGGTGAATGCCTTGACCGCGCAGGTTCGTTTGCATTTTCCACTAAGGCTAAGTTGAGCCAAACCATTAGATGGTTGAGGACTTGGAAAACGATAACGTTAGCTCTCACTGAGTGAGAGTGATCGAATTCAATTCAAAAGTTAAGATTCATTATATCATTGACGAAGTTTGATGATGAGAATATTTTCCGCCTAGTATAAGTAGCGATAAGCAATTTGATTGGTCAAGACTTTTAATCATAACAACTTTGCTTTTAATTGAGGTAGAATGTTTAAGATGAGCATCAGATGAATGTTTTGAATGAATGATTTTCCACCAAAGCTAACTGAAGGTATGCGATTTCGTTAGTCGATGCTTTTGGAAATGGGCGTGTCTAGCCTGGACTAAAATCCACACCTTGCTATCCCATTTAGTCCAATTATGGCAATGATATCGGGGATCAATTCGTAGATCTGATAAATCAGTTTGGATTCAGAGAATGGTAGGTTTTCAATGTTGAGAGGCATGTTGTTAACCTTTCTCGCTTCCTTGTTTTCTCACACAATCTGGCAATTATGTGCCAAACGTAAAGATAGTGTGGGGGTGGGGTGGGGGGGTAACGCCCACCTGACATAAATTAGGGACTTGGATATTTCATTCAATTATATTTCAATAATTCACTTACGCATAACGGTTTTTAGCAGTGGACCTGGAGGAACCCCATAAGTTATCCTACTCATTGTCACATACGAACGGGGAATTCAAACCACGCCGTTTGACTCAATGACAGACCATATGATCTACAGACCATTCGGCCACTCAACCCTCTTTCAGCGCTAGACCATACAACGACGCCCGGTTTAATGACTACAAACTAGCTGATTAAACAGAATGAACCAGGCTGTAACACGGTAATCACAGAAAGTTCTTGGGGAAAATCAAAACAGCATCAGCCTATTTTTATACTCATAGCCAGACTAGACATCGACGCCCAATTAATTTATCTCGTTGGAATAATTAACCCTTATCTAATTAGTTTAAATCTGTCTGTTTGGTTCTTCCACTGATGTAAAGCGAACACCCACATTAAAGAGACATTCTTTATGAGGTATTGGACCAATCTCACATCGGGAGAGAGGGGGGGGGGGGTGAAGTGAATTGTTGTTTAACGGGTATGTTGAATATCGTGTGGTGAAAAACGGTGGGAATTGTGCACAGACAGCGGGGACGTGTTGGTGTGAATGTGAAAAAAACGAACGTTGGCAGCTGGAATTCAAGGCAGGGTATAGAGGAATGGGGCTTACGGTCAACTCGACGCAACCCAGGTCATTTCGGGACTAAAAGGCTAAAGTGATGCTGTCCAACTTGGTATAGATTAGAAGGACTATAAAGCCAATTTTATTTCTGAAATGTTTAAAGAAGCAGTTTCAGACTGCAAGTCATTCATTGACCAAAACACAAATCAGAGGTCAGAATGTGGACAACTAGCACAATTATCTATTCAATCAAAATATTGAGTTTTCTGCAAATGGTCAGTTCGCTTTGTGTTCTAATTCCTAAATCGCTTACATTAGTAAAATCCACCATCAATACGTGAGGTCATCAAATCTCACCAACAGATTTCTGTTCTCAGAGATGTCACTTCACCTCTCCTTCGATTAACATCCGATTTGACAAAAGTTAGGCAGCTGAAAACCTCGACTTCTTCTTCACCATCTGATGAACATGTAATTATTTATAGCAACTCTTGTATTAGTCTATTTATTGACCAAAATTCTATAAAACTAACGAGGAGCACCAACATTGGCTTCGTCTTTTGTGTTTTATTTCAATCACCATAGTCGTGGTCAGGACAACCTTCGCCTTATTTATATTAATTCAATTTCACAAAATCATTCTAGTGGCTGATTACATGGTCAGTGATAATAGGACATCGTAATGGACGACGTAATAATTATAGTTTGGGTCGTCCATTATGGAGAGAGAAAGGGAGAGAGTGCAAACGTACACTCGACACAAATCAGTCATTTTGAGACTAACATATGATTCAATTATATTTCAATAATTCGCTTGCGCTTCGGGGTCTTTAGTAGTAGGAGGAAACCCAGAAAAAATCCACCAGCTACAACCAGGGAATCGAAACCACTCCAGTTGACTCAATGACAAACCTTATGATGCAGCGCGCATGTTCTTTTTTTCTTGTAAAATATTTATTCAGGATAATAATACATTACATGTTACATTTATACACGTCATGAATGGTACAATAGATGAGATAAAATAAAAGCAATATTTCTGTTTATATACATAGTTTTCGGTTATTTATTATTTTTTTTTTAAATAAATAAAAACAAGAGTACGATTGCATTGGATATGAAAATTCGGAGTGCGCACGTGCTAACCATTCGGCCATCCAACACCCCCGTACATTGCGGCTTAATCGATTCGTCAACAAGTTATTTCTGCATTAATATATCACTATATGTACGTCAATGGTAATATATATTTAGAATACGCGGGGAGGGAATATTCTTTAAGACAACTGCATTTCACCAACGCCTCTTGGAATTATTTGCTGGGTTGGTTGCCCGCAGGGGTTAGCTGTTTTGAAATATTAGGTCATTGAGTTGGCAGCCACGCTGGGTAAGTGGGTAAAACGCCGGCGTAGTTTCCCCTTGTCACTGGTGCCGAACAGAGGGCGTGGCAAGAACATCGGTCTAGTCGTTCGGGTGAGCGAAAAGATGTCTATACATTGGCGTGCACGTAAAAGATTCCCTGGCAATTGAAATTCGAGTTGGCCATTTAGTTTCTCTCTCTCTCTCTCTCTCTCTCTCTCTCTGTATCTCTCTTCTCATCCGAAAGAGACCAACACGAATCAGGAGAAACTCGGCTAGAAAATCCGGAGGATCTTTCTCGGGAGTAATTGCCAAGTCATATTCGATACCAATATGAATAGGAGCGGACGGTAACCACAGTCGATATTACAACCAAGTCTGACCAGAGAGAATGAAACTAGTTATAACAGCATTGATAATGAAATCATGAAGCAGCTGATAGCAGAAGAGGATAATCAATGGCGAAGGGTCAAACCAAAATCATTAATCATGGTCAAAAGTCGACTTCTGGGAATTGTGTATTATAAAAATCTGACGATACGGGGAAAACTTTGAAAGTATTAAAACATTGCTTCGAATTCTCTCACCAGTTTTTGTATATATTCATTGATTTTTATTCGCCGTTATTAAAACATTGGAATAACATCAGTGGTAAAAATCCATTCCTCATTTCAGAAAGTTTCTCAAAAGGTGAGATAAATAAAGCGATAATAATTTCAATTTATCAAATCGACCAGTTGCCGGTTATTATATCGAAGTCCTCGCTATGTTGCAAGTAACAACTCTCTAAACAATTTGTAATGTATGATGAAACACATAGCCATACTACGGACGTATGCTTGTAATGCGTAACACTTTTTCGAGATAGGGGGATCCCGGTGGTTAAATGGGCAAGACGCTGGCTCGCTAGCCAGGTGGCTGGGTGATCGAACCCTGCATCGGCCGAGGAGGTTCAGCTGTCTAGTCGTTCGGATGGGACGAAGAAACGAGTACCCGTGTATACATTGGCGTGCACGTAAAAGATCCCCTGACAGTTGGAATTCGGTACAAAAGTAGGCCATAGTACCGTCGCCCGTGCAAAAGTTCCTTTATGGTACACTACAAGTCGTCATTGGGCCATTTCGTCGAAACAAGCCACTACGAAAGTGGAACAGTTCGGTGAAAGGTCGTTTATTTTGATTTCTGAACTAGGTGTTTTCCTGAAATAAGTAGAGATATCGACCATCTATTGGTCACGGCGTTATATAATATATCTAAATCATTTCTATAGTTCGATAATCATGTCGATTACTGGTGCCTGCACCATACACCTGATTTTAAACATAAGAATGGTTCCTCTTATCCTCTAGCGTACAACGATGGTGTTTTGTCAAATCAACAATTATTAGCCTGTAATGGAAACACACCCCAATGGAGTAAAAGACTAGACGCGTTTAAATGATGTCGAATGTACTGATAGTTTGACTTAAAATGAAAGCTGACGACTTTAACCCTTGTCGGTGCACGTGGGGTCTCCGTGGACTCCATGCACTTGTTTTATAGTGTTTTGTAATAACTACTGGGCACTGCTTTCTGAAATTTAGTGACTTTGTCTCCAATATATTTTTAAACATAGCGAATAGATCGGTAGTCAACTGCTTCCCACATAAAGAGTTATGTTACATGCCAAACAGGCCCAACGCTTGGGAGGAACAATGGACCCCAAACTTACAACTCGCAGTAGGAATTTTGCTAATGTGTTTGCTGCCTGATACCATATTGCATATGCCAGACTATTCTCTCTTTAAACATCTGCATGTTACAAATACCAAAAATTCAATGTGGATTTCAAATATTCAATGGTTTTTGTTTCAAGCGTGAATCACCATTCAACCTCGTTATCACATAGTACACTAAGTAGCAATTTTGTGAGTATTATTATTCTGTATACTTTTTTATATTTTATTTCTATACTTCTTTATGCAAATAAAGTGATATCGGATCGAACTGAGTTTCTCTGGAACCAGGTGGTACGTGGGGCCTGGGTACTCTATCAATAAAAGGGTTGGGAACCATTGAGTTAGGGGAATGCTAATGGAATGGACTCCACCTTCCATTCCTTCCTTTCCGCCCCAGTTGAATTCCAAGGGAGTATTTTATTTCATAAAGCTAGGTTTACGTTGTCTGCTGTTGCGTTAGGATAGGGCTGTTTATGATCTGGTATGTACAGATTCGTTTGGGCACGTTTCGATATGGCTAGGAGGATTGCTACGGCTGACGTCATAATAAGATAGGATCACCATAGTTACTCCACGATTAAAACCACGATTCCTGGTACAGATTCACAAAATCTTAACTTAAGATAAAATCCAAATTTTAGTAGATACTTCAGTTTTGATTGGCTAAGCACTAAAATCAATCTAATATTATCCAATCATATAACTTAAATTTGGATTTTATCTTAGTTAAAATTTCGTGAATAAGGCCCCTGGTGATAGTGGCTTAAACATTTTTGTAAACACATGAACGTATTACAAAAGATGTTTATAATGCCCAACTGGAAGAGTTAAATTCAAGACATGAAATGAGCTTTAACGGCCTGTACCATCTGGAATAATACATACTGATTCACACCATGCAGTATGCTATGGAAGGGTTGGTAGGTGCCCCGATAGTAGCATTTATGCCGAAGGTTATTGAACAAGATACACAGGACATAGGTTTTTCGTGCCATCTACTAGACTATGATCTTTTCTGGCACACTGACAAGGGGGATAACCCGAATAGAAAACCTTGATCTTCTTAGTTATTGCGTCAGCATCTTACGTACTGAGCCACAGTGGATCCCGGAAGACGTCACAAACTGTACAATACATCACCATCCTCTGATGGGCGGACATATAACACATGGGGGATATAGTTTTGGAAGGTTGTAAGTGCCACTGATGACCCAAATAGCTTTTTTTGGATAGGATGACTTGTCACATTTAGAGGCTTCTCTATGCAAAATTTCAGAACTGTAAGGTCGTAACTTTCATAAGAACATTGCTATTAAAATGTTGATATCCTTATTGCGTTATTAAGATTGGAATAGGTTTTCCTCTCATATCTCAAATAGTAAATCCGACAATTTTTGACACTTAAGACCTTTCAGAACTATGTCATCGACATAGGGGATATAACTGTCAATTGTGTTGTTACAATGGTTTGTGTTTTAATGACAGACCTCTAAGATAAGTTGCGTGACTATCTATTCTATCTGATATCTGCGTGACTATCAAGCCTATATCACACAGTCTATATTATATCAGGTTTTTTACTGGCATCATAGTATATTAGAAATTGACAAGCAGATATCAAAGTGAATCTGAGAATATAGTTAACACATTTGGTGTATATAGCGTCATATGACAGGGAGGAATCATATCAATATCAACACAGTTATTATGTTGCGCCTTGTCTGAAAGTTGCATTGTAAAATGTTTTTTGTACGTGAACTTATGTCAGTGTCTTCACGTTTCAGATCCCGTTAAAGATTTTACAAAATCTGTTTGATCCATATACGTTCATTTCTGCACGTACTATATTCGATCGTGTGAGCTATGATCTGAAACCTTATGGTTTAGAGGTATAATTACCTCCCCTGTCAACAATGGCTCGGATTAATAAATCCATCCAAACTGACATCAAATGGAGTTTAACGTGCTGCTTTTCTACTCTTATACTAGGCTAATGAAGACGGGTATACGCCATACGGTGTACTATGAGGCGAATATTGCCCAGGCAGCGGCGCTACGACCTGCTCTTATATCACCTCCCTACTGCAATGTGTACACAATATGTACACGTTAACTCATCTCAATCCGCCCCGTACCACTGACAACGCAACACAAGGAAATATGGTGATTAACTTAACGGCCCCCCAAAAAATCAGAATTGGAGACGAGTAGAATAGCAAATGCTGCGCACGCAAGTAAGATAACAGCACGGTTTGCAAGAGGGAACTACGAAGAGTATGAACAAAACGCCGCCCCTCCTGCAAAACTTCCATGCCTCACATTGCAAACGTTAACATGGTTTTACAATAAAATATTGCGTAGATTTCTTTAAAAATAGAAAGGAATAATTTTGCTAAATGTTCGATTCCATTTTGTAATATAGAAACAAAATACAGGAGAAAATATCGATTATGCTGTGAATTTAACACAAGTAATAAAATGTCCAAGATTTATAAAACGATAGAAAACATGCTTCTCCCTGGTGCCTAATATTTATTTAAAACGTCAGGGAAAGTAATCCACCGGGAAAAATAAACTCAAACGTTAGCCAAAGTATTGAAGATCGAATCGATTGAAGTTTCAGATTTCATATTATTTGTCAAAGAAAACAGCGTGGGGTATGACATTCACTGGTTTTATAATTGCTACTGGACAGGACGGGATACGAATGGAGTTTAATGCCCCGTCAACTTAAAGTTTTTTGAGACTAACTTGTGGTTGTTCCTCTATGACCACGTATGAGAACTGTACACCGAATGCCAACTAACAAAGATTCTTTTGCAAGTATACCCACCTGTAGACCACAATTTCACGTTCCATCCGAACGACTAGACAACACTTTCTTCTAATGCCCATACGCATGATAAGTGTGAACTGAAGTTCTTTTATGTCCACACCGTGACTCGACCCTGGTACAATTATTTGTACTATAGAAGATCAAAGCAAAAATAAGTTTTTTGCCGCATATTTGTGTCTTGGTGGGTTGGGATGGCCTAGTGATCTAGAGTGCCACGGCTCGACCTCTAGCTGGCCGGTCACCTCTGGCTTGCGGTTGTGGTTTCGAGCCCTGGTGTGAGCGTATTTGGCATGGAGATAGGGGCGCCTTCTCAACCTCGTGGGTTTCCTCCGGGCACTCCGGTTTCCTCCCACTGCTAAAGACCCCTACGCGCAAGAGAATTGTTGAAATAAAATGTCCCAAAATGACCTAGTTTGTATCGAATGGACGTTAAACCCCATCTCTCTCTCTCTCTCTCTCTCTCTCTCTCTCTCTCTCTCTCTCTCTCTCTCTCATTGTGTCTTCAGTATGTTCCCTAATTTATGTAGATTTTTAAATCTTCGGATCGTTCTAGGAACAGTACTGAACTTAATAGATTAATGTTTCTGACAAAGCTATAAAATAAATGAAATCGGATTTAACGTCCTACTGTTCTGCTACTAAGCTGAACTAATAAAGACAGAGAAAGAATGCTAATAAATAATAAAGACGGGGGGTTGGGGTGGCCTAGTGGTCTAGAGTGTCGCGCTTCGACCTCTAGCTGGTCGGTCACCTCTGGCTTGCGGCTGTGGTTTCGAGCCCTGGTGTGGAGCGTATGTGGCATGGAGATAGGGGCGCCTTCTCCACCCCGTGGGTTTCCTTCGGGCACTCCGGTTTCCTCCCACTGCTAAAGATCCCTACGCGCAAGCGAATTATTGAAATAAAATTAAAAACCATATGTTAGTCCCGAAGTGACCTAGTTTGTGTTGAGTGGGCGTTAAAACACATTTCTCTCTCTCTCTCTCGCTAATAAAGACGGTCATACGCCGCACTGTGTGAAATTTTCCCCAGACAGCGGCGCTACGGCATATACTCTTATATCGAGTTCCAACTGCCAGTGTATACACGGGGCCTCGGCAACCGGATCGAATCGAATCGAATCGAATCGGGAACCTTCTGGTTAATGATCCAGTGTTTTACTCAGGTTTTCATCGTCGCTTCCGCTAAAAAAAACCTAACTATTGCAAATGTCAACAAATTTGAAAATAATTATTGCTGATAAATATTGCTGATTCATCTAAAATTCCTGTTATTCGAATGGTGATTACGTTGTCGGATTCCCATAGAGATTGTTCGATCCGATTATTAATTTAAAACACTTAGTAAAATAACACACCCCCCCATCCCCCAAAAATAATAAAGATAACGAATTTAAAGAATAAAATTGACATTTGTTTTGTAGTTCTCATGGATATTCAAATTAAGGCATTCCATTAAGAAAAACATGAACTTTGTGAACCTCTTCTGATCAAAAACGATTTTGAGAAGTTTACGAGCGAAAAAAAATTGCAAATGACGTCTGGTAAACCCAGTGTTAATAGACTTGCGAGTATTATCTTCCAGTGATCGATACGTCAAACAAACTAACGTTATACAAGACTGGATAATTTGCCTGCCTCCCTCATCTAATCAACGACTATTGGACTGTCTTTTTTTACTTGATAATTGCGCCTACTCAGTCTGCAATCAATAAAAATACCATCTTAGAGAGAGCTAATTCTTGTGAATTAACGAAACGAATTGATTTGTGGTCGTATCAATAGAAAATATAAGACCATTTGGTTTGATTTATTTTCTTGAGACAAGTGCTGTCTATAGGTTCTTATTGATGTCGGCCTACATACCCAATAAATGTAAAACTATATGGTAACCTTTAACAAACAATTTATTGGTAAATCTGAACAAACTGCTTTAATCCTAGTACCACCGATACCTCTCTTGGGCTTACACTCAAACTTTCGTATTTGTCACAATCTGAAGTATCTTATAATGTCATTTCAAGTTAGCACTATATATTGACAAATAGTATGCAATGCGGTAATTACAGTCCTTTGAACCGTGTAAGCAGGCGAAATGGAATAACGTTTAGCGTCCTACTTTCCTTTACCGACTACGATAATAAGGACAGTTGGCACAAAGAGATAAAGCTCTTGGTTTATCTTAAAGTTCCAATTTCATATTTTCTAAGAAAGTCAAAACATAATTATTTCTATGTCTTTTGCTCAAAAGGTTGTCAACTCACTATTATACGATCATGGGCAAAGTTTCACAGGCGTTAAAATGGCTGACACAGGCTGATTGAGGAAATAGTAACACAATTACCTCCCTTGTTTTCCCACTTCCCATCTTCAAACGTTTGAATTTGAAGTTGAAAATGATATTTTTGCCAAGTGGTCTAGAGTGCCGCGCTTCGGCCACTAGCTGGCCGGTCACCTCTGGCTTGCGGCTGTGATTTCGAGTCCTGGTGTGAGCGTATGTGGCATGGAGATAGGGGCGACTTCTCAACCTTGTGGGTTTCCACTGGGCACTCCGGTTTCCTCCCACTGCTAAAGACCCCTACGCGCAAGCGAATTATTGAAATAAAATGAAACCATATGTCAGTCCCAAAATGACCTAGTTTGTGGCGAGTGGACGTTAAACCCCATTTCTCTCTCTCTCTCTCTCCCAAAATTACAAACTTACAAAAGTTCTTACTGCGACCTGTGCGTTTATATAGCATTCTCGCGGCGGGTTCGTCACGATCTCTCCGCGCTTATGGCGTTTCGATTGAGATCTATAAGCTTGGCAACGGTGGTCATCGCGAACCGGCATCGCTCAACCACACGTCTTATCTGGACTATGCAAACTGGTTAGACTTTTTTTCGAAATTTCAAGATGACCTTTGAATCGCCCGATTTCAAAGCAAGTCGTACATGAAAAGCATGGTCGCCATAAGTGAATAATGCAAGCTTGGTAACCGCGCCACGGTCGTATTAAGAACTCCATACACGTTGTGGGAAGGTCATAACATCGCCATATGCTTTGGAGGTAGCCCCATGAGTCCGTGATGCAGTCGCGCAACAGTGGTGGAATCATCGTTACAACGCCATAAGGACTCGCGTGGGGGTTGTGGTGAAGACGCCATGAAGGAGCCGTTGCAAATGTTACAATTTTCGCAGCTTCTTTTCCACGTGTGTACTGCGCGTGTGCTACGTTCATAGAGATGTTACCACGCTTATCTCGCGACCCTCGCGACCCACCACGTTCTCTCGGTTTTCCAGGTCATATGGCAGGACCTTGGCGTTTGCTTTGAACATACTCGGGGATCATTGGCGACCATGGAGACCACAGAACGATATCTCGCGTTTCCACAGCGCTCATGGTGATCTTGGCACGCTCTGAAAACATTTTTTGTCGCCGTAGCAGCGCAGTAAGAACTTTTGCGACCCCATCACGTTCTCGCAGCTTTCCAAATCATATGAGCGTGTTCAAAACAAACGTCGTGGCTCGGCGATCATTGGCGACCATGGAGATCACAGCACGATATCTAGTGTTTCCACCGCGCTGTTACCACGCTTATGGCGATCTTGACTCGCTCTGAGACCATTTTTTGTCGCAGTAGAAGCGCAGTAAAGACACAACCCCGGTCTGACGGGGGTATTAGTCTTTCTTTTCTTTTTGTGTGGTGCCGTTCTCCGATGATTATTATTGAAGTGTACACTGATGTTTTATGTTGGTTTTTATTTTCATTGCACCTATCGCCGTTCTCCTTTGCTTATTGGTGGGGTGAAGACCCCCACGTACAAGCGAATTATCGAGAAAAAAAACTATAATTGAACCACGTGTTAGTCTCGAAATGACCTAGGCGGTGGTGTCGACTGAACGTTAAACAACATCTCTCCCTCTCTCTCTCTCTCTCTCTCTCTCATCTCTTAGTATTAACTGTGTTGGGGTATTGTCGTCCTATACACAACGGATTCAGTATTATATCGACTGACGAAAGTGAACTCTTCAATAATAAATCACTTCCAATTCCATTTTTCTAGAGCCTAGAATATTTATCATTTGTATACTTGAAGATTTTCATTGTCTTTTCTGAAATATGACGTAGATAAACAAGTAGATCCAATTACACGGATTCAACGAATGACGTCTTTACTAAATCAAACCCGCCCCCTCTCGGTTTTTATACTCCATCACAAACATACACATTTTTATGTGTGTGAAATTCTCAAATGGGAAATTGTATCATATTTCCGCCAGAAATAATGGGGAAAGGGGGGCGGGGGTGAATTAAGATTCTACGTTTCTGCTCCAACCGGGAAAATAAAGTTCACAAAGCATTTTCAGACTTTGATCCAGGAACACAAAAATTTGCACTTACTTTCTTTTTGGTGTATTTGATACAGTGAAACAACAAAAGTGTTATAAAGGCTATATTTTAGTTAAAATAAGGCCAACAATTTTGAGTAATGTTTTGTGAACTCTGACCAAGAACCATGTTTCGTTTCTCGAAATAAGATATATAATCGAAATTTTAGCAGATACTTCAATTTTGATTGACTAAGCACTAAAATTAATCTAATATTTTCCAATCAAATAACTAAGAATTGGATTTTTATTTCAGTTTGAAGTTCGTGTAACAGGTAATAGGCCTCAACTCTTGTCTTGTTTGTCCAATGTGGGTGGGGTGGGAGCGGAACAGCGGGGGTAGTAGGTTTCAAAATACGTGTAATCAAAATAATGCAACAGCGACTAAATGAACCCATGAGCTAAACATATTCATCACTACAACAAAATAACGTCGATAAAGGCCCATGTAAATGATGTAATCACCACTTTCAGAAGATGTCATAGATTAATAGAACTTTCTACGTCCTTGCCCGATTGCTTAATAATTATATAACACGATCTCACATGCGTCCTACTCAATTCTATTCAATCCGCCCCCCTCAAGGTCAAGGAAATGGCATGTCAAGGACTTTAGATTCAAAACATTCCCAAGAGGAGCATTCCGCCACCCGCACCCCATAGAAAGTTCGTGGTTGCGTCACTTGCATTAGGGGCCTGTGCATCGGTCGGTCTCATTTTTACTACCCATATAACCCCACTCCAGCCAACCTAACGCGCAAACAGAGTCGATATGGACACCCCTTGATGTTTATGATGATGGTGATGACACACGTATGTGGTTAACTACCATGGTAGTGACATATGGATGCAGTTAACGATTGCTGTTTATGTATGTGGTTAACGACGATGATAGTACATGGTTTATCCTACATCGAATTGTGTGGTTTACGGCGCTGATAGTGACTTGCGTGCAGTCAACAACTTGCACGACACCTGTAAATATTCACTGTAGGAGCAGGGGGAGATAGATAGAGAGAGAGAGAGGGAGGGGGCTAGGTCATTTCGAGACCAACCTATGGTTTATTTCAATAAATCGTTTGCGCGTAGGGGTCTTTAGCAGTGGGAGGAAACCGGAAGACCCGGAGAAAACCCACGAGATTGGACAGGCAACACTACTTCTTTTCACACACAACCGGGGATTCGAAACCATGCCAGTTGACTCAATGACAGACTTTATGTTAGAGCGCGCACATGCTAACCATTCGGCAAACCAACCGCCCTAGGAGCAGAGTCACTGCAGTAGAGTTTAACAATTGCTCTACAAAAATGCCAGTTTGGATCGAATTTCAGAAATACAAGTTATTATATTTGTATTTTTTAATGTCTGTTTTTTATGTTGAGATATGGAAGAATGTTCGTGATGTGGGGTAATGTTGTTACGTTATAAATATTCTATCAGAGTCGCTCCGATTCAGTTTCAACCCAACTGGCGTCTTGAACGGCAAGAAAAACTGGTAGAAATGGGAATAATAAACAGTTTATGATATATCGGTGTAATAATATTCTAAATTATCTTTTTACAGTGAATTATATTCTAGTTTTACACTAGAGAATTACTGTCTATCACCATTTATTCTTCAAGATAAATTTACACTGGAATAGTTTCTGTGGCCGGCCAGCAAGAAAGTAAAGTGGGGTGCAACGTCTTATAATCATACATGAACCGAGGAACACTAGAAGCATGGGTGGGGGGGATTTGGTCTGGAAATATTATATAGAGTCGTTTACGTGCTCCCAATTTTTTTACACGGGATAATTATTGTCTATCACTCATTTTTTATTAAGTTTTCTGTGGCCGATTGATTAAGATCGAAAACAGAGATCGTTCGTACGTTTCCGGAAACAGCTGGAAATCTCGGTCCGCTATCCTGCACCGCCGGGCCAGGAGACCAGATAACAAAATCCTAATGAACTGTCTTTGCTTTAACACATTTACAATTTTTGTAACAGACACTGTAGAGTATTTGACCCAGATGGCGTTCCGGCAAGCTAACCGGAACCACCACACCTTGGTGGTCTGTCGTGAGACTTGTCGTCAGATGCGTTAAAGTTTCTGAGTCAAGAAAACTACTAGGCTGAACCGTGGCAAAAGATCAATTAAAGTAGATCGTAGCATTACCGTTTGTCGCCTTTTGGGTGAGATTTTCGAATCTTTTGTAGAGAAATAGTATATTCTTTTTAATATGTTTGTTAGAGATAGTATATATCTGCAGTCACATTTGCTAGAACACACATAAGAGCCGGTAAGACAAAAACATCAATGCTGATTTAAATTGACAAATAATTCGTGTTTGGATGATATTGAGTTACAGACTTAGCTACTATAACCCGACGATAGTCCCAAAATAAGTCATCCATCTCCGCCGTCTCGTCAGTTCTCAGTTTTAGACTGGTTACCATTTTTTTATATTTTTAATTTCTAATATCACCTTTGTGTGTGATTTCGCTGGTTAGTTTGGTACGCCGATTGTGACAGGACCCGATTTAACTTCCATGATATACAAATTCTTATAAATTGTTTGGAGGGGTTTGACTATCGAGATATTTCATTGGCTATTTCATCTTGGTTAAAGGTATTATGTTTTGTTTTCGACACAGGCCTAGAACGTGCATTTTAGATGTTAATGGACTGACCAACGGATTTTAAGGAGATTTACTAAATTTGATCAACTAATTTATTAAGGTTAATGCAAGATATAGTATATTTTCTTTAAAAGAGTTTTAAATTTGATGAACGATGTAAGGTTAATGTTTAATGGCGTAAATTGAATAAATCACGTTTACTATGATGTAATAGGTTCTGACATTCTCTTTAAATAAATCCATAAAAAACTAAGTACAGGCTTCGTCCTAAATTTGTAGTTGAAACGTTAAAAGGACGTTTACTTTCCTCGATAAAAATAGATTAATTTTATCATCAAATACGATAGAAAATATAAGAACTCTTTGATATCTTTAAGAAATGAAATGAAATGGTGTTTAACGTCCGACTGTTCTTCTCAGAGCTGGGCTTATGCAGACAGGTATACGCCATACAGTGTGCTATGGGCACACCAGCACAACGGCTCGTTCTGATATCGAGTAGCTCTTGACACATTAGCCACAGACCCAACGTCCTTCTCGGTGTATACACATAACGTCACGTATTTGCTGGGCAGCCACGGTAGGTAAGTGGATAAGACACTAGCTCGCTAGTCCGGAGTTTGCTTGGTCGATCGCTGCATTATCCGAGAAAGTTCATCTGGATTTCTCGACGTGTTTCCCCTAGCCAGTGGTGCAGGTGCAGGGCGGATGACCTGACATGTCGTTCAGATGGGACGAATAACAGAGGCCCCATGTACACATTGGCGTGCACTTTGACATAAAAGTAGGCCATAGTGTCGCTGCACCAGCAAATTTCCCTCATAGCACGTATGCCCGTCTTCATTAGCCCAGTCGGAGTATAACAATAGCAAGTTAAACTTCATTTCATTTTTACGTATTTCAAAAATATATGCTATGTAGTTCTTAGGCAATATCACGAGCACGTGGTTGCATATATGAATCGCAGCTGGCAGTTACATTTAGGTCGGAATGTGGAAATGGTTGTGACTCTCGTCCTCTTTTGTAGAATTATAAAAAACCATAAGGAATCAAGATTCGATTTATTCAATGTCTGTTTATTTAAATTACAGTGAAATATCTGACTGACAAATAAAATCAGTTAAATTATAAATTATAACATTGAATTTTTTAGTTTTATTGCATTTTTTTTTTTTTTTCGTTTTTTTTAAATTTGTTTTCGTTTTTCTTACATACAGAAAGTCGTAGATCCACAAGTTGCAAGCTATCTGCCATTACTGATGGTTGTCAGGCCTGATTTATCCTGCATTAGAAGAGTAATTTTAAAGATGATTAGTTTTCAAAAGTAAATTACATCTTAATGCTGGTTAAATGATTTTATATTCTCTGACTTTTTGACTTGTTTAACTAGCGGCAAGGATAAAAACTCGTCTCTAATACCAGCTTTAAACTTCAAACCGTTAAATTGGTTGATTCTTAAGAGACGTTAAAATTATTAGGATATATTGAACGTCGTCTCGTTCACTAATCCGCCGTAAAATTGGATATTTTAAAGAGAAACTTGATTGTTTGCTAGATAGCTTATGGCTGTTTAGAATAAGTGACTAGTGTTGTGCAATTGGCAGTGATATCATTAAATATGTATTATGCACGAGATCAATCTACCTATTCCAGTTCTTTCTTTAGGCCCTTAATGTTATGTAAATTAATAATAAGACATTAATTAACTTGCCAAGACAACAATCGTCTCTCGATGTCATCTGATTCTCAAGAATTTCAACGAATTTAAACAATTAATTTATTAATCAAAGATATAACAAAATTGCGTTATGAACTTATTAAAGGGATTATCCCGATTTGAAGAGAATTTCAAAAATAAAAGTTTGAGTACTTATGATATTTAAGCGCCGAACTATATAGTTATGATATAATATAATATTTGAAAACGTATCACATAAAGTATCTCCTTGGGTAGAGGATTTTAACACAAAATTACGCAGTTTTAGTCTCAAAAATATTATCGAGATTGGCCCTTTAAATGAGAAATGGCATGCTCTGCCTCGACACTGCACCCAATTTCATTGACACAGTCACACCCTCAACGTAGAAATGTTTAATGTCAAATAGAGAATACCTACAACATTCAACCTTGAAATGTCATTTGTACACGCCCTCATTTTTAAGTGTTTACATTTTTTGCCAATTTGATTTGATATCAGTTTGCCACTTGTTTGGTTGTTTTGCAACCCAATGAGAAAACTTTGTCAATTGACTTCCAATACACAATTTTGGAACTCTTCTTGAAATCGCAATAACCCGATATTATTTGCTATTTTACAACATCTGGTTTGACGATTAAACGTTTGATTTAACGCCACATCTCAAGTTTAATCAATCAGAGAGATGTTACGGTACACATCATTGGTGGAAAACATGCTGTGTGATTTCAGTCAACCAATCGATAATCTTGTACCACAAATCACTGATAACATTCCATACTAAATGATTGAATGAATGAATGAATGAACGGATGAATAATGTGTAATTTCAGCTTTGTTGCTGATCAAGAACCTTGTCTCCAAACCTAACTGACGGAATGATTTTTTTTATTTCTTTTAAAGTGGAAGGAAGGGGTGGGGCGAACGGTAAACGCGTGCGCGTTGAATCAGAGTTTATGTATGAACTCAAGTGGCGTCGGTCTTGAAAGAGTGATAGAGAGAGAGAGAAATGGGGTTTAACGCTCACTCAACACAAACTAAGACATTTCGGGACTAAGAAATGGTTCAGTTTTACTTCAATAATTTGCTAGCGCGTAGGGGTATTTAGCAGTGGGGGATAACGGAGCATACGAAGAAAACTCATCAGGTTTCTACGAACTAATCAACGGACAGTCGTTTCGCCTTCGTTTTTATAAATGTAGATACTCATATTCATGACGATTTTTCAAATGATTTATGTAAATAATGTATATATTTATAATTCATTAATATTTAATTGAATTATCAAAATCTGTTGTATGTTTCGCGATCGGTCTTCATTATAATATGATATAATTTATTTTGTAATAATTTGGGCTCTCATTTATGCTAACTCCTAACCTTGTCCGGTGAGAGTTACTTCCCTTTGTCAACTTCCTTTTCAATTAACGATGTATGGGATTGGTCGATAAAATAGCACAATCATCAAGGGCACATAATTTGAAAACGTGTCTCCCCCGTAGATTAACCCAGGGGTTAGTGGAGTAGAACGGAATGAAACCGTTGTGGATACTGAGGATGCCTACTGATCTGCTCCTATACTGGGCATATGAGGGAGGGTTTGTCCTGGCAGCGGCACTATGGCCTACTCCTATAAATGCCAGCGGATCTTTTACGTGCACTACAATGTATACATGTGACTTCCCATCCGAAAGATTCCTTTAAAGTTGAACACGTAGCACATAGTGTGAGAAAGTCTTCCTAACAAACGTTCATGACGTTAGCGAACGTTATTTTTTTTAACAACGTAGCCCTAATAATAATATCCACTTTTCCAAACTAAAAATTCAGCTTCTATGCGTCTTTACACTCTGATTAAATAAATGTTGGGATTTTTTTTAAGCATATCAAAAATACTGATCGATACAACCGTTACATGCTAACATCTATTACCTTGTTTTTTAATGTTTTAACGAGTGTGTGGAGAAGACTAGCGGAGCCGCGAAAGAAGAAGATAAATTAAATAATAAAATACACTATTAAATGAATACGCTCCGGTTTTTATTATAAAAGACAGAATGCAGTAAAGAAAAAAGAACAAAGTTGATTGTCCCAAGAGACAAGATTGATAATCAAAAGAAAATACGAATTCTCTTATTAAATCTCTGTAGACAATGTATAAAATAATAAGGAGGTATTCTCTATTTAGAGGTTAAATTGTCGTGAATTGTTTACAGAGTGACGTTAAATGTTTAGGATATCCACGTTCTCAAAAAAAAGGCGGTTAATGCTGTTTGAATCGATCTAATTATGATACAAATCTATGTATGATTGGGCGGCCATTGGCTGAACAAATTCAAATATCAAGTAATTGTGCACCGCTGATACTAGTCTAGTTTAACCAGCCTGAAATTTGCACTCGGCAAAGCTCGGCAGATTCCGGTACCTACATCTAGCCTCGATGTATGACAGTGATATGTACCTACGCTTATACAATTGCGATGTGGCGCCGGTTTACTTCTTAGGAAATATTGCCGCTTTTTGAAAGAAGTTCTCAAAATGGCGTCGTTCGAAGGGTGTGTAAAATTTTCAGTGCAAATTTGTCCTTGTCTAAAGAAAATCGGATAAACTTGAAAGCAAAACAGCTTAAAACTTTGAAAACTTTGTAAGATAAAACGTTCTTCAAAGGTGTCGTCATGGGCAACGACACCGTTAATAATCCGGGAACTTGAAAGTAGTTCTAATGGCGGACTTCGTCATACAGCCGAGGCTAGATGTAGGGTACTGGAATCTGCTGAGGTTTGCCGAGTGTGAAATTTGGTGAAGCAAATTCTTTCATGGCGATCAAACTGTGGTTTAAAGATATAATTATGCAGGTCAGAGAATGATGTGGCGGGGTATGTGTGGGGGGGGGAGGGAGGTCTTCGCCCTCAGCGGTTCTGCATCAAGAAATCTGCCTCCTTCTGCATTCCAAATGTACTTTAAAAAGAAATAATCCCTGGGATATTTCCCTTTTGTGCTGACGATTATCGGAAAGAGACTCTTATGAAGACTTATAGAATTTGTCGTCTCAAAAGTGCACTTAATATATCATTTTATATAATCGTATCAGCCATGCTGAACTAGATTCTGAAATAATCAGATTATGTATTATACTATATTGGTCTACAAAAAAATCACATATTGTCGTATCAAGTAGATTCAAATC
The DNA here is from genome assembly GCA_036850965.1 of Patella caerulea. Lineage (NCBI taxonomy): Eukaryota > Metazoa > Mollusca > Gastropoda > Patellidae > Patella > Patella caerulea. The sequence goes on along the minus strand of JAZGQO010000006.1, from coordinate 56,454,633 downwards.
GTGTTTATAACTAGTAGGCTTAGTAATATCAACTCCTGATTGGGCAGATAACTCTAGTATTATGGGGAGATAACTCCCAGATTACTTGTTATGAAGTGATTTAACCTTTGTCATTCGATGATTAGCAAATATCATAACTGACAATCAAACTAAATAATCTCCTTATCTGAAATCCCACAACACCACTTATCACTAACTAGAAATGGCACTTTGGGGGCTTTCTTTTGACAAAAAACCTGGCACAGAAACATCTCACACTTCTTCCTCCTGTCAATATGGTGACGTTTATCTTTTTATACGTGTCTCATATTTATTATTAGTAATTAGATATTTAGTCTAAGAAATCAGATAAAAAGGGAAAGAAGTAGTCTAGATAATTGTAGTAATATAATACTTAAAGGCGCTTTCGTCTGAGTAGATGTTAGCTTTAGGCACCCTGTCTTGTTGCGTAGGCCCATCAATTTACACAATTAAAATTTTTTGTGTCGTCTAATGTTCTAGATATTTTTTTAAATAAATTAAAATGAAATATGATTTATCGTCCTACTGTTTTGTCTCGACTGTTTTAATGAGAATAGGGTTTACCGTCCACTCGACACAAACTACACTGTAGGTCATTTCGGAAGAAACATATGGTTTATTTTTATTTCAATAATTCGCTTGCGCGTAGGAGTGGAAGGAAACCGGAGTTGAGAAGGCGCCCTTATCTCCATGCCACATACACTCACACCCAGGCACGGATCCAGAGGGGGCGCACCCGGCGCACGCCCCCTCTTTTTTGAGGTGGCGAACAATCTTTAGCTCAAAATATTCTCGCGGGAAAGGAAAACAAAAAACAGTTTAGGTTCGAAATCGTAATTTACAGTACTATTAGACCTTGTGGACATGCTTTCCAATCAAAAATCACGTGCCGGGCTTCGCACTCCCAAGTTGGTGCAGCAATGCAGTCCACAGAAGGTCCATTTCCCTTCAGCGCTTACAACGATATTATTAATCGAAAATTCTGCAACATTACTTATAGCTGAATCGATGTAAACGCGTTTTACAAAATAGTTTACAATTTTTGTGGATATGACGGTCGTTCGGGGCAGAGGTCTAATCTCGATGTATGAAGTAAATGGAACCCTTTGTGCAGAATCAGGCGCGGATCCAGAGGGGGGGTCCAGGGGGTCCCCCCCCCTGCTCAGGCTTGAAAAAATTTTTATGCGATTTTTTTGGCGATTTAGACTTGTAATTTTGGAATTTAACTTCCGCAAATACGTCAGAATGAACCAAATTGAATCTAATTTACCAAATAATCGGTTGAGCGCAATTAGTTAAGCAATTATCAAACCTAGACCCACCCCCCTGCAAAAATTCCTGGATCCGCGCCTGAGAATGTGTGACAAAGTGATCTATACATAGGACTTTGCTAAAATTGATATTACATTATATTTGACGTTTTCAACTACATACAACTTATGCTAGGCACGGACTTATTAAAACATCTAATGTGTTCAATATGTTATTTACGGGCAACACACGAATGCAGGGGCGGATCCAGGGGGGGGGGGGGTCCAAAGTTGCCCCCCCCCCCCCGGCTACATAAAAAAATAATGCCTTGCATCAATGAAATTACATCACAAAGTGTTCCTACATCAGTATAAAAATGATTTCTCTGTTTAAAAAGCTCAATTTGTATGTATGCCTATGTAATTTAGAGACGATGATGGCAAATTTCCGTAACAGAAACCTGGCAAACCCCCTCCTGCAAAAATTCCTGCATCCGCCCCTGGAATGACCTCAGCTCGTTTTGACAAAAGGCACGATCTCATTAAACATTTTACTTATTCATATGTTCTTTATAAGCTACACATGATCTATGTGTAAAACACTTCGTGACTTTAAATGAAATATGCAGTGCAGTTACAGAGACTATAATCTCAATACCAAATAAGTTAATCTATCTTGTATAATTTTTCCTGATGGTCGTATGCTTTATAAGCCAGACTGGAATAGAGCTCCTTCCGATCTACATGTATGTCTATTCCATGTTCGAATCCTGATCACTAGTGTTACAAATGGTGTAAGTGTTGTCTTCGTAGAGGTAGACGGAGGGTGGGGCGAATACTGGTACCACTCTAATTTTACCACTGAAATAAATCAAACATTAATATCAGGCATTCTGTGTGTATGATGTTAAATGGTCGGTGATCACCGATAGCCACAAACATCTTCAAAAGCCTGAAAGTGCACAAAAACGTTCCATAACCATAATCGACAAAAACAACTCGAAAGTAATTGTGACCAGCAATCTCTAAAAGATATAAATCTATTCACACATGCAATGCCGACGATAATGACTTTTATGTAAAAGAAATATTGTTTAATCTTAGACCATCATTTCTCCTGTATTCTCTGTGAAGTTATGTTTCTGCGATCATTAATAATAAATAATAATTCTACCCCGATAATCAACGTTATAATTATTTCATTCAATTCTTTCTATTTATATTTCAGTTGACGTGCTTCCATTAAAGGGTTATCAACCACACCCTTACTACCCAAACAATATCCAAGTTAACCAATTCCAACTTAAATGGACATTATCGGTCTACACCCACAGGGATAATGAATCCGTGCACACGCAATGTATGTCTAGCCATTCTCCCCCCCCCACCCTCTACCTGCATTTTTAAGTTGACTTAATGGTTTAGAATCGGAAAAAGGGATCAAATTTTCATTTTCATATAAGTTTGGGGAAATACTAATGCTATTACAACGGAAGGATTGGGGTGTAAAGTGTCTTTCTGAAAACAACCGTTGTGTCGGTATTGAGATTTTCAGCCCAGTCATCTTAAAATCCCGCAGGCAAAAATACTTAACGACCACCCCCTACAAATTTATGACGAGGAGATTGCCAAATGTGGTCACCGTTGTGTCTATAATGATTGGAAACAACGGAATGTGAATCAAAAGCCCATTTATCATTGAAGTCAGTGAGCAAAAAATAAGTAGTCTGAGTCCTGATAGGGTGGCCAGGGCCCTGATTCACGAAATCTTAACTTATGATAAAATCCAAATTTTAGTAGATACTTCAGTTTTGATTGGCTAAGCACTAAAATCAATCTAATATTATCAAATCATATAACTAAAATTTGGATTTTATCTTAGTTAAAATTTCGTGAATAAAGCCCCTGGGTGTGCACGTAACATCATTACGATCGGCCATTCACGTTCAAGCGGTGTGGTTCTTATCCCCCGCGTGAACGTGAAAAGAAAGTGAAAGAGGTTTAAAATCCTGCTGTTTCCGCTACTGGTTGTTCGAGGCTTAGCTTCGAACAACCAGTACAGTGGTTACAAACGGTACACATATCCTGTCAAACCTAATACTCAGTACTTTTGAACTATTATAGCAAGAGCGGCCAGCCATCTTAATCTAAATCTTACAGCACCTATCGAAAAAAAGAGCTGAACCCTTTTCAGTTAATATAAAGTGTTGAATTGAGTTGTTGACTGTTGAGTGTTGCACATATATTAATTACAGAAAGATTCCGCTTCACAAAAGAAATCTAATCAAAGTGTATATTCGTGAGATCATTGCTGATATCTTTATCATAATCAAAGATGTTTGGTCAAGTTGGCGCACCACAAGAAACTATACAATAGACGTTAATTATAAACGAAAATTACGAAACATGGACATTGTAATTAAAATCAGAAATATTAAATCATGATAGGTGTATATAATAGATTTACATTGGGTTTTTTTTATTGATTTCGCACCGCCATCTTTGTTTGCCGATGGTCATATAATTTAAGAAATTCTGATATAATTGCTCTGCTTTTGCTTTAATTCCATCAGTCCTTGGCAACTAAGAGTAAAGGTTTCAATTGAGTTTGAGAGTACAGTGTGCCTTTTTAGCATTAAGTACCGGACAAAGATAAGAAACTAATCTACAGGATGTCAACCAATCACGCGTCAATCACCACGAACAGGTCATTTCCGGTTTAAACTATGGTCTTCAATGGCGGATTGATAGAAGCGGAAATAATGTCTTTATAAGGATGATAGGGGTTCGTGTAACATATTTTAGTTATTACAGAGTCAGCTTCGTATATATATGGTTTATTTACATCGGGAACAGAATATCAACAAATACACAAATAGGCCTACATCTACACTACAGGAACTAGTCTATATATACTGTAACATATCTAACTACATTGTAACATCCATTCTACACCGCTGCCAACGCAGCGGCTGGACTCAGGCAAGTCCACACGCCGGTCTCTGCCGCCTGCTCTCTCTCCCTTTCTCTCTGGCTGTCTTGTCTTTCACTCATCTGCTAACTGTGTGTATACTACTGTATATAAAGCCTCCAACACTTAGGGAAGGTGGACATGAGGGATCATCAAATAAGGAAGTTCTATGGCGTTTGTACATATCGTATGTAGCTTGTAAATAACATATGGAATAAATTATATAGTTAACAAGATCGTGCCTTAAATAAGTTTAGAGAGTAAAAGAAACGTCCACTATAATAAATATCAAAATTAACAGAGGTCATACAGTTCTTTGCACCTAAATGAATGTTCAGACAACTTTGTTACATTTCCTTTCTCACCCACAGGTGATTTACAAAAGTAAATCACAAACACAATTCACACAGGTGGGACACTGGGTTCATCTCCATAAATTGATCACACGCGAAATAAGAACGACACACACGACATAATAATAATGTACACAATATAAACGTCGATCGTAAACATAATAAAAAGGGAATTCATATACTTGAAATATAATGTTAATAAAAAATAGCAAACGTTTTATAAAATAGAAAATGTACATATATAGAAAAAAATTAATATAGGATTTTGTCATTTTGTTTTTTCTTGAGATAAATGGTGAATGAATGATTTGAACACATTTTACCAATCTTAAATAAGATATTTTTCAAAGAACTTATCAAAATTAACAACGGTTTATCTCTCTATTCCTTAAACAAAACAAAACACCACATACGCTTCTAACCTAAGCGCGACCCTTCTTCCTTGCGGGTATACAAAACCGATTCCTCCTAATAGGAATACACAAATCTCTCGAATTTACGAGGTAAAAACTCTTGAAAAAACTCTCCCGTTACGTCGGGGTATATAAAAACACACAAAAAAATTAACAGGAGATAAAACCGTGAATATTATGTGAATGTTTGTGAGTTAATATCTTCACCGCAAATATGGCGATGGACGATGAAAAATCTATTCAACCGTCTATTCAAGAATTTCCTAATTAGGAACTTTACTCAATTCCAGTCAAACAATCACAAAATATTTTATTCTTACTACAAACTTCTTAATACTTTATTACTATTCACTTTAACAGCCAAAATATGTGTTCAAAAACAAACAAGGACAATTTACATTCTTTTAAAAACAAAATGACTCACCGTAAAACAACAATCACACACATTTTTCTCGCTGTTCCGTCGCCATTAATCGGATCGTCTTTCGTGGCTTTTTGTTCGTCATTTCCCCGTGTTTGGTGATTTGCTCCATTTCCATCCGTGAATTAAGAATTTTTTATATCGACGAAACAGCGCCTGCCACCCACGGTTTCACAGATAAACGTTTCAGTCCTGGATTTTTATTTAAACTTCTTTTTTCACAAACGCAACGGGCGGCTAGCGGTGAAACTTCATTTGTCTGCCACGCGGGATTTTTTTTCTGGTTGACGGGAACACACCCAAGGGTCTCGTTGGTCGATGACACCAAATCTAATCACTGTAACATATTTTAGTTATTACAGAGTCAGCTTCGTATATATATGGTTTATTTACATCGGGAACAGAATATCAACAAATACACAAATAGGCCTACATCTACACTACAGGAACTAGTCTATATATACTGTAACATATCTAACTACATTGTAACATCCATTCTACACCGCTGCCAACGCAGCGGCTGGACTCAGGCAAGTCCACACGCCGGTCTCTGCCGCCTGCTCTCTCTCCCTTTCTCTCTGGCTGTCTTGTCTTTCACTCATCTGCTAACTGTGTGTATACTACTGTATATAAAGCCTCCAACACTTAGGGAAGGTGGACATGAGGGATCATCAAATAAGGAAGTTCTATGGCGTTTGTACATATCGTATGTAGCTTGTAAATAACATATGGAATAAATTATATAGTTAACAAGATCGTGCCTTAAATAAGTTTAGAGAGTAAAAGAAACGTCCACTATAATAAAAATCAAAATTAACAGAGGTCATACAGTTCTTTGCACCTAAATGAATGTTCAGACAACTTTGTTACATTCGATGAGGACATGTTATACAGTTAGTAGTGATGGTAGTCAACCCCAGCCTATATCAGTTACTACTGTAGGGTACTCGATCCAGTTATAGTATATATAAAGACCCATGAATTAAATTACAATCGTTAGTACTCTATTCAGTTATAGTCTACATCTCCGTGAATGGAATTACAAGACTAAACATGAAATTGTTAATTCTCGATCCATGAATGGAATTACAAGACCTAACATAAAATTGTTAATACTCGGCCCAGTTATAGTCTACAGCCCCGTGAATGGAATTACAAGACCTAACATGAAATTGTTAGCACTCGATCTAGTTATATTCTATATAGCAGCTTCATGAATGAAATTACAAGGTGAAATTGTTAAAACTCTACCCAGTTATAGAATATGTAGCTTCATAAATGGAATTACAAGATGGAATTGTTAGTACTCAATCTACTTATGGGCCATACCTCCATGAATGAAATAACAAGACAAAATTGTTAATACTCGATCTAGTTATGGGCTATACCTCCATGAATGGAATTGCAAGATGAAATTGTTAATACTTGATCTAGTTATGAGCTATATAGCTCCGTTAATGGAATTACAAGAATACGATGGAATTGTTGGTACTCGGTCCAGTTATGGGCTATATAGCGCCATGAATGGAATTACAAGATGAACCTGTTCATACTCGGTCGAGTTATAATCTATATCGCTGTATGAATGGAATTACAAGGATTACCATGAGATTGTTAATACTCGATTCATGAATTGAATTACAAGATGAAATTGTTAATACTCCATCCAGTTATAAGCTATATAGCGCCATGAATGGAATTACGAAACCAATATCACATACAAACGAGCTCTTGGTGTACTGTTTGGCGCAGTATATATAACAGATGTGCCATTAAATAATATTTCATTCATTCATTCTTGATGTACTGCACAGTCAGCATATTATTTTTGCAGAACGAAAGGTCGGCAAGATTCATCGATCATTACAAATATCAAGTCTCGTGCTTTGCAGCTAAAATATCTACCTGCGATACTGATAATGGAAATACAAAGTTCAGGGTTCGGTCAATGCCAAGGTTTCCGTGGGGTCGCTATGTCACAACTTCTGATTGAACGCTTTACTGTTCACGTGGTTGCAGATAACGTAGCTACAACGTAGCTATGTCACTACTTCTGATTGAAAGCTTTACTGTTCACGTGTTCACGTAGCTATGTCACAACTTGTTTGCAGATAACTTAGCTATAAGTTCAGATCTAGCAACGTCCAGATTACTTTACAGTCGTAGCTTCAAGAACATGTGGGTGGGGTGTCCTTGTGATCTAGTGAGTTACGCTTTGACCTCTAGATGGTCGGTCACCTCTGGCTTACGGTCTCTGTTGTTAGCTTACGTGGCTCGATGATAGTGGTGCTTTCTCAATTTCGACGAATTACTCCGGGTTGTTTTTTTAAATTAATATTTTGTCGTTTGTGGATCAGCCATTTTTATTTACTTCCGCGTTATCTTTCTTCGTGTATTACAAATGGCGCCCATGATAATTATATCCATAAATTACATGTACTACTTTTAAAGGGATAATAACATTCTTGCTGGCTTGGTAGCTCGGGAAAATAAATAATACACTTATTCTAAGTACTAGATGTTTAAGTGTCCTACCTGTTGTGTAAATTATCCATTACAACCTATTTTACTTGTCCAGAGGGTTCGAAAATATTTTAAAATCCAAGTCACATTTGAAAAGGTTTACGTTAGATTTTTCAAATCAATTGGTTGAATTTCTCCAATTTTATAAAATAGGTGTGTTAAGATGAAATTTATATCATCATTTAATTGGAATATTGTAAAATAATACGATTTGTTGACCAGAATGAAGATTGGGACATATTATTCAGTTACAACAAGAATGTTATTGGGGCTTTAACCGGTCCATCCATATGTCTTAAATATCGGATATTTTGATCCATATTTTCACCGTAAGATCATAGTAACAAGATCAATATTGATTGAAATGGACCAATACTGAATTCTAATTCGTGTTCTTTTTTTATCATTACGAATATTATGGATAATAATGATTTAGCGGTTTATGTCCTTTAATAACTCGGGTTTTTTATTATCTGATTAGACTTATAAACAATAAGTAATTGACAGAACACGATCTGAGTGAACATCGTGTCCGGACAATCACAGAAGCTCAAATATGTTTGTTTTTCATCAAGCGGCCTGGTTACTGTCAGAATAACAGGTTTTATTTCTCACTATGGACACACATAAATGTCATTTAATTGAAGGTTGGATCCGAAATCTAAATTTAGCAATGTTTGCGTTGGTATTTATCCAGAAAATATTGGCATCATGAGACTGCTCTAACTTCTCAACATCAATTGTTGCCACTGCCTTATATTGATAAATTGGAACCTCGTGAGTCTTTCTTGGGTCCTGCCCCTCCCCCACTATAAAGACCCCTACTCGCAATCGAATTATTGAATTTAAATTGAACCATTTGTTAGTTTGGGCTTTACTCTCTACAAGCGAAGAGAAATTACTCACGACCAAATAAGATAGTTAATAAATAAGATAGTTAATAAATATCAAAATAACCCCAATATCGAAATGAAATGGGTTTAACGTCCCACTTTTCTGCAAAATAACCCCACGACTAGGTAAAAAAAAGTTCACATGATTTCAAAATGGCGGCGCGTAGTAATTGCAAGTAATTTTCCTTTGTTTAATCGTATAAAAATATTTATAAGAATTTCCACGGATCGGAGTCGCCATTGAGAATGTCACGTGACATCGGTGCTTTTCAATATGATTTGTCCATTGGAGTTTGATTAACGTTTACGGTTCAGCTAAACGATTGTTTGCTGCTTTATGGATCACCGCATATTTTGAAAAGCGACCTGCGACGCAAAGGCGACGTCGCGTTAAACATGCGTTCTGCAAGAGCAAAATCGGCTTATTACAAGTCTGTCTTTAGGCCTGGAATGTTATCTAAATTATCAATTAGACATTAATTAAATTATCCAAACCATAATAACCCCTCGATGTCAAGACAAGCCTTCGATGTTGGATGGGTTAGATTCCTATATGCCGCTTACCGGCCATTGATAATTAAATTTTAAAAAAGTGGATATTCGGGAGTATGCTGTTTGTACTAATGATTTTAGTAATGATGATCTGAGCTATGCGAAAATTTCACCCGCTTTGTTCTCGGCTCATAGCCAGGGGCGGATTGGGCCGTCGGGCGATCACCCGAAGGGCCGGTCGATTAATCGAAATAAATAATTTTGTACAATTCGTCTAAAAAAAACTTTACTGCGGAAGATTATATGGGGAGGGGGGGGGTATTGAACAGGGAATGGGGCGATGGTGATCATGATGTATGTGGCCGGTGGCTTTAACGGGCCGCCACGCCATCACTGGAGTCTGGAATGGGCTGCTATAATAGACTTTCTGGGCCGGGTGTGTTGGGCGTGGGCCAGAATTCGGAATCCTGCAATGGGGATTCTGAATTTCATCCAAAAAGTTCATCGGATTCACCCGACATTGTCGCCCGACAATTTACTAATTGTTATGTCGCATGCACCTTGTTTGTGGGGATACGCCAGAATCCAAAATTCAAAAAGCAGCTTTTATCTGGGTTTTGGCCCAAGTTAATCGATTTATGAAATATATTATTCGACAGAGATTATAATCAGATATGCCACCAAATCGCATATTTTCAAAAATTTCCAGGCGGTGAGCCCCCCCCCCACCAGGCTTGGCTCCGCGGTCAGTAAAAGGGGCCGCTACGACACGGGAGCCCGGGCCGGTTTCCGGCCCCGACCGCCCCTGCTCAAACCGGACCAATTTTCAGCAAATTACCTTTACACTATCTAGTTTTGAACTATTATCGCGAGAACTGCCAACTCGTTATCTTATCTCTCATAATGTATTTTTAAATAGTCGAAGACGCCTTTTTTTTCTCGATAGCTTAATATTGTAAAAAGCAACCCGAATTTTTCGTCGCATGATTATTCTTTGTTTAAATCGATGTTGGCCTGGAATTATACAGACCAAGGCGAACATTAGACTTTTACTGTAGACTACTCAATCTCCGGAACAACAACTAACAACTATTCTGTATAATTTTACTAGAATCTAAAAATAGATTAACGCGTTGAAGATATGTTTGTTAGAAGGTTAATGGTATGACTCATCGAACATAATCCCCCAAAATTCTCATTCCATCAAATCTATACCGCCTGCTATGTCCTTTTTTATTTCCCTTTTTATGGTACTTTCCCCAACATTCGAATCACTAACATTTCCATAATTTCAGTGAAAGGATTTTTTCGGCTTTAAATGTCGATTTCATCAGGGTCTGTCTGCAACCAGACGACAAGATGAGGCGGGGGTGTTTCTGTTTGTAGCTTACGAATTTTATTGACGTTCGATCAGCAACTGATTTAACGTCTAAAGGGCAGTCTACACTATGATATTTTTTATAAAATCAACTTTTGTAGGTTATAACAGGTTCTATTTTATTGCTTATTCAGCGACAACCGCTTGGACTAATACAAAAATCCAAGATGCCTCGTCATTGTTTCCAACAGAAACGATATTTGGCGCACACTATATTAGCCCAATAAAATAACATATCGAGTTGTGTTTTACAATATAATATGAATTGAACCTGGCTTAAGAGTAACTCTTAATGGAAGGAATTTCTCGACTTGTCAAGATGAAAGACCGTGTCTCAAGAGAAGCGATATTCGCTATTTTATCTGCCCGTCTTTGAAATGTGACAATAAAGTAGTGGTAAGTGGCCTGATTAAACTTCGTCATTTATAGTAGCAATTTCCGGTGATAAAAAGTCGGCCATTATTACTCAACGTTTGATTGAGAGAGGCCTAGCTACTGTCACTAATCTAACACGTCTGATTCGCGTTTAGCAATATTTTAAACTATGCAAAAATGCAACTCAGACAATTCTCTAATGTGTAAAGAATAAAACAAAATAAAATACATAAATAAACAACAGTAAAAACAAAATCCCCGCCCCCCTCCGTGTAAAGAATAAAACAAAATCCCCGCCCCCCTTCGTGTAAAGAATAAAACAAAATCCCCGCCCCCCTCCGTGTAAAGAATAAAACAAAATTTCCCCCCCCCCCCATCCGTATAAAGAATAAAACAAAATAAAATCATACATCAATAAACAACAGTAAAAACGCTCAATACCCCCATCAGCACCATTGCCCAACCTCCCTCCACCATCACCACCCAAAAATGAAAAAGCAGCAGAAACAATCAAATATCCATAAACCAAGCCATAAACAATGCGTGCTGACAATGAACCCGACAATGAAAATTCCGACTACTCATGGAGAACGGCGAAAACCTATCTGTGGCAAGTAACATTCGGGATGGTGTTATACTCATGGAAAGGACATGTTGACATAATTCCTTGCATTTTTAAACAAAAAATGACACTTTTCAGGTTACTGTTAATGCAAGGTTCGCACTATCACGATTCGTGTTTCAAAAAAGTGATCCTATTAGGTCTTATCCTATATTAAGATTAGTTTCATTTTAACGTATCAGAACTTGTGTTTTATTTAATTAACGTTTTATTTCACACAGCAGTTCACACTCGGCTTAAAGTGAATGTTGACAAGACAATACGCCCCGTTTGAGAACAGATACTAAGCTATAATTCATCGGGGGGGGGGGGGCTAGTGGTCTGGAGTGCCGTACTTCGACCTCTAGCTGACCTTTCGCCTCTGGCTTGCGGCTGTGGTTTTGGGCCCTGGTGTGAGCGTATGTGGCATGGAGATAGCGGGGCCTTCTCAACCTCGTGGGATTCCTCCGCGCACTCCGGTTTCCTCCCACTGCTAAAGACCCCTACGCGCAAGCGAATTACTGAAATAAAATTGAACCATAGGGTAGTCTCAAAATGACCTAGTTTGTGTTGAGTGGACGTTAAACCCCATTTCTCTCTCTCTCTTTCTCTCTCTCTCTCTCTCTCTCTCTCTCTCTAATTGACCGACATTTTAATTCCCAAATCGGCATTTTTTGGCGAAAACTCCTAAGTAAACTTAGATCCTATAGGGAAATATTTATTCGGCTTCAGTTTAATATCGATTATGAAAATGTTTATTTAGTTGTTATGTGTATGAGATATATGAAATTGGATGGAACCACATTACAAGATAGTCCTCCGAATTACAATAAATATGAGTATCAAGAAACCTAACCCTAACCCTAACACTAGATATCAATGAACTAATGAACCCTAACTCTTACCCAACCATTATAATATATATATAGGTGGATAAATGAACCCTAACTTAACCCTAATAAAATATCGGTGGACTAATACACCCACGGACTAATTAGCATTCCCCAGTCAATAGAGACTTTTGGAAAGCGTAAATTTCTGGTCCGTATCGCGTATCCGTATTGATTTTGTGTGTGACGTCAACAATGCTTGTGTATTTCCCATACGTGGTATTGCACACGGATACGTCAGCACGTATCGAACAGCTTTCATACGGAAAAGGTCCGTATAACATAGTCGTCTTTTTACCATACTTTTTGCTACTTTTAGACGCTGAAAGGTTGTGTCAAAGTAGACACTGGACTAGTACTGAAGATCTTGTTAGATAACTGACATCATGCTGTAAATAGAACTAAGCTAGCCCATCTATCCATATGTACACGTCGCGAAAATCTGCCAAAACTCTAAAACTACATTGACGCAACGTATCACGCCGCGATACGGATACGTGATACGGATGCGGAAAATTCCACTTGCCAAAAGTCTCTAATGTAAGGGGTTTACGTGTGTACTTATCGTACGCAGAAAAACGTTTTTTGTTTTTGTGAATGGCATCCTCTCGATCGTCAATATCATTTGTTTGAAATAAACTTAAAATAGACCATGTATTCAACAGGTGTTTGATTACTCGGGTCAAACTAGACAAGTAGTTTGATGGCCAGAACATTGATAGAAGATATTCGATGGTGGCAGCGTTTCCTTGTAAAAATAAAACAATACCGAGAAGATTAGAGATATCGAGTTACATCAAACCACTTTTGTTTCTTCTGTAGATCTGCCATGTTCATCTCTGTCGATAACATACAATTTTAAAGTACCAACGCCGCTGTACTAGCCAAGTGTTCACCTGAACCAAAATGGAGCTAACGTCCATCCTCTCTGTACCAACTGGTCTAGCACACTACCTAGCGTATAAATGTTTTTATTAGCCTTCTATGTGCAAAAAAAAGTAGCCGAAAACTCTGGCGAAAGTTGGTTCGATTTTATTCTAGCCTGACTAGAACGCCTCGAGTTAGAATTCCGGTATTGATCGAGAATAACTTTCAGGGTTTTTTTAAGCCAGGTTCTAGCCATGTCAAGGGTGGGACTGAAAAAGAGAGTGTCTATTGTAGTTCAAAAAGGGGGGGGGGTACAAAAGGTCACGTAACCTTGGCTATTACACTTTGTATAAAACAAATACTCTTTCTAAAAATGACAAAGGTGGGCTATTGAAATGAAATGAAATTGAATGGGGTTTGACGTCCAATTGTTCTATTCCGACTGGGCTAATGGAGACGGGCATGGGCCATGCAGTGTGCCTTGAGTGAAATTTAACCCGGCAACGGCACAACGGCCTTCTGTTCTATCAAATTTCAACTGCCAAGGGATCTTTTACGTTACACCAATGTGTACACCGGACCTCAGTTTATGAGACGCCAAGCCCTATTGAATTCCATTTGACATAAGAGAGAGAAATGGGGTTTAACGTCTACTCGACACAAACTAGGTCATTTCGGGACTAACATATGGTTTAATTTTATTTCAATAATTCGCTTGCGCGTAGGGGTCTTTAGCAGTTGGAGGAAACCGGAGTGCCCGGAGGAAACCCACGAGGTTGAGAAGGCGCCCCATTCTCCATGCCACATACGATCATACCAAGGATCGAAACCTCAGCCGCAACAATTTGCTATGAACGTAGAATGGTGATTAAAGTACCCCGTCGCTTTAAATAGACACCATGCTATTCTTTTATTAAGATATGTTTAGAGACGAGAGGGAAAAACTATACTTTAGATAAAATCTTGTCTGTTACTTGATGCTATCAATTAATCTGCAATAACCCTTCCAGGTTGTTACTTTGCCAATGCTTCTTCTACGAGCAAATACTCGGTCATTAGAATTTAGCTGTAAGTACCTGTTTTAATAACAAGAACGGTATTATTAAAGGCAATCGGGAATTTTTGGAGGAGGGGGTTTGGCAGGTTCCTGTAAAGGAAATCTGTCATCATCGTCTCTAAGTTATATAGGCATGCATACAAATTGAGCTGTTTAAAGAGAGAAATCATTCATTTTTATACTAATGTAGGCTCACATTGTGACTTAATTTCATTGATGCAAGGCATTGATGTTTCTATGTAGCTGCAGAGGGTGGGGTTTGGACCCCCACCCCTCCATCTGGATCTGCCCCTGTTCTCTCTCTCTCTCTCTCTCTCTCTCTCTCTCTCTCCTCCCTTTCTATCTCCCCTTCTATCCCTCTTCTTTCTTTCTCTCTCTCTGGTTTCCCCTTGTCAATGCTGAAACGAGACCTGTCTAGTTGTTCGGATAGGTTTCTTCACAGTTTGAATTGGAAATAAGAATCGGGCATAGCGCTGCTGTCCATGACAAATTGCCATCGTAGAAAATTGTTTGCCATATTCCTGTCTTTATTAGATTTCACTTTACGCCTGTCGTGTTGGTGAGTTTGTGAGATCACTAATAGAGAGAGAGAGAAATGGGGTTTAACGTCCGGAGGAAACCCACGAGGTTGAGAAGGCGCCCCTATCTCCATGCCACATACGCCCACACCAGGGCTCGAAACCACAGCCGCAAGCCAGAGGTGACCGGCCATCTAGAGGTCGAAGCCATCCCAACCCCCCGATCACTAATAACCTGTGCCAATTCGTACGTATGACGAAATGGTTTTGTGTATAATAGTACTGTTTATAAGATCCCCTCCACATGTATCTTATCCCTATCAAATGAACATTAATGCATAGTTACAGAATCGCCAAAGCAGCACAGGAGCAGAAACCAGAGAGAGCAAGAAGGGGGGGGGGAGAAATTGGGTTTAACGTCCACACGACACAAACTATGTCATTAAATTTTATTTCAATAATTCGTTTGTGACCACTGCACAGGGATCTTAAATAGCAGCCGGAGGACCCAGAGAAAACCGACGAGGCTGGACAGATGACCCTTTCCCTTGTCACGTACAACCGTGAATTCGAAACGACGCCAGTTGACTCAGTGATAGGCTTTATGATACAGCACGCACGTGCTAACCATTACGCCACCCAAGCCCCCGAGCAGAAACCAATGTAGAGGGTGACGTAATGGCAATACAGTAAATCATGTCTATAAAATAATAAGTCAACAGAGTTGGCCTTTACGTCATCCATTAAGCTGAAAATGTCACAAGTAAATTGGTAGACACGTCCTCCAGACATATTTTATATGATGGGTAATATTTACATCAAACGTGTAATATATGTCTATAAAGCGGTAAGGGGTTAATTGTGGTCTAAATAGACAATGTAGGAAAACTGTCTGGAAAAAAACAAAACAGAACAAACGATAGAAATATAAAATGTGTTTTATGAGGGAAATTGTTAGTAAGTGAACAACGTTGTGGGGGCCACGCAGGCGCGGATCCAGAGCCCCCCCCCCCCCCCTGCTCAGCTACATAAAAAAAAAATAATGCCTTGCATCAATGAAATTACATCACAAAGTGATCCTACATCAGTATAAAAATGATTTCTCTGTTTAAAAAGCTCAATTTGTATGTATGCCTATGTAATTTAGAGACGATGATGGCAGATTTCCGTAACAGAAACCTGGCAAACCCCCTCCTGCAATAATTCCTGGATCCGCACCTGCACGGTGGTTCAGTGGGGAGAGAAATGAAATGAAATGAAATGGGGTTTAACGTCCTACTGTTCTGCTCCTAACCTGGCCTAATGAAGACGGGCATACGCCATACAGTGTGCTATGTGGGAAATTTTGCTAAAGCAGCGGCGCTACGGCCTACTCTCATATCGAATTCCAACTGCCAAGGAATCTTTAGCGTGCACAGGACCCTCGGTTTTTCGTCCCATCCGAACAACTATACAGCTATCCTTGTCCGGCCCCCGTTCTGCATTACTAACAAGAGGAAACCACGCCACGGTGGTCCAGTGGAGAGAGAGAGAGAGAGACACACACACACACAGAGGGAGAGAGAGAGAGAGATGGGGTTTAACGTCCACTCGACACAAACCAGGTCGATCGCCTAACATATGTGTCAATTTAATTCAACAATTCGGAGGAAACGGGAGGACCCAGAAAAATCCCGCGATGTTCTACAGGCGACCAAAGTCTATAAATTGTATTTCTGGATGAAATTGTTAACAGTGTTAAACAATCTATATAATTGATATCATTTCTTATAATTTAGGACATTTAAAACTTACTATATCGGAAAACTTAGCATGTGTTTGTTTAAAAACCTATTGGAAACGTCTTACTAGTTGGCAACCTATATTTGGTTATCAAAAGAGCATTTGAAAACCTCTTACATTAGTCAGTAAAGCATTTGAAATCTCATTGCTAGTTGGAAACCAAAATAGCATTTGAAAATCTCTTACTACATAAGCTGGCAACCAAAATAGCATTTAAAGACCTTTTCCATTAGTTGGCAACCAAAATAGTATTTGAAGACCTCTAATATTAGTTGGCAACCAAAATAGCATTTGACAACCTCTTACTACTTGGTAATCCAAATAGCGTTTGAAAACTCTTACGTTAGTTGGTAAACAAATAGCATTTGTTTTAACGATATTACTATGAGATTCGTCAAAATAAAAACATTCAAAAGTGGTCTATTATCTAACAAGGCGTACACTGGTGCTTTTCTAAATCAATAAGCCAGTTCGGAGCAGAACAGTAGGACGTTAAACCACATTTCATTTCAAATGAATAAGCATGTTTATCAATAAGTATTATTATAAGACTGACGAGTGGTACCAACTGGTATATCCTTATCGCCACATTAGATAGTCCATATTCAGGCCAAAACGATAATGTTATGTTTGGTATTTTAATATATCGCTGGGTGATCATGACTAATGTGGTCAATATTTATCCAGTCATCGAAATGATTAATTGCTAAAATGATTAATAAGCCTGGTGATGTATTTGAATGAGTAATTATGGCAAAGTTAAGGAATAAATCAAACGTTTAGTTTATCGGGTGATTTAACAACGTGCTTAAATAAATAAAAAGCTAAACAGGAGAAATCAGCTAAAGGGAAGAACGAGATTCGCTCCAATCTGATTAAAACACAGATCCTATTTCGTTTCATTTCTTTATAGTGCAAAATTTCGATTTACTTATCTTTACTATAAACTGGAAGAACTGTTGTCATTGGCGTGTCTTGGATGGTGTGAAGTATTAGCCAATGAAACGGTCTGTTACGGCGAGCTTTAGTGGTAATCCAATAGTAACATCAATGCCGATTGGTTAATCAAATAGCTGACGCCATAGGGTGAAAAGCCCCTCGTATGACCAATGAAGCGATGTAAAGGAACAACCGGTCAGATCTACATGCACTGTATGCCATCGAAAGTATAAAAAAAACGAAACGAAATATAGATCTGTATTTTGATCAGATTGCAATCCTCTCCCACTTAATGTACTTGTATAGTAATCTCGCATCGCAGATCAGATAAATGTCTTAATTTGGGCAAACTCAAAACTCCTTACAAATTTTGAACTAACGGAACTGGTTAGTAGGCTTAAGTCCTGTTAAAGGTATCATGGCGGGGGAATCTAGAGATATCATCTATTAACCCACTAATCACCCCACTAACCTACAGTTCAATGGGTTAATTAATAAACCGTGTAAAGTTACACTATAAATTATTATATTGGTAAAACTGTCAGCACCGTACAAGTGTACCGATTCTACGAAACTAGGACACGTCTTAACAATCATTACATTCATACGACGAACAAAACTTGCTTTAGCGATCATGGAAGATCGTTAATTACAGTTTCCGGAATAACCTCTCAAGTTCCGGTAGTACGAGCCCACACTGTCTAGGTTTTTGGAATGTGGGATTATATTGTACCATTTTGAACAAATAATCTTTTTTTTCTTTGTCACATGAGCACAATTCGCGAAACATTAAACTGAATTTTTTGAAGGGATGGAATCTTAAGATCCTGGACAAGATGGCCGTCGTTTAATCCCCCCGATGAATGTATAAAGTGATTTATATTCAATATTGTAATATCTAATCTCCGGTTTCCTCCCACTGCTAAAAACGCCAACACTCACGCGAAATACTGAAATAAAATTGAACCATAAGTTAGTCCTGAGATGTTAAAGTCCGTTTCTCTTTCTCTTTTATTTTACTAGTAGTATACGTTTATTTATTAAATGATTTTTTCTATATATTCTACCCATAAGGATGTAGGCCTGAGGTACAAATACATTTAGCTGGAAAGTCTGAAATAACTAATCAAATCTGGGGGTAATATAAACAAATATCACTGACTCGCCCACTATAAATATTCACATCACACCAAAGTGAAACACAAGAAAATTAAAAAAAAATCACGTTTTATATTTAATATCATCAGTATTGAGTAGTGAAAACGACACCTTTGATGTCTGATTACTGCTAAGATTTCTTCAGATATCAACTTGATAAAAGATTTTCCCCATCATCTTAAAAAACAGATTAATTTCCTGTTGAAGGAATTCACGCGACGGTGTAAAGTTTGCTTGTCACCAATTCCACTAAAGATTCTCTTTCTAACACTCTAAACGCATGCGATATATTTATACAATCAACTCGTAATATGATAATCGTGGCTACATCAATCAAACTTACGTCGCCGTCAACCAGACAGAAATAGCAAACCATGAATGAGTGGAAATAACTTGTGTAAGAAAAAATGGTTATTGAAGTGAGATACTAAAGTCGTTTAATTTGTTACTGTGAATGGGAGGTTACGGGGTTAATTTGGTCGGCAAGACGAGACTTCCTGGGAAGACTGACAAAGGGATTGCAAGAGTTTTAACAAAATAGTTCGGTGATTTTTAGCCGAATATGTGATTACGTGATCACGGTGGAGAATTCCCTAAGCAACGTGACAAATACATCTCCTTTTTTCCTTAGCCAATCACACCTAGCTTACAAGGGTTTTCTTTTGCGTGCAATTCATGAATACAAGTGGTCAATTGAATTAGCTCACTGTATTTTGGTGAAGTTATACCGACTACACCAAATGAATAGTGAAACGGTTATTTAGTAACCGGGTAACCTAATACACACACCAGAAATACAGACAATATTTAAAAAAAAAAAGCGCTTGACGGTCAGAACGTAATATTGGAGCCACCGCCGATGTAAACAGGGTCAAGGCACGTGCGTTTTTGTCGAGGATTGTGGCTAGGGTTCGCTAGCCCTGTAATATATATATACATCTCGTGACCTCCAAGAAATCTGGCCTTAATATTTAGATCTAGCCAGACTGTTGTAACAAATTGGAGAATCATTTAGCTGCTTAGAACTTTATGACCTCGGCTGGTTTTTGATAATATATGACATTACTTTTAACTCTGTATAACTACTTTTAAGTTTATGGTCTAAATCCGATATGTCATTTACAAACTACAAATGATCTGTGTACCAGCTCGACGTGACTTCAAAGGAATACGCACCGTTCAGTAACCATGACAATTGCATGTATAACCATGAGCTTATATATTGTACGAAGGAATTTAATCATAGGTTAGCTGACAGTTAGGCAGACAACTAAAGACGACAAGACAGAGGGCTAGAGACGGGCGGAAAGGGGCAGAGAAATTTCTCTGGTGAATCGGGGTAGCCATTTTCCCGGAAAATGACATGTACTTCCTACGCGCGAAATTTTACGTGCCTACGCGTAGAAAAATAGATCTTTACAAAAACTTGAATTTGTTCGTTTAGGATCCAATTTGCTATGTCAACGAGTTGACTTTGACACAAGGATCATTTTACAACAAACGAAACGACGATCCGACCTCTAGTTTTCGAGAAATCGACCCAAACAGATTGGCCAATCAGAGGTCAGAATAGGCGGGGCTTAGGTTTTGAAAAAATTGGAAAAAATGGACGGTCTAATGTGCCAGAGGCCTTCGGCTCCGCGGCTGCCTCTGGGAACGAGATTGAAATATAGGATGTTAAACCCTCTTTCATTCTAAAACGTATTTACCCAGAAAGTGAATAAAGGAATGTAATGAAATATATCATGATTGGTCATACAGTTAACATTTTATCAGCACTAAAACAAATTTTAACTCTCCAAACTCTCATTCATCCAGTCACACACTGATATTGATATAAGCAAAGTTGACTATCAACCAGACACAAATAGTACAACTACATCATTAACTCACTATCTACCAGACGAGAGTTTCCTCACACAGGTGAACACTCTTTCAGAGCTACGACAAAGTGACAGGCATCATACACACCAGTGCAGAATGATTGACAGCTGTCAGCCTTCACCTTAGAAATATCAAGGGAAATAATTCTAACAACTGGAGGCAGACCACATAAATGTTAAAACCTGTTCTACTGCTATTCCAGGCCACGAATTTAAAGTAGAACCATAAACTAATATAGCCATATTTATATCCCTAACTTTGACAATCTGTCTTTCGCCCATAATGCCATTAATCCCCCTCCCCGCACATTCACAAAAAGTCACGAAAGAAATAGATAAACATTCAATGTTTTAATTTTTCTATATATACCCCCCCACACACACACACGATAGTTATATTGGCTTTCACAGCAGGATTGTTTTTATTTAGAATGTCCCCAACAGTATTTTCTCCATTGGTCCCAACAACATGATTTTTTTTATTAGCGCCCACGGCACGATTTTTTAAATATTGCATGTTATAATAATATTAGTATTTCTGTGGTCCCAATGATGTTATATAGATTGCCGTCACAGCAGAATTTTTATTCGCATTAGCCCCCACAACAAAGTTTTCTTTAGATTATCCATCACATCGCGATCTGGCCTCGAGTTCACTAAGCATTCTCAGGCTTAAGTTAATAATTTACTCAACTTTCAATTACTGTTTATAAGAAATATCTTTGATCCCCAAACTCAAAACTTTGCACATTGTTTCTTATTCATGTATGCCTATTTGATACATTAAAACAGCCAAGGGCTATATTTTACTTAAAATAAGGCGAACAATTTTGAGTAAATTATAAACTAAAGTCTGAGAGTGCTTTGTTCAGTTTGGCTTTCACAGCAAAATTTTTCTTAAGATTAATGCCCCCACCATTATTCTCTAAAGATTGCCCCACCCCACCCCTCAAAGCAGTAATTATTTATAATGGTTCCGATTTGCCCTCACAGCAGGATGTTCAATAGATTAGTCTCAACAATAAGATTTTCTCTAGATTACTACAGTATATTTATTACTAAATTATTACAGCATATTTATTACTATTACATCATATTTATTATTATTTTTACAGCATATTTATAGTGCACCCTTTCATATTCCGTGTTTAGGGGCACTTTACAAAGTGACAATGTAATCGTATAAAAAAACACAAAAAAAACCCAACAACCAAATTATAGACATATCAGTTGTATGCAGTGTCTGTTAAAGCGGCTTTAAATAAACATTTTAAAACGTTTTTTTTTTATACTGCATGGAATATTATTCTATAAAACATACAGTTGAAAACTAAAACAGCCCCCATAAGAGTTTTACAGAAACTGCGAATGTTCGGGCCAGCAGAATTTTTCGTCGGAATAGCCATCACAGCACAATTTGTTTTCAGATTAGTTCCCACAACACGATTTTCTATAGATTGGTCCCAACAGAGGGTTTTTGTTTAGATATCCATCATATCAGGAGTTCCCCGTTAGATTCTTTAGAATATCAATTATATCAGGAATTTCTTTCTTTAGATTATTATCCATCACAGCAGTATTATTAGGCACAATAGCCATCACAAATTTTGGGTCAAAATAGCTATCACAGCTGAATTTTCTTTCGATTGGTCCCGACAGGAATAATTCGTTCTCAGCAGGATTTTCTATACATTGCACCCAACAACATTATTTTTTCGAAGATAACCATTCGTATCAGGAATTGTGGTTAGATTATTCATCTGAACAGCAGAATTATTCGGCATAATAGCCACCAAAACAGAATTTTTCATCAGAATAGCTATCACGGCAGAATTTTCTATAGATTGTTCCCGCAGCAGGAATTGTCATTAGATTATTTAGTATATTCAGCAGAGGAGGAATAGTCATTAGCATATCCATCACAGTAGAATATTTTCACCACAACAGCCATGGCAGCAGAATATTTTCATCACAACAGCCATACACAGCTAAATTTGTTTTTAGCTTGGTTCCAACAGCAAGATTTTCTATAGTTTGGTATAAACAGCATGCGCTTCTATGGATTGGTTTAAACAGCATGATTTTCCTTTAGATTATCCATCATATAAGGAATTTCGTTAGAATATCCATCACAACAGGTTTATTCGGCAAAAAAGCCAACACAGCAGACTTATTAGTCAGAATAGCTATCACAGCAGAATTTGCTACAGATTGGTCCTAACTGGAAGAATTGTGGTTAGATTATTCAACAGAGCTGAAATTTTCGTCACAGCAGCGGTTATAACAGCAGAATATTTTTATCACAATAGCCATGACAGCAGTAGTTGTTTTCTGGTTGGATATCTTCTATAGATTGGTTTAAACAGCTGGATTTTTCTTCAGATTATTCATCATATCAGGAATTTCGTTACATTATCTATCACAGCAATGGTATTCGGCAGATAACCACCAAAACAGTACTTTCGCCAAAATAGCTATCACAGCAGAATTTTCTATAGACTAGTCCCAACAGCAGGAATTGTGGTTAGTTTATTCAGCAGAACAGGAATTGCCGTTAGAAAATCCACGAAGGCAGAATATTTTCGTCACACTAGCCATGACAGCAGAATATTTTCATCACAAAAGCATAACTGGTTGGTTCCAACAGCAGGATTTTCTATAGAGTGGTTTAAACAGCAGGATTTTCTATAGATTGGTTTTAACAGCAGGATTTTTCTTTAGATTATCCATCATATAAGGAATTTCGTTAGAATATCCATCACAACAGGTTTATTCGACAGAATAGCCAGCACGGCAGACTTATTCTGCAGGATGGCTATCACAGCAGAATTTTCTATATACTGGTCCTAATTGGAAGAATTGCGGTTATATTATTCATCAGAGCTGAAATTTTCGTCACAGTAGTGATTACAGCAGAATATTTTTTATCACAATAGCCATGACAGCAGTAGTTGTTTTCTGCTTGGATATCTTCTATAGATTAGTTTAAAAAGCTGGATTTTTCTTCGGATTATCTATCAAATAAGGAATTTCGTTAGATTATTCATCACAGCAATATTATTCGGCAGATGTCCACCAAAACATAATTTTTCGTCAGATGAGCCATGACAGCAGGATATTTTCGTCACAATAGCCATGGCAGCAGAATGTCTTCATCACAACAGCCATATACAGCTAAATTTGTTTTTAGCTTGGTTCCAACAGCAAGATTTTCTATAGATTGGTTTAAACAGCAGGATTTTCTATAGATTGGTTTAAACAGCAGGATTTTCCTTTAGATTATCCATCATACAAGGAATTTCGTTAGAATATCCATCACAATAGGTTTATTCGGCAGAATAGCCAGCACAGCAGACTTATTCTGCAGGATAGCTATCACAGCAGAATTTTCTACAGATTGGTCCTAACTGGAAGAATTGTGGTTAGATTATTCAACAAAGCTGAAATTTTCGTCAGAATAGCGATTACAGCAGAATATTTTTACCCCAATAGCCATGACAGCAGAAGTTGTTTTCTGCTTGTATATTTTCTATAGATTGGTTTAAACAGCTGGAATGTTCTTCAGATTATCCACCATATCAGGAATTTCGTTAGATTATCCATCACAGCAATATTATTCGACAGATAGCCACCAAAACAGAATTTTTCGTCAGAATAGCTATCACAGCAGAATTTTCTATTGATTGGTGCCCAACAGCAGGAATTGTGGTTAGATTATTCAGCAGAGCAGGAATTGTCGTTAGAAAATCCATGACAGCAGAATATTTTCCTCACAATAGCCATGACAGCAGTATCTTTTCACCACAACAGTCCTATACAGCAAATTCTTTTTAGCTTGGTTCCAACAGCAGGATTTTCTATAGACAGGATATTCCTTTAGATTACCCATCATATAAGGAATTTTGTTAGAATATCCACCCCAACAGGTTTATTCGGCAGAATAGTCAACACAGCAGACTTATTCGTCAGAATAGATATCACAGCAGACTTTTCTACAGATTGGTCCTAACTGGAAGAATTGTGGTTAGATTATTCAACAGAGCTGAAATTTTCGTCACAATAGCGATTACAGCAGAATTTTTTTTTTCATCACAACAGCTAACAGCAAAATTTGTTTTTAGCTTGGTTCCAACAGAAGGGTTTTCTATAGTTCGGTTTAAACAGCAGAATTTTTCTTTAGATTATCCATCATATAAGGAATTTCGTTAGAATATCCATCACATCTTGTTTATTCGGCAGAATAGCCAGCACAGCAGACTTTTTCGTCAGAATAGCTATCACAGCAGAATGTTCTATAGATTGGTCCTAAATTGAAGAATTGTGGTTAGATTATTCAACAGAGCTGGAATTTTCGTCACAATAGCGATTACAGAAGAATATTTTTATCACAATAGCCATGACAGCAGAAATTGTTTTCTGCTTGGATATCCTCTATAGATTGGTTTAAACAGCTGGATTTTTCTTCAGATTATCCATCAAATAAGGAATTTCGTAAGATTATCCATCACAGCAATGTTATTCGGCAGATAACCACCAAAACAGAGTTTTCGTTAAAATAGCTATCACAGCAGAATTTTCTATAGATTGGTCCCAACAGCAGGAATGTGGTTAGATTATTCAGCAGAACAGGAATTGCCGTTAGAAAATCAATGACAGCAGAATATTTTCGTCACAATAGCCATGACAGCAGAATATTTTCATCACATAAGCATAACTGCAAAATTTGATTTTTAGTTTGGTTCCAACAGCAGGATTTTCTATAGAGTGGTTTAAACAGCAGGATTTTTCATAGATTGGTTTAAACAGCAGGATTTTTCTTTAGATTATCCATCATATAAGGAATTTCGTTAGAATATCCATCACAACAGGTTTATTCGACAGAATAGCCAGCACGGCAGACTTATTCTGCAGGATGGCTATCACAGCAGAATTTTCTATATACTGGTCCTAACTGGAAGAATTGCGGTTAGATTATTCATCAGAGCTGAAATTTTCGTCACAGTAGTGATTACAGCAGAATGTTTTTATCACAATAGCCATGACAGCAGAAGTTGTTTTCTGCTTGGATATCTTCTATAGATTAGTTTAAAAAGCTGGATTTTTCTTCAGATTATCCATCAAATAAGGAATTTCGTTAGAGTATTCATCACAGCAATATTATTCGGCAGATATCCACCAAAACAGAATATTTCGTCAGATTAGCTATCACAGCAGAATTTTCTATAGATTGGTCCAAAAAACAGGAATTGTGGTTAGATTATTCAGCAGAGCAGGAATTGTCGTTAGAAAATCCATGACAGCAGAATATTTTCGTCACAATAGCCATGACAGAAGAATGTGTTCATCACAACAGCCATATACAGCTAAATTTGTTTTTAGCTTGGTTCCAACAGCAAGATTTTCTATAGATTGGTTTAAACAGTAGGATTTTCTATAGATTGGTTTAAACAGCAGGATTTTCCTTTAGATTATCCATCATACAAGGAATTTCGTTAGAATATCCATCACAATAGGTTTATTCGACAGAATAGCCAGCACAGCAGACTTATTCTGCAGGATAGCTATCACAGCAGAATTTTCTACAGATTGGTCCTAACTGGAAAAATTGTGGTTAGATTATTCAACAAAGCTGAAATTTTCGTCAGAATAACGATTACAGCAGAATATTTTTACCCCAATAGCCATGACAGCAGAATTTTTTTTCTGCTTGGATATTTTCTATAGATTGGTTTAAACAGCTGGAATGTTCTTCAGATTATCCATCATATCAGGAATGTCGTTAGATTATCCATCACAGCAATATTATTCGACAGATAGCCACCAAAACAGAATTTTTCGTCTGAATAGCTATCACAGTAGAATTTTCTATTGATTGATGCACAACAGCAGGAATTGTGGTTAGATTATTCAGCAGAGCAGGAATTGTCGTTAGAAAATCCATGACAGCAGAATATTTTCCTCACAATAGCCATGACAGCAGTATGTTTTCACCACAACAGTCCTATACAGCAAATTCTTTTTAGTTTGGTTCCAACAACAGGATTTTCTATAGATTGGTAAAACAGCAGGGTTTTCCTTTAGATTACCCATCATATAAGGAATTTTGTTAGAATATCCACCCCAACAGGTTTATTCGGCAGAATAGTCAACACAGCAGACTTATTCGTCAGAATAGTCAACACAGCAGACTTATTCGCCAGAATAGCTATCACAGCAGAATTTTCTACAGATTGGTCCTAACTGGAAGAATTGTGGTTAGATTATTCAACAGAGCTGGAATTTTCGTCACAATAGCGATTACAGAAGAATATTTTTATCACAATAGCCATGACAGCAGAAATTGTTTTCTGCTTGGATATTTTCTATAGATTGGTTTGAACAGCTGGATTTTTCTACAGATTATCCATCAAATAAGGAATTTCGTAAGATTATCCATCACAGCAATGTTATTCGGCAGATAACCACCAAAACAGAGTTTTCGTTAAAATAGCTATCACAGCAGAATTTTCTATAGATTGGTCCCAACAGCAGGAATGTGGTTAGATTATTCAGCAGAGCAGGAATTGCCGTAAGAAAATCAGTGGCGGCGCCAAGGGGGGGCAAGGGGGGGCATTTGCCCCCCCAAAAATCTTGCCTGCCCTCTGTTTGCCCCCCCAATAATTTTCGGGAAAAAAAATGTCTGAAATGCTACCTGGCTGCATTCTATTTTACAAAATATAGTGGCGAAAATATTCATTCACTTTGAGTCACTCTTACTCCGCCCGCTCGACACTTTGTTCGCTGATCGGATAAACTAGTGATTTGGCGACAGGAGGTATCTGTTAAGCTCTATTTATCTCGACGATCAATACCTGAAATACTGCCAGACTGCATTTCGGGCCGTCTACTTTTCAAATTTTCGTTGAGGCTCGCAAGTCCGTTTATTTCACAAAATATAGTGGCGAAAATATTCATTCACTTTGAGTCACCCACTCCGCCCGTTTGTCACTTTCTTCTCTGGTCGGATAAACTAGTAATTTGGCAACAGGCGGTATCTTTATCTCGACGATCAATGCCTGAAATACTGCCAGACGGCATTTCGGGGAGTCTACTTTTCAAATTATTGGGGACTTCATTGAGTTTCATGTGACACTTTCCTCTCTAGGGTAGGAAAGACTAGTGATCAGGCCAGAGGTGACATCCGATCAGCTCTATTTATCTCTACGATCGGTGCCTGAATACTGTCTAGCAGCATTTCCAACAGTCTAGTTTTCAAAATTTTCTTGGGGAGGTCCCCAAAACCCCCACAAGGACTCGCTACTTTAGCGCACACAAAATATACTTCGTTGAGGTTCGCAAGTCCGTTCGTTTGCCATTTTGGTCTCTGATCGTATAAACTAGTGATCAGGCTACGGACAGTATGTGGTCAGATTTATTTATCTCGACGATCGGAGCCTCACTGAATACGCTGTCAGAGAGCATTTCCGAGAGTCTATTTTTCAAAATTTTCTTTTTTTTCAAAATACCCTCCATAAATACTCCCGACATTGGCGCTCGAGAGTGGGATTCGTCGAGTCCGTTCGTTTGAAACTTTACCTCAATGATCATTGCCTGAAATACTGCCAGGCTGCATTTCTGGCAGCCTGTTTTTCAAAATATTCTGGGGGAGACCCCCCCCCCTTAGTTGATACTCGTGCCTTTGCCCCCTTAACCTTGGACTTTGCCCCAGCTTTGCCCCCCCAACCACCGACGGCTGGCGCCGCCACTGAAGAAAATCCATGAAGGCAGAATATTTTCGTCATAATAACCATGACAGCATAACATTTTCATCACAACAGCTAACAGCAAAATTTGTTTTTAGCTTGGCTCCAACAGAAGGGTTTTCTATAGATTGGTAAAACAGCATGATTTTTCTTTAGATTATCCATCAAATGGGGAATTTCGTTAGAATATCCATCACAACAGGTTTATTCGACAGAATAGCCAGCACGGCAGACTTATTCTGCAGGATGGCTATCACAGCAGAATTTTCTATATACTGGTCCTAACTGGAAGAATTGCGGTTAGATTATTGATCAGAGCTGAAATTTTCGTCACAGTAGCGATTACAGCAGAATATTATTTTTATCACGATAGCCATGACAGCAGAAGTTGTTTTCTGCTTGGATATCTTCTATAGATTAGTTTAAAAAGCTGGATTTTTCTTCAGATTATCCATCAAATAAGGAATTTCGTTAGATTATCCATCACAGCAAAATTTTTCGGTAGATAGCCACAAAATAGAATTTTTCGTCAGAAAAGATACCACAGGAGAATTTTATATAGATTAGTCCCAACAGCAGGAATTGTAGTTAGATTATTCAACAGAGCAGAATATTTTGGTCACAATAGCCATGACAGCAGCATTTGTTTTCAGCTTGGTTATGATAGGAGGATTTTGTATGATAAAATCATCATAAAGTGTTATGCTTTCTTGTGTTACAGAAAATATTTGCCTACACATTGGGTGTTTCCTTTAGAGGGGCCACGGTGGCTCAATGTTCCACCAGTGGCGGCGCCAAGGGGGGGCAAGGGGGGGCATTTGCCCCCCCCAAAAATCTTGCCTGCCCTCTGTTTGCCCCCCCAATAATTTTCGGGAAAAAAAATGTCTGAAATGCTACCTGGCTGCATTCTATTTTACAAAATATAGTGGCGAAAATATTCATTCACTTTGAGTCACTCTTACTCCGCCCGCTCGACACTTTGTTCGCTGATCGGATAAACTAGTGATTTGGCGACAGGAGGTATCTGTTAAGCTCTATTTATCTCGACGATCAATACCTGAAATACTGCCAGACTGCATTTCGGGCCGTCTACTTTTCAAATTTTCGTTGAGGCTCGCAAGTCCGTTTATTTCACAAAATATAGTGGCGAAAATATTCATTCACTTTGAGTCACCCACTCCGCCCGTTTGTCACTTTCTTCTCTGGTCGGATAAACTAGTAATTTGGCAACAGGCGGTATCTTTATCTCGACGATCAATGCCTGAAATACTGCCAGACGGCATTTCGGGGAGTCTACTTTTCAAATTATTGGGGACTTCATTGAGTTTCATGTGACACTTTCCTCTCTAGGGTAGGAAAGACTAGTGATCAGGCCAGAGGTGACATCCGATCAGCTCTATTTATCTCTACGATCGGTGCCTGAATACTGTCTAGCAGCATTTCCAACAGTCTAGTTTTCAAAATTTTCTTGGGGAGGTCCCCAAAACCCCCACAAGGACTCGCTACTTTAGCGCACACAAAATATACTTCGTTGAGGTTCGCAAGTCCGTTCGTTTGCCATTTTGGTCTCTGATCGTATAAACTAGTGATCAGGCTACGGACAGTATGTGGTCAGATTTATTTATCTCGACGATCGGAGCCTCACTGAATACGCTGTCAGAGAGCATTTCCGAGAGTCTATTTTTCAAAATTTTCTTTTTTTTCAAAATACCCTCCATAAATACTCCCGACATTGGCGCTCGAGAGTGGGATTCGTCGAGTCCGTTCGTTTGAAACTTTACCTCAATGATCATTGCCTGAAATACTGCCAGGCTGCATTTCTGGCAGCCTGTTTTTCAAAATATTCTGGGGGAGACCCCCCCCCCCCTTAGTTGATACTCGTGCCTTTGCCCCCTTAACCTTGGACTTTGCCCCAGCTTTGCCCCCCCAACCACCGACGGCTGGCGCCGCCACTGTGTTCCACTCAGTGTAGACTGACAAAGGTCATCATGGCATGCTTTTCCAATGTTGTTCCCCCTAATAGGTTAGGACGGAGGCGGGGGGGCTTGGAATTTGAAATAAAGAATAGTATTTTGCAAAGGTCATAATGGCATGCTTTTCTGATGATGTTCTCTCTTGTGAATAGGTTAGGAAGGAGAAGGGGGTGGGGGCTTGGAATTTCAATCATATCACACTGCATGGTGTATACCTGTCCTAATATGCCAGGTAGGTGTAAAAACTAGGATGTTAAACCCCATTTCATTTCTTTACATCAGATTGGGCCCAAATGCAGCATTTCCCCATACCGCAGAAAACATTGGGACCTTAATTTGTAAAAGAAAAGAGGCATAACAAAAAGAGTGATTGAAACATGCAGATGTATAACTTTATTTTTCATATTTGGTCAACATAAAATTTGCCTCTCCACAGCATATATTTATTTTGTTCACCACAACAAATACTGAGGATTCTTTCAACAAAATGTTGCATATAAATTGTCAAGATTATAAACATGGAAGTTGCAATTCTGGAGATATGGTAAATGTAGCATTGCAAATAGAGAGTTTTTCTTGAATCTTCTTTTTAATAGTTTTGTACATAGATATACAACTAATTGGAATCCCAGTGCCTGAAAGAATAATGGTAAATAGTCTTCTTTAATAAATGAATTTAATCATAGTGTATGTGTACATAAATTAACTAAAATTACAAATTACCACCACTACCATCAAAGAATCAACAAATTGGAGACAGTTCCAGATGCAGGTTTACAACACAATGTAATGAAATTTTATAAATACACCTCCACATGACACAAACTAGGTCATTTTGGGAGTAACATAGGGTTCAATATTAGCAGTGGAAGGGAACCAGGAGAATCAGGATTTCAACAATTTGCTTGCGCATTGGGAGTCTTTAGCACCGGAAGGAAACCAGGAGAATCCAGAAAACCCAGGAAAAACCCAAAATAGCCAGTCTGAAAGTTACGTTAAATGGTTTATGAGATAATGCTTTGTAAATGAAATCTGGGCGGACAAACCTCGTACTATATTCGGCTCAGTATAAAAGGGTTTTACAAGAACAAGAAATTACCTTATTGCTGACAACGTTAAATCTGCAGCCTCTTTTCTGCTTTTCTGCTTTTTTCTCAGGACCGCACGCCTATAATGTTAACGATTGTTATTGTCAATGTTATATACTACATGAAATAAACTTAAATGGGTTTTAATTTCCAATATGGAGCTAATGAAAACAGGCAAACCCCATGCAATGAGGTTTGAGGGAAATTTTGCCTGGACATGGGGGGACTGTGGGGGGTGGGATGGCCTAGTGGTCTAGAGTGCCGCGCTTCGACCTCTAGCTGGCCGGTCACCTCTGGCTTGCGGCTGTGGTTCCAAGTCCTGGTGTGAGCGTATGTGGCATGGAGATAGGGGCACCTTCTCAACCACGTGGGTTTCCTCCAGGCACTCCGGTTTCCTCCCACTGCTAAAGACCCCTACACGCAAGCGAATTATTGAAATAAAATGAAACCATATGTTAATCCCAAAATGACCTAGTTTATGTTGAGTGGATGTTAAACCCCATTTCTCTCTCTCCCTTTCTCTCTCTCTTTTGCCTGGACATAGGTGCTATCAAACACAGGATGACCATGTCTAGCTATTGCACACACTTTACACATTGAGACTTTGGGGCTCCCAATATTATAGAAATAAAATGAGGTATAACGTCCTACTGTACTGCTCTGACTGCTATGAGGGATATTTTGCCTAGACAGTCATGTTAGGGCCTACACTTATATCCAATTCCAACTGGCAAAGGAACGTCAATGTGTACACTGGACCTCTGTTAATCTTTGCATCCCAACAACTAGGCAGTTGTCCTTGTCAGGCCCTATGTTCTGCACCACTCACTAACAAGGAGAAACCACGCCGGAAAATCGAGATGAATTTTCTTGGTCAACACTGGGAACTAATGATGGGTACTTTATCATTTTTAGTATTATAGGCTGAATTGCTGTCAAAGGATAAAACCACTTACATCAATTTCTACTTTGACATTAGATTTTTTAATAGACTATCAGAGCATCATCCTGAAGAAAAATGAAAATAGAACAAAATTAAATAAATGAATCTTTATAAAGATGCATTGTTACTTAGACTATTTAAGCTTTGCTTAACTTGACCCATCAGCCATGACCCCTGTCAATAATAATAGTGCCAAATAACAATTGATACCTTGGGTAACATTACAAATTAGGTGAAGGTGAAAATAAAAATAAAAATGGAATTTTAACGCCACTCTTCGGGTAATGGCATAGCATGCCATTGCATTTTACTAGTTTATGCCCTATCCAGAAAAAATGTCAACATTTGAACATTGGTTTTTGAACTACAAGAAATCGCAGTTTGACTGTTTTTCATCCCATCGGAAAGACTACACAGTTGTCCCTGTCAGACACTCCGTCGATCAGCACTCACAAGGGGAAGTAACGTCGGAAAATCTCGATGAACTTCTCAATTCTCGCCCACTGACCAATACCGCCCGGTACAATTATTGTATTACAATATGGAAAGACATATTTACGAACCAAACGACCGTATATCGATCGATATCAAAAGACACTTCCTACCTGGTACATTATTGAAATTCCTGGTGTTTCGAGTTATACATTGTGTCGTCACGTGTACTTTTGTCGCTTTCATTTATTTCTCAGCTTCCTAAATGCATTAAACAGCTTATGTCAATTGTCGGTAGGTAAATGGGTATCGCCATCAAATTCAAATTGATGATCAATATATCAATTCGCTGGTGAGGCGAGCTGCTAACGCGACCTTCACCGATCATGTCAAGGCGTGGTTATGCTTCTTAATTCCCTCCTACAAACGCGTTAGAATTACTGCTCATCTAGTTATTGGTAGCTCCTCCTCTTTTTTATATTTAGATAGATACGGTATAGCATCAACCTCCTTACACACGCTAAATGCATAGTCTCGAACGACAATACACTATTATCCAGACGGTGACATTATACAAACAATTCATTGACTAATCTTGGTCAGACGACCGTGCTATAAATTAATGCAACGTCTTTTGTAACAACAAAAGAAGATCTTGTCGGTTGTTTATACAACTGGTTTTATGAATGCCAGGGTCGTAGTGTGTCAGTGTGTAAGACTTGGCCCGCTAGCCTGGTGGTCCAGTGTTCGATCGGATATTAGCAAGCGGCAACGCATAGTCTTTCGTATGAGACCAAAATTGCCCCTACCCCTACCCTCAGCACAATGCAAGCCATGTGTCCGTTTCCGTTAGCTCAGTCGTGTTGTAGTATAAGCCGTCTGTTTAATATGACAGATAAACCCACTTACCATCGCCGCTACACTCACTTTGTTTTCATCTTGATCTTCTATGTATAACTTCCAATATAACTTAGCAGCTACAAAATCTTGGACTTTGCGTTCGTTTGACTTATTGTCTTAGAATATTTGGTGATAGCAGTCAAATATTGAGCTTTCTCCACGGTCTCGGCAACCAAATCACATATTCTTAAAAATATTTTGATTGCAAGCAGGATACAAAATGTACAAGCATAAATCTATACATGAACTAAAAGATGGATCTGACGAGTTAGGAATTACTTGTGTCCAGGGTATCTAGCAATTAATTAATCGGATAGAAATACAGATCTGCCTTTCGTTTCATTTTTTATCTACTTTCGATTTCCCCTATTGCATGAAGATCTGACCAGTGGTAGTGGGGGTCGCATCAAGGGTCATAAGAGCGGCTTTTGACACGTTGATGTTTCTAGTAAGCTGTCAAAAGTTCCGCGCATTCCGTGGCCAATCACTCAAATCAACAAAACCGCGGGTAAAAATAACAACTCTTCCAGATCCTAGTGTAGTAGAGACAAGTAAAACGAAACGAAATAGGATCTTTGTTTTAATCAGATCGGTAATGAATTAGCTGAATTGGTAAATTATGCCCAATGACGTCAAGAAAGAGCTACATATGTTATGATTCGAAATTCGTCTTTGATTATAGATGTGTCACAAACACGACATCTGCAG
Organism: Patella caerulea; assembly: GCA_036850965.1. Lineage (NCBI taxonomy): Eukaryota > Metazoa > Mollusca > Gastropoda > Patellidae > Patella > Patella caerulea. Next base: position 56,420,062 of record JAZGQO010000006.1, on the reverse strand, counting down.
GCGAGTCTTAAACGCATCCTGTTATCTTCCTAATTTGGAAAAACAAACGTACAGAGATAACAAGAGCGGATCTAGGAATTTTGAAAAGGGGGGCGCCGCAAAATGAGGGCACTTACTGGGATTGAGGGGGGGGCCCAAGACAATTATCCGTCATTTCCTTGCATCTGTAGACATTCCAAGAGCTATTTGGCTGATCTTTTCGTCTAAGTAAACGTTCGGAGAAGACATATTTGGGTCTGAAAAGGGGCGCTTTCAGCAGCAAAAAGGGCACTGTAGAAAATTAGGGTGGGGGGCGCCCCTCGCACCCCCAACTGGATCCGTCTCATATTCACATAACAGTATTATTGCTATGACATGAAGTTCCCAATTATACTATTGTAGCAGAACAGTACAGCATTCGTTTCATTTCATTTATGGGGTTTGTGGGTTCCATCCCAGTGTCGGCCGATAATGTTCATCTTGATTTCGGCGGTGGGTTTCCACTTGTCAGTGATGCAGGTCAGAGGGTCTGACAAGGACAGCTATCTAGTTGTTCGGATAGGACAAAAGTCAAGGTCCCGTGTGCGTAAAATATCTCTTGGCAGTTGGAATTCGATGTAAGTGTAGGCTGTAGCATCGCTGTCTGGACACAGTTTTTCTCGTAGCACATATCCGTCTTCGTTAGCCCAGTTGGAAAAGTCGGATGCTAAATACCATAAATTGTCTTCTGTTTTTTTATTTTGCTCAATCTCTAAATGCCCTGACAAGAAGTAGGGTCGCCTATCCAACCTCGTGCATTTTCTCCGGATCCTTCGCGCAAACGAATTATTGAAATAAAATTGAACCAAATGTTAGTCCCAAAATGACCTAGTTCGTCTTACTAGTATGTATATTATATTTTGTTCAAAAAGTCGTTTTGGGTTAATTTTGACCTCGAAGTTTGAAAATCGAAATGAAATATTGTTGTCGCGTTGATTAAAATCCTATAAGAAACAATGGATAACAACCAGAAATTCAATAGGGATACTATAGTATAACCCCCGGTTTGATTGAATGGAATAATGTTCTGACCAGAATTACCAATCTCTCTCTCTCTATCTCTCTCTGTCTGTCTCTCTCTCCATCAAGGATTATATTGCGTTCTGTAGAAAATATAAAGATAGTAAGAGAATATAATTAGTATATAAATAAAAGATATAGGATGTGTAAAAAAAGAAATGTCTTTTTGATCTTACGAAAGGTGCGGTTTATTGGGATAATTAACGCTATGTATTATTTACTGCTTAGAGTTAATTGAGCGTGTGTCAAGTACTTTACAGAAATATCGTTAATGTTTTAAGACGTTTTACGGAAATAAGTTATTGCGCCTTCTTTTTACGCAGACCGAGATGATTACACGAGACGACCCACGAACAACTCCAAGTACCGAATCAGCAATGCTGACAAATATCATCACTATATAAATGCTAACACTAACTTCAATAATTCGCTTGCACGTAGAGGTCTTTAGCAGTGGGAGGAAACCGGGGTGCCCGGAGGAAACCCACGAGGTTGAGAAGGCGCCCCTATCTCCATGCCACATACGCTCACACCAGGGCTCGAAACCACAGCCGCAAGCCAAATGAAATGGAGTTAAACGTCTTACTGTTCTGCACCGATGGCTGCGATATAAACAATCTAATTAAAATATAGATCTATATTTCGTTTCGTTTTTTTTATACTTTCGATGGCCTACACTCATGTAGATCTAACAAGTTATAGTGGGAGCTCACGTTCTATGACATCAGGTATCAAGCACGGGACATTTGACCCGATAACGTCAGTCATTCGATTAACCAATTAGCGACGGCCATGCTTTTTAAAATCTACTTTTGTTTTCTTTTGATTTCTATCCGCTGGTAATATCTACCCACAGTTCCACGCATGAAAAGGTCAAACGGTCGATTCGACAAACCATTTGATTGGCTGACCCCTCATTTCAGGCAGAACACGACTTAAATAACAAGTCTTCCAGATCCAAGAGTAGTAAAGACAAGTAAAAACGAAATTTTGAACTATAAAAAACGAAACGAAATTGGATCTGTTTTTTAATCAGATTGCGATATAAAAGTCTTGCGGCAGTCTATATTATTAGTATGTCGATAAGGATTAATCAATCAGCGTTGACGTTTCTACTGAATTACCCACCGTTCCGTGCATCGCACACCGTAACAGATGGTTCCATTGCCTAATCTCTCACAACGTCCAGAACGCAAGATATATAACAACTCTAGTGGAAGCGGACGTAAAATACAACTCACACACACTCTAGAGTAGTGAAGACAAGTAAAACAAAATTTTGAACTTTAAAAAACGAAACGAAATACGATCTGTGTTTAACCAGATTGTACATGAATCGGGGTATAGGCCTACTAATAACACCTAAAATTTTCAGTTCTAGCGTTCTTAACACGTGCAGATCGTAAAGCGTATGTTTACCTAATGTCGCGGATAATATTCGTTCTGTAGACGGTAATATAGTGATTTAAAAACCCCGTTTCTTCTCAATTACTTAGATAAATATTTTACGTGATTATAAGTGACATAAATTGTTCTTCTATACATCTCTCATAACGCTATTATCTGCTATTTATTATAATGTGATCCTGGGAAGTAGTAAATTGATAATCCCCTCTGTATATAAACCTCTTATTCATATCAATTGGTGATAAATCTACAGTTAAACTTGATACTGGATGAGCACGAATTAATGTCGTCTGTTGTCTATCGTCTGTTTCTGGTCAAGAACGTGGCGCGTGATTTACAGAACACGATTGTGACCGGGGTCACCATTTAATGATTAAATGTCACAGGAATTGTTGGACTGGTCAAATAATCATTGATGGAGTTCGTGGATAAGTCGTCAATCGAAATTAAGATATCTTGATATGTACATAATTCTACAGAATTCAGTACACACGGGGCATATTTGTATGTACTTAAAAAAATGGATTCACACAATATGTTAAACATACAAGTGCTAAATCTGTCTATTGATGGTCTTTTTTTTTCTAGGGGGGGGGGGACTAGTGGTCTAGAGTGCCACGCTTCGACCTCTAGCTGGACGGTCACCTCTGGCTTGCGACTGTGGTTTCGAGCCCTGGTGTGGGCGTATCTGGCATGGAGATAGGGGCGTCTTCTCAACCTCGTGGGTTTCCTCCGGGCACTCCGGTTTCCTCCCACTGCTAAAGACCCCTACGCGCAAGCGAATTATTGAAATAAAATTAAAACCATATGTTAGTCCCGAAATGACCTAGTTTGTGTTGAGTGGACGTTACACCTCATTTCTCTTCCCTTCCCATATCGCTGACTCATCAGATTTTGGAAAGTCGACCACGCGCACTCTTTGATGGGTTAAAAACGGATTAAAAGCGTTAATGAGGTAGGGACCAACCATTAATAATATAGTTCCCCCAGGGGCAGAGCCACGCCCACTTTTTGCCTTTAGCGTTAGGAAGGCACAATTTTGAATGGATTATCTTGGTATAGTTATTCCTTATACTCTAAGGACGGCAACTATTAATGTTGGTGCACGACCCCCAACGCTAAACAAACCAAACGCCTAGAATTCTTGACAAAGTACCATATCAATCAAAGCAGGAATGTGGACGTATATTGTAGCGTTAGCGTTATGTTTATCAACTTTCAACCCATGAAGTGTAAATAATTGGACGTAAAATTGTAATAAACAACAACAAGAGATTTCATATTCATTTGGGGGACACGGTTGTTAAGTGGATAATACGCTGGTTCGCTAGCCTGGAGGTCGGGTGGTCCATCCCTGCATTGGCCGAGAAATTTCATCTCGATTTTCCGGCGTGATTTCCCCTTGACAGTGATGCAGAAGGAGGACCTGACAAGGACAGTTGCCTAGTCGTTTGGATGGGACGAAAAACCAAGGTCCCTTGTACACATTGGAGTGCACTTAAAAGATCCCTTGGCAGTTAGAATTCGATGTAAGAGTAGGCCGTAGCGCCGCTGCCCGGTCAAATTTCCCTCATAGCACACTGTATGGCGTATGTCAATCTTCCATTAGCCCAGGTTAGGTGCAAAAGAGTAGGACGTTAAACCCCATTTCATTTCATATTCATTTCTTTCTACGATGGCTAATGCCCAGTTACAATCTACAGCAAAAGGTGGCAGTGCTGCTGGTTTTAAGTATAGACTGAATAAGAGAAAGAATAATGACTAAGTGACATAGAGTGCTGTGAAAAAAGCAAGGGATGTATAGCTACAGCATCTACCAAGATGATATAGACAACTTGCCGACTATATGGTTACGTAATGGTTAGATGGCCAATTTACACAGATACAATGGAACCACAATCAAACCACGCGAAGAACCAACAACTCTTTCGAGGGATGGCACGACGGGCGCCTAAAGAAATCAATTGGAAAAGCTCATCCAAATTTTTTTGAAGTGATGGCCTTTTTGCAAGAAGAGAAAAAGACGATCGAAATCCAGTTATTGCAGTATCCAGTAGCCATCCACAACCACCTAAAAACAAAACATACACCCATATCAACATATATTTAAACAAGGGAGAATGAATTTCTTAGAATTTTTGGACTTTGTTGCACTATGAGTGCAAAATTTTAAAATTATGTGTTGTTGTCATAAATTTTAAAAGAAATAAATTCTCCCAAAATTATCTGCTTAGTTAGTTTTATCCTTCAGCTTGGGTCTATTGTTCTTGGCCAAACTTTTTCCCCTAAAACTCGGATGGTCGGCGATGTGGGAATGAGCCCCTGAGAAATGTCATCTAAATTTTTAAGAAGACATTAATTAACTAAGTAAACATTAATTAACTTATCCTGACCATAATCAACTCTCTTTGGCATCGGATACTTGAGATTTTAACAAGATTATAACGGTTCGCAATTTAAAAATTATTGGAAAGCGAGCCTAAGTCTGGAATATACCAGGTGCCCTGCTGGTTATCACGATGCACACATCTTGTGAAGACTGCGATAAACGTCGTTCAGAATGAAGTGATTTGAATGAAATTTTCAATATTTTCATTTTACATTATGTATTTTTGAGCTTTTATATCACGAATGGCTAACATTATATAGAGAATCTCCTACGAGTGTTTTTTGTTATCAAAAAGTATCAACACAAGTTGATAAAGTGAAAACAACGAGGCTCTGCCGAGTTTGTTTTTTTTACTATACCAACGAGTGTTGATATTTTTGATAACAAAAAACACGAGTTGGAGATTTCATTTATCACCCAATCCTTTCTTACGTGCACAAATAAATTTTGGTATAGATTTCACTTTTACTGAATCTATTACATTTACAGCAGTTTAGCTATTGCAAAGTCCTATATAGTATTTCATTCAAGGTCAATTAAATTAAAACGGTTTCTTTTTAACCAAAAAAAAGTCACTTTTTATTTTTTAAAAAAAAGTGTTTTTTTTTTTTAAATAAAAGAAAGTAGTTCCCTTTTCATTGAACAATCATATTTATGTAGATTATGTAATTTATCATACAAGCGATATCTACTGTCAAATGTGTTATTGGCTGATAAATCTAATTCCTACATAATGTATCTTTAAATTTGGAAGAGATGTGTGCGAATGATTCAAGCTGACAACACAAACCTCATTGTTCCGTTTTTATTATTCCTTATTCAAACTAGTTTGCAAGTTTTATACGTTAAGAGTTGTCTATCGAAGCTGATTAACTCCGTTTGCCAACAGATACGATGACATTGACACAGAGAGAGTTAGAGAGAGAGAGAAGGGAGAGAGAGAGAGAGAGAGAGACGAGGTAGGGTTTTTAAACCACCACTCGACACAATAAACCAGGTCATTTCGGTCCAAACATAGTTCAGGTTTATTTCAATATTTCGCTTGGGCATTGCTAAAGACCCCTACGTACAATTGAATTATTGAAATAAAATTAAAACCATACGTTAGTCCCAAAATGACCTAGTTTGTGTCTAGTTGACGTTAAACCCTCTCTTGGGCGTGGGTAGTTCAGTTCTGAACGTCGGTCTCATTGGTGTCATGAGACCGACGTTCAGAACTAGGTCGTAGAGGGGTCTTTAGCAGTGTGGTTGCATGGATAGACGACCCTACTCCTTGCCAAGTGTAGGGAATAGAAACCACGCCTCTTGACTCAATATATTGTTCCAAACGCACGCATTAAACGACAAGATCACCTAACCTCCTTTCATTTTAGGAACACTCCTTCAAAATTTCCCAAATATATAATTTTACCCTCTTTTACTCATTGACGTCTGTTCTAATCCTGGATATAGCGAATGAAATGCAAATGAAATGGAGATTTAACCCTTAGAACCCGAAATGCCGCAAAACCGGCTTGACGTTGTATCGCATATACCCGAAATGTCGGTTTTGTGGCTTTGGGCGTGTTCAAGCGCCAATTACGTTGACGTCATAATTAATATGACGTCCTGTAAATCCAGGGAGGGACGTGCAACACCCCATGTAAAGTCAGTGTTCAAAGGGTTAACATTATTCTGATCTACTTCTACTGGCTTTGTCGAAGATTCAGTTAAGGGGAGACAATCAACATTTCAAAGAAAAATGAAATAGGTTTATTAACGTCCTACTCTTCTGCACTTAACCTGGGCTAATGGAAGACGGACATACGCCACACAGTGTGCTATGAGGGAAATTTGCCAAGGCAGCGGCACAACGCCATACTCTTATATCGAATTCCAACTGCCAAGGGATCTTTTACATGCACGCCAATGTGTACACGGGACTTCGGTTTTCATCCCATCCGAACGACTAGACAGCTGTCCTTGTCAGACTCTCCTTTCTGCATCACTGACAAGGGGTTAACTTTCTCAGCCAATGCATGGATCGAACACCCGACCTCCAGGCTAGCGAGCCAGTGCCTTACCCACTTAACGTCATCCCCTGCAACAGTTGTGGGTTTAACCCTGATAGTCTGGTTTTCTAGACCACTACTTCCCACCCCCACCTATGTGGTATCTGTCTATCATGTTAATATTCAGTATTCATATAATTGCACAATAAAACATTCTGGGCGACCTTCGGTTATATTTTTTTCACGACTGGTGGTCGGAACTAAAAACCGAACGCGGATGGTCCGGACAACGTCTGTTCAAAGATGGCTGCCCCCATTGACTTTACTTTTTGCATAGCACAAAGATAGAAATAATGCGTATATTTTAGACTCACATAGATTCAGGCATAACATACGCCACAAAAATAGATGCTGATAGCATTAGCAACCATTTAAAATTAATTCAAACTTTCCTAATACAATTTGCTAAACAAAAATAGATTCTTTGAATCTTTCTAAATATTTTAAACTTACGTTTCATCCACACCCACCATCTTTGAACTACTACGACCATGCCTCAATAGCATGGTTCAGTATTTCCGGACTATGGTCCCGACTAAATGAAATTCGAATTCATTTAGTTCGACCGTAGTCAAGAAATCACGATAAGCGAAGGTCGCCCTAGATGTATATTGATCATGTGACATGTATGACGTATAAAAAAGTCCATGTCCTTTAAAGATACATTATGGGAGATAAGATAAAGAGTTGGCAGTTCTCACTATAATAGTTAACAACTAGATAGTGTAAAAGTAATTTGCTGAAAATTTCAGTCAAATTGATCCACTATTAGCCAAGAACGAAGCGAGTGAAATATTCACAAACTTGGTCATCATTACTAAAATCATTAATATAAACAACATAGTCTTGATTATCCATTTGATCGATTTAATTATCAATGGCTGTTAAGCAGCATGTAGGAATTTAATCTGCCAACATTGAAGGCTAGCCATGACATCAACAGTTTATTATGGTCTGGGTATGTTAATTAATGTCTAATTGATTATTTAGATAACATTTCAGGCCTAAAGAAAGACCTGTAATAAGCAGATTTTGCTCTTGCATAATGCCATTTTAAGCAACATCCGCAAATTTTACAACGTAAAGATAGATAAGATGTTCATAGTTAAGGCGAGATCAAGCCTTCTGTTGAAGATGAAGAAAGTCCTATGGCGTGTTTTAACCATGATGTTATTCTCTGCACAAGTTTCGCTATGTTAGTGTGAACCGCAAGGGAAGACAACTCTGTTTGGGAGATTGCTATGCTGATGGTATATTATTGATCCAGAGTGATTATTTAAAATCTATCATATACAGCTGTACGTTTTGTGTCCATTCCATCCACACTACAGAGAGAGAAATGGTGTTTAACACCCCCTTCGACTAGGTCTTTTCGGGACTAACACATGGTTCAATTCAATGATCAGTTTTAGCAGTTGGAGGAGTAAGACCAGTAGAAAACCCACGAGATTGGACAGGCGACCCTACTCCTTGTCACGTACAACCATGGAAACGAAATTACGCTAGTTGAGTTAATGACAGACCTTATGATACAGAGCCCATGTGCGAACCATACAGCTGCCCTCTCAACACAACAGTTTCAACCCATCAACCATAATTATATATATATCCAATAATTTTATTTATACTTTGTTAATAAATACACTATAAATACATAACATAAAAAGATGGCCACCTATTTCTATAAATCTAAACATAAAATAAAATGACAAAAACATTTTGATTTTTATAAGAAATAGGCGGTATAGATGAAATTATGAAATCAGCGAAACAATGAAAATAATGACACACCTACATAACAACTGTAAATATCCAATACACATGGAGTGACAAAATTAAAACTGTATGTATGTGTTTAGTGAAAACATGAAAAGGTTTTAGCGCATGATATCAAATCTGTGGTTTCCAAAGAATATTGCCAAAAAAAACAAAAAAATTTTTTTTAAAGCTTTAAAGAGAGAGAAATGGGGTTTAATGTCCACTCGACACAAACTAGGTCATTTCGGGACTAAATTAAAGCTTTTAAAGGGACGGATATGTCTTAAAGACCATAAACACTCTGTTTATATAATACATAATAATTATCATAAACAATAATTGTAAAAAAAGGGAATAATTTTATGTGAACTTAATATAATGATGAAATAACAATGAAAATAAGTGATTTTACTAAATATGTAATAAAATTTGATCGAATTTCAATCGCATTGAAATCTGGATAGTTAAATATTTAATTCATAATATCTGTACAAATACTGAATGAAACTCAATGATTTTTGGTTTGAAAATGCCTTCGGGGATTCAACTTAGACAAATACACTGTAGTTTTCATATGATACAAGATCTCTTAAACATACATCATGCAACAGCTGATCAATGGAACACAAAATTAGTTAAAACATCAACATTTGCATTATCTCAGGGCCTGAAATTTTTAAAGGAACATTAACAAACCATGTCACCAAATTTTCAGCAACTTTAAGAGGTCTAGTTATTTTAACCAACAGTGTTCAGTAACTTTAACAGACAGGAAAGTTTTATTGTAACGCATATCACATCACATTTTCTCACAGACACAGTTTATACACAATGATCGCTCCCTCATCACGAGGGTCAAAGTTCATCTCCATGGTCACACATACATGTCTTTATATTGACTCCAAATGCTTTATGAAATAAGAACTGGCGTTTTTTTTTGAATTCCTATTGGAGTTTTCTGGGTGATAATTCATCTTCGATGACCATTACCAGTTGGACGGAGTTGTTCCATGCGATTCTGTAAATCATCAATTCTGACATCTTTCAGGTGAACCAAGTGTTCCAGTCGTTTTATCTTAGCTTGTAAAATCTAGAAAGTATAAAACAGTACAATAAAAATATGGAACAAACAAAATATGTTTCATCAACCATTATTACACCCAGTTTGGAGAGAAATGGGGTTTAATGTCCATTCGACACAAACTAGGTGATTTGGGGACTAACATGTGGTTCAACTTTATTTCAATAATTCGCTTGCACGTGGGGGTCTATAGAAGTGGAAGGAAACCAGAAGACCCAGAGAAAACCCACGCGGTTGAGAAGGCGCCCCTATCTCCATGCCACATACGCTCACAGCAGGGCTCGAAACTACAGCCACAAGCCAGAGGTGACCGGCCAGCTAGAGGTCAAAGCGCAGCACTCTAGGCCACTACGCCATCCCAACCCCCCAAATTAAAAGATAGGATATTCACAAACCTGAATAGTTTCCTCTTTCGCTAAATTCTCCTGTTCTTTTTCTTCCAGTAAAATCCTTGGAATCATTTCATTGGAATTAAATGGCATTCGTTGCTGTGAACTGTCAACAAAAATAAATTACAAATATACAAGGCCATTTCAATTGATATTTTGACATGCTTTATGAGTAAATTTCTAGAAAATCCATTTTCCGATATCATAACATGAGGTTAATCTTAACAGTAATATATAGATAGAACTCAATGACCATTGAACATCGCTCAGGTTATTCAATGGTTCAAGAGAGTGTATCCATGCTTAAGTATTCCACGAGCGATAGTTATTCTATAACTACATGCTAATCTCATAATACACTGTACTATTCAGATTATCAACAAAAAATCATCACCAATAGCGTTAAAATTCATCATAGGTACTGCCCTTTTTTCTTTCTTTTTCACAAAAGTTGGGGTAACCTAGTGGTGATGTCATTACAGTTTTATGTAATTCTGAAAGTGACGTCATTCTGGACAAAAGTAATACGTTTTCAAGCCATTGAATACAACCATAGGCTATTCAATAGCTGTATTCAATAGCTGTATTCAATAGCTGTATGCAATGATATTTGCTTGTATTTGCATGCAGTAATAGAATAAATTGACATATCTAGGAGTGAATGTCTAAAAGATCTAATTTCAAATCTTGACATATCTTGTAGTGAATTTCTAACAGAAATAAAATGGAGTTTAACGTCCTACTGTTATGATCCGAACTGGGCTAATGAATACAGGCATACGCCATACAGTGTGTTATGAGGGAATTTTGCCTGGACAGCAGCACCAAGGCTTACTTTCATTTTGAATTCCAGCTGCCAAGGGATCTTTTACGTGCATGTCAATGTATACACAGCATTTTGGTTTTTCATCCCATCCGAATGACCAGACAGCTGTCCTTGTCAGTCCCTTTCTATTGAAGGGAATTTCTAATGGATCTAATTCAGATCTTGACATATCTAGGAGTGAATTTCTAACATTAACGTATATAAGCTCTGGCTTGTTTTCAGACCCCATAATCATAATATATTGTGACTTTATAATATTTGAATATTTATTTAATAAAAGCACAAGAAAAAAAAAATTTATATAAAATCTAATTTTAGATATATTGCTATTGTGATCTACTGTCATATACTCACCCTTTATATTGCACGTTGTTAACTGTACTTGATCCTTTTACTGGTTGACCATGATTAGTGGTAGATAGTCCCTGTCGTAAGGGTGTTAAATTACCAGTACCTTCAATGAACATTTATAGAACTAATCTTAAACAACCTTGGTGGAAACATATTTTATTTTTTTTTTTTTTTTTTTTTTTTGCAAAACAGGGATGGTGAACCTTTGAAACATATTTGGGAAAATAAACACACAAAAAAAAAATTCTTATTTTCAGGCAATGCTTTGTAAAAAAAAAAAAAAACTAAAAAAAATGATGCAGGAGGATGATTTTGGCTTTTTTTCTTTTCATTTTCTCAGAATCTAACTTGCTATTTTATATCTAAGAAACACACAAAACTGTTATAAATTCAATATTTATTCAACTCTTAATAAGAAGATAAAAATTTGTAACGTCTGTGACTTCATCTATTTACATTATCTAGATGGAAAATGTTTTTAAATCCACCGTTTTTATATCGTTGTTTGTAGATGTCACAAGATGTGTGCATAGTGGTAACCAGGACACTGGTATATTTGAGATTTAGTCTCATTTTTCTATTTTTACATCAAACTTTTAAATGGCGAACAGGACAATTTTGGACTTCTGCAAAATAACATCGCCATCGGCGGACCTGTTCAGAATATACAGGTGAAATTCTATTACTGTCGCAAAGCCTGCCTCATCCATGACACCTGTCTTAAATAAACCAATGAATTCTATTTACCTGCTATATTTTGATCTGCTTCTGGTTTATCGTTCATTATAGGCGGAGCCATGTGTTCATGTTTTGGTTGTTGTAAAGCCCATAATGCTTTAGATATCTTGACTCGTAACATAAGTAAAACTTTTTCAATGACTCCTGCCTTACACAACGAAACACTACGAATAACATCTTCTGATAACTGGAAATTCAATTTACTAAAAACTTTTCTGAAGCAAACAATTTAAAATATTTAAAAATAGAGAGAGAGAGAGAGAGAGAGAGAGAGATGGGGTTAAACGTCCACTCGACACAAACTATGGTTTAATTCTATTTCAATAATTCGCTTGCACATAGGGGTCTTTAGCAGTGGGAGGAAACCGGAGTGCCCGGAGGAAACCCACAAGGTTCAGAAGGCGCCCCCATCTCCATGCCACATACGCCCAGAATAGAGATTGAAACCACAGCCGCAAGCCACAGCCGCAAGCCACAGCCACAAGGCAATCTCAACCCCCCATTCAAAAATAGAGATGTGATGGAATTTGTACTTCATGATACCAGGTATCTTTGTAAAAAGGCTAGGTGACTTTTTTTAGTTTTAGAGACTAAACTTTTACAATATTGTAGTCAGCAAGGACTTAAACATCTGTAAAATAAAGAGAGATAGAGAAATGGGGTTTAATGTCCACTCAACACAAAATGGGTCATTTTAGGTTTAACATACATATATGGTTAAATTTTATCTTACTAATTCTCTTGTAAATAGGGGTCTTTGTGGGAGGAAAGCAGAGGACCCTGAGAAAACGCATGCAATTGGACAGACAAGCCTTGTCTGTCATAGTACAAGCCATGAGTTGAAACAACACTGCTGGACTCAATTCAATAGCAGAGATCTTGTGATCTGATCGACATGCCACTCTTTTAACCATTTTGTGGTCCATCCACCATCCCCACTGAATAATCAAATAAGGATAGTCTTCAGAGATTTTAAGATGCCATACCTATTAAGAAGAGACCAATTCTGTATTTTCTGTTGTGTAGAATTAGCAGGAGCATAATTATGAAGTTCAACAAATTTTGGTATGGAATGTTTCACAACTTCAGCTACAAGAACTAAATAAACAATATAAAAGACATGTGAATATACAAATTAGAAATTGTGTTCGACGTAAAATGCAAATAACAAAATTTTCACTTTTCAGTATTAAATGTTGTCTGGATTAGGTGACATGTGGCTGAGTCTTGGTTGAAAAAAAATCTGTGGTCATTCTCATTTTCATTTGGCTGATGAACCTATTATCATTACCTTTGTCAGTCATCTGAGGATTCTATCCTCATTCTTCCAGTAAACCTCTGGCATTCTTTCTGTCTTTGTCATATTCCTTAACATAAACCTGTCTTTTTATTACTCAAATGTGGATTGAAAATAATCAGTTGTCCCTGTGCATAAAGCGGGCAATAACCCCTCAAACAATCCCATTCAAAAGTTCATTCCACAAACACAGTCAGGACCCATTCCATATAGGCTAGTGTTGTTTTTCATTGAATTACACAATACCATATTTCTTACAGACATTAAGATAGAAACATAAAGCTTCTGGTCAGTGAAATTGTGATAGTGCCTAATAAAATTAAGGACAAGTTTATTATTTGAAAGAAACTTCTTTTGTCATTCGTGTTACATTTCGACATCATCAATTAACATCATTGTCATTTGTCAATTAAATCAGGAAATTCCTTTTTAATACAGCCGATTTCTGCCGATACAAAAATTGACACTCCAGTTTACTGTAAATTTACACAGAAATTAACTGCAGCAAGGGCATAAATCAAAACCAATCTAGGCCTACCTCCGTCAGAAAAATCTCTTGCAACATTTCTCTTCGGCCTGGTCAATGGAATTCCATCGATCCAGCTGTACAATTCCTCGAGTTCGTTGTCTTGAAATTCATCCATATCTTCTACATTTTTAGGGGGAGAACCCCCGCCCTGTCCCCTTATGGAATCCATAACTAGGCGTTGTGTATGCAATACAGTTGAGAATTAAAATCTTTACAGAGAATTAAATACGGATGGATTTATCTATTATGAATTAACAACATTCCGAAGTTTGTTTACATGGTTTCCGTCGAAACGAAAGTCCCACAATTCCCTGAACAGGACTTTGTCTTCCTGTATTAAAAAAAAACCCAAAAATAAAAAACGAAATAACAGGTCAGTATTACACGGTAAAATCAAATGACAGGATCAATAAGTCAAACCCTACTTAAAGATTTTTATCATCCCACAGTATCTCAATGAGCAACTTTTATCATTTTCTATTAAAAACAACGAAACACAACGCAAGCTCACGGAAATACAGAAAGCGGAGCAAGGGAGGCAACTCCAATTAATGACCACCGATTTTTGCAGGATACAAACCACTGAGGTTTGTCGTCGTCTGACGCATACTAAATTATTATTAAGCAATGTTTTACCGCAAGTCCAAGGTTTTGATGAAAATGAAAATGAAAAAAATTATCTTTACAATAATGCAAAATACTCTTCAATGATAAACATTGTCAAAGTTTTCACAGATAACGATACGAACAAAGAAAATCACATGAAAATTTAAATCAATTCTACTCCTTTCATTTTTAACTCTGTTTGCAAACCCTCATCTTAATAGGAACATGGTACCACTGTGACTCAGCGAACTAGACATAGGCTTTCTATACAGAAGGTATTGGGTTTGCTGGCTGAGAAAGTTCTCTTGGAATTTGCAGTGTGTTTTTTTTTCTCAATTGTCAGTGTGACTGCCAAGTGTCTAGACAAAAAACTGATTGGAAATCTAAAAAGTTGGAATGTCACACAATTTGAATAACAGCCAGTTATTGTTTTCCATTTAAAGGTTTAACGTCCACTTGACACAAACTAACATATGGGTCTTTAGCTGTGGGGGGAAAGGGGAGGAACTGCAGAAAACCCACAGGTTTGTATAGGTGACCCACCTCCTTGTCATGTACAAGCAGGGAATTAAAACCACACCATTTGACGCAATGATAGACCTTGAGATCCAAAGCACACACGTTAACCATTCCGCCAATAAATCCCCCTTTTCAGCTAGGATTGTCTTCACAAAAATAATAGAAGCTATTTAAATACACCTTCATTTAATAATACACTACAAAATTAACAAATATTGATTTTATTTTCAAAATAAAATGTTTATCACAAAAAAGTGTTTAAAATGATATTATAATAAAAATAATTATCTAAATTTTTTCTTTCTATAATTGATATTAAAATAAAAATAAATAATCCAGATTTTTGTTTTTATAATTGATATTACAATAAGAATAAATAGTCTGTTTTATCATAATTGAGCAAAGTTTATCAATAACTACCCCGTAATTATAAAAGTCAACATTTCATAATTTATAAAATAAATCAAATTATATCCATGATTCCATTAACTAAAGTTTACAAAAAAATTTATTCAATTAAAAGTCGCTGATCGTGTTTGTAGTTTCCGGAAAATACAAAATTTTTCACAGCTTAATTGACATTAAAATATACTCAGATTGACCAAGTAACATTTAATAAAACGTACATTATGCAAGAGCTAGATCTACCCATCGCAGGACCCTCTTAGGCCTGAAATTTTTGTTTAAATTATTAGACATTTAATTTCAATATACTTCCCCACTGAAGTCCAGAGAAAGGTTTGATCAGATTTCAAATTTGAAATAAATAAAATATATACTCTATTATTGAACTATTATTGAATGGTAGGTGTGATTATGACAAAAATGTTAATAAAATACATATTATATAATAAATTTATTAATCATAATGTGCCCTTTTGAATGTCAGAATATAATTTTCTTGTGAAGGCAAGTGAATGGCGCCACCATAATTATCATGTTTGAAATAAATAAAATAAAAATTAAGCTTGTACCAATTTTTTTATCACACGGAAGGGACTGATTACGAAAAAACGTTAATAACATAAAATTGATAAATATATTTTAAGAAATAACTGCTACTCTTCTCAGCAATTTGACAGATGTAATGCAATTACTATCTTTTGATAGATGACAGCTCAAAAGTAATTATTTATCTACCTAATAACTCAAAATATCTGTTCACTACTTTATAGCATGTACTTTATATCTAACAGCCTAACTTAATACTGTGTTAAATTCAAATGACTGACTAGTAACCTAACAATTGTTTACTATTTTAATTACAATATATTTGCCTTATAATTCTATTTTCTCATAAATTTTTGTACAATCAGGGGCAATAATCCAGTGATTTATGTTCTGAAATACACGAATATCAAAAGTTTCATTAAAATCCAACAGGGAGCTGGGCGACAAAAATATACATCCATATGAAAATGTAGGCTTATAAAACGGGGTGTATTCATGAATACTGTTTTTGATGAACTTTAATCAGGGTACTTACATAAGACATTATTGAATCGTGCAGAATGATGCCTTTTACTTTTACACATTTTAATAGCCATTTACACTAAATAGGAAATAGTTTTTTACCTACAAATTCTTTGAACAGCTTTATTTTTCTAATACATAAAAAAAAAGTGTTTTAGAATTCAATTTGTCCGAAGAAAAAGTGAATATTTTTGGCTCATTAAGTCCCATCAATGTCATCCTTATCAGCGATTGTAGTAGCCTAGAGTATTCACTGCTAATCAGTGTGTGTTTAGGCCAGTAATAATTAACATACCGGTAAGGGAATATCATCTTTTTATATTCTATTATTTGATACATTTAATTAATCTTCTAAAATAGTGTTTTAATTGCATATTTATCAATAATATAAGATCAAATAAAATCAACAACAAATCTATTCTGTAACATATTTAACGATATCTCAATATATCTTCTACTTCTAGGGCTGGGTGATATACCGTTTTTTTGGTATACCATACCGTGATAAAATCATTGAAGATTTTATCCTATCGGATTTATTTAAAAATATTGAAAAACCAGTATATCGTGATAACCAAAATTATCGCATATGATAATTATCATGTCCCAATATTGATAATAATCTGACATCTAGTGATGATTTTCGACCAAAGTATTCAAAGTTTGACTTCTTAAGACACAAGATAGTATTATCACGATAAAATCGTTTATCATGATACCTGATAAATTATTTTCACAATATTTTGTTTTTATTACCGCTCAACCCAAATTATATTCCATAATTTATTCCATAACATATCTCAATATATCTTCCATAATCTATTCTATAACATATCAAGAAATTAATATATTTTCAATAAAACAACAAATTAATCTGTCTCTGCCTGGGAGATGAAGAACAGTAGGGCATTCATTAAACCGATTTCATTTTCCTTAAATCATTTTAAAAGATATGATTGTATCTTCCATGAATAACCATTTCTATTAAATATAGGCTATCAATATATAAAATGTCATGGAGAAAGAGAGAGAGAGAGAAAGAGAGAGAGATGTGATTTAATATCCACTCAATACAAATTAAATGTAGGTCATTTCGGGACTAACAGATGGTTTAATTTTATTTCAATAATTTGCTTGTGTATAGGGGTCTTTAGCAGTGGGAGGACCTGAAGAGGATGAATAGACGACCCTACTCCTTGTCACGTACAACTGGCCAGTTGACTCTATAACAGGCTTTAGGATACAGAGCACACTTGCTAGCCATTCAGCCATCCTCCCCCCAAATGAACCAACATCTTAACCTGAGTGAGCACAATAATAATTTTAAATCAGTTTACGGCCAAACCTCACTTCGATTCAAATTAGCGGCACCAGCATGTTTAACCATAATTTGGGGGAAGTTAAACTGGGAGTTCACACAGGGCTCAAATGAGTGGCTTTTGACCCTATGACATCAGATATTGATTTATCAATCATCATTATCAATTGATGTTCCTAGTGGTTTAACCACAGTTCTGTGCATCAAAAGGCCAAGAAGTTGCTGTAACAGACCATTTAATTGGCTAATTCCTCACTTCAACCAGAATGCTGGTAATATAACAACTCTTCCAGATCCTTGTATCAGTTTTGAACAATAAAAAACGTAACGAAATGGGATCTGTATTTTAATCAGGTAACGTAAAACATCCGCCAAGAGATTATTTTTTATTTTTATGGGTTCTTG
Source organism: Patella caerulea (assembly GCA_036850965.1). Taxonomy (NCBI): domain Eukaryota; kingdom Metazoa; phylum Mollusca; class Gastropoda; family Patellidae; genus Patella; species Patella caerulea. Next base: position 56,401,887 of record JAZGQO010000006.1, on the reverse strand, counting down.
TCAGCTTTCCAATTCCACTTTTTATTTGGATATTAATCATGGTTTAAAGCATTAATGGAGTTGGGAGCCTCCGAATGATAAGTTAATATTAATACAATCCAGTGAGACAACTCATCAGAATTTATAGTCTTTAAGTTTTCAGTAGAATCATTAGTTTTACTATTCAGATCTGTCTAGAAAGCTCTGGACAATATTTTATTTATAAGATTTCCTATCTGGGTGTCCTTTGAGATTCAAATATTTTGTCATGTTTTGTTGAAAAATAGTATTTTGAAAATGACATATTTACTGTTTAAATTTAAGATCAGCCAAAAAAAAAGCGTACAACATATTACAAACAGCATTATTCATCATTATTTATAATGCAGATTAAAAATATACTTATTTGAGAAGTATTTTCAAGATTGATTGTGTGTTTTTGTAGCACAATGAGCACGACTATATGTGGAAGCAGAATTATATAAATGGACTTATTATTATTATTAATTAATGGAACAAGTCGAATATGCTGCTCTTAATGAGGTTTTCATCAACAAACTCAAGACAATAGTTATTTTTTCCTGAAAAAGAAATATTTTCCTCCTTTATATCTACAGCTATGATTTTTGGCCCCGATACACAACCCTGTAATCTCAGCTGATGACTGACCCCATCCAAACTTTCGCTGAACGGTTAATTACACCTTGTTATAAAATATGAAATAAAGTGAAATGTGGTTCTTGTCCTACTGTTCTGTTCCATCCAGGCTAATGAAGACAGGCCAAATATTAACTACGGCCTTATTTACAAATAAATCATAAAATAACCAATTTTTGTAACCATGGTGATTGTATAAAATATAAAAACTTCTAAATCTGCCTTTACAAATATAATAAATTATATTACAGCAGTATTCTATCTATACACTACCCTGATCATTTGTGTCACTAAATATAATATGTAAAAAAAAGTGATATTAAAAAAAGGTGTTACTCTCAGAGCAGATCACAGACCTTATTCACAAAATCTTATATCACTGGGGATTGAATGTGATAAAGATTTTAAGACGGCATTAGCACTTTTTGTGAAGAAAAAAATAATTTTTGAACTGCAGAAATTTATATAGACAGATAGAAGCAGAGCCAGGCCTCCTGAGAAAATTAAAACTATATCATATGAAATTTATTTTTTTGTGGAAAGTGATAACGCCTCTTATATTGACAATAGATTTTAAAGTTTCAGGAATAAGTCTGAACTACATCCAAAATTTATATCCTTATATATCCACTTTTGATTCTGTAGCAAGAATAAACCAAGGAGTTATCTTTCCTTGCTACCTCACTCGGGCCCTGCTTAATCTATCTTCTAGATCTTGTATTCGAACATCTTTTAATTGTAGTAGATGTTCCAAGCGTTTGATTTTGGCATTCAGAATCTGGAATAAAAACATGTCTCAATTAGAACCTGCAATAAAACAACAAGCATGGGAGCTGGATGGCAGGTGGAAGGGGAAAGAGAAAAGGAATTTAACATCCACTCAACCCAAACTAGGTTATTTTGTGACTAACACATGGTTCAATCTCAATGTATTTCAATAATTGCTTGCACATAAGGGTCTTTTAGCTATGCAAGGAAACCGAAGGATCCAGAGAAAACCAACAAGGTCAATCGGACGATCTTACCCCTTATCATGTATCATGATGGTATGACCGAGGAATTGAAACCATCCCAGTTGACTGAGATGTTGGTGAGAAATCATTTAGCCTGATGGTCTTCCCTCCTTTGAGAAACAAAAACATCAAAATAAAAACCCTCCTCAAGAACTGGTTAAGAACCAGGCCAAGTTCATTCAACATTCAGACACTAAAAGTTAAGAATTTACTCAACTTTCAATCACTGTTAATGATAGATGTCCTTGATCCAGAAACACAAAACTTTGCATATAGTTTCTTATTGATGTATTAGGTACATTAAAACACCCAAAGTTTCATAAAGGGCTATATTTTAGTAACAATAAGGCAAACAATTTTAGGTAAATTATTAACTTGAGTCTCAAAATGCTTTGTGAAAACGGGGGCAGAATATTTAATTTGTAAGGTCTAATTAAGTGTTATGTTTTTACTTAAAATACAGATGTGACGCCATTCTTTGATGTTGGTTTATCATATTCCAATGTGCAAAGTGTACATTATTTATAATTGTTAAAATTTTGGACCTGTGTAATGTATTTCATTGCAAAGCATGTGTGAGTGTCTGTATTTTAATTTGTTAAATGGTCTTGAGCTTAAGACATTGAGTAATATAATGAAACGACACCTTATGACTCGTGTCACTCTTGTTGTTTCATTATATATCACTTAATTTCTCACTTCGACTATTAAAAAAATCATATTGTCCCTAATAGAAAGAACGTATGATTAATAACCATGAAACAATTGTTCTACCTGGATTGTCTCCTCTTTAGCAACACATTCATCTTCCTGTTCATCCCATAATGAGCGGGAGACGTTATCAGATACAGGAGCTTGCATTGGACGATTACCATAAGATCTGTTCAACAACGTGAAATAAAACAGACACTTAAAAAATCATATAATGAAATAATTTTAAGCCTACACACAGGAATAATAACAGATATTTATTGAAAACAGATGTATCATGAAATAGAAAAACTATAATAATACATAGTAAAAAATTGATCAATTTATCTTCCTTTGTGTCTACATATACCAAGATTGTACCTTTTAACAAGTATATCAGATTATATTGTTCATGTTTTGTTTTTTTTTAAACATGCATTATGCAAGAGCTAAATCTGCTTATTGCAGGTCTTTCTTTAGGCCTGAAATGTTATCTAAACTATTAATTAGACATTTAATAACAAAACAAGACAATAATCGATGCTTGTTGGCATCGAATACTCAAAATTTTAACTAGATTAGAATGGTTCGATATTTAAAACTTTAACAAAAAATTGGGAAAGCCAGGCTAAGTCTTGAACATACCAGTGACCTGGTTACCACTATACACACATCTTGTCAAAACTACAAACAGTGATAACTTGTCTCAGAATGAAGTAATTTGAATGAAATTTTCATTTTTACGTTATCTAAATTTTACATAATGTAGCTTTAAATAATATTTATTTATCAGTCGTTGTTTTTTGTATTTCAGAGGAGAGCCAAAAAAAGCTTCCCTCAATCCACAAATTGAAAAAAAATGGCTCTCCTAAAAGGTTCTCCCAGTTTCGATAAGAGGAATGCTTTAGAAATTAAGGAGAGTGATTTGATATTAAGGAGAGTGATTGGAAGATAAAATGTTAATAACCCCCCAATGACTTTGTAAAGGAGAGTGATTTTCAATTTTAAGGGGAGGGCAAAAAATAATCCCCTTGGTCGACATACAGGTGAGCTGTAGGCACTCGAGAGCGATCACTCGCCTTAAAAAAACAATGACTGATTTATTCACAGAAACTAGATTGGAGACCAGGCAGAAGCCCATAGAGATCGCATATCCATTATCATGAACAATAATGCACTTTCCGAAAAGCTAACCAGATTAAGGCTTGAACTGGGGTATCTACGCACAAATTTTCTAACCCATATGATGGTTTCAACTCAATCTATTATTAATATTGTTGCAAGACTTTCGGGTAAAACACAGTATTTGTCAATCTTTCAACTTTTTGATGTTCTATACAGTTTGGAAACAACTTACAGAATTCAACATTTGTAATAATGACCTCTCCTAATGACCACCACATTTCAAGTCAATATATATCTTCGTTGTTGAGTTACAGCAATCATGGACCTTATACTTTATAGTACATTATTATTAGGTCCATGCAGCAATAAACATTTCTCAAAAATAGCTTTTTTTATTTATGCAGTGTCTCTCTTCATTCAATAAATTGTCTTTTGAAACTCAATACATTTTCTGTGACTTTTTAGGAAAAGGTATAAATGTGAGGTTTATAGAACATTTCCTATAATAAATTTTGGTAATTGAATTATACAAATAGACAGTGTATTAAAGTAGCCAAGTCTCTAACTGAATATCATCGAAAGTCTTCTACGTTGAAAACACAAATTATTTGTCAATTTAAATCAACATTGATGGTTGTGGATAGTTTTTCTTTGTGATAATGGTTCTAAATTTTCAAATGTACAAGTCACCATGACACCACCCAGATCAATATATACCATTCTAACATCTAGAACTAAAGTTAAGCTATTGGGAAATTATGACATTACTACTTGCGTGTTTGCGTCCGTCAAATTCAATCCCTGTTACTACTAGTACTATCCTATTAATAGTATTAAGTTAATACTTTAATATTCTAACCATATATACTAGGCCCGAAATTAAAAAAGGTTTTAATTTTCAACAATCTGTATCAGTATTCTAGCCTATTTAATTAATACTAGAACTTAATTCCAGTAACTGTTTTAATATTCTAGCAATCTGTTGAAGTAGGCCTACATGTACTACTATTGCTAGTCTATTTGAGAAATGATTTTATTGTTGAGCAACTCTTACTAATAGCCTAGTTCAGAAATGATTTATTTTTCTAGCAGTCTGTTTTTTATTACTATTAGTACTAACCTACTCTGTTAATACTCTTAATATTTGAGCAATGTTTATAAGTGCTACTTTATAAACTGTTTTAATTTTCTAGTAATCTAATATTTCAGTAAAGATACTTTAATTTTCTAGCAATCTGTAACTAAGTATTGTACTACTACTAGAACCAAGGACCTTATAATACAAGGTCCATACTAGAACTAAATTTTCTATTTAATTAATGTTTTAATTTTCAAGCAAATTGGTTTCAAAATTAAACTCACTGATGTGTTAAAACCACCTTACTGTAAACCAGTAAAAAAAAATAATAATCTGACATTCATAAAAATGTAAACAAGAGATTTCGGGACTAACACATGGTTCAATGTTACTTCAATAATTCACTTGTGCATAGGGGTCTTTAGTCCATCCTCCCCTAATCTAAACAAACAGCTATAGGGGGCATGTCAGACCCCTAATATGGCAACTACCAGCAAAGTCATATACATCCTTGCTCTAAAATCATTGCCAACAACTTCTGCAGGACAAGATTCTAAAACAGAGAATTCACCATTATACGTTAAATTTGTTCAGAATTACCATCTAGATACCCTGAACATATTTCTTAGCAAAATGTCTGGACAAATATCTCCTTTTTGGTACATGAACATTGAGAAAGAAGTACTTTTTATATTAGAGAGAAGGCACAAGGAGAAAAAGTATTTTTGAACAGGAACAGGTTACGATAATACTTACACCCGTGGTGTATTACGTCTAGGTTGATTACGTGGAGAAATATAAGAACTTCTCGCAGCATCACCACCTCTATTCGGTTTCACAGGTGAGGCTGAAATATGAAAATATGAAGTATGTATCATAGTTTTGTCAATCATGGTTCCAATAGCTATATGCACCTATTTTTCATTATGTAGGAATTTGACAATTTTGTTGACATGATATTTGTGTGGGGTCTAAAACTTTCTGCTTAAATAACAATAAGAGTTATGTTCCTTTATTTTCATTAAAAATTTCCTACAAGAAAAAATTTGAAATTCCAATACTGGTTAGTTCAAATATCATGGTTCCTCCAATATCATGGTTCCAGTATGTTGTAGGCATGGGTTCCATTTCGGCCGTATATGCCGGTCGGGACCTACAGCTTTGGAAAATGACCGAATCTGGATCAGACCCGTAGGTCATTTTGCACGCCGAAAAAATAGCATATTTTGTGCTAAATCATAAAATCCAGGAGACGACGAAACTCCGTGCGTGGCGTGATGTAGCTCTTGTAGCTCTTCATACTTCAGAATGAATGAATAAATGAAATGGGTTTAACATCCTACTGTTCAGCATCAACTGGGCTACTGAAGAAAGATGTATGTCAGACAAATGTGCTATTCAATCTAATTGAAATTCAGATCTATATTTCGTTTTGGTTTTATAATTTTATAATCTTTCCATCACTGATAATTAATGCCTACCCACAATGCCGCGCAAAAAAAGGTCAAACATTTCAAGCAGAATACGAGTTAAATAACAAGTCTTTCAGATCCTAATGTAGTAAAGACAAGTAAAGCGAAATTTAGAACTATAAAAACAAAACAAAATAGGATCTGTATTTTATGAGAGAAATTATGAAACACTGTATATATATTGGACCCTCTGTCCTGCAGCACTGACAACAGGAAATAACACTGTATACTAGCATAAATATTTTGTACAGAACAAAAAATCTGTAACTTTCTGTGGCTAATAGAAATTAAACTTACCGACTTTAGTTGTTTTCATATCCAAAGATCTTGCTTTAAGATATGGATAGGTCTTTCTTAGATTTCTTTTTCTGTCTAATTCTTTATCTATCTGTGTACGCAATAACATCAGCACCTTCTCTACAACTTTCGCTCGACAGTTAGCCAAAGCTCTCATCACATCTTCAGACAAATCCATGTCTAATTTCCGCAGCACTCTTCTGCAAATTCAATTTGAAACTTGAACTTCAAAGGAATAAAATGAGATTTAACGTCCTACTGTTCTGCTCCAAACTGGACTAAGGAAGACAGCAGACGCCATACAGTGTGCTATGAGAGGCACTATGGCTTACTCTTATATCGAATTCAAGAGATTTTTTACGTGCACCCCAATGTGTACACAATCCCATCTGAACAACTAGACAGCTGTCTTTCTAAGGCCCAACGCCGGAAAATCTGGATGAACTTTCTCAGTCAATGCAGGGATTGAACACTCGACCTACAGGGTAGCGAGCCAGTGTCTCACCTACCTAGCCACTTTTAAACTAACGAATAGATGTTTTATTAGTAGTAAATTTAGATATGGTTCTGCCACTGAATTCTTCCGTCTTACTCCAGTAGTGAATCAGACTAAGCAATTCTTTTGAGCAACTTGTTTAGTCAAATGACTACAAAAATGTTACTGGCCTTATCTCCTTTATTAATTCCTCCCTTAATTTCCACATAAACTGACTGTAAATAGCTTAACATATACTATTCAAAAAAAGTAGGGGATATTTGATTTTGAGGGCATAATACTAAAATATGCAAATGACTACGAAAAAAGTCACTATAGAACCTAATAGAAGAAACATTTCCAGTTACATGTGACGCCCAAACGCACCAATAGCTACCGCATGGAATGCAGGTAATGCTTGGGATCATCATGGGAGTCCAACCTAAGATTTGCACGACTCTGACTTTGAATGTTACAGTCCTTGTGGCATTGAATTCCAGGGTGGAAACATCAGTTTAATTGTTTTAGTGACCAGAAAACAAATTTTGATATGCGTCGGCTTACCCAAAATGAAAGGTTACGTGCCCTTGGCATGCTACAGATCGGCACAACACAGGCGGATGTGGCGCGGACGATGAATGTTTCTCAGTCTGTCATAAGCAGGCTATGGTCCAGATACCGTGATACACAGTCTGCATAGGGGTCAACTTCGCGCCCGACGTCCTCGCGTGATCCCTTGTTTGAGAGATCATCACATTCAGGCAAGACGTCGTTGGTGTAGGGATCGTCAACACTGGGATAATCGACGCTGGAGCAATGTGATGTTTTCAGATGAGTCAAGGTTCACTGTTGATTTTTTGGACAGATGTAGGAGGGTGTGGCGCCGTTGAAAGGAGCGCTTCCAAGACGTTAACGTCATCAGACATGATCGATTTGGGGGTGGTTCTGTTATGGTGTGGGGAGGTATCACTGTTGCTGGAAGAACGGCTATACATGTTGTTGCAGGGCGTGTTACAGGCCAGTGCTACCGGGACAACATCTTGGCAGTCCATGTTGTGAAGTTTGCACGACGTCAAGGCCGCCGTTTCATCTTCCAGGATGACAACGCAAGATGTCACAGGGCCAGGTTCGTTACTGGTTACCTCCAACAACAGAACATCACCACATTACCTTGGCCAGCACTGAGTCCCAACCTCTCCCCCATCGAGCATGTCTGGACAGAGGTTACGTCAACGTCAACAACGTCCTGCCAATGTCCAAGAACTTGCTGCTGCGTTGCAACAGGAATGGGACAATCTGGACCAAAATGACCTTAGACGTCTCATTAGGAGAATGCCACGTCGGATCAATGCTTGTTTGGCAAACACAGGAGGATTTACCCGTTACTGACTTTGTTGTGATGCTGTGACCCCGGGTATCATTTTATCCTGATAATGGTCAGTCTGTGCCTTACTTAGTCTAACGATCATTTGGAATAAATCGATGAATGTGAACTTCATTTCATTTTGTCATTTGTTTCTTCGTCAGTTTCATTAGGTGACTTTAATAACACTTAAAAATCAAATATCCCCTACTTTTTTTGAATAGTATATATAATAACCCAATTCCCATTGAAATAAAGGTGAAGTCTTACCGCATAATTTTATGATTTAATGAAATTCAACTGCTATAAGAAATTTCTCGCCTATCAAACTTAAAATGCCCACCCCTAGCGTAGTAACATTGCCTTATAAGGGAAGTGATGGGCGGGGTTAACTGTAATGATAAGTGTTGACAATTGTGCCTTATTGAACCTATTTGTATTTGCACAAGACCTCTAAGACTGCATCAATTGTAGTGGTAACAGCAGGGGGTCAGATAAAGAAAATTGTTGGTCGCAAAATAAGTGCAGTCGGTCTAAGTGCAGTTGCTCGCAAAATAAGTGCTTTAACTTTAAATAGCGAAGCAATTTGATTTCTTGTACGATATAATCGTGCAAACTGCCAGCTCTTCCTCTTATCTTTCACAATGCACCTGAATTGCACCAGTATAGTAAAAAATAACTTAGTCAACATGTCCGAAAAAAATTCTGTTATGAGTATGTTGGTCAAAGAAAATGAAAGCGTGAATAAAGATTTTAATAAATCAAAATATATTTTTGATTGTGGTACAAATAATATTAGTGGAGCAGTTGGAAAGAGATTATCGGAAGCATAGTTTTATATTTTGGATTGGAAAAGAGATGGTGAGTTTGTTTCAGAAATACCGTACGTAAAAAATCTTTAAATTATAAAATGTTAAGGGGGTTTATTGAACATAAGAATTTTTACTCGTTGCATAGGCATAATTAATCCCAATTAGGGTTGCAAAATTCCCGGGAATTTTCAAACAGGGCAAATTTCCTGGGAATTTTGGGAATTTTCAATTTGGTGTCAATATATAATTGAAACCTGTGTCGCTATTAATGAGTTGCATGTGGCAGTAATATTTTATCTGATATGTCTTATCTAAAATCTAATAACTAATAATGAGATAGTTCTGTTAAATTGTTCATATACAGGTTTTTTTTTTTACACACTCTATAATTGATCCTCAAAGTTAACTAACTCTGCCATTTCATCATCTGCAAAATCATTATCTACATCATCATTGGTGAATAAAAGGGAGATTTCAGGTTCAAATAAATCCTCATGAATATCTGAAATTTCTGTGCTAGAAGGATCATTGTCAGCTTCGAAGAGTTTCAAATTAGATCTTATACTTTTTTGGTATACCTTTGAGAGCAGAATTTACATGAATTTATCTCTTTAGTTTTACCATTTTGAACACAACTAACATGGTTAAATAAGTTTTAATAGTTTATATAGCTAAGATGGTTAAATAAGTTTTAATAGTTTATATAGATGGTTAAATAAGTGTTTTAATAGTTTATATAGATGGTTAAATAAGTTTTAATAGTTTATATAGCTAAGATGGTTAAATAAGTGTTTTAATAGTTTATATAGATGGTTAAATAAGTTTTAATAGTTTATATAGATGAAAAAATAAAAGAGAAAAAGGAAATTCCAGTAAACAATTATAATTTTAGTATTTTTCAGTTCTAAAAATAGATTTGAAAATTCACGAAAATTCCCAAAACTGGCAATTCCCAGAAAGTTTCTCTGGAAACTTTCCAAAATTCCCAGAAAGTTTCCCACCCTTTGCAACCCTAATCCCAACAGAAATTAAAACATATTTTACTTTATTTTACTCATGTTATAACATTATAAATGATTTCTGACCATCATAATTCTGAAAAATCATTCCCCTAAGTCAAGGAAATGGCATTTCAAAGACTCAGGACCTTTCCACCTACAGAAAGCTAATGAAGGGTAACTACTTTTTCAGTGATCTGATGTAATCTCTCTGTGAAGTTCTTGATACAAACAAAGCTGTAAGCTTATATTTTGTTCAACTTGTGATGGAATCTGTGAATATTTGGAGTGCCATCATAAATGAGGCTATTAGCAAAGTCGATTAGTCGTACGAATTATTTTAATACAGGTTTGGTAGGTTTTATTAAAAAAAAAAACAAATAGAAAGAGAAAGAGAGAAATGGGGTTTAACGTAAACTCTACACAAACTACGTCATTTTGGGACTAACATATTGTTTTTAATTTTATTTCAATTATTTGCTTGCGCGTAGGGGTTTAGCAGTGGGACAAAACTGGAGTACCAGAAGAAAACCCACAAGGTTGGACAGACAACCTAACTCCGGGGATTCGAAACCATGGCAGGCCGTATGACATAGCGCGTGCACGGTAACCATTTGGCCACCCAACCCAATAACCATAGACAATATAATTGGTGTCCTTGCTTGATTCCTGCTAGGTTTGGCGTGAAATTCTGAACGACATGATTCGAAAATGCGAAAAGCCATGTGATCCCATGGATTGAGTATTCACTTGTGTCTACTGGTAAGTTCATAGCTATGTTTTGCTTTGCTTGGTTTGAGTAACTCTATTTTTCTATAACTAGTCCTTGTCTCCAGTTGTAAGCCGTGTATGACTTGCCATGTTTTTATTTTGCAAAATTTAAATATTTCTCATTATTTAGTCAGGTGTGCCGCTTTTTTTTTTCATGTTTTGCAAGGTGTGCCGTTGCTAAAAAAAAAAGTTGAGATCCACAGGACAATTAGAGATTTATACTTGTACAAACTTACCGATTCAAAAGAAACCAATTTTCCATTTTTTGATTAGTTGAGGAAGCAGGGGTATAATTATGAAGTTCCACCATACTTGGAAGATAATATTTTACAATTTCTGCTAATAAAACTGAAACAATAAATATAAAATAAGGTTGATTTTAGAAATACGCAAACACGTTGTATTAGTGTACTTGACATAATTATAAGTCTATAGGCCTTTAGCACAGCTAATAAATGTTGAGATATAACGCCCACTAGGTAACTGCTTCTAGAGGTCTTTAGCAGTGGGAGGAAACCAGAGAAAACCCATATCTACGTGTAGGCTAAAAGAAGCTGTCCTGACAAAATTCACCTCTGTCTCACAGCATGGGCATGGTGTACTCGTACTTCAGTCACATCAGCCAAATTCTGATCTGATTATTAAAATACAAGTCTATATTTGTTACATTTATTTACATTCTTGATGGCCTACATGAAGATCTGACCTGTTGTAGTGGAAGGTTGCATCAGGGGTCAATACCTTCATACAAGCGGCTTTGGTCGATCCTATGACGTTATAGACATTGATTTATCAATCAGCGTTGACGTTTCTACTAACTTGTGCCTGGTATGCCTACACTTCCGAGCACTGCACACCAAGAACTCGCCGTAAGAGACTGTTCCATGAGCTAATCCCTCACATCAACCAAAATGGAGGTTACATATATAATATTAATAACTCTTCCAGATTCTAGTGTTGTGAAGACAGAACAAGGAGTAGGCTAGGGCCTATAAGTAGGCCTATATTAAATAATGAAACAAAATTTAGGAATAGGATCTCATTTTAGACTGACACAATTCATGCAGACACGTAATCGAGCCAGAGACACATACGGTAGTCTTCAATTTCTTGATTTTCACAATAGTAACTTCAGAACTTAGTACCCGTAGCCAAATGGGCTAATTTAATTATTAATATTAATATTATTAGTAGTGACCTTAAAGTTTATTATGAATATCCATATGTAATAATAATTTAACAATAATGGCGTTTTATATTGATGACTTGTAAATCTATTGATTAGGGAATCATGTTTGATCCGACTCCCTGTTTATATTTTCATCACTTTTACAACGAAAAAATAGTGGTTAGCCGTCCATACTGTGCTCACAAATGGACATTCCTACATGGACTTTCGTCCATACTGTGCTCACAAATGGACATTCCTACATGTACTTTCTATTAGGATTAGGATTAGTGTCAGAGTCAGGTATATATATAAATAAGATTAAAACCTTTATTTATACTATTAATTATTAGGCCTAACACAAAAATGGGAATCACATCATCAAACATGAATGCCATCAATTATTTATTCATATAGCAATTAATATCAAATTTATTTACTAGCATCAGAGAAGTCTTTGCCAATGTTTTTCTTCTGTCTCGATAGAGGAATAGTGTCAATCCACTGATACAAATTCTCCAATTCCACATCATCGTAATAATCTTCCATCTCCATTCGTGTGTAGCCATCCGCAGTTTTCCTGGCGGAGACGTATTCAGTCATTATTGAACGATTATCCCCCTTATTTCTACATAATTTGAACTTGGATTATAAATTGTGTTTAAGGGGATGTTTGAATAATCAGTAATTAATTCATTATTCCTGTAATTAACCGAAAGAAACCCAATTTACTATTTCACTCCACTTTCTCGCTCAGAAGTCGGCCATTACGGCGACCGTAGTTACCGTAGACTCGAACGTCCGGCAATCATGCATTCTGTACCATTCGTTTTTTATTATTTGACCAGGAAAAAAAATACTATTCCACAGAAATTAATGTTCCGCTGTTGATGTACCAAGGTTCAGGTACCAATGTGCCAGGGCCTTAATGTTTAAATGGATACGCGGATGCACGTCCTTAACTCCTATCAGTTGAGAATTCAGATATTAACTGTAGGTCGGTTGATCGGATATTTCCGTATTCCATAATGCCCACATTAGGCAAATGAGTAGGCCTATGCCTATTTTGGTGAATAGGGCTACATATTAAAGCCTAACCCCTTTTTAGAAGCCCGAACTTGGATGGCTTCAATTTCCCTTTTCCCCTCTAAAATGGATGAGATTTAATGGGGGTAGTATTCCCCAAAATACTCATCATTTATACACAGCGGCCACAATTTATGGAACCAAGAAATCCCCTCTCCCCACCAACGGGTCGACAATTAGCACCTCCCTGTATCACAGCTAGTTGTAGAGAACGGGCGCCCTTATTGATCATGGTTAATTTCAGCGCATGTGGCTTGAACAGAACGAGAATCTCCCTATTTAGCTGGAGGCTCAGTGCGGGGAGGTGTCCATCAAATGGGCACAAAACCAGACCCAACTTTTCTAGACTGAACGGGCGTTTTCGAGATATTCGGGGTCAAAGGTCAAATGAGTTCATATGTACTGAAAGTGAATGCGCAACGTGTCATGAAAATATGCTAAAAAAAATAAAAAATAATCACTCTTTCAATAAAAATTTAAACTTGCTAAATTCGTCTTTGTTCTTAGTGACGCCGGAGCTCAAAAGGTTAAATTGTCCGTTTTTGCACTAGGAAGATTTAAAGCAATAAAATGTCAGCGTAAGATATAAAAACTAAAGCGAAACCTCATTTGACCTTTGAGACCGAATATCTCGAAAACGCCCCAACGGCGGACTGATTACCACTCGGCATCGTATTCTACGCAAAATTTTAGTCTAGAAATGTTGGGTCTGGTTTTGTGCCCATTTGATGGACACCCCTCCGCACTGAGCCTCCGGTCTAATTCAAAAGTTTGTTTGTTGCCCCCCCCCCTTAATTTTCGACAGGGCCTTTTTTTCACTGCTGAAAGTGCCTTTTCCCATACCCAAACATGTCCGTTATAAACGTTTACTTCGACGAAAATATCAGCCAAATAGCCTTTAGAATGGCTACAGATGCAAGGAAATGACGTATAATTTTCTTGGGGGATCCCCCACCCCCTCAGCGGCGTGCCCCGTCTCCGCGGGCAGTGCCCTTATTAATAATGATTGAGGCTAGACTTAAAACTCAACAGCTAATATCGCGGTTCAGACGGAAGCTATGTGACTGAAATTTTTCGCATACTCTATTCACGCTATCTATTATAGCGCAAACAGTGATCTTTATATATCTAATCTCCTATAATGTATCTTTAATGGAATGCATGGCTGGACAAATTCACAAAGATATTTATGAATCCTGAGTTAGGTAGTTTCTGGTGTCATTGATGTGTCTTGATTGAAAATAACACTTCTTCCATATATCTTTTAACATATAGCATATCAAGACTCATGCTGGCATTACACAGTGGTTTCTTTGGATTATAGTCCAGATTGTTTTCAGAGTGAAGTAGACGTTTATGGCTAGACCCCAAATCCATTCAGTTATAATTTCATATGAATAACACTATAGGGGTACTTTAGTATTAAGAAAGGCGTTCTGTTTAATATAGAAATTCTTCGCCTACATGATGTGTGACGAAAACTAGGATAATGAAGTTGCTTACATTATTTTACAACTATTTTAGACTAACTCACAGACAGGTATGGTAGTGGCCATTTCTGGAAAGTAGGGTACTATCGTCCAGTCATCTCATGTCCAGATTAGTACAATTAACTAGAATATAGTTGACGTAAAACGATGCAAATACGAAACACTTTCCCCAAAATGTTAATTGTTCCGCCCTAATAAAAGCTGACGCATTATTCTTCCATATAGGAGGTAGCAAGGTTGATTTACCTCAGACATCATAGAGGGTCCGAGAGAGGAGCATCACAGAGTCAAGGGCTTACAGCCTAGGGTGAACGCATTATCCTAGTGCGAGAGAGAGAGAGAGATGGGGTTTAACGTCCACTCGACACAAACCAGGTCATTTTGGGACTAACATATGGTTTCATTTTATTTCAATAATTCGCTTGCGCGTAGGGGTCTTTAGCAGTGGGAGGAAACCGGAGTGCCCGGAGGAAACCCACGAGGTTGAGAAGGCGCCCCTATCTCCATGCCACATACGCTCACACCAGGGCTCGAAACCACAGCCACAAGCCAGAGGTGACCGGCCAGCTAGAGGTCGAGGCGCGGCACTCTAGATCACTAGGCCATCCCAACCCCCCATTTTGTAGAACTGACAAGGCTGTTATACTCAGACGGTGGATATTTTAATAACTCGAAAAGTAACTATCATAGATATTGTAGTTTCCTATATGTAACCCTTGTCGTTTGCTGTATTCTATATATAAACATGGTAACAACATACTCAGTGTTCCCGCGTCAGTTAATTGATGATTGAACTAATTAATATCACAACGTGAAGTCGAAGAAAGGCTTAGACGAATGTGACATAAGACACCGTAGGGTCACATATGTTCGTTTGTTTGTGATTTGCGTGTTGTGTCTCCGCCATAGATTTGTTTTTTGTGTTAATTATGTGTGATACTAATACATCAGCAACCTGTGGAATAAAAGATAAATAACTGTCAAGTAAAACGCTAAGGTTTTTAACTACAGGACTTGACCGTATAGCAGCATAGGCGGATTTTCAGAAAGAGGGAGCGTGCCGCACCCACTTCGGAGTGCGAAGCCCGGAACAGTGATTTTGAGTGGAAAAAATGCCAACAAGGACTAATTTCATTCTACTAATACTGTAAATTAGGATTTCCAACCTAAACTATTTTTGTTCTCCTTTCTCGCGAGAATATATGAAGCTAAAAATTGTTCGCCACCTCAAAAAATAGATGGGGCGTGCGCCGGGTGCGCCCCCCTCTGGATCCGCGCCTGAGCAGTATAATATACGAGCTACCTGGAGAGTTCTAGTTGGAATAATCTAGACGGATTCTGTTTTGCCAGGGGTTTGGGTTCATTCTGGTCGTTATGCTTGTGATTGCCCACTGGCCGATATTAAAGGACAATTTTGGTGTCAGTCAATATCGCATTAGTGATAGCACTGGTTAAACACGTCCCATAGACCAACATTTGTTATATGAGACTGTGAGAGGATATCTGACAATTTAAAACAGAAATTGACTGTCACCAGAAAAGAGAAAACGAAAAAATATAGAAACTGACTATGCATTACCAAGTATAGAATGAATCAAAACAAGTGAATGCACGGACTATTTCTATTTTTCCGTATTTAATGACATTCAATTACTTTATTGAATTTTCAGATATCCTCTCAGTCTCACATTAGATCTTTTAGTCTTAGAAGGAATTGTTATTGAGCAGAAATTCACCCGTGTATCTGCATCACTCGTCACTTCAGTCAGTCATATAGAAGGATAACTCGTGTTTTCTGTTATGTTTGTCACTTCCTTTTAAAGAAACCTTGTATACGCATCTATCGTAGCAATGATCTCTGTGTTAAAATTATATTTGGAATGTATTTAACGAGTTATGTCACAATGTGATAATGACTGACACCATTTTATCATTATCACCTCAGATCATGTGATCATGGGTGGTAAACTCACGATGAGCCTTATTCCACGTCTGATAATAGCAGACGATGTGCTTGTATAACTGTTTGGCAATTTAAGATGTAATAATAATTACTAAACATTTACAAAAAGACATTTTTTAACATTTTTCTTCTGTTTTTTTTTTTTGGTTTTTTTTCAATTTCTTTCGGGGGGGGGGGTCGAAAAAAAAAAACATATATATAAATGAAATTAAAAATTCGGCTGAAAATACCGGAACCCCTGGAAAGCACTGTAAATATATATTTGTATACAGGTCACAATTATATGGAATACAATTACTGCTTATTACTAAGAGATGTTTCGACTAAGCTTCCCAGGTCATTATTAAGCAATGATTGATAACGACCAGAGAAGCCTAGTCGAAACATCTAAGCAGTAATTGTAATATACCATAGAATAATGAATGACCCGAATATTCTGTATAGTTCAATTACTAAATGCCATTGAAACAAAATATAATCATACAATAAATGTCAAATAATTAATGTTGATAGATTTTAGGGTGTGGTAAAGGTACATTATAAGAGATTTAATAAAGACCTAAAAGTTCGCGCTATATTAGTTAGAAATAAATAGATAATGTAATTAGAATATGCTGAAAATTTCAGTCAAATTGTTCCACTCAGGATTTTTTGCAGGGGGGGGGGGGGTCTAGGTTTGATAATTGCTTAACTAATTGCGCTCAATCGATAATTTGGTAAATTAGATTCAATTTCGTTCATTCTGACGTATTTCCGGAAGGTAAATTCCAAAATAACAGATCTAAATCACCAATAAAATCGCATAAAAAAATTTTCAAGCCTGAGCAGGGGGAGGGGGGCCGGACCCCCTGGACCCCCCCTCTGGATCCGCGCCTGATATAAAGTCTCGGTTATCCATTTTCATGTTAAATCATCCATTACAAAAATATTCGAATCCAGTAATCATCGCAGGCTAGCGGTTGTAGCGAGGGTTAATTATGGTCAGGATAAGTTGAGTATAATAATGTCTATTAATTTAGATAAGAAAGAGACATACTCGTCCACTCGACACTAACTAGATCATTTCGGGACTAACACATGGTTCAATTTTATTTCAATAATTCGCTTGGGCTCTGGGATCCTTGGCATGCGGGGCAGGGGGTCCGGAGAAAACCCACGAGGTTGGACCGGCGATTCTACTTCATGTCACGTACAACCGGGCAATCGAAACCACGTCAGCTGCCTCAATCCTTGAACTATGATATTATATTGTCGGAAAACTGGTTATGATATATCACTGATCGCTGGTAAACTGTGTCGAGACGGCACTCCATGATAAACGGTAATTGTATACCATGGAATTGTAAATAAATGCACGGTGTAGGTGTTTCCGTTGACGACGACTGGGATAATTTTGTCCTTATTGTATTGGGTAAATAATTCCAAGGAACCCACTTCGTCCGACACAACCCCATACCGCGACACTTGGCAAACATTCCGGAATAAAAAGAAAAAACCAAGGACAAAACCAGGGACATAAAAAAACATCGATAATAAAAACCAGAATGTGCGTAACCAAGCTGGGAGAAAAAAGGACCCAAGGGCACAAAGAAGCAATGGGGATAAAAGTCAGAATATGTACAGCCAAACCAATAATTGTAGGCCCATGCTGCCCTACTAATAGACTATCAAATCTTATTGATATCTTACTTAAGCGTATGTGCCAAATGTGAAATCTGTTATTCGGGATGACATAGATTTTGTTAATATATTACCCCAAAATCTAAATGATGGCGACGTTTTCGTAACAATGGATGTTTGGAACATGTATGGCAATATTTCCCTAGTCTCAGTCACTCAGAACAACATAGTATTCGTAGAATATTTGTTTGGATGGTAAAGACTAATATTTCCCATGACCTATGCCTTCGAATATTGGTTGGATAAACATCCTGAATGCAGTCATAAGAGAATTTCAAAAAACGTTCTCTTCAAAGCCATACGTATCATCCTGACTAAAAACACTTTTCCATTTGGCGAAAAATTATAAACAGATTCTTGGTATAGCGATGGGTACCAAGGCGGCACCACAATTAAGTAATTTAACAATGGGATTTCTTGAGGAAAAATTATGCTCAATTGTGGAAATTGAACATGGCGTGGATTACAGATTATATTTAGAAAATTAGTTGAAACGATTCCTAGACGATGTATTCTGTATATGGAATGAATGATTGGGCAACAGTGCAGATTTGCAACACATAATGAATGATTTAGACTTAAATATGAAATTCACAATTGAAACGAACGATCTGCAAATCGCATTCTTGGACATTCTAGTTAAACGAAGGGGAGAAACAAATACCAAAAATTATCTTTCGTATAAATCATGTCACCCACGCCATACAATAAAATTATTTATGAATAGTCCCAAGACGGACGAAAAGTACTTTAAAATGTTAAAATGTTATTAAACCAGTGTTGAAATCAGTTTGTGTCGGCATACCTTTTATCTTTTCATCGTTTACCATGAAACGGTTGTACTAATATTTCTGGATATATGTATATTTGTCACCTGAGTCAATTTGATTATAATTTGTTGGGTTTTTTTTTAATTTTCACACAAGTCATTTGTGATATACTTTGTTTTGTTTTGTTTTTGTAATATAATTTGTTTTCATATTATCAGTCACTGTAGAAATTGATTACTCGGATGTCCAAGGGCATTATTTTGGCACTGCCAGATTTGATTTCTTGTCAGTTGATGCAATCAGAAATCTCTATTTCTCATCAGGTTTTTGTTTAATTTACTTAATACATTTTATATGTAACATCAGGTGTTCGTCCTATACGATTCCGCTACGTGTATTTGTTATAAAAAAGGAATGAGATTGCAAATTAAATTGATCTATTTCCCATGAACTTGATTTGTTTTTGAAATAATTATCTTTTTTCGTAAATCGCAATGTTGTATATTTGTTGCACTTATTTTGATGATGCAGCATATGCGAATGCTTTGTTGTCTTTTGGATTTGTGTTTGACATAGTTCATGGCATCTTAAAATTTCCTAGGACATATTTCCATGGCGTATGTAGAGGAATCTTAGGATTGCCTAACAAAAATGGTACTCCTTTATAATTGAAAGGTGTACAGTGTCATTCTTTGGGACCCTAATATAGACGAAAAGTGCATATTAATACAGTGGGTTTCAACCTTTTTGGAACACATGAAAAAATAGCCGCCCACCTGGCTAAATATACATGAAAAATATTTGAATTTTGCCAAATGAAACATGGCAAGTCATAGACACAGACAGAGACTAGTCATAGACACATAGAAATACTCAAACTAAATAAAAAAAACTTAATTTATTTCAGTGTTTTGAATTACATCAGTCAAATAGTTGGCACACAATGGAAGATTTTGCGGTACACTGGTTGAGAGGGGGATTGGATGGCCGAATGGTTGGCTAGCGTGCGCGCGCTGCATCACGAGGTCTGTCATTGAGTCAACTGGCGTGGTTTCAAAGCCCCGGTTGCACGTGACAAGGAGTAGGGTCGCCTGTCCGACCTCGTGGGTTTTCTCTGTGTTCTCCGGTTTCCTCCCACTACTAGAGACCCCTACGTGTACGCGAATTATAGAAATAAAATTGATCACAATGTGATCCTACATCATTACAAAAATGATTTCTCTCTTTAAAAAGATCAATTTGTATGTATGCCTAGGTATTTTACAGACGATGATGGCAGATTTCCTTACTCCTGCAAAAATTCCTGAATCCGCCACTGTATACTAAACCCCATCTTCTTAAGACGACGTCATTAACACAGCCCTTGGTTGAACTCGGCGATCGTGATGGTTATTACTTACATGTGACCACCTGTGAACAGGTAACTCAGTATTTATCCCTGTTGATAATAAGAAAGCTGTGGTTCTCTAATTGATATTAATGCTGTAATCACCAGGTGTTTGCTTATTCTGCGAGGGTAATCATTTGATTCGTGCATAAAAGGAGATTTGTAATTCAGCTAATGGAACTGTGGCCCCATCATGCCAGAATAAAGAATAGATAAGACAGACATAAAAAGAAGAGGGTTTAACATAGACTATGTCTATTTCCCAATGCATATTCTGATAAAATGATATGGGGTTCAACGTCGCACTGTTCTGCTCTCTCGCTCTCTCTCTCTCTCTCTCTGAATGCTCTATAATTATGCTACATGTATTGGTATATATTCTAGTCATGTTCATTTCCTTGTTTTTGTTGTAAGCGTACTTTAAAAAGTACATTGTAGGATTGCAGGAATTAGATATTATGTTCGATTAAGGCATCTTTACGCGTCGCACTCGAACCAGGCAACGTTTATCTATGTTTATATATGTTTATTCTAATATGATTTGTCTTTCATTTTGTAATTGCATGCTGCTCCCCGTGGGCGTTTCTATTCAATAAACTCTCTACCGTAATAGCTAAATGTAAATTCTCTATAGCTGTATGAATGGTAGATTCTGGACCACGACCAATAGTCATAGTTAAAACTCGTTCTCCTTCTATTTCTACTTTCTCTCTATCCATTTCCATTTCTTCTTCCATCTTCATCTCCATGTTCATATCCTTCATACCTTTTGTCCCTCTGACTTTATTGCAGTTTGAGATTTTCTAATGTAAATCGCTATATGAAAAATTAATTATTATCATTTGTATTTCTTTTCTATTCCCATATCATCCTACAGAGAAATAAAATGTTCGTGCGGGGAGGGTTGTGTGGAGTAATTTTAGCACAAAGAAGTCAAGAAGTTTTCAGATCACTATTTTCCAATAATATAAATACGCTGGTTTAATCAGAAGAGGATGTAACAATACCTCTTGATTATGCCATTTGGAGTATGCGAACCTGCTTCAGACAATCCCTGCACTTCTTTTTTCATTGATGCTCACACCTCGACAAAAATTAAATCAGATAAATTTAGTAGGATTATTAAAGGCATTCGACAAGATATGACATGTCCTCCA
Organism: Patella caerulea; assembly: GCA_036850965.1. Lineage (NCBI taxonomy): Eukaryota > Metazoa > Mollusca > Gastropoda > Patellidae > Patella > Patella caerulea. The sequence goes on along the minus strand of JAZGQO010000006.1, from coordinate 56,380,456 downwards.
GTATCCTTGGAGATAGAAAAATTAATTGTAAGACCATAATTCCGTTGTTCAACCACTCGATTGTCAAGCTCGTATTACTTCAGACATGAGCGAAAATGGAATATAATATATATACACTGAATGGAAAATGACAGATATAAATTGTCTCGCACAGATCCGGTGCTTAAAGTTCCAATAGCATATTTTTAAGTTATATTTTTAAAATGTTTTAAGATAAAGCCCTAAAATAGATTGAACCTATAAACAGTCCTATAATACCTTGTTAAAGAATAATCCTATTAATCCTATAATTCATTATTGCCAGTTGAGAAATTGGCGAAAATATCATTTTCAACTTCAAATTCAAACGTTTGAAGATGGCCATCCATGGAGAGGAAGGGGAAAACAAGGGAGGTAATTGAGTTACTATTTCCTCAATCAGCCCGTGTCAGCCTTTTTAATGCCCAAAAAAATTTTGCCCATGATCGTATAATAGTGAGTTGACAACCTTTTGAGCAAAAGACATAGAAATAATTAGGTTTTGACTTTCTTAGAAAATATGAAATTGGAACTTTAACATTATCATGTAGTATACCAAAAAAGGAGAGACAGAGAGAGAGAAATGGGGTTTAACGTCCACTCAACACAAACTAGGTTATTTCGGGACTAACTTATGGTTGTATAATATATAATTATATTTTTTTTGTGACACCAGCTCTAGTTTAAAATGCAATTTTATAGTTGCCATGTTTCAAAGGAGATCCGGGTTTCTAAATGATATGGAGGGTTGGAAGAGGGAGAGCGAGAGAAATGGGGTTTAAAGTCCACTCAACACAAACCAGGTCATTTCGGGACTAACATATGGTTTAATTTTATTTCAATAATTCGCTTGCGCGTAGGGGTCTTTAGCAGTGGGAGGAAACCGGGGTGCCCGGAGGAAACCCACGAGGTTGAGAAGGCGCCCCTATCTCCATGCCACATACGCTCACACCAGAGCTCGAAACCACAGCCGCAAGCCAGAGGTGACCGGCCAACTAGAGGTCGAAGCGCGGCACTCTAGACCACTAGGCCATCCCAACCCCCCTACCAAAAAAGGAGTAAGGCAGAAACAAAGAACGCGACGGTGCTAGATTACATGTCACGAATTAGTGGAATCTAGAAAACAAGCCGAAATGAAAATGAAATGGATTTAAACGTCCTACTGATCTACTCTGAACGGGGGGAAATGAAAACGGGCATACGCCATACAGTGTGCTATGAGCGGAAATTTTGCCTGGACAGCGACACTACAACCATCTGTCAACGGATCTTTTACGTACAAGCCAGTGTGCACACGGGAGGTCAGTTTTTGGTCCTACGAACGACTAGGCAGTTGTCCCTGTCAAGGCTCTCCGTCCTGCATCACCGATAAGAGGGAATCAAGCAAAAAAAAAAAAACACAGGATGAAGGGGAAGAAATAGGCCCATAACGATGAACTTGAAATTAAAAGCTGGTTTCATAATTACAGAACACTTTTTACACATGCTTGATATAAGAGCTAAATCTAGCTAATGCAGATCTTTCTTTTGGCTTGGAATGTTATATAACCTATTAATTTTACATAATATGCTCTCTAGAAAACATCAGATCGCCGAGATTTGTAAATTCCTTGAGAGGCATTTGTTTATTGTACTGCAACGTTTCAACAACATTTCACACGTCGTTTGCTTGAAACGTTGCAGTACAATAAATCAAGTGATTGTATATCCATAACAACTAAATGTTCTGGTATTAGATGCAAATGGATTAGAACGCCTACGAGATTTTATTTTAAAAAATAATGACAAAATGGATAATCAAGACTTAGTCTCGTTTGTCCAGTACCGTTTATACGACAATAAACAACCGTTGCTATATCTTTCATTACTCATAACTTCGCTTAGAATAATATGTAATTTGAATAGAATTTTCAATATCGATATATCTATTTATCTTTATATATTTATGAATCTTTCGTCATAATTTATTACTTAGCCTTTAGCCCAAATACAACCAATTTTTTTCAAAATTCCAATTTTGTTTCAACTGTTTATCTGAATTTCGTTTCGTTTGACATTAACATTGTTATATGCGTTGCGAACCATTTCTGTCAATGTCTGGGCCCCAACTATTGGCAAATAGCTCCTCTAACAATTCTCACGTTACGCAGCGCAATGCCAAGTTATGCAGCGCAAAGCCACATTATGCAGCGTAAAGCCACGTTATGCAGCGGAAGCTCCGACCTTATGATTGGAAAAATAAGATATAGTTATTCCCCCACCCCACTTATATATCGATCATGTCCCATGTACTTAGAAATTGAAACAGGATCCCAGATTTAATAGAATGTAAAATATATGCCTACCTCCATTATAAACCTTTTAAACAAATGTACAAGAAAGATGAAAATTAAAGGAAGTCATTAATATTTTTTCTAGTGAAATCAACGCCAGTTAAATATGTAATTTTATATTTGACATATTTCAAATGAGACCCCTGTTGATAAAAGATATATAATTATATTTTTTGTGACACCAGCTCCAGTTTAAAATGCAATTTTATAGTTGGCATGTTTCAAAGGAGATCCGGGTTTCTAAATGATATGGAGGGTTGGAAGAGGGAGAGCGAGAGAAATGGGGTTTAAAGTCCACTCAACACAAACCAGGTCATTTCGGGACTAACATATGGTTTAATTTTATTTCAATAATTCGCTTGCGCGTCGGGGTCTTTAGCAGTGGGAGGAAACCGGAGTGCCCGGAGGAAACCCACGGGGTTGAGAAGGCGCCCCTATCTCCATGCCACGTACGCTCACACCAGGGATCGAAACCACAGCCGCAAGCCAGAGGTGACCGGCCAGCTAGAGGTCGAAGTGCGGCTCTCTGGACCACTAGGCCATCCCAACCCCCGTACTGCATCATAAGGTCTGTCATTGAGTCAACTGGTATGACAAGGAATAGGATCAAATGTCCAACCTCGTGGATTTTCTCCGTGTCGACCTGTTTCCTCCCCACCCTCTTCTCCATGCGAAGCGAATTATTGAGAAATGAAACTGAACCATGTGTTATTCCCGAAATGACTTAATTTGTGTCGAGTTGACGTTAAACCTAATCTTCTCACTTAAGTGGTCACGGTGGCTAGATGCGTAAGGCGCTGGTTCGCTAGCCTGGGGGTGGGGTGTTCGATCCCTATATTGGCCGAGAAAGTTCATCTCGATTTTCCGGCGTGGTTTCCCCTTGTTAGTGATGCAGAAGGAGGGCCTGGCAAGGACAACTGCCTAGTCGTTCGGAGAGCCATTGGAGTGCACGTTACAGATCCCTTGGTAGATGGAATTCGATATAAGAGTAGGCAGCAGCGCCGCTGCCCGGGCAAAATTTCCCTCATAGCACACTGTATGGCGTAAGCCCGTCTTCCATTAGTCTTGCTCAGGTGCAGAAGCGTAGGAAGTTAAACCCTATTTCCTTCTATTTCATTAACCCTGTTCGGAGCAGTACAGTAGGACGTTAAACCATGGGGATGCTCGATTCACAGTCCAGAACGTCCCGAATCGACAGAATTACAATCGAGTGTCACAGTTCTGCCAGTCCCGACAGCTCAGGTGGAGTGAGTAAAGTCGTGACGTATTCCTAGGTAATAAATATGTTTCAGCTGTCATGATTGGTTGAGATATTTTTTATACAGTCGACACATGCGTTGTACTCCGAAATTCTCCTTTTCACTCGATTGACACCAGTTTTGGAATTCAATTCCGGAACTGTGAATCGAGCATCCCTCTCTTATTTCATGTTCATCTTCTTCTTACTTGAGCTGTGTAATGTGAGCGACTCCGTGATATCTCATTCCGAAGTGTATAGATAAGCATTATAACTACATTTTCCCGACAAATATAAATGACGTTTTAAAATAATCTATGTTTAAGCTATGTAATGTAAGCTACTCCATGACATTTCTGTCGTAACTGTTTAGATCCAAATGACTTTAAATAACTTTCCGTCACGATACCGTCACTTGATTTAATATTTGTTTATTTTTCGCAATGTCTTCTGTACGCACAGGTTTATCTTGTAGATTTTTGTTTTGCGTGAAGAGCGGTCCTTCTGCACTTGCTAATAGAGTGCAAACTATTATTGAAGGTTATAGGCCATTCAAGTTCTCATCAGTTTCTGAAACCCTTTTCCCGTTAATACTTTTTAAATTAATAAAAGCTTCTTATACATTTTTTTTCGTTAATCCTTTTTAAGTTTACATTTGTTTCTAATACATTTTTTCCCGTTAATACTGATAAAAGATACATTTTTTCCCGTTAATACTGATTAAAGATACATTATGAGAGATTAAATATAAATAAAGAGCTGGCAGTTCTTACTATAACAGTTAAAAAAAAGATAATGTAAAGGGAATTTGCTGAAAATTTCAGTCAAATTGATCCACTATGAAATTTTGGCGACTAAATGGTCGGGTTAGTCTCGATCATCATTACTAAAGTCGACAGGATAAAAAAAAATAGCCTCGATTATCTATTTTTTTTTATTTAATTATGAATGGAAGTCGAATAGCAAATCGGAGCGTAATCTAATAGATATCGCAGGCTAGCGCTGTCATCGAGAGTTGATTATTGTCTGGATGAGTTAATAAATGTCTAATTAATAATTCAAATAACATTTAAGGTCTAATGAAAGACCAGGCTGATTTAGCGCTTGCATAATGTATGTTTTAAATCACGTTAGTTTTTGGGCACATTATCTCCGTTAATACTAATTTTTATATATTTTTATCTCCATAACAATTTGCCACCATTGTACCTCTTCATTAAAAAATAATGGCTTTGTGACATGCTGACATTTTAAACTTCAATTTTTTTGTCTGGTAATTATTTCAATAGACGCACAGTGTCGTATTTATTACAAATGTAAAACTCATTAACAACAACTATTGCTAGGTTTTTTTATGTGAAATGAAATGGATCGAAATCGGGAATCAACGTCCTACCTGTTTGCATGAAACTGGATTAATGCAGAACTGAAACGAGATGTAGAGATAAAATGGAGTTTACTGCTTTGCTCCGGTTTGACAAATAAAAGAAATGAAATAAAATGGAGATTAACCCGCTACTCTTCAGCACCTAACCCGGGCTAATGGAAGACGGGCATACGCCATACAGTCGGCTATGTGGGAAATTTTGCCCTGGCAGCGGCGCTACGGCCTACTCTTATATCGAATTTCAACTTCCACGGGATATTTTACATTCACGCCATTATGAGTCTTACGTTGATTGTCATAAGCAGCACAGTGTTCTATAAAAGACACGGGCACCCCACCCCACCCTTCATCACTCTTTTCGCTGTTAAAGGTTATGTTACACAAAAGGGTCAAAACGGACGTCTAGATTCGACATTAAGCTTGGCGTCGGTTTTCTTTGGACAATGGCGCATCGAATGACGGGTTTGGATTTTTGATATTTCGTCATTCCGAGTGGACGTTGCTGACGGTCACCTCTGGCTTGCGGCTGAGGTTTCAATCCCTGGTGTGAGCGTATGTGGCATGGAGATAGGAGCGCCTTCTCAACCTCGTGGGTTTCCTCCGGGAACTCCGGTTTCCTCCCACTGCTAATTATAGACCCCTACGCGAATTATTGAAATAAAATTACAACCAAATGACCTAGTTTGTGTTGAGTGGACGTTAAACCCCATTTCTCTCTCTCTCTCTAGAAATTAGGCAATATACCGCCATCGTTAAAAGAATAAAACAATCTGATTAAAACACAGATCCTATATCGTTTCGGTGGGTTGGATGGCCGAATGGTTAACACGTGCGTGCTGTATCATAAAGCCTGTCACTCGCGTCATCTGGCGTAGTTTCGAATCCCCGGTTGTACGTGGCAAAGAGTAGGGTCGCCTGTCCAACCTCGTGGGTTTTCTCCAGGTCCTCCGGTTTCCTCCCACTGCTAAAGAGTCCTATGCGTAAGCGAATAATTGAAATAAAATTAAACCCATATGTTAGTCCCTAAATGATCTACATTGTGTCGAATGGACGTTAAATCCCATTTCTGGTAGGATTACAGTACAGGTTGCTTATCAGACAAAAAACGTTAGATTACACAAGTTTATATTACACAATGACTAATGAAATGCTACCAGGGGTGTCGATAGCGGACAGGTTGATATTATAATCAGTTTCACGTGTCAAGATGGCACGAACATTTGTCGCTATGGCGGTCATCCAGGGCTGTTACACACTCGGCAAACCTCGACAGATTCCAGAACCTACATCTAGTCTCGGCTGTATAACAGTAAGTGATATGTACCTACGCCCATACGTTTGCGATGCATCTACCGGTTTACTTTAAAGGGAAAACGCGACGCTATTACAAACAAACAATGTTTCATCAAGGACCTGTAAAGTAGTTCCAATATGGCGGAATTCGTCATACAGCCGAGACATTGGGGATGCTCGATTTACAGCCCAGAACGTTCCGAATCGACAGAATTACAATCGAGTGACGCGAAATTCAGTCCTGTCACAGTTCTGTCAGTCCTGACAGCTGAGGTAAAAAGAGTAGAATCGTGACGTATTCCCAGGTAAAATATATGTTTCAGCTGTCATGATTGGTTGAGATATTTTTTATACAGTCGACACATACGTTGTACTCCGACATTCTCCTTTTCACTCGACTGACACCAGTTTTGGAATTTAATTCCGGAACTGTGAATCGAGCATTCCCTAGATGTAGGTTCCGGAATCTGCCGAGGTTTGCCGAGTGCACTAGGCAATCATCAAAAGTATACAGAATACGAAACAAAATAAAGATCTTTATTTTAATCAGCTACGTAATGAAGTTAACATTGATGTTGTTTGATTACGAGACACTATTCACTGTATAGATTTAAAGCGATAACAATCCGAATGACACTTTCGTCCAGACAAATCCCTTTGTTTTTATACAGTTTTCTGTTTATTTAAGTGTGTTAATGGGTCTATACGAGTTAGTAATATATTAAGACTTCTATGGTTTCCAGACACATATTTACTTTAATTGGAGAGTTTCTTCGTATTATATTTATAATTATGGGCTATTAACAGGCCGCTAAAAAATATGTGTTTTTGTCTTTTTGGGCGTACAGGGACTAGGGGGATTTGGGTTTTCTGTCATTAAGTCAGCTGGCGTGGTTTCGATTCCCAGATTGAACGTGATAAGGCTTTGGGGATGCTCGAGTCACAGTCCAGAACGACCCGAATCGACAGAATTACAATCGAGTGACGCGGAATTCAGTCCTGTCACAGTTCTGCCAGTCCCGACAGCTGAGGTGGAGTGAGTAGAATCGTGACGTATTCCTAGGTAAAAAATATGTTTCAGCAGTAATGATTGGTTGGGCTACTTTTTATACAGTCGACTCATGCGCTGTAATCCGAAATTCTCCTTTTCACTCGATTGACACCAGTTTTGGAATTCAATTCCGGAACTGTGAATCGAGTATCGCCGTAGTGTCTCCTGTGCAACCTCGTGCGTTTTCTCCGGGTCCTCCGCCCCCATCCCCCCCAATGCTAAAGACCCCAACGCCCAAGGGAATTATTAATATGCAAATTGAACAATTTGTTAGTCCCGAAAAGACCTAGTTTATCTTGAGTCAACGTTTAACGTTTACCCCCCCCCCTCTCTCCCTATCTCTCTCTCTCTCTCTCACTCTCTCTCTCTCTCCCTTTTTCTCCGAACTGCGATGTAACGGCGGTTTATGATTAACCGTAAAATGGTTAATCGAAACTTTGTTTATTATCAAAACATTGGTAAAAATGGCAATCGAGACTACAGACTTTAGTCATAATGATCGAAGCTAGTCTTAAATTCAAAAGTACATATCTCAGTTCAGAGTGGAGCAATTTATCTATGGAAGACCAAATGGGACAATATTCATAATTCTTATTTCTACATTCAAGTTGGAACATTTTAGACACGAACGCAACATTCTAAACTAATGATTCTTGTTTCTAAATTCTTATATCAACATTTCAAGCACAAAATCAACATTTTAAACGAAAAATTGACATTATGTTTCATTTTCGGCGTTTTATCGGTAACTTTTATGTATCATTTAATATCAAAATTAAAAAATAATTTCTTAATTTTACACGACAAAGAAATCAATTCATTGGTTTCTTAAAGTATCTAAAAAAAAAAATCTGGAATTTGAACTCTTATGAAAATATTTTCTACGTTTCAAAAAGTCTTGAAGTTAAAATCTTGAAATGGAAAGTTGTACGCAAACGCTAACGCCCTCTGGTGTAATAATGTTGATAATTCATGATATTTTTCTGGACATTTTCCATTTCAAGATTTTTAACTTCAAGACTTTTTGAAACGTAGAAAATATTTTCATAAGAGTTCAAATTCCAGATTTTTTTCTGGACATTTTCCATTTCAAGATTTTAACTTCAAGACTTTTTGAAACGTAGAAAATATTTTCATAAGAGTTCAAATTCCAGATTTTTTTTTAGATACTTTCAGAAACCAATGAATTGATTTCTTTGTCGTGTAAAATTAAGAAATTATTTTTTAATTTTGATATTAAATGATACATAAAAGTTACCGATAAAACGCCGAAAATGAAACATAATGTCAATTTTTTGTTTAAAATGTTGATTTTGTGCTTGAAATGTTGATATAAGAATGTAGAAACAAGAATCATTAGTTTAGAATGTTGCGTTCGTGTCTAAAATGTTCCAACTGAAATGTAGAAACAAGAATCATGAATATTGTCCCATTTGGTCTTCCATATTTATCTGACATTTTCAATATTATTCCATTTACGTTCTCTGTTATTTATCTATTATGGCGAGAACTGTCAACTCTGTTATTTATCTATTATGGCGAAAACTGTCAACTCTATTATTTATGAGATTCAAAGAAAGTGTTTCAGTGCCAACATTTTCGATTGACAAATGCCTGGCATTGACTGTACATTACGTGAACTAAATAAGGACGAAAGATGCAAGGGGCGTTATTATTATTACAAGCCTGCGTGAAAAAATGTTACGGATTAAAACGCAACTGTAACACAAAAAAATTAATTGTAAAACGTTGGTGTCACGCTTCGGTCAGCTATCATCATCTTGATACTTGAACATTGAAAACACGAATTATTTGTCAATTTAAATCAACTCTGATGATGTCATATTACCGGGAAAAGATGGGATTCTGATTTCCAAAATTTAAGACAAAACAAACATTTTACCATTGGTACGCAATAGTGTACCATATAATCGCACAGTGACGCATATTCTTAGCTTGAGAGCATGCGCAATAAATACGATCGTTTTGGATTGGATTAGAAATTATAGCAAAATCAGAACGATTGAATTTAAATCAGGTTAAAACATTCCCATTAAATTTTGATATGCGTTGCAAACAATTTGTGTCAATTTTTAGGTCCCAAATATTAGCGATTTAGGTCCGTTTCCGTTGAATACTATTTACCCTTAACTTACAGGAGGTTGCGTATATTTAAGTGAAATCTAGTAGATAAGTGATTTATTTAGACTTTAGATTTCGCTTGATGTACAGGCGTTTAAACATACATTATGCAAAAGACAAATCTGCCTATTGCAACTCTTTCTTTAGATCCGAAATTTTATAAACACTATTAATTAAACATTTCTTAATTAAGTTATCCAGACCATAATCAACTCTCGATGTCAGCGCTAGGCTGTGTTGTTTACTGTATTCGGATTCGATTTGCTGCTCAACATGATTTAATAATGAAAAGGATAATCAAGGCTATGTTTGTTTTTATCGTACATTCTTTACTAATGATGATCGAGGCAAGCCTAAAATTCAATCGCTAAATTCTTGGTTCAGAGTGTGTCAATTTGACTGAAATATTCAGCAAATTTCCCCTCTTATCTAGTTTTTAACTATTATAGTGAGAACTGCCAACTCTTTATCTAATCTCCCATAATGTATCTTTAAATAAATGGACCTAAAGTTGTATAATTTTAAACCAACCACACCAGTAACAGAATATACACGACTGTTCTGTATGCCTGCTAACTCGTGTTACAGTTTGATCACGACAGACTGGATCGGATTTCTTAAGCCAGGTTGACACTTGCACGACTTTTGGCCACGATTTTGTTGTGCCAATCAGTGTCCACATTGACACGAACTGGCACGACGAGTTCACGCATAATTTTTGCATTGTTTATGCACTTCCCCCATTGGCACGACGAGTTTGCACAAATCGGACGGTGTCGTGCCGACTCGAGTCGTGCCAATGCGTGCCATGGAATCGTGGCAGCCTTGCTTAAGATTTTGTGAAATCATGTCGTTAGTCATCGTGACTCTATGCAAAATATATTAACGATTATACGCCATGGAATTGTGTCTGTGCTATCTAACTAATGTTACATTTGAATCACGACCAGGGGCGTAAATGCGGGGATAGGCGAAGGTCATGGTACACCCAGCCAGAAAGAAAATAGTCCGTCGCAAAATCAGTGCAGTCGTTCGCAAAATAGGAGCATTCGGTATCAAAATAAGTGCTCACTGCATACGTCATGCTACTCGCACAAAACTTTAGCATAAAATAACCTTGTCAATTTATCATGTTTGAAAAAAAGTTGTGTTTAACTCTTATTCCGTTATGAGTATGTTGGTCTAACAGCAAAATTATACGCAGGGTGAAAAATAGTCGGTCTCAAAATGCAATCACTGCAGCAGTCGGTCTCAGAATAAATCCAGGCTGACACTTGCACGACTTTCGGCCACGTTTTTGTCGTACCCATCAGTGTCCAGATTGACACGAACTGGCACGACGAGTTCACGTATAGTTTGCGCATTGTTTACGCACTTCCCGCATTGGCACGGCGAGTTTGCGCAAATCGGACGGTGTCGTGCCAATGCGTGCCACGGAATCTTGCAAGTGTCAGCCTGGCTTTATGCATCGGCGACTTAATGAATTAATGAGACAACAAATCTTAGAATAAATCCCAAATACTGAAGTATTTGCGTGAATCCGTGAGCCTAAATTGCATACATCCCACAAAACTATAGTATAAAATAACCATGCATGCTTGTCATATTTGAAAAATGTTTGTCACTCATATTCTGTTGTGAATACATTGTTCTATGAAACTCGTACCTGTGGTGCTCGGCTCCTGACTGCACCACTCGTACTCGGGGGTCAGTCGCATTTTGCCCCCCCCCCCTAAACAAATTTGTTACGTACGCCCCTGATCACCACATGGCATATTTTTTTTTTGGAACTGTCAGCGTGTATATATGGTAATATGAGTTATATTTCTGAATAATAATGAGAGGAATATTAGCCTTGTGTGGTCAACATGTCACAATAAATAAAGGGCATTATTGGTGTTAGCCATGATATCACATAATGATAAAACACATTCCAAATATAATTTTAACGCAAAGATCATTGCTACGATAGATGCGTAATAAAAGGTTTCGTGAATCCGAAGTGACGAACGCAAAAGGAAAACACAAATTATCCCTCTATATAACTGACTGAAGTGACGAGAGATAAGGAAAAAAATGTTATCCCTCTATATAACTGACTGAAGTGACGAGTGATAACAGATACACAGCCGAATTTCTGCTCAGTGCCGTCTAATAATTACGCATCCATCGTAGCCATGATCTCTGCATTAGAATTATATTTGGAAAGTGTTTAACCAGTTCTATCACAAATATGTGATAATCACTGAAACCAATGTTGTCCTTTAATCATACATAAAGAACTTTAATTTTTCATTTAATGGCATATTACGTATTATTTCCAATCCGTAATATGACATGTTAATTTTCAATCTTGTGCGAATCTCCATGAAATGTTAGAACAGGCTAACGAAGACAGGTACACGCCATACGACCTACTTGTATATCGATTCCGGAGATGAAGTAATCTATGAGGACATTTGCAATAACATAATGCGATCAAACCAGTAAAACGGAGTAGGCTCGCCTGTCCAGTCCCATTGGTTTTCTCCTGGTCCTCCGAGCGCAAACGACTTATTGAAATAAAATAGAACCTTGTGTTTCTCTCTCTCCCCCTCTCTCTCTCACACACACTTTCTCTCTATTTTATTGTGGAAATATTGAGAACTTTCCGCTCTTTATCTAAATCTTACTTGATGCACCTGTAATGTGAACAGTTATACCCGTATCGCCACAGTTCGTGTCGTAGCTTATGGAATTAAATCAATACCAATGGCATTAGCTATATATATTGGAAACTATAATAAACCTAAATGTAGTCCAGCATAGATAATAAAGACAGATGTTTTAAAGTAGCGTGAGCAGCAATAACTATATGGTCCGTATCATTATAGTTCTTATCCATTCTCCACCAGCGGGGTCGTACGTCAGCAGGATCGGATTAATGTTTCGAGGGGCCTGTTCACAGATGTCCATCCATCCATCAAATACATTATGCAAGAGCTACATCTGCCTATTGCAAGTCTTTATGTAGGCTATATATATATGTTATAGACAAGCTTAAAAATCAACTCTGTAGACCCTCGGATAAATTGGATACTGTCGTCCATTTTAAAATTAAATCAATAAATGGCTGACCACGCTAACGTTTACCGTTAGTCACAGACGTCACTACTGGGGATAAAGTGTATCGTTGTCATTGAGAATGCTACTTGATAATGGAGAATGTGTTGGTGGAGTTATAGTCTTTCATTCAAACGATCGCCAATTCTCGTAGACACTTATTTCATATTCAAACTTCAAACTCCGTTCAGAATAAAGCTTAAGGCAGAAATTTTCCATATTTTCTTTTTCATCATCGTTTTTTGAAATAGAGAGAAAACGAGTGGATGATCTGGGTTTAACGTCCACTCGACACAAATAAGGTCATTTCGGGACTAATATATAGTTCATTTTTATTTCAATCATTCGCCTGCGCGTAGGGTTCATTAACTAATGGAGGAAAGTCCGAAAAGTAGAAGCTGCGACAAAATCTAAGGCGAGAGCACGCACATCAAGCAAAAATCGATTCAAAAATAGGAAATAAAGACACAGACACTCTGCGATATTCGCGCACCTCGTTTTGTCGCGACCTCTACCTTTCGAGTTGCATTGAGTGTTTTGTAGCGCTCTGGAGGGGCGAAAAGTCGAAATTACGAATGGCAGTTATCTGCTTCCATATGCTAATATAAAGTACACGTGTATTGGAGAATGATATCGACTAATCATTAGCATGGAGAAATGATCACACTGTTTGTTTTAGCACGTTATAACTGTATCATAACTGCAGCAAATCCGGGTTGCATTTCAGATGTTTTATCAGATATTTGTTGTATCTGAATTATTGATAACGAGCTTAATGACAGGATATTGAATTTATCTTCGACTATTCCGTGATGTGGTGAGATTGATTCGCGGATCCTTTTATATTAGACTATCAGAACATCAACGGCATACTCGTGGGTGAAATTATACGGTTCCAATTACCATTGTGTGGTATCGCGTAGAGGGATTAGAGCTCACGACGTCATCTGGTATTCCTTGTTGTGTCTACAGATTAGATCTTGAACTGTCCTTGCGCCATGGAGAGGAACACTACGCGATGGTTGACCAATATGACTCAACCAGTGGTACCCCAGCCACCATTTTACCTACTCAGCATCACCACGATTCTCTATATCTTGATATTTTCTGTCGGGGTATTTGGCAACTTTACCGTGATTACAGTCGTGTATAGATGTCGGACGATGAGGACGTTTTTTAATATTTTATTTCTTAACCTGTGCTTAGCTGATTTACTGGTTCTCCTCATCACCGGGCCCACAGCGGTTATTGATATATATGCTAGAGAAGTCTGGTATTTGGGAAAAGTCATGTGTAAGTATTTTTTTAATTTAATACTTTCAGGCGGTGGCGGATCCGTTTTTATTCCGCATCCATAAAACGTGTAAATCATTGACTTTTTGTTGGTTAGGGTGGTGTAACTTACGAAATTGAATATTATAATATGCGCCACAAGTCTTCATTGACTTCCCGAACCTGCTTCGAGCTGGGGTAATGAAGACTGGCATACACCATCTAGTTCTGCTATGAGAGAAATTTTGCCCGGGCAGTGGCACTGCGGACAAATTTTATTTGATATCGAATTCCAACTGTCAAAGGATCCTTTACCTGCACGCCAATGTGTACACGGGACCTCGGTTTTTCGTCCTGTCCGAAAGACTAGACAGCTGTCCTTGTCAGACAATCCATCCTGCATCATTGACAATTGGCCACGATTTCTCCCGCGCCAGATCGATGCTTTCGAGCGGTTTTATTTGAAGTAGGTAAAAAAAAAATAATCATTTTAACAGATTTCATGTTTAAACCTGCATCGGGGTGGGGGGGGGGGCGAATGGCTAGCGTGCGTGCGCTGTATCATACGGCCTGCCATTGAGTCAACTGGCGTGATTTCAAATCCGCGGTTGTACGTGGCAAGGAGTAGGACCGTCTGTCCAACCTTGTGGGTTTTCTCCGGGTACTCCGGTTTCCTTACACTCCTAAGACCCTACACGCGCAAGCGAATTAGTGAAATAAAATTAAACCATATGGTAGTCCCGAAATGACCTAGTTTGTGTCGAGTGGACGTTAAACCCCATTTCTCTCTTAAACCTGCATCTAATATAGACTTTGTGAAATTTAATAACGCCTGGCTCAGTTTTACAAATTAAAAAGAAAATTGATTAGTGATAATATTAACCTTTTATTCCCATATATAAATTAGCAAGCTTCGGGTTTTTCTGTTTTTATCTGACTATATTAACTTTGTCGGTTTTACCGGATGTAATGGCTTTATTATTCTGGTACCATGGTGCATATAAGAAGGGGGCACTAATGCGAGAATTTCATATCTTTTCTAAGAAAGTCAAAACATAATTATTTATGTCTTTTGCTCCGGAATCGTGCAAGGACTGCTGGTTAGTGAGTCAGCCGCCACACTGACTGCGCCGTAGCCACCTGTACATTATGGATCGGAACTGAGTAAAACTGGTATTTTTTAAATGTGAACTGTTCAGTTGTGTGAATCATACAACAGTTATAACAAATCAATAGAAACACTTTAATATTGTATGAAGTTTGTACGGTGGCATATTGATACCATTCGTTAATTTATGCATTTATCAAGTAGCTCCTCGTGTTAGAAATGAAATGAAATGGGGTTTAACATCCTACTCTTTTCCATCGTGGAGAGAAGCTTTTCAAAATGGAGAAATTGTTTACACCTAGGAGAAAGGGTTTTTCGTGGATTTTTCGTAGTGAAAGGTCATGTCAGGGTCATTGAGTCAGATTTTGACGCGATGACGTCAGGCATTGATTAACCTATCAGCGTTGATGCCTCAATTTGGAATTTGGAAATACAACTTTTGCTTTGTCTTCGCTGCTAATGTCTACACACACTTCCATTCACCACACACTATGAACTCGTAAAACGACATTTCAGGCACGGACCCTCCCCCCCCCCTGCTCAGGTTTGAAAATTTTTTATGCGATTTTATTGGCGATTTAGACCTGTAATTTTGGAATTTACCTTCCGGAAATACGTCAGAATGAACCAAATTGAACCTAATTTACCAAATTAATCGGTTGAGCGCAATTATCAAACCTAGACCCCCCCCCCTGCAAAAAATCCTGGATCCGCGCCTGCATTTTGAACTATAAAAAACGAAATGAAATAGGATCTGTGTTTTATCAGATTGGTGACCAATTACGAGAAGTAAGATAGTTCGTTTCTGGGGTTTAACGTCCACTTCCACCTAGCGTGATATCGTAGACAAGTTGTTGTTGTTCTTGGTGTTTAACGTCCGCTTCCACCGAAGGTGATATCGCAGACAAGTCTTATTTTTTCCATTTTCATTATCTTAGCGCACGCGCAGGGGTCTTTGCTGTGGGAGGAAACCGGAGTGCCCGGAGGAAACCCACGAGGTTGAGAAGGAGCCCCTATCTCCATGCCACATACGCTCACACCAGGGCTCGAAACCACAGCCGCAAGCCAGAGGTGACCGGCCAGCTAGAGGTCGAAGCGCGGCACTCTAGACCACTAGGCCATCCCAACCCCCCTCGTAGACAAGTGATGTAAGAGTCTATTTATAGAGAGATGAACGGGCCAGTGTTAATCCACATTATGACGTCCATTTATTGTCAGATTTAATCCTTTTTCCTTAATTAGAATCGCTAACGTAATTAGCTTTATGTCCGAATGACGCAGTATACTGTGTATAAACCCAGATAATGTTTCCTTACAAATAATAAAAGAAAATCTTACGAAGCTAACATGACGTTTGATAAAATTATCGCAGTTCGAGCGTTTGATTTAATGTATGTTAGAATGAAGTAAACTGGTAAAAAAAAATTACGGAGAGAGAGAGAGAGAGAGAGAGAGAGAGGGGGGTGTTAAAGTTAACTCCACAGTCATTTCGGGACTAACATATGTTTCAATTTCATTTCAAATTTTCCCTTGCACATACGGGAGCAATCAGGAGCAGCCGGTGGAAACACCCACCCCCCACCCCCCGCCCAACGACAAGGAGAAGCCGCCTTTACTTGCATCAGTAAAATGTAGAAACCAGGTTGGAAAATATCTTCATAATATTTTCATCCGGTCCTGGCGGGGGGGGGGGGTATGATAGCCGAATTGTTAACGTGCGCGCGCTGTATCATACGGCCTGCCATTGAGTCACCTGGTGTGGTTTTAATTCCCCGACTGTACGTGGCGAGGTGTAGGGTCGTCTCTCGTGGGGTTTCTCCGGGTACTCCCGTTGCCTCCCACTGCTAAAGACCCCTAAGCGCTAGCGAATTACAATTAAACACCATATGTTAGTCCCGAAATGACCTAGTTTGTGTCGAGTGGACGTAAAACGCTCTCTCTCTCTCTCCCTCTCTCTCTCTTCTCTTTCTCTCTCTCTCTCGCTCTCTCCGGTCCTAGTTACTAGTTCTTCTTTGATGCAAACCTGCGTGTATACACGTGACTTCGGTTTTCGTCGAATTCGAAAGATTAGATGCTTTTCCTTGTCGGACCCCAGGTGGGCAGTTTCACAGAAGTTCGTAACAGAAAAAAAAAACTACGTTAAGAAAAACTTCCGAAAAAGATATGAATTATTTACGCAGGTTTCACAAAGGCCGGCGTGAATTTCTTCTTAACTTTTTCTCGTATCTTTTTTCCGTAAATATGTCACGAATGGTCGTGATGTCATGTTTGCGTCACTTCATTCCCACTTCTGTCAACATTTCCAAGGTCTGAATGTTGACAATGTCGTCATGTTAGCCGTAATGTTTGATTTGATCATTACTTTATAAAAAAAACATAAACGACAAAGGTATATATTCTTTTTACATTCGCTAAGATTTAGCTTTGTATTTATGAATAGAATGTTATTTTCATGTCTTTTACTTTTTTGTTTGCTACGTCATAGCGCGTGGCATCGTAGCACACGTCGTCTGTCACTGTCAGTCGTAAACAAAATTGGAACTCTGCAGCTCTCGGTGTTGAGCAGAACTATGGAATTCTAAAGGGAAAATTGAGCAGCAGTCTGACAAAGTCATCGAAAGACAGAGTTTGGGAGAATATTTGAATAAGTGTCGGTCTTTGCCGCGATAGGTTTACTCTTGTTATATATACATGTAGTTGACCTAGTAATACTAGGCCTAATAGTAGGCTAATACCAAGCGTTAGTAAACCATGTTGGTGAAAACTAGTCTACTGAGATTATATGTTGTATGTAATAAATTAAATTTAATACTATGTTGTACGTAAATGCTGGTTTACAACCAAAGACCTGCGAGGCCTTAGGCTTCAGTCTGGGACTGTCTGGCCTATATATATAGGCATACTAGTAGGTTAGTAACTTAGGTAAATCCGACCCTGACCATAGAACTTAAAATAAAAGGCAACATTGATGGTACGCTAACCCCATGTACCATCAGCAATGAGTTGTGGGAGCTACCTCTGGCAAAGTAGCTTATCATAAAGTAATCAGATGAGAAGGATTTCGATCGGTGAGTTGTGGTGTCGATATCGTCATTACATTAATACAGTTAATAACATGTAATAATATACCCCTCCCGTCAAGTCTGTCATGCGCAACTAACTCCTCGTCTGTATGGGTATCGAGAGGGTTTGAAATATCCATGAATTTCTCTCTCGCCGAAGTTGCCGATCTGCATAAAATGACAAGGTGGCAATTTTGTCAAAGATACGTAAAACTTTCCAACTTACGACAAGGTATGAAACGGAAATTTTACGTAAGTTTACGTTACGATAAATTTACGCAAATTTTTCATCGTAAGTTGCTTTGTGAAACCGCCCCCATGTTCTTCACCACTGATCGAATCCCACGTCCTCCACCAATAACCGGGGCCCATGTCGTTCACCCCTGACTGGGACCCTACGTCCTTCACCCCTGACCGGGACCCACGTCCTTCACCCCTGACCGGGACCCACGTCCTTCACCCCTAACCGGGACCCACGTCCTTCACCCCTGACCGGGACCCACGTCCTTCACTACTAATCGGCGGGACCAAACGTACTTCACCACTGACCGGACTGAGAAACACCACGCGCAACCTTCTCGGCCAAAACAGTTAGTGGTCTAGAACCAGAATAAATGATGTTTGAAAATTCGCAAATATTTTTACCAGTTTTTTATTTGTCGAAATGTTACTTCATGTTGTTTAATTCTTGTCTTGTCCATAAATACAAGTAGGTGACTATAAATTTCTTTCTAAAGAGATAATAATTATGACCCACGTGCACGAAATAGTAATAACTAAAGGTCATTGGAAAGTAACTTAAAATCTCAAACGTATGCTGAGCCCGTCTCCATTAGCCCAGTCGGGGTAGAAGAGTAGGACGGTAACCCCCTGAGCGACAATAAACACTTGGTAGTAAATAATCGAAACCTCGCCATTTGACTCAATAATAGAACATCTGATCTAACGCCACGTGTTTAATGGTATTTATGACGAGATTTGTGAAAAAGAACACTTATTATGGCCTTAAATAATTATTGTTTACAGATTCATAGTCAGACAACATAGCACGTGAAACACCGGAAATTTGTTATTTTATGATGCTTATATTTTATCTGACTTGTCTATTGTAAAAATATTAACTTTGATTTGAAAACGCAAATTAAATTGTTTTTGAAATTGGGAGAATAACAACACGTGACGGGAGAAAGAGAAAGAGAGGGGGGGGCAGATGGGTTTAACGTCCACTCGACGCAAACTAGGTCTAACACATGGTTGAATTTTATTTCAATAATTAGTCTTTAGCAGTGGAAAGGAAACCAGGGGACCGCAGAAAACAACTTAAATTGAGGTCCTAACCAGTAGAGAATTACAAAGATAACCAGAGATAATATTAGACGACCACAAGGCTAATAAAATATGTAACAGGAGGGCTTTCCACATCTAGCCAGCGACCCATATCACTGCATATCGTTACATATTAGCACGACGTTTCAACAAATATCCTAAGCACATATCGTCGGTAGGCATAAACCAGTGATTGTTTTTTTCCATATAAATTGTGTTGGTTTTTTTCTAATGTGCTCAATCGCTAAATGCCACTCAAGGATTATACTAGATTTGGTTGACGTGACTGCGTAATGCTATACACGTGTTAATTCATTCGGCCATCAAAAATCAGAAAGCAGTGCCCAATGTATTACAAAACACTATAAAACAAGTGCATGGGGTCCACGGAGACCCCACGTGCACCGACAAGGGTTAAAGAATTGTCAACAAATAAATAAACACACTAACAATCATAATACATGTAATTTATTTTTTATTTAACACAAAACTAGAGTAATTGGACACCACTTCTTTTCTATTATAAAATTTCTGGAAACACTCCTGGTTTGACCAATTTGCTGTCTTGAGAATATCTGAAATAGGACATCCAGAGTTAAAGGCAGTGTAATACAATATCATTTGGGATCTAAAATGTAATATTGTATTTTTAATTCATATTCTTAATTCATATTTTATATTGTAATTTCAATTGTAACTCATTTTGGACATATTAAGTGACAAGCTTTAATCCGTTGCAGGTGCGAGCTTATCTGACATAGTATTATGTAAGATGTATTGGTCGTACAAACTTGTATCATCGAAGTGTCTATTTGATATAAGTTGTAAGCTTAACACTTGTTGTTTTAGAGCTAAGATGTGTTTATCTTAATTAATCGTTTTCATTGTTCTCATTTTAATGCTATTAACTATGGCGTGCCTCAGCTATTTGACAGGCATCGTTGGATAGTATATAATGCCTCGTTTAGAGATAGACGAGGGCAGAGAGAGACGTAGAGAACTTGCCCTCAGACCATGAGGCAAGGGGTCTGCCCTTGGACCCCGGAAATAAGGTCTTCGCAGACCTAGGGACAAGAGCCAGATAGATTTCACCATATGTACCTGTAAATATGTTATCCAGCATTATCTGTACCTGTAAATATGTTATCCAGCATTAAAGAATATTTCTAATAAAATGAGTTTATGTATTATGTTACATACTCATAAATGGTGTTCGTGACCAGTCGAACCTTAGATGGGTCAAAGACCAACGTTTTTGAAGTCCTCAACACTAGATGATCAAAGAATTTTATAAGAGGTAAGTCTGTTTCTGATCCAAATCATGGCGAACGGTTAATGATTAGTGTTACATTTGTTTAATAATTTAACTGGCGAAATAAGCGGTTTGTCTTCCAGCTTAAGCATTATGTAGTAACTCTATTAGCTCAACCATTTTCTAGAAATCCCTTGAATATTTTAAGAAATATTCAAAAATTAAATATATTGCTAGTAGTGGAACAGTAATTTTAAAATATGTAAATTATAATCGTTTTTTTGAACACATATTTTGGCTTAAAATTGGTATAAACGGTTTTATCTCTTATAATTTATGTTTTGTCGATATATATCTTGCCCCGGGTTTCCGGGAGAAATTTTATTTGTGTTAACCCCAATAATGAGATTGGGATGCCCGATATATGGGAACAGTTTTATGTGAAATTCCTGTAAGGTGGGATTGATTTAACCCAGGGATTTATGACAATGCCCGATATGCTACGAGAAAAGCTTTATGCTCGGAATTAAGAGCGAATGTGATGTATTGTTTTGTGTTTTGTTTAATTAATTATAGAGATAAAACCACTATTAATTTTGATAGATTCTTTCCAAAATATTTTATTTAAGTTTGGTTTAATGTGTTCAGATCAAAGCAATAGTATTTGTCAATTCTAATGTAACTATTATTTTAAAATAGATCGTTATCTAAAGTTCCACTTACTAATTTGATTAAAAGTTAATTGAGTTCACTCCATGAAATAATAAGCATATGACAAACTTGGGCACGAATGACAGTTAAAATATACTTCGTGACACGATATATCATTAAAAAAATCGTTGACCATGTATGGAAAGGAATAGACTAACCGACAAGAAAAATAACGGCCAGAATAAAGATGGTGACGGCTAAAGCCACAAGCAGCAGTTAGCTTGAAAATGGAGAAATTCCCATTCACCTCGACGAAGAATATGTGCATACATGTTGATGCATGCATGGTGGCAATATCTGCTGACATGACGAAGATGATATGCATAAATGGTGGAAAATGTATGCCGACATGATGCATACATGGTGGAAAATATAATTATGCTGACATGATGGAAAATGTATGCTGAAATGATGAAGAATATATGTTGTCATGATGAAGAATACCGGTATATGCATACATGGTTGAAAATATATGTATGCATAATTGGTGGATACTATGCATAATTGGTGGATAAGATACCCATCCATCGATAATTAGTGGCGAATATTTCCAGTTTCCTCACTTTTGAACTCCCAAATTTGGATCGCGTGTGATTGTGATTATGTTTATGTGTTTCCTTTATCATTTATATGACATTCTTTTTTGTGACGATTTCTTCTGCGTACTGTGTTCCCACGTAGTGTGTGCTTTTATTAATATAATATACTGATCGAGGAACAAACGTGTACTATGACCAGTAACTTTTGTGAATATTTTTAGTTTCGATGTTGTGCTTCTTTTATATATATTTGAATGCTTCAATTAGTGTATTATGCTTTAATCTTTTATTGTTTTAAAATCGTTTCATATATAATTTTATATATTCCACTATTTTAAACTTGTGGTAATGGAGGAAATGTAATACAATATCATTTGGGATCTAAAATGTAATATTGTATTTTTAATTCATATTCTTAATTCATATTTTATATTGTAATTTCAATTGTAACTCATTTTGGACATATTAAGTGACAAGCTTTAATCCGTTGCAGGTGCGAGCTTATCTGACATAGTATTATGTAAGACGTATTGGTCGTACAAACTTGTATCATCGAAGTGTCTATTTGATATAAGTTGTAAGCTTAACACTTGTTGTTTTAGAGCTAAGATGTGTTTATCTTAATTAATCGTTTTCATTGTTCTCATTTTAATGCTATTAACTATGGCGTGCCTCAGCTATTTGACAGGCATCGTTGGATAGTATATAATGCCTCGTTTAGAGATAGACGAGGGCAGAGAGAGACGTAGAGAACTTGCCCTCAGACTTCGCAGACCTAGGGACAAGAGCCAGATAGATTTCACCATATGTACCTGTAAATATGTTATCCAGCATTATCTGTACCTGTAAATATGTTATCCAGCATTAAAGAATATTTCTAATAAAATGAGTTTATGTATTATGTTACAGCAGCAGAAGAAGATGCCGCCCTTACGGAATGGGCTTTAAATTTATCCGTGTCTACGCCAGACAATTTCAAAGTTTCTTTAATCCACCTGGTTATAGTGCCAGGAGCAACTGCTCTAAAGGTTAGGAAAGAAACAAATAATTGCCGAGATTTTCGTTTATGCCCTGTACGTCTAATATAATTTTTAAGAGTATAACAAAGACAGATTTTCTTATTCTTGTTATATGGCAATTTAATGGAATAAAGTGGTTTTGACTGGCGAGAAGTTTTAATTACCTTAGAAATCCCAAGTGTTAGAACTCTTCCAGAATCATCTAAAGTATTTAGGTCGAAAGAGCAAAGAGTCTGACACCTCTGTGCGGTAGAGAGTGCCAACAAACTGACCGTTTTGAGGGTTAAAAGTTTTAGTGAAAGGCTCTCTAATGGAAATAAGGTTGCTAGATATTTGATAACCACAGAGACGTCCCAAGTGAATAAATACCTGGGCTTTGGAGGTTTTCTATTAAATAAGCCTTTCATGAAACGGCTGATCTTTGAGTTTCTCAAAACCCAACCATACTTAAGTCTGGATGATTGCGGATCGGTTAATATTAACTACAGTGTAAGAAGAGACTCTGGACAAAAACTCTAAATAATTAATAAACTGGGCTAAAGATGGATGAAGGGATCACCTTGTTGTTTATTTGTCCAAACAATCCACTTCTTCCATGCGAGATTGTATTGCCTACAAGTTCCTGGTTTCCAGGATACTTGCGATAGATTCGCTTGGTAATCCCTTATTAGAGAGTAAATGTCGGATATAAGGCATAATCACTTCCCCGCTAGAGGGTGCAACGTGTTGCTTACTGGTAATCTCAGGGCGAGATATTTGCATAGTCAGGAGAACAGGGTACCATACCTGTGTTTCCGAAGCTAATTGCCTCTTCCACTTGATTTCCGGAAACCTTCGACAAAACATTTGGAATTAAACTGAAAGGTGGAAAAAGATACGGGTGAAAATTTGGCCAACTTATAGTAAAAGCATTAGTAGTAAAACTACAGGAATCTGGGTTTCATGAGGCATAAAATGGTAATTGGGCATTATATTTAGATGCAAATAAACAATAGCTGGCGTGAAAAACCTACTACAAAGTTTCTGGAAGACAAATTCATTTAATTTCCATTCTGTTGAATCTGAAAAGTCACGTGATAATTGGTCAACCAAGATATTACTTTTGCCGGGAATGTATTTTGCGGACAGAAAAATACCTCGATCGCTACACCATAACCATATCAATTCAAATAAAGCGTCCACAGAACCACCAAAACTATTAATGTATGAAATGGCTGTAGTATTGTCACACTGAATACAGATATGTTTGTTGCGTACATCAGAACAAAGAGACATTAAACCATTATAAACAGCTCGTAGCTCTAAGTAATTAAAATGATAGTAGACTTCCTGTGAACTCCATAAACCATTACTTTTATTTGTGTCCGAGTGTGCACCCCAACCTAGAAGTGAAGCGCCGGTGGTCAGTATAAAATTTACTTCAGGAGGTCGTATATGAAGTCCATTTAAACTGTCTATATTATTAATCCACCAAGAAACTTCTGCCAAGGCATAAGGTGTCAAAATAATCTCTGAATCATAGTTATTATTAACTGTATTTAATGTAATTTTTTTCGTTTTATACAAGTATTGGATGAATAAAGGAGCAAGAAGAATCGCCGTTCTGCTGAAAGAACAGAGACCATGAAGGCTGCAACATCCCTGACAGAAATAACCTTAAAGTTATCTAACAGAGCAAGAGCCAAATTCCTCAATTTGGTTACCTTTCCTGGTGTCAAAAATACAGAAAAGGGGACGCTATTGATTACAAACCCCCAAAATATTATTTCATATGAAGGTCTTAAGCTAGATTTTTCTTTATTCACACAAAAACCTAAAGTTTCAAATAATTCTATAGCTTTGAAGGTATTTAGAAAGCTTTCCTCTTCTGTTCTAGCCGCGAAAAGGGAATCGTCGATAAAATATGAACAAACTATTCCCCGTTTTCGAAGGTTAGCAAAAATTGGTTTTAAGGTCTTGGTAAAAATTCTGGGTGCACACGATAATCCGAAAGGAAGACACGTAAAATTGAATAAATTCCCACGCCAGAGAAACCTTAAATATTTCCTTTGACGATGACATAAAGAAATCGAAAAATAAGCATCACACATAGGAAGAGTTTCTTCTTTAAAGTGTTCACGCCTACGAAATGATTTAAATTTTTTAAATTAATAACTGGCCTGAACTTAATATTTTTCTTTTGAACTAGAAAAATATTTGAAATAATTTGGTCCCGATAATAATTATATTCCGGTATGACGCAAATGGCTTGCTTGTTTAAAATAAAAAGATTTCAACTTCCTCGTCTATTTTGGACATTTCACTATCATTAAAGGGGGGGGGGCTGCTAGGAGGACAGTGTTGAACAGGTTCAGATATAAAATCAATTACATAACCTTGGACCACTTCTAAAACCCATCAATCATTTGTAATTTTAGTCCAGTTATTAAAATAATTTGATATTGGACCAGCCATGACAGAACTAATTACCTTATTTGACGTATTTACAGTCACTGTGACTGCTGGGCTGGTCGGCCTAATGTCTGCTGCTGGTAATAACCAGGTTGGCGAGGGTATCGGCTCCGATTCCTGCCTCTCCAGGCGCTTCGATTCCTCGGACCTCCTCGACGTTGATCTGCAGGTGGTCGCCTGTAAAACTGGTCGGATCCTTAAAAAAGACCGCCGATTATTTCTCATGTTAGTGAAACGATGAGCGTGTAAACGGTGTGATTGCTCGATCTCACGTATACGACTGGAAACGTCTGGCCCAAATAAAGTTTCCCCAACAGGTCTGTTCGATGAGCATAGAGGATGGAATTTCTTTGCCATAAACCGTTTCATATATAGCCTTCTTTTTAACAAAATCTCAAGCATGACGTTACCTAATGTCGCTATAGAATCAATAATAGTATTCTTAACATACCCTTCCAGAGATTTAGACAACAAGCCTAGTAGGGGTGAGATGCCCAAGCCGACAAGCTTTTGAATTTCCTGGAGAGAATGGTACTGCGCCTGTGCATTCCTGGGTAAAATATGCCAAATATCAGTTCTCTGGAATGGGGTATTTTGACACCAGTTTATCGATCTCAACTTTTTTCAAAGTAGAAATCATTGACTAAGTTTACTATGTTATCCGAAACTTGATTTCCAGAGATATCATCCCCATGGAAAATTTTGGGAATGTCAAAATCATATTCCGAGGAATTATCGTTTCCATCTCTAAATTGATCGTACATTATCAAACGGGTGACCGTTTCATCCATGTTAAGTGATCCTTTACTATATGTATGCTGCTCTACTTGGGGATTATTGGCAATATTAGGCTTAGGATTTAATTGATGCGACTTTATAAAATTACTATTTGACCGGACTACATTTGTCAACATATTCATTTGTTGCCGCAATAAAACTAAATCAGCGCGATCAACTGGTACGCTGTGATCCTCATTTATATTTCCAGTATTACAGTTATGATTCGGAATAAAAGTAGAAGACGGAACAGAGGCTCGTTTAAATGATGGATCTTCAACATTTTGATTGCATGCCGGTATAATATCAAAAAAGGAAGCAGGGGCCGTGGACGAAGCGACCTTAGAATTTGTTTTCCTTGCAGTTGGAGGCTTATTGCTATTATTTAAAGACAGCTCATTGCCAGAAGTGTCACTTTTTAAACTGGCCTTATTTACATTAGATTTTTTCCAGGACATTTTAGCAGACCTATGGGTTCTAAATCGGGCATATCGGAGTCTACATATTTGGAAACGGTTACCTTTCTGCATTTGCCAGGTTTCTTGGGTTTACAGTGATTAGATTTGCGTTTTCTACTCAAATTAATGTTATTTGAGCCAACATTAGAAAAAGGGCCACTCGGCAAACCTCGAAAGATTTCGGACAATCTAAACTCGGCTGTATGATGAATTCCGCCATATTGGAACTACTTTAAAGGTCCCGGATGAAACATGGCTGCGCCCATTCCAAACACAAGTTGGCGACCTATTTGGCTAGCGACCTATTCGACCGATCCAGCTGTAAGATAATGACGAAATTACACTGAGCCCCCGACCAAAACTGTCCTGATATTCACCGATACACCTCGGAAAGTGTGCTTATAACTATTACTTACCCGTAAATTAGAATCTCTATTCGTAATATCATCATTTTCAAACGGCAGATCAACAGCTTAATAATCAAGATCACTACCTTCAAAGGGATCAATGTTATCCATTGTGCGAGCCAGCGGCTGGACACTAGTGACTACAACAAACCCAAACCAAAGTAGAACCAGCGGGACTACTATAGATCAAATAAATCGAAGTCTCAAAAGACAGTGATTGTAAAATAAAGAAAGTAAGAATTCGACGAATTCTACAAGAGTCAAGTACAACGAGACGACTATAACATGGTCTTTACTCAAAAGAAAAAAAGAAGATGTGCAAAAAATCAACAGTGAACCTTGACTCGTCTGAAAACATCACATTGCTCCAGCGTCGATTATCCCAGTGTTGACGATCCCTACACCAACGACGTATTGCCTGAATGTGATGATCTCTCAAACAAGGGATCGGGCGAGGAAGTCGGGCGCGAAGGTGACCCCTATGCAGTCGATTCCGAATCGTCTGGCCACTCACTCTCACACCAGTGTCTGTTTGAAGACGAGCGCTGATCTGAATTGCTGTGATGACACGATTTCTCAAGGCCAAGGTACGGATAAATCGATCCTGGGCTTGAGTTGTCGCCCTTGGTCGACCTGAGCGTGGTCTGTCCTGTACAGATTGTGTATCACGGTATCTGGACCATAGCCTGCTTATGACAGACTGAGAAACATTCATCGTCCGCGCCACAACCGCCTGTGTTGTGCCGAACTGTAGCATGCCAAGGGCACGTAACCTTTCATTTTGGGTAAGCCGACGCATATCAAAATTTGTTTTCTGGTCACTAAAACAATTAAACTGATCTTTCCACCCTGGAATTCAATGCCACAACGATTGTAACATTCAAAGTCAGAGTCGTGCAAATCTTGGGTTGGACCCCCATGATGATCCAAAGCATCACCTGCATTCCATGCGGTAGCTATTGGTGCGTTTGGGCGTCACATGTAACTGGAAATGTTTCTTCTGTTAGGTTCTATAGTGACTTTTTTCGTAGTCATTTGCATATTTTAGTATTATGCCCCCAAAATCAAATATCCCCTACGTTTTTTGAATAGTATATAGTATAGTGCCAATGCTATGACAGCAGGCACGTGCATTACACGTTTGGTTTTTTATCTTTAAATAATTTGAGCTACTTGGCATGGTTTTAGGGAAACAAACGAAACATGCAATATAAATCCGAGGCTGGCCGGAGGGCATATAGTGGAATATAATTCGTTTTGATGTTTAATGATATTGACAAGTTAAAGAACTATGGAGGAGTAAGACGTTTGCTAGCTTAAGATACGGGAAAACCCCAGGTACAAGCTTATAGGATCAAAACCATATGACCCACTGGCATTTACAAACTTCAAAATCTAAGACGCAAATTTTAAGACCACACCCACACACCCATCTTACACGGATAAAATGAAGAAATGTTAGAACCGAGAAAGAAGCCGTTATTTTGTTTTTAGTTGTTGTTACTTCAACTCTTGGGTTATTATTATCTAGAAGTATATTCAATTAAATTTTGAGATGGGGTATATTTGTATTTTGTATTTTTTTTTCTGTTTTAATTAACTCTATATGATAAATATGCTAACCGTGGAGTAATTGTTGTGATCATATCGTTGTCATCCTTTTGTTGGTCAATCTAATTAAAATATAGATCTATATTTCGTTTCGTTTTTTATAATTTCGATGGCCTACACACATGTAGATCTAACAAGTTATAGTGGGAGCTCACGTTCTATGACGTCAGGTATCAAGCATGGAACATTTGACCCGATAACGTCAGTCATTCGATTAACCAATTAGCGACCGTCATGCTTTTTAAAATCTACTTTTGTTTTGTTTTGATTTCTATCCGCTGGTGTTAGTATAGACGTCATTGGCTGGTAATATCTACCCACAGTTCCACGCATGAAAAGGTCAAACGGTCGATTCGACAGACCATTTGATTGGCTGACCCCTCATTTCAGGCAGAACACGAGTTAAATAACAAGTCCTCCAGATCCAAGAGTAGTGAAGACAAGTAAAACGAAATTTTGAACTATAAAAAACGAAACGAAATTGGATCTGTTTTAATGAGATTGATTTGTCGTATCGAAACGGGGAGAGAGAGAGATGGGGTTTAACGTCCACTAGGTAATTTCGGGACTAACCTATGGTTTAATTTTATTTCAATCATTACCTTGCGCGTAGGGGTCTTTAGAAATCCAGATCAATCATTATACTCTTTGATATATTATCAATATCTACCTTTTGACAATCTGGGTCGGGGGTGGGGGGCGAATGGTTAGCGTGCGCGCGCTGTATCGTACGGCCTGCCAATGAGTCAACTGGCGTGGTTTCGAATCTCTAGTTGTACGTGGCAAGGAGCAGGGTCGCCTGTCCAACCTCGTGGGTTTTCTCCGGGTACTCCGGTTTCCTCCCACTGCTAAGATAAAAATTTTACCATATGTTTGTCCCGAAATGGTCTAGTTTGTGTCGAGTGGACGTTAAACCCCATTTCTCTCGCTCTCTTTCACAATTTAGGTCCACTAATCTGGACAAGTTGTATTGGTATACACCATAAACCTAATTTCTTTCTTGATTAATTCCAACTGACGGAAACAATCACGGTGTGTCTATCTGATGCAATTCCAATGAACAGAGACATCAATAATAATGAAAGACGAATGAAAAACGCAAATTAGATTAAATTTAGAAAAAGTCACAGCGTCTTTTCTAGCTTTAGGTTCAAGTACTCAAGTACTCGGGTGTCTAGTTGTTCAGTCAATGATGAACACATACTAAACTAATACTGTCTGACTACAGTTAGCTCTGCTTGGGAACAGACACTAAGCTGGATGACCGACATTTTAAATATTAAATCGACACTTTAAGTACACTTCAAGAATTCTGAGGATTAAAAAGTTGTTTTTTTTTAGAATCGGTGCGGATGACGAGTAGAGCCACATTACTAAATAGTATATTATCATTGGTAATGGCGGCCATCCAGGGCTGTTACACACTCGGCAATCCTCGACAGATTCCGGAACTTACATCTTGTCTCGGCTGTATGACGGATTCAGCCATATTGTAACTACTTTAAAGGTCCCGGATGAAACATGGCTGCGCCCATAGTGTCTTGTTTGTTTGTAAGAGAGAGAGAGAAATGGGGTTTAAAGTCCACTCAACACAACTAGGTCATTTCGGGACTAACATATGGTTAATTTTATTTCAATAATTCGCTTGCGCGTAGGGGTCCTTAGCAGTGGGAGGAAACCGGAGTGCCCCTATCTCCATGCCACATACGCTAACACCAGGGCTCGAAACCACAGCCGCAAGCCAGAGGTGACTGGCCAGCTAGAGACCGAAGCGCGGCGCTCTAGACGACTAGGCCATCCCAACCCCCCTTGTTTGTTTGTAATAGTGTCAAGTTTTCCTGTTGAAGCAAACGGATAGATGCATCGCAAATGTATGTGCGTAGGTACATATCACTTACTGTCATAGAGTCGAGACTAGATGTAGGTTCTGGAATCTGTCGAGGTTTGCCGAGTGTGTAACAGCCCTGGATGGTCGCCATAGCGACAAATGTTCTAGTCTCCATCATCCACACAAATATGCTACGAATATTAGTCTGGATTGGTCCTCAAAATTTGACGGAAAATAGGTTATTGTCTGGATTATCCAGTCTTTTAAGTTACCAAGTACTGAATCTATCAAAACAGCTCGTTTGTCAACAATGACAATTTTGTTTTTAAAGGTTTCAATTGAAATGGTAATTTTCTCTCGTCATGAATCAGACGTATGGCTACTCACAATCTTCTTAATCGTCTCTATTTTGTTTCTAATAATAGATGTGCCAAGTGAATTGTGGGATATATTTCAACCACACTTTATAGAATCTAGCAAAATCGGCCCGGCTTCATAAGATCTAGCATTTACCCGAGACTTTAGCCAAAAGGTTCCATTGCGCATACGTAACCAAATGTTTGGTTTTTTATGGGGTAGATTATCCAGTAATTTTCGTCAAAAATTGAGAACCATCCCAGACCCTCCGTGCGTTGAAGACTAGGAGGTTCTGGGTGACCGAGACTACAAATGTTCGTGCCATCTTGACACGTGAAACTGATTATAATATCAACCTGTCCACTATCGACACCCCTGGTAGCATTTCATTGGTCATTGTGTAACATAAACTTGTGTTACCTAACGTTGTTTTTTTTTTTTTGTCTGATAAGCAACCTGTACTGAATGTTAAACCTGATAGGATACAATCAAGGGGCTGAGCTCGTCCATAACAAAATCCCAACACGCAACACCTAAAATGTGCCCAGTTTGGTTATTTAATATCCAATATAGAATACCTAAAATGTACCAAGTTTGGTTATTTAATATCCAATATAGAAATCAATATCAAAATATCGAGTTATCATATTGTAAATAGTGAGCGGAATTGAACCAGACTGATTCTCCTTTTAGAGTTTCGCCTTTCATAATATTGTAGTTAGTAATATCGGCCAAGCCTAGTACAAATACACGTCAAGAAAATCTTAATACTCTTATAAACAATATTAAAACAGTGGGGAGATTAATGTAGTGACCTAGGGCGGTAGATATGTAAACGGCGGGCCCCAGAGGAGGCCGTGCATGGGTACCATGAAATATAAATTAATATGCTATTCATTTGGGGTTTTTTCTTTAAAATTTCCGGTTTCAGCGGACGGCAGGTGTATCGGATTAAAATACAGATTTTCATTCCGTTTTCTGCTTTTATAATTTCGATGCCCTATACTTATTGAATGTTTGAGTGGTTGCATTGGAAGGTCGCGTCAGAGGTCACACGAGCAGCTTTTGGCCCAATGACGTTAGACATTTGATGTTTCTAGTTGGTTACTCACAATTCCTGCACCTCACGTCAAAATTCGCCATTACAGTAGCTAACGTCTCACTCCATCACACTTCCTGCACCTCACGTCAAAATTCGCCATTACAGTAGCTAACGTCTCACACTATAGTGTAGATCCTGATGTAATAAAGACAAGCATAACGAAATTTTGATCTATAAAAAAACGAAACTAAATAGGGGCTATACTATATACCGCAAAACACCGGAAAACAACAGGAAAACACCGGAAATCAACATGTTATACTAAATACCGGAAAACACCGGCAACACACCAAATACAAGAAAACACACTAAATACCGGAAAACATCCTAAATAGGCAACTCGGGGCATGGTCCCCTGGAAAACACACAAAAAAATAAAACCTAACCCTAACCCTAACCCACAACGGATAAACCTAACCCACGCACACAGAGAATCAGGCTACCTATTTATTGTGTTTTCCGGTATTAAGTGTGTTTTCCGGTATTTAGTGTTTTTCCGATGTTTTCCGGTATTCAGTATAACATGGTGATTTCCGGTTGTTTACCGGTATTTTCAGATTGTTTTCCAGTATATAGGATCTGTGTTTTAAAAAGATTGGCGGCAGATCTTTTCTTAACGACTTTCCTAGTGGTTTAATCAATAATAAACTTTAAATGAAAATAGAAATCCGGCCTTTATCCCAGTAAGTAAAATTAGTTCATTCAATGTGGAATAATCTCAGATAGCAGATCTTTTCTTATAGACTTTGAATTAAAAGAGAAATTCAATTAGTTAATTGAATGTGGAATATTTCCGGTGTACTGGTCTTTCTGTCAGCTCTGTGTCAACATACGAGGCCGAGATTGCAAACCTGTGTAAACCAGTCCATATTTCAGCAAATAAAGAGGGTAGGATTATGAATTTTCTAAGAAATATTACAGGTTTTTAAGATCAAATGAGTAGTTGAAGGGGGAATATACAAAGCGATATTTTTAAGCATATAAACATAAAATGAAAGCTTACTCTTCCGGACACCTGTTACCACTCTTTGTCATATATTTTGTACACGGTGAAAAATCCATTTGCTGATTACACTATTTTAATGACTTCCAGTTTTGTCTAATGGTTTGGATTATTCGTAGTTGGTTTTATTTTATTTATACATAAGATGAGACTTGCATGTTGCATCATAAGGTCTATCATTGAGTATAGTGGCGCGGCTTCGATTCTTCACTTGTACATGACCAGGAGTGGTGTTACCTGTCAAACTTCGTAATTTTTCTCCGATGCCTCCAGTTTCCTCCCACAGCTTTACGACCCCCCATCTTCAATAGAAGGCTTGATCACTACATACATCTCATCAAGCCCTTCACGTAATACCCTGTATATAATTCGCCACTAAGTTCGATTGTCACAAGCCCAGCTTGGGAACCTATCAGATTCATCAGTCGTCTTGAATACCAAGTCTCGTGCTTTTAGCTAAAATGCCTACATGTGACAATCTAGTTGCAAAGTTCAAAGATCGATCAATGTCAAGGTAACTGGTTCTCCACGAGTTTCTCAATTTAAAAAACCCTGTTTGTTTAGAGTGTGTTATGTGCCACGAACTCTGATTGGTGATTGGACAATGCTAATTAGTCACGTGTAAAATCAACGGGCGCATTGTTCGGGAATTGCTGAGTATTGAAGCAACGGTTAGATGTTGTAAAACTCGCGAACGCTGCTTAAGGAACATGACGACCCACACACACAAGCGAATTATTGAAATGACTTGGTGTGTTCGAAGTTGAATTACTCTCGCTCTCTCTCTCTCTCTCTCTCTCTCTCTCTCAGTGACTGGAAGTTCCTAGGTTCAATTGAACATGTTAGTCCCTAGTGTGTGAAATGGAATTACCCTCTCGCCCTCGCGCGCTCTCTCTCTCCCCCAGTGACCGGACGTTTCTTGGTTCGATCACGGTGTTGGTCCAGTTTCATCATCGTTTCCCTTGTCGGTGGTAAAATGACGAAGGGCCTGGCAATGAACCGCGTCTGGTCATTACGAGTGGACGAAAACCCGAGGTTCTCATTACACTTTGGCGTGCACGTAGAATCATAAACAGTTGCAACTGAATCGCTGTCAGAGAAAAATGTCACTCATAGCACATGGCGAATATCTGTCTTCCTTTGCCATATCGGGGAGCAGTCTCGTTCCCAGAGGCAGCCGCGGGGCTGGAGGCCTCTGGTTCCTTTGACCGGCCATTTTTACCACTTTTTTTCAAACCTAAGCCCCGCCCATTCTGACCTCTGATTCGTCAATCATTTTGGGTCGATTTCCCGAAAACTAGAGGTCGATCGTCGTTTCGTTTGTTGTAAAATGATCCTTGAGTCAACTGGCTGACATAAAAAAATTCGATATATTTTTATATGCCTTGGTATATTTTTAAGTGATTCGGCCATCCAGGCACGTAAAATAAATACATGTTACGTGACAGTCATGTGATTCGTTACTTCTGGGTAAAAGGGCTACCCCGATTCACCAGAGAAATTTCTTCAAAAATTTGTCTGGTTTCGAGATTGATCGGGGAGCAAAACGGTGATATATTACACTCAACACAACGTCATAAGCACAACCCTTGGTTGAACTCGAGGTTTCGCGGCGATCGTGGTGGTTATTACTTACATGTGACCACCTGTGAACAGGTAACTCAGTATTTATCCCTGTTAATAATGATCAAGATGTGGTTCTCTAATTGATATTAATGCTATAATCGCCAGGTGTTGGCTTATTAACCATACATTATGGGAGATTAGATAAAGAGTTGGCAATTCTAACTATAATAGTTAACAACTTGATAATGTAAAGACAATTTGCTTAATTTGTCAGTCAAATTGATTCATTATGAACCGAGATTTTAGCGATTGAGTATTGGGCTAGCCGCCTCGATTATCATTACTAAAAGTCGGTAGGATACAAACATAGTCTCGATTATCCATTTCTTGATTTAATTATGAATGGAAATCGAAGAGCAAATCGGAACGTAATCCAATAAACATCGCCCGCTAGCCATTATGATTATGGTCTGGATAAATTACTTAATGTCTATTTAATAGTTTAAGATAACATTCCAGGCGTAATGGAAGACCTGCAATTGGGCAGATTCCAATCTATATAAGCACATAGGCGACCGCATTTGACAATGTTCGTTTATATTTTTTGCTACGAGGATTTGAGATTGACATGGGATTAAAAAGTCATTTCCGACACAACAATTATTGCTCTGCAGGAAGTTGATTAACATCCCATATCCCTCAGCTGTAATGTAATATCATCAGTATTAAATTGCTAATGTGACCTCTGTTCTCTAATTCCAGATATAATTCAAAATAATTACTAGTCTTAGCGCATGTGTCAAATTTCAGCCTCGTTATCCCTGAACCAAACATAACCACTCGGAAGTGCAAAACTGCCAAAATACTCCTCGGAACAGTCTAAGTTTATGATTATAGATAAATCTAGAATAACTGGCATTGTTTACAAATTAATCATTAATGCATGTATAGAGTTTGGTCTGTCAAACCTCCCCATGGCGTCCTATTTTATTCTTCTTGTTTGTACCAATAGATAAGACGTTAAACCCCATAAGGTTTCGTGTCCGTCTATCATCCAACAATGGTTCATTCTGCGATATAATTGGATGTGATATGTAATAGACTTGAATTCAGGAAAATGTCAGGTTAGATCAACGTTTAAACACCTCTTTATGATTATGTGCCCACATGATCAGAATAGATGAATTACTCTGATCATGCGTCCACCGGATCAAAATAGATTCCTTTCTCTTATTAGAATTATTCTGATTATATAGTCGCGGTTATCACGCCTTCATATCGTCCTTCGCCCTTTCTGTACCAATAGTTCGCCTGTTTCAAGGGATATTCTTAAATAAAAGTATATTCTTCAGCAGACTTTTGAGAGCCCTCTCCTACTATCATGTCATCGATGCGTCACTAGTATGCGCCCCCTTTGACCAACTTTATTGGTCAATGTGCACTGTTTGAGATCTAGGCAGCGCAAAGGGTGCGTCAATGTACCACAGGGCGTTGTCGCAATTTAGGGAAATAAATTAGATCACACGAAAGCGTATCATTAAAATGCCGAAAAATGTAATGAAATGAAAAGGGCTCAGCGCCGTACTATTCTGCTGCGACTGGGTTAATGAAGGCAGGCATACACTAAAGATAGTCTCCCGTAAAAAGACGAAACCTAGTAACTCATTTTTTCATCAAAATTGAGTTAGGACCAAATTTGTAGTTACTATAATAGGGTATATACTTCCTGTTGTTGTAATGGGAAATTCCAATCTTTTGATTTTGTAAGCAGTTACACCCATGACACAACCTTCATTTGCCCAGTATGCCACGGCAAAACCTAGAAACTCAATAGTAAAATCGATAGATAAGCTGGGGCTTAATATTCATACATTTCGTTTTCCTTTGTTTTCTCAAAATAAGAAAAAAGTGAGTTGCTAGGTTTTGCCTTTTGGCGGAAGAAATGCGCTATGAGGGAAATTTTGCCCGGGCATTGGCGTAAATAGGGTTTAGCGTCCTGATTTTCGTCTTTATTCAGACTTTCCTAATGGCGGACATTTTGGCCGGACAGCAGCAAAATGGCAGTCGCTACCAGAAATTCATTTGAGAAGATATCACAATAATATTTCGTCGTTTTCACAAAGCACTTTCTTCTCTGGAAAAAACAATAAGTTTATTGTATTCCATTATTCTTTTTTCTGTTTGTCTCCTGGGAGTATATGGATATCACATTTCTGCCTTATCCAAACGCGCAATTGAAAGTGGGGTATTCCCATGAAGAATCGTGTCCTCTCATTTCTGAAGAAGTAATTATTCATCATTATTTTTTTTTTAGAATATGTCATTTATGTATTATAATACAAAACGAAGACGGTCCACTTTTTTTACTCAATTTCATCACATCTATTTAATGGGTTGCTGTACCTCACAGGGGAACTGAAACCCATTAAAGATACGTTATGTAAACGCTAAATCTGCCTGTTACAGACCTTTCGTTTAGCCACAAATGTTATATAATAAGATACGAAAAGGGGATCAGATTCAATATTTGCGGATTTCAGCATCCCATCTTTGAAAGGTTGAGTAATTTCCTATCATAATTCCACATCGATCAAGCACGTTTTGAAATGTTCATTACCACGTAACTTATCAATATCATATAAATGATATTTCCTATTAAGCTATCAATTACACATTTATCAACAAAGTAAGATCATAAGCAACTGTCGGTGGCATCGGATACCCGAGATTTTTAATAGATTAGAACGGTTCGCCATTTAAACTTGGGCTCAGAATGAAGTAATTTGAATAATATTTTCAATATTTTCATTTTAGATTATGTATTTTTCGTTACTATAACAACAATGGTCATATCTTTATCTAAATACTACTTAATGTATCTTTTTAAGTGGGTTTGAAGTTTTAAGAAGAATTGTCCAGTACCATTCCTACGATAATTAACATTGTATTGTTAATTTTTTAAATGACGAGGTTGCTCTCTAATTCAATCAATATCTAAGCCATCCGATGGCCTAGAGAGTGGAGTATGGGTTTGTTATATAAATAAATGTCTAAATAATAATTTAAGCAGGTTTTTATGGGTTATCCTCAAGAGGCTGGTCATTATTCATGACATCATTACTCTTTCTCTCATCAAAACTTTCACATCTTGATATTATCACCTCTAATATTGTCATGGGGGATGGCCTAGTGGTCTAGAGTGCCGCGCTTCGACCTCTAGCTGGCCGGTCACCTCTGGCTTGCGGCTGTGGTTTCGAGCCCTGGTGTGAGCGTGTATGACATGGAGATAGGGGCGCCTTCTCGACCTCGTGGGTTTCCTCCGGTCACTCCGGTTTCCTCCCACTGCTAAAGACCCCTACGCGCAAGCGAATTATTGAAATAAAATGAAACCATATGTTAGTCCCAAACTGACCTAGTTTGTGGACGTTAAACCCCATCTCTCTCTCTCTCTCTCCCTCTCTCTCTCTCCATGTATTGTCATGTTTGATATGTCTCTTGGAAAAATGAATTTATAATTTATATAACCTTTAAATGGTGATAATTTCAGTCCTCTTAATGGATCTTTAATCTCTTCGAAAACCGAAAAAAAAGCCTCTCAAGAAAATTGACGCATTCAACATTCAAGTCAGCAGGGAGATAATTATCATCTGACTTCCGGGGGTGGGCGTGGATGCTGGAATTGTTTGCGCGTGCGCGTTGTATAATAAGATTTGTCATTGAGTCAACTGGTGTGGTTTTGATTCCCTGGTTGTACGTGACAAGGAGTAGGGTCTTCTGTCCAATCTCGTGGGTTTTCGCTGTGTTTTTCAGTTAAAGGTCCCTACGCGCAAACGAATTATTGAAATAAAATTGAACCATGTGTTAGTTCCGAAATTTAAAATCCATTTCTCTCTCTTCGTGGTGGCGTAAAATGTGTTAAAAAGCGCCGATTCAGTCTTTCTGTATGACGTATGACAACGACCGATGTAAACAATGCGTGTGACGTCACACTTTGCCAGGTTTGTGCTGAAAGTAGGGCGTCACACCCCATTTCATTCAAAGCTAACAAACTGCAACCGGTTACAAAACTTAATACGGATATATTCCAACCGTGTGTCTGCTTTATTACAGTACGTAAAGCTATCGCCGTCCTGCTTTAAGTAGGCCGTACTATCATTTAGAAAATCTGCATGGCAAATGTTGGCCCCAAGGGCAAAGCAGAAGTGAAACAAACGCAATTAATTTTTTGAAACCGAAAGACAGATATTATATTGTCAACCGAAGCATGGCTCGTGTCTAGTAGATATATAACTGTGGGGCTATTTTATAATTTACGAGAAATTTACTTAGATTCGCTGTCTTTTAAGTCTGCAATTATAGGCGGGAATATTTCATCTGTGTAATTTGATAATTGGAGGTCGAAAGAGCACCAGACTTGCACTTAGATCATTGGCGTTCTAGACCATCCAAATATGAAGTATACAGCGACAATGTGAAACAAAATGAAGTTTAATATCTTATTCTTCCCGCGCCAGGCCATAGGTCAAACCTTGTCCCATGGTGGAAATGAAATGGGGTTTAACGTCCTACTGTTCTGCTCCGAATGGGCGAATGAAGACGGGCATATGCCATACAGTGTGCTGTGAGGTAAATTTTGCCTAGGCGGCGACACTGTGGCCTACTCTCAAGTCGAATTCCAACTGCCAAAGGATCTTTTACGTACACGTCAATATATACACGGGACCTCGGTTTTACTTGTCAGGCTATCAGCCCTGCACCACGGAAACGCCCGATGAAACTATGGGGGAAATTTTGAAATTTTGATGGCTTTAATAGCACCTGCCGAGTCGCGTGGGTTCTCTCTGGGCCTTCCGATTTTCTTCCATTGCTAAAGACCCCTACGCGCAAGCGAATTATTATTATAATGCCCCGGTTTGTGTCGAGTGGACGTTACCCCCCCCCTCTCTCTTTCTCTCTCTCAAACCAACTTCATACTTGTTTAAAATCTAAAAATCAGAGAAAGTTATATCCCTTTATTGATGTTATATTTTATATATATTTCAGGTAAATTAATCCCGTACGTGGAGAATGTGGTGGGAAATGCTTCAGCCATGACCATATTAGCTATAAGTATAGAGCGATACAGATTAGCTCACAATTCTAACCAACACAACAAAACATGGCGTCTCATCACTACGTCTGCAGCCATCTGGACACCCGCCATCTTGTCGTCAATACCTTTTATGGTCATAACTCAATACGAAGCGAAGCGTTTATTGGATGGGACTCCGGTTATGGTGTGTAATACTCCAATCTATCTCACGTGGCATAAATTTTATATAGTATTCATCACCAGTGTCTTCTTCTTCCTGCCCTTGATTGCCATTATCATTCTGTATGCAAGAGTTTGTCGTAAACTGGTCATACTTTATAAGAAAGAACGGGTAAAGTTCGAAACCTCTCCGATAGAAATTATCAAACTGAAACGACAGATGATTCAAATCATCGTAACGGTCGTGCTTGTCTTCTTCGTCTGCCACACTCCATACAGGGCCATTGTCTTATGGGCGTTATTCGAAAAGACGGAAAATTTGCGAAATTTTGGGTTTGAGGCCTATTTGACAGTCCTGTATCTAACTCGAATATTACTCTATGCAAATCATGCCATTAATCCATTTGTTTATAACTTCGTTTCGAGAAAATTTCGCCGAGCTCTAATTTGGATTTGTTGCCATAGACAACGAAGAATGAAGAAATTTGATGAACAAGATCATTCAGCCAATCATCTGCCGCTACGACGATTATCAAAACAACAAGATTTAATCCAATCAGGACGTTTTTTAGTCAACCAAAACAATCACCACAAAACCCGATCAAGAAGTCAAAATTTAGAACACCGGAATCAACGAAATGACTTTCTCGCTTTATACAAGAATTTAGTATTATTGGAATGATTTATATAAAAAAGGGTGCAACGATAAGATTGCTCCCCTCCCACCCTCCATTTATCTACTGTGAAATGGTACCAGTTGCTCCAGTAGATTTATTTATAGAATATAAAGTACAACGAACATCAAATGTGACACTATCGTCTAG
The DNA here is from genome assembly GCA_036850965.1 of Patella caerulea. Taxonomy (NCBI): domain Eukaryota; kingdom Metazoa; phylum Mollusca; class Gastropoda; family Patellidae; genus Patella; species Patella caerulea. The sequence goes on along the minus strand of JAZGQO010000006.1, from coordinate 56,339,969 downwards.
GATGTCTATCTACGCTGCGATCAGTGAACGCTGGAACACTGTGTTTTTATAACTATGTTTTATATGAAATACAGTAAACTGCAGCATCTATTATAGCATAAGTTCACAATGCGGAGCGAGTCGTAAGTTAAATATAAATTCGCAATGCGGCGCGAGTCATAAGTTAAATATAAATTCGCAATGCGGTGCGAGTCATAAGTTAAAAATAAATTCGCAATGCGGCGCGAGTCATAAGTTAAATATAAGTTCCAATGCGGGACGAGTCATAAGTTAAATCTAAGTTCGCTATGCGGCGCGAGTCATAAGTTAATCATAAGTTCGCAACGCAGCGCGAGTCATTCCGGCCTCAGGGCCGAAGTGGCCAAGAGCCCCAGTTGTTGTCTTGCTAGCCCCCTCTCCCCAAATGATCCCCCAACTTAAACCCCGCACATGCACGTGTCATTATTGACCCCAGGGAAATTGGCCTAGTACGTCCGTTGTCTGATTGAACAGTTACACAGAAGCTACCCTGGATTTGGACCCAATTGTCTAATAGGGGCACCAAGTAGGAGTGGATGACGAATATCCACTTTTGTAACGCCATGGGATTCCGCATTTGGATAAGTGTCTCATTAACCCTATGTTTATTAAAATGAGCTAATTTGTATCCCAGGGATTTCCGATCTGCTGTCTTATCATAACTTACATTTAACACCTCGAGATGAATGGTGGCGGGGATGTCATTAACGTAAGAGGATATCATTTAACACCCACTTGAATATATGAATATACATGTTTTAAAGAGAACTGGAATAACTGATGTTTTGAGTACTGAAATAACTTCCACATTGTATATAGTGTTACAACAATATGTTTGACTGGACTGTGAAATCTAGAACCGAAAAATGGTATGAGATAACCGGTTGTATCCAGGCGCGGATCCAGGAGTGGGGGGGGCTCAGCCCGAGTGACATAGTTAATTTTCATTTTCGTTTGCTTTGTTACTGTTATAATTCACATATCTGCTCTTTAATATATGACATAAACACGTTTTTTGCATTGCCTCCGCCCAAACAATCCAACGTTGTTACATATTACCCTTTTCTCCAATGTGTACCCCCCCCCCCCCCTCGACAAAATCCTGGATCCTTGCCTGGTATCAAAGCAAGTTAAAGCCCAAATAACACTCTTGTTGTAACTGAATAATATGTCCCAATCTTCATTCTGGTCAACAAATCGTATTATTTTAGAATATTCCAATTAAATGATGATATAAATTTCATCTTAACACACCTATTTTAAAAAATTGGAAAATTCAACCAATTGATTTGAAAAGTCTAACGTAAACTTTTTCAAATGTGACTTGGATTTTAAGACATTTTCGTACCCTCTAGACAAGTAAAATAGGTTGTAATGGATAATTAACACAACAGGTAGGACACTAAACCATCTAGTACTTAGAATAAGGGTATTATTTACTTTCTGGAGCTACCAAGCCAGCAAGAATGTTATTGTCCCTTTAAAGAGTAATCTGAATAAAATAAGTTCTATATTGCGTTTTTAACTTCCGATGGCCACAACTACACGAGGTCAGGGGCGTTTTAAGGCTTATCATGGCGGAGGCTATAAATTTTGAGGGCCCTCTTTCGCGGGGGGGGGGGGTGTCTTGATTGATGATTTTTATGCCAATGCAATAACTGCATTCTCATTAAATAATGGATTAACAGTTTATAGAAAACGAATGCCTCGGACTCGGGGTCCTTTTTCCTTGGCCAGAGGGTCCCTGAAGGCAGACAAAAGGGCCCCACTTCTGACAAAAGTAATGGATTCGACAGTAACAGTGTATAGAAAACGAATGCCTCGGACTCGGAGGGACCCTTTTGTCAGAAGTGCGGCCCCTTTGTCTGCCTTCAGGGCCCCCTAACTAGGATACATTTTAATTTTTCTCATCGGTTTTAGCATTTTTTCTCCCATTTTATTTTTCCAATTTCTTTGAACGAGGTTGGACAGGTGACCCCACTCCTTTGAAACCGTACATCAGTTGGCTCAATGGCAGGCCCATACGATTACATCATGTGTACCTACTTCAAGAATACACATGATGGCAAATGGCCGCCATTTAAAATACTACGCCCGCCTCTTAGAGACGATAACTTAACTCGCTATAAATTGTAAAAAAATTTACTTCGGCTAGAATTAAAAAACACCTAAGATTAACATTTGCTAAAAATTTCTAAAAAACAACCTAAATTTATGGAAATGGGGCCAAATCAAATCAGGCAAATTACATCAAATAGTCCATGTTAAACGTATAGCAAAAATTTTAAACTAACGCGAGCACGCGCGTTTCTAGACAACGCCATAGCGGGTCATAGCAACCAGTGAGTATAAATTGGAAATCCCCGATGACGTAGATATTATAAATTGGAAAGCCGAGTCTGTCTTAAAATAAATAGTACCGTCAGTAAACAAGATGGAAGCCATCTGCTATCGTGTTTGATCATGGAGTAGGCAAGCACAGGTGTGTCGTATGTGGCAGGCCGTATGATACAGCGCTCGCACGCCACCCACCCCCCTACCTTCACATCAAAGAGAACGCGACTTATCATACAAGTTTGTTAGATCTCCGTATAGTGAAGACAAGTAAAACAAAATTTGAACGACGTTAGCTCTATATTTAATCATAATTATTAAATGAAATGAAAGCAAATGGGGCTGTGGTTTCGATCCCTGGTGTGAGCGTATGTGGCATGGAGATAGTGGCGCCTTCAGAACCTCGTGGGTTTCCTCCGGGCCCTCTAGTTTCCTTCCACTGCTAAAGACCCCTACGCGCAAGCAAATTACTGAAATAAGTTAGTTCCGAAATGACTTAGTTTGTGTCGAGTGGACGTTAAACCCCATTTCTCTCCCCTCGCATTATGTATCCTTAAAGATTCATTATGTGAGATGTAAATAAAGAGTTGACGGGCATGTAATGACAATTTCGGCCAGATTACTTTAAATGACTGAGGTATTGATAAGAATAGCATAGACTCGATTTCCGTTGATACCCATGTTACGATAACAAACAAAGTCTCGATTATCCATATTTTAATTAAACTATTAAATGGGGATCGTGTTTCAATCCGTTAAATATCACGATCGTCCGGTAGTTTAGGGAAGTGGTAATGGGCTTGCCATGTGAATAAATATCTTGAAGATACATTATGGGCGATAAGATAAAGAGTTGGCAGTTAAAAACTAGAGGTTGAGAAGGCGCCCCTATCTCCATGCCACATACGCTCACACCAGGGCTCGAAACCACAGCCGCAAGCCAGAGGTGACCGGCCAACTAGAGGTCGAAGCGCGGCACTCTAGACCACTAGGCCATCCCACCCCCCACCCCCCACCCCCTGCGATAGGAAATTTTGTTCTCTTACGAAATGCTTCTTTAATAGGGTAATATGTTTTGTTATTCTTAATGTAGCAATTAAAGCCAAAAGAATGGTCTGCAATAGTAAATTAATTTTTAGCGGTATGCAGTTTGTCATTTTTGTTTTTGTACATATGTATCGCAGCTGGCATGTAATGTATAATATGACCTCCTATGCGTAAAGAAATATTATACCAAAAAAAAAAAAGATAAAATCACGTCAAATTAATATAAATCAAACCGTGAGCTGTCTTCTATGGAAGGGTTTTTGGGTCTAAATATAATGATCTGCTAATTTGTGTAATTCATTGTTGAAATGTTCAAAATGTCAAAAATACTTATTATGATACTGTCAACTTGGTCATATTGCTTAAGTAAATTGTAATAAAACAAATGCTTTTTGCCATTTCCTCACTCCAACTCTTCAAACTACACTTTACATATCATTTTGGTATTATCATTTTAAACATATCATTTTCTACATATCATTTTCAACATTTCTCTAAGCGCAATATGCAAATGAGGTCAAAAGGCGTGGCTTTCAGAAAAATGTTTTCACACACACTAATACCTCCCAAGGAAAGATAACTAGGCTAAACAGACTCATACGGAGACAGACCACATGTCTTTCTCTGTAGCTCTTTGTCAGTCTCTTTCTATATGTCTCCCTGTCTCGCTCTGTTTGTCTGCCTTTTGCTCTGTCTGTATCTGATTGTGTCTGTATGTCTCGGCCTGTCTCTCTTTGTGTTTCTGTCGGCCGTTCTCTTCTACTCTCTCTCTCTCTCTCTGACACTCTCCCTTTCTGTCTGTCCGTCTCTCTGTCTGTGTTTCTCGGCATGTCTGTCTTTGCGTTTATGTCTGCCTTTCTCTTCCTCTCCCTCTCTCTTTGCCCCCTGTATGTCTTTGTCTCTCTCTGCCCCTCTCTCTGTTTGTCTCTCTGCCTGTATGTCTCGGTCTGTCTGTCTTCCCCTTGCTCGGTCTGTATGTCTGAGTCTATCTGTCGATATGTTTTATCTGCCTTTCTCTTGCCCTCTGTATGTTCCGGATTACGACATCAATCACGTGATTTACATTGAATCGACACGGTACAATCCGACCTTCAACCGGTGCGTGTGAATCAATCAATTACCAATCAATTATCGGTTAGATTAAAACTCAATGGGTGTGAAGCCACAAAAGATGGGGGGGGGGGCTAGTGATCTAGAGTGCCGCGCTTCGACGTGTAGCTGGCCGGTCACCTCTGGCTTGCGGCTGTGGTTTCGATCCCTGGTGTGAGCGTATGTGGCATGGAGATAGGGGCGCCTTCTCAACCTCGTGGGTTTCCTCCGAGCACTCAGGTTTCCCAACACTGCTAAAGACTCCTACGCGCAAGGGAATTTTGAAATGAAATTAACCATCTCTCTTTCTGTCGCTCTATATATGTCTGTTTCTCCCTCTGTCTTTCTGCCTATCTCCCCCTCTCCTCCTCTCTATGTCTGATATGCTGCCAGTGTGTGTCTGTCTGCCTTTTCTCTACTCTCTCTCTCGTCTGTCTCTCTCTGTTTTATTATTATTCTTGGATTTCCTGTCAGGCTTAAAGTGTTTTAAACATTGTTAAATTAAAAAGTTTTACAATTTGTAGTATTCTTTTATTTATTAAGCAAAGCATGGACCTTATAATTATAAGGTCCGTCATCAAAGGAACATTTCATAATTAAATGGCCTTAATTTATAAGTTAAGTTTTCATGAAATACTCCTTAAAAATAACGGTAAAGAAAGACAAGTAAAATTTAAATTTGATTTCAAACACGTTTTTAATATGTTGATTTTATTTTTACAGGGCCTAATATATAGTTTTTATACATTTCAATTAACACAACATGCCATTAATTATTAAGTAAAGTCGTAAAGTCTAAATCCATGCAACTCACATTATATACACAAATAGCAGCAGACTATATTTATAGAACAGACGATACAGGCGATGTATTTTCAAACCCTTTTCTTCGATTCTACAACAAAAAGTAAACAAAAATCACCATGCAAAAGGAGGAAAAGGGAAAGGGAGAGGAAGACTAAAAATAACCTGGCCCTACAATTTGTGGGTACCGGCGTAGAAATATTTAGTGATCTGTGTCCTATATAGGGGTGAAACTTCAGGTATCACAAAAATGCCCTTTTTACATAATTTGTTCTGGCAACGCACCGGTGAGAGAAAATCAAAATCAAAGAATAACTGTACAAGCTGCTTTATGTACAGCAGTACATCTCAGGTCCCTGGGCCTTTTGTGCTAAAATTTAAAAATCTTTCTTATTAAAGGCAGTATTTGAGTTTTGTGAAAAACTACGACAAGTAACAAACAAATTACACAGAAAACACTCATAATCTGGAATTTTTTTCAAAAATATATTTTTTACTCTCATGTCGTGAAAAATGTACAGAATTTACATATAGCATCTTTCAAAAAAACAAAAATTTAAGAATTTTCCACTTTTTTAGATAGCCAGACTGGCAAGTAATATATTTTTGGAAACCCTGGACAATATGCAAACAGAAAAATCACAAAACTGTTGCATTGATTGAAATTATAAAGGTCTGTATTGAAACATGTAACCCCACCCCCTAAAAATGCCAACGACTGAATCAATCTTATCTTTGGTTGCAAAGCTAACATTACCAAAAGAATCTGTCTAACAGATATGATTTACCACCCCTGGCTAATATATGAACATAAAAACTAAAATAGGTGCAATAAATGTGAATTATGGTTAAAAAGACCTTGCTGAAATAAAACAAATGCCATAATTGGCTTCTGTCCACCCCTCTCTAACAAAAGGGTCACAGAATACTCAATTTTTACAAATTTGGAAAGAGTTCAATGTTATCAATATAGTGATCTGTGTCCATCAATAAACGCGCGGTTATCTTTCCTTGGGAGGTATTAGTGTCTGGAAGCCACGCCTTTTGACCTCATTTGCATATTGCTAATTGAAATGTTTAAAATGATATGTAGAAAATGATATGTTTAAAATGATAACACCAAAATGATATGTAAAAGTGTGATTTGAAGAGTTGGAGTGAGGAAATGACAAAAAACATTTGTTTTATCACAATTTACTTAAGCAATATGACCAAGTTGACGGTATCATAATAAGTATTAGACAATTCAGCAGATCATCTTATTTAGACCCAAAAACCCTTCCATAGTCTTCATACGATATGTGCATTATATAAAAGTATCAAAACTTGTCCAATTAAAAACAAAAACCCACTGCTCCGTACATAAATCAACTCTAGCTACCTGTCAAATCAAACCGTGAGCTGTCTTCATACGATATGTGCATTATATAAAAGTATTAAAACTTGTCCAATTAAAAACAAAAACCCACTGCTCCGTACATAAATCAACTCTAGCTACCTGTCACATTTGAGCTTCATACAGATCTATACGCGCCTACCTAATCCGGACATATCATAAATAAATATAATATATATATATATCCAGAAATATTATTACAACTGTAAAGCTGCACTACTTTGTTTCACGGTAAACGATGAAAAGATAAAAGGTGTGCTGAGACAAACTGATTTCAACACTACTATATATATAACCTTTTTATATCAAAATTATCAGAAAAAATAGGTTGCCAGACAACGAAACATACGCCCACCAGCAGCTAAACCGTCCGGGCAGTCAACAAGAGTTGTCGCATATTAAGTAATTATCAAAAATCATTAGTTCTGCCGCATGCTAATGTTTAGTATACGAAACATTTAATATTATGGATTTAGCTGTACAATTATCAAATTCATTGAAAATCAATATACTTGTTGGTCTCAAGCTAGACCTTAAACTCTGTTTCAAGTTTCGTCAAAATCAAATTAAAATTGTAACCTCTACAGGTCCACTTGATATACAATATTGTTACACTATTCGCGTACAAGCGGCGGCCATTTTGTCCAGCAATTTTGGTCCGATTTACACAAAATTCAAACTCAACCTTCATTACGGTGTAACGGTGATATAATCAAATGGTTTTTTAAATCAGATAATAATTGTGACCTCAAGGGGGACCACAAGCAATAAAAGGCGATTTTTCGGAAAATCAGGGGCCAAAATTCAGGAAGTTACAATCCAATATGCCGAAATATGGAAAGGAACCAAGATCATTAGGTTATAAACATGTATTTTAAGTTTTATCAAAATAGAATTAAATTGGTGACCTCTATAGTGTCCACAACTTTGATATAATTACACTATTCGCGTACAAACAACCGCCATTTTGTCTCTCAATTTTGGTCCGATTTTCATGAAATTCGAACTCAACCTTCATTACCAAGCAACGGTGATATCATCAAACGTTTTTGTATATTGGATTATAATTTTGACCTTCAGAAGGACCACAATCTAAAAAGGGTGATTTTTCGGACAAACAGGGGCCATAATTCAGGAAGTTATGATCCGATGGGCACAGAAATCAAAATTAGCTAAGATCCTTGGGTTGTTAACATACATGTCACGTTTCATCAAAATTGGTTCAAAATTGTGACCTCTATAATATCCACAAGCTAAAAGCGTGATTTTTCGTACAATCAGGGGCCATAATTCAGGATGTTACAAACCGATATGCGCAAATATCGAAAGGAACCAAGATCTTTGAGTTATAAACAGGCATTTCAAGTTTCATCAAAATCGGTTCAATAATGTGACCTCTACAGCTAAAAACGTGATTTTTCGGACATGAAGTTACAGTCCGATACATGCCAATATCGAAAGGAACCGAGATCTTGGGGTGATAAACCTATATTTCAAGTTTCATTGAAATCGGATAAAAATTGTGACCTGTAGACTGTTCACAAACAATTGTGAACGGACGGACGGACAGGGGCAACGACAATATACATCCACATAAAAATGTGGGCGTATAAAAATAATCAAACGGCCTGAAAACTGGGCCGTACCTCGACGAATGCGGGGGGTACATTGCACCTCCAGAAAAATAAGAATAAGACGCCCCGAGAATGCGCACCCCGCCCCCGCCCCCCCCCCCCCCACACACACACGCACCGACAATAAGTGAAAATGTTAACAAACTTTTCAATTATAAAATAATACACTTGATAATGATCACACAGTCATGGTTCTAAAGTACTGACCAGTCGGTTGGTTTTAAGGGCGTTCACAGGCCTCTAGCCGCATCGCGCTCAGTAACCTAGGTATAAGATTAGCGTCCCTCCACCCTGTTGCTCTCCCACTTTTAAAAGCCTACATACGGCCCAGCCTGAAAACCACTATAAAATATTATTCCTTTAACCTTTGTTATTCAGAATAATCACAATAAAAAATTCATTTTATATTATGTTCTAAGTGCAGGGGGACCGCACCACACACAAACAATAACACAAGACAGGACAGGACAGGACACAATCACTATCTATATACACAGGAATCAAGAAACGCAATACCAGATCAAGTCAATAGATCTGGGGGGGGGGGGCTAGCCGTAAGCGCCACGCGCCCTTACAGTTCCGCAGGGGTAGTAGTCGAACGGTTTACCTGTCCAACCTCATGAGTTTTCGACACGGTCCTCATACTGCTTAAGACAACTACGCTACGCGCAAGAGAATTATTGAAATAAAATTAAACATTTTGTTAGTCTCGAAATAACCTAGTTTGTGTTGAGTGGACGTAAAACTCTTTGTATCGAGTGGGCGTTTATCTAGTCCCCATGTAGTGATACAGAGTTCACTCAAAATAGAATCACCTTTTTATATGGCATATCAAACATTCACGATCTGGCCTATTTATAAAACAGAAATCCTCATGACTCGTCCAACCTCGTGGGTTTTCGTCGGGTCATCCGGTTTCTTGTCACTGCTAATGACCTTGACGCGCAAGCGTATTATTGAAAGAAAATTAAATCATGTGTTATTCCCGAAATGACCTGGTTGGAGTCGAGCAGACGTTAAACCCAATGTCCGTCTTCAAGGTTCGGATGGTGCCGTCAAATAGAAAATTTAACACCATTTCGTTTTTATACAGATAGGGTTTCAATTGTTAAATAGGGTACATAAAGTGCAGACAGTATTGGCGATTTCGGAGAGAGATAGAAATGGGGTTTAACGTCCACTCAACACAAACTAGGTCATTTCGGGACTAAAAAATGGTTTAATTTTATTTCAATAATTCGCTTGCGCGTAGGGGTCTTTAGCAGTGGGAGGAAACCGGAGTGCCCGGAGGAAACCCACGAGGTTGAGAAGGCGCCCCTATCTACATGCCACATACGCTCACACCAGGGCTCGAAACCAGCTAGAGGTCGAAGCGCGGCACTCTAGTCCACTAGGCCATCCCAACCCCCCTGGTGATTTCGGTAGGGGAATATAAAAGGTTTTCGCAACAAAATTTGTAATCGGAGAAAATATTTGTTTTGGATATATTCGACTCCTTAAAATCTTAATTAAAGATAAAATCCAAATTTGAGAAGATACTTCAATTTTGATTGGCACAGGCCCCAGAATAATCAAATTTGACTGAAATTTTCAACATAATACTCCTCTCGTTACATTATCTATTTTTTTTTTTTTTTTTTTTTAACTTTTTATCTAAATCTTACGTAACGTAACTTTAAATCTGGAATACAGTTCTAAATCGTATATAATGCATCCTTAATCGAGACTACCATGTTCTTTAGAATAATCAAATTTGATTGATATTTTCAACATATTCCTGTTTTATTGTCTATCGGCTTTTATATAAATCGTTTATAATGCATCTTTAAAGTTCCATTGTCTCTCGGTTTTTTTATAATCGTTTATAATGCATCTTTAAAGTTAGAATGTACTTCTAATTTCCCACACCGTCGATCAGACAAATATTTAACCATTCTAGTTCATTAAATGGCAATTACTGTTGTGTCTAGCACATTCTCCCGAGAGATATTCTCACCAATTTCAGTCCACATGTATCTCAGCTTAAGGATTGCTAGATTGTTCAGCTAGAATTTTAATATGATAAAAATCGATAAAACAAAAACTCAAAGAAAACATATATTTTTTTTATGTTGCTGTATTTTCCTGCTTTTACGGTAGTGAATGATATCTCAGTAATAGCACTTTTAGGGGCTTCGACTTCTTATATTATAGTATTAACTGAAACGACCAAATATTTTTTTTTCAGATCATATACATGACATATAGTAGCTTGTTTACATATTTACAAAATTGAGGGAACATCATCGATTCCTTAGTCAACATACAATAACACATGTAATTGCTTTAGTAAATGTTTTTTACGAATAAAACTCGACATTACGAAACCGCAATCGGATAACCCGACATCACGACATTTAGCCCAACATTACGGCATCATTTTTATGCGATATTACGCCATTTTTAAGTTTATTATATTGTAAGATTTTTCGTCTCTACGTCTATGGCCTATGGTAGTGTCGCAAACAGGTTGAGAAGGCACGCCTATCACATCAGGGATCGAAAGCACGACCGCAAGCCACAAGTGACCGGCCAGCTAGAGTTCAACGATTAAAAGGGGAAGAATCCTATTGATTTATCAAGATCAGTATAACATGCATTATTATTGGGAAACCCGTTAACCTACGCCATGTTCACTAATGTCCCCACAGTCCAGACACTCCAAATATTTATAAACAGAATCATTCATCTCGAGAAGCCACTGGACGCTAACTTGATCACGCCAACTGATTATCATGCAAATGTTACGCCACTGCTGCCACCTACCTGCTTTAGGTGGGGTGATGAGTATTATTAACAAATACTGTCGCCACTATTGTCAGAGGTACTCATGGCCAGTATTGAAACAGATACATTACAGGCATCCCCAACCAAGCCAGTTTGATGGTATTTTGTCATCCTCAACCAAACCTACAGCCCAGAAACGCTACTCCAACCTCCAAACAGTCGACGAATCAGGATCAACTTCATTTTATTATGTCTTACTGACTAAACTTTTTTAATATCTACGGAAAGGAAAAACGCGAAAAGTGGCCATCGGGCGATTGGGCCGGTCAGATGATCGACCGAAGTGTCAGTCGGACAAAAAATGAAAAAAATAATTTTGTTCAATTCATCTAAAAAAAAACCCACCCCGTTTTCTGCTGAACATTATTTATGGGGGAGGAGGTATGATGAAAGGAAAAACGCGAAAAGTCGATTACAAAGTGCACTCTGTCATTCTTATTTCTGTTTTGCACAATCACAGTTCTTCTTTGAAATTTTTTGAAAGTAATAATTACTTAACTCTCTGACAGAACTTATGATCTAAAGCGCACGCGTTTAATCCCCCACCCCACCTGTGATATGCTAGGAAACAATTGACGGAGTGTGTCAAGGTGCTTGGTTTCGATTTCCGGCTTCCGCGGATACTCCGGTCTCCTCTCACTGGTGAAGACCCCCCTCCCACAGAAATGGCATAGTTTGTATAGAGTGGGCTTTGACCAAGCCCTCCCGCCACCAAATCCTCCCCCCCCCATCTCTCTCTAACTCTATCTGTCTATATCTATCTATCTATCTATATATATATATATATATATATATATATATATATATCTCCAGACAGGAGTATTGGCCAATAAATTGAAACAGACAATATAATGATAATCTATTGTGAACGGGAGGTCTCCCGGAATTCTTGTCAATTCAGAATTGTTTTCCAAATCGACCCGTCTTTGATTCGTAAAGGATCGTCAATTTCTCAAAACGCCAGAATAAAACAAACATCCAAAGTAGATAATTAGAAGCTAATTAATAGTTATAATGCTATTTCTCTTTCATTACCGACAGAATGACATAAGTGAATAACACAGATTCATAACTACATGGTAACTATCTATCGGGATTCTCTGAATACACTTTCGAACAAACTGAACGGATTATGAAATGACTTACCACAGCGCTAAAGTGTCCGGAAACGAATGCTGAATTTAAATGTAGTCTTTAGACGCGTATATTCATGAAGTGGGCCATTATCAACAGTTCCTAATGACTTATTAGCATGTAGATATTCATGGTGTATGCCATTATCAACTAACCACAGTTAGAGGGATTGTAGAAATGGCGTCCGACAGATGTAAATTAATAAGTAGAAGGAGTGTGATTACATGAGAAAGCAGGGGATGGGGTATTGTCCGGTACGATTCAAGATGTCTGATAGATTCAAATTAATAGTATTATAGGAGGCGGAATGATTAACTCAGAAAGCTGGAAGGGTTCCGGTGCAATTCCAAATCAGATAATCATCAACCAATACAGAGACGAGGTTTAACTTCAACTCGACAAAAACTAGGTCATTCCGATACTAATATACGGTTCAATTTTACTTCAGTAATCTGTTTGTGCGTAGGGATCTTTGGCAATGAGGGGAAACAGGGGTCCCCGAGAAAACCCACGAGGTTGGACAAGCAACCCTGCTCCTTGTGACGTACAACGGGGGAATGGAGACCACACCCGTTGACTCAATGGCACGCCATGTGACACAGCGCGCAGACGCTAACCATTCGGCCACAACACATATACAGTAACACACACACACGCGCGCGCATTAAACAGTCTACGAGCATGGAATACATAGTTTAATAAATGTTTATTTCCATGAGGGCATCAACTTCAATAAAGAAAAACTAACGAAGCAATATTATATGTAATCAATGCACAAGTTTTCGAAATACTGTCGTAATAGTGTCCTATTCGCAAATCCTTGGTGCAAACCGGAAAAAAAACATAGGGTTGGACAGCCGACCATTTGGCTAACCCCACCCTTTCAAACAAGGATGAAAACAAAAAGGAAACAGAACTGTTAATTATTCTCACACTCAACATGAACGCACAAAATCAGACCCCCCCCCCCCCATTGATCCGCGCCTGGACTGTACTGACGTGTAGACAGTTAGTAAATGGTCGATATGTTGAAATCCAGACATGAATATTGGCCAATAAATTGAAACCGGCACTATGATGGTAATCTATTGTCAACCAATTATTCTTGTAAATTCGTTTTTTTCCCATGTAGATCTGGCATTTGTTAAGGACTGTCAGTTTCTTAAACCCCACGCCAACTAAAGCCAATGCCACAACCCGCCGTGTGTGTTTTGAAAAGCATGGGTCGTAGGGGTTTGTAGGTCGCATAGGACACGTACAGGCTGATATGCTGGTGGTAAGCACACGAAAATTACCCCTGGCGACTAGTGCGTATTAATCTTTTGTCTCCGGCATATCGACCAAAGCAATCGAATAGTTTAATTTAGTTTAAAACATGGGACCAAAGAAGCGAACTGAAAGAGTGACTCGACTGCTACTTCGGAGAGGGAACAGCCAGTGACACCGTTGTGCCCAACCTGTTTCACAGAGAATTACTAACGAATTATCCCTGTAACGGATGGCTGTCCAAAACACGTGCGTTGACTGCACACCTCGTAGTCATTGGCTCAACGGCTCGTGCAATGTTTACTTAACACCTAACTGCTTCGGGAAAAATGATGCATTTTACTCATTTTAATACCCATTTACACTAAATAGGAATTATTTTTTTTAACTACAAATACTTCAAACGTCTTTATTTATTTTTCTTTTACCTCAAAAAAATGTTTGAGAATTTAATTTGTCGGACTAAAAAAGTTAATATGCCGTACTCATTTTAAAAGCCTCGTCAATGTCATGCTTATCAGTGATTGTAGCGGCCAAGCGAATATTCACTGCGGGATCAGTTTGCGTTGTGCCAGCATGAAAACTGTAATCTCAACAACGCGAATTGCACGGGATATGCAGTCTATGGTGGCTGTTAGCGGCCATTCTACATCGTCGACTTGTCGGGTTGTGAAGGCGACAAGTCGCCGCACGACAAAGCGAAATAATTGCATTTCGTCGACTTGTCGCTTTGTCGCTTTGTCGGGTTGTGAAGGCGACAAAGCGACAAGTCGACAAAATCAACCCGACAACGCGACAAACTAACCCGACAATCGTCGCCCTCATTTTGTCGACTTGTCGGGTCAATTTTGTCGACTTGTCGCTTTGTCGCCTTCGACTTATTCACAACCCGACAAAGCGACAAGTCGACAAGTCGCCGAAATGCAATTATTTCGCTTTGTCGACTTGTCGCTTTGTCGCCTTCACAACCCGACAAGTCGACAAGCCGCCGAAATGCAATTATTTCGCTTTGTCGACTTGTCGACTTGTCGCCTTGGAAGTTAAGTATGGAAGCCCAATCTTGACGAGGCGAGGGTGCGTTTATTCAACATTTGGTTTAGTTTTGCTACACCTGACCATTACACAAATAGGATTGAAAAATTCATGTGGTTAAATTTGCATTTAACGACCCATAAAATTATATGTTGATATGTATTTTATGCTTTCAAAATACCTATGGTAATTGAGAATAGAATATGCTAGCTTTGCTACATTAAAAAATATTTAAAATTTAAATCCTTTCTTCTTAGGATGTTTATAGGCAAGTTTCCTTTACAGAATGCACTAAAGCTTTTTCTTGGCAACATTCCAATTTCAAATCTCCTTGACAGTAACTGTATGACTGGCTCACTAACCAGAAGGTCTGCGTCCAGCATGGCATCCCCAATGTCTAACGTACGGTGACGTGCAGGTAATGGAACCTTTGTCCGTTGGAATTGTTTCAAATAAGCGTAGGCCATGGAGTTGCTGTCTGGGCAAACTTTCCTTAATAGCAAACTGCATTGGTGTCGAAAAATAGTTTAAAATAATATGTTGGCAGAAAAAAGTACCCCGGGCGTATCGCCGCTGTCTTGACAGAATTTACCCCGTAATAGGCCTACACCGCATAACATAGATACGCCCGGGGTACTTTTTTCTGCCAACATATTATTTTAAACTATTTAAATTTTAAATATTTTTTAATGTAGCAAAGCTAGCATATTCTATTCTCAATTACCATAGTTTAAAATAATATGTTGGCAGAAAAAAGTACCCCGGGCGTATCGCCGCTGTCTTGACAGAATTTGCCCCGTAATAGGCCTACACCGCATAACATAGATACGCCCGGGGTACTTTTTTCTGCCAACATATTATTTTAAACTATTTAAATTTTAAATATTTTTCAATGTAGTAAAGCTAGCATATTCTATTCTCAATTACCATAGGTATTTTGAAAGCATAAAATACATATCAACATATAATTTTATGGGTCGTTAAATGCAATCGTTAAATGCAAATTTAACCACATGAATTTTTCAATCCTATTTGTGTAATGGTCAGGTGTAGCAAAACTAAACCAAATGTTGAATAAACGCACCCTCGCCTCGTCAAGATTGGGCTTCCATACTTAACTTCCAAGGCGACAAGTCGACAAGTCGACAAAGCGAAATAATTGCATTTCGGCGGCTTGTCGACTTGTCGGGTTGTGAAGGCGACAAAGCGACAAGTCGACAAAGCGAAATAATTGCATTTCGGCGACTTGTCGCTTTGTCGGGTTGTGAATAAGTCGAAGGCGACAAAGCGACAAGTCGACAAAATTGACCCGACAAGTCGACAAAATGAGGGCGACGATTGTCGGGTTAGTTTGTCGCGTTGTCGGGTTGATTTTGTCGACTTGTCGCTTTGTCGCCTTCACAACCCGACAAAGCGACAAAGCGACAAGTCGACGAAATGCATTTATTTCGCTTTGTCGTGCGGCGACTTGTCGCCTTCACAACCCGACAAGTCGACGATGTAGAATGGCCGCTAACAGCCACCATAAGTAGCACACTGATCAGCAGTGAATATTCGCTTGGCCGCTAAGTAATTCTCTGTAAAACAGATTGATGCATTAGTTGAAAAGACGTCAGGGTCTTGTCATCTCACAAAGGCTGCTGGGCACCATCATCATCTCAGAGAGAGAGAGAGATGGGGGGGGAGATAGAGAGAGAGAGAGAGAGAGAGAGAGAGGAGAGAGAGAGAGAGATGTCACATCATTATTAGAGATGGGGGGTTGTGGTTTAACATCCACTCGACACAAATTAGGTCATTGCGGGACTAACACGGGGTTCAACTTTATTTCAATAATTTGCTTGCGCGTAGGGGTCTTTAGCAGTGGGAAGAAACCGGTTCCTTAAAGCCTGGCTCAAATTTCGCCGTACATCTTAGGGCTTGGTGTTCGCAGAAAAGCCGCAAGAAATCGAGTGAAAATTTTTTATGTGCAGGACTGAAAGTCTTTGGTAAACTAAAGCCCCGTTTACATGACGAAATTTGCACACGTAAACGGGGCTTAATTACATAATTTTTGAAAGATGCTTTTTTCGCCATCATAGGCGTACGGGCTCGATGATGGTTAGGGGGGCAGAACCCGAAATGCCCGAAAAAAATTCGGGTTTACAGAGTGCTGTGTTGGTCTTCTTTGTGCCCCCCCCCCCCCTCCCAAGCCAAAAGAAAATTTTGGAATAATTGACGGCTGCAAACACGTTTCCCTGCTATTTCAGCTCGAGAACAAAGTAACTTCAAAGTGGTCTAAAATATAGCCTTACTAAGGTGGCTGACTCGAATCCAATCAATCGTTTACAGTCCATGAAGACGGGACCGTTGGGAGAAAATTTTTAAAATTTAACTGCCGAAAACGTGTTTTCCTGCTATTCAAGTCTGTGAATACAGCAACTGCAATTTGCTCCAATAAAGCCTACCTAGCTGACCGGAATTCCAAACAACCAATCAATTGTCGCTGCGTTCGGCGGTATACCCACCCAGAGAAAATTTTGAAAATTTAACCATCACAAATGCGTTTTCTGCTATTTTAGACCGTGAAAACTACAAAAGTATACAATGGTTTTGCAACCGAAATCCCACTCTGAATTCCAACCATCCAATCAGACTGTTGCAGCTGCATTCACAAATAATAATCGATACCCGAAAAATGTCGCACCAAGTAGAGTGGCTCCAGGCAACATTTTTTAGTCCACAGTCAACTAGGTATACAAATTCGTAGTATTCAATTAAAAGAAAAGTAAACTGTTATATTAAGACTCGATAACAAAGCAAAATTAGAAATGCCCGAAAAATTTTCGGGTTTACAGACAGTGGAACTGACCTGGTATGGACCCCTAAAGAAAATTTTGTAATATTTGACAGATGCAAGCGCGTTTTCCTGCTTTTCCAGCCCTTAATATTGATGTTTTATTATATTTCGGGCACTTTATTTTGCCAAGTAGATGAAATATATTTTTTTTTCACTTTACCCGTCTGCCCGAACAGCTTGCCCGAAAGTTAGTGGGGCAGCTTCCCCCTCCATGCCCCCCTGCCTATGTTCGCCATGGAGAAACGTATGTTCTTCGAGTTTTACAAGCAATGGTTAAGGGGCGAGGCCTTTAGAATAAAAAGGCAAGATTTTGATCTTATCATATTGTAAAATAAGGATCCATTGATGCATGCAGAACATGATGTCCTGACAAATAAAGAAAATCTGGTTCCTAGAAATTGACACGACTTGGTCGCAACGCATATAATACTGTAATATGAATGTTTATAAACTGATTTACATTCAATTGTTTCCGTTTTTACTCGAATTTCAAATCAATTATGTTCGGTGAAATACGCAAGAAATCTCAGTCGAGTGGCCATGTCTAGCGTCTGGTTATTCCAGTTTACACTAATAGTATTTATTGCGCATGCTCCCCCGGATAAGAAAATGGTTTGACCTATTGACATGACTTATGGAATATGTCTGGCCTCATTCTTCGAGTCCCTTGCTACAAATGGCGCTAAAACGCCATGTACCAATGGTAAAATGTTTATTTTGTCTTAAATATTGGATATCAGTCGGCCATCTTTTCCCGGTAAGATCACACCATCAATGTTGATTAAAATTGACAAATAATTCATACTTTTAATGTCTTAGACTTTGGATGATATTGAGTTATTAGCTACTTTAACAAGCAGTCGGTGTGATACCTTTTCGTCTAACAAGGACGTCCAGGGTCGTATGATTATGTTCAAATAGGTTGTTCAGCTAAATCTCCATCTCAATGAACATGTAAATGGCTTTAATCTCCTTATTACCGTCCAGTCCAATTTATTTCCCATTAACTCAGCTGGTGAACAGCGTCATACTTTACATTAATATTGTGGATTCGTATTACATGTAAAATCAAAATAATTAGACGTAAGTGAGATATACTTGACACTCAGATTTATTTCCTTGTACAAATGACATCGGTATCATCTGTGCTCCTTGATACAATTTATAAATGAATCTGATATCATTAAGCAAGGCTGACACTTGCACGATTCCGTGGCACGCATTGGCACGATTCGAGTCGGCACGACACCATCCGATTTGTGCAAACTCGTCGTGCCAATGCGAGAAGTGCGTGAACAATGCGCAAACTATGCGTGAACTCGTCATGCCAGTTTTGGTCAATGTGAACACTGATGGGCACGACAAAATCGTGGCCAAAAGTCGTGCAAGTGTCAGCCTGGCTTTAGTGTGTTTACGGTAACTTGAAATTGAGCCTATTTATTATAGAAGGGGTGTAATTATCATAAATATCATTATCATTCTATTATTATCAATTAATATCTAACAAATGTTGGAGAGAGAGGGGGCGTGAGAAAAAAGATCGGGTTAAACGTCCACTGGACACACAACCAACATGTTGTTCAATTCTATTTCAATAATTCGCTTGCACGTCGGGGGCTTTAGCAATGGGGGCGGGGATGATAGACGTTATAATACAGCACGCGCACGCTAACCATTCGGTCATAAATGAATCTACCCCCTATGATGACATGTCCCGATCCTCCTCCAAGGACCCCATTGGAAAGGAAACCAAGCTGATTGGGACCGTGGCTGATTGGGACAAAAGTCGAAGCTGATTGGGACCACATTCTAGGCTGATTGGGACCACCACTAGGCTGATTCGGACCACGTGATTAAAAAATACTAGAAACTTAAGTTTTGATTTTGAATTAAGTTTAATATAAATTAAAGGAGTTTTATATCTATAGCGTGACTATAATTATGTGCTTTTTTATGTAGGCCTACGTTATTTATGTTTTTATTCCATGTTTTTATGTCACAGTTACACTATGTTATATTAACAGAGATTATCTTATTATTAATCTTATGTAAATTATTATACGTTTTATGCAATTTAAACAGACAATTTTTTATTTTATTTTATCAACTTCATTGCTTGTTTTGGAATCAATTATAGCCTATACAGTAGCATAACGGAAATCCGCAACCATTATACATGTACATATATTGTGTGTAATTATGTTATAGAAATAATGTTTAAACCATACAAATTTGAAAACTAATACCAGCAATACAGTAGCAACGGAAATCGGTTATTTCAAATATGATGTACATAAAGGTAGTCAAAATGTATATCCTACCTTATACAAAAAATAAACATAATATATTTATAGACTCAATTTTAACACAAGTAAACAGGTAGGTAATATCTAGGAAAGTGTACTATATTACTACATGAAAATTACTCAGACCTTACTGACAGCCACAACAGGGAATTTGTGTGATTGGATCTGATTGTTTATTGGATTATTAGGCTTGTCATTAATTAACAATAAAAGGTGTGATTAGGGTCTTGTATATTGCTACCTGAGTTTTATACTATAAATAAAGTGTGATTTAATTAACTTTGTTTAATGTGTATTTGTGTATATTGCTAAGAAAATGTTACACATTTGTCAACCAATTTAGTGTATTGCATATCATGGACCTTATAATCCCAAATTCTTGGTTATTGATATTGAATTTTGTTTTTCAGACTGCCTATAACCAGAAAGACAGCATTTTTAAGATCCTAAGAGAAGTTTTTGCCCTCCCTGTGTTACCTGCAACAGACATACCCCCCACGTTTGATCAACTAAAGAGAAAATTGCGAGAAGGTCAACCGCTGCTGCTAGCCTTTTTTAATTATGTAAAGGAAACCTGGTTAGAATCAACAATATGGACAGTTGAATCCTAGTCAGTCATCGGTAGAAGTGTTAGGACAAATAATGACGTAGAGGGGTGGCATAGCAAATTAAACAAAAGAGCTAAGAAGGGATGTTTACCATTATATTTGTTAATTACCCTTTTATACGAATTCCCAAACCAATTAAAATTAGCTACGGCGTTATCAAACAACCAAAACCATTATATTTGTTACCTACCCTTTTATACCAGGAAGCGGACGAATTCCCAAACCAATTAAAATTAGCTACGGCGATATCAAACAACCAAAACCAGAAAAACCGAAGGAAAAATAATGGAATTGTGGAGACAATATTGTGAAAATGAGATTACCACAAGTCGTTTACTAAACAAAGCCGCGCATTTGTATGGTCCGACTAAATCATAATAGCTTGTAAATAATTTTGTTTTGTTATATGAAAGGTTATGAAATATATGTGTTCATTTTTACAGGTCTGTATTTTTATATGAAATATTTTGAAATGTGTATTTTTATATGAAATATTTTGAAATGTGTATTTTTATATAAAATATTTTGAAATGTGTATTTTTATATGAAATATTTTGAAATATTTGTATGTTTTAATAAAATATTGGTTTGTAAAGGAATTGAATCACTATATGAAATAAAATGATATTTACTAAGTAAAATATTATACAGAGAACAATATTTGTCTGTCATTATTTCAGCTTCATTCATTACAAAATATCGCATTCATTGCAGTATTTATACTGATATGAGGCTTTTTGATATTGGGTTACAATTTGATAATACTGGGTGGTATTTATTGCCATGCAAACATATTTAAAACACTCTTATCATTGGTCTGATCATGGTCCCAATCAGCCAAGAATCTGGTCCCAATCAGCCAAGAATGTGAAGCATATTCTCTGTGATTTAGCTCATTTGTATTGAAACTGTCAATTACTAATTACACTATTATTTGTGACTAATTACACTATTTATTGCCATAGTTGTCTTATTATCAAAAATATGCAAACATATTTTAAATACTCGCAGCATTTAAGTAATGATCCGAATAAGCCTTGTCATGGTCCCAATCAGCCATAAATCTGGTCCCAGTCAGCCAAGAATCTGGTCCCAATCAGCCACAAATCTGGTCCCAGTCAGCCACAAATCTGGTCCCAATCAGCCAGGTCCCAATCAGCCATGGTCCCAATCAGCCAATTGGAAATAAACCTAGTTTTAATTTAAAGGAGCTAAGTCTTTAACTCAATATCTTCCAAAATCTTCAACATAGAAAACACGAATTATTTGTCAATTTAAATCAAAATTGATGATGTGATCTTACCGGAAAAAGATGGGCTTCTGATATCCAGTATTTAAGACAAAATAAATATTTTACCATTGGTACACGAATCGTGTACCATAATGCGTTTCAGCCCCAGTTCTAGCAAGAGACTCGAGGAACGAGGCTAAAAACATTGTACCAAATCAAACGGCGCATGTAGACTGGAATAACTAGACGCTAAAAAATGCCTTTGGTTGACACTTCTGGTTTATTTCGCCGAACATAACTGATTTGAAATTGGAGTAAAAACGGAAACAATTGAATGGAAATCAGTTTATATACATTTATATCACAGTATTATATGCATTGCGATCCACTTGAGTCAATTTCTAGGTCCCAAATGTTAGCGATTTAGCTCCTTTAAGCAGGTTTTTATGGGTCATCCTCAAGAGGTTGGTCATTCATGACATCATTACTTTTTCTCTCATGAAAACTTTCACATCTTATTATCATGTAACTTTATATTATCACCTCTATTGTCATGTTTGATATGCCTCTTGGAAAAATAAACAAATAAATAAATAAAATCCAACCCCCAGACCCCAACAAAGTCGGAAGTGTGATATCTTCTGGGATAGTAGAAGTCTTTGGCCTTGGATCATAAATTCTGCCAATTAAATTATGTGTTGGTGTTTCGATGTTTCTCTGAGTCCGCCGGTTCCTGAAATAAGATTTACCTTACGTCATCTCATATTGAGATTTCAATATGTCAGTGGGGTAGGACATCGACTGGGGGGAGGAGGGGGATTATAGGGAGTCCTTAGCAAGTAAATGCGTTTAGTTATGTTCAGATATGCGAGAAAACTGAGGCCCACACGTGTAGACTACTCCTTGACCAACAGGTACAAAACAAAATCTCATAGCACAAACCCTTATCAGTGCAGAAAAGTAGGAATTTATATCCCATTTCAAAGAATGACGCATACACTAGTGGTTGCCATATAAGATATGCACACATTTTGTAATAGACTGACGGAGCTCTTGTGTCTCAATATTTCATTGTTGTGGCACCACAGAAAGTAAATAACAAGTTGCTAAATGAAAAGACGATTAGTTCTTTCGTGTACGAGTGTTTTTTAAAAAGATTATGTTGAATTTCTGTGTTTTGTCGAAAAATATATGTTTGTGGCACTATGGTTGTTTTGACTCCTTTTTCTCGTATTGGGGTAGATACACGTTGAAGATAGATTTTGTCTTACTCATTCGTTGTAATCGTAAACCCCTAACCATGAATTTATAGGCTTTAATCTTATATAGCTGACCCTAACCCTTAATTTATAGGTTTTAATCTGACATGACTGACCCTAACCCTAACCCTGAATTTATAGGTTTTAAATTTAATCTTATATACCCGACCCTAACCCTAACTTAATAGACATTAATCTTACATGCCTGACCCTAACCCTAACCCATAAAGGGCCTGAGAGAGGGCCTCCGGCTCTCACCACATACCAGCAGTCATTAACGCTTTTATGGAGTGAGTGTGGGTTGTCCAGACTCCCTTGTACTTTGGAATTGTTAAAAAAAAATATTTGTGGGGATCAATAAAAAAAGGAGGATTGTTTGGGGTTGTTTTTTTTGTAAGGGGGGGGGGGTAAATGTAAAAGTGAAGGAATGTAAAAGGAGACGGATAAAACATGATTGCCAGACTTTCATTGTTCAAATGCTTCAGATTACATTATGTATAAATCTGTTAACAACAGACGTTTGCATTGCTAAAAAGGCCAAATCCCAACATGTTACAGTCTATATGCCATAAAGTTCCAATTTCATATTTTTAAGTTATATTTTTAAAATGTATTAAAATAAAGTCTTAAAATAGATTGTTTCCATAAACAATGTTACCTTGTTAAAGAATAATCCTATTAATCCTATAATTCACTATTGCCAGTTGAGAAATGGGCAAAATTATCATTTTCAACTTCAAATTCAAACGTTTGAGGATAGCTATTGCATAGGGGCAATAAAAAAACAAGGGATGTAATTGTGCTATTATTTCCTGCGTGACAGATGTATAAGTATGGAAAATAATGCCTATGATCGTATAATAGTGAGTTGACAAACTTTTGAGCAAAAGACATAGAAATAATGTTTTGACTTTCTCTTAGAAAATATGAAATTTCCACTTTAAAGCTCCAATAGCATTTTTTTAAGTTATATTTTTAAAATGTATTAAAATAAAGCCCAAAAATAGATTGAACCTATAAACAGTCCTACCTTGTTAAACAATAATCCTATTAATCCTATAATTCAGTACTGTCAGTTGAGAAATTGGCAAAAATATCATTTTCAACTTCAAATTCAAACGTTTGAAGATGGCCGTCCATGGAGAGGAATGGGAAAACAAGGGAGGTAATTGAGTAACTATTTCCTCAATCACCCTGTGTCACCCTTTATAATGCCCAAAAAATTTTGCCCAGGACCGTATAATAGTGAGTTGACAACCTTTTGAGCAAAAGACATAGAAATAATTATGTTTTGACTTTCTTAGAAAATGTGAAATTGGAACTTTAATATCTATACACAAAAAATGCAACTATTCGCACATCCAGGGGCCATAACCCAGGAAGTTACGTTCAGAGATCTTTGGGTTATAAAATGTTTTCAGGAAAAGTGTGGTATGTCAAGGATCGCTTAAATAGCATTATGCAAGAGCAAAATCTGCTTATTACAGGTCTTTCTTTAGGCCGAGATGTTATCTAAATTATCAATTAGACATTAATTAACATATCCAGACCATAATAAACTCTTGATGTCAAGGCTAGCCTTCGATGTTGGCGGATTGAATTTCTATATGCCGCTTAATGGCCGTTGATAATTAAATCAATCAAGTGGATAATCAAGACTATGCTGTTTATATTAATAATTTGAGTAATGATGACCGAGGCTATGTGAATATTTCAAATGCTTTTTACTCGGCTAATAGTGGACCAATTTGACTGAAATTTTCAACAAATTACCTTTACACTATTTAGTTTTTAACTATTATAGTGAGAACTGCCATCTCTTTATCTTATCTCCCATAATGTAACTTTAATATCGACATTGACAGCAGAAGCAATCCAAAAAACAGATTACTGGTGAATTTTGATTGCAAACTTAACTAGGGGGTTGATGGGTCAGATGGTTTCCTCCAACTGCTAAAGATCCCCATGCACAAGCAAATTATTGAAATAAAATTGCATCATTCGTTAATTCCCAAAATGACCTAGTCTGTGTCGAGCGCACTCCGTGCAGGTTAACCCCCTTTTCTCTTGCAAACCAAGATGAAGTATGCTTTAACAGTGCATGCATGCAGATACATTTTGACACTCTTTACCAGAACATTCAACATGAAATGTTAGAACCGATATGTTTTCTATTCAGACGGAAACGTGGCATTACATAGAAACACAGGATCAAGGATCGCAATTTGGACATATAGAATGTTAAAATTATGCTGTAAAAAGTTTATTCAAAAAGTTGTGATATAGACCTTTAGATTCACACATAGAAACACAAATCCAATAAATAGTATAAATACAAAGACATCAACAAAATCTACATAAAAACATTAAACACAAAATAATCATTAGCATGAGTAGAGAAAAAGAGAAAGCTCTCCATGTAATAGCTCTCAATGGTATTGTGTAAAAGATGTATGAATAAAGTAAAACCCTATTAAAATCAAGAATACATTTTTCCAAAATCCAAAAGTTATGCTCCCCCCCCAAGTTTCAAACCATTTGTACAGGAACCACCTAAGCTTGTGTTATTCAATTTAATAAGGTTTTTTTTCGTTTATATAAAGATACAGTCGTATCTTGGTTTTCTGTCCTATAAGGACAACTTGACCCTATTTGTTCCTTAGTAGGCCCTCGGTAATGAAGCAGTCTAGAAATTTGTGAGGAACTTTCTTAGCTAACATCAGGATTAAACCCAAGATCTCTTGGTGTTTAGCAAGCCAGGGCCATACTTACTGAACCAATGCAACTCACTGATGTGACATACATGTAGTCTCCAATAAAAAAATATATGTCAAATCGGTTACTTTGGGGTTATTTTAGAGGAGTATTTCCTTTTATCTAGGGGGGGGGGGGGGATTGGCCTAGAGGTCTAGAGTGCCGCGCTTCGACCTCTAGCTGGCCGGTCACCTCTGGCTTGCGGCTGTGGTTTCAAGCCCTGGTGTGAGCGTATGTGGCATGGAGATAGGGGCGCCCTCTCAACTTCGTGGGTTTCCTCCGGGAACTCCCACTGCTAAAGACCCCTACGCGCAAGCGAATTATTGAAATAAAATTAAACCATATGTTAGTCCCGAAATAACCTAGTTTGTGTTGAGTGGACGTTAAACCCCATTTCTCTCCCTCTCTCCTTTTACCTGAAACTGTATGGCCGAGATACGATCTTGTCTGCACCCGTCTACAGTAGTTTTAGTGACAGATAAAGTCGAGAAGTTTATTAGAATAACAATGTGTCATTAGCATCTGCTGCTAATGTTTCAAATTCCCCACGGCTTAATACACACTAACACATATGCAAATTGATTATTGAATATTGCATTAAGAAAACAAAATGCCAGATACTGTTGTGCAGCTGCTTTGATTCATTCCAATTTAAAGAGAGAGCTAGAGAAATGGGGTTTAAGTAATCGACACAAACTAGGCCATTTCGGGCCTAACATATGGTTCAATTTTATTTCTCAATAATTTGCTTGCGTGTAGTGATCTTTAGCTGTAGGAGTAAACAAGAGCACGTGGAGAAAACCCAAAAGGCATTCAGATTTCAAACAGAACAATCAATAGGTTTTTGTGTCAAACATAATGAGGACAGGCTTATTGCATAGTCAGCAATATAGATTGATGAAAATTCAATTCATCATATTTTGGTCAACGCTGAGTGGAATTGAAAGATTTTTGGACTGATATTCCTTTTAAAGATTCATCTTTCACAACATTGCAGTTTTCAAGGGATTCTATGTCATTCTAATTAAGCATCAGGATTTTACACCTATTTAGATTGATCCAAGTCAGTGTCCTAATATAATTGTAGAGAAAATTTTTATTAATGCAAATTCTAATAAGTGTAAATCTTTAACAAATAAATATTAAAATAATCATACATGTACATCAAATACTGAATATGCAATTAAGCAATTATGCAATTACTATTAATTAAAAACTGGATAATTATGCAATTAATAATAAGTGACATTAAATGATGAAATATTTGTATAAATGAAAATATATGTAAAGTTTACACACGAACATTGGTAATAAAAAATTATGAAAAGAAAGTGACATACATGTACATGTCTATAAAGAAAGAATAGCATGAACGCATGGTGAAGAGTGAAGACTAAAGCCTGGCTTATGTCGCCCTATGATTGAAACGATAGCTGACGGTGGTCGGTGACTAACGGAAACTGAGAGCTTATGTCGCTACAACTGAATTTATCCACTTGTTCACCATTGTCGGAGTAGAACATGTGCTACTCCAAGAAACTGAAGGAAACTGAACATGTGCTACTCCAAGAAACTGGAGGCAACTCGACAGCGACATGGTTGCCCTCCTTCTTACCCCAGCTTACACCAGTTGTAAGAGCACCCAGGATGCCCAGGTAGTCAGGTTCATTTCGTCATAAACCAGCCGCCATTACGAGTCATCCTCAGTTTTGTCTTATCGCAGGATGACATAAGTTAGGCTTAAAGCTGATCTCACACACCAGGATTTTCATGTTGCTACACTACATGAAAGTACAAACATTGTAACATATGTGATACAATTTTAGCTAGGATGTAATTATTTAGAATACCATAAGAGTTTGGTAATCCTATGTATTTATGTACAATTAATACACAGTAGTGCATCATGTTAAAATATTCATTAGGTTTTGGTTTTTGATTTGAAGATCTAGAAATTTGACTAGTTTCTCTCGAAATATATAAATTTAATGTATAAAATGTATGATAACAGTGCTGAAGAGAAGAACCAAACAGGAGTTATTTCCCTTGTGATAATGTCAAGATACTTGTACAATTAGTTTTGAACTTGAAATGGGATAAATTTATTTTCAGACGTACCCCTACAACAATGAGTGGTGCATAGTTTCACACCTGTGCATAACTATATCTAACTCTAACTGATATTCAAATTTAAAAGTGTCCAAGAAATTTGAAGAGTAAAATTTAAATGCCTCCAAATAATGGGAATAATAATATGATTTCCTATACAATCAACATTGACATGCAAGTTGTAAAATTTGAAAATGTATATATCATAATAAATTTAACGTACATGTATTTTTGAATTATTATAGCTAGAATGACCAATTCATTATCAAACTCATAGCTAATGTATCTTTAATGCCAAACATTGAATAAGAACACAGAAAAAAGACAAATTTATGCCTGACAAAATGCCAGACGCCAGTGAGATTATGCCTGTCATTGTCTGTGACAAACATGTACTTGCCTTTTATCGAGGTTTACGAATATTACATAATAACAGCCATACAGGAAACAGAACTTATAATGTATAATTTGTCATGCTTATTAAATATCAATGAAATGAAAGTAGATAAGGAAAAAACTTTATAATTTTTTCTTTGATTCAACATGACCATTAGTTTGTGGTTTTCCATTTTGAACATGTTTTTGTTTTTTGTCCTTTTGAGCCTTAATGTACGCATGAAAATAAAAGTTCAGGAAGAGAAAGAGGATACTAAAACCATAAAAAATGAGAGCCCAGTGCATCCAGGCAGGGAAATCACATCCAAATACTAATGACTGAACAGCGTGGGTGATTCCGATGACAAATTGGATCAGTTGAATTCTGGTGAGGTAACGCTTCCACCATAGGAATTTCTGGAACTGTGGTCCAAGAGCTGAAACTCCATAGTATGTGTACATCAATACGTGAATGAAAGAATTCATCATGGCTCCGAAGAAAGATTGTCCTCCGGCGACCCATTTTATTCCGATCCACCAGATGGGGAACATGGTGGCGTGATGGTAGACATGCAGGAAACTGACTTGGTTGTTCTTCTTGCGTAAAATAAAAAACACAGTATCCAGCATTTCCAACACTTTCGAGAAATAGAACCACCACAAGGCCTTTGCGATGCGCATCTCACGGGGGTTATCACTATAAGACACTGGTTGACATATATAACTATAACCTAGATGATATGAATTAATTAACAACTCTGTACATATATGTAAGTTTAAAATAATTAAACTAAAATTATAAACCATTAGGGCTCGTTTACAGTCCATGGCCTCCCGTTTGGCCATTAATTTTGGTACAACAAACACGAACACTAAGTAAAGAGCTGTTAGCGCCAACGTGGGCGTGTAGCTTCCCATCAGCAACCAGTCCTCAACACGATGATCAGATATTTTAAGGGCGCCATCATAAAATTCCTGAAGTTCTGTGATTTTATCTGTGATTAAATCCATGACGACAGTCGTTGATGCTTTTCCTTAATTAGTAAAATACTGGTATGGTTATCAGCTTTCAGATTTTATCATTCCACAATACTGGTACCTGAAGCAATGAAAGCAAAATTGATTTAAAATATTAAAGATACATTATTTAAACATACATTACACAAGAGCTAAATCAGCATATTGCAGGCCTTCTTTAGGCCTTAAAATGTTATATATAGTAATAATTAGACATTAATTAACTTATCCAGATCATACTCAACTCTTACTGTCATCACTATCCGAAAACTCTCGTTTTAGATTCAGAGTGGATCAATATGACTGAAATTTTCAGCAAATTTCCTTTTATATTATTTAGTTTTTAACTATTTATTAGATAGAGAGAGAACTACCATCTAATCTCCCATAATAAAGAGCTAGCCATTCTTGCTATATTAATTTGAAATTAGATAATGCAGAATGAATATATTGAAAATTTAATTAATTCAAGTTACTCTATTCTGAGTGAAGATATTAGTCTTTGAAGGTTTGACAAGATGCGTGCATTAATTGCAACCACTGGTTGTTCGAGAGAGAGAGAGAAATGGGGTTTAACGGCCACTCAACACAAACTAGGTCATTTCGGGACTAACATATGGTTTAATTTTATTTCAATAATTCACTTGCGCGTAGGGGTCTTTAGCAGTGGGAAGGCACCCCTATCTCCATGCCACATACGCTCACACCAGGGCTCAAAACCACAGCCGCAAGCCAGAGGTCGAAGCGCGGCACTCTAGACCACTAGGCCATCCCAACCCCCCCCTGGTTGTTCGAAGCTAGCCTTGTTATGGTTATTCTTCTTTTTTTAAATCAAATTAAAATATGGCTGAACTTTTCTAACCAACTACTATCAGTATCGGAGATATACAATCCCATTGAGAGTTAATTATAGTCTTGTCATGTTATTAGTAGTTTAAAGCTCCAATAACACTCTTGTTGTAACTAAATAATATGTCCCAATCTTCATTCTGGTCAACAAATCGTATGATTTCAGAATATTCCAATTAAATGATGATATAAATTTCATCTTAACACACCTATTTTAAAAAATTGGAAAAATTCAACCAATTGATTTGAAAAATCTAACGTAAACCTTTTCAAATGTGACTTGGATTTTAAAATATTTTCGAACCCTCTGGACAAGTAAAATAGGTTGTAATGGATAATTTACACAACAGGTAGGACACTTAAACATCTAGTACTTAGAATAAAGGTATTATTTATTTTCTGGAGCTGCCAAGCCAGCAAGAATGTTATTGTCCCTTTAAATAACATTAAATTTTTAATGCCTAAAGAAAGCCTTAGTAAGACAGGCTTAGCTCTAGCATCATATATATATATAATGTTTAATAATTTGACATTGAACAGCAGGAACCAGCACTCTGCATTTCCAGTGCTACATGGGGCTAAAATTGTTGTACATGTACCATAGGGTCCATGGTTTGTCAACATTTTCTGTTATGCTTCACTGAAATCCTCATGACATTTGCCACCCCGGTGGAAAACATCATCAATTAGGCCTAATCAGTAGATTTGTTGATTAAAATGAGTGGCTAATAACCACACCCTCCTACCAACTAATTCTTAGTGTAAATCGGGCCCATCATGCCAGCTCTAAATTTTTGGGAGGGGCTGAGTTTGTGACCGGCTATAAGAACACTCCTAAGAAATCATTATTGTTGGTGAAATATTTGAGGGGGGGCCACAGGCTCGGTGTAAATCAAATGTGGATTAAGGCCCTCTGATTAATAAGTAGGCCTATTATTATCCTCACTACACATGTCAGTACTGAGTGACAGTACAATTCATTCATACTGTGCAGAGCAAAAGAGATTACAATAACAAACATTCTATCCAAGCGATTCCGGTTTCATTAATAAAGTGGACTTTGAACAGACAGAATACGGTTGATAAGCGATGGATATGTGGGCTGATATCGAATGAGAAAACCTGGTGTGTACACGGAGGCTAGGCTATTCGTATTCGTTGGTCAGGTTGGTGCGATAATTGATTTTTTTTAATATTAGAATCACTAAAAATAGAAATGCCGAATAATCAAGCATCATAACGTACACAAAATCAAAGAATTTGATCCCATCTATTGCTCTAGATAGTAGTTACCTGTCCTACTTGATTTGAAATTCAGCCGATTGCGTCCCTAACAATCGCACATGTCCAAACAAACCGGCTTCTTACAATCTTGACAGGACCAAACCCGCCATTAATTAGGTAGACTTAATTATTTAGTCACTTTGATTACTGAAATCGTGCATTACGATAAGTATCTGGTCAATCCTGACTATCCGATCAACTTCCGGCAAGCTACTGGCAGCTGAAGATTATAGCACGCGCGATGTAATACGGTTCACTGCAATATAATAGCCTTGTTAATATAGCCATAATAAGTTGTAATTTGCCGTAATTTTAAAAAATCTGAAAGCTTTAATTACTGGGAAATTATAAATGAACATATTATTCTACTAATGGAAAACAAGAGTATTCTTTCAGCGTTTGATCAAATATTAATGATTATACAGTAGCCTAATACAAATTTGTGAGGCAAATATATAGCCTACAGAGAAACTATAACGGCAATTCATCAAACGACACATGACATGGCAAGTGTGTGTTATAGTTTATTGCTCTATCCAGAATTACTAAATGCCTCTAAAAGATTAAATGAACATCTATTACTGGATGACACCCCCCCCCCCCCGCGAGGGAATTTCCCTAATACACGGTTTTCTATAAAACCATGAGCACCCACAGAAATTTTGCGTCGTTGTGCTAAGACTTTGAATATATCTAGCTTAATTAAGAGCTTAATATACATGTGAATGACAACAAAAGAAAAATATCTTGCAAAACTTGTCTGGTTATCCTTGGTCAAGTTTTCTTAATTTTAAAAATAATACAACACACGGTGTCATCACTGACTAATTTTGTCAAACACGTGTTCATTGGGCAATGCCACCGTTGCGGTTTCGTTGTGCCTTAACAAGTATTTGCATTTACGAGAGAGTCATTTTCACGGTCAAAAATGAACGAGGTGAACCATACTATTTTCAATTCGAGTTTTAGTATTTTCAAAGAATTGAAATATTTTCGAATCATTCATATAACAAAATAACACGTTTATGAAAAATGTTAGCATTATCTATACTTATGAATGATATATTTAAAACAAACTTAAACAATATTACATACCTTGGGGTCTGGAGTGTGGTATATAGTTTGTTCAAGTTCAAGTTCAAGCTATTGCCAATAATACACAGTTATTTCACAATCACCACAAGTCACACAACCATGGTATATTAACCAAACTGTTGTATATCACTTATTTAATACTAATAAAGTGTGATATCTAGACTGGGAATATAAGGTATATATAATAATATACTAGGTGATATGTGTGTCAATGAATGTATTATTGTACCCATAGTTACCATGAACATTGTTTACATTATTATTATAACTGTTGCCCCGGACAGCGTCATCAATATAGACTCAATTGACAGGTGTTTGGCCTAATTAACCGTGTTAGAGACGTTATGGGTAATCGTATACCAGTGACCAGTAAGTGTCATATAGCCCCCGCTACACGTTAAGCCGATTGAATGGGATAGGATTTGATAATAGTAACGAAGTTAATTGTTAACAGTCAATTAATGACTTAGATTACATGTCAATCTAATTAAAATATAGATCTATATTTCGTTTCGTTTTTTATACTTTCGATGGCCTACACTCGTCCTCCAGATCCAAGAGTAGTAAAGACAAGTAAAAACGAAATTTTGAACTATAAAAAACGAAACGAAATTGGATCTGTGTTTTAATCAGATTGATTACATGTTGACTGGAACAGATTAACCAAAGAAAATGAACGATATCCATGAATTGATTTAATTAACTTGCATAATGACACCATTAAAAACATAATTATTGACCTTGAAAAACGCGTTGTAGGCTATGTAAAACTGTGTTTTAAAATGACATTTCAAATTCTTAATACAACAATTGTTGTATATGTTCATCTGTTTCAAAATTAACGAGGGCAGTAGGAAACCCCAATTGTAAATAAATTGGATACATTCCCACTATGATTAAATAAGCCATTGCCACAAATGGAGAGATTTCAAATTAATAAACAAGAGTACGTATTTACCTCTGAAATAAAATGGGGTTTAACGTCTGCACCTACTGGGCTAATGGAGATGAGCATACGCCATATAGGGGATGCTCGATTCATAGTTCCGGAATTAAATTCCAAAATTGGTGTCAATCGAGCGAAAAGGAGAATTTCGGAGTACAGCGCATGTGTCGACTGTATAAAAAGATATCTCAGCCAATCATGACAGCTGAAACATATTTTTTACCTAGGAATACGTCACGATTCTACTCACTCAACCTCAGCTGTCGGGACCGGCAGAATGGTGAGTGACAGGACTGAATTCCTCGTCACTTGATTGTAATTCTGTCAATTCAGGACGTTCTAGAATCGAGCATCCCCATAGTGTGCTGTGAGGAACATTTCCCCCAAAGCCACCGGTCTTCATTAGCCCAGTCGCAGTCTAACAGAAGGACATTATATCCCATTTAATTTCTTTTACGTTCACGTCTGTATATAAAATTCTTGGGTCCCGCATCATAAGAATGAACAGACACTGTTCAGTGCTTCACCTGATGTCCTGCACAACTGGCAATAGGAAACCACGGTGCAACGTAGAGGGTAACCTTCTCGACCAATACCGGGACCGAACTCTTGTTTAGTTGGCTCACCCCTTACTAGTGCATATATGCATGTCACGCTTCCTCGTTAATATTGAATGGAGAGAGAACTAGATTCACCCATGATGGTTGACTATGACCAGTAAAATTTTGACCCAAGATTTTGACAACAATAAAGGGGCAACATGATTTTAGACAACTGAGTGGAATCTTGCTATATTTCTTCTTATTTAACCTTTCTGATGCAGACAAATAACAAAATGTAGACTAAAATATAACCCCCTAAAACTTATAATCACTGAAAATCACAAAATTTGTACTACAATCAGGGGCGGATCCAGGATTTTCAGAAAGAGGGGGCGTGCTGCACCAACTTGGGAGTGCGAAGTCCGGAACCGTGATTTTTGAGTGTAAAATATGCCCACAAGGACTAATTTCATACTAGAACTGTAAATAACGATTTCCAACCTAAACTATTTTTGTTCTCCTTTCTCGCAAGAATATATGGAGCTAAAAATTGTTCGCCACCTCAAAAAATAGAGGGGGCGTGCGCCGGGTGCGCCCCCATCTGTATCCGCGCCTGACAATCAATTCTGAAAGTAATTTTGAGATTTTACTATTTAAAACAATCTGATTAAAATACAGAT
Source organism: Patella caerulea (assembly GCA_036850965.1). NCBI lineage: Eukaryota > Metazoa > Mollusca > Gastropoda > Patellidae > Patella > Patella caerulea. Next base: position 56,305,498 of record JAZGQO010000006.1, on the reverse strand, counting down.
CCTAATTCGTTTCGTTTTATAGTTCAAATTTCGTTTTACTTGCCTTTACTACACTAGGATCTGGAAGAATTGTTATTCAACTCGTGTTCTGCTTGAAGTGAGGAATTAGCCCATATAGCGGTCTGTTACGGCGAGCTTTAGACGTGTTTGCACGAAACTCAGAGTAATCCACAAGAAATACCAATGCTGACTGGTTAATCAAATGTCTGACGCCATAGGGCCAAATGCCGCTCGTACGACCTTTGACACGACCTATCGCTACAACCGATCAGATCTTCATGTAATGTATTAAAAAACGAAACGAAATATAGATCTGTATTTTAATCCGATTGAGTTCAAAAGGTAAGCATTTTTTTCCGTCCACCGGAGCCTGGTCTTATGACGTCATATGTGGATTGTGGGTTAGGATAAGGGTTAGGATAAGGGCTGTGACCTGCAGATTTCGTCACAGTTTCGAGATGTAGACAGGGCTAGCCCTAACCCTAACCCTGGGCCAAGCCTAACCCTTATCCTAACCCACAATCCACATATGACGTCATAAGACCAGGCTCCGGTGGACGGAAAAAAACGTTTACCAGTTCAAAATACATGGTGGATATATTATATCAATACAAACTGATATACTGACCTTTGCCCTTTTAATCCGAGGTACATCATAACTTCTGTATTGTCCTTTGTCACGGGAACTCATTCTTTGATTCACGCAGTGTTTGGAAATGGATTTAAGACTCGGACTTCGAAATAGACTTCTCGACGGACTCACTGCGGAACGTGCCAGTCACCAGAAACAGAGTCTCCCCTTGGAATGCTTACCACAGAGCGAAATGCTGAGGTTCGCACCCCCACCCCAACCCCTGACCGTTCGACTAAGACTAGCTTTGACTGTCCTTAGGAGTTGTCGGAATTTCCATCTCCAAGCCAGTTTAAAAACTGGCGGGTTTCTGTAGAATTTCCACATGGGATGAATGGCAATTAGTTTCATACACCCCCCCCCCACGACCGTTCGACTGGCTTTGACTGTCCTTGGGAGTTGTCGAACTTCCAACCCCAAGCCAATTTTAAAAATGGCGGGTTTCTGTAGAATTTCCACATGGGATGACTGGCAATTTTCATACAGTTTCATACAGTATAAAGCTAATAATATGGACCATTTCTATGTACAGTGGCGAGAATAGGGTAAGTCATTGTTATCTCAATGATCTATAAAATACGAAACCCCAACATTTCCCCCCTGTTAAAACCGAATGACCGACCGAAAGAAGGGCGCATTTTATTTATAGTAACATTTATTACATTAACACTAAATGGGTGCCCTATTCCTGTGGTCATTCCAATTTATGTAGCTCGTTCGCAGGAGGAGTGAAGAGTTCCCAGCTTCATCCTCTTGCTGGAGATTTCCATTTCCTGTCTGCACCATTTTAAATCTGCAGTCCCTGGGGTTTGTGTTGGACCGGAATGATAACTCCATATCAGCAAATACATCAATTCAAACTAACATCAATAAAATTTCAACCGTTTCCGAACTATCCTAAATTTCTACTAATTACATTAATGAATTTATTTAATTATTTCCAGAAGGCGAATACGGTACTTTCGGTCTTACCACCGACCTGTGCGAGTTCGAACCAGGGGTAGCGTTTCCTCCACTACCAAATCACCCTGCTCAACTTCGGACATACCAGTCTCAATACTCTCCGAAATAGATTTTACCCAATCTTGTGCACCTACTAACCAACTTGCGTGGGCGTTAACTCCTGAATAACTTTTCAACTGATTTATAATATGCACTGAAACTCTAGACCTTGCCTCTGATTTTTGAATGATGTAGGTAGTTAGTTTATATACGATTAGATAGGGACCCGTCCCCCCCTGCGAAATTTTCATCCCGGCGACTGGAGGATACCCTCTCCAGACCCAGGTTCCTATGTCAAAACTTTTACATTTTAAATCTTTATCATAATTTTGTTTTGCCTTACAGCAGTGTTAGATAAAGACTGATACGTGTAAGTGAATGCCGATCTCATCGCAGCTTGGAGCCCCTCTGCATATTCAATGGGACAAACATCATCTTCCAATTTCCCTGCCCAACATAAGCAATTTAGGAATACACCGAGTGGATGCCTGAATGCTGCTACAATATACCATCATTAAAAATGGAAGAAAGTTATCACGGTCATTTCGATGCTCATTGCAGAATATCCTAACATTTGCTTCAAGGCCCGATTAAACCTCTCGACGAATCCATGAGTTTGGGGAAAATACGGGATAGTGTGAGTTGTATGAATATCTAATAGTTTACAGATTGCAGCGAAGAGTTGGGACTCAAATTCCATTCCTTGATCGGACAACCAAACCTACAGACTACTTCGGTAACCAACTTATAAGCAACCACCATGTGATTGGGAATCGCGAAAGATTCCACCCATTTGGTGAAATAATCAAACACCACCATGATATACTCGTTGCCATCCACAGTCACAGAAAGAGGGTAGAAATTATCGATTGCTATGCCAGCGTCTTATAGGTTTGGTCATGCCAGATCAATAGAATCGCCTCTTAATAATGTCTATGTTGCGGTCCCTACCGAAATTTCCGGTTATTCTCTGCATATGGCATTGCGAAAATAGCTCATCTATTATTTGGTGATGAGCTACACGTTGTGGGTAACTACTATTCTGATTCGAAATAATCTTACGATACATGAAATTTTGTTTTATAACAAGGTTATACCATTGCGCCCAAAGAATCATAAACTCATTATCTAGTGATTTGATTTGGACTCGTGCTGGTCGTTCAAGTTGCCCATCCTAAACTCATAAATGAGTCCTATGTTTTCCTATTACCTTTTTTTGGTTACAATGGATGCCCATCCGCCGTTTTTAATACCACAACAGTTTCCCATAGAACAGTCACGTGATATCCTACATTTGCATATACCAGTTGATGCTGTGCGAAAAATGTTATGCAGAAAGCGTGAAAGACAAATGTAATTGACAGAACGCAAATGTAAAATGTAATGAGAAAAATGTAAACACGCCAAAATAAAAAGCATTTTCCCACAAAACATGTCATTTGACACTTAACATTTGCAGTTTACATTTAACTCTTGTCTGAGGTATTTTGACTTATCATTACCGGTATTAGGACTTTGTACATTGCACTTTTTACATATAATCAATGGAAAAGACATTGTAGCAGAGCATTTAGTATTGGCAGCGATAAAAAGCCAAAAGTTCTCGCTAATAGATAATGAAATTGGATTATTATGTTGAAAATTTCATTCAAATTTGATTGTTATTATAATACTACCTCTAGTGTCTTTACAAGATTCCTGGCCATGATTGATACCATTTACTATTCCGGTGATGCTATCCAAATCTTTCTTAGTGCAACTCGACATTGTACATTTATTTTCAGGCTTCAACTTAAAGGGACAATAACATTCTTGCTGGCTTGGTAGCTCCAGAAAATAAATAATACCCTTAGTTCTAAGTACTAGATGTTTAAATGTCCTACCTGTTGTGTAAATTATCCATTACAACCTGTTTTACTTCTCCAGAGGGTTCGAAAATATTTTAAATTCCAAGTCACATTTGAAAAGGTTTACGTTAGACTTTTCAAATCAATTGGTTGAATTTTTCCAATTTTTTAAAATAGGTGTGTTAAGATGAAATTTATATCATCATTTAATTGGAATATTCTAAAATAATACGATTTGTTGACCAGAATGAAGATTGGGACATATTATTCAGTTACAACAAGAGTGTTATTGGGGCTTTAAGCTATTAAATAGTTTATCAATAATGGGAAACAATTTGTTCTTTATAACAATTAATCAAATAGACTCCCATCTCTTTTATATACAAAACGATTCGTCTTTTATTTTTCTCATAGAAATAATTGTACAGCGACAAACCTGTAAGTCCCTGAGCATGATTTGGACGAATTAGAAAGCTCTTGTAAAATTCAATATTGTCATAGTTGAATTTCTAATAGAGAGAGGGAGAGAGAAATGGGTTTTAACGTCCACTCGACACAAACTAGGTCATTTTGGGACTAACATATGGTTTCATTTTATTTCAATAATTCGCTTGCGCGTATGGGTCTTTAGCAGTGGGAGGAAACCGGAGTGCCCGGAGAAAACCCACAAGGTTGAGAAGGCGCTCCTATCTCCACGCCACATACGCTCACACCAGGGGCTCGAAACCACAGCCGCAAGCCAGAGGTGACCGGCCAGCTAGAGGTCGAAGCGCGGCACTCTAGTCCACTAGCCCCCCCCCCCCCCCCGAATTTCTAATAGGAATAGTAGTTCAAAATGGATCGATTACATTCAGTACTGATTAAAACACAAATTCTATTTCGTTTTATTTTTTTATCTTCAAAATTTCGTTTTACTTGTAGGCCATCGAAAGTATTAAAAAAACGAAACGAAATATAGATCTATATTTGAATAAGATTGGTAAAATTCCATCAATCTTTGATGCTCGTTATGTACCTGGGGGGTTGTCATGACTTAGTTGTCTAGAGTGCCGCGCTTCGACCTCTAGCTGGCCGGTCCCCTCTGGCTTGCGGGTGTGGCGCCTGCCACTGCTAAATACCCCTCTCCATTTACTAGATAATTATTCTCGCTGCTTTTTCTTGACATTATTTCGTCGTGTCTATATATTTTCGAAGTAAAACTTTCCGCAATTATGTATTCTACGGCAGTCTAATCGCCACAAAACAAGCCTATGTAATGTCCCAGGCAGCACACCATATTTGGCCCAGATCTGGCCTAGATCAGGCAACATCTGGCAAAATGATTGGGCCGGATATGGCATGCCACATGTGGGCCAGATCTGGCAGACATGGGCCAGACGTGGCCCAATCAGAGCCAGATCTGGCCCAGATTCGCTAATGCACACGCGCGCCTTGCATGGCCCAGATCTGGCACACAGCTGATAGGCGTTGGCAAAGATATGGCATGCCACGTGTGGGACAGAGATGGCACAATTGGCCCACAGATGAAATTCATGCCATGCCAAGTGTGGGATAAAAAGAAGGCAAACCCGTTATTCCCTGTCTTATTCCTTCTTCGTAAACCGAGGGGCATGGCCATGGTCTAAGTGGTTTAACACTTGTTCGTGAAATTAGAAGGTCGGTCCACCAGTCAAATGGCTTGGTTGTGAAACCCTGCTTGCATGTGACAAGGAGTAGGGTAGCCTGTCCATGCGTCAGTTATCTCTGGGACCTATATTGAAATAGGGTTGAACCATATGTTAGTCCCAAAATGATAGTAGAAATTAAGGATATCTTGCTTGCAGGACAAACAACATACATTAACAACAAAAGCAAAATCTTAAATAATAAAATTTATTCGTCCCGATAACACAGCACAGTTCTATGGATAACAGTCACTATATTATATACACACAACGTTTTGACAAGATTTCACTGTTTCGACAAGATTTCACTGTTCGTTATAAGGCATACAAATTATCCATGTCAATATCATTCTCCCCTTCTTTCTTCTGCAGCGATCTCCTCCTCTTCCCCTTGTTTTTGTTCTTCCCCCATTCAGCCATTTTGTTTACAACATTTTGAAATTATTTAGGGGGAACCACGCCAATGCAGGGATCGAACTCCCGACCCACAGTGTGTTGTCGTTCCGATGGGATCAAACCCGAGGTTCCATCTACATATTGGCGTGCACGTAAAAGATCCCGTGACCGTTAGACTTCGATATAAGTCCAGGTCGCAGATCCGCTCTCCGGGCAATATTTCCCTAAAGCACACTGTATGGCTTATTTCCGTCTCCATTAGCCCGGTTCGGAGCAGAACAGTTGGGCGTTAAATCCTCTTTCATTTCATTTCATTTTCTATTTCAAATATAATCTAAACGGGATTTGGAGAATTTTATTTTATTTTTATTACGGTTGAGCTAATAATTAATATTTATATGCAGTTGGTCTATATTAACATACATGTAGGGTATAAATGTTATGGAAATTAGAAATTACATGAATGGAAGTTAGAAGTTAAATGAATGGAGGTTAGAAATTACATGAACAGAAGTAAGAAATTAGACGATAGCATGTCAGGATTTTGGCACTAATATACCGCCATTAGCATGTTAGAATTTTTGCACTAATATACCGCCATAGATACCCAACACTCTGTGTCTTTATTTCAATGTGTCTTTATTTCATTAATTTATTATTTTTGCTTTAAAGATTTACATTTACTGGCTTTTGGTGGAGGGTGGGGTGAGACGATTTCATTTATATTATATATACAGTACATTCAAAAAATATTATTTTAAATATTTATTTGTAATAAAACTAATATAGAACAAGGGAAAATTCTAGATGTCATATTCTGAGCTGAAATTAATTGTGTTGATATTTTGAGACATTTGGCCAGTTGGATGTGGGCCATCTCTGGCCCAGATATGGCAAACTTCTCCCACAATATTATTTTTTCAAATGTTTTGAATATAAAACAAAAACTTTAAAACTGTTAAACAAACTGACAAGATATTCTTAGTTATCAGTTACAAAAATAAGTTTAATTCATCAGTAGTGAGCCAATAGTTGCCAAGTGTTAGCCATATATGGCCCACATCTGGCAACATCTGGCTGGATATGGGCCACATCTAGCCAGAGGCTGCCAGATGTGGCCCATACTTGGGCCAAAGCTGAGTGGCTGTCTGGAGTCGGATGACGTCATGAACTTATAACTCGCCCCCCGCCGTCTAATGCGTTGATTGACATGTTTTAAATCCGATACATCCGATACACGCGAATAAACCCCACAAAACAAGTTAATATTCAGTTTAATCCGCTGATCGTGTTTCTTGTTGTAACCTGCGACAGCACAGGCGCGGAATACTGTATATTCGAAGCCATCCCTAGTGCATGTTCCTTAAACAACGTTCGCGAGTTTTACAACATCTAACCGTTACTTGAATACTAAGCAATTCCCACTCGGCAAACCTTGTAAGATTTCGGGAATCTAAACTCGGCTGTATGATGAATTCCGCCATATTGGAACTACTTTAAAGGTCCCGGATGAAACATGGCTGCGCCCATTCCAAACAATTTGGCGACCTATTTGGCTAGCGACCTATTCGACCGATCCAGCTGTAAGATAATGACGAAATTACACTTCTATTCTGAGCTGAAGGAATGGATAATAAATAACATATTCTACTTTCATTTGATAGACATAACGTCGGATTTTATTGGTTGATAAATAGAGACTGTTGTCTTTACTCTAAATAGGTTTCCAACGAACAGGTTGCAGCTCGATCGGTCGAATAGGTCGCTAGCCGAATAGGTTCCCAATTTGTGTAATAGCGTCAAGTTTTCCTGTTAAAGTAAACCGGTAGCCGCATCGCAAATGTATGGGCGTAGGTACATATCACTTACTGTCATACATCCGAGACTAGATGTAGTTGACGTAGTTTACGGAATCTGTCGAGATTGGCCGAGTGAAGCAATTCCCGAACTTTGCGCCCGTTGTTTTTACACGTGACTAATTAGTATTGTCCAATCACAGTTTGTGTCACATAACACACTATAAACAAGCAGAGTTTTTTAAATTGAGAAACTCGTGGAACCTTGACATTGATCGATCTTTGAACTTTGCTACTCGATTGTCACATGGGGGCATTTTAGCTAAAAGCACAAGATTTGGTATTCACGACGACCGATGAATCTAATAGGTTTCCAAGCTGGGCTTGTACCAGTCGAACTTAGTGGCGAAATATGCAGGGTATTACGTGAAGGGCTTGTTAAGATGTGTGTAGTTAAGGCGAGATCAAGCCTTCTATTGAAGATGTCCCTAGTGCAGCTATAAGCATGCCTAGTACACGGGGTGTCACTCTTGCATTCGCAAGCTGGAAAATGCTGGCCTGTTGGAATTTTCTATCCTTAGTATCCTTCACCAAGCAATTTGTTCCAGATCACGTTCGGGCGGATTACCATCTGCAAGTCTAAGTTAACGCCACACAATAGCTTGATGGTGGAGCTCCTTTTAGGTCTCCTGCACAAATGCATCACTTCTGTCCTAACCCCCCCCCCCCCGCCTGTTTCAGACATTGATTTGCTAGAATTCTGTCCATATTGCAAGCTCACATAAATACAGTATGGGCCGTGTAAGCGCTGATTCTATTGGAGTGTCTACTACTCGGATGAGTTAGAATACAATCAAGCTCTCGCCACTTTCAAAGTTGTTCCTTTCCAAACGACGCAGCAGCATGTAACCGTATCATATCCACTATGCCTAATAACACGAGCTGGCAGGATTGCAATGATAATTGACATGTGTTTCCCCGTATGTCAACGGATGTTGTTTGACTCCTGATTCCATTGTAACTCAATTCGTGCCAGCTTGTTTGCTCTTGCAAATGGATGCCTGAAACACACTGAAGGGTATAGGCATCCAAAACGTGAAATCTGTCGTCATCATCCCCACCTAAATCATGTAGTCTGACTCCACGCTTTAAGTTTGATTTGTAATTAATAACGCTGTAAATTACCCATTTAATAGCATTGGAAGGTGTATAGTGATCAAATAACGTCGCTTTGGCAATAAAATCTAGTGAGTATTGTGAGATGATAGCAGACGAAATGTCGTCAACAAGCCAAAACAAAATGGCAGCTGTTTCACTTTGTTATCACTGTAATATATAGTCAAAGAGTAGTAAGAAGTTTTATTTTAATCTCTTCAAGTGTCTGGTGCTTTGCTCTGACACCACATAAAACTCGCCTCAGCTTCTGGGCGTCAACATAAATGTCTGCGTTTGTAGGCTCAAAATAAACGGTCCTGCATAACATGAGAACTTGAGAACAGTCAATATAGTACCGGCGAGCCGTGGGTCGTAGTTTTGCTGTTATCACTGGTGTGATTCGATGTAACAATAAATCAAACCAATATTATTTCGTACGATGATATATTATATTAAATAAATGTTCAGCGAAAAGTACAGTACAGAGTTCACGGTTGATCACATCACACAAAATCCATGACCAAGTAAATTCACCTTTACAAAAGTTATAAAAGATTCACCATGTATATATTCATTCACACAGAATACATAGAGTTCACCATTCATCATTATAATACAGTAAAGTTAAATGTCAACATCAAATACAACGTGAAAAAACGATATCAAAACCGCGCAACACACACACACGCGGGCCCAGCTCACCGTTCACCATTCACCATGGTAAGTGCTAAATGATATGAAGCCGGGACGATTTTGCTAAATAGTATAAAGCGAGTATAGTTTAAGCCCCGCCCTTCTGTTGTTTAGGCCCTTCCCACTTTTATGAAGGTTAAGGTTGCAGGGGGCGGTTTATTATTATTATTTTATGATGAACATAAAACTTATTCTCCCTGAAGTTGCGAATACTATCGTTGGATCTGTCTCTGAGGCAGGACGACTTCCAATACCACCTAATATGTCTAGAGAAGTATTTCAATCTGATGAAAATTTTAATAAGTTTGTCGAAAATTTTGAAATTAATTCCAAAACACGTTTTGTCGTGTCATATAACAGAAACTTTAATTTAACAGGTACAGTAATTTGTTTATAACTCAGTTGCGTTCGGAGCCGTGTGCGTATTTTTAATATAACAGAAACTTTAATTTAACAGGTACAGTAATTTGTTTATAACTCAGTTGCGTTCGGAGCCGTGTGCGTATTTATGTAATCACTATAAAGCCAGGTCGATTAGGTTCTATGTGGCGTATAAGGCGATGATGATTTTCTCTATTTCTAGGATATATAGATAATATTTTTAATTTATATAATAAAATCATTCAAATAACCTTTTTTTTTTAAAAAAAAAAATTAATTGAACAAAAATACTCCACAATACTTTAAAGCAAGGCCGATTGGGTTATATATGTGGTATAAGACAACCATTTTCTCTATATGTAGAATATAGAGGATGATATTCTTAATTTATATAATCTTATCATCTTAATATCGATTTTATTTTAATAGAAATTAATTGAGAAAAATACTCAAAAATCTTTTAAACATAAAAAAGATTAACTATAAAGCGAACCGATTGAGTTCAATGTCCGGTATAAGGCAATGATTATCTACTTCTGGGATATATAGGGTCATATTCTTAATTTATACAATAAAATCACCATATCTTTTTTATAGGAAATTAATTGAAATAAATAACCCAACATCTTTTACACATAAGAAAAAGACTCACTGTCATTGGGTTCAATGTGCCGTATAAGGCAACGATTTTCTCTATATCCAGGATACATGTATATAGGAAAATATTCTTAATTTATATAATAAAATCACCCTAATTTCTACAAAGTGAGGCAAATATTTTCTCGTTTTTTGAATGGAAATTAATTGAAAAAATACTCCAACATCTTTTAAACATAAGAAAAAGACTCACTATAAAGCGAGGACGATTGGGTTCAACGTGTGATATAAGGCAACGATATTCTCTATATCTAGGATATATAGGATAATTTTCTTAATTTATATAATCAAATCGCCATAATATAGATTTTATTTTAATAGAAATTAATTGAAAAATATACTCCAAAATCTTTTAAACATAAGAAAAAGACTAACTATAAAGCGACGACGATTGGGTTCAATGTGTCATATATTTATAAGGCAACGATTTTCTCTATATCTAGGATATATAGGATAATATTCTTAATTTATATAATCAAATAACCCTAATATCATTTTGTGAATGGGAATTAATTGAAAAAAAATACTCCAACATCTTTTGAACATCAGAAAGACTCACTATAAAGCGAGGACGATTGGGTTCTATATGTGGTAAAGGGCAACCATTTTGTCTATATCTAGGATATATAGGATAATATATTCTTAATTTAGATATTCAAATCACCCTATTATAGTTTTTATGGAAATTAATTGAAAAAAATACTCCACAATCCTTTAAACATAAGAAAAGAACTCGCTATAAAGCGAACCCGACTGGGTTCCATGTATGGTATAAGGCAACGATTTCTCTATTTCCAGGATTTATAGGGTAATATTCCTCATTTATAAAATAAAATCAAGATAATATCGTTTTTGAATGGAAATTAATTGAAAAAAATACTCCAACATCTTTTTAACATAAGAAAAAGAGTCACTATAAAGCGAGGAAGATCGAATTGAATGTGTGTTATAAGGCAACGATTTTCTCTATATCTATGATATGTAGGAAAATATTCTCGATTTATATAATCAAATCACCCTCATATAGTTTTTGAATGGGAATTAATTGAAAAGAAAATACTCTAACATCTTTGAAACATCGGGAAAAGACTCACTATAAAGCGAGGACGATTGGGTTCTATATGTGGTAAAGGGCAACCATTTTGTCTATATCTAGGATATATAGGATAATATATTCTTAATTTAGATATTCAAATCATCCTAATATAGTTTTTTTTAATGGAAATTAATTGAAAAAATACTCCACAATCCTTTAAACATAAGAAAAGAATTCGCTATAAAGCGAGGCTGGCTTGGTTCCATGTATGGTATAAAGCAACGATTTTCTCTATTTCCAGGATTTATAGGGTAATGTGCCTCATTTATATAATGAAGTCAAGCTAATATCGTTTTTTGAATGGAAATTAATTGAAAAAAAATACTCCAACATTTTTTTAACATAAGAAAAAGACTCACTATAAAGCGAGGACGATCGGGTTGAATGTGTGTTATAGGGCAACGATTTTCTCTATATCTAGGATATACAGGATAATATTCTTGATTTATATAATCAAATCACCCTAATATCGTTTTTGAATGGGAATTAATTGAAAAAATACTCCAACATCTTTTAAACATCAGAAAAAGACTCACTATAAAGCGAGGACGATAGAGTTCTATATGTGGTAAAGGGTAACCATTTTGTCTATATCTAGGATATATAGCATAATATTCTTAATTTATATAATCAAATAACCCTAATATCATTTTTGAATGAGAATTAAAAGAAAAAATACTCCAACATCTTTTGAACATCAGAAAAAGACTCACTATAAAGCGAGGACGATTGGGTTCTATATGTGGTAAAGGGCAACCATTTTGTCTATATCTAGGATACATAGGATAATATTCTTAATTTAGATATTCAAATCACCCTAATATAGTTTTTTTATGGAAATTAATTGAAAACAAGCCAACAGTGAGGCTGATGTCCCCCGCCGAAATCCCAAAATAAATAGATGACACATATTAATTAATCGCACATTTATTTTTTTCAAACGTATCGAGCAATCAAACTGTACACGAAGTGTCATCCAAAAGAGTTATAAAAAGAAAAATGCTAAAACCGACGAAAAAAATGAAAATGTACCCTAGTTAGGGGGACCCTTAAGGCAGACAAAAGGGCCCCCACGCTTGACAAAAGAGACCCTCTGGCCAAGGGAAAGGGCCCTCGTGTCCAAGTCAATCGTTTCTATACACTGTTACTGTCGAATCCATAACTGAATGAGAATGCAGTCATTGTATTGGCATAAAAAATCATCAATCAAGATGAACCTAAGTTATCTTGTCCCAAAGTATCAACCAATCAAATTGCTTATCTCTGCTTACCCTAGGCAGAAAATGCTCATCTTCAAACTCCATCAAGGCATTGACCTAATAAGCATATACACCAAGTTATCGTGTTCCAAAGCATCAACCAATCAAATTGCTTATCTCTGCTTACCCTAAGCGGAAAATGCTCATCTTCGAACACAAAGTCTCGACCAATCAAATTGCGTATCGCTCTGCTTACCAGGCGCGGATCCAGGATTTTTTGCAGGGGGGGGGGGTCAAGGTTTGATAATTGCTTAACTAATTGCGCTCAACCGATTAATTTGGTAAATTAGATTCAATTTGGTTCATTCTGACGTATTTCCGGAAGGTAAATTCCAAAATTACAGGTCTAAATCGCCAATAAAATCGCATAAAATAAATTTCAAGCCTGAGCAGGGGGGGGGGGGTCCGGACCCCCTGGACCCCCCTCTGGATCCGCGCCTGCTTACCCTGAGCAGAAAAGGTATTACTGTAATGAAACTATATACCAAGTTTCACCATTCTCACTTAATTAGAACTAAAGTTATCGTGTTCCAAAGCATCAACCAATCAAATAGCTTATCTCTGCTTACCCTAAGCGGAAAATGCTCATCTTCGAAGTCCATCAAGGCATTGACCTAATAAACACATACACAAAGTTTTAACATTCTAGCTCAATTAGGAAGAGAGTTATTGTGTCCCAAAAAGTGTGACGGACAGACGGACAGACAGACAGACAGACGAACCCATTTTAATAGTCCCCCAACTTTCTCCGAAAGGCGGGGGACAAAAAATACTCCACAACACTTTAAACATAAGAAAAGAACTCGCTATAAAGCAAGCCGGATTGGGTTCCATGTATGGTATAAGGCAACGATTTCTCTATTTCCAGGATTTATAGGGTAATATTCCTCATTTATAAAATAAAATCAAGCTAATATCATTTTTGAATGGAAATTAATTGAAAAAAAAATACTCCAACATCTTTTTAACATAAGAAAAAGGTTCACTATAAAGCGAGGAAGATCGGGTTGAATGTGTTTTATAGGGCAACGATTTTCTCTATATCTATGATATAAAGGAAAATATTCTTGATTTATATAATCAAATCACCCTCATATAGTTTTTGAATGGGAATTAATTGAAAAAAATACTCCAACATCTTTGAAACATCGGAAAAAGACTCACTATAAAGCGAAGACGATTGGGTTCTATATGTGGTAAAGGGCAACCATATTCTCTATCTAGGATATATAGGATAATATTCTTTATTTATATATTCAAATCACCCTAATATAGTTTTTTTATGGAAATTAATTGAAAAAATACTCCACAACACTTTAAACACAAGAAAAGTATTCGCTATAAAGCGAGGTCGACTGGGTTCCATGTATGGTATAAGGCAACGATTTTCTCTATTTCCGGGATTTATAGGGTAATATGCCTCATTTATATAATAAAATCAAGCTAATATCGTTTTTTGAATGGAAATTAATTGAAAAAAATACTCCAACATCTTTTTAACATAAGAAAAAGACTCACTATAAAGCGAGGACGATCGGGTTCAATGGGTGTTATAAGGCAACGATTTTTCTCTATATCTAGGATATATAGGATAATATTCTTGATTTATATAATCAAATCACCCTAATATCGTTTTTGAATGGGAATTAATTGAAAAAATATTCCAGGATCCTTTAAACATCAGAAAAAGACTCACTATAAAGCGAGGACGATTGGGTTCTATATGCCGTAAAGGGCAACCATTTTGTCTATATCTAGGATATATAGCATAGTATTCTTAATTTAGATATTCAAATCACCCTATTATAGTTTTTTTATGGAAATTAATTGAAAAAATGCTATACAATCCTTTAAACATAAGAAAAGAACTCGCTATAAAGCGAGGCCGATTGGGTTCCATGTATGGTATAAGGCAACGATTTTCTCTATTTCCAGGATTTATAGGGTAATATTCCTCATTTATATAATAAAATGAAGCTAATATCGTTTTTTGAATGGAAATTGATTGAAAAAAAAATACTCCAACATTTTTTAAACATAAGAAAAAGACTCACTATAAAGCGAGGACCATTGGGTTCAATGGTTTTCTCTATATCTAGGATATATAGGATAATATTCTTAATTTTTATAATAAAATCACACTAATGTCGTTTTTTGAATGGAAATTAATTGAAAAAAAAAATTCTCCAACATCTGTTAAACATTAGAAAAAGACTCACTTTAAAGCGAGGACGATTGGGTTCAACGTGTGATATAAGGCAACCATTTTCTCTCTATATAGGATATATAGGATAATATTCTTAATTTATATAATCTAATCACTTTAATATTAATTTTATTTTAATAGAATTTAATTGAAAAAAAATACTCCAAACTCTTTTAAACGTAAGAAAAAGACTAACTGTAAAGCGAGGACGAATGTGGTACAAGGCAACCATTTTCTCTATATATAGGATAAAGAGAATAATATTCTTAATTTATATATTCAAATTACCCTAATATCGTTTTTATTATGGAAAGTGATTGAAAAAATATTCCACAATAAAATCCCTCTAATATCTTTATTTTATGGAAATTAATTGAAAGAAATACTCCAAATTTCTTTTAAATATAAGATAAAGCGAAACCGATGGGTTCTCATTCTATGTGTGGTATAATGCGATGATTTTCTCTATTTCTAGGACATTTAGGATAATATTCTTAATTTAAAATAATAAGATCACTCAAATTTCGTGTTTTTTATGGAAATTATTTGAAAAGGTATTCCAAAATCTTTTAATTGAAACAGACGCACTTACAGCGAGGCCAAACAAATTAATATTTACAAGTAGATCCAACATCTGATTTTAGCCTCTACTATACATAATGTCAAGGCCGTACATTGAACTGTCAATCAAATTGACTGACATGTTCCTTGCTCTATATCGTCCTCGCTTTATATGATTTAGCATTTTCCTTCACCATGCGTCTGCTTTACATCCTATAGTATTCAATCACCCTAGCAACACGGTAAGTGCTAAATGATATGAAGCCGGGACGATTTTGCTAAATAGTATAAAGCGAGTATAGTTTAAGCCCCGCCCTTCTGTTGTTTAGGCCCTTCCCACTTTTATGAAGGTTAAGGTTGCAGGGGGCGGTTTATTATTATTTTTTTATGATGAACATAAAACTTATTCTCCCTGAAGTTGAGAATACTATCGTTGGATCTGTCTCTGAGGCAGGACGATTTCCAATACCACCTAATATGTCTAGAGAAGTATTTCAATCTGATGAAAATTTTAATAAGTTTGTCGAAAATTTTGAAGTTAATTCCAAAACACGTTTTGTCGTGTCATATAACAGAAACTTTAATTTAACAAGTACAGTAATTTGTTTATAACTCAGTTGCGTTCGGAGCCGTGTGCGTATTTTTAATATAACAGAAACTTTAATTTAACAGGTACAGTAATTTGTTTATAACTCAGTTGCGTTCGGAGCCGTGTGCATATTTTTAATTTTTAAAATTTATGTAATCACTATAAAGCCAGGTCGATTCGGTTCTATGTGGCGTATAAGGCGATGATGATTTTCTCTATTTCTAGGATATATAGATAATATTTTTAATTTATATAATAAAATCATTCAAATATCCTTTTTTTTTAAAAAAAAAAAAATTAATTGAACAAAAATACTCCACAATACTTTAAAGCAAGGCCGATTGGGTTATATATGTGGTATAAGACAACCATTTTCTCTATATGTAGAATATAGAGGATGATATTCTTAATTTATATAATCTTATCATCTTAATATCGATTTTATTTTAATAGAAATTAATTGAAAAAAATACTCAAAAATCTTTTAAACATAAAAAAGATTAACTATAAGGCGAACCGATTGAGTTCAATGTCCGGTATAAGGCAATGATTATCTCTACTTCTGGGATATATAGGGTCATATTCTTAATTTATACAATAAAATCACCATATCTTTTTTTATAGGAAATTAATTGAAATAAATAACCCAACATCTTTTACACATAAGAAAACGACTCACTGTCATTGGGTTCAATGTGCCGTATAAGGCAACGATTTTCTCTATATCCAGGATACATGTATATAGGAAAATATTCTTAATTTATATAATAAAATCACCCTAATTTCTACAAAGCGAGGCAAATATTTTCTCGTTTTTTGAATGGAAATTAATTGAAAAAATACTCCAACATCTTTTAAACATAAGAAAAAGACTCACTATAAAGCGAGGACGATTGGGTTCAACGTGTGATATAAAGCAACGATATTCTATATATCTAGGATATATAGGATAATTTTCTTAATTTATATAATCAAATCGCCATAATATAGATTTTATTTTAATAGGAATTAATTGAAAAATATACTCCAAAATCTTTTAAACATAAGAAAAAGACGACGATTGGGTTCAATGTGTCATATATTTATAAGGCAACGATTTTCTCTATATCTAGGATATATAGGATAATATTCTTAATTTATATAATCAAATAACCCTAATATCATTTTGTGAATGGGAATTAATTGAAAAAAAAATACTCCAACATCTTTTGAACATCAGAAAGACTCACTATAAAGCGAGGACGATTGGGTTCTATATGTGGTAAAGGGCAACCATTTTGTCTATATCTAGGATATATAGGATAATATTCTTAATTTAGATATTCAAATCACCCCATTATAGTTTTTTTTAATGGAAATTAATTGAAAAAATACTCCACAATCCTTTAAACATAAGAAAAGAATTCGTTATAAAGCGAGGCTGGCTTGGTTCCATGTATGGTATAAAGCAACGATTTTCTCTATTTCCAGGATTTATAGGGTAATGTGCCTCATTTATATAATAAAGTCAAGCTAATATCTCGTTTTGAATGGAAATTAATTGAAAAAAAATACTCCAACATCTTTTTAACATAAGAAACAGACTCACTATAAAGCGAGGACGATCGGGTTGAATGTGTGTTATAGGGCAACGATTTTCTCTATATCTAGGATATACAGGATAATATTCTTGATTTATATAATCAAATCACCCTAATATCGTTTTTGAATGGGAATTAATTGAAAAAATACTCCAACATCTTTTAAACATCAGAAAAAGACTCACTATTGAGTTCTATATGTGGTAAAGGGTAACCATTTTGTCTATATCTAGGATATATAGCATAATATTCTTAATTTATATAATCAAATAACCCTAATATCATTTTTGAATGAGAATTAATTGAAAAAATACTCCAACATCTTTTGAACATCAGAAAAAGACTCACTATAAAGCGAGGACGATTGGGTTCTATATGTGGTAAAGGGCAACCATTTTGTCTATATCTAGGATATATAGGATAATATTCTTAATTTAGATATTCAAATCACCCTAATATAGTTTTTTTTTATGGAAATTAATTGAAAACACGAAACTGTACACGAAATGTCATCCAAAAGAGTTATAAAAAGAAAAATGCTAAAACCGACGAAAAAAATGAAAATGTACCCTAGTTAGGGGGACCCAAAAGGCAGACAAAAGGGCCCCCACGCTTGACAAAAGAGACCCTCTGGCCAAGGGAAAGGGCCCTTGTGTCCGAGTCAATCGTTTCTATACACTGTTACTGTCGAATCCATAACTGAATGAGAATGCAGTCATTGTATTGGCATAAAAAATCATCAATCAAGATGAACCTAAGTTATCTTGTCCCAAAGTATCAACCAATCAAATTGCTTATCTCTGCTTACCCTAGGCAGAAAATGCTCATCTTCGAACTCCATCAAGGCATTGACCTAATAAGCATATACACCAAGTTATCGTGTTCCAAAGCATCAACCAATCAAATTGCTTATCTCTGCTTACCCTAAGCGGAAAATGCTCATCTTCGAACACAAAGTCTCGACCAATCAAATTGCGTATCGCTCTGCTTACCAGGCGCGGATCAAAAATTTTTTGCAGGGGGGGGGGTCAAGGTTTGATAATTGCTTAACTAATTGCGCTCAACCGATTAATTTGGTAAATTAGATTCAATTTGGTTCATTCTGACGTATTTCCGGAAGGTAAATTCCAAAATTACAGGTCTAAATCGCCAATAAAATCGCATAAAAAAAATTTCAAGCCTGAGCAGGGGGGAAGGGGGGTCCGGACCCCCTGGACCCCCCCTCTGGATCGGCGCCTGCTTACCCTGAGCAGAAAAGGTATTACTGTAATGAAACTATACACCAAGTTTCACCATTCTCACTTAATTAGAACTAAAGTTATCGTGTTCCAAAGCATCAACCAATCAAATAGCTTATCTCTGCTTACCCTAAGCGGAAAATGCTCATCTTCGAAGTCCATCAAGGCATTGACCTAATAAACACATACACCAAGTTTGAACATTCTAGCTCAATTAGGAAGAGAGTTATTGTGTCCCAAAAAGTGTGACGGACAGACGGACAGACAGACAGACAGACAGACGAACCCATTTTAATAGTCCCCCAACTTTCTCCGAAAGGCGGGAGACAAAAAATACTCCACAACACTTTAAACATAAGAAAAGAACTCGCTATAAAGCGAGCCGGATTGGGTTCCTTGTATGGTATAAGGCAACGATTTCTCTATTTCCAGGATTTATAGGGTAATATTCCTCATTTATAAAATAAAATCAAGCTAATATCGTTTTTGAATGGAAATTAATTAAAAAAAAATACTCCAACATCTTTTTAACATAAGAAAAAGGGTCACTATAAAGCGGGGAAGATCGGGTTGAATCTGTTTTATAAGGCAACGATTTCTCTATATCTATGATATAAAGGAAAATATTCTTGATTTATATAATCAAATCACCCTCATATAGTTTTTGAATGGGAATTAATTGAAAAAAATACTCCAACATCTTTGAAACATCGGAAAAAGACTCACTATAAAGCGAAGACGATTGGGTTCTATATGTGGTAAAGGGCCTCCATGTTCTCTATCTAGGATATATAGGATAATATTCTTTATTTATATATTCAAATCACCCTAATATAGTTTTTTATGGAAATTAATTGAAAAAATACTCCACAACACTTAAGAAAAGTATTCGCTATAAAGCGAGGTCGACTGGGTTCCATGTATGGTATAAGGCAACGATTTTCTCTATTTCCGGGATTTATAGGGTAATATGCCTCATTTATATAATAATATCGTTTTTTGAATGGAAATTAATTGAAAAAAATACTCCAACATCTTTTTAACATAAGAAAAAGACTCACTATAAAGCGAGGACGACCGGGTTCAATGGGTGTTATAAGGCAACGAGTTTTCTCTATATCTAGGATATATAGGATAATATTCTTGATTTATATAATCAAATCACCCTAATATCGTTTTTGAATGGGAATTAATTGAAAAAATATTCCAGGATCCTTTAAACATCAGAAAAAGACTCACTATAAAGCGAGGACGATTGGGTTCTATATGCCGTAAAGGGCAACCATTTTGTCTATATCTAGGATATATAGGATAATATTCTTAATTTAGATATTCAAATCACCCTAATATAGTTTTTTTATGGAAATTAATTTGAAAAAATGCTATACAATCCTTTAAACATAAGAAAAGAACTCGCTAGTAAGCGAGGCCGATTGGGTTCCATGTATGGTATAAGGCAACGATTTTCTCTATTTCCAGGATTTATAGGGTAATATTCCTCATTTATATAATAAAATGAAGCTAATATCGTTTTTTGAATGGAAATTGATTGAAAAAAAATACTCCAACATTTTTTAAACATAAGAAAAAGACTCACTATAAAGCGAGGACCACTGGGTTCAATGTGTGGTATAAGGCAATGGTTTTCTCTATATCTAGGATATATAGGATAATATTCTTAATTTTTATAATAAAATCACACTAATGTCGTTTTTTGAATGGAAATTAATTGAAAAAAAAAATTCTCCAACATCTGTTAAACATTAGAAAAAGACTCACTTTAAAGCGAGGACGATTGGGTTCAATGTGTGATATACGGCAACCATTTTCTCTCTATATAGGATATATAGGATAATATTCTTAATTTATATAATCTAATCACTTTAATATTAATTTTATTTTAATAGAATTTAATTGAAAAAAATACTCCAAACTCTTTTAAACGTAAGAAAAAGACTAACTGTAAAGCGAGGACAAATGTGGTACAAGGCAACCATTTTCTCTATATATAGGATAAAGAGAATAATATTCTTAATTTATATATTCAAATTACCCTAATATCGTTTTTATTATGGAAAGTGATTGAAAAAATACTCCACAATAAAATCCCTCTAATATCTTTATTTTATGGAAATTAATTGAAAGAAATACTCCAAATTTCTTTTAAATATAAGATAAAGCGAAACCGATGGGTTCTAATTCTATGTGTGGTATAATGCGATGATTTTCTCTATTTCTAGGACATTTAGGATAATATTCTTAATTTAAAATAATAAGATCACTCAAATTTCGTGTTTTTTTTATGTAAATTATTTGAAAAGGTATTCCAAAATCTTTTAATTGAAACAGACGCACTTACAGCAATGCCAAACAAATTAATATTTACAAGTAGATCCAACATCTGATTTTAGCCTCTACTATACATAATGTCAAGGCCGTACATTGAACTGTCAATCAAATTGACTGACATGTTCCTCGCTCTATATCGTCCTCGCTTTATATGATTTAGCATTTTCCTAGCAACACGCGCTTCCACTCAGTCTCTTTCAACCAGACACACTCGTACACCCAGACTCTCATTTACGGATTTTGAACATAACATAACCGGCCCCTATCGAATTATACATAATGAGATACAAATACATATATGTTCAAATATAAACAAATAATGAATCATCATTATTGACTTAAAACTTAATTCAAATGTTAATACCTTTAACACAAAATGTCACTTTAAGTATGAATACTGTAGTTAATAATAATAACTAGATATTATTTTGCACTTATGAAATCTTATCACCATCACACTAATACTGCGTTATTTTAGTATATCACATTAAAGTCTGTCACACTTGACCTTTAAGTAAACTACAAATAACATAATTTAAATTTTAATTCTTAAATTCTAAATAAGGAAGTCACCAAATTCACTTTACACCTTTCACCCAAAATATTTATATGTTTACTGTATAATATAACTAATACTAGCAATGATTACAATTACACCGCTAATTATCTTGTTCTAACAAGAGACATAACTTATCAATTGGTCTTACTAAAAAACCAGTTTGTGTTTTCAATTTGACACTTCTCACCAATCCAAGCTTATTTGGATAAGTTTCAACTACTTTACCCATAGTCCAAGAAGCTCTTGGCGACATACTATCAACAACTAAGACTATATCACCTATTGCAATATTCTTAAGAGGTTTTAACCATTTTTGGCGTTTCTGAAGGGAGGGTAAATATTCTTTAGTCCAACGTTTCCAGAACAAGTCTGACAGGTATTGTACCTGTCGCCACCGTCTTTTAGCATAAATATCTCTGTCACTAAAAGTACCTATGGGAAATAATACATTATTATCATACAATATGGAATTTGGGGTAATTACATCTAAATCGTTAGGATTGTCTGAAGTTTTGGTAAGTGGGCGACTGTTAATTATAGCCTCTACTTCACACATAAAAGTTCGCAAATGTTCTTCACTTTGACACGCTTTTAAGTACTGATCACATAGAATAGCTTGTAAAATCTTTCTAATGGTACGGATTTGTCTTTCCCATATGCCACCGAAATGGGATGCCGCTGGAGGATTAAAGTTCCATTTGAAACTATATCTAGCAGAAAAATGATTTAACACATTTTGATCTAACTGTTGTAAGGAAGATTTCAATTCTTTGTTTGCAGCGATAAGATTTGTCCCATTATCCGAAAATATTTCCACTGGATAACCTCGTCGAGCAATAAATCGGCGAATAGCACTAACACACGAATCAGTGTCCAACGTGTCTGCCACCTCTATATGTATTGCACGAGAAGCGAGACAGGTGAATATTACACCATATTTCTTCCTCACCGAACGACCTACTTTTACACAAAACGGGCCAAAATAATCTATGCCCACTCTACTAAATGGTTTCTCATCTGGAGTAAGTCTTGACACAGGAATATCTGCCATTTTCTGTTCACAAACACGGGAATTTAATTTTCGACATGTCACACAATTTCTAATAAAGTTTTTCACTAGAAGCCCAGCTTTTATTATCCAAAATTTTTGTCTAAGTTCTGATACTGTATGATTCACACCTTGATGTCCTACAACTTTGTGAATATGTTTCACAATTAACCATGCAATATGACAATTTTTGGGTAATATTATTTGGTGCTTGGCATTATAAGGAATATTGCTATTTCGTAATCGTCCACCGACACGTAAAAGGTTATCCTTTAATATGGGATCTAAGCTGGAAATGTCACTATTCGATGTCACACACTTCTTACTGCTGTCATTCTTAAGGATATCTATTTCCTTTGAAAAACATGAGTTTTGAACATATCTTAATATCACAATTTCTGAATTGACAGTTTCTTCATGAGTTAAAGAATGTTTACATAAATCATCGGGTATTGGCTGTTTCTTTGCTTTAAGTTTAAGAATCGCCTTCAACCGCATCCACCATGACACGCCACGTTTTAGTTTAACCCAATCAGAGTAGTTCTGAAATAATTTCACACTGTTCACCTTGATTTCATTGTCACAAGTTTCATTATTCACATTGTAATTTTCAGGCCACTCTGTTTCAGGATTATGTAGAAACTCTGGTGCTTCAAACCACCTTTTACTTGAGAGTTCAATAGCACTAAGTCCCCTTGAACAATAATCTGCAGGGTTCATTTTAGAAGGCACGTATCTCCAATCACTAACATTGGATCCATCACGTATAACAGCGATTCTGTTACTCACAAATACTGGATATCGTGACGTATTATTGTTTACATATTTCAGCACTGTTTGACTGTCAGTCCAAAATATTTCACGGTCTACTGGAATTGAGAATTCACGAATCAACATTGTATTTATTCTTACAAGAGAAGTTGCTGCAGAAAGCTCTAACTTCACAATAGTGTGGGGCTTTAAGGGTGCCACACGCGATCTAGCTAACACAAAAGCAGTATGCACACTACCACTGTCATTTAAAAAACGTATATATGTCACAGTACCATAACCGTCCTGACTTGCATCAGCAAAATGATGTAATTGAGTATTTACAATGTTACCAAAATTATCAGGCTTAAGACATCTTTGTATTCTTAATTGTTCTAAATTACTTAATTGAGTAAGCCATTCACACCACTTAATATTCCACTCAGATGGAATGGGTTCATCCCATGTTAATTTTGCACGACATAAGTTTTGTAATATAATTTTAGCCTTTAAAATAAATGGGGAGGCAATACCAAAAGGATCGAAAATAGAACTCATTACAGACAAAATATTACGTGTAGTTGCTAATGAACTTAAAATATCAACCTTAAATTCAATCATATCACTTTCCACACACCATTGCACACCTAATGCTCTTTTAACAGGTAAATCATTACATAAATCTAAATCTCTCACTTCTTCAATACGATCTTGTTCAGGAATACAATTTAACAATTTACGACTATTACTTATCCATTTAGTTAATCTAAAACCACCTTTAGATAAGAGTTCACAAATATCATGAATAAGTGAAATACCTGTAATTTCATCACTAACTGACTTAAGAAAATCATCTACATAAAAATCATTCAGTATACTATCAATGACAAAAGGGTTATAATCATTTTGATTATCTAAGGCTACCTTCTTTAAAGCGTAATTTGCACATGCAGGGGAACTGGTCGCACCAAAAACATGTACAAGCATCCTATATTCACATAAAGGTTTTGTCAAATCTCCCTTTGGCCACCATAAATAACGTAACATGTCACAATCAGATTTAGCTACCCTAACTCGGTAGAACATGGATTCTATGTCTGCCATGACTGCAAATAATTCTTGTCGCCAACGTATCAATACACTTAAAAGTCTATTAGTTAGGTCTGGACCTTGTAACAAGTGGTTATTTAAGGGGAAATTATCATATACAATTGGACAATTAAAGACTATTCTTACTTTATCAGGTTTTTTAGGGTGTTTTACAGAGTGGTGGGGAATATACCATAATCGTTTATCTAAACCATTAATATCATAAATAGGAACACGTTCACAATAATTTTTAGATTCTAAATCATTCATAAACTTAGTATATTCACAATGAAGCTTATCATTTACTAACAATTTTTTCTTAAGTTTTTCAGCATACATTTCAGCTTGTAATTTGTTATTAGGTACATTTACATTTTTATTTCTTAAAGGTAATTCTAACTCATAATGTCCATCTACAAGTTTTGCAGATTTATCCATAATATCTATAAATCGTTTATCTTCAATGGAATAATTCAATTGATCATCATTAAGGCGCTCAGCAAATTCTAAATCAAAATAAGACTTGACTTGTTTTTCTAATCGCGAGTCAAGTTGACAAAAGTTAACACTGAAACTGTTTACATTGCGTAATTTTCCTGGGAGTCCATATAATAACCAACCGAGAGGAGATTTAATTGCATACGGTTCTCCGATATCACCGATCGCAACCTCGAGGGGCATTGTAGCTGCGGGCATATTACTACCAATCATTAATGTTACTTCTGGAATGCAAAATTCACCACTCAATTCAGGCACCTGTACATGACGCAAATGTTCATACTTGTTTATATCTTGCTGAGTTGGAGCATCTGACTTGTTCACAGGCATTGATGTTCTAATGTAAGACTGTGACCAGTAATTCTATGTAGTCATTGTTGTTCACACCGCCAATAATCAAATTATCTAATATCACTTCTGTATCTGTCCACTCTTCTAAGTTTAATGTTTTTAATAAGACTCTAGTTGTTTTGGTTCTAACACGAAGTGCATTGGATAACACTTTACTAAGAAAAACAGCACTGCTACCATTATCTACAAATGCTAATGTTGTAATGGGATAACTGTTCAATGTCGTTCTGATTTTCACTGGAATCACTGCCATTAATGGTTCATTACCTATTACTTCAGCACAACCAGAGGTAATTGTTGGTTTATTTTCTGCTTTACTACAAACATCACTTATATTTCTATTGTTACTTTGAAAGGAATCACGGGTGGGATCATGCATTATTGTTGGGTGTGATCTAGAACAGTTCGTGCACTTTGACCATTGGGGATTAGGGCAATTTGGTTTCATATGTCCTGGGTTTAAACATGAGAAGCACAAACCGGATTTCTTCACCACATCTGATTTCTGGTGTGGACTTAAACTGCCGAATTTACGACATACTAATATGGAATGGTTTGTGTTATTACCACAATATAAACATGGGTGTGTCGAAGCTCTGTTGATTGGTTCATGTGATGTACTGTTACTACTAGTGTTTACTGGATGCAGTCCACTTGCGTAGGCTCTCTTAGAATGTGATGGGTTCATACTATACTGTTTATTTTGAAAGGATTTCTGTTGATAACCTAGGCCTGTTATTCGTGGATCATTTTCATTGCGAGATATATGACTGACGAAATTTTCAAAGTCCATGAGCTTAGGAGATCTTACTTCTTTATCACGAATATCACCGACTTTATTTATCCAAGCTTGCTGTAAAGCGGTTGGCAATTTCGATGCTAATGTATGGAGGAATTCAAATCCATCCATAGAGTTCATATCGCTATTGTTTATTTTGGAATTAGTACAGTTTATCAAGAATATTGAGAATTTTCTTAAAGCCACACGATCACCAGACACGATTTTAGGCCAACTTTCAGCTTTCGACGAAAAGGCAGCTGCTAATAAGGGTAGATTTCCAAAGTCTCTTTCTAGTAATGCTTTGGCTCTTTTATATGCATGAGAAGGCGGATCAATTAACGGACAGTTCTTGATAATTTCATGCGCATCACCACATGTGTATTTCAACAAATATTCTAGGCGTCGTGCACTGTCTTCAGTGTTTCTTTCTACTATTAATTCAAAGTTTTTAATGAAAGTTCTGTATGTCATAACATCTAAGCCATCAAATGGTTTGATTTCATGTTAGGGTAAGGCTTGATCCCTTTGATTGTCAATTAATTTATTCAGCACCGATTCCATACTAATATTTGTACATGTAGGTGTATGATTAGGAACTGGTTGAGGTAAGTTGGGTGTATTTGTTACAACTGGAGGTAAATCAACATGCGTAGGAGTATTTTCGACTGGAGGTACATGTAAATTGGTGAAATTTTCTTTAAAATTTTTATGTGTCACAGAATGTTCATTACATTTATTACGTGTCACAGGATGTTCATGGATCACCGATGAATTAGCACTAGATTTACCTTTACTCGCATTCTGTATTTCAACTAAATCTGTAGCAGCCTTTAGTTTTGCTTTATGTGCGATTTCTTTCTGTTTTCTGTCTAATCTCATCTTCTCTTCTTTCTGTATTCTTTCTAATTTCAGCTTCTCTTCTTCGATTTTGTTTTGTTCTTGAAATGCTTCTAATTGATATTTTAATTCTAATTGTCTTTTTATATTCATTAAACGAAGAGTTGAAGATGTTGTTGATTTTGTTCTATTACTCGGTACATTAGAAACGCTATCTTGGGGTCTAATGTCATCTTTAGGATGCACAAAATTGGCAACTGATTGATAATTATCTTCACTTGAGGCAATGTTTACAATAGAATGTTCATGGTCTACACCGGCCCCATGTGACTCTGTATTGTCATCCGCACCGGCCCCCTGTGGGTCATTATTGTTACCTGGTGTTTCAGTATTGTTTACTTCATGCTGCAACACTGGAGGAGCAGTATCATTATTTTCATTCATATTCACAATATTTATCACAGGTTCCAAAACTGGTGGATGAATATCACTATCAGTACTATCACGTGTTGACATTTTTAAAGTTAATTCATCATAGTCAATACGTTCACCATATGTCATACACAAGAGTAGAAAACAAAAAGTTACTGCAGTACGAAAGTACATCACAAACAATAAGTGTCACCGCTTCACGCTTGCTAACTTCATCATCACGTGTTTACAAAATGACCAGATTTTGACGTTTTTTCACCTAATATAGTACCGGCGAGCCGTGGGTCGTAGTTTTGCTGTTATCACTGGTGTGATTCGATGTAACAATAACTCAAACCAATATTATTTCGTACGATGATATATTATATTAAATAAATGTTCAGCGAAAAGTACAGTACAGAGTTCACGGTTGATCACATCACACAAAATCCATGACCAAGTAAATTCACCTTTACAAAAGTTATAAAAGATTCACCATGTATATATTCATTCACACAGAATACATATTGAGTTCACCATTCATCATTATAATACAGTAAAGTTAAATGTCAACATCAAATACAACGTGAAAAAACGATATCAAAACCGCGCAACACACACACACGCGGGCCCAGCTCACCGTTCACCATTCACCATGCGTCTGCTTTACATCCTATAGTATTCAATCACCCTAGCAACACGCGCTTCCACTCAGTCTCTTTCAACCAGACACACTCGTACACCCAGACTCTCATTTACTGATTTTGAACATAACAGTCAATATCCAACACTTTAGACATTATTTAATTCTAGCTGATATTACAAAAAGGGCCCCCGGAAATAACCAGGGACCTCTCGATTCTTGTTTATAGAGCCGAAAGATTACCGACTTCACACCGGAATCGGTCAGCCGAATGAAATTAATGGCCCCCGGATCCATTCACTTGATTTGATATTTTTAGCAGGTTAATCTTATAGGTTTTTGTTTTTCGTGTAGTGCGGTCCCCCTGCACTTACTAATAGAGTGACCTCCCTTTGATCACAACACACCTTATAAGAAAAACGTATGTTTATTTTGGGCTTTTTATATGGATAGAGGGTTTTATTACTTGAACTTTCTTGTGAGCAATTTTCGTGTGTGTGTGTGTGTGGGGGGGGGCAACCACATCGTTTTGTGGCTCAAGGGACGACTCGATACCCCTCCCCCCACACACCACCATTTTGAAGGATAACAAATAACACCTATAGAATGTGATATACAACTTATTTCATTATTTCATCTCATTCAGTCTAAACATATTACTGTTTGATTGAAGACACCATTGCCAGCTAAAACTTAGAAATTCAGAACGGGGCTGAGCTTCTACTCGACAGGGTCATTTTAGAATTAACATAGGTCTATATTTTAATTCAATTGTTCGTAAGGGCCTTTAGCAGTAAGGGTATCCCGGGAACCCTAAAAAACAACAAAGTTGGGTAGTTGAACCTGTCACGTACAAGCTTGGGATAGAAATCACGCCACTTCAGTCGATGACAGATCTTATGATCTAAAGTACACGCTTTATACCATCCCGCAATTTCCCCACCATATATCAACAACAAATATTAAACAGAAAACATTTTTATAAAGAAGCAATAAGCTACGCGAGACATAGATTGGTTAAAAATTCTTTTAATTTGCGGAGGGTTGGGATGGCCTAGTGGTCTAGAGTGCCGCGCTTCGACCTCTAGCTGGCCAGTCACCTCTGGTGTGCGGCTGTGGTTTCGAGCCCTGGCGTGATGGTATGTGGCGTGGAGATAGAGGCGCCTTCTCAACCCCGTGGGTTTCCTCCGGGCACTACGGTT
Source organism: Patella caerulea (assembly GCA_036850965.1). Lineage (NCBI taxonomy): Eukaryota > Metazoa > Mollusca > Gastropoda > Patellidae > Patella > Patella caerulea. Next base: position 56,276,229 of record JAZGQO010000006.1, on the reverse strand, counting down.
TCCTCCCACTGCTAAAGACCCCTACGCGCAAGCGAATTATTGAAATAAAATTGAACCATGTTAGTCCCGAAATGACCTAGTTTGTGTCGAGTGGACGTTAATCCCCATTTCTCTCTCTCTTTAATTTGCTTTTAAGCAACATCGTGCTGTACACGGAGGGGGATACTATACATAAGAGGAAAGGACAGGCGTGGTGCCGATATACACCCTCGTTTGGAATAGTCATACCAAATATATAAACCCTTGTCTTTCGAGTGATTATAATTTTCCATGTCATGAGCAATAACTCGTTTAAATGTGATATAAACTTTTCACAATATAAAAAAACACGTAGACAAATGGTCACTTTATAAAGTTTTTATTACTAAGCTCTTTCATATTTTCAAAATGAAATATTTCTTTTATGACAAACTGTATTTAGAATTTCATTATTACTAAAATTTAACAAAGTGAATAATTTTGATTGCAAATAACAAATGTCTCGGTAAAAAGCAATAACACAAAAAATAGAATAGTTTCTGATAATAAAGACAAGTCAATATACACTATGATTTAAAACAGTGGTAGCCAGCCTCCTGTGCATGCGCACATATGTGGAATATTGGATGATTAGAAGTGTCGTATTCCATGTGATAATAATAAAGCAAGACTTTTAGACAATAAGCCTGGTCATTATGTTTCATGATCGGATTTCTAAGCCACACATATAAAAACTATATTTGGAGATATCTACAATTTATCACCCAATAATACATTTGACAGTAGATATCGCTTGTAAGATAAATTAAATAGTTTACATGAATTTGATTGGTCAATCAAAAAGGAACTACTTTCTTTTATTTTAAAGAAAACCACTTATTTTAAATAAAAAGTGGTCTTTTTTGTTAAAAAGAACAGGGTCCGTATTCAAAGGATAACTTAAGTAAAAGATAGCCACTTAACTACTAGATTTCACTTAAATATATGCAACTTCCTGTAAGTTAAGGGTAAGTGTTATTTTAAGTGTCTAGTCTTTTAGCGGTATTCAAAAGCTAATTTAAGTGGGAAAAATCCACTTAACTTTAAGTGACCTATGGGAGGTACCTTAAACTTAAGCGAGATTATAATGACTTCTTTTAGTCACAGTATACAGTGTAGTAGCAGGTCGGTTATAATGATTTTAAAAGCTGGCGGATTGAGATCGAAACACAGACAATGTCGGCATTGTCGTCGAGCGTAATTTGCCTCTAACATTTTTTATCATCAGCTTTGATATGGCGGCTGATTGGTATCAGAACAGTAGGACGTTAAACCCCGTTTCAATTTATTTTCCTACTTTTATGCACCTTTTAGGTTGTAGTGCCATAATAGTGTATAAGGTTACTACCACCAAGATGGTCAGGGATTTTTTTCCAGTAATTTATCATGTTCGTAGTGCTTAATCATGTTTTCCACGACTGTCAAGTTAGCTGCAAATTGACAATGATTGTAACATGTTATTGTCTTCGTTCGTATATAAATTTACAAATATGATGATGATTGCTGACCCAAGCTTACCACCAATAATTTACCTATTTAATTTTAATCAGTAATATTTATTCATGTAGAAATACGGGAAATGTACCGTCAACACCAGGCCTGTCGAATTCTAAAGTGTAGGCACTGACACAATTTCTATGAATTTCCCAAATTTAATGATAGATTTCATTGATCAACACTGAAATGATTTGTACAATTCAACTAAAAATCAAACGGTCTTTGTGTATAGCGAATGTGTTGTTTTCTATCGTTATACATATTTAAAAAAAACAGTTTACAATAGCCATCATAACATTACCACTTTTCAAAAACTGCAATTGAAATCTATTGAAATTGATTTTTCTAAAAACATCTAGCAAGACAATTGTTCCGGTAGCGAATGCGTAATATCATAATTTATCATACATTATTGCCATATTATTCTTATGCTTTACAATATAATATTGACACTTTCCTAGTAGTAATGACAACTAAGATTTTAATAGAGTATGGTGATGCTCTTAAGGGGGTATAACTTGCGTGCAACGTGAGTAATTTGTGATTTTTGGCAGTAGAGGTTATTCCATAGTTACAAATCCATGCTTTTTGGCTGATGTGTGTATTCTATATTTTAAGTGAGCAGTTATATTTTTCACATAGCCAAGTATATGTAAATTAGAGCCTTTGAATACCGATTTAAGGTAAGACACTTGGTTAAGTGGAAAAAATTAAGTATTTTTACTTAGAGAAAACCTTTGAATTCAGACCAGTTTTTATTTAATTGACCTTGAAGGAAATACTGGGTCCGCAATAGTTAAACTGCTGTAATGGGAGATAGAACAATATGGTTTTCAGGCGACGACTTAACTCCATTGATCGCTTCTTGTCTCGCTCCTTTGGTTTTTCTTGTTTTCTTTAATCCCCATTAAAGCCCTTTTTATAGTGCCCAGCGGTGTCGAGGTGCCAACGCCTCCTGTAATTAATAAGAATGGTCATTAGTAATATTTGTAACACCGTAATCACAGTATATAAACTGTAAAAGTGTGTATGGGGTTAGTAGGTGATGGTGATGTATTTGGGATGAGTGCAGCATCAACGTTTCGATGCTAAGAAGATCATTTCTGGACTAGAAAATATTGTATTTGAAGAGTACATTCAGTTTATTTTATGTTGTAGAATAGCAATACCGCCTTCTGACTTTGAGTGTTTTTGTACGTTTTAAGACAGCGATGGAGATATATACACTCATACACGTCAGTTAAAGGGGACCTTTCTACAAACCTGTCATAAGGAGATCAACTTCAGATCACATCCTTAAGGACGGACCTTATTTAACTGTATTTGGATATTTTGAAACCCAAATTTATGTCAAATCCAATATCCATATTGGAGCTTATCGACTATTAAGCATTGAACTAAGTTACTTTAATTGTGTGTTGAAATTCATGTTGATGTTTTATTAACCAAAGAATATTAGAATATTAATACGTCTTACTCACTGAACAAACGCGGCTATACTTTGTATTTGCAGTTAGATGCGTCATTGCAACATATGCGTACTGATTACTTTTAAAATCATGAGTTAAATATGTTCATAAATAATGGATATTTCCTTAGACATTCTTTTAGATGAACGTATGTAAGAGTTATTTTTTTAGAATATTCCTGATTGACGTAAAATATGTTAATAACACCATGTTTAAGATATTTTTAAAAAACCTAAAATAGGATCAATACTCACCTTTAATTACCTTGTCTACGACATCTCCGATAAACCCAACTCTTTTACACATTCCATAAACACTCCATGGAAATCCTGTCCATAAGTATAAGTTAATCTATTCGATAATATCTGCGTGGCCCTCTTGATATCATCTCTATCTTTATACATGATAATCACCTCACTGTCATCATCATCTAAAACACCTTTATCTTTCAGTAATTCTAACAGTGGTCTTACTTTGTCTGGATGATGAGTTATAATATAATCTATGATCTGTTTAACCTTTTCCGGATACTCAACAGTTGAACCTGAAATATAACAAATAGTTGTATAAGAAATAGTGTTCTGTTACCTATATTATTATGTTATTATAATATCAGTATGTTTGTAGTATGTATTATAACTAAAAAGACAGGAAATAGGGTTTAACGTCCTACTTGTCTGGGATTATTAACACGTAATATAAAGTACAAACTATATCTTCTTTCAATATACAAATATAAAGTACAACTATATCTTATTTCAGTATTCAAATATAAAGTATAACTATATCTTCTTTTATTTTATGATCAGTAGTGGAATACCACGTTTTATCAGTGAAATAAAAGTGTTATTCCACTGGTGATGCAGAAGGAGGGCCTGACAAGGACAGCTGCCTAGTCATTCGGATGGGACGAAAAAACCGAGGTCCCGTGTACACATTGGAGTGCACGTAAAAGATCCCTTGGCAGTTGGAATTCGATATAAGAGTAGGCCGAGAAAGTTCATCTTGATTTTCCGGCGTGATTTCCCCTTGTCAGTGATGCAGAAGGAGGGCCTAGTCTGGAGGTCGGGTGTTCGATCCCTGCATTGGCCGAGAAAGTTCATCTCGATTTTCCGGCGTGATTTCCCCTTGTCAGTGATGCAGAAGGAGAGCCTGACAAGGACAGCTGCCTAGTCATTCGGATGGGACGAAAAACCCGTCTACACATTGGAGTGCACGTAAAACATCTCTTGGCAGTTGGAATTCGATATAAGAGTAGGCCGTAGCGTCGCTGCCCGGCAAAATTTCCCTCATAGCACACTGTATGGGGTATGCCCGTCTTCCATTAGCCCAGGTTAGGTGCAAATGAGTAGGACGTTAAACCCTATTTCATTTCATTTCAGGTCCAGCATTCAATTAATATCCGTTTAGCCTTGATTAAACGTGTTTGGGGGTGGGGGTGTGTAATTAAGTAAACAAACCATGACTACTATAGTTATATATTTTTGAATAAAAATTTAATGGTCTTATTCCAAGCAGAAGGCCATTTTTTGTTTTGTGTGTAATCGGATGTATTCGTTCGGATATTTTCTGCCACATATGAAACAAGATATTACGACAAACATATCCTGTACTCAAAGATTTAAAGATACTATAAATATAATAGTGTGGTATAGAGTATATTATAGTAGGTAACATGTAATTGGTTTTTCACAAGAATCATTTAGTCTCTGGTGGTATGTGGTTGATTTTTCTAATATTAGGTGGTATTGGGTAGTATTGGGAAACTCGCCATGCCGCTTCATTAGTTGGGGTGATCATCATACTCAAATGTATGCGCTAATAAACCCTGCGCCCCTCCCACCTAATTTTCGACAATGCCCTTTTTTACTGCTGAAAGTGCCTTTTCTCAGACCAAAATATGCCTGTTCCGAACGTTTACTTAGACGAAAATAAAAGCCAAATAGCTCTTGGAATGGCTACAGATGCAAGGAAATTACGGATAATTTTCTTGGGGGACCCCCCCCCCCAATAAAAAAAAATCACCCTCTCAGCATCGTGCCCCATCTCCGCGGTCGTTGCCCTCATTTTGTGGTGCTCCTCCCCCTTTTCAAAATTCCTAGATCCGCCCCTGCATGATGCATCTTAAATGTTATTTAGTCACGCGCTCGCTTGTACAACCAAAATAGACATTCACGTAACAATTATTCTTTCACGTATTTATCAATGAAGTCATGAAAAATATTTCTTCTTTACGATTTTTAAAAATACTTGGTTCGAATTTGATTAAAACTTTGGTAACCTCGGGAAAATGGCAACCGCTTGACTTGCAGAGGTCGGAACCGGAAGTGAGTGTTATGGAAACCTGCGGAGGGTCCTAGGGCAGGTACCTCCCAGTGAACTTCATATTGATAGCCGCAATCGTACGGTCACGCGTATATCGATTTTCGGCCGAGGTACTCCAAATATAGATGAGTGAAGGGAAATGGGCTGTGGTATTGCCCTGAAAATGTGGTGTAAATTGCTTTTATGGAAGGGCTCGAGCGTTGCGATAATCCACCTAAAACTAGGCGAAATAGGTTAAAGTCGATTTGGGCATTTTAGTATCCCCTGGAAAAAGCCCGTAACTTAGTCCCTATGGGTAGTAGGTCAATACCATTTGAACGGTTATTACAATCCCCACCCCCACCGAAATACTTTTACCTCTCATTCTATATCGAAATATTTTTTAAAATTATATACATAAAATATCGATCACACAAATATACAATCAACTGAGTATGGGATTTATTTCCTATATAGGTAAAACACTGATAAACTTGAAGTAGCAAATAAATAAATTAACCTGTTAAATTTACAGTAACACAAATTAACACTAACCTGACCACCCCCTTGCTCGTGATGAAGATGGTGAAGTTAATTGATGTGATTTTTGGACTGGTGACTGACTGGCGCCTATAAAACAAGGTATTACGAACATCAATTAATATACACAATTAATATATTTAGTAATTTGTTGATCAATAATTGTACCATTCACCAACTCTGCTACGTTATCGGTGAGGACAAGCGGTTAGGGTGTGTGTGTGTGGGCGTGGGTGGTGGGGCAAATTCGTTTTGTCCTAACTTTGGTTGAATCATATTCTGAGGTCTGTAAATTAGTTATTTTAGCTTCATTAACCCTGTCGAATTAGAGCTTTAGGACGTCAAACCCCATTTTATTTCATTGGTACATAATATATATATTGCCACACTGATCAGCAGTGAATATTCGCTAGGATTCTCTGTGAAACAGATTGATATATTGCGCGAACTAGTTGTTGTGAATAGTATGTAAGATAATACTGAAAAGAGACATTTCATCACAGAGTTATTATCAACCATAGGTCATAGTTGTCGATAGATTTGAATATATTATATTTTGGCTTATATTACGTAAAGCACATTATAGAATCTTCACTTATTTTGAGTTTGGCAATAATCATTTAATTAAAATTCGCGTCGAAAATTGTCACTTAAGAGTAAAAAAAAAAAAAAAATGTTCAAAATCGAGGAACATAATAATGCAGAAGATAGCATGTTTAACCCCACAACGACGAAAATGGAGAACAACAAAATACAATGTTTGAAGAGTATCCAAATGGTGGACACTGATATTAATTATTTTTATCGACGTATGAAGAACGTCCAAAATGGTGGACAACAATTTAGATTAAAAAAATAATTTTCATCGATGATTGCTGTTAGCCAAATGGTGGACGACAGTATATATTTTTGCATCGATGTTTAGTTTTATCCAAATGGTGGTTGACGGATGTATTTTATTGGTAAAATTGAATATTTGCAAACTGACGTATGTTTGTCTTGGGATATTTACCCATGTAACATAAGAAGAAATATAATGGTAATTTGAAGACGTTATCGGCGATAAAATATATTTTCATGGCGGATAATGGTACATTTCGTGAAGTATTTGGCCAGTTTTCATGGTGGATAATATAATGATCAAATTATTTTATCTCACTACTGGGAAACACGGTGGCTAAGTGGATAAGGCGCTGGTTCACTAGCCTGGAGGTCGGGTGTTCGATCCCTGCATTGGCCGAGAAAGTTCATCTCGATCTTACGGCGTGATTTCCCTTTGACAGTGATTCAGAAGGAGGGCCTGACAAGGACAGCTGCCTAGTCATTCGGATGGGACGAAAAACCGAGGTCCCGTGTACACATTGGGGTACACGTAAAAGATCCCTTGGCAGTTGGAATTCGATATAAGAGTAGGACGTAGCGCCGCTGCCCGGGCAAATTTTCCCTCATAGCACACTGTATGGCGTATGCCCGTCTTCCATTAGCTCAGGTTAGGTGCAAAAGAGTAGGACGTTAAACCCCAATTCATTTCATTTCAGGACCAGCAATGTTGTTATTTATTTCAAGTCATTCAATTAATATCCGTTTAGCACTGATTAGACAGTAATGAGTCTATAATAATATGGCATATTGCTGAATATCAACTGGGTTCATCCCCAATCACCACAACACGTCATACAGAATTTGAAAGAAATCCATTAAAAATTGTAGCCTACGTCTTACTCAGTGAACAACCGCGGCTACACATTGTATTCTCAGTTTGGGGTGTTATTGTAACAGATGCGTACCGATTATTTTTATAAAATCATTCGAGTGGCTCTCATAGTATTCTGAGAATATAGAACCAGATGGACCTCGATCTCTCAGAGCGTTTCTCTAATTCTGTCTATAATAATGTTTGAATGACTTACAGTATTCAACTACATGTAATACTCACACAAATGTCTGATTGACACACATGATGTATCTTCTTTCCGAAGAGTTGGAAATACCTCAATATAGTTCAATATTCCCATAAATATTATAATTTCATTGATACATTCTTTCAAATGGACGAAAAGGTCATCTCTAAAGAATATTCTTTATAAATTATACTGATATATTGATACATAGCCCAGTTAGCATTTCCAGGCATGGAAATAACGGTTGGGGACATATAGCAATTATTCAGATCAGTTCTATTTAGTCTTGATCTAAGAGCAAGTAATCTATAATAATAATGTCTGAATGACATAAGGTATAAATAGATAAACTAGGATCAATACTCACCTTTATCAATCATGTCTAATGCATCTGTAAAACCCAACACTTTAACACTTTTTCTAAAATACGGATATAAATTGATAGTTAAACTCTTTGATAATATCAATGTCGCCTCATCTATACTTCCTTCATCTATAGACATGACAATCCGCTCACTGTCACCAGCATTTAATACATCTTTATCTTTCAGTAATTGTACCAGTGGTCTTAGTTTGTCTGGATGACGAGTTACAAGATAATATATGACCTGTTTACTCTCTTCCCGATACTCAACAGTTGAACCTGAAATGTAACAAATAGTTGTATAACAATAAGTGTTCTGTTTCCAATATTATTATGTTATTATTATATCAGTATGTTCGTAGTATGTATGCTAACTAAAAAGACAGGAAATAGGGTTTAACGTCCTACTTGTCTGTGATTATTAACACGTACAACTATATCTTCTTTCAATATACAAATATAAAGTACAACTTTATCTTATTTCAGTATTCAAATATAAAGTATAACTATATCTTCTTTTATTTTATGATCAATAGTGGAATATCACGTTTTATCAGTGAAATAAAAGTGTTATTCCACTGGTGATGCAGAAGGAGGGCCTGACAAGGACAGCTGCCTAGTCATTCGGATGGGACGAAAAACCGAGGTCCCGTGTACACATTGGAGTGCACGTAAAAGATCCCTTGGCAGTTGGAATTCGATATAAGAGTAGGCCGAGAAAGTTCATCTTGATTTTCCGGCGTGATTTCCCTTTGTCAGTGATGCAGAAGGAGGGCCTAGTCTGGAGGTCGGGTGTTCGATCCCTGCATTGGCCGAGAAAGTTCATCTCGATTTTCCGGCATGATTTCCCCTTGTCAGTGATGCAGAAGGAGAGCCTGACAAGGACAGCTGCCTAGTCATTCGGATGGGACGAAAAACCGAGGTCCCGTGTACACATTGGAGTGCACGTAAAACATCTCTTGGCAGTTGGAATTCGATATAAGAGTAGGCCGTAGCGTCGCTGCCCGGCAAAATTTCCCTCATAGCACACTGTATGGGGTATGCCCGTCTTCCATTAGCCCAGGTTAGGTGCAAATGAGTAGGACGTTAAACCCCATTTCACTTCATTTCAGGACCAGCAATGTTGTTATTTATTTCAAGTCATTCAATTAATATCCGTTTAGCCCTGATTAAACGTGTTTGGGGGTGGGGGATGTGTAATTAAGGAAACAAACCATGACTACTATAGTTATATATTTTTGAATAAAAATTTAATGGTCTTATTCCAAGCAGAAGGCCATTTTTTGTTTTGTGTGTATAATAATCGGATATGGTCATTCGGATATTTTCTGCCACATATGAAGCAAGATATTACGACACACATATCCTGTACTCAAAGATTTAAAGATACTATAAATATAATAGTGTGGTATAGAGTATATTATAGTAGGTAACATGTAATTGGTTTTTCACAAGAATCATTTAGTCTCTGGTGGTATGTGGTTGATTTTTCTAATATTAGGTGGTATTGGGTAGTATTGGGAAACTCGCCCTGCCGCTTTATTAGTTAGGGTGATCAACATACTCAAATGTATGTGGTAATAAACATTGAACCTACTTGCCAGCATGATGCATCTTAAATGGCAATTACTTGAATAAAAGTTATTCAGTCACGCGCTCGCTTGTACAACCAAAATAGACATTCACGTAACAATACTCTTTCACCTATTTATCAACGAAGTCATGAAAAATATTTCTTCTTTAAGATTTTTAAAAATACTTGGTTCGAATTTGATAAAAAAAACTTTGGCTGAAACTCGGCGATTTTATTTCTAATTTAGTTGGCTGTAACAAGCCACCTCGTGTAGTTTCGTCTTTTTTCTATTTAGTAATCTCAAGCTTGCGGTAAAATCCCGTGGTTAGTTGCCGTCTTCGTGAGTTCAAAAGTTACGTTTTTGCCAGCTCTAAATACCTGACCAAATTTTTAGGACAATATTAAATAACTAGTCAAGAATTATAATTATGATTCGGTAACCTCGGGAAAATGGCAACTGCTCGACTTGCAGAGGTCGGAACCGGAAGTAGGTGTTATGGAATCCTACGGGGGGGGGTCTAGGGCTGGTACCTCCTGGTGAACTTCATACTGATACCCGCAAAAGTACTGATGCTGTGAGCATGCAGTCACCATACTCCTCGCAGTGTTTCGTTTGATTAGAGCTGATCCCACTATACACTGCTTTTATGGGAGCAATTTCTGTTGCAAATTATGAATGGTCAAAAGTCCGCTTAACAACCAATAACTAACTGCGTAACAAAATCGTTAAATTTTAAACAAAGCTCCAAATTGGACCAAATATATTTACATACTGTTACGTGATGGCTCCCGATTTTAATATGCCCAATTAACCAGTGCATGGCAGAATTTTGCAGGAAAACTAATTGCCTGACAAACGAGGCGATCAACAAGAAACCAATGCTCTATTTAGTCTTGATCTGAGAGCAAGTAATCTATAATAATAATGTCTGAATGACATAACGTATAAATAGATGAACTAGGATCAATACTCACCTCCAATACCAATACCAATACCAATCATGTCTACTACATCTGATAAACCCAAATGTTCAACACTTTCTACCAAACACTGATATGAATTGGGACGAGAAGTTAATGTACTTGTTAATATCCGTGCCGCCATCTTGATATCATCTATATCTATATACTTGGTAATCTCCTTACTGTCATTATCATCTATAACACCTTTATCTTTCAGTAATTCTACCAGTGGTCTTAATTTGTCTGGATGACGAGTTACAAGATAATATATGATCTGTTTACTCTCTTCCCGATACTCAACATTTGAAACTAAAATGTAACAAATAGTTATATAACAATTAGTGTTCTGTTACCTATATTATTATGTTATTATAATATCAGTATGTTCGTAGTATGTATGATAACTAAAAAGACAGGAAATAAGGGTTTAACGTCCTACTTGTCTGGGATTATTAACACGTAATATAAAGTACAAACTATATACAAATATAAAGTACAACTATATCTTATTTCAGTATTCAAATATAAAGTATAACTAAGCAATAAAACATTTATATTTTCACGCATGCTACGCATTCATGAAAATATAAGTTTTCTTGCTTAGAGATGAAAGAAAATATGTTATTCACGACAAAACGACAAATATCCTCTATATAATGATCAAATTATTTTATCTCACTACTGGGGATCACGGTGGCTAAGTGGGTAATACGCTGGTTCACTAGCCTGGAGGTCGGGTGTTCCATCCCTGCATTGGCCGAAAAAGTTCATCTCGATTTTCCGACGTGATTTCCCCTTGTCAGTGATGCAGAAAGAGGGCCTGACAAGGACAGCTGCCTAGTCATTCGGATGGGACGAAAAACCGAGGTCCCGTGTACACACTGGAGTGCACGTAAAAGATCCCTTGGCAGTTGGAATTCGATATAAGAGTAGGCCGTAGCGTCGCTGCCCGGCAAAATTTCCCTCATAGCACACTGTATGGCGTATGTCCGTCTTCCATTAGCTCAGGTTAGGTGCAAATGAGTAGGACGCTAAACCCTATTTCATTTCATTTCAGGTCCAGCAATGTTGTTATTTATTTCAAGTCATTCAATTAATATCCATTTAGCCTTGATTAAACGTGTTTGGGGGTGGGAGTGTGTAATTAAGTAAACAAACCATGACTACTATAGTTATATATTTTTGAATAAAAATTTAATGGTCTTATTCCAAGCAGAAGGCCATTTTTTGTTTTGTGTGTAATCGGATGTATTCGTTCGGATATTTTCTGCCACATATGAAACAAGATATTACGACAAACATATCCTGTACTCAAAGATTTAAAGATACTATAAATATAATAGTGTGGTATAGAGTATATTATAGTAGGTAACATGTAATTGGTTTTTCACAAGAATCATTTAGTCTCTGGTGGTATGTGGTTGATTTTTCTAATATTAGGTGGTATTGGGTAGTATTGGGAAACTCGCCATGCCGCTTCATTAGTTGGGGTGATCATCATACTCAAATGTATGCGCTAATAAACCCTGCGCCCCTCCCACCTAATTTTCGACAATGCCCTTTTTTACTGCTGAAAGTGCCTTTTCTCAGACCAAAATATGCCTGTTCCGAACGTTTACTTAGACGAAAATAAAAGCCAAATAGCTCTTGGAATGGCTACAGATGCAAGGAAATTACGGATAATTTTCTTGGGGGACCCCCCCCCCCCCCAAAAAAAAAAAAAAAATCACCCTCTCAGCATCGTGCCCCATCTCCGCGGTCGTTGCCCTCATTTTGTGGCGCTCCTCCCCCTTTTCAAAATTCCTAGATCCTCCCCTCCCTGATGCATCTTAAATGTTATTTAGTCACGCGCTCGCTTGTACAACCAAAATAGACATTCACGTAACAATTATTCTTTCACGTATTTATCAATGAAGTCATGAAAAATATTTCTTCTTTACGATTTTTAAAAATACTTGGTTCGAATTTGATTAAAACTTTGGTAACCTCGGGAAAATGGCAACCGCTTGACTTGCAGAGGTCGGAACCGGAAGTGAGTGTTATGGAAACCTGCGGAGGGTCCTAGGGCAGGTACCTCCCAGTGAACTTCATATTGATAGCCGCAAACGTACGGTCACGCGTATATCGATTTTCGGCCGAGGTACTCCAAATATAGATGAGTGAAGGGAAATGGGCTGTGGTATTGCCCTGAAAATGTGGTGTAAATTGCTTTTATGGAAGGGCTCGAGCGTTGCGATAATCCACCTAAAACTAGGCGAAATAGGTTAAAGTCGATTTGGGCATTTTAGTATCCCCTGGAAAAAGCCCGTAACTTAGTCCCTATGGGTAGTAGGTCAATACCATTTGAACGGTTATTACAATCCCCACCCCCACCGAAATACTTTTACCTCTCATTCTATATCGAAATATTTTTTAAAATTATATACATAAAATATCGATCACACAAATATACAATCAACTGAGTATGGGATTTATTTCCTATATAGGTAAAACACTGATAAACTTGAAGTAGCAAATAAATAAATTAACCTGTTAAATTTACAGTAACACAAATTAACACTAACCTGACCACCCCCTTGCTCGTGATGAAGATGGTGAAGTTAATTGATGTGATTTTTGGACTGGTGACTGACTGGCGCCTATAAAACAAGGTATTACGAACATCAATTAATATACACAATTAATATATTTAGTAATTTGTTGATCAATAATTGTACCATTCACCAACTCTGCTACGTTATCGGTGAGGACAAGCGGTTAGGGTGTGTGTGTGTGGGCGTGGGTGGTGGGGCAAATTCGTTTTGTCCTAACTTTGGTTGAATCATATTCTGAGGTCTGTAAATTAGTTATTTTAGCTTCATTAACCCTGTCGAATTAGAGCTTTAGGACGTCAAACCCCATTTTATTTCATTGGTACATAATATATATATTGCCACACTGATCAGCAGTGAATATTCGCTAGGATTCTCTGTGAAACAGATTGATATATTGCGCGAACTAGTTGTTGTGAATAGTATGTAAGATAATAGACATTTCATCGCAGAGTTATTATCAACCATAGGTCATACTTGTCGATAGATTTGAATATATTATATTTGTCATCCATGATCAATCACCGACAAATATTAAGTTGGTATTTGTTGGCTAGCTTTATATTGAATATATTGGTGATATACCTGCTTCCATTTCCACCCTATCTGTATCTTGATCGTCATCTTTAGTTAAGAGTTTCATGTGTTTGTCTTCATCAAGTCTTTCGGCATCTGTAAATAACAATCTGTTCCATATATTTTTAGTGTGTAATTTGTGTCAAGTGGACGTTAAACCACATTTCTCTCTGTGTATCGAGTGGACGTTAATTACCCTCCACCTCTCTCTCTCTCTCTCTCGACAGTATTGGGTCTTTATTTCAGGTTCTGTAGTTCTGTATGAAAATACTGGTGTAACTTCAAATACTACTTTTATTCTGCTTCTTACATTTCACGTACAAGCATCTTAATGTTAACGACCCCAGAACTAACATTGATTGAGGGAGCCATGTCTTACCTCCAGACGCTCTCCCTCTTTCCGTTCCGTCTCGTCTCGTGCCTGGACTCGACCAGGACTCGACTCTCTGCCTGGACCTACCTATCTTTCTATTAATTGAATATGATATTCTTATATTGGCTGATTGGTATCATGTCGTATTGTCGTGATGTCGCCTTTCATAACGCGACAACCCGACAACCCGACATCACGACATTTCTACCCGACAACACGACAACCCGACATCACGACATTTCTACCCGACATCACGACATTTTTACCCGACATTACGACACTAAAAATGTCGTGATGTCGGGTAAAAATGTCGGGATGTCGGGTAAAAATGTCGTATTGTCGGGATGTCGGGTTGTCGGGATGTCGTGATGTCGGGTTGTCGGGTGGTCGCGTTATGGAACAAAAATCTGGCAATAAAGAAAATGGTTGATCAAGTGGAGGTAGATTCACACTCACATTGCAGTTTGAGTTGCATTCGTATCCATTTGTATACGTCCACATTCATAATGTGAACCGTCTTCATTAGCTCAGTCGGATCAGAACAGTAGGACCCCATTTCAGTTCATAATGTGAACAAACATGTATTATGCCGCCGCCCTTGTCTGTTTGTCTGTCATTGAGTCAAGTGGTGTGGTTTCCAGCCCAAGCTTGTCCATGACAAAGAGTAGGGTCGTCTGTCTAACCTCGTGGGTTTTCTCCGGGTGCATGCCCTACCCCGCGGGGTGGTGCCAATTCCGCTTTTTTGTTATTATTTTGTCTGTAAATATTCTACAGGTTGCAATTATTAACAGATTTTGTTCAAATTCGGCATGATCAATCATTTCAATAACAGGATGGTACCTATGTTAATATTTAGTCTGTAAATACTCTACAGGCCGCGATTCTTAATGGATTTTCTTCAGATTTGGCATGAGCATTATTTTTGGAGAGACAATGGCACCTACTGATGTAAATGTATGCCCGACCCATAGGGGCGTTGTCACGCCCACTTTTCGTGAATATTTTGTCTGAAAACACCTTGCAGGCTGTAATTCTTATGAGATTTTGTTCAGTTTTAGCTTGATCAAGACAGAATGGTAAACACCCTACAGGTTGCAAATTTCATACGTCCACATTTAAATAAATCGTCGTCGCCCCCGTCTGCCAGTCAGTCCGCCCATCGGTCAGATTGTGGACTCTCCGGGGCCTAAAGTTATCATCGGATTGATTTAAATTTATATACAATGTTTATGGCCATGAGACGTAGAAGCCCATTGATTTTCACTTCCAGATAATTACTGCCAGAGTTTCATGAACATAAACACTTGGTATAAATTTCAAATCAATCGGATAATAACTTTAGTCATAAGGACTGGCATGAGCATTATTTTCAAACTTATGGTCCATGATCACGTTTCACTTTTTAAAATCTTGTGGACGCTCTAGAGGCTTACGTTGTCATCCGATTCGCTTGAAATTGATGCACAGTGTGTAAGTTCATGCGACGAAGACGCCTAATGATTTTCAGCGATGTCCAATAATTACTACCAGAGTTATGGCCCATGATATATTTCAATGTGGGCGTATAAAATTTGCAGCCTGTAGGGTGTTTACCATCCTGTCTTGATCATGTCAAATCTGATTAAAATCTCATAACAATTACAGTCTGAAAGGTGTTTACAGACAAAATATTCACGAAAAGTGGGCGTGACAATAGCCATTTTGTCCAGCAGTTTTGGTCTGGTTTTTACGAAATTCGACCTCAACCGTCATTACAGTGTTACAGTGATATAATGAAACGTTTTTTTAATATCGGATAATAATTGTGACCTCTAGAGGGACCACAAGCTAAAAGGGCGATTTTTAGTACAATCAGGGGCCATAATTCAGGAAGTTACAATTCGATATGCGCAAATATCGAAAGGATCCAAGATCTTTGGATTATAAACATGTATTTAAAGTTTCATCAAAATCTGATTAAAATTGTGACCTCTGCATGGTCTACAACCTTGATATACCATATTTTTTTTTATAGTTTCGCGTACAAGCAGCGGCTATTTTGTCCGCCAATTTTGGTCCGATTTTCACGAAATTCGAACCCAACCTTCATTACCATGTAACGGTGCCATAAATATAATTGGATAATAATTGTGACCTCCACAGGGACCACAAGCTAAAAAAGGCGATTTTTCGTACAATCACAGGCCATAACTCAGGAAGTTACGATCAAATATGTGCAAATGTCGACAGGAAACAAGATCTTTTGAGTTATCAACATGCATTTTAAGCTTCATCAAAATCGGATTTAAATTGTGACCTTTACAGGGTCAACAACCTTGATATACCATTTTTTTTACATTATTCGCGTACAAATGGCGGCCATTTTGTTTGTCAATTTTGGTCCGATTTTCATGATATTCGAACTCAACCTAGATTACCCTGTAGCGGTGATATAATCAAACGTTTTTAAATCAGGGGCCATAATTCAGGAAGTTACGATCCGATAATTAGGTTGTATTTCATCAAAATCGAATTAAAATTGTGACCTTTTTAAAAAAAAATATATACACAAAATATTGTTAACACAAATATACTAACATCTGAGTATCAGATGTACTTCCTATATAGGTTAAACACTGATAAACTTGAAGTAGCAAATAAATAGACAAACCTGATAAATGTACCATAACACAAGTTAATTTTAAATAAAAACATTAACACTGACCTGGCACGATGCTTGGTATTATTGGATGTATATATCTGCGACCTATAAAACAAGGTATTACGAATATCAATTAATACATGTATACACAAATAATGTATTTGGGGACTTGCTGAGCAATTTTAGTTCCAATAGGCTAAATTTATACAATTCACTAACCCTACTACATTATCGGTGAGGACGAGGAGTTGAGGTGGGTGTATGGGGGGGGGGGGCAAATGGGTAGAATCATAGCCATTCAGAAGTATATGAATTATTTTTTAGGGATGGCGGTTCAAAAGGTGGTGCTTGTTGAAACGACAGCCCAAGTAAAGTTCTGTTTGAGATTATTGGTATTCGGGCAACGAATTTAAATAGTTGATATGATCAGAAGTCGCAATTTGGATACCTCTGAACGTATTGGGTAGAATAGGATGACATTGGGTAAATCGTTCTGTCGCTTCACTATCGTTAATCTTCTAAGAAGAGTCCTAATGCACAAACATGCGTTACAATCAACTAAATTAGAAATAAAATCGCTGAGTTTTATTTTTAAAAATCGTAAAGAGGAAATATTTTTCATGATGTTATTGATAAATAAGTGAAAGGATATCGTTTCGTAAATGTCTATTTTGGGCGAATGTTTGCTGCCTGCACTGTAGGTTCAGTTTTTATTAGCACACATTTTGAGCATGTTGACCACCGTAACTAATGACGAGGCAGGACTATTTACCCAATACCACCTAATATTACGAATGTCTACCAAATGCCACCAAAACTACACAATTATTGTGAAAACACATGAGAATGGCTGAATTTGACCAACATTCAAAAATTAGCAGCATTTCTATGGTAATCTGGATAGTAGTACTCGATAGCTCTCCCAATTCTTACACTGTACTACAAAATATAACTACATGGCTATATTTTATCAAGCCCACCCCCCCCCACCCGATAATGCTACCTACCATATATTCTGTATTATCCCACACTATTATATTTATATATCGTTATGTTTTATCAAGACAGACCCCCCCCCCCCCCAACCCGATAATGCTACCTACCACGTATTCTGTATTATACCACACTATTATATTTTCATATCTTTAAATTTTTGAGTACACGATATGTGAGACGTAATATCGTGTTTCATTATGTGGTCTTTCTAGCAGGCTAAATAAGGACCTATGTAACTACATGACTATGTTTTGTCAAGCACCCACCCGATAATGCTATATATCATATATTCTGTATTATCCACTACTCCTATATTTTCATATCTTTAAATCTTTGACTACACGATATGTGAGGCGTAATATCGTGTTTCATATGTGGTAACCATTAAATTGTTATTCAAAAACTTATAACAATAGCAGTCATAGTTTGAATTCTTAATTACCCCCCCCCCCGCCCCCCGCACACACACCCGTCTAATCAAGGCTAAACGGATATATTAATTGAACGACATGAAATACAACATGGCTCGTCATGAAATGAAGTGAAATCTGGTTTAACATCCTACTTTTCTGGTCCTAAACTGGTCCAATGAAAACGGGCATACGTCATACAGTGAGTTATGAGGGAAATTTTTCTATGACAGCGGAACAACGGCCTACTCTTATATCGAATTCCTCGGCCAAGGGATATTTTCTGTGAACACCAATCTGTAAACGGGACCTCCTCGGTTTTTCGTCCCATCCGAACGTCAAGACAGTTGTCCTTGTTAGGCCCTCTGTTCTGCATAACTGACAAGGGGAAAACAACGCAGGAAAATTGAGATGAACTTTCTCGGCCAATGCAGGGTTCGAGCACCCGACATCTAGGCTAGCGAGCCAGCGCCTTACCCACTTAGCCACCAGTGGATACGACGTTTACTCGCTAATCTGTAGGTCTCGAGATCGGTTATTGGGATTTTTCCTTGTTCAGGACATGGGGGGGGGGGGGGCTGGCAAGGAACGAGGTATATTCATTAGGATGGTGCGAACAACACATCTCCCGTGTACAAATTACCATGTAAAAGATCCCTTGAATTGGAAGTACATAGTCGGCCGTACCACCACAGTCTGGGCACAATTTCCCACATTATATGGCGTATACCCGTTCTCATTAGCCCAGTCGAACTACAGCATTAGGACGTTATAAGTGCCATTGGCTTCATGGCGTTGGTACATAATATATATTGCACGTAATAGTTGTTAAGTAAGTATAGGTTTATACTGAACGAAGAGTCATTATCAACTATTGCTTATACTGCATACCTGTCGATATACATGTATATTTGAATATTTGTCATCCATGATCAATCCTCGACAAATATTCCTTTTGTATTTCTAGACTAGCTTTATATTGAATATATTTGTAACATACCTGCTTCCGTTTCCACCCTAACTTTATCTTGATCATCATCTACGGGTAATACTGTCAAGGCTTTACCTTGATGAAGTCGTTCTTTATCTTGATAGTCATCTATTGGTACTATCGTCATTTCTTTTTCTGTCACGTCATTCTCTTTTTTTTCAATTCGTTCGCCATCTGCTCGGTCTATGTCTACATTGCTAGCGGTTGCCTGCTGACCAAGTTGTTCCTGTAAGCTGCTAATAATCAGTTCTTTATCTTGAAGCGTATCTGTATATTTTTTAGCTAAAGGTTCTTTGTATGTCTCCACTTCTTGAGCGTTGGCCGATGTGGCTCTTAAAGCGGCATTTTCCAGCCGCAGCTCATTTATTTGTAACTTCAAGGTTTCGATTTCCTTCGGCCAACTAATTCTTCTCTTGGTCATCGATTCCCTGTCGGAATCGAGTTCCTCATCTACAAAACATATTCGTTTAAAAGCATGGATTAAGTATTATTAATATCAGGTCGGGCCGGCATTTTAATCGCTTGTAAATTATATTATGTCGAAAGAGACAAGAATTTTAGATTTAAGATTAGTAAAACTAGTTCAAATATAAGCTGTCTGCTACGATGAATCAATCATTAGAATTGGGTTTAACGTCCCACTTTTGTGCACCAATCGGGCATAGGGCATATAGTGTGCTACGAAGGCAAGTTTTCTCAAACAACATATGAATTTTAACTGTCAACGGTTATTTTACGTAAAACGAATTCTTGAGACATTTACCTCTGTCGCCTTTACAAGGTTTCCGGCAAATTTGGCATAACTGGTGCGCACCAAAATCAAACTCACCCGGGATCTTCTGTGCCTGAATATACTTATCAAAGTCTATCTAAATTGGATAAATATTGTGGTCTCTAATGGTCCAACAATTTGTACATGTTTCACAATTTGCATAAATTGCATGGGCCATAACCCAAGAAGTGGAGGCTCAAAACTCAACAAAATCGAACTTTTCAAAGATATTTTGATCCTTAAGAAACATGTTAAGTGTCATTAGTAGGGTCCACAAACTTATTATGTATCTCATCGTTTGTGTGGAAGGTAGGGGAGCGTACGAGTCCTGAACTCCTCCGGGACGGTCTCATCCTCAGCATGTGTGTTAATTGTCATCTGAGGTGTCAACCTTGGTATATGTATTAAATTTTTGGTCATTATTTCCGTATATAAAAGAAGCCGTTTTGATGACACGATCAAATGCATGCAAAATGTTATATAAACACATTGACCAAAAAGAACTGTTTTGCTGTGGCTCGAATTGGCCTTAAAGTGGCAATTTCATATTTTTAAGTTATATTTTTAAAATATATTAAAATAAAGGTTTAAAATAGATGGTATATATAAACAGTCCAACCTTGTTAAAGAATAGTCTTATAATTCACTATTGCCAGTTGAGAAATTGGCAAAAATATCCCTTTCAACATTAACTTCAAACGTTTGAAGATATCTATTGCATGGGGGGGGGGGGGGAATGGGAAAACAAGGAGGTAATTGTGTTATTATTTCCGATGTGAAAGATGTTTCAGTGTGGAAAATAATGCCTATGATTGTATAATAGTGAGTTGACAACCTATTGAGCGAGAGAGAGAGAGAGAGAGAGAGAGAGGGAGGCGAGAGAAAGGGAAGAGAGAGAGAGGGGGTGGTTTAACGTCCATTCAACACAAACTAGGTCATTTCGGAACTAACATATGGTTTAATTTTATTTCAAGAATTCGCTTCCGCGTAGGGGTCTTTAGCAGCGGGAGGAAACCGGAGTGCCCGGAGGAAACCCACGAGGTTGAGAAGGCGCCCCTATCTCCATGCCACATACGCTCACACCAGGGCTCGAAACCACAGCCGCAAGCCAGAGGTGACCGGCCAGCTAGAGGTCACTAGGCCAGCTAGAGGTCGAAGCGCGGCACTCTAGTCCACTAGGCCATCCCAACCCCACAACCTATTGAACAAACGACATAGAAATATATATGTTTTGACTTTCTTGGAAAATATGAAATTCCCGCTTTAAAATGGTATTTTGCTGTATTTTACATACACGACATAAGGCAGTCGATAATCTGTCAGTTTCGTAATTTTGCGATAAGCGATTAAATTGGCACTATCGCTGGCTAAAAAGATTTCCCGTCTTCATTAGCCCAGTTCGGGACAGGACAGTAGGACGTTAAACCCCATT
This sequence comes from Patella caerulea, assembly GCA_036850965.1. Lineage (NCBI taxonomy): Eukaryota > Metazoa > Mollusca > Gastropoda > Patellidae > Patella > Patella caerulea. Next base: position 56,254,818 of record JAZGQO010000006.1, on the reverse strand, counting down.
TCATTTCATTTCTTATCAAGACATACATCTGATAGGGGAATTTCCAAACTTCTTTTGAGTCTAAATAATCCCACAAAAATTAACTATCGCAAAAGGTCAATGGGCAATAAAAATTCCGATAAGCTTCTGGGCCCGGTTGAAAATTCTTAAAAGTAAGCACAACGTTACGCTTCACTTTTGCTTACGTAAGAAACTTTATGAAATACCGTCTCTATAGAAACTTCTCAAGACCGTTCTTACATAAGAACAAGCCAAGTACGAGTCTAAGCACAGTGTGAGTGGTAAATTGGGACTAAGGTGCTCTTTAGCATCACAAAAACAATTTTGGTGTGCAAATTACACCGTAAATTCGTCTGCATATAGAGTTATAAATAGATCAATGACATTAACTTCAAATAGTCGATTTAGATGTATTTGACAAATGACATGAAATGAAATAGGGTTTAAACGGACATACGCCATAAAGTGTGCTATGAGGGAAAGTTTGCCCGGGCAGCGGCGCGACGGCCATCTCTTATTTAGGCCTATATCGAATTACAACGGCCAGGAGAATCTTTGACGTGCACGCCAATTTTTACACGGGACCTTATTTTTTCGTCTGCATCACTGACAAGGGGATGAACCTTCTCGGCCAATGCAGGGATCGAACACCCTACCTCGGCCCGATTCATAAAAAGTTCTTTAACACGTTCTTGCGCTTACATGTAGATTTTAAGTAGACTTTGCAAATAAGTAAACTTATCTTATTTCGTGTTAACAGAAAATTCTAAGGACGTTCTTGTGCTTAGATTTTAAGTAGACTTCAGTGTAAGCACAAGCACGTTATTATGTGTTCCAAGAAAAAATTTAAGCACAACTTCGTTCTTAAAATTGTCAATCTAAGCACAAGTCCCAAGCAATATATAGGGCTTGCTTACCAACCTTTAAGCCTGTTTCTGCTTCAAACAATATGGCTGACCGTTAATTTATTCGACGATATTTGCTACATCTTTTGATACCTAAGAGTCAATTGGAAGACAAAAAATCCTTTAGAAACATATTCTCGAGAAGAATGATATAGAAAATTTCGCTTCTACCCTAAACACAATTCATTTATTTCCAAATTGGTAAACAACACACACGCGGGCTACTTAAAGATCAGGCGCTCTCTCAATTATTCGGTCTGTTTGCATGTGCTTGCGTTTTGGGTTGTTTTCTTTTGTTTAGTTTGTGGTATATTTTATATGTGTAGGCCTATGGGGGACACGTCAAAGGCATCAGGGGATCACGTGACTAAGTGGATAAGACGCTGGTTCGCTAGCCTGGAGGTCGGGTGTTCGATCCCTGCATTGGCCGAAAGGGTTCATCCAAATTTTCCGACGTGGTTTCTCCTTATCAGTGATGCAGGACGGATGACAGCTGTCTTGTCATTCGGATGGGACGAAAAAACGAGATCCCGTGTACAAACTGGCGTACACGTAAAAGATCACTTGGCAGCTGGAATTCGATAGAGTAGGCCGTAGCGCAAAATTTCCCTCATAGCACACTGTATGACGTATGTTCGTCTTCATTACCCCAGTTTAGGAGCAAAACAGTAGGACGTTAAATTTCATTTCATTTCATTTGTTAAATAATAAAATACATCTAAATCGACTATTTTCCGGGAAGTTAATGTCATTGGTCTATTTATAAATCCATGCAGACCATAGAGCTATATATAGAAACTCTATATGTAGACGAATTAACGGTGTAATTTGCATACCAAAAATGTTTTATGACGTTAGAGAGCATCGTACTCTCAATTTACCAGTCACAATGTGCTTAGACTCGTACTTAACTTGTGCTTACGTAAGAACGGTCTTGAGAATTTTCTAGAGACTGTATTTTATATAGTTTCTTACGTAAGTAAAAGTGAAGCATAATTTTGTGCTTACTTTTAAGAATTTTCTAGGCATTGGCCCTGGCTAGCGTCTTACCCCCCTTTGACATGGCCCCTATAGGACTATAAGCTAAAAAAAAACAAAAAAAAAACCCGCAAGCACATGCAAACAGACGGAATGACCGAGACAGCACCTGATTTTAAAGTAGCTAAGTCTCTAACTCAATGTCATCCAGAATCTACGACATTGAAAACACGAATTATTTGTCAGTTTAAATCAAAATTGATGATGTGATCTTACCGGAAAAAGATGGGCTTCTGATATCCAATATTTAAGACAAGATAAATATTTTACCATTGGTACACGAATCGTGTACCATAATGCGTTTCAGCCCAGTTCTAGCGAGAGACTCGGGGGAACAAGACTAGAAACATTGCACCAAATCAAACGGCGAATGTAGACTGGAACAACTAGACGCCAGAAATACCTTGCTCGGGACTTGTGCTTAGATTGACAATTGTAAGAACGAAGTTGTGCTGAAGTTTTTTCTTGGAACACATAATAAAGGGCTTGTGCTTACACTGAAGTCTACTTAAAATCTAAGCACAAGAACGTTCTTAAGAATTTTCGGGGAACACAAAATAAGATAAGTTTACTTAATTGCAAAGTCTACTTAAAATCTAAGCACAAGAACGTGCTTAAGAATTTTCTAGGATTCGGGCCCTGGTCTTTAGAATTGATCTAATTAATACATTTATTGATTAAAACAGAATTACCTGTTATTTGACGGAAATAAAACTCGTCAGGTTTAACTGGATCAGTATCAATAAAACCACTTTGTACCAAGTCTTTTAGTGGTCGTCTTAAATCTCCCTCATTATTGTAACCCAGAGATATGAGATGAAACGTTACTTCAACACAGTCTTTCCTGGACAAAACAATCAATTGCATATTTAAAGTAACACCCAACCGATCAGTTCAAAAGTCAATTGTAACCTTTGCAAATAAATATTGTTTAAACTAAAAGTCAATTATATAAAAAAAATAAGGATAAAGAGAAGTTTTTACGTGAATCCACTTTTCGATTATCCTCAATTATGATAGCTTTAGTTCGTTTTAGATCACTGATTTAATCAAATGTGTTTTGGAGACATTCTGTACATATACATTCCTTAAATCTGCTGTTTTGAGATTCAGGTTTGAATCTTGAAAAACAAGTAGCTCCCTTTTCGACATTCGCCAATATCAAAAACAAGCAGAAAGAGAAGTTTTATGGGAATCCACTGCTCAAGCATCCTCTTTTATAATATCTTTAGTTCGTTTTACAAAACGTATTTAACCAAATGTGTTTTGGAGACTTCTGTGGATGTACATCCATTAAATCTGAATTTTTGAGATTCAAACCTGAATATCGAAAAAAAAACCGAGTAGCTCGATCGTTTTTCAAGATTCGCCAATATCAAAAAAAAAAAGGGAGAAAGGGCAATTTGTTTGTCAATCTATGGAAGGGGATCGACGTCACATTAAAAGACATGTAAACACGAGTAGAAGTTACTATGTCAGCATTTGAAAGTGTTGTTTTGATGATTTTTCCATGTTCGATTTTACAAAATAGAAAAGTATTGTCCACTAACGAAAAAAAACACATGTACGAATGCGCCTTGTAACGTTTGTATTTTCTACATCTGATCATTCAACTGTTGTAATTTCTACTAGTGCATAATCAACATATGTAACTTCGACATCGGTATTTTCTTCCAATGTAATTTCTCCACATGTCACATCCATCAAGGCGTGGTTCCGATTTTAGCCGAAGCTTGCGTCATAAAAACAAAACCACCCTTCAAGTAGTCTCGGTCATGGCTCCTCCGCGATACACTCGGCAAACCTCGGTAGATTTCGGGAATCTAAACTCGGCTGTATGATGAATTCCGCCATATTGGAACTACTTTAAAGGTCCCGGATGAAACATCGCTGCGCCCATTCCAAACACAAGTTGGCGACCTATTTGGCTAGCGACCTATTCGACCGATACAGCTGTAAGATAATGACGAAATTACACTTCTATTCTGAGCTGAAGGAATGGATTAAAAATAATATATTCTACTTTCATTTGATAGACATAACGTTGGATTTTATTGGTTGATAAATAGAGACTGTTGTCTTTACTCTAAATATGTTTCCAACGAACAGGTTGCAGCTCGATCGGTCGAATAGGTCGCTAGCCGAATAGGTTCCCAATTTGTGTAATAGCGTCAAGTTTTCCTGTTAAAGTAAACCGGTAGCCGCATCGCAAATGTATGGGCGTAGGTACATATCACTTACTGTCATACATCCGAGACTAGATGTAGTTTACGTAGTTTACGGAATCTGTCGAGATTAGCCGAGTGCTCCGCGATAGCTCCCTCGACTAACGGGCTTGGATGACCGAGGCTACCCTTCGAGGAAAGTCATTGGTAAGTGCTAGATATTATGAAGCCGGGACGATTTTGCTAAATTCTATAAAGCGAGTATAATTGCCCCGCCCTTTTGTTGTTTAGGCCCTTCCCACTCTTTTGAAGGTGATGGTTGTATGCTAGTATCACCATGGACCTTATGGTATCACTTCCACCGGGATTTGTTTTAAATTTTTAGGTTGCTGTATTATATAGTAATTAAATTACGAATTCTTCCATTAAAAGTATGTTTCACTAGTTTAAAAATCATCCCCTTCTCCAGACAGTATCAAATGCTTTGGTAAAATCTATGAAAGGCTGTACAAAGGCTGTTTTTTTATATTTAATATTCATTAATGATGGTTTTTAATTTTAAAATAAAAATGTTATCCGTGGTTCTATGCTTTGATCTATATCCACATTAGGCATGAATTGTCTCCAATTCGTCTAAAAAAAAAATCTCTTTCTGCTGAATATCATATGGGGGGGGGGGGGTATTGGACCGGCCATGGGGCGATGATGATCTTGTTGTGTGGTCGGTGGCTTTGACGGGCCGCCACGCCATCACTGGAGTCTGGAATGGGCTGATATAATAGACTTTCTGGGCTGGGTGTGCATGGTGTGGGCCAGAATTCGTAATCCTGCAATGGGCATTCCGAATTTCATCCGAAAATTTCATCGCATTCACCCGATACTGTCGCCCGCACCTGCACCCTCTTTGTGGGTGTCCGGACCCAACCCGCCCCTGACAGTACCCCTGTAATTATTTGGATCTTGATTCAAAAAATGATATTACGGTGATTTGAATATAAAAATAAAGAATATTATCCTATATATCCTAGATATATATAGAAATACGTTACCTTATATCACACATTGAACACAACGAGCCTCGCTTTATAGTGAGTCTTTTTCTTATGTTTAAAAGATGTTGCAGTATTTTGTTTCAATTACATGTATATTAATTAAGAATATTATCCTATATTTCCTAGATATAGAAAAAATGGTTGCCTTTTACCATATATAGAACCCAATCGTCTTCGCTTTATAGTGAGTCTTTTCTTTATGTTTAAAAGATGTTGGACTATTTTTTTTTTCAATTAATTTTCATTAATAAAACGATATTACGGTGATATTATAACATAAGTTAAAAATATCATCCTATATATCCTACACCTTATGAGAAAATCGTTGCCTTATACCACTCATTGAACCCAATCGTCCTCGCTTTTAGTGAGTCTTTTTCTGATGTTTCAAAGATGTTGAAACATTTTTTTCAATTAATTTCCATAAAAGAAAACGATATTAGGGAGATATGATTATATAAATGAAGAATATTATCCTATATATCCTAGATATATAGGATAATATGCCTTTTACCATATATAGAACCCAATCATCCTCGCTTTATAGTGAGTGTTTTCTTGATGCTAAAAAGATGTTGGAGCATTGTTGTCAATTAATGTCCATTCAAAAAACGATATTACGGTGATTTGAATATATAAATTAAACATATCACCCTATATCCTAGATATAGAGACAATCGTTGCCTTACCACGCATAGAACCCAATCGTCCTCGCTTTATAGTGAGACTATTTCTGGTGTTTAAAAGATGTTGGAGCATTTTTTTTTCAAGTAATTTCCATGAAAACGATATAAGGGTGATTTGATTATATAAATTAAGAATATTATCCCATATATCCTAGATATAGAGAAAATGGTTGCCTTTTACAACATATAGAACCCAGTCGTCCTCGCTTTATAGTGATACCTTTTCTGATGTTTAAAAGATGTTGGAGAATTTTTTTCAATCAATTTCCATAAAAAAACAATATTAGGGTGATAGGATTATATGAATCAAGAATATTATCCTATATATCCTAGATTATAGAAAAAATGGTTGCCTTTTACCACATATAGAACCCAATCGGTCTGGCTTTATTGTGAGTCCTTTTCTTATGTTTAAATGGGTGTTTTTTTCAATTAATTTCCATAAAAAATATATATTTGAATGATTTCATTATATAAACTAAGAATATTATCCTAGAAATATGAAAAATTATCATCCTATACCACATATCTAAGCGGGGTTAAATGGAAAGTTGATAGTCTTTTAAAGCCCCAATAACACTCTTGTTGTAACTGAAAAATATGTCCCAATCTTCATTCTGGTCAACAAATTGTATTATTTTAGAATATTCCAATTAAATGATGATATAAAATTCATCTTAACACACCTAATTTAAAAAATTGGAAAAATTCAACCAATTGATTTGAAAAGTCTAACGTAAACCTTTTCAAATGTGACTTGGATTTTAAAATATTTTCGAACCCTCTGGACAAATAAAATAGGTTGTAATGGATAATTTACACAACAGGTAGGACATTTAAACATCTAGTACTTAGAATAAGGGTATTATTTATTTTCTGGAGCTACCAAGCCAGCAAGAATGTTATTGTCCCTTTAAAAAGAGACACATTTTTATTATAAATTTTAATTGTATGTAATGTAACTTGTATTTTTCATTTTAACTATTAATATACATAGATGAGTTATTTATTTTTAATTTTATATTTTACTATCTGTGATTCTTGTTTTTATTCATGTACAGTAGAACTTGTATTAAGCAAACACCCAAGGGAAATTCAAAAATGTTGCTTAATGGAGGTGCTCTTTGACTAGAGGTATCCAATATTGCCCCAACCCTTACCACAAAAAATAAAGATATAGATTGCATATTTTTTTTTTATTCATGTAGTATATCAATAACAATACATGTACTTTTTTTATCTAGTTGTGAATTAAAAGTACATTTAGTCGCGTATACGTGTTTGTTTAGTAATACTGGGTAATGTAGTAGTAGTATTGTGATTATATTTAGTTTGTCTCGTTGACGTCACCATAGGTTTCGCGCAATATAGCCCGGTTGGTGCTGACGTGCCATTAAACACCATTTCATTTTATTTATACACTTAAATGCTCGTTTTCAATTTAATAAAAAATTCTCATAATAAAATTCTTAAGACAATCTATTTTAAACGAAAGAGGGAGTACAAAAGGGTGACAAAGTACAAAAATAGAAGTGCGCCAAAAGTGAAATTTTAACTAAGCTAGACAATTTAGATTTAAATATTCTAAGTGAGTACCGGAACCGGGTTAATTCTTTAATTCAAACTGACAAGAACGGGACTGGCAACATTCCGTTAAACCATTGGCGTGTTCATTTTTCTAAATTATTTTCCAATTCTGAAACTAAACAAGATGACACTAAAACTAATTTTTAAAAAATCGGTAAGTATTATTCTGAACATCTGAAGACAAACAAAATTCTAAATGAAAATATCTCTGCTTTGAATCGTTAAAGACAAATAAGTCCCCTGGTTCAGATTCAATTTTAAATGAAAAACTTTATAATTTGATTCGCGAATCTGTATTTATTCCCGAGTCATGGTCACAGTCTTTCCTTGTCGGAATTCACGAGAATAGCTGAAATCAAGATCCATATAATTACAAGGGTACTGTCAGGGGTGGATTGGGTCCGGACACCCACAAACAGGGTGCAGGTGCGGGCGACAGTATCGGGTGAATCCGATGACATTTTCGGATGAAATTCGGAATGCCCACTGCAGGATTACGAATTCTGGCCCACACCAAGCACACCCAGCCCAGAAAGTCTATTATATCAGCCCATTCCAGACTCCAGTGATGGCGTGGCGGCCCGTTAAAGCCACCGACCACACAACATGATCATCATCACCCCATGGCCGGTCCAATACCCCCTCCCCCATATGATATTCAGCAGAAAGAGATTTTTTTTTTTTAGACGAATTGGACAAAGTTATTTTTTTTTTTTTTTTTTTTTTGTCCGACCGGCCCTTCGAGCGATCGTCCGATCGCCCAATCCGCACATGGGTAGGCCTACTGTTCTGGCCAACTGTTTGTCCAAATGCTTTTTGTCCATTCTTAATAAGAAACAGAGAAAAGAGTTTGACAGAGTTGTCAAATTATTACAGAAGAGAAGAGAGGAAGATAAACAAGAACGTTCAAGTAGCTTATTTTCTAAAACATCTTCCTGCCAAAGCAAGAGGAGTACAAGTTCTTCAGTATTTCTCAAGAAGAAAGAAGAGTTCGTTATTACTCAGTTGAAATTACAACAGCTCAAGAATAAACATGAGATTGAAAAACAGTACTTGGAAATAAAAAACAAAGAACAATTATTAGAAGCTGAGATGCAGCAAGAACAGGCTAAGATTTGTTGAGAGATATACGAAGAATTTCATAATGAGAATAGAGAAAAGGAGAATAGAAACCAGTTGGAAGATAAAGCACCAGGAATGTCAGCATTTCCAGAGGTATTTAAAACAGATTATCTTCAAGACACTTCAGTAAGAGAAGATGACAGAGTTTCAATTTTACAAACCAGTATAAGAAATCCTAGTAATATAACTGTATCTAATGCGGCACCAACTTTGGGTGCCAATCCCACATCTGCGACTGCACAGGCCATGCCTATACTTCATAATACCAGTGATTTGCCTGTACAAGAAGAATACCAATCATCTTCCAAAATTAACTTAATACAATTTGAAGACCCTTTACAGGATCTACCAGCTACAGTTACTCAACAGAACGCTACAAACTTCGAATCGATTCAGACTGATAAAACAGAGATGTTGATGCAGAAGTTATGTCAAGTTGTAACCAATCCTAGGATGGAGTACCTACATTTTGATGGCAATCCACTTAGATATGTGTCGTTCATGCACAATTTCGAGACATGTCTGGAGTCCCAGAATTCAGATGATAGTACCAAGCTGCAATTATAAATTCAGCATTGTCATGGTAGAGCCAGAGAGGCAATAGAGAGCTGTGTCAATCTACCTGTAGAAGAGGGTTATCTGTCTGCCAAGAAAACACTGGAGGAAAACTTTGGGAAGGCGCATATAATAGCCAAGGCACATTTGGATAAACTAGAGAAGTTACCAGTAATTAAAAGAGCAGATGGACCTTCTTTGCTGGATTTCGCTCAACATCTAGAATTGTAACATGCTTAGGGGTGAATCTTGCGTTTTGATTGGTCGATTAGACAGAGTCTGTTGGACAATAACACCCCTCTGTTTTAGCAAGGCGAATAACTGCGTATAAATATTACAGTGTACATTTTTCATTTTGTCCTCAGCCATCTTCCTCAACTCAAATTTTTATTGGCACATATCTTCATGAAATTCTGCTCAAATGACCATCACACTATTTTCAAACTTCATCTTTTATACAAACACATCTCTGAAATACATAAAACAGAAGAAAATCAGTCATGAATTAATGAAAACCGTTTTCAGGCAACATAAATTATTCGTAACTAAGCAGTGTGGACAATTTTGTTTTTGTTTTTTTGCACTCCGCAGTGTTTACTTTAAAGTGGAAATTTTAAATCAAAGTTTGCTCAAATTCTGAATAACATGATCCGTCTGACAATCAGTCATTAGTCAAAAGAAAGTGTTTGGAAATATAGTAACTAGGGAAGGTGAAATAACAGCTGAGAATGGGCCTAGAATAACGGGGAAATTGACAATGATTGACAACACGTCAGAACGATATACATAGCAACCACGCGAATCCTAGACATTGCATAGTTTTATAAGGTATTTTGAGGGATGTATGTAAGAACTCCTATACTCCGAACAAGAACCAGCAATAAAATTGTGTTGACAGTCTGCAAATAAAATAATAAAGGCTAAAAACTCACCCATGCCATGGCCATGTTATCACAAACTGCGAAAACAAAGCCATCATTGTTGCCAAGAAGTGTTACCTCTGTGTAGTCTCGGTTAACAGGCCGTAACTAATTCGTTCACGACTGGCACTGTCGGTCAAAAAGACCACACTAAGGCTAATTTACTTATCTTTTTAAGTCTTCAAACGTTAAAAATATTTTATTTGAAATATTCGAAAAACATTTTCTTCCATAATTTATTTACCAGAGACCAAAGACTCAAGCATTTTAAACTTGAATTTATTTTCGCTTGGATTCCACTACTAATTCGGCACACCTCGGTAAAACGGCAGTCCGTTATCAAGTTACGTCACAACGTTGTCTGACGTCAAAATTGATTTTTTTTATTTTTACGTCATTCAAACCGACTTGCTGTTTTGCGAATTTTGAAGTTTACACAATAAAATAAGTTCTTTTAAAATCCTGAAAAAGAACATGTTACAATGTCGATAAACACCTCCTGTTTCGCATTTAGAGGGGTGTTATTGTCCAATAGACATGTCCTGAGATTTTACATTAGAACCCGCGACGCTAACGCGTCTTGGGTCCTAATGATCTCAGGACATGTCTATTGGACAATAACACCCCTCTAAATGCGAAACAGGAGGTGTTTATCTAAATGCGAAACATAGAGAGAAATATTATTACTTTGGCCACTGCCACAAATAAACCTCCACAGAGACTGGATAGTTCAGTTAAATGTCTGTTTTGTGCTGGAAGTCCTGTCATCTGGAAATGTTTCAAGTTTAATGAGTTACAAATTAGGGATCGGTTAGAATTTGTTTATGAATAATAATACTTGTTTAAGGTGTCTGAATAAGGGCCATTATGCTAAAGTTTGTGGTAGAGCTGACCTTGTATGTCAAGTGAAGGGCTGTGGGAAGAATCATCACACAATTTTACATGGTGTAAATCCATTTGATGCATTCCAGACTCCAAATACCGAGCTGAAGAAACCAGTGTTAGATGGGAAATCCACTGACAGAAGAGAGACCAAATCAAATCCACCACCAAATTTGGCCAGTACAACAACAGCTGCAACTGGGGCTGGTGAGACCAGAATAAGCCTGGGTGTAATACCAATACAGTTACAGATAGAACATAGTATCTTTATTAGGACATACGCTTTACTAGATACAGGAAGTGAAGTAAGTCTATTGAGTCAGAAGGTTGCTGATAGGCTAGGATATTCAGGAGTTAAAAATGCTTTTACAATCACAGGAATGACAGGTTCTGCCCAAATAGATTCAGAGATGTTTAATATTACTATAAAGTCATTAGATGGTCGTTCAGTTCATTCTTTAAATTCTGTGAAGAGTGTTCATTTCATGTCTGTCAACAAAGGATATATACCGGAGTCGGTAGATATCCAGAGATGGTCACATTTAAGAAATATATATTATGAGCATGTAGAACCAAGAGAGATTGGTCTTTTAATTGGCTTGAAGGAGTTACCAAAATTATTTGTACCTTTGGAAAGTCGTTCCGGAGGAGATGATGAGCCAATAGCAGTGAGATACCCACTTGGATGGATGATTTTGGGACGTTTAAGAAGAGATAAAATTGACTTAGATTACTCAGTGAATTTTATACAAGTGACCGATGTTAGTGACCAAGACCAAAGTATGAGATATCAGTTAGACAGATTATGGAACCACGAGTTTAAAGACTTAGAAGTAGACAACAAAGTTTGTTTGTCAGTGGATGACAAACTGGCATTAAAATTAGTTGAGAATTCATTGAAGTTGGAAGATGGGGTATTTGTAGTCCCCATGCCATGGAAACATCAACCACCAGAACTCCCAAATAATAAACAGCTTGCCTCGAAGATACTAGAAGGGCTAAAGAAGAGATTTATTAGAGATCTAGAGTTATATTTTAAGTACAGGGAAACCATTCAAGATTATGTTCAAAATGGCCATGCTGAAATAGTACCCCCAGAAGACCTGAATGCTAAGAAGAGTCAACCGCTATGGTATTTGCCTCATCATCCCGTGATACACCCGCTAAAAGAAACAGTCAAAGTTGTCTTTGAGTGTGCAGCTTCATTTAGAGGAACTTCTCATAACCAACAATTACACCAAGGGCCTGATTTAACTAACCCTCTTGTCGGAGTGCTGATGAGATTTAGAGGAGAGAGTATAAGAGTCGTAGATGTTAAAGCTATGTTACATCAGGTCAGAGTGGCAAAGCAGTATTTTGACGCCTTAAGGTTTTGATGGTGGAAAGATGATGATTTTACAGATCAAGTTCAAGAATACAGAATGGTAAAGCATATATTTGGAGCCAAGTCCTCGCCCTTTATCGCGAACCATTGTTTACGAACAACAGCAAAGATGTTTGGAGAAGAATTTACTGCTGAGACAGTGAACACAGTAAATCGAGATATGTATGTTGATGACCTTATGAAATCGGTGAAGACAACCGAAGAAGCTTTGAAGTTAGTATCAGAATTGAAAGATTTACTAGCAAGGGGAGGAAATGGTGCAGTAACGACAGAGATGTTGTACTCCAAATTCCAGAAGAAGAGAGAGCAAAGTCGTTAGTATAACTGGATTTAGATAATTTACCGACCGAAAGTACTCTAGGTTTAAAATGGAATACCGAGACAGACAAATTTGTATGGGAAATCCTGGAGAAGATGCATAAGAAGGCTGAGAATGCACTGATGACCAGAAGAGGCGTTTTGTCTGTAGTATATGATGAAAGCTAAGTTGTTTTTGATGAAAGCTAAGTTGTTGTTACAGATGTTTAGTAGGAAGGGTTTGAGATGGGATGAGCAGTTAGGTGAAACCTACAGAGAACAGTGATTGAGATGGTTAAAGGATTTACCGCAGTTGTCAAGGCTAAGGGTGGACAGATGTTATAAACCAAAGTCATTAAGCATTTTAAGTTCAGTAGAGTTACATTTATTTTCGGATGGTTCGAGGGTAGGTTATTCCTCGGTGGCATATTTACGTTTTGTGGAATCAGATACTAGGATTCATTGTGCCTTTGTGATAGGTAAGAGTAGGTTGGCACCGATTAAAGAAATATCCATTCCTCGGTTAGAGTTGGCAGGTGCAGTTTTGTCTGTTCGACTTTGTAGGTTAAATTTAGAGGAGTTAGAATTACCGATTATGGAAGTTACATACTGGACTGATTCAATGTCTGTTCTCAAATGCATAAATAATACATCAAAAAAATTTCACACCTTTGAGTCCAATCGGCTGACGCTTATTCACTTGGGCTCTAAACCTCACCAGTGGAGATATATAAATAGAGATGACAACCCAGCAGACGATGGTTCTAAGGGGTTAAAACTAAATAGCATGATTAACAAAAATAGATGGGTAAATGGTCCTGATTTCTTGTGGAAAGAAGAAGGGTTATGGTCAAAGAAAATAGAGAGTCCTGAGTTGGCTGATGATGATATTGAAGTACGGAAAGAAGCCCGAATTTACGCCACTGGTACATCCGATAAGGAGCCAGATATGTTGATGAAGTTTATTCATCACTACTCTTCATGGTGGAGATTAAAAAGAGCCTTTGCCTGGATTTTGAGGTTCAATATTGTACAGCCGCACCTTTAAGTGTGTGAATCAGAATTCAGATGCTGATCAAATTTCAGAGTATTTAACAGTGGAAGAAATCAGTGCAGCAGAGATTGAAATAATTCGTTCTGTGCAGAAAGAGAAGTTTCCAGATGTTATTAAGAGTTTAAGTGATCAGAAGATGATTAAGAGTAGTAGTTCTGCATTAGGGACGTTGAGTCCCAAAATGATTAACGGTCTGATCTGTGTAGGTGGAAGACTACGTCGTGCGTCAGTAGATGATCACGCGAAACACCCAATCATTGTTCCCTACAAGCACCATGTAACTGATATTATCATCTCTTCGTTCCATTTAGCTGTTGGACATATGGGTCAAGAGAGTGTCTTAAGTGCTCTGAGGCAGAAATATTGGGTGTTAAACGGCCGTTCAGCAGTTCGACGTGTTATCAGAAAGTGTGTCACATGCCAACGACAACACAAGAGAAAGGAGCAACAGTTCATGGCTGACCTTCCCATGGAGCGTCTACGACCGGATAAGGCTCCGTTTACCTATGTAGGAGTGGATTAAAAGTAAAAGTCGGTAGATCAACGGCTAAGAGATACGGATGCCTTTTTACATGCTTAACAACAAGAGCTATTCATATAGAGGTAGCACAAAGTCTCAACACTGATTCGATGATAAACTGTTTGCGGAGAATAATAAGCGTATCGTAGATGTTCATAAATCTGATGACGAATGTGTGCGTTCAATTGACCTAAAGACGTCAGCGACTGTTGCTACAAATGTTAAGAGGCAGAAGAGCTTAAAGAGTTCGGATTCTACCATTGTGCTTAGACTACCGATTACTAGGATTTGTGTTCTTGAACTTGAGTGACAGAACTATATTAGTCATGACTTGTACATGTGTATTTTCATTGTTCCCGTTAAGATATTTCCAGTTGTTTTTATATATCTTTTAAATTTCAGTTAATTGAGTTATTTTGTTTCCCTTTTATGTAAAGCATGGTAGCTCCGGTATATCTATGTACATAGAAATCCTTTTATTAGGCTTTTATGTAGGGACTGGTGTGGCTACCATGTGAATTAGCTTCATTTTGTTTATTGGTGTGAATCCTTGGAACACGTTCCACATCCAAATTCCAGACGCAACTATGTGGGGGGGGGGGTCGTTGAGTGATGGCGTCGAGATAGGATATGATTGGTGTTCGAGTCTTTTTATAACTTTCGTGGCGGTTTTCCGCAGTCTCTAACTGCATGAAAACCACACCACACAAACTTTAGGTTTGTTCTTCAACAGTTAAGTGAGTAATTTGTGAGTTTCTCTTGGCTAATGAGCGTTAGTCATTAAATCATCAGTTGGGGATAGTGGAGCGTGTTTTTAGCGGTTTAGCATTCGGATAACTGTGTGGTTTTTCGGAATTTTGACTGCATTGAATAATTGCCATTATTGATATATACTTTCAGTTTGTAAATTGAATCATTTGAGTTCTTATGTACTTAACTTGTTTCACAATATATATATCGTTAATTATTTAATGGTCTTTGTTTATTTTATTGGAATTTGTAAGCTGAGGAGCATGTCGTTTCTCCCCGTCATTTTTACGTTGACCCTCATCCGTGTGACATAATTCACAGTATTCTTAATTTAATTACTATATAAGACAGCAACCTATAAATTTAAAACAAATTCCGGTGGAAGTGATACCATAAAGTCCATGGTGATACTAGAATACAACCATAACCTTCAAAAGAGTGGGAAGGGCCTAAACAACAAAAGGGTGGGGCTTAAATTATACTCGCTTTATAGAATTTAGCAAAATCGTCCCGGCTTCATAATATCTAGCACTTACCAATGACTTTCCTCGAAGGGTAGCCTCGGTCATCAAAGCCCGTTAGTCGAGGGAGCTATCGCGGAGGAGCCATATTGTCTGGATGACCGAGACTACTTGAAGGGAGGTTTTGTTTTCATGACTCAAGCTTCGGCTAAAATCGGAACCACGCCTTGATGGATGTGACATGTGGAGAAATTACATTGGAATAAAATACCGATGTCGAAGTTACATATGTTGATTATGCACTAGTAGAAATTACAGCAGTTGAATGATCAGATGTAGAAAATACAAACGTTACAAGGCGCATTTGTACATGTGTTTTTTCGTTAGTGGACAATACTTTTCTATTTTGTAAAATCGAACATGGAAAAATCATCAAAACAACACTTTCATATGCTGACATAGTAACTTCTACTCGTGTTTACATGTCTTTTAATGTGGCGTCGATCCCCTTCCATAGATTCACAAAAAAATTGCCCTTTCTCCCTTTTTTTTTTGATATTGGCGAATCTTGAAAAACTATCGAGCTACTCGTTTTTTTTCGATATTCAGGTTTGAATCACAAAAATTCAGATTTAATGGATGTACATACACAGAAGTCTCCAAAACACATTTGGTTAAATACGTTTTGTAAAACGAACTAAAGATATTATAAAAGAGGATGCTTGAGCAGTGGATTCCCATAAAACTTCTCTTCCATATGAATCCACTGCTCGGTCATCCTCAATTATGATATCTTTAGTTCGTTTTAGATCACTCATTTAATCAAATGTGTTTTGGGGACATTCTGCAGATATATATATCCATCAAAACTGCTTATTTAAGATTCAAGTTTGAATCTCGAAAAACGCCAATATCAAAAAACAAGGAGAAAGAGCAGGCATCCTCTTCTATAATATCTTTAGTTCGTTGTAGAAAACGTATTTAATCAAATGTGTTTTGGAGACATTCTGTTGATGTACATCCATTAAATCTGATTTTTTGAGATTCAAACCGCGAAGCTCGTTTTTCAAGATTCGCCAATATCAAAAAACAAGGAAAAAGGGCAGTTTATATGTGAATCAACTGCCCAGAATCCTCATATATGACACATTTTGTTCGTTTTAGAAAACGTATTTAATAAAATGTGTTTTGGAGACATTCTGCAGATATACATCCATCAAAACTGTTTTTTGTCCCCTGTGGGGGACTATTAAAAAGGGTTCGTCCGCCTGTCTGTCTGTCTGTCACACTCTTTGGGACACAATAATTCTCCTCCTTATAGGGCTAGAATGTTCAAACTTGGTGTAGGTGTTTATTAGGTCATTACCTGGATGGAGTTCGACGATGAGCATTTTCTGCGTATGTAAGCGCAGATAAGCAATTTGTTTGTGTGATGCTTTGGGATACAATAATTGTAGTTCTAATTGCGTGAGGGTGATGAAACTTGGTGTATAGTTTCATTACATCAATACCTTGACTAAGTTCGATAATGAACATTTTTTTTTTTTTTTGCTTAGGGTAAGCGTAGCGATACGCAATTTGATTGGCTGAAACTATGGAACACAATAACTCTCCTAACTGAGCTAGAATGTTCAAACTTGGTGTTGGCATTCATTAAGTGAATGCCTTGATGGAGTTTGATGATGAACATTTTCTGCTTACAGTAAGCAGAAATAAGCAATCTGATGCTTTGGGGCACGGTAACTTTGGTGATAATGAAGTGAGAGTGATGAAACTTGGTGTTGGCATTCATTAAGTGAATGCCTTGATGGAGTTTGATGATGAACATTTTCTGCTTACAGTAAGCAGAAATAAGCAATCTGACTGGTTGATGCTTTGGGGCACGGTAACTTTGGTGATAATGAAGTGAGAGTGATGAAACTCAGAATATAGATTCATTATATCATGACCTTGACTAATGTTGATAGTGAGAATTTTATGCTTAGGCTAACGACCGATAAGCAATTTGATTTGTCAAGACTTGGAACATAATAACTCTGCTTTTAATTGATGTAGATGTTCATAAGGTGAATGTCTTGACTGAGTTCAATGATTAACATTTCAAGCTAAAGCAAAGCAGAGCTAATCAATTTCATTGGTCCGTGCTTTGGGACAAGTAGCTCGTTTTTCGACATTCGCCAATATCGAAAAACGAGCTAGTTGTTTTTCGTTAACGATATTCACCAATATCGAAAAACGAAAATTGAGCTAACTTCACACAGCCACCAACACCTTTACCACAGTCTCCGTTTAGAAATATGGAATAGGCATACCCCCTACTCTGCATTCTGTGGGGACTGATTACTAAATTTGGTCAACAGACACATTTTATTCCAGATCATGTAGATGGCTAGTTAGGAACTGTCTTTGAGTGGACAATGCCCACTGACAGTTCCTATCCGGCCTTATATAGTTGCAGTATGAAAATACCGCTCTTCCCCACCTCTGTTCTAAGGCTATTTTGGAATCCGTAACTACTATTTTTCACTTTGATTCTACTATATTCGTCAAAGGAATCATTTCTTGCCACAACTGACACACATTTATAACGATTCAACACTATTTTCAAGAAGAATTGTGTGATTAAAAATATACACCAAATACGTTTGAACTGAAGAGCCATTACAAGACCCAGACAAGCGCAAACCACATGCTTATTTCATCGCTAAATTCTACTTGAAAATGGAGTTGAATTATAATAAAATTGTGTCAAATATAGTGAGAAATGATTCCTTTTGGCGAAAATAAAGAATCGTGGTGACAAATAGAAGGTAAGGGTTCTAAAACAGCCCGAGAACAGTAGTACTTTACCGTATTTTCATTTTGTCAGCGGATATCGTTCACCCAAAGACCGTTCCAAAAGGAACTAGAACATGCCATAATTTGTTTAATATCTATAGTTCAATGCATGTATATTTCTGTTATTTCAGATGTTAAATTTTGCTTGATTATAAATCTATAAACAACTAGACCTGCATGCAGGAATGACGGGTTTCACTGGTGCCACGTTACCCTTAAACATGTCACTTCCGGTGCCAAGTTACCCTTGAACATATGTCACTTCTGGTACCAACGAAACCACGAAACAGGTTTCCAAATTAACATTGCACACAAATAAAATGGACACAGAATCAACCAAATCCACCAATATCAATTCATTTTATACATTTGTTACTTGTAAATGATCTTGACAAAATTAAATTACTCCCGTTGTTATGATCAATTTCAATTAGTCTTATGAAATCAGAAATGGCATACGATATCATATAGTGAAAATTTTATGTAAATCGAATAATAATTGTCACTTTTAAAGACCAAAAAACTTGAAAAGTGACTTGCAGAAAATCGGCTATTTCTCGGCAACCGTACAAGTTAGAAACCATTTTGTGATATCTGTATGATTGTATGGCTTCATTCTATTTGTTGATTGGCATCAAATACCATAATTTGAAAAAGATTTCAAAACAGACTCATTTGAATAAAATATCTGTTTTGAAGGCTAAAAATACAGTTTTTGCCAAAATGACGTTACTTCCGGTGATAAGGAAAATTTTAAATTACTTGTATGAAATCCCGAATGGCATTAGGTATAATATGGTGTAGCGTTTATGAAAATCGAATAATAATTGACACTTTTATGGCCCCAAAACCTTCAAAAGTGACCTGTAGAAAACCGCCTATTTCTCGGCAACCGAACAAGTTAGAAACAATTTTATGATATCTATATGACCATATGAGTTGTGTTTATATGTGAATTTAAACCAAAAGTTAAAATTATTAATGCATATTAAGTAATTCTTGGTTGAATAAAACTTTGATTTAAAAAGTTTAAAATGCAGTTTTTGACAAAATGACGTCACTTCCTGTGTCAATTTTAAATAGTAATCAACTTGATATGACGCTACATGCTTTTTGAATCAAATGATGTCACTTTTATAAAAATCCAATAATAATTGACTATATTACAGGCAAAATAACGAAAACAGTGACTTATGCAGAACTGCCCATTTCTTGGCAACTGCTTATATTACAAACTAATTTGAACATACATTTTCTTCGTATGGATTATAGCTACAAGTTTATAAAAGTTATGTAAAAATATTTTAAAATCTGAAAAGCCTGAATGGGTTGTAAATAGGTCAATTTTACGCCTTTTTTTCACCTCTTAATCAAATTTGCAAGGAAATGAAATAGAAATTAAAAAAACTGCTTCCGCCATTTTTTGCACCTTGAAAGGACACACTCTTTGAGTCATATAATTTTTCAAAAAAATAATATTTGTTTTTGAAGATCGTAAATAACTGTCAAAATTGTAGTTTTTGGTAAAATTATGCCACTTCCGGTGCCGACAGATAACACTATCGGTAACAAAAAAAATGACAATTGAGACAACGAAGCATATGAACTTTGTTTTATACAAATCGAACAATAACAAGATAATCTAGGACTGAAAAACTGAATTAGCCAATGGCGGCCAAGGAAAATTACGGAGACAAAAATTTTTAACATTTTTGCGCTAATCAGATGACTCTTTAATTCTGTGCACAACACGACTAAGAAATATTCATAAATAAAAAAGTTTTTTGTAAAATTTTAAATTTTCGAAATTTGGCGCCTAATATCTTCGAAGATTTGCCGAAAATCAAAAATTGAAAGTAACGTAGCTATGTGCCCTGTCTCCGGCTATGCCAAAATCTATCGAAAATTAAAATCCAATGATTATTGTTAAAATTACTGCAATATTTTCAAAAATGATAACTTCGGTGATTTCGGACATTTCGCATTGTCGCAGAACGTTCAAAATAGCTTTATCCTCTAAGTCACACCCACTTTCCCTGTAAAACCGAAGAAATCGTAACGATGCGACAAGCAGTTGCTGAGATCTACTCAAAACAAAAGAATAATAATAATAATAAGAACTAGATCTGCTACTGTCCCATGCAGATATGAAAGCTTTCATATTCACAGTCACTTCCTGTCACATGTCATGGGTCATATGAATAATCCGAACAAGGAAAAAACCCCATTAAAATCGGTCACAATCTAGTAAAGTTAATGTGATTTTTCACTGGTAAAGAATTTTGTCAGCGCGAAAAACATCAAAGGCAAAAATCGAATTTTTGAAATATTCAAATGCCGTATCCCGAGTATGATGAAATGTATTAATGTCAGACATAGGAGACGCATTGAACATACTATGCTCTATTGTGTTTGTTTACAAGTCCGTAAATGTCGGTTTTTCACTATGTTTCATATTCACTTCAAAATGGTGACTACCAGTTGACCTAAATCAAAATTCTACTTCGAACTTCATCAAGACATTGACCTAGTGAATGCCTATACCAATTTTGAACAGTGTACCCCAATTAGAAGAAGAGTTATTGTGTTCCAGAGTCATCAAGATATTGGCCTAATAAACACCCACACCAAGTCTAGCTGAATTAGAAAGAGAGTTATTGTGTCCCAAACTAGATCATTTCGGGACTAACATATGTTTCGATTTTATTTCAATATTTCGCTTGCGCGTAGAGGTCTTTGGCAGTGGAAGGAAACCGGAGGAAATGAAGAAAACCCACCAAGATGGACAGGCAACCTTACTCCTTGTCAGGTACGACCGGAGATTCGAAAACACGCTAGCTGACTCGATGACAGGCTTTATGATACAGCGCGCGCGTACTAACCATTCAGCCACCAAACCCCCCTTTGAAATCAGACACGTGCAATATGTCATATAAGAAGAATAACAAGTCGCTCACATACAAAATGGTAAATTAATGAGCTTATGTCAAAAGGTTGAGCTACTATTTTAGAGTATTTAATTGTTTTGTTGAGAGACACGTTAAGGGTTGTTCATAGTTAAATGAAAGTTTAATTTTAAATAAGACGAACGTCTACCAATAAAATGAGGATTTAATAATATTAAAATAAAGTTTCAAATTAAGAATAATTAATTATTGGTCTAATGCAATGAAATGCTTTGATTTGACGGATGAAATGTACGATGGGTGTCCACACTATGTGGCGAAGGCGTTGACCTGCTAGCCAGGAGGTCGGGTGTTCGATCCCTGCATTGGCCGAGAAAGTTCATCTCGATTTTCTGGCGTGTCCTCCCACCGGCGTGTACACATTGGAGTGCACGTAAAAGATTCCTTAGCAGTTGGAATTCGATAATGTTGAATAAGCTCTATACGATGACTAAATGTGCAGATTGTAGCCACCCACACTGCATGTTTTGCTTAACAATGAAAGGGTGCCGTTTTCAATTTTCGATTCTTTTATTCTTCTACTCCTGATATTTTGGACTGTTGATCGATGGTTTCAAATAAAAGACTACCGATAAGACTCTTTGTACAAAAAGTTCCCCAAAAATATTATGTTCACTTTAAGAGAAAAGGACCTTTAAATATGCTCTAAATCGTAAAAATACCACTTTTAGGATTTTCGATCTCTTTTTTCTGCTATCCCTGATATTTAAAAAAAAAATGATACAATGATTTCGCACAACAGGCTAGCTATTAGACTCTCGATTGACAAGAGTTTCACCACCCTCCCTTCATTATAACCGAAGTTATTGTGCCCTAAAGAATCAACAAATCAGCATGCTTATCTCTGCTTACCCCGGGCAGAAAATGCTCATCTTTACACTCAATCATGACATTGACCTAGCGAAAGTCTACCCTAAGTTTAAACATTCTAGCTTAATTAGAAGGAGAGTTATTGTGTTCCAAAAACTCGGCCCTTCAAATTGCTTCTATTTTTCATTTTCAATTCAAAATGGTGACTCCCAGTTGACCTAAATGAAAATTCTACTCCCGACGTTTTTTAGGCCTTCCTCCAAGGATTCAGAAAATATAATTCCCGTGTCTGTAAGTAAAAAAGCAAAATGGCGTTTGAGGTTTTTACATTTCAAGATGGTGGCACTTCCGGGTTGAGCTACAAACTCCATTTTTTGTGTACGAATCAGTGGTCTCGGAACTAGTAACCAAAAAAAAAATTCAACATGATTTGACCTATATTTCGTCGATTTTTTTGAAAATTTCGATCCTCAATTTCTCCAAGGGGAGATAATTTAGAAAATTTTTGAAGTCATCTTTCAAGTCGCATCATTAAGGTTTACTTACATATTAAATTTCATGAAAATCGTACAACTACTAAAGAAGTTGTCGAGTTGATCTAAATTTCCGGTTCGATATCACAGCGACGAATTTTCGAAATTCGAAAATCCGAAATTGCAGATTTGAAGTAAATGTCTCAAGGTACTCATAGAAAAAAGAATTAATTAAATAGGTCAACTAGTCACAAAGTTACAGCATTGTAGGTCAAATGCATTCGTTCGTAAAATTCGGTGATTTCGGATTCGTAAAACGTTTTGAAAATATATTTAATCAAGGTTCGCACCCCATTTATGGGGGGGTAGGTCAAAGTTTCAGAAAGATCCTATGGTTAGATTCTGAGAAATCCGATTTGCAGAAAATACACAAAAAAAAAAATAATAATAACTAGATCTGCTAAGCAGATATTAAAGCTTTCATATTCACGGTCAGTTTCTGTCGCATCTCAAGAGTTATATAAAGAATCTTAAAAAGGAAAAAGAATTAATGAAATCCGCCAAAATCTCACCGAGTTAAAACGAGAAACAATTCAACCGGTTCAAATTCTACCTTAATTAGAAACAGAGGTGTTATGTTCCAATGTGATCTGTCAAATTGCTTATTGCTCCTAAATCTACGCAGAAATTCTCAACATCAAACTTAGTCAAGGTAATGACATAATGAATCTATATTTGGAATTTTGTCACTCTCACTTCATTATAACCAAAGTTATCGTGCCCCAAAGAATCAACCAATCAGATTGCTTATCTCTGCTTACTGTAAGCAGACAATGCTCATCTTCGCACTCCTTTATGGCACTGACCTAATGAACGCCTTCACGAAGATTGAACATTCTGCCCCAATTAGAAGGAGAGTTATTTTGTTTCAAATTCTCGACCAATCAAATTGCTCATCGCTCTGCTTATCCAAGGCAGACAATGCTCATTGTCGAACGTATTCAAGGTATTGATGTAATGAAACTATACACCAAGTTTCATCACTCTGACTGAAGTGAAAGTGTCCAAAATCATCAACCAATCTAATTGCTTATCTCTGCTTACCCTAAGCATAATATGCTCATCTACGAACTCCGCGTTTTTAATGTATGGGGATCATGGTGGCTCAGTGATAAGAGACACTGATTAACTAACCAGTAGGTCTTGGGCTCTCTCCCGGGGTTTGACCAGAAAGTCAATTGTACAGGCTTGACTGCCCTTGTTAGCTGTACAGGACAGTAGGTCTGCCCGGTCTGACAGGGAATAGTGTCTAATTGTCAGGATGGGACGAAAAGCAATGTTCAGTGTGCACATTGGCGTGCACGTAAAAGATTCCTTGATAGAGTATATCGTGATACAGATATCCGGGCAAAATCTACCTGTTTGTCTTCAATGGTCCAGTCGGTGTATAAAGTAGGACTTTTGCCCTACTCCGTATAAGATTTCAAATCTTTGAAGTTTTAAGATAAGCATATCCTGTCCCTGAAATCTTAAATGGAACTTGCTTTTTCGCCCTCTGTTCTGTACAGACTGGGCTAATACAGTAAAACATTGTAACAATCTACAGAAAGTAAATTTAACTTGTTGACTAAATAATCTTCAATACTTCTAATTAGCGGTATGTAGTGACAAGGATCGTGACCCAGATGGGATATACTTGAACTTTCTAGACAAGAAACCTGATATCTAATTTGGTATAGCACTAATAAGTTTCATTACATACTAAATTTTTATATGATTGCTTATCGCACTTGGCATGCATACCCATAGGTCCATCTTTAAATTTAAAACTGGTAGAAATTACCGAGGGTTGAACATGGTATTGCATCGTCACTGTTGTATTATTGCTTATCGCCCTTGACATTGTATTAAAGGCAGTTTTATATTCATAGGGCCAGAACGGTAAATTATAAAAAGTGTAAATTATTACCCAGAGTTGAATATTACTTGTGATTTTGCCTGGTAACGCCAAAACTCGATCATGTACTAAATAATGGCGGCACAGTAAAATTTCTTGATTGTCAAGTTTTTGGTTATAAATAAACCCTCGCGATTTTTTTTTTAGTATCGAATCAAATCTACGGCTATTTCTGTAAAACACATGTTTTTTTTTTCTTTTTCAGGCTTTCGTCGCTTTCGCTGTCTGTTTGACAGTAGCTGCTTCCCAATACTTCGATGCTAAAATCGGACACGGTTTCGGACATGGTGTTGGTGTCTTTGCAAACGGAATTGGTAAAGGATATGGAAGAGGACATGCCGGTGTTGGACATGGTCTTGTTAGTGTAGGAGCTATTGGCAACGAACTCAACCATGGTATTGGACATGGTATCCAAGGAAACCGACTCAGACACGGAATAGTAGCTGTTTGCAAAGTCGGTGTTATTGGTAACGGAATTGGTCATGGTATTGTTGGTAACGGTATCGGACACGGTATTGTTAGAAACGGAATTGGTCATGGTATCGTTGGTAACGGTATCGGACATGGTATCATTGGAAACGGAATCGGACACGGATTTATTGGACATGGAGAGATTGGTAACGGCATTGGGCATGGAGAGATTGGTAACGGTATCGGACACGGTATTGTTGGAAACGGAATTGGTCATGGTATCTTTGGTAACGGTATCGGACATGGTATCATTGGAAACGGAATCGGACACGGACTTATTGGACATGGAAAGATTGGTAACGGCATTGGACATGACATCGTTGGTAACGGTATCGGACACGGTATTGTTGGACACGGAATTGGTCATGGTATCGTTGGTAACGGTATCGGACACGGTATAATTGGAAACGGATTTGTTGGACATGGAAAGATTGGAACTTACAAACAATCATACAACTACAACGGGTACAACAACGGGCCATACAACCGATACAACAACGGACTATACAAGTACAACCAATACAATAATAAAGGATACAATAGTTACAACGGCCCCTACAATTACAACAACGGTTACAACAATGGCCACAATAACAACGAATATGGGAAGGGATATAACAACTACAATAACAACGGATACGGTAACGGATACAACAACTACAACCGTTATCCTTCTTACAATAACTATCAAGGTTGCGGTTACAACAAATATTAAGACAATACGGCTATTTGATAGCATAATATTACCATAGCTTTAATACTTATAAATACTAGTATATAGTTTCTATTGTTCATGCATAATGTATATACGTAAATCAGGGAGTTAAGATATATATAAATTTAATAAAATAATATACATATAAACTCTTGTTATTTATCCGTTTATAGCTTACTACCAGTCCGGTCTATAGCTTGATAACCTCAATGTGCATATATACGTGACATCCTGTCTTCATTACGTTTGGTCAAAGGTCACGAGATGTAAATAGGGATATCGCTAATCCTAATTCTAACCCAAGACCTAACCTTAGCGCTTACCCTAACCCTAACCTACAATCTCGCCTGTCCAATCTCCTGGGTTTATCCCGGGACCTGCGGTTCCCTCCCACTGTTAATATGCGCAAGCAGATTATTGAAATAAAATTAAACCATATGTTAGTCCCAAAATGACCTAGTTTGCGTCGAGTGGACGTTAAACCCGTTAAACCCCATTTCTCTCTCTCTCTCTCTCTCTCTCTCTCTCTCTCTCTCTCTCCGTGTCATGGTTATTCAGTGCATATAACTGTAATTTCGATATGTCAATTACTTCACGCAAACCTTAAAGTAATGTACGATTATTCCACCCTCGCATATTGTTTAGGGATTTTCCCACAAACAGGTCTCATCTTACCGCTCCTATGGAAGACAGCGAATAGAATGTAGCATACCTGGAATGCCGAATGATTCTTGAAGAAACAAGTGAGTTACCATTACTGGAAAAAACGGTATTATGTCAATAGTACTGTTAGTTCAAAAGCGTTTTATAGCTGAGGCGCTGGAGGCGCCAGCCTCCCCGCGAAAAAAATCAAAGCAGTTGAAAAATAAAACGGGAGAAAAATGCCAAAACCGATGCGAAAAATGAAAATGTGCCCTAGTTAGGGAGGGCTCTAAAGACAGACAAAAGGGTCCGACGAATGACAAAAGGGTCCCTAGTGCCAAGGGAAAGGGCCCCCGAGTCCAACTCAATCGTTTTCTATACACTGTTACTGTCGAATCCACTACTGAATGAGAATGCAGCCATTGCATTGGGGTGACAATCATCAATCAAGAACCTCCCGTCGCGACAGAGGGCCCTCAAAATAGTACAGCCTCCGCCATGATAAACCTTAAAACGCCCCTATGCTAGTTCTGTAACTGAAAGTCAAAATGGTGAAAGATGTTATTTGGTCAACATTTATCTACACTAACACAGACATTTTCAGATGAGGCGTGTAATAAAGTGGCTTAAATATATGAAAATCTTGAAAGAACTGATCGCAACCTATACCCTGCATTTGTTAGGTGTGTGATTGCGAATGGGATATAGGGTCTTGTGCCACCACCCCCACCCCATCACACACACATATACCACCCCGATTCTTCAATCCAAACTGATTAGAACCTGAATCACAATCGATCTAGTAGCAATCATACACAGTCGATATCAAAAATTGATTTCCAATCTCAAAGACGGCTTATCTCCCCTGAAACTGTTGAGTAATACGCGATTCCCAATTCACACAACTTTCATAGATTTAAGGAAATGGAATGAACTGAACAGAAATGGTTTTAACGACCTATCTTTTTGCGCCGACTGAATTAACTAAAGTTTGATCGGACAGCGTCGTTACGGTCTTTTCTTTCGAATTCCAACTGTTAAGTAGTCTTTTACGGGCATGTAGATATTGTTCCTAGCCGGGCCATTTAGGTTTCAAATTTCACAGTTTATTGATAGCCTTCTGGTTTCTGCTATGATTCGTTCATTGTTTCGCTGTTTTTTCTACTATGAACTCGTCTACTATTAATTCGTTCATTGTTCCACTCTTATTTCGGCTATGATTTCGTTGAACGTTTCATTGTTATTTCTGCTACGAATTCGTTAATTGTTTCATCGTTATTTCTGCTACGAATTCGTTAATTGTTGAAGTGTTATTACTGCTATAAATTCGTTGATCGTTTCATTGCTATTTATGGGAATCACGGTGGCTAAGTGGGCAAGGCGCTGGCTCGTTAGCCTGAAGGTCGGGTGTTCGATCCTTGCATTGGCCGAGAAAGCTCATCTCGATTTTCCGGCGTTGTTTCCTCTTGTCAGTGATGCAGAAGGAGGGCCTGATAAGGACAGCTGCCTAGTCGTTCGGATGGGACGAAAAACCGAGGTCCCGTGTACACATTGGAGTGCACGTAAAATATCCCTTGCCCGGGCAAAAATTCCCTCATAGCACACTGTGTGGCGTATGGCCGTCTTCCATTAGCCCAGGTCAGGTGCAGAAGAGTAGGTCGTAAAACCCCATTTCATTTCTGCTATGAATTCGTTAAGTTTTGCACTGTTATTTCTGCTATGAGTTCGTTGATCGTTTCACTGTTATTTCTGCTGTGAACTCGATCAAGTTTAAACATTCTAGCTGACCTACAGCGAGAAACATTTCAACCGGGCCAAATTTTCTATTTTAACAGTTTAATTTGCCCGGTACCTTTAGTTATCAACCGAATATTACAAAACTTTTAAAAATAAACTCCCCCTGAACAGCTTAATCGTTCGCAATAAACGGGGTTGGACATCATATTCCATGTCACGTCCAACCTGGCGATCGAAACGAGGCCCGTTGACTCAATGACAGACGTTACGATACAGCGCACACATGCTAACCATTCAGCCATTCAGCCTCCCTGAATTCGGAAAATTGCTGACTTATAGCAAGAAACATTTGAACCGGGCGAAATTTTCTGTTTTAACAGTTTAATGTGCATGGTACTTTAATTACCAACCGATTATTACAAAACTTTTGAAAATAAGCTCCAACTGACCAGCGTAATCGTATGCAATAAAAGTTTGGCTTGAATTGAAAGTTCTGCACGGAGAAAGTTCATCTCGATTTCCCGGCGTGGTTCCACCTTGTCAGTGAGGCAGAACGGCTGTCTAGTTCGGATGGGACGAAAACCACGGTCCCGTGTACACATTGGAGTGCACGTAAAATATCCCTAAGCAGTTGGAATTCGATACTGTTGAATAAGCTCTATACGATGACTAAATGTGTAGATTGTAGTCACCCCCACTGCATGTTTCGCTTAACAATGAAAGGGTGCCGTTTTCAATGTTCGATCCTTTTGTTCTTCTACTCCTGATATGTTGGACTGTTGATCGATGGTTTCATATAAAAGACTACCAATAAGACTTGTAGAAGAAGTTCCCAACAAATATTATGTTGACTTTACGAGAAAGACCTCTAAACATACTCCAAGTTGTAAAAATACGACTTTTTGGATTTTCAATCTCTTTTTTTCGGCTATCCCTGATATTTAAAAAAAATGATACAATAATTTCACACAACAGGCTAGCTATAAGACTCTCTATTGACAAAAGTTTCACCGCCCTCCCTTCATTATAACCGAAGTTATCGTGCCCTAAAGAATCAACAAATCAATATGCTTATCTCTGCTTACCCTAAGCAGAAAATGCTCATCTTTGAACTTCATCATAACATTGACCTAGTGAACGTCTACACCAAGTTAGAACATTCTAGCTTAATTAGAATGAGAGTTATTGTGCTCAAAAGTCTCGGCCCTTCAAATTGCTTCTATTTTTGATTTTCAATTCAAAATGGTGACTCCCGGTTGACCTAAATCAAAATTCTGTTCGCGACATTTTTTAGGCCTTCCTACAAGGATTCAGAAAATATAACTCCCGAGTCTGTAAGTAAAATAGCAAAAAAGCCTTATTGATTTTTCACGTTTCAAGATGGTGGCACTTCCGGTTCGATCGACAAACTCCATATTTTGTGTACGAATCAGTAATTCCTTGTCTAGTATCGAAAAAAAAAAATTAGGTCATTCTGACCTATATTTCTACGATTTTTTTGAAAACTTTGACCCTTAATTTCACCAAGGGGAGATAATTTAGAAAATTTCTAATTATATTTTTGAAGTCACATCGGTAGGATCTACTTATATACTAAATTGAATGAAAATCGCACAACTATTAAAGAAGTTGTCAAATTGGTCTAAACTTCCGGTTCGAAATCACAGCGACGAATTTTCGAAATTCGAAAATGTGAAACTGCTGATGAAAATGATTTTTTTCAAGGTATTCAAAGAAAAAAGATTTAGTAAAATCGGTCAAAAAACAATAAAGTTACGACTATGCATTGTCCATTTTGTCGTTCGTAAATTTCGGTGATTTCGGATTCGTAAAACGTTTTGAAAATATATTTAATCAACAGCTACCACCCATTTTTGGGGGGGTAGGTAAAAGTTTCATAAAGATACTGTGGTTAGATTCCGAGAAATCCGATTTGTGGATAAAACACAAAAAAAAAATAACAATAACTAGATCTGCTACTGTCGCATGCAGATATGAAAGCTTTCATATTCATCGTCACGTGTCATCGATTATATCAAGTATCTCAAATAAAAGGATAAGAATAACAAACTATCAAAATTGGTCAAAAACTCGCGAAGTTACAAGTCTAAATATAGTATGAAACATTGCATAATCTGAAAACTAAAGGGAAATAACTGATACTTGTGTTGCTGTAATCGGGATGACTTCCGATTTCAAAACTTTCAGAAAAATGAAATGAAAATGGTAAGAAAACATCGAAAAATTAAATGAGATAACTTTGAACAAAACTAATACTTTTTGAATCAGGTTGAACTCAACTGTTTGAATATGTACGTTAAATATGTAGATTTGGAAAATTATAAAGACATAATTATCAAAATCGGTCAAAAACTCACAAAGTTACAAATTTAAATGTAGTGAGAAACATTGCAACCGGGCAAAAAAATAATCTTTAAACTAAAGGGAAATAACTGAAACTTGTATAGCTGTAATCGGGCTTCCAAGATATGTTATATAATTATGGTTTCCAATATGTTTGGTTATAAGTAGGAAATCGTGACGACTTCTTAAGCATGTTTTAAACAAAGGGTCATAGACTGCAATATACAAGAATGGCACTCTGCAATAAAAAAAAAACTGGCCAGAGATTTCTATGCAGAAATTAAAAGATAGGCTGGCACTGCCAGGCAGGATACGCCCACATTTTCGAGAGATGGATAGAGAACAAACAATACGGAAAGTGATTTTTCCTACATCATTAAGTCCTGTATTTCATACTGTATTGGGAGCAGCCATTTTGTTGGTCAGTTCCAGTCTGATATTCATGAAATTCGAAGTCGACAATGATTATGGTGTGACGGTACACAACCTAGAAATGTGACTTTTCGTCAAAATCGGATAAGAATTGTGACCTGTACAGAGTCAACAACCATGATATACCATATCTTTACACTATTCGCGTACAAACGGCGACCATTTCTTCCGGCAATTTTGGTACCATTTTCACGAAATTCGAATAATTCAGGAAGTTACGATCCGATATGCGCAAATACCGAAAGGAACCAAGATCTTTGGGTTATAACCATGCATTTCAAGTTTCATCAAAATCGAATTAAAATTGTGACCTTTACAGGGTCCACAACCTTGATATACCATTTTTTAACAGTATTCACGTACAAACGGTGGCCATTTTGTATGGCAATTTTGGTCTGATTTTCCCGAAATTCGAACTCAACCTTCCTTACGGTGTAACGGTAATATAATCAAACGTTTTTTTAAATCGGATAATAATTGTGACCTCCAAGCTAAAAAAAAGGCGATTTTGCGTATAATCAGGGGCCATAATTCAGGAAGTTACGATCCGATATGCGCAAATATCGAAAAGAAGCAAGATCTTTGGGTTATAACCTTGAATTTCAAGTTTCATCAAAATCGAATCAAAATTGTGACCTCCACAGGGTCCACAACCTTGATATACCATTTTTTAACAGTATTCGCGTACAAACGGCGGCCATTTTGTATGGCAATTTTCGTCCGATTTTCCCGAAATTCGAACTCAACCTTCCCTAGGGTGTAACGGTGATATAATCAAACGGTTTTTTAAATCGAATAATAATTGTGACCTCCAGAGGGACCACAAGCTAAAAAGGGTGATTTTTCGGACAATCAGGGGCCATAATTCAGGAAATTACATTCCGATAGCCGCAAATATCGAAAGGAACCAAGATCTTTGGGTTACAAACATGCATGTCAAGTTTCATCAAAATCGGTTCAAAATTGTGACCTCTATAGGGTCCACAAGCTAAAAACGTGATTTTTCGTAAAATCAGGGGCCATAATCCATGAAGTTTTGATCCGATACATGCCAATATCGAAAGGAACCGAGATCTTTTGGGGATAAACCTATATTTCAAGTTTCGTCAAAATCGGATAAGAATTGTGACCTGTAGAGAGTCCACAAACAAATTGTGGACGGACAGGGGCGACGACATAATACGTCCACATGAAAATGTGGGCGTATAATAATTGCTAGAACCAGAAAAATATTTATCCACTATAATAAATAAGCAACATAGAGAAAATGAAATGAAATTGAATGGGGTTTAACGTCCTACTGTTCTGCTCCTACAATGGGCTAATGAAGACGGGCATACGCCATAAAGTGTGCAATGAGGGAAATTTTACCCGGGCAGCGGCGTTACGGCCTACGAGGTTGGTAAGGCGACCATACTCCTTGTCACGTACAACCAAGAAATCGAAACTTTGACTCAATGACAGACGTTATGATACAGAGCGCATGTGCTAACCATTCAGCCACGCAACCTCCCTAAAATCGGCAAATTGCTGACCTACAGCGAGAAACATTTCAACCGGGCCAAATTTTCTATTTTAACAGTTTAATTTGCACGGTACCTTTAGTTATCAACCGAATATTACAAAACTTTTAAAAATAAGCTCCCCCTGACCAGCTTAATCGTTCACAATAAACGTTTGCCCCTTAAAATCGACAAATTGCTGAATTTAAAGTGAGAAACATTACAACCGGGCCAAATTTTCTGTTTTATCACTTTAACAGTACCTTTGATTACCAACCGATTATTACAAAACTTTAAAAAGAGAAAGAGAGAAATGCGGCCTAACGTCCATTCGACACAAACTAGGTCATTTCGGGACTAACATATGTTTTTTAATTTTATTTAAAAACTCCCCTTGCACGTACTGGTCTTTAGCCGTTGGGAGGAAACCGAAGAACACGGAGAAAACCCACGAGGTTGGACATCATACACCATGTCACGTGCAACCTGGAGATCGAAACGACGCCCGTTGACTCAATGACAAAGGTTACGATACAGCGAGCACATGCTAACCATTCAGCCATCCAGCCTCTCTGAATTCGGAAAATTGCTGACTTATAGCAAGAAACATTTCAACCGGGCGAAATTTTCTGTTTTAACAGTTTAATGTGCACGGTACTTTAATTACCAACCGATTATTACAAAACTTTTGAAAATAAGCTCCAACTGACCAGCTTAATCGTATGCAATAAACGTTTTGCCTGAATTGAAAGTTCTGCACAGAGAAAGTTCATCTCGATTTCCCGGCGTGGTTCCCTTGTCAGTAAGGCAGAACGGAGGTCCTGACAAGCACAGCTGTCTAGTCCTTCGGATGGGACGAAAAACCAAGGTCCCGTGTACACATTGGAGTGCACGTAAAATATCCCTAAGCAGTTGGAATTCGATACTGTTGAATAAGCTCTATACGATGACTAAATGCGTAGATTGTAGTCACCCACACTTCATGTTTCGCTCAACAATGAAAGGATGCCGTTTTCAATGTTCGATCCTTTTGTTCTTCTACTCCTGATATGTTGGACTGTTGATCGATGGTTTCATATAAAAGACTACCAATAAGACTCTTTGTAGAAGAAGTTCCCAAAAAATAGTATGTTGACTTTACGAGAAAGACCTCTAAACATGCTCCAAATTGTAAAAATACGACTTTTTGGATTTTCAATCTCTTTTTTTCGGCTATCCCTGATATTTAAAAAAAATGATACAATCATTTCACACAACAGGCTACCCATTAGACTCTCTATTGACAAAAGTTTCACCGCCCTCCCTTCATTATAACCGAAGTTATCGTGCCCTAAAGAATCAACAAATCAGCATGCTTATCTCTGCTCACCCTAAGCAGAAAATGCTCATCTTTGAACTCAATCATAACATTGACCTAGTGAACGTCTACACCAAGTTTGAACATTCTAGCTTAATTAGAAGGAGAGTTATTGTGTTCCGAAGTCCGGGCCTTTCAAATTGCTTCTATTTTTCATTTTCAATTCAAAATTGTGACCATCACATGACCGAAATCAAAATTCTGATCCGATAGATTTTTAGGCATTCCTTCAAGGATTCCGAAAATATAACTCCCGAGTCTGTAAGTAAAATAGCAAAAAAGCCTTTTTGATTTTTCACGTTTAAAGATGGTGGCACTTCCGGTTCGATCGACAAACTCCATATTTTGTGTACGAATCAGCAATTCCTTGTCTAGTATCGGAAAAAAAAATTAGGTCATTCTGACCTATATTTCGACGATTTTTTTGAAAACTTTGATCCTTAATTTCACCAAGGGGAGATAATTTAGAAAATTTCTAATTATATTTTTGAAGTCACATCGGTAAGATCTACTTGTATACTAAATTTCATGAAAATCGTACAACTATTAAAGAAGTTGTCAAATTGGTCTAAACTTCCGGTTCGAAATCACAGCGACGAATTTTCGAAATTCGAAAATGTGAAACTGCAGATGAAAATGATTTTTTTCAAGGTATTCAAAGAAAAAAGAATTAGTAAAATCGGTCAAAAAATAACAAAGTTACGACTATGCATTGTCAGTTTTTTCGTTCGTAAAATTCGGTGATTTCGGATTCGTAAAACGTTTTGAAAATATATTTAAACAACGTTCGCACCCCATTTTTGGGGGGGTAGGTCAAAGTTTTAGAAAGATCCCATGGTTAGATTCTGAGAAATCCGATTTGCAGAAAATACACAAAAAAAAAATAATAATAATCTTAACAGAAACAATAAGCTTTCATATGTAATATGAAAGCTTAACTAGATCTGCTACTGTCCCATGCAGATATGAAAGCTTTCATATTCATCGTCACGTGTCATCGATTATATCAAGTATCTCAAATAAAAGGATAAGAATAACAAACTATCAAAATTGATCAAAAACTCGCGAAGTTACAAGTCTAAATATAGTATGAAACATTGAGTAATCTGAAAACTAAAGGGAAATAACTGATACTTGTGTTGCTGTAATCGGGATGAATGAGATAACTTTGAACAAAACTAAAACTTTTTGAATCAGGTTGAACTCAACTGTTTGAATATGTACGTTAAATATGTAGATTTGGAAAATTATAAAGACATAATATCAAAATCGGTCAAAAACTCACAAAGTTACAAATTTAAATGTAGTGAGAAACATTGCACCCGGGCAAAAAAATAATCTTTAAACTAAAGGGAAATAACTGAAACTTGTATAGCTGTAATCGGGCTTCCAAGATATGTTATATAATTATGGTTTCCAATATGTTTGGTTATAAGTAGGAAATCGTGACGACTTCATAAGCATGTTTTAAACAAAGGGTCATAGACTGCAATATACAAGAATGGCACTCTGCAATAAAAAAAACAGGCCAGAGATTTATATGCAGAAATTAAATAATTGCTAGAACCAGAAAAATATTTATCCACTGTAATAAATAAGCAACACAGGGAAAATGAAATGAAATTGAATGGGGTTTAACGTCCTACTGTTCTGCTCCGACAATGGGCTAATGAAGACGGGCATACGCCATAAAGTGTGCAATGAGGGAAATTTTACCCGGGCAGCGGCGTTACGGCCTACGAGGTTGGTAAGGCGACCATACTCCTTGTCACGTACAACTAAGAAATCGAAACAAGGACAGTTGACTCAATGACAGACGTTATGATACAGAGCGCACGTGCTAACCACTCAGCCACGCAACCTCCCTAAAATCGGCAAATTGCTGACCTACAGCGAGAAACATTTCAACCGGGCCAAATTTTCTATTTTAACAGTTTAATTTGCATGGTACCTTTAGTTATCAACCGAATATTACAAAACTTTTAAAAATAAGCTCCCCCTGACCAGCTTAATCGTTCGCAATAAACGTTTGCCCCTTAAAATCGACAAATTGCTGAATTTAAAGTGAGAAACTTTACAACCGGGCCAAATTTTCTGTGTTATCACTTTAACAGTACCTTCGATTACAAACCGATTATTACAAAACTTTAAAAAGAGAAAGAGAGAAATGCGGCCTAACGTCCATTCGACACAAACTAGGTCATTTCGGGACTAACATATGTTTTTTAATTTTATTTAAAAACTCCCCTTGCACGTACTGGTCTTTAGCCGTTGGGAGGAAACCGAAGAACACGGAGAAAACCCACGAGGTTGGACATCATACACCATGTCACGTGCAACCTGGAGATCGAAACGACGCCCGTTGACCCAATGACAAAGGTTACGATACAGCGAGCACATGCTAACCATTCAGCCATCCAGCCTCCCTGAATTCGGAAAATTGCTGACTTATAGCAAGAAACATTTCAACCGGGCGAAATTTTCTGTTTTAACAGTTTAATGTGCACGGTACTTTAATTACCAACCGATTATTACAAAACTTTTGAAAATAAGCTCCAACTGACCAGCTTAATCGTATGCAATAAATGTTTTGCCTGAATTGAAAGTTCCGCACAGAGAAAGTTCATCTCGATTTCCCGGCGTGGTTCCCTTGTCAGTAAGGCAGAACGGAGGGCCAGACAAGCACAGCTGTCTAGCTAGTCCTTCGGATGGTACGAAAAACCAAGGTCCCGTGTACACATTGGAGTGCACGTAAAATATCCCTAAGCAGTTGGAATTCGATACTGTTGAATAAGCTCTATACGATGACTAAATGCGTAGATTGTAGTCACCCACACTTCATGTTTCGCTCAACAATGAAAGGGTGCCGTTTTCAATGTTCGATCCTTTTGTTCTTCTACTCCTGATATGTTGGACTGTTGATCGATGGATTCATATAAAAGACTTCCAATAAGACTCTTTGTAGAAGAAGTTCCAAAAAAATAGTATGTTGACTTAACGAGAAAAACCTCTAAACATGCTCCAAATTGTAAAAATACGACTTTTTGGATTTTCAATCTCTTTTTTTCGGCTATCCCTGATATTTAAAAAAAATGATACAATCATTTCACACAACAGGCTACCTATTAGACTCTCTATTGACAAAAGTTTCACCGCCCTCCCTTCATTATAACCGAAGTTATCGTGCCCTAAAGAATCAACAAATCAGCATGCTTATCTCTGCTTACCCTAAGCAGAAAATGCTCATCTTTGAACTCAATCAAGATAGTGACCTAGTGAACGTCTACACCAAGTTTGAACATTCTAGCTCAATTAGAAGGAGAGTTATTGTGTTCCGAAGTCCGGGCCTTTCAAATTGCTTCTATTTTTCATTTTCAATTCAAAATTGTGACCATCACATGACCGAAATCAAAATTCTGATCCGATAGATTTTTAGGCATTCCTTCAAGGATTCCGAAAATATAACTCCCGAGTCTGTAAGTAAAATAGCAAAAAAGCCTTTTTGATTTTTCACGTTTAAAGATGGTGGCACTTCCGGTTCGATCGACAAACTCCATATTTTGTGTACGAATCATTAATTCCTTGTCTAGTATCGAAAAAAAAAATTAGGTCATTCTGACCTATATTTCGACGATTTTTTTGAAAACTTTGATCCTTAATTTCACCAAGGGGAGATAATTTAGAAAATTTCTAATTATATTTTTGAAGTCACATCGGTAAGATCTACTTGTATACTAAATTTCATGAAAATCGTACAACTATTAAAGAAGTTGTCAAATTGGTCTAAACTTCCGGTTCGAAATCACAGCGACGAATTTTCGAAATTCGAAAATGTGAAACTGCAGATGAAAATGATTTTTTTCAAGGTATTCAAAGAAAAAAGAATTAGTAAAATCGGTCAAAAAATAACAAAGTTACGACTATGCATTGTCAGTTTTTTCGTTCGTAAAATTCGGTGATTTCGGATTCGTAAAACGTTTTGAAAATATATTTAAACAACGTTCGCACCCCATTTTTGGGGGGGTAGGTCAAGGTTTTAGAAAGATCCCATGGTTAGATTCTGAGAAATCCGATTTGCAGAAAATACACAAAAAAAAAAAATAACTAGATCTGCTACTGTCCCATGCAGATATGAAAGCTTTCATATTCATCGTCACGTGTCATCGATTATATCAAGTATCTCAAATAAAAGGATAAGAATATCAAACTATCAAAATTGGTCAAAAACTCGCGAAGTTACAAGTCTAAATATAGTATGAAACATTGAGTAATCTGAAAACTAAAGGGAAATAACTGATACTTGTGTTGCTGTAATAGGGATGACTCCCGACTTCAAAACTTTCAGAAAAATGAAATGAAAATGGTAAGAAAACATCGAAAAATTAAATGAGATAACTTTGAACAAAACTAAAACTTTTTGAATCAGGTTGAACTCAACTGTTTGAATATGTACGTTAAATATGCAGATTTGGAAAATTATAAAGATATAATATCAAAATCGGTCAAAAACTCACAAAGTTACAAATTTAAATGTAGTGAGAAACATTGCACCCGGGCAAAAAAATAATCTTTAAACTAAAGGGAAATAACTGAAACTTGTATAGCTGTAATCGGGCTTCCAAGATATGTTATATAATTATGGTTTCCAATATGTTCGGTTATAAGAAGGAAATCGTGACGACTTCTTAAGCATGTTTTAAACAAAGGGTCATAGACTGCAATATACAAGAATGGCACTCTGCAATAAAAAAAAAACTGGCCAGAGATTTCTATGCAGAAATTAAAAGATAGGCTGGCACTGCCAGGCAGGATACGCCCACATTTTCGAGAGATGGATAGAGAACAAACAACACGGAAAGTGATTTTTCCTACATCATTAAGTCCTGTATTTCATACTGTATTGGGAGCAGCCATTTTGTTGGTCAGTTCCAGTCTGATATTCATGAAATTCGAAGTCGACAATGATTATGGTGTGACGGTACACAACCTAGAAATGTGACTTTTCGTCAAAATCGGATAAGAATTGTGACCTGTACAGAGTCAACAACCATGATATACCATATCTTTACACTATTCGCGTACAAACGGCGACCATTTCTTCCGGCAATTTTGGTACCATTTTCACGAAATTCGAATAATTCAGGAAGTTACGATCCGATATGCGCAAATACCGAAAGGAACCAAGATCTTTGGGTTATAACCATGCATTTCAAGTTTCATCAAAATCGAATTAAAATTGTGACCTTTACAGGGTCCACAACCTTGATATACCATTTTTTAACAGTATTCACGTACAAACGGTGGCCATTTTGTATGGCAATTTTGGTCTGATTTTCCCGAAATTCGAACTCAACCTTCCTTACGGTGTAACGGTAATATAATCAAACGTTTTTTTAAATCGGATAATAATTGTGACCTCCAAGCTAAAAAAACAGGCGATTTTGCGTATAATCAGGGGCCATAATTCAGGAAGTTACGATCCGATATGCGCAAATATCGAAAAGAAGCATGATCTTTGGGTTATAACCTTGAATTTCAAGTTTCATCACAATCGAATCAAAATTGTGACCTCCACAGGGTCCACAACCTTGATATACCATTTTTTAACAGTATTCGCGTACAAACGGCGGCCATTTTGTATGGCAATTTTCGTCCGATTTTCCCGAAATTCGAACTCAACCTTCCTTAGGGTGTAACGGTGATATAATCAAACGTTTTTTTAAATCGAATAATAATTGTGACCTCCAAGCTAAAAAAAAGGCGATTTTGCGTATAATCAGGGGCCATAATTCAGGAAGTTACGATCCGATATGCGCAAATATCGAAAGGAAGCAAGATCTTTGGGTTATAACCATGAATTTCAAGTTTCATCAAAATCGAATCAAAATTGTGACCTCCACAGGGTCCACAACCTTGATATACCATTTTTTAACAGTATTCGCGTACTAACGGCGGCCATTTTGTATGGCAATTTTCGTCCGATTTTCCCGAAATTCGAACTCAACCTTCCTTAGGGTGTAACGGTGATATAATCAAACGGTTTTTTAAATCGAATAATAATTGTGACCTCCAGAGGGACCACAAGCTAAAAAGGGTGATTTTTCGGACAATCAGGGGCCATAATTCAGGAAATTACATTCCGATAGCCGCAAATATCGACAGGAACCAAGATCTTTGGGTTACAAACATGCATGTCAAGTTTCATCAAAATCGGTTCAAAATTGTGACCTCTATAGGGTCCACAAGCTAAAAACGTGATTTTTCGTACAATCAGGGGCCATAATCCATGAAGTTTTGATCCGATACATGCCAATATCGAAAGGA
The DNA here is from genome assembly GCA_036850965.1 of Patella caerulea. NCBI lineage: Eukaryota > Metazoa > Mollusca > Gastropoda > Patellidae > Patella > Patella caerulea. The sequence continues at coordinate 56,214,852 of JAZGQO010000006.1, read as the reverse complement.
ACCGAGATCTTTTGGGGATAAACCTATATTTCAAGTTTCGTCAAAATCGGATAAGAATTGTGACCTGTAGAGAGTCCACAATCAAATTGTGGACGGACGGACGTCCGGACGGACAGGGGCGACGACATAATACGTCCACATGAAAATGTGGGCGTATGATAATTGCTAGAACTAGAAAAATATTTATCCACTATAATAAATAAGCAACATAGAGAAAATGAAATGAAATTGAATGGGGTTTAACGTCCTACTGTTCTGCTCCTACAATGGGCTAATGAAGACGGGAATACGCCATAAAGTGTGCAATGAGGGAAATTTTACCCGGGAAGCGGCGTTACGGCCTACGAGGTTGGTAAGGCGACCATACTCCTTGTCACGTACAACCAAGAAATCGAAACAAGGCCAGTTGACTCAATGACAGACGTTATGATACAGAGCGCATGTGCTAACCATTCAGCCACGCAACCTCCCTAAAATCGGCAAATTGCTGACCTACAGCGAGAAACATTTCAACCGGGCCAAATTTTCTATTGTAACAGTTTAATTTGCACGGTACCTTTAGTTATCAACCGAATATTACAAAACTTTTAAAAATAAGCCCCCCCTGACCAGCTTAATCGTTCGCAATAAACGTTTGCCCCTTAAAATCGACAAATTGCTGAATTTAAAGTGAGAAACATTACAACCGGGCCAAATTTTCTGTTTTATCACTTTAACAGTACCTTTGATTACCAACCGATTATTACAAAACTTTAAAAAGAGAAAGAGAGAAATGCGGCCTAACGTCCATTCGACACAAACTAGGTCATTTCGGGACTAACATATGTTTTTTAATTTTATTTAAAAACTCCCCTTGCACGTACTGGTCTTTAGCCGTTGGGAGGAAACCGAAGAACACGGAGAAAACCCACGAGGTTGGACATCATACACCATGTCACGTGCAACCTGGAGATCCAAACGACGCCCGTTGACTCAATGACAAAGGTTACGATACAGCGAGCACATGCTAACCATTCAGCCATCCAGCCTCTCTGAATTCGGAAAATTGCTGACTTATAGCAAGAAACATTTCAACCGGGCGAAATTTTCTGTTTTAACAGTTTAATGTGCACGGTACTTTAATTACCAACCGATTATTACAAAACTTTTGAAAATAAGCTCCAACTGACCAGCTTAATCGTATGCAATAAACGTTTTGCCTGAATTGAAAGTTCTGCACAGAGAAAGTTCATCTCGATTTCCCGGCGTGGTTCCCTTGTCAGTAAGGCAGAACGGAGGGCCTGACAAGCACAGCTGTCTAGTCCTTCGGATGGGACGAAAAACCAAGGTCCCGTGTACACATTGGAGTGCATGTAAAATATCCCTAAGCAGTTGGAATTCGATACTGTTGAATAAGCTCTATACGATGACTAAATGCGTAGATTGTAGTCACCCACACTTCATGTTTCGCTCAACAATGAAAGGATGCCGTTTTCAATGTTCGATCCTTTTGTTCTTCTACTCCTGATATGTTGGACTGTTGATCGATGGTTTCATATAAAAGACTACCAATAAGACTCTTTGTAGAAGAAGTTCCCAAAAAATAGTATGTTGACTTTACGAGAAAGGCCTCTAAACATGCTCCAAATTGTAAAAATACGACTTTTTGGATTTTCAATCTCTTTTTTTCGGCTATCCCTGATATTTAAAAAAAATGATACAATCATTTCACACAACAGGCTACCCATTAGACTCTCTATTGACAAAAGTTTCACCGCCCTCCCTTCATTATAACCGAAGTTATCGTGCCCTAAAGAATCAACAAATCAGCATGCTTATCTCTGCTCACCTTAAGCAGAAAATGCTCATCTTTGAACTCAATCATAACATTGACCTAGTGAACGTCTACACCAAGTTTGAACATTCTAGCTTAATTAGAAGGAGAGTTATTGTGTTCCGAAGTCCGGGCCTTTCAAATTGCTTCTATTTTTCATTTTCAATTCAAAATTGTGACCATCACATGACCGAAATCAAAATTCTGATCCGATAGATTTTTAGGCATTCCTTCAAGGATTCCGAAAATATAACTCCCGAGTCTGTAAGTAAAATAGCAAAAAAGCCTTTTTGATTTTTCACGTTTAAAGATGGTGGCACTTCCGGTTCGATCGACAAACTCCATATTTTGTGTACGAATCAGCAATTCCTTGTCTAGTATCGAAAAAAAAAATTAGGTCATTCTGACCTATATTTCGACGATTTTTTTGAAAACTTTGATCCTTAATTTCACCAAGGGGAGATAATTTAGAAAATTTCTAATTATATTTTTGAAGTCACATCGGTAAGATCTACTTGTATACTAAATTTCATGAAAATCGTACAACTATTAAAGAAGTTGTCAAATTGGTCTAAACTTCCGGTTCGAAATCACAGCGACGAATTTTCGAAATTCGAAAATGTGAAACTGCAGATGAAAATGATTTTTTTCAAGGTATTCAAAGAAAAAAGAATTAGTAAAATCGGTCAAAAAATAACAAAGTTACGACTATGCATTGTCAATTTTTTCGTTCGTAAAATTCGGTGATTTCGGATTCGTAAAACGTTTTGAAAATATATTTAAACAACGTTCGCACCCCATTTTTGGGGGGGTAGGTCAAAGTTTTAGAAAGATCCCATGGTTAGATTCTGAGAAATCCGATTTGCAGAAAATACACACAAAAAAAATAATAACTAGATCTGCTACTGTCCCATGCAGATATGAAAGCTTTCATATTCATCGTCACGTGTCATTGATTGTATCAAGTAACCTAAATAAAAGGATACGAAGAAAAAATTATTAAAATTGGTCAAAAACTCGCGAAGTTACAAGTCTAAATATAGTATGAAACATTGCACCCAGGCATAACAATAATCTGAAAACTAAAGGGAAATAACTGAAACTTGTATTACTGTAATGAGACGGATGAGAAAATGAAATGAAAATGGCGGGAAAAAAAAATTAAAAATGGCAGGTTGGACAGGCGACCTTACTCCTTGTCACGTACAACCGGGCATTCGAAAACACGCTAGTTTACTCAATGACAGGCGCGCGTGCTTACCATTCAGCCACTCAACCCCCCTTTGAAATCAGACACGTGCAATATGTCATATAGGAAGAATAAGAAGTCGCTCACAACAAAATGGTAAATTAATGAGTTTAGGTCAAAAGGTTGAGCTACTGTTTTAGAGTACTTAATAGTTTTAAAGAGACACGTTAAGGGTTGTTCATAGTTAAATGAAAGTTTAATTTTAAATAAGACCAATAAAATTAGGATTTAATAATGCCAGACTAATATTTCCAATATGTTTGGTTATAAGTAGGAAATCGTGACGACTTCTTAAGCATGTTTTAAACAAAGGATCATGTTTGTTTAAACAAGAATGGCACTCTGCAATAAAAAAAACTGGCCAACGCAAGATTTCTATGCAGAAATTAAATAATTGCTAGAACCAGAAAAATATTTATCCACTATAATAAATAAGCAACATAGAGAAAATGAAATGAAATTGAATGGGGTTTAACGTCCGACTGTTCTGCTCCTAAAATGGGCTAATGAAGACGGGCATATGCCATAATGTGTGCAATGAGGGAAATTTTACCCGGGCAGCGGCGGTTACGGCCTACGAGGTTGGACAGGCAACCATACTCCTTGTCACGTACAACCAAAAAATCGAAACAACGGCAGTTGACTCAATGACAGACGTTATGATACAGAGCGCACGTGCTAACCATTCAGCCACGCAACCTCCCTAAAATCGGCAAATTGCTGACCTACAGCGAGAAACATTTCAACCGGGCCAAATTTTCTATTGTAACAGTTTAATTTGCACGGTACCTTTAGTTATCAACCGAATATTACAAAACTTTTAAAAATAAGCTCCCCCCTGACCAGCTTAAGCGTTCGCAATAAACGTTTGCCACTTAAAATCGGGAAATTGCTGACTTTAAAGTGAGAAACATTACAACCGGGCGAAATTTTCTGTTTTATGACTTTTACAGTACCTTTGATTACCAACCGATTATTTTCTGTTTTATCACTTTTACAGTACCTTTGATTACCAACCGATTATTACAAAACTTTAAAAATAAAAGAGAAAGAGAGAAATGCGGCCTAATGTCCATTCGACACAAACTAGGTCATTTCGGGACTAACATATGTTTTTTAATTTTATTTAAAAACTCCCCCTGCGCTTACAGGTCTTTAGCCGTTGGGAGGAAACCGAAGAACACGGAGAAAACCCACAAGGTTGGACATCATACTTCATGTCACGTGCAACCTGGAGATCGAAACGACGCCCGTTGACTCAATGACAGACGTTACGATACAGTGCGCACATGCTAACCATTCAGCCATTCAGCCTCCCTGAATTCAGAAAATTGCTGACTTATAGCAAGAAACATTTCAACCGGGCGAAATTTTCTGTTTTAACAGTTTAATGTGCACGGTACTTTAATTACCAACCGATTATTACAAAACTTTTGAAAATAAGCTCCAACTGACCAGCTTAATCGTATGCAATAAACGTTTTCGCCTGAATTGAAAGTTCTGCACGGAGAAAGTTCATCTCGATTTCCCGGCGTGGTTCCCCTTGTCAGTGAGGCAGAACGGAGGGCCTGACAAGCACAGCTGTCTAGTCATTCGGATGGGACGAAAAACCAAGGTCCCGTGTACACATTGGAGTGCACGTAAAATATCCCTAAGCAGTTGGAATTCGATACTGTTGAATAAGCTCTATACGATGACTAAATGTGTAGATTGTAGTCACCCACACTGCATGTTTCGCTTAACAATGAAAGGGTGCCGTTTTCAATGTTCGATCCTTTTGTTCTTCTACTCCTGATATGTTGGACTGTTGATCGATGGTTTCATATAAAAGACTACCAATAAGACTCTTTGTACAAGAAGTTCCCAAAAAATATTATGTTGACTTTACGAGAAAGACCTCTAAACATGCTCCAAATTGTAAAAATACGACTTTTTGGGTTTTCAATCTCTTTTTTTCGGCTATCCCTGATATTTAGAAAAAATAATACAATGATTTCACACAACAGGCTAGCTATTAGACTCTCTATTGACAAAAGTTTCACCGCCCTCCCTTCATTATAACCGAAGTTATCGTGCCCTAAAGAATCAACAAATTAGCTTGTTTATCTCTGCTTACCCTAAGCAGAAAATGCTCATCTTTGAACTCAATCATAACATTGACCTAGTGAACGTCTACACCAAGTTTGAACATTCTAGCTTAATTAGAAGGAGAGTAATTGTGTTCCAAAGTCCCGACCCTTCAAATTGCTTCTATTTTTCATTTTCAATTCAAAATGGTGACCATCACGTGACCGAAATCAAAATTCTATTCGCGACATTTTTTAGGCCTTCCTACAAGGATTCAGAAAATATAACTCCCGAGTCTGTAAGTAAAATAGCAAAAAAGCCTTATTGATTTTTCACTTTTAAATATGGCGGCACTTCCGGTTCGATCGACAAACTCCATATTTTGTGTACAAATCAGTAATTACTTATCTAGTATCCAAAAAAAAAATCAGGTCATTCTGACCTATATTTCGATGATTTTTTTGAAAATTTTGATCCTTAATTTCGTCAAGGGGAGATAATTTAGAAAATTTCTAATTATATTTTTGAAGTCACATCGGTAGGATCTACTTAGATACTAAATTTCATGAAAATCGTACAACTATTAAAGAAGTTGTCAAATTGGTCTAATCTTCCGGTTCGAAATCACAGTGACGAATTTTCGAAATTCGAAAATGTGAAACTGCAGATGAAAATGGTTTTTTTAAAGGTATTCAAAGAAAAAAGAATTAGTAAAATCGGTCAAAAAATAACAAAGTTACGACTATGCATTGTCATTTTTTTCGTTCGTAAAATTCGGTGATTTCGGATTCGTAAAACGTTTCGAAAATATATTTAATCAAGGTTCGCACCCCATTTTTGGGGGGGTAGGTCAAAATTTCAGAAAGATCCTATGGATAGATTCTGAGAAATCCGATTTGCAGAAAACACACAAAAAAAAAAATAATAACTAGATCTGCTACTGTCCCATGCAGATATGAAAGCTTTCATATTCATGGTCACGTGTCATTGATTGTATCAAGTATCCTAAATAAAAGGATAAGAAGAAAAAATTATCAAAATTGGTCAAAAACTCGCGAAGTTACAAATCTAAATATAGTATGAAACATTGCACCCAGTCATAACAATAATCTGAAATCAGCCGTGGGAGGAAACCGAAGGACACGGAGAAAACCCACGAGGTTGGACACCATACTCCATGTCACGTGCAACCTGGAAATCGAAACGATGCCGGTTGACTCAATGACAGACGTTACGATACAGCGCGCACATGCTAACCATACAGCCATTCAGGCTCCCTAAAATCGATAAATTGCTGACTTATAGCAAGAAACATTTCAACCGGGCATTTCAATCGAAACAACGCCAGTTGACTCAATGACAGACGTTACGATACAGTGCGCAGGTGCTAACCATTTAGCCACGCAACCTCCCTAAATTTGGCAAATTGCTGACCTACAAGGAGAAACATTTCAACCGGGCGGAATTTTCTATTTTAACAGTTTAATTTGCACGGTACCTTTAATTATCAACCGAATATTACAAAACTTTTAAAAATAAGCCCCCCCCCCCCTGACCAGCTTAATTGTTCGCAATAAACGTTTGCCCCCTAAAATGAGCAAATTGGTGACTTTAATGTGAGAAACATTACTACCGGGCGAAATTTTCTGTTTTATCACTTTTACAGTATAGTACAACCGATTATTACAAAACTTTAAAAATAAAAGAGAAAGAGATAAATGCGGCTTAACCTCCATTCGACACAAACTAACATATAGATGGGACGAAAAACCAAGGTCCGGTGTACACATTGGAGTGCACGTAAAATATCCCCAAGCAGTTGGAATTCGATACTGTTGAATAAGCTCTATACGATGACTATGCAAACCATTATTAATCGATGAAGGTGTTAAAATGTACACAATATAAACAGTATTAATCTAAATCAATAACATAAATGATTAAAAATATTTTTTTTAGATAGTTTTAAAATAGAAAACAAATAATTATATCAAATCAAACCTATTCAATTTCAATTAATATGAGGACTGGCTGCAAAGTTCTAAGCCTATGTGTGCAAGACCTATATATTGTTGATGTTTCCTTTTATTTTTCTATATAGTTTCCATCAAAGCTCAATTTTTTCATCAGTTATTTACGGTGATTTTGGATTCGCAAAACGTTTTGAAAATATATTGATTCCAAGGCCACCACCCATTTTTGAAAGGAGGCTAACCAGAAAAGTAAAATAGATCACAAAATCACGAAGTAACACAGCTGTCAAGGTCAATTTTTTCATCAGTTGTTTTCGGTGATTTTGGATTCGCAAAACGTTTTGAAAATATATTGATTCCAAGGCCACCACCCATTTTTGAAAGGAGGCTAACCAGAAATGTATTGATTTCCCAGATTTGAGACAAAATCGCGAAACTGCGATCCATTTGATTATTTTCAAGCTGTTAATCGGAGTTATTCACGCGAAAACAACTTTGTCGGCACGGAAAACATCAAAGGCGAAATTTGAAATTTTGAAATTTGCAAATACCAAAAATTCGACAATGAGCTAGGCTATCCCCAAATGTATTAATTTCAAAGATAAGAAACGAATTCAACAAACTACGGTCTGTTCTGATAATTTACATGCCCGTTAATGTCCATTTTTCACTATTTCTGATATTCAATTCAATATGGTGACTATCCATTGACTTAAATCAAAATTCTACTGCCAACATTTTATAGCCATCCCTTCAAGGATTCAGAAAATATAACCCCCGTGTCTGTATGTAAAATAGCAAAATGGCGTTTGAGGTTTTTACATTTCAAGATGGTGGCACTTCCGGATTGAGCTACAAACTCCATTTTTTGTGTACTAATCAGTGGTCTCGTAGCTAGTACCTAAAAAAAAAATTCAAGATGATTTGACCTATATTTCGTCGATTTTTTTGAAAATTTCGATCCTCAATTTCTCCAAGGGGAGATAATTTAGAAAATTTCCAAAGTATTTTTTCAAGTCGCATCATTAAGGTTTACTTACATATTAAATTTCATGAAAATCGTAAAACTACTAAAGAAGTTGTCGAGTTGGTCTAAACTTCCGGTTCGAAATCACAGCGACGAATTTTCGAAATTCGAAAATCCGAAATTGCAGATTTGAAGTAAATGTCTCAAAGTACTCATAGAAAAAAGAATTAATTAAATAGGTCAAATAGTCACAAAGTTACAGCATTGTAGGTCAAAAGCATTCGTTCGTAAAATTCGGTGATTTTGGATTCGAAAAACGTTTTGAAAATATATTTAATCAAGGTTCGCACCCCATTTTTGGGGGGGTAGGTCAAAGTTTTAGAAAGATCCTATGGTTAGATTCTAAAAAATATCCCTAAGCAGTTGGAATTCGATACTGTTGAATAAGCTGTATACGATGACTAAATGTGTAGATTGTAGTCACCCACACTGCATGTGTCGCTTAACAATGAAAGGATGCCGTTTTCAATGTTCGATCCTTTTGTTCTTCTACTCCTGATATGTTGGATTGTTGATCGATGGTTTTATATGAAAGACTACCAATAAGACTCTTTGTAGAAGAAGTTCCCAAAAAATATTAAGTTGACTTTACGAGAAAGACCTCTAAACATGCTCCAAATTGTAAAAATACGACTTTTTGGATTTTCAATCTCTTTTTTTCGCCTATCCCTGATATTTAAAATAAATGATACAATGATTTCACACAACAGGCTAGCTATTGGACTCTCTATTGACAAAAGTTTCACAGCCCTCCCTTCATTATAACCGAAGTTATCGTGCCCTAAAGAATCAACAAATCAGCATGCCCATCTCTGCTTACCCTTGGCAGAAAATGCTCATCTTTGGACTCAATCATGACATTGTCCTAGTGAACGTCTACACCAAGTTTGAACATTCTAGCTCAATTAGAAGGAGAGTTATTGTGTTTCAAAGTCTCGGCCCTTCAAATTGCTACTACTTTTCATTTTCAATTCAAAATGGTGACCATCACGTGACCGAAATCAAAATTCTGCTCCCTATGATTTTTGGGCCATCCTTCAAGGATTCAGAAAATATAACTCCCGTGTCTGTAAGTAAAATAGCAAAAAAGCCTTAGGGATTTTTCATGTTTCAAGATGGTGGCACTTCCGGTTCGATCGACAAACTCCATATTTTGTGTAGGAATCAGTAATTACTTGTCGAGTATCGAAAATTTTTTTTAGGTCATTCTGACCTATATTTCGACGATTTTTTTGAAAACTTTGATCCTTAATTTCACCAAGGGGAGATAATTTAGAAAATTTCTAATTATATTTTTGAAGTCACATCGGTAAGATCTACTTGTATACTAAATTTCATGAAAATCGTACAACTATTAAAGAAGTTGTCAAATTGGTCTAAACTTCCGGTTCGAAATCACAGCGACGAATTTTCGAAATACGAAAATGTGAAACTGCAGATGAAAACGATTTTTTTCAAGGTATTCAAAGAAAAAAGAATTAGTAAAATCGGTCAAAAAATAACAAAGATACGACTATGCATTGTCAGTTTTTTCGTTCGTAAAATTCGGTGATTTCGGATTCGTAAAACGTTTTGAAAATACATTTAATCAAGGTTCGCACCCCATTTTTGGGGGGGTAGGTCAAAATTTCAGAAAGATCCTATGGATAGATTCTGAGAAATCCGATTTGCAGAAAACACACAAAAAAAAAAATAATAATAATAATAACTTTAACAGAAACAATAAGCTTTCATATGTAATACATATGAAAGCTTAATAATAATAACTTTAACAGAAACAATAAGCTTTCATATGTAATATGAAAGCTTAATAATCTTAACAGAAACAATAAGCTTTCATATGTAATATGAAAGCTTAATAACTAGATCTGCTACTGTCCCATGCAGATATGAAAGCTTTCATATTCATCGTCACGTGTCATTGATTGTATCAAGTATCCTAAATAAAAGGATAAGAAGAAAAAATTATTAAAATTGGTCAAAAACTCGCGAAGTTACAAGTCTAAATATAGTATGAAACATTGCACCCAGGCATAACAATAATCTGAAAACTAAAGGGATATAACTGAAACTTGTATTACTGTAATGAGACGGATGAGAAAATGAAATGAAAATGGCGGGAAAAAAAAATAAAAATGGCAGGTTGGACAGGCGACCTTACTCCTTGTCACGTACAACCGGGCATTCGAAAACACGCTAGTTAACTCAATGACAGGCGCGCGTGCTAACCATTCAGCCACCCAACCCCCCTTTGAAATCAGACACGTGCAATATGTCATATAGGAAGAATAAGAAGTCGCTCACAACAAAATGGTAAATTAATGAGTTTAGGTCAAAAGGTTGAGCTACTGTTTTAGAGTACTTAATAGTTTTAAAGAGACACGTTAAGGGTTGTTCATAGTTAAATGAAAGTTTACTTTTAAATAAGACCAATAAAATTAGGATTTAATAATGCCAGACTAATATTTCCAATATGTTTGGTTATAAGTAGGAAATCGTGACGACTTCTTAAGCATGTTTTAAACAAAGGATCATGTTTGTTTAAACAAGAATGGCACTCTGCAATAAAAAAAACTGGCCAAAGCAAGATTTCTATGCAGAAATTAAATAATTGCTAGAACCAGAAAAATATTTATCCACTATAATAAATAAGCAACATAGAGAAAATGAAATGAAATTGAATGCGGTTTAACGTCCGACTGTTCTGCTCCTAAAATGGGCTAATGAAGACGGGCATATGCCATAAAGTGTGCAATGAGGGAAATTTTACCCGGGCAGCGGCGGTTACGGCCTACGAGGTTGGACAGGCGACCATACTCCTTGTCACGTACAACCAAGAAATCGAAACAACGCCAGTTGACTCAATGACAGACGTTATGATACAGAGCGCACGTGCTAACCATTCAGCCACGCAACCTACCTAAAATCGGCAAATTGCTGACCTACAGCGAGAAACATTTCAACCGGGCCAAATTTTCTATTGTAACAGTTTAATTTGCACGGTACCTTTAGTTATCAACCGAATATTACAAAACTTTTAAAAATAAGCTCCCCCTGACCAGCTTAAGCGTTCGCAATAAATGTTTGCCCCTTAAAATCGGCAAATTGCTGACTTTAAAGTGAGAAACATTACAACCGGGCGAAATTTTCTGTTTTATCACTTTTACAGTACCTTTGATTACCAACCGATTATTACAAAACTTTAAAAATAAAAGAGAAAGAGAGAAATGCGGCCTAATGTCCATTCGACACAAACTAGGTCATTTCGGGACTAACATATGTTTTTAATTTTATTTAAAAACTCCCCTTGCGCTTACAGGTCTTTAGCCGTTGGGAGGAAACCGAAGGACACGGAGAAAACCCACGAGGTTGGACATCATACTTCATGTCACGTGCAACCTGGAGATCGAAACGACGCCCGTTGACTCAATGACAGACGTTACGATACAGTGCGCACATGCTAACCATTCAGCCATTCAGCCTCCCTGAATTCAGAAAATTGCTGACTTATAGCAAGAAACATTTCAACCGGGCGAAATTTTCTGTTTTAACAGTTTAATGTGCACGGTACTTTAATTACCAACCGATTATTACAAAACTTTTGAAAATAAGCTCCAACTGACCAGCTTAATCGTATGCAATAAACGTTTTCGCCTGAATTGAAAGTTCTGCACGGAGAAAGTTCATCTCGATTTCCCGGCGTGGTTCCCCTTGTCAGTGAGGCAGAACAGAGGGCCTGACAAGCACAGCTGTCTAGTCATTCGGATGGGACGAAAAACCAAGGTCCCGTGTACACATTGGAGTGCACGTAAAATATCCCTAAGCAGTTGGAATTCGATACTGTTGAATAAGCTCTATACGATGACTAAATGCGTAGATTGTAGTCACCCACACTTCATGTTTCGCTCAACAATTAAAGGGTGCCGTTTTCAATGTTCGATCCTTTTGTTCTTCTACTCCTGATATGTTGGACTGTTGATCGATGGTTTCATATAAAAGACTACCAATAAGACTCTTTGTAGAAGAAGTTCCCAAAAAATAGTATGTTGACTTTACGAGAAAGACCTCTAAACATGCTCCAAATTGTAAAAATACGACTTTTTGGATTTTCAATCTCTTTTTTTCGGCTATCCCTGATATTTAAAAAAAATGATACAATCATTTCACACAACAGGCTACCTATTAGACTCTCTATTGACAAAAGTTTCACCGCCCTCCCTTCATTATAACCGAAGTTATCGTGCCCTAAAGAATCAACAAATCAGCATGCTTATCTCTGCTTACCCTCAGCAGAAAATGCTCATCTTTGAAGTCAATCATAACATTGACCTAGTAAATGTCTACACCAAGTTTGAACATTCTAGCTTAATTAGAAGGACAGTCATTGTGTTCCGAATTCCGGGCCTTTCAAATTTTTTCTATTTTTCATTTTCAATTCAAAATGGTGACCATCACGTGACCGAAATCAAAATTCTATTCGCGACATTTTTTAGGCCTTCCATCAAGGATTCAGAAAATATAACTCCCGAGTCTGTAAGTAAAATAGCAAAAAAGCCTTATTGATTTTTCACTTTTAAATATGGCGGCACTTCCGGTTCGATCGACAAACTCCATATTTTGTGTACAAATCAGTAATTACTTATCTAGTATCCAAAAAAAAAATCAGGTCATTCTGACCTATATTTCGACGATTTTTTTGAAAATTTTGATCCTTAATTTCGTCAAGGGGAGATAATTTAGAAAATTTCTAATTATATTTTTGAAGTCACATCGGTAAGATCTACTTAGATGCTAAATTTCATGAAAATCGTACAACTATTAAAGAAGTTGTCAAATTGGTCTAAACTTCCAGTTCGAAATCACAGCGACGAATTTTCGAAATTCGAAAATCTGAAACTGCAGATTTATAGTAATTGTCTCAAGGTACTCAAAGAAAAAAGATTTAGTAAAATAGGTCAAATAGTCACAAAGTTACAGCATTGTAGGTCAAATGCATTCGTTCAAATTTTCTATTGTAACAGTTTAATTTGCACGGTACCTTTAGTTATCAACCGAATATTACAAAACTTTTAAAAATAAGCTCCCCCTGACCAGCTTAAGCGTTCGCAATAAACGTTTGCCCCTTAAAATCGGCAAATTGCTGACTTTAAAGTGAGAAACATTACAACCGGGCGAAATTTTCTGTTTTATCACTTTTACAGTACCTTTGATTACCAACCGATTATTACAAAACTTTAAAAATAAAAGAGAAATGCGGCCTAATGTCCATTCGACACAAACTAGGTCATTTCGGGACTAACATATGTTTTTTAATTTTATTTAAAAACTCCCCTTGCGCCCTTGGGAGGAAACCGAAGGACACGGAGAAAACCCACGAGGTTGGACATCATACTTCATGTCACGTCCAACCTGGAGATCGAAACGACGCCCATTGACTCAATGACAGACGTTACGATACAGTGCGCACATGCTAACCATTCAGCCATTCAGCCTCCCTGAATTCGGAAAATTGCTGACTTATAGCAAGAAACATTTCAACCGGGCGAAATTTTCTGTTTTAACAGTTTAATGTGCACGGTACTTTAATTACCAACCGATTATTACAAAACTTTTGAAAATGAGCTCCAACTGACCAGCTTAATCGTATGCAATAAACGTTTTGCCTGAATTGAAAGTTCTGCACAGAGAAAGTTCATCTCGATTTCCCGGCGTGGTTCCCTTGTCAGTAAGGCAGAACGGAGGGCCTGACAAGCACAGCTGTCTAGTCCTTCGGATGGGACGAAAAACCAAGGTCCCGTGTACACATTGGAGTGCACGTAAAATATCCCTAAGCAGTTGGAATTCGATACTGTTGAATAAGCTCTATACGATGACTAAATGCGTAGATTGTAGTCACCCACACTTCATGTTTCGCTCAACAATTAAAGGGTGCCGTTTTCAATGTTCGATCCTTTTGTTCTTCTACTCCTGATATGTTGGACTGTTGATCGATGGTTTCATATAAAAGACTACCAATAAGACTCTTTGTAGAAGAAGTTCCCAAAAAATAGTATGTTGACTTTACGAGAAAGACCTCTAAACATGCTCCAAATTGTAAAAATACGACTTTTTGGATTTTCAATCTCTTTTTTTCGGCTATCCCTGATATTTAAAAAAAATGATACAATCATTTCACACAACAGGCTACCTATTAGACTCTCTATTGACAAAAGTTTCACCGCCCTCCCTTCATTATAACCGAAGTTATCGTGCCCTAAAGAATCAACAAATCAGCATGCTTATCTCTGCTTACCCTCAGCAGAAAATGCTCATCTTTGAAGTCAATCATAACATTGACCTAGTAAATGTCTACACCAAGTTTGAACATTCTAGCTTAATTAGAAGGACAGTCATTGTGTTCCGAATTCCGGGCCTTTCAAATTTTTTCTATTTTTCATTTTCAATTCAAAATTGTGACCATCACATGACCGAAATCAAAATTCTGATCCGATAGATTTTTAGGCATTCCTTCAAGGATTCCGAAAATATAACTCCCGAGTCTGTAAGTAAAATAGCAAAAAAGCCTTTTTGAGTTTTCACGTTTAAAGATGGTGGCACTTCCGGTTCGATCGACAAACTCCATATTTTGTGTACGAATCAGTAATTCCTTGTCTAGTATCGAAAAAAAAAATTAGGTCATTCTGACCTATATTTCGACGATTTTTTTGAAAACTTTGATCCTTAATTTCACCAAGGGGAGATAATTTAGAAAATTTCTAATTATATTTTTGAAGTCACATCGGTAAGATCTACTTGTATACTAAATTTCATGAAAATCGTACAACTATTAAAGAAGTTGTCAAATTGGTCTAAACTTCCGGTTCGAAATCCCAGCGACGAATTTTCGAAATTCGAAAATGTGAAACTGCAGATGAAAATGATTTTTTTCAAGGTATTCAAAGAAAAAATAATTAGTAAAATCGGTCAAAAAATAACTAAGTTACGACTATGCATTGTCAGTTTTTTCGTTCGTAAAATTCGGTGATTTCGGATTCGTAAAACGTTTTGAAAATATATTTAAACAACGTTCGCACCCCATTTTTGGGGGGGGGTAGGTCAAAGTTTTAGAAAGATCCCATGGTTAGATTCTGAGAAATCCGATTTGCAGAAAATACACAAAAAAAAATAATAACTAGATCTGCTACTGTCCCATGCAGATATGAAAGCTTTCATATTCATCGTCACGTATCATTGATTGTATCAAGTATCCTAAATAAAAGGATAAGAAGAAAAAATTATCAAAATTGGTCAAAAACTCGCGAAGTTACAAGTCTAAATATAGTATGAAACATTGCACCCAGGCATAACAATAATCTGAAAACTAAAGGGAAATAACTGAAACTTGTATTACTGTAATGAGACGGATGAGAAAATGAAATGAAAATGGCGGGAAAAAAAATAAAAATGTCAGGTTGGACAGGCGACCTTACTCCTTGTCACGTACAACCGGGCATTCGAAAACACGCTAGTTAACTCAATGACAGGCGCGCGTGCTAGCCATTCAGCCATCCAACCCCCCTTTGAAATCCGACACGTGCAATATGTCATATAGGAAGAATAAGAAGTCGCTCACAACAAAATGGTAAATTAATGAGTTTAGGTCAAAAGGTTGAGCTACTATTTTAGAGTACTTTATAGTTTTAAAGAGACACGTTAAGGGTTGTTCATAGTTAAATGAAAGTTTAATTTTAAATAAGACCAATAAAATTAGGATTTAATAATGCCCGACAAATATTTCCAATATGTTTGGTTATAAGTAGGAAATCATGACGACTTCTTAAGCATGTTTTAAACAAAGGATCATAGACTGAATTATACAAGAATGGCACTCTGCAATAAAAAAAACTGGCCAAAGCAAGATTTCTATGCAGAAATTAAATAATTGCTAGAACCAGAAAAATATTTATCGACTACAATAAATAAGCAACATAGAGAAAATGAAATGAAATTGAATGGGGTTTAACGTCCTACTGTTCTGTTCCTAAAATGGGCTAATGAAGACTGGCATATGCCATAAAGTGTGCAATGAGGGAAATTTTACCCGGGCAGCGGCGTTACGGCCTACGAGGTTGGACAGGCGACCATACTCCTTGTCACGTACAACCAAGAAATCGAAACAACGCCAGTTGACTCAATGACAGACGTTTTGATACAGAGCGCACGTGCTAACCATTCAGCCACGCAACCTCCCCAAAATCGGCAAATTGCTGACCTACAGCGAGAAACATTTCAACCGGCCCAAATTTTCTATTTGAACAGTTTAATTTGCATGGTACCTTTAGTTATCAACCGAATATTACAAAACTTTTAAAAATAAGCTCCCCCTGACCAGCTTAAGCGTTCGCAATAAACGTTTGCCCCTTAAAATCTGCAAACTGCTGACCTTAAAGTGAGAAACATTACAACCGGGCGAAATTTTCTGTTTTATCACTTTTACAGTACCTTTGATTACCAACCGATTATTACAAAACTTTAAAAATAAAAGAGAAAGAGAGAAATGCGGCCTAATGTCCATTCGACACAAACTAGGTCATTTTGTGACTAACATATGTTTTTTAATTTTATTTAAAAACTCCCCTTGCGCTTACTGGTCTTTAGCCTTTGGGAGGAAACCGAAGGACACGGAGAAAACCCACGAGGTTGGACATCATACTTCATGTCACGTGCAACCTGGAGATCGAAACGACGCTCGTTGACTCAATGACAGACGTTACGATACAGCGCGCAGATGCTAACCATTCAGCCTCCCTGAATTCGGAAAATTGCTGACTTATAGCAAGAAACATTTCAACCGGGCGAAATTTTCTGTTTTAACAGTTTAATGTGCACGGTACTTTAATTGCCAACCGATTATTACAACTGACCAGCTTAATCGTGTGCAATAAACGTTTGGCCTGAATTGAAAGTTCTGCACGGAGAAAGTTCATCTTGATTTCCCGGCGTGGTTCCCCGTTGTCAGTGAGGCAGAACGGAGGGCCTGACAAGCACAGCTGTCTAGTCGTTCGGATGGGATGAAACACCAAGGTCCCGTGTACACATTGGAGTGCACGTAAAATATCCCTAAGCAGTTGGAATTCGATACTGTTGAATAAGCTCTATACGATGACTAAATGTGTAGATTGTAGTCACCCACACTGCATGTTTCGCTTAACAATGAAAGGGTGCCGTTTTCAATTTTCGATCCTTTTGTTCTTCTACTCCAGATATGTTGGACTGTTGATCGATGGTTTCATATAAAAGACTACCAATAAGACTCTTTGTAGAAGAAGTTCCCAAAAAATATTATGTTGACTTTACGAGAAAGACCTCTAAACATGCTCCAAATTGTAAAAATACGACTTTTTGGATTTTCAATCTCTTTTTTTCGGCTATCCCTGATATTTAAAAAAAATGATACAATGATTTCAAACATCAGGCTAGCTATAAGACTCTCTATTGACAAAAGTTTCATCGCCCTCCCTTCATTATAACCGAAGTTATCGTGCCCTAAAGAATCAACAAATCAGCATCCTTATCTCTGCTTACCCTAAGCAGAAAATGCTCATCTTTGAACTCAATCATGACATTGTCCTAGTGAACGTCTACACCAAGTTTAAACATTTTAGCTTAATTAGAAGGAGACTTATTGTGTTCCAAAGTCCCGGCCCTTCAAATTGCTTCTATTTTTCATTTTCAATTCAAAATGGTGACCATCACGTGACCGAAATCAAAATTCGGATCCGATAGATTTTTAGGCATTCCTTCAAGGATTCTGAAAATATAACTCCCGAGTCTGTAAGTAAAATAGCAAAAAAGCCTTTTTGATTTTTCACGTTTAAAGATGGTGGCACTTCCGGTTCGATCGACAAACTCCATATTTTGTGTACGAATCAGTAATTACTTGTCTAGTATCAAAAAAAAAAAATTAGGTCATTCTGACCTATATTTCGACGATTTTTTTGAAAACTTTGATCCTTAATTTCGTCAAGGGGAGATAATTTAGAACATTTATAATTATATTTTTGAAGTCACATCGGTAACATCTACTTACACACTAAATTTCATGAAAATCGTACAACTATTAAAGAAGTTCTCAAATTGGTCTAAACTTCCGGTTCGAAATCACAGCGACGAATTTTCGAAATTGGAAAATGCGAAACTGCAGATGAAAATGATTTTTTTCAAGGTATTCAAAGAAAAAAGAATTAGTAAAATCGGTCAAAAAATAACAAAGTTACGACTATGCATTGTCAGTTTTTTCGTTCGTAAAATTCGGTGATTTCGGATTCGTAAAACGTTTTGAAAATATATTTAATCAACAGCCACCACCCATTTTTGGGGGGATAGGTAAAAGTTTCAGAACGATCCTATCGTTAGATTCTGAGAAATCCGATTTGTGGACAAAACACAAAAAAAAAATAACAATAATAATCTTAACAGAAACAATAAGCTTTCATATGTAATATGAAAGCTTAATAATCTTAACAGAAACAATAAGCTTTCATATGTAATATGAAAGCTTAACTAGATCTGCTACTGTCCCATGCAGATATGAAAGCTTTCATATTCATCGTCACGTGTCATTGATTGTATCAAGTATCCTAAATAAAAGGATAAGAAGAAAAAATTATCAAAATTGGTCAAAAACTCGCGAAGTTACAAGTCTAAATATAGTATGAAACATTGCACCCAGGCATAACAATAATCTGAAAACTAAAGGGAAATAACTGAAACTTGTATTTCTGTAATGAGACGGATGAGAAAATGAAATGAAAATGGCGGGAAAAAAATTGCAGGTTGGACAGGCGACCTTACTCCTTGTCACGTACAACCGGGCATTCGAAAACACACTAGTTAACTCAATGACAGGCGCGCGTGCTAATCATTCAGCCACCCAACCCCCCTTTGAAATCAGACACGTGCAATATGTCATATAGGAAGAATAACAAGTCGCTCACAACAAAATGGTAAATTAATGAGTTTAGGTCAAAAGGTTGAGCTACTGTTTTAGAGTATTTAATAGTTTTAAAGAGACACGTTAAGGGTTAAATGTTCATAGTTAAATGAAAGTTTAATTTTAAATAAGACCAATAAAATTAGGATTTAATAATGCCAGGCTAATATTTCCAAGTAGGAAATCGTGACGACTTCTTAAGCATGTTTTAAACAAAGGATCATAGACTGAATTATACAAGAATGGCACTCTGCAATAAAAAAACTGGCCAAAGCAAGATTTCTATGCAGAAATTACATAATTGCTAGAACCAGAAAAATATTTATCCACTATAATAAATAAGCAACATAGAGAAAATGAAATGAAATTGAATGGGGTTTAACGTCCTACTGTTCTGCTCCTAAAATGGGCTAATGAAGACGGACATATGCCATAAAGTGTGCAATGAGGGAAATTTTACCCGGGCAGCGGCGTTACGGCCTTCGAAGTTGGACAGGCGAACATACTCCTTGTCACGTACAACCAAGAAATCGAAACAACGCCAGTTGACTCAAAGACAGACGTTATTCAGCTACGCAACCTCCCTAAAATCGGCAAATTGCTGACCTGCAGCGAGAAACAGTTCAACCGGGCCAAATTTTCTATTTTAACAGTTTAATTTGCACGGTACCTTTAGTTATCAACCGAATATTACAAAACTTTTAAAAATAAGCTCCCCTTGACCAGCTTAATCGTTCGCAATAAACGTTTGTCCCTTAAAATCGGCAAATTGCTGACTTTAAAGTGAGAAACATTACAACTGGGCGAAATTTTCTGATTTATCACTTTTACAGTACCTTTGATTACCAACCGTTTATTACAAAACTTTAAAAATAAAAGAGAAAGAGAGAAATGCGGCCTAATGTCCATTAGACACAAACTAGGTAATTGCGTGACTAACATATGTTTTTTAATTTTATTTAAAAACTCCCCTTGCGCTTACTGGTCTTTAGCCGTTGGGAGGAAACCGAAGGACACGGAGAAAACCCACGAGGTTGGACATCATACTCCATGTCACGTGCAACCTGGAGATCGAAACGACGCCCGTTGACTCAATGACAGACGTTACGATACAGCGCGCACATGCTAACCATTCAGCCATTCAGCCTCCCTGAATTCGGAAAATTGCTAACTTATAGCAAGAAACATTTCAACCGGGCGAAATTTTCTGTTTTAGCAGTTTAATGTGCACGGTACTTTAATTACCAACCGATTATTACAAAACTTTTGAAAATAAGCTCCAACTGACCAGCTTAATCGTATGCAATAAACGTTTGGCCTGAATTGAAAGTTCTGCACGGAGAAAGTTCATCTTGATTTCCCGGCGTGGTTCCCCCTTGTCAGTGAGGCAGAACGGAGGGCCTGACAAGCACAGCTGTCTAGTTGTTCGGATGGGACGAAAAACCAAGGTCCCTTGTACACATTGGAGTGCACGTAAAATATCCCTAAGCAGTTGGAATTCGATACTGTTGAATAAGCTCTATACGGTGACTAAATGTGTAGATTGTAGTCACCCACACTGCATGTTTCGCTTAACAATGAAAGGATGCCGTTTTCAATGTTCGATCCTTTTGTTCTCTTACTCCTGATATGTTAGATTGTTGATCGATGGTTTCATATAAAAGACTACCAATAAGACTCTTGGTAGAAGAAGTTCCCAAAAATATTAAGTTGACTTGACGAGAAAGACCTCTAAACATGCTCCAAATTGTAAAAATACGACTTTTTGGATTTTCAATCTCTTTTTTTCGCCTATCCCTGATATTTAAAATAAATGATACAATGATTTCACACAACAGGCTAGCTATTGGACTCTCTATTGACAAAAGTTTCACCGCCCTCCCTTCATTATAACCGAAGTTATCGTGCCCTAAAGAATCAACAAATCAGCATGCTTATCTCTGCTTACCCTCGACAGAAAATGCTCATCTTTGCACTATATCATAACATTGACCTAGTGAACGTCTACACAAAGTTTGAACATTCTAGCTTAATTAGAAGGGGAGTTATTGTGTTTCAAAATCTCGGCCCTTCAAATTACTACTACTTTTCATTTTCAATTCAAAATGGTGACCATCACGTGACGGAAATCAAAATTCTGATCCGATAGATTTTTAGGCATTCCTTCAAGGATTCCGAAAATATAACTCCCGAGTCTGTAAGTAAAATAGCAAAAAAGCCTTTTTGATTTTTCACGTTTAAAGATGGTGGCACTTCCGGTTCGATCGACAAACTCCATATTTTGTGTACAAATCAGTAATTCCTTGTCTAGTATCGAAAAAAAAAATTAGGTCATTCTGACCTATATTTCGACGATTTTTTTGAAAAATTTGATCCTTAATTTCACCAAGGGGAGATAATTTAGAAAATTTCTAATTATATTTTTGAAGTCACATTGGTAAGATCTACTTGTATACTAAATTTCATGAAAATCGTACAATTATTAAAGAAGTTGTCAAATTGGTCTAAACTTCCAGTTCGAAATCACAGCGACGAATTTTCGAAATTCGAAAATGTGAAACTGCAGATGAAAATGATTTTTTTCAAGGTATTCAAAGAAGAAAGAATTAGTAAAATCGGTCAAAAAATAACAAAGTTACGACTATGCATTGTCAGTTTTTTCGTTCGTAAAATTCGGTGATTTCGGTTTCGTAAAACGTTTTGAAAATATATTTAAACAACGTTCGCACCCCATTTTTGGGGGGGTAGGTCAAAGTTTCAGAAAGATCCCATGGTTAGATTCTGAGAAATCCGATTTGCAGAAAATACACAAAAAAAAAATAATAACTAGATCTGCTACTGTCCCATGCAGATATGAAAGCTTTCATATTCATCGTCACGTGTCATTGATTGTATCAAGTATCCTAAATAAAAGGATAAGAAGAAAAAATTATTAAAATTGGTCAAAAACTCGCGAAGTTACAAGTCTAAATATAGTATGAAACATTGCACCCAGGCATAACAATAATCTGAAAACTAAAGGGAAATAACTGAAACTTGTATTACTGTAATGAGACGGATGAGAAAATGAAATGAAAATGGCGGGAAAAAAAATTAAAAATTGCAGGTTGGACAGGCGACCTTACTCCTTGTCACGTACAACCGGGCATTCGAAAACACGCTAGTTAACTCAATGACAGGCGCGCGTGCTAACCATTCAGGCACCCAACCCCCCTTTGAAATCAGACACGTGCAATATGTCATATAAGAAGAATAAGAAGTCGCTCACAACAAAATGGTAAATTAATGAGTTTAGGCCAAAAGGTTGAGCTACTGTTTTAGAGTACTTAATAGTTTTAAAGAGACACGTTAAGGGTTGTTCATAGTTAAATGAAAGTTTAATTTTAAATAAGACCAATAAAATTAGGATTTAATAATGCCAGACTAATATTTTCAATATGTTTGGTTATAAGTAGGAAATCGTGACGACTTCTTAAGCATGTTTTAAACAAAGGATCATGTTTGTTTAAACAAGAATGGCACTCTGCAATAAAAAAACTGGCCAAAGCAAGATTTCTAATTAAATAATTGCCAGAACCAGAAAAATATTTATCCACTATAATAAATAAGCAACATAGAGAAAATGAAATGAAATTGAATGGGGTTTAACGTCCGACTGTTCTGCTCCTAAAATGGGCTAATGAAGACGGGCATATGCCATAAAGTGTGCAATGAGGGAAATTTTACCCGGGCAGCGGCGGTTACGGCCTACGAGGTTGGACAGGCGACCATACTCCTTGTCACGTACAACCAAGAAATCGAAACAACGCCAGTTGACTCAATGACAGACGTTATGATACAGAGCGCACGTGCTAACCATTCAGCCACGCAACCTCCCTAAAATCGGCAAATTGCTGACCTACAGCGAGAAACATTTCAACCGGGCCAAATTTTCTATTGTAACAGTTTAATTTGCACGGTACCTTTAGTTATCAACCGAATATTACAAAACTTTTAAAAATAAGCTCCCCCTGACCAGCTTAAGCGTTCGCAATAAACGTTTGCCCCTTAAAATCGGCAAATTGCTGACTTTAAAGTGAGAAACATTACAACCGGGCGAAATTTTCTGTTTTATCACTTTTACAGTACCTTTGATTACCAACCGATTATTACAAAACTTTAAAAATAAAAGAGAAAGAGAGAAATGCGGCCTAATGTCCATTCGACACAAACTAGGTCATTTCGGGACTAACATATGTTTTTTAATTTTATTTAAAAACTCCCCTTGCGCCCTTGGGAGGAAACCGAAGGACACGGAGAAAACCCACGAGGTTGGACATCATACTTCATGTCACGTCCAACCTGGAGATCGAAACGACGCCCATTGACTCAATGACAGACGTTACGATACAGTGCGCACATGCTAACCATTCAGCCATTCAGCCTCCCTGAATTCGGAAAATTGCTGACTTATAGCAAGAAACATTTCAACCGGGCGAAATTTTCTGTTTTAACAGTTTAATGTGCACGGTACTTTAATTACCAACCGATTATTACAAAACTTTTGAAAATGAGCTCCAACTGACCAGCTTAATCGTATGCAATAAACGTTTTGCCTGAATTGAAAGTTCTGCACAGAGAAAGTTCATCTCGATTTCCCGGCGTGGTTCCCTTGTCAGTAAGGCAGAACGGAGGGCCTGACAAGCACAGCTGTCTAGTCCTTCGGATGGGACGAAAAACCAAGGTCCCGTGTACACATTGGAGTGCACGTAAAATATCCCTAAGCAGTTGGAATTCGATACTGTTGAATAAGCTCTATACGATGACTAAATGCGTAGATTGTAGTCACCCACACTTCATGTTTCGCTCAACAATTAAAGGGTGCCGTTTTCAATGTTCGATCCTTTTGTTCTTCTACTCCTGATATGTTGGACTGTTGATCGATGGTTTCATATAAAAGACTACCAATAAGACTCTTTGTAGAAGAAGTTCCCAAAAAATAGTATGTTGACTTTACGAGAAAGACCTCTAAACATGCTCCAAATTGTAAAAATACGACTTTTTGGATTTTCAATCTCTTTTTTTCGGCTATCCCTGATATTTAAAAAAAATGATACAATCATTTCACACAACAGGCTACCTATTAGACTCTCTATTGACAAAAGTTTCACCGCCCTCCCTTCATTATAACCGAAGTTATCGTGCCCTAAAGAATCAACAAATCAGCATGCTTATCTCTGCTTACCCTCAGCAGAAAATGCTCATCTTTGAAGTCAATCATAACATTGACCTAGTAAATGTCTACACCAAGTTTGAACATTCTAGCTTAATTAGAAGGACAGTCATTGTGTTCCGAATTCCGGGCCTTTCAAATTTTTTCTATTTTTCATTTTCAATTCAAAATTGTGACCATCACATGACCGAAATCAAAATTCTGATCCGATAGATTTTTAGGAATTCCTTCAAGGATTCCGAAAATATAACTCCCGAGTCTGTAAGTAAAATAGCAAAAAAGCCTTTTTGAGTTTTCACGTTTAAAGATGGTGGCACTTCCGGTTCGATCGACAAACTCCATATTTTGTGTACGAATCAGTAATTCCTTGTCTAGTATCGAAAAAAAAATTAGGTCATTCTGACCTATATTTCGACGATTTTTTTGAAAACTTTGATCCTTAATTTCACCAAGGGGAGATAATTTAGAAAATTTCTAATTATATTTTTGAAGTCACATCGGTAAGATCTACTTGTATACTAAATTTCATGAAAATCGTACAACTATTAAAGAAGTTGTCAAATTGGTCTAAACTTCCGGTTCGAAATCACAGCGACGAATTTTCGAAATTCGAAAATGTGAAACTGCAGATGAAAATGATTTTTTTCAAGGTATTCAAAGAAAAAAGAATTAGTAAAATCGGTCAAAAAATAACTAAGTTACGACTATGCATTGTCAGTTTTTTCGTTCGTAAAATTCGGTGATTTCGGATTCGTAAAACGTTTTGAAAATATATTTAAACAACGTTCGCACCCCATTTTTTGGGGGGTAGGTCAAAGTTTTAGAAAGATCCCATGGTTAGATTCTGAGAAATCCGATTTGCAGAAAATACACAAAAAAAAAATAATAACTAGATCTGCTACTGTCCCATGCAGATATGAAAGCTTTCATATTCATCGTCACGTGTCATCGATTATATCAAGTATCTCAAATAAAAGGATAAGAATAACAAACTATCAAAATTGGTCAAAAACTCGCGAAGTTACAAGTCTAAATATAGTATGAAACATTGAGTAATCTGAAAACTAAAGGGAAATAACTGATACGTGTGTTGCTGTAATCGGGATGAATGAGATAACTTTGAACAAAACTAAAACTTTTTGAATCAGGTTGAACTCAACTGTTTGAATATGTACGTTAAATATGTAGATTTGGAAAATTATAAAGACATAATATCAAAATCGTTCAAAAACTGACAAAGTTACAAATTTAAATGTAGTGAGAAACATTGCACCCGGGCAAAAAAATAATCTTTAAAGTAAAGGGAAATAACCTAAACTTGTATAGCTGTAATCGGGCTTCCAAAATTAGAGATATGTTATATAATTATGGTTTCCAATATGTTTGGTTATAAGTAGGAAATCGTGACAACTTCTTAAGCATGTTTCAAACAAAGGGTCATAGACTGCAATATACAAGAATGGCACTCTGCAATAAAAAAAACTGGCCAGAGATTTCTATGCAGAAATTAAATAATTGCTAGAACCAGAAAAATATTTATCCACTATAATAAATAAGCAACATAGAGAAAATGAAATGAAATTGAATGGGGTTTAACGTCCTACTGTTCTGCTCCTACAATGGGCTAATGAAGACGGGCATACGCCATAAAGTGTGCAATGAGGGAAATTTTACCCGGGCAGCGCCGTTACGGCCTACGAGGTTGGTAAGGCGACCATACTCCTTATCACGTACAACCAAGAAATCGAAACAAGGACAGTTGACTCAATGACAGACGTTATGATACAGAGCGCACGTGCTAACCATTCAGCCACGCAACCTCCCTAAAATCGGCAAATTGCTGACCTACAGCGAGAAACATTTCAACCGGGCCAAATTTTCTATTTTAACAGTTTAATTTGCACGGTACCTTTAGTTATCAACCGAATATTACGAAACTTTTAAAAATAAGCTCCCCCTGACCAGCTTAATCGTTCGCAATAAACGTTTGCCCCTTAAAATCGACAAATTGCTGAATTTAAAGTGAGAAACATTACAACCGGGCCAAATTTCTGTTTTATCACTTTTACAGTACCTTTGATTACCAACCGATTATTACAAAACTTTTGAAAATAAGCTCCAACTGACCAGCTTAATCGTATGCAATAAATGTTTTGCCTGAATTGAAAGTTCTGCACAGAGAAAGTTCATCTCGATTTCCCGGCGTGGTTCCCTTGTCAGTAAGGCAGAACGGAGGGCCAGACAAGCACAGCTGTCTAGCTAGTCCTTCGGATGGTACGAAAAACCAAGGTCCCGTGTACACATTGGAGTGCACGTAAAATATCCCTAAGCAGTTGGAATTCGATACTGTTGAATAAGCTCTATACGATGACTAAATGCGTAGATTGTAGTCACCCACACTTCATGTTTCGCTCAACAATGAAAGGGTGCCGTTTTCAATGTTCGATCCTTTTGTTCTTCTACTCCTGATATGTTGAACTGTTGATCGATGGATTCATATAAAAGACTTCCAATAAGACTCTTTGTAGAAGAAGTTCCAAAAAAATAGTATGTTGACTTAACGAGAAAAACCTCTAAACATGCTCCAAATTGTAAAAATACGACTTTTTGGATTTTCAATCTCTTTTTTTCGGCTATCCCTGATATTTAAAAAAGATGATACAATCATTTCACACAACAGGCTACCTATTAGACTCTCTATTGACAAAAGTTTCACCGCCCTCCCTTCATTATAACCGAAGTTATCGTGCCCTAAAGAATCAACAAATCAGCATGCTTATCTCTGCTTACCCTAAGCAGAAAATGCTCATCTTTGAACTCAATCAAGATAGTGACCTAGTGAACGTCTACACCAAGTTTGAACATTCTAGCTCAATTAGAAGGAGAGTTATTGTGTTCCGAAGTCCGGGCCTTTCAAATTGCTTCTATTTTTCATTTTCAATTCAAAATTGTGACCATCACATGACCGAAATCAAAATTCTGATCCGATAGATTTTTAGGCATTCCTTCAAGGATTCCGAAAATATAACTCCCGAGTCTGTAAGTAAAATAGCAAAAAAGCCTTTTTGATTTTTCACGTTTAAAGATGGTGGCACTTCCGGTTCGATCGACAAACTCCATATTTTGTGTACGAATCATTAATTCCTTGTCTAGTATCGAAAAAAAAAATTAGGTCATTCTGACCTATATTTCGACGATTTTTTTGAAAACTTTGATCCTTAATTTCACCAAGGGGAGATAATTTAGAAAATTTCTAATTATATTTTTGAAGTCACATCGGTAAGATCTACTTGTATACTAAATTTCATGAAAATCGTACAACTATTAAAGAAGTTGTCAAATTGGTCTAAACTTCCGGTTCGAAATCACAGCGACGAATTTTCGAAATTCGAAAATGTGAAACTGCAGATGAAAATGATTTTTTTCAAGGTATTCAAAGAAAAAAGAATTAGTAAAATCGGTCAAAAAATAACAAAGTTACGACTATGCATTGTCAGTTTTTTCGTTCGTAAAATTCGGTGATTTCGGATTCGTAAAACGTTTTGAAAATATATTTAAACAACGTTCGCACCCCATTTTTGGGGGGGTAGGTCAAGGTTTTAGAAAGATCCCATGGTTAGATTCTGAGAAATCCGATTTGCAGAAAATACACAAAAAAAAAAATAACTAGATCTGCTACTGTCGCATGCAGATATGAAAGCTTTCATATTCATCGTCACGTGTCATCGATTATATCAAGTATCTCAAATAAAAGGATAAGAATAACAAACTATCAAAATTGGTCAAAAACTCGCGAAGTTACAAGTCTAAATATAGTATGAAACATTGAGTAATCTGAAAACTAAAGGGAAATAACTGATACTTGTGTTGCTGTAATCGGGATGACTTCCGATTTCAAAACTTTCAGAAAAATGAAATGAAAATGGTAAGAAAACATCGAAAAATTAAATGAGATAACTTTGAACAAAACTAATACTTTTTGAATCAGGTTGAACTCAACTGTTTGAATATGTACGTTAAATATGTAGATTTGGAAAATTATAAAGACATAATATCAAAATCGGTCAACATCTTAACAGAAACAATAAGCTTTCATATGTAATATGAAAGCTTAATAATCTTAACAGAAACAATAAGCTTTCATATGTAATATGAAAGCTTAACTAGATCTGCTACTGTCCCATGCAGATATGAAAGCTTTCATATTCACAGTCACTTCCTGTCACATGTCATGGGTCGTATGAATAATCCGAACAAGGAAAAAAAATCATTAAAATCGGTTACAATCTAGTGAAGTTAATGTGATTTTTCACTCGTAAAGAATTTTGTCAGCACGAAAAACATCAAAGGCAAAAATCGAATTTTTGAAATATTCAAATACCGTATCCCGACTATCCTGAAATGTAATAATTTCAGACATAGGAGACGCATTGAACATACTATGCTCTATTGTGTTTGTTTACAAGTCCGTAAATGTCGACTTTTCACTATGTTTCATATTCACTTCAAAATGGTGACTACCAGTTGACCTAAATCAAAATTCTACTTCGAACTTCATCAAGACATTGACTTAGTGAATGCCTATACCAAGTTTGAACATTGTACCCCAATTAGAAAAAGAGTTATTGTATTCCAGAGTCATCAAGGTATTGGCCTAATAAACACCCACACCAAGTCTAGCTGAATTAGAAAGAGAGTTATTGTGTCCCAAACTAGATCATTTCGGGACTAACATATAGTTCGATTTTATTTCAATATTTCGCTTGTGCGTAGAGGTCTTTAGCAGTGGAAGGAAACCAGAGGAAATGAAGAAAACCCACCTAGATGGACAGGCGACCTTACTCCTTGTCAGGTACGACCGGAGATTCGAAAACACGCTAGCTGACTCAATGACAGGCTTTATGATACAGCGCGCGCGTGCTAACCATTCAGCCACCAAACTCCCCTTTGAAATCGGACACGTGCAATATGTCATATAAGAAGAATAACAAGTCGCTCACATACAAAATGGTAAATTAATGAGCTTAGGTCAAAAGGTTGAGCTACTGTTTTAGAGTATTTAATTGTTTTAAAGAGACACGTTAAGGGATGTTCATAGTTAAATGAAAGTTTAACTTTAAATAAGACGAACGTCTACCAATAAAATGAGGATTTAATAATACTAAAATAAAGTTTCAAATTAAGAATAATCAATTATTGGTCTAATGCAATGAAATGCTTTGATTTGACAGATGAAATGTACGATGGGTGTACACACTATGTGGCGAAGGCGTTGACCGGCTAGCCAGGAGGTCGGGTGTTCGATCCCTGCACTGGCCGAGAAAGTTCATCTCGATTTTTTGGCGTGTCCTCCCACCGGCGTGTACACATTGGAGTGCACGTAAAAGATTCCTTAGCAGTTGGAATTCGATAATGTTGAATAAGCTCTATACGATGACTAAATGTGCAAATTGTAGCCACCCACACTGCATGTTTTGCTTAACAATGAAAGGGTGCCGTTTTCAATTTTCGATCCTTTTATTCTTCTACTCCTGATATTTTGGACTGTTGATCGATGGTTTCATATAAAAGACTACCGATAAGACTCTTTGTACAAGAAGTTCCCCAAAAATATTATGTTGACTTTAAGAGAAAAGGACCTTTAAAAATGCTCTAAATCGTAAAAATACGACTTTTTGGATTTTCGATCTCTTTTTTCTGCTATCCCTGATATTTAAAAAAAATGATACAATGATTTCACACAACAGGCTAGCTATGAGACTCTAGATTGACAAGAGTTTCACCACCCTCCCTTCATTATAACCGAAGTTATTGTGCCCTAAAGAATCAACAAATCAGCATGCGTATCTCTGCTTACCCCAGGCAGAAAATGCTCATCTTTACACTCAATCATGACATTGACCTAGTGAACGTCTACCCCAAGTTTAAACATTCTAGCTTAATTAGAAGGAGAGTTAATGTGTTCCAAAAACTCGGCCCTTTAAATTGCTTCCATTTTTCATTTTCAATTCAAATGGTGACTTCCAGTTGACCTAAATGAAAATTCTACTCCCGACGTTTTTTAGGCCTTCTTCCAAGGATTCAGAAAATATAATTCCCGTGCCTGTAAGTAAAATAGCAAAATGGCGTTTGAGGTTTTTACATTTCAAGATGGTGGCACTTCCGGGTTGAGCTACAAACTCCATTTTTTGTGTACGAATCAGTGGTCTCGCAGCTAGTAAGCAAAAAAAAAAGTCAAGATGATTTGACCTATATTTCGTCGATTTTTTTGAAAATTTCGATCCTCAATTTCTCCAAGGGGAGATAATTTAGAAAATTTCTAAAGTCATTTTTCAAGTCGCGTCATTAAGGTTTACTTACATATTAAATTTCATGAAAATCGTACAACTACTAAAGAAGTTGTTGAGTCGAAAATCCGAAACTGCAGATTTGAAGTAAATGTCTCAAGGTACTCATAGAAAAAAGAATTAATTAAATAGGTCAAATAGTCACAAAGTTACAGCATTGTAGGTCAAATGCATTCGTTCGTAAAATTCGGTGATTTCGGATTCGTAAAACGTTTTGAAAATATATTTAATCAAGGTTCGCACCCCATTTATAGGGGGGTAGGTCAAAGTTTCAGAAAGATCCTATGGTTAGATTCTGAGAAATCCGATTTGCAGAAAATACACAAAAAAAAAAAATAATAATAATAATAACTTTAACAGAAACAATAAGCTTTCATATGTAATATGAAAGCTTAATAATAACTTTAACAGAAACAATAAGCTTTCATATGTAATATGAAAGCTTAATAATAATTTTAACAAAAACAATAGTGTTTCACACAAGCTTCGCAGTGTGAAACCCTAATTATAAGTCAAGGTCATAATTACAAATTCCACACAAAATTGCCGTGTGTTAATTTCTCATATGTCATAACATTGAACAGAAAGGAGGGAGAAATATTGTTTGTTTTCACAAGGTTCCACCTTATCTATGCTCCTATTCTCAAAGAGTTGGTGTTAGATAATGTTCCACAAACAACCGTACTGTAATAACTCAAGTCCAGAAATAAACGGGGGAGGGAGGATTTATATGACATCTGTGATCGTAACATACAATCCTTATTTCGATTTGAATGTAAGTACTTTGATTTGCATGGCCTTCACAAGATTTCATAAATGCGAACGCAAATGGAAATATTTTTCTGAAATGTGCGATAGGAAGATACCTTTTACAGAACTATTTAACTGTCGCGAAAACTAGTCGTACATCACATTCATAAAATTTCATAAATTCATGACATAAATGGGGAGATGTCTCCGAGAGATACATTTTAAATTTCAATAGAATTCTTCTTAAAGACCAAATAAACAATCCCTGCAAATATGCAAACAAGAAGTGTAAAACGTTTACAAGAACAATTTGATTATCGCATTAAATTGTTGGTTATAAAATATTCGATATTGAATTTGATGAAGTAGTTTTAACTTACTCTAATTTCTTTACCACCACAAATTGTTGTCCTGGGTGGTCATCATATACATCTTCAATATTCTTTTCACATCTTCTTACAAATTCTTTATATTTAGGACTGGTGTTGTCTATTAATTCATAGTACTTCTGTCCACTGTATTTGATTCTACCCTCATATATTACTAAAATAAAACAATGTTTTCGTGATATCCGATACATTATTGTTTTAGGTCCTGTAAGTTTCTGATCCACCCCGTCCTGCACAACTGAACAGGGGGAATCGCATCTGAAAATGCCGATGATCTTTGCCGGCCAACGATTTCAGATTAGCGAATCAACGCCTTACTCACTGAGCCACCGTGGCTTCATATTAATCAACCAAGTGATGGTTGCACAGTGGGTATGGGATGGTTCCTAAAGATTGTTCAGCGTTAGTCTCATCCACAACACCCACCAAAATATTTAATGCAGGACAGAGTGCTTTGCAAGGACACTAAATAGTCGTTCGGTTGGGGCGTAAAGCTGAGAGCCCGCGTATACATTTGTGTGTACGTAAATAACCCTTGCCAGTTGGAATTCGATCCAAAATTATTAGTACAACCGCAAAGCTGCACTACTTTGTTTCACGGTAAATGATAAAAAGATAAAAGGCATCCCGACACAAACTGATTACAACACCGGTTTAATACTACTCTATTTATAATAGCGCGATAATACTAAAATTAAAGTTTGTACTGAGCTTTTCAAGTTTTTTCAATTGAACTATGGAAACGCCTCTGTAAACAGGAACGACTTTAGCTGGGATTTAAATGCATCTAGGGAATTAATGGTTCTAATGTTGTAAGGTAGCGAATTTCATAACATAGGAGCAGAGAACGAGAAAGATCTTTTTGCTATTTCTATGAATTACGATTACCTCGTCTATACTGCATTTATGAATTACGATTACTTCGTCTATACTGCATTTATGAATTACGATTACTTCGTCTATTATGAATTACGATTACTTCGTCTATACTGCATTTATGAATTACGATTACTTCGTCTATACTGCATTTATGAAGAACGATTAAAACTGCATTTACGAATTACGGTTATCTGGTATACCGTATATAAGAATTACGATTACCTTGTAAATACTGTATATAAGAATTATATCTTGTAAATACTGTATATAAGAATTGCGATTACCTCGTAAATACTGTATATAAGAAGAACGGTGACCTGTGCTTGTTTATCTTGGAGTGTATTCTCAGGAAAGAATTATCCTAATTACTGTTGGTTCCGAAATGACCTAGTTTGTGTCGAGTTGACGTTAAACCCCATCTCTCTCTCTCCCCCCCCCCCCTCTAATTACTGTGGTTAATGATAACCTCGTTTACATCACAATTACAAAACCTGTTTAACTTACCACAATCTGGTTCCAAAGTTTTTATAACCCATGTATGGTTACATCTTTCTAGGGCCACTAAAAAGAGAATATATGAATTCGACCCTTTTCTGTACAATTTACTCAACATCTTTAACACTCCGTTATTTCTGCCTTTTTCTTCAACATAATCTAACAAATAGTCAAATTCGTCTTTGTCGAAAACCAACAAGGAATGAAGTTCAATAATAAGTTCTTTGGGTTCTATGTTTAACCAAAGGAATTTCATATGTCTTTGAATCTTCAAACGGTCATTTATATTCATACGTTCGTTGCTATAAATCGTAGGTATGCTATTTTCAATCCATTCCTCCTTGCTGTCATTAGCATTGTCGTTGACGTCATCATCTACAACTACAATTATAAAGAAATATATTATGTGTAGCATAGATGGTTTCATTGTCAGAGCAACGGTACTTGACAAGGTTATCCTTGAATTTTCGAATCTAGAGGTGTTCCAATCCATGTATATGGTCTAGCGAGTTTATTATAACCTTATAAATGCCTATATAATAGTTTATATAATATTTGAAATCAAATCAAATGACATGGAGTTTTATGACACGTCAGCTCCAACCGGGCTATATGTGGCCAAACATGTGTTGATTATAGCCAGACAAATTAAATAAATATCACATAAATATATTTATATACATAAATAAAAACAAGTATCACAGGCAATAATGTTATTAAAAATAAATATGCCGAGACAAACTGATTTCAACACTGGTTTAATAACATTTTAAAGTGCACATATGATGGACCTGAAAATTTTCTGATATGGGTAGTCCATGGTTACTGTATTCATTAACGCCTGACTGATTCCTTATTCCCCCTAATTAAATAACACAGTTGACAACGAAGTAATTTGTTTTGTAATTTACATTGCTCACGACAGCAATTTTAAAACTTTGTTTGAAAGTGACTTTTTGATAGAGTACCCCTACCATCGTGTGCAGTCCAAAAGACACGAGATACATTTGGCTCAGAAGAGTATTGTGGTTCTAATTCCTCGAGAGCCCAACTCGGCCGCGAAGCCACGCATCGGCTGTTTCAGGGAACGGTCGCCCTGATCGTCTCTTTCCCCGCTTCTCTCTCCAACTCCGAGACTGGCACTCGGTCGGCCCAGGGAATTCCCAACGAGACTCGGCCGCGAGGTCATGCATCAGCCGTCTCGAGGAACAGCAGCCGAGCTCATCCCTTCCCTCACTTCTCTCTCTTACTCAGAGACGTGCATTCGGTTGACCCAAAGAATTCCAGGCCCGGGACGGGCAGGCACTGAAATTCCTCGAGAGCGCGACTAGACCGTGAAGCTACATACAGTCGGCGCAGGGGCAGATCAAGGAATTTTGAAAAGGGGGGGGGCCGCAAAATGAGGGCACTTACTGCGAAGACGGGCCACGCCGATGCGAGGGGGTTGATGGGGGGTCATCAAAATCGATTCAAAATTGTGACCTCTATAGGGTCCACAACCTTGATATAACATATTTTCACACTATTCGTGTACAAACGGCGGCCATTTTGTCCGTCAATTCTAGTCCGATTTTCACGTAATTCAAACTCTCTCTTCATTACCATGTAACGGTGATATAGTCAAACGTTTTTTTTAATCGGATAATAATTTTGACCTCCAGAGGGACCAAAAGCTAACAAAAGCGATTTTTCGGACCATCCGGGGACATAATTCAGGAAGTTATGATCCAATGGGCACAAATATCGAAAGGAACCAAGATCTTTGGGTCATAAACACACATGTCAAGTTTCATCAAAATCGGTTCAAAATTGTGACCTCTATGAGGTCCACAGCCTTTATATAACATATTTTCACACTATTCGCGTACAAACGGCGGCCATTTTGTCCGTCAATTTGGGTCCGATTTTCACAAAATTCAAACTCATACTTCATAACCATGGAATGGTGATATAATCAAACGGTTTTTTAAATCGGATAACAATTTTGACCTCCAGAGGGACCACAAGCTAAAAAGGGCGATTTTTTGGACAATCAGGGGCCATAATTCAGGAAGTTACGATCCGATGGGCGCAAATATCGACAGGAACCAAGATCTTTGGATTATAAACATACATGTCAAGTTTCATCAAAATTGGTTCAAAATTGTGACCTCTATAAGGTCCACAACCTTGATATAACATATTTTCACACTATTCGCGTACAAACGGCGGCCATTTTGTCTGTCAATTTTGGTCCGATTTTCACGAAATTCGAACTCAACCTTAATAACCATGGAACGGTGATATAATCAAACGGTTTTTTAAATCCGATAACAATTTGGACCTCCAGAGGGACCACAAGCTAAAAAGGGCAATTTTTCGGACAATCAGAGGCCATAATTCAGAAAGTTACGATCCGATGGGTGCAAATATCGAAAGGAACCAAGAGCTTTGGATTATAAACATACATTTCAAGTTCCATCCAAATCGGTTCAAAATTGTGACCTCTACACTGTTCACAAGCTAGAAAACGTGATTTTTCGTACAATCAGGGGCCATAACCCATGAAGTTACATTCCGATACATGCCAATATCGAAAGGAACCGAGATCTTAGGGTGATAAACCTATATTTTAAGTTTCATTGAAATCGGATAAAAATTGTGACCTGTAGACTGTTCACAAACACAAACGGACGAACAGGGGCGACGACAATATATGTCAACATGAAAATGTTGGCGTATAAAAAGGGCACTGTCGAAAATTAGGGGGGGGGGGGGGGCGCCCCTGCGGCATGTGTATTCATTAACGCCTGGCTGATCCCTTAATCCCCTTAATAAAATAAAACAATTGACTACGGAATGATTTGTTTGTAATTCATTTTAATTTGAGATCCAATTTAGATTTTTTTTTCATAATTTACGGTCGTTCTCTTCTCTCACGGCAGCGATTTTAATACCCTCTACCATCGTGCATGAAACCGTGCATGGTGATAAGACTCCCAGCGTTGATTGGCTGAGAAATGAGGGCAATCTATTGTTATGCATATAGTCATCGGAAAATGCCATATTCGCTGTGAATTTCAAATGGAGTTACGATAAAAGTTGTTCTTTATGTATAGAAATGGTTATTATTGTTATATATAGTTAATAATGAAAATATCGACAAATGACTGGCACCATTTGTATTTATGTACTTATAGATAAAAGGTTGGGATATCATGTATTACTGGGTTATCCAAATTACCGGTAAATACGCTAATTGCATTTGTCGTCTTCATTTGTCACGCGGCCTATTTAAACAAAGGACGCTGAATGGATCTGCGGCATTATATGGTATTTTAAAATAACTCTAAAATATTCCAATCGCAAATGTCTAAACCATAAGTTTAAGTTTATTACATTTAATATAGCGCTCATTACTGCAATATATGCATTCAATGGCACTTTACAATTACAATAAATAATTTAGTATGTACAAGAATATAAATATAGCATATTAATAATTAATTAATTTGTGAAGGTCCTTTGATAAAGATATGTTTTAAGTGATTTCTTAAAGCTTTTCTGAGAAGTAGAGTTCTTTAAGCTGTCGGGTAGATCATTCCATAGCAGTTGTCCGGCAACACTGAAAGACCTATCCGCAACTGTTTTTCTTTTTGTTGCTGGGACGTATAGTGACTGGCTGTTTGAAAAACGTGTCGAATATCGGTTGGGATTGGGTTTAAGTAAATCTACTAAGTACTGGGGAGCAAGGTTATTTCAGCACTTATATACTAAAAGCAATAGTTTATATTCTGCACGAGCATGTATGGGTAAAAAGTGAAGTTCTTTCAGAGCATCTGTTGAACTTGAATATTTTGACTGTCCGAGGATCATTTTTACTGTGAGGTTTTGTATTCTTTGACGCGGTAACAAGGTATTTTTTGGTAGATTGACATAGAGGCTATTGCAGTAGTCCAGGTGTGAAAACAACTAGAGCATTAGCAAGTTTTAAGCGAGAATTTCTGTCAAGGTAGCGGTTTATTTTCTTGATATTAAATAGTGATATCGCTGCGGTTCGAGATTTTATTGCGATAATGCTTTTTTAGATTAAGGTTTTCGTCCATTGAAACACCAAGAATTTTAACACTGTTAGATCGTATGACAGATACATGTGACAGATACATCTCCAACTTTGATCTCTGTTGTTGTACATTTTTGTAGGAGTTTGTTACTACCAAAAATTATAAATTCTGATTTATCGTCATCCATTTTAAGCCGATTGCTGAGCATCCAATGTTTAATGTCATCCATCGTGGAAGACAACGGCGACATCGTTTCTAATTCCAATGAAATCTCGCCAGCTTTAAAACTGTCGTAGATGTTATGATCATCGGCATACCCAACGAGATTGAGGTCATCCTTGACACTGTACTGCAAGGTACTGGAATAGTATGTGAAGAAAACTGGACCGTTTATACTAAGTATAGTATGTAGGTTAATACTGAACGAAGAGTTATTATTAACCATTGGTTACTTGTCGACAGATTTGAATATTTGTCATCCATGATCAATCACATCGGTTGGTATTTCTTGGCTAGCTTCCTATTGAATATATTGGTAATATACCTGCTTCCTTTTCCACCCTATCTGTATGTTGATCGTCATCTTTAGTTAAGAGTGTCACTTGTTTGTCTTGTAAATAACAATCAGTTGCATATATAATGTTTAGTGTGTAATTTATATAGCCGCCTCAACACGTGATTATAGGTTGTCGTGTACCGGCTTTAGGTCTGCCATAGCGACAAGCAGTAGGGTTAATTGCTGTCCAACTCCAACCCCGAGGATTATCTCCGATTCCTCTAGATTCCTCGCACTGCTAAAAAAAACCTATGCGCAGGTTACCTATCTTGTGGGGGGTTGGGATGGCATAGTGGTCTAGAGTGCCCACCCTCGACCTCTAGCTGGCCGGTCACCTCTGGCTTGCGGCTGTGGTTTCGAGCCCCGGTGTGAGCGTATGTGGCATGGAGATAGGGGCGCCTTCTCAACCTCGTGGGTTTCCTCCGGGCACTCCGGTTTCCTCCCACTGCTAAAGACCCCTACGCGCAAGCGAATTGTTGATATAAAATTGAACCATATGTTAGTCCCGAAATGACCTAGTTTGTGTTGAGTGGACGTTAAACCCCATTTCTCTCTCTCTCTCTCTCTCTCTCTCTCTCTCTCTCCCTCGCCTATCTTGTGTGAGTGTTGCAGGGGTGAATGATCGAACGGTTAGCGCATGTGCGTTGTATCATAAGGTATGTCATTGGGTGAACTGGTGTGTTCCGATTGAAACAAAACAATAGGTTGCCATGCAACAAAACATACGCACACGCAGCAGCTCAATCGTCCAGACAGTCGACAAGAGTTGCCGCATATTAAGTAATTATCAGAAAATCATTAGAATTTGTCTGGTTTTTATGAAGTTCTGCCAATGCTAACGTTTAGTATACGAAACATTTAATGTGCAACAAGGATATAGTCAAACGGTTTTTTAATTCAGAATAAAATTGTGACCTCCATAGTATCCATACGGTAAAAAAAAACATGATTTTTTGTACAATCAGGGGTTATAATTCAGGAAGTTACAATTTGATAAGCGTAAATATCGAAAGGAACCGAGACATGCATTTCAAGTTTCATCAAAATCGAATTAAAATTGTGACCTCTATATGGTCCACAACCTTGATATACCATATTTCTACACCATTCGCGTACAAACGGTGACCATTTTGTTTGTCGATTTTCACAATATTCAAAATCAACCTAGATTACCCTGTAATGGTGATATAATCAAACGTTTTTTTAAATCGGATAATAATGTAATAGTTATTAGCATGTATGTAATAGTTATTAGCACATTTTCCTGGCTGAGCCCCCGACCAAAACTGTCCTGATATTCACCGATACACCGAGGAAAGGTGCTAATAAGTTACTTACATCACATTTCTATCGAGTATTGTGAAGCAAAATGTGAAAAATAGTATTTATTATCGAGTCGTTTCAACCGAAAAGTGACAAATAATTTCAGCTCTTTTATTTATCCCTTTCTGTGCCTCACGTTACATTTCATGGTAGTATTTACACGTGCGTCTTGTTGTGAAACCCCGAGCGTGAAACAGCCACGTGTTTGTTTAGACCACATCGTCAAAACAATTTGTCTATGGCTAGAGTGGTTCCGAGACACAGTATTTGTCCTTATAAAAACTGACCCGCTTATATGTGTGATTGCTCCGTCGAGAAATCTTCTGAAGCGAGCAGAAGTTAGCGCCGCGCACGTGGTTTAGGAAGTCGCAGCAAATATACGTCACATGAGGTATTTTTACAAACATGTATTGGTATATAACGCCGAGTAAAAAATACACTCATTACGGGCTTCGACTTACGTGTTTATTTAATAGCGAACGTGAGTAAAAATTTCGATTTCACTCCTTGATTTGATTTTTGATATGGCGATTTTGGTGATTTAAATACAGAGCTAGCTATAATAGTTTCGTTTCATTTCTAACTTTCAAGTAGGTGAAATCACCCAGATAAATTCACTACAACCTTTCGAGATTTACTTTTATTAAGTGGCTACATTCTTGGTTTACGCTGGCGACTATTGTGGTTAGGAAATAAATATTTGTTAGCTCTAGAACTATTTGAGACCGGAAAATAACCGAAACAAACTTTTTATTTGTAGTCTTTATTTTCCAGACCCTTTTCGGTAAGATGGTGTAAATTATTTTTATAATCATAGTATATTATCTAACCATCCTGTAGCCATAGGCTTTGATCGACGGACTTATTTTTTTCTAGATTTGAGACTGAGCCCTGCAAGATATCGTCCACGGATGATTTGGTATCCAGCATTGGATTGGACAAGTACCCCTATGATTTGGGAACTGAAACAAACTACCTATGACAAAAATCACAAATAGGCTTTATGCTAGACAAATGTTAATAAATTCCCGACAACTTCGGAGCATCGGTCTATCATGACTGGTTTACTTATGACTGTGTGACTTTTGGTGACAAATACATTCAAAATAGACTGGTCAGACTGACGACAAAGACTAGGAAGGTGAGTAAAAGTAAGGTTAAGTCCACTAAAATGTATGAAATCATACGATGATTTTCTTGACACCCCATTTTTTCCGTGATAGTTTACGTTACTCCATCGGCAGACACAAGTGAAATTAATTTACTAAACAGAGAGACTCGGACATCTGCCCAGGCGACCTTAACTGATTTAGATAGAAAGAAAAGTATTTGCGGCGATTGTCATAAAAGCACAATCACCAAGTTTAAAAAAAAAAATCAACTTCCGAAGACTAAAAAAGAAATGATTCGCATGAAGGCTAAAAATGAAAATAAAAAAACAATTGGCAGGTAAAAAGAATGGTTGCAAGTCCAAACCTTTTTAGATGAACGAAGGAATTTTGTATGATGTCAAAAATCAAAGATACACAGCAGAAAGCCATAATTTGGTCATGAAACTTAAAAATCTAAACGTTTCCAATGGTAACGTAGCAGTGGTTATAACCGCATGTTTGGCTCTCG
Source organism: Patella caerulea (assembly GCA_036850965.1). Classification (NCBI taxonomy): domain Eukaryota; kingdom Metazoa; phylum Mollusca; class Gastropoda; family Patellidae; genus Patella; species Patella caerulea. The sequence goes on along the minus strand of JAZGQO010000006.1, from coordinate 56,174,137 downwards.
CGGAAAAAAAAAATATAATTACACTCCATCAAAATCTACAGTTCAAAGAATATCATGTGAGCGCGTCGGTGTCCACATGTTTAGGAAACCTTGAAGTCGGCGAAAAATACCACCCTTTATAGGCCTACAGACGAAACTACAAAATTTGGCTCTAAATTCGGTACATACGCAATAATCGCTGGCTCGGCGCATACGCCACTTACCCAGCAATGTGTTTTTTTTTCATAACAAACATCATTCAGTACAAAATATTTATTTATCTGGGGGACAAAAAATAAAGTCTTAAATTAATAGTTTTATTGGGGTGTTTATCCCTCTCTCTCACTCCCCGTATTACATGTCATTATATTTTCCTCGTACTTTACCCGGCCATTTATTTTTCATAACAAACATCCTACTGCACAATATAATATTTAGTTATCTTTGAGATAAACATTAAAATGTTACATTATTAGATTTATAGACCCCTCTCTCTCCCTCTGTATAACATGCCGTTATAAATAGGCCAGTGTCTGGGTATAAATAAGTAAACGCACTGTTCATTTTGATATATGTATGAGGCTAATCTTGAAATAATTCATGTCAAATGCCGATCTTTTCATCTATAGCTTAACATGTATTTTAATTTCTACTGTAGCATAATAAACACAGTTAATATAAAGACATTTGAAGGCGCGGGTTTACTGTTAAAACAACGAAGCGTTCGCGCATGCGTACATATGTCAAATCCAATCGTCTCATAGAGTGTATTCGGTTACTTTGCAGTATGGAAATAAACGATATTTTCCGACTGCGATCAAGTTATTACGTTTCCGGGACGTGCGTAGCTTGGAGCATATTTTTTTAGTACAACCAAGGGACATAGCTCTTATTCTCACTAAGAGATAACTCCTTTGATTATGGAAGCCGGGAAGATTTTGAGCCATTTATAATATATGTCCAAATGATTATATATCCTCAAAATTCAGAAGTGGCCAGACTTCCATTGTAAGTCTTTTCATATAATGTCTTTACTGTCCCGAAATAGTGTCTGTTTGTTATAAAACATTTTTAGCCTGAACCACTCTACTATGGCGTAGAGGACTGCGATGATATTAAATGTGGTGTAAAGGAAATTCGAAACGTGGGTCGTTCCTGGTGAAAGTATGCATCGGCGCATTGTAATGAAATTTATAACTTTCTAGGCGTTTTTTTATATCCTGCTTATTTTCAAGGCTTGTGAAGTGTCTAGCAAGAGAATCACAATCAGTTAAAATAATTATCCAATATTCTCATTTCTCAAATTATGGAATAGATGCCAATTAATATGTGTAATAAATGTTTTTTGTAATATGTTGTTATGTTGATTTTATGTCATTGCATATATTTTTGCACTGCCATGTAGTTCCTACCGGTTTGTTTTGTTACTATGATTTTGATTAGTTGTCTCATGTACCTTAGCCTAGTTCAGTAAGAAACAAGTAGTTATCATTGCGATCTGGGTCGGACTACACGTCCGCTTCTTATTGCTTGATAAGTTTCTTAAACGGTTTGAAAGTATCCGTGTATCAGAAATGAACAGTACTCTTTTTTTAAAAGTGTACTGTTCATTTCTGATACACGGCTACTTTTACGCATGTATTGGAAATGAACAGGACAGTTTCATCAAAGGTTGCCATTGGCAGCGAGTAGAAGTGGGATGTAATTCAGATTAACTCTTCCACGCGTCAAAATGGCGGCGTATCATTTGCCATTTTCTAATGTGGGCATATAAAATTAATAATCGTAGGGCACATATAATGTTACTAATACATGTAGAGATACACACTGATGAAAGCATAAATAACTATCAATTAAAACCTATTTTATTTAAATTGTATATCACTATGATCAATCAGTGTTCTTATGACAGGTTTATATATTTAATATATTTTAACATACCTTCTCTTTTCTCCATCTTGTCTTTATCTTGATTGTCAGCTATAGGTAATACTGTCAGGTCTGACTCTTTATCTTGTTCAGATCTTTCGTCATCTTGCTGGTCTGTGTCTACATTGATATCTGTTGCCTGCTGATTAAGTTGATCCTGTAAGCTGCTAATAATCAGTTCTTTATCTTGAAGCGTATCTGTATATTTTTTAGCTAAATGTTCTTTGTATGTCCCCACTTCTTGAGAATTGGCCGATGTGGCTCTCAGAGCGGCATTTTCCAGCTGCAGCTCATTAATTTGTAACTTCAAGGTTTCGATTTCCTTCTCAAGGACAATATTTCTTCTCTGGGTCATTGATTCCCTTTCGGAAGCGAGTTCTTCATCTACAAAACATATTCGTGTTAAAGCATGGATTGAGTATTATCAATATCGTCATTTTAAACGATTGCAAACCATAGTTTTTTTCCGAAAGAGACAACAATAACATATTATATATCTAAGATTAGTAAAGCTAATTCAAATAGCTGTCTGCTACGAGGAATCGATGATTGGAATTGGGTTTAACGTCCCACGTTTCTGAACCATGCGATATAATGAGAGAGAGAGAATTGGGGTTTAACGTCCACTCAACACAAACTAGGTCATTTCGGGACTAACATATGGTTTAATTTTATTTCAATAATTCGCTTGTGTGTAGGAGTCTTTAGCAGTGGGAGGAAACCTGTAGCAATATAGTCGTGGTGACATTGTTTTTAACGATTATAGACAAGGAATGAGGAGATAAGATATAGGTTTATGTTTCTAACATATTCACATATATGCAGTGTGTACTGAAATCAACTAACATTTGATTGACATATTGTTATATAAAAAAGGGTTATAGAAACAAAACATAGCTGGTTCTATATGTCAACAACATGATAACAGATATCTCATGCGCAATTTCTAGAGTAAATTTCCATAACCATATAAGGGTGTGTTTTGACGTCATTGGGCTCAATTAACCAACCTCTCTAATTATTTACATCATGTTTGACCAATTAGATAATTGAATGTCCAAAACCAGTTGATACAAAATTAGGATACTCGTGAGAATTCAGCAGACTTCGATTAGATTCCAGAGGGTTACCATCTAAGAGTCCTAGAGCGAGGTGTCTAGGTTGAGAAGAGTTTAGTTAGTATTGACTGTAATTGTAATATGTACTATGCTTGTATGTATACCTATGCTACATAAAAAGGTAAAAAACGAACTGTTGCATTGTTATAACTGAAAAAGACAAACGTCTTAAGAAACATTAAGAAGAAATACACAACGTGAAGGAGAAGCAAAGACGGTCAGAGATAAATTATAGACGATCACAAGGCTACGACAATATGTAGTAAGAAAAGATCATGGGTCGTACGTAGGATGTGGCGACCGGTTTTGGTACATGTCCGCTCTCCACGTCAGACAAAAAGACTCATGGTACTACATATTTGATTTGGTGCCGTAACAGTTTCGACCTTTTGGGTAGGCTGCAACAGAAGAAAATTCAGGTGGAAAAAAAGAAAATTCTGGTAGAAAAAATTTGGCAGTAAAATTCTGGTGGAAGACATTTAGAAGAAGAATCCATATATGATTTGGCGCCGTGCTGAAGTTTCGACCTTTGGCTTACGAAGTTACTATAGAAGAATCCATATTGGAACACGCTAAGAAAAAAAATATAGCAACAGAGAAGAATTTTTGGTTGAAATACAAGAAATCGTATGATATTCACAAAAATTTTGGTAAATACATTTTGTTTGTTAAATTACATATGTTACATTTGTTAAAAGACCAAATAATATTAATTTAAGTTTAAAAATCTAATAAGAAACTAAATTGTTAAAATTTAACTGTAGGAAATACATTATATCCATTCATAAGTTTTGATTGATAGGTTTAGTAAACAATATAATATCATGAGTAAACAATATAATATCATGAGTTAGGTATGTATATTATCGGGTTAACATGACCTGTAGTAAATTCGAGTAATTAAAGTTAAAGAGAGTCTCTACGGAGTAGGTTTTAAAACAAACAAAATTTTCTTTGATATAACTACGAATTAATAAAAATAAAGAAACGGAATGGGAATAAAATAGGAACTAATGTTGTCTCCGGATTGCAGAGGTAAGACGGCAGATCTAAGCATGACGTTTGTGAGTGTTTAACTCTAGTTTTCAAGATGGCCGTGCTCTCTACTGTAATTCGTTAATATGTGTTATTTGTTGTTTCAAAATATAATATTATAATTTTTGAGATCCTTGTCCAAAGTCTCAAGAATTAGGATTTTAGTCGAGTTAGGCTAAATGTGGGTAATTCAACTTTTGACTAAAAGGTTGAATTGTCATTGTTTGTGTTTTGTATCGTCCATCTATGTGGTTAGTAGAGTAATATAATTTTGAAGCTATAGTCCAAGGTTTCAAAATTAAATAATTTAACTTTTGAATAAAAAGTTCGGTTATGTTAAAATCCCATGTGGTAAAAAATCTAGGGATGTAGGTGTAGTTTTTCCTTGAGAAAAAACTGAAATTAACGGCTCGTTCAATTGTGAGATTATCGCAAAGTCATTAATGCGAGTTTTATACAGGGTTAATGTACGAATAGGACACTTTTTTTTAGAAAAGTGTAGATATGCGGTAGATTTTGTCCGTATATAACTATTAACTATGTGTTATTAAATTTTTGCTTAGGAACGTGATATATAGGCTACGTTTACTATATTTTTGCTGTTATATGCTGTCGACATAATACGCCATGATTAGAATGTGTAATTTGACATTAGGTCGAATTCCTACAAACACTAGGTTCTAACGCCTGTGTTAATGTATATAGAATATAATATATATTGGATATAGTATTATATGTGTAGTTAAAAGCTAGGAATGTCATGTTTATAAATATGGATTAATGTTCGAGTTGATGAAACTCCAGTCATTCACTGGGGGCATAGTTCAAGATAAATTAAATAAAATGGGATGTCGTTCATATATTGGCCATATTTGATTGACATTCTCGATAATGTAACACTGGTATTGTCATAAGTTTGAGCTCAGCTTGTGTCAGTGTCAGTCTGATTGGAATGTTTATAAAAACAAATTATAAATGAGTAGGTAAATAAAAAAGGTCACATTACTGACGGGTGAATTATAAAATTGTTATGACGGAATTCTAAAACACAAACGGAAATTACAACATAACGCTAACGCTACAATATACGTCCACATTCCTGCTTTGATTGATATGGTACTTTGTCAAGAAGGCTAGGCGTTGAGGGTCGTACACCAACATCAATAGTTGCCGTCCTTAGAGTATAAGGAATAAGTATACCAAGATAATCCATACAGAATTGTGCCTTCATAACGCTAAAGGCAAAAAGTGGGCGTGGCTCTGCCCCTGGCGGTCGGGACATTCATCAAAATCAATAGTGGACGCCCTCAGGCTATAAGGAATACATAAGCCAAGTATCAAGCTGATTCATTCAGAATTGCGGCCTGTAAACGACAAACACAAAAATTGGGCGTGTCTTGCCTGTGTGAGTCGGGACATACAGTTGACGTCCTTAGGCTATGTGGAATACATATCCCAAGTTTAAAGACGATCAATTAAGAATCGTGGCCTGTAGACAACACACAGAGACACGAAGTAAAAATGGGCATGGCTCTGCCCCTGGGGGGTTAGGAAATCACCAAAAACAATAGAGGTCATCTTTAGGGTATAAGGAATAGGTTTGTAAAGTTTTAAAAGGATCTGTTAAGAATTGCATCCTGTAGGCGAACACAAGACACAAAGCATTGGGCGTGGCTCTGTCCCAGGGGGTCCGGCATGCACCAAAAATAATAGTGGTCAGCCTTAGGGTATAAGGAATAAGTATAAAAAAAAGTTTTCAAGACGATCGATTAAGAATAATAATTGTTGCCTTTAGGTGACACACAGACAAAAAAAAAATGGGCGTGGCACTGTTCCTTGGGGTCGGGCATGCACCAAAAACAATAGGGATCTTCCTTAAGGTACCAAAAATAAGTATTCAAAGTTTCAAGATGATACATTAAAAAATGCAGCCTGTAGACGACAGACAAACAAATACAAGAAATGGGTGTTGCTGTCCCACGGGGGTCGGGCATGCACCCAAAACAAAAGGGATCATCCTTAGGGTATAAGGAATAAGTATTTTAAGTTTCAAGATGACCGATTAAGAATTGTGGCCTGTAGGCGACACACAAAAAGAAAATGGGCGTGACTCTGTCCCTGGGGGTTGGGCATGCACCCCAAATGATAGAAATGTTCCTTAGGGTACAATGAATAAGCCTTCAAAGTTTCAAGATGATACGTTAAGAAATGTAGCTTGTAGACGACAAACAAATAAATACAAGGAATGGGCGTGGCTCTGCCATTGGGGGTCGGGCATGCACCAAAAAACAATACGGATCATCCTTAGGGTGTAAAGAGTAAGTATAAAAAGTTTTAAGAAAATCCAGTTAGAATTGCTGCCTGTAGGCGACACACAGACACACAAAAAGAAAATGGGCGTGGCTCTGCCCCTGGGGGTTGGGCATGCACCCCAAACGATAGGGATCATCCTTAGAGTATAAAGAGTAAGTATGCAAATTTTGAAGAAAATCCAGCAAGAATTGCGCCCTGTAGGCGACACAAAGACACACAAAAGAAAATGGGCGTGGCTCTGACCCTGGGGGTTGGGCATGCACCCCAAACAATAGGGATGTTCCTTAGGGTACAAAGAATGTGTATGCAAAGTTTCAAAATTATAAGTTAAGAAATGTGGCCAGTAGACGACAAACAAACATATACTAGAAATGGGCGTGGCACTGCCCCTGGGGGTCGGGCATGCACCAAAAACAATAGAGATCTTCCTTAGGGTATAAGGAATACGTATACAAAGTTTGAAGAAAATCCAGTAAGAATTGCGCCCTGTAGGCGACACAAAGACACACGAAAAGAAAATGGGCGTGGCTCTGCCCCTGGGGGTTGGGCATGCACCCCCAAATGATAGGGTTGTTCCTTAGGGTACAAAGAATATGTATGCAAAGTTTCGAGAACCTGAACTTTCGAAATTAGCGGTGACGTGTTATATAGTGTTTTGAAATAAGGACACTTTAAAGATTTAAAAACAACAATTTTGTTTTCTGTGTTAAGGCTTAAATGAATTTTCATAGGACTTTATAGTACATTGATGAACTTTTGGCGAGTTTTGGCATGCGATTTTTGATTATTTGTGTTTTCCTTTCAAAGCTCTGTTTTATAGTATAGTAATCATTTATATTTTCCTGATGCGTGCATAATTAGTTAGAATATCTATATTCTATATATATATTCTTAAAGGGGGAAGTAATGTAGCAATATAGTCGTGGTGACAATGTTTTTAAAGATTATAGACAAGGAATGAGGAGATAAGATATAGTTTTATGTTTCTAACATATTCACATATATGCAGATGTGTACTGAAATCAACTAACATTTGATTGACATATTGTTATATAAAAAAGGGTTATAGAAACAAAACATAGCTGGTTCTATATGTCAACAACATGATAACAGATATCTTATGCGCAATTTCTAGAGTAAATTTCCATAACCATATAAGGGTGGGTTTTGACGTCATTGGGCTCAATTAACCCATCTCTCTAATTATTTACATCATGTTTGACCAATTAGATAATTGAATGTCCAAAACCAGTTGATACAAAATTAGGATACTCGTGAGAATTCAGCAGACTTCGATTAGATTCCAGAGGGTTACCATCTAAGAATCCTAGACACCGCGAGGTGTCTAGGTTGAGAAGAGTTTAGTTAGTATTGACTATAATTGTAATATGTACTATGCTTGCATGTATACCTATGCTACATAAAAGGTAAAAACGAACTGTTGCTTTGTTATAACTGAAGAAGACAAACGTCTTAAGAAACCAGTAAGAAGTAAACATAACGTGAACTAGAAGCAAAGACGATCAGGAATAAATCCTAGACTATCACAAGGCTACGAAAATATGTAGTAAGAAAAGATCATGGGTCGTACGTAGGATGTGGCGACCGGTTTGACCACCGCAACCCCTGCCCGCTCTCCTCGTCAGACAAAAAGACCCATGGTATTACACTAAGAACACTGAATAAACAGCTGTTTGGTCTTCCGTTGTGGCTTTGATCCCCGGTGTGAACGTGTGTGCGCAAAGATAATGAAAATAAGACAACTTGTCTGCGACATCACATTCGGTGGGAGTAGACGTTAATTACTAAGAACAAAATCTGTCTCGTACGTCCGTGGACAGTTGTTTTACCGTGTTCGAAATTGGCATTAAAATGGTATTTTGTTATATTTTACACCATGCTTTATTATTTTATATGATAAGGCAGTCGATAATTTGTCAATTTCGTAATAACTTGTAAAAGTTGCACTTAGAGATTACTGGTAACAATTCTCTTCTATCACCATGCTTTATCATATTCTATTCTATCATAGAAAATAATTGTATTGAATCCTTTCTTATCAAGAGATACACGTAATAGTCGAAATTAGTAACCTCATTTGAGTTTAAATGGTTTCACAAAAATTGGTAATATCCTGATAGTTTTGTGTCTAATTCCGGGGCAGTCTGTGTAGCTATTGGCCCTCGAACCATCTGGTTTCGTGGGCTCTGGCAAAGAATGCTGGACATGATTCAACTTTCCGCACCCCACTCATAGATGTTTTCCAATCGAGGCCCAGTCCGCTCCTAGTTGGACCAATATGTTTCTAGAATTAACTGCCCAAAAATAGATTGTGGTGAGTGCCGTGGCGAATGTCACCGTTATGTAAGGTACCAATTATTATTCCTGATTCGGCTTCGATTAAATTATATCTAATATGAATGGAAACGCAAACATGGGAATTATGAGTATGCATTGTTTACTGACAGATACCCATGTATGTTTTTGTGTTCTGCTCGGACACAAAACGAGCGTGATGGAGCATGGTAGCTATATAGCCCCCCCCCCCCCAGGGGTGTGTGGGGGGACGGGCATATTTTACAATATAAGTCGATTTTTGTTCTTATTTTTACAGTGTCTTTAGAATTTATCCAGTGAATAGATTTATTGAATAATAAAAGAATTACCTGTTATTTTACGGAAATAAAATTCGTCCGGTTTAACTGGATCAGTATCAATAAAACCACTTTTTACCAAGTCTTCTAGTGGTCGTCTTAAATCTTCCTCGTTATTGTAACCCAGAGATATGAGATGAAACGTTACTTCAACACAGCCTTCCCTGAACAAAAAAATCAACTGCATATTTATACTAACACCCAACGCGACCGTTATGCAAAAGAGGAGATAACTCCGATAGTTTTGGTTATCTCCAAAAAAAATATTTATGAACGGTAGGATACTGCGTTCACAAAATTTTCGGCAAAAGTAACTCTGGTATGGAAGGTCGTGGAGCACCCAACATCGAACCCATAACTGTAGATGACGTTCGCGCACCAGTTTTGTGACTAAAAACAAGAAAGGCCTGTCATATGGATGCTATACCAGCGGCTGAAGTTGGAGCGCCGCATACCAATACATATGTCTCTGGGGTTTTTTAAAGAAAGGTTTTATTGATCTTTTACAAACGTTGAACTCAACCCCTTCACAGTTGTCTTTTTCATAAACTGGGATGAGTATATTAAGTGTCTCATTTCGTGCATATAAGAAAAGAATAAGGAGTAAAATGTCAAATTTATTCACTTTCGCCAAGACAATATCGAAGTCTTTAGATTATGTAAGGCAATATCTTTAGATTGTGTAGCAGGACAGTATAGTTATTAGACTGTGTAGGACGGTTGGGTATATATTTTTAGACTGCGGCCGGTCCGGACATAAACGGGGGAGTTTATATGACATTTATGATCGTAAATTACAATCCTTATTTCGATTTATATGTAAAAACTTTGATTTGTATGGTCTTCTCAAGATTTCATAAATTCAAACAAAAATGGGAATATTCATCTGAAATGTGCGATCGGAAGATACCTTCAACAGAACTATTTAACCGTCGCGAAAACTAGTCGTACATCACATTCATAAAATTTCTTAAATTGATGACATAAATGGGGAGATGTCTCTGAAAGATACATTTTAAATTTCAATAGAATTTTCTTACAGACCAAATAAACAATCCCTGCAAATATGCAAACAAGAAGTGTAAAACGTTTACAAGAACAATTTGATTATCGCATCAAATTGTTGGTTATAAAATATTCGATATTGAATTTGATGAAGTAGTTTTAACTTACGCTAATTTCTTTACCACCACAAATTGTTGTCCTGGGTGGTCATCATATACATCTTCAATATTCTTTTCACATCTTCTTACAAATTCTTTATATTTAGGACTGGTGTTGTCTATTAATTCATAGTACTTCTGTCCACTGTATTTGATTCTACCCTCACATATTTCTAAAATAAAAAAACCTTTTCTTGATACCCGATACATTATTGTTTTAGGTCCTGTAAGTTTCTGATACACGCCGTCCTGCACAACTGAACAGGGGGAATCGCATCTGAAAATTCCGATGATCTTTGCCGGCCAACGATTTCAGATTAGCGAACCAACGCCTTACTCACTGAACCACCGTGGCTTCATATTAATCAAACAAGTGATGGTTGCACAGTGGGTATGGGATGGTTCCTAAAGATTGTTCAGCGTTAGTCTCATCCACAACACCCACCAAAATATTTAATGCAGGACAGAGTGCTTTGCAAGGACACTAAATAGTCGTTCGGGTGGGGCGTAAAACTGAGAGCCCGTGTATACATTTGTGTGTACGTAAAGAACCCTTGCCAGTTGGAATTCGATCCAAAATTATTAGTATACAACCGCAAAGCTGCACTACTTTGTTTCATGGTAAATGATAAAAAGATAAAAGGTATCCCGACACAAACTGATTACAACACCGGTTTAATACTACTCCTCTATTTATAATAGCGCGATAATACTAAAATTAAAGTTTGTACTGAGCTTTTCAAGTTTTTTCAATTGAATTATGGAAACGTCTCTGTAAACGGGAACGACTTTAACTAGGATTCAAATGCATCTAGGGAATTAATGGTTCTAATGTTGTAAGGTAGTGAATTCCATAACATAGGAGCAGAGAATGAGAAAGATCTTTTTGCTAATTCTATGAATTACGATTACCTCGTCTATACTGCATTTATGAATTGCGATTACTTCGTTTATACTGCATTTATGAATTACGATTACAAGAACAATTTGATTATCGCATCAAATTGTTGGTTATAAAATATTCGATATTGAATTTGATGAAGTAGTAATGTATATAAGAATTATATCTTGTAAATACTGTATATAAGAATTGCGATTACCTCGTAAATACTGTATATAAGAAGAACGATGACCTGTGCTTGTTTATCATGGAGTGTATTCTCAGTAAAGAATTATCCTAATTACTGTTGGTCCCGAAATGACCTAGTTTGTGTCGAGTGGACGTTAAACCCCATCTCTCTCTCTCTCTCTCTCTCTCTCTCTCTCTCTCTCTCTCTCTCTCCCCCCCCCTAATTACTGTGGTTAATAATAACCTCGTTTACATCACAATTATAAAACCTGTTTAACTTACTACAATCTGGTTCCACAATTTTTATAACGCATGTATGGTTACATCTTTCTAGGGCCACTAAAAAGAGAATATATGAATTCGGCCCTTTTCTGTACAATTTCCTCAACATCTTTAACGCTCCGTTATCTCTGCCTTTTTCTTCAACATAATCTAACAAATAGTCAAATTCGTCTATGTCGAAAACCAACAAGGAATGAAGTTCAATAATAAGTTCTTTGGGTTCTATGTTTAACCAAAGGGATCTCATATTCCTTTGAATTTTCAACTGGTCATTCTTATTCATACGTTCGTTGCTATAAATCGCAGGTATGATATTTTCAATCCATTCCTCCTTGCTGCCATCAGCATCGTCGTCGACGTCATCATCTACAACTACAATTATAAAGAAATATATTATGTGTAGCATAGATGGTTTCATTGTCAGAGCAACGGTACTTGACAAGGTTATCCTTGAATTTTCGAATCTAGAGGTGTTCTAATCCATGTATATGGTCTAGCGAGTTTATTATAACCCTATAATATATTATAAATGCCTATATAATAGTTTATATAATATTTGAAATCAAATCAAATGACACGTCAGCTCCAACCGGGCTATATGTGGCCAAACATGTGTTGATTATAAGCGAGACAAATTAAATAAATATCACATAAATATATTTATATACATAAATAAAAACAAATATCACAGAAAATAATAAGTCCTTTATGTATATAAAATGTGAAAAACAAACATAAGGGATATATATATATATATATATATATATATGTATACAATTAAAATGTATGATAAAAGTTTGTCTCTTTTAAAAAGTTTAACAATTTTCCATATAGCTCCGGTTGTGTATAATATTTGAAGCCAGAATAAGGACCTGCAACAGGCAGATTTCGCTTGTACATAATACATCTAATGTAGTTAAGATGGTCGAGCGGGCGAATGGGTTAATCCTTGCGCTATAAATCTTAAGGTCTGACAATGACGCGCGCGCTGTTTCGGTTCAATCTCTGTGCGTGACGAGGAGTATGGAGTCCAACCTCGTGGGGTTTCTTTGGATTCTGGGACCTATACGCGTAAGCAAATAATTGCAATAAAATTGAACAATGTGTTAATGGTGAAATGACCTTGTATGTGTCGAGATAAGTTTGTACATTTTTTGTCTTTGTATTTTTTTCATTTCATGAGCGTTCACGGATGTGGCTTTCTATTTGACACTGATTTATTTGAAGCTTCATGGTTTCAAATTAATTTTCAGTTTTAATAACCCTTTGCCGGGTCATCGTTTTCCTCGGATAAAGTTCCGGCCTGTAGACGACGGTTCACAAAGACACACAAAGACACGAACAGACGGACATAGGTAACGACATAATACATCTACATGGAAATGTGGTCGAATTGAAATCCCACTAATCGTTACAATGGATCAATTTTATAAAAGAAAAGTCAACTATTTTGGAAAATTCCGACCAATTTTAAATTGTAAGTGACTAACGTGATTTTCATAAAGAATGACCCTAAACGAATACCTAAGCAAATTTCAATGCTTCTATCCATATTTGAATGATTATTACAGTTATCGACCTCACTAGAGTAATTGCATTGTACAACGACACTACCCTCATATCCATGAGGAAAGTGTCGTTGTACAGTGCAATTGCTGATACGCCATCGACATTTTGACACATGTCATAATCAAATTCTCCTAGCAAAAAATTAAACGGCAACCCGTACCAAATTTTCAAAAGAATAAGAAGTCTGCCAAATATGACCCCCGTATGCGTATAAAGTTTGGCACCAACAGAATGGCTTAAACGAACCGTAAATAATGACAAAAGAACAAAGCTTGGTTTAATTCAAAGTGTACTCAAAAGAAAATGAAACATGGTTCAAGAAAAATGTCACATGATTGAAGGAGTTTGCAACATTAAAGGGACATGTTACATGATTAAAGGAAAGTTTCACACGATTGAAGAAAGGGGCAAGATGATAATTAAAGGAAAATGTCACATGATTGAAGAAAATGTCACATGATCAAAGATATGTCTAATTAATCCGTGTTACCGATCAACCATTACACATATCTTTAAGTTAATATTATTTAATTGTATATTTAACCAATTCTATCATGTCTGCCAAATCTGTTGACACTGGTGTTGACCAAGAAAAATAGAAGTATAAACGACGCACAAGTTGTACTCAAGAAACCAAAATGCTAGCATGACGAAGATGGAAGGCCCACAACTGGAAATGTTAACAACTGTAGAAAATACGGAATGATCGAGTTTGAGACATGTTTTTAAGCTTGTGGGATCAATTTTAACCTTTGGTTAAAGTATACATATCTAGCGGGGTATAATTGAACTTCTGGTAGAAGTTTAATATATAACACGTTGGGTATAAGGTAAGCTAAAGTTTGATTATCCCACGTTGGATAATGATAAAACAGACCATGACAAATCTCACCTTCTTTCAAAGATGTCTGACCAGACTCTGCGTCCGCCTTAACAGACTGTTGATTGTTCACATGGGATTCCTGTATTTTTTTAGAGAGTTTTTCAGTTACTTCCTCTAGATGTTTTATTCTTTCCAATGCCGCTGCATGTTCTTCTGTTGAGACAAGCCCGCCAGTTTGTTGTTCGTTCGCCATGTTTGACATCATTTGTGACAATTCCGGACTGTCCCAGGTGCCTATTTCCTGTGTTCTGTTTACACCAGAATCGAATCCCAACGCCCCCTTGTGTGTCCCGTTTAGTTCGTCATCTTTCTTTGAATTATCCTCTACTGCATTACCAGGTTCAACATCTGATGGTGAAGGTTCAGACTGGTGACCCTCTATTGGTGCATCAGGTTTTGGCTCAACTGATAGGTGTTTTGTTTTATCTATTACACCTTGAGGGTGTTCGCGGTCCTCTGATTGACTATATATCACTGGTGAATCGAGCGACATCATAACTTTAAGAGTATGTTGCGAAATATTATCAATAGTGTCTTTAGTTTCGTTCATCTGGTTTCAGTTTCCTCCATTCGTGTGCTGTTGATCTATTTTGGGGATATCACACAGAGGATATTCAGATAATCAAGTCAACCTGAAATAAAACAAAAGATGATGAATGAATAGACAAATAGACATGGTTCTATAATTAGTAACAAAATAACATTTGGAATGGAACGATCTTTAAATAAACCTGTAAATTCTCTACAGGTCGCAACAATATAACAGGTTTTGTTCAATTTCTCTAGGGGGTGGGATGGTCTAGAGTGTCGCGCTTCGAACTCTAGCTGGCCGGTCACCTCTGGCTTGTGGTTGTGGTTTCGATCCCTCGTGTGAGCTTATGTGGCATGGAGAGCCTTCTCTACCTCTTGGGTTTCCTCCAGGCACTCCGGTCCCCCCACTGCTAAAGACCGTTACGCGCATGCGAATTATTGAAATAAAATGAAGCCATATGTTAGTCCTAAAATGACCTAGTTTGTGTCGAGTGGGCGTCAAACCCATTTCTCAATTTCTCCATGAGGATTGTACCTATTCATATTGTCCCGTCCAATCCCCAAGAGGCAGAGCCACCTGATCCAGGGCAAACACTTACTAACAGATGTAAAGAGTTAGATAGTGCTTCCTATACCCATACTCTTTCAATATAGTTTGTCCACTGATCACCACTTATATCAACTGAATCGGGACTTCGTTTGTCAAAATGGCGTCTTTTCGATCAGGATTGAAGTCTTAGTTAAAATTCAGAAATGTGTGTTCTGATTAATTGAAACGAAATGGAAAAAAAACCCTTTTGTTTTAAGTTTCCACTTCTTGTCAGAAAGATTGGGTGTAATTTTAATATACTACTCAAAAGAAGTTATGGGTCAAACCTTTTTTTCTACCAGGTAATTTTCTAAGCACATATCAGATATATATATATATAAAATTATTGGCGGAAATCGTGTCAAAATTAGTTCACGATATCCTGAGGTCAAAACCTGTGTACAAGACATAATGTGTCATTTTCTAACAAAATGATTTTGACAGTCTCCTTAGAAACCATAAACAGAAGCTTAAAACAAGGTTCCACAAAACTGTTTGCATCACCCAAACGCAACTTTTTGGAGTTGATTATGTCCTTGCACGTGTACTATGCATTTTCTATGAAGTTTTGGCATAAAAAAAAATTCCATGACCGTGCTGCTCTCAGTTGAAAATTCGACATGTCAGACGTCAGCTGAGTGAACTTGACAGAGGAAGCGCCATTGCGTGGCTTCAACAGGGTTTTACGCAGGGGAATGTAGCACAGAGAATCGGCTGTAGCCAGAGTGTGATTGTGTAACTATGGCAGCGTTTCCAGGCAACCAATTCAATTCAGAATCGCCCGCGGTCTGGTAGGCCAAAATCAACGTCGCAACGTAAAGGCCGGCATGTTATCCAAATGGCCTAACGTCAGCGCGTTGTTCCAGCGAAATGTCCGAGAGATGAACTGCGAAATGCAAGTGGTGTTCAGGTATCGGACCAGTTCATAAGAAATCGCCTGCGAGCCCACAACATTCAATCTCGACGACAAGCGGTTCGAGCACATCTTCTTCAACGTCATAGGTCAGCACCGCGTGACTGGTGCACACGTCATAGAGACCTGCGACGGTGACAGTGGGGCGGGTACTCTTCACTGATGAGTCCCAATTTGCATTACAGTTCAATGATGGCAGACTTTGCGTCTATGAGCGGCAAGGAGAAAGATTAATTGCTGAGGTTAACGTCAGACAACGCCATCGCTTTGGAGGTGGTACGGTAATGGTGTGGGCTGAAATTTCGACGTCTGATCGACAGCATGCCTCGTCGTTGTGTCGACTGCCTACGAGCACGTGGTGGTTTCACTCGTTATTAACAAAGTTGTCGAATTTGAGACAATTTCGTTGGACCTCAGTATGCTCAAAATGGCGAATTTTCATCAGATCCTCAGAATAGTAATAAAAAGTGCATATGCTTTGCATAACAGACTCAACATTGAGACATATTGAACTCATTCTGACCAAAAGTGTGCTTAAAAGTTTTGATCTTCATGTTCCCTGTGTCTAATAAGATGTCAAAGAAAAATAATTGGTTGACCCTTAACTTCTTTTGACTAGTATATTATTATGGGTGCGTAGTAATGCGAAGAAAACACCTGTCGATTATGGTGGAAGATCCGATACTTTTTAACCAAGAAACGACATCGAACGTACAGAATGTGGTTGTTCTCACCTTACTGCAACAGTATTCAATTTTATGTTGTAGGCCTAACCCAAAAGGTCAACCCTTTTCGATTTTGACGTCGCTCAGAAATCATTTCACGAACGCAAATGGGAATTCCCAATATTACATGTCACCCATAAATATCTAAAGATTATATAAGTTAGTAGGAATAGTAGAAATTATTTTAACTAATATCAATATCGCCGGAACACAATACATACGGGAACAGGGGCTTGCTGATTTAAACCACAGTCCCCGCGTTGGTGTTTGATACAGAACGGTTGTTGCTAGTTTCATTTAGTTAGTGTTGTTTTATTTATAGCCTGTCAACGCCTAAATAGTTGAGACTAATAACAGTCATATTTAGATTTAGGTCACTGTATTTAAATATGGCCACAGATCACTAATGATTTCCCCATTGACTTTAAAGGAGCTAAATCGCTAACTTATAATACTGTAATATGAATGTATATAGACTGATTTATATTCAATGGTTTCAGTTTTTACTTTAATTTCAAATCAGTTATGTTCGGCGAAATAAGCCAGCAGTCTAAATCGAATCAAAAATTCTAGCGTCTGGTTAATCCAGTCTACATACGCCGTTTGATGTGGTGCAATGTTTCTAGTCTCGTTCCTCGAGGTTGCTAGAACTGGGGCTGAAATGCATTATGGTACACGATTCGTGTACCAATGCTAAAATGTTTATTTTGTCTTAAAGATACATTATGGGAGATTTTTTATAAGGAATTAGCTATTCTTGCTATAACAGTTCAAAAATAGGTGATGAAAGAAAAATATATTGAAAATTTCAGTCAAATTACTTTATTCTGAACATAGTTATCGCCACTATAATTTTTACTTGAAATGGTTTGATTGACAAGCGTTAACTCCACCTACATAATCTCAATTATCAAGTAATGTTTTCAATGACTGTGGTAGGCCTACATTTAGCCTATTTGGTTTGAGACGGGGCTGCAATTCAACTCGTATTACTTTTAATATATAGATAAGAAGAGAAATTCGGCAACAAAATTTTTAAATTTGAAAGGAATGGACCAAATCAATGAGGCAGTATTGTAAATAATTATACTAAAGCCGACTTCTTCAGTGGCCTGCGTGTATTCTTGTACTTTAGGTAGGCTTACGTAACTCCCGAAGCAGGTGAACAGAAAAAAGTGATCCGATGGTGCTGCAATTCAGCTGGTTGATGTTAGCTGCGATGTTTATCAATTTCCATAATTTTACTGTAAATGCAAGTAACAAAAGAGCGACAGTGTGCCTAGTAAACATGGATGGTTAGATTTACGTTACTTTTACGTCATTATGGTTAGATTATGGTTAGCGTCCAATAATGGTAAAATTTTACGTTTAAATTTACGTTACTTTTACGTCATAATGGTTATGGTTACTTTTACGTCAGAAAATGACGTAAATCTAACGTAAACTTTATGACGGTTTTCTTACCAATTTTTGTCGCTTTAAATACTTCTTGATTAAGTACCCATATCAGTGTGTGCACAGTCTAACAATTGATAAATAGTCGGAATTCAGACCAAATAATTATACATGTGTTATTGGTGATAATTCTAACGTTAATTTAACATAAATTTTACGTCATGTATCTAACCGTTAGATTATGGTTAGTTTTCTGACATAAATCTAACGTTAATTTTCTAACGTTAATATAACGTTAGTTATCTAACGTTAATGTAACGTTAGTTTTATGTCATAATTTTAACATAAGTTTCTAATGTGAATGTAACATAAACCTAATACTTGTTCTTTATCAGAAATGAAATGCAATGAAATGGGGTTTAACGTCCTACTTTTCTGCACCTAACCTGGGCTAATTGAAGATGGGCATACGCCATACAGTGTGTTATGAGGGAACTTTTTCTCAGATAGCAGCACTACAGCTTACTCTAATATCTAATTCCAACTGTCAAGGGATCTTTAACATGCACACCAATGTGTACATGGAATCAGAGTTTTTTGGACCATCCGAATGACTAGGCCCTGTCAGACCTTCCCTTCCGTTTCACTGACAAGGGGAAACAACGCCGGAAAATCGAGATGCAGGGATCGAACACCTGACTACCAAGTTAGCGAGCCAGCGCCTTACCCATATTGTCTAACGGAAAAGAATGTCAGTTTTATAATGTTAGGATACTAACAATTACGTAAACAAATGTCAGTTTAATATCAGGATAACAACGCTTAAATAAATGTTAGTTTTTGATTGTTGGCTATCCAACCATAATCAAAAAAAATCCATTTAAGTTAACCAAATTTACTAAATTTTAAGCGTTCTTTTAGGCAACTGTAACAAAATATGTTAATAATTGTAACCTGTATAATATTTATGGATAAAACATTAAAAAGTGGGTGTGGCACCACCCCTAGGTGCTGAGCCATGCACCGAAATTGATAGTTGTTAATATCCTTACGGCATAAGGAATAAATATACCAAGTTCAAAACAAAAAACACGAAAAGTTGATGTGGCTCTGCCTCTGGGACTCAGACATGAAACAATTCTGATTATTTATCAATTGGTAAAATGTGCACACACTGGTATGGTTATTTAATCAAGAGGTACAATGGGGTATCATACTGAGATGCAATAAAAACTGTTACTAACTGGAAACTGTAGACTATTTATTAACAAAATATTAACAAAAAAGTGAAATGAAATGAAATAAGGTTTAACGTCCTACTGTTCTACTCGTAAACAGGGCTAATGAAGACGGGTCTACATCATATAGTGTGCTGTGAGGGTTATTTTGCCCGGGCAGCGGCACTATGGCCTACTCTTAAATCTAATTCCAACTGCCAAGGGATCTTTTACGTGCACGCCAATGTGTACACAGGACCTCATGCAGTTTTTTTGTCCCATTCAAACGATAAGGGGAAACCTTGTCAGGAAATCTGGATGAAAAGAGGTTAACGTCCTACTGTTCTGCTCATAAACTGGGCTAATAATATTAATACATTGGAATATTATCGCAATATGGATACACTCAAATAATGGCATCCCATACTATGAAGACCTACTCAGGAAAAATGTCAACATGCTGTTTTTGGGGGGTTTTGCAATGAAACATCAAAACATGCAAAATAAGCTTATTCCATGATTTCTACCCAAAAAGCCGACTACTGTAAATCAGAACGTACATTTCAGATTTTTAACGAAACCTTTAGGTCGCTACAAGAAAGCAACAGTCTGCTGTGAATTATCTGGTTCTTTTTGCCCTGTAGAAATGAATTCGAAATTATTGGATCGTTTAGTTTTAGATTTTGTTTGAAAATAGTGAGAGATGGAGAAATTTTTATATTGACATCAAGTTTATTCCATTCTTTTGTTTATGAGGGTCCGAAAGAGTTCGAAAAGAATTTTGTTTTACATAGTATTCTGAAAGGTTGTCATTGTTTCGAAGTTGATAATTATTTTGTCATTAATGATTTTATAAATAAGTGTCAGCTTGTGTCTTTTCCCCTTTTCTTGTAGCGTAATAAAGCCGGTTTCGTTATATGTAAAGTGTAGTTTTACATATTACATGTATAACTGCATTATCTTTACATGTAACCTGTATTTATACAACTATGTTTGTTAACGTACATGTATGTTGTACCTTGACTAGTTTTTATGGGTAATTCTACTATTCAAACATGTTTAAATACATGATTTGTGCACAATTTACAAGATACGTGTAATTCTACATCGCTTTTGAACTTTAACATTGATAGACCCTTTAAGGCTACACTACTTTTCACTATTGCTTCAAAATGTCCATTAGAACATTATTCGGGCATGGTGAAGGACAATAAGCCTCCCTCCCCCGATGAATTTATCGATATTGTAGCCCTAATATTTAAAGTTTTTTTTTAACTATTCAAGAAACATTATACCCCTTTTTTAAAAATACTTCATTCGGCTACGTCTTGTAGTTCATTTTTCAGAAAACATTTTCATTATTCTCAATACATTTATAGCGACTGTCCTCTTTTTCTTTCAATGAATTATTAAAGAAAATGTTATTCAGATATCGCCAATAAAATATTTTTACGTATGGAGATTTTTAAAAGAATATTAAATTAGTCTTATTGCGATTTATATATATGCGCTAAAATATATTTACAACGCAAAATGCGTAATGTTATACTATAAATTCACTGTTTTTACTGTAAAATATGGGTAAATTAACCAAAAAAGTGTAGTTTCACATCTGTAACCTGTATTGATAGAGAGCGAGAGAGAGGGAGAGAGGGTTTAACGTGGGGATGAATTTATATAAGCTATGGCTTGTTTTCAGATCCACAATATCAGTATTGTAACAAATCATGAATCAATAGAAATAAAATATTGTTTAAACTAACGTCCAGAAAGGGAGGGGGAGGGGGTAACGTCCATTCAACACGAACTAGGTCATTTTGGGACTAACATATGGTCTTTATCAGTAGAAGGAAACCGGAGGACACTGAGAAAACCCGCGAGATTGGCGTATTGATACAATTATGTTTGTTAACGTACATATATGTTGTACTTTGACTGCTTTTTATAGGTAATTCTTCTATCAAGGATTTGTGTATAATTTACAGAAAACGTGTAATTGTATTTCTCTTTAGAACTTTAACATTGATAGACCTTTTAATGCATCCTTACTTTTCGCCTTTAGCCACAGTGGCTAAGACGCTGACTCGCAGGCCTGGAGGTCGGGTGTTCGATCCCTGCATTGGCCGAGAAAGTTCATTCAGGTTTTCCTGCGTGATTCACTCTTGTCCGTGATGCAGGGCAGAGGGTAGGACAAGTCGTGCGGATGGGACCGAACACCAAGGTGTAGTGTACACACTAGCATGCACTTAAAAGATCCATATTAACCGGTTAAAATTATTTGTATATTTACAATTGTAAGTATACTTAAAATATCACATAGTTTGTTAACTCACATTTAAAACGATGTAAATGCACATGAATGCAAAGCTTATGTAAAATTACATCAAACTTAATGTAGAAATACAACCATATGTCAGTTTACTTTATGTAGGTTGTATATTAACAGAAAAATGCCATTTGAAATAGTATTTTTACAGCAAATTGTAAATTAACTGTAAAATAGTGGCAATACCTGTTACCCATCTTTGGCCTCATATAAGATTACATCAAACGTAATGTAGAAATACAACCGTATGTGAGCTGTATATTAACAGAAATGCCATTTGAAATAGTATTTGTACAACAAATTGTAAATTTACCGTCAAATAGTGTTCAAATCGATTATTCCCCTTCGACTACATATCGAAAAATATTTACTGTTAAGTCAGTAAAATAAGTCTTTTTTTTTAGAGAAATAGCTTATTCAAAATCTGAATGCACCTAACTGGCGTGTAAACACGGTGATATGCCATACGTAAGGTTGTGTGGGACATTTTGCATGGTATCATGCCTTCTATTCTTTCCATTATAAGAAGCAGAACAATGGGACGTTATACCAAATTTGATGTCATTTCTTTCCATCATCGAATGGTGTTTTGCATGCTCGGTTGAAAGGTCCGCAAAACTTTATGTGTTAGCCAGGATCAAGCATAGGACTACTTCCCTTCAAAGTTTATTTGAAGTAAATATGCACTTCAAATTTGTATTTTTACCGTCAAAAGACTGGCAGAAAGTTGCCAGTAAAATCACTGTATTTTAACACTACGTAAATTTACAGTAGGTGTAAAATAACTTTGAGGTAAATTTACAACCACATTGTACATTTACAGTGAATGTAAAATAACTATGAAGAAAATTTACAACCACTGTATTTACAAGCACAACGTAAATTTACATGGAAGTTATTTTACACTCACTGTAAATTTACATGGACGTTATTTTACACTCATTGTAAATTTACATGTTGTTTGTAAATCTTATTTACCGATTAGGTAAAAATTTACAAGTCAGTGTTAAAATACAGTCATTTTAACAAATGAAATGAAATGAAATAGTTTTTAACGTCCTACTATTTTGCTCCTAAACTGCGCTAACGAAGACACGCATACGCCATACGGTGTGCTATGAGGGACATTTTGCCCGGGCAGCGGCGCTACGGTCTACTTTTATATCGAATTCCAACTGCCAAGGGATATTTTACGTACACGGGACCTCGTTTGTCGTACCATCAAAACCACTAGATAGCTATCCTTGTCAGGTCCTGCATCACTGACAAGGGGAAACCACGCCGGAAAATGTGAATGAACCTTATCGGCCAATGCAGGGATCAACACCCTAACTCCGGGCTAGTGAGCTAGCGTCTTACCCAAATTGCAACGTGAATCCCTGGTGCCTTTGGCATGTCCCCCATTGGCCTACACATATAAAATGTGCCATAAGCTAAAAACAAAAACAAAACGCAAGCACATGCTAACAGACGGAATAATTATGGGAGCGCCTGATCTTAAAGTATCCCGCGTTTGTGTTGTTTACCAATTTGTAAATAAATAACATGTTTTTAGGGTAGAAGCGTTACAGTCATTTTACTGGCAACTTTCTGCCAATCAATTTACGGTAAAAATACATACAAATTACTTACAGTGTAGCCATTTTAACAAATGCGTAAAATACACTTAAGAGTTCCACTGTTTAATTATATACAAGATGAGATGGAATGGTTGCTTAACGCCCTACTATTCCGTCCCTTCACAAAATAATTTGCGATGTTAAGATGGGTCATTGTACACAAAAGGATGGGAATGAATGCGGTTAGAGAGCTACCAATTGTACGCTACAATATAAATACAGTTATCTATCAATACGAAAAAGAAATAATATATATTTTACTTACCTTGAATAAAAACACAAAATCAAAACATAAATAAAATAGAGAAAAGAAACGTTTACAAACGGCGGGGCTCTAGGTAATAGTGATCTAAATGAAATGCTTCCCCACAAACAAAAAGTTCTAAAGTTCTAGTTTTGGTTTAATATCAGACCCCTGGATATATATTTAACAATGATATATTGCACGCTCGAATTGTCATCATATCAAAGTCAGCTAGATGTATTTCAGTAGTAATTGCTTAAAGGACAGTGCAAATGTGAGCGTATAAAAAGGAATACATTTAAGGCTCTCGGCTTGTCTACGATATCACCTTAGGTGGAAGTGGACGTTAAACCCAAGAAACGAACGAAAAAGGCTCTCGGGTGCGAGCCACATTAATGTGTTTCCTACTCAAGGATTGGATTTTCCCAAAATTAGTTTTCACTAACCCGGGGTTAGGGCCAGGGATTCTTAAACTAGTGGATTTTATTTACTTAGAGCTAGGATTTGATATATTACTTACTTTGGATTAGGATGAGGGCTGGTGTTATTTAGACTAATTTACTGTGCACGGGGATGTCGTTCAGGTTGAAGTGAATTGAGACCTGGGCCCGAACCCTAGAAAATTCTTAAAAGTAAGCACAAAGTTATGTTTCACTTTTGCATGCGTAAGAAATTCAATAAAATACCGTTTCTAGAAAATTCTCAAGACCGTTCTTACCTAAGCACAAGTCAAGTATGAGTCTAAGCACATTGTGACAGGTATATTGAAACTACGATTCTCTCTAACGTCATAAAGATATTTTTGGTATGCGAATTACACCGTAAATTCCAAACTTATCCCGCAGTGAATATTCGCTTGGCAGCTACAATCATTAATAAGCATGACATCGATGAGGCTTAATGAGTACGGCATATTAACTTTTTTACTCCGACAAATTAAATTCTCAAACATTGTTTTGAGGTAAAAGAAAAATAAATAAAGACGTTTGAAGTATTTGTAGTTAAAAGATAATATTTCCTATTTAGTGTAAATGGGTATTAAAATGAGTAAAATGCATCATTTTGCCCGAAGCAGTGTTAAGTAAACATTGCACGAGCCGTTGAGCCAATGACTACCGCCGCGTGCAGTTAACGCACATGTTGCGGACAGTCATCTGTTACAGAGATAATTCTCTGTAAAACAGATTGCGTAAATTCGTCTGCTGCATGGAGTTATAAATAGATCAATGACATTAACTTCCCGGCAAATAGTCGATTTAGATGTATTTGACAAATGAAATGAACGTCCTACTATTTTGCTCCTAAACTGGGCTAACGAAGACACGCATACGCCATACTGTGTGCTATGAGGGATATTTTGCCCGGGCAGCGGCGCTACGGTCTACTTTTATATCGAATTCCAACTGCCAAGGGATCTTTTACGTACACGGGACCTCGTTTTTCGTACCATCAAAACCACTAGATAGCAATCCTTGTCAGGTCCTGCATCACTGACAAGGGGAAACCACGCCGCAAAATGTGAATGAACCTTATCGGCCAATGCAGGGATCAACACCCGAACTACGGGCTAGTGAGCTAGCGTCTTACCCACTTAGCAACGTGATTCCCTGGTGCCTTTGACATGTCCCCCATTGGCCTACACATATAAATGTGCCATAAGCTAAAAACAAAAACAAAACGCAAGCACATGCTAACAGACGGAATAATTATGGGAGCGCCTGATCTTAAAGTATCCCGCGTTTGTGTCGTTTACCAATTTGTAAATAAATAACATGTTTTTAAGGTAGAAGCGTTACAGCCATTTTACTGGCAACTTTCTGCCAATCAATTTACGGTAAAAATACATACAAATTACTTACAGTGTAGCCATTTTAACAAATGCGTAAAACACACTTAAGAGTTCCACTGTTTAATTATATACAAGATGAGATGGAATGGTTGCTTAACGCCCTACTATTCCGTCCCTTCACAAAATAATTTGCTTGTGCTTACACTGAAGTCTACTTAAAATCTAAGTGCAAAAACGTTCTTAAGAATTTTCTGGGAACACAAAATAAGATAAGTTTACTTAATTGCAAAGTCTACTTAAAATCTAAGCACAAGAACGTGCTTAAGAATTTTCTAGGAATCGGGTCCAGTTTTTCTTTTTATTGGCTATGTCTGACCGATGACCGCTAATTCTTTCCAAAAGTAATTTTTTAGTCTCCATTTAGTCTCCAATACGTATTGTTTGTCACATTGTCTACATGAGATAAGATAGATTATGTTTGAACTACTGCACGAAAGTTGGTCTAATATTTGGAATTGTGTACCAGATGTTTTGTTATGGAAATGGTCGGATATATTTATGATTTTGAATGTTTTACATCTAAGGTGGCAACAAGTTTTGTTTTTAATTGATGATTGCATATTGTTTGTTTCTTGGGCGGCAAGTTCAGCTAGAGTGTTGTTTTATACGTCAGAGATAGCGTTTGGAGTATCCCCTTTCTCTTAGTTGCTAAATAGCGTTTGGAGTATCCCCTTTTTCTTAGCATGTACGCTGATATGCAGTAAACTAACTCGAAGTCGGTCTTCTGAGTGCATATCCTATGAAAAGGGAGAAAGGAGGTTTTGAACAATAATTGATGTGTATCGGTTTCTTTGAAAGATACTTTAGTTTCTAGTTTGCCTGTGATTTTGTTGTTGCTACTTAAATTTTAAAAACGGTAGTGTCAAGTAAATCTATGTTGTTATGACTTATGTGGGGTTAATTTGACAGATGGATGATGATTGTTCAGAAAAACGTTCGAAATGCGTCTAGTGTGTATAGACAGGCTATGAAACAATCATCTAGAACTCTGGTTTTAATAGACAGAGCGGAAGAACTTCCCTTTCCCACTCCGCTATGAAGAGATTTGCATAACTGGGTGCAAATCGTTTTCCCATCTCAGTTCCGAAAGACTGGACGTATACTTGGTCGTTGAAAGCAAAGTCATTCCCCCCCCCCCCCGCCAAACAAATGTTGAGTAGATAGAGGATTTCTTTGCGGGTTGCTAAGAAATGCTTTCCTAACTGCTTCAATACTTGTGTAGTCTATACGATTCATTATGACACAATACCGGCCTTTGTCGCTTTTCTTAATAGTTATGTTTTTGCCCCATTCAATTAAATGTGAAACTTTACCGCATATTTATGACGATGCCGTACAAAGTTCTCTCAATTACTTAAAACTCACATTGTAGATTATTGTGAAAACCAGATTTTGCAAGATGAGAATTTTGCACTGACAGCACCGCCTACGTCTACTTTCGACCAAAGTTTCTAACGTGAGAGAAATGGGGTTTAACGTCCACACGACACAAACTAGGTCATTTCAGTACCAACATATGGTTCAATTCTATTTCAATAATTCGCCAGGTCTTAGGGGTCTTTAGCAGTGGGAGGAAAGCTGAGTACCCGGAGAAAACCCACGAGGTTGGACAGGCGACCCTTCTCCTTGCCACGTACAACCGGGGATTCTAAGCACGCCAGTTGACTCAATGCCACACGTTTTTTTAAACAATATTTTTATTCAGGTTGTCTAAATGGGATTGGGAAACAGGCTTAGCCTGTGTAAAACCCCTCTCCCTAATATAATTTGTATACATATATAATCAGTGCAAGATGGAAGTATATACATAGTTATAATGGCAAACACACATACATATTATATACGTGTACAACTATAGTAAGATTTTTAATAATAATAATTATAGACAACATTAGGAAGGCTAGCCAAAATTATACATAAACAGATGATAAAATATTATGTGGTCGAGATTAAAATCTGTTTGACATATCTATAAACTTATGGACCTGATTAAAAATATTAGTGTGAACATCAAGGTTGTGGAGCCAAATAGAAAACAGTTTATATTTTTTTAAAAATGCTGTAATTTGTCTATGGTTTCTGTTCGTGCATTTGAATATAAGGAACATCTCAAAAGGTAATGGTCGGGATCTTCAAATATGACCGTAAAGGCAGGCGGGATTGTTGGCAACATGTCTTATGAATTTGTGGCTCCGTAGGTCAGAGCATCGTAGTCGTTATTTAAAATGAATAATTTGAGGTTTCCGATGACCGTTAGAATAAAATGAAGGGACCTTGATATCAGATTTGGATAGATGACCGTATGATACAGCGCGCGCACACGAACCATTCGGAACCCCCTCTAGGTATTCCAGGTACATTAAAATGTTGGAAAGGAGGAATTTCTTGCTATTGCGTGTTTGTGGTGTAGAATGTGATTCATTGTTTTGATTATAATCACAATGATACGCAATTAATTATAATCCCCCCTACTGTGAATTATAATTACAGTGTGCATTGATATCTTAGTTGATATCATATCTGTGAATCTCTGTTACATGGGAGGTATTTCGGCAGAGGTCATAGTTCGATAGTCATACGTTATTGATGTTATAGCTCATTTTGCTACCTGGGAGGTATGTGCAACCGTATGCCACCTTAAATGAATTAATGTAATTATTTCTACAAAGATTCAATTATAGTTTTAATTACAATAAATCATATAGTTTATTCTGTTCGACGTAAGACTTAAAAATAATTATATGCAATTGGTTTAACTTGAATGTGGATATTAATTATCTATACTGCAGAAATATCACCTTTCATGTGAATCATATCACATATTTGATATGTTGATATTCATCTCGTCTTACGTATTTGACAAGTTGGAGCGGGGATCGATCTATATACTTATTTTCCTATACATTAAATGAAACGTGCGAAGACTTGCTGCACAGTGTTTTCCTCACTACATCTTAATCTTATACATGTACCTGTATGCACCTAAATTAGCAGAATAATTTTCTCCGGTAATCCCCTGAACCTCAGGCCAAACGTGACTTTGCCTCCATCTTTGTAACCCCACTGCTCAAATTTTTTGGACATGCCCCTGGTTGGGTCCAAATTCAATGTGAGTTTGCTCTATGATTCTATCAGCCTATTCAGATTTGTTCATATGAATTCACTCACCCCGCATAGTTATAAATTTTCTTTTTTCACTTGACTAAAGAAATATTTTGTAAGACTGCAGGCTTTTATTGATTAAACAGTTGGTGGCGGTATCTTATGGTGCCTGACAAGGACAGCTGCCTAGTCGTTGGGATGGGACGAACAACCTTTGGCAGTTGGAATTCGATAAAGAGTAGACCATAGTCCCGCTGTCTGGGCAAAATTTTCCCCATAGTACACTTGATGGCGTATGCCCGTCTTCATTAGCCCGTCAAAGCAGGGGTCGTTAAACCCCATTTTGTTTCATTTCATGATACAGCAAAATTCCATCTCTCTTTGATGCCCGTATGTACCGTACCTACTTTTACTATATCATATTATTTGTTCTCGCTGCTTTTTCTTTGAAGCATTTCTTCGTGTCTATATTTCTTCGAAGATAAACTTTCCGCAATTGTCCATTCTACGATAGGCTTATCGCCACTGAACAGGCGTATGATGTCATGACCTTTAAAATTGGCCTCTGCTGTCTCACGTGCTCGCGATTTTTTGATTTTTTTTGATTGACTGGGGGATTATCTAGCGTTGGGTTTTGTTTTCTCAATTAAGTGTTAGATAATTAATCGGAGTACATAATTATTACGGTGGATGAATTTAAAATAATCAATGTGGATATATATTACGATTGATTAAGCCATGTGAATTTTAATATTATATGCAACAAAAATGAGAATAAGGCTCTGGACAGTAATAATATCAGAAAAATTACCGTCATTGTATGGAGCATTGATAAAATGGCACTTCTAAGATTTCTACAGTACCGTTGAGATGAACCCCGCCAGAATTGAACATTACCTGGGCAGACTGCGAAAGGCTCCTCATTCTCCAATAAAAGGATCATCAACGGGGTCTTAAATCAATAAACTATTTCATTATATTTGCACAGCAGCTGGTTTTCGGTCGCTGAAAAATCTGACCGATACAAATTCTTTCTAAAGACATCCTAGTCTGCATCCATAAATCGACCAGTAACAAAAGTATTTGTAGAATATCCTCGACAAGACCCGCATCCGCATACCGCGTGTCCAAATCATTGTCTCAGACATGCAGAAATAACAATCTGGTTAAAGGCGTGTCTAAGTCAAGGACATGCGTTCGATAAGTTTGGCCCCCTGGGGTGTAGGGGGTGATAAGAATATACCCTTCGTATGTTCTGCGTGTTGTAAGAGGCGACTAAAAGGATCCCTGTAATGGGGCAACGTGTTTGGTGTCGGCGGAGAGTGGAATCCTGGTAATTGAGTAGGGACTTTGGCCCATGGTTCACCTAGACAGGAGGTCAGAGTGGCCCACTCTGATCAATCGGCTTCGGTCGTTATAGTTCTGTAGAATGTACCCTATCCCAATTTAATGCTTTGTTGTTTTATACTCGGCAAATTTACCTTTGTGTCCTTAGTCCATTCTACAGAGCCACGGCTTGGGTCAATCAGGTTGGATATGACAATGTATTCTGTACTCTGTACTTTGTGGCTTCAGTATACCCCTCGTTGAGCCACGCGTTGATTTTCCGTGCTAGTCCTCCTCTTAGTAGGCAGGGAAGTGAGTAACCTGGGGAACGACGAGGGGTGACAGCCCCTCTACTGACTTATCTAAAGTTTCACCTTTTTTGATAGCTAAGGGCATTGCCGGTTTGGCCGGTGAACCCAAACCTATTAAAAAATTGAAAAATGGAACACTCTTGATAGAGCAGCACGCTACTATGCTTCTCAAATCATCCACTTTGGCATACATTCCTATCAAGATGTCACAAAGATCAATAAATCCTAGTAGAGGTGTTATTCGATGTCGAGACCTTGAAGGCAGCAATGAGGATGAAATGGTTGAATACCGTTTTTCTCAAGGCGTCCAACAAGTTAAATCCATGAGTGTTCGCCGAGGAGATAAGGTGATTCCCACAAGCACCTATATCCTCGCTTTGAATCGTCCCGACATACCGAAATCAATCAAGGCAGGTTATTTAAATATACCTGTTGATTCTTATATGTCCAACCCTCTTCGCTGCTATAAATGTCGGAAATTTGGACACAGCAGGACCGTCTGCAGAAGCAAAGATACCTGTGCTCGTTGTGGTCATGATGGCCACGAGCGCGTTGCCTGCCAGGCGGAGTTTTGCTGCGTTAATTGTAAGGGTAAGCATTTCGCTTACTCTCGCGAATGTCCAATATGGCAGAAAGAGAAAAGAATTCAACGGGTAATGTCTGAACGGAAGATGCTATATCTTGTTGCTAAAAAGCAAGGAGAACTAGCTTCACTCATTCCCATTGCACAACAAGGGAAATCTTTTTCGAGTGAAGTTTTTATTAAATCAATATCTGTTCAGACAGACATAACCTGGCCAGATAAACAAAAAATGAGGACTTTGCCTACATCAGATCAAGTAAAAGGGGTCTCGAGCTCTTCTCAGTCACGAGAGAGCTCAATTCAGACAACTTTGCCCTTGCCTGATGAGGGTTAATCTTCATTGTCCCTAACTGAAGATATTGGGACCATTCCAAATACTTCCCCCCAGAATGGCAAGGAATCGCATCCATTGGATAAACCGAAAGCTGCAACTCCTGATCCCAGGTCGACTGGGTCAGGATTGCAGTCATCGGTTATCCCACCCTCACAGGAAAAAGTTTGTGTATCATCAAGACAAAGGAAATTAGCAAAGTTGCGTGAGAAGGGTAAAAAGGGTTCACAAGAAGTTATTGTCCATTTCACGAAATATGGGGTTGACCTGATGGACGGTATTACCGTAGAGGGGGGGGGGGCATTAATGGCCCCGCTCTCGGGTCCTGTTTCAGGATTTTTCATGGAGAGTAAATGAAGATCTATGTGGTAGTGACCACTTTCCTATCTTGGTCTCCGGTCGAAAGACCCAAGAGGTGGAAGTTACATAAGGCTGATTGGGCTATGTTTGAATCTTTGTTTCTCTTCTCTTTTGATGCAAAGGAGTTAGAAGATGCAGACGAGCCCATGGCCTTATTCACTTCTTCAAGATGTAGCTGAGCAGGCGATTCCAAAAACCACGACTGAACCAAAACGTTTCAATAAACCATGATTTAATGACGATTGCAAATCCGCTCTTAAAGAGCGTGATCGTATCCTGAGACGACTAAAGACTAGAGAACCATCCTTCCATGGAGAATATTGCGGCATACCAAATTGTCTGGGCAAAGACCCGTAGAACCATACGCCAAGCAAAGAAGTCTTCTTGGCAAGGATATGTCTCTGGGATCAATTCCCGTACCACATCTAAGTCGGTATGGGATAGGATTCGTAGGATTAAAGGTAAAGTGCTTTATCAGTTAACCATCTCAATGTTGATAATACCACCCTAACAACATTCCCTGACATTGCTAATTCTCTGGCCAGTACCTTTTCACTCAATTCATCATTCAATTTCTCCTCCGATGCCTTTCGAGGCATAAGACAACAACAGGAGAAAAGGCGACTTAATTTCAAGTTCCGCAAAGATGAATGTTATAATGATCGTTTTTCCATTGCAGAGCTCTTTGATTCGTTAATGCCAGCTCGGGACACTGCAACTGGTCCAGATGAAATACACTACCAAATTTTAAAACATTTACCTTTTCCCACACACTTAATCTTACTGGATCTTTTCAACCAGATTTGGGTTGATGGGAATTTCCCTCCTTCGTGGCATGAAGCCACAATAATTCCCATCCCTTAACCGGGAAAAGATCAAACGAATCCTACTAACTATCGTCCGATCGCTTTAACTAGCTGTATTTGCAAAACCATGGAGACATTGATCAATCGAAGGCTTGTTTGGTACCTCGAGTCCAACAACCTCATTACTGACCTCCAATGTGGATTTTGGTCCCAAAGGGGCACTCTTGATCATCTCGTTAGATTTGAAACGTTCGTCAGGGACGCTTTCATCCAGAAGCAACATTTAGTTGCAATATTTTTTGATCTGGAGAAAGCTTATGATACTACATGCGCGACCTCCATAACCTCGGCCTACGAGGTCGCTTAGGATCAATATTCTCTGGCCCGTTTCCTCAGGAAATGGGAGTTCCTCAGGGAAGTATTTTATCTAAAACATTATTTGCAATAAAAATAAATACTATCCCAGCGTGGCTTAAACCAGGTACATATGGCGCTCTTTAAGATGATGACTTTCAGATGTGCTATGGTTCTACAGACATGCGGATATTCGAACGTAAGTTGCAGCTTTGTTTGAATTCACTTCAACAATGGGCAACCAAAACTGGATTTCGTTTTTCGAAATTCAAGACTGTCTGCATGCATTTCTGTCAGAAACGAGGTTTGCATCCAGATCCAGATCGTTATTCGGATGGCAATCGCCTCCAGTTTTGGATAAATCCAAATTTCTGGGGCTGATATTTGATAAGAAATTATCATTTATCCCCACATTAAAAACCTAAAGAAGAAATGTCTGAAAGCCCTCAACATATTGAGAGTCTTATCAAATACTGACTGGGGAGCAGAACGTAAGGTCTTGCTCATATTATATCGAGCGTAAATAAGATCAAAACTCGATTATGGGTGTATAGTGTATGGGTCTGCCCGCGAGTCTTATCTCAAAGAGCTCGACACCATACACAACCAAGGTTTTAGAATCAGTTTAGGAGCCCGTCTCCAGTGGACAGTTTATACGTCGAGGCGCATGAGCCCTCGCTGCACAACAGACGTGATAAGCTGACCCTGCTGTATGCTACGAAAATAGTATCTTTACCAAATTATATTTCATTTAACACCATATTTAGACCCTATCATTCGTTTTTCGAAATCCAAGACTGTCTGCATCCATTTCTGTCAGAAACGAGGTTTGCATCCAGATAGATCTTTATTTGGATGGCAATCGCCTTCAAGTTTTGGATAAATCCAAATTTCTGGGGCTGATATTTGATAAGAAATTATCATTTATCCCCACATTAAAAACCTAAAGAAGAAATGTCTGAAAGCCCTCAACATATTGAGAGTCTTATCAAATACTGACTAGGGAGCAGAACCTAAGGTCTTGCTCAGATTATGTCGAGCGTAAATAAGATAAAACTCGATTATGGGTGTATAGTGTATGGGTCTGCCCGCGAGTCTTATCTCAAAGAGCTCGACACCATACACAACCAAGGTTTTAGAATCAGTTTAGGAGCCCTTCTCCAGTGGACAGTTTATACGTCGAGGCGCATGAGCCCTCACTGCACAACAGACGTGATAAGCTGGCCCTGCAGTATGCTACGAAAATAGCATCTTTACCAAATCACATTTCATTTAACACCATATTTAGACCCTATCATGGGCAATCATTCACCGCTCAAGACTAATGTCATTCCACCATTTGGTATTCGCATACAGCCCCTTCTGTCTGAGGCTGGTATCAGCCTTGACAGTATTGCGAATACCCCTTTCTTTGAGACACCGTCATGGGCTATATCTGCCCCTAAGATCGATCTAGATCTTACAAAAAACAGGAAGAAAGAAGATACTAGTTCCACACTGTTTCAAACTCTCTTCGGAGAAATAAGGTCTAAATATGGTGATTATGGTCCTATGGTTCTAAGGATGTTGATCGGGTAGCTTCGGCTACAGTGACGCCATCTGAGACCATTTCTGCCCGCCTCCCACCTGTTTTTCCCATATTTACAGCTGCACTCCAGGCCATTCTTCAGGCCTTTGAGTTCATCCAGTCCTCTTCAGCTTTAAAGCATATCATTTTTACTGGTTCTTTGTCCTCCCTTCAAGCAATTAACAATAAACAGCTTGAACACCCATAACCCGATAAACGTCTGATACTATCGCACGAGCTCAGCAGCAAAGACGTCGTCTTCTGCTGGCTTCCTAGTCACGTTGATATAAGGGGGGGGGGGGGTGATAAAGCAGACTTTGCTGTCAAAGTTGCGTTAGATCTTCCCAAATCACCATTTTTATTACCATTTAAAGATTTTAAATCAGCAATAAATCATTTTATTTATGCCCGTTGGCAACGGTCTTGGGATCTTGCCGGCACAACCGTACTTCATCACATTACGCCTCTCTTAGGAGATTGGCCAAACTCCTATAGAACCAGCAGGAGTGATGAAGTCGTTCTGTGTCGCTCTCGTATAAGTCATACTTTTTCAACACACTTTTTCATTTTGAAACGAGAGCCTCAACCAGAATGTAAACACTGTCATGTTCCTTTGACAGTGAAGCACGATTTGATTGAGTGCAACCATCTCAAGGACCTAAGATCGAAATATTACCGTTGCCAGTCTCTGCATCAATTATTTGCCCAACCGGGCTTACATTGTAAATTGCTAGACTTTTTAAAAGAGACAACCTTGTATTATAAATTTTAATTGTATATTTATCATTTCATTTTTTTATATTTTAAATATTTATATGCATAAAAGATTTATTTGGGTTTTTTTTTATCTTATTTACAGTGATATTGCTTTTATTTATGCATATAAAACTTATCCTGTGATATTTATTTAAGTTGTCTCACATAAATCTGTGTAGGTTTGGCGCAGTATAGCCCGGTTGGTGCCGAAGTGCCATGAAACCACATTTCATTTCCTTCATTTCTCGATAAGTTTGGGAACTCTTTATTCTACCACCCCTGACGCCACCAGCGACCCCTTTTACTGACCGCGGAGACGGGACGGGAGGGGGTCCGGAAATTTTTGAAAAATGAACCCCAAATATGCGATTTGGTGGCGTATCTGATTATAATCTCTGTGAAATAATATATTTCATAAATCGATTATCGTCATATTATTAATTAACCTATTATCATTGTATCGTCAAGAGTCAAGAGAATTTAACTGGTTAAAAATGTGACTAGTTGAGAAAATTTGGACCATTTAATTAACCAGTTAAGAATATTGAATAAGTAGGAATATTTTCATTGAAAAATGTCCCATTTTTGTTGCCGGGAGTGCTAGTTGATTCCTTCTATGATGGTACAGAGTGACGAAAGTGAAATTCATAAAAGCTGCTTTTTGAATTTTGGATTCTGGCGTATCCTCACAAACAAGGTGCAGGTGACTTAATAACTGGTAAATTTGCAGGCGACAGTGTCGGGTGAATCCGATAAAATTTTCAGATTAAATTCGGAATCCCCATTGCAGGATTCCGAATTCTGGCCCACAGCCAGTACACCCGGCCCAGACTCCAGTGATGGCGTGGCGGCCCGTTAAAGCCACCGGCCACATACAACACGACTATCATCGCTCCATGGCCGGTCTAATACCCCCCCTCCCCCATATAATGTTCAGCAGAAAACCTTTTTTTAGACAAATTTCACAAAATTATTTTTTTCATTTTTTGTCCGACCGGCAATTCAGGCGATCGTCCAACCGGCCCAATCCGCCTCGGGACACCACATAAAACTCTGGTCAAAATAAACGATTCTAGATAACAGACACGAGAAGAGTCAGTGACCAACACTTTAGACATTATTTAGGTGACATTTCAAGAAAGAGCTATCACATGGACCTCAAGGAATAACCAGGGACCTTTCTATTCGCAATTACAGAGCTAAAAGAGTGCAAACTTTACACCGGAATATGTCATTCGAATGAAATTAAATATAGTTCACTCCCTTTAATAAAAATAGGTTGCCAGACAACGAAACATACACCTACACAGCAGCCAAATCGTCCGGGCAGTCAACAAGAGTTGTCGCATTTTAAGTAATCATCAGAAAATCATAATTCAAATTAATGATTTGAGTAATGATGACCGAGGCTATGTGAATATTTCAAACGCCTTTTTCTCGCCTAATAGTGAATCAATTTGACTGAAATTTTCAGCAAATTACCTTTACACTATCTAGTTTTTAACTATTATAGTGAGAACTGCCATCTCTTTATCTTATCTCCCATAATGTAACTTTAAATTTATTATAGTGTGGTGATACATATACTAGCAGATGACCCGACGTTGCACGAGTTGTGTCCGAGTTGTGCCCGTAACTCCAAAAAACGGAAGTGGTAGGCCAACGTCACCTATCCTATGTTACTCCCAGGTCCGAGCTACCCCCAGACACCACATTTCAACCTCGGGACAGACCTAGTGTAGCCGTCACCCATGAACAGACAGACAAACAAACAGACGAGAGTCAGTAGTATAGATGATTTAAAAGTCTCATAAATAGACACTATACCATGGACACTATATATGATCTAAGAGCCACTTACACAATAGTTCGGTGATATCTGCGATATCTGATTCGTACGCCATATACATAAACGCATTAGGCTGGACACTTACATCATAGTGTGGTGGCAACTATCATATCTGATTTAAACGTCATATATAATTTATATTGGTGTATACCATGTACACGATTAAATATACATGTACTACAGTTTGGTGATTTATACCATGCAACTTTTATATATACTACAGTTTGGTGATTTATACCATGCAACGTTTAAATGTACTACTGTTTGGTGGTATACACCATGTACACGATTAAATATACTACAGTTTGGTGGTATACACCATGTACACGATTTAATATACTACAGTTTGGTGGTATACACCATGTACACAGTTTGGTGATTTATATTATTAAAGATGCATACAGAAACACTATAATAATAGTTTATGTTATAGAAAATTAGTTATGTTATAGATATACTTATTATATGTAATATTATACATATAATATTATATGTAAGGGAAATAAAGATATAACTCGAAAAACTATTATCAAATCTATTATATTACTGTATACAATACTGTATTCACACTTGTGTTAGTGGAGCTGGGGATCATGTGGGTAAGACACTGACTCTCTAGCCTGGAGATCAGGTGTTCGATCTCTGCATTGGCCGAAAAAAATCATCCAGATTGGCATGCAGGGCAACATTTCCCTCATAGGACACTGTATGGGGTATGCCCGTCTTCATTCACCGAGTTTAGGAGCAAAACAGTAAGACAATAAACTCATTTATATTGTCATTTTTTCAAGAGTTTTGTTCTGGCTTCTTACCCAATGAGGCATAATAATCAGTCTAGGTCTGTAACTTAAAAAGGCACAATAAGTATTATGCAAAGTTGAAACAAAATAGAGACCCCACATGAGGCAAAATGAGTTATTTAAACCTTCTGAACCATAGAAAGTATATTTATTGCCTGCTATAATAATGTATAATATTTTTTTTTCAGACTAGAGAGATGGTGGTTCCAGCAACAAGAGGTGTCGACCATATACCTTTTGAAAATTAAGCCATCAAATTATTTTATAATTTTGAAAAAGAATGTATTGATTATAAAAGCTAATAGGTTATCTGTTGCATTTGGTCTGTTGTTCAAATATTTCATTTTTGTTTTTAATGTGAAATATCCTTTCCAAAAACAATTATATTGTAATTCTCTCCAGAAATTTGTGTAAAATATCGACTGTAAAAATCACTCAGAATTTGGTCGTCAAACATAAAGTATTATATAGAGCACTCAGGTAGATTACGGTGACTTTCCCTTGCTTATTAAATGAAGGGGGGATGGATAGGACGTGTATGCTGTATCATTGAGTCAACTAACATAGTTTCGATTCCCGTTGTGTTCATGATAATGAGTAGGGTCGCGTGACCAACCTTGTCGGTTTTCTCCGGGTACTCCGGTTTCCTCTTGCTACTCACTACTAAAGACCCCTACTTGCAAGCTAATTATGTTAGTCCTGAAATAACTGTCGAGTGGACATTAAACCCCATTTCTCTCTCTTTCTCTTTAAAAGCTGAAAAGGGGTTTAACATCCTACTTTTCTTTGTGGTTGGGGCTGGGGTTGGGTGGGAGTGGATGGCCGAATGGTTAGCGTGCGTGCGCTGTATCACTTGGCCTGCCAATCTGACGTGGTTTCGAATCCCCGGTTGTACGTGGCAAGGAGTAGGGTCGCGTGTTCAACCTCGTGGGTTTTCTCCTTTTGTACATGCCTCTTATATTTCATTTGTAAATAGTTTTTCAGTTTTTGTGCATAATTTATGTCTTTAATGCTTGTTTTGATTGTTATTTAATTTAGATATACAATGTAGGTAAATCCTATTTTAAGGGGGCATGGTGCAGGAATATTTTGTACATAGCGTTTAAATTATCATATCTTTAAAAAAAAAATTGGTGGGGGTGGGGAATAAATTGTTATTATATAACACAATTTTATTAGCATTGGAAGTAACTTTGTTTATTAGTATTCCAAATGTCTCAGTGCTTGTTTTCAATTTAAATAGCTATGCTTATTTTATGATTTGTTTATTTTTTATTTATTTATATGTCTGTTTTTTTTTGGGGGGGGGGGGGGATTTTTGATTTTCTTTGTTTTTATTATCCATCGAAATGTTTGTTTAGTTTTGATCTGGTATTAATTTAATTGTTCATATAATTTTTATTTTTATTTATTTATATTTCTGTTTTTGGGGGGGGGGGGGATTTTTGATTTTCTTTGTTTTTATTATCCATCGAAATGTTTGTTTAGTTTTGATCTGGTATTAATTTAATTGTTCATATAATTTTATGAATATATGATAATTTATGAATAAATAATAATTTTATGAATATATGATAATTTATGAATAAATAATAATTTTATGAATATATGATAATTTTTTTTATGAATATATGATAATTTTTTTTATGAATATATGATAATTTAATGAATATATGATAATTGTATGAATAAATAATAATTTTATGAATAATTTTATGAATAAATAATAATTTTATGAATAAATAATAATTTTATGAATAAATGATAATTTTATGAACAAAATTGTTGTCATGTCATTTATCAAATATTACAGTTAAAACAGAATAAAAGGAAGGGTCTGTTGGTGGTTATACACAAGTTTGTATGAAACAACACAAGTTTCAGAAATTTCAACACAAGTTTCAGAAATTTCAACACAAGTTTCAGAAATTTCAACACAAGTTTTCAGAAATTCCAACACAAGTTTTAGAAATTTTAACACAAGTATTGTGTAGATTTTCACACAAGTTTGTGTTGTTTGATCAATTTTAACACAAGTCTTGTGTTGTTTCGACATTTAACACAAGTTTGTGTTGTTTCAACACAAGTTTGTGTTGTTAAATAGTAACACCCAACTTGTGTGGGTACTGCATCAACGTTTCGATGCCAAGGTGATGATTTCTGGACTAGAAAATATTGTATTTGAAGAGTACATTCAGTTTACTTTATGTTGTAGAACAGCAATATTGCCGTCAGACTTTGGGTGTTTTCGTATGTTTTACAATTTTTAGGGCAGCGATAATGTCTTACAGCATACCGTTTACCTTGCAAATTTCAAATACCTGGGTGATATTATTAGATGCGCCCAGACAGTTTTAAATTTTGATCAGAAAAGTGTATTTATACATTCTTATAACTGGTCAAGCGTATATCGATTTTCGCCCTGAGGTGGTCTAAATTTAGATAAGCGAAGGTAAATTGGCTGAGGTACCTGCCCTCAAAATGTGGTGTAAATCGTCTTTCTGGAAGGGGTCGAGCGTTGCGTTAATTCTCATAATACAGGGTTAAATGAGAGAAAGTTGATTTTGGTATCCCCTGGAAAAAAACCATAACTCAGCCCCTATGGGTAGTGGGTTACCTATTATTCTATATCGAAATATTTTCAAATATTATGTCCTGTCCTGCTCTCACCTGTTTCATTGTCGAATCCCGAATAACGTGCTGGCTCGTTATTCTCGATTCGCCTCAAAACAGACCCATCTATCTTGCACCGGACCATTTCCTCGTTGGGTGACCAACCAACACGGAGACGTCTATTTGTCAAGCGAATAGGGTGCTGATTGGTTATTTCGAGTGCACGGATGAGGTTGTCCCGAGCAATCACCTGTTTT
Source organism: Patella caerulea (assembly GCA_036850965.1). Classification (NCBI taxonomy): domain Eukaryota; kingdom Metazoa; phylum Mollusca; class Gastropoda; family Patellidae; genus Patella; species Patella caerulea. The sequence continues at coordinate 56,133,720 of JAZGQO010000006.1, read as the reverse complement.
ATTGCTTGACAAATGGTCATCTAGTTGTTGTTAGTCGGTCACCCAACTGCGGTCTAGTTTGGTGGCTGAAGGGGGAGAATCGCCACCCGAGCTGTGAAATTATGAGACCAAGTTTTTCTAGACCAGTTTTTTGTGTAGATTCCGAATCTGGGTGGTGATCAGGCGTTTTAGGGGACTTTTTCGAGATATAGGGAGTCTACAATGGCTGTGTGTGTGGGTGGGCGGGTGGGGTGGGGAATGTCATTATGTTTACATAATATATTAGTAGAACAAATTTCTAGGACTGCCTATCTATAAATAAGTTTTTATGATGCCCCTGGACAACTGTTTTGATTTGTGGGGAGGTGGGGTGTGCGTGTCTGGAGGGTGGGGTGGAGTGGGGATAAAATTGGCGGGAAATGAGTTCATTGGATTTAAATAATGATTGTCTAAGAGCTTGACAAGACATCTCTAATTATGTTTATAAGATACCCATTCTGTGGGGGTGGAAGCCCGAGTGAGCCTGTTTGTGCCGGGGGGCGGACAACATGTATTTTTGTGGACAGAAATCATTTCGTTCGTATTGAGCTTAAAGTAGTATCTTGTTAGCGTTTTAGTTCAAAGCATTAAATTCTAATGGTACTTTTCAAGAGATCTGGGAATGTAAATCAAAAACACAGTAACTCAGAGATATGTTTAGTTATTAGTCTATACTTAGTCTTCATTAGAAGATTCAAAATCAAAAGTTCATATGGTAATAAAGAAAAGCCTGTTATTTTTTCACCCACAAAATATTTTTTCTAGCGTCGCCTTTCCCGATATTTTCTACCTTTGCCCATGTCATTATCGATCAAAATTTGTATCATCGTTTGCGGAGAGAATGACTATTTCGCCCGAGCAAGAACGCTAAATACAATAAGTTTCAGCACCTCCATTAATTTGAAATGCAAAGAGGGGTAGCTGGTAAGATATTTTGGTGTCCTCCAGGTTGGTTGTCGTTTCTAGGATATTCTCGACACTTTCAATACTAATCTTGATATTTTTTGATCCAATCAAGATTAATATTGAAAGTATTGAGAATATCTCGGCCTACGGTAATGACTATGTGTCTTTCTTTTTCAAGATAATCCCAACTTTCTAAAAAAAAATTAAAGAGCCGGGATGCCGTATTTGCTGGTTTAGAAAAAAAAAATGCTTATACCGTGTACGGCGAAAACCGACTTACATCAGTAGAAGAAAGATCTTCTGGAGGAATTTTAATTGTGATGAAAAATAACATAACCTTATATCTTTGTTACCATCTTGTCCGAGTAGTCTTTTCCTGCACATTAAACACAATAATAAGCATATCTAAAGAATACATGCGAGCTGTTGACCAGCCACCAAGAAGATATATATCCCGCTCATATATTATAAGAATAAACTAATATCTAAACAAGTGTTTAATGTACATTTCCATATCTCTCGAAATGATTTATGTCCACAAAAACTCACCCCCCCCCCCACACACACACACAGGCACCCACCCCGACACAATGGGAAAATGGGAATCTTATAAGCATAATTAGATATGTCTCGCTTTGCCTTGTGGTGTAGTTTCGAGCTTTTTCTATAGGGGATATATAAATTATTCGGATCAATTCTATTTAGTCTTCGGATCAATTCTATGTATTTAGTCCTGATCTCACAGCAAGTCATCTATAATAATGTCAGAATGAAATAAAGTATTCAGCTGTATGTAATATCCACACTAATGTCTGAATGACATAAAGTATACCAATAACACCATGTTTAAGATATTAAAACCTAAAATAGGATCAATACTCACCTTTACCAATCATGGCTTCTACATCTGATAAACCCAACTCTTTAACACTTTCTATAAGATATTGATATAAATTGTGACTAAAAGTTAATATAGTTGATAATCTCAATGCCGCCACTTCCATACTCCCTTTAGTAATCATTCTCCTGTCACCATCATCAATAACATGTTTATCTTTCAGTAATTCTACCAGTGGTCTTAATTTGTCTCGATGACAATTTACAAGATAATCTATGATCTGTCCAATCTTTCTCCGATACCTGAAAAGGTGTACCTGAAATGTAACAAATAGTTGTATAACAATTAGTGTACTGTTTCCTATATTATTATGTTACTATAATATCAGTATGTTTGTAGTATGTATGATAACTAAAAAGACAGGAAATAGGGTTTAACGTCCTACTTGTCTGGGATTATTAACACGTAATATAAATTACAAAATATATCTTATTTCAATATTCAAATATAAAGTATAACTATATCTTCTTTCAGTACTCAAATATAAAGTATAACTATATCTTCTTTTAATGTTCAAATTATTTTATCTCACTACTGTTCAGTAATAATAGTATTCTAGAAAGAGGACCAGGCACGGGGGATCACGTAGGTAAGACGCTGGCTCGCTAGCCTGGAGCTCGGGTGTTCGATCCCTGCATTGTCCAAGAAAGTTCATCCAGATTATCCCGTGTTGTTTCCCCTTGTCAGCGATGGCCTGACAAGGACAGCTGTCTCGACGTTCGGGTGGGACCAAAACCGAGGTCCCGTGTACATATACTCTTCAAAAAAAAAGAAACACACAACCCATTTTTATCATTTTTTTTATTCAAACGAAGTAGTTCTTTCCATAAATTTTAATTGTTTTAATGTCATTATGTAAGGACAAAACAAATTCATTATTGGTTTTGATTGTAGTGTCACTAATGGTGACTGGTCATCATTTTGCCGAAATTTGTTAATTATCGCTTGATTGCACCAAGAAACATGAATTAACAACTTCGCAAGCTTTTCGAGTGGAACCTAAATCTAAGACCCGGGGTTCTCGGTTTCCAAATCCGTTGCACATGTAAACACTCAACGAACCAAGTGATGCTACATCTGAACGAAGACCTACACAACAACGCTATTGGTCGATTACAAGCAGATGAATCCAAGACAGATGTAACCAGGCTGCTGAATGTTTCCCTTTCTTCCATTTCTCGCTTTTAGGGTAGGTAGGTACCGACAGCGAATTTCAACACGTGAGCGCCCAAGCTCAGGTCAAACAAGAGTGATCCCACCTGTCCTGGATCGTCACTTCCGGTTACGCCATTGGCGTAAATGGTTTTCAACAGCGACTTCTGCTGCAGCAGCAATTCCCAGAGGGCGTAGAATCTCGTACCAGACAGTCCGTAAACGCCTACGTGAAACCGAATAACGATGTAGTCGTCCTCGTTAGAGCTCATGAAATCCAACTTTAATGGGTTCAGGCACTTTGGATATGGCCACAGCAATGCTCGAGAGCAGTTTGGTTCAGCGACGTGTCGCGGTTCTTGTTGCAACAAGGCGATGGTAGAGCAAGGAAATACCGACGACGAAATATAACTTTGCGTTTCTTTTTTGGGGAGAGTATATTTGCGTGTAATTCGATATAAGAGTAGGCCACTGTTCCGCCGTCAGGGAAAAATTTCCCTCATAACTCACTGTATGACGTATACCCGTTTTCATTGGCCCAGTTTAGGACCAGAAAAGTAGGATGTTAAACCAGATTTCTTTTCATTTCAGGACGACCCATGTTGTTATGTATTTCAGGTCGTTCAATTAATATCCGTATAGTCTTGATTAGACGTGTGTGTGTGTGTGTGGGGGGGGGGGGGGGCGGGGGGGGGGGGGTAATTAAGAATACAAACCATGACTAATATTGTTATATATTTTTGAATACAAATTTAATGATCGTATTCCAAGCAGAAGGCCATCATTTTTATTGTGTATAGTAATTGGATATAATCGTTCGGATTTTTTCTGCCATATGAAACAAGATATTACGTCTCGCATATCGTGTACTCAAAGATTTAAAGATATGTAAATATAATAGTGTGGTATAATACAGAATATATGGTAGGTAGCATTATCGGGGGGAGGGGGCTTGATAAAACATAACGATATATAAATATAATAGTGTGGGGTAATACAGAATATATGGTAGGTAGCATTATCGGGTGGGGGATGCTTGAGAAAACATAACGATATATAAATACAAGCCAACAGTGAGGCTGATGTCCCCCGCCGAAATCCCAAAATAAATATAAGACACATATTAATTAATCGCACATTTATTTTTTTCAATGTATCGAGCAATCAAACTGTACACGAAGTGTCATCCAAAAGTGTTTTATAAAGAAAAATGCTAAAACCGACGAGAAAAATGAAAATGTACCCTGGTTAGGGGGACCCTAAAGGCAGACAAAAGGACCCCTCTGGCCAAGGGAAAGGGCCCTCGTGTCCAAGTCAATTGTTTCTATACACTGTTACTGTCGAATCCATTACTAAATGAGAATGCAGTCATTGTATTTGCATAAAAATCATCAATCAAGATGAACCTATGTTATCTTGTTCCAAAGCATCAACCAATCAAATTGCTTATCTCTGCTTACCCTAAGCGGAAAATGCTCATCTTCGAACTCCATCAAGGCATTGACCTAATAAGTATATACACCAAGTTTGAACATCTTAACTCAATTAGAAGGAGAGTTATTGTGTTCCAAAGTCTTGACTACTCTCGATCAAGTTTCATCACTCTCACTTAATTAGAACTAAAGTTATAGTGTCCCAAAGCATCAACCAATCAAATTGCTTATCTCTGCTTACCCTAAGCGGAAAATGCTTATCTTCGAACTCCATCAAGGCATTGATCTAATAAGCATATACACCAAGTTTGAACATTTTAACTAAATTAGAAGGAGAGTTATTGTGTTCCAAAGTCTCGACCAATCAAATTGCTCTGCTTACCCTGAGCAGAAAATGCTCATTATCGAACTTAGTCAAGGTATTACTGTACTGAAACTATACACCAAGTTTCATCACTCTCACTTAATTAGAACTAAAGTTATCGTGTCCCAAAGCATCAACCAATCAAATTGCTTATCTCTGCTTACCCTAAGCGGAAAATGCTCATCTTCGAACTCCATCAAGGCATTGACCTAATAAACACATACACCAAGTTTGAACATTCTAGCTCAATTAGGAAGAGAGTTATTGTGTCCCAAAAAGTGTGACGGACAGACGGACAGACAGACAGACAGACAGACAGACAGACGAACGAACCCATTTTAATAGTCCCCCAACTTTCTTCCAAAGGTGGGGGACAATAATAGTGTGGTATGATACAGAATGTATTGCAGGTAGCATTATCGGGTGGCGGGAGGCTTGATAAAACATAGCCATGTAGTTATATTTTGTAGTACCGTGTAGTTATATTTTGTAGACAGCTATCGAGTAATTTAATTATGAAGATTACCATAGAAATGCTGCTAATTTTTGAATTAACTCTATTAATTGTTGGTCAAATTCAGCCATTCAAATAAAGTCTCGTTGGCAATAAAAATGACATGAAGTGGTAGAACTATCATCTATCATAAAAAAGTCATAACAAAGATGGCATCTGAGATCCCTTTATTATATAGTTAATAAAGCAGTAGTAAGAGGTTTTATTTTAATCCCTTCAAGCAAGTCCCTCTGCGCAAAATGTGTGCTAATAAAAACTGAACCTACAGTACAGGCAGCAAACATTCGCCCAAAATAGACATTTACGAAACGATATCCTTCCACTTATTTATCAATAACGTCATGAAAAATATTTCTTCTTTACGATTTTATAAATACTTGGTTCTAATTTGATCAAAACTTTGGCTAAAACTAGGCGATTTTATTTCTAATTTAGTTGATTCTAACGAGTCACCTCGTGTAGTTTCGTGCTTTTTCCATTTAGTAATCTCAAGCTTGAGGTAAAATCACGTTATTAGTTGTTGTCTGCGCGAGTTCAAAAGGTTACGTTTTAGCCAGCTCTAAATACTTCTCAAAATTTTGGGAAAGGAAATTAACTGAATGAAATGTATTTTTCGTAGTCTTGATTAACCAGAGTTGTATGATTAAAATTAAATTACTGGTCTTGAATTATTATATTATGTATGATTCGGTAACCTCGGGACAATGACAACCGCTTTGACTTGCAGAGGTCGGAACCGGACGTGAGTGTTATGGAATCCTGCGGAGGGTACTAGGGCAGGTACCTCCCAGTGAACTTCATATTGATACCTGCAAACGTACGGATGCTGTGTGCATGCGGTCCCGCATATATCGATTTTCGGCCGAGGAGGTCCAAATTAAGATGAACGAAGGGAAATGGGCTGTGATGTTGCTCTAAAAATGTGGTGTAAATTGCCTTTCTGGAAGGGGTCGAGCGAAATAGGTAAAAGTCGATTTTGGGCATTTTAGTATCCCCTTGAACAAGCCGTAACTCAGTCATTATGGGTAGTAGTTGAATACTATTTGGAGGGTTATTACCCCCCCCCCCCAAGAAATACTTTCATTTGGGGACTAACATATGGTTTAATTTTTTATTTCAATAATTTGCTTGCGCGTAGGGGTCTTTAGCAGTGGGAGGAAACCGGAGTACCCGGAGAAAACCCACGACATTGGACAGGCGACCCTACGGAAGATTTGAAACCACTCCAGTTGACTCAATGGCAGGCCGTATGATTCGACATAAGAGTAGGCCGTAGTGCCGCTGTCCTTGGCAGTTGGAATTCGATATAAGAATAGGCCGTAGTGCCGCTGTCCGGGCAAAATTTCTCTCATAGCACACTGTATGGCGCATGCCCGTCTTCATTAGCCCAGTTTTAGGGGCAGAACAGTAGGATGTTAAACCCTATTTCACTTCATTTCAGGACCAGCAATGTTGTTATTTATTTCAAGTCATTTAATTAATATCCGTTTAGCCTTGATTAAACGTGTTTGGGGGTGGGGGATGTGTAGTTAAGAAAACAAACCATGACTTCTGTTGTTATAGGTAACTCGTCCTGTCGCTGCCTTAGTTAGGGTGATCAACATTCTCAAATGTATGTGTTAATAAACATTGAACCTACTTGTCAGCATGATGCATCTTAAATGGCAATTACTCGAATGAAAGTTATTCAGTCACACGCTCGCTTGTACAACCAAAATAGACATTCACGTAACAATACTCTTTCACGTATTTATCAATGCATTCATAAAAAATATTTCTTCTTTAAGATTTTTAAAAATACTTGGTTCGAATTTGATTAAAACTTTAGCTGAAACTCGCCAATTATATTTCTAATTTAGTTGGCTGTAACAAGTCACCTCGTGTAGTTTCGTCCTTTTTCTATTTAGTAGTCTCAAGCTTGCGTTAAAATCTTTTGGTTAGTTACCGTCTGCGTGGGTTCAAAAGTTACGTTTTTGCCAGCTCTAAATACCTGGCCAAATTGTGGCAGAGTGATATTTTTAATATAAATAGTCAATTGGTTTTAGTTATTTTAATCTGCACTTAATATAAACTAATAATGGTTGTACTATCCCTTTAAACCTATCCTATACTGTCCACTCTGTACCTGTCTGTAGTGAGTAAACTCACTACATCTTCAACTTTAACCCTTTGTATTTGTCTGGTGAGTTGTTTTCTAAAGTTCCCTTGGAGACATTCATGCTATAGATTTTGTATGAAAAGGTAGACCTTTTTCCCTCTCCTTGGTAATATAAAGTTTATGGTATATCCAGTATCGTGTATTTATTAGTTAATAAATTTAAGTATTAATAGATGAGAATATTGAAGCTTCTTCAATATTGGTTTGGTGTTTTGTGGCAGTTGACAGTTTATTTTATCAGGTATGTTTATTATAATATTTAGGTAATTGGTCTTTGTTTTAAGGCGGCAGCCATATTGAATTTCTTTAAAGTATAAGTTGGTGGTGTGAGATCGGATAAGATTACATCATTACATCATTATATAGTTAAAACATTATTTAAAGTATTTCACTTTAAATACTCATACATTTATTTACATTACATTTATATTTCATTTACAGTATCCCAACGTTTAAAGGTCTTTCACCTTTATACCAGTTGACAATAATTAGAAACCCCTCTTTAGGGTAAGCAATATAAGTTTTATTCTTAAGATCTAATTATTAGTATTAATTAGTATTATCGGTATTATTATTATTTAAGCTGTAGTAATTAGTATACTTCATACATTTACGAGTATAGCTGTGTTTCGTAGTCCATGTGTTCATTTAAGAGTGGAGTCATATATTATATATATATATATGCTTTTATATTATAGTTATTATTACTTTTAAAACATGCTTTGATACTGTTTTTATACTTTGTATTTATTATATTACTTGTATATTTGCAGGGTTTTTTTGTTGTTGTTAATAAAGTATCTTTAAAAGATAGAACCCTTGTGTGGTCATTTACACCCCGGCATTTGACCCCCTACAACATTTGGAGCCCGATAAGGTTTTGAAAGGATACAACAGTTGGTGCTTGAGAAAGTTTTAGAAGATTTCAACATTTGGATCCTGATATACAGCAGTGGTACCAGTGATTGAAGATCTAGCTAGCCGACAACACCTCATTGAGCTCACGCGCGACGCGTACGCGATGGTACAACATCTGTGATTACAGTGACATTAACTTTTATATTCTATTTATTTAGAATGTAGTTTTGTGTATTCATTAAGTGTATTTTGATTCTGTGTGGATACATCATAAGGATAAAGGTTGGTAATAATTATTAATTTTAATACAGAATTATAGGTTATATAGCTTATTTACTTTGTTTAGGTCCTGTTAGAATGATATAAATAATTACTATCCTATATCCATAACTTTTTGTATTATAATCTTTGTATTAAATTAAGTGTAGATAGTTAGAATAGGTAATAATCATTTACTTAAGTTTAAACTATACGATTTATTTAGGATAGTGTTTATAGACTACCGGTAGGCCTAACCTTTACCCTATATCTTGCCCATTAGGCCAATTGGTTATTTTCTTTGAAATTTGAATTTTGGTGGCATGTAACTTGTTTACATTTTCAACTTCCTGTTTCTAAATTTAGCAACTTCCTGTAGGTCAGAAGACATATTTATTTTCTTACTTCCTGTTTAAATTTTGACAACATCCTGTAATAATTATATTTTTGATCACCTACATTTAACAAAATAAACTTACATTACATAAATCATTTTGACACATTAGAAAATATAACATTACAAACACATGCTTACATTTCATTTGTTTCAAATTAGTATTTTGATTTGTTGTTTTTATTCCAGGGGTGTTTTTCATTTTTCAGACTTTATTGAATTTTGACTTTGATTATTTTGATTTTGATTTGTCAGGTTTTGAATTTCAGATTGGGAGCTTTGAAAATTTTTGATTTTTGACTTTGAGTTTTGAATGTCGATGGTTGTATTCATATTGGAGTTGGATTTTGATTTGAGTTTTGGGGTTTGGATTTTGGTGATTGTTTATTTGGTTTTTGTCTTTCTTTGATTGTGTTTATCAAAGAGGTGTTTGGATTTCATTTTGTTTGTCTTTCATGTCTTCTCATATTTTTCTTAGCAACTTCATTTAATTTTCAGCTTTTGTTTTTCAGATAAACTTATTTTCATTTTCAGCTTTATTTTTCCGTCTACATTTCCCCTTATCTCTTATACATACTAACATTGGCATTGTATTGCACATATTGGACTTGTATTTTGGACATTGATTTTGATTTTTATTGTTGGTTGGTACTTTGTAATTCAACATCAAGTGTGTTTTGATGTTTCATTTTTGACTTTGACTTTTGGGTGTGATCTGTGAATTTTCAAGTTGGTGTTGTTGAGCTATAATGGTATGGCTGGTGCGTATATTTACTGTGATTGTATTATTTTGTGAATATTATTGTGTTTCATACATGTATATTGTTAGCTGCGTCAGTTGACAATAGTATTTGGATATTGTGTTCACGAATTGTGATATTATTTTTGTGTTGTAATATTGCAATTTACTGATTGTGTTATTTCATTTGTTGTGATTTATTGTGTATTGTGATTATATTTTTCACGACATACACATTTGTGTTAATAATTTTCATATTTACACGTGTGTGTTTTGAAGGTGATACTTTTGTGTGTATATTTTGCGAATCATACTCCTGTGCATTGATTGTTTTATTTGCGTAATAGTTTTTTTTAGTTGATTAATGCGATTAATCATATGTGATTTGATATCCGATTATAGTGTTGTGAGTATTGTGTTTGAGTGTTTTACTATTATCAACGATGGATTGTGGTGACACATGCGAAGATGCTGAGGACAAGGAGTTGATAAAAGACATATCAGACTTGATATCATCCATTCAGGATTTACAGAACGAAATGAGAAGCTTTAAGTCAGATGCAAGTTCTAAATCTGTTTCATCAGATTCCACTCATCAGCGTAGTTTGTCCTGTTATAGATGTGGTGAATTTGGTCATGTTGCCAAAGGTTGTAGACAGCGTACTTCTACTTGTGATCCACCACAGGAAAACTGTTGGGTGTCTCAGACGAGGGACAGTCTGGAGACACTAGTGATAGTAGTCCCCCACAGATTATTGGAAAGAGTAATGTTACAGCTGTTCAAGTAAATGAAAACAACACGTCAGCACTGTTAGACACAGGTTCTACAGTATCTACCATCACAGAATCTTTCTTTAAGTCATTTTTAGAAACAGAAGAATGCTGTATAACACCGTTGGAGGAGATTATTCACATAGAGGGTGCTGGAGGTCACAGTTTACCGTATTTAGGTGTTACCTGTTTATCTTTACGAGTTCCCAGCTTAAACTTGTCTGCGGTAAAGAATTTGTTTCTTGTTGTGCCTGACACGCCGTATGGTAAGACTGTTCCAGTCTTGATCGGAACCAACATTCTGCGACCTATCCTGAATCAGGTGTTAGCCAAGCATGGTCATGATTATTTAAATCAGACTGGGATGCCTGCTACCTGGAGTTGTACTTTTAGGTGCATGAAGATTCAGGATAAGAAGACCGATGGAAGAGTAGGACTTGTTAAGTGTGCAGAAACATCATCACTAGTATTAGGCAGCAACAAATCTATGTGTTTAATAGGGAACATCAGTGATTTTCAACTTAGTGGGAAACATCATGTTATATTTCAACCTACGTCAGAATCTATGTTACCATCGTCAATGGAAGTAACACCAGCATTCCTTGAGGTAGATTTTGACAATGTGGAACCAGTTATAGTGAGAATTTCTAACTTATCTCTATCTCCAATTCGTGTGTTCCCTCATTCTGTGATGTGTGAGCTACAGATAGCTGATTTAGTCGAACAACCAAGTGCTACAGAAATGAACGTAACAACTAGTTCCACAGCTACTGCCAAAGACTTCATGGATTCGATCGATTTTTCATCGTCATCTGTTAGTGGAGATCGTTTAGCAGAGTTGAAGGAATTTCTTCGTAGCTGGTCATCAATCTTTTCACAGCATGATACGGATATAGGATGTGTAAATTTAGTGGAACACAAGATCAAGCTTACAAATGAGACTCCGTTTAAGCAACCTCATCGAAGAATTCCACCATCCATGTACGATGAGGTAAAGAAACATCTGAAAGATTTATTAGAAGGTGGCATCATACGTAGAAGTCACAGTCCTTGGGCATCACCGATTGTACTTGTGCGGAAGAAAGATTCATCTCTTCGGATGTGCGTAGATTATAGGATGCTCAACCAGCGTACTGTTCGAGATGCCTATGCTCTACCAAGGATTGAAGAGATGTTAGATAATTTAGTTGGTGCCAAATATTTCTCTGTGTTGGATATGAAGAGCGGCTACCACCAAGTATCTATCGCAGAGGAAGACAGAGCCAAATCAGCATTTACTGTTGGGCCTCTTGGATTTTACGAGTTCGTTCGACTCCCTTTCGGTTTGTCCAACTCACCAGCAACATACCAACGTGTAATGGAGGATTGTTTGGGTGATCTTAACCTGAAAATCTGTGCGATATTCATCGACGACCTGATAATATTTAGCAAGACTTACGAAGAACATCTTGAACGTATGTCTATGGTTTTCAACAAATTGCGACAACATGGTATTAAACTCGCTCCTAAAAAGTGCAAGTTCTTTCAAGAGCAAGTGAAGTATTTAGGACATATTGTGTCTGCTGAAGGAATACGTACTGATCCACAGAAGACAGAGAAGGTAGAGTCTTGGCCTAAACCAACCAATGTGGAGGAACTAAGGAGATTTCTTGGTTTTGTAGGATACTACAGGCGTTTTGTGAAAGATTTTTCAACTATAGCCAAACCCTTGAATGATCTGCTGATAGGAGTTGGAGGACCAACTAAGAAAAAGGGGGGAAGAAAGGTGCAGAACAAGAACTCTGTGAGAGAATGGGCTTGGAAGCAACAACAAGAAGAAGCTTTTGTGAAACTGAAAAGTTGCCTAGTAAATCCACCCATACTAGGATATGCAGATTTTACTAAACCATTTACAGTGCATACTGATGCTAGCGGTCAAGGGTTAGGAGCTGTGCTTTATCAAGAACAGGACGATAAACAACGAGTCATCTGTTATGCCAGTAGAGGATTATCTAAAGCAGAGAAGAACTATCCTGCACATAAATTAGAGTTTTTGGCTTTAAAGTGGGCTGTCACAGAAAAATTCCATCAGTATCTTTACAGCAACAGCTTTACTGTGTTTACAGATAATAACCCATTAACTTACATCCTTACCACCGCCAAGTTAGATGCCACAGGCCATCGTTGGTTAGCTGCACTTACCAACTACAATTTTTCAATTAAATACAGACCTGGCAAGAAGAGCGGAGATGCCGATGCCCTGAGTAGATTAGGAGATACCAACAGCAGGGAAAAAGATAAATTTATTGAGGTGAAAGAAGAAATTATAGGAGCACTGAAAGATATTGAAACTGCCAGTGGGTACATCCATTCCATCAGTATGTCCCAACAAGTGATTCCCAATGCCATCAAGAATACTTCGTCAATAGTTGATAACAAGACCTGGAGACAAAAGCAACTTGAAGATCCTTTGCTGAAGTTTGTACTAAATGACATAGAGAAGAGTATAAGACCAAGCCGTAAACCTACATGTCCTGAAGAAGCAGGTCTGCAAAGGGAATATGGACACTTCGTCTTTAGATCCGGAACTCTTTTTCGACGTACTGTGTACAAAGATCAAGAGAGGCTGCAGCTTGTTCTTCCTAAAGCATACAGAGGTGAAGCACTCCAAGGAGTCCATGATCATCTGGGACATCAAGGAAGAGATCGTACGGTTAGCTTAGCGAAAGACCGATTTTACTGGCCTAGGATGACAACTGACATTGAAGAATACATCCAACAGTGTCCAAGATGTATTAGGAGGAAGGCAACAGCAACAACATGTCCTCTAGTGAACATCACATCAAGTCAGCCATTAGAGTTAGTGTGTATGGACTATGTGTGCGTTGAAGAGTCCAAAGGAGGATACGACAACATCTTGGTAGTTACAGATCATTTTACCAGATATGTTCAAGCCTTTCCTGTACGCAACACCACAGCAAAAACAACAGCGAAAGCGTTTTTTGATGGTTTTATTGTTCACTATGGCATTCCCCAAAGAATTCACAGTGATCAAGGTCAACAATTCGAAGGAAAAATCATCAAGGAATTGTGTCAATTAACAGGTATGGATAAATCGAGAACCACACCCTATCATCCCCAAGGCAATGGACAGTGTGAAAGATTCAACAGAACACTACTTAATATGCTAGGAACGCTTCAACCAGAACAGAAGAGAGACTGGAAGACCTATGTCGCACCACTTGTACATGCGTACAACTCCACTAGGCATTCAGCTACCGGATACTCTCCTTTTGAACTGATGTTTGGCCGTAAACCAACCCTAGCAATTGATGTAATACTAGGACTTGTCAATAATGATGATGAGGGTAAATCTTATAACACCTATGTAGATAACTTGAAAGATAAGCTTGAATATGCCTACAAGACAGCTTCGGCAGAGATTAACAAAGGCCAGGATAATCAACAGAGGCAGTACAACAACAGGACAAGAAATATCAAGATAGAGCCTGGTGATCGAGTGTTGGTAAAACGTTTAGCGTTCAAAGAGGGAAGACACAAGATTTCGGATAAATGGGAAGACATCGCTTACAAAGTGCTGAGCCAACCGAATCTTGATATTCCAGTTTACAAGGTTAGAAGTGAAGATGGTGGAAAGCGTGTACGTACTCTCCACAGGAACCATCTTTTACCGATTAGCTCCATCCCAGAATGCATACCTCCAACAGCATCATTGAAACATCCAGTACCTAAACCAAGGAAGACCAGAAGTAATGTTTCAATTAAAACCATCAGTGAAGAAGATAAATGGAACAGTGACAGCGAAGAAGATGAAGAACCTGTGTATGTTGTGGTTGAGACAGACTTCCTGCCTCAGGCTAGCTCCACAAGTGATGACACAGGAAGGGAAGATGTAATCGTTCCGGAGCTTGAAGAAGTCCTTCAAGATGGTGTAGAAGAGGGCCAAGTAACACCAGTTTCCGGTGATGATTCATCATTAGAAGAACCACTGCCACCAGAATCAATACCATCTGTTCCTGAACCACGTAGGTCTACGAGACAACGGAAACCACCAAGTTGGCAGGCTGAATATGTGCTGGCACATCAACAGCAGCTTGTTCCAGATTTCCAAAGACGTGCTGAGCTGGCAAGATCTTTACTTCCAGCTGACTTCATGTCTTTACCACCGGACAGACTACGTATTGTATTGGAGATGCTACCAACACTGTGCCAGAGAATTTTTCCCGAAATATTTCCGAAATAGTGAGTTTTATTTTTTTATTAATGCTGAGGACAACATTTTTAGTTAGCAGGGGAGTATGTGGCAGAGTGATATTTTTAATATAAATAGTCAATTGGTTTTAGTTATTTTAATCTGCACTTAATATAAACTAATAATGGTTGTACTATCCCTTTAAACCTATCCTATACTGTCCACTCTGTACCTGTCTGTAGTGAGTAAACTCACTACATCTTCAACTTTAACCCTTTGTATTTGTCTGGTGAGTTGTTTTCTAAAGTTCCCTTGGAGACATTCATGCTATAGATTTTGTATGAAAAGGTAGACCTTTTTCCCTCTCCTTGGTAATATAAAGTTTATGGTATATCCAGTATCGTGTATTTATTAGTTAATAAGTTTAAGTATTAATAGATGAGAATATTGAAGCTTCTTCAATATTGGTTTGGTGTTTTGTGGCAGTTGACAGTTTATTTTATCAGGTATGTTTATTATAATATTTAGGTAATTGGTCTTTGTTTTAAGGCGGCAGCCATATTGAATTTCTTTAAAGTATAAGTTGGTGGTGTGAGATCGGATAAGATTACATCATTACATCATTATATAGTTAAAACATTATTTAAAGTATTTCACTTTAAATACTCATACATTTATTTACATTACATTTATATTTCATTTACAGTATCCCAACGTTTAAAGGTCTTTCACCTTTATACCAGTTGACAATAATTAGAAACCCCTCTTTAGGGTAAGCAATATAAGTTTTATTCTTAAGATCTAATTATTAGTATTAATTAGTATTATCGGTATTATTATTATTTAAGCTGTAGTAATTAGTATACTTCATACATTTACGAGTATAGCTGTGTTTCGTAGTCCATGTGTTCTTTTAAGAGTAGAGTCATATATTATATATATATATATGCTTTTATATTATAGTTATTATTACTTTTAAAACATGCTTTGATACTGTTTTTATACTTTGTATTTATTATATTACTTGTATATTTGCAGGGTTTTTTTGTTGTTGTTAATAAAGTATCTTTAAAAGATAGAACCCTTGTGTGGTCATTTACACCCCGGCATTTGACCCCCTACAACAAAATTTTGGGGACAATATTAATAACTAGTCAGGAATTATAATGTATGATTCAGTAACCTCTGGAAAATGGCAACCGCTTGACTTGCAGAGGTCGGAACCGGAAGTGAGTGTTATGGAAACCTGCGGAGGGTCCTAGGACAGGTACCTCCCGGTGAACTTCATATTGATAGCCGCAAACGTACGGTCACGCGTATATCGATTTTCGGTCGAGGTGTTCCAAATTTAGATGAGTGAAGGGCAATGGGCTGTGGTATTGCTCTGAAAATGTGGTGTAAATTGCTTTTCTGGAAGGGGTCGAGCGTTGCGGTAATCCACCTAAAACTGGGCGAAATAGGTAAAAGTCGATTTGGGCATTTTAGTATTCCCTTGAAAAAGCCCGTAACTTAGTCCCTATGGGTAGTAGTTCAATACCAGTTCATCAACAATAAAATTATTACCATACGTAGGGCACTTGACAATTGTTCTTTATCGGTATCTGATAACGATATTGACGTAAACTTCACTGGTTCACCACTATCAACCTTTCCAGTAGCTGCTGTAGATGAAATCAAATCAATCATTTCTACATCCTCTTCCTCTTCTTGTGAGCTAGATGTATTCCCAACCCATCTTGTTAAAAGCTGTGTTCTACAGAACTTTGTCCTATCTGTAGCATTGTGAATACATCCTTATCTACTGGAAACTTTCCTGATGTGTTGAAAGAAGCATTGGTCTTTCCACTTCTCAAGAAGAGTACATTAGATCACAATGTCTTGAAAAACTACAGACCTGTCTCAAACCTGTCGTTCATCTCCAAACTTATTGAAAAGGTTGTAGCAGCACGTTTCAAAGCCCATCTGAAGTTACATAATCTTAACGAACCCTTCCAATCAGCATACAGAAGCAAACATAGTACAGAAACAGCATTAACTCGTTTAACCTCACTTTCCCCACATTTGATTGTTTTGATGAAAGATTAGGAGGTTGCTGGACCGTGGGTGTTGGACTATAGTCTGTTTTAATTAATTAGTATCACTGGTGTAAACTTCTCACTCTCATTATTGTTACTGGTGAACACTTCCCAGTCCCACTATCAGTAGATTGGGCAAATTGGTGAAATCAGTTTACTTTTAAATTAAAATCGTGAGTTGTTTTGATGTTATAACTAATTTAAAACAAAAGCAAATAAACCACCTATATCTAATCATAGCTTATCAGTTGATATAGCTTCTCTGAATCACAAATGGTTATTCCAAAATGGCGAACGCTTTGGTCAACTTTGGTCAGAATTTAGTGCTAAATGGTTTTTAATTCAGAGTTAAGTCCTGGCGTAATATTATTAAAATTCTGCAAAGAATGTAATATAAGAATCCATATTATATGTATTTGTTTACTTGTAATCTTTTAAACTAATATTATTTAATTTATTTTGTTGAAGTGTCACAAACTTGTTACAGACTATACTTTAAATCCCCTTTGTTGATTAATTAGTCATGGCCTGGTGGAACCAAACTCGAAAACAATTGATGTTGGGAAAGTGAGGTGTCCCCGTATACTTAAGTAATTTAGAGACGATGGTGGCATCCTGCAATGTCAACTGTCAAATGTCCTTAACGGAACCTGTCAGGACCCTACTTAGTGTCGGATTAAGGCTCCGCTGGCCCTGAGGCACATTTTGATAGGTGGCCTGAAAATACAGATATGTTGAGCTCATTGAAAAAAGGAATTAAGTTAAATTTAGCGACAGAAAATTTATTACAAACAAATTCAGAACATTGACAGTACTGCATTTACTATAAGTAGCCTACATATTCCCATTCACTGCCTAGATAGATTACGACTTTGCGTCCATTTGTGACTGCAAATTCGTCAGTTAGTTTTTTTAAAGTCAATTTTAAAAAGTAAATCACTTTCACTGCAGAGAAGTGCCAGTATACCAAGACGTTTTTGACCCAATGTGAGTGGAATGCAACCCAATATGACACTACAGGCCATTTTTTTTTACTTTATTATTTTGTGGCCTGGATTTTGGGCTGGCCCTAAGGTACGTGCCTTATTTGCCTTATGGTTAATCCAGCACTGCCCCTACTGTAAACCAATATCTGAATCACTGAGCCAAAACATGGAAACATGTCTGATAGTAACAAATCATCCATACTCTCCTGAATCATCATCAGAATCAGAAACAAATAAAACAAATTTTGTACAAATTAATTTTATTTATACCTATTTATTATTTTACAATAATTTAGACCATTTTAATTTCTTCATTTATTGAGATTCACATATACAACCATTATTAATCACACACAAATTTTACAAAGGTTTTTGTTTCCCTTTTATAAACAAAACTTCAAATAAATGGCTAAAAACAGAATTACCAATAAAAAGAAAATGATTAAAATGTTCATAGGTTTGACTTTATTTAAGATATAACAATATGCAGTAGCCGACACATGATATTTGGTTCGTTTGTGGGAGACATTTTGAAAAATCAAGGTGTAAAATTGTGCCGCATATCTGGACCCAAAAATAAAAGACAATCGGGTACTTTTATTAATGCATTATCTTTGAACAAACAATTTTTGACCAACTTCATTAATCAAATTTTATCTGACTTAAAAAAATGTTTTAATTGATTTGATATATATGTAATACTAATGAAAATTAATTACTGTAGATGTCAAACAAAATAGCTAAATAGTTTTGGCTACGTCTCGGAAGAACCATCTTTGCCTTCTCCCCTGCCCAGTAGTAGGGTCTACTACATACAGCTACCCAGGAGATGAAGACAAGGAAGAACATAATTAGAATATTTTTTTTTGCTGAAATTAGAAATAAATTCAGGTTCTAAATTAGGAAATAAAATTATCTTCCTAATTAGAATGATAAGCATCATATTAAATCCTTCTACAGTAATAAGGAAGTCCTACTTTTAGTTTCTCATTATATTATACAGTAGTAAGGAAGTCCTACTTCCAGTTCCTCACTAACTTTATAAAATAAATAACAATACTGTAGATGCTAACAAGTAGCTTTCATCTATAATTAATATACGTTTATATGTAAAGAAACATCGTGCTTTGGTGTAAGGGGAGTATGAAGGTTTTTTTTTTAATAGCAGACAAAAGTATTGTTTTCATCCTTATAGTAATTTAAAGCAGTTATATTTTAATTATAAGCATAAGATAAGTTGTAGAAAAGAAAACTACATGCACTTTCAATCGGTTACAAAGATGATTAATTTCCCTTTAATTCTCAAGTTTAAGCCGATTGAAAACAACAAATCCACTCGGCAAACCTCGACAGTTTCCGGAACCTACATCTAGTCTTGGCTGTATGACAGTAAGTGATATGTAACTACGCCCATACATTTGCGATGCGGCTACTGGTTTACTTTAACAGGAAAACTTGACGCTATTACAAACAAACAAGACACCATTTGTTTCGTCCGGGACCTTTTAAGTAGTTCCAATATGGCGGAATTCGTCTTAAAGCCGAGACTAGATGTAGGTTCCGGAATCTGTTGAGGTTTGCCGAGTGCAACAAATCTAATCGGGTAGACATGACTGACATGACAATAACATGATTTAATCTAGTCATTATTTAACAAACTTGTAAGGAAAGGGGGGGGGGGTAACGATGCTCACGCTAGGGATACAATACAATGCTCACAATACGATACATGTACATACGATAATAATACTTGTTAAGCATAGTGTTGAATTTTTCAACGCCTTTAGGTAGGATTAACGATACTGGTTTCACAGTGTTTATACCGCTTCATGTTTTTCATTTAAACCAATAGAAAATAGCTTTAAACTAAATGATATCATGTGTACATTTGATCCGATGACAGTAACAAGTCTCTTGGAAACAGACATGGAAACGCCAACCATTAATATTCTGGTTTTGTCTTCTTAATCAAATAGTCAATTTGAATACTGTGAAAAATGAGATTTTAAAGATACATTATGGGAGATAAGATAAAGAGATGGCTGTTCTCACTATAATAGTTAACAACTAGATAGTGTAAAGGTAATTTGCTGAAAATTTCATTAAAATTGATCCACTATAGGCCGAGAAAAAAGCGAGTGAAACATTCATATAGCTTTGGTCATCATTACTCAAATCATTAATATAAACAGCATAGTCTTGATAATCCACTTGATTGATTTAATTATCAATGGCCATTAAGCGACATATAGGAATTTAATCTGCCAACATCGAAGGCTAGCCTTAACATCAAGAGTTTATTATGGTCTGGATATGTTAATTAATGTCTAATTGATAAATTAGATAACATTTCAGGCCTAAAGAAAGACCTGTAATAAGCAGATTTTGCTCTTGCATAATGCTATTTAAGGTTATGTCTGTATTTTCCATTAATTACTGTCAGAGTTATGGCCCTTTTGAACAATATTGTAAATTAGTAGTGTTGCACATAGAAATATAGACTAGAATAGCAATCACGTGACTTTTGACGTCTGGCAACGCGACTGCCGGGCACCATCTTGGAAGTAATATTAGTGGATTTATTAAAGTTTATGGAAAGGGCATGGAAATTTATACCAGAGAGAGAGAGAGAAATGGAGTTTAACCTCCAGGTGGCCCACTCCAGACACAAACTAGGTCATTTCAGGAATAATACATGGTTTAATTTTATTTAAATAATTCACTTTCGCGACCCTACTCCTTGTCATGTACTACCAGGGAATCCAAACCACAAAACCAGGCCAGTAATGTTGGAATATGTTATATGTATAGTGAGCAATACATCACGTTGCAGAGACACAATTAAAGTATCATGATGAAATAAATCATCTAATTTGTCGTTTTTACATTATAAAACAAAAATGATATGGTCTAATTGTATTTAGTATTATTGTATACAAACAAATTAGTATAATTGTATATGTATATACATAATAGTATCATTGTGTATACACAAATTGGTATAACTATATGTGTATACACAAATTGGTATAACTGTATTTGTATATACATTACAGTATCATTGTATATACACGAATTGGTATAACTGTATATACAAAAATTGATATAATGGTATATACACAAATTGGTATAATTGTATATACAAAAATTGATATAATTGTATATACACAAATTGGTATAATTGTATATACACAAATTGGTAGAACTATATATACAAAATAGCCTAATATTATATACATTGGATATAGAAATAACCTAAATACATATATATTATACATATACCTCTTTATATATATAAAATATTCTTCTAATATAATCTTATATACACACAATTTACATGTATAATTAAAGCCTAGCTAGCAGCCTGCCCTACGTGTTTTGACATGTTCGGGACGGATCATAGGGTTTGTTACCTTACAGATCAGCCGCAAGAAACTAGGCGTAAATTTTGTATATTTAGGTCCAAATGGCTTTACAGCCAGTCTGTGATCTTCCACAGAGTCGAGCACACGCAAGTGACACAGAAGTTTCACACATAGGTTTACGAAAATTCACACCACCTCAAGAGCAGCACATATGGCAGGTTGTAAGCTAGGCTTAAATTGGCAAAGCTGTTATTAGTTTATAAAACCAATCAGGTCTTTTACATAGGAGTAAAAACATACCAAATATTCTAATATAATTCATTCATATTAATAATTAACATATTGATATGTAGTATAGTTGAAGTTACACCTCACAACTAAACAAATTGTGATAATAACGATGCAGCTCTATTCATTGAATTTAACCCATACCACAGTCTTAAAGAGAGACAGAGAAGGAAATGCCCACCTAGCCCCTAATGTAATTAAAGACTTAAATACATGGGTGCATAAAATTTTACAAATTATACCTATATTATAATTATATTATCTATGTTTTTACTCTTGGCAAAGATAGAATGGTACTTATTGAATAAATTAATAACAACATTGTATTTTTTTATTAATAATCTTCAAAATATTTTAGATACGGTCGGATTAATTGAGACCTCATTGTAATGAAACATTTTCTTAGTTTTTATTTATCTATACATACATTATATGGTGGATGGATGTCTAGTCATTAATAATAACTGAAAAATAGTTGATAAACCTTCATTAAAGATACATTATTTATCAAGGGGGGATCTAGGAATTTTGAAAAGGGGGGGGGTCCGCAAAATGAGGGCACTGACCGCGGAGACGGGCACGTCGTTGAAGGGGGGGGGGGTGTCCCCAAGAAAATTATCCTTGCATCTGTAGCCATTCCAAGAGCTATTTGGCTGATATTTTCGTCTAAGTAAACGTTCAGAACTGACATATTTAGGTTGGAGAAAGGGCCCTTTCAACAGTAAAAAAAGGGCACTGTCGAAAATTAGGGGGGGGGGCGCGCGCGTTCCTTGCGCCCACCACTGTATCCGTCACTGTTTATTAAGTCTTGTCAAAACTTCGAACAGTGATAAGACTGCTAGGAATAGAGTAATTTGAATGGAAATTTTAAATACATTTGTTTTGTATAATCTGTTTTTGAACTGTCAGCTCTTTATCTTTGTCTTAAACAATGTATCTTTAACAATAACTGAAAAGACTCCTACATTTCTAACAACTAGACATTTAGCGATCAGTTAGTAAACATCCCAAATGGAGTGACAGATGACAGTTAGAGTGCTGCTCAGACTCTATTTGAGATATCAACACGGGGGAGTATTGCTGTCAACAGTCATAATATTGTTATCCAATAAGAAGCATTCACTCTTTTAGTGAGAACCACATCTCCATTCATGAAGTCAGAAACTAGACAAAACAGAAAATATAGAATATTACATGACACAAACCAGTCCAATTACCGAGAATTCTCGTATTTACGCCCTGGGCTTTATTTCGAATTTGACCATGTCAATGATGAACCATTTCTTTGAAAAGTGTAATGTACACCAATTCGATGGGACTCCATCATTGCCAAACCATGTGGTTTGAAAATAAAAATGGGAGACCACTCTAAAATAAATTTGAAATTTAAACTCGTTATTGAGCCCATGGCTTAATAACAGAAAGGCTTAAATACGAGAATTCCTGATATAAGGTATCGAAATAAATAAATCATATTTGGTGAAGTACAACAAACAAAAGAAGATTACAAATGAAAATAAAAGTTGAACTAACAAATGGTGATGATCTTTAAATGGCATTTAAATGGTGGTATTAATATAAATAAAAGATATTAATGGGTGAGGCTACCTGAAGAAATTTATTTTTAGTTTTAAAGCGATTGAAAATGGTGCATGTAGTTACGAAATTTAATAGACCATTATAAGGGAAAAAGCAGATTTGAAAAAATTATAAAATGTTGATAGCCTCACCTGTTAACAGAGATAATACCTTGAAGAAAATATTGAAGTTGTTTCTCACGGTGAGTCGTAATTTGTTTTAATTATTATATGCTTTTATTGGTGCATTTGTGCAATTTGGGGGTTTTATTTTTCTTAAATATTTGACAATAAAAATATACATCCATCCCTCTCCTTCAATATGAGGGTGTATATATCCAAAGCACCATATTACAGTCAAACTGACTGAATGTAATGTACTCTATGTCTATTTTGGGGGCATTTAATACATTAAGAAATTGGATGAATATCGTTTTCAATATTTTCTACAAGGGTATATATATATATAACATTATAACTAATAGGGTATTATATCATTATAAATCACAGTCATAGCGCATTATCTTATATACAAAGTTATCATTCTAATATCGATGTCTTTTATATACAATACTTGACAAAAAAACAACACTTAAAACAACAAATATCAGATGATGTACACACTGTAATAATTACGTTTAAAATACAGATTTGACGTCATACTTTGATGTTGGTGTACCATTATTTTCAATAATGTATAGGCAATCGTAAATTTTCTATACTAGACGAAATATCGGACTTGCGCGATGTATTTCATTGAAAAGCATGTGCCGAGTGTCTGTATTTTAAGTTGTTTAATGGTATCGAGCTAAAGACATTGCGTAATATATTGAAACCACATTGATGATTCGTGCACTATCATTATATTACTTAAGGTCTCGCTCTCGACCATTAAACCATACATAAAATTGATGGGCAGCTCTAACTAATTACAACATGTTTGAGAAAGAAATTTCAAAAACTGTGTTTTTCAGTATTTATTGTTTTAAGTGTTGATGTTTTGTTTTTTTAAATAATTAACAAATATAATTAATATAATTAAATCCTAATTTACATATTCAAATATTTTATACAATTTATACAAGAGTGTGAATATTTACAAGAGAAATTATCCTATAATATTATAATATATACAGCTTGCATTTTAAAAGCAAGATAAATTTACATCACAACAGTGAAATATTTAACGGGAAAGAAAACAAAATATGTGCATGAAATCATAGGCAGATAACCCTTCACATCCTCAACGTCTAAACTGAAAAAACTCCAATTTTCTTTTTTAATTTCAAGTATTGATTTCATATTCTTTTTATTCATTATCAAGTATTCAAAGTTTTATCTAGCAAAGAGATACATAACTAATTAGCACATCAGGCCCCTAGTTCACAATGCATTCTGAAGCGCAAGTTAAGAACTTACTAAACTTTCAATCACTGTTTATAAGAAATATCTTTGATCCAGAAACACAAAACTTTGCACATATTTTCTTATTGATGTATTTGATACATTAAAACAACAAAAGTTTTATAAAGGACTATATTTTAGTTGTAATACGAGAATAATTTTTTGAGTAAATTCTTGCCTTAAGTCTGAGAATGCTTTATGAACTCGGGTCAGCTGTGATGTTATATGGGTTGCTGTCATATCCAATGTAAATAAGCTTTGAAAGTTCTGTACCATGTTTACAATTACTTAGTTCAACAATATACACACTATGTCTGACTACACAGGGTAAGAAAAACGCTGTCATTTTTCTTCTTTTTTTTTTCAAAACAAGTAATTAATTACAGTTCTTGAAATGATGATCCAGACACAGAGAATATATGAATGTTATCAAGACATTTTTTTTTTATTTCTTCTTTAAGTAACAAAAAATCAATGATTATCTGGATGAATGAATGAATGAATGACTAAAGGATGAATGACTGATTGATATTTAATATATACTATGAATAATAAGAAGACTATGCACATGTTTCTGGATGGGTGTGTTGTAAATGTTTACGTAATTTAGACTTGTCGCCTCTGATATGTTCCACACTCTGTTTTCTCGTATTGCCTGAGGAAGAAAATAAAAAGAATCAAAAATAAGATTTTGGGTAAACATATAGGACGGGCCTGTCAGACTTCTATTTGTGTTCCCTAGCAACAAGTCATATCTGCTTATCTGTATATAATAAAAAGAGAGAGAGAGAGAAATAGGGTTAAACGTCCACTCCCACACAACTCATACTAGATCATTTCGGGACTAACACACAGTTCAATTTTATTTCAATAATTCGCTTGCACATGCGGGACTTTAGAAGTGAGAAGAAACTAGAGGACCCATAGAAAACCTATGAGGTTGGAGACATCTAATAAAGAATATCTAAACTGAAGACAGACGAGCTCCTTGTTGTTGGTGGATAAATTTATTCTAAAACGTTTCCGACTGTGGTGTCCTTCACCAGTACGAGAGTTTTCGTCATCTACTAACGTTCATCAATAATAAATATCCATCTGATTTTCAAAATTCTAATCAAAAATCAAATTTCACATTAATTGTTAATTTCTATAAGGATCATGGTTTTAGTTTTGGGACTAAAAATGTAAATCTTTATTCAATTTTTTGCTTGTATGTAGGTTGTCTTTAGCAGTGAGAGAGAAAACACTTTCCTTGTAACTACACAACTTGACCTAGGGATCCGGAAGACCCAGAGAAGATCCACGAGGTTGGACAGGTGACCCTACTCCTTGTCACGTACAACCAAGGATTCGAAACCACAGCAGCTGACTCCACAGCCTTTATGATACAGCCCGCACATGCTAAGAATTTGACCATCCAACCCCCTAATTTTGATAGGGATCTCTCTTTGTTTTACTTATGATATAAAGTACATATTAGCGCCCCCCCCCCCCCCTCAATCTATGCTAATATCTGATTCTTTTCAGGGTTGGCGGCTACACTAGGGCTGTCGTGACGATGGAATTGGGTAAATTTGGGAGTAACATAGGCCTTGTGTTTTGGAGTTATACTACTTTCAGTTCCAGACAGAACTTGTACAGCACCGGGTCATCCATTAGTCCACTGATGAAATAGTCAGCAGTTAGGCGGGGTGACTTATCTTCATACCGTAACTAACTGACGATAAGTCACTTTGTCTACCTACCGACGAAGAGATGAGATGAATATATTTACCGAGGGTAACAAGAGTACTAGCAACAGCTACACCGGTTAATCCATCAGGTACAAAATCCTCATCACCATTCGGTAGCTGTATCACTAGAGACAATATAGCAGCCTTGTGGGTATTTAATGGTTCTATAGCAATAGCACCAGGACCAAACTACAGAAAGAAAGAAAAAAATGGAACATCCACTGTGAAGAACAAAATATTGTAAATCGCTGCATTTATGACCAAACTAAAGTAAGAGAGAAAAATCCTAGGGTTAACATCCATTTAACAAAAACATAAGTCATTTCCTGAACAACCAAAATATTGTAAATTGGCCATTTAAATGCATTTTTATCATTTTAATATATTTTGTTTTTAAATATATGTTTTGTAACCCTGTAAAGTGCTCCTGACACATCTGTAAGAATAATAATATGGTCATTTTTCAAAAATTTGCTTCGGCAGAACCCATGAAAAAACATATTGTGAGGTAGCTGTAACATGTCCTTGTCAATACAAGTCTAGAATCGACACACTGCGACTTGGCTCAATGGAAGTGTCATCCTCACAGGACGTCCTGTGCACATGGTCATTTTTACTTCTTTTATGAGGAAACTTTGGCCCAGACTAGTTTTAAGAATATGTTACAAAGGTTCTGATATTCTTTTACAGATTCAACGTTCACATAGTTAGCAAAGTATTCGTCAATCCCTAAAATTTTCAGAAATTTTAAATTATCTCTACCTATATAACCATATAAAATATATAAAAAAGTTCAATACAATAACTCAATGATATTCAAAATATATGAATAAATATCTCAAATTATTTAGCAAATATTAAATTTCCCACCTTTTTGCGTTTTCGAGATGTATGTGTATCCATGACATCCTTCCCCAGTAATGATTCCAACATTTTATCTTTAGGTTTCATTCCTATCTCCACGGTAACACTCGCAAATGGTCGACTTGCCATTTGTTGCATTTCTACTATAAGTTGCTGTGGAAAACAAAAAGATTTATAAAATATATAATTTGTCCCTGGCAGTTCGCTTAAATCAGATATTCATTTTATAACAATGCCTTAACCTTTTGGATACAGGTTAAGGCATTGTAGTGCCCATAATATGTGCATTCGAGATAATCACATCGCATTGCTTGAACAGACAACAAGTGTTGGTAACACAAGTTGGAATATTGAAAAATAATCAATAATGCACACAATACAGGCAGTTGGTTGTCTAGTCATGAATTTCATTGGAGAGAGAGAGAGAGAGAGAGAGAGAGAGAGAGAGAGAAATGGGGTTTAACGTCCACTCGACACTAACATATGGTTTAATTGTAACCCACATGTTGGACAGGCGATCCTACTCCTTGTCAGGTATACAACCAGGGATTCGACACCACGCCAGTTAAGAATTTCATTGGTCATATTACCAACACTGTATGTGGTCCTCCCAAAAAACTCAGTGTATAGCCCTCAAAACAGTCAGATATTCAGTAATCAAAGAATTATTAGAGCCGGGGAAGAAATAATTCAATATATAATAAATAACAGCATCATCACAAGTATGATTCTGGCATTAGACTCCATTAAAATTAATTTTAAAATGTTGATGCAGAAAGTACGCCTAAAGGATTGTAAATTGTACGATTCAACTAACCTGTCGTCTTCTATAACTGTCATATTTATGTTTTATTTTCCACAAGGCAGCCGCTATCAACAACAAGGACAGAAAACAGCTGAAAAATATCAAGGAGGTATATTAATAATTTGATTAATTTCAAGCAGAATGAAATAAATAGAACATTTGTCGTTTTAGAGTGAATAACATATTTCATTTCATCAAGAAGCAAGAAAACTTATATTTCCACTCATGCTACGCATTCGTGAAACTATAAACGTTTTCTTGCTTAGAGATGAAATAAAATATGTTATTCACGACAAAACGACAAATGTTCTATTTATTTTATGATTTTACAATCATTTTAGGTAAAACAACATGGACTACTTTGCTAGCCAGTGGAATAACACTTTTATTTCACTGATAAAACGCGATATTCCACTACTGATCATAAAATGGTTTATGTCTGACAAACTCATCTTCAATAGAAGGTTTGATCTGTACATCTTATCAAGGCGTTTATATATGTAATACCCTGCATATTTGTACTGGGCTTTCACCCAGCTTGAAAATCTGAAGACCTTAAGAATACCCACGAGGTTGGACATGTGACTCTACTCCTTGTAACAATCAAATCTGTTTCACAGAGAATTACTTACGAATTATCTCTGTAACAGGCGACTGTCCACAACACGTGCGTTGACTGCACGCGGCGTTAGTCATTGGCTCAACGGCTCGTGCAATGTTTACTCAACACCTAATTTTTTAACTACAACTGCTTCAAACGTCTTTATTTATTTTTCTTTTACCTCAAAAAAATGTTTGAGAATTTAATTTGTCGGAGTAAAAAAGTTAATATGCCGTACTCATTAAGCCTCGTCGATGTCATGCTTATCAGTGATTGTAGTGACCAAGCGAATATTCACTGCGGGATCAGTTTGGGTTTCCCCATGTCTTTGAAGCAGGACAAAATGCCTGCCACAAGGACAGCTGTCTAGTTGTTTGGATGGGATGAAAAACCAAATTAAAAAATAAAGAAATAACGTATGACCATTGGTCATTTATATAATAATCATCATCATCATCTGACATCTTTCACCTAAGTGCACAGATGTGGGGAATCGAAACCACGCCACTTGACTCTATGATAAATCCAATCTGATTAGAATACAGATCTATATTTCGTCTCGTTTTTTATACTTTCCATGGCCTCTACTACGAGAAGATCTGACAAGTTGTACCGGAAGATCGTGTCAGGAGGCGTACGAGTGGCTTTTGACCCTATGACACCAGACAATAATTAATAAATCAGCATCGTCATTTCTAGTGGTTTACCAACAGTTACACAATGTGATGTATTTAATTACCTGAAGAATGTAACAAAGAAATGAATGAGGTCTATTTTAGGAAACTGTGAAAATGATATCTGGAAAGACAAATATATTTAAATTTACTTTATAATTATAAAGGAGAATGAATATATATATTTGATTTCACAAAAACGGGAATGTTGATTACATAAAATGTCAGGAATTCTCTGTAAGATCTATTCGATCTGTCTGATCTTGTTCAAAGAGATAGGTTTCAGCTTTAACTTATTTTTGTAACAGTTACGGGACATGTTTTCAAACAATAACAATTACAGAACCATGGCGTCAATATGGCCGACATTTAGAACATAGACTATTTTCTGTCATTATGACCGACATTTAGCACATAGGTGAGTGCAGCTACTGAACCTATAAATAGAAACAGGCTGAGTAAAGCTGGTGACCACAGTGACTGACTAGGTTGTTGGGTATAACTGAAGCTAAAGATAAACCTACCACAAGCCAGAACGGTGTTTTATAACCATACACATAGACTAGAAACGTGGTATTCTCTTCACCACCAAAATTATAATCTTTATGTTCAAACTTTGTCCTGAATAAATCACATTCATGTCCTGAAACTACATACTGCTCTTCTGGCTGCGATTCTGAAGATAAAAAAATAAAATAAATAAATTTGATAATCAACACTATTTAACATGAACAATTTCAAGTCTCATATGTGTTTCACAGAGAATTACGAAAGTCTTCAAATATCTCTATAAAAGATGACTGCCTTCAACACGTGCAATAACATCACGCGGCGTCAATCATTAGCTCAATGGCGCGTACATTGTTTACATAAGACGTTACTGAATCGGACAGAATTTTAATACCCATTTACACTATATAGGAAATAATTTATAATACCTTTAAAAATGTTTTAGGATTTATTTTGTCAGGAAAAAAGTTAATATTTGTGGCTCATTTAATCGCATCAATGTCATCCTTATCAGTGATTGTAGCGGCCTAGCTAATATTCGCTGTTTATTTGTGTGGTCTCATATAATAAGTTGCAAATTCAAATCATAAAAATTTATTAGATAGATACCTTCGATCTTATTACCCACCCCATCCCAACCTTCTTGTACAATAGAGAGAGAGAGAGAGGGAAATGGGGCTTAACGTCCACCGACACAAACTTGCGCGTAGGGGTCTTTAGCAGTGGGAGGAAACAGGAGTGCCCGGAGGAAACCCACGAGGTTGAGAAAGCGCCCCTATCTCCATGCCACTTACGCTCACACCAGGGCTCGAAACCACAGCTGCAAGCCAGAGGTGACCGGTCAGCTAGAGGTCAAAGCGCGGCACTCTAGACCACAACCCCATCCCAACCCTCCCTCGTACAACAGAATGATGTAAACTTACTTGATTTATATGTTATATTAATGAAAGCCAAACCAGAACAATTCAACGTAAAATCTACATCTCTATCATTCTGTAAATAAAACACGCAAAATAAATATAAAAATGCAAAGATACGAGACAATTAACAACTTCAGACAGCTGATTTAAAATAAGGCTTGGATTGGAAAAACAATTTTTTTTTTAAAGAGAATACAAAAATACCAAATGAAATAAAATGAAATAAAATGGGGTTTAACTTTCTACTATTCTGCTCCGACTGGGCTAATGAAGACATGTTATGTGGGGAATTTTGCCCAGACAGCAGCACTGATGCCTACTCTTACGTCGAATTTCAACTGCCAAGGGATCTTTTACATGCACGCAAATGTGCAAACAGAACCTTGGTTTTTCATTCAATCTGAACCACTAGACTGACGTTCATGTCAAACCCTCTATCCTGCATCACTGACATGGTGAAACCACGCCGGAAAATCAGGATGAACTTTTTCAGCCAATGCAGGGATCGAACACCCGACCTCCAGACTAGCGAGCCAGTGTCTTACCCACTTAGCCACGTAATACCCAAAGATCATAGCCCTATGAATATTTTTTTAGGTGCATAATATACTAACGGCAGCAGGAATATTCATAAAGTTGATTTGTGTCAAATATTTATCTTCAGCTTTGGATAAGTTGAACGTAAATTGGTAGTCGGTTACTAGCTGATCTAAAAATAGAATAATAAAAATATTAAACACACATGACCAGCTGATCTCTCGGGAAATGGTGAAACAGATAAAAAGAAAGTTTGAACCATAAAGTGTATCGAAGTCAAATTTCCAATCGCAGATCTCACAAGATATGGTGAGAAAGATAAAAAAAAAGTTTGAACAATACAGTCTCTGAGTCTAGCTATCGGCGATACAGTAACACTAGCCTTGATTATCATTGCTACCGTTATTACGATAATAACAAAGTCTCGATTATCCATTTTTACAATTATTTCATCAACCACAAAAGGTATTCAAATCTACTTAATATTGTAGGCATCCAATGGCATCAAGCACTGATTATGGTCTTAATTAATGTCTACTAAATAATTTATATAACATTTAATTAAGGCCTAACGAAACACTTCCCGTAGGCAAACTTAGCTCTTGCATAATGTATGTTTAAGTCAAATTTCCAACTGCAAAATCTCATTTCAATTTAATAACTTACAATAATAAGTTGGTGATTTAAATTCAGAATATAAATAATAACTTACAATAAGAACTTGATGATTTAAATTAATTAAGGATATAATTAATAACTTACAATAACAAGTTAATGATTTAAATTAACCTAGAATATATTTAATAACCTACAATAACAAGTTGATGATTTAAATTAATTAAGGACATAATTAATAGTTTTCAATAACAAGTTGATGATTCAAATAAATAGAGAATATATTTTAATAACTTACAATAACAAGTTCCACCAGATGTAGGATCTCCAACATAACTATGAGTTTTATCACACCTAAAATACAAAAACATGCATATTATACAGAAGGGTCCAGGAGAAATGGGGTTAATCATACTACTGTTCTGCTCCGAACTGGGCTAATGAACACGGGCATACGCCCTGTGTGCTTTAAGGGAAATCTTGCCTGGGCAGCAGCACTATGGCCTACTCTTAATTCCAATTCCAACTGCCAAGGGATCTTTTACACGGGTGCTCAGTTTTTCATCCCATCCAAACAACTAGACAGCTGGGTATTTTTAGGCCCTCCATTCTGAAACATTGACACATGAAAAACATGCCAGGAAATTCTGATGAACTTTCTCAGCCAAAGCAGGAATCGAACACGCGACCACCTGGCTAGCAAGCCAGCGTCTTATCCACTTAGAAACCATGGCTTCAGCAGGCATATAAAGACGGTTAAGTTAACAAAGGTTCTTGTAGCATGGATAGGAAATCTTCCTTTGTTCTTTTAGTTGAATAAGTAGATTGTTTCCCTCTAGCAGATTTGGGTGGAGCTTAACCGTGCAATAACTAGACATGTTTAATGTTATTGCACTTTGTTGCCGATTTAAACTAGTTTTAGCTGAAATCATGTAGAGAAATAGGATGGGTTTTCTGTGCAATAACAACAAGCATGTTGAGCAGGTGTCAATGCTACAAGTCATTTATAGAACGCTTCATCCGTTAACAGGTTTAACAATATTGGCACCAGTTAACTCATGAAAGCCATGCTATAAATATAACTTCTACTTACGTGTCACATTTATCTCCCGTAACTCCTCTTGTTCTACAGTGACATTTACCCGATTCCCGATCACATAAATCAGCTTGGTCATTACACTCACAAACTAAAAATAAAACAACGAAAATAAGTCACAAACCCCCAGAGCATAATAGCTAACAAACGTGACCTGTATGTGTTACGAAACGTCGTTATTAAATTATAGAGAAGTAGTCATATCATATATACCTTGTGTTGTGTTTTATTATGAACAAATCATGTAAAGCGATAAGAAACTAAATCCAGTAGAACTCTACAAGCAGGGCTCACACTGGCTTTCAATTTTTTTCCGCCAAAATGGATGATAATTTTTATGTAAAGAAATGTTCATATATTTTTTCCGCCAACTTGAATATTTTATCCGCCAAAAATATGTGATAAAAAATTATACAATATCTAACAATTTTATGTCTCAGTTAGGCTTATTATAAAACAATTACCGATATATACAATAAACAACGACTTTTAACAAATCAGTCTTTGCATAATACATTTAGCACAGTTTTGGTTTACTAAGATCGGATTTTATTTTTGGTAACTTGAGTCTCTTTTAACATCGCCGTATTGCACTATATATTCAGTATTTACACGTCAAATCTCGTACAAGGCCAAGGATTGCATGTCAAATAGACCTATTGTTATTTTCAGGTACCGTAACGGTATCTGAATCTCTGATAGAATGATATGTACTTCAATTATATTTGTAAGAAATGCTTACAATTATACCCGTTGTTCACCTTTAGACCATTTTAGCGACGGTAATATGATACAAATGGCGAACCGTTTTCTCGCTCAAGAATCGCCGATATTGAAGTAGCCTAGTTCATGCGTTTTCGACCATGATGATACGATAATTTGAAATAATGATATCCAATAGGCATACTCGTATGTTTTACATGCCGTATATGATGCCACAGTAAACGGAATTGAACCCTATTTACTTCTTTTTGATAGAATTGTCGGCCATTTTGGTTACGGTATTACCTTTCTTCGTTTTAAGAAGAAACGAAACATCAAATAACCACCGCTTAATTTAAGAAACGAAACATCAAATAACCACCGCTTAATTTAATCATTAAGATTAAATATTGACTTGAGATAGGTTTAATATACATCATTGGCAATTATCAATCAACTAATCATTAATCCGAGACAATTGATTAGTATTACTTGGCGACGCGATCCGGATTATCAGCCAGTTGATTAATTTATTATTGTGTTTAACCATGTGATTGACACTCAATAATGGTTAATACATTATGAATACGATTAGAATTTTAAGATTTTTTCCCGCCAGTTCTCAAAAAGAATCGCCAGTACTGTAAAACTTTATCGCAAAAATTATCGCAAAAATCAAATTTTAATCGCCAGTTTCATTTTTTTTATCGCAAATTGCGACTTTGGCGACCGACAGTGTGAGCCCTGCCTACAAGATATGAATGAAATATGCTTTTCATGTCAATGAGATCGACAAATCCTATGAATTTCAGAAAGATACATGAATTATATTTAGTCAGTATGTGCTAACAGGCAATGTGAACGACCATCGGACAGAATGTGATATACGAGCAAATTAACTAGACACAAACTAGGTCTTTTTGAGACAAACATATGTTACAAATTTATTTCAATAATTCACTTGTGCATAAGGGTCTAAGACTGACAAGAGGGCGGACAATCCCATTTTAGTTGGATCATAACCAATAACAGATTCTATGATCTAAAGTGTGGGACCATAACCAATAACAGACTTTATGATGTGAAGTGTGAGATCGAAACCAATAACAGACTCTATGATCTAAAGCATGGGACCGTAACCAATAACAGATTCTATGATCTAAAGTGTGGTATCGTAACCAATAACAGACTTTATGATGAAAAGTGTGGGATCGTAACCAATAACAGATTCTATTATAAAGTGTGGGATCGTAACCAATAACAGATTCTATGATATAAAATGTGTGCATGAGACCATTGAACAATCAAACCGTCCATGAAGCACAAAGGTGTCATATTTTAATCATACAAAGAAAAACCATTTGTATTCATTTCACAAACAAAATAATTGAATACCTGAACAATTTCCTCCATTTCTCGGGTTACCGAAATAACCAGTTTGACAATATTCACAATGTGGTCCTGGAATAATAAATTAACAATTATCATATGACATACATGCAAGTACAAGACAATGGATCAACATTAAACCGTCATGACTCTAGCATTAGATAGCGACATTTATGTAATGTTGATGTCCATGATGCAAGTCAGGTTCAAATACAGGAAAGAGGTAAGCATTGCTCCTTACAACATGGGACTTGGCATTAAAGTAAAACCATTGCATTTGCATTCTATTTTTGTCACAAGTATTCTCTAAGGAAAATATATTGTTTGGTGAATAGCAATCTGATTTAAATCTTCTTTTCTTTTAATGATAAGTTCCCACTGCTATACAATGCGTTACGATAGGATAGTTCCTATTGAGTCCAATTTAACTTTTATTTCAACAATTCGTTTGTGTGTATGAGTCTTGTAGGAGTCTTTAGTAGAGGCAGGAAGCAAGAGGAACCAGAGAAAACCCACAAGGTTGAACAGACGATTCTACACCTTGTCACGTACAACTGCTGTAACCAAACCTCGCCAGTTGACTCAATACAACACGCCATCCACCACCCTTAAGATTATAAGCTTACCTTCGGTTAAATCTTGACACATCTCACATATACTCGTGTTCTCATGACACGTACTATGTCCATTACACTGACAATCTGTTAATAATCAAAAAAAAAATAATTCACTTAATTTGATATGTTCATTTGTTTGTGATTTCTGCGTATTGTGTAAATTGTTTTTGTGTAAATTATCCCCCTGCGCTTACTATTAGCTAGGTGAAATTCCTAAAATAGTTTGAGGTGGTATCAGCTGATTTAAAAAGACTAAGCATACCCTCATGCACAGAAACTTGTCCAAAAAATAAGACATGAGAGTTATATCTCTATTACATGTACATAAATTCTACAACCATTAAAATGGTAAATTTTTCTGCCAGTCAGTTAAGAGTTGTCAATTAACATGAATATGAAAACACTGTTTGGTAAAAGGTTACATTTCAAAATCATCAATTTGCCATCAATTTTCATTGACTATCAATCTAATGTATGGACTCCAAATTTCTGAAAACAGTCCATCAATTTGAATAGATTAACCTTACCAAGAATAGGGCTTCCACAATTTTTTTTAAATTTATAAAACTTTCAATGGATCTAATAAATTATTGTTACCATGAATACAGCATCAACTTTTGTAAAATATACAAACCTGGACACTCTGTAAAATACCATCGTTCCACTGGACAGAATGAATTGTTAGTCAGGTGACTATTGTCCACAGGACCCGTGTCTCCACCTTCCATACATCTTCCGAGTCCAGTATTACTAGGATCGTTACACCATCCACACACAGAATTAGCCTGACATTCACTACATGATCGCAATCCAGAACATCGAGTCGCTGAATAACATAAAATATAGACTTTAATATAATAATGGACACAATTTTTAGCTTTACATTCAGTACACAATATTAATACAGAATATCGTGTAGCTGAATAACATAAAATATATACATTAATATTATGAGAGGGGGAGAGGGAATGGGGTTTAACTTCCACTTGACACTAACTAGGTCATTTTGAGACTAAAATATGATTGATTCATTTTATATGTCAGGTCTTCAAACAGGGAAAAAACTGAAGTGCCCACAGAAAACAGGCAAAATCAGGCAGGTCACCAAACTTCTTGTCAAATACTGGGCTAATGAAGTCAGGCATATTCTTTGCAGTGTGCTATGAGGGTAATTTTACCAGGACACCAGGCTTCAAGTTCACGAAGCATTTTCAGACTTAAGTTGAGAATTTGCTCAACTTTCAATCACTGTTTATAAGAAATATCTTTGATCCAGAAACACAAAACTTTACATGGTTTCTTATTGATGTATTTGATACATTAAAACAACAAAATTATTATAACGGGTTATGTTTTAGTTAAAATAAGGTGGACAATTTTGAGTAAATTCTCAACTTAAGTCTGAGAATGCTTTGTGAACTCGGGGCCAGAACTATGGTCTGCTCTTGTATTGAATTCCATCTGTCACATTTCTCTTACACGCACACAGGACATCGTGTTTTAGTCCCATCCAAACGATTATACTTTATCCCTTGCGAGGTCCTCCATTCTACACTACTGACAAGTCAACAATAATCTTCCATATACAACATGACAGACACTAAATACAAATTCTTATTATTTAATTTATTTGAGAATCATCTGGTATATATTGGGGTATAATTTGCCAGATAACACATTCCACGTCACAGAAGGGCCTTGGGTATACCATGAATTGCAGACAACAAGTCTCATGATCAGGGCATTTTGGGTTTTAATTTTACAGAAGGACCAAGCTTTGGACAGTGCCCATGTTTTAAGAATTTTTAAGAATTAACAAATGGATGATCCTTTTTTACAATTCCGAGTTATTTTGATTGGTGTAAAACTATTAAAATATGACAAACCTGGACATTTTTCATCTTTCGTTGTCCAATCTGTACACTGTCCGTAGGGGAACGACACAACATAAGAATTAGTTCCGACACACTGCTTCATATTACTACACCACATACAAGTTTTCCCCGTACAATTTTCACATGTTGTGTACATGGAACATGGCAATTCACACTGTTCAAAATTATCTTTTATACTTCCAGTTTTCACATTTTCAAGTTTTGTGTCCTCTTTCACCTCATCACCTGGTAAGATAAAAAAAACAAAGCTACAATATTTAATAACCGATATAAATATAACAATGTTATTTTTCTGACATGTGTTAAGTCTCAAAAAATGTCTTCGTAACAAGTGGGAATAACTCTTGACAGCCACTTTCAAATATCAATGAGGGGGGGATGGCTTGCGGCTGTGGTTTCGATCCCTGGTGTGAGCGTATGTGGCATGGAGATAGGGGCGCCTTCTCAACCTAGGGGGTTTCCTCCGGGCACTCCGGTTTCCTCCCACTGCTAAAGACCCCTACGCGTAAGCGAATTATTGAAATAAAAATAAAACCATATGTTAGTGCCGAAATGACCTAGTTTGTGTTGAGTGGACGTTAAACCCCATTTCTCTCTCTCTCTCTCTCAAATATCAATGAAAATCAATAGGACAGACATCAAATATAAATTTCACCTTGGGCTCGCGATTATACGGTGAGCGGCTCTGACTTGAGGACATGAGAACCTTTTCAACCTTGTGGGCTTACTTCGTGACTCTGGTTTCCTCCCACAGGAGAAAAACACTCTCGGCATACACTAAAATAAGACCACTTGTCTGCAATATCACCCGTTGTGGAAGCAGATGCTAAACCCTATTAACAACAGTAACTCGACGCTAAACCCAAATAACAACAGTATCTGATTTCATTATTTAAACCCAATTTCATCCAGGAATCCAATTACAACAAACGAATGACTAACCTTGCAAATTGATCATTTTAATTTTGTCCATACATTTATTTGTCCACCGACATGTGTCTTGTTTAATACAGGAATAACAATTGTGTT
Organism: Patella caerulea; assembly: GCA_036850965.1. Taxonomy (NCBI): domain Eukaryota; kingdom Metazoa; phylum Mollusca; class Gastropoda; family Patellidae; genus Patella; species Patella caerulea. The sequence continues at coordinate 56,095,383 of JAZGQO010000006.1, read as the reverse complement.
GGAGATCACAAGTATTATCAGGATGTGATTGCGTACAATTTCCTGGAGGGTTCTGGAATAGAAAAAACAATAAAAACGTATTAAAGTTTTGAATTTTTTTTTTATTCTGTAAATAATTTCATTCTCTCGTCTTTATCAGGCCTATTCAACAAAAGTAATTTTAAGTACGATAACGAACTAAAATGATCTCATGGTAATCGGATCTGGTTGTCACAGTATGGCTCCGACTACTCAACAAAAGTAATTTTAAATACGATAACGAACTAAAATGATCGCATGGTAATCGGATCTGTTTGTCACAGTATGGCTCGGAACCTTGTTTGGGGAGTCCAGTGAAGCAGAATCTATCATTTCCTGATTACACTATTTTGCCTATACCATTTTTTTATGAAAAATTTTGTCTAATGGTTTGGATTGGTCGTACTTGGTTTTATTTTATTATTGTTACTTCCTGTTTTCATATGGAATCCGTTTAATAACAATCGGCAACTGGTTGATCATCATCTTTACAAAACAACCATCAAGAACCCAATCAAAACAGACCAGTTTCCTTAGTGAGGATTTGAAATGGCAAAATTCAATCAACGGCATTATTTTGACCAGATCTAGTGTGTAAAAACCTCTGTTGTGCAAAAGGGTCTGTTAATGAGGTGTAATAACGTGAAATGTTAGGACTTGAATAATATAAAATACATACGTTATCATCTGTCGAACAGTTTTTATAAAAACAGCCATTGTTACACCATACACAATCATAACTTGTATTATTACAAGACGTACACGATTTATATTGTTTACATATCTTCTCTCCACCTGCAAATATAAAATAAATATTATTATGTTTAAAGACACCATCCGGATTTAAACAAAGTCTCAAAAAAATGTTTGAGTATGTGTGAAATTTAAGTGCCAAAATATAGGGGACTGGTATATGTATAGCTTGTGTCAAAAATTTTAGCTCAAAATATTGAGTCGTTTGGACATGTACGTCAAAACTGCTTATCAGAACACATAACCCTTTCAAGATTTCAGGTCATTCTTTTCGTGGGGTGACCTGATAATCGATTCCTGTTCCTGTATAGGTCTATACAGCGATTCCCGTTCCTGTATTGGTCTACACAGTGAATGATCCATGTGCTGTTTTTATAACAAAAGGAAATTTCACCTCCACATTATTTCTATAAAATAAACATCTGGTTTTACCCAGACCCCACAACATGGGACACCAGTCGCCATTTCCAGGTGAAGAATGACAGCTTTAATTTGTTTGAAAACGTATCCCAAATACTGAGTTAGTTGTTTGGCCCCAAGCTATAGGATTTAAAAGGGTTTTATTAACACAAAATTTAGCTTTTTTTTTTCCCCAAAATATTATCAGGATTTCCCATTAAACCCAACAGTTAGATGACGTTACAGCCCAGCCAATGTTTCAATCTGAACAACAATTATTATATTTCAAAATGCAGATGTGAAATCATCCTTTGATGTTGGCGTACCATTATTTAAAATAATGTACGGGCAATGTGCCAAGCGTACTCTATTCATACTAGTTGAAATAGTGTACGCAAGTGACGTATTTCATTGTTATGAACATGTTGGATAGTGTCTGTATTTTAAGTTGTTTAATTGTCTCGTTTAAGACACTGCACTTGTACAACATCAATATATCATTTAACTTCGCACACTCGACCATTAAACTACACGTAATACATATCAGTCGATTAGGAGAGATTAGCCTACCTTTAGAAGGATCACAATTTGGTACGTAGAAATTTTTAAGATGAGATCGTGTAGCACAATGTTCCTGAAACCAGACACATTTTGTTCCTGGGAATGATTGCGAACAAACGTCTTTGTCTTTTATAGCTATACATTTTCCTGGTAGAAAACAAAAACAAAATAACCAATAAACAACGGATCAATGGCAAATATCATATATGGTTCCCCCCAAAAATCGAATAAGCCCCCCCCAACCAAATATTTCGCCAAAAAAAGTGATTTCTTAGGAGTGTTCTTAGCCAGCCACATCCTCAGCCCCTCCAAAACAATCCGTAACCCCCAAAAACATTCTGTATTCCCCCCCCCCCCCACACACACACACACACAATTTTATGAGATGGCTACAGGCCCGATTATATAGGTTCAACAATGGCCTCTTCATATCTGTATGTTACATTATTGCTGACTATCACAAGGAAATTGAAGGAGAAATGAAATGGTGTTTAAGGGCCTACATGTACATTTCAGCATCAATTGTCCTGACGAATATGGGAATGAGGAAACTTTACCAGACATCACCAGGATTGAACATAGGAATTCCTAGTTTGTCAGGCAGGGCCAACAAATATTTCTGTGTGTGAGAGAGACAGAGACAGAGAGAGAGAGAGTTTAACATCCACCGTCCACTCAACGCAAACTTTGTCATTTTGGGACTAACATATGGTTCAATTTTATTTCAATAATTCAATTGTGCATAGAGTCTTTACTAGTGGGAGGGAACCGGAAGACCCGGAGAAAACCCACGAGTTTGGACAAGTAACCAGAGATAGGAGGTTGAATTTGGGTAATCAGTAAATGCCCTAAAAACATAAATAGTAAAATTTTGCAGTAATATTGTAGCAAGTGATTAACTAATCAATTTACCTGGAGAAAACTTGATGAGATCTTTTAACATACGCCCATTAAAACCTCCATACATATATACAAAACTGAAATATAATGGGTAATTATTATTATAACCTCCATACACTACCACACTGGGTTATAACCTCTGTACACATAGGTATATACCACACTCGGTTATAACAACATATTATCATAACCTCCGTACACACAAATACCAAACTTGGTTATAACAACACATTATTATAACCTCCACACATAAATACCACACTCAGATTATAACAACACATTATTATAACCTCCATACACATAAATACAACACTAGGTTATAACATCACATTTATTATAACCTCCACACAGAAAAATATTATCATATGCACTGGATTATAACAATATTAAATCATAACCTACATACATAAAAACAGATCAAGTATCATAATTGTCATTCAAAGATTATAATAAGAGTTTGATACTGACCCTTGGTGTTGTACCATGCTCTGTCCATATCGAGCAATATTCTCAGATAAATTGGGTTGAGGTAGAAAATGCCATGAATTACATTCTGAAAACAGAAAAAATGAAATAGTTAAGTGGAGACAGGTATTGGAACCTTCGACAATTTTCCTTGAAATCTTTTAAACCAAGAAGGTCATTTTGGGACTAACCCATGGTCCAATTTTATTTCAATAATTCGCTGGAGGGAGGAAACCAGAGGACCGGGAGAAAACCCACGAGGTTGGACAAGCGACCCTACACCTTGTCACCTGGGTAAGACAGCTAAGTGGGTAAGACGCGTCTTGGATCCCTGCATTGCCGAGAAAGTTCATCTAGGTTTCCACTTGTCTAGTCATCCGGATGGAGATAAAAATTGTAGTCCCGTGTACACATAAGCGTGCATCTAAAAGATCCCCTGGCAGTTGGAATTTAATAGAAGAGTAGACCGTGGTGGCGACGCCCAGGCAAAATTTCCCTCATAGCACACTGTATGGCGTATGCCCGTCTTCCATTAGCCTAGTTTAGGAGCAGAGCAGTAGAACGTTAAACACATTTCATTTCATTTCATTTCAGGTTTATTTTTCGTATTAAACAAAACTGTCTTACCTATATCATAAGCCATGAAATCTGTCGAATAACATTTAGCCCCTTTACTAACAGAGGTATCATTGTGAGTATTACCACCAAATATTAAAATTATCCCATCTAATACAACGGCTGAATGAAGATATCGCGGTGATCCACTACTCCGTAAAACAGTCCTAAAATAATCAAACATACACATGAGCATATCAATACATCGAGACACTTTAAAACAATTACTTAGATAGGTTGCCAGCAAAAAAACAAATGCAGAGGTTGTTCATGAAGATTAACATTTTGAAGTTTTGAAACAAATTTCTCCAGAATCCTCTGACATTCAATGTAAAATTTCAATGACAAGGGCAATAACTCTACCAATAATTGAAATGTACCTTGCACTGTCGATAGGGTCATCAAAAATTTTTAACAAAGGAGTATAAATTAAAGACAACACAATACAACCATGTTGGCTTGATAGCCTGCATTGGTTGTGAAAATTCATCACGATTTTTCAACGTGGTTTCTCCTTGTCCGTGGTACAGGACGGAGAGAGAGAGAGAGAAATGGGGTTTAACGTCCACTCAACACAAACTAGGTCATTTCGGGACTAACATATGGTTCAATTTTATTTCAATAATTCGCTTGCGCATAGGGGTCTTTAGCAGTGGGAGCAGGACGGAGGGCCTGACAAGCAAAGCTGCCTAGTCGTTCGGATGGCACAAAAAGAAAAACTGAGGTCATGTGTATACATTGATGTACAGGTAAAAGTTACCTTGGCAGTTGGAATTCGATATCAAAGTAGGCCATAGTGGCGCCGCCTGAGCAAAATTTCCCTCATAGCACTGTATGCCACACGCTGGTCGCAGCAGACCAGTAGGAAATTGCAACCCATATTGTTTCATTTACAATAAAAGCACAATAAAATTTGGATGTACGAAGACTGTCATATAACATGCAGTACTGTTCTATATCCGTTTGTGTATTAGACATAAGTTTTCTGTCCCATCTGGACAATTTAACTGTATGAAGACTGTACTTACCATGTTTTAGTTCGACTGTTATACATATATAATTTATCTGTTAAATTATAACCCGACTGGGTATCGGAATGATATCCACCATAAATATATATACAAGTAGCTCCACTACTATCAACATGTATAACACTGCTGTGGCTGTATCCTCCATGTACTATAGCACCATGTGTTATAGGTACAGACCATTTATCATTAGCTACAAAAATACAATTGAAAATATAACTAACGATATATATAACATCATTAATAGTATAATCGAAAAAGTTCGCCTTCATTAGCCTAGTTGGCAAAGAGAAGTAGGATGCTTAATTAAGTGCATTTCATTTAATTTGTCACAAATGAAGACCTTAAATCGCAGTGGAACCGTTGTATACAAACAGCTTTTTACTGATTGATGTCAATTTTTTTTAATAAATCAATACGGTAACATGGTAAATAAATTTCATTGATCCAAAGCATAATTGTAATGTCACACATGTCTAATGTCTATATCATTATCTCGTGTATCATTGCTCATCTCATCCCACCATCTGATGATAAAGGATAAAGCATGAGACCATTACACTTTTTCTGTAGCAGAGGGGGGGGGGGGGGGGTATGTGAGAGAGAAAGAGAAATGGGGTTTAACATCCACTCAACACAAACTAGGTCATTTCGGGACTAACATATGGTTTAATTTCAATAATTCGCTTGCGCAGGGGTCTTTAGCAGTGGGAGGAAACTGGAGTGCCCTGAGGAAACCCACGAGGTTGAGAAGGCGCCCCTATCTCCATGCCACATACGTTCACACCAGGGCTCGAAACCACAGCCGCATGCCAGAGGTGACCGGCCAGCTAGAGATCGAAGCGCAGCACTCTAGTCCACTAGGCCATCCCAAACACCCTCCCCCTCCAGGGGTATGTACCCTCCAAACCCCACTCTGGAATGCGCCTGCAAACCGATGCAGTCAACTTACACCTTCCCCTTTGCAAAATGAAACCAGAAAAAAAAAAGACATTTTCTTCAATTTCTCCTCACATGAATAATAGCTACTTACCGATATCATATTCCTGTACAATTCTCATATAACCATATTTGGGACTATAGCCGAAGAAAACATACATTATACCATCGACTATATGAGCTGTATGCCCCGACACGTTATACGGGGAGGACGTTAACTGGGTCCAGTTGGTATTAATGATGTTATATACCCACATATCATTCATCACTCGTCCATTGACCACACCTCCATACATATATAACTTGTTGTCATGGAGATCGCTAGCATGAGCATAACGAGGAGGTGGTATCGAGGGTCCCTGTTCTCGTACTTTGCTCCACTTTTTTTGTGTAAAATTATATCTGAAGACAAGAAACAAATATGAGTGGCAAACAACCAATCAAATATGGCCGTACTTTGAACTAGTAGGGGGATGGTGGCTAAGTGGGTAAGACGCTGGCTCACTACCCCGGAGGTTTGCTGTTTGATCCCTGCATTTGCCGAGAAAGTTCATAACGTTTTTACGACGTAGTTTCCCCTTGTTAGTGATGCAGGGCAGAGGGCCAGGCAAGAACAGCAGTCCAGTCAATCGGCTGGGACTAAAAAGATCCCTTGGCAGTTGAAATTCGATATAATAGTAGGCTGTAGCGCAGCTGCCCGGGCAAAATTTCCCTCACAGACCTCTATATTGCATATACCTGTCTTCACTAGCCCAGTTCCGAACAGAAGGTAGGATGTTAAATCTCATCTCACTTTGAAATAGGAACTAGAGAGAGAGAACTAAAATCTGCCTATTGTGTCAGAGAGAGAGAGAGAAATGGGGTTTAATGTCCACTCTACAAAAACTAGGTCATTCGGGACTAACATATGGTTTTAATTTTATTTCAATAATTCGCTTGCGCGTAGGGGTCTTTAGCAGTGGGGGGAAACCGGAGTGCCCGGAGGAAACCCACGAGGTTGAGAAGGGGCCCATGCCACACCAGGGCTCGAAACCACAGCCGCAAGCAAGAGGTGACTGGCCAGCTAGAGGTCGAAGCGCGGCACTCTAGACCACTAGGCCATCCCACCCCCCCTGAAATAGGAACTAACCATCTTGGAATTGTGATGTCATATCATAAATTGATGCATAATTGTCCAAAGAAACCATCTCTTAAGTTTCATATTGATCGAACTCAAATTGTTTGAGTCTTAAACCTAACATAGACGATGGAACATTTATGTTGACGAACAAAGCCAGACAATCCAATATTTCAGTTCGAACAATAGAGTACCACACAATGACGTATATTAACATGTCATTTCTACCACAACGTCAAATCAAGCAGACAAGAAACAGAGGGAGAGAAATGGGGTTATAAGTCATCTCAACTAAACCCAGGTCATTTCGGGGCAAACATATAGGGTTCAATTTTATTTCTACAATGCGCTTGTGTGTAGGGATCTTTAGCAGTGGGAGGAAACCAGAGTACCCTGAGAAAACCCACAAGGTTGGCGAGGACAACAAGGTTTGCAAATATCTAACACGTTCAATTCCATGTGCATTTATTCTGAACATTTTTGTTAGTGTTTTTTTTTTAAACCGCAGAAGGCAAACAATTACAAGATTTAACTAACGTACCTGTGAATATTTCTGGTACTGAACTGAGTTAGCGTGTATCCACCAACAACCCACATCAAATCTTTCTCTGTAATAGCCACGTGAGACGCTCGTCCACCAGGCGATAATTCTGTATTTACAATCTCCCATAGAGCCTCACTTTCACTTATACTACAATCCTCACCTATAATAAAATCAGAGAAATGGAAGTTTAATGGTTTATCAAGACAACACTCCAGTTTTTATGAGACTAACACCAACCTGATTAAAATACTGAGGCCTGTTTCAAGAAATTCTCAATAACATCAAATCCAAATTTTAGTAATTTGATTGGATAATATTAGATTGATTTTAGTGCTTAGACAATCAAAATTGAAGTATCTACTAAAAATTTGGTTTTTATCTTTGGTTAAGATTTTGAAAAACAGGGTCCAGATCTATGTTTCATTTTGGTTTTTTTATACTTTCGACGGCCTGCACTACATGCAGATCTGACAAGTTATAGTGGAAGTTCATGTCGGGGGTCAAACGAGTGGCTTTTGTCCCTATGACATGAGACATTGATTAATCAATCAGCGTTGATGCTTCTAGTGGTTTACCCACAGTTCCGTGCATCAAAAGGCCAACAATTCATCGTAATAGACTGTTTCATTGGTTAATCCCTCACATCATCCAGAACATGTCAATGATAACAACTCTTCCAGATCCTAGTGTAGTAAAAACAATTAAAATGAAATTTTGAACTATAGAAACGAAACGAAATAGGATCTGTGTTTTAATCGGAATGATCAGTGTCCACAGATAGCTGTTTTTAAAATCCATATCGTCTCTGGTGTTCATAAAGAAATAAATAATTAATAAATTTATATGAATAATAAAAATGAATACTGGCCCCGAGTTCACAAAGCATTGAGAATTTACTCAACTTTCAATCACTGTTTATAAAAAATATTTTTGACCCAGAAACACAAAACTTTGCATACAGTTTCTTATTAGGGTATCTGATACATTAAAACAACAACAGAAGTTTTATAAAGGGCTGCGTTTTTAGCTGCAATAAGGCGAACAAATTTGAGTAAATCCTTGATTTACAGTAAGTCTGAGAATGCTTGATGAACTCGGGGCCTGGTAACCTACAGTAACAGTATATGAGAATTTTTTTAATATAGTGTCTGTTTAGAGTAATCTATATGAAAGATTTATAGACAGAAAGAGAAATGGAGTTTAACGTCCACTTGACACAAACTAGGTCATTTTGGGACTATCAAGTGGTTTAATTTTACTTCAATAATTTGCTTGCACGTAGGCGTCTTTAGGCAGTGGGAGGTAACCGGAGGACCAAGGGAAAACCCACGAGGTTTGACAGGCAACGAAAGATTTATAATTCAGTATGTATTTAAGAGAATTTATTTAATAAAGAACGTGTTTAGTGTATAAACCAGTAGTATTGTTAATAATAGATTTGTTTGATGAGGGATGTAATAATAATTAATATTGATTTTTGAACAGGTAGATCAACATGCATCGGTTGTAGTGTTTAATTAAATATTGATATTAATTGTATAGTACTACATGTACATATAACATCCAATAGACTTGACAATATAGTACTAGATAACATTTAATAGACTTGATAATATAGTACTAGAAACAATAGACCAGTACATAATATACCAGTTCTGTGTATATATATAATACAGTATCATTTTCTGCATGATTTACACTTGTCAGTTATGCAGGACGGAGGGCCTGACAAGGACAGCTGTCTTGTCATTCGGATGGGACGAAAAACCGAGGTCCCATGTATATATTGATTTGCATAGAAAAAATCCCTTGACAGTTGGAATTTGATACAAGACTAAGAGTAGGTTGTAGTGCCGCTGTCAGGAACAAATTTCCCTCTATGGCGTATGCCCATTTTCATTAGCAACAGAAGAACATTAAAACTCATTTCATTTTAAAGCCAACATATCAAAAATTAACATCCATTACTCAATGCACAATTACCAAAGAAACAAGTATGATAGTTATACTTGAAATGAATAGGCTTTTTTAAGAGCAGCATCCCAACAAAACAACAAAACAATATAAGTAGAAATTGTTGAACAGTTCCTGATCCAAAAAGATATAGTAACAACGAACAGATTTATTGATTTAGCAATTATAATAATCAGAAATATGTATACGGTATGCGATGAGATTATTGGTGTTTATTCGAGCAGAGTTGTATATTTGTCGATTAATTTCCAATTATAACCTTTAAAATCAACAGATGTGTCCATCAGACATTGACAACATATCTGCAATCAGGCATTAAGTGTAAAAAGAAGGTAGCAATTTTTCAGTCATTACCATATTGCCTGGTGCTCACAGGCTCTTTGCTAAATGACTGGTTCGTTTAGTCATTATGTGAAAAGAGAGAGAGAGAAATGGGGTTTAAAGTCCACTCAACACAAACTAGGTCATTTCGGGACTAACATATGGTTTTAATTTTTATTTAAATAATTCGCTTGCGCGTAGGGATCTTTAGCAGTGGGAGGAAACCGGAGTGCCCAAAGAAAACCCACGAGGTTGAAAAGGCGCCCCTATCTCCATGCCACATACGCTCACACCAGGGCTCGAAACCACAGTCGCAAGCCAGAGGTGACCGGCCAGCTAGAGGTCGAAGCGCGGCACTCTAGACCACTAGGCCATCCCAACCCCCCATTATGTGAAAAGACTCATTAAACAAGTTGACAGTAACATACATGTACACCATAAAAGAAAGAAAATGAAGAGAGAGAGAGAGAGAGAGAGAGAGAGAGAGAGGGAGGGTCTAGACCTCCACTCCACTCTGATATAAACTAGGTCATTTCAGGACTAACAATATGATGTAATAATTCGCTTGTGCATAGGGGTCTTTAGCAGTGGGAGGGAACCGGAGGACCCTGAGAAAACCCATGAGGTTGGACAGGCGACCCTACTCCTTGTCACGTACAACCCAGGATTCGAACCCAGCCAGTTGACTCATTGACAGGCTTTATGATACAGCGCGCACATGCTAACCATTCGGCCACCCAACCCCCCATAACGAAAATAAAACGATGAAAGTTTGATACTGTACCTTTATACTCTGGTTTACACTTGCAGACGGCACCAATACAATCACCGTTAGATGAACAGTTGTTAGGACAGACAGTAGTTTCACATCCTTGACCCGTAAAACCCTCGTTACATTTACAAATATTATTATCACATATTCCATGGTCGGAACATCCCAAATAACAACCAGTTACGCTATTAAAAATATAACAATAACAACAATAACTACACTTGGTTTCTTACAGTAATTAATTATCCCCACAAGCTACAAAATAGCACTCTCAACATATAGAAGCAGCTATTTCATGGTTAAATTTTATTTCAATAATTGGATGTCTTTAGCCTTTAGCAGTGAGAGGAAACCGGAGGGAACTGAGAAAACACATCAAGTTGGACAGGTAATTCGAAACCATGTCACTTAACCCAATGACAGGCTTTACAATCTAATACTCATGGACCCCTTAAGCCCCCCCTCTGGATCCGCCCTTGCTACTATATGTCAACTGAAGCTCTTTATCTCTATCTTACATAATACATCACTTGATTTACATGTAATAGTTTATTATTAAGCCTTCTCACGCTTAAAATACCATTATGCAAGAGCTAAATCTGCCTATTACAGGTCTTTCTTTAGGTCTGAAATGTTATCTTAATAATCAATAAGACATTAATTAACTTATCCCGACTATTATAATCAACTTCAATGATTAGGATCCGATTTTCTTCTTATCTTTCATTCATGATTTAATCATGAAATGGACAATCAAGACTATGTTTTTTTATTGTACCGACTTTAATTATGATGATCAGGGCTAAAATCTCGCTTCAGAATGGATTCATTTGACTGAAAATGTCATCAAATTCCCATAATATTATCTAGTTTTTAACTATTATAATGAGAACTGCCAGCTCTTTATCTCATCTCCCATAACATATCTTAAATTGTTTGATCTGATATTCTACTATTCTATTTGATTAAACTTTTGTTTCAAAAATCCAATTTTAAATCAGTGTGTTTACAAATGTTAGTTTATATTTTGGCTTACATGTGCTGAAAGTGAAACACAAAATCTTTTATATTGGCCCGTAAAATCTATAAACATAAAATTTTGAACGATGAGAGTTTGCCATCTCACAAATCAATTCTACAAATAACACCCAATAAACCAGACAATTTTATTTACGATGTCGAGCTAATCTAATAACGAAGTGAAGACAACTGTCTATAAACAGGAAACCTGGTGTGACCTTGTCCGTCTTGAGCTCGTTATGTTTTGTTAAACAAAGGGAAGAAATTCCAATTAAATCAATCCATGGCCACAGGCCACAAATAGCAAGATTGCGAAATCATATACTAATATTCTGGCGCAATGTCCAAAGACATGATGTGACCTTGTCCGCCTTAATCCTGTTGTGTTTTGCTAAATAAAGCGAAGAAATTCTAATTAAACCAATCCATGGCCACAGGCCACATTACGAAATCATACTAATATTTTGGCGCAATGTCCAAAGACGCGTTAAAAGAACTACAAAGCATTTCTTAAATTGTACTTTACATGTAGGTCTGTGACATTATTAGGTCTGTGATCTTATTACTTAAATAAACTTATCATTATTTATCATAAATAAGTGGGTGGTGCAATACAGGATGTAATAAAATAACAAATAAAGTAACATTATAAATAACCCATTGTATTTTAAAAATTATATTGCGGCAAATAAAAGAAATGGCTCGAACAAGTGGGATGGCGAAGGGGGAAGGGGTTGCCCCTAAACTCTCCCTTGCAGTGCATGGAAAGGTCAAGAAAAGCCAAGATAAGGGAATAAGACGTAATTGAATAAGGATGTAATAAACCATAAAGATGTCAGATAAACGTATTATTTATAATAACTAGAGATCCGATTACATATTTATAGATAGGATAAAATAATCTACTTATAATATCAAGTCATAAAATCTTTATACTACCAATATATCAATTATTTTATCTAAAGGAGTTAAACCTCGATCTAGAAAAGTTTAAAATATGTGTCTGTATCCTTTTGATGTCAATTAGAGAAAAAAAGAAATAGCTGGGGTTTAACAACCACTTGATTAACATGGTCAATTTTGACAATTCTATTCTTTTCTGTATATGCACGTCCACCTATGGAAGGAAACCGGAGGACCCAGAAAGAACCCATGAGGTTGGGAACGTGACTCCTCGTCACGTACAAGCTTGAAATTTGAACCTTGCCAGTAAACTCAATAACAGACCATATGACCTAAGGCACACATTTTAGAACACTAAACCCTCAAAACCATGTCAATTAGTATTCATGCTTTCACTTCAATAACTTACCAGTCATCAAATTTTGACATTTTCGTTAAATGCAGATTTTAAAGATATTACTCGAACCACTCTGAGAAAATGTTAATTTTTTTTCTTTAGTATTAATCTAATTTGGTTTATTTATATTTTGAAGTACGTTTACATTGATTGAAGATTGATATATTGATTGTTTTTTGAAGTTACATTTTTTTTTTTTTAATTCAAACTGACAAGCGACAGTTATATGTAAGTTCTGTAATCAGTCAATGTCACTTCCTGTCAGCCAAGGCTGGTATGACTGAAACAAAAGCCTCCCTCCAAGGGAAGTAACTTATTTAGGCTTCAGTCACCACTATATTTGTGTTGCATTTAAACGTGAGGAGCTGCAGTTGGTCAATTTCATGTGAAGTCAGTCAAAGTTGGCAAATATGATTGAAACAAGAGCCCAGATTCATGTGGACACAACACAATCGTTCAGTGAGAAAAGAGAGAAATGGGGTTTAACGTCCACCCAACACAAACTAGGTTTAATTTCATTTCAATAATTCTCTAGCACGTAGGGGTCTTTAGAAGTGGGAAGAAACCAGAGGACCCGGAGAAAACCCATGTGGTTGGAGAGGCGACCCTACTTCCTGTCACATACAACCGGGGAGTCGAAACTCCGCCAGTTGACTCAATGACAGACCGTATGATACAGCCCGCACGTGCTAACCATTCAGCCATTTCCCCCCCCCCCCCAAATCATTCAGTTCTCTCACTTCAGTGTTATTTAAAACTATAACACTTTCCCTTTGAATTAATATAAAACAAACCAACCTGTATGAGATATTAAAGCCCGCCATGGTATAGGCAGCATCACTAGAAAAATGTATATACATATGTTTACTGGAAACATTCGCAGCAAACCCAACATCAGAATTATTGTTTCTAGTTAATATTAAGCCACTGTAAATAAATAGAAATATCAAATTTAATATTAAACTAATGGAAATATTAAACTCATGAAAATATACAAATATTAAATTTGATATTAGAGGGGATAATATAAAGTGTAAAAGTTTTGATGAGAGAAAAAGTAATGATGTTATGAATGACCAGCCCCTTGAGGATAACCCATAAAAACCTGCTTAAATTAAAACTAGGTTTATTTCTACTAAATATATACAAATATCAATATCCAACGACAGGCCTACATTATATAACAGAATAATCATCAATATGACACACACAGAACAAACTTGATTTGATGGTCAGTGTTCACAGAAGGTAGGCCAAGAGACAAAATATTGCACCGTCTACTCGTGCTCCATGACATCAAAAACTTTTCATCAGTGCCAAATCGTTTTTTTTATATTTTCTAATTACAGGGGTATTTGCTCTTTGGGGAACATTAAACGAAATGTTAAGAAATGTTGTTGTCACAGAGAGAGAGGGAGAAATGGGGTTAAACGTCAGTTCGACACAAACCAGGTCTAACATACAGTTTAATTTTATTCAATAATTCACTTGCGCGTAGGGGTCTTTAGCAGTGGGAGGAAACCTGAGTGCCCGGAGGAAACCCACGAGGTTGAGAAGGCGCCCCTATCTCCATGCCACATAGCCGCAAGCCAGTGGTGACCGGTCAGCTAGAGGTCGAAGCGCAGCACTCTAGACCACTTGGCCATCCCAACCCCAAATGGTTAATTGTGCTGTACAGTGTGCGGACAGTGGAGGACACACGCGCTACTGACAATTAACCATTTGTGTCGTACTTTTGGTTTTGACACCTCTGACTTTGTACCGTTGATTACAGATTAAACATCCAAAAGTGTACAAATGTGTTGTTATTGATGTATTCCCATTTGAATATTGTTCACAATAAGAAGCAAAATAAAAAGATATGTTTACAGGATCATTTTGTTATACGAAAAACTAAGTGATGCATTTTCTATGGAGCTCAGTATATAAACACATTATACATGTAAAATTGTGTTTTATGTCAAAACACATGTATGTTGTGATAATTTGTATCGGACAAAGTCTGTGACAGGTGCCTTATGTCCTGAAGGTACATGTATAAGTTGCAGAGGTGGACCCAGGAATTTTCGCAGGAGGGGGTTTGCCCAGTACAACTACAACGTATGTTTGGAGAGAACCCCCTGCCTCGAAAATCTGTGGTCTACATGGGCGTCACACATGGGGGGGGTTCCGGGGGGGTCGGACCCCCCAATTGTTTTACTGGGGGGGGTCTGAATATACTTGGACCCCCCAAAAATTTGGTAAAGTAAAGTGCCCGAAATCTCATAAAACACTAATTTTAGGACTGGAATAGCAGTAAAACGCGTTTGCGGGCATCAAATATTCCAAAATTTTCTTGGGGGTCCATACAAGGTCAGCTCCGCGAAGAAAACTGGCCGCCCGTAAACCTGCTCTGGGCATTTCTAGTTTTGCTTCCCTTCACTGTTCTTTTAACTGAATACCACGAATTTGTACTGAGTTGACTATCGATTAAAACGTTTTGTCTGGGGCCACTCTACTTTGTGAATGCAACTGCAACAGTGAGATCGGATGGAATTCAGAGTGGGATTTCGGTTACAGAACCATTGGATACTTTTGGACTTGCTCACACAGGCTAGAATAGCAGAAAACGCATTTGCGGTGGTTAAATTTTCAAAATTTTCTCTGGGAGGGTGAGGCTCCGATTGATTGGTTGTTTGGAATTCTGGGCAGCCAGGTAGGCTATATTGGACCAAATTGAAGTTGCTGTGGGTGTAAACGATTGATTGGAATTCGAGTCAGCAAGCCACCTCAATTAGGCTATATTAGACAACTTTGAAATTGCTTTGTTCATGGGCCAAAATAGCAGGAAAAATTGTTTGCAGCCGTTCAATATTCCAAAATTTTCTTAGGTGGGGGTAAGCCAGCTTTTTCGCCTCTCGGGGAAGACTGGTGCCGCTGTCTGTAAACATGATAAACGTTGTATTGGTGTGATATTTTAGTTTAACCCCGTAAATTATGCCAAACAATGTTTACAGAAGACTGAGACTTATGGGTACCCCCCCCACCCCCGCGCCGAAGTTGCGGACCCCCCCAATATATTTCACGACTACGCCCCTGGTGGTCTATACCATCATTTTGGCGGATATCGATGTACATCTAGTGAATCAGTGCCTGATGCACTTAGCCACCATGACCCCCCGTATGGGATGAAAAACTGATGGGGTGCCTAGCAAGGACAGTGTCTAATCCTTCGGATGGGAAGAAAAGCTGCATTTAAGTGGGCTAGATGTACACTGGGCTTTTTTAAAGAGAGAAATCCAACACCCTATTTGACGTCAATTTTAATTACAAAATAAAACGATGACATTGTGGCTCAATTTCAGTGATGCCTATATTATTATTATCTCGCACTTTAAATGTCCATCCATCTTAACATCTGACCAAAAAGGACAATCTCACAACTGTGGCAATTTTCTCATAAAAGTATTGTTTTACACATTTTTTATGTAGTTGAGCAGGGGGGGGATTTGGACCCTGCAACCCCCCACCCCCCTCTCGATCCGTCAATCAGTTGTCTCAAAGAATAACCTTAAAGTAGAATATAAAAACCAATTACCTGAAAGCAGCCAGAACTGGAGAGAAACTCGAGTCCCCATCATGTATATAAAGATGATCCCAACCACACTCGGTTGCGAACTCATAGAATTTAAACCACACCGTTTGATTGGCTTCTGGTATATCTATTAACCAACTACATTTCGTAGCCAGTGAATAATTACCTTGGCCATCAGTTATGAACCCTTCATCTTTAGATAACCTACAAAAAATTATATTAAAATTAAACATGCATTATGCAAGAGCAAACAAAATCTGCCTACTGCAGGACATTCTTTAGGCCTGAAAGTGAAATGTTATCTAAATTATTAATTAGACATTAATCAGACCATAATCATCTCACTATACCATCGTTAGCCTGCGATATTTGTTGGATTGTAGTTCGATTTGCTGCAAAATTTTCTTTCGTGATTTACCGACTTTAGTAATGATGATCGAGGCTAAGCGGAACTTTCATTCGCTTAGTTCTCAGTTCAATTTTCAGCAAAATACCTTTACATTATCTAGTTTTTAACTTTTATAGTGAAAACTGCCAACTCGTTATCTAATCTCCCAAAATGTATCTTTAAACATTTTGTAATAAAAACATGGTGGAGAATAGTATCGGGTTAAAATCTTATCAACAAAATTCTTCGGCAATTTTCAAGGGGGAGAATTTAGCCCCTCACAGCTGCATGTCCACCATCTTCAATAGAAGGATTGATCTTGATTTAACTACGTACATTTTATCAAGGCCTTCACGTAATACCCTGCATATTTCGGCACAAGGTACATGTATTTGGGTACAATCCGAGCTTGTGAGCCTTTCAGATTCCTTGATCATCGCAAATACCAAGTCAAGCACTTTCCAGCTAAAAGGTCTACCTGCGATAATCGATTTGCAAAGTTCAATATCAAGGTTTCTGTGGAGGTCGGTCACTGTATATGATTTGAGGGTCTTTGTGTCACAACCTCTGATTGACGCTTCTGTTCACATGTGTATAGGTATTAGGTATTACGAAGGGCTTGATAAGATGTACATAGTTAAAGCAAGATCAAGCCTTCTATTGAAAATGTTGTAGGCTACAGATTTGTTATAATGCAGACGTATTACAGATACGGCATTGCTTGATAAGCGTGAGAATATCCTCATTGAAAGGTTGCTGTTAATAAACATAGTGAAAGTTATCTACAAAGCTGTCTGTTATTAAATATATGTTTTTACTAAGTGCTCTTTAAAGTTCCAATTTCACTTTTTCTAAGAAAGTCAAAATATAATTATTTCTATGTTTTTTGCTCAAAAGGTTGTCAACTCACTATTATACGATCATGGACAAAATTTTGGGGGGGTTAGAAAGGGCGACACTGGTTGATTGAGGAAATAGTTACTCAATTACCTCCCTTGTTTTCCCATCCTTCTCCATGGACGGCCATCTTCAAACGTTTGAATTTGAAGTTGAAAATGATATTTTTGCCAATTTCTCAACTGGCAATAGTGAATTATAGGATTAATAGGATTATTCTTTAACAAGGTAGGACTGTTTATAGGTTCAATCTATTTTGGGGCTTTATTTTAATAAATTTTAAAAATATAACTTTAAAAAATGCTATTGGCACTTTAAACATCATAATATGAAAGAGCAGTTTAAAAAATAAGTCCAATAATAATATTTGTTTTTTTGTTAATACTGTTTGTTCTCGCTAATTGCCCTTTAAATATAACATACTACAAGATCTTATAGTTTTGGTATTGGTGAGTATATCCTCAATGAATCTTTGCTGTTAATAAAACTAGTGAATGTTATCTACAAAGTTGTCTGTTACTGCTTTCACTAAATACTCTTTATATATAATACTACATGTAAATGTATCTGTGTAATGTCTGCATTACAACTAAACATCACAATAGATTAAATGCAATGTTATTGAATGCCATATGAAAACATCTGCTCTATATAGAAATTTGAACTAGAGAGAATCAAGTTATACTGTAGTGTTATCGTAGACCATATAAACCTAACAGTTTGAATAATGCAGGAAATAACATCCTGCTTGTGTTTAGTAAGAAATGACTAAATGTATCCATGTTTGTTCATACAGCCCCTTTTAACTTGCCATTTTTTACATCACCACAAAGTGACAACCTTAAAGATATTAATATGGATTTTATATGTCGACTTTTTGTTGACATTTTTTACACCACTGAGATACATGTACAACCGATTTTACCTGACACAGTAAGAGCAAATTTAAATTGATTTAGAAAATGAGCAGCTCCTGCTTAATCTTTGAAACAGAAATTTAATATTTTACAAATGTATAAATGCAAGTATAGAAATGAAATAAAATGTGGTATTTGACATTTGTAATTGGTATGGTCGATAACAACTAGTGAATTATTATTTAAACATCGTGTGTATATAATATAGTGATTGTTATTTATAGAACTGTGTTGTGTTATACTGTGTTATATTTTACATCCTTATGTTCGGCTTGTACATGTATATAAGTATAGAATTTGACAGTTTGTCTCATCACTCATTAAACTAACACACAGCTTATCCCAACCAAATCAGGTTTACATGTAGCCTATGTAACTCCTTCAAAAGGCTGTTTGCTACTACATGTAAATATAAAATACTTCAAACATATTACATCCTGTAAGACCTGTAGATTAGGATATATACACTTTCACTTTGCTAATTAACGTCTCATGGCATCAATATAAATTCCTTGATAACTATAATACTGTGAAAGTTTAATCTCTAAAAGGAATCTCAGTCTAAATTTGGTTCAATTCGTTCAGTATTTAATAACGACAAAATTTCATCAATCTATATGGATTGCCATCGTTTTGTTGTAGACGAACAGAATTGATAGGTCTATTTTAAATCTGACTGAATCCAAAGCAAGTGCCCTTTCCACTCCCCCATGATGTCCTAAGCTGATTTTGCTTCATGGTTAATCCAGTCCAGCTCATATTCTTTCAACAGTATAAATTTGCAAGGGTTTCAGCTTGAAATGAAATATAATGAGGTTTAATGTTAACATCAAACTGTTCTGCTTTGACTGGGCAATGAACACAGGCATACCCCATACAGTGTGCTATGAGGGAAATTTAGCTAGGGCAGCAAGTTTATGTTCTGCTCCAAGTGGGCAATGAAGACTGGCATACATTACCGTATACGCTATACAATGTTCTACGAGGGAAATTTTTGCAAGGGCAGCAAGTTTATGGCCTACTCTTATATCGAATACAAACTGCCACTTAAGGATTTTTTATGTGCACTCTGATGTATACATGGAACCACAATCAAACCCATCTATACAGGATTGTAAAGGCACTAAAGCAGGACTTTACATCAAAATGTTGCCAGTCTGTCAAATATAATTTTTTCATAGTCAGTCCATTGTGCATTATTTCTTATGCGTCTTTTTTGTAGGTCATTTTAGTGAGGCCTGAACCGTGTGCCGCGGTGGACGCTTGTGGCTGCCCCCCCCATTCACTTGATTTGATGTTTGTTTATTTTTTGCAATGTCTGTTTTCTATCTTGTCCGCAGGTTTATCTTGTGGATTTTTGTATTGCATGTGGTGCAGTCCTCCTGCACTTGCTAATAGAACTGTACATGTAATTACCGGTACTTTGAGAACAGATCTCTATCGTAAGTGGCCACACGATTTAAAGATAGGTTGCCAGGCAACCAAACATACACCCACAGCAGCTACATTGTAAATCATCCGGGCAGTCAACAAGAGTTGTCGCATATTTTACTTTTTCAGTAATGAAACATTTATAATACTCTGAAATCTGATAAGATTAAAAATTCATAAAGTAATTATCAGAAAATCATTAGAATCATGGAATTAGCTGTTCAGTTATCAAAATTCATTGAAGTCAAAATATATGTTTGTCTATTGGATGATAAGTTTGGCCTCTAGAGCATAACAAACTATTGGAAATCGCTGAAAATCTATAGGCTTTTTTGTCTCATGACCTTAAACATGGTGTATAAATTTAAGGTCAATCGGATATTAACTTTAACCTCCAGAGCATCCACAAGATTTTAAGAAGAGATCAAGGGCCATAACTCTGGCAGTAAACATTGTGTATAAATTTAAAGTCAATCGGATATTAACTTTTGCCTGTAGAGCGTCCACAAGCAATTATGGGCGCATGACCAACAGACCGATGGACGGGGGCGACGACAATATACGACCACATTTCAATGTGGGCGTATAAAAATTAGTGTATTGTTTTGTAATGCAGTTTTATTCCATTTCCCATCCATCATACACACGACAACTAAATAAACCCCTTATATTTCATTAAATGGAAGATAAACAAACACTTCTCAGAATTCGTAAAGCATAGTTCAACAGACAGCATTTATAAGTTATCTATGCATTCAGCCAAGGCTGGCAAACAAGAGTGAAATGACAGCCTTGCTATAAAGTACAAGTACATGTTCTTTGGATGTCGTCAATTATTGTCTAGAAACAAATGAAATAGTCAATTGTTTCAGCACAGATTACGCAACCGGTTTTTAAAACCAAAAAAAATTGTTTAACTTTAATTTTTATGTATTTCACACAAAGACACTGTGATTAATCTTTTAAAACAAAGTACACTTTAACTAAAGATGTGCACTTTCTAAAGAAATGTTTTTATGTTGATTGAAGTTAATTGACTTTGATATGTACCACCTACATGTTTATATATACAGATCTTTCTTTTGTCCTTCAAAATTAATCTTTTTATTGTTAAAACAAGCATGTATTTAAAGTGGCAATATATATACCAACCACATCAAGTACTCACATGGAGTTAAACCCCATTTCATATCATTTCATTCATATAAAATAAATATTGCCACTTTAAATACATGCTTGTTTTAACAACTGCCAGGGGACCTTTTACGTGCAGTGCACTCCAATGTGTACATCGGTCCTCGATTTTTCGAACCATCCGAACGACTAGACAGCTGTATTTTATATAAAGCAACGACATCCAGTCCTCACATGGAGTTAAACACATATAATGGCTAACTATATTTACAAACATATTTAATCTTACAGAGAGAAAGAGAGAGAGAGAGAGAGAGAGGGGGGGGGTCTAACACAAACTACATCATTTTGGGATTGGGACTAACGCAAGGTTCAATTTTTCATTTCGATACTTTGTATGGGCGTACAGGTCTTTAGCAGTGGGAGGAAACCGAAGGACCCGCAGAAAACCCACAAGACTGGACAGAAAACTCTATTCCTTGTCACATTCAAGTGGGGAGATAACTCAAGGGAATACATGTAGAAACCAGGCCACTTGACTCAATGACAGACCTGATACAGCACATGCTAAGCATTCGACCCCCCCCCCTGTACATGATGGAGCCTACATGTATACATTGTTCCTTGTCGGGCCTTCCATACAACATCACTGACAAGAGGGAACCACACCATAAAATCCTGATGATCCTTCATGGCCAATACCGGAACCTTAGTGAGAGATCAACAACAAGAAGTATTATTTAATCAGCTATTGCAAGTACGAGCTTAAACTATTACAATCTGTTTCTAAATTAAAATTATTTGATAATTAATAGTGTGACATTCAACAATTCTGTATTTTAAGGCAACGTTTTGTACAGAATTCTCATTCTCTCATCGTCATTTGCTTGATAATGTTACTTAAAACATTTAAAGATTTTTAGTGTGGCAAAGTTTTCTGGCTTGCATTGCCTTATAGTCACTTTAAAGACATACTTCAAATATAATTTTACATTCATAAACTGGATTAAAAATGTTCATATTGGAGATTGTATAAACTTGTAATTTTTAGAATTAACGATTTTAATCCAATATGTAACCTGCTGCTCACATAAATATTCTACTTTTAAATCCTTAGGTGTACTTATATACCATCAACTGGGGCAACTTTGAACATGTACAACGTCTCTCCAAAGAAATTTATTCATAACATTTGTTATGTTTTTTACTTATGATTATCTGTAACAAAAAAATTTACTGTTGTATTTTGATACAATAAATGAAAAAAAAACCTTGTAAGTAGCCCTCTTTCATGGCTTGCTTTTATTTAAATTATAAAGATGCATTACGTTAGAGTTAAGTCTGCCTATTGAAGATCTTTTTTCCGTCTTCAAATGTTATAAATTATTATTTAGACATTTATTCACATGAAAAACCAATAAATGTCTCTCTACACGGTCAGATGGCTGAGATACAGTATTAAGTGGATTTGAAAATGTTTAACATATCTTCGATAAACGTAGCAATGGTAGGCCTATGTGACAAGACTATTTACACTAGTTCTTGTCAAAACTTCAAACATTCATAACTTTGCACAGAAAAAAATTAATTTCGTTAATCTTTCTTTAAACTACATTATTATCGCAAGAACAATCAACTCTAATTTATCTTAATCTTACATAATAACAGAAGATTAGAAAAAGAGCTGGCAGTTTTCACTATAACTATAATAGTTTATAACTAGATACTGTAAATGAAATTTGCTGAAAATTTCTGTTTAATTGATCTGGCAGTTCTCACTATAATTATAATAGTTTAAAACTAGATACTGTAAATGGAATTTGCTGAAAATTTATGTTTAATTGATCTATAAACTACACTATTATAGCAAGAACGATCATCTCTTATTTAAATCTTACGTAATTAAGCATCTTTAAAGACAAATTATAGGAGATTAGAAAAAGAGCTGGCAGTTCTCACTATAAAAGTAAAATACTAGATAATGTAAAGGGAATTTGCTGAAAATTTCTGTCAAATTGATCTACTGTGAACCAAGATTTCAACGACTCAACCTACAGATTTCCTTTGCGCAAGTTTTTTAGTCAAATTGATTAGGATCTGATTTGCTGCTCAACTTACATGATTAAAACAGCAAATCCGATCCTAATCCTGTAAGCATTCTAGGCAAACCTGGAAATAAGGCATCTGTCACTGACAATGTCAGGCACAGATTCAGGCTTTGTCAGGCACAAAACCTCTGGTGCCTGTCATTTTGTCCAGCACTGATTTGTCTTTTTTATTGATATCATTAATACACATGTCTGGTACCAAGTTGAAAATGTCAGGTACTACTTCATTAGTGTCTGACATTTTTTCAGGTAGATGTAAAACCGTTATTGCCAGGCCTGATTCTAGGCTAGCATTGACACACCCACAGTTGATTAGTGGGTAAGTTAATTAATGTCTAATTAATAATTTAGATAACATTTCAGGCCTAAAGAAAGATCAATGCAGGTTTAGCTCTAGCATAATGTATTTTTAATACATAACAATCTTATTCTTATAATCATTTTATACATTATTTTATTTAAGTATATCGCTATGGTTGATATACATGTAGTGTATTTATACACACAATATGTGCACTTATTGTGCACTGATCATATTTTTAAAGCACTTATGATTATCAGCTATTTTGGTGTCCTATACACATACATGTGTACATGTAAATCCAGGGGCCTTATTCACAAAATTTTAACCAAGATATAATCCAAATTTTAGTTATTTGATTGGATAATATTAAATTGATTGTAGTGCTTAGCCAATCAAAACTGAAGTATCTACTAAAATTTGGATTTTATCTTTAGTTAAGATTCCGTGAATCAGGTCCCTGGTGTTCATGTATGTAATTGTAATAGTAAGTGCAGGGGGACTGCATCACAATAATTTACACAAAAACAAATATAGCTGACAAGACACAATGCACAGAAATCACAGACAAATGAACAATTCAAATTACATGTAAGTGAATGGATCCGGGGGTTAGCCGTAAGCGTCGACCGCCAATGTGACTGCACTATGATAAATAAATTATCCACAAACAAGAGTTTGCAAAATTAATTAGTAAAACATTCAGATCTCTTATGGGATACGGCATTTACATGTATGCAGTCTTTTAGAGGGCCATGTCCTTAATTAATGACACACCGATTCCTTCCACAGTCTTGAAGATGTTTGTCAATTGTTTGTTTAATAAAATGGTATACATATCATAGTACGTATGTTTCATTTCTTTTTATGTTTGCATTTTGCATTAAACTTTTTTTTTGGGGGGGGGGGGTACCCCTAATTTTTCAAACTAGGCTTCCTTCAGATTCAAATCATACGATTGATATATCTGTCTGTGCAGAATTGTAGGATGTTTGGCCTCATTTCAGTTATTCAGTTCAAATCTTCATGAAATTTTGAGCTGATTTAATTAAGATTACATGTAGGTGTGTCATGTTATTGTTATCTTTTTAAGCATGCCAATCAAATTCTTTCTTTATTATAGGGAGTCACGGTGGCCAAGGAATTCATCAGGATTTTCCGGAGTAGTTTCCTCTTGTCAGTGACAAGGACAGCTATCTAGTTGTTCAGATGGGATGAAAAAAACGAGGTCTGTGTAAACATTGGAATGCATGTAAAAGCTCCCTTGACAGTTGGAATTCGATATACATGTACATGTACATGTAAGAGTAGGCCATAGTGTCACTGCCCAGGCAAAATTTCCCTCATACATGTATAGCACACTGTATGGCGTATACCCATCTTCATTAGCCTAGTTTAGGAGAAGAATAGTAGGACGTTAAAACCCATTTCATTAGACTTACTCACTGAGCCACTGCAGCTAGCTTGAACTCAATACAAGAGATACAAATCAAACGGAATTATCTACATTTCTGGTCCTTTACAACTCATCAAAAAGGTCTGGCAACATCAATAAAGATAAGCTGACCGTGACTTTCTGTCACCAATGTATAAGTATTGGTCGGCAGTAAATTACAGTCTGAGAGATTGTCTTGTGACTTTTTGTTGGTTATAAATGTAAATCTAAGTATGTCTGCCTGGGATAGACAATCCATGTTTTGAAGTCCATGGTTATACTGACCATAAGGACTAGAAAGAGAGAGAGAGAGAGAGAGAGAGAGATAGGGGAGAAATGGGGTTTAGCATCCACTTGGCAAAAACAGGGTCATTTCAGGTGGTTTGATTTTATTTTAATAATTTGCTTTAGCAGTGGGAAGAAACCAGGGGACCCGGAAAAAACCCATGAGGCCAAAAAGGCAAACCTACTTCTTATCACTTACAAAATATGGTACATCGACGTCCCCTTCTGTTTAACAGCTTGGTGAAGCCTTTAAAATCTAAATATAGCGTAATACGGAAATTGACATCTCTTGGCCATATACATGTAACTAACATGAAACAAAAATTACTGTCTGTTCCAGGTGATACTCCAACTCGAAAAACGCTTACCATGCCTTCATTTTTTAATTAAAATGGCTAAAACTTTGTGACATACCTGGAATTGACGTCCCTTTGATCTCTTCCCTTAGCCTAATTGACTAGAAGTCCGATAAAATCCAGTATTCTCTTGTAAATTTCACATATTTAGACATTGTCACTTTCTCAGAACATCAACATTACGAATGCGCGTGCGCTAACTGGGGCACATGCATTTCGCATTAGGGTAGACAGGTACTTTACAAATTCGGTCCATTCGGTTAGAAATGTGACACATGTCTAGTGAAGGAGAATTCGCCCGTCTTTTCGCGACAATAATACTTGTTAGGGTTTCACACTTTGAAGCTTGTGTGAAACAATATTGTTTTTGTTCAGATTGATATGGGTTTTTTTTCTGTTTCCACCTTGATTATTTCGCACAAAAATTCTCATTGGAAAATTTGGAGTGACTTAAAGATTAAAACTATTAACCTTGCGAACTCTGAAAGATAAGTAAATTGGTGTAAAAGGTTATTTGAAGTTTGAATAAATATGGCTGGTAAAATGATTCCGGAATTTGTTTTCTGCGACTTTATAGAATAGTGTAAAATTATCTTATTTTTAAGATGTTACGTGCATTAATAAAGAAACTGAGTTTGTCATCTGGAACTAAAGGCAGACATCCAATCGTAGCTTAAAACAAACACATCAGGATATCTCAACGGTTTTAGCTACGTTCTCGTAACTACTTTTGGGTATGTCTTGCAGCCTCCTTCCACAATTTCGTTGATAGCAGGTTAAAATTTACATGTAGCTTATATCGATATCAAAAAATTACAACCTCCGGACGGTTGGCGACTAAATATTCAAGTTAGTGGAACGAAACAACCAACTGCTAATCCAAGTAGGGTGAAACGACTTAAAGCACCCCTTGTCCAGTTAGGCTCGTCCAGATAACTAGGCCAAACATGGCAGGTTTAATTAGTAAGATGTAAACAAATAACGATTTTTCATAGGAGAAAGGGCATAAAGCATGACCTGAACTTAGTTCTCACAAGACAGAAAGCAATGGGATGACCATTCCAGGTATTACACGAAGTTTTAATCATTTTAATTAAAATTTGAATAAATGACAAGCGATTTTCGAGTTGTGTAGTATTACCTGGAACAGACAGTAGGTAAGCACAGGAAACAGAATTGGAATGTTTGAAAAAAATAGATTGTATTTGAGCTAAGCACAGCAAAAACGACTGAAGATTGCAAAGATTCCAACCCCCACCCACCCCCTGTTTGCTTATCAAAATTTTGTTTCGTCAGGTATGGCTGGATTACGTATTTAGAATTCAATGGCTTTTGACAAGCTTTATAGCAGAAGGTCGCAGATTTTCAACAGCATGTTGTGTCGCACATACTGAGTAATGACTCTAGCAAGATAAAATGTTCTGTTTAGCAGTGAAATGTTGCCAAGTAAAATTGAACTGGGAATCAAAAATTTTTTTGACAAGGATTTAATATGACAGTTCCTGAACATGGTCAAGTGTAATTAGACCTATGTTCTGAGCTGAACTATAGTGACCCTAGTTCCAGTAGTGTACTTAATTAATTATGATTTCATTAGAAACTATTTAAATAGGTACAGGTACAAATGTTGTTGTTGTTGTTTTTTTTATAAATGCGTATTATTGACTCTGTGTGGTCATAGACTAAAACTCATGTCGGAGGGTGTAATACTAATACAGGCCCGGATCCAGGATTTTTTGCAGGGGAGGGGTCTTCGTTTGATAAAAGGCACTCAACCAATTAACGGGGGGTTTGGGGGCCCTCCCCCAGGAAAATTTGGTACCGTAAATTAGATTCAATTTGGTGCATTCTGACGTATTTCCGGAAGGTAAATTCCAAAATTACAGGTCTAAAAGTCGCCAATAAAATCGCATAAAAAAGTTTCAAGTCTGAGCAGGGGGGAGGGGGGGTCCGGACCCCCCCCCCCCCCTCTGGATCCGCGCCTGTAATCCTAGTAATACATCACAATAATAATAATCGAATCAAGATTTTTCATTTTTGACACAAATCCAAATGGTCTTAATGATAAAATACTAAAAGATGTTCTGAGTAAATGAAAAATTGTACATACTGATAGATTTTGAACTGACGGAAGGGAAAAACATAAAATGTCTGATATCGAAGTAGTAACAGTATAATACTAATAGTATTAAATAAAATTACCTTGCCCGCCCGTAACATTTGTCACAATTTTTATCACCCCATCCTGATATACATACACACGTTCCGTTCGTAAATGTTCCATGTTGACACTTTCCCCTTGAAGCTGCCGATTCACTAAATCCTATAGAACATATATAAATACATAGAAACACTAGAATCCACTCGTAAAATGTATTTTTCATTCGATCTTTTGGCCTGTTGAACAACACGGCCATAATCCAATCCTCCATTTTGTGACTGAGTCTCGATTATCCAGCCCTATTACTGACGTGTGATGATCACGTTGTTTGATCACCAGATGATAGAGACTATTTATATTTTATTTACATTGTGCTATAAATATAGCCACGATAACAGCTACACGAAAGCTTTTATTTCACGACTTATACCTTATAATTAACAGGGACATTGTCTCGATATTGATAATAATTTACCATGGCATATCTTATTACCCACAGTAATATAACCCCACATTTATAAACAAAGATTACTTATATAAGTTACATGCGCATCTCCATGATACAGCAATTTATTCTTAATTCCGATTTTCACGCTTCAAAAGACTTTAATAATCAAAAGACGCAATTATGAATAAGAACGTAACTTTTTTTTTTATATAAAATGTATTGTTTAAACCTCGTGTTATATTTACATTGCATAAATTATGATATCATTAAGATATTATCAATATACAGACGCGACGCCTGTTAAATACAGGGTATAAAAAAGGGGCGCCGCCGGCGGCTTGGCTGAAGAAAAACTACTGCCGAAAAACAAACAATTAATTATAATATGGGGTGATCGACCTTGTTAGTGAAGTCCCACCCTGTTTTTCAAACCAGTCCGCTATTGATATTATTCATCAGATAACGTCAGTTACGTAAAAGAACTCTGGTTGTGTTTTTCAAGCGGGAATTTCATATTTTCGAAGATTGTCAAAACATAATTATTTCTATGTCTTTTGCTCAAAAGGTTGTCAACTCACTATTATACGATCATGGGAAATATTTTTCAGGCATTAAAATCACTGACACAGAAAATAATAACACAATCACCTCCCTTGTTTTCCCATTCCCCTCCATACAATGACGATCTTCAAACGTTTGAATTTGAAGTTGAAAATGATATTTTTGTCAATTTCTCAACTGGCAATTGTGAATTATAGGACAAATAGGATTATTCTTTAATAAGGTAGGACTGTTTACAGGTTCAATCTATTTTAAGGCTTTATTTTAATACATTTTAAAAATATAACTAAAAATATGAAATTGGAACTTTAAATTTTCACACAAATATTCGAATGCGGATATAGTTGTTAAAGGGTTTCTATATTTTATTAGCATATTTATTCGTCATTCGAATAATAATATTTCACGTGAGCCCGATGCACGAGGAAGTGAAAATGCAAAAACCACAGATTGAATTACAAGAGGAATTTTAGTTATTATAGCTCTAGTCCATAGCTGATGATTGAAGGATGGGCCGTGTGTGTAGGGGCTAGGGTTGGACGGGGGAGGGAGAAACGGCCGGTATATCTGCCGTCTTTTACGCTTTTATACCGTAAACTGCAGTCGATATGTACCGTTGTCATGGATATCACATGAATAATAAAACATTGTTTGAATTGTTCGTTTGTTTATGATTTTTGCGTATTGTATCGTGCCCATTCAGGGACGGATCCAGAGTGGGGGTTTGGTCCCCACCCCCCCTTCTTAGCTACATAAAAAAAAATAATACCTTGCATCAATGAAATTACATCACAAAGTGATCCTACATCAGTATAAAAAATGATTTCTCTGTTTAAAAAGCACAATTTGTATGTATGTTTATGAAATTTAGAGACGATGATGGCAAATTTCCGTGACAGTAACCTGACAAACCCCCTCCTGCAAAAATTCCTGGATCCGCCCCTTCCATTATATTTGTGTTTGTGTAAATGATGTGCGGTGCAGCCCCCCCCCCCCTGTACTTAGTATTATTATCTTATCAGCGGGCTGTGCCGATTGATGTGTTATCGTTCCCATCCCATGTTTGTGTGTGGTAAGTCATCGATAGAACAGTCAGTGGGTTGGTTTTTTCCGGGGCCTCTGGTTTCCTCTCACTGCTAAAGACCCCTGCAACCGTTTAAAGTTCCAATTTCATATTTTTAAGTTATATTTTTAAAATGTATTAAAATAAAGCCCTAAAATAGATTGAACCTATAAACAGTCCTACCTTATTAAAGAATAATCCTATTAATCCTATAATTCACTATTACCAGTTGAGAAATTGGCAAAAATATCATTTTCAACTTCAAATTCAAACGTTTGAAGATGACCGTCCATGGAGAGGAATGGGAAAACAAGGGAGGTAATTGAGTAACTATTTCCTCAATCAGTCTGTGTCAGCCTTTCTAACGCCCAAAAAATGTTGCCATGATCGTATAATAGTGATCGAGTTGACAACCTTTTGAGCAAAAGACATAGAAATAATTATGTTTTGACTTTCTTAGAAAATATGAAATTGGGACTTTAATTGAAACATGATTAAACCATACATTAGTCCCGAAATGACCTGGTTTGTGACAAGTGGACGTTAAACTCCATCTCTCTCTCTCTCTCTCTCTATCTCTCTCTCTCTCTAATCATAGACAAGAACAGACAAGAGAGATGGATTCTTGTCAATAGGTCAATAGCTATCAAACTGTCGCAAAAAGTGATCGAAAGAAAAAAGACATACTACTCACATCCAAAATTTGAGTAATATTTTTTTAAAACATTTTCAAAACTTATGGATAACGACGTAATAATATCGTCAAATGGGGTCAAATCGACGAGGAACTGTAAATTACATTAGATAAACTATTTATAAAACTCATGGACAAGAATAAATGTGTGATAGATAGATAAGTCACGTAACTCGTATTAAAAAATCAAGTTCGATTGAAAAAAAATTAAAGAAGATTTGCGGGTTGTAAGAGCCCCATGGATACCTAAGCAATTTAAACCATCTTTTTTTCAAATGATACAGACACGGATTAAGATAAATAGATTTTAAGATGAGAAGCAATATATGAGGTAAATATTAGCGATTTGGAAACAAAAAAATTGCAACCAGTACGGGGGACTGGCGAAGAATAGCGTCTAGTCGTTCAGATGGTATAAACAAACTAGGTCTCGTATACATCTTGGCGTACTCGTAAATAACCCTAGTCAGTTGTAATTCATTTGCTGTAATCCTATTTTATTCATTCAATGCAGCCATCTTTAATCAATCAATTTGTGTGTATTAGTATACGTAGTTAAACATGTGTTAAAGACCGCCTGTATAGCACCTATAGTGGCAATCGTCTGATTAAAGATACATTATGGGTAATTAGATAAAGAACTGGGGCCTATTTCACGAAATTTTAACTAAGATAAGATCACTTGAAAAAGGGTACTGCCACCCGAAACGTTGTGCAATTAAATAATCTCTACTGCCTACAATCTATTTGTCTTGCTGTTGCTCGGGGATCTTTAAATTTATTCATCTACTTCTTACCGTCCCGCCAGTATCAGTTTTTGATCCAGTATCCAGATAGATGCCGAAGCCTGTCCAGCTTCTACAGTTTTTAAGGGAGTGTTCGCCGTCCGCCTCTTTTCCGTCTAAGATAAGATCCCAATTTTAGGAATTTGATTGGATAATATTAGATTGATTTTAGTGCTTAGCCAATCAAAATTGAAGTATCTACTAAAATTGGATTTTATCTTAAGTTAAGATTTCGTGAATCAGGGCCCAGACCGTTAAAAACTACATGTATAGATAATGTAAAGGGAATAACCTGAAAATTTCAGTCAAATCGGTCCAATCTGAACTGAGGTTTTAACGATTGAATTTTAGACCCAGCCTCGATCATCATCAGGCGCGGATCCAGTGGGGGGCGCACCCAGCGCACGCCCCCTCTATTTTTTGAGGTGTCGAACAATTTTTAGCTCCATATATTCTCGCGAGAAAGGAGAACGAAAATAGTTTAGGTTGGAAATCGTAATTTACAGTATTAGTACGAAATTAGTCCTTGTGGGCATTTTTTACACTCAAAAATCACGGTCCCGGGCTTCGCACTCCCAAGCTTGTGCAGCACGCCCCCTCTTTCTGAAAATCCTGGATCCGCCCTTGATCATTACTGAAGTCGGTACGATACACAACATATAGTCTCAATCATCCATTTCACGATGAAATGAAACGAAATGGAGTTTAACGTCCTACTCTTCTGCACTTAAACTGGGGTAATGGAAGACGGGCATATGCCATACAGTGTGCTATGAGGGTAATTTTCCCCGGGCAGCGGTGCTACGACCTACTCTTATATCGAATTCCAACTGCCAGGGGATCGTTTACGTACACTCCAATGTGTATACGGGACCTTGGTTTTTCGCCCCATCCGAACGACTAGGCAACTGTCCTTGTTAGGCCCTCCGTTCTGCATCACTGACAAGAGGAAACCACGCCGGAAAATCGAATTGAAATTTCTCGGTCAATACAGGGATCAAACACCCGACCGCCAGATTAGCGAGCCAGCGCCTTACCCACTTAGCCACGTGATCACCCATTTCATGATGAAATCGTGAATGAAAGTTGAGCTGCAAATCGGATCATAATCCAGTAAATAGAATAGGCTAGCGTTGTCATCGGGAGTTAATGATGGTCTGGATAATGATTTAGATAACATTTCAGGCCTAAAGAAAGACCTGTAATAGGCAGATTTAGCTCTTGCATAATGTATGTTTAGGCGTGAAAAGCCTTAAAAATAAACTTCTAAATCAACTGAGCGGAACATTAGGAGGTTAAACCCCATTTAATTTCATTTCATTTTTAAATCAAGTTAATTACAACTCACGTGAAAATAAAAGTTGATATACATGTATATAAATAGGTTATCCAGTGTAATCTATATAGGTCCGCCTTCTTTGAATTAAATCAATTTGTCACGATTTGAACTGTCATAAAATCATTTTTGACATCATGTCCTTGTCGATTACTTTGATTACAATAGTTTGGGTGTGATTGACAAAAGGATGTCATGTCAGTACTTAGTTGATTAGTAAATTACTTCGTGCTATTTATTAGAAGAAGAAGAAGAAGTGTTAATTAAAGTGTCACACGATGTACATTTACATATCATAATTCAGTTAAAAACTGAATTAAAATGAACACCGCCCGGCCATAATGGCCTATGTATATAACTATACTATATTTTATACATCGTATCCGAAATGTTAATGATTTCATAAAACATTTACAAAGTTATGAATAATTGACATGTTGACAAAGCGACGTAATATTGACTCGGCGGAACTGCACTTTGTTGTGAATTAGGTACGAGATCGTTGCAAAAAATATCGATATATACTGATGTGCTTGTTTATAGCTACGATGCGATGCCTTTAGTTCCATGTGGCAAACTCGGATTCTTTATTAATGCACGTAAAATCTTAAAAATTAGATAATTTGATACTATTATGACCAATTAATGTTACAGAGGCCAACTCCAAATATTCGCGTTTAAATTAATGAAGCGTTATTTTTGTCCGACACACACCGTCATACATCTACCGTTTAAAAATAGCGGTTTTGGGGGTAATGGCTTAACGCCTCGATTTTAAATACGATGATTTATACCCGTTTCAGGTAGGATTATATGTGATAATTAATTGTACTTGGATGTGGCAGATATATCATAAATAACAATAATCAATCGTTGTCTTGGTGACAAATATTGTCAATTTTGCTTACTAATTCCCGGGTCGCGTTGGGCTTTGCAGCGTGGAGCTATGACAATCTCTTATCTGCACCCCCTCCCCGCGGAATTCCCCCAAGCCCTTCATAGTCCAACACATTGCTAAAAACGTTGATAGAGATGAGGTTTGTTATCTAGTAGTGAATGTATGTCATTGCAAGATTATTCTCGTGATTGGTTGTCATTTAAATTAAATTCTTCGCATGATAAATCGGGTGACATGTATGGTATAGAAGGTCATGAACCAACACCCGTCTAATTAACCCCAGTACACGAAATTAATTGATTCAAGATCACTTCATATATTTCATAATGAAAACAGTTTTTATTTTGAAAAATCCCAGAGCTATTTTTGGATAATATGATAGATAAATATTTTATTACATGAAACGAAATGGAGTTTAATGTTCTACCATTCTGGGGCCTGTTTCACGAAATTTTAACTAAGATACAATCCAAATTTTAGTAATTTGATTGGATAATATTTGATTGATTTTAGTGTTTAGCCAATCAAAATGAAACAATCTACTAAAATTTGGATTTTATCTTTAGTTAAAATTTCATGAAACTTGTGAAAACAGGCATACGGCATACAGTGTGCTATGGGGGAATTTTTTCCAGGCAGTGGCACTATGAATACTCCTATATCTAATTTCAAATCCCAAAGGATCCTTTACTTTGACGCCAATGTGTACACGAGACTTCGGTTTTTCGCCCCATTCGAACGACTAGACAGCTGTCCTTTGGGTCCTCCGTTCTGCAATACTATTCTATTACATAAAAGACTATGTTCGGGCAACTTGTATATAGATCTTTATTTTAATGTGTCATGTCGGTAATGTTATTTGAAGTCTTGGTCCTTTTTTTTAGACTTGTAGAAAAGGTTGATTTGTGGAGACATCAAATGGCTCTTATACAATCTACATAAATTGTCCCAGTCTCTATCATCCATATAAATATTATACGAATATTCTGTATTATACGCCGCTTTGTTCAAATTTTAATCATTCATCATAATTTCTCATTTTTTTAATGTTTAACCCGCGGTTTGCTCTAGCAAAAACCTTATGCATCTTTGAGCAACATTCTTTCGAAAAGGGGATGTGGTACTAAAACAAAAAAATAACAAACAATTCAAAGACCCCTTCTTCACGTTTATTTCAAGCGACGATGGTATATATTCAAAACTGGTTTATTTTTGTTCATACTTCCTCAATGTGTATAAGTACATTTCATCCACTTTTTATATCTGTAACATCCATTATTTTATGTCTTTTTCATCCACTTCTATAATGTATTTATCATGCATCCACCTTTTAAATGTAGTTTTCACGCTGAAAGTGATGTATTATTTACATGCAGCCCGAAAAGGGCGTTTTATGTAATAAAATCTAAAATCTAGTCTGTAAGTTTTAGATATGTATATCTGTAATCTCTTTTCTCGTCGGTAACGTTTTTGTGCAATATGCGTTCGGGTCCTTTTGGCGAAAAATCGTTCTTGTCGGTAATAATAAGTAAAACCCAGAACGGTTAATGAAATAAATAAAAACTGAAAATATAAATCAACATTATTTCTTTTTCTCTTTAATTATTTATTTATTTATTTATTTTTTTTTATCAATTATTTGCTAGTTTTTACAAGTTCGGGTACTTCTACTAAGAAAGTAAAGAAACACTAAACTTTCTTCACACCAAAAAGGGGGCGTTTATCTTTGAGCGAATGACGAAGAGTTATCTCAACTCTAACTCTTTTGTCATTAAAGATATCAAAGGTCTATGTCTTTATACTTGGATATCCAGTCCGACTTTATTGATTGACTATTGAACGAAAATTTAAATACCTGACATTCTCGACTTTGAACAGGAAGCAAGATGGAAGCGCTTTTGGAAAGAGCGGCTGCTACAGGACTTGAAAAACACCCTAGGAAGCTAAATATTCAAATAAAATATGGAACAGCGGGTTTCAGAACCATGTGAGTGAAAAGAAGTTAATATAATATTCCCTCAATCTTTTTCGTGGCAAATTTAGCGGTGGTGTGGAATTTAAAACCCGGCGACATGATTTGTTGACATAGCAGCGAGTCAAAACGGGTTCAACTTTATCGAATGGAATTTGACACGTATGTATTGACTCGACGTAAATATTTACAGCTTATAGCTTTCTCCCCAATTGTCAGTTGAGTTCATAGCCTAATGGTATTAAATCCAAGCCTTTTATTTTGCCCCGTCTGAAAAATTTTTAAAGGAGCTAAGTCTCAATATTTTCCATTAAAATTCATATATTCGAAATTAAAAACACGAATTAGAATTCGATATTGATCAATTTCAATCAATATTTTATTTCAAAAATTTGTATAAAGATCACTGTACATACATTCATATTACATTAAAGGGACAATGACATTCTTGCTGGCTTGGTAGCTCCAGAAAATCAGTAGCACGATTTACCCAAATCCACCCAAATCTACCCAAATCTACCCAAATCCACCCAAATCCACCATTATTTCAGCTGATATCACAATAATTTATATCGATAATGCTTCATATACAGTTCTTTCTGTCAAATTGTCATTTTAAATTTAAAATCGTAGCGTTGTTGTGTTAGAATGTGATTTCCACGTAACTTTGGAAGAACTACAAATTTAATGGTGGTCTGCATCCATGTGGGTATATACACGAGTTATGTCCCTTACATACGACGACGAAACACGCATGAATTGTTGGATTTTAATACAAGAAGACCATGATTTTAAAGTAATTATGGCATATTTAGCTAAACGAATGATAGTATATTAAAAAACGATAAACATAATTGTGATATATGTGGAAATAACGTGGTTTTGGGTAGATTTGTGTATTACACGAGCTATTCCCTTGGTTACGACTTCCAAACTTGCTTGCAAATCGTATTTTGAGGGGCATTTTGACAGTAAAAAGCTGCGATTTTAAATTAAAAATGTCAATTCCACATAAAGAACGGTATATTATCAAATACCAATATAAATTATTGTGGTATGAGTTGAAATAGTGGTGGATTTGGGTTGATTTGGGTAGATTTAGTGGATTTGGGTAAATCGTGCTACCCCCAGAAAATAAATAATAGCCTTATTCTAAGTACTAGATGTTTAAGTGTCCTACCTGTTGTGTAAATTATCCATTACAACCTATTTTACTTGTCCAGAGGGTTCACAAATATTTTAAAATCCAAGTCACACCTGAAAACGTTTATGTTAGACTTTTCAAATCAATTGGTTGAATTTTTCCAATTTTTTAAAATAGGTGCGTGTTAAGATGAAATTTATATCATCATTTAATTGGAATATTCTAAAATGATACGATTTGTTGAGCAGAATGAAGATTGGGACATATTCAGTTGCAACAAGAGTGTTATTGGGGCTTTAATGTGTGTCTTTAGAACCATTTTTGTCTATTTCCAGACTCCAAAAAATAGAACCATAGAGTTGTTGGTTTTGAAATTTATTTTTTAATTATGTTGTAAACTTATAAATGTAGGGTATCCAAATCAAGGATATGTTTTACGAAAGAAGGGAAATATGGATTCTGAGTAGAATAAGTCAAAATATTTTTTTGTATATATTTCAGTGCCAATCAACTGGATCATGTCATTTACCGAATGGGACTGTTGGCTGTCATTGCATCCAAGTCCAGAAAAGGTAATATACATATTGTGATCATTAACACTATTTATGGAATAACAATTACTGGTTTATTAACATGCAACGTTTTGACGACGATACTCTCGCCTTTATCATTTGCTTGACTAGGGTCGTGATAAGTTGGGGGGTTGGATGGCCGAATGTTTAGCGTGTGCACGCTGTATCATACTGTCTGTCATTGAGTCAACTGGCGTGTTTCAAATCCCCGGTTATACGTGGCAAAGAGAGAAGTCCGTCGTCTGTCCAACCTCGTGGGTTTTCTCCGGGTACTCTGGTTTCCTCCCACTGCTAAAGACCCCTACGCACAAGCGAATTATTGAAATAAAATTAAACCATATGTTAGTCCTGAAATGACCTAGTTTGTGTCAAGTGGACGTTAAACCCCATTTCTCTCTCTCTTGGTAAGTTGATAAGTAATTAATATAACTTTTGATTAGGCCTAAAGAAAGACCTGCAATAGGTATCAAACTCTTGCTTAATGCCTGTTTACAATTAAATTGACATATTCAATTCTTACCAAATCAAAAAGGCCAGATCAGTTTAATAAAATCCAACACTAATCTATTTATAATCGATAGCAACTATTGGAGTGATGATAACAGCCTCTCATAATCCTGAAGAGGATAATGGTGTAAAACTTGTGGACTGTCATGGAGAAATGATGCCTGCAATTTGGGAAAAATATGCAACCCAGCTGGCTAATGCAGGGTAAATATAATCTATTTTCTAATTCTTCTTCTAACTTTGAGTAAAGAAAATATGTACAAAAGAATGTCATATTACAAAATATAGGGTAAATATAAATCATTTTCTAATTTTTTATCTTCACTTGTTACATCAAAGGGTCGATCATGAAGTGAAGTGGCATGGTTTCGACTCCCTGCTTGTATGTGACAATGAATAGGGTCGTCTGTCCAACCTTTAGCATGTGTGTGCTTTATCATAAGGTCTGTCATTGAGTCAACTTGCGGCTTTTCTCTGGATTTTCCAGTTTGCCCCCATTGCTTAACCATAGTCAAGTGGAGGTTAAACTCTCTCTCTCTCTCTCTCTCTCTCTCTCTCTCTCTCACTCTCTCTCTCCACAATGAGCTATTCTTCTCCTGATATCTAGGATGTTTTCATTCCCTATAAATGATTTGTTGACTTGGTTTCAGGGATGATGAAATCGTTGGTGTTTTAAGAAACATTTTATCAGCTGAAGTTAAAAACCCTGATGTTTCAGCAAAAGTTATTTATGGTAAAGATACAAGGTAAAGTGTCTTATATATTTATTTATATATTTATTTGAGTAGTTGGTAATATAGAATCAGGTACCAGTGCTACTCGAAACATGCTTCATATAACACATGGATTCCTCTCTCTCCAAATGGTGAATCAATGAGTATATACATGTAGATTAAATGAATGTATGCTTCCATATTCTAATCTGTTCAAAACCAATATCTGGAAACAAAGATATTAGTTATCAGATATTAAACCAATGATTATCCTAGCATCAGATTAACTACAGTTGATTATTGCATGATTTGAGGGGAGTGATAAGTTTCAGGATTCGAGGGGTGTTATGTTTCATGTGATAACTTCATGTATTGACTGTCAGATAAATCAATGTACCTAATCTGATATTTTTTATATTTAGACCAAGTAGTGTACCATTAGCCCAATCATTACAAGATGGTATAGTGGCATTAGAAGGAGAATATCATGACTTTGGTAAGTACACATTTATCTGTGGTCGATTGTTGCCATGTTTGAAAATTTGGTTGGGAAAAGTATCCTAGTTTTAATTACAATTAAAGGAGTTAAAAATTTTGATAAAGATAGAGTATTTATTCCAGTTGAGCATTACTGAAGAGGGACACCTTTTGTCTGAAACATCTTACCAATAAACCTGTTTATGCTAACCATGGAGTTTGTCTAATCTCCTCTGGTTATAGGGGTTGCATCTCGTTGCTATGTTATATTTTCAGGATTATTAATTAAGCACCCCACAGTTGCACTTTTTGATTTAGGGTTTATTTGTTCCTGTTTGGCATTATTTAATTGCTATGTTATATTTCCAGGATTATTAAGCACCCCACAGTTGCACTATCTGGTTGTTTGTACGAATACTAATGGAGCATACGGTCAACCAACTGAAGAAGGATATTACAATAAATTATCTCATGCATTCCAAGCTTTATCTAAACAGGTTTGTAAGGCAACAACCACACTATATCAATTTGGCCCTGAGTTCACAAAGCATTCTCAAATTAGAAACACCAACATTATAGGGTGAAAAGCTTCTCCTATCACCTCTGGCACAACCTTCCACTACAACCGATCAGATCTACATGAGTGTAGGCCATCGAAATTATAAAAAATGAAACAAAATATAGATCTGTATTTTAATCAGATTGTTCTAAACACTATAACTATTTGAAATATTGCATTTTTCAGGGAATTTCTAATTTCTTACCGCTTAATCCGCGCTAAAATGTAAAATATATATTACAATTAATTACATCCAAGTAAAGGATAATGCCCAGAGCTTGGCAATCTGATTAAAACACAGATCCAATTTCGTTTCGTTTTTTTATAGTTCAAAATTTCGTTTTTACTTGTCTTTACTATTCTTGGATCTGGAGGACTTGTTATTTAATTTGTGTTATGCCTGAAATGAGGGGTCAGCCAATCAAATGATCTGTCGAATCGACCGTTTGATCTTTTCATGCGTGGAACTGTGAGTAGATATTACCAGTGGATAGAAATCAAAACAAAACAAAAGTAGATTTTAAAAAGCATGGCGTTCGCTAATTGGTTAATCGAATGACTGACGTTATCAGGTCAAATGTCCCATGGTTGATACCTAACGTCATAGAACATGAGCTCCCACTATAACTTGTTAGATCTACATGAGTGTAGGCCATCGAAAGTATAAAAAAACGACACGAAATATAGATCTATATTTTAATTAGATTGCACAGCTTGGATTCAATTAGAAACATTGATCAGCCAAAAATAGCGTTGACATCATGAGCATTAAACATATCCTTCCTGTAATCTTTCCACATTGATAATTTTAAAATGTATCATGCTTTCTTGTACATACAAGTATATGTTGGGGGGTCATGGTGGCTAAGTGGGTAAGACACTGGCTTGCTAGCCTGGAATTCGGTATTCAATCCCTGCATTGGCTGAGAAACTTTACCCAGATTTTCCGTTGTGATTTCTCCCCTTGTCAGTGATGCAGGACGGAGGGACTAACAAGGACAGCTGTCTAGTTGTTTTGATGGGACAGAAAACTGCGACCTCGTGTACACATTGGCGAGCACATAAAAGATCCCTTGACAGTTGAAATTTGATATGATAGAAGGCCTTAGTGCCGCTGCCCTGGTAAAATTCCCCTCATAGCACACGGTATGGTGTATGCCCATCTTCATTAGCCCAGTTTGGAGTAGGACAATAAACCCCATTTCATTCACGAGTATATGTTAACAAAATTCCTGAATGATAAAATTATTTTAAAAAATTAAAAGATGAATTACAACCACAAAACATACAAAATATTGTAAGAAGTAAATAAATATCAATTGAAAGCCAAAAAGAACCTTTTTTACTATTTTT
This sequence comes from Patella caerulea, assembly GCA_036850965.1. Classification (NCBI taxonomy): domain Eukaryota; kingdom Metazoa; phylum Mollusca; class Gastropoda; family Patellidae; genus Patella; species Patella caerulea. The sequence continues at coordinate 56,054,588 of JAZGQO010000006.1, read as the reverse complement.
TATTAAAAATAGCGATGTAGCATAAATTGAAAGTAAGACTAATTGAACTGTTGTCAAGCTTCCAAACAGAACAGTAGGATGTTAAACTCCATTTTATTTCATTTCTTTTGTCACACCGAAATGATAAAACTCAAATATGCGACCGTGACCTCTTAGTAGTACATGTCGTTGTGGTGCAAATATGCGACTAAGACCGGTTAAGTCTTTATAAGAATTGTTATGACTATATTTTTACAGCAAGAACCAACACCCTGTAAAAACTACTCTAGGAGATTATATGTGGATGCTGCTAATGGTGTCGGTGCCCCCAAATTACGATCTCTATTGTCTCATCTTGGTGGTCTTCTGGATGTACAAGTCTTCAATGATGGAAGTGAAGGAAGACTCAATTACCAGGTATTTTCTTGGCCTTTTAGATTAAATGTACACTTATTGGAAGAGTTTCCAAGATGTGGAAATCATTTTGTTGATTTTACTGATTTGATAATGTCTACTATAAAATAGAAACGAAAACTTCAGAAACTTGACCCCTAGTTCATAAAGCATTCTCAGACTTAACTTAAGAATTGATTCAATATTGTTCGCCTATTAACTATGATATAGCCCTTTATAAAACTTTTGCTGTTTAAATGTATTAAATTACACATGAATAAGAAACTATGCCCAAAGTTTTGTGTTTCTGTATCAAAGATATTCCTTATAAGCAGTGATTGAAAGGTGAGTTAATTCTTAACTTAAGTCTGAGAATGCTTTGTGAACTTGGGACCTGGCCCCGAGTTCACAAAGCATTCTCAGACTTAAGTTGAGAATTCACTCAAAATTGTTTGCCTTATTTTAACTAAAATATAGCCCTTTACAAAAGTTTTGTTGTTTTAACGTATCAAATACATCCATAAGAAACTATGTGCAAAGTATTGTGTTTCTGTATCAAAGATATTTCTTATAAGCAGTGATTGAAAGGTGACTTAAGTTGAGAATTCACTCAAGATTGTTTGCCTTATTTTAACTAAAATATAGCCCTTTACAAAACTTTTGTTGTTTTAACGTATCAAATACATGCATAAGAAACTATGTGCAAAGTATTGTGTTTCTGGATCAAAGATATTTCTCATAAACAGTGATTGAAAGTTGAGTAAATTCTTGACTTAAGTCTGAGAATGCTTTGTGAACTTGGGACAATACTGTCAAAAGTTTGGAAATCTGTTCCAATTTCACAATTCAGATAAAAGTTGATGAAGTATATCTGTTTATATTAATATCTAGTTGAGTATGACACAATGAGTTTTGCTTCTTGTGGATCGGTAGCATTTTGAGGCAATTTTTATCCTTCGAGGGCATTAAGTTTTGTGATTTTATTTCCCACATCAGTGTCATGTGTTCAAGTATTTTGTGTACCATAACTCTGTAAATATATCTTAGTTTTAAACATACACTGTTATTGATATTTTTAGTGTGGAGCTGATTACGTTAAAGTTCAACAGAAATTACCTGTTGGTGAGTATCTATTAGCTTTATGAGATTTCTTGTTCCTTGAGTATAACTGGTCATTTTGTTGTGAGTACTTTATAAACGTGTTAAAACTAGAGAACATGGCAAATGTTTCTCAGTGTAGTGCCTTTTCCTGAGATCAAAGATCTGCTGTGCAGTCAAGTGCTCTATCATCCTCAGTATCAAGAGTGGTCTTATTCCGTTCTACTCCACTATACCTAGTCACTCGGCAAACCTCGGCAGATTCTGTAACCTACATCTAACCTCAGTTGTATGACGAATTCAGCCATATTGGAACTACTTTAAAGGTCCCGGATGAAACATGGCTGCGCCCATACCGAACACAAATTGACGACCTATTTGGCTAACGATCTATTCGACCGATACAGCGTTAAGATAATGACAAAATTACACTTCTATTCTGAGCTAAAGGAATGGATAAAAAATAATATATTCTACTTTCATTTGATAGACATAACGTTGAATTTTATTGGTTGATAAATAGATGAGTTAAAGCGACTGTTGTCTTTATTCTAAATAGGTTTTAAAGCGAACAGGTTGCAGCTCGATCGCTCGAATAGGTCGCTAGCCAAATAGGTTCCCAATTTGTGTAATAGCATCAAGTTTTCCTATTAAAGTAAACCGGTAGCCGCATCGCAAATGTATGGGCGTAGGTACACATCACTTACTGTCATACAGCCGAGACTAGATGTAGTTTACGGAATCTGTTGAGATTTGCCGAGTGTATACCTAGTATTAATCCATAGGATTTCCACAATATTAAATTATCTGCCTTGGCCTGATTGTAGCTAAAGACTATGAACCAATCAAAAAACAGTTTACAAGCAAGTCTTACAAATGAAATCGCCCTCGTTTTGCGTTCCTTTTGGTAAGGATAGATAACCCTATTCATGTCCATTTACTGAATGATTTATGTAGATAATGTCTATTTTTCTAATTCATTTATATTTTATCGTATCATTACCCCTACCATACATAAATTGTTTCAATGGCATTTAGTAATTGAACTGGAGTGTAAAAGTCACAATTCTTTGAAATACAATTACATGCTTTTTTACTGAGTGATATTTGTTTCGCTAGGCTTCTGGTAATTATCAAGCAATGATTAGAGATGAATAGTTAAAACGTCACTTAGTTATAAGTAGCAATTGTATTCCATAGAATTGTGACCTGTAAATACCGTAGATGAGACTGTATGTGATGATCTTGGCTACACTGCTAAATGAGATGATCTAGGCTATGATTATCATGATTATTATCTAATTCTAGATATGAAAGTTGAAGCTGGAATTCGTTGTGCATCATTTGATGGTGATGCTGACCGTATTGTTTATTATTATATTGATCAAGGTACGTTCTTAAAGTAATTTACAGGCTGCACTTTCCGGTGCACATGATAGCGTTATATTCCTTAGATGAAAATGTGGTCAAGATGAAAATGTCTGTCATGGTTTCATTTCCCAGCTTGTATATGACAAGGAGTAAGGTTTTCTCTGGGTCCTCTGGTTTCCTCCCATTTCTAAAGACCCCTACGACCAAACAAATTAATAAGATAAAAATCATATGTTAGCTCAGAAATCACTTGTGTTGAGTGGATCCTAAACCCTGATTTTTCTCTCTATATAAGATCAGGCCCCAAGTTCACAAAGCATTCTCAGACATAATTTAAGAATTTGCTTAACTTTCAATCACTGTTTATGAGAAATATCTTTAATCCAGAAACACAATGCTTTGCACATAGTTTCTTATTGATGTATTTGAGATATTTAAATTAAAACAACAAAAGTTTTATAAAGGGCTATTCTTTAGTTAAAATAAGGCGAATAATTTTGAGTAAGAATGCTTTGTTAACTTGCCAAGAGCAAATCAACTCAATCACATAAAAAGGCTTGGAAAGTTGTATCATTCGAGACTATGTAGATATTGTTGATATTTTCAGATGGAAAGTTTAATTTATTGGATGGCGATAAGATAGCAACCCTGGTAAGCTTGAACAAAATGATATGTACTTCAAACTATTGTTTACTATAGACTATAGACAATTTACATTGTAGTCTATATATGTCTCAATTAATTATCAATGGATTTAAATTATCTATATGTACATACTAGCTGTATGTACATATAGATAAAGTCTGGTCATTTTATGTGCTCTTTACGTTCGGCAATCGGGACTATACCCTGTCAACATATTTGGTCAACTCAGTCAAACAAGTGTGTTGATACTATTTTAGCTTTGCCAGTAGGGGTGGGGAATAGGATAAAAAAAACCTGAATATTGGATTATTGATATGAACATTTTATCATATGTTGTTTGCAATCTGCAAAGTTATAGTGCTTTGAAAAAAATGTGTTTCAAATTAAAGATGAGCTGATTATTGGAACGGTGTTATCAGTATTTGTCATAAAACTGACGATTTTTACCAATGTTTCAACCAATATTCAATTATAAATGACGATTTTTACCAATGTTTCAACCAATATTCAATTATAAAGAAATGAATAGATGTTTATCAGCACCAACAGGATTAAAAAATATGAGAATACACCATGCGTTGTGCTATGAGGAACAGCAGCGCTATGGCCTACTCTGTTTCAAATTCCAAGCTGGCCGGTCACCTCTGGCTTGCTGCTGTGGTTTCGAGCCCTGGTGTGAACGTATGTGGCATGGAGATAGGGGCGCCTTCTCAACCTCGTGGGTTTCCTCCGGGTACTCCGGTTTCCTCCCACTGCTAAAGACCCCTACGCACAAGCGAATTATTGAAATAAAATTAAAACCACTTGTTAGTCTAGAAATTACCTAGTTTGTGTTGAGTGGACGTTAAACCCCATTTCTCTCTCTCTCTCTCTGTCAGACACATGACAATGAATAGTTGTTCCTGTTAGCACACTGTGTGGAGTATGCCCATCTTCATTAGCCCAGTCAAATTAGAACAGTAGAATGTTAAATGTAATTTCATTTCACGTTTTTCAGGTAGCAGGGTATTTACAGGAACTTGTAGCTAGAAGTGGAATCAATTTAAATCTAGGATTAGTTCAAACGGCTTATGCTAACGGTAGTTCTACAGAATATATTACAGATACACTGGTGATTATTATTGTCATTATATTCACATAATATTAAAGATACATAATGGGAGATTAGATAAAGAGCTGGCAGTTCTGGCTATATTATAGTTAAAACATAAATTATGTAAATAGAATTGTTGAAAAATTCAGTCAAATTATTTCACTCTGCACAGAGATATTAGCTTTTTGAATTTTAGGCTAGCCTCAATCATCATTACTAAAGTCGGTACAACAAAAAACAAAGTCTTGATTATCTATTTTTACATTTAATTATTTTTCAAAAAATGTATTCCAATCCGCTAAATTTTGCAGGCTAGCGATGCTATTAAGAGTTGATTATGGTCTGGATAAGTTAATTTCTAATTGATAATTTAGATAACTTTTCAGCTTAAAGAAAGACCTGCAATAGGCAGATTTAGCTCATGCAGCGAACGAAGCACAGTGCTTGAGCAAAACTCTTTACCAGTAACACATACCAGCGAAATCTGGCATATTTGACTACCATGTTGATATGCCATTTAATTTTACAATTTATGATTTTTTCTAGAAAGTTCCGGTGGCATGTGTCCCAACAGGAGTTAAACATTTACACCACAAGGCTCAAGATTTTGATATTGGTGTTTATTTTGAAGCTAATGGTCATGGAACAGTAAGTAGAACCTGGATATTGTTTATAAAATGTAGTTAAATAGACCTACATGTGTAGAAGTATTAAAATTGGGCAGATCTCTTTTGATTAGGTGGCTGGGGATAGCATGGTCTAATCTGTGTATTTTAGATTATAAGGTCTGTCAATGAATCACCTGCAGTGATTTTGGGTACTTGACAAGGAGTAGGATTGCCCGGGTAACATTGTGGGTTTTCTCTGGGTCCTATATTTGTCTAGTGACCTAGTTTGTGTTGAGTGGAGGTTATACTGCATTTGGGGGGTTGGGATGGCCTAGTGGTCTAGAGTGCTGCACTTCGACATCTAGCTGGCCGGTCACCTCTGGCTTGCGGCTGTGGTTTCGAGCCCTGCTGTGAGCGTATGTGGCATGGAGATGGGGGCGCCTTCTCAACCTCGTGGGTTTCCTCCGGGTACTCGCATGAAATAAAATTAAAACCATATGTTAGTCCCGAAATGACCTAGTTTGTGTTGAGTGGACGTTAAACCCCATCTCTCTCTCTCTCTCTCTCTCTATACTGCATTTGTCTATATCTATCTTTAAAATTAAGATTATGGGCTTTTAAATATTATATTTTGTTACGCCAGGTATTATTTAGTGACGATGCTTTGAAGAGAATTGCAGACAGTGCAGGCAAGAATTCCAGGTAAAAATATTTGCTTTTTCTTGTCAATAATAAATTATGTAGTTAACTCCTTGAGTGATCTGTATTTCAGGATCTCTATTATTATTTTAAAGATTTTTGTATTTTCTACAAAAGTAACAGTTGTGCAGATGGCATCTACAAGCACCTATCTATGTTTTGTCAGTATATTGTAGAATTCTGACGACATGTTCTATTCTTATATCTTATATCAAATGTCAACTGCCAACACATCTTTTACGTGCAAACCAATATGTACATGGGACCCTGTTTTTTGTTCATCCGAAATACTACAAGTTGTCCCTTGCCAGACCCTGTGACAAAGGGGAACCACGCTGGTAAATATACACAAGCTTTTATTGACCAACACAGGGATCGAAAACAGGACCTCCAGGTTAGCAAGCGATCCTCTTACTCTCTCAGCCACCACTGACCCAGTAGTTTCAAGTTTATGTTTTTTGTGTTTTTTATAGTTTAACAAGTGATGAGAAACAAGCAGTAAAACATCTTTCAACTGTTATAGATGTCATTAATCAGGTTGGTAACACACTTAACACATATTATCATCATGTTCTGTATAGAATGATATCCATCATGCTTTGTAAGAATGATATCCATCATGCTTTGTAAGAATGATATCCATCATGCTTTGTAAGAATGGTATCCTCCATGCTCTGTAAGAATGGTATCCTCGATGCTCTGTAAGAATGATATCCGTCATGCTTTGTAAGAATGATATCCATCATGCTTTGTAAGAATGGTATCCTCCATGCTCTGTAAGAATGGTATCCTCGATGCTCTGTAAGAATGATATCCATCATGCTTTGTAAGAATGATATCCATCATGCTTTGTAAGAATGGTATCCTCCATGCTCTGTAAGAATGGTATCCTCGATGCTCTGTATGAATGATATCCATCATGCTTTGTAAGAATGATATCCATCATGCTTTGTAAGAATGGTATCCTCCATGCTCTGTAAGGATGGTATCCTCCATGCTCTGTAAGAATGATATCATTTATACTCTGTAAGAATTATATCCTGCATGCTCTGTGAAGAATGGCATGCTTCATGTTCTGTGAAGAATGGCATGCTTCATTTATACTCTGTAAAGAATGGTTTTCTTCATGCTCAGTCATAAAATTTTTTGTTCCAGTATCGTAATGCTAAGTCCCAAGGAATCATTTGTTGTTTGTATATACATGTATCTGTTATTTTTGGTTGTATTTTATTTCTAGACAGTTGGTGATGCGCTATCAGACATGTTGTTAGTGGAGATTATTTTACGAACCAGAGATTGGAGTCCGTCTGATTGGAATAAACAGTATATAGATTTACCTAATAGACAACTGAAGGTGAAGGTGAGTAGAGTGTGGGAATAACTGTAGAATAGCATGTTGACTTCACTTTGGTCCACAAGACAAACAAATACATACACCTCTATAGAATGGGGCAATAAATAAGGAATTCCCCTCTATCAAGCTAGCAGGAAATATTTTAGTTGGAGATGACACAGGACAGAACAATAACGATATACAAACCATTCATTTTTACCATTGGGTACTGAATCTTTCAGGCTTATCTTAAATCACACCAAAATTCTACATGTGACAATGTTTCTTTGTACCTGTAGGTTGGGCTACGGTTGTTAAGTAGAAAAAACCCTGGCTCGTTAGCCAGGTGTTTGATCCCTGCATTGACCCAGAATTAGTTCATCCAGTGTTCCCAGGGTGGTTCCCCCTTGTCTGTGATGCAGGACCAATGTCCCGTACACAGATTGGCGTGCATGTAAAAGATCCCTGGCAGATGAAATTCGATATATGAGTAGGTTGTAGTGCCGCTTTCCAGTCAAAATTTCCCTCATTGCCCACTGTATGGCATATGCCCGTCTTCACTAGCCCAATTCGGATCAGAACAGTAGGATGCTAAACCCCATTTCATTTCATTTCATTTCATTTCATTTCATTTGTACCTGTAGGTAAAAGATCGTAATGTTATATCAACAACTGATGCAGAAAGAAAGGTTGTGACACCTGATGGTTTACAGGCAGCCATTGATACCATAGTAACAGGATATACAAAAGGCAGATCATTTGTACGACCGTCCGGTACAGAAGATGTTGTTCGAGTTTATGCCGAAGCTGATACACAGGTACATGTACATGAATTTGAACTGGGGTTTAATAATGGAAATGTCCATTTCTTTAGTGAGAGAGAGAGAGAGAGAGAGAAATGGGGTTTAACGTCCACTCAACACAAACTAGGTCATTTCGAGACTAACATATGGTTTAATTTTTTATTTCAATAATTCGCTTGCGTGTAGGCGTTTTTAGCAGTGGGAGGAAACCGGAGTTCCCGGAGGAAACCCACGAGGTTGAGAAGGCGCCCCTATCTCCATGCCACATACGCTCACACCAGGGCTCGAAATCACAGCCGCAAGCCAGAGGTGACCGGCCAGCTAGAGGTCAAAGCGCGGCACTCTAGACCACTAGGCCATCCCAACCCCCCCCATTTCTTTAGTGCAAAAGATCCACAAATAATTTAAACTGATTAAAATACAGCTCTATATTTCATTTCAATGACCTTAACTACATGAAGATCTAACAAGTTATTGTGTGAGTTCACCTCGGAGGCCAAACGAGTGGCTTTTGACCCTATGACCTCAGACATTGATGAATCAATCAGCATTGACATTTCAAGTGGTTTACCCACAGTTCCATGCATCTGTTACATGAATATCTAACAAGTTATACTGGGAGTTCACTTCAAACGAGCAGCTTTTGACCCTATGACATCACATATAGATTAATCAATGAGCTTTGACATTTCTAGTGGTTTACCCACAGTTCCATGAATCAAAAGGCCAAGAACTTGAAGTTACAGACCATTTCATTGGCAGATGGTCGCAGGTCACTCAGTGTCTTTAGTCTATCCCTAGTTATGAGGTATTTAAAGGGTTGTTAATTAGGTGCCCATTAACTATTACATCTGAGGTTCCAACAAACATGAACTATATTATACTCATTATTTCGGTCCAGATGTCAATTATCATTAGATATTTTAGCAATGATAATAATTTGCCATTCTCTTCTTTTTCAGGTTAATGCTGATAAATTGGCTAAAGAAGTAGGGAATAAAGTTTACGATCTTGCTGGTGGGATCGGGGACAAACCTTGAAAATGAAAGCAATTATAGAATATATTTTTGTACCATATATGATAATCAGCTTATAAAAAATCTCATTTATAAATTATTTAACATTTTAATCACATGATATACACCGAAATCTATAAATGATGCTTGATTTGAGATTTTTCAAATTTAGCAGTGCTTGGTTTAGAAATTGTAACATCTGCAACCGTTTCTGTCCAAAATATTATGTTTGGGGCAAAAAATTTATTCAATAAGCTCAATGTTTTAATGTTATAACTTTAGTATGCTTTGATTACAACTGTATTTTGTCCAGACAGCAACTAAATTTCAACTGCTACGGATTAGAACTTTGAACATGTCTCTACTACAACTCTATTAATTGTTCACTATTCACATTATCAGCATTGTTTCTTGACTTTTGTTTTGTATTTCAAGCAAGTCCATCTTATTTAAGCTGGAAATCTGATACCATTGACTAATGAAGCTAGGCCTTTTAGTTATGACAATTTTTGTCAATAAATCATATTAGTGATCATTATTGTAATTAATTTTACTGGTGTAAAAGCGTGACAACCATCACTAAAGAGTACACAAACCAGGATAACAGTGGTGTATATCATTCTATAGTCACAGTTTTAACACCTTAGTGACAAAACAACTGCTTAATGACTACTGCCCAATTACTAACAATTTTAACACCTTAGTGACAAAACACTTACTTAAAGAGCACATATAATGAGAAAACTAAATTCATTGAGCTTATAAACATTATTTACTATATGCATTTTACGGCAGTTTAACGTCAATCTGATGAAAATTAATTCAGATATCGTCACTCAAAGTCGCAAATATAGACCTCCCGTAAAAACGACTTGGCCAATTATTGAAAACAGTCTTAATCCCCTCAGACGCCAGTGACCGAATGCATATTCGGGATGTTTATTCCTTAATTACCTATATACACCCGGCGTGTGTATTCGTTAACGCCTGACTGATTCCTTAATCCCCCTAATTAAATAACAATTGACTACGGAATAATTTGTTTTGTTATTTAGAATTTGTTTTATAAAGACAGTTGTATTCCCCAATAAGCCGACCGTAAGCCAACAATAATTGGCTTCTGATTGAAACAAGGTTGGTGTGAATTGTTATAGCCGGCGCTACGGACATCTTTTAACCCGATAGAAATAATCAATTGTCGGCTTTTAAGAAACGAAATGGTTTCAAATAATAATCATTAGGGGTTGACTGTCGATAGTGTGTATCGATAGTAAAAAGAAACTATCGATAAAAATTGCGATAGTCAAGCAAACTATCGATAGCTTCGATAGTTTGTAATAGCGAAAGTAACATGGCTCAAATTCACTCGTATTTGTCGAATAATTACTCTGTATTTATAACAAAAAGCTCCGTTATCACTAAAATAGCGTTACACGATCTCAATGTCACATGGAAAGCTTCGTCTACCATATTAGGCATGGCTTACTAAGAAATGTGTAAAATTGTTGATTTTGGCGCGAAAAAGCTGAAAATGGTCACGTACGCCAATAACAGACATGCTGAAAGCATGTCGCATATGACAGGAAAGTTGGCCATGCCTTTTTTACAAATAACTAAACTACCAATGTAATATTAATAATATACAATTTTATATAAGAAAAAAAACAATTTACTTTATTATTTAATTCACAATCAGAATGCGACGTTACCGTGTACCCGACCCGAGATACCAGCTTAGGAGGCTCTTCTATTCGCCCCCCCCCCCTCCGCTTTTGCCGCACCTTTAGAAGACACATGTTGTTTTTATCTGCACCGTCTTGTGTCGCTTCATTCTGTCGGTTTATTTGTCGATATGACTACCGATAACCGTGTTAAAATATTACGTACTGATTTACGGGCTGGAGATGTTGATCAACTAGTGAATTGTAATCTATTCTAGTCACAAATATATAATCTATTACAACTTAAGACGAGAAAGGTCGGCTTTTGAAAATGCTTTGACTTATAGTAGCTTACGCGTAAAATTACGAGTTAATGATTACGCCAGTCAAATGTTAATTGGACCGACAAATACACACGTGTTAACTGGCGGTGTGTATACAGTGAGATATCGTACAGATAGTGATATATTGTATAGATAATGTGTATAGATTATGTGTAGTGCCTGTGACATCACCAGCCAATCAACCGGATAAAGGTTGTAATTGAAAATTTGAAAACCGTTTTTAGCTGTCTGATGTTTAAACGTTAATATCTCAATTAATTTTAATCAGATTGGAGTGAACTTGACGTAAAATGAATGTAGTAACCCTTAGCTATCAATATATGCAATTAAAAATTATTATTTTATGTGGTCTTTAATGATTACTGCCTGATTAATAGCAACTAACTAATATACATTATGTATAGAGACTGACGACTTTGATCTATTAGTGTTGTATATTTTGTTGCTTAGTCAACGATATCAATGTTACATTGACTCCACACCAGATAATCTTAATACCAAAAATCTGTTATGGAATACTAATAAAATTAAAATGATTATTTATATAATTTTCATGATAAACACAAATAATCAACAGAATTTATCTATGATTTTTATTTTGTTGTTATTGTTATTGGATTATTAATGATTTCTATTTTTGATAAAGAATTTTTTAATTATTTACATGTGATGATATACAATGTTAATTTTGTGCCGGACATATACCATAAATATCTTTGAAAAGGCAGTTGTCCTGAAATAGTTTAACATCCTGCTTTTTTGCACTGATTGGGCTAATGAAGACAGGCATATGCCATACACTGTGCTATGAGGGAAATCAATCCAGGACAGCAAGGCTACAGCCTACTTTTGTAATGGATTCCAACAACAGTTGTCATGAAAAAAAATGAAATGGGTTTTTAGTTTTTACCGTCCTATTGTTGTTCTCCAATTGGACTAATGAAGACGGGCATATGCTATAAGGTGTGCTATGAGGGAAATATTTCTCGGACAGCAGCACTACAGCCTATTCTTTGAATGAATTCCAATGGTAGTTGTCGTAGATCCAGTTTAAAACCACCTAAAGAGATAAATCTGGCCATAACATAATGTCAAAATGATCATTCCCTTTCGTTTGTTTCTAGATTTTTAATGTCCACTTCCACCAGGGGTGATATTGTAGATAAGATTATTCCCTGTTAGTTGATGTGTAAATACATTTCAATATATCTAGTCAATGTTACCTTTAAGCTTCACATACTTCTCTTATTTTATAAAAATATTATTAATACAAATCATGGAAAACCCTGAGAATTATTTATTGACTGGTTGTTTCGATAAGTACTCTCTTATCGTTTTTGAAGCAAAGCACAAGAGAACACTTTTTAAAGCATTAAGCTATAACAATATATCAACCAGTGATGGTTAACGCATAAGGTCTGTCATTGAGTCAACTGGCATGGTTTTTATTCCTCTCTTGTACGTGACAAGGAGTAGGGTCGTCTGTTCAACCTCGTGGGTTTTCTCCGGTTTCCTCCCACTGCTAAAGACCCCTACGTGCAAGCAAGTTTTTGAAACAAAATTGAACCTATGTTAGTCCCTAAATGACCTAGTTTGTGCCAAGTGAGCTTACACCCCATTTCTCTCTATCCATGTAAGTTTTTGTTGTATTTTATCCATGCTGGTATTATGATATTTTATATGTTAGTCCTAAAATGATCTAGTTTGTGCCAAGTGAGTTTAAACCCCATTTCTCTCTATCCATGTAAGTTTTTGTTGTATTTTATCCATGCTGGTATTATAATATTTTAAAATTAATATAATTTAGTTGAACTAATAATGTTATTGTTTACTCTTTATAGAGAAAGAGAAATTGGGTTTAACATCAACTTGACACTTAAAAGTTCATTTCACTAATAAGTTCATTTCGGGCTTTTATGATAGGCAACAAACTGGAGAAACGTGCAGGTTTAGGCAGTTAGCCATATTCCTCATCACATACAAGCTTTGGATCGAAACCACAACACTTAACAATGACAGATCGTAAACAAAAATGCTTAAACCACTTGTTCTCCCCTTCTCCTCTCTTTCTAAGTAGGGGGGCTTTATATTTTGCATGACAACAAAACCTTTAAAATGTTGGCTATAGGAGGATAGGAATATATGTATGTCTTCCCTATATTTACAATCTTAAGAGAAGTCTGTGTGTATATCAACCTGATACTTTTATAAAATATAATGCAAGTGCTATTTTTATATATATATTTAAAATGTTGGGAATGGTTAATAAACAATGCTTTATACATGGAACTATTGAGTCTGTTGTATTTTTATTTTAAACAATTTGGATGATCAAAAATCATGTACAATTGTCTGCAAGACTTTTGTGTCTAATTGACTAGGAACAGGGTCGCCTGTCCAACCTCATGGGTTTTCTCTGAGTCCCACCCACTGCTAGAGACCTCTATTATTGAAATTATATATTTATCATTTTTTTAAATTTTGTATTTATATAAGTGACCTTAATTTTTTCTATATATGTATTATTATTTTTATAATCCCAGTACAGGGATTAAATAATCCTAGTAGTTTAGGGATTATTAATTCGCAACGTTATGCGCATGCGCAATAATTCTATTGTCTATATATACCCGGTAACGGGAGTATTTTTTGTAACCAGTTGATAAAGGGCGAACGCCCGAAACGCGTCGTGGATAAAACCTTCTTATATCTACACAGTCTTGTCTAGTTTGTTACCGGGGATTTTTTACTATGATTTATCTACAAGGAATGGTTCCTGCTTCTCCTCGGATGCATCACTGAGATCCAAACTTGCCTGCACTGTTATGGGGACTCTTCCGCCCCTCTATTCCTATCGTGTGTGAGGTTTTATCGTCCTCTTCTTCGGATTATTATATACTTTATTTTTACGGACGATTTAGCATCCTCTGTGGATCCCTTCACACTTCAGAGACACCCGGACGCCAATGGCGCACTATCTCACAGCCTCAACCTACCAGCATGGAAGAAGAAAATCCAAATGAAAACACCTAGAATGATACCAAATCTGAAACGATTTTTCAACTGCTTTTATTATCAGCTAGAAACTTCAAGAAAACCAAGTTAAAAATACCGTACTCTCCTTGGCTATATACCGCCATTTTTTTCGACACCATTTGAAAATTATCATATTCACCTATTTTAAAAAAGCAGAATAGATTTAATGTTTCAACAATACCAATAACAAGGAAATAAGAAGATTAATCTATACACACTTGGGTTTTATTTAGAATAACCTACTTCATCCTCAAGAAAAATAAAATACGACCAGTGCATACCAGATCAAGGAATACCTATTGAACCCTAATCTACAGCACATTTTTACAGCATCCGTTGATGCGATAGATTTTAGAGAAACTGTTATTCGGACAACTTCACTTTTTACTATACTTCGTCCTTCTTTTCTCCCGTGGCCCTCTAATTATAGAATACACTTTGATTCATAGAGGTGACCGTAAAAACGATCTTTCGTCCTTCAGCATCACTGATTTCACGATCCAGAGTTATAAACCACTAACTACGCATTTTAGAGTCGATCGCAGCAAACTCGTTACGTATAGGCCCATTCTACCTCTGCACGTTTGAAGACTAGGAGGTCCCGGATGATCGAGTCTATACGTATTCATCTCCACGGAAACCACCACCATTGATATTACCTGACAACAGTCACTTGATGATAATCGGCATTTGAATATATTTATTGTTTTGCTTAATTTTTTTAAAAAAAAATAACTTTAATGTTACTTGTACATCCATTTTTTTATATATTTATCATTTTTTTAAATTTTGTATTTATATAAGTGACCTTAATTTTTTCTATATATGTATTATTATTTTTATAATCCCAGTACAGGGATTAAATAATCCTAGTAGTTTAGGGATTATTAATTCGCAACGTTATGCGCATGCGCAATAATTCTATTGTCTATATATACCCGGTAACGGGAGTATTTTTTGTAACCAGTTGATAAAGGGCGAACGCCCGAAACGCGTCCTGGATAAAACCTTCTTATATCTACACAGTCTTGTCTAGTTTGTTACCGGGGATTTTTTACTATGATTTATCTACAAGGAATGGTTCCTGCTTCTCCTCGGATGCATCACTGAGATCCAAACTTGCCTGCACTGTTATGGGGACTCTTCCGCCCCTCTATTCCTATCGTGTGTGAGGTTTTATCGTCCTCTTCTTGGGATTATTATATTATTGAAATACATGTAAAATTGAATCATGTGTTTTTCGAATGGACGTTAAAGAGAGGGAGAGAAATGTGGTTTAACGTCCACTCAACACAAAGTAGGTCATTTTGGGACTAACATGGTTTCATTTTATTTCAATAATTTGCTTGCGCTTAGGGGTCTTTAGCAGTGGGAGGAAACCCACAAGGTTGAGAAGGCACCCCTATCTCCATGCCACATACGCTCACACCAGGGCTCGAAACCACAGCCACAAGCCAGAGGTGACCGTCCAGCTAGAGGTCGAAGCACGGCACTTTAGACCACTAGGCCATCCCAACCCCCTGAATGGACGTTAAACCTCTCTATTTCTTTTTTTTGTCCAAAAATAGTCTGATATGAAATGAAATGGGGTTAAACATCCTACTGTTCTGCTCCGAACTGGGCTAATGAAGACGGACATAAATAGTCTAAACCTAATCTTAGATTTAAACTCCCTGGAAATATTCTTTACCATTTCATGGTGCAGGCAGACGGCACCATCTGGGCAAATGAAAATATTGTAGCAGTAAATAAAATGAATTTATTTAGTATGAATGATAGATGGTATATTATACAATGTACATGTAATTACTACATAATATATTCATCTATATATATTCGTTTATATAAAAACATATACTGTAATTCCTTATTCAATCATAAATTAGTATCTGGACATACATTTTTACAAAATCAATTCTTTCTTGAAATAAATGGAGAGAAGGATGTGAGCAAGAAATATATGCATCCTTACAATATAATTTATTACATAGTTATTAATTAATCAATCACTCATTGACGTTTCTAGTGGTTTGCCCCCAGTTTCGTGCATGGTACTATGCAGTGTACTGTGAGAGGAATTTTGTTCCGGACCGCCTCAAGGACTTTTTTGTGTATGCCAATACATGTATTTTCTATAGTACACCTGAGCTGTTTTTTTTGAAAATCCTTAGCAACTTTCTTGGGATTATATCGGAGACCGTCTGACCTGGTTAGTGAACCAGCATTATACTTACAAAGGACATATTTGTGTATGCCAATACATGTATTTTCTCTAGTACACCAGATCTGGTTTTTTTTGAAAATCCTTAGCAACTTTCTGGGGATTATATCGGAGACCGTCTGACCTGGTCAGTGAACCAGCACTAAACATATACTTACAAAGCCATTTGTCTCTACAGGGGGGTGGTGGCTCAAACTCAACCCTGCTCAGCTACGGTCATGTGCTTTATCCATTACCATCAGATGGTGGGATGGGATTGACATTTGAAGTACGAAATAATTATATAGACATGTGTAATATCACAATTAATGCTTTGTATCAATCAAATTTAATCACAGTGTGACCCTATTAATTCATAACATGTAGGCCTATACTTATAAACACCTCTCAAGCAATTATATATATGTTTTACACGAAGAGTTGAAATGAAATGAAATGGGGATTAACGTCCATCTGTGCAACTCCTACTGGGCTTATGAAAGGAAGAGGTACATGTACATTGGGACCTCATATCAGTAAGAAACAAATCATCAGATACATGTAAAGTCAGAATGAATGCAATTATTCCATATTCTAAGTAGACCAACATAAATTTTGTACAATAATAATAATGTAGAGCGCCAAGTCCATCCAAAACATGCTTAAATCACAGTGGGAAAATAGTTATATACACAGTGAACAGAAAATCTACATGTAATTCTCACAGCTTTCTCGAAATAAGCGAGTCGTCAGCTGTGATTTGAAAGTAGTCAAAGTTTCCCTGTTTCGGATTTTCAGTGGTAAATGATGATAATGAGATATTAAATGTTGACGGATGATAATTAATGAATATGCACAAGTATGATATGGAGACACTATGATAAAGATGATGAGGACAGTGGTGTTAATTTATATTCCACATTTAATCCGGTAGTTATATCACATAGTTTTCTGTCTGTAAATACAATTTTACTATCATAAAGTTTTCTGTGGTCCGTATCACAAAATTCCACGATGGAATTAAAATCAAATTGTTATTACAGACAATTTTATTATCATTCTTATTGTCATAGTTACTGCTCTTCAATATCACCAAGAGTCTGAAATTAGATGACTGCTGGTTAAAAGAGTCAGAATCTTTTAGCATCCACTTTTCCCCGTTCAAATTAAACTCAGTGAACAATTTGACACGTCAATCGCTGATTTCATTGATTAGTGATGTCTGTCAAATCTAGAGTTCAACATGTGATGTCCAAGTCTGGAAATAAGAAAACCCACGAGGTTGGAAACGCGATCCTACTCCTTGTCAGTTGACTCAATGACAGACCTTGTAATACAGAGATCTATTTAATGTATTTTGTTGGGGTTTTTTAAATAAAAGTACCATGTATTGTCAGACCTGGTGATGTCAGATTATCGATTTATATCTTCACATCAGAAGCAATTTCTGTTAGAGTTATCTTTCTTATATCACAACACGTATGATAACAAAGTCAATAGTTTCAAATTACTCTGGCAGTATCTGTCAATGATAGTGTAAATAAGGAACTCTACAAATTACATCTGTACAGAACCAAATACTGTAGAGTCACCTTTCTTTTATCAAAACACACACGTAACACAATCCATAGCTTGATAAATACTCTGGCAGTATCTGTCAACCACATTGTCCAATGTTTCGATAATATGGGACTCTATAAACTACATCTTCTGTGAAACAAGCCCTTTCTCTTGGTTTTTTAAGTCTTTCAATAATATGGCACCCAATTACTTTCATCTGCTGGATTTAATCGTCCGGTTACGAGTAATATTACATCAATAATCCACCAGATACCTAGGCCACCTAGTGTCAATAATTTACCAACTGCTGTACCTTAAATATCAAAATAAACACGACCATTAACAGAAACAGACAAACAGATAACATACATGTAATAGTAGCTTCAATGTCTATGGCAGAAAAGGACCTTTAGTTTTAAAAAAGAATTGTCATTTCATTACCATTTTCACAATTTTCCAATATCATTTCTTGCAATAATATAAAGCTCATTCCTGTAATGTGATTACAAACTATACCTTCTAACTTTTAAGTTTATTCATAAATCTATATCATATCCATCATTTTCCAACTATTATAGTTCCACTGAACAGATATGTCTGCCACGACATACATGTCTTGACAATATACATGTACGTTTTTCTTAACAACAGGTCTCGACTTAAGTTGAGAATTTACTCAAAATTTCTTTGCTTTATCTTAACTAAAATATAGCCCTTTAAAAAAAACTTTTGTTGTTTTAATGTATCAAATACATCAATAAGAAACTATGTGCAAAGTTTTGTGTTTCTGGATCAAAAATATCTCTCATAAACAGTGATTGAAAGTTGAGGAGTAAATTCTTAACTTAACTCTGAGATTGCTTTGTGAACTCAGGGCCTGATTTTCAGGTTATTGTATTAATTTCTGTGAACATTTGATTTTAGATTCAAGATTATCCTTTATTTTCATAAACTTATCAAGAACAGTAACTCTACCATGTGAACTGTTCTCTTGTCATATGTCAAACCCTGTACATGTAATCAAATGTCGTGTCAGTAAAATATATTTATTTACTCTAAATATTATTAGTTGGCTTACCAGTATGTCCTAAACAAAATCGATCCATTCCTAGAAAACCCAGTAAAACAGAATAAATCAGTGTTGTTACAAAATAGTGTCCATTATATCTGAAAATATAGCATTAATTGAACAGGCATTATAAAAGATTAGATAAAAAGCTGGTAGTTTTCACTATACACTGTAATAGACAATGTAAAGGGAATATGCTGAAAGTTTCAGGCAAATTGCTCTACTCTGAACATAAGATACAAGTGATTGAATTTTAGACCTAGCCTTCCTTGATCATCATTACTAATGTCTCGATTATCCATTTTTGCATTTCATCATCAATGAATGTTGAGTAGCAGATCGAATTTAAATTATGTAAAAAGCGAACACAGAGGATGACATATTTTCATTTTATTAAATGTCTAGTTAATAGTTTATATAACATTTCAGACCTAAAGAAAGACCTGTAATAGGCAGATTTACCTCTTGCATAATGTATGTTTAAACAAGGTTAGTTAACTGTCATCCATCACACAAAGGTACAATTCTAAACTAAGTGATATTCCACTATCAAGAGAGAGAGAGAGAGAGAGAGAGAGAGAGAGAGAGAGAGAAATGGGGTTTAACGTCCACTCGACACAAACTAGGTCATGACACAAACTAGGTCATTTCGGGACTAACATATGTTTTTTAATTTTATTTCAATAATTCGCTTGCGCGTAGGGGTCTTTAGCAGCGGGAGGAAACCAGAGTGCCCTGAGGAAACCCCTGGAGGTTGAGAAAGCGCCCCAATCTCCATGCCACATACGCTCACACCAGGGCTCGAAACCACAGTAGCAAGCCAGAGGTGACCGGCCAGCTAGAGGTCGAAGAGCGGCACTCTAGACCACAAGGCCATCCCAACTCCCCCCGTGCCTGACACTATCAAGAATAAGGTATAAAATATTTCTTCAACACAAAATACTCAGGTTATTTGAATCATTTTTTTCTATTTCTATGGTTAAATATGCAATGCAATGCAAGTAAAACGAATTTTTCCCGACAAACAACATCTCTGGTTTTCTTCTAATCCCAACTATGAAAGGTTCTTTTCCATTTTTTATTCATTTCGCGTTTCTTCAAACCTTCATTTTGAATCTATCGTAGCAATGATTTCTGTGTTAAAATCATATTTGGAATGAGATAATCACTGACACCATGTATATTTAACTTAAGGGTTCATGATAATGAATAAACCATACAGTACTCACTTTATACAAGGGAATCCATCTTTTAAAAAAGTTCGATTTCCATAACATTCTATACCAGGAAATACTTCACAAACAACTTTCGTTATCTCTACTTCTTCATACTTTTCACCACCCCACTACAATAATACAAAATAATTACTCAATCAGCAATGCATATCAGCAATGAAATGGGGTTTATCAATAATTGAATAAAATCTATTCAAACAACTTGCTGATCGTAAGTGTGAGGAAACCAGCATACTTGTTGAAAATGAAATGAAGTGAAATAGGGTTTAATGTACTACTGTTCTGATCCTAAACTGGGCTAATGAAGGTGGACATACACCATACAGTGTGCTATGAGGGAAATTTTGCCTGGACAGCAGCACTGCTTCCTACTCTTATATCGAAAATTCCAGCTGTCAAAGGATCTTTTACGTGCATGGCTGCATGCCAATGTATACACAGAACCTCGGTTTTCCATCCCATCCAAAAGACTTGATAGCTGTCCTTGTCAGCCCCTCTGCCCTGCTTCAACCAATCAACAATTTTTATCATAATGAGTCAGTATAACTTGTAGTACTAGTCTAGTAACTTGTATGTCTGAAGTACCAAAATTTAATTATCCATGTATGTCTGTGACTAGATATATACATGAAATCATATTCATTAATTTTTTTAAATAAAAGTACTTCAATAAATAGATTATTTGTGGTGAACATCTCTATATTCAATATAAACATATCTTTACCTTCGTACAACCATACCCAAGTCTTTGCCTTTCTGACTGGTTTCCATTCAAATCTAGAGGATCACTACAATTCAAAAACTCAAATGGCCTGAAACATTGAAATGATTTTTTTCATATTATAATTTCTTTTAAACAATTGAAAAGTCTACAATGACGAGGTTAGTGGCTACATTTTAGTAAATAATAAATTTTTATACCATGGGCAAACGAGATTTGGGTAGTTAATTCATTCTTTTAAACAAATTAAATATTTGATTTCCAACAGGAGCTACATAAAGAATATCACTTTGCACTGGAGGTTATTGCACTCTCGCACCTCTGTACCAGTACGCATGTTTGTAGGGACCTTAAATTGTCAGGGGATGTTAAAGGCAGGGGCGGATCCATGATTTTCAGAAAGAGGGTGCGTGCTGCACCCATTTGGGAGTGCGAAGCCCGGCCAGTAATTTATGAGTGGACAAAAATGCCCACAAGGACTAATTTCATACTAGTACTGTAAATTACGATTTCCAACCTAAACTATTTTTGTTCTCCTTTCCCGTGAGAATATATGGAGCTAAAAATTGTTTGCCACCGCAAAAAATTGAGGGGGCGTGGGCCGGGTGCGCCCCCCTCTGGATTCGCACCTGAAAGGTGACCTGCATGAGATGGCCTCAAACTATGTTTCAGTCGACTTGCGATTAATAACAACCGGTAATCACTAATAATAACACGCTTTTTAGTTTTCTTCTTAACCTGTACCTTTCATTCCAAGGTAGGTTTAGAAAATTTCTTTCAATTCGTGAATCAACAATAATTTACCACAAAAAAAAAAAAAATAACTTACAAATATGAGCAATAAACAAGTGGAGATTTGGGATTATAAGTGAAATTAGTAGATTCGTCCATTCTGTAATCAATGTCTAACGGTGGTGCCCCATCACCACCACCGTAAACATTTCCTTGAATTGATAAAAATATACAAAATTGAAGAAACACACGCAAAGGTGTATTAATTAAGTCTATTAATGACATTTTCCAACTCAACTTCTTTACTTGGACAAAATTCCTTGAGATAACAGAGTTGTCTGCTCTTTCATGGCCGAGTTTATAAATTAACGGATTGGTTTTGGAATGTTAGCAGGCGTAAAATAGAAGTCTATGAAATTAGACCGTGTACAATATTTTGTATCATTTCATTAGTATTTGTATGATATAGAAGCATTTCAGTGTTTAGAGAAACTGGCAAATAATATTAGCTTTCTAATATTATTACATATTAAACCTAAAGTGTGATTGAATTCCACATCTAATCCGTTTTGAAATGTATAAATAGCAATGGCGACGATCAGAGTTGATGCCACGTCCCCTGGAAATAAAAATGTTGAAAATCTAACTGACATTGATGAAATTCAAAAGGCATACGATGAATTATGCAGGGAAGAGGTAGTTAGTTCGTTTCATACAGAAAATTTTGACCACTTATTATCATTTGCAAAGATATTGACTATTTTCATCCCCCCCTCCACCCGTCAATCTAACCAAAACCTATTATCTGTCCCATGGTAAATAATAAACGGATTTCTACGATTATGAACAAACTACTCTACTTAAGTTATTATAAACTTACCTATGTGTTTAAAATTACCTCCGGTTAAATAAAATCCATTATACAGCTAAATATACCAACGAATAAAAAAGTTCTCTCTTGTAAAATTGAACTTATCACAAACTTTGACACCGAGAAATAAAAAATGGAAGCTTATTACGTCACTTATCGGAATAGATCATTTCGTATGAGGGGGTCAAAGCAAGGCTATTTTACGACAGTTCATAGTTTGTGTTGATGCGTTCGATTACTGGCCCCGCGCTTACTCTAGCCACCGCGAATGCGTTCGGGTTACTACTGGAAGTATCCTATTATTCAGCATGGAAGCAAATAAATTATTTGATCGAAGTTATATTTGCCGCTAAAAGTTTAGGCGACGGAAGAATTATTGTTGACACTTGTCTCAGTAGTGTTGTGTTTATTCTTGTAAGCTATGGAGCTGGTTAACAAAGCTAACCAAAGGTTACATTGGTTGAACGAAAATGTGATTTAAAGTATGTTCTGCATAATATGGGCCTTATTTCGCTTTTCTGGATTTAATAATTCCAATGAGATACCAATGAAAAAGTCTAAAGTTTGTTGACGGGCCGTTTGATTACCCATTCCCACTGCGCATGTCGAAACGTACTCGAGGATCCTGTCCGAGTAAGCACGGAGCAAATAATCGAACGCGACATGTATGAATAAGCTTTTGCTCTGAGACCCAGTAATGAGTTTGAGCGTTTACAAACATAAATACGCCCATAGTCCGATATTTTGTTTCCGCCTTGTATTAATTATTTGGTTAGAGAGTTCTGGGGGAATTTTTTTCTTTTGAATTACAGTACACTTCAGGGCTAAGTATGAAAATCCTCCCTGTGGGTGTTTTTTCCACTCAAAAATCGCGGTGTTTTTCTCATGTCCACTCCGCGGAATTTGCGACGTTCTGGGCGGAAAAAAAGTCCGCGAAAAGATAAAATTCGCGGAGGATTATTGTCCGCGAAAATTTGAAATTCGCGGCGGATAATTGTCGGTGGAAACATAAAATTCGCGGAGGAATATATTCCCTAGTGATTCAAAATAGTCTGAGTAATTTAGTCAATATTGTCACAGCGTTATTTAATAGTTAATGGAATAATATCACGAGTATATTAGTCGTTTTAGTTAACCTATAATTTATATATTCATAATACTATTTTCAAATTGTTTTTTGAAAATTAACTAAATTGTACCAAAGTATTATTTTATTCATATCCTAAAATATCTGTTATGCTCGATTCATTTATAATGTACATGTACATCGGTATTCAATTCGTAAATCGCACCACAAAGTGCATACACATATCAATTTTCTATGTCATTAGTTCATCCGACAAGCAGACAATGAAACCATGTTTCGTGAATTCTGATAACATTGTCTGAAAATGGATGACAATAAACATAATATCTAGCGATTTGCACGTGGGCGTCTTAAAATATGCTGTCGATTTTTTATGTACTGATTTATTACCGATTTTAAATATGAAGAAGAATTTAATGACAATCGTAGAAATAAACAAATTAGCATTAATTCTTGGAAGGTATATTTTCTCCCCGATATTTAATTTAACGGTAATTCGATTAAAATGACGATTGGGCTCCCAACGTTCAAATAATACTTTATGTCCCGAGAATCAAATATCATGTAATGTATAGAAGCTGAAAGATTCTTTACTTATTTCAGTTTCGTATTTGACTAAGATACAGAGTCCCCATTCCCCACATTTCAATACGGATCAACATGTCAAATTGTTTCAGATAGCGCTATATGTATATGGCTTAAAGTTCCAATTTCACTTTTTCTAAGAAAGTCAAAATATAATTATTTCTATGTTTTTTGCTCAAAAGGTTGTCAACTCACTATTATACGATCATGGACCAAATTTTTTTTTTTTGGGGGGGGGGGGGTAGAAAGGGCGACACTGGTTGATTGAGGAAATAGTTACTCAATTACCTCCCTTGTTTTCCCATTCTTCTCCATGGACGGCCATTTTCAAACGTTTGAATTTGAAGTTGAAAATGATATTTTTGCCAATTTCTCAACTGGCAATAGTGAATTATAGGATTAATAGGATTATTCTTTAACAAGGTAGGACTGTTTATAGGTTCAATCTATTTTGGGGCTTTATTTTAATAAATTTTAAAAATATAATTTAAAAAAATGCTATTGGAACTTTAAAAGTGTCATGTCTCAAATGGTCGCTTCATAGATATATTATTTTATGCTTTAACTTATAAATGCAACACACAAACTGCTTACCGTATTTATACAGTTGACGATAAATATCCTAGATAATAATCCGGTTCGGTTTCTTTCCAATAATTATCACAGAAACAAATATTAAATTTCATTTTTCCAGTGAACATATCGATGAAGCTTTCAATAAATAAAACACCTAACAACCAGACCATATGAATCGAATCTTGTGCGGACTGAACTTAGATTTATAGGATTTAATTGTCGCACCAAAGAGTACAAAGGAAAATGCTTAACAACAAGCATGCATTAGTTAAAGCGGCTTGGCGTGATATAAGAGATGATTTTTGTGCCAAATTAAAAATACACTGAAAGGGCCTCACTAGTCCGCAGGTGCTCTACTCTCTAGTCTGTCGCTGTAAGAAATACGTGTACTATAAATGTGGGTATCAATAAAGCCTAACCCTAATAACAGATATCGGTTGACCAATGAACCCTAACCCTAACACAACCCTAACCCTAACACAACCCTAACCCTAACTAATGAACCCTAGTAATATATTATAGAACCCGCGGGCTAGTGAGCATTCCCCTTATTACCACCGGTTAAAGGAATAATTCTATTGACAGAATAT
Organism: Patella caerulea; assembly: GCA_036850965.1. Lineage (NCBI taxonomy): Eukaryota > Metazoa > Mollusca > Gastropoda > Patellidae > Patella > Patella caerulea. The sequence goes on along the minus strand of JAZGQO010000006.1, from coordinate 56,029,283 downwards.
GTCAACTGCGAATTAAGTATTGATTTCATAATTTGCATGCGCCAACCTTCAAGTCTGTACCGATTCAAAAATTAAATTATCTCTTATTTTAATATCCATAATTTTTAAAGTCTGAGTTTTATGTTATCGTTAATAAAATTAATAGAATCTTATGCAAATTACTGGTAATACATGATGTAAATTGTAGGAGGTGGGGAGGTGCTATTCATCATAGCCCGTTCGTAATTTAGCCATGTGTGTGTTAAAGGGGTTTGTATTTTAGTCAATTATCAATTCCTTTTGATGGCACGTGTGAATTCGCCTAATAAAGATAGTTGATTGACAGTATGCATTGACTCAGACTCCTTGGTGCCTAAATGAAATGTCATCACGGTATTTTCCGACTGATAGTTTTAATGTACATGTGTTCGGTAAGGTTGACGGTGAATTTTGGCGATGTGTGCTTAAAAACAGGAGATGAAGGCATTTCATTCATTTGGGAATTAAATCAGAATATATTACTTGAGGTGTGAATTTTGTAACTTATTTGTCAGAATGGAAATGGCTATTTTAATGTACAACACTTTCGCCCAAGGTAAGGCCAGCATTTATGTGTGTAAATTTTGAAAATTTCCTAATTTCAATGAGTTTGAAATAGACGAACGATTCAAGTTTTAAAAATATCGAACATATTAATGAAGTAATGTATCGATATAGGGTGAAACGATCGTGGGATGAACTGACCCATATTAGCCTGTTTTTAATATTCCATTTTTGTGATTTATAGTTAAGTCTAATAAAACAATACTTTAATAGTATAAACACTTACAATTACCATGCCAACGCGTTGCGGATTGAAACCACGGCTTTAAAACTATGAGTGAGCTCACTTTTTTTAATTCTTTGAATAGAGGCTCTAGAACCACTTGTAATAACATGCTCAACACATTTCGGATTGAAACCACCGCTTTGTAACAATGAGATTACTCACTTTTCTTTATTATTTGCCGACATACTTAAACGGTAAACGGCTTCGTAGCACATTGTTGTTTTAAAAATCCAAAACAAAAACATAGTAACAGAATACAGACTACATGTGTAAATGTATAAGTCATTAATGGGCAGACAAGCGGACGTTAAATAAAGCTGAATAATACATTTTTACGAATGTTCGTCCATATGATTATTTGTAAGGTTTGTTATATATGTCGCACATGTAACAAACGAGTATGCGATGTTGTAAATTATACATCGATAATGTATGCATATGGATACGAATACAATGTAAAGCATACGTGTAACAATAATTTCATCAAATTAAATTTCGCGCTGGGGTCGGTGGTTTATGCATATATTTTATTTCAAAGTTTTAAAAGCATGCCGATAATGCTGTTTTTCGGGATTGGACTACTGAATTATGGATACGAATACAATGTAAAGCATACGTGTAACAATAATTTCATCAAATTAAATTTCGCGCTGGGGTCGGTGGTTTAATAATTCCGCGGCAGTCGGTGGTTTAACAAATCCGCGGTGGTCGGCGGTTTACTCAAATTCGCGGCGGAAATTTAGAGCGGATTTTACAGCGGGAACTGAGCGGATTAATAGCCTGTACTCCGCGATTTTTCAATTCCGCCCAGGTCGGACCACGGAGGAATTTCATACTTAGCCCTGAAGTGTACTGTACATTTGTTTTACTGGCCTTGAATATCACCGTTGAATATTTTTAATATTTCCTGATGATGAACTTAAGCAGTCCTGCCAATTAACCCCGGCAATCTGCTGTGGACGAGGTAGGCCTAAATTCCGATGTATTTTACATTTGCCTCGGCAAAATTAATAGCCGAGGCCATTGAATCATTGAATAGGTATATAACGGTTTTTTTATAGATAAATACCAATAATTATTATCACCAAATCATACCGCGCATCAATTTAATTATCGGTAGATAGTTCTATATCTTTCTATTTCTCTTTAAATATTATTTCTGGTGTGTTCAGAATTTTATAATCGTGAAATTCACAAGGCTGTTTACCCATAAGATTTTGAAATCCACGGAGAATGGAATTTTCCGATGGTATTTCGTAGATCGCGATCATGTCCCAGCTAATCAACGCTTTGAATTATATTGCCGTAAAAGGTACCATGTCATATTATATGCTACACAGATGGTTAAATTTAGTGCCGCGAAACTTGCACGAATTTTCCCCGCGGTCTGCATAATTAACACACAAAACCAAATAATACACAAAATCTGACGTGTGATTTTTTTGTTTTAAATACATTTTTTATAAAGACGATAAACGATGTTTAGACATCCCGAACTGTTCTTATCAAGAATGTTTCGATTTCAGTATCTGTCGAATGAACAAAAACAAGTAATTTAATCAGGAACATTAATGATATGAACAGTCCGAACGTGAATAAAATATGGAAATTATTGAGAAGCGGCGGTCTTTTTCATACGAAATATGATCAATTAAAATTATGATTGACTGGGCTGTAATGTGTTTTATAAAAATATATATAAGATACACGGGTGAAATTACGGGGTGAAAAGCAATATTATACATGTATTTACGAGTATTCGTATAATCCGTGAATAACATTTAGCAGACTGACAATCAAACGGTTTAAAATTAATGTCATTGTCTCCAGTTGCTATTTTCTTGCCCAAACTCAAACGACCGAAAAGGCAGTGTTCTGTTTTGATTACAACACACGTGGTTATCATAGATTACCCCCTTCAGCATAATTACGATGGTTTAGCCCATAACGTCACGTGTGTAATGTTGTGATGAACACAGACGAAAATACAAGCAAAAACATTGAATTTTCAAGAGAGAACCTCTTTTTTCCGTTGGGATGTTTAATTGTGCAATGAATTTTATTTAACCGGAGGTGGTTTTAAACACATAGGTAAGTTTATAATAACTTAAGTAGAGTAGTTTGTTCATAATTGTAGAAATCCGTTTATTATTTACCATGGGACAGACAATAGTTACTATAATGGTAACGATAACTATAGCTGGTTATCGTTACAAGTGGTACAGTCTAAGACCGTTGACGCAAGTTCAAATAGGTTAAAACGCACAATTGTCATTACAGTTTGTATTAAAATAAGTAATCATATCATATGAAGTCTTAACAACTAAAAGAGTTACCGAACAGTTTTTCTTTGTGGTTATGCGTTTTACATTTTCTTAGCGGTGTTCTTGTAATGTGCAGGCAGCCATGACACAGGCCAGTTGAAATCTCGCCAAATACCGCGACGCCTTAACTCCGCCCATCTTTTTCCATATAAGGCAATGCCTACGATACGCTGACCCAGCACAGATACTATAAGAGAATCTCGGCTGAAATGTCAAAGACGCCAATTACATCCTTTTTTTGAACAATAAAATCTATTATCAGTTTTTGTCCAGGTTTGAGCGACAAATTTATGCCCAACCTCCCCAACACGCAGTCTGTTATTGTTTCTGACATATTTTCCCACGCTAAGGTCATTAGCATATAATTACGGTCATATGCCATGTATGGAAGGGGCGTATGATCACGTGAGTTGGATTGCGCATGCTCTATTTGACTGGGCGGCCATTATAATTTCAGAACTTGAGAATTTTCATGAAGGGATTTGATTTTATCAAATCATTTAATTATGCGGTAAGGCTTCACCTTTATTTCAATGGGGAATTGATTTATTATATGTTAAGCTATGTGCAGTACAGTTTTGGGTTAGTGTCTGTGTAAATTAAGGGAGCTATAGGCCAGTAAACTTTTTGTAGTCATTTGACTACAAAACTTGCGCAAAGGAACTCTGTAGGAAAAGCCACTACTGTGCCTGAAGTATGACGGAAGGCATCAGTAGTGGAACCATTTCTAACCAAAACCAAGATCAGATTGACATTCATAATTTCATGTTTGATGTGACTCCCATTTTTGAGTTATATTTTTTAATCTTAAATACCTGACCCAGAATCCAACTCTAATCCTGATCCCAACCCTAATAGAAAGTAGGAAGTTCCTTGTGAACACAGTACAGACGGCTAACCGCTAGTTTGTTGGTGTAAAAGTGATGGAAATACAAATAGAACAGGGAGTCGGATGAGACATCATCGCCCTAAGATTTAAGACTAGAGGCATGTCGGTGTCCATTTGATGTGGTCGTGGGTATTTAATTGCCGTTGACCAGCATCAATATGCCACTGGTCGAAATCAATGCCACCATGCAATCTCCGACAGGGGTTCATCTATATAGTCAGAAATATAATGTTGGCCACAGCGGATCGTCACATTTTTGACAGGTCTCTCGCTCACTGGGAAGTTGGATAATCCTCACCCATTCTGGATCATATCTCTGTATGAAAATAGCTTTAACACAACTACTAATAGTAATAATCTGCCTTCATTGGTAACCAAAAATTTTGTTTCAGCTGAAAATCTTGTGACATTTGAATGATTGCTTGCACTGTTAATTGTTTTGAAAATATTGTTGTGCACATTATTTTTATTGTTTCAGAATGTCATAGCTGAAGAACTGAGTAGTGTTTTTGAACATCAAGCCATGTTAGAAAATAAAATGGTGGGACTTCATAAAACATTGTAGGTAGACGTTGATATGAGCATTTTCACTTGATATCGAATTGTTTTGTTTTTTTTTCAGTAGATGAGGAGTGATTTTCCGCCTGCTTAAAGTTAATCAGTCGTTGTTTTTTGTATTTCAAAGGAGAGCCAAAAAAAAGCTCCCCTCAATCAACAAATTGAAAAAAATGGCTCTCCTAAAAGGTTCTCCCAGTTTCGATAAGAGGAATGCTTTAGAAATTAAGGAGAGTGATTTAGAAATTATGGAGAGTGATCTGATATTAAGGAGAGTGATTGGTAGATAAATGTTAATAAACCCCCAATGACTTTGTAAAGAAGAGTGATTTTCAATTTTCAATTCAGGTGAGCTGTAGGCGCTCGAGAGCGATCACTCACCTTAAAAAAACAATGACTGGTTAACATGTAGTCATCCGATCATATTTCACATATTTCACAAACTGATAATTATGTCATGAATTACATACTGTATTCAAAGTTATATTATGATTTTTAAGACACTGTATATACATGTGCATTTATTCTATGGTACAGGGGTGGGGGTGGGGGGTTGGATGAACGAATGGTTAGCATGTGTGTGCTGCATTTTAAGGGGTTTTTTTTCGGGTCCTCCGGTTTCCTTCCATTGCTAAAGACCCCTATGCACAAGAGCATTATTGAAATAAAATTTAGCCATATGGTTGAGTGAATGTTAAACCCCATCTCTCTCTCTCTCTCTCTTTATATAAAGAACTAATTAACTGTAATAAAGTTAAAAATGGGGCTCAAAATGGTTTTGATAGATTTAAAGAATTTTGATCAAAATTTTGTGCAGTTCTTGGCTTTACAGGTTTTTATTAAATTGATTTTATAAAGAATAATAAATTATTCATGCTTTTTTTCCTCAGACCGAATCTCCAGATTTTACAGAATGATTCGAAACAACTGAGTAGTATGATATCATTCACATCCACACTAGCTGAGAACGTCAGTAGTAAAGTTAGAAAACTTGATCTGGCAAAGGTAGAGTAATTGAATTATAATCATCTAGACCAGAAGTTCACAAAGCATTCTCAGCCTTAAGTTCAGAATATACTCAACTTTCAGTCACTGTTTATAAGAAATATCTTTGATCCAGAGCCACAAAACTTTGCAATATAGTTTCTTATTGATGTATTTGATACATTAAAACAACAAAAGTTTTATAAAGGGCTATGTTTTGGTTAAAAAAAAGGCAAATGATTTTGAGTAAATTCTTAACTTAAGTCTGAGAATGCTTTGTGGACTTTGTGACTAGCTTTTTTTGTTTTGACCAAAAGGATGTAGACAGTAAGCCTGTTACATGTAGTGTTGTGCTTGTGATCCTTGGTTTTCTATGAAACAAGGAATAGAGCTGTCTACTGTCTACCTTACCTCTTGGGTTTTCTCCAAGTCCCTTAGATTTTCTCTCACTGCTCAAGAACCTTGTGCCTAATGAAATATTAAATAGTGTTTTACGGTTTGCTCTTTGAAATTCTAAATTTCATGGCACGTGAAATGACTGACATGTAGCCTAAGATCTCTAGTCTGTCAGTCAAGACTACCAAATACTGCTGAAAAAAAAGTTTGTAGATTTATTTTATTTTGTAGAGTCAAGTATCTCAGTGTATAACAAGAGTAGAAGATATTTTAGATTTAAAATTTTGTACAGATGGAGTTCAAACAGCTTTGCAGAATGAAGATTATGAAAAGGTAGAGAAAAATATATTTACATCATTTAGTCTAAATGTAAATTTAAAGAGAGTCTCCTACAAAAAAAGATCAATCCTAGCCTACCTACAGTAGTCAATCGTTGAGAATACCAAAGAACATATAAGAGTAGCAGCTGCATCCTGGCTAATATTCCTAAGCTGAAAATAACATTTTTGACAAATTTCACAAATGTGACAATCCATGCTAAGATTGGACCCTCCGAGGACACCTGAGTTCTTCACGATGTCTGATGATGCGATGGTGCAATTATTGCATCTCTTACACCCACACCATTTGAACGTGAATTTGTCAGACGAGTATTTGGACCAAATAATATACCGTCCTTCTATTTTACTGTCATTTAATTTCCATATGTTTCTTTTCATCAAATCTTTAATGTCACATGAACATAATTTTATGTCAGAATAATAATGGGATGGAACAATTTTTAATTTATGTCCATAGATTTATTTTCTTTATTGATGACTTGAATCATGAAATCATCTCCATTATGTTATCATCAAGTAGAATTAATTTGACTTGTAATGATTTTTGTTTACATAAAATATTAAACCATTTTGTATATTGTAAATAGGCTGCTGGTCATGTTCACAGATTCCGTAATTTGGATGAATCAGTCATTAGAATGAGTGCAGACTCTTCTGAAGGTAAATTGTTAGCTGATATTTTCATAAAAAAACACCCAATCTGATTAAACTACAGATCTATATTACGTTTCGTATTTTTTTACACTTTTGATGGCCTACACTGCAAAATCTGACCAGTTGTATCAGTTTACCCACAGTTGAGCGTGGCTTGCAAAAAAGTCTTCCATAACATGGTTTCATTGGCTAACTTTTGATTATCGGCCCCAAGTTCACAAAGCATTCTCACACTGTTTATAAGAATTATCTTTGATCCAGGAACACAAAACTTTGCACATAGTTTCTTATTGATATATTGGATACATTATGACAATAAAAGTTTTATAAAGGGCTATATTTTAGTTAAATTAAGGCAAACAGTTTTGAGTAAATTCTCAACTTAAGTCTGAGAATGCTTTATGAACACGGGCTCAGATAATTTATTGCATTTCTAGGCGGAACATTGGAAACCTCATTCAGGATGTTATATGAATCAGAAGAGAAGCTAAAAACCATCGTCAACAGTAAATTCTCCGCTGCTGTTCATTCTGGTGATGTGGCTTCCGTTGAACGATTCTTCAAGATATTTCCATTATTAGGAATGCATGAAGAAGGACTAACAAAATTTGGAAAATATCTTTCATCTCAGGTCAGTTTATATATATGGATACACTATATTCAATATAATATAGCTACTTTGTTCCCTACTTTCCCATTAGCCTTATATATGGCTAAGATGAATGATAAAATTGTTGGTTATGTTTGATTTTATCTCTTGATTTGTTTTATGAATTGACAATTGAAAACTAGCAGGATGTCCGGCTTTGACTGGGTCCCAGATTTGCCTGGGGTACAAATTTGATAGCCTAGAACCTTCGCAGGGTCACGCTGGTTAATTTGATATAACATGTAGGTGTGAATCCCATGGCGATGAAACATGATGGGCGAACACACACACACACAGAGCAAGCTGACTTCCACATAAACTTTAATTATATAAAGCTTTATCCATCACTAATTGAAATATTCCTACCAGTGAAAATTAGACAGTTTCCTCTTTGAGGACACCTTTTAAAATTTTGCTTTCTAATTTGTCAAGTATTTCTGAAAGATAGAAAAAACATTAATTATTACTCGTTCATTATTATATGTAATTATTATTCAAGAAATGTTTTTTACTTTTTAGTTATCTGAAACCGCAGATAGAAATCTGAAAATAGCTCTCGATTCCAGTGGAGATGTCAAACGATCGAGTGTATTGTATGCTGATACTATTATTATGTTGTTAGAGGGTATAGCACGAACAGTAGAAGTACATCAACCCTTGGTAGAAACTTATTACGGTAAGTGAAACAGGACTTTTAATAGGGTTCAGTCTTCATAGACTGGCTCACATTTTGTGGATTTTCTCTGTGTCCTCCAGTTTCCTCGCATTGAACCATATGCTAGTCTCTCTTTCTGGCAGTGAATTTGACCTACTACTGGAGAACTTATCTCTTAGTCAATTGTAATGTCATACATTTCGATTTCATAGAATTTAACCTCCAACACAGACAGTCACCTGTACAACCTTGTGGGTTTCCCCGGGTACCCCGGTTTCCTCCCACTCCTAAAGACCCATACGCGCAAGTGAATTATTGAAATAAAATTAAACCATATGTTAGTCCCGAAATGACCTAGTTTGTGTCGAGTAGACTTAAGCCCCATTTCTCTCTCCAACACAGACAGCTTTATGAATAACATTCACTAACCTTGTAAATGTCATCCATAAATTGCTGTTATTATATTTTTTGCTTTCAATAAATGTTATATAAAGATATTACATGTACAAGGACTATAGTTAAATTTATATATTTCTTGTGTAAAAAAAAATGTGAACAATGCTAAAGCTCATCATAGACCCTGGAATAAAATATTCTGACTGAGTGGCAAAATGTTGAACTTGTTTTTTATGGCAAATGTTGGTTATACTTTAAATATTCCGAAATTTACTTTTTTAAAATAAATGTTATATCTTTATTGAATTACAGGACCAGGAAAATTAATTGTTTTATTAAAAATTTTACAAAAAGAATGTGATAGACAAGTTAGAAAAGTTGTGGAAAAATTTAAACAATCCAGAGAATACGATAAAAAGGTGGGTAAAAAAAACCAAATAGATATTTATGATTACTTATAATGCTGATGATGTGTGTAACCGTCTCCTCCTTAGTAAAGACAACATTGATTAAATCAAATTTTTAGATATAAAATATTGTTAATATATCCCTAATATATTTCCCATACATTTAGGTGAGGCTAGTACAGACCAGTTTAATTGCACAGAAACAAAATTCACAAGAAAAGTAAGTCAAACTCCCTAATAACATGTGCTTTTTAATAGAAATTTTATGGTATTATTTATGGCGAAAGGAATTTGGGGGCAGGTTGGACTGTAGCCAATGGGGAAAAAAATGTTGTCTTTTCTTAACATATTGTAAATTTATATAGTTGTGTAAAAATAAACAACCATCACGGCTTTGTGAAAAATTTGTTTTGTTTAATGTTAGCTCTTTATTTTAAATGTCAGTTCTTTATTTTAAATGTCAGTTCTTTATTAAAACTGTTAGCTCTTTATTTTAAATGTCAGTTCTTTATTGAAATCTTACATAATGTATCCTTGATTACGTGTAATTGTGTATTTTTAGTCGTTTAGATCCAATGGAAGTAGATCTGTTATTATCAGAAATTGTTTTAATCAACAATCGGTCAGAATTATATCTACGATTTATGAAACGAAAAGCCATGGTAAGTCAACATTAAAAACATTCATACCAAGAGCGAACGGTCCTCCTAATGTAGTATGCAATTAATAAAACATCTATAAGGCCACAGAAATAAAATGAATAAGTTCTTGGGCATCACCACATAAATAAAATAATAGGTTCTTTGACATTGCCACATAAATAAAATAATAGGTTCTTTGACATTGCTACATAAATAGAATGAATAGGTTCTTGGGCATCACCACATAAATAAAATGATAGGTTCTCTGGCATTGCTACATAAATAAAATGAAGACGTTCTCATGCATTGTCAGTTCATGGTTGTTTTTTAAAATTCCACTGGGCATGCTTGTTTATTGGACAATCAAACATCAATTTTTGACATGACATCATATTTCCAAGATGGCTGCTTAGTTTTTAATTCATGTAGTACACTTATATATCTTTGTAACCTAGCAAGAAATAAAACTATATTTTTATTACAGGGAGATTTAGAAACAAGTGAACAAGAAAGCAAGTTAATGGAAGGTATGTACATAGATATATCAGATGCTCCCCTGAACTTGGTCAAACAAACTGGCGATGACGTAAGGGCCAGCCTTCCAGAGCAAGAATAGTATCCAGTGTCAAAAATTCTAATTCAATAATACAACGAATCGGTAGTCTGACCTGCTCACTGAAAAGGGGTCACCATAGGCAGATATTGTAGAGAAAAATTTAAATATAAATTTGAAATTTGTTTATTTGTTTTATTGTAGAGGGTAAAGTTGAAGTAGAAAAGTTAATTAATGAAAGTGATTTAAGTCGTTTAATGCAGGAATTAATTGGCAATTATATTATGATGGAGGAATATTTTATGAAAGAAATGGTTGTCAAGGTGAGTAGCCCTGCTAAATGCCTTTTTTGGAATAAAGTTCATCAGATTTTTCCAACTTGGTTCCCTTTGTAAGTGATGGAGAACGGACGGCCTGACAAGGACAGTCATCTAGTCGTTCAGATGGGATGAAAAACTGACATCCCATGTATACATTGGGGTGTTCGTAAAAGATCTTTTGGCAGTTGGAATTTGATATAAAAGTAGGCCATAGTGCAATATTACTGTCATAGCAAACTGTATGGTGTATGTCTGTCTTCATTAGCCCAGTACAACGTTATTAAAATTATGTTCAGCTTGTCACAATAAAAATATGTTTGTAAAATTTGTTGTTTTGTTGTATGTTTGTAGGCTGTTAATATGGATGTTACAGATGAAGGTGCTAAAACATCCAGTATGGTGGACGACGCTTTTTTTATTGTTAAAAAATCAGTCAGGTACACTATACCTTATATACGTACCGTGCTATATTTATTTCATGGCATAAAAGATATTAGTAAAAATTGAATGCCTCAGTGATTAATAATGCATATTTACATCCCACTTCTACTCGTTGCCAATGGCAACCTTTGATGAAACTGTCTTGTTCATTTCCAATACATGCACAAAAGTATCGTGTATCAGAAATGAACAGTACACTTTTGAGAAAGAGTACTGTTCATTTCTGATACACGGATTGTATCCGTGTAAGAAACTTATCAAGCAATAAGAAGCGGACGTTTAGTCCGACCCAGATCGCAATGATAACTAGTTGTTTCATACTGCACTCGGAGAAGGTACATGAGACAACCAATCAATATCATAGTAACAAAACAAACCGGTAGGAACTACATGGCAGTGCAAAAATATATACAATGGCATTAAATCAACATAACAACATATTGCGAAAACAATTATTACACATATCTATTGGCATCTATTCCATAATTTGGTTTGATTTATTATGCAAAACATATAAATGAGAATATTGAATAATTATTTTAACTAATTGTGATTCTCTTGCTAGACACTTCACAGGCCTTGAAAATAAGCAGGATATAAAAAAAAAACGCCTAGAAAGTTATAAATTTCATAACAATTAAATTTCAACGGACGAACCATGCGCCGATGTATACTTCGACCATGAATGACCCACGTTTCGAATTTCCTTTACACTACATTTAATATCATCGCAGTCCTCTACGCCATAGACAAGTTGTTTTAACGATGTGGTCTAAACGAACACGTGGCTAGTTTACGCTCGGGGTGTCACAACAAAACGCACGTGTAAATACTACCTTGAAATGTAACGTGAGGCTCAGAAAGGGATAAATAAAAGAGCTGACATTATTTGTCACTTTTCGGTTGAAACGACTCGATAATAAATACTATTTTTCACATTTTGCTTCTCAATACTCGATAGAAATGTGATGTAAGTAACTTATTAGCACCTTTCCTCGGTGTATCGGTGAATATCAGGACAGTTTTGGTCGTGGGCCGCCTCGGCTCCGCCTCGGCTGAGCCCCCGACCAAAACTGTCCTGATATTCACCGATACACCTCGGAAAGTGTGCTAATAACTATTACATATATATCACTAGGCATTATCATCCAAAGATGTTCTAAGTACTTTACAGGGGGGTTGGATGGCCAAATGGTTAGCGAGAGAGAGAGAGAAATGGGATTTAACGTCCACTAGACACAAACTAGGTCATTTTAGGACTAACATATGGTTCAATTTTATTTCAATAATTCGCTTGCGCGTAGGAGTCTTTAGCAGTGGGAGGAAACCGGAGTGCCCGGAGGAAACCCATGAGGTTGAGAAGGCGCCACATACGCTCACACCAGGGCTCGAAACCACAGCCGCAAGCCGGAGGTGACTGGCCAGCTAGAGGTCGAAGAGCGGCACTCTAGGCCACTAGGCCATCCCACCCCCCCTCCACTGCTAAAGACCCCTATGCACAAGTCCCGAAATGACCTGGTTTTTGTCACGTGGACGTTAAACCCCATTTCTCTATCTCTGGACTAGAAGAAGCTTAGGCATTATTCAACTGTGCGCAATAAAATTTGGATTCAAAAGAGGCTAGGAATTAAATGCGACATAAATTCATCTGACAATATGTAGCCTAGTCGGTGGATGTAATTTAATTAATTTATTTCGTTTTAGAAAATTTCTATTTTTTCCTAATCAGATTATTTTCTTTATTTAAGACGTACAATATCCAGTTCAAGCGTAGATGGTGTCTGTGCGATGTTAAATCATGCTGGTTCGACACTAGAACAAGATTTCCGTGAAGTTTTATATACACGGTTACGAGGTGGCTACCCATCTGGTTTCGATCTACAACAGGCCTATAATATTATGCAATCTAGTTTCCAGCAAGGGAAGCTAACAAGTTCAGATCAGGAGAAAGAAAAAGCCAGAACTTTATTTTTGGTAAACTCATATACATACATTTACTTTGAGTGCTACTTGGGATGATCAAATAGATATAGTGACACTGTATTTAAAAAAATCAGTACGCATTAAGAGTATGAAAATAGTTATCGCCTTATCGATCTATTAAATTATAATTAGTCATTGTTATGTTATTGTTTTCAGACTGCGTTAAATAATTCTGAAGTTAGTTGTGATTATTGTAAAGCTTTAAAGACAAGTCTAGATGTAAGTCAAATTTAATTCTTTGCCAAGTCTGTAGTTTCTAAGAACTGTTGATATAAACCTGTCATCGTATTTAGCCCAGCTGATACAGAAAAGTAGGATACTGAACCCCATTTCAGTTGAGAGGGGCTGGATGGCCAAATGATTAGCATGTGCGCTGTATCATAAGGCCTAGTGGTCTAGAGTGCCGTGCTTCGACCTCTAGCTGGCCAGTCACCTTCTGGCTTTCGGCTGTGGTTTCGATTCTTGGTGTGAGTGTATGCGGCATGGAGATAGGGGCACCTTCTCAACCTCATGGGTTTCCTCTGGGCACTCCGGTTTTCTCCCTCTGCTAAAGACCCCTACGCGCAAGCGAATTATTGAAATAAAATTGAAAAACCATATTTTAGTCCCGAAATGATCTAGTTTGTGTCCAGTGGACGTTAAACCCCATCTCTCTCTCTCTATCATTGAGTCAACTTGCATGGTTTCATTTCCCCGGCTGTATGTGACAAGGAGTAGGGTTGCCAGTCTAACTAAGTGGGTTTTCTCCGAGTTCTCGGTTTCCACCACTGGTAATTGAAACATGTATTAGTCCCAAAATGACCTAGTTGGGTCGAGTGGACGTTAAACCCCATTTCTCTCTTTCTTTCATTTTATTTGATCTCAAAAAATTGAAGTGGTTAAATACAGACTTGATATGATACTGACTGTTCCATTGGTTTGTGTTTTGAAAAAGAGTTTGTATGTAAAACTTTTGTAGTTGACAGATGTATAAATGATGTTATGATATATGTTATCAATTAGTTGCAATATTTTTCATTCCAATTTCTGGTCATTCACAGAAGTAGTTTTAAGATAACATAAGATGCATTCTCATAAAGTATTTATAGTAGTTAATTCCAATAAAAGTATTGAAAGTACTGACACCCAGTCTTACCAGAAAAACACTGGATGAAACTGGAAGGGTTTTGACAGCTGGCAGCCCATCTGCTCGAGTGATGTAATACCTGATTTGTATGTGTTCGTCAATTCATAAGCTATTGTGAGAACATTGAAAGACTTAAACATGCAGTAGACTCTGCAATTAAACGGTTGAAGAGAATATACTTAGGATTCAGTATATTGATGGTAAATGGTCAACAATGGACATTATAAAAATTCACTGACCAGTTTAGATTATTTTGCAACAATCAATAAATCTCGAAGGGGTATGTGAAGCCACAGGGAGATCGATATTAAATCAATTCTTTTTATATTTAAACAGGAAGAAGTAAATAAACTCTATTCATATTGTAATGAACATTCTAAAGCTAAACTAGAAGTAAGTCCTCATAAAAATAATATCTTATTATATCTCCTCAAATTAGTCCATGGTACTATACAGCAAAATAAATTTATATCTTTTATCAAATCTTTTAAATATACTAAGAAATAATTCTGTAAAGTTATTAACAGAAAATGGAAGCATTATTGATAAGTATGGTGGCTAAGCGAGGTCCCATTTTCAATCCCTGTATTGGCCAAGAAAGTCAGTAGTGAAGGACGGAGGGCGTGGCAAGGTACACGGTATAGTTCTTTGGATGGGAAGAAAATTGGCAGTTGGAATTCGAATAGAGCATAGCACTGTTGTCCAAGCAAAATTTCCCTTGTAGCACACTGTATGGCATATGCCCATCTTCATGAGCCCAGTTTAGGAGCAGAACAGTAGGATGTTAAACACCATTTCATTTCGTTTCATTTATCTAATGATGTTTTTATTTAATATTTACAGACATGTTTAAATGATCTCGGAAGTGTTCCAGCTAGATTTAAAGATGTCGTTGATTTTGGTTTTTCACAGTTAACAAGTAGCGCTGTTAAACCTAGAATCAAACCACTAGTTGATACGTTTCTTGCTACAGGACATAATCTGACAGAGGTGAGTTGTCGTATCATTGTTTATAACATGGCTGGTGCCCCGACGGCTCAATTAGTATATCACTGGCTCAATAACCATGATGTCCTGAAATGAAATGAAATAGGGTTTAACGTCCTACTCTTTTGCACCTAACCTGGACTAATAGAAGACAGGCATAAGCCATACAGTGTGCTATGAGGGAAATTTTGCCCGGGCAGCAGCGCTACGGCCTACTCTTATATCGATTTCCTACTACCAAGGGATCTTTTACGTGCACTCCAATGTGTACACGGGACCTCGGTTTTCCTACCCATCAGAACGACTAGGCAGCTGTCCTTGTTAGGCCCTCCTGCATCACTGACAAGGGGAAATCATGATAGAAAATAGAGATGAACTTTCTCGGCCAATGCAGGGATCGAACACCTGACCTCCGAGCTAGCGAACCAGTGCTTTATCCACTTAGCCACTGTGACCCCCGCCATGATGTCTTGTCTTCATTCCGGGTGTTGGGCTGAGAAACTTCTTCAGGATTTTCCAGTCTGCTTTTTCTTTGTTAGTGATGCAGTGCGGAGGGCCTGGCAAGAAAAAGTTGGATTATATTCTTTCTGCTTAGTGACCCCGCCATATGGATTACAAATATTTTCTGCTAATTTATACTGACCCTGCCATATGGATTACACATATAGTTTGCTAATTTCTTCTGCCATATGGATTACAAATATTTTCTGCTAATTTCTGCTGCCCTGCCATATGGATTACAAATATATTCTGATGATGTATATATTGTCCCTGTTAGGGCTGGACGATATTGACAATTTTAAATATCGCGATATTTGAAAAAATATTCACGATATATTGAAAAAATATTCACGATATATTGAAATATCGCGATATTTTTACGTGTGTAATGTTTTATTAAAAAATGTGTATAAATTAGGGCTGCAACGATTCATCGATGAATCGATGAACCGCGATTTTGTAAAAATCCACGATGCACGATACAATCAATGTCCTTATCGCGATTCATTATCCAAAAAATCCACAAAAAAAGACCAGCGTTCTGTCGTTTAAATATCCTAACGTGGAATGCGTAAATAATTCCACAAGCAAAATTACTTTTTTTACTGTAAGCGAGTACGTGTTATCACACTCTCGACAAGTTATTTCGCCAAGAATAAATAATATCAGTCTGGATAAGCCACTGATAGATCAGTGGGATAAGCAAGTCGAGCTTGAAATAAAGTAACTTGCAAATTACGCACTTGAATAATATACGGAAAAACATAGAGCATATTATTATAAATACGTCAGTAATATGCGAATTGTGCTAAGATTAATGCACGAGATTGGCGATTGGTGCATACATTGGTCAGCACAATTATCATTTCTATATTTCTAATGTATAATAATATTTTGACATTCAAAATTCCGTACTGTTATTTTCTTCGCCATTGCCACATCTGCGACTGACCTGACAACGAGAAAGCTTTTCATTGGCTGAACTTGTTGTGGCAATACGAGCCAGTCATATTGATTCTGCAGCTGAATTTTTATAATAATAATGCATTCGTCAACAAATTCAATGTGCCAAAGTCAAAGCCCAGCTAAGGCATGGGCCTGAGGGGCCCAGGGCCCCGCGGTTCATGGCAAAAAGAAAAATTTCATATGACAGTTTCACAGTAATCGATCTAGCGGCGCGAAGTGTCGAGTCGGAGCTATCCACCAACCTTCAACTACCTTCTCTGTGTAGTTCCACTCGGTTATCGGCCTAGGCTGCTAGACTTTGTATGTCGTTCGGAATTGAATAGATTTCCTAATTTCGCACATAATTAGCAATATATCGTCAATAAATATCGCGGTATTTACGATAATCTGCAAAAAACGATATATTGCTATACCGCGATGTTTTTGGTGACCAAAGATCGTCGACGATGAAAAAATTTGACATCGCGATATATCGGGATATCGAGAATATCGTCCAGCCCTAGTCCCTGTCATATGGATTACAAATATATTCTGACTGACAGTTTAACAAAGATAAATTGTGTAAAATAGTATTCTGATGAAGAAGGTTGCAAATCGAGTGACTCCAGTGTCTGGGTAATCTGGATGATATATATATATATATATATATATATGTGTATAACATGATACTTGAGGCTGGACAGAAAGTGCATGTAGGAGAATGAACCCATCACCACCCATGTTTTGTCTTTTAGAATCAAAGATTCACATTACACACTGTATTCTGGTTTATAATTGGGAAACTGTAAATATTATTTAATGATTGTGGTAATGATGAAATTAATACAAATTATTCATTCATGATTTTTTTCTTTTATGCACAGGAAGAATTTTCAAACTTTGAAGCAAATGATCCCTGGTTACAGAATTTTATTGCTAATCTTGATAATATGCTGAAATCTTTTAAGGTAAAGTAAAAGCAATTGTTCCAAGGGACTTCAATATTACAGTGCTGTATTTTTCCAGGGTGGGGGAAGTGTTTTAAAACAGGATTGCTGGTGTTTTTCCAGTCTGCTTTTCTACTCATTAGTGATGCAGGATGGTGGGGCTAACAAGAAAGTGTCTAGCCATTGGGATGAGACAATAAAAAACATGTTACATTTTGACAGCTGGAATTTAGTGAACTGAAGGTTAAAATTCAGAATGAAATAATTTGACCGAAATTTTCAGCATATTCCCTTTTCATTACCGTGGGTTTTTTTTCTATTATAGCAAGAACTGTCAGCTCTTTATCTATTCTTATCTAATGTGTCTTTTATAATGTTGGGGCTCTTTCTGAGAGTTCAGGGGTAAAGGGAGGTAATCAGGCTTTACCTGTATCCTAGAGACCGGGATAATAATTGTGTAGCGCTTTGAGCATTAACTTGGTTTATGGATATAGCGCATTATAAATGTACTCATTATTATTATTATGGTGGTATTAACTATTAAATTTCAATATGTATTTTTCATTTAACATACATTATGCAAGAGCTAAATCTGCATATTACAATTCTGGAAGCAGTTTTATATAAGCATTAAGTTGCTTGTTACTGTATCCAACTTATTCATATTATTCCCTCTATAATTGTATATAAGAATTCTGAATAAATACTTTTTTAAATCATATTACAGGTCTTTCTTTAGATCTGAAATCTTATCTAAATTATTAATTAGACATTCATTAACTTATCCAGACCATAATAAACTCTCGATGTGACCGCTAGCCATCGATATCGATTGAATTAGAATTCTATATGCTGATTAACGCTCATTAATAATTCAAGCATGGATAATCAAGACTATGCTTTTTATCGTACATGGCTTAAGTAATGATGATTGATGCTAGGCGGAAATTTCCAACGATACTATCTTGGTTCCTAGTGAATCAATTTTCCGCAAATTACTTTTATATTATCTAGATTTTAACTATTATAGTGAGAACTGCCAACTCTTTATCTAATCCCTGTCTTCCATTAGCCCAGTTTAGGTGCAGAAGAGTAGGACATTAAACCCCCATTTCATTTCATTTCATTATCTAATCTCCCATAATATATCTTTAAGGAATCTTTAACCAACGGTAACAATGAAAGATTTGTGAATCTGATAACAGGAGAAATATCTGTACAATTAGAGAAAGCTGTTATTAAAACTGCCTTTAATAGAGTAAGTAGAAAATTTATTTGTCCTTCCATTCTTTCTGTTTTCGTGCCTATAATCCTTTAATATCAATCTGGCCCCAAGTTCACTCAAAACATTCTCAGACTTCAGTTAAGAATTGATTTCCCCAGCCCAGGCCCCAAGTTCACAAAGCATTCTCAGACTTAAGTTGAGAATTTACTCAAATCTGTTCACCTTATTTTAACTAAAACATTGCCCTTTATAATACTTTAGATCCTTTAGTGTATCAAATACACCAATAACAAACTATGTGCCAAGTTTTGTATTTCTGGAACAAATATATTTCTTATAAACTATGATTTAAAGTTGAGTAAATTCTCAACTTAAGTCTGAGAATGCTTTGTGAACTCGGGGCCTGTTGTTTAACCCACAGTTAGGAAGTATTCATTGTATTTTTTCAGTTAGGAGGATTACAGTTTGACAAAGAATTACGGTCATTGGTTGGTTACTTGACATCTGTGACTACCTGGACAATCAGAGATAAATTTGCTCGACTGACACAGATGGCTACTATACTTAATCTAGAAAAGGTAAAATGAAATAATTACACAAACTTGAATTACCAATAAACAAATTGAATTACTTTTTGGCAGAGGTGGGAACAAGTTGCTGGACTTTGAATCCTGAGTCTAGTCCCAAGTCCCTTCACCTCGAGTCCTATGTGGTTGAGTTCTGTACCAATAAGTCACAAGTCTTCAAACTGTCAGTTTATCAAATCAGTTAGAAACTCATTTTTACCAGTCTGTACCAATAAGTCACAAGTCTTCAAACTGTCAGTTTATCAAATCAGTTAGAAACTCATTTTTACCAGTCTTGTTTATTTGAAACCCACAGAGATTATCATGTTCCTGAAGCAACGACTGTCAATTTTAAATACATCTTATAACTACGTTATCTGCAGACACATTAACAGTAGTGTCCAATTTACAAGTATTTGATTTCCTGTTCAAAAATTAATCATTATACATCAATAAACAATCAGGTGGGATGAACAGTGATCGAGAAATTAAACATTTGTAAGTTGGCCACTCATTATAAAAATTGAATGGTCAGTTTTTAACTGGACACAAATACAAATTAGATGTTTTGAGGGATTTTAAATGATTTTTACTGATTTTCAAACAAAGTTGTGATATTGAATGAATGTTAATGAAATTAATGTTAAATACAAAAGAACCTACAACTAGCCTCGGCTGTATGACAGTAAGGGATATGTACCTACGCCTATACAATTGCGATGCGGCGCCAGTTTACTTATTAGGAAAACTTGCCGCTTTCAGAAAGAAGTTCTCAAAATTTTGTCATTCGATGGGTGTGTACAATTTTCAGTGCAAACTTGTCCTTGTCTAAAGAATATCGGATAAACTTGAAAGAAAAACAGCGTCAAAATTTGAAAACTTTGTAAGATAAAACTTCTTTAAAGGCTTCGTCATGGGCAACACCGTTGGTAATCCGGGAACTTGAAAGTAGTTCTAATTGCGGACTTCTTCATACAGTCGAGGCTAGATGTAGGGTACTGGAATATGCTGAGGTTTCCCGAGTGAATGGTAGTTATGTTTTTATTATTTATTCCATACCAGTGTGTGTTTAATGATAGATGATTCACGTTACAGGTGTCTGAAATATTAGATTATTGGGGCCAAAATTCCGGACCTTTAACTTGGCGATTGACTCCCACTGAAGTGAGACAGATTCTGTCTTTAAGGTATTTATATAATATAAGTAAAATATAAAGAAAAATTTAGAAAGGGATTTATTTATACCGGTTTTCAAATACTATGATCATAATCTGTATCATTGAATAAAGTGACATTTTATTCATTCACAATTATGTATGTGACTGATGCCTGCCCAACCTTGAATTTTCTCTAGATTCTCCAATAGGCCCCTATGCACAAGCTAACTGTTGAAATAAAACTACCATATGTTAGTCCCAAAATGGCCTAGTTTGTGTTGATTGGGCTTGACAAGGACAGCTGTCTAGTCATTTGAATGGGATGGAATGCAAATAAAAGATTCCTTGACAGTTGAAATTCGATATACGAGTAGGCCATACCACTAGTGCTGCTGCCCAGGCAAAATTTTCCTCAAAGCACACTGTTTGGCATATGCCTATCTTTCATTAGCCCTGGTTAGGTGCAGAAGAGTAGGACGTAAAACCCCATTTCATTTTATTTCTCTCTTTTATGTGTTTATACCTAGTTCAATCATTAGATTTTCTAATAACAAGGAAACAAAGTAACTTTCAAACCCCCTTTAACTTCAGACATAGAAACGGTTCAGATTAAAGTGATACTGTCAAACCCCCTTTAACTCAGATTAAAGTTACAATTGGTTTTTTTTTATAAATATAGAATTTTTGACAATAAATTTTTATAAATATAAAATTACAATCTATTTTCAGGGTTGATTTTAGAAGTGAAGACATCAAACGATTAAAACTATAAAATAGTTATTGACTTTATATCAGATATAGTTATCATTCTCATCCTCGTTATTTCACGATTTAAGAATAGAATATATTAAACACACATTATTCAAGAGCTAAATCTGCCTATTGAACGTCTTTCTTTAGGTCTGAAATGTTATCTAAATTATTAATTAGACATTGTTTAACTTATCCAGACCATAATCAACTCTCGATGTCTACGCTAACCTGTGATATTTACTGAATAAGAATCTGTTTTGCTGCTCAACTTTCATTCATGATTTTATCAGTTGAGTAAATTCTTTAACATAGATTATGCAAGAACTAAAGATGGTATTGCAGGTGGGGGGTGATATCAACATGACCATAATCAACTCTTGATGTCATTGTCTAACCTTCAAAATCTACATGTACTATCTTCTCTCTCAATTTAGCAATTTGAATGAAACTTTCAATAAATTCCTGTTGCATTATCTATTTTTGAACTATACTATTCAAAAAAAGTAGGGGATATTTGATTTTTAAGTGTTATTCAAGTCAACTAATCCGACACATATCAAAATTTCTTTTCTGGTCACTAAAACAATTAAACTGATGTTTCCACCCTGGAATTCAATGTAACATTCAAAGTCAGAGTCGTGCAAAACTTGGGTTGGACCCCCATGATGATCCCAAGCATCACCTGCATTCCATGCAGTAGCTATTGGTGCGTTTGGGCGTCACATGTAACTGGAAATGTTTCTTCTGTAAGGTTCTATAGTGACTTTTTTCGTAGTCATTTGGATATTTTAGTATTATGCCCCCAAAATCAAATATCCCCTACTTTTTTTGAATAGTATATAATAGTAAGAATGGCCAGCTCTTTATCTAAATCTTACATGATCACGAACATCTGTTGATTAATAACTGGTTGAACTCTAATTGAACAATAGTCATTCAGATGGTACCAAAAACCGAGGTCATGTGTCCACATTGGTATTCATTTAAAGCCCCAATAACACTCTTGTTGTAACTGAATAATATGTCCCAATCTTCATTCTGGTCAACAAATTGTATTATTTTACAATATTCCAATTAATTGATGATATAAATTTCATTTTAAAACACCAATTTTAAAAAATTGGAAAAATTCAACTTATTGATTTGAAAAGTCTAACATAAACCTTTTCAAATGTGACTTGGATTTTAAAATATTTTCGAACCCTCTGGAAAAGTAAAATAGGATGTAATGGATAATTTATACAACAGGTAAGACACTAAAACATCTAGTACTTAGAAGAAGGCTATTATTTATTTTCTGGAGCTACATGTACCAAGCCAGCAAGAGTGTTATTGTCCCTTTAAAAAGCCCTTGACAGTTGGAAGTCCAAAAAAAAGGGTATGGTTGTCCTGGTAAAATTCCCCCAAAGCATGTTAAACCTTATTTCATTTCAAGCACTGATCCATTTAGCTGTGATGGATGGCATTCATCAGAGGACATAGCTATTTAAAGAAAAATTGTTTTTGTTTATGTGTATATATGTAAATAACACTGGGAGAAATTACTATATTTTATTTATGTACATTATTCAACATGTGGGTTATATAAACATTTGTTAATAAAAGATGAATATACACTGTACATAAAATAGTCAGATTTTTTAAGCAATAGTTTTAACTATAATATCCCATTAGATGATTTGATATTTAGTGGATTCAAATACATTTTCTGGTGGATGATAGAGAGAGAGAAATGGGGTTTAACGTCCACTTGACACAAACTAGGTCATTTCGGGACTAACACATGGTTTCATTTTATTTCAATAATTCGCTTGCACGTAGGGGTCTTTAGCAGTAGGAGGAAACCGTAGTGCCCGAAGGAAACCCACGAGGTTGAGAAGGCGCCCCTATCTCCATCCCACATACGCTCACACTAGGCCATCCCAACCCCCCTTCTGGTGGATGCTGTTACCGTAGCAATACAAAATCCTGACTTTGTTTATTATCATAACAATACAAAATCCTGACTTTGTTTATTATCATAACAATAATTATATCGCAGATTCCTGGACCAAATCTGTTTTAATTATTAATTAGAACAGATTTGGCTTTATTTTTCATATTTTACACCGAGATTTATTATTTTAAATCTTCCTAGTGTAAAAATGGATAATGTCACCTTTTCATCTCCATGGTCACAAAGAACAAAGGTGAATTTAGCAATTTTTCATTTGTATTGAAAGAGTGATTACTTTCGATCATTTTGAGCATATTTTCATGATATATAAGAGTGGCTGTGCATTCACTCTCAGTGCTAATGACCTCATTTGACCTTTGACCCCAAATACATTGTATCTCAAAAATGCCCCAACCGCCAACTGATTACCACTCAGCATCATATTCTACATAAAATTTTACTCCAGAAAAGTTGGATCTGGTTTTGTGGTCATTTGATGGACACCTCCCGCACTGAGCCTCCAGACTAGTTTATCTCCAAAAGATCTTGCTTTGTTCCAATATTGGCATTTACACACTGGACCCTTTGTTCCGACTGGGGTGTTCAAGTCACTGATCAACCTGTGTTGTATTGTTTTAGCACGTGCACAGGTGATCATTTTAGGAAAAGTAGGTGTTCATATAAATGAACATCCCAACATACTAACCCGTGATTGTCAAAACAGACCATTATTAGAAATAACAAGAAACATTGTGTTAATTAAAAAATAGGTTGCCTGGCAACAAAACATACGCCCACACAGCAGCCAAATCATCCGGGCAGTGAACAAGAGTTATTGCATTTTAAGTAATCATAAGAAAATCATAATTCAAACTCACCCACAACTACGGTGTAACTGTGATATAATCAAACGTTTTTTTTAAATCAGATAATAATTGTGACCTCCAGAGGGACCACAAGCTAAAAAGGGTTATTTTTCGTACAATTAGGGCCATAATTCAAGAAGTTATGATCCGATATGGGCAAATATGCAGTGGAACCAAAATCATTAGGTTATAAACATGTATTTCAAGTTTCATCAAAATCAGTTCAAAATTGTCACCTTCTATAGGGTCCACAACCTTGATATAACATATTTTCACACAATTCGCGTACAGATGGCGGCCATTTTATCCGTCAACTCTGGTCCGATTTTCACGAAATTCAAATTCTCTCTTCAATACCATGACACCGTGATATAATCAAACGGTTTTTTAAATCGGATAATAATTTTGACCTCCAGAGGGACCACAAGCTAACAAAGGCGATTTTTCGGACAATCAGGGGATATAATTCAGGAAGTTATGATCTGATGGGCACAAATATCGAAAGGAACCAAGATCTGTGGGTTATAAACATACATGTCAAGTTTCATCAAAATCGGTTCAAAATTGTGACCTCTATAGGGTCCACAACCTTGATATAACATATTTTCACACTATTCGTGTACTAACAGCAGCCATTTTGTCCGTCAATTCTAGTCCGATTTTCACGAAATTCAAACTCTCTCTTCATTACCATGTAACTGTGATATAATCAAACATTTTGTTTAAATCGGATAATAATTTTGACCTCCAGCGGGACCAAAATCTAACAAAAGTGATTTTTCGGACAATCTTGGGACATAATTCAGGAAGTTATGATCCGATGGGCGCAAATATCCAAAGGAACCAAGATCTTTGGGTTATAAACATACATGTCAAGTTTCATCAAAATCGGTTCAAAATTGTGACTTCTATAAGGTCCACAACCTTGATATAACATATTTTCACACTATTCGCGTCTCAATTTTGGTCCGATTTTGACGAAATTCTTACTCAACCTTCATAACCATGGAACGGTGATATATAATCAAACGTTTTTTTAAATCGGATAACAATTTTGACCTCCAGAGAGACCACAAGCTAAAAAGGGCGATTTTTCAGACAATCAGGGGCCATAATCAGGAAGTTACGATCCAATGGGCGCAAATATCGAAAGGAACCAAGATCTGTGAGTTATAAACATACATGTCAAGTTTCATCAAAATCGGTTCAAAATTGTGACTTCTATAAGGTCCACAACCTTGATATATTCGCATAGAAACGGCGGCCATTTTGTCCGTCAATTTTGGTCCGATTTTCACAAAATTCAAACTCCACCTTCATAACCATGGAGCGGTGATATAATCAAACGTTTTTTTAAATCGGATAACAATTTTGACCTCCAGAGAGACCACAAGCTAAAATGGGCGATTTTTCGGACAATCAGGGGCCATAATTCAGGAAGTTACGATCCAATGGGCGGAAATATCGAAAGGAACCAAGATCTGTGAGTTATAAACATACATGTCAAGTTTCATCAAAATCGGTTCAAAATTGTGACCTCTATAAGCTCCACAACCTTGATATATTCGCATAGAAACGGCGGCCATTTTGTCCGTCAATTTTGGTCCGATTTTCACAAAATTCGAACTCCACCTTCATAACCATGGAGCGGTGATATAATCAAACGGTTTTTTAAATCGGGTAACAATTTTGACCTCCAGAGAGACCACACGCTAAAAAGGGCGATTTTTCGGACAATCAGGGGCCATAATTCGAGAAGTTAGGATCCGATTGGCGCAAATATCGAAAGGAACCAAGATCTTTGGGTTATAAACATGCATTTCAGGTTTCATCCAAATCGGTTCAAAATTGTGACCTCTAAACTGTTCACAAGCTAAAAGATAGGCTGGCACTGCCAGGCAGGATACGCCCACATTTTCGAGAGATGGACAGAGAACAAGCAATACCGAAAGTGATTTTTCCTACATCTTTAAGTCCTGTATTTCATACTGTATTGGGAGCAGCCATTTAGTTGGTCAGTTCCAGTCTGATATTAATGAAACTCGAAACCGACAATGATTATGGTGTGACGGTACACAACCTAGAAATGTGACTTTCATCAAAATCGGATAAGAATTGTGACCTGTAGCGAGTCCACAACCATGATATACCATATTTTTACACTATTCGCGTACAAACGGCGATCATTTCGTCCGGCAATTTTGGTACGATTTTCACAAAATTAGAACTCAACCTTCCTCATCAAAATCGAATTAAAATTGTGACCTATACAAGGTCCACAACCATGATATATCATTTTTTTAACAGTATTCGCGTACAAACGGCGGCCATTTTGTCTGTCAATTTTGGTCCGATTTTCCCGAAATTCAAACTCAACCTTCCTTACAGTGTAACGGTGATATAATCAAACGTTTTTTTAAATTGGATAATAATTGTGACCTCCAGAGGGACCACAAGCTAAAGAAAGGGGGATTTTGCATATAACCAGGGGCAATAATTCAGGAAGTTACGATCCGATATGCGCAAATATTGAAAAGAACCAAGATCTTTGGGTTATAACGATGAATTTCAAGTTTCATCAAAATCGAATTAAAATTGTGACCTTTACAGGGTCCACAACCTTGATATACCATTTTTTAACAGTATTCGCGTACAAACGGCGGCCATTTTGTATGGCAATTTTGGTCTGATTTTCCCGAAATTCAAACTCAACCTTCCTTACGGTGTAACGGTAATATAATCAAACGTTTTTTTAAATCGGATAATAATTGGGACCTCCAAGCTAAAAAAAAGCGATTTTGCGTATAATCAAGGGCCATAATTCAGGAAGTTACGATCCGATATGCGCAAATATCGAAAGGAAGCAAGATCTTTGGGTTATAAACATGAATTTCAAATTTCATCAAAATCGAATCAAAATTGTGACCTCCACAGGGTCCACAACCTTGATATACCATTTTTTAACAGTATTCGCGTACAAACGGCGGCCATTTTGTATGGCAATTTTCGTCCGATTTTCCCGAAATTCGAACTCAACCTTCCTTAGGGTGTGACGGTAATATAATCAAACGTTTTTTTAAATCGAATAATAATTGTGACCTCCAAGCTAAAAAAAAGGCGATTTTGCGTATAATCAGGGGCCATAATTCAGGAAGTTACGATCCGATATGCGCAAATATCGAAAGGAAGCAAGATCTTTGGGTTATAACCATGAATTTCAAGTTTCATCAAAATCGAATCAAAATTGTGACCTCCACAGGGTCCACAACCTTGATATACCATTTTTTAACAGTATTCACGTACAAACGGCGGCCATTTTGTATGGCAATTTTGGTCCGATTTTCCCGAAATTCGAACTCAACCTTCCTTAGGGTGTAACGGTGATATAATCAAATGGTTTTTTAAATCGAATAATAATTGTGACCTCCAAAGGGACCACAAGCTAAAAAGGGTGATTTTTCGGACAATCAGGGGCCATAATTCAGGAAATTACATTCCGATAGCCGCAAATATCGAAAGGAACCAAGATCTTTGGGTTACAAACATGCATGTCAAGTTTCATCAAAATCGGTTCAAAATTGTGACCTCTATAGGGTCCACAAACTAAAAACGTGATTTTTCGTATAATCAGGGGCCATAATCCATGAAGTTTTGATCCGATACATGCCAATATCGAAAGCAGCCGAGATCTTTTGGGGATAAACCTATATTTCAAGTTTCATCAAAATCGGATAAGAATTGTGACCTGTAGAGAGTCCACAAACAAATTGTGGACGGACGGACGTCCGGACGGACATGGGCGACGACATAATACGTCCACATGAAAATGTGGGCGTATAAAAACGTGATTTTTCGTACAATCAGGGGCCATAACCCATGAAGTTACAGTCCGATACATGCCAATATCGAAAGGAACCGAGATCTGTGGGTGATAAACTTATATTTTAAGTTTCATTGAAATCGGATAAAAATTGTGACCTGTAGCCTGTTCACAAACAATTGTGGACGGACGGACGAACAGCGGCGACGACAGTAGACTACTAGCCCTGGGCTAGTGGCTTCAAAAATATTTTTACGCCCCTGAAACATTACATTTATGAAGTGGTCTTATTCCAGAATGCCCCCCCCCCCCCCGCCCCTCCGGGTACTTTTCATTAAGTCATTTACTATATAGACATCACGTCACATCACATTCAAATAGTAACAATATTATGGGTTTTAAGATGCCTGTCTAAATCTGTTTTATTAAAAAATCTGCTGCTACATTCATAACAATCATAGGTCTTCTCTCCATCATGAACTATTCTGATGTGCTTCCTTAAAGCACTCGCAATAACAAATGTTTTATTACACACATCACATTTATGCACTGGTCTGACTCCAGAATGTACCACCCTGTGGCCATCTAAAGCAGTTTTGTTATTAAATGATTTACTACCAAAATCACATTCAAGTTGTTTGTCTTCCAAATGAATTCTCGTGTGCTTTACAAGCATTGTTTTGTGTGCAAATGATTTACTGCATACATCACATTTATATGGTCTCTCTCCAGTGTGGATTCTCATGTGACTCTTCACATGATCTTGCCGATTAAATGATTTACTACAAACATCACATTTATAGGGTTTATCTCCAGTATGGATTCTCATATGACCCTGCAAATTACGTTTTTCAGAAAATGACATACTACAAACATCACATTTAAATGGTCTCTCTCCAGTATGGGTTTTAATGTGAGTCTGCAGTGTACCACTGGTAGTAAATGATTTACTACAAACTTCACATTTATATGGTCTGTCTCCTGAATGGATTCTTATGTGACCCTGTAGATTACCTTTTTGAGAAAATGATTTACTACAAACATCACATTTATATGGCCTATCTCCAGAATGGATTCTCATATGAATCTGTAGATGTCCCTCAATAGAAAATGATTTACTACAAACATCACATTTATATGGTCTTTCACCAGTATGCATTCGCATGTGTCTCTGTAGACTGCCTTTTTCAGAAAATCCTTTACAACAAACATCACATTTATATGGTCTTTCACCAGTGTGTGTTCTCCTGTGACTCTGTAGATTACCTTTTTGAGAAAATGATTTACTACAAACATCACATTTATATGGTTTTTCTCCAGTATGGATTTTAATGTGACGTTTAAGATCAGTGATACCAGAAAATAATTTACTACAGACATGACATTTATATGGTCTTTCACCAGTATGGGTTCTTATATGACTTTGTAGATTACCTGTCCAAGAAAATGATTTACTACAGAGATGACATTTATATGGTCTCTCTCCAGTATGGATTCTCATGTGACAATGAAGATCAGTGCTATGAGAAAATGATTTACTACAAACATCACATTTATATGGTCTTTCTCCAGTATGGGTTCTTTGGTGACTCTGTAGATTACCTTTTTTAGAAAATGATTTACTACAAACATCACATTTATAGGGTTTATCACCTGTATGGATTCGCATGTGACCCCGTAGATCACATCGCTGAGTAAATGATTTACTACAAACATCACATTTAAATGGTCTCTCTCCAGAATGGATCCTAATATGACATTGTAGAACAGACCTTAAAGTAAATGCTTTACTACAAACATCACATTTATATGGTCTGTCTCCAGTATGGATTCGCATATGACGCTGTTGACCACCTTGCTGTGAAAATGATTTACTACAAAAAGTACATTTATATGGTCTCTCTCCAGTATGGATTCTCATGTGACTCTGTAGATGATCTTGGCAAATAAATGATTTACAGCAAACATCACACTTATATTTTTTATCTCGTGTTGATGTTATTTTCTTATCTACCATTTTGAGCTGTAAAATAAAACATATCTTTTACAGTTTTAAAGATTACCAGGCATCGTAACACATCCATAGCAGCTAAGTCCTCTGAAAAATTGACAAAAGAGACTGAAATGGCGTTTAATATTCACTCAACACAAACTAGGTCATTTCAGGACTAGCATATGGTTCAGTTTTCTTTCAATAATACACTTGCACGTAGGAGGAAACAGGAGTAACCAGAGAAAACCCAGCCAGGAAATTCATTCAGCCATCCAAGCCCCCAAAGAAGTCATCACGGGTTGTTAGAAAATTCATTCTGTTGATGGTAATGGGCACATTTACAAGCAAGGGGTATCAATTTAAAACAGGGGCTATAATCTTTGATATGCATGAATATTGAAAAGAAACTGAGATCATTGGGTTATAAACATACATTTCAATTTTCATTAAAATTAGAAAACAAATGTGACCTCTGGCAGGTCCAAATACGTGACATTTCATTCAATCAGGGGGCATAATTTATGAAGTTACAGTCCGATACATGCTAATATTGAAAAGAACCCATAATTTTGGGATATAAACCTATATTTTAAATTTTGTTTAAATTGGGTGAATATTATGACCTATAGAGAGTCCAGAAACAAAATGGGAACAGATGTCGAGACGGACCAGATCTACCACAATTTACAGCCATGATGAATTTCATAACCAAATAGCTAACTATTTAAGGCAGCAATGATTGACATATTGGTCACATGGGTACAGGTGTGGGGGGGGGGAATGCCGAATGGTTAGCATGTACGTGCTGTATCATAAAGCCTGTCTATAGCCCAGTTTACACGTGGCCGCGATAAGCATGCCGTACTGGGCATTGACCCATTTACATTAGTTTAATAAATAGTAAACGGGGAAGGGTTAAAAATGAGTCAGAAACACATAGAGTCTGTCAAATCCTGGCCAGTACCCACGAATACTAAAGAAGGAGGAATCTAAGGAGGGTGGAGAGAATCGAAAATTGGGAGCAAGATTTGCTGACGATTACACCTGAGGCAGGGAATATTTTACTTTTTTACATTTGATTAGCAGTTTCCAGAAAAATTGTGTAAGAATGCTAATCAATTGTATAATTGAGTAGCAAAATTTACCAATTGATTAGCAGTTTTTTAGTATGTAATAGAATTCTTATTTCACATAATTAGGCCTATATGTGACAATAACAATACCCACATTATTTGTATTACCAAACGGTTGTTTATATTTATATATAAAATAAAAATAGGTTGCCAGGCAACGAAACATACGCCCACACAGCAGCCAAATCGTCCGGGCAGTCAACAAGAGTTGTCACATATTAAGGAATTATCAGAAAATCATTAGAATTTGTTTGGTATTTATAATCAAACCTGTTTTTTTTTAAATCAGATAATAATTGTGACCTCCAGAGGCACAAGAAGCTAAAAAGGGTGATTTTTCGTACAATCAGGGGACATAATTCAGGAAGTAATGACCCGATGGGCGCAAATATCGAAAGGGACCAAGATCTTTGGGTTATAAACATACATGTCAAGTTTCATGAAAATCGATTCAAAATTGTGACCTTTATAGGGTCCACAACCTTGATATAACATATTTTCACACTATTTGTGTACAAACGGCGGCCATTTTGTCCGTCAAGTCTAGTCCGATTTTCACGTAATTCGAACTCTATCTTCATTACCATGTAACGGTGATATAGTCAAAGGTTTTTTTTAATCGGATAATAATTTTGACCTCCAGAGGGACCAAAAGCGAACAAAAGCAATTTTTCGGACAATCAGGGGCCATAATTCAGGAAGTTACGATGCAATGGGCGCAAATATCGAAAGGAACCAAGATCTTTCGGTTATAAACATACATGTCAAGTTTCATCCAAATCGGTTCAAAATTGTGACCTCTATAAGGTCCACAACCTTGATATAACATATTTTCACACTATTCGCGTACAAATGGCGGCCATTTTGTCCGTCAATTTTGGTCCGATTTTCACGAAATTCGAACTCAACCTTCATAACCATGAAACGGTGATATAATCAAACGTTTTTTTAAATCGGATAACAATTTTGACCTCCAGAGGGACCACAAGCTAAAAAGGGCGATTTTTCGGACAATCAGGGGCCATAATTCAGGAAGTTACGATCCGATTGGCGCAAATATCGAAAGGAACCAAGATCTTTGGGTTATAAACATGCATGTCAAGTTTCATCCAAATCGGTTCAAAATTGTGACCTCTACACTGTTCACAACCTTGATATAACATATTTTCACACTATTCGCGTACAAATGGCGGCCATTTTGTCCGTCAATTTTGGTCCGATTTTCACGAAATTCAAACTCAACCTTCATAACCATGGCACGGTGATATAATCAAACCGTTTTTTAAATCGGATAACAATTTTGACCTCCAGAGGGACCACAAGCTAAAATGGGCGATTTTTCGGACAATCAGGGGCCATAATTCCGGAAGTTACGATCTGATTGGCTCAAATATCGAAAGGAACCAAGATCTTTGGGTTATAAACATGCATGTCAAGTTTCATCCAAATCGGTTCAAAATTGTGACCTCTACACTGTTCACAACCTTGATATAACATATTTTCACACAATTCGCGTACAAATGGCGGCCATTTTGTCCGTCAATTTTGGTCCGATTTTCACGAAATTCGAACTCAACCTTCATAACCATGAAACGGTGATATAATCAAACGTTTTTTTAAATCGGATAACAATTTTGACCTCCAGAGGGACCACAAGCTAAAAAGGGCGATTTTTCGGACAATCAGGGGCCATAATTCAGGAAGTTACGATCCGATTGGCGCAAATATCGAAAGGAACCAAGATCTTTGGGTTATAAACATGCATGTCAAGTTTCATCCAAATCGGTTCAAAATTGTGACCTCTACACTGTTCACAACCTTGATATAACATATTTTCACACTATTCGCGTACAAATGGCGGCCATTTTGTACGTCAATTTTGGTCCGATTTTCACGAAATTCGAACTCAACCTTCATAACCATGAAACGGTGATATAATCAAACGGTTTTTTAAATCGGATAACAATTTTGACCTCCAGAGGGACCACAAGCTAAAATGGGCGATTTTTCGGACAATCAGGGGCCATAATTCAGGAAATTACGATCTGATTGGCGCAAATATCGAAAGGAACCAAGATCTTTGGGTTATAAACATGCATGTCAAGTTTCATCCAAATCGGTTCAAAATTGTGACCTCTACACTGTTCACAACCTTGATATAACATATTTTCACACTATTCGCGTACAAATGGCGGCCATTTTGTCCGTCAATTTTGGTCCGATTTTCACGAAATTCGAACTCGACCTTCATAACCATGGCACGGTGATATAATCAAACGGTTTTTTAAATCGGATAACAATTTTGACCTCCAGAGGGACCACAAGCTAAAATGGGCGATTTTTCGGACAATCAGGGGCCATAATTCAGGAAGTTACGATCCAATTGGCGCAAATATCGAAAGGAACCAAGATCTTTGGTTTATAAACATGCATTTCAAGTTTCATCCAAATCGGTTCAAAATTGTGACCTCTACACTGTTCACAAGCTAAAAAACGTCATTTTTCGTACAATCAGGGGCCATAACCCATTAAGTTACAGTCCGATACATGCCAATATCGAAAGGAACCGAGATCTTAGGGTGATAAACCTATATTTCAAGTTTCATTGAAATCGGATAAAAATTGTGACCTGTAGACTGTTCACAAACAATTGTGGACGGACGGACGTCCGGACGGACGGACGAACAGGGGCGACGACAATATACGTCCACATGAAAATGTGGGCGTATAAAAATAAAAGTATGTGACCACATGTTATTCTTTGTACGAAACCTGGACATTCTTTATTTACTTCATACTCTAGTCAGATCTTTTCTGCGTCATATTTCCTCACCCAATCTTGAAGTGTTGGTAATTTTAATGTCGAATTTGAAGATAGAACATAATATCATGTGTTTGAATTTCGCGACGTACCCTCGATCATCCGGTAATTTTATCTTATAGTGTTTTGAATGTCTGTCTTGACGAATGTGACTACAACAGATATAGAAAGAAAGTATGTAGTGTTGTCATCTCTGCCATCAAAACTTTTTACGTCTACATGTATAAATAGCAGACGTCAACATGTACTGCTCTCGTTCCACTGGACCGTTGCAGAGGCACGTAAAGAGTCTTGATGATATAGACAATAAAATTGCGAGATTTCAGATTTGTTTTGATGTGTTTTACGATACTGAATGGTTTTAAAGTTAAAATTAATTTTCAAAACTTTGATTCGCGCTGAAGCAGGGTTTTAAGTTAATAATGCTAATCAAATATGAATTTGATTCGCAAAATCAGACGTTTGAGTCTCAAATTGCGATACGAACCCGGTTAAAATATTCCCTGACCTGAGGTAGGAGAGGTAGAGGATTTTTTAGAAAGGGAGTGCAGGAGGTTGACTTTTGGAACCATGGCGGTGTTGGATGAAATAACCCCGGAGACAGGAGTTATGGGGGTACAAGTAACAAGTTGTTGGCTGTGTCGCTGGGAGGGTCGGAGTCGGTAATGGAGGAGTTGAAGTCGGTAGTGGAGGAGTCGGTGTCGGCAGTGGAGTAGTCGGAGTTGGTAGTGTCGGAGTCAGTAGTACGTGGAGTCAGTAGTGGAGGAGTCAGAGTTGGTAGTGGAGAAGTCGGTAGTGAAGGAGTTGGAGTCGGTCGTGGAGGAGTCAGAGTCAGTCGTGGAGGAGTCAGAGTCAGTCGTGGAGGAGTCAGAGTCAGTAGTGGAGGAGTCAGAGTCGGTAGTGGAGGAGTCAGAGTCGGTAGTGGAGGAGATGGAAATTACCCCGAATATTTTACTGTCTGGAAATTTTAATTGGGGGGAGGGGCCTAAGTTAGGGTTACAACCCATTGTTCATCCAATTGTACAACATAATCTAGGTTTTCAACCAGTTGTACAGCAAAATGGCCCAACCATATAATAATCAATGTCAGGCATCCCAGGGGTGGTCAGAAGGAACAAATCAAGTGGGGCGAGCACAGCTCTGTCCGGTTGGGGGTTGTTGGTTCCTATCAAAATCCATCAAACGTCATGTTATTATTTATCATTTGCTGGATGTTTTTAGTTTGGGGTCCACATCCGATGATGGGCTGTATAGAAAGTTAGAAATAGTTAAAATCTTGGCAGGGAGGGTGACAAAGAGCGGGGGGTCACTATTCACTAACCAACCTCTGGAGCCTGGTAAATCGGTCTAGGGTACCGGTAGTTTCACTGTCTTCCATTAGCCCAGGTTAGGTGCAAAAGAGTAGGACGTTAAACCCCATTTCATTTCATTTCTAGGGTAGTTTCAGAAAGGAATTATCTGGCACCAGGGGCAGTTTGGGAGATGGAGCGAGCCTGTCGTTTGTTTTGCTGGCCAATTCCACTTCAATTCTTTTTGTGCCCTTTAAACAGTTTTGCTGGTTTTTTCACTGGAGAATCTTAGTGGTGGCAATTAATATGCTGTCCCCGGAAGACATTTAAAGCTTGAAGGTGCTTATTTGGGAAGATCTGCGAATCTCGCCCAGTATTAGTACTTATCGATACTGTTGGATTAATTTTGTGCATTGGTTATTCTTCATAGTTGATTCTGATTCGGCCTGGGGTACTTTCATACTATTTGGGTCTAGCCCTGTTCCTATCTCAAGCCTTTCAAAACTGGGAGGTGTGTTGTGTTTTGTGGTACTGTTTAGATTATAATATATCTAATTTATCTTCTACAGCCACAGCAACCCTTTTCTACTACTAACGTTGGTTTGGCTCGCCGAAACTCAACTGTATTCAGAGACCGCCTCACACTCATTTACGGGACGCCCAAATGCAGACTCGATTTGAGATGCACGTGCATGAGGTGTATATAAGAGACAGGCGTCCAACTAGAGGTCGCAGACGATCCGGAGAAGCAGGCCTAGCTGTTTACTTACATGTAGGCTACTACCGGTACTATTAATACTATTATTACTAGAGTTAGATAGCGAACCAAATTCAAACGGGGCTAACAATGTCTGATATCAAAATAGTTCTGTCTCCTTCTCACCTTTACAATTCGTGTCTCAAGTCTACTTTGAAACAGAAAATCTCGAGTGTTGTTCCGTGGCGTGTTTTCAGTGCTGTTAACAGTAGAATGTCTTGTGCTCATCGAGACCCAATCTCAAAAAATAAAAAAAAAGGTCTACGGCATTAAAAATCAATTTCCGCTGAGCATTATCTAAACTATGGCCTTGGATCTGGTAGGTCTAGCAACCGTCTGACAAATGGCCAGTTCATCCCACGATCGACCGTTTCACACCGGGCTGTTTCATCCCAACCCAATTATTTATCGGGCTGTTTCATCTCCCATGTTATTAGAATGGTATCCAGGCCACTCGGACCAAGCTAAAAGACAACTCGGACCAAACGATTTACCGGATCATTCTCATTATAAAAAAATAAAAGACCACTCGGACCAAGCTTTTAACTAATTATTTTTTATTACGCAAAGAAACGAATAATACATAGGTGAATATATACAATACATAAGTTAACAATGTCTTCATAACAAATATTCATCTTTATTACATCAACAATTTATTAAATATTTTAACATGCCCGATGCTT
This sequence comes from Patella caerulea, assembly GCA_036850965.1. Classification (NCBI taxonomy): domain Eukaryota; kingdom Metazoa; phylum Mollusca; class Gastropoda; family Patellidae; genus Patella; species Patella caerulea. The sequence goes on along the minus strand of JAZGQO010000006.1, from coordinate 55,992,779 downwards.
TTGCTACGGGTCCGTACATAACAGCAAATATTCATATTTATTACATCGGATGTCATCTGTTTCGCAGTTCATTCGTACCATCAGTTTTTACACCGAACACATATTGGCGACCTGGACCATAGCCTGCTGGTATCACGTCATTTGGGACTCACGTCATTTGGGACTCAACACAAACGACATTTGGGACCCAGTTGACGACGTTTGGGACTTCATTGGCGTCATTTGGGACTCAACACAAACGACATTTGGGACTCAATATAAACGACATTTGGGACCCGATATAAACGATATTTTGGACCAGAGTTCGGCACAAACGCCGACTGATTTATCGGAGGATCCCTAGCTGCGTGCATATTTTGTGCATTTTGCTCGGGAATCGCGCTTCTTTGACGCTCCGTATGAATTCCAAGTACCGGTAGATATTAAAATAATAATTAGATCATACATTTAATGGTTTCGCTGACCAGTTGTTAGTGAAATTTAAATCTAAGTTGAATATAACCCTCTGATAGAACACCAAATACACTGAGAAACAGTCATTAATAATAATATATTTTTCCGCCATTGCCAAATCCGCCGATGACACGTGACATTGATTGGAATTTCTAGGTCAATAAGCCGGCGATGCTACGTTCAATTTTATGTAGCATGTGCCGTTATAATTTTCTATATATCTACACATGCTGACAGAGGCTTAGTTTTAAACATACATGCATTGTCGTTGTTATTTTTGAAAGGTATCTGGCATAGTCGTACGGAATTTCATTTTGAAGCAATTTCAATTATGGTTGTCACATGATCACTGTGCCGTACGTGTGTCTGTCATGGACGAATGAATAAAAACATTTTTTAAGTTATGTGACAGACAAAAACTACAAATTGTGCTATGAAAAAATAAATGTATTGTTAAAATAAATAAATGTATTGTTAAAATAAATGTATTATTAAAATAAATGTATTGTTAAAATAAATGTATTGTTAAAATAAATAAATGTATTGTTAAAATAAATAAATGTATTGTTAAAATAAATAAATGTATTAAAATAAATAAATGTAGGCCTATTGTTAAAATAAATAAATGTATTTATACTCATACACATTTTAATCATATGGAAGAAATAGCTAGTACTCGACAATTTTGTTACTTGATTTCTGATCGAATCATCGATGTTTTTATAATAAAGTTAATGTTAATCGTATTGTTTGTATGATCGTATGGTCATTGTTTTGTTGTTCACCGATGTTTTTTTTTTAATTAAGTATTCTTGTATTGTTTGTTAATTGGTGTTATGATTTTAGCAATTTTGATTGTTTGATTAGTGTTTATTGTCAGCATCAAAAAATGCCGTGGCATTTCTTTAGACTATTTTGTTATGTAACTTGCAAACGTTTTTATTTATCCGTCGATGATAGACAAACGACACAATGATCACGTGACAACCATAACTGAAATAGCTACACTACATTATAAAATAAAGTTCTGTACGACTATGATAGCTATCATTGTTTGTTAAAATTAACACCCTGTCAATACGTACGTTAACTAACGTATGAAAAATTAAATGGTAGCAGGTAGGGTGAGTCTGGAGATTCTGTCGGGGAAAACATCAACTGTTTTTCTCTCTCTATGTATTCGATGTTCGGTCAGTGAATTATATCCAATGACGATTTAAATTTACCTAACAACTGGTTAGTGAATTCATCAATGTATTTTCAAGTTATTATTTTAATATCTACCTGTACCTGAAATTCACACGGACAGAGCGTGGAAGACGCGCAATTCGGAGACCGCCGAGACTGTCTTCAATGACCACGTGACTTATTTTAATGCACCTTTTATGAATGATCAACAGCTTGCTAATTATTCGGATTATGAACAATGTCGTGTGGACGACTTTACCAACGTATTACTTATATCTTGATCGAGTCCCAAACGATCGCCTGCTTATGACAGACTAAGAAACATTCATCGTCCGCGCCACAACCGCCTGTGTTGTGCCTATCTGTAGCATGCCAAGGGCACGTAACCTTTCATTTTGGGTAAGCTGACGCATATCAAAATTTGTTTTCTGGTCACTAAAACAATTAAACTGATGTTTCCACCCTGGAATTCAATGCCACAATGACTGTAACATTCAAAGTCAGAGTCGTGTCACAATAAAATGCAATCTCGTTCCCAGAGGCAGCCGCAGAGCCGAAGGCCTCTGGCACATTAGACCGTCCATTTTTTCCAATTTTTTTCAAACCTAAGCCCCGCCCATTCTGACCTCTGATTGGTCAATCTTTTTGGATCGATTTCTCGAAGACTAGAGGTCAGACCGTCGTTTCGTTTGTTGTAAAATGATCCTTAAGTCAAAGTCAACTCGCTGACATACAAAAAATGGATCCTAAACGTACAAATTCAAGATTTTGTAAAGATCTATTTTTCTACGCGTGGGTATATTTTTAAGTGATTCGGCCATCCAGGCATGTAAAATCAGGGGCGTACGACGCAAATAAACGAGAACTTTCGCGCGTAGGAATTACATATCATTTTCCCGGAAAATGGCTACCCCGATTCACCAGAGAAATTTCTTCAAAAAGTTTTCTGGTTTCGAGATTGAATAAAATGATTAATTAACATATCAGAGTGGGCCAAATTTCTGGGCAGTTTCTGAGACATCGCATTACCACACAGACCCCAATTACCAACCGAGTTTAATCAAACTTGCAGATTATAATTACATTGTACATTAATAATATCTCGGAGTAGCTGTTGGCATGATGTGACTGTTGTCTAGGCATTCCTTGATTTCACATTATCTGGATTCTTCAATTGTATCATAATCTATATTGTTCAAAAGAATAAAGAGGCAAAAATTCTTGGTGATTGTATGGAAATGAAATGGGGTTTTAACGCCCTACTGTTCTGCTCGTAACTTGGGCTAATGAAGACGGTTGATTGCTAGGAGGATTTAGCTACTTTTGACCTGTTATTTGTCTGGCAACCTATCTTTTAAAATGTGTCTGTAAATATTTTGATCTCTTATTTTATTTTACAGATGAAAAATGCCAGAGAAGAAAAAAAGAACCACAGACGATAAAAAATACAAGTGTGATGTTTGTTGTAAATCATTTTACAGAAGAACTGATCTAAACCAGCATATAAGAATCCATACTGGAGACAGACCATATAATTGTGTTTGTAGTAAATCATTTCCTAGGAAAAATGACCTAAAGGTGCACACGACCCTCCACCTAAAGGTGCACACGACCCTCCACCTAAAGTAGTACGTCGTGGTACGTGGAGTCAGTAGTGGAGGAGTCAGAGTTGGTAGTGGAGAAGTCGGTAGTGAAGGAGTTGGAGTCGGTCGTGGAGGAGTCAGAGTCAGTCGTGGAGGAGTCAGAGTCAGTCGTGGAGGAGTCAGAGTCAGTAGTGGAGGAGTCAGAGTCGGTAGTGGAGGAGTCAGAGTCGGTAGTGGAGGAGATGGAAATTACCCCGAATATTTTACTGTCTGGAAATTTTAATTGGGGGGAGGGGCCTAAGTTAGGGTTACAACCCATTGTTCATCCAATTGTACAACATAATCTAGGTTTTCAACCAGTTGTACAGCAAAATGGCCCAACCATATAATAATCAATGTCAGGCATCCCAGGGGTGGTCAGAAGGAACAAATCAAGTGGGGCGAGCACAGCTCTGTCCGGTTGGGGGTTGTTGGTTCCTATCAAAATCCATCAAACGTCATGTTATTATTTATCATTTGCTGGATGTTTTTAGTTTGGGGTCCACATCCGATGATGGGCTGTATAGAAAGTTAGAAATAGTTAAAATCTTGGCAGGGAGGGTGACAAAGAGCGGGGGGTCACTATTCACTAACCAACCTCTGGAGCCTGGTAAATCGGTCTAGGGTACCGGTAGTTTCACTGTCTTCCATTAGCCCAGGTTAGGTGCAAAAGAGTAGGACGTTAAACCCCATTTCATTTCATTTCTAGGGTAGTTTCAGAAAGGAATTATCTGGCACCAGGGGCAGTTTGGGAGATGGAGCGAGCCTGTCGTTTGTTTTGCTGGCCAATTCCACTTCAATTCTTTTTGTGCCCTTTAAACAGTTTTGCTGGTTTTTTCACTGGAGAATCTTAGTGGTGGCAATTAATATGCTGTCCCCGGAAGACATTTAAAGCTTGAAGGTGCTTATTTGGGAAGATCTGCGAATCTCGCCCAGTATTAGTACTTATCGATACTGTTGGATTAATTTTGTGCATTGGTTATTCTTCATAGTTGATTCTGATTCGGCCTGGGGTACTTTCATACTATTTGGGTCTAGCCCTGTTCCTATCTCAAGCCTTTCAAAACTGGGAGGTGTGTTGTGTTTTGTGGTACTGTTTAGATTATAATATATCTAATTTATCTTCTACAGCCACAGCAACCCTTTTCTACTACTAACGTTGGTTTGGCTCGCCGAAACTCAACTGTATTCAGAGACCGCCTCACACTCATTTACGGGACGCCCAAATGCAGACTCGATTTGAGATGCACGTGCATGAGGTGTATATAAGAGACAGGCGTCCAACTAGAGGTCGCAGACGATCCGGAGAAGCAGGCCTAGCTGTTTACTTACATGTAGGCTACTACCGGTACTATTAATACTATTATTACTAGAGTTAGATAGCGAACCAAATTCAAACGGGGCTAACAATGTCTGATATCAAAATAGTTCTGTCTCCTTCTCACCTTTACAATTCGTGTCTCAAGTCTACTTTGAAACAGAAAATCTCGAGTGTTGTTCCGTGGCGTGTTTTCAGTGCTGTTAACAGTAGAATGTCTTGTGCTCATCGAGACCCAATCTCAAAAAATAAAAAAAAAGGTCTACGGCATTAAAAATCAATTTCCGCTGAGCATTATCTAAACTATGGCCTTGGATCTGGTAGGTCTAGCAACCGTCTGACAAATGGCCAGTTCATCCCACGATCGACCGTTTCACACCGGGCTGTTTCATCCCAACCCAATTATTTATCGGGCTGTTTCATCTCCCATGTTATTAGAATGGTATCCAGGCCACTCGGACCAAGCTAAAAGACAACTCGGACCAAACGATTTACCGGATCATTCTCATTATAAAAAAATAAAAGACCACTCGGACCAAGCTTTTAACTAATTATTTTTTATTACGCAAAGAAACGAATAATACATAGGTGAATATATACAATACATAAGTTAACAATGTCTTCATAACAAATATTCATCTTTATTACATCAACAATTTATTAAATATTTTAACATGCCCGATGCTTTTGCTACGGGTCCGTACATAACAGCAAATATTCATATTTATTACATCGGATGTCATCTGTTTCGCAGTTCATTCGTACCATCAGTTTTTACACCGAACACATATTGGCGACCTGGACCATAGCCTGCTGGTATCACGTCATTTGGGACTCACGTCATTTGGGACTCAACACAAACGACATTTGGGACCCAGTTGACGACGTTTGGGACTTCATTGGCGTCATTTGGGACTCAACACAAACGACATTTGGGACTCAATATAAACGACATTTGGGACCCGATATAAACGATATTTTGGACCAGAGTTCGGCACAAACGCCGACTGATTTATCGGAGGATCCCTAGCTGCGTGCATATTTTGTGCATTTTGCTCGGGAATCGCGCTTCTTTGACGCTCCGTATGAATTCCAAGTACCGGTAGATATTAAAATAATAATTAGATCATACATTTAATGGTTTCGCTGACCAGTTGTTAGTGAAATTTAAATCTAAGTTGAATATAACCCTCTGATAGAACACCAAATACACTGAGAAACAGTCATTAATAATAATATATTTTTCCGCCATTGCCAAATCCGCCGATGACACGTGACATTGATTGGAATTTCTAGGTCAATAAGCCGGCGATGCTACGTTCAATTTTATGTAGCATGTGCCGTTATAATTTTCTATATATCTACACATGCTGACAGAGGCTTAGTTTTAAACATACATGCATTGTCGTTGTTATTTTTGAAAGGTATCTGGCATAGTCGTACGGAATTTCATTTTGAAGCAATTTCAATTATGGTTGTCACATGATCACTGTGCCGTACGTGTGTCTGTCATGGACGAATGAATAAAAACATTTTTTAAGTTATGTGACAGACAAAAACTACAAATTGTGCTATGAAAAAATAAATGTATTGTTAAAATAAATAAATGTATTGTTAAAATAAATGTATTATTAAAATAAATGTATTGTTAAAATAAATGTATTGTTAAAATAAATAAATGTATTGTTAAAATAAATAAATGTATTAAAATAAATAAATGTAGGCCTATTGTTAAAATAAATAAATGTATTTATACTCATACACATTTTAATCATATGGAAGAAATAGCTAGTACTCGACAATTTTGTTACTTGATTTCTGATCGAATCATCGATGTTTTTATAATAAAGTTAATGTTAATCGTATTGTTTGTATGATCGTATGGTCATTGTTTTGTTGTTCACCGATGTTTTTTTTTTAATTAAGTATTCTTGTATTGTTTGTTAATTGGTGTTATGATTTTAGCAATTTTGATTGTTTGATTAGTGTTTATTGTCAGCATCAAAAAATGCCGTGGCATTTCTTTAGACTATTTTGTTATGTAACTTGCAAACGTTTTTATTTATCCGTCGATGATAGACAAACGACACAATGATCACGTGACAACCATAACTGAAATAGCTACACTACATTATAAAATAAAGTTCTGTACGACTATGATAGCTATCATTGTTTGTTAAAATTAACACCCTGTCAATACGTACGTTAACTAACGTATGAAAAATTAAATGGTAGCAGGTAGGGTGAGTCTGGAGATTCTGTCGGGGAAAACATCAACTGTTTTTCTCTCTCTATGTATTCGATGTTCGGTCAGTGAATTATATCCAATGACGATTTAAATTTACCTAACAACTGGTTAGTGAATTCATCAATGTATTTTCAAGTTATTATTTTAATATCTACCTGTACCTGAAATTCACACGGACAGAGCGTGGAAGACGCGCAATTCGGAGACCGCCGAGACTGTCTTCAATGACCACGTGACTTATTTTAATGCACCTTTTATGAATGATCAACAGCTTGCTAATTATTCGGATTATGAACAATGTCGTGTGGACGACTTTACCAACGTATTACTTATATCTTGATCGAGTCCCAAACGATCGCCTGCTTATGACAGACTAAGAAACATTCATCGTCCGCGCCACAACCGCCTGTGTTGTGCCTATCTGTAGCATGCCAAGGGCACGTAACCTTTCATTTTGGGTAAGCTGACGCATATCAAAATTTGTTTTCTGGTCACTAAAACAATTAAACTGATGTTTCCACCCTGGAATTCAATGCCACAATGACTGTAACATTCAAAGTCAGAGTCGTGTCACAATAAAATGCAATCTCGTTCCCAGAGGCAGCCGCAGAGCCGAAGGCCTCTGGCACATTAGACCGTCCATTTTTTCCAATTTTTTTCAAACCTAAGCCCCGCCCATTCTGACCTCTGATTGGTCAATCTTTTTGGATCGATTTCTCGAAGACTAGAGGTCAGACCGTCGTTTCGTTTGTTGTAAAATGATCCTTAAGTCAAAGTCAACTCGCTGACATACAAAAAATGGATCCTAAACGTACAAATTCAAGATTTTGTAAAGATCTATTTTTCTACGCGTGGGTATATTTTTAAGTGATTCGGCCATCCAGGCATGTAAAATCAGGGGCGTACGACGCAAATAAACGAGAACTTTCGCGCGTAGGAATTACATATCATTTTCCCGGAAAATGGCTACCCCGATTCACCAGAGAAATTTCTTCAAAAAGTTTTCTGGTTTCGAGATTGAATAAAATGATTAATTAACATATCAGAGTGGGCCAAATTTCTGGGCAGTTTCTGAGACATCGCATTACCACACAGACCCCAATTACCAACCGAGTTTAATCAAACTTGCAGATTATAATTACATTGTACATTAATAATATCTCGGAGTAGCTGTTGGCATGATGTGACTGTTGTCTAGGCATTCCTTGATTTCACATTATCTGGATTCTTCAATTGTATCATAATCTATATTGTTCAAAAGAATAAAGAGGCAAAAATTCTTGGTGATTGTATGGAAATGAAATGGGGTTTTAACGCCCTACTGTTCTGCTCGTAACTTGGGCTAATGAAGACGGTTGATTGCTAGGAGGATTTAGCTACTTTTGACCTGTTATTTGTCTGGCAACCTATCTTTTAAAATGTGTCTGTAAATATTTTGATCTCTTATTTTATTTTACAGATGAAAAATGCCAGAGAAGAAAAAAAGAACCACAGACGATAAAAAATACAAGTGTGATGTTTGTTGTAAATCATTTTACAGAAGAACTGATCTAAACCAGCATATAAGAATCCATACTGGAGACAGACCATATAATTGTGTTTGTAGTAAATCATTTCCTAGGAAAAATGACCTAAAGGTGCACACGACCCTCCACCTAAAGGTGCACACGACCCTCCACCTAAAGGTGCACACGACCCTCCATACTGGGAACAGACCATATAAATGTGATGTTTGTGATAAATCATTTTGTGTAAATTCTGCTTTACAAAGTCACATGAGAATCCATTCTGGATAAAGACCCTACAAATGTGATATTTGTAGTAAATCATTTTCCCTCAGAAGTAACCTAAAATGTCAAATGAGAATCCATTCTGGGGAAAATGTGATATTTGTAGTAAATCATTTTCTCAGGGATTTGATCTACAACGTCATATGCGAACCCATACTGGAGATAAACCCTATGAATGTGATGTTTGTAAGAAATCATTTTCTATAATAAGTCATTTGAAGGATCACATGAGAATCCATACTGGAGAAAGACCCTATAAATGTGATGTTTGTAGTAAATCATTTACTATGAGCAGTGGGCTAAAATGTCACATGAGAACCCATACTGGAGTTAAACCATATAAATGTGATGTTTGTAGTAAATCATTTTCTAGGCAAAGTGATCTACGCCGTCACATGAGTATAGGTACTGGTGATAGACGCTATAAATGTGATGTTTGCTGTAAATCATTTACTACTAGCCGTGATTTACTGTGTCACATGGGAATCCATACTGGAGATGGACCCAATAAATGTCATATTTGTAGTAAATCATTTTCTACAAAAAGCGCCCTAAAGAACCACCTGAGAATCCATACCGGAGAAAGACCATACAAATGTGATGTGTGTTGTAAATCATTTTCTTGGAAAAATATCCTACAAAACCACATGAGAACCTATACTTGTGATAAACCGTATAAATGTGATGTTTGTAGTAAATAATTTGCTCAGCGAGGTCATCTACATGGTGACATGAAAACCCATACGGGTGATAAACTCTATAAGTGTGATGTTTGTAGTAAATTATTTTATGAAAAGACTGATCTACAACTGCACATGACACTCCGTACTGGAGATAGACCATATAACTGTGATGTTTGTGGTAAATCATTTTATGAAAATTCTGCTTTACAAAGTCATATGAGAATCCATACTGGAGAGAGACCTTATAAATGTGATATTTGTAGTAAATCATTCGCTAGAAAAGGTGAGGTAAAGGTTCACACGAGACCCCATACTGGAGAGAGACCATATAAACGTGATGTTTGCAGTAAATCATTTGCACACAAAACAATGCTTGTAAGACACACAAGAATTCATTTGGAAGAAAAGCAACTTGAATGTGATGTCAGTAGTAAATCATTTAATAACATAACTGCTTTAGATGGCCACAGGGTGAGTCATTCTGGAGTCGGACCACTTCATAAATGTGATGTTTGCCATAAAACATTTGTTATTGCCAGTGCTTTAAGGAAGCACATCAGAATAATTCATGATGGAGAAAAAACTTATGATTGTTGTGAATGCAGCAGCACATTTTTTAATACATCAGATTTAGACAGGCATCTTAAAACCCATAATATTGTTACTATTTGAATGTGATGTCTATAGTAAATGACTTAATGAAAGCATGGACCTTATAAAACATGGACGGGCATCTTAAAACACACTCAGTGAATAAAGAATAATAATGTAAATATTTGAATGTGATGTCTATTGTAAATGACGTAATCAAAGTACTAAGACTTGTTCATTCTGGAGTAAGACCACTTCGTAAATGTAATGTTTGTAGTAAACCATGCATCACATATATTAGTAAATCAGGCCCGGAGTTCACAAAGGATTTTTCAGACTTACTCAAAATTTACTCAGAATTGTTGGCCTTATTTTAACTAAGATATATAGCTCTTTTGTTGCTTTAATGTATCAAATACATTAATAAGAAACTATGCGCAAAGTTTTGTGTTTCTGGATCAAAGATATTTTTCATTAACAGTGATTGAAAGTTGACTAAATTCTTAACTTAAAGGGCCAATCCCGATTATATGATGGAGAATACAGCTGCTTAATTTTGTTTTAAAATCCCCTAGCTTAGCGCTGAGCAACAAACAAAATATTTGATATACTTTTCCCAAAAATTAAACCTGTCAATCGTCATCTGGAAATGGAGACCGGTGTCTTAAAGTGCACCTACATGTATAATGGACCCGAAAACTTTTCGATATAGGTAGTTGATGGTTACTTTATTCACTTTACCGCAAGTTCACACTAATTTGACTGAAATTAATTCAGCTATCATCACTCAAAGTCTTAAAAATAGACCTCCCGTAAAAACGACTTTGCCAATTATTATCAAAACCATTCTTTATCCCCTCAGACGCCGGTGACGTCACAGTGACCGAATGCTTATTCGGAATGTTTCTTCCTTAATTACCAATATACAGCCGACGTGTGTATTCATTAACCCCGGATTGATTTCTTTATCCCCCTAATTAAATAAAACAGTTGACTACGGAATAATTTGTTTTGTAATTTAGATTGTTTTATAATGTCCCACCCTCCATGTTCACGACAGTAATTTTATTACTGTGTTTTAAAGTGACTTTTTGATAGTCACCCTACCATCGTGTGCAGTCCAAAAGACTCGAGATACATGGTTCTGATTCCTTAAGAGCGCGACTTGGCCGCGAAGCCACGCATCGGCCGTTCCTCAAGATTGTCTCTTTCCCCGCTTCTCTCTCCAACTCGGTTGGCCCAGGGAATTCCCACCGAGACTCGTCCGCGAGGTCACGCATCGGCCGTCTTGAGGAACGGCAGCCCAGCTTGTCGGCCCGAGGAATTCCCACCAAGACTCGGCCGCGAGGCCACGCATCGGTTTCTCTCTTCCTTCTCGGAGACGGACATTCGGTCGGCTCAAAGAATTCCAGGCCCGGGATGGGCAGGCACCGAAATTCCCCGAGAGCGTGACTCGGCCGTGAATCTATATACCGTCGGCGTCTGTTTTCATTAAAGCCTGACTGATTCCTTAATCAGCATAATGAAATAAAACAATTGACTACGGAATAATTTGTTTGTAATTTATTTTAATTTAAGATCCAATTTAGAATTTGTTTCATAATGTACCGTCGTTCTCTTCTCTCACGGCAGCGATTTTAATACCCTGTACCATCGTGCATGGTGATAATTAGCTACGAGAACGCAGCTAAAAACGTTGAGATATACTGATGTGTTTGTTTTTAGCTACGATTTGAGGCCGTTAGTTCCAAGTTGCAAATTCAATTTTTTTTATTAATGCTTATAACACCTTTAAAATAAGTTAATACTGTTATCACTGATTAAAGTTACAGGGGCCAATGTGGTGGCACAACTATCGCCTAACTCCAAATATTCGCATTTAAATTACTGAAGCCATATTTTTGTTCGACATTCACCTCCATTGAAATCCACGTGGATGTCATTTAGTTTTTCCACTTGTAATTGCGTTTTTGACTGGCTGTTATAAATAAAGCCTTATATTTACCCCCGCTTCATTATAGACTTCTCTGGTCTAAAAAAGATGGCGGTCTTGGTAACGGCTTAACGCCTCGATTTTAAATACGATGATTTATACCCTTTCCAGGTAGGCTTAATTGTATTTCTGTTTGGCAGAAATATTATGAATAACAATAATCAATCGTTGTTTTGATGAAAAATATTGTCAATCTTGCATACTAAGAGCGATTGCGATTCAGAATCGCACTTGCAATGTTGATTGAAATGGGAAGAAATTTCATCTGTCACATATGGCGAGGGTTGACAGATGAATTTTTTTTTATCTAGGTGATAATATTCCCAGCGTTGATTGGCTGAGAAATGAAGGCGATCTATTGTTATGCATATAGTCATCGGAAAATTCCATATTCGCTGTGAATTTTAAATGGAGTAACGATAAAAGTTGTTCTGTGTGTATAGAAATGGTTATTATTGTTATATATAGTTAATAATGAATATATCGACAAATGACTGGCACCATTTGCATTACTGTACTTATAGATAAAGGTTGGGATATCAAGTATTACTGGGTTATCCAAATTACCGGTAAATACGCTAATTGCATTTGTCAGGCGGCCTATTAACAAAGGACGCTGATACGGTATTTTAAAATCACTCTAAAATATTCCAATCTCAAATGTCTAAACTATAACAATGTAAGACGATAATTTGGTGATTATGATTAGGGAAGTCACGTGGTAATTGGACCGTCAATAGACGCTTGTCAACTAAAAGTGTGTATTGATAGTGGTATATTGTATAGATGATGTATATTAGTACGTGTAGTGCCTGTGACGTCACTAGCCAATCATCCGGATTAAGGTTGTAATTGAAAATTTGAAAACCGTTTTGGCTCTCAGATACTTAAATGTTAATAACTGAATTAATTTTAATCAGATTTGACCCCCAGAGGTCACAATAAAACCAGATGACTTCCAGTCACTTCTCGATCAGCTTCCACGGGGCGAATCGGTGCTTTGTGGAGATTTCAACGCAAAGCACGCTCTGTGGCGGTCACCGAGGAATGACTGTCGGGGGACTAGCCTGTGCTCAATAATAGAAGGGATCGACCTATGCGTACTGAATGATGAGAGCCCTACATTTGTTGGAGGAAATGCCCCACCTTCACACCTAGATCTCACATTCTGCACGCCTGGTATGACAAACCGCTGCGATTGGCTAGTCAATGAAGATGAGACACTTGGCAGTGACCATTTGGTGATAGAATTTAACATCCAAGCTGAAACCAACAGAGAAGTCTATAACGGAAGACCCAATTGGAAAATGATAGAAGCTGATTGGGCTAACTTCCGTGTAGGCTGCCTCGATTGGAAGGAAGAAGATATCATCGACACCGACATCGACGTGTACTCCGCCAATATCACGAATGCAATTATAGGTGCAGCAGACAACTCCATTCCAAAGACTTCTGGCAGGAAACCAAGGAATACAAAACCCTGGTGGTCTTCAGAATGTCAAGAGACAGTTTACGAAAGAAAGAAGGCACTTCGTCTACGAAAACGCCACTTCAATGAAGTCAACCACCAAAATTACCTGAAGTTGAAATACGCCGCAAGAGACACCATCCAGAAGGCACAAAGTGGGCACTGGAGGACATTCTGTAATGCGCTGAACCAAAACACGCAAACAGGTGTCGTCTGGAAGAAACTGAACGCCATGCACGGAAAACGCAGATCGTTCAACATACCAAACCTTGAAGATGGAGACAAGTACGTTACCAACGGCAATGAAAAGGCAGATTTACTTGCTAAAACATTTGCAGATGCAAGTAAAGATGAAAACCAACCACCAGAATTCATGAAGAGGAAAGAAATCTTTTACTCACAGCACCCTTTATTAGTAATTGAATCTAATGTAGAGGCTGAACCAATCAATCTGCCCTTCTCAGAGGAAGAGTTAAATAAGGCTCTTTCCCTCAAGAAGGATAGTGCGGCTGGTGAGGACAAAGTAAAGTACCCAATGCTCAAACATCTGCCCAGAAATGTCAAAAAGATACTACTGAACTTCTTCAACACATCTTGGTTGACAGGGGAGGTACCTAAAGAATGGCGGAAAGCCAACGTCATCCCTCTTCCGAAACCAGGGAAAGAGAGAACAAAGGCAGAGTCCTATCGACCAGTAAGCTTGACTTCCACACTGTGCAAAACCTTGGAGACAATGGTTAACATCCGACTTCAGTTCTACCTGGAGAGTAACCGACTGATCGACGAAAATCAAAGCGGGTTCAGGAAGGGACGATCAACAATGGACCACTTGGTGCGACTACAGCAAGTCATGTCTCAGGCACTCTCTTGGGGCACCTGCTATGTGCCGTGTTTGTAGATTTAACCAAGGCTTTCGATTTAGTTTGGTTGGACGGGCTGCTTTTCAAGCTGGGACGTATCGGAATAACGGGCACAATGTTTCGGTGGATCAAAAGCTTTCTGAGCGATAGAAGGATACAGGTGAATGTTGGCAGATTCCTGAGTGCCGAGCAAACATTAGAAAATGGCACGCCTCAGGGGTCGGTCATCAGTCCCACTCTCTTCAATATTATGATCAACGACATACAGAAATCTTCATATCTCGACGCCAGAACTGAGCTAGCAAAATTTGCTGACGACAGCACAATATGAAGGAAAGGGACGAGGTTCTGTGAACTTCAAAAGAATATGCAAAAGGCCTTAGACAAATTCATGACATGGGCAAACGACTGGGGATTTAAGGTCTCAGAGAAGAAAACAGTCGGCATGCTTGTGTGCAGGGATAGAGGGATAAGCAGAATGACTCTGTGTATGAACGGGAAAACCATCGAGTTTAAAGACCAAACCAAGTTCCTTGGCGTAATCTTTGATCGAAGGCTGACCTGGAAACCGCACATCGACTGGACTGTAGATAGATGCTCCAAAGTCCTAAACTTAATGAGAAAAATAACGGGTAGCACCTGGGGAGCCAATAGAGTTACACTTATAATGGTGTATCGTGCTCTAATACGCTCTGTATTAGACTACGGATCTTTGGTCTTCATGAACTGCGCGCCAACACTCTTAAGTAAGCTTGACACCATCCAATACAAAGCTCTGTGTATTGCGACTGGCGTAGGGCTTGGGACCAGGAGAGAGGCATTACTACAGGAAGCCGGAGAGTTGCCCCTATCCCTAAGAAGAAAAGAACTAGCAACAAGGTATTGGGCTAAGATCTCGCAATTGGGCGAGAGATCCCCGGCCTTTGTCAGCCTAAAGATATGTAAGAGATCCTAGAAAGAAAAGCTTCGGCCAGGGTATCAGGGAAACAGTCAAGGAACTACGACTGGAGGAGCTCGTGATAAACGAACACGACCCACCATCGATCGCTCCTTGGACACTCCCAATACCACCGGTCAATCTAGATCTGCTACAGAAAACCGACAAGAAAAACAACCCCACTGCAGCACGGGTTCTCTCTCTGGAACACCTGGAAGACAACTGGCCGTCGGATGACTGGGAACATGTTTATACGGATGGCTCACGCAATCCTGAAAGGGGCACCAGCTCGTTTGGAATGTACCTGCCAAACGGGGAACAGGGAATAAGCAGGAAACTGCCCAATAATTGTTCGGTGTACACTGCAGAGATTGTGGCCATCCGTGATGCTATATCATGGATCTCTTATCAAAAGACTAGTAAGTTCGTCATCCCAAGCGACTCTCTGAGCAGTCTGATTTCAATCCAAAATGACAACTCGGACTCAAGACCAGAAGTTATTTTGGAAATCAGGCAGCTGTACCAGAGGGTCCTAGAGAAGGGAAGCAAATTAGAGCTCGTGTGGATTCCATCACATGTGAACATTAGAGGAAACGAGGAAGCAGTTCGACTCGCAAATGAAGGTCTCGGTGACACAGCACCACTCCGCACCATAGAATACAGCACCACGGAAATCTACAGTATGGTAAAAAGACAGGTCAATTCACTCTGGGAATTTAAGCTCGTTGAACTTGACACATACAGATTCCGACTGGATGACAAGATCTACACGAAGACAGCTATCAATCACCCTAGAAGAGATATATGCAAACTTATATCGAAACTAAGGGTGAAAGAGCGGCTGCGAGACTACTAACACCAAGTCATCGTCTGTGAGTGCGGAGAAGAATGTACCACCAACCATGTCCTGGTAGACTGCGAGGTATTCAAGGAAGAGAGAATGGAACTAGTGGAGATGATGGAGACCAACAACATACCGCTCAACACTAAGAACCTACTCTTTCCAAGACCCGATCTGAAGCTGCAAATCTTCGAACTAATCCACGATTTAATGAACACCGTTGGATTAAGTAGAATAGTGAAGTAAGAGGGGGCTACGATAAGACGAGCTCGGTATCTAAACACTAAACTACATAGGGGATATACACCAAAGTAGCGGGCTAGTGGAGTAAGGGAGGGTCACGGTAAGACGGACTCGGCATCTAAACACTAATCCACTAGAAAAACACCAAACCTACAAAGTGGGGTAAGGGGAGGCCACGATAAGACGGGCCTGGCACCTAAACACTATACCTCAAAAGATGACTTCTACCAATCCAGAGACGAGACACATATATGTCTGCATAAATGCTGTCCCTACGGATCAACTACCAAACAATATGTGTTTTATTAAATAAAGGGAAGAACTTCTCACTAAACCTATTCCATGATTCAAGGCCGCAAATGGAAAGATTGCAAAATCATATTCTAAAAACAGGAAGAAGCCTCGGCTCTCCTATGTCTTGTCTGCGATATCACTTCTGTGGAAGCGGACGTTAAAACATCAGGTAGTAGTAGTAGTAGAATCAGATTTGTTTGGACTTGCCGTAAAATGGATTTAGTAACTGTACACGTAACGATTTAGTACACGTAACGAGAAAATTTTGGGGCCATTATATGTCGTCTTTAAGCTGTATTATATGTCTGGATAAAACCTTTTATTTTATAGGTGAAATTTACCTTTCGTTATCAAGTACGGCACATGGATCATTCACTGTATATACCTCTTAAAGAAACGGCAATCGATTATCAGGTCACCCAACGGAAAATTTAACCCAAAATTGCGTGTCCGGATAAGCGGTTTTGAACTGAAATTTTGAGACAAGGTAAATACATCATTCCTCTGTATTTTGGCGCTTAAATTTTATAGTTACTCAGACTTTATTTTTGAGATTCTGTTCAAACTGGTATAGTCACTAAGACTATTTTGGAATTCTTACCGTCTATTTTTCACCGTGATTCTGCTTTAGTTGCCAAAAGGAATCATTTCTTGCCACATCCGAAACAAATTTATATATATCCAACACTATTTTCATGTAGATTCTACATGAAAATAGTGTTAGATTTTTATAGAATCTACACGAAAATATTGTTGGGTTTTGCCAGACTCTTTTTTTTTTAAGCCTCTGGATCCAAGGACATAGTTTATATCACGCTAACCGGAAGTGGAATTTTAACGTCGCATTTGATAACTTTGTTTTTGTGAGCTTTGGATTGTTTTGGGTTCACGAATCTATTAAGACATTCCACAATTAACGACTCTGAAAGCACACATGGTTATAACGTTCGAAAAATACTGCTTGAAAGTAAATTGAAGACACGAATTGGCGAAGGAGAGTGAATCTAAACATAGTACAGTACAGTAGGTCTATTGTTATTAAGCTTTCATATTACATATGAAAGCTTATTGTTTCTGTTAAGATTATTAAGCTTTCATATTACATATGAAAGCTTATTGTTTCTGTTAAAGTTATTATTATTATTTTTTTTTTTTGTGTGTTTTCTGCAAATCGGATTTCTCAGAATCTATCCATAGGATCTTTCTGAAATTTTGACCTACCCCCCCAAAAATGGGGTGCGAACCTTGATTAAATATATTTTCGAAACGTTTTACGAATCCGAAATCACCGAATTTTACGAATGAAAAAAATGACAATGCATAGTCGTAACTTTGTTATTTTTTGACCGATTTTACTAATTCTTTTTTCTTTGAATACCTTTAAAAAAACCATTTTCATCTGCAGTTTCACATTTTCGAATTTCGAAAATTCGTCGCTGTGATTTCGAACCGGAAGATTAGACCAATTTGACAACTTCTTTAATAGTTGTACGATTTTCATGAAATTTAGTATCTAAGTAGATCCTACCGATGTGGCTTCAAAAATATAATTAGAAATTTTCTAAATTATCTCCCCTTGACGAAATTAAGGATCAAAATTTTCAAAAAAATCATCGAAATATAGGTCAGAATGACCTGATTTTTTTTTTGGATACTAGATAAGTAATTACTGATTTGTACACAAAATATGGAGTTTGTCGATCGAACCGGAAGTGCCGCCATATTTAAAAGTGAAAAATCAATAAGGCTTTTTTGCTATTTTACTTACAGACTCGGGAGTTATATTTTCTGAATCCTTGTAGGAAGGCCTAAAAAATGTCGCGAATAGAATTTTGATTTCGGTCACGTGATGGTCACCATTTTGAATTGAAAATGAAAAATAGAAGCAATTTGAAGGGTCGGGACTTTGGAACACAATTACTCTCCTTCTAATTAAGCTAGAATGTTCAAACTTGGTGTAGACGTTCACTAGGTCAATGTTATGATTGAGTTTAAATATGAGCATTTTCTGCTTAGGGTAAGCAGAGATAAACAAGCTAATTTGTTGATTCTTTAGGGCACGATAACTTCGGTTATAATGAAGGGAGGGCGGTGAAACTTTTGTCAATAGAGAGTCTAATAGCTAGCCTGTTGTGTGAAATCATTGTATTATTTTTTCTAAATATCAGGGATAGCCGAAAAAAAGAGATTGAAAACCCAAAAAGTCGTATTTTTACAATTTGGAGCATGTTTAGAGGTCTTTCTCGTAAAGTCAACATAATATTTTTTGGGAACTTCTTGTACAAAGAGTCTTATTGGTAGTCTTTTATATGAAACCATCGATCAACAGTCCAACATATCAGGAGTAGAAGAACAAAAGGATCGAACATTGAAAACGGCACCCTTTCATTGTTAAGCGAAACATGCAGTGTGGGTGACTACAATCTACACATTTAGTCATCGTATAGAGCTTATTCAACAGTATCGAATTCCAACTGCTTAGGGATATTTTACGTGCACTCCAATGTGTACACGGGACCTTGGTTTTTCGTCCCATCCGAATGACTAGACAGCTGTGCTTGTCAGGCCCTCCGTTCTGCCTCACTGACAAGGGGAACCACGCCGGGAAATCGAGATGAACTTTCTCCGTGCAGAACTTTCAATTCAGGCGAAAACGTTTATTGCATACGATTAAGCTGGTCAGTTGGAGCTTATTTTCAAAAGTTTTGTAATAATCGGTTGGTAATTAAAGTACCGTGCACATTAAACTGTTAAAACAGAAAATTTCGCCCGGTTGAAATGTTTCTTGCTATAAGTCAGCAATTTTCTGAATTCAGGGAGGCTGAATGGTTAGCATGTGCGCACTGTATCGTAACGTCTGTCATTGAGTCAACGGGCGTCGTTTCGATCTCCAGGTTGCACGTGACATGAAGTATGATGTCCAACCTTGTGGGTTTTCTCCGTGTTCTTCGGTTTCCTCCCAACGGCTAAAGACCTGTAAGCGCAGGGGGAGTTTTTAAATAAAATTAAAAAACATATGTTAGTCCCGAAATGACCTAGTTTGTGTCGAATGGACATTAGGCCGCATTTCTCTCTTTCTCTTTTATTTTTAAAGTTTTGTAATAATCGGTTGGTAATCAAAGGTACTGTAAAAGTGATAAAACAGAAAATAATCGGTTGGTAATCAAAGGTACTGTAAAAGTGATAAAACAGAAAATTCCGCCCGGTTGTAATGTTTCTCACTTTAAAGTCAGCAATTTCCCGATTTTAAGTGGCAAACGTTTATTGCGAACGCTTAAGCTGGTCAGGGGGGAGCTTATTTTTAAAAGTTTTGTAATATTCGGTTGATAACTAAAGGTACCGTGCAAATTAAACTGTTACAATAGAAAATTTGGCCCGGTTGAAATGTTTCTCGCTGTAGGTCAGCAATTTGCCGATTTTAGGGAGGTTGCGTGGCTGAATGGTTAGCACGTGCGCTCTGTATCATAACGTCTGTCATTGAGTCAACTGCCGTTGTTTCGATTTTTTGGTTGTACGTGACAAGGAGTATGGTTGCCTGTCCAACCTCGTAGGCCGTAACCGCCGCTGCCCGGGTAAAATTTCCCTCATTGCACACATTATGGCATATGCCCGTCTTCATTAGCCCATTTTAGGAGCAGAACAGTCGGACGTTAAACCCCATTCAATTTCATTTCATTTTCTCTATGTTGCTTATTTATTATAGTGGATAAATATTTTTCTGGTTCTAGCAATTATTTAATTTCTGCATAGAAATCTTGCTTTGGCCAGTTTTTTTTATTGCAGAGTGCCATTCTTGTTTAAACAAACATGATCCTTTGTTTAAAACATGCTTAAGAAGTCGTCACGATTTCCTACTTATAACCAAACATATTGGAAATATTAGTCTGGCATTATTAAATCCTAATTTTATTGGTCTTATTTAAAATTAAACTTTCATTTAACTATGAACAACCCTTAACGTGTCTCTTTAAAACTATTAAGTACTCTAAAACAGTAGCTCAACCTTTTGACCTAAACTCATTAATTTACCATTTTGTTTTGAGCGACTTCTTATTCTTCCTATATGACATATTGCACGTGTCTGATTTCAAAGGGGGGTTGAGTGGCTGAATGGTAAGCACGCGCGCCTGTCATTGAGTTAACTAGCGTGTTTTCGAATGCCCGGTTGTACGTGACAAGGAGTAAGGTCGCCTGTCCAACCTGCCATTTTTAATTTTTTTTTCCCGCCATTTTCATTTCATTTTCTCATCCGTCTCATTACAGTAATACAAGTTTCAGTTATTTCCCTTTAGTTTTCAGATTATTGTTATGCCTGGGTGCAGTGTTTCATACTATATTTAGACTTGTAACTTCGCGAGTTTTTGACCAATTTTAATAATTTTTTCTTCGTATCCTTTTATTTAGGTTACTTGATACAATCAATGACACGTGACGATGAATATGAAAGCTTTCATATCTGCATGGGACAGTAGCAGATCTAGTTATTATTTTTTTTTTTGTGTATTTTCTGCAAATCGGATTTCTCAGAATCTAACCATGGGATCTTTCTGAAACTTTGACCTACCCCCCCAAAAATGGGGTGCGAACGTTGTTTAAATATATTTTCAAAACGTTTTACGAATCCGAAATCACCGAATTTTACGAACGAAAAAACTGACAATGCATAGTCGTAACTTTGTTATTTTTTGACCGATTTTACTAATTCTTTTTTCTTTGAATACCTTGAAAAAAATCGTTTTCATCTGCAGTTTCACATTTTCGAATTTCGAAAATTCGTCGCTGTGATTTCGAACCGGAAGTTTAGACCAATTTGACAACTTCTTTAATAGTTGTACGATTTTCATGAAATTTAGTATACAAGTAGATCTTACCGATGTGACTTCAAAAATATAATTAGAAATTTTCTAAATTATCTCCCCTTGGTGAAATTAAGGATCAAAATTTTCAAAAAAATCGTCGAAATATAGGTCAGAATGACCTAAAAAATTTTTTCGATACTCGACAAGTAATTACTGATTCCTACACAAAATATGGAGTTTGTCGATCGAACCGGAAGTGCCACCATCTTGAAACGTGAAAAAACAATTGAACTTTTGCGATATTGCACTTACAGACACGGGAGTTATATTTTCTGAATCCTTGAAGGATGGCTCAAAAATCGTAGGGAGCAGAATTTTGATTTCGGTCACGTGATGGTCACCATTTTGAATTGAAAATGAAAAGTAGTAGCAATTTGAAGGGCCGAGACTTTGAAACACAATAACTCTCCTTCTAATTGAGCTAGAATGTTCAACCTTGGTGTAGACGTTCACTAGGTCAATGTCATGATTGAGTTCAAAGATGAGCATTTTCTGCCTAGGGTAAGCAGAGATAGGCATGCTGATTTGTTGATTCTTTAGGGCACGATAACTTCGGTTATAATGAAGGGAGGGCTGTGAAACTTTTGTCAATAGAGAGTCCAATAGCTAGCCTGTTGTGTGAAATCATTGTATCATTTATTTTAAATATCAGGGATAGGCGAAAAAAAGAGATTGAAAATCCAAAAAGTCGTATTTTTACAATTTGGAGCATGTTTAGAGGTCTTTCTCGTAAAGTAAACTTAATATTTTTTGGGAACTTCTTCTACAAAGAGTCTTATGGGTAGTCTTTTGTATAAAACCATCGATCAACAATCCAACATATCAGGAGTAGAAGAACAAAAGGATCGAACATTGAAAACGGCACCCTTTCATTGTTAAGCAAAACATGCAGTGTGGGTGGCTACAATCTGCACATTTAGTCATCGTATAGAGCTTATTCAACAGTATCGAATTCCAACTGCTAAGGGATCTTTTACGTGCACTCCAATGTGTACACGGCGGGTGGGGGGACACGCCAGAAAATCGAGATGAACTTTCTCGGACAATGCAGGGATCGAACACCCGACCTCCTGGCTAGCAGGCCAACGCCTTAGCCACATAGTGTGGACACCCATCGTACATTTCATCCGTCAAATCAAAGCATTTCATTGCATTAGACCAATAATTAATTATTCTTAATTGAAAACTTTATTTTAATATTAGTCTGGCATTATTAAATCCTAATTTTATTGGTCTTATTTAAAATTAAACTTTCATTTAAGTATGAACAACCCTTAACGTGTCTCTTTAAAACATAAAAAAATACTCTAAAACAGTAGCTCAACCTTTGACCTAAACTCATTAATTTACCATTTTTTGTGAGCCACTTGTTATTTTTCCTATGACATATTACACGTGTCTGATTTTAAAGGGGGGTTGGGTGGCTGAATGGTTAGCACGCGCGCCTGTCATTGAGTTAACTAGCGTGTTTTCGAATGCCCGGTTGTACGTGACAAGGAGTAAGGTCGCCTGTCCAACCTGCCATTTTTAATTTTTTTTTCCCGCCATTTTCATACCATTTTCTCATCCGTCTAATTACAGTAATACAAGTTTCAGTTATTTCCCTTTAGTTTTCAGATTATTGTTATGCCTGGGTGCAATGTTTCATACTATATTTAGACTTGTAACTTCGCGAGTTTTTGACCAATTTTAATAATTTTTTCTTCTTATCCTTTTATTTAGGATATTTGATACAATCAATGACACGTGACGATGAATATGAAAGCTTTCATATCTGCATGGGACAGTAGCAGATCTAGTTATTAATATTATTATAATTAGCTCCCTGGGTAATTAGCTTCACGAGAACGTAACTAAAAATGTTGAGATATACTGATGTGCTTGTTTTTAGCTACGATTCCAAGTGGCAAACTCAATTTCTTTATCAATGCATACCATCTTAAAAATAAGTTAATTTGGCGATCATGTTTTATCCGACTCCCCTTTGCTATTTCCATCACTTTTACATCGAAAAACTAGCGGTTGGCTGTCCATACGAATGCAGGTCAACTCGTCCATACGAATGCCCAAACTGGTCCCGCAGTGAATATTCGCTTGGCCGCTACAATCACTGATAAGCATGACATTGACGAGGCTTAATGAGTACGGCATATTAACTTTTTTACTCCGACAAATTAAATTCTCAAACATTTTTTTGAGGTAAAAGGAAAATAAATAAAGACGTTTGAAGTAATTGTAGTTAAAAAATATTTCCTATTTAGTGTATATGGGTATTAAAATGAGTAGAATGCATCATTTTGCCCGAAGCAGTTAGGTGTTAAGTAAACAATGCACGAGCCGATGAGCCAATGACTACGAGGCGTGCAAGTCAACGCACGTGTTTTGGACAGCCATCCGTTACAGGGATAATTCGTTAGTAATTCTCTGTGAAACAGGTTGACAAATGCCGGTCAAGTTGTCCACACGGAAAATGTGGTTAAGTCGTCAACACCTGTTAGTGAAATCGTCCACACTCGATGGAGGAGACGTCCAGAAGACTTAGTTTAATTTGAAGATATAGTAATACGTTGGTGGAGTCGTCCACAAGACTTAGTTTAGTGAAAATATACCGTACATAAAATGCTACCCAAATTTTTTTATTTCATCAAAATATTCCAGTTAGATCCGACGTTATGGAATTTTAAAATCCGAGATCGACGTCAAAAATGTAATCAAAACGCTCTATACCAGTCAATGCGTGGAAAGGACCAACCTAAGTGCTTTTCAGTCATATCTGAGTGACGTCATAATGGGAATTTTCCCTTCAGAATCGCTAGTACCAATTTTAAAACTGAAAGTCGCACATTATTGTCAGCTAAGATTTATTAAAATCGTAATAATTTTAATTATAATATGTCAAATATTTATAATCTGGATGATACCACAAAAAAAATAGGCTATATTTAGTCGAAATTTAGCAAATTTCAGTCATCAAAACAGATAAATCTTGTTTTTTTCGGTTCTAATTGTCGGATCACGTGGTATCAGACATCGGTATAATCCCTAAAATGTTATCTATCGTTTGATTGGTTCTATATTTAAATCGACCGTAAACTAACGTGCTGAAATACAATGAAGTGGGTCCTAGCAACAGGCACGGATCCTGAGGGGGGGTCCAGGGGGTCCGGACTCCCCCCTGCTCAGACTTGAAAATTTTTTATGCGATTTTATTGGCGATCTAGACCAGTAATTTGGGAATTTACCTTCTGGAAATACGTCAGCATGAACCAAATTTACTAATTTAATCGGTTGAGCGCAATTAGTTATGCAATTATCAAACCTGGACACCCCCCCTGCATAAAAATCCTGGATCCACGCCTGAGCAATGGAAAATTCTAGGTCGCGTGACGTCAGAGCGGTATTTTCCCGCTGGCGTCTCATGTAAACAAACAGTAATTTCGCTTACATTTTGATAATTTTTTAGCCTAAATCTTTGCAGATATTGAGATTGACATTAAACTATTACAATACAATTGCTAGTAATACATTTACATAAAATAGTAATTCAGAATCGTAGATTGAACTTGGCTATATTTCAGCCACTTGCTGTTTGATTTCACATTCAAGACACGTGACCTCTGAAACCCCTATTTAGTTTAATTTGACAAAATAGTAATACGTTGATTGAGGATTTAGCTACTTTTGACCTGTTATGTTGTCTGGCAACCTATCTTTTAAAATGTGTCTGTAAATATTTTGATCTCTTATTTTATTTTACAGGTGAAACATGCCAGAGAAGAAAAAAAGAACAACAGACGATAAAAATTACAAGTGCGATATTTGTTGTAAATCATTTTATGGAAGAACTGATCTAAACCGACATATAAGACTCCATACTGGAGACAGACCATATAATTGTGATGTTTGTAGTAAATCATTTCCTAGGAAAAATGACCTACAGGTGCACATGACCCTCCATACTGGGAACAGACCATATAAATGTGACGTTTGTGATAAATCATTTTGTGTAAATTCTGCTTTACAAAGTCACATGAGAATCCATTCTGGAGAGAGACCCTACAAATGTGATATTTGTAGTAAATCATTTTCTCAGGGATTTGATCTACAACGTCATATGAGAACCCATACAGGAGATAAACCCTATGAATGTGATGTTTGTAGTAAATCATTTTCCCTCAGAAGTAACCTAAAATGTCACATGAGAATCCATACTGGAGAGAGACCCTATAAATGTGATGTTTGTAAGAAATCATTTTCTATAATAAGTCATTTGCAGAATCACGCGAGAATCCATACTGGTGATAAACCATACAAATGTGATGTTTGTAGCAAGTCATTCACTGTGAGCAGTGGTCTACAGAACCACATGATAAGTCATACCGGAGAGAAGCCATATAAATGTGATGTTTGTAGTAAATCTTTTCCTTCACCAAGCCATCTACGGAATCACATGAGAATCCATACTGGTGAAAGACCCTATAAATGTGATGTTTGTAGTAAATCATTTTCTAGAATAGGTGATGTAAAGAGTCATATGGGAACCCATACTAGAGAAAAACCATATAAATGTGATGTTTGTCGTAAATCATTTTCTACTCAAAGTCATCTACACCGTCACATGAGTATATGTACTGGAGATAGACGCTATAAATGTGATGTTTGCTGTAAATCATTTACTAGGGAAGGTCATCTAATGCGTCACATGAGAATCCATACCGGAGATGGACCATATAAATGTGATGTTTGTAGTAAATCGTTTGTAAACAAAACAATTCTTGCTAATCATCATAAAATCCATTCTAGGGAAAAACAACTTGAATGTAGTAAATCATTTAATAACAAACCTACTTTACAGGACCACATAGTGGTTCATTCTCGAATAACACAATTTCATAAATGTGATGTTTGTAGTAAATCATTTATTATTGCCAGTGCTTTAAGGAAGCACATTAGAATAGTTCATGATGGAGAGAAGACCTATAATTGTTATGAATGTAGCGGCCCATTTTTTAATAAATCAGATTTAGACAGACATCTTAAATCCCATAATATTGTTAATGTTTGAATGTGATGTCTATAGTAAATGACTTAATGAAAGTACCTAGGGTGGTTCATTCTGGATTGAGAGCTCTTCATAAATGTAATGTTCTGGAGTAAGACCTCTTCATAAATGGGGTGTTTGTAGTAAACTATTTATGAATGTAGCAGCACTGTTTTTTTTTTAATCAAGTAGATTTAGACAGAAATCCTGACACACATACTGATGAATAAAGGATTATAATGAAATTATGTGTATGTTATATAGATTTGTATGAGGTTGTTACATGAAATTACAGTGAAGGTGAAGCTGAAAACGACATACATGTAGAGGGGAGTGGATCGATATCATGTAGCAATATTTTTTGGGAATTATGATATGATGAATAATATTGAATAGTTAAAACGATAATATGTCCTTGACTCCAATAATAGGTTTCAATTCAAAAACAAGTTAGATATCACATAATCCAAAGGAAATGGGTGATAATTTGATGGATGAGATGACCAATAGGTTGATAAACATGTTGTTTTAGTAGTAATAAATATATCATAGACACATGTGATGGTAAATTGCCTGATGTGTCATCACATTGATTTGTAGGAGAGCAATGATGTAGTGGGTTCTATCAGGAGGTCGACAAAGATTGAGAGACATGATATTTTTATATACATGTAGTCTATGCATGTAACCATGTATCCCGTTTTTATACGCCAACAATTTCATGTGGACATATTATGTCGTCGCCCCTATCCAGACATCCGTCTGTACAGAATTTGTTTGTGGTAATTCAATATAACAGCAGGCTCACTGTATTGCGTATGCCCGTCTTCATTAGCCCATTTTAGGATCAGAACAATAAGACATAAAACCCCATTTCATTTCATTCCATTTCTTATAAAGGGAACAGAGATATTCCAGTGTATTCAACCTCGATTAATTTTAATCACTAATTATAAATCGAACTCAGTTAAAAGATTAGTCATTAATCATTGATATTTTCTTGATATATTTCACCAATGTTCTAAAGCTATTTTGTCATTAACCGAGATTTAAATACGTGGACCAAAGGCCACAATATTACACTTTTCCAAAAATAATGTGAACGAACTAAAGGCTGTAGTTTTTAAAGGATGTTTTCAAATTTGGTTGGAAGCAGTGATGGGATTTCAAAAATGCTCTTGTCAGACATTTTTTCCCGAAAATAAAGGGACATAACTCTTATCGAAATTTAAGCAGACGTTTTCAAAACACAATTAAGAATCACATACGTGTCAACTAAATATGTTCATAAGTGCACCTCGTTAGTTTTTATGTTTAATTATCGTATGGTATTCAAATTTATGTCAATAATATTCCTACAAAATTATTTTGACATCGTAATACCATAGAATGAAAGCAAGCCCACTGCTGTCGATCCGTATGTGTTTCAAACTCCACCAAAATTACCACAAAAACCTTGTGAACACATTTGTCAAATATGATGGTAAGCATTGGAGTCATGGAAACAGTATGGATATTAAGCGTTCTGAAAAACTTTCCATTCCAGAGTTATACCCCTTAAATTTAAAGGACAGTACCACATAATAATATATACAGTGGCGGATCCAGGATTTTTTTTAGGGGTGACAACCCCATGTTTTGTCTCGCCGACCGTGGAGCGATGGGTGCCGCAGGCGCGAGCAGTACAGGGGGTAGGGGAGTCTCCCCCAGAAAATTTTGGAAAATTATCATCGATTTCCTTGCATCTGAGCCATAACGAACAATGATTTCTGTTCGTCGACAATGTTTCATTTCGTTGAAGATTTTCAAAATTTGAAGAATAAATTTCGAAATTTATATATTATGTAGTGCGGACTGTACGTACACAAAAGTTGCCACATTTGTCAACGCCTCTTATAATAAACAGCGAGTTATATATCCAGATTATGAACCTAATAATGAACAAACTGTTTGAATGTTATCGAATATTTGCAAATGTATAGTCACTTTTCTTCGCCAATGATATCAGTCCTATCAATACCATCGTAAAATAATGTATAATTTATGCATCAGTCTGACAAACGTGTTGATGCCTTCATTCGGCTAGAAATGCTTCGATGAATGTCCTAAAAGATAAGCCGCGGTTTACGTAGCTAATTTCTGCAGGTAGTAACATAGATGTTGATTGTGTGTCTGAGAAGATACTCACCATGTGCTATATAATATATATATATACGAACATGCGTGTGCATGTCCAGGTGGGAGCTTCTAGGACCTGGGATTCATATACACCGGTGGGGGGGGGGGGGTGACTAGTCACCATATTCACCCCCCTGGATCTGCCCCTGATATACATGTACATGTAATGGCCACAAAAAGGCCAGAATTGGTCAAATGAATTCCTGGTAGGAATCATTCCCCTAGACTTCAACAAAAATAATTTTTTCTAATTTGATAATAGGGAATGTCGTAGGCCCTATTCTAATTAATGTATGTGGTTACCTCAAAACTAACGACAAAGAGGTAGGCCTGCACCTTCTGAAAATCTTCTATATTTGAAGTTCACATCAGTCTGAATAAAATACTATTTTCATTTATATATGATCTAAAATATTTGCATTTTTCTACTATTTACTATTGCCAGTATCAGAAAATACTGCTATAGCCAAAATAAGCTGATGATACATCATTAAAGCATTCTTCATAGCACAATATAAAATCTTGTTTTTTTGTCTTCAAACTTTAGAACTGTTGTAGACGAACTAACTGAGAGAGAGAGAGAGAGAAATGGGCTTTAATGTCCACTCGACACAAACCAGGTCATCTTGGGACTAACGAACTAACTGAAGGACAGACAGACGGGTGGACGATATAATACAACCACACCAGTTACTGAGCCACTAGAAATGGTTCCACTACTGATGCCTTCCGTCAAACTTCAGATATAGTTATCGTTACATTATAGTAACTACTGAGCCACATGTACCCTCTTTCATATTTACTGCTGTCTTCCAGCTTGGTTCCCCCTTGTCAGTGATGCAGGACGCTCTTTCATATTTACTGCTGTGTTCCAGCTTGTTCCCTCTTGTCAGTGATACAGGACGGAGGGCCTGACAAGATCAGCTGTCTAAAGTCATTCGAAAACCCGAAGTCCTGTGTACACATTGGTGTGCATGTAAACGATCCCTTGGCAGTTGAAATTCGATATAAGAGTAGGACATAGCGCAGCTGCCCGAGCAAAATTTCCCTCATGGCACACTGATTGCCTATGCCCGTCTTCATTAGCCTAGTTTAGAAAGAGAATTGCGTAGGACGTTAAATCTCATTTCATTTCAGCTCATTTCATTTACTGCCGTGTTGCTACTTACTGTTAAGATTTTAGGGCTGAGAATAATGTACCGGTACTTTGAAACACCCACTTTATCAGAGGCAAAACAAATGTTTACTCCGGATCAATTTGCGACTGATTGGATCCAAGGCTAAAGTTTAGATAATGCCAATCGGAAATGGATTTCTAACACCGCGAACTATTCTATTTTGTTGAGTTTAGGTATGTAACAATGAAAATATAAGTCATTCCGACTCACTCCACAATTAATAAACACCAAAATACACTTCAGAGCAACGTCTGAGAAATTCTGTTGTGAAGTAAATTGAAGACACATTTATAAAGTAAAGGGGAGAATTCGAAGGAGACTGTCTGTAGTAATTGTAATAATAACCTATCACACGTTGAAAACCCACGAGGCTAGAAAGGCGACCCTTCTCAAATGCAACCAGGGAATCGAAACCAAACCAGTTGACTGAATGACAAACGTTATGATACAAGCGTTCCAAGATAAAACTTCCTGCACGTGAGGCAGCTGTAAGTTAAGACATTACTGACAATAAACCAGCGCCTCTAATCTAGACTGTATAGTAAAAGGGGTCACAACTATTGCATTGCAATGTTTTGTTGTGATTATGCCCTGGTTATGGTGTTCTGATAAGCGGTCTGGATGAGAAAGACTACCCACAACCTGCCTGCCGGCCAGAGAGACCACTAAACTTATACTTCATATGCTGATTTAGAAACAAGGTACGGTAACTTGGATTTATACATTGCAGACACGCCTTACTTGCGAAGTGGGACTTGGTTGACCACACTCGACACAACAGTTTTCACGCACACAGTGCAAACACTGCACATTTCGAATAGAACTTATCAAATAAATCAGTAAGAAGAGAGAGAGAGAAATGGGGTTTAACGTCCACTCAACACAAACCAGGTCATTTCGGGACTAACATATGGTTTTAATTTAATTCAATAATTCGCATGCGCGTAGGGGTCTTTAGCAGTGGGAGGAAACCGGAGTGCCCGGAGGAAACCCACGAGGTTGAGAAGGCGCCCCTATCTCCATGCCACATACGCTCACACCTGGGCTCGAAACCACAGCCGCAAGCCGGAGGTGACCGGCCAGCTAGATGTCGAAGCGCGGCACTCTAGACCACTCGGCCATCCCAACCCCCCTTAAATCAGTAAGAGTAAGAACTAATTAATTAGGTTACTGGTATTGAATATCAACTTTTACAATAAATAGATACTCAAATGAAGTTGTTGAGCTATTAAACCCTGAGTGAGCTAAATTTGACTAATAATCATGCGACAGGGTGTTTAAATCAACCAACAATACACAGCAGCTTTACACAGCAGCTTTATTACAAAAACAAAAGTGTATTAATTCTTTAAATGACATAAAGAAGCATGGATCACTATTCATAACAAAACACAACACAAGGTATATATGGATATAACTACTTCTCTATAATTTAATAACGATGTTTCATAATACATACAGGTCATCGTAACACATACAGGTCTCAACTAGTGCTTCTAGACAAGTTAACTACATGTAGCTTCCTCTGTCGTGTACCCAATAATCAAGATTAAACCATTTTGCAAGAGCTAAATCTGCCCATTGCAGGTCTTTCTTTAGGCCTGAATTGTTACCTACATTATTTTAGACAGTAATTAACTTACATGTATCCAGACCATAATCATCTCGCAATGTCAGCACTGCCTGTGATAATTACTGCTCAACTTTCATTCATGATTTAATCAGGATATGGATAATCGAGACTATGTTTTTTATCATACCAATTGATTTTAAATGTATACACAGTGTTTTAGGTCATAAGACAAAGGATCCTATTCATTTTCAACAATTTCCAATAATTACTGCCAGAGTTATTGCCTTGATCACTTTGAAATATCTTGTGGATGCTCTAGAGGTTAAAGTTAATATTCCATTGACTTTCATGGTCTAGAGTGCCGCGCTTCGACCTCTAACTGGCCAGTCACCCCTGGCTTGCGGCTGTGGTTTCGAGAACTGGTGTGAGCGTACATGTATGTGGCATGGAGATAGGGGCGCCTTCTCAACCTCGTGGGTTTCCTCCGGGCACTCCGGTTTCCTCCCACTGCTAAAGACCCCTACGCGCATGCGAATTATTGAAATGAAATTAAACCATATGTTAGTCCCGAAATGACCTAGTTTGTGTTGAGTGGACGTTAAACCCCATTTCTTTCTCTCTCCATTGACTTTAAAATTTATACACAGTGTTTAAGGTCATAAGACGAAGAATCCTAGTCATTTTCAACAATTTTCGATAATTCTGCCCTTGATCACTTTGAAATATCTTTTGGAGAAATCCATGAGACAAACAATCGAAATAATTTCTGATAATTACTTAATGGGCTATAAATGGTATATTCATGTGTTGTAAATGTTCTCCTTAATGACTAAAGAAAAAAAATTGTGACAAACCTTGTTGACTGCCCAGACGACTTAGCTGTTGTGGGCGTATGTTTCGTTGCCTGGCAACCTACATGTATCTTTAACTGTTATAGTGAGAACTGCCAGCTTTTTGTCGAATCACCCATACACTGTAATGTATCTTTAATAAATTGGTTTGGTCTATATTAGGCTGTCATACTGTACATGTACATGTATGGTAATTGATAAATGTCTTTGCCATGCTCTCTAAACAAAGTTTATTTTAAAAAATCTCGGGCGAAAAAACTGTAAAAGGTATATTTTGTAAGAATAATTCTATCTCTTGCTTTATTTTGCAGTTCATCATGCCAGATAAGAAAAGAAAAAGATTCACTGGAGATAGAAAATACAAATGTGATGTTTGTGGTAAATTCTGGGTTAGTCCTTCAAAACTAGAAACACACATGAGAACCCATACTGGAGAAAAACCATTTCATTGTGATGTTTGTGACAGAGTGTTTACAACAAAGCAGTATCTAGTAGATCATATGAGAATTCATACTGGAGAAGAAGTTTATAAACCCCATGGATGCGATATATGTGATAAATCATTTGATAAAGCTTATAAGTTACTGATTCACATTCGAACGCATACTGGGGAGAAATCTTATAAATGTGATGTTTGTAGTAAATCATTTACTATGCGAGGTCATCTTCAGAGACACATGAGGATCCATACTGGAGAAAGACCATATAAATGTGATGTTTGTAGTAAATCATTTGCACACAAAGAAATTCTTGTAAATCATATCAAAATCCATACCGGAGAAAAACCATTTGAATGTGATGTTTGCAGGAAATCATTTATTAACAAAACTGCTTTAGAGGCACACAGGGTAGTCCATACTGGAGAAAGATTACATAAATGTGAAGTTTGCAGTAAATCATTTTCCAGTAGAAGTAATCTTATCACACATAAAAAACTTCATGTAGGTGATAAACCTTTTGAGTGTGATGTTTGTGGTAAATCATTTGCCACCAAAAGTGTGTTACAGCAACATGGCATAACTCATGCATCAGAAAAAACCCACAAATGTGAAACATGTGGGAAAGGATTTAAAGCAAAATCCTATTTAATCAGACATAAACTGATTCACTCCAATAATATAGTAGCATATGTTCATTGTGAGGTGTGTGACAAACCCTTCAAAAAGAAGGAGAATCTGAAAAGACACATTTTGATCCACACTGATGTTAAAAACTTTAAATGTGGCATTTGTCCTCAAACATTTTTATATAAAACCAATCTACAACGGCACATGATAACCCACACAGGGCTGAAACTTTATAAATGTGATGTTTGTGATAAATCGTTCTCAACTTCAAGTGGTCGTACAATACACAAAAGAGGTCATACTGGAGAAAAGCCATGCAAATGTGTTATTTGTGGACACGGATTTCGTGATAGCGGAACTTTAAACAGGCATGTAAGAAGAGTTCATGAAGGAGAAAAATCTGTTTGCGATGTTTGTGGTAAAGCTTATTCAGACCTTAATAAACACAGAATAATACATACGGGGCAAAAACCATTCAAATGTACAGTCTGTGACAAATCATTCACCTGGTCTAACAGTTTAATTCAGCATATGAGAACTCATACTGGAGAGAAATCCGGGCAATGCCATATTTGTAATAAATATTTTTCTCAAAAGAACCATTTACATACTCATATGAGAACACATTCTGGAGAAAAACCTTTTAAATGTGATGTTTGTGGTGCAGCTTTTGCCAGTAGTAGTAATTTCCGAGCGCACAAAAAGATCCATAGTGGTGATAAACTTCACAAATGTGATATTTGCAGTAAAAAATTTCTGTTTGCCACATATTTGAGAAAGCACATTCGACAAGTTCATGATCGTGAAAAATCATACAAGTGTGATGCATGCGGTAAAGGGTTTTTCACGAACCAGGAGTTACAACTTCACCTCAGAAAACATACTGGAGAGAAACCATTTGAATGTGATATTTGTCATAGATGGTTTGCTAGGAATAGTATCCTAAGAGCTCACTTAAAAACCCACACGCATCATGGCCTGAAGCTACATAAATGTGATGTTTGTAGTAAATCATTTACTATTGCCAGTGCTTTGAGGAAACACTTCAGAATTGCTCATGATGGAGAACAAAGTTATAAATGCCATGCCTGTGGAGAAGAGTTTTTCAGTAAAGCTGATATTCAGAATCACCTCGAAACACATACTGGTGAGAAACCTTTTGGATGTGATGTTTGTGGCACTGCTTTTGTTGGTTATAGTGATCTACAGGCTCACAAAAAGTCACATGATGGACAAAAACTTCATAAATGTAATGTTTGTAGTAAATCATTTGTTATTACCAGTATTTTAAGGAAACACATTAGAATAATTCATGATGGAGAAAAGACATATAATTGTTATGAATGTAGCAACAGATTTTTTAGTAAATCAGATTTAGAAAGACATCTTGAAATACATCTTGATGAATGAAGGATTATAAAAAAAAAACTATTTTTCACTAGATAAAAACTGAATGGAGATTACTCTTGTAAATGTCACCCAAATAAATTAGTAGCTGTAGTTTGCCATAAGTATGTGTTATAGTTTATTGCTCTATCCAGTTTTTAAATACAGTAGACTCTGCATATAATGGATGCACATACAACAGACAATCGCTTATAATGGACACAACAGTTTGGTCCCGATGTTTGTAACAGAAATTTCTCGTTTTCAAAGTCTTTTATAGCGGACACTCTGTAAC
Organism: Patella caerulea; assembly: GCA_036850965.1. Lineage (NCBI taxonomy): Eukaryota > Metazoa > Mollusca > Gastropoda > Patellidae > Patella > Patella caerulea. Next base: position 55,957,822 of record JAZGQO010000006.1, on the reverse strand, counting down.
GGACATTCATTTATAACAGTAAAAGTCCATTTTTATAACAGACTCTCAAATAAGCACAACAAAAAGATGATATTACCGATTTTATTATTGGTGACCGGAATACTTTTCCCAGAAAAAATTCATACTGATTTTTATACGCCCACATTGAAGTGCGTTTGGTAAAGTTTCATCGAAATCGGTTCAAAATTGTGACCTCTATAGGGTCCACAAGCTAAAAACATGATTTTTTGTACAATCAAGGGCCATAATCCGTGAAGTTTCGATCCGATACATTCCAATATCAAAAGCAGCCGAGATCTTATGGGGATAAACCTATATTTCAAGTTTCGTCAAAATCGGATAAGAATTGTGACCTGTAGAGCGTCCACAACCTTGATATAACATATTTTCACAGCATTCACGTACAAACGACGGCCATTTTGTCCGTCAATTTTGGTCCGATTTTCACGAAATTCGAACTCTACCTTCATTACCATGTAAGGGTGATATAATCAAACGTTTTTTTAAATTCGATAATAATTTTGACCTCAAGAGGGACCACAAGCTAAAAGGGACGATTTTCGGACAATCAAGGGTCATAATTCAGGAAGTTACGATCCCATGAGCACAAGTATCCGAAGGAACCAAGATCTTTGGGTTATTAACATACATGTCCAGTTTCATCGAAATCGGTTCAAAATTGTGACCTCTATAGTGTCCACAAGCTGCAAACGTGATTTTTCGTACAATCAGGGGCCATAATCCATGAAGTTTCGATCCGATACATGCCAATATCGAAAGCAGCCGAGATCTTATGGGGATAAACCTATATTTCAAGTTTCGTCAAAATCGGATAAGAATTGTGACCTGTAGAGAGTCCACAAACAAATTGTGGACGGATACGTCCACATGAAAATGTGGGCGTATAAAAATTTGAGCTTCAATAATTAAGTGTATTAATCTGGTGTATTTAACACCAATCTTTTTCACATTTATTCAATATAAAATCTTTGTTTAAAAAACCGTTTAAAATCACCAAAAATCATCCAATTTGTACTTATGTCTAGTTCAAAGCTGAACATTCAATTTTGATGAGGTGTGTCCAATTTACAAGCGTTTAATTTCTAGGTCACTGATAAAAAATAAACCCAATTAATTTTTATACGTCCACATTCATAATGTGAACGTATTATGCCGTCGCCCCTGTCTGTGTGTGTCTGTGGTTCGCCTACAGGGCGCAATTCTTCATGGATTTTCTTCAAACTTAGTATACTTATTCCTTATACCCCAAGGAAGATCCCTATTGTTTTTGGTGCATGTCCCACCCCCAGGGGCAGAGCCACGCCCATTTCTAGTATTTGTTTGTTTGTCGTCTACAGGCCACATTTCTTAACTTATAATCTTGAAACTTTGCATACACATTCTTTGTACCCTAAGGAACATCCCTATCGTTTGGGGTGTATGCCCCACCCCCAGGGGCAGAGCCACGCCCATTCTCTTTTCGTGAGTCTTTGTGTCGCCTACAGGGCGCAATTCTTACTGGATTTTCTTCAAACTTGGTATACGTATTCCTTATACCCCAAGGAAGATCTCTTTTGCTTTTGGTGCATGCCTGACCCCCAAGGACAGAGCCACGCCCGTTTCTAGTATGTATTTGTTTGTCGTCTACAGGCCACATTTCTTAACTTATAATTTTGAAACTTAGCATACACATTCTTTGTACCCTAAGGAACATCCCTATCATTTGGGGTGCATGCCCACCCCCCTGGGTCAGAGCCACACCCATTTTCTTATCGTGTGTCTTTGTGTCGCCTACAGGCTGCAATTCTTATTGGATTTTCTTTAAAACTTTGTATACTTACTCTTTATACTCTAAGGATGATCCCTATCGTTTGGGGTGCATGCCCAACCCCCAGTGGCAGAACCACGCCCATTTTCTTTTTGTGTGTCTCTGTGTCGCCTAGAAGCCGCAATTCTAACTGGATTTTCTTAAAACTTTGTATACTTACCGTAAGGATGATCCGTATTGTTTTTTGATGCATGCCCGACCCCCAATGGCAGAGCCACGCCCATTCCTTGTATTTATTTGTTTGTCGTCTACAAGCCACATTTCTTAACGTATCATCTTGAAACTTTGAATGATTATTCTTTGTACCCTAAGGAACTTTTCTATCATTTGGGGTGCATGCCTAACCCCCAGGGGCAGAGTCACGCCCATTTTCTTTTTGTGTGTCGTCTACAAGCCACAATTCTTAATCGGTCATCTTGAAACTTAAAATACTTATTCCTTATACCCTAAGGATGACCCCTTTTGTTTTGGGTGCATGCCCGACCCCCGTGGGACAGCAACTTCCATTTCTTGTATTTGTTTGTCTGTCGTCTACTGGCTGCATTTCTTAATGTATCATCTTGAAACTTATAATACTTATTCTTGGTACCTTAAGGAAGACCCCTATTGTCTTTGGTGCATGCCCAACTGCAAGGGACAGTGCCACGCCCATTTTTTTTTTGTCTGTCTGTGTGTCACCTACAGCCCACAATTCCTAATCGAACGTCTTGAAAACTTTTTTTATACTTATTCCTTATACCCTAAGGCTGACCACTATTATTTTTGGTGCATGACGGACCCCTTGGGACAGAGCCACGCCCGATGCTTTTGTGTCTTGTGTTCGCCTACAGGATGCAATTCTTAACAGATCCTTTTAAAACTTTACAAACCTATTCCTTATACCCTAAAGATGACCCCTATTGTTTTTGGTGATTTCCTAACCCCAAGGGGCAGAGCCATGCCCATTTTTACTTCGTGTCTATGTGTGTTGTCTACAGGCCACGATTCTTAATGGATCGTCTTTAAACTTGGGATATGTATTCCATATAGCCTAAGGACGTCAACTGCATGTCCCGACTCACACAGGCAAGACACGACCAATTTTTGTGTTTGTCGTTTACGGGCCGCAATTCTGAATGAATCAGCTTGGTACTTGGCGTATGTATTCCTTATAGCCTGAGGGCGTCCACCATTGATTTTGATGAATGTCCCGACCCCCAGGGGCAGAGCCACGCCCACTTTTTGCCTTTAGCGTTAGGAAGGCACAATTCTGAATGGATTATCTTGGTATAGTTATTCCTTATACTCTAAGGACGGCAACTATTAATGTTGGTTCATGACCCTCAACGCTAAACAAACCAAACGCCTAGCCTTCTTGACAAAGTACCATATCAATCAAAGCAGGAATGTGGACGTATATTGTAGCGTTAGCCTTATGTTTGAACAGTCGTCAGGAAATTAAATACTTGTAACATTGACACTCTTTATCAAAATTAATCTGTCAGTTAACTTTTAACTGTAAATAAGTATAATCTTTAAGTGGCATTTAGCGATCAGGAAAACACATTAACAGAACACAGTTTTTATGGGATACAATCACTAGTTTTATTCTAAAAGCACGACGTTTCGACAAGTATCCTCTTATCGTTATCAAGCACAAATCGCAATTTAGTAAACTTGAGGTCAATATATATGAAATAATAAGAAACCATTTACATGGATTAAAATAACAATAATAGAAATAATATAAGGATTAAAGGATATTTAACAAAAACAACAAACATAACAAGGTAATTAGCCACAAATAAACACTTATAATGCATGAGTAGGGGTTATTAACAGTTAGAGGTCCTTTAAGGGGTGCCATGTATGAACAAGGAGTGAGGCCATATCCATATATTGAGCAATCACCATTTGTGAACCCGAATTCCTGCAGGAAGAATTGGACTATTTACGCTACGTGTTTTGTAACCTCAATAATTATCCCCCCTTACTAGTAAATAAGCAGATCAATGAAACAATAAAAACCACCAGGACAGATTATCAAAAACCTGAGAAATCCCCCATCAGAATAACCATGCCATTTTATGGGAAGCTAACATACAGGGTGAGCAATCTTCTTAAGAAATCTAACATTGATACTACATTTTCTGTCCCGACCACCCTGAAACAGATTTTGAAACAGAACGGCAAGCTGCAACCAATTCTCCCCACTCAACCCAAAGGAGTCGTCTATCAAGTGGTTTGCTCCTGCAATGTCTCATACATTGGACATACGAAACGTCCCATTGACAAAAGGATAAAGGAACATAGGTCTAAAGCTCTCACTAATAATTCAGCAATAGCCGAACATCTCCAGAATCACCCACAACACAAAGTTAAATGGAATGAGGTCGAGATACTAACAGCCAACCAACATAACAAGAAAACCAGGCAGATCCTAGAGGCCATAAATATCAGAAGATATTCACCTGAACTTAATAGGGACTTAGGGCTTCACATCTCCAGGGCATATGATGACGTTATTAAGATGCATAATACAACTTAATATAATAATATAAGCACTTTTATTGGAATAATGGATTTCCCCCCCCCCCAACCCCAGTAATAAGTTATATGTATTATACATTCTCCCTAACCTGTCCCCACATTCCTTTCTCTTTTACTTATTTTCTCAGTTAATATTGTGTATTGTTATACATGTAATTATATTAAGATAATGCATACCTATTTAGCTTTATGGATATGGCCTCACTCCTTGTTTATACAGTCACCCTTTGAAGGGCCTCAATATATGGATATGGCCTCACTCCTTGTTCATACATGGCACCCCTTAAAGGACCTCTAACCCCTACTCATGCAGTATTAGTGTTTATTTGTGGCTAATTACCTTGTTATGTTTGTTGTTTTTGTTAAATATCCTTTACTCCTTATATTATTTCTATTATTGTTATTTTAATCCATGTAAATGGTTTCTTATTATTTCATATATATTGACCTCAAGTCGTATGCATGTTCACAGCGTGGCGTGCTGCAGGGTTTCCAGCGTTGATTTCCAATTTTCTCTGGATTTTTAGCAAAGAGCTCTGTTATCACTAATATAGTGTTACCCGATCTCGATTTCACATGGAACGCTTCGTCTACCATATTAGGCATTGGCTTACTACGAAATGTGTAAAATGGTTTGATTTTCGTGCGAAATTGCTGATGATGGTCACGTACTATATGTACGCTTATAACAGATATGCTGAAAGCATGCCGCACGTTGTGGAGAAGTTGCAGGCTCAGCTTTTTTACAAGTTACTAAACTACCAATGTAATATTAATAATATACTCTTATATACTTGACTAACTGAGGACAGGGAACAGCTCTGGTTTAAACAGTTTATTTACAGAATATCAAACACAAAACCAAAAAGGAAAACCAAAAACCAGAAGGAAAAACACTGAAAATATTTATAAATACAAGGGTATTACAAACATGCAAACAAGGCGGACGGAACATATTCAAAATGGAAATAAATATACAAAAGAAAGATAAAACATAATTTGAACTAAATACATTTATATAGATATATCAAACATTTAAAAAGACAGCTGAGTGAAGAGAAAAGCAGAAAAACTAAACATACCCTGGGAAAGGTGTTTTAATTATATAATATAAACCAGTATGGTAGAACTATTCTGACAGACAGTCCGTTGCAGAAAATTGAAAGCGGGCCCCTAATGATTTACACCAAGTTTGCAAACTCGTTCCTCTTCATGCCAGTTGTTGACGGACGGGCAATATAATACATCCACTCCAGCTACTGAGTCACGTGTCCAATTTTACATGATTGTGTAGCCTACTGCATGCCCTAACTCTACTTAGTTTTGAAGTGATGGTTAAGAATAATTTACACTCAAACATCCACATTGTTAGAATATTTACTGCGGATCAGTTTGCGAAACTTCCTAAAGTGATGAATTGATCCAAGGCCGTTGTTTAAACAACGTCAACCGGACGTGGAATTCTATTATTGGGGTTTCAATATTTTTACCTCTATTAAGTTTTGTAGACTACTGTTCTGGTTGGGTTTCGGAATATACAACAAAACATTCCATAATTAACAACACTGAAAAAACACATCGGAACAACATTTAAAAAATACGAAGGAAATATTGGATACACGATCAATGGTGAGAATGAAGACTGTACACTGTACATGTATTCATATAGGCCTATTTAAATTTATTCATTTGTGACTATCAGGCGCTAATTAGTTGTGACGTAATTAAGTGTTTTCCCCAGGGCGGCATTTCTGACCACGCTATATAGGGCGCTTTTTGATTGGCTGGGAGTGGGAAATCCTTGTGGAAAATACCCTCTGACGTAGCCGAATTTATGAATATTTTACCTCGTTTTCGATTTTTTACAATCGCTTGAAAATTGACGATATTACGAGTGGTTTTGTTACGAAGTGAGAATTTTAGTCGTGGAACGGTGCAAATTGCGGTATCAAGGTGAGTTTGAATAACTTATTAATGATTTGATTCTATGTATAGTTGTGCATATATGTGTGTAATATCAATGACGAAACTAGGTGCTAAGAATACATACGAAGCTGCGAAAAAAAGTTAGTCTTAACTTAATCGTTTCAAAAAATTTCCAAGATAGCGGGGGATTTCTTCTATGTTCACTGTGTTGTCACGGTATCAATTCAAAATCACATGAACATGGCTGTACTTATATGCATCAAAGCACACAAATAATGCAAAATAATAGTCAATAAATATGTTAAATGTCTTGATTGTGATAAAAATACATAGTTATCGAGGATTAAATGTCTCATAATTAGGGTAGCACGATTTACCCAAATTCCCCAAATCTACCCAAATCCACCACTATTTCAACACATACCACAATAATTTATATTGATATTTGATAATATACCGTTCTTCATGTGGAATTGACATTTTTAATTTAAAAAATCGCAGCTTTTTTTGTCAAAATGCCCATCAAAATGCGATTTCCAAGCAAGTTTGGTCTTTGGAAGTCGGAACCAAGGCCTCCAAGGGAATAGCTCATACACAAATCTACCCAAAACCATGTTATTTCCACATATATCACAATTATGTTTATCGTTTTTTAATAAACTATCATTCGTTTAGCTAACTATGCCATAATTATTTTAAAATCATAGTCTTCTTGTCTTAAAATCCGACAATTCATGCGTGTTTCGTCGTTGTATGTAAGGGACATAACTCGTGTAAATACCCACATGGAAGCAGACCACCATTAAATTTGTAGTGCTTCCAAAGTTACGTGGAAATCACATTCTGACACAAAAACGCAACGATTTTAAATTTAAAATGACAATTTGACAGAAAGAACTGTATATGATCAATTATTGATATAAATTATTGTGATATCAGTTGAAATAATGGTGGATTTGCTCCTAGACTCGTGACTTTGTTTACAAAACAAACGAACATGGTCTCATGTTGGAGCTTTTATTTCTTACTTTAAATGCATTTTGGGTCAGCAATACCTTATGTAAACAATCAACGTTGCTTTAAAAAAAAAAAAAAAAAAAATATATATACCGGTATTAAATATTTTTTTTGTTGTTATTTTCAGTACGGTAATAAATAAACTCTAGAATATCAGAATGCCTCCATCAAAGAAGAAAAGAAAGCTGAATCCAGACACTGAACCTGGAATAGCAAGGTCTTATCTGAATGAGACATTTTGTGTTATCCCTGCTGGGAATGAACTTCAAAATGGACATGTCTTGTATATTTTTTTGCTACATGACTCGAGCGTGTCAAATGCTGAACGTGCTGTAAAGGCGACATTCAGTGAAGAAGAGCGTTCTGCCATTCCAATTTTAAAGGGGAAAATCACCTCTTTAGTGCAGCGGACAATAAAGAAATATAAGAGGTTAACAAATGAGAGTGAGATGCAGAAATTCAAGGATTGTTGTTGGGAAGAATTTTCAACAGAAGTAATATGTAGAAAACGTTCTCAACCAGAACCACCAAGCACACCTACAATTCCGAATTCAAGTTCCAGTTCCTCGTCTCACAAGAACTGTTCAAACTGTGTGAAACTTCGTGGGCGTCTGTACAAGGCTATTCAACGTCAAAAAGAGATGCAGGAAGCGCACTCTGCTCAAATTGAAGAATTCAGAAGAAAGTTGAGTAAGAAGAATGCTATCAGGGTCATTAATCAGAAATTAAAAAGAAAACTTAACCTTGTTAAAGAACTTGATGCGTCAGAATCTTCTGGTTTTGGAGCAAAACTGAAAAAAGTGAGAGATGTCGTGAAACAGAAGAAAAAAACGTGTAAAAGATTAAAGATAGAGCTCAGTGAAAAAACTAGTTTTATTGTTGATGAATCTGCCAAAGAAATCTCAGTACTTAAGAATAAGGCGCAAGATGAAGAGATTACATTTAGTTTTCTGCAAAACGACGTAGCTGTGCTTGAAGAGCAGATTGAAGACAGCAAAGATTCCACCACATCAGACAATTTTTGAGAAACAAGGAAAGATGTAGGCCGAATCTTTAAAAACATGTCTCTTTGTATATGACGCCATTACAAATCAAGTACCAACTGCTAATGTGCTTAAACTTTTAGCTAAGTTTGTACAGAGAACTGGTGCCCAACTCGACAAAGTTCCCCACAGCAATACGGTAGAAATGATGGTGCGAGAAATGGGGTTGATATCTCAACTTCAGGCAGCCGAAACTATCTTGGCCAATCCAGATTCAACCTTGGGATTCGATGCAACGACCCAGCAAGGCGTTCACATCAACAGCGTCCATAAGACTTTTAAACGAACTTTATTCATTTGCAAAATGACATTTGCAGCAAGACAATCTTGTCCAAACAGCTTAGTATTAGTATTTTTGAACAGCTATCTTTTAGTGAAAATTTCAATAAAAAAGACTAAATACATGTATTAAGAAAGTTATGAGCATTTTTGTGATTTGGTCAGTCGTCAATTAATCTCCACGAATTGGCGAATTGATTCATTAATTGATAATTAATTAATAATTGATCAAATTAATCAATCAATTAATTAATGTAATTGTATTGTGATTTCAAATAGCTCTCCAATGATGCAAAAGTCATTGATACATGTATCTGTTGACTTTTGAGGGAACTGTGATGTTTTAAAGTGCGTACTTGTTATTTTCACCCGGAAAGTGATCATGCTTAAGTCTTTGTATTCAAATTAAAACAAAGGGTCGATATTGACCCGATTTTCTATTTTTCAAAATGATGTAACTTTCTTTCTATTGGGAGTGGAACAAAAATTTAAAGGACATAGTAATGCATATTCAAGGCCCTTTCCAATGATGCCAGTTTTATTAAATTTGCAAAATTTTCATTTTTTTAGTCACATATTTACAGTATTTAGACTAAAGGGACTATCTGGATTTGAACACAGTCTCCAACATGAAAGTCCGACTACGGCTGAAATTTAAGCGCCAAAATATAAAGGGATCGTGTACATGTATTTACTCTGTCTTAAAATTTCAGCTCAAAATATTGAGTCGTTTGGACGTGATCATCAAAACTGCTTAACCGGACACGTAACCCTTTTAAGATTTCCAGTTAATTTTTTCCTTTGGTGACTTGATAATCAATTCCTGTTCCTTTAGAGGTCTAAACAGTGAATGGCACATGTGCTGTACTTGATAACGATTGGTAAATTTAACCTACACTTAATTTTTATGAAAATAAAATGTCCATATGGTTTTATCCAGACACTGGATAATACAACTTTAGACCCCGATCTCCAATTCTAGATGAAGACTGTCAGGTTTTAGTTGTTTCAAAATGTATCAAACATTGAGTTACATGTAATTGCTCAATCCTAAGATAGAGAATTTTAAAGGATTTTAACACAAAATTAAGCAGTTTTCTTCTCTAAAATAATATCGGATTATTTAATCCAGATTAAAGAAAAGTTTAGCCCCAAATCAATTACATAGCCTGTCATACATGTATGTTAATTGTCTTTGCCATGTTCCAATGAAAGTTGATTTTAAAAAAAAATCTCAAAGGGAAAAAATGTAAAAGATAAATTTTGTTAGAATATTTCTATTTTATTTTACAGCTCAAAATGCCAGATAAGAAGAAAACAATGTCCACTGGAGATAGAAAATACAAATGTGATGTTTGTGGTAAATTCTGGGTTAGTCCTTCACAACTAGAAACACACATGAGAACCCACACTGGAGAAAAACCATTTCATTGTGATGTTTGTGATAGACGGTTTAAGCAGAAGCAGTGTCTAATAGATCATATGAGAATTCATACTGGTGAAGAAACTTATAAACCCCATGGATGCGATATATGTGATAAATCATTTGATAAAGCTTATAAGTTACTGATTCACATTCGAACACATACTGGAGAGAAACCTTATAAATGTGATGTTTGTAGTAAATCATTTACTATGCGAGGTCAACTTCAGAGACACATGAGGATCCATACTGGAGAAAGACCATATAAATGTGATGTTTGTAGTAAATCATTTGCACACAAAGAAATTCTTGTAAATCATAATAAAATCCATACCGGAGGAAAACCATTTGAATGTGATGTTTGCAGGAAATCATTTATTAACAAAACTGCTTTACAGGCACACAGGGTAGTCCATACTGGAGAAAGATTACATAAATGTGAAGTTTGCAATAAATCGTTTTCCAGTAGAAGTAATCTTATCACCCACAAAAAACTTCACATAGGTGATAAGCCTTTTGAATGTCTTATTTGTGGTAAATCATTTGCCACCAAAAGTGTGTTACAGGAACACGTCTTAACTCATACATCAGAAAAAAACCACAAATGTGAATCATGTGGGAAAGGATTTAAAACGAAGCAGCATTTAAAGATTCATGCGCTGATACACTCCAGAACACAGGCATATGTTCATTGCGAAGTGTGTAACAAACCCTTCAAAAGAAAGGAGGGTCTGAAAAGACACATTTTGATCCACACTCAAGTTAAAAACTTTAAATGTGACCTTTGTGCGAAAGCATTTTTATGTAAATATAATCTACAACGACACATGATAACTCACACAGGACTGAAACTTTACAAATGTGATGTTTGTGATAAATCATTCACAACTCCAGAAAGTCGTACAAGACACAAAAGAAGCCATACTGGAGAAAAGCCATACAAATGTGATATATGTGGACATGGATTTTGTGATGGTGGAACTTTAAACAGGCATGTAAAAAGAGTTCATCAAGGAGAAAAATCAGTTTGCGATGTTTGTGGTAAAGCTTATTCAGATCTTAATAAACATAGAATGATTCATACGGGGCAAAAACCATTCAAATGTACGGTTTGTGACAAATCATTCACCTGGTCTAACAGTTTAATTCAGCATATGAGAACTCATACTGGAGAGAAATCCGGGCAATGTCACATTTGTAATAAATATTTTTCTCAAAAGAACCATTTACATACTCATATGAGAACACATTCTGGAGAAAAACCTTTTAAATGTGATGTTTGTGGTGCAGCTTTTGCCAGTAGTAGTAATTTCCGAGCGCACAAAAAGACTCATAGTGGTGATAAACTTCATAAATGTGATATCTGCAGTAAAAAATTTCTGTTTGCCACATATTTGAGAAAGCACATTCGACAAGTTCATGATCGTGAAAAATCATACAAGTGTGATGCATGCGGTAAAGGGTTTTTCACGAACCATGAGTTACAACTTCACCTCAGAAAACATACTGGAGAGAAACCATTTGAATGTGATATTTGTCATAGATGGTTTGCTAGGAATAGTATCCTAAGAGCTCACTTAAAAACCCACACGCATCATGGCCAGAGGCTACATAAATGTGATGTTTGTAGTAAATCATTTGTTATTGCCAGTGCTTTAAGGAAGCACATTAGAATAGTTCATGATGGAGAGAAGACCTATAATTGTTGTGAATGTAGCAGCAGATTTTTTAATAAATCAGATTTAGACAGACATCTTGAAATACATCTTGATGAATGAAGGATTATAAAAAAATATTTAGCTATATAAAAACTGATTAATGTACATGTAGTTGTGTTTAGTGCTGGCACGATGTATCATTGAATCAATGGATCACGATTCGCCTTCTTATGATTCGTGTATTAAATGGTTGTATATTGTCATTACCCCTCTCTGTCGGCCGTCGTCCACAATTACAAACTAATACAATATTGACTTTAAATTTATGCAAACGTGTTTAGGGCACGAGAGAAAGAACCATATATGGATTTTCAATGATTTCCTTTAATTACTGCCAGAGTTATGGCCCTTGACCTCTTTGAATATTCTTGTTGACACTATACAGACCAAAGTTATCATCTGATTGAGGGAAAAACATTTTGCCGATTTGTAATAATAGGAAATTTAAAGATCCCCGTGCAACAGCATCACAAAGACTGGAGGTAGTTGAGTGATTCATTGGCACAACATTTCAGGTAGAAATACCCTTTATCAAGTGATGATTTTAAAGATCCTGTGACGCCTTTTATAAGAATAATCGCGGTGATGTCACAGGATTTATAAATTTATATGTACAATGATTGGTAGTTATAAATAGAAATACATGTATACAGAGGATTGTTAAATTTAATTTGATTGACAAGGGGATATATAATATACATGTATATGTACAAAATTTGCTTATTTTTTTTAGATAAGGATTGTTATACTAAACTTAAAAAACAAAGTTAATTAAAAATAATGATAAATATGAATAAAATACTGATAAATATGAATAAAATAATGATAAATATGAATAAAATATAAATATATTTTGAATGAAATAGGATGTACAGACATAATTAAATTCTTTGAAAAAATCAGTAAAACAAATAAAATAAATATATAACGACGACGACTATCTTCAGGTGTTTGTGGTTGAGTATCGTAACATGAATGGCTGTAGCTGTCTAAGCCTGTCCAGCTTTAATACAGTTGTAAAAGAGTGTTTGCCATCTCCTGTGTCTTCCTCTATGTAATGAGTTACTCTTTATCAGGTTTAAGTGTATTGTAAATGTTTCATTGGCGACAAAGGTAAATAAATGGATAACTCTTGTTGACTGCATGGACGATTTACATGTACATGTAGCTGCTGTGGGCATATATGTTACGTTGCAACCTGTCTTGAAAGATTTAAAGCTTATGATTGTGAATTTCAACAAACACCTTGGTGAATATTTTAAAATCTTTGGTTGTTGGCTTTAATGAAGATAACACTAGGGACCGGGTATCATTCAGATTTGATGAAAAAAGGTAAGAAACTGAGCTTACCATCTAGAATCTAATACACATATTCAGTTAAGATTGCCACCCAGAAAGTGTTAAATGCCATCAAGTTTCATCAAAAACCTCCCAGTTTGTGCTACCATTTAGTTTGACATCATTTGTCTAGTTTATGAAACTAAAGGGTTATAAACTGGATGACCAATATCAAAACTAAGCTAAATGGTCATAAACTAGATGATGGATGTCAAAACTAAATGGTATTTCTTAAACTAAATGGTAGCACAAACTGGGCGGTTTTTTGATGAATCTTGATGGTATTTAACACTTTCTGGATGGCAATCTATTAACTGAATATGTGTATTAGATTCTAGATGGTAAGCTCAGTTTCTTACCTTTTTTCATCAAATCTGAATGATACCCGGTCCCTAGTGTAAGGGCCATGGTGTTTCAGTGAGTAGGATGTGGACGCCTGTGTTCGATGACAGCATTGGCTGTAATGAAGATTAGAAGGGTTTGGCCATTAAATGATTTAATTTGAAAATGGATATTCAAGTCTGTTTATTATCGTAACGTTAGCAATGACATTTAAGCTTTGTTATTCTCCAAACAGTCCTAATGCTGCTCAGAACGAAGTAATTGGACTAAAATTTTCAATATATATTCTCTTTTCATCTCTTTATCCAATCGTGGCTCCCAGAGGGTAGTTTAACGCTTGTTTCTCTCTGAGGAATCTCGCCAGCCATTAATCAGAGAGAGAGAGAAATGGGGTTTAACGTCCACTCAACACAAACTAGGTCATTTCGGGACTAACATATGGTTCAAATTTTTTTCAATAATTCGCTTGCGCGTAGGAGGATAAGAGAGAGAAATGGGGTTTAACGTCCACTCAACACAAACAAGGTCATTTCGGGACTGACATATGGTTTAATTTTATTTCAATAATTCGCTTGCGCGTAGGGGTCTTTAGCAGTGGGAGGAAACCGTAGTGCCTGGAGGAAACCCACGAGGTTGAGAAGGCGCTCCTATCTCCATGCCACATACGCTCACACCGGGGCTCGAAACAACAGCCGCAAGCCAGAGATGACTGGCCAGCTAGAGGACGAAGCGCGGCACTCTAGACCACTAGGCCATCCCAACCCCCCGCCATTAACCAGTCTACAAAACTGAATTCGGTTCCTAAGCTCCTTCCCCGGTGGCTGTAGATTGGCTGGATTAGTTTGCATGAATTACTGCCAATTTCTTGACAATTAGGTATCGAGCAACTGTTTGTCACCCGAGTTACACATTAATGATCCTTGTAACATTTTCCATATCTTGACTTCAAAACTTCATTTGAAAACATTCCATTTGATGATTTCCCCAAAGAGAAACGAACAATAAGAACAGTAGGACATTTCAATCCATTTTGCTCTGAGAGCTGAGATTGTCACATTGCACACTACTGTTCTGCTCCTAAACTGGGCTAATGAAAACGGGCATATACCATACAGTGTGTTATGAGGGAAATTTTGCCTGGGCAGCGGCGCTACAGCAAGCGCGGATCCAGAGGGGGGGTCCCAGGGGTCCAGACCCCCCCCCCCTGCTCAGACTTGAAATTTTTTTTATGCGATTTTCTTGGCGATTTAGACCTGTTATTTTGGAATTTACCCTCCGGAAATACGTCAGAATGAACCAAATTGAATCTAATTTACCAAATTATCGGTTGAGCACAATTGGTTAAGCAATTATCAAACCTAGACCCCCCCCCCTGCAAAACATCCTGGATCCGCGCCTGTACAGTCTACTGTTACATGTATATCGAATTCCAAATGCCAAGATATCTTTATCATGCAGACCAGAGTGTACACGGTACCTTGGTTTTTCATCCTATCCAAAAGACAACACAGCTGTCCTTGTCAGGCCCTTCGTCCTACATCTCTGACCATGGGAAATCTGGATGAACTTTCTCTGCCAATGCAGGGATCGAACACTCGACCTCCAGGCTAGGGAGCCAGCCTCTTACCCACTGTGATCGCCAATTTCTATTCAGCACAGCCAGTTTGAAGTTCTTTGGTTTACAACCCATATATCTGTACTTAAAAATAGGTTGCCAGGAAACGAAACATATGCCCACAAAGCAGCCAAATCGTCCGGGCAGTCAACAAGAGTTGTCGCATATTAAGGAATTATCAGAAAATCATTAGAATTTGTTTGGTTTTTAAAATCAAACATTTTTTTTTAAATCAGATAATAATTGTGACCTCCAGAAGGACCACAAGTTAAAAAGGGTGATTTTTCGTACAATCATGGGACATAATTCAGGAAGTAATGACCCGATGGGCGCAAATATCAAAAGGAACCAAGATCTTTCGGTTATAAACATACATGTCAAGTTTCATCAAAGTCGATTCAAAATTGTGACCTCTATAGGGTCCACAACCTTGATATAACATATTTTCACACTATTTGTGTACAAACGGCGTCCATTTTGTCCGTCAATTCTAGTCCGATTTTCACGTAATTCAAACTCTCTCTTCATTACCATGTAACGGTGATATAGTCAAACGTTTTTCTAAATCCGATAATAATTTTTGACCTCCAAAAGTGATTTTTCGGACAATCCGGGGACATAATTCAGGAAGTTATGATCCAATGGGCGCAAATATCGAAAGGAACCAAGATCTTTGGGTTATAAACATACATGTCAAGTTTCATCAAAATGCGTTCAAAATTGTGACCACTATAAGGTCCACAACCTTTATATAACATATTTTCACACTATTCGCGTACAAACGGTGGCCATTTTGTCCGTCAATTTTGGTCCGATTTTCACAAAATTCAAACTCAACCTTCGTAACCATGGAATGATGATATAATCAAACGGTTTTTTAAATCGGATAACAATTTTGACCTCCAGAGGGACCACAAGCTAAAAAGGGCGATTTTTGGGACAATCAGGGGCCATAATTCAGGAAGTTACGATCCGATGGGCGCAAATATCGAAAGGAACCAAGATCTTTGGGTTATAAACATACATGTCAAGTTTCATCAAAATTGGTTAAAAATTGTGACCTCTATAAGGTCCACAAACTTCATATAAAATATTTTCACACTATTTGCGTACAAACGGCGGCCATTTTGTCCGTCAATTTTGGTCCGATTTTCACTAAATTCGGACTCAACCTTCAAAACCATGGAACGGTGATATAATCAAACGTTTTTTTAAATCCAATAACAATTTTGACCTCCAGAGGGACCACAAGCTAAAAAGGGCGATTTTTCAGACAATCAGGGGCCATAATTCAGGAAGTTACGATCCGATTGGCGCAAATATCGAAAGGAACCAAGATCTTTGGGTTATAAATATGCATTTCAAGTTTCATCCAAATCGGTTCAAAATTGTGACCTCTACACTGTTCACAAGCTAAAAAACGTGATTTTTTTTGTACAATCAGGGGCCATAACCCATGAAGTTACAGTCTGATACATGCCAATATCGAAAGGAACCGAGATCTTAGGGTGATAAACCTATATTTTAAGTTTCATTGAAAATCGGATAAAAATTATGACCTGTAGACTGTTCACAAACAATTGTGAACGGACGGACGGACGAACAGGGGCGACGACAATATACGTCCACATGAAAATGTGGGCGTATAAAAATCAAGAATCAGGAATGGTTTTTCTAGCTTTTATTCAAGAAATTTGTGTAAATCTATTTTGCTCATGAATTACAATTATAAAACCATGCATAACTGACTATTATCTATTTTACACATATTTCTAGGATACAATTAATCACTTGTATTTTTACTGATATTGATTATTCAAAAAACTTCTGTACCAGAAATTATCGTATTTAGACCCTGGGCTTAATTTCAAATTTCACCATGTCATTGATGATCCATTTCTTTGAAAAGTATAATGTACACTGATTCGACGAGACTCCATCAATGCCAATACATGGTTTTAAATTAAAAAGGGAGACTACTCTAAAATAAATTCGAAATTTAAACTCGTAATTGAGCCCAGGGCTTAAATACGATAATTCCTGGTTAATCTATTTTGCCAAATACATGTTTTACAAAACAACACATATGTGACTATTTATCTTTTGTGCATAGAGAGAGAAATGGGGTTTATCATCCACTTGACACAAACTAGGTTATTTTGGGACTAAAACAATACATATGGTTCAGTTTTATTTCAATAATTCATTTGCTTGCAGGGGGCTTTCAATTAGCTGTGGGAGGAAACCGGAGGACTCAGAGAAAACCCACTAAGTTGGACAGGCGACCCCTACTCCTGGTCACGTGCAAACGGTGAATCAAAACAATGTGATCAGTTGACTCATTGACAGAGATGCAATTAATCATTTGTATTAAAGTAGATACATTTATACTACCACATTTAGTTGATATAAATAAATAAATCTTTGGTATAATAGATTATAATAATACTAATATGGTACATAAAACACATAATTTACACGATCACTTACAACCATATTCTAGCTAAAATATCACATGATGGAGAGAGAGAGAAATGGGGTTAAATCACAAACTAGGTCATTTCGGGACTAACATATGGTTTAATTTTATTCCAATAATTCGCTTGCGAATAGGGGGGTCTTTAGTAGTGGGAGGAAACCCAGAGGTTGGACAGGGTACTCTACTCCTTGTCACGTACAACCGGGGATTCAAAACCACGCCAGTTGAACCAATGACAGGTTTTATGATACAGCACGCACATGCTAACCATTCGACCATCCAACACCCCATCTTATGACAGGTTATTATGTTATAGCGCCTAGTGCATTCCCTAGTGGATTGAATAGTTGCGCGATAAAAATATCATTATTATTATTTTATAACAAAATGTGTTGGTTTAATCAAAATTTTTATGAAAGGTTATCAAACTAATTGTATTTCATAATAAAATATGTTGGTTTAATCAAAAAACTAAAAAATTAACTCATGTTAAATATAAATAATATATGTTAAAATATAAATGTTCTAATATAAATCTTAAAGTGAGAGCCTCAACCAGAATGTATTCACTGTCATGATTCTGTTACAGTTAATTGAGTGCAAGTTTCTTAAGGACATCAGATCTAATTATTACCGTTGCCAAGCCAATCATTAAATCAATTATTTGCCCAACCGGGTCTGTATTGCAAAGTACTAGACTTTTTAAAAGAGACAAATTTTTATCCTCAGATTTAATTGTAAATATATAATTCACCTTGTTTTTCATTCTTAACTATTTATGTACATGAAGATATATCGAATTTCAACTATCAAGGAATATTTTATGTGCATGCCAATGAACGACTAGACAGCTATTCTTGTCAGACCCTCCGTCCTGCATCACTGAGACGGGGAAACTATCCCTGAAAATTGAGATGAACTTTCTCGGCCAATGCAGGTATAGAACGCACAACCTCCAGGCTAGCGAGCCAGCGTTTTACTCACTGTGCCTAACAAGGTTGTATGTATTCTATCGGTCTATCACTACCGTAACCCTATTTACGTGGGCGTGGGGTTTAATGTCCACTCCACACAAACCAAGTCATTTCAGGACCAATACATTTTCCAATGTTAATTCAATAGTTCTCCTGCATGTAGGGTTCTTTAGCAGTGGGAAAAAAATGGAAGAGTGAGAGACTGTATGATTTTATGCACATGCTTTTAATTGTTTTGTCCCCCAAAGAGAAAGTCCATCCACATTCCACACATACATGTATTTAACAAATGTACTATTTTACAGTAAGAAATGTTGGTGTTATTTTAAAGTAGCTAAGTCTCTAACTCAACATCATCCAAAGTCTTCGACATTAAAAACACAAATGATTTGGCAATTTAAATCAATACAGATGTTGTGATCTTCCTGAGAAAAGATGGGCTTCTGATATCCAATAGATGTATTTAAGACAAAATGAACGTTTTACCATTGGTACATGTACATAAATTTCAGCACCATTTGTAACGAGATACTCGAAGAACGAGGCTAGACATATTCCACAAGTCATGTCAAATGGATACACAATATTCTCTGGAAACCAGAATATTTTTTCTCTACCAAAAATGTTTTGTTCTTCCATATTTCATACAATAGTTCCATGTTTAGTTTTACAATGAAACTTGAGGCAACGTTTCTGACTAAAGGTCTTGGTACACAGGTCACAATTAAATGGCTTTTCTTTACCTGAGCTATGGACTTTGAGATGTCTCTTTAAATTATTGCTTTGTCGAAAAAGTGTATTGCAGATAGAACATTTGTAAGGTTTCTCTTGAGTATGTATTCTGGAATGTAGCTTTAAATTAGACAATAAACTAAATGATTTACTACAAACATCACATTGGTACGGTTTTTCTCCAGTATGTAAGCGGACATGTCTCGTGAGCATGTTATTCAAGGAAAATGATTTATGACAATAACTACATTGAAAAGGTTTTTCTCCAGTATGAGTTCGAAAATGCATCTGTAGCGTACTGTTTTGAGTAAACGACGATCCACAAACATCACATTTATAAGGTTTTTCTCCAGTATGGGTTCGACAATGTCTATTAAAGTCACTTACCGTTGAAAATAATTTACCACATAAATCACATTTATAGTTTTGCTCTCCGGTGTGAATTTTAATGTGATTTTGAAGAGTACCGTTTTGGGTAAATGCCTTGCAGCAAATGTGACATTTAAACATTTTTTCTCCCGTATGTGTTACTGCATGCTTATTAAGTGAACATTGCCTAGAAAACGATTTCCTGCACAAATTACACTGAAATGGTTTCTCTCCTGTATGTGTTCTGGAATGTCTCTGGAGATGACCATTCAGAATAAATGATTTACCACAAACATCACATATAAAAGGTTTTTCTCCAGTATGAATTCGTAGGTGAACTTGTAAATTACTGTTTTTGTTAAATGATTTACAGCAAACATCACATTTAAATGGCTTCATTTCCTTGTTTACATTTAAATCTTTTGACAAGGATGTCTTCTTTTGTGGTGATTGTTGTACATCAGACTTGATTTCTTGATTTACATTTAAAACTTTTGACAAAGATGTCTCCTTTTGTGGTGATTGTTGTACATCAGACTGATGAGGAATAGAAATATCTGTATTTTGTTTTTTATTCAGATTAAATGTTCCATGTTGTGTTGAAATATGAATCTCTAATTCACCCTGTTCATTAAAACTGTCTTCACAGGTTATACACTGATGTGAAGGACTTGCTGTAGACTGTTCTTCTTTAATATGTATATTACAATGTGTTTCCAAGTCTGTGTATAATGCAAATGTTTCACCACACAGTCGACATTGATGGTATGTTTCAACATCGTTCAGTTTATCTTTTTTAATATCAGAAGTTTGGTCTTTGCTAAAATTATCAGTTTTCTCTTCTTTAAAATTTTCATCTAATTTAACATCGTCAGTTTTTTCATTTTTAATATTTACATCAGCACTTTGATTTAAGGTTATGTCAGCATGTGCTTCAGAATCTACGCCATCATCATCATCATCATCAGTTTTCTCTTCTTTAACACGTATTTTGTTGTGGTTTTCAGTTTTCTCTTCTTTAACATGGATTTTGTTGTGGTTTTCCAAGTCACTATACTTTTGAAAAATCTCATCACATACTATACACTGATGAAAAGTTTTAACATCATTAGTTTCCTGAAATAAAAAATACAATTCATTTAGAGAGAGAGAGAGAGAGAGAGAGAGAGGAATGGGGTTCAAGTCCACTCGACACAAACTAAGTCATTTCGGGACGAAAATATGGTTTAATTCTATTCCCATAATCCACTTGCTCGTAGGGATCTTTAGCAGTGGGAGGAAACAGGAGGACCCGGAGAAAACCCACAAGGTTGGAAAGAGAGAGAAATGGGGTTTAATTCTACATGAGCAGGAGTCAAAATGTTTGTGTATACATGTACGGTTAATATTAGAATATTGTCATAATAAAGCAGGTGAAAGTCGTGTTTGATAATGAATCCATTACAGATAATTTAGAATCTGAATTCCGTACATTTATTCAATGTAAGTCATTTGCCTTCATATTAAATTGATTTACTTTAATTTTGGGGGTTTGGGACGGCCTAGTGGTCTAGTGTGCCGCGCTTCGACGACTAGATGGCCGGTCACCTTTGGCTTGCGGCTGTGGTTTCGAGCCCGGGTGTGAGCGTATGTGGCACTCTGGTTCCCTCCCACTGCTAAAGACCCCTACGCGCAAGCGAATTATTGAAATAAAATGAAACCATATGTTAGTCCCAAAATGACCTGGTTTGTGTCGAGTGGACGTTAAACCCCATTTCTCTCTATCTCTCACTTTAATTTTGAGTCCTGCTGATGTCAAAGAAAAAAAAAAGAGTTTTATATCACGATTTCTATATGGATCAAAATAAGGATCCAAAATAATTTAAGCGTGTTTGCATGTACCGTACCTACGTGTATGGATAATGTGTGACCGTGACTTTGAAAATCATACGTCAAAGTCTACATGTAGATACTAATGCAATAAGAATGAAAGGCCTGGATATGGTTTCTTAGTTGTCCATAGATATATCCAAAACAATTTTAATTGGGTTGTTTTTGGTAAATCTATGAGCTCCCAGAAAAAACCTAATTGACCAGGGGCCTTTTCACAAAATTTTAACTGAGATCTGAATTTTAGTTATTTGATTGGACAATATTAGATCGATTTTAGTTCTTAGCCAATCAAAATTGACGTATCTGCTAAAATTTGGATTTTATCTTTAGTTAAAATTTCGTGAAACAGTCCATCGATTCATCCAAAACAGCATAAATTATGCAATTTGGTTAAAACACAGATCCTATTGCGTTTCATTTTTAAAGTTCAAAATTTCATTTTACTTGTCCTAGCTGTAGGCCATCAAAAGTATAAAGAACAAAACGAAATATAGATCTGTATATTCTAATCAGATTTTTAATTATCCAAAGCAACATGTATTTGGAAGAAAACAACACATTTTTAAGATATTTTCTTTATTTTGTATTGGTGATTAATATTCCCTAAACTTGACACTTTTTTAAAAGTTCTGAAAAAAAAACAGGAATGAATGAACGGTCAAGGAAGGATACCACAAATAGTTACACTGTAAATACATGCAGGTCTGGATCTAACGGTTTTAGATGTACACGACAAAATGTCAGGCATTAATGAAATAGTACCTGACATTTTCAACTTTATTAGTGTCTGACATGTATTAATGATATCAATAAAAAAGACAAATCAGTGCTGGACAAAATGACAGAAACCTGAGGTTTAGTGCCTGACAAAGTCTGAATCTGTGCCTGACATTGTTAGTGATGGGTGCCTTATTTCCAGCCTTGAATACATGGGGCAGTCACAAGCCAGATGGGCACTGCACACCCTATTTTTTCTTATGACAATAATATTATGAATAACTATACAGTACCCTGTACATGTAAATGATGAATAAAATCATTAAGTGACATAATTCAAAGTAGTCAAGTCTTAAACTTTACATAATCCATGGTGTTCGACATTGAAAACACAAATTATTTGTCAATTTAAATCAACATTGATGTTGTGGTCTTTTGGTATGGGCTTTTGGTATGCAATATTGAAGATAACAGAAAAAATTTTTAAACTTGGGATACAATGTTCGATTCACAGACCAAGAATGTTTTCCAGTGTCATTTGTAATGAGGTGACTTGATGAACAAAGCTAAACATACCCCAGAAGGGAAGACTACCAGAGTAGACTGGAATAACCAGATGGCAAAGATCGTCATTCAATTTGCACTTTTTGTCTTCTCACATTTCGCCGAAGACAACTGATTAGAAATTAGAGCAATGATTAAATGTAAATGAGTTTATATACATTCATTGGACCTACAATTATTTGTGTAGATTTATAGGTGCTAAAGAATAGCGATTTGGCTACTTTAACTTCTATTGTGGAACTGCAATGCCCAGGTTTGATCCGAGAAAGTTCCACATGATGTTCCGTCGTGACTTCCCCCTTGTCAATGGCACATAACCTTTCCGAGACACTGGGAATAAATCTACATGGATCAAGTTCATTCAGTCTGGAATCATATGTACACCGGTAACTGGAACAGATTAAAATGAAGGTGTAGCGTCAGTAATACCTTGTGATGCCTTGGTTACAGTTGGTATTGGTATGGAGTATTCACCTCAATTCTCCTTGCTTGCCATGTTTCAGTAACTTTGCAGGGTAGATCGTAGCTATAGAAAGATATCTTGAAAAAAATATTCAAATTTCACTGGTTAATAACACTTACCTTGGTTGCTCGTCGCTTCCTGTCTTTCCCTCGAGTTGCAGTTGTATTGACAAAATCATCAACTAATGTTTTCCTCCGGAACAATGTTGGCACAGCATCAGGCTTCAGTTTTGCTCTAGGATTTTCATATCCCAATTGCTTCAATCGAACTGGGTCACGTTCATAAGCAGATACCTCAAAATGCTCTGAACAAAGACAAGCATGTTTCGATGGAGACCAGCCCTTTTCTCCTCGTTGACATCGCTGTGTCCAGACCTTTCTGCGTGTTGCCTCTTTTGGAAATTTGAAAAAATGACACATGCTTCCAGATTTAGACTTGTTGGTGTTATTAGTACATCCCCAAGCAACACAACAGACCATGTCTCTTCTTCTAATAAGGCAAAATGGCAGGATGCTGTAGTCAATTTCAATAGGTATTTCACAACCAATGTCGTCTCGGACGTCGCTCTCAGGAAAAATCCAAACAAAGCTGCAGATATACATGTGAATGTGAATTAGGTGTCCATAGATCTACCCAAAACAAACCAAAACAACAGTGTTGTTGATTGGGAATAAATATTGAATAAAATTTAAAGCAAAATATTTTACTGTAAAACTTAGTAAATATGTCCAATGTTTAATTGTCAGATATCCTTATGCTTGAATGGGTTGGGATGATACAGCTTGTGATAGAATGAAGCCACCCAAACCTACTCTGATAACAATATGAGTTGACTGTCAAGCTTTGATCCTCCATTTATTTCCGCTTTTTTTAAGAATTATTAAAAAAATAAAGTTTAGGGCATATTAATCACCGGCATGTACAAAATGAAATGGGGTTTAATATCCTACTAATCTGCGCCGAACTGGGCTAATTAAGACAGTTCCAGGCCATACAGTGTTATATGAGGAAAGTTTTGCCCAGACGGCGTTACTACAGCCTACTCTTATTATATCAATTCCAACTGTCAAGGGATCTTTTATTTGCAAGGCAACAACCAACATGTACAAAGGACCTGTCTTTCATCCAATCCCAGCGACCAGATATTTGTCCATGTCAGACCGTCTGTCCTGCATCACTCACATGGAGGAGCCATGCTGGAAAATTGGGATGAAATTTCTAGGCAAATGCAGAGATCGAACACTCGAACACCCCACTGCGAGGATTGCGAGTCAGCGTCTTACCAACTGAGCAACCGTGACTGTGAATGTATGGACTCGTCAATTAGGATTTTTCGGGCAGACTATACAACCCAAAACAATATGTATTCTGAATAAAACAACATATCTTTATTGTCTATTCTTTCTAGTTCTGTGCATAGATTTATTATTTTTTCCCAAAATTAATTTATTAGATCTGAAAAACGGAAAAAAAAATGGAAGATAGAAGCAAAAAAAAACAATTCTTATTGTCATCGTAGAGGGTCATTTATTTTGAAAATTTTTTAACTGGCCATAAACATGCAAAATGTAATGCTGATACCATTATAGCTACAGTGTGTGATTATTCAGTAGGTATGCCGTTAATGGCAGAGAAAGTAGCAGCAGAGCCAGGACAAAGTAAACGACTACAAGACAACCAAACAAACAATTCTAAGATAATTTGTGCACGTACACATGATTTGCGTTGTGTCTGTTACAATATTTACAACATAGTATTTTAATTTCTATTATTTATGCTACACACATGAACATATGTTACAATATTTACGACATTTTGTTTTAATTTTAATATTTTTGGTCTCCAAATGAACTGTATTTACGATATGTACGGAATGATTAAGTGAATCAACCCTATCAAAAGATTGGTTGAGATGAAAGAGTCCAGGGTGAAACGGTTTCAGGATGAACCGACTCAAATCGATGTTTTGCTTTGATCTTACTCTATTTTTTCAGTACTATTAAAGGGACAGTCCCGATTTGACCAGAGTCTCAAAAATAAAAGTCTGAGTACATATGAAATTAAAACACCAAAATTTCAGCTCAAAATATTGAGTCGTTTGGACATGAACGCCAAAACTGCTTATCCGGACGCGTAACCCCTTTAAGATTTCGAATCAAGACCTGATAAATCGATTCCCGATCCTTGAGAGGTCTATATAATGGCCCATGTGCTGCACTTGATAGCGAATGGTCAATTTGAACTACACATTATTTTCATTTAAAAGAAAGCCTGGTTTTACGTAGACACCGGGCGGGGGGTCTAGTGGTCTAGAGTGTCGTGTTTCGACCTCTAGCTGGCCGGTCACCTCTGGCTTGCGGCTGAGGGTTCGATCCCTGGTGTGAGCGTATGTGACATGGAGATAGGGGCGCCTTCTCAACCTCGTGGTTTTCCTTCGGGCACTCCGGTTTTCTCCAACTGCTAAAGACCCCTACGCGCATGCAAAATAATGAAATAAAATTAAGAGAGAGAGAGAGAAATGGGGTTTAACGTCCACTCAACACAACCAGGTCATTTCGGGACTAACATATGGTTTCAATTTTATTTCAATAATTCGCTTGCACGTAGGGGTCTTTAGCCGTGGGAGGAAACCTGGAGTGCCCGGAAGAAACCCACGAGGTTGAGAAGGCGCCCCTATCTCCATGCCACATACGCTCACACCATGGCTCGAAACCACAGCCGCAAGCCAGAGGTGACCGGCCAGCTAGAGGTCGAAGCGCGGCACTCTAGACCACTAGGCCATCCCAACCCCCCGAAATAAAATTAAACCATGTTAGTCCCGAAATGACCTAGTTTGTGTCGAGTGGACGTTAAACCCCATTTCTCTCTCTCTATCACGTAGACACCGCATAATACAGCTTGGGACACCGATCTCAATTTCCAGAAGCAGACTGACGTGTTTAAGTTGTTTGAAAACGTATCACAAATGAGTTAGTTGCTAATTGGTCCTTTGTTGGGGATTTTAACACAAAATTAAGCAGTTATATTCTTCAAAAAATTATCGGGATTAGCCCTTTAAAATAAAAGTAACTAAGTATTAAATGTTTAGAAAATATTAATCCACTTCACTGTACAAATTTACACAAATTATAGATAAAAAAAATGTGTTGTTTTGGGTAACTCTATGTAATAACAAAATAACAAAAGGGAACACATGACACAAGTGATGTTTTGCCGCCAATATGCTCGTCACTATTTATTCTAGGCATATAATAATGCATGGACAATTAAGTTATTATTACCATTTAACTTTCGTAAATAAAAAATATGCAGAAACACCTTCTTTTGATTTCCCAAAAATAGCGACTAATTTCTGAACATGCGCATAATTTTAGATGGCGGAAGTTGATCAGGTTGTATATATAATACCCACTCGGATTCATTAAACCCGACTAACGCACAAACGTTAGAAAATAAAGATACTTTTCCACATGTATCTATTGGGTGGTTATTCCCTATACAAGTATGACAATTTTGGTACATATGGAAAGTAAAAACATCCAATCTTACTAGAGAAATGCTGGATTCCGCAAAAAACACACATGGAGCGCAAACAGGACAAAAATGTAAGGATGTCTCTTACCGACAACCCGAGGATTAGAGATATCTGCTGGAATGACGTCAAATGATGCATGCAGATTATTAATTAAATATTAATTAACTGATTCGAGCAATAATCAACTCTCGATGTCATATGATTTGCCCAATTTGAAATAGACTAGAACGGGTTCAGCCATATCTTGATTAATTCAAAAATGGACGAGCGACACGTAGTTTCAAACCACCAGGAACCTAGTTGCAATTTTATAGCACACGTCTTGTCAAATCTTCTACGGCTAATATCTTGGCTTGCAATAGAGTAATTTTGATGGGACTTTCAAATTATTCATTTTACATTATCTATCTTCGAACTATTATAACAAGAATTGCCAACTCTTTATTAAACCCTTAACTAATGTATCATCATTTTTATATGTCCACATTGAAATGTGGTCGTATACTGTCGTAGCCCCCGTCTGTCGGTACGGCCGTCCGGAGGTCCGGCGTCCTCAATTGCTTGTGGACGCTCTAGAGGCTAAAGTCAATATTCGATTGACTTTTGATTTATACACAGTGATTAAGGTCATGATTTTCAGCGATTCCCTATAATTACTGCAAGAGTTATGGCCCTTCATCACGTCAAAAGTCTTGTGGACGCTCTTGAGGTCAAAGTTAATATCCGATTGACTAATTTTATACACAGTGATTAAGGTCATGAGACGAAGAAGTCTATTGATTTTCAGTGATTTCCGATAATCACGTCAAAAGTCTTGTGGACGCTCTTGAGGTCAAAGTTAATATCCGATTGACTGTAACTTTATACACAGTGATTAAGGAAGGTCATGAGACGAAGAAGTCTATTGATTTTCAGTGATTTCCGATAATCGCTCCCATTGATCACATCAAAAAATCTTGTGAACGCTCTAGAGGCCTGAGGTAATATCCGATTGACTTTAAATTTATACAGTGTTTGAGGTCATGAGACAAAGAAGCCTTATTCTTAATCAGATCTTAGTGTATTATAAATGTTTTATTACCGAAAAAAGTAAAAATATGCGACAACTCTTGTTGACTCCCCGGACGATCTAGCTGCTGTGGGCATATATTTCGTTGCCTGGCAACCTATCTTTCATTTTCTTATAAATATATGTGAATATTGCTATTTATTTATTTTATGTTCCTTGTCACCGTGGTTGTGTCATGTATATGAATTGTATGCGGCCTGCAATGGGTGTTATGATACAATAAAATCTTATCTTATCTTATCTTATCATATGTATTGTAACAGCATTATCAAGGTTATCGCAAAGTCTACACCGCTTTTACTACTACAAACACACTATACTCTCCTACAAACCCATACAAAGCTAGACAATGACATTAGAATACACTTCTTTACAGATGTACAGTGCTATAAGTTAATCATTTATTAATCTCTACATATACATAACATTATCGTATTGTCCGTCATTTTTAGGAGCCAAAGCAACCCCCTACGGCTCTCTCCGTACTCTTGCCCTCACACACAACAAAACAGTTAATAAAGGGGTTCATGTGTAGTGTATACTTATTCAAAACTGTATACAGCTATAATATGACTTCTTGATTCAATTCAAAATTGAGACAAAAAGTATCTCAAGGGATTAAGGTGTGTAACTCCATGGACCAATATTATAAATCCTAAAAACGAAGCTCACCCCCTCCCCGCAATCCGATCACACTACATGGATCGGAATGTCAAATAAGCATACCACATATAGTTGTTATTTAAATAGTACCTATTTTCAGCCAGGCTATATTGAGTATTTAATTATTACATTGTACGTTATGTTTATTAAAAACAGGATCGAAATATTGACCTTCTCTTGTCAATTACAGTAACTCCCATGGCTCTAAAAACTAGAACATGTTTACAATGTGATTGGATGTAAGTGTTCAACATAGACAGAGGCATGTGCAGTTATTTTGAGGGATAGCTTGTAGAATATCAATACCGTCGTACTGCTGGGTGTGTTTCGGTATAACTAACTGTGAATTATCATTCAACAGATCGAACTAGAAAAGGTGATTTTCAAATTTTACATTTCAAATTTAATATTGTTTAAATTGACGGGGAACGTCCGTCTTTGGAGTAGTGTGAGGATCACTATGGGTGGATTATGGGATCGGCCCCTGAAGGCCCCCGGTGATAGGGATTCGAGGCTTTTCGCTAACAAAATTCTAAAAATTAGTCCGCGGTAGATGAGTTTTGCAGCATTTTCCGGATACCATCACTGTGATCTCAATCGTAGCACAAATCTTAATGGAAACCGTGCATAAGTAATATGCAGAAATGAAATGTATTGGGTTTTAACGACATGAGTTAAAAACGATTTTGTATAAATAATTGTATGGACTGGGTTTAAGGGTTTTAACGACCCAATTTTCTGCACTAGCGGAAATAATCTATGCTGTTTACACAGCTAGACAGTTACATACTTGAGCTTGATGACAATTGAATGGTCAATTAAAATTGATAACTTTTATAACCCAAACAGACCACGTAACCTACATTAACTGATAAATGTGTATTATCTGTTGATGTAGGCTAAAAACTGATAGATATGACAATAAACTAATTGTAACATTACACATTTTGAAGGTAATACAAGTCGTATATGACTTAGAGAATACCTTTTATACCAGAATATTTCTCACTAAAGAAGCCAGCTAAGTTCATAGTTATGTTTTTCTTTATTTGATTTGAGTGATTCTATAATTATATTCTGTGTCTACGGTTGTATGTCGTCTATGACTTGCCATGTTTTTATTTTGTAAAATTCAAATATTTGTCATATATAATATTTAGTCAGGCGTGCCGCTATTTTTTTTATGTGTTCCACGGTGTACCGTGGGCAAAAAAGGGTTGAGAACCACTGCTTTATACCGACAATATTCATAGCAACTGATCGAAGTTGAGATGACTGGAGCAACTAGATCTTTTTAATTGGGGCTCTCAAATTGGTCATCATTTCGAGTTACTGGCCGGATTAGAGAAAACCAGTCTGATTAAAACACATTTATAGCATATTTTATTTTACTTGGTTTTATTATACATATATTACCGGCGTTCTGGTTGAAATGAGGAATTAGTCAATGAAACAGGGCCCTGTTTCACGAAATTTTAACTTAAGATAAAATCCAATTTTAGTAGATACTTCAATTTTGATTGGCTGAGCACTAAAATCAATCTAATATTATCCAATCAAATTACTAAAATTGGGATCTTATCTTAGTTAAAATTTCGTGAAATAGGACCCAGTTTGTTACACCACTGCCAAAGGGAAACCACGCGGAAAATTCCTATGAACTTTCATCGTGCCAGCGTCGTATCCAATTAGCCAACGTATGACAATGAACAGTGTTTAGCATGGTTGGTGCAAACATTTTATACGTTCGAATTTTATATCAAAAGGTGAGACGAATTTGAAATTGTGTAATATTTTGGCGTGTACCAAATGGCGACTTCTAAGCCAAAAAAGCCGACCTCAATTCACCAAGAAATGGTTGATAGACAAGTTCTGTTCCCTGCTCAGGTAGGTGAAATCCTAAAAAAAAAATAACCTCGTGTTATGGAAAACATGCTTCGCTAAACTAAAATATAGTGATTCCATTGTTATCAAGACAGCTTATCGTGTGAAAAAAGGAGTTCAAATATATGTAAAGCCTACCTCACACCAGGGGCGTTTTAAGATTTATCATGGCGGAGGCTATACTATTTTGAGGGCCCTCATCGCGGGGGTCCAGGGGGGTGGGTGTCTTGATTGATGATTTTCATACCAGTCCAATGCAGTGTATTCTCATTAAGTAGTGGATTCGACAGTAACAGTGTAAAGAAAACGATTGACTCGGACTCGGGGGCCCTTTCCCTTGGCCAAATGGGCCCTTTTGTCAGACGAGGGGCCTTTTTGTTTGCCTTTAGGGCTCTCCCTAACTAGGGTACATTTCATTTTTCTCATCGGTTTTAGCATTTTTCTCCTTTTTTATTTGTTCAACTTCTTTGATTTTTTTTCGCGAGGAGGCTGGTGCCTCCAGCGCCTCGGCTATAAAACGCCCTTGCCTCACACAAGTGCGTCAATATCCTGCGTAAACGTCACACCTTTTGGTAATGTAAGGGCACTGGCAGGGATGCCGAAAAAGCCACGTAATTTTTTGAAAATGTTCATTAATTTTGTCTTAATCCCCGTCAGGGGCCACTCAACCAGGTTCTGCCGAGACAAATTCTTGGTCATTTATTATATATACCGGACTATTTTTGCCGCTCTCTGTTATTGAATATGGTTATAATTAATTGTTTCGCTGCTTTTGTAACATTTTGTATTTTTATTTGTTTTTATTTTCTTGTCGCTCTCTGTCGTTGAAAATATGTTTTTGATTTTGTTGCTCTCTGCTCTCCCTTATTGACTATGTTTTTATTTTTGTGATATCTGTAGTTTAAGGGAGCGGGTGACGATAGGATACAAAAGGCAAATAAAATAAATGGCGGTCAAATGGTGGAAATTGAGTGGAAGGACGGTATACGATCCAAGTAAGTAAAATTTATTGCTTGTTGATTCCTAGATAAAAAAAAAGATCACCTGTTAACCCTCCGTATATCACTATATCTCAGCGTTTTTAGCTACGTTCTCGTAGCTAGTTGATTCCGGTTACTAGAGAAATGGAAATGGAATGGGGTTTAACGTCCTACTCTTTTGCACCTAACCTGGGCTAATTGAAGACGGGCAAACGCCATACATTGTGCTATGAGGGAAATTTTGCCCGGGCAGCGGCGCTACGGCCTACTCTTATATCGAATTCCAACTCCCAAGGGATCTTTTACGTGCACTCCAATGTGTACACGAGACCTCGGTTTTTCGTACCATCCGAACGACTAGGCAGCTGTCCTTGTCAGGCCCTCCTTTTGCAACACTGACAATGCTGGGATCGAACACCCGACCTCCAGGCTAGCGAACCAGCTCCTTATCCACTTAGCCACCGTGACCCCCCGGTTACTAGAGGGGGGAAAGGAAGGTCAGATGGTTAGCACATGCGTGCTTTGTCATAAGGTCTGTCATAGATTCAATTACTGGCGTGGTGTCGATTTCCCGGTTGTACGTGACAAAGACTAGTGGCGTCAAACCACGTGGATTTTCTCCGGATCTTCCGGTTTTCTCCCACGACTAAAGAAACTATACGCTCGGCGAATTCAGTGGCGGATCCAGGAATTTTTGCAGGAGGGTGTTTGCCAGGTTTCTGTCACCGAAATCTGCCATCAACGTCTCTAAATTACATAGGCATACATACAAATTGAGCTTTTTACACAGAGAAATCATTTTTATACTGATGTAGGATCACTTTGTGATGGAATTTCATTGATGCAAGGCATTATTTGTTTTATGTAGCTGAGCCCCCCCCCCCTCTGGATCCGCCCCTGGAATTATTGAAATAAAATTGAACCATATGTTAGTCCCGAAATGACTTGTAAGTCTTGTAAGTGGCACAGGACGAAGGGAATCACATGCTAAAGCGTTGATGGCCTTACACGACATGAAGTTCTCACCGGTTGTAATAGGTGGTCGTGTTATTAGTCATACGAGCGGCTTTTGACCCTATTAGTAAGTGCAGGAGGGCCGCACCGCACACGAAAAACAAAACCCCATAATATTAACCTGCGAAAAAAATATCAAAGCAAGTGAATGGATCCGGGATCCAGCCGCAAGCGTCCACTGCGCTGTACAGTCACGGGCCTATTATGATACAGGCTTCACTAAAAATGATTTGAAAAAAAAATATTAATTAATCAACCAGCGTTGACGTTTCTAGTGGTTTGCGCACAGTTCCGTGCACATTACGTCAAGAACTCGTCGTAACAGACCGGCTTATATAACAATTCTTCCAGATCCTAGTGTAGTAAAAACAAGTAACCGAAATTTTGAATTATAAAAAACGAAACGAAATAAGATCTGTATTTTAATCAGATTGAAAAAAAAGTGCGTCCCATGGTTGCAAAAAGTTAGTATATACCACATGTTTGCATGGTTTTTTTTTACGCAGATTTCACAGCATTTGGTTACGACATAATTGTCATTGTTCGTGTTGTAAGTTGGATGTATCAGGTCAACCAATTGTACCATTGACTGAAATACCATTAGAAGAATTATATATACAAGATACAGATATTTCCGGTTAGTTGTCTCCCTTAACATAATTCCCATTGCACGCGTCAGATCTATAAATTTCATTTAAAGCCCTTTAATACACGTTGAAGACCTTGCTGCGCGTAAATAATTTATAGAGAGTGACAAGGTTGCGGTAAAATGCCACGCTCCCAGTACAACGGTAGAAATCAATGTACATGTATACACTACACCATAGGGGCGGGGCGCAAAAGGTCCTTGGGTTGTTCTGTTCTGTACTACTATACGCAACAAAATTGAAATCAAATGGCGATCTTTTACTGTTAAATTTGAGAATTCATCATTTTTTTAATTTCTTTCAGAGGAAAATGTTCTAAAAGTGAAATGGCAAGAAGGAGATAAAACACACCAGGGTTATCTCCCTTCGTCCTATCTTAAGACATATTGTTATTCTGATGGCGAAATAGAACGAAAAAGTAACGCCGCCCGAATGACTTTTACTACGGATGTAAGTGGATTCGGTATTATTTTAACGAAATAAAATGGCGTTAAACGTCCGACCACTTTGTTTCGACCGGTCGAAGAAAGACGGACATAAAGTGTGACGCGACGGACATTTTGCGCGAACAGCAGCTCTAAGGCCTACATCGAATTCCAGCAGCCCAGTGGTATTTTACGATCATCGCAAATACCAAGATACCAAGTCTGTGATAACAAGTTCAATGCTCGTTCAATATCAAGACGTTACAACCTCTGATTGGACTCTACTGGTCACGTGTCTGCAGATAACGTACCGTAACTATAAGAAGTTCGGGAATTGTAAAGTAATCTAGCAACATCTAGATGTTGTAAATCTCCCAGTCGTTGCTTCAGGAACATTGGGGCTACTAGTCGAAAGGTCGTGCTTTGGAATAAAACTGAAATTGCTAATTTAATTTTCATGATCCTCGACAGTGTTGTATATTATTCCAGTGTTAGATTCTGTTAATAAAGATACTATTTTGATAATTTCCCTGATATTTTTGATAATTTTTCAGAGTAAAATACCCGAAATTGAATATAAGGAGGTGATGGAAACACAGACTGGATTATATCAGTAAGTAGGAGGTTGGATGGCCGAAAGGTTAGTACGTGCGCGCTGTGTCATAAGGTCTGTCACTGAGTCAACTGGCGTGCCTTCGATTCCCCGGCTATATTTGACAAAGAATAGGGTAGCCTGTCCATCCTCGTGGGTCATCCGGTTTCCCCCTACTGCTAAAGACCCCTGCCCAGCTCAAGTGAATTATTGAAATAAAGAGGTTTAAAAATACACAAGTATAAAAACAACAATAATCACATTCAATCAACTTTGTTTCAAAAGTTACTAAAGACCCCTACGCGCAAGCGAAGTATTGAGTTGCAATTGAAGCATATGTAACTTTCGAAATAACCTAGTTTGTGTCGAGTGGGCGTTACCCCTCTCTCTCTCCTCCTTTTTCTCTCTGTCTCTGTCTCTGTCTGTCTCTCTCTGTCTCTCTCTCTCTCTTTCGTAGTTTATGGCTGGCTGTAGCGATTCCAGCCAGTTCATTACACCAATCCTCAGCATGTCAGTTCCTCCAGCTTCCAGAAGTAGTAAGTATTGGGGAGCAATAATGTGATAAATCTGAAAGCAAGAGGATCGACACAAGTGAAAGACCGTGGGTGGGATTGGGTGGGAAAAATTTACCAAAGAGAGTGTGCATATCTCATGTCCACCAGTACAACTGACTACCGTTCTCGCCGTCTTAATGAAGAATAGATTGAATACATCATACTACGTCATCATCGGAAATGTCACGTGAGGATCTCGTTATTTTACTTCTGTATTTTTGTATTTTTCAGATGGTTAAGTTTACTGGGTGATCGAGGAATATGTATGGTTAGAAATGTTCCAACTGTAGAAGATCACATATTGAAGGTAGGTATCTTATTCTGATTAGCGTATATATTGTTTCTAATTATTCGCCGTCCGCTTTAGGCGCGGATCCGGGGTGGGGGCACCCGGCACCCGTCCCCTCTATTTTGTGAGATGGCGAACAATTTCTAGCTCCATATATTCTCGCGAGAAAGGAGAACAAAAATAGTTTAGGTTGGAAATCCTAATTTACAGTATTAGTATGAAATTAGTCCTTGCGTGCATTTTTTCCACTTAAAACTCCGGGCTTCGCACTCCCAAGTGGGTGAAGCACGCCCCCTCTTTCTGAAAATCCATGGCCCGCCTCTGCGCATATCGTCGCTATTAGGGTAGGTGGCCGAAATGTTTCAACGTGTGCGGGTAAAATCGCAAGATCTATCATTGAGCCAAGTGGCGAGGTTTCGATTTCCCCGCTTGTACGTGGCAAGGAGAAGGGTCGTCTGTCCAACCTCGTGCGTTATCACCGTGTCCTCCAACTGCTAAGGACTCCAATACGTGTGCGAATTATTGAAATAAAGTTTAACCATATGCTAGTCCCGAAATGGCCTAGTTTGTGTCGAGCTGACGTCAATATCTCTCCTCCGGTCCCCCGGCCTGCATCACCGTCAAGGGGACCAGTGTGAAAAATCTCAAGTAACTGACTCGGCTCACACGTGCCACCCTTACTCCCGATGCGCGGGTATGGGTGGGTGTCGATCTTTACTGCAGCATGTGAGATATGACTTGATATAATGATATCATATTTTCCTTTTACTTCAGGTATCAAGGCGCGTGGCACTACCACAACATACCGTATATGGATATGTAAGCTAATTCCCTTTTATGGCAATAGATTGATAACAACTTATGACCCACCATTAAATATTGTTAATAATGTCTAAAAACAACGAAATCACAAATTAAGTAACACTGTTGGTAGTGTATTTTAGATTAGACATATTTCATTGAATTGGGATCAATAATACTGTAATTTCCGATTCGTAATTAAATCATGTAGATTCTTAGTAGTGCTTTAGGATGCAGTTTAGTCGTCAATAAATAAAACAAATCTCTGAAATACCTATTTTTGCGAGTAATTGTTTTTAATTCCTTTGTAGACGTTTGATGTAAAAGATCGGCCAAATGCTAGCAATGCTGCTTTCAGATCGATAGCTTTAAATTTACACATGGATCAAGCTACGTATGAATCGCCTCCAGGAATACAGATGCTTCATTGTTTAAGGTAGGGAGAGAGAGAGAGAGAGAGAGAGAGAGGGAGGGGGGGTAACGCCCACCCAACACAAACTAGGTCACTTCGAAAGTTACATATGTTTCAATTGCATCTCAATACTTCGCTTGCGCGTAGGGGTCTTTAGTAACTTTTGAAACAAAAGAGAATTAATTTGATTGAAAGTGATTATTGTTGTTTTTATACTTGTGTACATGTATTTCTAAATCTCTTTATTTCAATAATTCACTTGAGCTGAGTATAGGGGTCTTTAGCAGTGGGGGAAACCGGATGACCCACTAGGTTGGGCAGGCGACCCTGCTCTTTGTCAAATATAACGGGATTAACGTCCACTCGACTCAAACTAGGTCATTTCGGGACTAACATATTGTGTAATTTTATTTCCACAATTCGCATTCGCGTAGGGGTCTTTAGAGAAAGAGGCAGAGACAGAGCGAGAGATGGGTTTAACGGCACAAACTAGGTCATTTCGGGACTAACATGTGGTTAAATTTTATTTCAATAATTCGCTGTTGCGTAGGGGTATTTTAGCAATGGGGCGAAACGGAAGACCCCAAGAAAACCCACATGGTTGGGCAGGCGACCCTACTCCTTGTCACATACAACCGGAGAATCGAAACTATGCCAGTTGACTCAATGACAGACTTTATGATACTAGCGCACCTGTTAACCATGCGGCCATTCAATCCCCAGGTAGAGACACAACTCCGTTTAATTAGAGGTAATCCCACTACTCACTGCTGTAATGAGTGGGTATTGTTGTTTTAAATTTTGATTGGTCAGTAGTCCGACTAACAACCAATGACTAGCTGCTTTATAAAAGTTTTACATTTAAAACGAGTGCCAATCTGGAACAAAATATGTTTACATAACGTTACGACTACGTCATGGCTCACGATTTTATTATGCCCAATTAACCCGTCCATAGCAGAATACTGCAGTAAAACTAATTGCATGACAAACGAACACACTTTCACCGTTTTTAATACCCTAAATCACTGTCCAAAGTTTTAGGGAAGACCCAGATTAAACGTAGGACTGTCGTTTTGATTGAAGGGAAGAATAGAAACATTTCCACAAAAATTCAAGAATCAGAAGTCAATCCAGCAATGGACAGAGAGGGATTTCTCAGGCCTTTGCTTCAGGAATATGAGGTAGAGACAGATTCGTTGTTTTTAAGTTATTGTCATATAATCAGTAATAGAAAAATGATAAATTTCATTCCAAAAAACCTGTAATGCTCAATTACTTCTCAATTACATGTCAATTATCTCCGACTTCCTACTTTATGCTTTTTAGATTTGATGATCAGGTCGTTGGTGGAGAAAGTGTATTCGCTGATATTCACCATATCGTAGACGTCTTCAGACAAGAACATCCAGGCGAATTTAAAACATTATGTCGGGTGCCTGTCACCTATGAAACTATCGGTTATGAAGATGCTGCCGGGAGGTTTGTTAAAGATAACAGATTAAATAAAGAGTTCAATACTAGATAATGTAAAGGCAATTTGCTGAAAATTGCCACATTTGTCTCAATTCAATCTCGAGTCTTATATTTTTTCCAGGGAACTTCCGGTACATTTTCAGATTAGACGACCTATTATAAGTCTCAATACTTATGGACATGTAAGTTTTAATTTTATTGTTTCTCAAAATAGAATTCCCTAGTAACACACATACAAGTCTGTAATAGAAGTTCTTAAAATTTTAATCTAGGGCGCGTTTAGGCTGACGGGCCTTTAACAACTGGTATAAAACGGCCTGGGTTAAAACTCTAATAGTAAGTGCAGGGGGACTGCACCAAACACAATTCTGCACAAAAACAAATATATGGACAAGACATCGTGCTCAGAGACCACAAACTTTCTTTTCTCTCCTACGGTGTCACTGAGATCTGTGACACTACGGTGTTGTTACGTCGTGACTATATCCTCCGCCACAGCACTAAAACATATAGATGTGACTTTCAGAAAACGACCCGTGTCACTAGGCTTACACTTATCTAGTTATGACTTTCACGCTGCAGATAAAATCGCAAGGATCAATTGACTCTGGAACACTGTGTTGTTAAAACTATGTGATATATGCAGTACAGGAAACTATAACATCTATTTAATGCCTTATGAGTTATCGTGATATCTTCAGTCTAGGTTTAACACGTCTAAAACAACCGAAATACTACATTGTCTCTATCCTAGCCTCTAACCCTGAGAGCTGCCAGTCTCATACTATACGGGGGCTAGAATTAACTACGAGAGCACATGGTTAGGTTTCTGGTAGATTTATAGTTGGTTCATGTAACTAAAAAATTAAATGATTCTTGGGTTTATTTTTGGGTTCCGTCTTTAATTTCAGAAATCCACAGAAACACTCGCTAACATAACATATAAACAAGCATCTCATTATGACTACAGCTCAATCCTATAATGTGTTTTTGACTCGATCTGAAACAGTTGTATTGTTTAGAAGATTATCATATATATTGATGGTATTCAGATTTCAATTTCGGGTGAAAATGTATGATATTATAAAATGAAGCAATACAGTTTATAAAATATACATAGAGTGCTGAAACTAAACAATTTTTTTAAATTAATTTTACAATATCTTTTCTATTAGGTTATTGCTATTATTTACCATGAAATCATGACAGGTCCTCTACAAGTTGACGAGGTATGTTTGATTATTAATAATTTGTGATGAATACTTAGTAATGTAGATCTAAGGTTATCGGAATTATCCAGCAGTGGTTTCCATTGTCAGTGGTGCACGGTAACGTATACGGAATCAAACTTCTAAAAGGTCAGTGAAAACCGCAGTTTTATTGGAAGTTCAGATGGTTGGATGGCCGAATGGTTTGAGCGTGGTTCGAGTAGGTTCGAGTGTGCGTGTTGTATCACAAGGCCTGTCATTGAGTCATGGTTTCGATTCCTCGGTTGTACGTCGGAAGGAGTAGGGTCGCCTGTTCAACCTTGTGGGTTTTTTACGTGTCCTCCGGTTTCTTCCCACAGCTAAAGACCCCTATGAATTATTGAAATAAAATTGAACCATATATTAGTCTCGTAATGACCTAGCTTGTTTGTGTCTGTGTCGAGTAGACGTTAAATCCTATATCTCTCTATATATATTGGAAGTCATATTTTGATTTGAACACGTGAACTTCAAATTTGACGGTTTGGGAGAAAATGGCGTCACTTATTTCTGACACAGACGACAAAATGTGATTGTTTGATCTCTCAATCTCTTAAAGGGGAGGACCAATGATTTTAGACAAGGTTTCCACCAATCTTTAATATATATTCAGATATAAATCCTTCTGTTACACAAGCGAAGAAATGTTTTTGTAAGTGAGAAATGATTTTTTTTTTATTAACACCGGAAGTGATGTTGTTGGTTCAACCATCTCGCTGGTCTCTATAGTAAGCCTACAGATCTGGCATATGTTAAACGGTCTATGTAAACCTCATTGGTCTTCGCATTTAACCACAAGTTTGTCGATATGACCACAGCCATAGTTAATTACTGTAAATAAGAGATTACGCCTTTTGTCTTAAATTTGACTTACAGCACGACGTTGAACCTTTTTATAAAGCCTATCAGATGTTGATGCAAGCTGTACGTGCATGGCCTAATAAAGTAAGCCGCCACAATTTACTATTTATTATGCTAGGGTCTTCAAGTTATGGTGGTGAGCATATCTACTTATTTTTTTATTTGTTCAATCGCCTACTTCAATAGATATATTTTTGTGTGCTATCAAATAACTTCATTATTAAAAGTATCATTAGTATCCCCTCTCCCCGAGTCACCAACACACCAACACCCACGCCATCACACAGACACTTCGACACGGACGGGCTTCCATTAAAGCTTCCCATATCCACGTTCCAAGATTCTCCCACCCCCCGTTTCTGATTCATGTGTAGATGCGAGGAACTATGTTGATTGTGTTCCATATCCTGCATGTTCTCCATTTCACGTCTGTTCCCGTTGAAGCACCCCCCACCCCTGCTTGAAAATATTATTAATATTTTTTTTTATTATTATATATAGTTCAGAGTTCGACTAAAGCCTGGTGATATGATTACCTTCCAGAACCGACGACTTATGCACGGTAGATCGGCATATGTTTCTAATGGTGGACTACGTCACATCCAAGTAATAAAACTAGTACTCAATCTCAATCATACGTCCGCTGTAATTTTTGAAAGGGCTTATGGTATATTCTTATGAACGTTATCTGGTCATACGATCCACATATCAAGCATACAAAACAATGGTCGTAATTTGATCACATCGGTCGAAAAGTGGTCCGTAAATGGCAAATATATTGAAAAACATCGATTCAGCCTACCTAGTGCGATAGGTAACCACTAGTTACTATCTTGTAACGATATGACGGGTGGCATCAGTAGTGGAACCATTTCTAGGTAACCACCATATTCCTGAAGCAATGGCCCGAGAAATCCCTCTCTGACCATTGCTGGAATAGCGCCAGTTTCTTGAACTTATGCGGGAGTGTGTCTATTCTTTCCGTTCAATGAAAGCTATCACTTAAGTACAGCAACATGACAGTCCTTCGTTTAATCTGGGTCTTCCCTAAAACTTTGGACAGTGATTTAAGGTATTAAAAACGGTGAAAGTATGTTCGTTTCCAAACTGTATTGTTTACATTTCATTCGACTTGATAACCTCGTTTGTCACGCAATTAGTTTTACTGCAGTATTCTGCTATGCACGGGTTAATTGGGCATGATAAAATCATGAGCCACGACGTAACGTTATGTAAACATATTTGGTCCAATATTGGCACTCGATTTAAATGTAAAGCTTTTGTAGGGCAGCTAGTGATTGGTTGGTAGATGGACTACTGACCAATCAAAATTTAAAACAACAATATCCACTCATAATAGCAGTGTGTAGTAGGATTACCTCTAATCAAACGGAACACTGCACGGAGTATGGGTAACCACGTGCATGATCATCATTGGAGCGTTCTGAAGGCCGGACAAGGCCGAATGACTTGCCGGTGCCCGTGGCTACCCTTGACATGACGAGATCCTCAAACAAAAGTGTTTATATTACAAGGAGGTTATAGTGTTTAGATTATGGGGAGGTTCTATCGTTTATATCACGAAGGGGGGGGGGGGTATTGTTTATATTGCAGGAAGAAGTTATATTGTTCATATCACACGGAGGTTATATTATTAAACGGAGTGTATATATTACATGTTATATTATTTATATTACACGGAGGTTATATTGTTTATATTACACGGAGGTTATATTGTTTATATTACACGGAGGTTATATTGTAAAACGGGCGGTTATTATCAAATAGGGGGGGGGGTATATTGTTTATGTTACAAGGACACAAGGAAGTTATATTGTGGGTTAGTGTTTATATTGTTATTTATATTACAGGGAAGCTATATCAATATTGATGAGTTTAGGAGTATGTTGATTTACCTACAGAACACAGTGGGTGATGGTTCACCAATCAGACGAATAGGTTTACTCGATATGTATTAGCTACTGGATAATGTATCTATAGATTTAGACATTACGGGTGTCCAGTCATATTTCAGACTCACAAGAAGGTTCCGGTGTTAACAATGACACTATACAGTTAAAAATTTGGGCCATTGTATATTTTCGTTGTACAATGTTTATGTATTCAAATACAAATCTGAATAAAATATCCTCAAGAAATGTCAATACCTTATTGTAAAGTGATAAATATTGAAGGAAGAGGGAGAGAGAGCGTTCCTTGAATACTGTGAGAGAGAGAGAGAGAGAGAGAGAGAGAGCGTTCCGTGAACACTGAGAGAGAGAGAGGGGAGAGAGAGAGAGAGCGTTCCTTGAACACTGTGAGAGAGAGGGAGAGGGAGCGTTCCTTGAACACTGCGAGAGAGAGAGAAGAGAGGGAGAGAAGGGGAGATGGAGCGTTCGTTGAACACTGAGAACAACAACAACTCCTGACGCGACATCCACAAAAACCGGCCAGATCTTCATGTAGTGGAGGCTATCGATAGTATAAAAACAAACCAAATGTATTTTGATCAGATCGACATTTGTCAACATTTATTATGACAAGATCATTATCAACTTTCTAGGCCACCAAATTCTGTTGAATTTCAACTGATTTTCAAACGATTGACAGTTAAAGCCCCAATAACACTCTTGTTGTAACTGACTAATAATGTGTCCCAATCTTCATTCTGGTCAACAAATTGTATTATTTTACAATATTCCAATTAATTGATGATATAAATTTCATCTTAACACACCTATTTTAAAAAATTTGAAAAATTCAACCAATTGATTTGAACAGTCTAACGTAAACCTATTCAAATGTGACTTGGATTTGAAAATATTTTCGAACCCTCTGGACAAGTAAAATAGGTTGTAATGGATAATTTACACAACAGGTAGGACACTTAAACATCTAGTACTTACAATAAGGTTATTATTATTTTTCTATAGCTGCCAAGCCAGCAAGAGTGTTATTGTCCCTTTAATGATTTAATTTTAAAAAAATGATACTAGTAATCGAGATTCTGTTTACTATCGTAACAAAGGTAGCGCTGACATCGATTCTCCGCTATTTCCCGAACCGCCCTAACTTGGCCCAGAACGAAATAATTTGACTGAAATTTTCAACACATTATCTATTTATTAAACCTATTATAGCGAGAACTGTCAGCTCTGTATCAAAATCGCACATAATGCACCTTAAAGTAGCTTATATAAGTCTCTAACTCAATAGCGTCCAAAGTCTTCGGCATTCAAAGCACGAATTATTTGTCAGATTAAATCAACACTGATGTTGTCATTTTACCGGGAAAAGATGGGCTTCAGATATCCAATATTTAAAACAAATAAACATTTTACCATTGGTACACGAATCGTGTACCATAATGCATTTCAGCCCCACTTCTAGCAAGAGACTCGAGGGCTGAGGCTAGAAACAGTTTATCAATGAGTTGCGACCCATTTGTGGCAATTTCTAAGTCTCAAATATTAGTGATTTAGCTCATTAAAAGGCTGCCAAAGAAGCACTATTTGATTGTAATCCGGATTGGTAAACGCGCAAGCGAATTATTGAAATAAAATTAAAAACCATATGTTAGTCCCGAAATGACCTAGTTTGTGTTGAGTAGGCGTTAAACCCCATTTCTCTCTCTCTCTCTCTCTTTCTCTCTCTCTCTCTCTCTCTCTCCGGATTGGCAATTATATCGCAAATTATAGTTTCTAATCAACGATGGATGATTAACTGATTATACACGCGCTTCAATCGACAATCGATATTTAGATTTAAAACTTAGTCATTCTAAAGCCCCGTGAAATGAAAAGGTGTTTAACGTCTTACAGTTCTGCGCCGACATCTCTAGTGAAGAAAAGCGTACGAGAAATTTTGCCCGGACTGCGGCACCTCGTATTTCGAATTCCAGTTGTCAAGGGATCTTTTACGTACACGTCTCGGGAACATTATTATTTGAGTTGGGTCGGTATCTACTGTTAGTTAGGATTTGTCATGGGCAATTGTAACACCAACCATTTGGCTATTTATGTAGCCACGTGGACGTGGAAAGGTGTCATGGTGATTAGCGATAAGAACAACCGACTATATATCACATGGAAAGTGGTATGTGATTGTGCAAAGTTTGAAAGAATTGTGAAGTGTGTATAGAGATTTTCCGAATAACGATTTTGCAATGTAGGTTATTCGGGTCAAATAAGTCCCAGTCCACATTTTATATACACTCAAACAATTGGTAAATTCAAGATGGAAGTGTGAATCTGATTTTTTTTTTTCTGCCCTTTGTTCGTTTTGTTTTTTGTTAATCCGTTGTGAGTAAATTTTTCTCTTACAATATGTGTCTCCAAAATAGCACAGAAAGCAGTACAAACTCCTAGATAATATATATTGCTGATGTGGTTTTCTGGACTCCGCAATCCAATTAGC
Organism: Patella caerulea; assembly: GCA_036850965.1. Classification (NCBI taxonomy): domain Eukaryota; kingdom Metazoa; phylum Mollusca; class Gastropoda; family Patellidae; genus Patella; species Patella caerulea. Next base: position 55,913,729 of record JAZGQO010000006.1, on the reverse strand, counting down.
GGCACGCCGGTTTAAAGCCCCAATAACACTCTTGTTGTAACTGAATAATAATATGTCCCAATCTTCATTCTGGTCAACAAATCGTGTTATTTTAGACTATTCCAATTAAATGCTGATATAAATTTCATCTTAACGCACCTATTTTAAAAAATTGGAAAAATTCAACCAATTGATTTGGAAAGTCTAACTTAAACCTTTTCAAATGTGACTTGGATTTTAAAATATTTTCGAACCCTCTGACTCTGAACAAGTAAAATAGGTTGTAATGAATAATTTTCACAACAGGTAGGACACTTAAACATCTAGTACTTAGAATAAGGGTATTATATATTTTCTGGAGCTACCAAGCCAGCAAGAATGTTATTGTCCCTTTAAAGATTTATACAACCTCGCCTTACTATTCTGATTTTTGAAAATTCTATTTCAATCTACTTCGAAATAAAACATCAAAGGGAATGATATCGACCCCCTCCCCACCCACCCCAAAAAACACGGTTGGGTGAATAAACCCTAGCTGGGAGTGGGTGAAACTTAGAAATGGTTCCACAACTGCTGTCTTCCGTCTTACTGCAGTCACAGTAGTGGTTTTTCCGACAGAACCGAGTTCCTTTTTGTGCAGGTTTTTTAGTCAAATGACTACAAAAAGTTTATATGTTCCATTTCGAAGTTGTACTGGTACACTACTAGATTATTTAAAATAATAAAAAAAATTTTTTCTAATACATGTAGGGGCCTAGCTATTTCCGACCCAGCACAATTTTTTTGCTTAGAACTCAAGTACATTGATGCTGTCCTTGACTCGTTAGTTTTCTCGGGTTCCCCCCACTGTTAAAGACTCCTACACACAAGCGATTCATTGAAATATAATTAAAAACCATTTTAGTCCCGAAATGACCTTGTTTGTGTCGAGTGGGTGTTAAACCCCATTTCTCCCCCTCTTTCTATATTTACTACTATTCATTGGATAATGATAACTCATTGAGTAGAAAGAGAGTAAACCTAGAATGTTATGAACTTCACAATTATTAGTTTATTACAAATCTAATCTGGTTCCCAAGTATTTTTTAAAAAAAATTATTTATAAAGTTATTATTACTTAAATAAACATTACACCGAAGTATTGGCTCGAAGATTGGTGATGGCCGACTAAAGAAAAAATTCAGCCTATAGATGTCAATTGAGATATTTAATTTTACCACATTTATTGTATTTCAGGACATGGATTCAGTTCAGCCATTTTACCAGTGTAATGTGCGTGATGATAAATTTGATTTATACACAGAATCAAAGAAACATTGTGAAACACATGTTAAAGAAGAAAATTCACAACAGTGTACTAGTTCAGTTAAACACGAGGAACCGTTACTCAGTACTTTACGAGATCTGACAAGTTCAACTAAACAAGAGTCATCAATACCAATTATTTTACAAGAATGTACTAGTTCAGGTGAAGCAGAGGCATCGATACCAAGTTCTTTTCAGGACTGTGCTAATAGATCTATGAGTACTGAAGATGCATCGATATCAATGTCAAATACTTTACAAGACTATACTACTACTGTTACAGAAGAGGTATCAATACCATGCACTGTACAAGACTGTAGTAGGCCTATGGGTAGAGATAAGGCACCTTTACAAGAATGTGCTAGAGAAGTTAAAGAAGAGAAAACCGATAATGATGGCAGTGTTATTCGTAAAATTGACAAAGGGGGAAAATGTTTTAAATGTGATGTTTGTAGTAAATCATTTAGAAGGAGTACTCATCTAAACAACCACATCAGAATTCATACTGGAGAAAAACCTTATAAATGTGATGTTTGTAGCAAAGCATTTAACATTAAGGGCAATTTAAAGAAACATATTATGTTAATTCATACAGGATTAAAATCAAGTAGCCCCACATGTGATTTTTGTGGAAAATCATTTAAAACAAAGTTAGAACTTGAGAAACACAAACGAGTTCATTCTGAAGAGAGGAATTATCAGTGCAGTGACTGTGATAAATGCTTCAAGTCCTCAAATGGTCTCATGACACATCACATGACACATCACATGACACATACTGTTTCTAGAGAAAAACCTCTTAATTGTGATATATGTTTTAAATCATTTCCTACCAAAGGAGCTCGGAATTATCATGTAAAAATTCACACTGAAGAGAAAGGTTATAAATGTTTTGTTTGTACAGCGCAATTTTATAGCCAGGGTCAACTGGAACGACATCTTGAGGTACAGCACAAAGAAGTTGGAACTACAGGAGATTTGTTAAAATGCAAAGTGTGCCTTAAAACATTTTGTGATATAGATACTCTCAAAAAACACAGTGTAAGTCACTCCAATGAAGTAAGACCGCATAAATGTGATATTTGTGAAAGGTCATTTACCCAGAGGTGTAATCGTGATGTGCACATGAGAGTACACACTGGAGAAAAACCTTATAAATGTGAGGTTTGTAGTAAATCATTTTCCCGTGCATGGAATCTTAAGAAACACATGGCTGTTCATATACATGTAGTAGATAAAACATTTACCTGTGACGTTTGTGATAAATCATTTAATGCTAAACATAAACTTGTAGTTCATAAGAAAATTCATGCAGGAGTGAAGAATTATAAATGTGATATTTGTGGTAATGCATTTGCATATTCAGTTAGTCTCAGAATGCACTACTTGAGGCATACTGGAGAGAAACCTTTCAAATGTGATGTTTGTAGTAGTTCATTCATTACCATTGGATTGCTAAGGCGACACTCTAGAATTCATATTGAAGGAAAGGGTTTTAAATGTAGCGTATGCAGCAAGAAATTTCTCAGTAATGGTGCTTTTAAAATTCATATGAGAATTCATACTGGAGAAAAACCTTTCAAATGTGACATTTGTAATAAGTATTTTTCAACTCAAACTTATTTGAAACGGCACCATGTTACCCATTCATCGTCAAAGTACTTGTCTATTATAGAGGCAGAGATACATGGTATAACAAGTGAAGTTTTGAAAAATATTGCTACGAAAAAATTTAAATGTAATATTTGTAGTAGATCCTTTAAGTATCGTGTTTATTTAGATTCACATATGAGGGTTCATACTGGCGAGAAGCCATATAAATGTAATCTTTGTAGTAAATCATTTGCTGCCAAAGGTAATCTAAAGCAGCACATGGCTATTCATTCTGATGAAAAGCCCTTCTCATGTGGTTTTTGTGGCGAATGTTTTAAGACGAATCATTGTCTTCAGCGTCACACTAAAGTTCATACTGGACCTAAGGAACATCTGTGTATTGTATGTAGGCAAACGTTTCCTACAGCAACTCACCTCAAATATCATTCCTTAATACACAGCGGAGAGGGACCATTCCAGTGTGATGTCTGTGATGAGATATTTGAATCACAGAGTTGTTTGAATCGTCATTGCTTCATCCATGCATCTGTTTATTCTTTGTCTCAAAAAGAAAAAGAAATAAATGGACTGACCAGTGCAGTGCTGAACATTATCAATGTAAGTGAAAGTTGTTTGTATTTGTCGTTTTAAACGTAGATGGTGCAACAGAAATCTGATTAAAATACAGATTGATATTTCGTTTCGTTTTTTTTTATACTTTCGATGGCTTACACTACATAAAGATCTAACAAGTAGTACTGGAAGGTCGTGTCTGGGGTCATAATGGAGGCTATGGAAAGTATAAAAAAACGAAACGATATATAGATTTTGATAGTTGACTAGCAGGGACATTAAATTTATATGTTCTATATCAGACAAGCTAGAAATTAAGCAAAGACATTCAATTCATTTATCTTTTTTTTAATTGAAGGGACAAAATTCTGCAGTCTCTAACGCAGAACAACATCCCCATCTTTTACATATAGAAAAAGATGATGGTGGATATGATGCCAGTGATGCTATTTATGACCATGATGGGGATAATACTGGTGACCATGGTGGTGCTGATGTTACTGGAACCATTGATGCTGACCATGATGGGGATAATACTGGTGGTGACCATGGTGGTGCTGATGTTACTGGAACCAATGATGCTGACCATGATGGGGATAATATTGGTGGTGACCATGGTGGTGCTGATGTTACTGGAACCAATGATGCTGACCATGATGGGGATAATATTGGTGGTGACCATGGTGGTGCTGATGTTACTGGAACTAATGGTGCTGACTACGATGAGGATAATACTGGTGGTGACCATGGTGGTGCTGATGTTACTGGAACCAATGGTGTTGACCAGGATGAAGATAATACTGGTGGTGACCATGGTGGTGCTGATGTTACTGGAACCAATGATGCTGACCACGATGGGGATAATACCGGTGACCATGGTGGTGCTGATGTTACTCGAACAACTGATGCTGACCATGATGAGGATAATACTGGTGGTGACCATGGTGGTGCTGATGTTACTGGAACCAATGATGCTGACCATGATGGGGATAATACTGGTGGTGACCTTGGTGGTGTTGGTGACCATGGTGGTGCTGATGGCCATGTTATTGGAACCAATGAGGAGAATGAAGTAGATGATTTAGAAACAAGGAGAATACAAATATCCAGTAATAAAGATGTGAAATTAAAGGCAGATGATAATGCACAAGTTTCTGTGGAGGGAGAGTCTGATTTACTAGAAAAACAACCATCCCGAAATGATCTTAGTAATAATGAATTAAATGATAAAGAAGAAAAAACAGATTTTAATGGCTCTCTTGATGAGCCTGGCATTCTTACAAACGAAAAATCTTTTGAAAATGATGTTTGTGAGCAATCATTTACTAGCCAGGGAAATCTAAATTTAGTAGTGGATGTTCAAAAGGATCGAGACTGTGTGTGTGATTTTTGTGGGAAATCCTTAAAAAAACATGAGCTCCAGGCCCACATCAAGACTCATTCTGGAAAAAGACCCTTTGAATGTAACATTTGTGGGAGAGGATATAAACGGAAGAGTATCCTGCAATCCCACATGACTATTCACAATGAAGACAAATGTTATAAATGTAGTATCTGTAGTAGGAGCTTTGGTACTCAAGGTGGACTCAAATCACACATGAAAACTCATACAGAAAAGAAGTTGCTTAAATGTTCTATTTGCAGTAACAAATACTATAACCATACTCAACTAGAAAAGCACCTCTCTGGTAGGATTAAAGATATTTCTTGCGATGTTTGTCGAAAACAATTTTGTACGAACACTCAATTACAGAACCACAGCAAATTCCATTCAGATATAAAACCATTTCAATGTGATGTCTGTGATAAATCATTTAATCAAAAGAGTAATCTAGTTAAACATAGGAGAATTCATACAGGTGAAAAACCCTATAAATGTGCAAAATGTGATAAATCGTTTGCAGCAAAGAGCAATCTAACTATCCATATGGTCGTTCATACGGAAGAAAAGCAATTTACCTGCGACATCTGTGGCAAGTCATTTAATTCGAAACGTAAACTTGTAGTGCATTTGAGAATTCATACAGGAGAGAAGAATTACAAATGTGATATTTGTGGTAAACCGTATGCAGCATTGATTCATCTCAAGCATCATGTTTTGACGCATAGCGAAGTTAAAGCTTTTAAATGTGATGTTTGTGGTAAAGCCTTCTATAATGCAAAGCGTCGAAATAGCCATTCCGTAATTCATATCGCAGAGAAACATTTGGAATGCAAGATATGTGGCAAATTATTCGGCCATACCAGCAAGTTAACTGACCATATGAGAACACATAGAAGTAAGCGCGAACAGTTTGTATGTGATATTTGTGGTAAAGTTTGTGCCTCAAGATCCTCTTTCAAAGGTCACCGCAACACCCATTCAGATAACAAACCCTTTAAATGCAATGTCTGTGGTAAGACATTTTGCACCAACCAACGTCTTAAAAGCCACATGATGTTCCATACTAAATTGGATCCTTTTAAGTGTAAAGTTTGTAGCAAATCATTCTCTCAACCAAGCGGTTTATCAAAACACGTGAAGGAGAATCACGGAGAACCATCCCTAAAATGTAATGTATGTGAGCAATCATTTCGTAAGATGAGCGATCTTAATAGACACAGTGTAACTCATACTGGAGAAAAACCATATAAATGTGAACTTTGTAGTAAATCTTTTATTCTTCCCAGATGTTTGCAAAACCACATGAAAAGCCATTCCAAACCAAAACCTTTTAAATGTGAGTTTTGCAATGAGTCATTTTTACGGAGTTGTGCATTGCGAAAGCACCAGATCAAAATGCATGGCGTTAAACCTTACAAATGTGATGTTTGTGACAAAAGATTTGCAAGCACAGGTACTTTACAGGTGCACATTAGAACCCATACAGGAGACAGGCCATTTAAATGCCATCTTTGTTCTAAGTCATTTATTGCTGCAGGTAATCTTGCTAAACATGTGCTTGTTCACACTGGAGAGAAACCATTTCAATGTGATGTTTGTAGTAAAGCATTTGCTGATAAAAGTAATCTAAAGCAACACATGGTTACCCATTCGGAAGAAAACCCTTTTGAATGTGAGTTTTGTGATCAGGCCTTCAATGCAAAACGTAAACTTAAGCTCCATATGAAGGTTCATTCATCATAATACAAATTTTTATAGTCACTCCAAGACTAGAACAATATAGTCAAGATTGTCATTACTTCCACTGTTACCATAATAAATAAAATCTTAATTATCCAGCAAATCGTATTTAAGTCTGTTGAATATTTGGAGTTGATTGGGGGTTGGGATGGCCTAGTGATCTAGAGTGCCGTGCTTGGACCTCCAGCTGACCGGTCACCTCTGGCTTCCGGCTGTGGTTTCGAGCCCTGGTGTGAGCGTATGTGGCATGGAGATAGAGGCGCCTTCTCAACCTCGTGGGTTTCCTCCGGGGACTCCAGTTTCCTCCCTCTGCTAAAGACCCCTACGCGCAAGCGAATTATTGAAATAAAATTAAACCATATGTCAGTCCCAAAATGACCTAGTTTGTGTTGAGTGGACTTAAACCTCATTTCTCTCTCTCTCTTCCATTCATCATAACACATACTTGTATATGCAGGCCCCTGGCTAGCAGGCAGGGGATGGGGCAGCCCAACCAATGTCACTTGGCTCTATGAGGCACCCATACTAACATGGGCATGTTGGTCTTTGGCTGAAAATCTTTGCATGCCACTATAAGAAGTAGTAGTTTTTTGGATTTGTATTCATTTGTCTATTTATATTCACTCCATTCATCACAAACCATGGACCTTAATTATTATAGTAATTATAAATTCTATATTATAATGTATAATGTCCATTGACAAACCACCATGTAATAATACAATATTTAAATGAAAACTTCTGTATTACAGGGTTAGAGTTAATGTTACATGTAGATCTATCTGTTGGGTTAGGTTTGCAGGTCATAGCTAGCCGTGGGGGTGGGGGATGGGAAGGGGGTTGGTGGGCGGCAGTCCAACCAATGTCACCCGGCTCTATGTGGCACTCACATTGACATGGTCTTATTGGCTGGAAATCAGTACATGTAGTCATTTTTCAGATTTGTATTCATTTGCCTATTATATCGCATCAGGATTATTCAAAATCATGCATAATTTGAGACAAGTATGTTAATCCATTTTTGAGATTCTGTTGCAGCACTTCCCAAGTGATATGTTTTGATTTTTTCAACTTTTTTATTAGTAGGCCTAATGATACATGTAACTTTTGAAACATAATAGAATGTTATTATTGTCGTTTGTATTTTCCAGACGTTTTTAAGACTTCCATGTTTCTTTCAAATCTCTTTCCTTTTTTTTATTCTCAATTACAATACTTTTATTATGTTGAAAAAAGACCCTGACAACTTGATTGTTTCAATATTCCAAAATGTTGCATCTCATAAATCTGATCAAAACGGAACTGTTTTTTAAATGACTAATGGTAGTTAATAAATCCAAATGAGTAAATCTACACAGGACTCATATTAGCAGAAAATAACACCTATATGAAGCAATATTATAGACCTACATGTGCTTGTACGAGAGACGCACTAGTTTATTTTGGTATCTAGGTTTCAGTGATCAATATTTTGTGGAATCTTTGTATCAGATATCACTTCTTTTAGATATGTAAAAGTCACAGGCACTTGAAGGGATTAAAATAAATTAAAATACAGTAAAACTTCTTACCACTGCTTAATAAAGTATTCCTGTATTAAGCAGTGGTAAGAAGTTTTATTTTAATTTATTTTAATCCCTTCAAGTGCCTGTGGTAAAAGTTTAGGGAGAGGGGCTTTACATAGGCTAAGCCTGTTCCCCAATCCAGACAACCTGAAAATAAATATTGTTTAAGAAAAAAGTTTAAATTTATGTACTGTTACTTTATGTGAATTATGAATTATGTATCTTAATTTTGTAAAAGAGTTAAATGCTATACTGCACAAGATGTTGAGCTACTTATGCAACATATTTGGGTTGTACTTATGCATAGAAAAGGCATTTCTCACTGTAATAGTTAAAAAGGTAGAAAATGTAAAGAGAATACATGTATGTTGAAAATTTGTTGATTGCAGAACAATGTAGTCAAGATTGTCATTACTACCACTGTTACCATAATAAACAAAGTCTTGATTATCCAGCAAATCGTATTTAAGTCAATAACAGCAAATCGTATTTAAGTCTGTTGAATATCTGGAGTTGATTGGGGGGTTGGGATGGCCTAGCGGTCTAGAGTGCCGCGCTTCGACCTCTAGCGGGCCGGTCACCTCTGGTTTGCTGCTGTGGTTTTAATACCTGGTGTGAGTGTATGTGGCATGGATATAGGGGCGCCTTCTCAACCTCGTGGGTTTCCTCCGGGCGCTCCCGTTTCCTCCCACAGCAAAGACCCCTGCGCGTGCGCTAAGATAATAAAAATGGAAAAAAATAAGACTTGTCTGCGATAATGGCGCCTTCTCAACCTTCTGACTTCTGGGTTTCCTCCAGGCACTCCGGTTTCCTCCCACTGCTAAAGACACCTACGCGCAAGCGAATTATTGAAATAAAATTAAACCATATGTTAGTCCCGAAATGACCTAGTTTGTGTTGAGTGGACGTTAAACCCCATTTCTCTATCTCTCTCTCTCTATGGAGTTGATTATATTGTCACAGAGAGATAATAATTTAGATAACATTTAAGGCCTAAAGAAAGACCTGCAATAGGCTGATTTTTGCTCTTAAATAATACCCCTTTAAGGAAGGGTATGTCTTTTCTTTTGGTTTAGTCCTGGTGAGAAAATTCCCCAGTTTCTTTTCTCCTTGTCAGTGTTGCATGACAGAAGTCCTAGCACGGAACGGCATCAAAGTCCTGTGTACGCCTCGTAAAGAACCCACGACAGTAGGACGCTAAACCCTATTTCATTTCATTATTCCTCCTTTCTATGGTTAAAGGGACAATAACACTCTTGCTGGCTTGGCAGGTCCAGAAAATAAATAATAGCCTTATTCTAAGTACTAGATGTTTAAGTGTCCTACCTGTTGTGTAAATTATCCATTACAACCTATTTCGAAAGAAAAGTCACACTTGAAAAGGTTTACGTTAGACTTTTCAAATCAATTAGTTGAAATTTTCCAATTTTTTAAATCAGGTGTGTTAAGATGAAATTTGTATCATCAATTAATTGTAATATTGTAAAATAATACAATTTGTTGACCAGAATGAAGATTGGGACATATTATTCAGTTACAACAAGAGTGGTATTGGGGCTTTAATAATATCGAGGACAATGATATACTGTTCTCTAACCTGTAATGATATGCTGGTCTCCATTAGCCTAGCCTCCTACTATACTGTACCACTAACAAGGGGAAATTCTCAATGAACACCAGGGCCCTGATTCACGAAATCTTAACTAAAGATGAAATCCAAATTGTAGTAGATACTTCAGTTTTGATTGGCTAAGTACTAAAATCAATTTAATATAACTAAAATCTGGATTTAATCTTAGTTAAAATTTCGTGAATAAGGCGCAAGGCATTCAGGTGGGGGGTGGGGGGTGGGGGGGTACGTTAGGGCTTTGTGTTAAGAGTGCCGTTTGAGTCTTGCTTGATTGGAGAGCTTCAGGTGATATTTGAGAATTGGATCAGTGACCGTTTGGTGGAGTAAAAGTAATAGGGGATTGTAGACTTCAGGTGATAATAGGGTGGTCTTGGTTTGAACTGTGAGATTTGGGTAATGGGGTGAGACACAGGTGTCGGGGGAGGGGGGGAAAGGATACCAGGTGAAGTATAATTAATAATTGATTTGAGATTTGAGACACAACTGAAGTGTGAGAAATGAAATGTGGTCTCATGGCATGTCAGCTCCAACCAGTCTATACTGTTTTATCCTTTTCCTACTCCTGTTGCACGTATCGTTAATAAATGAAGCCAGGTTTGTTGTTAAAAGTTGTGACAGTATTTTTGTTCTTGGAGTCGGGTTCTTTTGATGACAACACTGGTATGACTTCTAATAATAATTTTATTCTGCTTCTTACAATAGGTACAAACATCGTGATGTAAACGACCGTAGAACTAACTATATGGGAGGAGTCATGACTTAATTAGCTTGGCTTAGCACGAGTGTGGTAACTCCAGAAGCTCTCGTCTCGTCTCGTGCCAAGGCACCCATGGCCTTTGCTTAATCCTGGCCGGACCTTACTCCTAAGTACCTTCATCAAGGCGCCCGTCTAGCATGGCCTCCTGGACCTGATTGAAGATTCGTTTCTGTTCTGAGTTTATAAACGTATTCGAGACAAAGGAGCTCATTAGACACCTGTCTAATGTATCAAGCATCATATCAGGTTTAACATTCAAAATAGTTTATCAACGAAAGTTAGATAAGACATGCCAACAACAAGTTAAAAGTTACACAATGACATAAGGAAGGCTACCAAGATCTCCAGCCGGGTGTTGATAGCAAGAGGTTTATGTTACAATCACTAACACGTATTTTAATATGGCAGGACGCCTCTATGACATATGTCATTGTGTTATATGCCTCTCTTTGTTTGAATAAAGTTATGAATTATATGAAATAACTTTTAAAGACTATTACAAAATTAGATACCTATGGAGTCGATAATTACTACTCTTATTAAGATATAAACAACAATAATAATAATGAAAAGACATATAAAAACAAACAACACTTGTAAAATGTCGTATACAAAAATGTCTATAAACAAAAAGAAAAGGTAAATGAAACACACACGAATTTAAAAGTTATATATACTTGTAAAATGTCATAATATCCAAAAATGTCTTTAAACAAAAAGAAAAGATCAATGAAAAACACACGAACTTAAAAGTTATATACACACAATCGGTCACACACGCGAGTCAATGACAAAAAAAAAACCGAGATCCTGGAATCACAAACACAGACTCTTATTATTCACATAAATGGTGGAATCGCGAACACAAACTACTGTAATTATCTTCTTAGACCGATTATTTGGTGGAATCGCGAACACAAACTACTGTAATTATCTTCTTAGACCGCTACTGCACTGTCGTAGCCAACTGAAGGGGTGGGGTACATATGATGCCCTTCCTCGTTCCAGTAATGTTGAGGGGTCAGAATTTTCCCTGCTCCGTTTAGTTCAACTATTGTTGTTGACCGGTAGTCTTTTCATTTTCCATACCGTCTGGCAAAATGGCGTGTTATGAAGAGTATTAACTGCCACCCGTGCCGAAGTTTTATCATCTGCTTATCATATCATCATGGAGTGAACTTAATTAATAGTTAATCAAATTAGCAAGTGGAACAGACTTGACTTTAGATAAAGATCTAACGATATTTACAGTATTATTTACATGGATACGATTGAAATTAGGGAGTCATTTTATTTTATCTCAAGAATAATGAATGATCTGAACACATTTAACCAATCTTAAATAAGATATTTTTGGAAGAACTAACGGTTTATCTCTATAATTTTTAAACGCAACACAAAACAAGACAATACGTTCGCTCTAAATAGCATTGCCAAAGGGTTTTTAAATACACAAAATGTCTCCGAAATAATTATATCACTATCAGCGTCAACGATGCAATAATCTGAAAGAATTTTGAAAAAATATTGAAAATTAAGAAAGTTATGGCATTTTGAAGACGGCGAATTGGAGGCATTAAAATACGGCTTTTTTAAAAAACGCAAAAAAACTGACCGAAGCTTATATCTCAGAAACTATAATAGGTAGATCCATGAAACTTGCAGAATATGAAGTTCGGGATGAACTTGTTTGAAGAAAATTATCGCGAGACTCCTCGGTTATATTGTATTTATGCTTTAGACTCTCGAACTTACGACCGAGACAATTTTCGTTCAAGGTCACAGCAAAAAAATGGCCTGTCAGTTAATAACAAACCATGTAGAAGTCTCAGGGCTTTGAAATCTTTACCCAATCCGTTTCATGATGTGATGAATACAGAAAAAATGTTTTTGCATTGTCATCGTATTTATTTTTTAGACACTAGCTACTCAAATTGCATTTTTTGTCTATACCATGTCAAGGTCATACAGAAAGGGTAAGGTCACGGGTCAACTGCAGGTCCGGAGGCTATGGAATATTCACAGAGTCTTTTTCTGGATACATATACAGGAGAAAACACATAGACTGTGTTCATCTTTTAGCTGACAAAAATAGTTGTTTAAGGAATGGAAAATCACAAGTATTATGAGTCTGACCAATAGAAAATATCTTTATTTCAATTAACAAAACCAATAAAACTTAAAATTAAAATCAACCAAAAATAAATAAAATATCAGAATTTTTCTGGGTCACAACTTCTGACCAAAATCAAACAATAACAAAAAAAAATGTGTATCATGTTCAACCTCAATCATATGAAAAGTACTTAATACAAAACAAAACTAAAAAATTAAAATTTTAAAAAAAATTAACAATATATGATATAATCATAGGGATTACAAATGACAAAATCTTTTCTTTTTTTGGCATTCATGACTGGACGTCATCAAAGTCATCTGCAAATACAAAAAATATAGATGTATAAGATAAAGTAATCGAATGTTATGACATTATTTACCAAACAAAGAATCACCCCTCCTCTAGAAATAACAAATTATAACAACTATATCTGGTTATAAAATTAAAAAAAAAAGATTTACAACAATACATAATGAGTAAAAAAAATTGCATACAATGATGAATTAATATCTAATGGCACATTTTCATTTTGCCTATGCCAAGTCAGTCTTATTTGGGAATATATTTTTCTTAAAAGTCATTGTTTTTACTAGTAATTTTATCAAAATAAAATAAAAATTGATACTGACATTTTGCAAAAAATCATCTAAATATTTCACACTTAAATAAGTACGGTTTGCAAAGGTTAGATACAAATAATTATTCATTGTGGTCTCTTACCATACACGTTCTACCAAGAGTTGTCTTTCCCCGATTCCTCCCCGATTTCACTTTCCGTCCTATTGCCAATTCCTACGGGGGATTTTGGCAAAACAAAAGCTCAAACTATACAAAATATATACCAGGCTATCCAAAAATGCTGATATCTCGAGCGGAATGCTCTTTTTTTCAAAGTTTCTATTACATTTAATAATTAAAAACAAGAAAAATAAGCGAAAATTCGATCAAAATCTTACCTGATATGGCAGTCCGCGAACTTCAGCTCACTAGCTTCCGGAAAAATGCCACTCGACTACTTTTTGACTTCCCGAATATTCATGAGACCTCGTAATAAAAACGGTACTTTCTTCGGTCAGTTTTTTTTTAGCGTACCAGTAATAGGACAGCCAGCGCCTCTAGCGGCGTTTGGCATCGCTACTCTAAATCCGAGCACAACCCTCCTGGGGTAAATCAATTCCTCCTTATAGGAACTTCACATAAAGCTTCTCCCGTTACATATCGGGGCATTTCACATTAAAACTTTGGGGTATTACAAATAAAACTCTCTACCGTAAATATCGGGTCTTCCCAATAATATTTGCGGCACTACGTTACATCACAAATAATAATCCTGTAAACCTCGGGGCATAAATAGATATGCACAAAACAACAACAACAAAAAAACTTATAAGAGATAAAACCCGCAGTTATTAGCCTGATAATACTTAGCTACTACTAACTTTAAAAGCCAAAATATGTGTTCAAAACAAACAATTATAATACATAATCTTTTAAAAACAACATGACACATTTTATTTTCTAATCACATGTCATTAACAATAATGGACAGCAAGCGAAAACTTGAACAACATCCGATACAAGAATTTCAAACTTATTTTGTTTTGTTGTATTTCACCCCCAAAATACTCCCGAATTGACTATATAATAGTTTAAAAAAAATCGATAACGTAAATGGAATATGCTGAAAATATGAGTCAATCTGCTTCCCTTGAACCGAGATTATTGGCTATTGATATTAGCCCAGCCTCGATCATCATCACTAAAGAAAGATGTAGCTCTTAGTCCTTCCATAATGTGAAGGATGAATGAAAATTTTCAAATCTTTGATATACATCAGTAAGTGCTTGGTCAGAATTTCTGTTATAAAGAAACATATTCATTAAAAACAAATACCGGTACACTGTGTGGTTACCCCAGATGTTGAAAAAGCATTTTAAAAAATGGGCTTCTGCAAAGCAGTGAAGAATTTTATAAATTGTTATATCATATGTATATTACATGTAAGTAAAAATTACTGAAAAAATATAATAGAATGGATATTCGTTCTTTTTTGGGCGGAAAAAATATATGGCTAACAAATTAAAATGAAAAATTGTCGGAAAAAAAATGGAACCCCCAGTGAGCAATGAGTAGCATAATTGCCAATAATCATAATTATTCTGTGCAAAAATCTTCAATTTTATGTTGGGTTGAGTCGGTGTTGGTGAACATAAAGCATGGATAGATTGGTGGCTGGAATTCTTGGATAATCGTTTAAAGTGTATCAGAGGCTAATGAAACCCACTCGGCAAACGTCGGCAGATTCCGTAACCTACGGAACTTACATCTAACCTCGGCTGTATGACGAATTCCGCCATATTTGAACTACTTTAAAGGTCCCGGATGAAACATGGCTGCGCCCACACCGAACACAAATTGGCGACCTATTTGGCTAGCGACCTACTCGACCGATCCAGCTGTAAGATAATGACGAAATTACACTTCTATATTCTACTTACATTTGATAGACATAACGTTGGATTTTATTGGTTGATAAATAGATGAGTTAATTCGACTGTTGTCTTTATTCTAAATAAGTTTCCAACGAACAGGTTGCAGCTCGATCGGTCGAATAGGTTGCTAGCCGAATAGGTTCCCAATTTGTGTAATAGCGCCAAGTTTTCCTGTTAAAGTAAACCGGTAGCCGCATCGCAAATGTATGGGCGTAGGTACATATCACTTACTGTCATACATCCGAGACTAGATGTAGTTTACGGAATCTGTCGAGATTATCCGAGTGGATGAAACCAAGCTGATTGGGACCATGGCTGATTGGGACCATAAGTCATGGCTGATTCGGACCACATTCCAGGCTTATTTGGACCACCACTAGGCTGATTCGGACCACACAATAAAAAAAATAAACTCCAATTGAAACATGATTGAATGGTCATACCATTTTCTACGTGTTGTTGAAATAAGATTATTTTCTTATTTTTCTAAAAATCAGAAAATGATTTTTTACTGTGATATGGAGGTCACAATTTTATTCCGAATTTAAAAAAAAACGTTAGACTATATTGTCTTTGTGTATCTTATTGTAACCATTAAACGGTACATCGGTCCCCATGAGGTGGTCCATTGGACCCCACTTCAGGTCATCTTCAATAGAAGACTTGATCTCGCCTTAACTACGTACATCTTATCAAGCCCTTTACGTAATACCCTGTACATTTCGCCACTAAGTTCGATTGGATAACAAACTTAGTGGCATCAGTCATCGTTTAACATACCGGCTTCTTTTCTTACTTAGTATATTATTACCTGTATAATATTACCATTGTATATTATTATCTTTGATCTACTAGTTGTTAGGTATGGTTTCTCTTCTTGTTAAAACACCCTTACCCACTATGGACTATCAAGTTAATTAACTTGCTTTTGTATATTTAAATAAGTGTTGGGGTAGGCCTTTGATCATGTTGTTGTTAAGTATGGTTTCAGTTATGTTATTGTATTTTGTCTATATATGTTTGCCTTATACCTGTTTTACTGTATTAGCTTGATAACGTTGAGAGAATACTCTACGAAACGTCGCCTAAAATACACTAGTAACTGTTTTCCGTAAGTATATGTTTTGTTGATTTTATTAATGATGACCGATGCTATGTGAATATTACACTCGCTTCGTTCACGGCTAATGGTGGATCAATTTTACTGAAATTTTCAGCAAATTACCTTTACACTATCTAGTTTTTAACTATTATAGTGAGAACTGCCATCTCTTTAATCTCCCATAGTGTATCTTTAAGTAAATTTATCCGAATCTGTAAACTGCAATCAAAAATCAGAGAGTGTGACACCCAACTCACGTGTTTCTGACACAAGAGTCAATAATGTTTAATGATGTTTTCCTAATGATATCGTCACAGTTTATCATTGTTGGGTATAATTGCATCACAGGAACAGTAAACGTCGACAATAGGTTTTCACCAACTTCACTGAAATACGATTTTAGCATGACACGTTTTACAACAAAGAACAGTGTGGTACGAATTGAATCGTGAGGCAGATAAATTAATGTATTAACTTCTGAAATAAGGTTTCATTTATTAAGGTGTATTATATAATAGGACTTAGCGCTATTTTAACCTACATATTAGCCATTCTGTTAAATCCTGTTTCTCTACGTATATAAATACAATTCAAACTTTCATTAAATCACTTAACCGTATCACCAGAATACGAGAACAAGGTAAGTTCTGTTTTCTGTATTTCGGGGGTTTATAATTTATTATTATTTATTTTTATTGCTGTTGAATTAAAATTGTTCAGTGGACATGTGGTATGATGAACGGTAGGTCTTTCGGGTTGGGCAAAAGATCAAAGTTATCCTCAACCCGAGTAAAACGAAAACACCATTGTTGCAATTATGGAGATTAGGCGTAATTTTCCACATGTTCACAGGGGCGGATCCACTCAGCCGCATAAACGTAATTGTAAAGCAACAGATTTAATGTGAAAAGTGTCACGGTTGTATGCTTTAATATCCATCATTAGGTGAGTGGGATGGGATGGGCAGCGATACGTGAGATAATGATATCACTATAAATCCTTGCATCAATGGAATTGTGTCACAATGTGATCCTCTTAATTCATATTAAAATTGGCGTCTAACAAGCCGCCGTATTTCTCTTTTTAAAATAAAAAGCGTATGTATGCCCACCTAATTTGAAGACGGTGATGCCATCATGCATTGTCAAGTGTCAAATTTCCTTGACAGGATCCTGGCAAACCCCCGTCTGCAAAATTTCATGGATCCGCCCCTACCCCGTCTTCATGCTCGCGTGTGAAACATTGATATCACATGCAGACGATCAGTTATAAAGGTGTACATATACTAAAATCTATGTTCGGTCTTCTGAACAACAAGACGCTGTTTCTAGCCAGGCGGGCATCACGGTCGCTAAGTGGGTAAGACGCTAGCGTGCAGATCGGGTGTCCGATCCCTTCATTTGCCAAGTAAGTTTGAACAGGTTTTCCGACGTGGTATTTCCCTTGTCTGTGATGCAGGATGAAGGGCCTGACAGGGGCAGCTGTCTAGTCGTTCGGATGGGACGGAAAACCGAGGACAATGTAGGGATCGAATATCCGACATCCAAGCTAGCTAGCCAGCATCTTATCCACTCAAGCCACCGTAATTCCGCTTTTTGCACTGATGAAGTTCATTTACTATTTAGACAGGTCTTCCTCTCCTTATTTTCTGTCTGTCAAACCTCGTGTGTTTTACCCCGGTCCGCCAGTTTCCTCCCACCGCTAAATACCTTTATATGATAGTCCCGAATTGAACTAAATGGTTGCACTCCAAATCTCTCTCTCGCTTTTCTTTTTTTTCTTCGCGTTTGGCTTTGATAATCTTTAGGATAAACATCATTCATCATGACCATTCGTTTTCCTACATAGAAAATTAGTGTAAATTGTGTATATTTTACAAAAAAAATATTTAGAATGTTTATTTTATAATAATGACTGTTCATATTACACTTATCGATTCAAATAATATGCGCATGGTCCATGTTGGCTTATGTAGTATACCGTCGCAAAATAGTACCGAAATCAAATGTTGGTTAACGTCTTACTGTTCTCCTCCGAACTGGGCTAATGACGACGGACACATTCCATACAGTGTGCTATTTTGCCCGAGCATTGGCGCAACGGCCTACTTTTACATCGAATTCCAACTGCCCGGGGATCGTTTACGTGCATACCAATGTGTACACGGGACGTCGTTTTTTTGTCCCATCCGAACGACTAGAAAGCTATCCTTGCCAGGCTCCGTCCTGCATCAGTGACAAGGAGAAACCACGAAGTGAAATCCCGTTGTGCCGCATTTAATCAACACACGTTTCGTTTGTGAAAACACCGTGTACCTTTGACATAGTTAGCGATTTGCTTTACCTTACCTTGTTGGCCACGATGTTCAGACGACCCTGGTTGTCCGTAGCTTGTTTATACCATATCTGGTCACTTTTTCCCGTATTTAGAAATGATCCCTAACATTTCTGGAAATTATATTTAATAATTAAAAAAAAATATTCATTTTGTACAGCAATGAACACAGGCACTTGAAGAGATTAAGTACTACTGGATTCTACATTTCGATAACTAAAATATATCGTCAAGTGGGCAGTTGGGTAGTAAGAGTGGCCACCGAGTCAATTGTAGTGGTTTAGATTCCCCGGTTGAACTTATAAGGAGTGGAGTCTGTCTGTCCAACTACGTGGGTTTCCTCCGGTTTCCTTCTAATGCTAAAGACATCTGCGCACAGGCGAATTATTGAAATAAAATTGAACCTTGAAACATATGTTATTCCCGAAATGACGTCTGGGGAGTGAATCTTATTAGAATAAATGCTTTATTTTTTCAGATGAAATTATTGGCTAGTGTTTTGATTTTCGGACTAGTTTCTGTCTATACAGAGGCATGGCTCACGCCATCAGTCCGGATCCCATCAGTCCGGATCCCAGCAATCCGGATCCCACCAATCCCACCAATCCGACAAATCATACCACTCCCACGAATCCCACCAATCCGAGTCCCTTCTGTTCGACGACTCGTACGAGGATGGAAAAAACGGGATGTGGTGCAGGATACCCAGTAAGGTAAAGCTGCTTTTGATTATATTTACTTTATTATTATTTATCTGCAGGGTAGTGTTCCACACTGTTATGTGTTGAAGGATAGTGTGTCCACGCTGTTATGTGTTGCAGGGTAGTGTGTCCACGCTGTTTTATGTGGTCGAATGGTTAGCACGTGCGTGCTGTATCATAAAGCCTTTAGTTGAGTCAGTTGTTGTGGCTTCAAATCCCCAGTTGTACGTGACAAGGAGTAGGGTCACCTGTCCATCCATGTGGGTTGTCGCCGGGTCCTCCGGTTTCCCCCCCCCCCCCCACTGTGATTTATTGAAATAAAATTAAACCATATGTTAGTGCCGAAATGACCTAGTTTGTGTCGAGTGGAGCCCCCCCCCCCACTTTCGGTGTCTCAGCTATTTTCATATACTATTTGAATTGTCTGATTCATGTATAAAGACTAAATTATGTTTCTATATTTTTTGCAGATGAACTGTGACCTTGGATTTGACCTGGCTATGCCCCTGGATTAACGACATTGATGGTGATAAAGATTTGACCTTTGACCTCAGAATAACGACGACCTGGCTATGTCCCTGGAATAACGACACTGAAATTATAATCTATATGATCAAGCTGTATTGATCATCGTAAAGCTGTATTGATCATCGTAACTGCATAACAAATAAATCAAATATTATATTTGACATTATGTGTGGTCTTTTTAATTATGATCTTACAGCAATTGCGTTTCGGAGAGATGATGAATTTACAATCATCACCTACAAAACACCCTTGGCCGACTGGTCAGCACGTGCGTGTTGTATCACCAAGCCTGTCATCGAGTCAACTGGCATGGGTTCGAAACCTCGGTTGTACGTGGCACTGACAGGGAGTAGAGTCGCCTGTCAAACCTCTTGAGTTTTCTTCGGCGCAAGTTCCATAGGCGCAAGCGAATTATTGAAATGAAATTGAACCACATGTCAGTCCCGAAATGACCTAGTTTGTCTCGATTTGACCTCGTGTTGGACAATGAAGCAGGTGGGGTGGGGTGGGGGTAGCTCCACCTCTCAACCCTCCTTGTTTCGAGATATGAGATATAGTTCCACGTGGCAAATCTGAACGCGAATCGCATTGGGCTTGAGTAAGCAAAACGTATATCCCAACGTTTTGAGCTAGGGGCGAGGAACTCGACACGGCGAATGTGCACGCTCCAGTGGCTTGTCTCGCAGTGATTTCGGGCTAGATACACAGTGCAATAACACCCACAATGAAATGAACTGGGGTTTAACGTCCTGATCTGCTCCTATACTGGGCCAATGAATTGAAATGGAATGAAATGGGGTTTAACATCCTACTGCTTTTCTCTTAAACTGGGCTAATGAAGACGGACATTCATTATGCAGTATGTTATGAGAGAAATTTTGCCCGGGCAGCAGTGCTACCGTCTACTCTTATATGGAATTCCAACTGCAAAGGGATCTTTTACGTGCACGCCAATTTTTACACGGGACCTCGGTTTTCCATCCCGTCCAAACGACTAGACAGCTGTCCTCGTCACGCCCTCCGTCCTGCAACACTGACAAGTGGAAGCCACGCCGGAAAATCTGGATGCAGTGGCCGAACACCGACCTCCAGACTGGCGACAAAGCGTCTTACCCACTACGTCACGTGATCCACATGGGGTAATGAAGACAGCCATGCGCCATACAGTGTGCTATGAGGGACATATTGCCCGGGAAACGGTGCAACGGCCTTATCTTACTCAGTTCTTTCGCCGCCCCACTGCTAAAAGCCCTACGTGCAAGTGATGTATTGAAATAAGGTTGAACCATGTCTGTGCCAAGTGGGGGTTAACCCCCCTCTCTCTCCCCATCTCTCTCTCCATCTCTCTCTCTCTCTCTCTCTCTAGATTAGTTTTAGTGCTTAGCCAATCAAAATTGAAGTATCTACTAAGATTTGGATTT
Source organism: Patella caerulea (assembly GCA_036850965.1). Lineage (NCBI taxonomy): Eukaryota > Metazoa > Mollusca > Gastropoda > Patellidae > Patella > Patella caerulea. The sequence goes on along the minus strand of JAZGQO010000006.1, from coordinate 55,892,506 downwards.
TAAATTTAGATAAGATTTCGAGAAACAGGGCCCAGATTTAGAAGCTAAGAATGCACCAAATTGACTTCCCAATTGACAAGTCAGAATGAGTTGAAGTCGTTCGGGACAAATAATACTAATCTTAAATGAAATGAATTGAAATGGGGTTTAACGTCCTACTCTTCTGCACCTAACCTGGGCTAATGGAAGATGGACATATGACATACAGTGTGCTATGAGGGAAATTTTGCCCGGGCAGCGGCGCTGCGTCCTACTCTTATATCGAATTCCAACTGCCAAGGGATCTTTTACGTGCACTTCAATGTGTACACGGGACCTTGGTTTTTCGTCCCATCCAAACGACTAGGCAACTGTCTTTGTCAGGCCCTCAGTTCGGCATCACTGACATGAGGAAACCACGCCAGAAAATCGAGATGAACTTTCTCGGTCAATGCAGGGATCTTACATCCGATCTACTAATCTTAAAATCAACTTTGTTCTTTATCTTTAAAAATAAGCAGGAATAGGCTACTTTAACGATGGCGAGGGAGCCACTGTTCCTAAATGGGTAAAACGCTGGCGGGGATCATGGTGGCTAAGTGGGTAAGACGCTAGTGTGCAGATCGGGTGTCCGATCCCTTCATTTGCCAAGTAGGTTTGAACAGGTTTTCCGACGTGGTATTTCCCTTGTCTGTGATGAATGATGAAGGGCCTGACAGGGGCAGTCGTTCGGATGGGACGAAAAACCGAGGACAATGCAGGGATCTAATACCCGACCTCCAAGCTAGCGAACCAGCATGTTACCCACTTAAGCCATCGTAATTCCGCTTTTTGCACTGATGAAGTTCACTTACTATTTAGTCAGGTCTTCCTCTCCTTATTTTCTCTCTGTCAAACTTCAATTTCCTCCTTCGCTTTTCTTTTTTTTTCTTCGCGTTTGTCTTTGATAATCTTTAGGATAAACATCATTCATCATGACCATTCGTTTTCCTACAAAGAAAATTAGTGTAAATTGTGTATACTTTACAAAAAAAATATTAGAACGTTTATTTTATAATAATGACTGTTCATATTACACTTATCGATTCAAATATTATGCGCATGCTCCATGTTGGCTTATGTAGTATAGGGTCTCCAAAATAGCACCGAAATCAAATGTTGGTTAACGTCTTACTGTTCTCCTCAGGACTGGGCTAATAGTGTGCTATTTTGACCGAGCAACGGCGCAACGGCCTACTTTTACATCAAATTCCAACTGCCCAGGGATCGTTTACGTGCATGCCAATGTGTACACGGGACGTCGTTTTTTTGTCCCATCCGAACGACTAGAAAGCTATCCTTGTCAGGCTCCGTCCTGCATCAGTGACAATTAAGGAGAAACCATGAAGTGAAATCCCGTTGTGCCGTATTTAATCAACACACGTTTCGTTTGTGAAAACACCGTGTACCTTTGACATAGTTAGTGATTTGCTTTACCTTACCTTGTTGGCCACGATGTTCAGACGACCCTGGTTGTCCGTAGCTTGTTTATACCATATCTAGTCACTTTTTCCTGTATTTAGAAATGATCCCTAACATTTCTGGAAATTATATTTAATAATTAAAAAAAAAATATTCATTTTGTACAGCAATGAACACAGGCACTTGAAGAGATTAAGTACTACTGGATTCTACATTTCGATAACTAAAATATATCGTCAAGTGGGCAGTTGGGTAGTAAGAGTGGCCACCGAGTCAATTGTAGTGGTTTAGATTCCCCGGTTGAACTTATACGGAGTGGGGTCTGTCTGTCCAACTACGTGGGTTTCCTCCGGTTTCCTTCTAATGCTAAAGACATCTGCGCACAGGCGAATCATTGAAATAAAATTGAACCTTGAAACATATGTTATTCCCGAAATGACGTCTGGGGAGTGAATCTTATTAAAATAAATGCTTTATTTTTTCAGATGAAATTATTGGCTAGTGTTTTGATTTTCGGACTAGTTTCTGTCTATACAGAGGCATGGCTCACGCCATCAGTCCGGATCCCAGCAATCCGGATCCCATCAATCCCATCAATCCCACCAATCCGACAAATCATACCACTCCCACGAATCCCACCAATCCGAGTCCCTTCTGTTCGACGACTCGTACGAGGATGGAAAAAACGGGATGTGGTGCAGGATACCCAGTAAGGTAAAGCTGCTTTTGATTATATTTACTTTATTATTATTTATCTGCAGGGTAGTGTTCCACACTGTTATGTGTTGAAGGATAGTGTGTCCACGCTGTTATGTGTTGCAGGGTAGTGTGTCCACGCTGTTTTATGTGGTCGAATGGTTAGCACGTGCGTGCTGTATCATAAAGCCTTTCGTTGAGTCAGTTGTTGTGGCTTCAAATCCCCAGTTGTACGTGACAAGGAGTAGGGTCACCTGTCCATCCATGTGGGTTGTCGCCGGGTCCTCCGGTTCCCCCCCCCCCCCACTGTGATTTATTGAAATAAAATTAAACCATATGTTAGTGCCGAAATGACCTAGTTTGTGTCGAGTGGAGCCCCCCCCCCACTTTCGGTGTCTCAGCTATTTTCATATACTATTTGAATTGTCTGATTCATGTATAAAGACTAAATTATGTTTCTATATTTTTTGCAGATGAACTGTGACCTTGGATTTGACCTGGCTATGCCCCTGGATTAACGACATTGATGGTGATAAAGATTTGACCTCAGAATAACGACCTGGCTATGTCCCTGGAATAACGACACTGAAATTATAATCTATATGATCAAGCTGTATTGATCATCGTAAAGCTGTATTGATCATCGTAACTGCATAACAAATAAATCAAATATTATATTTGACATTATGTGTGGTCTTTTTAATTATCATCTTACAGCAATTGCATTTCGGAGAGATGATGAATTTACAATCACCACCTACAAAACACCCTTGGCCGACTGGTCAGCACGTGCGTGTTGTATCACCAAGCTTGTCATCGAGTCAACTGGCATGGGTTCGAAACCTCGGTTGTCGTGGCACCGACAGGGAGTAGAGTCGCCTGTCAAACCTCGTGAGTTTTCTTTGCCGCAAGTTCCATAGGCGCAAGCGAATTATTGAAATGAAATTGAACCACATGTCAGTCCATAAATGACCTAGTTTGTCTCGATTTGACGCTAAACTCGTGTTGGACAATGAAGCAGGTGGGGTGGTGGGGGTTGTGTGGGGGGGGGGTAAGATAACAAACTCCACCTCTCAACCCTCCTTGTTTCGAGATATGAGATATAGTTCCACGTGGCAAATCTGAACGCGAATCGCATTGGGCTTGAGTAAGCAAAACGTATATCCCAACGTTTTGAGCTAGGGGCGAGGAACTTGACACGGCGAATGTGCACGCTCCAGTGGCTTGTCTCGCAGTGATTTCGGACTAGATACACAGTGCAATAACACCTAAAACCAAATGAACTGGTGTTTAACGTCCTGATCTGCTCCTATACTGGGCCAATGAATTGAAATGAAATGAAATGAAAGGGGGTTTAACATCCTACTGTTTTTCTCTTAAACTGGGCTAAAGAAGACGGACATTCATTATGCAGTATGTTATCAGAGAACTTTTGCCCGGGCAGCAGTGCTACCGTCTACTCTTATATGGAATTCCAACTGCAAAGGGATCTTTTACGTGCACGCCAATTTTTACACGGGACCTCGGTTTTCCGTCCCGTCCAAACGACTAGACAGCTGTCCTCGTCACGCCCTCCGTCCTGCAACACTGACAAGTGGAAGCCACGCCGGAAAATCTGGATGCAGTGGCCGAACACCGACCTCCAGACTGGCGACAAAGCATCTTACCCACTACGTCACGTGATCCACATGGGCTAATGAAGACAGCCATGCGCCATACAGTGTGCTATGAGGGACATATTGCCCGGGAAACGGTGCAACGGCCTTATCTTACTCTTTTCTTTCGCCGCCCCACGTGCAAGTGATGTATTGAAACGAGATTGAACCATGTCTGTGCCAAGTGGGGGTTAACCCCCCTCACTCTCCCCATCTCTCTCTCTCTCTCTCTCTAGATTAGTTTTAGTGCTTAGCCAATCAAAATTGAAGTATCTACTAAGATTTGGATTTTAAATTTAGATAAGATTTCGAGAAACAGGGCCCAGATTTAGAAGCTAAGAATGCACCAAATTGACTTCCCAATATTAAAGTGACAAGTCAGAATGAGTTGCAGTCGTTCGGGACAAATAATACTAATCTTAAATGAAATGAATTGAAATGGGGTTTAACGTCCTACTCTTCTGCACCTAACCTGGGCTAATGGAAGACGGACATATGACATACAGTGTGCTATGAGGAAAATTTTGCCAGGGCAGCGGCGCTGCGTCCTACTCTTATATCGAATTCCAACTGCCAAGGGATCTTTTATGTGCACTTCAATGTGTACACGGGACCTCGGTTTTTCGTCCCATCCAAACGACTAGGCAACTGTCTTTGTCAGGCCCTCAGTTCGGCATCACTGACATGAGGAAACCACGCCAGAAAATCGAGATGAACTTTCTCGGTCAATGCAGGGATCTTACATCCGACCTACTAATCTTAAAATCAACTTTGTTCTTTATCTTTAAAAATAAGCAGGAATAGGCTACTTTAACGATGGCGAGGGAGCCACTGTCGCTAAATGGGTAAAACGCTGGTCTTAGTAGATACTTCAATTTTGATTGACTAAGCACTAAAACTAATCTAGAGAGAGAGAGAGAGAGAGAGAGAGAGATGGGGAGAGGGAGGGGGGGTTAACCCACACTTGGCACAGACATGGTTCAACCTCATTTCAATACATCACTTGCAGTAGGGCTTTTAGCGGTGGGGCGGCGAAAGAACTGAGTAAGATAAGGCCGTTGCACCGTTGCCCGGGCAATATGTCCCTCATAGCACACTGTATGGCGTATGCCCGTCTTCATTAGCCCATGTGGATCACGTGGCTTAGTGGGTAAGACGCTTTGTCGCCAGTCTGGAGGTCGGTGTTCGGCCCCTGCATCCAGATTTTCCAGCATGGCTTCCACTTGTCAGCGTTACGGGACGGAGGGTGTGACAAGGACAACTGTCTAGTCGTTCGGACAGGACGAAAAACCGAGGTCCCGTGTAAAAATTGCCGTGCAAAAAAAAGATCCCTTTGCAGTTGGAATTCCATACAAGAGTAGACCGTAGCACTGCTGCCCGGGCAACATTTCCCTCATCACATACTGAATAATGTATGTCCGTCTAATGCCGCAGCCCGGGCAAAATTTTCCTCATAGCACACTGTATGTCATATGTCCGTCTTCCATTAGCCCAGGTTAGGTGCAGAAGTGTAGGACGTTAAACCCCATTTCAATTCATTTCATTCAAGATTCATTTCTCTCATAACATACTGCATAATGAATGTCCGTCTTCATTAGCCCAATTTAAGAGAAAAATAGTAGGATGTTAAACCCCATTTCATTTCATTTCATTTCATTTCATTGGCCCAGTATAGGAGCAGATCAGGACGTTAAACCCCAGTTCATTTCGTTTTAGGTGTTATTGCACTGTGTATCTAGCCCGAAATCACTGCAAGACAAGCCCCTAGCTCAAAACGTTGGGATATATGTTTTGCTTACTCAAGCCCAATGCGAATCGCGTTCGGATTTGCCACGTGGAACTATATCTCATATCTCGAAACAAGGAGGGTTGAGAGATGGAGTTTGTTATCTTACCACCCCCTCACCCCACCCCCCCGGATACCCCGACCCCACCTGTTTCATCTAGGTCATTTTGGGACTGACATGTGGTTTAATTTTATTTTAAAAATTCGCTTGCGTCTAGGGGACTTGCGCCGAACAAAACTCACGAGGTTTGACAGGCGACTCTACTCCCTGTCGGTGCCACGTACAACCAAGGTTTTCAAAACCACGCCAGTTGACTCGATGACAGGCTGGTTATACAACACGCACGTGCTGACTAGTCGGCCAAGAGTGTTTTGTAGGGGGTGATTGTAAATTCATCATCTCTCTGAAACGCAATTGCTGTAAGAACATAATTAAAAAGACCACACATAATGTCAAATGTAATATTTGATTTATTTGTTATGCAGTTACGATGATCAATACAGCTTTACGATGATCAATACAGCTTGATTATATAGATTATAATTTCAATGTCGTTATTCCAGGGACATAGCCAGGTCGTTATTCTGAGGTCAAAGGTCAAATCTTTATCATCATCAATGTCGTTAATCCAAGGGCATAGCCAGGTCAAATCCAAGGTCACAGTTCATCTGCAAAAAATATAGAAACATCATTTAGTCTTTATACATGAATCAGACAATTCAAATAGTATATGAAAATAGCCGAGACACCGAAAGTGAGGGGGGGGCCTCCACTCGATACAAACTAGGTCATTTCGGGACTAACATATGGTTTAATTTTATTTCAATAAATCGCAAAGGGGGGAAACTGGAGGACCCGGCGACAACCCACGAGGATGGAAAGGTGACCCTACTCCTTGTCACTTACAACCGGGAATTCGAAACCACGCCAACTGACTCAACGAAAGGCTTTATGATACAGCACGCACGTGCTAACCATTCGGCCACATAAAACAGCGTGGACACACTATCCTTCAACACATAACAGTGTGGAACACTACCCTGCAGATAAATAGTAATAAAGTAAATATAATCAAAAGCAGCTTTACCTTACTGGGTATCCTGCACCACATCCCGTTTTTTCCACCCTGATCGTATGACCCCACTCCGTATAAGGTCAACCGGGGAATCTAAACCACGACAATTGACTCGGTGGCCACTCTTACTACCCAACTGCCCACTTGACGATATATTTTAGTTATTGAAATGTAGAATCCAGTAGTACTAAGAAGTTTTATTTTAATCTCTTCAGGGTCGTCTGAACAAGGTATGGTAAAGCAAATCACTAACTATGTCAAAGGTACACGGTGTTTTCACAAACGAAACAGAAAAGAAAAAAATATACTAGAATTGCTGAGCGGTACTGGCGTGTGTTGGTTAAATGCGGCACAACAGGTTTTCACTTCGTGGTTTCTCCTTGTCACTGATGCAGGGCGGAGCCTGACAAGGATAGCTTTCTGGTCGTTCGGATAGTAGAGGTTTACTGTATTAGCTTGATAACGCTGAGAGAATACTCTACGAAACGTCGCCTAAAATACACTAGTAACTGTTTTCCGTAAGTATATGTTTTGTTGATTTTATTAATGATGACCGATGCTATGTGAATATTTCACTCGCTTCGTTAACGGCTAATGGTGGATCAATTTTACTGAAATTTTCAGCAAATTACCTTTACACTATCTAGTTTTTAACTATTATAGTGAGAACTGCCATCTCTTTAATCTCCCATAGTGTATCTTTAAGTAAATTTATCCGAATCTGTAAACTGCAATCAAAGATCAGAGAGTGTGACACCCAACTCACGTGTTTCTGACACAAGAGTCAATAATGCTTAATGATGTTTTCCTAATGATATTGTCACAGTTTATCATTGTTGGGTATAATTGCATCACAGGAACAGTAAACGTCGACAATAAGGATTTTGACAACTTTACTGAAATACGATTTTAGCATGACAGATTTTACAACAAAGAACAGTGTGGTACAAATTGAATCGTGAGGCAGATAAATTAATGTATTAACTTCTGAAATAAGGTTTCATTTATTAAGGTGTATTATTTAATAGGACTTGGCGCTATTTTAACCTACATATTATCCAGTCTGTTAAATCCTGTTTCTCTACGTATATAAATACCATTCAAACTTTCATTAAATCACTTAACCGTATCACCATTACGAGAACAAGGTAAGTTCCATTTTCTGTATTTCGGGGGTTTATAATTTATTATTATTTATTTTTATTGCTGTTGAATTAAAATTAAACTGCTATTTCAATCGGGCCAAGATTGTTCAGTGGACATGTGGTATGATGAGTGGTAGGTCTTTCGGATTGGGCAAAAGATCAAAGTTATCCTCAACCCAAGTAAAACGAAAACACCATTGTTGCAATTATAGAGATTGGGCGTAATTTTCCACATGTTCACAGGGGCGGATCCACTCAGCCGCATAAACGTAATTGTAAAGCAACAGATTTAATGAGAAAGGTGTCACGGTTGTATGCTTTAATATTCATCATCAGGTGGAATTGTGTCACAATGTGATCCTGTTAACTCATATTAAAATTGGCGTCTAACAACGTGCTGTATTTCTCTTTTTAAAATAAAGTGCGTGTATGCCCACCTAATTTGAAGACGGTGATACCATCATGCATTGTCAAGTGTCAAATTTCCTTGACAGGATCCTGGCAAACCCCCTCCTGCAAAATTTTCTGGACTCGCCCCTGCCCCGTCTTCATGCTCGCGTGTGAAACATTGATATCACGTGCAGACGATCAGTTATAAAGGTGTACATATACTAAAATCTATGTTCGGTATTCTGAACAACAAGACGCTTTTCCTAGCCAGGCGGGGATCATGGTGGCTAAGTGGGTAAGACGCTAGTGTGCAGATCGGGTGTCCGATCCCTTCATTTGCCAAGTAGGTTTCAACAGGTTTTCCGACGTGGTATTTCCCTTGTCTGTGATGAATGATGAAGGGCCTAACAGGAGCAGCTGTCTAGTCGTTCAGATGGGACGAAAAACCGAGGACAATGCAGGGATCTAATACCCGACCTCCAAGCTAGCGAGCCAGCATGTTACCCACTTAAGCCATCGTAATTCCGCTTTTTGAACTGATGAAGTTCACTTACTATTTAGTCAGGTCTTCCTCTCCTTATTTTCTCTCTGTCAAACTTCAATTTCCTCCTTCGCTTTTCTTTTTTTTTCTTCGCGTTTGGCTTTGATAATCTTTAGGATAAACATCATTCATCATGACACTTCGTTTTCCTACAAAGAAAATTAGTGTAAATTGTGTATATTTTACAAAAAAAATATTAGAACGTTTTTTTATAATAATGACTGTTCATATTACACTTATCGATTCAAATAATATGCGCATGGTCCATGTTGGCTTATGTAGTATAGCGTCGCAAAATAGCACCGAAATCAAATGTTGGTTAACGTTTTACTGTTCTCCTCCGAACTGGGCTAATGACGACGGACACATTCCATACAGTGTGCTATTTTGCCCGAGCATCGGCGCAACGGCCTACTTTTATATCGAATTCCAACTGCCCAGGGATCGTTTACGTGCATGCCAATGTGTACACGGGATGTCGTTTTTTTGTCCCATCCGAACGACTAGAAAGCTATCCTTGCCAGGCTCCGTCCTGCATCAGTGACAAGGAGAAACCATGAAGTGAAATCCCGTTGTGCCGCATTTAATCAACACACGTTTCGTTTGTGAAAACACCGTGTACCTTTGACATAGTTAGTGATTTGCTTTACCTTACCTTGTTGGCCACGATGTTCAGACGACCCTGGTTGTCCGTAGCTTGTTTATACCATATCTGGTCACTTTTTCCCGTATTTAGAAATGATCCCTAACATTTCTGGAAATTATATTTAATAATTAAAAAAAAATATTCATTTTGTACAGCAATGAACATAGGCACTTGAAGAGATTAAGTACTACTGAATTCTACATTTCAATAACTAAAATATATCAACAAGTGGGCAGTTGGGTAGTAAGAGTGACCACCGAGTCAATTGTCATGGTTTAGATTCCCCGGTTGAACTTATAAGGAGTGGGGTCTGTACGTCTGTCCCAACTACGTGGGTTTCCTCCGGTTTCCTTCTAATGCTAAAGACATCTGCGCACAGGCGAATCATTGAAATAAAATTGAACCTTGAAACATATGTTATTCCCAAAATGACGTCTGGGGAGTGAATCTTATTAAAATAAATGCTTTATTTTTTCAGATGAAATTATTGGCTAGTGTTTTGATTTTCGGACTAGTTTCTGTCTATACAGAGGCATGGCTCACGCCATCAGTCCGGATCCCATCAGTCCGGATCCCAGCAATCCGGATCCCACCAATCCCACCAATCCGACAAATCATACCACTCCCACGAATCCCACCAATCCGAGTCCCTTCTGTTCGACGACTCGTACGAGGATGGAAAAAACGGGATGTGGTGCAGGATACCCAGTAAGGTAAAGCTGCTTTTGATTATATTTACTTTATTATTATTTATCTGCAGGGTAGTGTTCCACACTGTTATGTGTTGAAGGATAGTGTGTCCACGCTGTTATGTGTTGCAGGGTAGTGTGTCCACGCTGTTTTATGTGGTCGAATGGTTAGCACGTGCGTGCTGTATCATAAAGCCTTTAGTTGAGTCAGTTGTCGTGGCTTCAAATCCCCAGTTGTACGTGACAAGGAGTAGGGTCACCTGTCCATCCATGTGGGTTGTCGCCGGGTCCTCCGGTTTCCCCCCCCCCCCCACTGTGATTTATTGAAATAAAATTAAACCATATGTTAGTGCCGAAATGACCTAGTTTGTGTCGAGTGGAGCCCCCCCCCCACTTTCGGTGTCTCGGCTATTTTCATATACTATTTGAATTGTCTGATTCATGTATAAAGACTAAATTATGTTTCTATATTTTTTGCAGATGAACTGTGACCTTGGATTTGACCTGGCTATGCCCCTGGATTAACGACATTGATGGTGATAAAGATTTGACCTTTGACCTCAGAATAACGACCTGGCTATGTCCCTGGAATAACGGCGCTGAAATTATAATCTATATGATCAAGCTGTATTGATCATCGTAAAGCTGTATTGATCATCGTAACTGCATAACAAATAAATCAAATATTATATTTGACATTATGTGTGGTCTTTTTAATTATGATCTTACAGCAATTGCGTTTCGGAGAGATGATGAATTTACAATCATCACCTACAAAACACCCTTGGCCGACTGGTCAGCACGTGCGTGTTGTATCACCAAGCCTGTCATCGAGTCAACTGGCATGGGTTCGAAACCTCGGTTGTACGTGGCACTGACAGGGAGTAGAGTCGCCTGTCAAACCTCTTGAGTTTTCTTCGGCGCAAGTTCCATAGGCGCAAGCGAATTATTGAAATGAAATTGAACCACATGTCAGTCCCGAAATGACCTAGTTTGTCTCGATTTGACCTCGTGTTGGACAATGAAGCAGGTGGGGTGGGGTGGGGGTGTCGGGGTGGGGGGGTTAAGATAACAAACTCCACCTCTCAACCCTCCTTGTTTCGAGATATGAGATATAGTTCCACGTGGCAAATCTGAACGCGCATCTCATTGGGCTTGAGTAAGCAAAACGTATATCCCAACGTTTTGAGCTAGGGGCGAGGAACTCGACACGGCGAATGTGCACGCTCCAGTGGCTTGTCTCGCAGTGATTTCGGACTAGATACACAGTGCAATAACACCCAAAACGAAATGAACTGGGGTTTAATGTCCTGATCTGCTCCTATACTGGGCCAATGAAATGAAATGGGGTGTAACATCCTACTGCTTTTCTCTTAAACTGGGCTAATGAAGACGGACATTCATTATGCAGTATGTTATGAGAGAAATTTTGCCCGGGCAGCAGTGCTACCGTCTACTCTTATATGGAATTCCAACTGCAAAGGGATCTTTTACGTGCACGCCAATTTTTACACGGGACCTCGGTTTTCCGTCCCGTCCAAACGACTAGACAGCTGTCCTCGTCACGCCCTCCGTCCTGCAACACTGACAAGTGGAAGCCACGCCGGAAAATCTGGATGCAGTGGCCGAACACCGACCTCCAGACTGGCGACAAAGCGTCTTACCCACTACGTCACGTGATCCACATGGGGTAATGAAGACGGGCATACGCCATACAGTGTGCTATGAGGGACATATTGCCCGGGAAACGGTGCAACGGCCTTATCTTACTCAGTTCTTTCGCCGCCCCACCGCTAAAAGCCCTACGTGCAAGTGATGTATTGAAATAAGGTTGAACCATGTCTGTGCCAAGTGGGGGTTAACCCCCCTCTCTCTCCCCATCTCTCTCCATCTCTCTCTCTCTCTCTCTCTCTAGATTAGTTTTAGTGCTTAGCCAATCAAAATTGAAGTATCTACTAAGATTTGGATTTTAAATTTAGATAAGATTTCGAGAAACAGGGCCCAGATTTAGAAGCTAAGAATGCACCAAATTGACTTCCCAATATTAAAGTGACAAGTCAGAATGAGTTGAAGTCTTAAATGAAATGAATTGAAATGGGGTTTAACGTCCTACTCTTCTGCACCTAACCTGGGCTAATGGAAGACGGACATACAGTGTGCTATGAGGGAAATTTTGCCCGGGCAGCGGCGCTGCGTCCTACTCTTATATCGAATTCCAACTGCCAAGGGATCTTTTACGTGCACTTCAATGTGTACACGGGACCTCGGTTTTTCGTCCCATCCAAACGACTAGGCAACTGTCTTTGTCAGGCCCTCAGTTCGGCATCACTGACATGAGGAAACCACGCCAGAAAATCGAGATGAACTTTCTCGGTCAATGCAGGGATCTTACATCCGACCTACTAATCTTAAAATCAACTTTGTTCTTTATCTTTAAAAATAAGCAGGAATAGGCTACTTTAACGATGGTGAGGGAGCCACTGTTCCTAAATGGGTAAAACGCTGGTCTTAGTAGATACTTCAATTTTGATTGACTAACCACTAAAACTAATCTAGAGAGAGAGAGAGAGAGAGAGAGATGGGGAGAGGGAGGGGGGGTTAACCCCCACTTGGCACAGACATAGTTCAACCTCATTTCAATACATCACTTGCACGTAGGGCTTTTAGCGGTGGGGCGGCGAAAGAACTGAGTAAGATAAGGCCGTTGCACCGTTGCCCGGGCAATATGTCCCTCATAGCACACTGTATGGCGTATGCCCGTCTTCATTAGGCCATGTGGATCACGTGGCTTAGTGGGTAAGACGCTTTGTCGCCAGTCTGGAGGTCGGTGTTCGGCCCTTGCATCCAGATTTTCCGGCATGGCTTCCACTTGTCAGTGTTACGGGACGGAGGGTGTGACAAGGACAGCTGTCTAGTCGTTCGGACAGGACGAAAAACGGAGGTCCCGTGTAAAAATTGGCGTGCAAAAAAAAGATCCCTTTGCAGTTGGAATTCCATACAAGAGTAGACCGTAGCACTGCTGCCCGGGCAACATTTCCCTCATCACATACTGCATAATGTATGTCCGTCTTCATTAGCCCAATTTAAGAGAAAAATAGTAGGATGTTAAACCCCATTTCATTTCATTTCATTTCATTGGCCCAGTATAGGAGCAGATCAGGACGTTAAACACCAGTTCATTTCGTTTTAGGTGTTATTGCACTGTGTATCTAGCCCGAAATCACTGCGAGACAAGCCCCTAGCTCAAAACATTGGGATATATGTTTTGCTTACTCAAGCCCAATGCGAATCGCGTTCGGATTTGCCACTTGGAACTATATCTCATATCTCGAAACAAGGAGGGTTGAGAGATGGAGTTTGTTATCTTACCCCCCCCCCCCCCCCCCCCCCGACACCCCCACCCCACCTGTTTCATCTAGGTCATTTTGGGACTGACATGTGGTTTGATTTTATGTCAAAAATTCGCTTGCGTCTCGGGGACTTGCGCCGAACAAAACTCACGAAGTTTGACAGGCGACTCTACTCCCTGTCAGTGCCACGTACAACCGAGGTTTTGAAACCACGTCAGTTGACTCGATGACAGGCTTGGTGATACAACACGCACCAGTCGGCCAAGGGTGTTTTGTAGGTGGTGATTGTAAATTCATCATCTCTCCGAAACGCAATTGCTGTAAGAACATAATTAAAAAGACAACACATAATGTCAAATGTAATATTTGATTTATTTGTTATGCAGTTACGATGATCAATACAGCTTTACGATGATCAATACAGCTTGATTATATAGATTATAATTTCAATGTCGTTATTCCAGGGACATAGCCAGGTCGTTATTCTGAGGTCAAAGGTCAAATCTTTATCATCATCAATGTCGTTAATCCAAGGGCATAGCCAGGTCAAATCCAAGGTCACAGTTCATCTGCAAAAAATATTGAAACATCATTTAGTCTTTATACATGAATCAGACAATTCAAATAGTATATGAAAATAGCCGAGACACCGAAAGTGAGGGGGGGGCCTCCACTCGACACAAACTAGGTCATTTCGGGACTAACATATGGTTTAATTTTATTTCAATAAATCGCAAAGGGGGGAAACCGGAGGACCCGGCGACAACCCACGAGGATGGAAAGGTGACCCTACTCCTTGTCACGTACAACCGGGAATTCGAAACCACGCCAACTGACTCAACGAAAGGCTTTATGATACAGCACGCACGTGCTAACCATTCGGCCACATAAAACAGCGTGGACACACTACCCTGCAACACATAACAGCGTGGACACACTATCCTTCAACACATAACAGTGTGGAACACTACCCTGCAGATAAATAGTAATAAAGTAAATATAATCAAAAGCAGCTTTACCTTACTGGGTATCCTGCACCACATCCCGTTTTTTCCACCCTGATCGTATGACCCCACTCCGTATAAGTTCAACCGGGGAATCTAAACCACGACAATTGACTCGGTGGCCACTCTTACTACCCAACTGCCCACTTGACGATATATTTTAGTTATTGAAATGTAGAATCCAGTAGTACTAAGAAGTTTTATTTTAATCTCTTCAGGGTCGTCTGAACAAGGTAAGGTAAAGCAAATCACTAACTATGTCAAAGGTACACGGTGTTTTCACAAACGAAACAGAAAAGAAAAAAATATACTAGAATTGCAGAGCGGTACTGGCGTGTGTTGGTTAAATGCGGCACAACGGGTTTTCACTTCGTGGTTTCTCCTTGTCACTGATGCAGGGCGGAGTCTGACAAGGATAGCTTTCTGGTCGTTCGGATAGTAGAAGTTTACTGTATTAGCTTGATAACGCTGAGAGAATACTCTACGAAACGTCGCCTAAAATACACTAGTAACTGTTTTCCGTAAGTATATGTTTTGTTGATTTTATTAATGATGACCGATGCTATGTGAATATTTCACTCGCTTCGTTCACGGCTAATGGTGGATCAATTTTACTGAAATTTTCAGCAAATTACCTTTACACTATCTAGTTTTTAACTATTATAGTGAGAACTGCCATCTCTTTAATCTCCCATAGTGTATCTTTAAGTAAATTTATCCGAATCTGTAAACTGCAATCAAAGATCAGAGAGTGTGACACCCAACTCACGTGTTTCTGACACAAGAGTCAATAATGCTTAATGATGTTTTCCTAATGATATTGTCACAGTTTATCATTGTTGGGTATAATTGCATCACAGGAACAGTAAACGTCGACAATAAGGATTTTGACAACTTTACTGAGATACGATTTTAGCATGACAGATTTTACAACAAAGAACAGTGTGGTACAAATTGAATCGTGAGGCAGATAAATTAATGTATTAACTTCTGAAATAAGGTTTCATTTATTAAGGTGTATTATTTAATAGGACTTGGCGCTATTTTAACCTACATATTATCCAGTCTGTTAAATCCTGTTTCTCTACGTATATAAATACCATTCAAACTTTCATTAAATCACTTAACCGTATCACCATTACGAGAACAAGGTAAGTTCCATTTTCTGTATTTCGGGGGTTTATAATTTATTATTATTTATTTTTATTGCTGTTGAATTAAAATTAAACTGCTATTTCAATCGGGCCAAGATTGTTCAGTGGACATGTGGTATGATGAGTGGTAGGTCTTTCGGATTGGGCAAAAGATCAAAGTTATCCTCAACCCAAGCAAAACGAAAACACCATTGTTGCAATTATAGAGATTGGGCGTAATTTTCCACATGTTCACAGGGGCGGATCCACTCAGCCGCATAAACGTAATTGTAAAGCAACAGATTTAATGAGAAAGGTGTCACGGTTGTATGCTTTAATATTCATCATCAGGTTGAATTGTGTCACAATGTGATCCTGTTAACTCATATTAAAATTGGCGTCTAACAACGTGCTGTATTTCTCTTTTTAAAATAAAGTGCGTGTATGCCCACCTAATTTGAAGATGGTGATACCATCATGCATTGTCAAGTGTCAAATTTCCTTGACAGGATCCTGGCAAACCCCCTCCTGCAAAATTTTCTGGACTCGCCCCTGCCCCGTCTTCATGCTCGCGTGTGAAACATTGATATCACGTGCAGACGATCAGTTATAAAGGTGTACATATACTAAAATCTATGTTCGGTATTCTGAACAACAAGATGCTTTTCCTAGCCAGGCGGGGATCACGGTCGCTAAGTGGGTAAGACGCTAGTGTGCAGATCGGGTGTCCGATCCCTTCATTTGCCAAGTAGGTTTCAACAGGTTTTCCGACGTGGTATTTCCCTTGTCTGTGATGAATGATGAAGGGCCTGACAGGGGCAGCTGTCTAGTCGTTCGGATGGGACGAAAAACCAAGGACAATGCAGGGATCTAATACCCGACCTCCAAGCTAGCTAGCCAGCATGTTACCCACTTAAGCCATCGTAATTCCGCTTTTTGCACTGATGAAGTTCACTTACTATTTAGTCAGGTCTTCCTCTCCTTATTTTCTGTCTGTCAAACTCCAATTTCCTCCTTCGCTTTTCTTTTTTTTCTTCGCGTTTGGCTTTGATAATCTTTAGGATAAACATCATTCATCATGACACTTCGTTTTCCTACAAAGAAAATTAGTGTAAATTGTGTATATTTTACAAAAAAATTTAGAACGTTTATTTTATAATAATGACTGTTCATATTACACTTATCGATTCAAATAATATGCGCATGGTCCATGTTGGCTTATGTAGTATAGCGTCGCAAAATAGCACTGAAATGGAATGTTGGTTAACGTCTTACTGTTCTCCTCCGGACTGGGCTAATAGTGTGCTATTTTGCCCGAGCATCGGCGCAACAGCCTACTTTTACATCGAATTCCAACTGCCCAGGGATCGTTTACGTGCATGCCAATGTGTACACGGGACGTCGTTTTTTTGTCCCATCCGAACGACTAGAAAGCTATCCTTGTCAGACTCCGTCTTGCATCAGTGACAAGGAGAAACCACGAAGTGAAATCCCGTTGTGCCGCATTTAACCAACACACGTTTCGTTTGTGAAAACACCGTGTACCTTTGACATAGTTAGTGATTTGCTTTACCTTACCTTGTTGGCCACGATGTTCAGACGACCCTGGTTGTCCATAGCTTGTTTATACCATCTCTAGTCACTTTTTCCCGTATTTAGAAATGATCCCTAACATTTCTGGAAATTATATTTAATAATTAAAAAAAAATATTCATTTTGTACAGCAATGAACACAGGCACTTGAAGAGATTAAGTACTACTGGATTCTACATTTCGATAACTAAAATATATCGTCAAGTGGGCAGTTGGGTAGTAAGAGTGGCCACCGAGTCAATTGTCGTGGTTTAGATTCCCCGGTTGACCTTATACGGAGTGGGGTCTGTCTGTCCAACTACGTGGGTTTCCTCTGGTTTCCTTCTAATGCTAAAGACATCTGCGCACAGGCGAATTATTGAAATAAAATTGAACCTTAAAACATATGTTATTCCCGAAATGACGTCTGGGGAGTGAATCTTATTAAAATAAATGCTTTATTTTTTCAGATGAAATTATTGGCTTGTGTTTTGATTTTCGGACTAGTTTCTGTCTATACAGAGGCATGGCTCACGCCATCAGTCCGGATCCCATCAATCCCACCAATCCGAGTCCCACCAATCCGACGAATCATACCACTCCCACCAATCCGAATCCCAAGACTCCCTTCTGTTCGACGACTCATACGATCAGGATGGAAAAAACGGGATGTGGTGCAGGATACCCAGTAAGGTAAAGCTGCTTTTGATTATATTTGCTTTATTATTATTTATCTGCAGGGTAGTATTCCACACTGTTATGTGTTGAAGGATAGTGTGTCCACGCTGTTTTATGTGGCCGAATGGTTAGCAGGTGCGTGCTGTATCATAAAGCCTTTCGTTGAGTCAGTTGTCGTGGCTTTGAATCCCCAGTTGTACGTGACAAGGAGTAGGGTCACCTGTCCATCCTCGTGGTTTGTCGCTGGGTCCTCCGGTTTCCCCCATTGCGATTTATTGAAATAAAATTAAACCATATGTTAGTCCCGAAATGACCTAGTTTGTGTCGAGTGGACCCCCCCCCCCCCTCTGGATTAACGACATTGATGGTGATAAAGATTTGACCTTTGACCTCAGAATAACAAACTCCACCTCTCAACCCTCCTTGTTTCGAGATATGAGCTATAGTTCCACGTGGCAAATCTGAACGCGATTCGCATTGGGCTTGAGTAAGCAAAACGTATATCCCAACGTTTTGAGCTAGGGGTGAGGAACTCGACACGGCGAATGTGCACGCTCCAGTGGCTTGTCTCGCAGTGATTTCGGACTAGATACACAGTGCAATAACACCCAAAACGAAATGAAATGGGGTTTAACGTCCTGATCTGCTCCTATACTGGGCCAATGAAATGAAATGAAATGAAAGGGGGTTTAACATCCTACTGTTTTTCTCTTAAACTGGGCTAATGAAGACGGACATTCATTATGCAGTATGTTATGAGAGAAATTTTGCCCAGGCAGCAGTGCTAGGGTCTACTCTTATATGGAATTCCAACTGCAAAGGGATCTTTTACGTGCACGCCAATTTTTACACGGGACCTCGGTTTTCCGTCCCGTCCAAACGACTAGACAGCTGTCCTCGTCACGCCCTCCGTCCTGCAACACTGACAAGTGGAAGCCACGCCGGAAAATCTGGATGTAGTGACCGAAAACAGACCTCCAGACTGGCGTCAAAGCGTCTTACCCACTAAGCCACGTGATCCACATGGGCTAATGAAGACGGGCATACGCCATACAGTGTGCTATGAGGGAAATATTGCCCGGGCAACGGTGCAACGGCCTTATCTTACTCAGTTCTTTCGCCGCCCCACCGCTAAAAGCCCTACGTGCAAGTGATGTATTGAAATGAGGTTGAACCATGTCTGTGCCAAGTGGGCGTTAACACCCTCACTCTCTCTCTCTCTCTCTCTCTCTCTCTCTCTCTATTAGTTTTAGTGCTTAGCCAATCAAAATTGAAGTATCTACTAAGATTTGGATTTTAAATTTAGATAAGATTTCGAGAAACAGGACCCAGATTTAGAAGCTAAGAATGCACCAAATTGACTTCCCAATATTAAAGTGACAAGTCAGAATGAGTTGCAGTCGTTCGGGACAAATAATACTAATCTTGAATGAAATGAAATGAAATGGGGTTTAACGTCCTACTCTTCTGCACCTAACCTGGGCTAATGGAAGACGGACATATGACATACAGTGTGCTATGAGGGAAATTTTGCCCGGGCAACGGTGCAACGGTCTTATCTTACTCAGTTCTTTTGCCGCCCCGTTGCAGGACGTGACGAGGACAGCTGTCTAGTCGTTTGGACGGGACGGAAAACAGAGGTCCCGTGTAAAAATTGGCGTGCACGTAAAAGATCCCTTTGCAGTTGGAATTCCATATAAGAGTAGACCCTAGCACTGCTGCCTGGGCAAAATTTCTCTCATAACATACTGCATAATGAATGTCCGTCTTCATTAGCCCAATTTAAGAGAAAAATAGTAGGATGTTAAACCCCATTTCATTTCATTTCATTGGCCCAGTATAGGAGCAGATCAGGACGTTAAACCCCAGTTCATTTCGTTTTAGGTGTTATTGCACTGTGTATCTAGCCCGAAATCACTGCGAGACAAGCCCCTAGCTCAAAACGTTGGGATATATGTTTTGCTTACTGAAGCCCAATGCGAATCGCGTTCGGATTTGCCACGTGGAACTATATCTCATATCTCGAAACAAGGAGGGTTGAGAGATGGAGTTTGTTATCTTACCCCCCCCCCCGACACCCCCACCCCACCCAACCTGTTTCATCTAGGTCATTTTGGGACTGACATGTGGTTTAATTTTATTTCAAAAATTCGCTTGCGTCTAGGGGACTTGCGCCGAACAAAACTCACGAGGTTTGACAGGCGACTCTACTCCCTGTCAGTGCCACGTACAACCGAGGTTTTCAAAACCACACCAGTTGACTCGATGACAGGCTTGATTATACAACACGCACGTGCTGACCAGTCGGCCAAGAGTGTTTTGTAGGGGGTGATTGTAAATTCATCATCTCTCCGAAACGCAATTGCTGTAAGAACATAATTAAAAAGACCACACATAATGTCAAATGTAATATTTGATTTATTTGTTATGCAGTTATGATGATCAATACAGCTTTACGATGATCAATACAGCTTTATGATGATCAATACAGCTTGATCATATAGATTATAATTTCAATGTCGTTATTCCAGGGACATAGCCAGGTCGTTATTCTGAGGTCAAAGGTCAAATCTTTATCATCATCAATGTCGTTAATCCAAGGGCATAGCCAGGTCAAATCCAAGGTCACAGTTCATCTGCAAAAATAATAGAAACATAATTTAGTCTTTATACATGAATCAGACAATTCAAATAGTATATGAAAATAGCCGAGACACCGAAAGTGAGGGGGGGGGGCCTCCACTCGACACAAACTAGGTCATTTCAGGACTAACATATGGCTTAATTTTATTTCAATAAATCGCAAAGGGGGGAAACCAGAGGACACGGCGACAACCCACGAGGATGGACAGGTGACCCTACTCTTTGTCACGTACAACTGGGGATTCGAAGCCACGCCAACTGACTCAACGAAAGGCTTTAAGATACAGCACGCACGTGCTAACCATTCGGCCACATAAAACAGCGTGAACACACTACCCTGCAACACATAACAGTGTGGACACACTACCCTGCAGATAAATAGTAATAAAGTAAATATAATCAAAAGCAGCTTTACCTTACTCAGTATCCTGCACCACATCCCGTTTTTTCCACCCTGATCGTATGAGTCGTCGAACAGATGGGATTGGTGGGACTCGGATTGGTGGGACTCGGATTCGTGGGAGTGGTATGATTGGTCGGATTGGTCGGATTGGTCGGATTGGTAGGAGTGGTATGATTCGTCGGATTGGTGGGAACTGGATTGATGGGATGCCCCATACCTCTGTATAGACAGAAACTAGTCCGAAAATCAAAACACAAGCCAATAATTTCATCTGAAAAAATAAAGCATTTATTTTAATAAGATTCACTCCCCAGACGTCATTTCGGGAATAACATATGTTTCAAGGTTCAAATTTATTTCAATGATTCGCCTGTGCGCAGATGTATTTAGCATTAGAAGGAAACAGGAGGAAACCCACGTAGTTGGACAGACAGACCCCACTCTGTATAAGTTCAACCGGGGAATCTAAACCATGACAATTGACTCAGTGGCCACTCTTACTACCCAACTGCCCACTTGACGATATATTTTAGTTATTGAAATGTAGAATCCAGTAGTACTTAATCTCTTCAAGTGCCTGTGTTCATTGCTGTACAAAATGAATATTTTTTTTTAATTATTAAATATAATTTCCAGAAATGTTAGGGATCATTTCTAAATACAGGAAAAAGTGACTAGAGATGGTATAAACAAGCTACGGACAACCAGGGTCGTCTGAACGTCGTGGCCAACAAGGTAAGGTAAAGCAAATCACTATGTCAAAGGTACACGGTGTTTTCACAAACGAAACGTGTGTTGGTTAAATGCGGCACAACGGGTTTTCACTTCGTGGTTTCTCCTTGTCACTGATGCAAGACGGAGTCTGACAAGGATAGCTTTCTAGTCGTTCGGATGGGACAAAAAAACGACGTCCCGTGTGTACACATTGGTATGCACGTAAACGATCCCTGGGCAGTTGGAATTTGATGTAAAAGTAGGCCATTGCGCCGATGCTCGGGCAAAATAGCACACTATTAGCCCAGTCCGGAGGAGAACAGTAAGACGTTAACCAACATTCCATTTCGGTGCTATTTTGGAGACCCTATACTACATAAGCCAACATGGAGCATGCGCATATTATTTGAATCGATAAGTGTAATATGAACAGTCATTATTATAAAAAAATGTTCTAAATTTTTTATTTGTAAAATATACACAATTTACACTAATTTTCTATGTAGGAAAACGAATGGTCATGATGAATGATATTTATCCTAAAGATTATCAAAGACAAACGCGAAGAAGAAAAGAAAAGCGAGAGAGAGATTTGGAGTGCAGAGGTAATTAGCGGTGGGAGGAAACCGGGGGACCGGGGTAAAACACACGAGGTTTGACAGACAGAAAATAAGGAGAGGAAGACCTGTCTAAATAGTAAATGAACTTCATCAGTGCAAAAAGCGGAATTACGGTGGCTTGAGTGGATAAGATGTGGGCTAGCTAGCTTGGAGGTCGGATATTCGATCCCTACATTATCCTCGGTTTTCCGTCCCATCCCAACGACTAGACAGCTGCCCCTGTCAGTGTAATGAGTGTTGTTCACATTCCAAAGCCAATCCGTATTTTATTATCTCCCCTTTTTGGAAATTGGGAGTTATCTCCTTTGATTACCTACTCTAGTTTCTGTAGTCAATCCGTAGCTATACGACAAGATGGAAGAATAGCGCGCGAGTAGTCAATCCGTAGCTATACGACAAGATGGAAGAATAGCGCGCGAGATATATAAAAGCCATGCTCTCAAGAATTATGGAGTCTAGCACAAAGTTTTACGTACTCATCGTACTTATCGGTATTTATTAATGCCACCCAATAACTACCGACTTCCCTATTTAATATTATATGATTTAACTCTGTCGAGTTTAATAGATTATTAACATTAATTGGTTGTTGTCTGATTTGTTCAACACGTGGTGATGAGACATCATGAGTTCAGTAATAGAAAAGCCGCTATAGATAACACGGCCGACCCGGGGAGCAAGAAAAGGAACGGAAGAACTTATCCAGTGTGTCAGAGCCCCACTGCCCCGCGCTATATATCCCAAGTAACAAGGTCCCCAGCCGTTATAGTCAGGCCCTTCATCCTGCATCTCAGACAAGGGAAATACCACGTCGGAAAACCTGTTCAAACTTACTTGGCAAATGAAGGGATCGGACACCCGATCTGCACACTAGCGTCTTACCCACTTAGCCACCATGATCCCCTCCTGGCTAGGAAAAGCGTCTTGTTGTTCAGAATACCGAACATAGATTTTAGTATATGTACACCTGTATAACTGATCGTCTGCACGTGATATCAATGATTCACACGCGAGCATGAAGACGGGGTAGGTATGGAAGCCTATTGCGGCCATTTCAGAATCTCGTGTTCTCGCCGCGAGAAGTCGAGGGCGAGAACACGAGAAGATGAGAAGTCGAGGGCGAGAAGACGAGAGGAAACAGGGCAAGAATACGAGGATCTCGCCCCGAGAACACGAGATTACGTTCACCTCGACTTCTCGCCTTTGAAAAACCTCGTGTTCTCACTCTCTCGCCCTCGACTTCTCGTCTTCTCGTGTTCTCGCCATCGACTTCTCGCTCTCTCGTGTTCTCGCCTTTGAAAAACCTCGACTTCTCGCTCCCTCGCCTTTGAGTCAATCTCGTCCTCTCGTGTTCTCGCTTCGTCACAGTCTCGTCTTTTCGTCTTCTCGCTTCGGAAGTGCAGTTTATACGCAAGTCCATATTGACTACCGTATCGGCATTTGTATATAGAAATAGATTATAATAAACGGAAATGTTCTAGAATATTTAATAGTTCTAAACCATTTTAATCTCTTCTTGTACAGATAGTATTGTATTCTGTAATCGATTTTAAGTTTTCAGTCGAATCTTTTTTTGTTCTCTAACTTAATCAGCCTTCATCGGGTGTTTTCACTTGATGCGTGTTTTTGTCAGTGCTGTGGGATGGAGAGCCTGACAATGGTGGCTCAGTGGGTAGTACGTTTGCTCTCTAACTTCTTCAAAGTTGGTCGTGATTTTCTGGCTATTTCCACCGTTGTCAATGGTGTAGGACGGAGAGCCTGGCAAGAGACAACGCATAATCGTTCGGATGAAATAAGAATAACCGAGGTGACGTGTCTGAAATCTAAATGAAATGAAATGAAATAAAATGGGGTTTAACGTCCTACTGTCTGTTCCTAAGTTGGGCTAATGAAGACGTGCATACAATATACGGTGTGTTATCAAGGAAATTTTGCCCGGGCAGCGACGCTATGGCCTACTCTTGTATCGAATTTAAACTGCCGAGGGATCTTTTATGTGCAAACCAATGTCAGGCCATACGTCCTGCATCACTGACAAGCAGTGGTGTCAGGCCTGAGAAGGGACAATGTATATTTGTTCGGATGGAATACAATAAAACGAGATCCCGTTGCCGGAATATAACTGGAGCTACGATGGCTCAGTTAGTGGGATCGACGTTTGCTCTTACACTCTATTAAAGTTTACAGTGGCTCCGTGTGTAGGACGTTTGCTCTCTAGTGCATCGGGCTATTTCTGGAGATGTCCTCTCTTGTCATATGTGTAGGATGGGGGACGGGTGGGGGTGGCTGGCAATGGATAATGTGTAGTCGTTCGGATGGGACAAAAAACGGGGGTCCGTGTAGCCTACACATTAGCGTGGACGTTGGGAAGGTGGGGTCTGTCATTTGTCAAGTTTAGCCATAATGGGGTGAAAAAAAGATCAAATTCTAAGCCAATCAGAAACCATAAAAGCAATCAACGTATAGGTCACGAGTCAATAGCCATAAATAGACCATGGAATGCCTTTTATGGGAGGGAACATGTTGGTTTGTTTACATTTGTCAGACAGAATTTTTCTGCAGATATGCCGGGATTACTGTATAATACCACATCTTAAATGTTGCGTTGATACGATGAAAACAACTAATCCCTGATCTGTGGAATGAATAGCATCAATGATTGAAAAAATCTCTTATTTACTGGAAACAAGTATTTTTTCAAAACTATTTCAGTGAAACGATATCCAAGAGAAATATATACTAAATACACATGAAAACGATTTTGGCATGATTGAAATACTGGTTTGGTACTATAATTATATATAATGTTAAGAAAAAACAAAAATAATAATACCATGTGACCTTACCCATACAATTAACAATAAGTCACCTTCATCAATTATAATTTTTTTTTTTTAAAAAAAAAAGAAGAAAACAATAGACTAATTATAAGAGAATATAGAGAGAGAAATTGGGAATGAACCTCCACTCGACATATCCTAGATGATTTCGGGACTAACACATGGTTAAATTTTATCCCAAAAATTTGTTTGTACGTAGTCGTCTTTTGCAGTGGGAGGACATCTTAGGACCCGCAGAAAACCGACGAGGTTGGGAGAGAAATGGGATTTAACGTCCACTCAACACAAACTAGATCAATTTGGGACTTATGTAGCCGGAGCTTTTTCTCTGGGGATTTCGGGTTGATGAGAACAGGAAACAGCTCAGGTTTTAACAGTTTATTAACAATACACAAAACCAAAAACAAGCAAAAAAACACTGAAAATATAAATACAAACAGATTACAAACATGCAAACAAAGCGGTCGGAACATAATCAAGATAGAAATAAACATACAAAAGAAACATAAAACATGATTTGAACTAAATACATTTACATTTATAAATAGATATGAACATTTAAAATAATAGAAGAGAAAAGCAGAAGAACTAAATATACCCTGGGAAAGGTGTCTTAATTATATTATTTATACCAGTATGGGTCGAAGAATTATATTATAGAAGCTAAAATAAAACAAATACCACAATAAATACAAACCAATGGGAAAATGGCGGGAAAGCTAAAGATATGAAATTAGATATAAATTAGGGAAACTCCTATTACAAGAATTCTTTATTTAAACAACTTAGAACCAAACTTTACTAAATATATTTACTGATAAATTAAACTTATAAAATTACTAAAAACAAGAAATATAAAATACCTGAAGTTGAAGAGAATCATACAAGGAAGTCTTGTCATTGGTCATGTCAAGAGAAAGTGCAGTTTGAAACAAGGTGCAAGCCAGATGCAGGTAAACTCATTAAAACAACTCACTAAACACAATACAACACACACTGGACACTACATCTTGGCTAGATTCCAAAACACCAAGCTGACATAAGATACAACACCATATATTACATAAACTTTATTTACATATAAACAACAAAACATTTACAATATTCCACACTAGTACACTTACATATGGTTTAATTTATTTCAAAAATTTGCTTGCAGTCAGCGGAAAACGGAGGACCCAAAGTAAACCCATGACAGACGACCCTTCTTCTCGTCACGTACCACTGGGGATTCGAATCCACGTCAGTTGAATTAAGTTAATCGATTTATGAAATATAAACTGTCTTTGCCAAACTCGCCGTCCTGCACCAATGATATAACCGCGTCGGAAAACCCGATCAACTTTCTAGTCCAATGCAGAGATCGAACACGTGACCTTCAGTTTAGTGATCCAGCATCTTACCCACTTAGCCGCCGTGGCTCCAAACATTAACGTCCTACTCATTGAGCCACCCTAGCTCCCACTTCATTTCGATTCCGAACACGGGACATCCGAACATACGTGGTCCCCTGTCAGGTCTTCCTCCTACACCACTGAAGTAAGAGAGCAAACGTCCCAATCACTGACCTACCGTAGCTCCTATTTCAATTAGATTCCGGACACGGGGCCTCGGTTATTTTTATTCCATCCGCACGATTATACTTTGTCTCTTGCTAAGCTGTCCGTCCTACACTACTGACAAGAGGGAACATCGCCAGAAAAATCACGACGAACTTTGAAGAAGTTAGAGAGCAAACGTCCCACCCACTGAGCCACCGTAGAATCAACTTCATGTCGATTCCGTGCAAGGGACCTTTTTTTTTTTTTTTTTTTTAAATACCATTCGAACGACTATACATATACTATATTTATTATAATGCACTACTATGTACTATGGGCCAGAGGCCTTAAATACTGAATAAAGATTTGATTGATTGATTGACACTGTTCTGACAAAACCACGCATCAAGTGAAAACACCTGATGAAGGCTGATTAAGTTAGAGAGCAAAGAAAGATTCGACTGAAGACTTAAAATCGATTACAGAATACAATACTATCTGTACAAGAAGAGATTAAAATTGTTTAGGACTATTAAATATTCTAGAACATTTCCGTTTATTATAATCTATTTCTAAATACAAATGCCGATACGGTAGTCAGTATGGACTTGCGTATTAACTGCACTTCCGAAGCGAGAGGACGAGAAGACGAGACTGTGACGAAGCGAGGGAGCGAGAACACGAGAGTTCGAGATTGACTCAAAGGCGAGGGAGCGAGGTAGCGAGAAGTCGGGGTTTTTCAAAGGCGAGAACACGAGAGAGCGAGAAGTCGAGGGCGAGAAGACGAGAAGTCAAGGGCGAGAGTGCGAGAACACGAGGTTTTTCAAAGGCGAGAAGACGACAAGCCGAGAGACGAGAAGTCGAGGTGAAAGTAATCTCGTGTTCTCGGGGCGAGATCCTCGTATTCTCGCCCTGTTTCCTCGCGTTCTCGCTCCCTCGCACTCTCGCCCTCGACTTCTCGTCCTCTCGTCTTCTCGCCCTCGACTTCTCGTCTTCTCGTGTTCTCGATCTCGACTTTTCGCTGCGGGAACACGAGATCCTGAAATGGCCGCAACAGACTTCCATAGGTAGGGGCGGATCCAGGAAATTTTGCAGACGGCGGTTTGCCAGGATCCTGTCAAGGAAATTTGACACTTGACAATGCATGATGGTATCACCGTGATCAAATTAGGTGGGCATACATACGCTTTTTAAAAAGAGAAATACAGCACCTTGTTAGACGCCAATTTTAATTTGAGTTAACAGGATCACATTGTGACACAATTCCCCTGATGATGAATATTAAAGCATACAACCGTGACACCTTTCTCATTAAATCTGTTGCTTTACAATTACGTTTATGCGTCTGGATCCGCCCCTGTGAACATGTGGAAAATTACGCCTAATCTCCATAATAGCAACAATGGTGTTTTGTTTTACTCGGGTTGAGGATAACTTTGATCTTTTGCCCAATCCGAAAAAACCTACCGCTCATCATACCACATGTCCACTGAACAACCTTGGCCCGATTGAAATAGCAGTTTAATTTTAATTCAACAGCAATAAAAATAAATAATAATAAATTATAAACCCCTGAAATACAGAAAACGGAACTTACCTTGTACTCGTAATGGTGATACGGTTAAGTGATTTAATGAAAGTTTGAATTGTATTTATATACGTAGAGAAACAGGATTTAACAGAATGGCTAATATGTAGGTTAAAATAGCGCTGAGTCCTATTATATAATAAATGAAATCTTTTTTCAGAAGTTAATACATTAATTTATCTGCCTCACGATTCAATTTGTACCACACTGTTCTTTGTTGTAAAACGTGTCATGCTAAAATCATATTTCAGTGAAGTTGTCGAAAACATATTGTCGACGTTTACTGTTACTGTGATGCAATTACCCAACAATGATAAACTGTGACGATATCATTAGGAAAACATCATTAAACATTATTGACTTTTGTGTCAGAAACATGTGAGTTGGGTGTCACACTCTCTGATTTTTGATTGCAGTTTACAGATTCGGATAAATTTACTTAAAGATACACTATGGGAGATTAAAGAGATGGCAGTTCTCACTATAATAGTTAAAAACTAGATAGTGCACAGGTAATTTGCTGAAAATTTCAGTCAAACTGATCCACCATTAGCCGTTAAGGAAGCGAGTGAAATATTCACATAGCCTCGGTCATCATTTATAAAATGCTATTTTAACAACCGATTTAATAATATATAGAAATGATAAAATAATATTGGAACAAATCATGGGTATAACAAATATAATACGGTTATTCAGAATCAATGTACGGGGAGAGTGGGGTCCGACAGGCCGTGTTTTTTTTTATTTAGGAGATAAACACTTCTCGCAATAGACATGTCCTGAGATCAACTATCTGTAAATTGTAACATGCTATTTTAGGATTTTAAAAGAAATCACTAAAACCAGATTCATCGTTAATCATGTTTCAATATTTACAGATAACTTTGGTTAAAAATCAAGGCGAGATGAAGTCTTCTATTGAAGATGGCCTGAGGTTGGGTCCAATGGACCACCTCATGGGGACCGATGTACTGTTTAATGGTTACAATAAGATACACAAAGACAATGAAGAGTGTGGCTAAGTGGGTAAGGCGCTGCTTCGCTAGTCTGGAGGTCTGGTGTTCGATCCCTGCATTGGCTGAGAAAGTTCATCTCGATTTTCCGGCGTGGATTCCCCTTGTCAGAGGTGCAGAACGGAGGCCTGACGAGGACAGCTGTCTAGTCGTTCGGATGGGATGATCCCTTGACAGTTGGAATTCGATATAAGAGTAGGCCTTTGCGCCGATGCCCGGCAAAATACCGCTCATAGCACACTGTATGGCGTCTGCCCGTCGTCATTAGCCCAGTTCGGAGCAGAACAGTAGGACGTTAACCAACATTTCATTTAATTTAATTTAATCAAAGACTAAATACAACCTATAATTTTCAAATTGTGGCTTTATTAATATTTATTACTTAGTACTTTGTTTGGTGATTATTTAGTGACAAGCTAAATCATATCACAAAATTTTATATATGCATTAATAAAAATAATAATATAACAGAATATCAAATCTAAAAATACCCCCCCCCCCCAATCCCAATATTTTATGCATATTAACATTTAACATAGTAAAATATTATACATAAACATATATACAAATTACAATTGATAATAACATCCAGTCTCTTAACAAATATAGCATTTTGCAATGTAACCCAGGTTTGGCAAACAAATGATGTAGTGACTTGCAACGGTAATATCTTTGATCTTGTATTTTGGAGATTATTCTGCGTAGGTGTCTTTAGCAGTGGGAGGAAAGAGGAGGGCCCGGAGAAAACCCACGATGTTGGACAGGCGATCCTACTCCTTGTCACGTACAAACGGGGATACGAAACCACGCCAGTTGACTCAATAAGATAAAGCACGCACGTGCTAACAAATCGACCATCCAACCCTCCAGCCCAATGAAGTACTTTTGTTTGTCAAGGGATTATGGAAGGGTATCGCTGCCAATATTAAATGCTATGCTACAATGTCTTTTCCGTTGATTATATGTAAAAAGTACAATGTACAAAGTCACTATACCGGTAATGATAAAGTCAAAATACCTCTAAAGCCAAAGTTAAATGTAAAACGACAAATGTAAGGTGTCAAATGACAAATGTTTTAATGCAAAATGCTGTTCTTTGACATTTCTATATTTTACATTTCTCTCATTACAAATCACATTTGCGCTCTGCCACATCTCATTTGTCATTCACGCTTTCTATTTATCAACTTGCCCATAGCATCTTCTTAAATATGCAAATATAGTATACCACGTGACTTATTAACATAAATACGAAAAAGACCGATCTTTCTTTAAATAAAAATATGAATAATTGTTCCAAAGGAAAGATAACCCAGTTAACGCGTCATTAGTTGTTTTTCTTTTTAAATTATTTATATATGTTTGTGCTGGTAAAAGGAAGATATAACTTTTTGTTTAATCTAAAAATTTGAGCACCCTGACCAATTTCTTCCCCGAATTAATAAACATTTATTGATGTTTGTGAAAGGTTTAAAGTTTAAAGTAGCTAAGTCTCTAACTCAATATCATCCAAAATCTTCAACATTGAAAACACGAATTATTTGTCAATTTAAATCAACAATTGATACTGTGATCTTACCGGAAAAAAGATGGACTTCTGTTATCCAATATTTAAGACACAATAAAAACTTTACCATATGAATCGTACACGAATCGTGTACAATAAAGCGTTTCAAACCAAGTTCAAGAAAAGAGGCTAGAAACAAATCAAACGGCGTGTGTAGACTGGAATAACCAGACGCTAGAAATTTGCATTCGAATGAGACTACTGACTTATTTCGCCGAACATAACTGATTTGAAATAAGAGTAAAAACGGAAACCACTGAATTGAAATCAGTTTATATACATTCATGTTACATTATTATATGCGTTGCGACTCTCTTATGTCAATTTCTAGGTCCCAAATCAAATGTTAGCGATTTAGCTCCTTTAAACTAATCGCAATTTTGAAAAATAATTAATGACACTTAACAGGAACAGGATAATGAAAGGACGGAGAAGCCAGGGAATGTTTTCATCCGTTGTGATTGTCATAATATAGACCTCGGCAATATTTACTTATTAGGCCTATACATGTGTTATTATGTATAATACGGTATCAACAATTTTATTATAAATGTGTGAGAGAGAGAGAGAGAGAGAGAGAGAGAGAGAGAGAGAGAAATGGGGTTTAACGTCCACTCGACACAAACTAGGACATTTCGGGACTAACATGGTTTAATTTTATTTCAATAATTCGTATGCACGTAGGGGTCTTTAGCAGTGGTAGGAAACCGGAGTGCCCGAAGGAAACCCACGAGGTTGAGAAGGCGCCGCTATCTCCATGCCACATACGCTCACACCAGGGATCGAAACCACAGCCGCAAGCCAGAGGTGAACGGCCAGCTAGAGGTCGAAGCGCGGCACTCTAGGTAAATAAAATTCAGATATGGGAAGATCTATGGCAGACACAGTACATAGACAAGATAAACATAATGCATATTATCTTCATGTTTGATATTTGTAAGTCTTTCTACAGAAACCAAACGGTGTTCATCAGAAAAACAACATCTTATTGGGAAGATTTCTGAACTTTTGGCTTTGAGCAATCTGGCTTGACACGTGTTCATTTTGAAGCTAAAGTATCATACTCCATTTTTTCCCAGTCACACAAACCTAAGTCCCTTTAGCTAATCTTTCTGGTCTGCTTTAAAAGTTTTTTTTTGTTGTTGTTCACTTGAAAGACAATAATTTATTATATAAACAACAATCAGGCTTCAGGGGCAGACATTCAACTGACACGTTTGATCAGTTTGCTGGATCATCTCAAGGATCAAAATGTTATACGGAATTTTACCGGTATGGTCCATCCTGCAAAAGGCGTTTGACAGTCCACCTTGATATCTTGTGTTATAAAAAGATTGAAATAATCGGCGTACTATCCACATTATGGTTTCGTTCATATCTTCCCAACATGAAACAAGACCCCTTAAACATTTTTTGTGGTGTTCTACAGGGTAGCATCCTGGGTCCCTGGTTGTTTCTCTGTTATGTGAATGACATGATCATTAGCATACCCCCCCCCCCGTAAATTAATCTTATATGCTGACGTCAGTGCCATCCAATTTTCTTATCCAAAGATTGAAATAGTATTTGTAAAACTTGACGAATGCTTAAAGGCTTGTTCAGATTGGTTAATAGACAAATCATTATCCCCTCATTACGGTAAAACTGGATGTATGTTATCTGGCCCAAGTAGAAAACCAGTAGTTTTGAAATAGTGTGTAATGATCATGTCATTCAAGCAACAGTTAGTGAAATATATCTGGGTCTATATATTGATCACACTCTCTCGGACGAATCAATAGTTAATAAAATTATTAAATAGGGTAATACCAGATTGGAATTTTTATTGAGATATGACAAGTCTTTAAAATAATTAAATAGGTCAATACAAGATTGGAATATTTATTTAGATATGACAAAGTACATGTATAACTATTCTAGGAAATTAACCGATTCTCTTATACATGTACAATGCAACTTATATTGCGCATGCTCGGCTTTGTTTTCAGGCTTAAAGTGCCAATCCCGATAACTTTTTGGGGAATAAAACTGCTTAATTTTGTGTTAAAATCCTTTAAAATCCATTACCTATAAGGCCCACCTACTAACCCGATATTTGTGATACGCTTGTAAATAACTTAAACCTGACAGTCATCATCTGGAAATGGAGAACGTTTTATTATACAGTATCTGGATAAAACCAGACTTTCTTCTATATAAATAATATGTAGGTGAAATTTACCTTTTGTTATCAAGTACAGGGCATGGGTCATTCACTGTATAGACCTCTCAAGAAACATTAATCGATTATCAGGTCACCCAATGAAAAAATTGACCCGAAATCTTAAAAGGCTTACGTGTCCGGATAAGCAGTGTTGACGTTCACGTCCAAACGACTCAATATTTTGAGCTGAAATTTTGAGACAAGGTAAATACACCATGCCACTATATTTTGGTCCATAAATTTCATAAATACTCAGATTTTAATTTTTGAGACTCTGTTCTTATCGGGATTGTCCCTTTAAACAAGAAGTTGAAGAACAAACTGCAAATTATTCACAACAAAGTTATCCGATCCATACACGGCTTAGGTCCCAAGGATTCAATTACCCCAAATTTGTAAAAGAAAATAATACTGAAGCCATAATTTTCTAAGCTTTATTTAATTACTTAAAAATACATCAATTCCATTAAAATATTGTTGCATACATAATTTATTTATTAAAAAACAAAATCAGGAAGAAATATAATTACTATATTTACATAATCATTCAAATTGTGTATTCATTTAACAAACTGATTTAAATTTAAACATCGTGGTGATTCTATAAGGTCTTATCATATATTAAGGTCAGTCGACCGTAGCAATCATGTTGGTCGCATTGAAAGTATCCAAACATATCGGCACATACCAGGTCGTAAGGCATCGCCCGGCAGTGGGAACTTAGCATTGGATTATAATTTATTGTCAGTCTCATGAAATTAATATTGAATATGAATATATTTACTTCGAATCATGCCATCCATACCATTCAAAACATAAAATGCTATTTCCGTTAACAAGAAAAATGTGCCCTATCCTCGTTACTATAAAGAATTAGCAGCTTTGTATCAAAATTTTACCTGCAATCTTTTTTAAATAACCCTGATAAACGAATACCAATCAGACCTGCAAAGACTGCAAAAATCTCTTGTATAGAAAGCCACGTGTAATATCAAAACACAAATGGGTTGCCAACAGCCGAAATCCATTAACTCCATGACAGACAAGTCGTTCTAGCAGTCTAGTCCATACGGACTGTTTTGTATACAAGGGGAGCATTTAAAAGACTCTATAAAATGATCAAAAGTAACAAGTGATTGAGTAACAATGTAAATGTCATTGGCATCTAGTTCTTTAAGATACTAACATTTATTATACAAAACATGTACTGATAACCTAAGTTTAAAATTATTTTATCACATACATGTAAAGTCATAGACTGGATAACCTGATCTAATACGTTAGACTCGCTCCTACGTCACTCCTTTTCTTACTTACATTCTATATTGAGGTAAACGTTTTTTTTCCATCCATTCGAGCCAGGTGTTATGACGTCATATGTGGATTGTGGGTTAGGATAAGGGTTCGGCTTGGAGTAGGGTTAGGGCTAGCCCTATCTACATCTCGAGACTGTGACGAAATCTGCAAGCCAGAGCCCTTATCCTAACCCACAATCCACATATGACGTCATAACACCAGACTCCAGTGGATGGAAAAAACGCTTACCCTATATTGAAGACAGACTAGCGACGTAGGAACCAGCGTGACGTCATTTAGAGCAGGTTATCCAGTCTAGTAAAGTCACAGACTACAGTATTTTATTTCATGAACATGATATGCAACACTACTAATGTACAATATTGTTCAAAAGGGCCATAACTCTGACAGTAATTAATGGAAAATACAGACATAACCTTAAATAGCATTATGCAAAAGCAACATCTGCTTAGTACAGGTCTTTCTTTAGGGCTGAAATGTTATCTAAATAATCAATTAGACATTAATCCAGACCATAATAAACTCTTGATGTCAAGGCTAGCCTTCGATGTTGGCGGATTAAATTCATATATGCTGCTAAATGGCCATGATAATTAAATCAATCAAGTGGATAATCGAGACTATGCTGTGAAATTTTCAGCAAATTACCTTTACATTATCAAGTTGTTAACTATTATAGTGAGAACTGCCATCTCTTTATCTTATCTCCCATAATGTATCTTTAATCAAAGTTTTAATTCAATTCGATAATAACTTTAGTCTCTTAGAGCGTCCTCAAGCATGCCAGACCAATATACGATCTCATCTCAATGTGAATCCAAATAAAGAGATGAATTCATATCCATTTAATTAATATAGTGAGCGCCATAGAAAACGCATCACTTAGTTTTTCTTATAACAAAATGATTCTGTAAATATATCTCATTTATTTTGCTTCTTATTGTGAACAATATTCAAGTGGGAACACACCAATAACAACACATCTGTACACTTATGGATGTTTAATCTGTAATCAACGGTACTAAGTCAGAGGGGTCAAAAGACTCAAAACCTAAAGTACGACAAAGATGGTTAATTGTGCTACACAGAGTGCGTAAGAGCCAGTGGAGGACACACGTGCTACTGACATCTATCACGAAAATGAACAAAAATTGTAAGTCAAATGGATAATAACATTAGCCTCAAGAGAGTCCACAAACATTGTACATGTACAATGTAGATGCCAGACTGACAACAATATAACCACCATTAAATGTGAATGCAAATAAAACAGACGATTCCAAAACCGTTAGAATAACATAAACTTTGATGGGATCCAACTCTGTTTTTTTAACCACATTTTAATGTGGGTGTGTAAAAATCTATATGTGTATTATATTTTAAGCATTGGTATAATAAACTAAAGAAAAGCAAAAGATAGGCTGGCACTGCCAGGCAGGATACGCCCACATTTTCGAGAGATGGATAGAGAACAAACAATACCGAAAGTGATTTTTCCTACATCATTAAGTCCTGTATTTCATACTGTATTGGGAGCAGCCATTTTGTTGGTCAGTTACAGTCTGATATTCATGAAATTCGAAGCCGACAATGATTATGGTGTGACAGTAATATAATCAGAGTTTTTTTTAAATCGGATAAACATGCATTTCAGGTTTCATCAAAATCGAATTAAAATTGTGACCTCTACAGGGTCCACAACCATGATATACCATTTTTAACAGTATTCGCATACAAACGGCGGCCATTTTGTATGGCAATTTTGATCCGATTTTCCCGAAATTCGAACTCAACCTCCCTTACGGTGTAACGGTAATATTATCAAACTTTTTTTTTAAATCGGATAATAAATGTGACCTCCAGAGGGACCACAAGCTAAAAAAGGTGATTTTAAAGATATGACCTCTACAGGGTCCACAACCTTGACATACCATTTTTTAACAGTAAACGGCGGCCATTTTGTATGGCAGTTTTGGTCCGAAATTCGAACTCAACCTTTCGGACAATCAGGGGCCATAATTCAGGAAATTACGTTCCGATAGGCGCAAATATCGACAGAAACCAAGATCTTTGGGTTATAAACATGCATGTCAAGTTTCATCAAAATTAATTCAAAATTGTGACCTCTATAGGGTCCACAAGCTAAAAACGTGATTTTTCGTACAATCAGGGGCCATAATCCATGAAGTTTTGATCCGATACATGCCAATATCGAAATCAGCCGAGATCGTTTGGGGATAAACCTATATTTCAAGTATCGTCAAAATCGGGTAAGAATTGTGACCTGTAGAGAGTCCATAAACAATTGTGGACGGACGGATGTCTGGACGGACAGGGGCGACGACATAATACGCCCACATGAAAATGTGGACGTATAAAAAGTATACATACATCATGAGGAATAAAACAACTACAAATTCTCGCATTATGATGAATGAACTTTCATGTGAAGTTTCAGTTTACGTTTTCCATTAAAGGCTTTTTCACAAAATTCACATTCAAAGGGTTTCTCTTCCGAATGGGTTAGCATGTGTTGATTTAGATTACTTTTATCAGCAAATGCTTTACTACAAACATCACATTGAAATGGTTTTTCTCCAGTGTGAACGAGCACATGTTTGGCAAGATTACCTGCAGCAATAAATGACTTAGGACAAAGATGGCATTTAAATGGTCTGTCTCCTGTATGAGTTCTAATATGTGTCTTTAGTTGATCATTTTGTTTAAATCTTTTGTCACAAACGTCACATTTGTAAGGTTTAAGGTCATGCTTTCTGATTTGATGATTCCGTAGAAAATTACTCTGGGAAAATGACACGTCACAAAACTCACATTTAAAAGGTTTTGGCTTGGAATGACTTTTCATGTGGTTTTGCAAATATTTGGGAAGAATAAAAGTTTTACTACAAAGTTCACATTTATATGGTTTTTCTCCAGTATGAGTTACACTATGTCTATTAAGATCACTCATCTTATGAAATGATTGATCACATACATTACATTTAAGAGACGGTTCTCCGTGGTTCTCCTTTATGTGCTTTTTTAAACCACTTGGGTGACTATAGGTCTTGTCACAAACTTCACACTTAAATGGATTCTCTTTAGTATGTAACATCATGTGGATTTTAAAATTGTCTTTGGTGCAAAATCCTTTATCACAAATATCACATTGGTAAGGTTTGTATTTTCTATGAGTGTAGCTATGAATTTTTAAACGGTCTTCTCTTGTAAATGATTTTTCACACACCTTACATTTATATGGTTTGTATCCAGTGTGAGTCATCAAATGTTCATTTAACCGGCTGAGATTACCATATAACTTGCCACATATGTTACATTTCAGGTGTTTTTCCTTGGTGTGAATTTTGGCATGTTGATTACGAACTTGTTCACAAGTAAATGCTTTATCACAAACATCACAATTAACAGGTTTTTCTCCTGTATGTGTCAAGGCGTGGTTTTTGAGTTGTCTTCTTCTAGAATAGGCTTTACCACAAATATCACAAGTAAAATTCTTCTCTCCTGTATGAGTTCTCAAATGCACTTTAAGTTTGTGTTTGAAATAAAATGACTTGCCACAAATGTCACAAGTAAAATCCTTTTCTCCCTTATGAATGACCATATGTATAGATAGATTGCTCTTTGACCCAAATGATTTATCACATTTAGTACAGCTAAATGGTTTTTCACCAGTATGAATTCTTTTATGTACAATTAGAGCATGGTTCACACTAAATGACTGACCACAAACTTCACATTCAAAAGGTTTTTCTCCTGAGTGAATTTTAGAGTGCTGGCGTAGTTGACTGGTGGTACAAAATTGTTTATGGCAAACATCACAAGAAATATCTTTCATCCGAGCTGCACAATGTCTGTCTAGTTGCGTGGATTTATTGAATTTAACATTGCAAATAAAACATCTAAAACAACTATGAGTATTCATATGCGATTTAAGATTGTTTCGTGTAATAAACAATTTATCACAGACATTACATTTAAAAGCCTTTTCTCTACTGTGAACCTTCACATGTTCACGAAGCCCACAGTTACTTTTAAATCGTTTTCTACAAATTTTACACTCCAATGTTTTTTCCACAGAATGAGTTTCCATGTGGGCCTGGAGATGATGTTTTCTCAATGATTTCCCACAAATATCACATACACAGTCTTTTTCTGTATGAATTTTGCGGTGCGACCACATAGAGCAGTAACTCCGAAATGATTTAGTACAAACATCACATTTGTAGGGATTTTCACCAGTATGAATGCGGAAATGTATTTTTAGACAAACATTGGTAGAAAATGACTGATCACAAACACCACATTTATAAGGCTTTGCTTTAGTATTAGATCTTGGAGCAAGATGTTCTTCCATTTTCTCATCTTTATTTTCTTGTATTGCATGACATTTATTTATCAAGAGATTTTTATCTTGTTTAGTGTTATCCATTTCACATGATTGTTTTTCTTTCTCCATATCACTTTTCCCTAATTCCTGATCTTTCTTACCCAATATGTTTTGTATTCTTCTATCTTCTAAATCATCTACTTCACTGTCCATATTAGCTCCATTAACCTCGCCATTATCATCGCCATTAGTAACATCCATACTATTTATATTACCTCCATTAAACTTGCCATTATCATCGCCATTAGTAACATCCATACTATTTATACTACCACCATTAACCTCGCCATCATCACCATTAGTAACATCCATACTATTTATATTACCACCATTAACCTCGCCATTATCCATACTATTTATACTACCACCATTAACCTCGCCATCATCACCATTAGTAACATCCATACTATTTATATTACCACCATTAACATCACCATGATCATCACCATTAGTAACATCCATACTATTTATATTACAACCATTAACCTCGCCAACATCACCATTAGTAACATCCATACTATTTATACTACCACCATTAACCTCGCCATCATCACCATTAGTAACATCCATACTATTTATATTACCAACATTAACCTTGCCATCATCACCATTCACCTGAATATTAACACCTACATTTACCTCATCATCATTCATCTTATCAGCATTGAAGCTATCATTTACCTCATCACCTTTCATCATATCAAAATCAGCACCATCATTTGTCTCTTTTTCTTTTTTATGAGTATTCATGTGTTTGTTCAGTTTACTTTGTGTCAAAAATAATTTATCACAGACAACACACTTACAGTTCTTTTTTCTTATGTGAATCTTCAAATGGGCCTGAAGATGACACTTTTTAAATGATTTCCCACAAAAAGTACATATAGAATCTTTTTCTTTATGAACTCTTTTGTGTGTCGTAAGAGAAGATGAGCTACTAAATGATTTACTAAAAACACCACATTTATATGGTTTCTCTCCAGTATGAATGTGCATATGTGTTTCAAGAATTGTCTTTTTGGTAAATGATTTATCACAAACATCACATGCAAAGGGTTTTATTCTAAAATGTTTTTTGGCATCTTTTTCAATCTTCCTGACCACACCATCATCATCATTTATCTCTTCATCATCACTTCCATGAAACTTCATAATGTGTGCGCGAAGATTTTGCTTTCTTTTGAATAGTTTTCTACAAATTTTACATTGGAAGTGTCCTTCTTCTCCATGAGTTTTGATGTGGCGCTGCAGATAATACTTCCTATATGACTTCCCACAGATATTACAAGTACTCTCTTTTTCCTTATGAATTCTTCTGTGACTCAGTAGAAGTGTGGAACCCTTGAATGATTTACTACAAACACAACACTGATATGGTCTGTGTCCAGTATGATCACGTACATGTATAACTAGATTACCCTTGCTAGTAAATGACTTCTCACATACATCACATTTAAAACGTTTTCCTTCTGATTCAGTTCTAGAAGCAAGATGTACATCATCATCCATCTTTCCTTCACATTCAAAATCCCTTCTTAGAGACTCAGTTTTAAAATGTTGGTTTGCATTACTTTGTGTAGAAAATAATTTATGTATTTTTAGACGACTCTCACAAGTAAATGACTGGTCACAAATATCACACTCAAAAATTTCTCCTTCAGTATAAACATGAGTTTTCATCAAATGTCGGTTCAGTTGTCCTTGTGTAAAAAATAATTTATCACAGATATCGCATTTACAGTTCTTTTCATTACCGGTACCGTGAATCTTCAAATGTACACGAAGCCGACGCTTATGTTTAAATCTTTT
Organism: Patella caerulea; assembly: GCA_036850965.1. NCBI lineage: Eukaryota > Metazoa > Mollusca > Gastropoda > Patellidae > Patella > Patella caerulea. Next base: position 55,852,036 of record JAZGQO010000006.1, on the reverse strand, counting down.
TCTGCAAATTTTACACTCTACTGTTTCTCCCACAGAATGAGTTTCCATGTGGTCTCGAAGATGATGCTTTCTGAATGATTTTCCACAAACATTACATATACAGTCTTTTGCTTTATGAATTCTGCTGTGTACCAAAAGTGAGGCGGGACTTGTAAATGTTTTAGTACAAACATCACATTTAAACGGCTTTTCTCCGGTATGAATACGAAAATGTATATTTAGATGAGAATTTGAAGCAAAGGACTTTTCACAAACATCACAATTTAAAGGTCTGTCTTTCATATTTATATTAGGAACAAGAAATCCATCTGTATCTGTTTTCTCTTCCTTATCAAGTAAAACTAAATTTTCTTGTGTGTTATCAGAAAATAATCCACTGTGAATCTTCATGTGTCTGCGAAGATAACGATTTTGTTTAAATTGTTTTTTACAAATTTTACACTGGACTGTTTCTCCTACAGAATGAGTTCCCATGTGCTCGCGAAGATGGTGCTTTCTGAACGATTTCCCACAAATGTCACATACACAGTCTTTTGCTTTGTGAATTCTGCTGTGAATCAAATGAGAGGCCAAACTTCTAAAGGATTTACTACAAACCTCACATTTATAGGGTTTCTCTCCTGTATGAACTCGCAAATGTGTCCTTAGATTACCAAATGTTATAAATGATTTTCCACAAACATCACATTCAAAAGGTCTTCCTTTAGTAACCTTATTTGTCTTTTCTTCATCATGCATTTTATTATTGAAATCATATTGATTTTCAGTTTGTTTACTAAGATCAATTTGAGAGGGTTCTTTGTTTGGTAAATCAAACTCCTCATCCGCAGAAACTTGTGCGTAATCATTGGTCTCTAATTTCAGATCTTTATTAACAGATATATCTTCTATTTTCCTTGTTTCTAAATCATCTAGTTGATTCTCCTCACTGGCCCCAGTAACACCAGCACCACCATGGTCATCAGCACCACCATGGTCACCAGTATTATCCTCATCATGGTCATAAACAGCATCACAGGCATCAAAACCATCTGCATCACCACCATCTCTATCACTTTGATCACCATTATTAACTATGCTATCACCAATGTTACTAGAGCCACAATCACCTAACTTAAGATCATTACTGTTAATACCATTATTACTAACATCAACATCTTCAAAATCAACACAAATATCCTCTTTTTTAATATCAACATGGTGATGTCGTTTTGTGTCAGTTTTATAGCCAAATTTTTCATCACTCATCTCAGATTCATGTAATGTTTGATCATCAGCAAAATTCCTCTCCTGCAATAAAATAAAAATATTAAAATACAGTATTAGTATATATCTACAAGTCATTTTTTCAGATACATGTACATGTACATTGTTATTGTGACATGTGCCAATCTCATATGTGATGTTGCAGGCCGGTCTACCCTACCCCACTAAAAGCCATTGACAAAAGGGAAAAACGGACATATATATTTCCGGCGGGAGCAAATTGCCAATTTTTGAGACATTATTCATAAAATAAGAAGCAAAGCAGAAACAGAAGCAAAATTATGTCAACATGTCAAAAAGTTAGTGAATTTTTAAATTTTGTATATAATCATCAAATGTGGTTGTCATAGTAATCAAATTTGAAACAATTCTATTTTTGACCATTTTCAAGGATGTTTAACATGACCACAAGGTGATCACCACATTTTAAATTATGAAGTTTAAAATATTTGAAACCTATTATATATATTAAATGACATGGATTGTGTAAGTTATAGTAAAATATGAAGAAATATTAGTTGTTACCATAGTAACCACAGTTATTTTTTCTCCAAAAAGCATTATTTTCCAATAATTATGACATTAATTTTTATAATTGTACATGTATAATTTTAAAATCAAAAATTTTCAGGCAAGATTTGGAAAAATAAATAAAATCAAAATATTTAGATTTTTTCACTCAAGAAATGGCAAGGTGTCCATTTTGGTCATTATTGAAACATTTAATTTATTATAAATAAAATATGAAAGAATTGAGATCTTGAAATGATATTTTGTTTACAAAAACATATGTTTGTGAACATCTTATTCAACAATTTAGCATTATATACAACAGTTGTTATACAAATTATTATAATTTTAATGCATTGTTTTCAGGGAAATATATTTCACACCTAATTATATTTATTGGCCAATTAAACAAATTGAAACTACTGACAAACACAAGGCCTTAGGTCTTGATTTGATATTGATGAAAATATACAAAACATAAAGTAAGTTGCTCGATAGGCTAGATACAGATTTGAAGGAATATTGAAAATATTCAAATGTGAAGTAAAAAGTTGGAAATAGAATTTTGAAGAACATATTTTAAACAACAAAAATGTTACGATTTTAAATTAAAAATCCCAATATTTGGCATATAAAGTGAAGGCGTATTTTATGAAAATAGATATAAATTATTATGATACTGAAATAATGTTGGATTTGGGTAGATATGGGTGGATTGCGTATATCGTGCTACCAATCTGTACGGTAGTTAAAGAATTATATAACGCCTGCTTTCACAAGCTGATAAAAACGATTTTCACTTACATTGATATTGTTCAGTACTGCACTGGTCAAACCATTTATTTCGGCCTCTATGTGAGACAATGATATTACAGATGAATTGATGAAACATTTGTGATTTAAACAACTCTGTGATTCAAATATTTTATCACAAGCATCACAATGGAAAAGTCCTTCTTCATCTTCTTTAACATGTATTTCACAATGTTTCTCCAAGTCTTTGTATAAATCAAATTTATCATCACACACATTACACTGGTAAAATGGCTGAACTGAATCCATTTCCTGAAATACAATAAACGTGGTACAAATAATTACAAATTTGTTGTCACAATGATCACAGTGGCGTTTACATTTACATGTAGTAACTTAAACTAGATAGAGCAATAAACTATAACACATACTTATGGAAAAGCAGCTACATGTACTGTACTTATTTATTTGGGTGACATTTCGAAGAGTATTCTTTCAACATTGTCAAGCTAATAACTTGATGATTATGAGAGAATACTCTTCGAAAGGTCGTGGTATTATAGTTTAATGATCACACATGTGGTAAAATGGTAGATCATCAACCAAATCTTGAAATAAAATATTTGTGGTACAAACTTTTACGAATTTAATGTTTAGTTTATTTACAGTATTAATATACATGTATGTGTAGTCTACATGTAAATAGATTAAGAACAAAGTTGAAAGCAACCAGATTTAGACTTTAAATAAATGAATAATTTTGAAATTCTAATATATTCACATTTTCTTTAGTCTGTAGTGCCTTTCACTTTCACTCTATGACGACTGGTTTTCCAATAGTCCAGGGGCTGTCCCATTGAATTAATGTCGAAAAAAATTGGAGAACAGTCAATTTTACTGGACAACTTTTCACTGCTAAACGACGGGGTGTCAATCCGGGTGAAAGCCTGTACATTTTGTTTCTTCTTGTATGACCGACATTCCTGAATGTGGTCGTGGACCTACAGTTAGAGTGTCATGGCTGCGAAATAGGAGGGGACATATTTTTAACAGCGTGTTGTGTGGCTCATACTGACTCTAGCGAAGTAAGCAAGGTCTTATTTTCTCACTAACATGTTCGTTTACTTTGTACATGCGTCCACACTGATTGACACCCCATCGTTTAGCAGTGAAAAGTTGCCCAGTAAAATTGACTGGGGCGCCAATTTTCTTTCGACATTGATTGTATGGAACAGTTTCTGAACGCTCACGCAATAGCGCCTAAAATGTTAGACACTACTTAAGACTTTGCGTGTTTTCATTAGGAACGATGTTTGAAGAGCAAAACATAGACAATTCGGAGCAGTTTGTACTGATTTCGTTACTATTTTTGAGAGGCAAATATGAAAGGGCAAAAATTTATTCACAATGCTGGTTTAAAGTTGCTTAAAATAACAAAGACCTTGCAAATTTTCCAGATTTACACGTAGGGCCCTACGTCTCCACCTTGAATGAAATTGACTAATTACTTAGATGTATATAAAATAATGACTTGGATCATTTCGTCTCGAATAACCCACAAAAAAAATTAGTCACAATCTGTACATTCCAGCCAGCAAAGCCTTGAAAGATTTATTTTAAACAATGTTTACAGTCTAAACCGAACATGTATAATATAACCGAATGGTCAAGTCAATGTTAGAAATAAATCTCTCAATGCATCGCTGGGATGTACAGAATTATGACTATTACAACTTGTGAGTTATTCGTGACGAATAGATCCCAGTCAATATTTTATATATATCAAAGTAATTAATTCTTTCGAGACGGAGACGTATATCCCGTATTCAGATAACTCACCCGAAAGACAACTCATCTGAAGACAACTCATCCAAATCAATATGAAACAAAGAAAAGTGAAGACCCCCCCCCCCCCAAAAAAAAAAAACCACCCATCTATTTTAATAGATATATAAATATTTTATTTAATGAATTATTGATGTAATAAAATATGTAGAATTTAATAGTATTTTCATAAATTGGCGAGGTAATAAATTCTTATATTACTAATTTATTTAACAAATAAAAGAGATAAATAAAATACAATATTTGTTGTGGTATTTATTTGCGGTCTTCATATTCATAATTTAGTCCACATGGCCTTACATGTATATGTCGACCCATAAATTAAACCAAACAAAACTATTTTGAGATGAGTGTTTTGTTTGGGTTTTTTTTTTTTAATTTGGGACGAATTGTCTTTTGTCTTCGGATGAGTTGTCTTTTATCTTGGGGTGAGTAGTCTTCAGTTGGGTTGAGTTGTCTGTATTCGGTAAATCTGCATTTATCAGTATTAGTCGTTCATTGTCTGGCAGTGTAATTATTTCTTTCCAGAGAACAACTAAACATATTTCTGCTGAACTAATAACTTTAAAAATCAATACCGGTAATATATATCTACACCTGTTTTGCTAAAATTGACCTATTTTTGCACTATATACACATTGTTCTGACTTCAGTCGGTCCGAATTCAACTGTTGACACTGTGCCAGGAGCGGAGGAGGCATAAACAGTAGGCTTAAACTTAAAATATTTTACAATTTACAGTAGGCCTACAATATTTAGCCATAAATGTTACTAAATATTTATTCACATTCATCAATACGGTGTTTAAAGGGCAAATCCCGATAACCTTTTGGGGAATAAAACTGCTTAATTTTGTGTTAAAATCCTTTAAAATAATATCCATAACCTAAGGCCTACCTACTAACCCGATATTTGTGATAGTAAATAACTTAAACCTGACAGTCTTTATCTGGAAATGGAGACCGTTGTATTATGCAGTATCTGGATAAAACCAGACTTTTTTCTATGAAAATAATATGTAGGTGAAATTTACCTTTTGTTATCAAGTACAGTGCATGGGTCATTCACTGTATAGATTAGACCTCTCAAGAAAGGTTAATCGATTATCAGGTCCCCCAATGAAAAAATTGACCCGAAATCTTAAAAGGGTTACGTGTCCGGATAAGCAGTGTTGACGTACTCGTCCAAATGACTCGATATTTTGAGGTGAAATTTTGAGACAAGGTAAATAGGCCTACACCATGCCACTGTATTTTGGTCCATAAATTTTATAAATACTCGGACTTTAATTTTTGAGACTCTGTTCTTATCGGGATTGTCCCTTTAATCAATGTAAGATTGTACACTAATAGTCTACTGATGATCGAATATGGAAACGTCCAGCCCAATAAATGATGAACACATACGTCATCTGAATAGAACTACCAATCTGTTTCACAGAGAATTACTTACGAATTATCTCTGTAACGGATGCCTGTCCAAAACATGTGCGTTGACTGCACGCCTCGTAGTCATTGGCTCAACGGCTCGTGCAATGTTTACTTAACACCTAACTGCTTCAGGCAAAATGATGCATTTTACTCATTTTAATACCCATTTACACTAAATAGGAAATATTTTTTAACTACAAATACTTCAAACGTCTTTATTTATTTTTCTTTTACCTCAAAAAAATGTTTGAGAATTTAATTTGTTGGAGTAAAAAAGTTAATATGCCGTACTCATTAAGCCTCGTCGATGTCATGCTTATCAGTGATTGTAGCAGCCTAGCGAATATTCACTGCGGGATCAGTTTGTAGAACTACATGTAGTACGTTCACATGGCACGTTCTCAGCTCTTGATTTCTGTGTTCCTGTATACTGGCATCCAACTCCTTGCGCCGGACAAGCCAAGTGATAGAAGTGAGCAGCTGAAAATTTTCTTTGATAATAATTGATAAGTTTGTAATAATATTGTACCTTGTAGTCACATATAATATACATGAACAATGGCTCAATAGGCAGTAAATAATTCGATATTGAGCCCTTTTCTTTGGAAATAAATATTCATAGGTGAATGTAAAGTGCCACTTGCAAGAGTTATACATTACAAAGATAATGTGCTCAACAATGCTTATTTTACTTATAAATCTCTCCAGGAAAAAGTTCCAAAACCACTGTGATGTAGATGTTAAATATCATTAAATAAGCTTTTTATTACATTATGTAATATTTGAATCCAATTTTACTAAATTGTTATTAAATTTGATTAGTTTCTCTTAATCAATTTCAAGTTCAATTGATGACTTTTTACCAGTTTTTATGCTGCAACTGACATAATTTACTACCCACTCCAAATTACTAGAAAGTATTTGAAATGCCTGGAAATTGCATCTACGGCCGTCTGGCTTTTAAAATTTTATTGGAGAGGCCCTCAGACCCCCCCCCCCTCAGACGCTTAGTGCCTCGGCGCTTGTGGGTGGACAGCTTTGTCGCCCACCGCTCGGCGGACTCTAAGGATATATATTTGTCGGGAAAATATACTGGCCCCCCAAACAAGTTTACTGTCTACTGCATGGTTATTTACCTTTCTGTCTTTCTGTGTTGTTTTATTGCTTCACTGTAAGGGATGCTTACATCAATAAGTTCGTTTATGATAGATATAAATGTCTATTGATAACTTCCTTTTGTGTTACAAAAATCTTGACTAAAGGCATGCAAGTGGCTGTGAAAATGTTGATGGCTGTCACCATTTTGGCACAGCTAGCTGTTCTTCAATTGTGATTTGTAAAGTCTACTCACTGTGTAATTATTGCAACTATTCATTTTTACTATCCCATTGTGATTTTGGAAACCTGCACACACTGTAGTTATTGTTACTATTCATTGGAAAACCATTCATCCTAAAGTGAAAGGCAGTGGACAGAGAATGTGAATAATAATAATAATAATAATAATATCTTTATTTCAAAAGGGTGAACAATCTAGGTCCGATATGTATATGGACCTTTCTGACACGCTGTGCCCTTTATAACAAAAACAATAAAAAATAAAAAAAAATAACAAATATAACAAGGATTATCAATTGAAATAAACATTAAACATAATTGCTTACATATCGATCTTTCACCAATTATGTACCGTGTGGTACATGTATTACCGGTACTCGGTAGTGTTAGTCTTTAAGATGATGATTTAGGTTTGAAACATATTTGTAGTAATAAGTCTTCGAAAGGAATGAACATTTCTGGAATTTGTTTTTATGGTTTCAGGTAAATCATTCCACAATCTTGCACCTTTATAACGCAAACTATTCTTAATAATATCTAAATTCGTATAAGAACTTCAAAATGATTCATTTGTTTTATATATTATTTTGGAGGTTGTTTTCAACTCCGTTCCTGAGCTATTTACATGTATATGTATATTAATTCTATAAATGATCTAGACTTTAAATTAAAGATAAGATAAAGAGATGGCAATTCTCACTATAATAGTTAAAAACCAGATAATGTAATGGCAATTTGCTGAAAATGTCAGTCAATTTGATCCACTATGAATCAAGATTTTATCGATCGAATAGTGAGGCTATCCTCGATCATTATTACTGAAGTTAGTAGGATAAAAAACAAAGTCTCCAAAATCCATTTTTTGATTTAATTATGAAGGAAAATCAAACAGCAAAACGTAACGTAATCCGATAAACATCGCAGGCTAGCAATGAAATCGAGAGTTCATTATGGTCTTGATAAATTAATTAATGTCTAATTGATAATTTAGATAACATTTCAATCCTAAAGAAAGACCTGCAACAGGCAGATTTAGCTCTTGCATAATTTATGTTTAATATTATATTTCAGAAAATGGATTCAGTTGTTGATCAACCATTTTACCAGTGTAATGTGTGTGATGATAAATTTGATTTATACCCTGACTTGGAGAAACATTGTGAAATACATGTTAAAGAAGATGAAGAAGGATTTTTCCATTGTGATGCTTGTGATGAAACGTTTGAATCACAGAGTTGTTTAAATCACAAATGTTTCATCAATTCATCTGTAATATCTTTGTCTCAAATAGAGGCCGAAATAAATGGTTTGACCAGTGCAGTGCTGAACAGTATCAATGTAAGTGGATTGTTGTTGTTCTTGGTGTTTAACGTCCGCTTTCACCGACGGTGATATCGCAGACAAGGCTTATTTTTGATTTTCATTATCTTAGCGCACGCGCAGGGGCCTTTGCTGTGGGAGGAAACCGGAGTGCCCGGGGGAAACCCACGAGGTTGAGAGGGAGCCCCTATCTCCCTGCCACATTCGCTCACACCAGGGCTCGAAACCACAGCCGCAAGCCAGAGGTGACCGGCCAGCTAGAGGTCGAAGCGCGGCACTCTAGACCACTAGGCCATCCCAACCCCCCTAATGTAAGTGGAAGTACCCGGTAGACTTTATATAATTGTTAAACTAAAGATCGGTAGCACGATATTCCCATACCCACCGTTATTTCAACTCGTATAATAATGATTTATATCTATTTTGATATTATATGGTTCTTTATGCCAAATTTCAATTTTTATTTTTAAATCATAATGTTTTTTTTTTCGATTCCTGGTGTGAGCATATATGGCATGGAGATAGGGATGCCTTCTCAACCTGGTGGGTTTCCTCAGGGCACTCCGGTTTCCTCCCACTGCTAAAGACCCCTACGCGCAAGCGAATTATTGAAATAAAATTAAACCAGATGTTAGTCCCGAAATGACCTAGTTTGTGTCAAGTGGACATGATACTCCATTTCTCCCTCTCTCTCTCTCTCTCTCTCTTCTCTCTCTCTCTCTCTCTCTCTCTCTCTGTCTCTCTCATAATGTTTTTGTTATTTAAAAAATGTCAGTTTCTTCATATTTTATTTATGTCTCAATAACCGCCAAAATGAACAATTTACTTCTTACTTTAAAACGTGATGAGCACCTTTTTGTTCATGTCAAATATTGAATACTTCCCAATTTTGGTTACTATGACAACCACATTTGATAATTATCTACAAAATTAAATATCTGACATGTTCAATTAACTTCGCTAATATATCTCCATTGCTTCTTATTTTCTTAATGATGTCTCAAATATTAGCAATTGGCTCCTCTTGAAAATATGATAGGTTTAAAATGGTTTGTTACCATGGCATTACCCTTCTGTCAATGGCTTTTAATGGGGTAGACAGGCTTACAACATGACATGTGACTTTGGCACATGTCTAATAACAATGTACAGTGGACTCTGTCACATCTGATCTCTGATTAGTCTAGAACTCTTCGAAATCCGTCATTATTTTCCATGTCCCGATTTATTTCCTTATTACTTGAGCCAAAAAATCTCTGGTTAATCCAGACTTTGTATATTCCGGATTACGACATCAAACAGCCGTCTCGTCACCGGGCTTAAATCAGTGGGTGTCAAGCAAGCAATCTACAATCAATTATGGGTGAGATTAAAACTCGACGGGTGTGAAGTCACAAAAGATTAACAAGCAATCACTAGTCAATTATCGGTGAGATTAAAACTCGCTCGCGTCAGTCTTTATTAATTACTTTAATAATTTTATAATCTCTTGAAAGACAGTTGTGACAAATACTCAATAATATCCACAAATTTTCCCACATGATAGCAAAGACAAGTGTGAAATCAACTGAAGAAGACAAAAAAGATAAATTAACGAAAGACTTGACCTAATCAAAGTACCTACGCATGTTAAATGAAATAAAAATTAATGTAATAAAATTTTGAATGTACAGAAAGGGAATAACATTCTGGTTTTTCGAAGCTACATTATAAATGATAATACTTCCAGTTTTCGAAGTTACTATATTTCCGGTTTTGAGAAAACTTGGTATTCTGACATATTGTAATGATCCCATACAATGTCGGATTTGACAGAGTCCACTGTATCTGAAAAAATGACTTGTAAGTACTGTATTTTAACATGTTTATTTCATTGCAGGAAAGGAATTCTGCTGATGATAAAACCTTACATGAATCTGAGATGAGTGATGAGAAATTTGGCTATAAAACTGACACAGAACAATATCGCCATGTTGATGTTAAGAAAGAGAAAACTAGTGTCCATGGTAACTCCAATGTTGATGTTAGTAATAATGAGGAGAATGGAGTAGATGATTTAGAAACAAGGAGAATACAAGATCTATCTGAAGATCTGAAGTTAGAGACCAATGATAGCAGACAAGTTCCTTTGAAGGAAGAATCTGATTTACCAGACAAAGAACCCTCCCAAATTGATCTTAGTAAACAAACTGAAAATCAGTATGATTTGAATAATGAAATGCATGATGAAAAAAATAAAAGAAAAGTTAATAAAGAAAGGTCCTTTGAATGTGATGTTTGTGGAAAATCATTTATAACATTTGGTAATCTAAGGACACATTTGCGAGTTCATACAGGAGAGAAACCCTATAAATGTGAGGTTTGTAGTAAATCATTTAGAAGTTTGGCCTCTCATTTGATGCACAGCAGAACTCACAAAGCAAAAGACTGTGTATGTGATATTTGTGGGAAATCGTTCAGAAAGCACCATCTTCGGGAGCACATGAAAACTCATTCTGTGGAAAAAACTTTTGAGTGTAAAATTTGTAAGAAGCATTTCAACCAAAATAGTTATCTTCGCCGACACATGAAGATTCACAGTGGATTATTTTCTACTCAAGGAGTATCGAACAATCATCTGAAAAATCATGATACTCCTAAAGGGATGACTTTTGAATGTGATATTTGTGAGAAGTCATTTACTTGCCAGAGTCAGCTTGAAATACATAAATTATTTTCTACACAAAGTGACTTAAACCAACAGGAGAAAATTGATACTGGAATGATGGGTTTAAAATGCGAAGAGGAAACTAATGATGTTGATGACCTGCTTGCACCTAGAATTAATAATGAAGGAAAATATTTTAAATGTGATGTTTGTAAGATGTCATTTACTAGCGTGGATAATCTAAATATACATTTCGGCATTCATGCAGGAGGGAAAACCTATAAATGCTGTGTTTGCAGTAAATCATTTAGTGATTCAGACAATCTAATGAGACACAGAAAAACTCACCAGAAAAAAGAATTAGAGTGTGAGTTTTGTGGGAAATTGGTTAATAAATATTATCTCAAAAGCCACATGCGAATTCACTCTGGGGAAAAAACATTTGAATGTAAAATTTGTAGGAAAAAATTTAAACAGGATACTGCCCTCATTACCCACATGAAGATCCATATTGGACGAAAACTCTTCAAATGTGATATGTGCGAAAAATCATTTATTACTAAAAATTATCTGACGAAGCATTTAAAAAGTCATAGTAAAAAGAAGACATTTTTACTTGACCAGGGAGAGAAAACAGATTTTAAACCTGTAAAATGTGATGTTTGTGAAAAGTCCTTTGCTTCAAATTCTCATCTAATTATACATTTCCGCATTCATACAGGAGAAAAGCCGTTTAAATGTGATGTTTGTAGTAAAACATTTTCAAGTCCCGCATCTATTTTGATGCACAGCAGAAGTCATAAAGCAAAAGACTGTGTATGTGATATTTGTGGGAAATCGTTCAGAAAGAATTATCTTCGGGAGCACATGGAAACCCATTCTGTGGGAGAAACAGTCGAGTGTAAAATTTGTAAAAAACAATTTAAACAAAATCGTTATCTTCACAGACACATGAAGATTCACAGTGGATTATTTTCTACTCAAGGAGTTTTACTTGATATGGAAGAGAAAACAGATACAGATGATTGTCTTGTTCCTAGAACAAATATGAAAGACAGACCTTTAAATTGTAATGTTTGTGAAAAGTCCTTTGCTTCAAATTCTCATCTAAATATACATTTTCGTATTCATACCGGAGAAAAGCCGTTTAAATGTGATGTTTGTAGTAAAACATTTACAAGTTCTGCCTCACTTTTGGTACACAACAGAATTCATAAAGCAAAAGACTGTATATGTAATGTTTGTGGAAAATCATTCAGAAAGCATCATCTTCGAAAACACATGGAAACTCATTCTGTGGGAGAAACAGTAGAATGTAAAATTTGCAAAAAACGATTTAAAAATAATCATTCGCTTCGTGAACACGTGAAGATTCACAGTAGAGAAACAGTCGAGTGTAAAATTTGTAGAAAACAGTTTAAACGTCAGAGTGGGCTTCGTGAACATGTGAAGGTTCACAGTAATGAAAAGAACTGTAAATGCGATATCTGTGATAAATTATTTTTTACACAAGGACAACTGAACAGACATTTGATGAAAACTCATGTTACATCTAATACTCAAGGAGCAACTTTTGAGTGTGATATCTGTGACAAGTCATTTAGTTGTGAGAGTCGTCTAAAAATGCATAAATTATTTTCTACACAAAGTAATGCAACCCAACACTTTAAAAATGAGTCTCTAAAAAGTGATTTTGAATGTGAAGAAAAGGTTAATGATGATGTTCATCTTGCTTCTAGAAGTGATTCAGAAGGAAAACGTTTTAAATGTAATGTTTGTGGGAAGTCATTTACTGGCAAGGGTAATCTCGTTATACATGTACGTGATCATACTGGACACAGACCATATCAGTGTTGTGTTTGTAGTAAATCATTTAAAGCTTCTGCACTTCTACTAGATCACAGGAGTATTCATAAAGAAAAAGATAGTACGTGTAATATCTGTGGGAAGTCATATAGAAAGCATTATCTTCGCGAACACATCAAAACTCATTCTGTAGACAGACCCTTCAAATGTAAAATTTGTAGAAAACTATTTAAACGAAGGAAAAATCTTCGTGCACATATTATGAGGTGTCATGAAAGTGATGATGAAGAGATAAATGATGACAGTGATGGTGAGGTCAGTGGTGCTGATGATGGTGTGGTCAGTGGTGCTGATGATGGGGAGGTCAGTGGTGGTGCTGATGATGGGAAGGTCAATGGTGGTGTTGATGATAGTGCAGTCAATGGTGGTGATGATGATGGTGCTGTGAAAGGTTGTAATGATGATGGCGAGGTCAATGGTGGTGATGATGATGGTGCTGTGAAAGGTTGTAATGATGATGGAGAGGTCAATGGTGGTGAGGATGATGGTGCTGTCAATGGTGGTAGTGAGGGAGAGGTCAGTGGTGGTGATGATGATGGTGCTGTTAATGGCGGTAGTGATGGAGAGGTCAGTGGTGGTGATGATGATGGCGCTGTCAATGTTGGACATAATGCTGATGTAAATGATGACATTAATGCTGAAAAGGGGAATGGTGGTGAGGTAAATCACAAGGTTACTGATGTTAATAGTCCTGATGTATACCATGGTGATGCTGGCAAGTTAAATAGTTGGGATGATAATAAATTTAATAGGCATGATGATGGTGATGGCAATGGTGATGATCATGGTGATGTTAATGGAGCTAATATAAATAGTGTGGATGTTACAAATGGTGATGATCATTGTGATGTTAATGGAGTTAATATAAATAGTACAGATGTTAGTAATGGTGATGATGGTGAGATTAATGTTGGTAATATAATTAGTATGGATGTTACAAATGGTGATGATAATGGCGAGGTTAATGGTGGTAATATAAATAGTATGGATGTTACTAATGGTGATGATGGCGAGGTTAATGTTGGTAATATAAATAGTATGGATGTTACTAATGGTGATGATGGCAAGGTTAATGTTGGTAATATAAATAGTATGGATGTTACTAATGGTGATGTTGGCAAGGTTAATGTTGGTAATATAAATAGTATGGATGTTACTAATGGTGATGATGGTGAGATTAATGTTGGTAATATAAATAGTATGGATGTTACTAATGGTGATGATGGCGAGGTTAATGGTGTTAATATAAATAGTATGGATGACGATGGTGATGACGGTGAGGTTCATGGATCAAATATAAATAGTGCAGATGATACTAATGAAGTTAATGGTTGTGATGTTAGTAGCAGGATTCTTCATAACAGTGATGTCCATAGTGATAATTGTGAAGTTAATAGAGCTAATATGGACAGTGAAGAAGATGATTTAGAAAATAGCAGTATACAAAACATATTGGGTAAGAAAGATCAGGAATTAAAAAAAAATAATGTGAAGACAGAAAAACAGTCATGTGAAATGGATAACACTAAAAAAGATAAAACTCTCTTGATAAATAAATGTCATGAAATACAAGAAAATAAAGATGAGAAAATTGAAGAACATCTTGCTCCAAGATCTAATACTTATAAATGTGATGTTTGTAGTAAATCATTTAGGACCTCCTCCTCTCTAAGCATGCACAGAAGAATTCATAAAGCTAAAGATAGTTTTTGTGATTTGTGTGGGAAATTGTTTAGAAGGCGTAATCTTAAGGACCACTTGAAAACTCATTCTGTGGAAAAACCTTTTGAATGTAAAATTTGTTTTAAAAGATTTCGATTAGAGAGCTACCTTCGTACTCACATGATGAACATGCACAGTGATAATGAAGAAAAAACCTTTAAATGTAATGTCTGTGATAAATTGTTTATTACGCGAAACAATCTCAAATCGCATATGAATACTCATACTTGTTTTAGGTGTTTTATTTGCAATGTTAAATTCTATAAATCCACGCAACTAGACAGACATTGTGCAGCTCGGATGAAAGATATTTCTTGTGATGTTTGTCATAAACAATTTTGTACCACCACTCAACTACGCCAGCACTCTAAAATTCATTCAGAAATAAAACCTTTTGAATGTGATGTTTGTGGTCTGTCATTTAAGGTGAAAAATAGCCTAATTGCACATAAGGTAATTCATACTGGTGAAAAACCATTTAGCTGTACTAAATGTGATAAATCATTTGGGACAAAGAGCAATCTATCTCTACATATGGTCATTCACAAGGAACAAAAGAACTTTATTTGTGACATTTGTGGCAAGTCATTTTATTTCAAATACAAACTTAAAGTGCATTTGAGAACTCATACAGGAGAGAAGAATTATACATGTGATATTTGTGGTAAATCATATACAAGGAGAAGACAACTCAAATACCACGCCTTGACACATACAGGAGAAAAACCTGTTAATTGTGATGTTTGTGGTAAAGCATTTACTTGTGAAAAAACTCGTAATCAACATGCCAAAAATCATACCAAGGAAAAACACCTCAAATGTAACATATGTGGCAAGTTATATGGTAATCTCAGCCGGTTAAATGAACATTTGATGACTCACACTGGATACAAACCATATAAATGTAATGTGTGTGAAAAATCATTTACAAGAGAACAACATTTAAAAAGACATAGCTACACTCATACAAAATACAAACCTTACCAATGTGATGTTTGTGATAAAGGATTTTGCACCAAAGACAATTTTAAAATCCACATGATGTTACATACTAAAGAGAATCCATTCAAGTGTGAAGTTTGTGACAAGACCTATAGTCACCCAAGTGGTTTAAAAATGCACATAAAGGAGAACCACGGAGAACCGTCTCTTAAATGTAATGTATGTGATCAATCATTTCATAAGATGAGTGATCTTAATAGACATAGTGTAACTCATACTGGAGAAAAACCATATAAATGTGAACTTTGTAGTAAAACTTTTATTCGTCCTGTGTGTTTGCAAAAACACATGAAAAGCCATTCCAAGCCAAAACCTTTTAAATGTGAGTTTTGTGACGTGTCATTTTCCCAGAGTAATTTTCTACGGAATCATCAGATCAGAAAGCATGACCTTAAACCTTACAAATGTGATGTTTGTGACAAAAGATTTAAACAAAATGATCAACTAAAGAGACATATTAGAACCCATACAGGAGACAGACCATTTAAATGCCATCTTTGTCCTAAGTCATTTATTGCTGCAGGTAATCTTGCTAAACATGTGCTCGTTCACACTGGAGAAAAACCATTTCAATGTGATGTTTGTAGTAAAGCATTTGCTGATAAAAGTAATCTAAATCAACACATGTTAACCCATTCGGAAGAGAAACCCTTTGAATGTGAATTTTGTGAAAAAGCCTTTAATGGAAAACGTAAACTGAAACTTCACATGAAAGTTCATTCATCATAATGCGAGAATTTGTAGTTGTTTCATTCCTCATGATATATGTATACTTTTTTGCTTTTCTTTAGTTTATTATTCTAATGCTTTAAATATAACACACGTATACATTTTTAGACACTCACATTGAAATGTGGTTAAAAACAGACTTGATTCCATCAAAGTTTATGGTCTATATTTCGGCTGATGGCAACTCATTTTTTTTTCTTTGATACATGTAGTATGCAGGACTTTTTATGCAAAGGAGACATAAGAGATTTTGAAATCTTTGCAGGTCATCAGGGTTATTCAAAAAAAGATTGCCGGCAAACTTTTGATACAAAGCTGCTAATTCTTTATAGAAATGAGGATAGAGCTCAATTTTCTTGTGGAGGGGAAATGGTATATTATGTTTCGTATGGCGTGATATACATGTATTTAGTTCAGCTCTGAACGTCGGTCTCATTACACTCACCCTGACCGTTCAGGGACTGGCCTATTCAATCAATGTCGAAAATAATTTGAACCCCAGTCAATTTTACTGGGCAACTTTTCACTGCGAAACATCGGAGTGTCAATCCGTGTGGACGTCTGTACAATGTAAAGGAACATCTTAGTGACAAAATAAGACCTTGCTTACCTCGCTAGACTCAGTATGAGCGAAACAACACGCTGTTTAAAATACGTCCCCTCCTATCAAACTACCCTTTCGCCACCATGACACAGCATGTTGTGATGCTCATACTGACTCTAGCTAAATGAGCAAGGTCTTAATTTCTCACTGAGATGTTCCTTTACACTGTACACGCGTCCACACGGAGTGACACCCAACGTTTAGCAGTGAAAAGTTGCCCAGTAAAATTGGGGGTCAAATTATTTTCGACATTGATTGAATGGGCCAGTCCCTGAACGTTCAGGGTGAGTGTAATGAGACCGACGTTCAGAGCTGAACTAACATGTATTCTGATCAATCGGTTAAAATATATTGTAATCTCCAACTTATATTTTAGTCCTCAAAAAGTATTTTATTATGAAACCACTTTGTGTTAAAAATGGTAGACGTAAAATAGATTATTTGTTTCTGTTTAAATTTAAATCACTTTGTTAAAGATACATAAAGAGGTGGCAGTTCTGACTATAATAGTTAAAAACTAGATAGTGTAAAGGCAATTTGCTGAAAATTCAGTCAAATTGATCCACTATTAGCCGAGAACGAAGCGAGTGAAATATTTACATAGCCTCGGTCATCATTACTTAATTCATTAATATAAACAGCATAGTCACGATTATCCAATTGATTGATTTAATTATCACTGGCCGTTAAACTGCATATAGGAATTTAATCCGCCAACATCGAAGGCTAGCCTTAACATCAAGAGTTTATTATGGTGTGGATAAGTTAATCAATATCTAATTGATAATTTAGATAACATTTCAGGCTAAAGAAAGACCTGTAATAAGTAAATTTTGCTCTTACATAATGCCATTTTAAATAAATACACAATTTGAATGATAATGTGGGTAACAATATTTTATCCAAATGAAACTGAGTTTTTTTATACGCACACATATATTATTTTTGCTCTTGTCTGTCCGTCCGTCCAGAGGCGTGTCTGTTTGTTCACCTTCTATTTGTGGACACTCTACAAGTCATAATTTTTATCTGATATTAACGAAACTTGAAATATAGGGGTATCTCCCAGAGATCTTTCAGCGCTTAGAGCATTTCCCTATTGTGACATGGATTTTAGCGCTTTATAAGACTCATTATTATTATTATTATTATTATTATTATCTCTGTTCTACTCGAAATTGGCATGTATCGGAAAATAACATCATGCATTATGGCCCCTGATAGTACGAAAAATCATGTATTTAGACCACAATTGCTATCTTTTTTTGTTGAGACTTTAAGGGGATGCTCGATTCACAGTTACGGAATTAAATTCCAAAACTGGTGTCAATCGAGTGAAAAGGAGAATTTCGGAGGACAACGCATGTGCCGACTGTATAAAAAATATTTCGGTCAATCATGACAGCTGAAACATATTTTTCCCTAGGAATACGTCACGATTCTACTCACTCCACCTCAGCTATCAGGACTGGCAGAACTGTGACAGGACTGAATTCCGCGTCACTCGAGTGTAATTCTGTCGATTCTGGAGGTTCTGAACTGTGACTCGAGTACCCCCTTTATGTATGGTTATGACTCACTTTTTGGATTATGGCCCCTGACTGTATGAAAAATCATGTTTTTAGCTTGCTGTCCTTCTAGAGGTCACCATTTTTATCTGATTTAAAACAATGTTTAATATGTCACCGTTACACCATAATTTCGTGAAAATCGAACCAAAACTGTTCGACAAAATGGCCTCTCCTCGACCACAAATAGTGAAAACTATGCCTAGAGGTCACAATTTTGATCCGATTAGCTTGTGAAACCTCTGGAAGTCACATTTTTTATCCTATCTTGATGAAAATTAAAATATATATTCATATCCAATGATCTTGATCCTTTCGATATTCATGCATATTGGACACATAACTTGATTATGGCCCCCAAACAAAAAATCGCGTTTTCGTTAAGCTTGTTCTCTGTCCATCTCTTGCAAAATGTGGGCGTATCTTGACTGGCAACCACTCGTTAAATAAAGGAATAATGCTTATGAATATTGTATGTAAGAATATTTTATTCTAATGAAATTGGTGTATTTTAAGTAATTAAATAAAGCTTATAAATTGTGGCATCAAAGTTATTTGTTTATGTTCATGTAAAAAATTTACCTCCAGATCTAAGACCCTGAATCACTTTGAAAAGTTTGGTGGATGCTCCAGATTATAAATTTAGTTTTTAAGTACCTTTATTTCTGTTAGTAAGTGCACGGAGGCTGCACCACAATAATTTACACAGAAACAAATATACTGACAAGACACAATGCACAGAAATCACAGACAAATGAACAAATCAAATAAGTGAATGGATCCAGGGGCTAGCTGTAATTGTCCACTGCACTTTACAGTCGCCTGTAAGCTTACCTTTTATCATTTGTATAAATACTGTGGCCCCTTGAGCAGTTAAAGTTTGATTTATACATGAAGTGTTTATTTGGCGAGAGGGGTGTGAATGGTTAACTCATACGTGTTGTATCATAAGGTCTGTCAACTGACGTGATTTCGATTCCACCGGTTGTATAGTTCTTGACAAGGAGTAAGGTCGCCTGTCCAACCTCGTGGGTTTTCTCTGGGTCCTCCAGTTTCCTCTCACTGCTAAAGACCCCTATGTGCATGCGAATTATTGAAATAAACGTGAATCATGTATTAGTCCCGAAAACCTACTTTTGTCGACTGTATGTTAAACCTCATTTCTCTCCCCCTCTGTATGGAAAGTTTCAATGGTTTCGGTTAACTCGAACAGATAAATTTATGGTTACGTAGAGGATATTTGTCGTTTTAGAGTGAATAACATATTTTATTTCATCGAGAAGCAAGAAAACTTATATTTTCACGAATGCGTAGTATCAGATAAAATATGTTATTCACGACGAAACGACAAATGTTCTATTTTTTTATGATTTTACAATCATTTTAGGTAAAACAACATGGACTACTTTGCTAGCCAGTGGAATAACACTTTTATTTCACTGATAAAACGTGGTATTCCACTACTGATCATAAAATAAATGTACATATTCACTTCTACGTAGCATATAGAAAAATACAAGATATAGTGTTTAGTTAAGCAACAAATGTTCGAACACATATCAATTATTAAAATCAGTGAAGGATTGTCAGACAATCTTATTGCTAGTGTACGAAAAACATTTTAAAGGACAGTCAGCAAAAAAGGTAAGTGCGTTTTATACGCCCACATTAAAATGTAGTCGTATATTGTCGTCGCCCCTGCCCGGCGTCCATAAGCAATTAAATATCTGATACACAAAGCTTAAGGTCATAAGACGAAGAAACCTAGTGTTTTTCAGCGATTTCTGTTAATTACTGCCTTAGTTATGACCCTTGATCACTTCAAAACATCTTCTGGACGCTCTAGAGGCTAATGTTAATATCTGATTGACTTTAAATTTATACACGGTGTTTAAGGGCATAAGACGAAGAATCCTTGTGGACGCACTGGAGGCTAAAGTTAATATCCGATTGACTTTAAATTTATACACAGTATTTAAGGTCATGAGACGAAGAAGCTTATTGTTTTTCAGCGATTTCCGATAATTACTGCAAGAGTTATGGCCCTTGATCACTTCAAAATATCTTGTAGGTGCTCTAGATCTAGAGGCCAAAGTTAATATCAGATTGAGTTTAAATTTATACACAGTGAGGCGAAGAATCCTATTGATTTTCAGCGATTTTTGATAATGACTACCAGAGTTATGGCCCTTGATTACATCAAAAAATCTTGTGATGCGGATCCAGAGGCCAAACTTATCATCCGATTGACTTCAGAATGACACACAGAGTTTAAGGTCTTTAGACAAAAAAGTATGTTGATTTTCAATGAATTTTGATAACTGAACAGCTAAATCCATGATATTCAATGTTTCTTATATTAAACGTTAGCATTGGGCAGAGCTTTATAAAAACCAAACAAATTCTAATGATTTTCTGATAATTACTTAATGAGTTGTTATTCTTAATCAGATTTTAGTATATTGTTGACTGCCTGGACGATTTAGCTGCTGTGGGTGTATGTTTCGTTGCTTGGCAACCTATCTTTTGGGACAGGGGAGGCATTAAATTCATATACAAAGTTGGTGTCACTGTTTTTTGGTGCTGGTGGTACTGATGGTCTTCCTTAGGTGGCGCTTGTGGTTTTTTGTTATTTTTGTTTCTAAAGAAAAAACAATAAATATGAGTCTCTCATGTGAGTGCCACATTATAGTGTGTTTCCTACTAAGGATTGGATTTTCTAAAAATGTGTTTGTTCCACTAGAACCGGGTTGGGGCTAGGGATACTTATATCAAGTTAATTTTATTTACTACTTTAAAGTTGGGGCTAGGGTTTGATATACTGTTTGCATGTTAGATCTGAATATTAAGGCGGCCTGCAGATGTATTGATAGTAGAATAATTGAAACCATACCCCTTCTTTAGAAATAGAAAGACGTGAGTTGCCAAGTAAATCATTCATCAAAATCCAAAAATCTAACAGACACAGGCAAAGATTTAATGTAAGGCTTTAGTGAACTCAAAACTTTTCCGAAATAAATCGATTAAAGGACCATAAAAATTTGTGAGTTAATAGGGCTGGCCTGGTCCACGTATCAATTAGAGATACAACAACTATCACGGTGACCATCATGGCGGCCATGATAGGAGGTTGACGTTCCAGTCGATTGCGATTTGTTTGCGGTAAAACATTCATCTCTATGAGAAAAATGGTATTACTTTCTATTATGAGTATCATTTCAATGTATAATTTTCTGAAGAGGGCCATTCATGGACTTCATGCCTTTTTCTGGTCCGCAGAAAAAGTTATTGTGTCCATAGATTTACCGAAAAGATTAAATCTAGGTAAAGCCACCTTCAAATTTGGTCAAAGGTCACGAGATGGGCGAATGGTTAGCATGTGCACGCTGTATCATAATGTCTGTCATAGGGGCTGCTTGATTTATCCGCCGGTAAGATAGCCGGTTTGTACAAGGCGTACGCCAGTCAAGTTACCGTATTAGAGCAAATCAAGTGACCCAGCTGATAAAAAATTTGGCGTCGGATAATAGTATAATATTAAACCGGTTACATGACATGTTTTAATAAAGATTGGTGGACGTGAAACTCCATTTTTCTCCCTCTCTCAAAACACCACCTAAATCAATTAGTTTAGCTGTTTCCCATAAGCCAGTCTGCAGAGTATGTACGATTTCGACGAGATCTCGTGCGTGCAATGAAAATCCTTACTAAATTCTGGCGTGCAACCTAACACTTCAAGCGTGAAGGAGATAAATCCATGAGTGATAAATTATGTTATATTTCTGTTTGCCGTGTAATTTAAAAATTATAGCAACCACTGCATGCGTACATTAGCCACACATTGCAACTCGATAGGTTCAATTTGACTCGAACAATGAGTCAATTCACTACTTACCGATATGGGAGTTGTCTCATCGTTATCGTATACGGAAAAAAATGACAGTTAGTACTAATTATAGTAAAGTGGCTGCGCGTGCAAGGCAAAAATGGCATGCCAAATTGGTGTGCAAATTGAAAGAAAATTCGCGTCCACCGATTTCTGAAAAAATTTACTCATGCGGTCACTGGACATACTCTGCGGACTGGCCCATAAGTACATGCAGTTTATTACTCCATCATCTGATGTGGTTTTCCTTTGTCAGTGATGTAGGATGGCGGGCCTGACAAGGACAGCTGTCTAGTCATTTGAAAAATGTGATGAAAAAAGAGATGCCTTGCCTTGTACAAATTGGTATGCACATACATGAAAAAGATCCTTTGACGGTTGGAATTTGATATAGCAAACTGTATGGCGTATACCCGTCTTCATTAAAACTGGGGCCAGTTTCATGAAATTTTAACTAAAGATAAAATCCAAATTTTAGTAGATTCTTCAATTTTGATTGAGCACTAAAAGCAATCAAATATTATCCAACCAAATTACTAAAATTTGGATTGTATATTGTATCTTAGTTAAAATTTCGTGAAACAGGCCCCAGAACATTAGGACGATAAACTTCCATTTCATTTCTAAATGTACATGTACCAATCTGTCATGTATTCTGGCCTTGGTTATTGTTTACCCCAAATAAAAATGTCTGACAAGCAAGATTTTGAAATAGCATGTATACCCGTAGCATCCCTAATGTGCACCATTCTATATATTGCAGGAAACTAACCATGTTAAAACAGTTCATCAGTGTATTTTATGTGATGAAACATTTCAAGACTACCCTGATCTACAAAACCACAACAAGATACATGTAAAGGTGGAAAATACCAATGGTTTAGTGGGCGAACATTTGGAAGTGAAGATACCTGGTAACGATGTTGGTCAACATGCACATGATGATATAGAAGAAATTGAAGATGAACACAATCTGCATGTTAAGACAGATGAAACTAATGATGTTAATGCACATGAGTATTCTGATGTACATGTAGGTTTACATGTTAAAAAAGAAAAAACTGATGATGATGTTCAAAATGATGACGGTGGTAAGAAAACACAGGATGATGTTCAAAATAGATTCTCAGGTGAGAAAACTAATGATGATTGTGATCTACAAGAAGAAGAAATTGATGTTGTTAGCTTAGATGGGCCAGCTGAGGGACATATTGAAAATGATGATGACAAGGATGTGGATAGTGAAGGGAAGAAAACTGCTGACGACAACGTTGATAATGTACAAGTATATTTTGAAGGAGGGAAAACTGTTTATGCCGATATAGCAGAGGTACCAGTACAGTGTGAACAGAAGAAAACTGATGAGGACATTGTTGATAATGTACCGATACAATTTGTTGAGGAGAAAACTGATGAAGCTTATGTTGATAATGTACAAGTCTATTTTGAAGGCGTCAAAACTGATGATGCTGATATACAGTCTGAACGGAGGGAAAGTGATGAAGTCACTGTTAATAATGTACCAGTACATTGTAAACAGAGCACAACTGATGATGCTGAGGCACCAGTACATTGTAAACAGGGGACAACGGACAATGTAATAGTATGTTTCGATCAGGAGACAACTGATGACGTTGATAAGATACAAGCACAATATGAACTGGAAAAAACTGATGGTGTCGATGTTGATAATGTATCAATACATTTTAAACCGGAAAAGAACGGTGATGTTGTGAATGTACCAATACATTTTAAAGGAGATAAAATTGATGATGTTGTGAATGTACCGGTACATTTTAAACGGGATAAGATTGATGATGACAATGTTGTAAATGTACCAGTACATTTTAAACAAGAGAAAATTGGCGATGACAATATGATTGATAATGTACCGGTATATTTGAAACGAGAGAAAATTGATGATGACAATGTTGTGAATGTACCCGTACATTTTAGACAAGAGAAAATTGATGATGACAATATGATTGATAATGTACCCGTACATTTTAGACAAGAGAAAATTGGTGATGGCGATATTATTGATAATGTACCAGTGCATATTAAACGGGAGAAAATTGACGATGACGATATTGATAATGTACCGGTACATTTTGGAGAGGAGAAAACTGATTGTGCTGAAATGCGTCACAAATGTTACATGTGTGCTGAAGAATTTTTATCATACACTGATTTAGAAAAACATTGTGAATTTCATTTTCAAGAAATCAAGGACTCGAAAATAAAAGCTTTTACATGTGAGGTTTGTACTAAATCGTTTACTTCCAAGGATTATCTAAGAATACACTTAAAGATACACATGGCCGAGAAACAGTTTAAATGTGATGTTTGTGAAAAATGTTTCAATACTGCTAGCTATCTATATAAACACAAGAAGATCCATACTGATGAAAAACCTTTTAAATGTGATGTTTGTAGTAAATCATTTCTACGCAAAGGGGACTTGCGTCAACATGCTAATATTCATACCGGTGAAAAACCTTATATATGTAATGTTTGTGGTAATTCATTTAATACAAGTGGTTATCTTTCTAAACACAAGAAAGTTCATAGTGGAGTAAGACCATTTCATTGTGATGTTTGTGGTAAAAAATTTCGAAGAAAAGGTGACCTGGACCAGCATTCCAAGATACATTCAGGAGAGAAGCCATTTAACTGTAATGTTTGTGGAAAGGCGTTTAATAGTACGGCAAATCTTCATAAACACAGCAAGATTCATTCTGAAATAAAACCATACCAATGTGACGTGTGTAAAAAACCTTTTTTACGCATGAATGATCTTCGTAATCACACCAGGACCCATACTGGAGAAAGGCCTTTTAAATGTGATGTTTGTGGCAAATCATTTAGTCAACACAGCTCTCTGCAAATCCATATGGGTATCCACACCGGGGAGAGACAGTTTAAATGTAGTATGTGTTATAAATCGTATCGAGCGAACTGCAATCTACAGCGACATATTAAAATTCATGCAGGAGAAAAAATAAAAATTGAAATGGATTGTAACGTCCCACTTGTCTGCGCCGACACGGATAATAAAGACGAGGAGAAAAAAACAGACGTTGATTAGCGGCTCCATTGGTGTCGGCTCTCTAACTACAAGGGCACATGTTTGATTCCTGTGTCGAATCCCCAGTTGTATGTGACAAGGAGTAGGGTTGCCTGTCCAACCTCATGGGTTTTCGCCAGTAAAGACCCTTACGCGCAGGGAATTATGGAAATAAAATTAAGTCATTTGTTAGTCCCGAAATGGCCTAATTTGTGTCAAGTGGATGTTAAACCTCATTTCTTTCAATCTTTCTTTTGATTCCTGTGTATGTTTGGCATCTGGGAATGACAATGTGATGTCTTATGTACAAGTGTACCATAAGGGAATCAAAATCAGGGAAGTTTGTTGTGCTGCTGAAGTGAAATTCTAGGTGCAGAAAAGATATATGTTAAACCACTTTCTGTTATATATAAATTATTAATTACTTATATTCGAATTCTTGCTCTATGCAAGAGCTAAATCTGTCTATTGCAGTCCTTTCTTTAGGCCCTAATCTATACATATAGATTATTGATTAGATATTAATTACCAAGACCATAATAAACTCTCGATTACATCGAATAGTCTAGATTTTTGAACAGATTAACAGAAGATGATGATTAACAGAAATTAAATGGGAAATGAAGATTTCGTTTATAACCGTAACAACAGCAGCAATGATAATCGAGATTAGACTCTAATTGTACACGATATCTCTGCTCAAAGTCAAGTAATTTTTTTACTGAAATATTCAACAAATTCCCTTTAAATTATCTATTTTTTGATTATTATAACAAGAACAGTCAGCTGTTTATCTAATCTTCCATAAGGATGCTTTAAGTAAGAAACAAAAAATTTGATTATTTATATTATGTAACCTTCTATACAGTCTATGTTTGAAGGAGGGGGAGTGCTCTGATGCTTTAACATGTGGTGTGAAATCATAAGGACTGTCATTTGATTTATTTATATTATGTAAGCTTCTATACAGTCTATGTTTGGAGGAGGGGGAGTGCTCTGATGCTTTAACATGTGGTGTGAAATCATAAGGACTGTCATTGAGTCAAATTATAAGTTTTGATTTCATGCTTGTACAAGAACAAGGAGTAGGGTCACCTGTTAATCCTCATGAATTTTCTCCACTTCCCCTAGTTTCATCTCACTGCTAAAGACCCTACACACACAAGCCAATCAGTGAAACATAATGGAACCATATGTTAGTCATGAAATGACCTAGTTTGCCTTGAGTGGACATTAAACCCATCTCTCTCTCTCTCTCTCTCTCTCTCTCTCCCCCCCCCCTTATTCGTGTTTTACAGATCATTGTGAGAAAATTTTAATACTTTAATGAGAGTAGACTGTTCTTTATTTTTTTAATCAATTATTTATAAACTTGTTACACTGTAGAATATGATTTATGCCAGATAGGTGTTCTAATTAAACTAATTACATATTTTATAATATTAATCAGTTCAACTGTAATTCCTGAATATTTTTAAATAAAATGAAAAATATTAATTATTGTCATGGTTACGTTTATTTCAATCTGATCAAAATACAGATCTTTCTTTCGTTTCCGTTTTTTAATACTTTCGATGACCTACGCTACCGGAAGATGAAGATCTGACAAGTTATAGTGGGAGTTCATGTCAGGGGTCAAATGGTTGGCTTTTAACCCTATGAGGTCAGATATTGATTAATCAATCATCGTTGATGTTTGGGGGGTTGGGATGGCCAAGTGGTCTAGAGTGCCGCGCTTCGACCTCTAGCTGGCCGGCCACCTCTGGCTTGTGGCTGTGGTTTCAATCCCTGGTGTGAGCGTATGTGACATGGGGATAGAGGCGCCTTCTCAACCTCGTGGGTTTCCACCGGGCACTCCGGTTTCCTCCCACTGCTAAAGACCCTATGCGCAAGCGAATTATTGAAATAAAAACTAGAAACCATATGTTAGTCCCGAAATGACCTAGTTGTGTTGAGTGGAGTTAAACCCCATTTCTCTCTCTCTCTCGTCGATGTTTGTAGTGGTTTACTAACAGTTTCGTACATCAAACAGCCAAGAACTCGCCGGAACAGATAGTTTCATTAGCTAATCCCTCACATCATCCAGAATACATTAATGATAACAACTCTTCCAGATCCTAGTGTAGTAAAGACAAATAACTTTTGAACTATAAAAACGAAACAAAGTAGGATCTGTGTAGTAATCAGATTGTTGATACAATCATACTGACAGATTCCCCCCCATCCCTTATCCTACACTACATAAAGATCGGACAAGATATAGCAGGAATTCAAATCAGGGGAGAAACGAGCGGGTTTTCACCCTATGACGTCTGACATTGAGTAATTAATCAGCGTTAATTAAGACGTTTCTGTTGGCTTACCCCGATATCCGTACATCAAACGGCCAAGAACTCGCCGGAACAGATAGTTTCATTAGCTAATCCCTCACATCATCCAGAACGCGTCAATGATAACAACTCGTCCAGATCCTAGTGTAATGAATACAAGTAAAACGAAATTTTGAACTATAAAAACGAAATGAAATAGGATCTGTGTTTTTTAAATAGAATATGGTTATTTTTATTTGGTGTATATCAGCAAGAGAAAGTGCACTAGTTGAAGGCATGAGCTAATGTTGTCTATAGGCCATGGTTACTTTTATTTGGCATATTTCAGCAAGAGCAATTGCATCATCAATAGAGGGCTTTATCTTGCTACCTTCATCTTATCATCGCTTATATATTTCATTGTTCAGAAAATTGCATATATACCGGTACTAAGGCTTTGGGTAAGGGTTATAATGGTGCATTATAAGGCCCGCCATTGCATGAAGTGGCCGGGTTCGATTTGCCCCCACAGCTAAAGGCCACTACAATGCCATATGTTAGTACCATCTCTCTCTCTCTCTCTCTCTCTTTCCTACACCAAGGCTCTCATTGTAATCATACCTGCGGGTCACAACTGAATGGTAGTGAATTAGACTGGCTTGGAAACTTACCCATTTGTCAATATCCTCGCACCATCGATTTAGATTTTAAAAGAATTTAACATTCAATGGCAGATTCAGAGACCATATTAGTAAGGAACAATTAAGGACCTCAAAATTTTGTAAACTAGAAGTCTGGTAATGTCATTTATCGTGAACTGAGACAAGAATCCAGGTCTAAAGTGCACCCTTTGGATCATGATGGGGAGTGGGGGGAGGGTATTCTCTCCGCAATAAATCCAACATCAAAATAGCTAAGTCTCTAACTCATTATCATCCAAAATCTTCAACATTGAAAACACGAATTATTTGTCAATTTAAATCAACATTGATGCTGTGATCTTACCGGAAAAAGATGGGCTTCTGATATCCAATATTTAAGACAAATAAACATTTTACTATTGGTGCACGAATCGTGTACCCTAATGCGTTTCAGCCCCAGTTCTAGCAAGATACTCGAGGAACAAGGCTAGAAACATTGCACCAAAACAAACGGCACATGTAGACTAGAATATCTAGACACTAGAAACTTGCGTTCGATTTAGACTGCTGGCTTATTTCGCAGAAGTAAAAACGGAAATCAATTTATATACATTCATATTACAGTATTATATGCGTTGCAACCCACCTGTGTCAATTTCTAGGTCCAAAATATTAGCGATTTAGCTCCTTTAAATTTATAGTTCTTGTACTATCAGTTTCAATTTTATTTAAAAATTGGAATACACTCGTAATGCTGTATCCTTTGGAAAAATGATTTTGTTTATCTGATGTGTAGAAAATAAGGAAAAAACTGGCCTATATTTGTTCTCCCAGTATTGGCAGAAAGTTCCATAGACTTAGTTCGAGACTTAGCTACTTTAAATAGAGTTAGTCTACAGTTAAAAATCACCACGACCCAAACATACTGTGCATTTCCATGCCTGGGATGTTTAGATTGTTTATGGCAATTGTCAAAATCGAGACGCAGATCCAAGTAGGAAGCGGGATTGTCATTGTCAGTAGTGTTTTTAATTTCGAGCTCATCAGGATATATGAATTCTACGTAATCACTAAATTTTTGATTATTCCGTGATAGATATATCGATAAGTGAAATTAAAATGTCTGGCTAATCGTTTATTCGATTTCGCGAGTGCCTGTATGTAATCAGCGCTTCGTATGAATAGAAAAATAAATCAGCAAGCAAAGGAGCATAGTTGGTGCCCATGCGGATACCTACCACTTGCTGATATATCCATATTTCTCCTCCAAATTCAACAAGATATTATGGAGTCAATATGGTGCTTGACAAAATGTGGAATTGTAATTAACAACTAGATATTGATATCTAGTAGTTCCTGATTTGATTGAAAAGACACTGTAAATAATGTCTTTTAGCCGAGCTTTTAATTTACTATGGGGAAAACAGATTTATCAGGATAGTTACAATTATGACTTGTGAGTTAATAGTGTGGTTCCAATCCATGTCAAGATTAAAGATACAGCTAATGTGGAAGCCATCTTGAAATTTGTATCACACTTTCCAATTTTCCAGTTTTCAAGTTACGTGTTTTTATTGTTCACTTCACACCACGCTTTTACTGAATTAAATCCCTAGTTTTGTTATTGACGTATAATATTACAAGAAATTATTCTAGGAAAAATGGTAGGTACCCGTTGAGTATATTTATAACTTTGGTGATTATTCTTTGTTCGCCATAGGCATAACTTTATAACCATACGGCATCACGGGATAACCTGGCATAAGCCTATAAATTACATTAGTATCAACAAGAGAGGGAGAGAAATGGGGTTTAACGTCCACTCCACACAAACTAAGTCGTTTCGGGACTAACATGGTTTAATTTTATTTCAATAATTCAATTCTTTAGCAGTGCTCGGAGGAAACCAACGAGGTTGAGAAGTCGCCCCTATCTCCATGCCACATACGCTCACACCGTGGATTGAAACCACAGCCGCATGCCAGGGGTGACTGGCCAGCTAGAGGTCGAAGCGCGGCACTCTAGACCACTAGGCCAATCCAACCCCCTTTTAGTATTGTAGGCCTAATCATTTCTCGCCACATCAGACTCAATGAAGAATAAAAAAAAAACGGTTGAAAATTTGTGTACCATATATATACAATTGAGTAGCCGGGCGATTTTGGCGAATGGTTAAATTTGCTTAACGTGAGCATCAGCTTAGCTACGAGAACGTAACATAAAACGTTGAGATATATACTGATGTGCATGTTTTTAGCAACGATTTGATGCCTTTAGCTCCAAGTGGTAAACTCAATTTCATTATCAATGCATGTACCATCTTAAAAATAAGTTAATTTTATACACTATAGCATAATTATTACACGTTCGCAGCCCAATCTTATGAAACAACATTCATTTATCAGCAAATATTGATAATAAAGTAAATCAAACGTTGTTTTTATCAAAATTCCTTTGGACATTCATAATTACGTTGTATTACTTGTGCGCAACTTTTTTCCGATTAGTACTTTGATTGGCAATTGCACACAAGGCCCCGCCTTTATGTGTAAACGGCGTAATTAAAAATGTCGGAAAAAGCAGTCTTCTATTGCCTTGATTTAAAAAGAGGGGATTTGTACCTGTGTCAGGTAGGATTTTATGCTTAATTGTAGTTGGATGTGGCAGAAATGTTATAAATAAATTATTGTAATTGGAATAGAGAAAGCAATAAATGGCTGAAGATTCTCAACTTTTCAAAGATTTCAATTTTTTCCTCTCAGACTTACCTAAATTTCGTTTCATCTTATATGTGTGAGTTCGAAAATTTGTGCGTTACCCTATCAATGGCATCGGCCAAGTCGTGTGGAGGACGGGAACGTATTTTTTAACAGCGTGTTGTGTCGGTCATATTGGTTCTAGCAAGGTACTTGTAAGCAAAGTCTTAATTTCTCACTAAGAGGGACTTTAGCGTTTAGGCTTAGCAGTAAAAAGTTGCCCAGTAAAATTGACTGGATCACTAAGGATTGAATAGCACAATCCCTGAACGTAGTACAGGCGAGTGTAATGAGACCTACGTTCAGTATATCAATAAAATCTATTAAACGGTTACCGTATATTAAGGTTTGATATTTCGTGTTTTTATCCACTTAAACCGGTAATTTTGGAATCAACCTGAAGCACATGACTGAAATCATCATGCATTGTTTTGAGAATGGTACATGTACATGTAGGCCTACTTTAGTATGGCCTGTCTTCTTTAGCCCAGACGAAGCAGAACAGTAGGATGTTAAACCCCATTTCATTTCATTTCACTTAATAACCAAACCAATTTGAAGTTGTGTGAAAGTTTTGCAGTTAAATTGGAAGGTTAGTGTTAATTAGTCTTCGTGTTTGGGGATATGGAAAATTTTGGATACTATGATATTGGAAAAGTTCTAAATATGGGGATTTTGATTTTATTGGATTTTGAACATAAACAGCAAATATTATAGTAATTTCTTCTCGATAACGTAAATATGATCAAATAAAGATAACAGTTGGCACTCGCTTTTGACCATGTCTTATTTATACACGTATCGGAGGACGCTAGCACATGTGACGTCATACTGTATGTGGGTTAGGGTAAGAGTTAGGACCTGTAGATGTAAATAGGGCTAGCAGTAACCCTAACAGCGTGTTGTGTCGGTCATATTGGTTCTAGCAAGGTACTTGTAAGCAAAGTCTTAATTTCTCACTAAGAGGGACTTTAGCGTTTAGGCTTAGCAGTAAAAAGTTGCCCAGTAAAATTGACTGGATCACTAAGGATTGAATAGCACAATCCCTGAACGTAGTACAGGCGAGTGTAATGAGACCTACGTTCAGTATATCAATAAAATCTATTAAACGGTTACCGTATATTAAGGTTTGATATTTCGTGTTTTTATCCACTTAAACCGGTAATTTTGGAATCAACCTGAAGCACATGACTGAAATCATCATGCATTGTTTTGAGAATGGTACATGTACATGTAGGCCTACTTTAGTATGGCCTGTCTTCTTTAGCCCAGACGAAGCAGAACAGTAGGATGTTAAACCCCATTTCATTTCATTTCACTTAATAACCAAACCAATTTGAAGTTGTGTGAAAGTTTTGCAGTTAAATTGGAAGGTTAGTGTTAATTAGTCTTCGTGTTTGGTGATATGGAAAATTTTGGATACTATGATATTGGAAAAGTTCTAAATATGGGGATTTTGATTTTATTGGATTTTGAACATAAACAGCAAATATTATAGTAATTTCTTCTCGATAACGTAAATATGATCAAATAAAGATAACAGTTGGCACTCGCTTTTGACCATGTCTTATTTATACACGTATCGGAGGACGCTAGCACATGTGACGTCATACTGTATGTGGGTTAGGGTAAGAGTTAGGACCTGTAGATGTAAATAGGGCTAGCAGTAACCCTAACTCAAGTCTAACCCTTACCGTTACCCACAATCCACATGTAACGTCATACATGGGTTAGGGGAGGGGTAAGTACCTGCAGATTTCGTCAAGGTCTTGAGGAAATGTAAACAGGACTATCACTAGCACTAACCCTAGACCAAGTATAGCCCTTACCCTAACCCTAAATCCACAGATTCTGATGTTACGTTTGCAGGATTCTCTCCAATCTACTGTTCACCGTTTATATCTTGTGTGTCATCTTAACGATTATTAATGTTCAAACAGAACTGAAATTGATGTTCAATTTTCACAAAGGATTCCTCAGTCCGTAAAATGATGTTCAGTACATGTACATGTAGTTCAGCTCTGAACGTACACTCGCCAGCACTACACGTACGTTCAGGTCTCGTGCCATTCAATACATGTCGAAACTGGAATCTACCCCAGTCAATTTTACTGGGCAATTTTTTACTGCTACACCTCACTAGAACCAGTATGAACGTCACAACACGCTGTTAAAAAATACGTCTCCATCTTCTAGACGACTTGGCAGATGCCATTGATAGGGTAACAGCGTGTTGTGTCGGTCATGCTGGTTCTAGTGTGGTACGCATGGTCTTATTTTCTCACTAAGAAGTTAATTTACTTTCAGGTGTTCACGTGGACTGACACACGTCCGTTTAGCAGTAAAAAGTTGCCCAGTAAAATTGACTGAGGCAGATTCCAGTTTGGACATGTATTGAATGACATGAGACCTGAACGTAGTACTGGCATGTGTAATGAGACCTACGTTCAGAGCTGAACTAATGTATATGTAGCTTGAAATAGGACCCCTTTTTTCTTTAATTTTTTTTTTGCACAAATATTGTTATTGTGTAAAGACAGTCCTGAATGTCATACCACAATATAGTTTTATTTAAAATTTCCCACACAGCTCAACATTAGTTTGCTGGTCTCAGTTCTCTAAAGTTTTGAGAAACCTATAGATTGTAAAAATGAAATTTAATTTGCATTACAGGAAACTAATGATGTTAAAACATTTCATCAGTGTGTTGTTTGTGATGAGATTTTTCAAAACTACTCTGATTTAGTATACCACAACAAACTACATGTTAAAGATGAAAAAAACGATGAATTACATAATGATGTTGATGGTGTACACGTTCCTTTGGAAGAGGAGACAACCAATGATGTTGAAGCGTGTCACAAATTTCACCTTTGTGGCAATAGATTTGAGAAATACTCAGATTTAGAGAAACATTGTAAAACAGATATTAAAGATGAGGTGTGTGTAGAGCATGTTTCTAATAAATGTAACGTTTGTGCCATTAATTTTAAAGAATTCAAGGAATTAGAGATTCATCGCAAAGTACATTTAGAATCGTCCATGCCTGTTAATATGCAGAACATGCCTGGCTCTAATTGTATCGCCAGTGACATCAATTTGAACGATAATACGCCTCACTCTCCTATTAGTGCGTGTCCGAACAAAGATAAGCAGTTACCAGATGAGAATGGTTTAGGAGCATTAGAAAAGACATTTGACTATAGCAAAGATGGCAGAAAGCAGCAAATATTGATAAAGAATGCTGTTGGAGAGAAATCTTTTCAATGCCATGTGTGTAGCAGGTTATTCAAGCAAAATGGAAATCTTCAAATGCATTTGAGAACTCATTCAGGAGTAGAACCCTATAAATGTGAACTTTGTGATCAATCATTTAGTAAACTAAGCCAAAAACAAGCTCATTATCTCCAAGTTCACGGTGGGGTACACCGCTTCAAATGTGATGTTTGTAGCAAATCATTCCCCAATAAATGTAATGTTCGGAGACACATGAGAATCCATACAGGAGAGAAACCATTTCAATGTGAAGTTTGTGGCAAATCATTTAACCAAGGAATCGATCTTAAAAGGCACGGAGCGCTTCATTCTGGAGAATTCAGTAAAAAATATGAGTGTGATGTTTGTGGAAAAGGATTCTACAAACAGCGAGATCTGTGCCGACATGAGAATCTACACCGCTATAAATGTGATATTTGCGATCAAACGTTTGGTCAACAAAAACTCCAACAGAAACACATGATGATTCACACCGCCAAGAAATGTTTTAAATGTGATGAGTGTAGTAAGATATTCATTTATAAAAGCCTTCTGAAGAAGCATTCAAGAATTCACACGGGCGAAAAAAACTTCAAGTGCGATTTTTGTCGTAAGTCGTTTACTCAGAAATGTCATTTACAAACGCACATGAAAATTCATACAGATGAAAAACAGTTTCAGTGTGATGTGTGTAACAGACAATTTCGGGAGAGGAGCAATCTACGACGACATAAATGTATGAAAGGCCATACTCCTACCAAAAATAGCCCAAACATGTCTATTTCGTGAGAAGCGGAATTTACAGTGACATACATGTATGAAAGATCATACGAAAAATAAACCCAATATGACATTGGATAACAAATTGAATGAAGTTGAACATCGTATGCCATGCTATTATTTTGAATTTCAACCTTGTGTTTTTAACCAATACAAGAGGTGTGGGGAGATGGTCAATTGGTTAACGTAAACACGTTGTATCATAATGTCTGTCATTGAGTCAACTGTTGTGGTTTCGATTTCCCAGTTGTATGTGACAAGGACAAGGAGTAGGGTTGCCTGTCCAACCTCGTGGGTTTTCTCCGGGTCCTTCAGTATTCTTCCACTGCTAAAAACCCCGACGCGCAAACAAATTATTGAAATAAAATTGAGCCATATGTTAGTCCCAAAATGACCTAGTTTGTGCTGAGTGGATGTTAAACCCCATTTCTCTCTCTATCTTTCTCTAGCTGGCCAGTCACCTCTGGCTTGCGGCTGTGGTTTCGAGCCCTGGTGTGAGCGTACATGTATGTGGCATGGAGATAGAGGTGCCTTCTCAACCTCGTGGGTTTCCTTCGGGCACTCCAGTTTTCTTCCACTGCTAAAAACCCCTACGCGCAAGCAAATTATTGAAATAAAATTGAGCCATATGTTAGTCTGGAAATGACCTAGTTTGTGCTGAGTGGACGTTAAACTCCATTTCTCTCTCTATCTTTAACCTTTATAAACAACTAGATACTGTTCGTTGCCACGCCCCCAGTCCAGCCTTGCTGACAAGGGTAAACATCACCAGAACATCCTAACCTCAGTTATATTTGTACTTCACCACAACTCATGTACATGTATATCACATACATGTACAATGTATTTGTGCTGTTTTACCAGGGGTTTAACATCGTCCACTTGGCACAAACTAGGTCCTTTCGGGACTAACGTATGGTTTAATTTTATTTCAATAATTCGCTTGCATGTAAGGGTCTTTAGCAGTGGGAGGAAACCAGAGAAAACTCACGAGGTTGAACAGGCGATCCTACTCCTTGCCACGTACAACTGGGATTCGAAACCACGCAAGTTGACTGAATGACAGACCGTAGGTTACATGTAGTTTCAAACCACTGTTAAAATTTGTTGAGAATCATATAAAACTATTGGGTTTATAACTGTTGGGTAGTTAAAGTGGTTTGTCTACATTAAATAGTGAGTGTTGGGTTTAAAACTGTTTAGTTTCTCAAAAGGTGTTGAGTAGTTAATTAGTCTGTTAATTACTCAACACCTTTTGAGAAACTAAATGGTTATTAATCCAACACTCATTATTGATAGTGCCAGGGTATGACAGAGAGAGAGAGAGAAATGGGTTTTAGCGTCCATTCGACACAAACTAAGTCATTTCGGGACTAACATATGGTTTTTAATCTTTTATTTCAATAATTCACTTGCGCGTGGGGGTCTTTAGCAGTGGGAGGAAACCAGGCTTTATGATACAGCATGCACGTGCTAACCATTCAGCCATCCAGTTTTAAATGGTTTGTCTAGATTAGATAATGATTGTTGGGTTTATAACTGTTTATTTTCCCCGAGCAGTGTTGAGTCATAAATGAATCTGTTAATTATTCAACTCCTTTTAATAAACTGAACAGTTGTAAACAATCCCAACACTCATTATTTCATCTCATCAGACCATTTTATCATACACCGTAGTTATAAACCCAACACTCATTATCTTATTTTAACTCATTGTATTTCGAGTTACATGTACATGTAGTTCTAAAATGTATAATACATGTGCATACATTATTAAAGTAATTAATGAAATCATTCACATGTCATGTATTTACTTTTTGTAAAGCCTCATTCTAAGACAGATTTATACATGTAGCCTACATGTATTGCCGTCACCCACACCAGAGTTATTCCCCATAAGAGTTGTTACAAAATCTTGTTGGCATTGTCAATGTCTTCAATAGTAATCAAATCTTGATGACACAAATTATTTGGCAATTTAGATCAACATTGATGTTGTGATCTTACCAGGAAAAGCTGGGCTTCTGATATCCAATATTTTAGACAAAATAAACATTTTACCATTGGTACAGGAATAGTTTTCTATAATGCGCAAAGGCGTTTTATAGCTGAGGCGCTGGAGGCGCCAGCCTCCTCGAGAAAAAAATCAAAGAAATTGGAAAAATAAAACGTGAGAAAAATGCTAAAACCGATGAGAAAAATGAAAATGTACCCTAAAGGTAGACAAAAGGACCCTTTTGTCGAATCCATTAATTACTGAATGAGAATGCAGTCATTACATGGCCAAGGGAAAGCGCCCCCCGAGTCCGAGTCAATTGTTTTCTTTACACTGTTACTGTCGAATCCACTACTGAATGAGAATACAGTCCCCCCCCGGACCCCCACGAAAGAGGTCCCTCAAACTAGTATAGCCTCTGCCACGATAAACCTTAAAATGCCCCTGATTTTGATTTAAACTTCTGATATATTTTGCTGAACATCACTGATTAGAAATTACAGTAAAAACAGAAACAATGAATACATTTATATTACTTTATTTTTACATGGTTATGTGTTGCAACCCATTTGTGTCAATGTCTAGGTCCCAAGTATTAGCGATTTAGCTCCTTTAAGACAAGCAGAAAATGATCATTTAATAAGATATTGATGAAATGAAACTATACTGTAAGTTTCATTACACTCTCTCAATCACAATCAAAGTTGCCTTGTTCCAAAGCATCAACAAATCAAATTGCTTTAACGTCTGCTTAAACTCGGCGAAATTCTACCTCAATTAGAAGCAGAGTTACTGTGTTCCAAAAAGTGTTACAGAAAACAAAGCCATTCTACTAGTCCTGTTTTATCAGTCAGTTGGAACAAATTTCTTATGGGGGGAGAGGGGAATGATTTGCCAGTATAACGTTTCAAATGTGGAACAAGACTTTCCCTGAGTGAAAATCTTGACATTTAGTAACAAATTATAGTGATAGACCTTGAAGTCTGATATACAATCTGATCAAAGTAGCTAAGTCTCTAACTCAGTATCGTCCAAAATCTTCCACATTGAAAACACAAATTATTTGTCAATTTAAAACAAGATTGATACTGTGATCTTACCGGAAAAAGATGGGCTTCTGATATTCAATATTTAACACAAAATAAACATTTTACCATTGGCACACGAATCGTGTACCATAATGCAATTCAGACGCAGTTCTAGCAAGAGACTCGAGGAACGAGGCTAGAAACATTGCACCAAATCAAACGGCATAGACTGGAATAACCAGACGCTAGAAATTTGCATTCGATTGAAACTGCTAGCTTATTTTGCCGAACATAACTGATTTGAAATTAGAGTAAAAACGGAAACCATTGAATGTAAATATTACTATCATATTACTGTATTATATGCGTTGCGACCCATTTGCGCCAATTTCTAGGTCCCAAATGTTAGTGATTTAGCTCCTTTAAAACACAGATCCTAATAATCCTATTTCATTTCGTTTATACAGTTCAAAATTTCGTTTCACTTGTTATATTACCTGTGTTTTTGATGGAGTGAGGAATTAGCCAATGATACTGTCTGTCACTGCGACTTCTCGGTGTGCCATAAATGGAACTGTGGGTAAACCACTAGATACATCAACGCTAATTAATCTAATGTCATAGGGTCAAAAGTTGCTCACACAAACTCTGACACAACTTTCCAGTACAGCGTCAGCTTGTCAGATCTTCATGTCGTGTAGGCCATCGAAAGCATAAAAAACGAAATGATATACATTGTATAGATTTG
The DNA here is from genome assembly GCA_036850965.1 of Patella caerulea. Lineage (NCBI taxonomy): Eukaryota > Metazoa > Mollusca > Gastropoda > Patellidae > Patella > Patella caerulea. The sequence continues at coordinate 55,812,970 of JAZGQO010000006.1, read as the reverse complement.
TATTTCAATCAAACTATGGTTACACAAAAAATAATTATAATCATAAATTTTTATTTTTTTATTACAGGAAGAGAACGATGTTAAAACATGTCATCAGTGCAGTGTTTGCCTCTCAAATTTTCAAAACTGCAGCGAATTAGAACAACATAATAAAGTGCACATAAAAGAGGAAGAAAATGAGGTGGGAACATGTCACGAATGTCGACTTTGTGGTCAAGAATTTAAATTCTACAACCAGTTAGAGGAACATTGTGAAAAACATTGTATGGATGAAAAGTCCATATCGGGTTATCCATATCAGTGTGAAATCTGTAGTAAAAGATTTAAAGATTTCACCACCTTAGCAATTCATGATAAAGAACACAGAGACAAATTTTCACCGAATCAAATACTTAAACGGATCATGTTCGATCAATCCCAAAAGGAAAGACAAAAAGGTGTCAGAAAATGTGACCTTTGTTTTAAATTATTTCCCACTCCGAGTCATCTGCGGCTGCACATGAGAACGCACACGAAAGAAAAGCCATTCAAATGTGATGTTTGTAGTAAAACATTTAGTGGTAAGAGTGCACACCGAATACACATGAGGATTCATACTGGAGAAAAACCTTTTAAATGTAGCTTGTGCATTAAATTATTTGCAACCAAAGCGCAAGTTGAAAAACATATAAGAACTCATACTGGAGAGAGACCATCAATGTGCGATGTTTGTGGTAAAGCTTTCCGGGATACAAGTGCTCTAGGAAAACACATGAAACTACATAAAAAGTAGAAATTGATACACACACACACACCTCTCAATCAATATCCCAACATTATTAAAGTTACATTATGGGAGATAAGACAAAGAGATGGCAGTTCTCACTATATTAGTTAAAAACTAGATAGTGTAAAGGTAATTAATTTGCTGAAAATTTCAGTCAAATTGGTCCACTATTAGCCGAGAAAAAAGCGTTTGAAATATTCACATAGCCTCGGTCATCATTACTCAAATCATTAATATAAACAGCATAATCTCGATTATCCACTTGATTGATTTAATTATCAACAGCCATTAAGCGGCATATAGGGATTCAATCCGCCAACATCAAAGGCTAGCCTTGACTTTATTATGGTCTGGATATGTTAATTAATGTCTAATTGATTATTTAGATAACATCTCGGGCCTAAAGCAGATTTTGCTCTTGCATAATGCTATTTTACGGGAGTATTAGGTAGAATAGTTAAGAACTAGATAATGATAACAGAATATACTGAAAATTTCAGTCAAATTGCTTCAGTCTGAACCGAGATTTTAGGCACTCAATGTTTGGTTAGTCATGGTCATCATTACTAACATTGGTAAAGAAGGTAATAAACAAAGTATTGTTTATCCATTTTTACATTAAATTATCCATCACAAAATGTATTCAAATCCACTAAATATCGTAGCTAATAATGAGCATTCTTCAGACAGCTTCTTGATTCTATAAGGAGAGGAATCCCCAGTTGTATGTGGTAAGGAGTAGGGTCACCTGTCCAACCGTGTGGATTTTCTCCGGGTACTCCGGTTTCTGCCCACTGCTAAAGACCCCTACGCACAAGCGAATTATTGAAATAAAATTAAACCATATGTTAAGTCCCGAAATGACCTAGTTTGTGACTAGTGGACGTCAAACCCCATTTCTCTCTCTATAAGGAGAGGATATTGCAATTTCTATAATCAGACTCTCTCCAGCGAGGCTGGGTGGATTGGGATTAAAAGAATGACTTTATTGTAATCTATTGTGTATTATACCATATGTAAAGCAGCTTGATATATAAAAAAAAGTAAAAACGAACTGTTGCATTGTTATTCCTGGTAAGACAAAAGTCTTAACTATGGAGAAGAGAAACTACTGAGATATAGATAAGAAGAGTAAGCCAAAGAAGGAAAGTGAAAGTACTAGTCAGTCAAGGGCTGTTCTAAAATATGTAGCAGAAAACAGAGTATGCGTTACATGTTGGATGTTGAAAGATTTCCTGTTAATTTCCACATCTAGCCAGCAACTGCATAGCACTGTATAGTGCTACATATTTATGTTTCTGAAACCACATGATTTTTGCCATTTGCGAGAGCAAGGGGTGCAAAACTCAAGGAGGCATGTCAATGTGTCTCTCTCACTTTTCCCCTGCTACATGTACTTTACCATGTCGACATCCGCATCTGCAGATGCTTAAAATTGTACAGCATTATAACCCAATGTATACAAATGTGTAATAGTATGTCTGATACAAACTATAACATATAATCATATAGCCCAGCAAACTGAAATTGGTGCTTATTTCAGCATAAGATGTTCTATTTATGAAAAGCAGTCCCATATCCCTGGAATTATTTACATGCTTAGTTCTGCGTATAGCAAAATGGTAAATACTTCCTTACTCTTTTTCCTTGACAGTAGATCTTGTGGATTGGGGTATCCTCCCAAAACATATCAACTATGCCAGTATGTGATGAAGTGCTCTAAAAATGGTATAAGGCCCAAATTAAAATCAATTTCTGTATCTGTCCGAAGAATGGAATTTTGGTGTGAATAGCTCATCCTAGCATTTGTAAACAATTGATATGACAAAATAGTCTGTAGGGCTTTCCTCTTGAGCTGGCAAAACTGTTTTCATTGGTTATTGGTTCTGAAAATACAGACCAAACGAAACATATTTTTCCAGTCTACTCTTGGCAATTGGAATTTGGTATTAAGAGTAGGCTGTTGCCCACTGTCTGGGCAAAATTTCCCTTCATTCATTGAACACTGTATGGCATATGTCCGTCTTCATTAGCTGGAACATTTATCCTTATTTAATTAATTCATTTTATTTTCCACAGAGCATAGTTAACTCTACATTGTACAAGTCATAGGTTTGTAATTGAGTCAACTGGTATCAGTGGCGGTGCCAGCTGTCGGTGGTTGAAGGAGCAAAGTCCAAGGTTAAGGGGGCAAAGGCACGAGTTTCAACTAGGGGTGGGTGGGGGGTCTCCACCAGGAAATTTTGAAAAACAGGTTGCCGGAAATGCAGTCTGTCGGTATTTCAAGCAATGATCGATGAAGTAAAGTGTCAAACGAACTGACTTGCGAACCCCGACAAATCCCACTCAAGAGCCCCAATGTAGGGTGTATTTAAGGAGGGTATGGGGTACCTCCCCCACAATATTTTGAAAAATAGACTCTCGGAAATGCTGTCTGTCAGTATTCAGTCAGGCATCGATCGTTGAGGTAAATAAATTGGACCACATACCGTCCGTCGCTTGATCACTAGTTTATATGATCAGAGACCAAAATGGCAAACGAACGGACTTGCGAACCTCAACGAAGTACCTTTGTGAGCGCCAAAGTAGTGAGTCCTTGTGGGGGTTGGGGCGACTTCCCCAAGAAAATTTTGAAAACTAGACTGTTGGAAATGCTGCCTGACAGTATTTAGGCACCGATGCATGTCTTGATAAATATAGCTGATCGGATGTCGTCAGTGGCTTGATCACTAGTCATTCCGACCCCAGAGAGGAAAGTGTCAAATGAAACTTAATGTCAAAGTTCCCAATAATTTGAAAAGTAGACTGTCATGCAGGCATTGATCTTCGAGATAAATAGAGCTTAACAGATACTGCAAAATCACTAGTTTATCCGACCAGAGCAGAAAGTGACAAACGGGCAGAGTGGTACGTGACTCAAAGTTAATGAATATTTTCGTCACTACATGTATATTTTGTGAAATGAACGGACTTGCAACCTCAACGAAGTCACCAATAATTTGAAAAGCAGACGGCCCGAAATGCAGACTGTCAGTATTCCAGGCATTGATCTTCGAGATAAATAGAACTTAACAGATACCGTCTGTCGCCAAATCACTAGTTTATCCGACCAGAGAAGAACGTGTCGACCGGGCGGAGCAAGAGTGACTCAAGGTGAATGAATATTTTTGCCACTGTATTTTGTAAAATAGTCTGCCGGGAATGCATATCCCGGTAGTATTTCAGACAATGGTCGTTGAGATAAATAGAGCTGGCCAGGTCACATTTTTGTTTTATTTTCGAAAATTATGGGTTTTTTTTCCCAGTCTTCTGGTTTCCCTCCACTGCTAAAGAGCCCTTTGGTCAAATAAATTGAACCATATGTTAGTACTGAAATGACCTAATTTGTGTCTAGTGGACGTTAAACCCCATTTCTCTCTCTCCAGTATACGTTATTGTGAATTAATAGAGTTTACTTGATCCTCGTCGTAATAGGAGATACAACCATGTCTGACTATGGCGGCCATGTTTTGTTTTAAGATGGCAAAAACAACGGGACAAAGACAATAAATTATCGTTCATTGGAATAGATTTATAATTGGAAATGGTATTTGTTTTAACTTATTAAATACCATAAATTTAAAGTCAATTAGTTGTCGCATCAAAGTAGAACGTTAAACCCAGACCATAAACCCTGTTTGCTTTCAAAACAGACCCATTCAATTCATTTCATTTGACTTATTTATAATAATCAATATTTATACAATTGCTGCTACACACTGTCAGCTGAACACAATTCTATAGACACGCTTTCATACACCTAAATGTATTACATGTACTTCCTCTCAAATTATTTGATATATAGAGAGAAGTATAGGCCTAAGATGTTGGCTCAATGAGAATGACAATAGTGTGTTACATGTAGATGTCGGCTTGCTTATGCTGGCGGTCCTACACGCTCAATCCCGGTGTTGGTTGAGAAAATTTGTTTTGACTTTCTGGTGTGGTTCCCTGTTGTAACACTGGTTCATCAGGGCAGAATGCCTGGCAAGGGACAACATAGGATTAGCTCCTCTTACTGTTACTGTTCATTATAAGTAGGCCTATATAAGCTGCAATAGAAAAATAGCACTCTACCCCACCTCTGTTCAAAGGCTATTTTGGAATCCTTAACGTCTATTTTCATTGTGATTTTGCTATGTTAGCCAAAAGGAATTAATTCTTGCCACATCTGATACCAATTCATACTAATTCAATATTTTTAAGTAAAATTTTGTGATTCAAAAATATAAACAAAATATGATTTCAATGCAAGCACGAGTTTCATAATGGCGGATCAATTCATGCATATTATGCTTACGTTTTGTTAATGTTTTCTTTAGTCCAATCAAAGCTGAGCAGTAGGATGTTAAACCCCTTTTCATTTTGTTTATTTTTTTTACAGGAATTAAATGATGTTAAAGTATTTCATCAATGTGTTGAATGTGATGAACTTTTTCACCAGTATGAAGATTTAGAAAACCACAACAAAATCCATGTTAAAACAGAGAAGACTGAGGTTGTTACAATAGATAACAACTCTGGTGTCAATGTTAAATTAGAGACAGTCGATGATGTTAACTCGAGTGAAAATTCTGATTTTCATGCTAATGTGAGCTTGCTTGGCCAGTCTAATTTTCATGTTAAAGAAGAGAAAAGTAATGATATTGACTTACATGAAGATTCCAGTTTTCGTGCCAATGTGAGCTTACTAGGGCAGTTTGATTTTCATGCAAAAGACAATGGAATTAATGAACAAATCAAAGACAAGAAAGCAGATGATGATTATTTATATGAAAGCTTACCGATACATATTGAAGATATTAAAAAGGAGAAAACTAATGATGTTAGTATAGATGAACATTCTGAGACAGGCGTCAATTTCCCAGAGGAGAAAACCGATGAATCTATAAGTAGCCATGGCGAAAAACATGTGACAGAGAAGAATCATTCTAGTCTTGAAAAGAATTCTAATGAGAAAATTGAGAGCACCAGTGCTCATTTGGAAGGAGAGAGAGGGTTTATATGTGGAGTATGTAATAAAGCAGTTAACCGGAAATACGATTTGATTGTCCACATGAGAACTCATACGGGCGAAAGACCTTTTGAATGTGATGTTTGTAGTAAAACATGTAGTACGAGCAGCGATTTAAACAAACATAAAGTGATTCATTCTGACGAAAAACCCTTTAATTGTGATGTTTGTGGTAAAGCATTTACACGAACTGGGGACTTAAATAAGCATAAAAGGATTCATACCGGAGAAAAACCCTATAAATGTGATGTTTGCGGTAAATCATTCCGACACAGTAGTGATATTAGAAGGCATTCACGGATTCATACGGGGGAAAAACCCTTTATTTGTAATACCTGTAATAAATCGTTCAGCAGGAGCTGTTATTTACACAGTCATATCAGGACTCACACCAAGGAGAAACCATATACTTGTCATATTTGTAGTAAATCGTTTAGTCAAAGCAACAATCTTAAAGTTCACTTCAAAATCCATGTCAGAACACCAGTATGAACACTAGTTCCAACGTACATTGTAACAGTTCTTTCAAGCAAATGGACAGCTCTGACTTAAAGACAACTAGGAATGCTGTGATATTCAGCTTTTACTTGAAGACAACTACACGTACATATTGAGCACCTCTCATTAGAGTGTTTTCAGCTTTCACTTTAAGGCAACTAGAATGCCCTCCATATAGACTGGTATCGACTCTCAGTCTAAGATAACTACAGTGCCCCTCAAGAAAGTGGTCCCAGCTCTCTTTTAGCACCCCTCATGAGCGTGGATTCAGCGCTCACTTTTAAACCTTTAGATGAGAATTGTGTCAGTTCTCACTGTAAACTTTTAGCACACCTCATGACAGTGGTTTTACCTCTCACTTAGCACCCCTCAAAAGTGTGATTTCAGCTCACACTTTTTGTGTCAATTTAATAAAATCAAAATCCAGGAATTCAGATTGACCATTCTACTATATTGTACTTATTGTCACATACATGAACAAGCTTGAGATTTAACCTGCGATTTGCATAAATAACAGGCCTTAGCTTCTGTAGCTCGCTACAGGCACCCATACCCACTCAAATCTTAATTTATACATGTAGTTGTAGATTCTAGAAATATTATTACTGGCATAAATTTGAATAGCGTACGGGAATTAGATATGAAAAATAACAAAGTGTATCTATTGTTTTTATTACGTACAAATTTGAATATTTTGTTAACACGTGATTTTATTGTTTGGTCTAAAAACTGCCTTCTTAAAAATGTCTGACAAGAAAAATTTTGAAATCCCATCACACTTGTAGAATATGTTTAGGTGTTTACATGTACATGTGTATGTGCGATGTTATATTCACTCAATCACTGCACGTAACAGATACCTTGGCAGATGGAACCATAGAAGCACAAAAAAATGACTGCTATGTTAGTTTCAAAATGACATACATGTACAAGATTGACCAGATATTGGAGGATTCCATTCCAGTTCAAATACTGGAAAAATATATTGTTATTTTTAATGTAAAGTGTGTTTAACTGTGACGTGATGTAAATAAATGGTACAGGTACTTGTTGGTCATATATTATTTAGCACATCATTTTAAATTATTTATAAGTGTTTTAAAATCAATGTTTGAAGTTGGAATATTCCTGTCTTTTTTGTTATTTGATAAAATATTTTTGTTCATGTATTTATCTGAAAGTATCATCTCATAAAATGAAAAAAAAAATGAATTTCCCATTCTGTGTAAGTATTGTGTTGCTATTTATAGTACATTACTAATCTACAGCACAATACAAAAACTTGAAACTTTTTGATTGGACGGTGATATTCATAATTTGTCTTACTTACAGTATCTACATAAAGCATTTAGTAATATTTTGAAAGGCTGGTCATTCAAGATTAACGCTATATTACTAGTAGCTGTGCATGTACTGCAAGTATGTACTACAAATAGAGAGTTCCTGGATGGAACACTATTTATCAGAGCCTATAATCTGCAGATGTCTGGGAGACTGGGGGAGAGAATGAAAGAGGGAGAGAAGGAGGGAGAGAATGAAAGAGGGAGTGAGAGAATGGGGTTTAATGTCGTACTGTTTTGCTCCTTTGGTCTTAAAAGTTGGAGGAAACGGACGAAACCCACATAGTTAGACTGGCAACCTTAATTCTTGTTAGTACAAACTGGGAATTAAAACCATACCACTCGACTTTATGACAGACTTTATGATCAAAAGCGCACATGTTTCACCACACAGCACCCCACCCCACCCCACCCTGCCCCATACAGTGTAGCTAAAGTAAGGAATTATATGTTGTGTTATTTTTGTTGTTACAAGTGTTAAGTATACATTTCAAAGGTATGTTTTTTTAGTAATTGTAAAATTTATGTCAACAATATTTTTTTTTTTTTAAAGTGTTAATGATGCACTTTGCATAATTCCTGAATATTAGGGAAGATTTGAAAAAATGAGTTGCTCATCATTCCTAAAAAAAGAATAATGCAATATTGTTATGGAACATTTTAAAGAACATGTCCATTAAATGCTTAGTATACATGTAGTTTCAGTAAATATGTCGAAGAAGAATTATTGTTGTTTATTTTTATAAAAAAAAAACAATCGTGTCCAGCCATTGTGTGGAATTACAGCAAAATTAGTCTAAAGATGCAAGTCCTTGTTTATGATATATGAAAAAAAATGTCAAAATAGGCCAAAAATATAAAAAAAAATAGTTTGCTTTATTTTTCAAACATTTTGCATCGATTTTAACATTTTTGTTCATATTGTAAAAGACTCACAGGGTCATGTACAGACTTATTCTATCTTTGATTCATTGCTTTGGCTGAGAAGTTTCTTCTTGTCAGTAGTTCAGGACAGAGGACCTGACATGAACAGCTGTCTAGTCATTCAGATGTGTATACATTGGCATGCACATAAAAGATCCATTGGAATTCAAAATAAGACTAGGGCATAGTGCCGCTGCGCTGACAAAATTTCCCTCATAGCACACTGTATGGGGTATGCCCATATTCATTAGCCTGGTTGATTATTGAAGTGATGCTTTAGAGAAATAAAGAATTGGTATTGTGGAAGTAAAGAGATTAAAGATGCATTATGCAAGACCTAAATCTGCGTAACAGAATGCAGGTCTTTCGTTTGGCCCCAATGTTATATTAATCAGTTAGGCATTTATTGATTACATGCCAACCCCACAATCAACTCTCAAGACCATGGATGATTTTGATTTTAAAAAAAGAAATTTACCCTAGTCATCGTCAGATATTATAATTAAGTCTTTTCTCTTGTTGCGTAGGTCAAGGTAGAAGAGATTGCCAGACCCTGGTTGGAAGCCAATGAATTCACATATTAAATCATGGACCTTCTATATGGTCCATGATTGAACTAAAAACAGCATCCTAGCAAACTGGTACCACATTATAATCTTTGATGACATTAGGGAATACAATTGTTTGTGAGCTTTATGTGAAATTAAGGATGAAAAATGTGGCTGATCAACTTCTACGTTAAAGCAAAAATTTCATATTTTCTAAGAAAGTCAAAACATAATTATTTCTATGACTTTTGTTCACAAGATAGAGAACTGTTTATAGATACCATCTATTTTAGAGCTTTATTTTAATACATTTTAAGAATATAACTTAAAAATATGAAATTGTGGCGATAATATCAAAATTTCTTGAAATTCACAGAGCAATTTGTGAGCAACATTCCCAAGGAGTTTAGTTTAAATCCATGTGGTGGGTATGGAGAAGAATTCTGAACCGTGAAAACGTATAATTAATCAGGGCCGTACATGTATATTATAATATATGTATGATTTTAAAACCGACCGATCAAGTGTATAAATTTATAATTGAAAGATTGTCACATTATTATTAATATTTTTTTTTTGGATGGGGGGGGGCGCCTTATTTTTCTGGGGGCTAGACACGGCCCTGTAATTAATTGCCCCCCCTGTAAAATGTCAACACACCCCACCCCAACTTCGTGTAAACTGTACAAGTCCTTCTTGGTAATTTAGATGTCACCAACCGGAAGTACCATTTCCTCCATGACGCGGAGTTGGCGAGGTCAAAACCGATAAGAGAAGTGTTAATTTCCAGGCCATTAAACTATTAAATATCATATATACATTTGTGCAAAGAAATCCACACAATCTATCAACATATAATCTGAAAATGAACCAGGCTACGGAGCTGGAAAATGATATGAAAATGGTTGGAGAAGAGACAAATTCGAAGAGGTAATTTGGCAGCTATTTATTGTTAATTTATTGTATGACCATGGTTATGGTAAATAATATTAATAAACGGATTTATTCGATTATGAACAAACTTTAACTAACTTTGGTTGTTATAAACTTACCTATGTGTTTGAAATCAACTCCCGTGCTGATTGTTTTCATATCATTGTCTGAGTGATAGAAATTCACCAGAATATCATGAATATGACATTTTATTTTATGATTAGTGTGGAATACCGCGTTTTATTAGTGAAATAAAAGTTTTATTCCACTGGCTAGCAGTAGTCCATGTTGTTTTACCTAAAATGATTGTAAAATCATAAAATAAGTAGAACATTTGTCGTTTTGTCGTGAATAAAATTTTTCTTGCTTCTCAATGAAATAAAATATGTTATTCACTCTAAAACGACAAATTATATATATTCTTATCTTTGCTAGCTATTAGAAGACAACTCATCAAAGGTATATAAATTATATACCTTTGATGAGTTGTCTTCTAATAGCTGAGTAAGACGACGGAAGGTTGAGACTTCTTGATGACTTTTCGGACTCAGTCTAGCGACGTTTCAGACTCGAATCTGGTGAATAATTAAAAGACTGTTGAAAATTTATGTGATATATAGTAACAGCTGTTTGTTTTGAATTGGCCTATTTCTAATAAATTCATCAGCAACTTGTTTATATACATAGTACAAATACTATGGACCGAAATGACATGTAATCGTCTTATATTGGAATAAGTTGTCTTGAGATGAGTTGTCAAGTAGTCACACATGTACATGTATGCATGTATACACGTCTACATGAAAGCGTATGTTGCCATGGATTAATATTTTCATTATTTAAGGGCATACATGTACATCTAGTCAATCTGTTTCACAGAGAATTACTTACGAATTATCTCTGTCACAGATGACTGTCTTGAACACATGCATTGACTTCACGTGGCGTCAGTCATTGGCTTAACGGCTCGTGCATTTTTTACTTAACACCTAACTGCTTTGGGCAAAATGATGCATATTACTTATTTTAGACTAAATAGGAAGTAATTTTTAACTACAAATACTCCAAATGTCTTTATTTATTTTTCTTATACTTCAAAAAAATGTTTGAGAATTTAATTTGTCGGAGTAAAAAAGTTAATATGCCGAACTCATTAAGTCTCGTCGAAAAAGGGGTCAAATGCACATACTAAAGATACATGTGTACATTAAGATGGGGGAGATTAGATAAAAAAAAAAGCTGGCAGTTCTCACTATTACAGTTAAAAACTAGATATTGTAAAGGGAATTTGCTAAAAATTTCTGTCAAATTCATTCACTCTAAACCGAGAAATTAGCAAAATTTTCTGTCGAGTTCTTGAGCAGTATTACTAAAGTCGGAACGATAAAAATCATAGTCTCCATTATCCATTTCATGATTAAAACATGATGAAAGTTGATTAGCAAATTGAATCCTAATCAAGTAAATATTAAGGCTGATAATAGAAAAGTTAATTAATGTCTAATTAATAATTTAGTATAATTTGAGGCCTAAAGAACGACCTGCAATAGGCAGAATTAGCTGTTGCATAATGTATATTTTAATATAATAGGAATGTATTATATGAAAGGGTGTCGTCATATAAATGGATTTCGGCCTTTATTCAATTTTTAAAACATTTCTAATAAATTAATATGTTTGCTGAAATACGGGAACAGTCCGTATTGAATGGGGATTGAGGGTCATTTACGGCTTCTTTTGTCCATTCTAAACATTTTTTAAGTGCCGTAGTCATTTTAAAATATTCTCTGTGTTTTAAATATTATATTTGGATCCCAAATCATCATTTCAAGATAACAATGTCAACATTGATTGAAATGGACCAATTGCATTCTACTTTGTGTTTCAAATTCCTAATGTGGAATACCGGTATGTTGATGTTGATAAACTAGTTAAAAACATTACCAAAAAACTTTACTAAAAACTTTTCTTTTTCGTTTATTGTAGCGAGGATATGACTGTACTGAATGAAAAATCTTGTAAGCCAGATAGGAAAAGAGCCTTCAAATGCATTGTTTGTAAGTTAAGTTTTGGTAAAGAAATAGATCTACAAAACCACATCAAAGTCCACATAACAAGAACAGCATACAAATGTGAAGTTTGTGATGCACCCTTTTCCAGAAAGGATAGTCTTGAAAAACACCTGAAAACTCACTTCATGGCAACAAAACCCACACATCAATGTGAAGCTTGTAGTAAGGTTTTTAGTAATAGAAGTCTTTTAGAAGAACACATGGAGACACACACTGATGAGAATTCCGATACGGGTGATGTCTGTGAGGAATCTTTTTCACAAAATACCAGCTTAAAGCAACATATGAAAATTCATTCCGAGTCTGAAACGGTCAAGAAGTCTTTTGAATGTGAATTTTGTCGTAAATCATATAAATGTAAAAGAACTCTACAGGGTCATTTGATCATGGTTCATTTGAATGAAATTTTTGTGGAAAATAAAACCAATAACCTTTTGTTGGAATCTGAAGATACTGACGATGTAAGTGGTGATAATGAGGGTATTAGTGATGATGATGACGATGATGATGATGGTGTTGATATCAGCAATGATGATGATGATGACATTGGCAATGCTGATGATGATGACATTGGCAATGATGATGATGACATCGGCAATGAGGATGATGATGGCATCGGCAATGAGGATGATGATGACATGGGTGATGGTGATGACATCAGCAATGTTAATGATGACATCGACAATGATAATGATAACAATAAAGACATCAACAATGATAATGTTGACAACAGCAATGCTGATAATGACATTGACAACAAAAACAGTGAAAATGTCGACATCCGGGAAGCAAACAATGACCATCTACAAGCAGACAAGAGAGATACTTCTGCGGAAATAACCTCAACAGCCAAGGAGATGATAGCCACCTCTTCTGACGCCCAGAATCGTCCCAAGAAACCAGGAAGAAAACAAACATATAAATGTGCTGTTTGTAAGGAAAAATTTATAGAGGAAAATGATTTAATACTTCATATAAAAACTCACATCGTTAAAAAGCCGATTAAATGTGACAGTTGTTATGAATCATTTACAGATAATACTGGTCTACAAAATCATGGGTGTTTGTTTACCCGTATTCTTTTTGAAGATACAAGTAAAACTTATAAATGTGTAATCTGCAGGGAATTGTTCACTGATAGGAATCAACTGCAAACTCATATGAGAGTTCATATTGGAGAAAGACCCTACACATGTGAAATTTGTGATAAATCTTTCACTCAAAGCACAAGCGTAAAGCGACACATGGCACTGCATAGTGCAGACAAACCTTTCAAATGTCAACTTTGTGACAAATCATATATTCTAAAAAAATACCTAGACGATCACATGAAGCTTCATGATTCTCAACGAGTAAAAAAACGTTTCAAATGTGACTATTGCTATAAATCGTACAACAACATGCGGAATATGAAGGCACATTTGATAAAATTTCACACAGCGGAAAAACCGTTTAAATGTACTGATTGCGAAATTTCATTTTCACTGTATCGTGATCTTAAGAAACATAAATCCACACATCGAAAGAAGCCACCATCGTATTATTGTAAGAAGTGCGATAGATCCTTTTTCCGAGAAGAGGGTTTACAGAGTCACTTGAAAACTCATAAACAAACAAAATTCTCCTGTGACGTTTGTCCGCAAATTTTTAAAAGGAAACTATCGCTTTATGCACACATTAAACAAAAACATCCAGATAATAAACCCCATAAATGCAATGAGTGCGCTAAAACGTTTGTCCTGTATGAAACTTTACTAAAACATAAGCAGATTCATGGGGACGAGAAGTTACATAAATGCCACATTTGTCCACGGTCATTTATTCAGAAATTCAGTCTCGAGAGGCACATTCATTGTCGTCATGCGAAAGATAACCTTGTGACCCTATCAAAAAGTTGTAAACCCAAGCTTTAATAAAGTTACATGTAAGTAAAGTTTCACTTCAGCTAAAAACTTGCCTTATCACTACCAGTAATTAACGTACTTAGATGTATATTTTATTGTTCCTCGCCTTTCGAAGAAAACAGGGGACTATTTAAATGGGTCTGTCTGTCTGTCTGTCCGTCACCTTTATTGGAACACAATAACCCTCTTATTAAGCTAGAATGTTTAAACATGGTGCAGGTGTTTATTTAGTGTAGGTGTATGCCTTCTTGGAGTTTGAAGCTGAGCATTTTCTGCTTAGGGTAAGCAGAGATAAGCAATTAGATTGGTTAATGCTTTAGTTTTAATTAAGTTAGAGTGATGTAACTTTTTGTATATATTCATTACATATGTACATGTACATCAATACATTGTACCTTGACTTCAGTTCGACAATGGGCATTTTCTGTACTGGGTAAGCAGAGTGAAAAGCAATTTGATTGGTCGAGACACCTGGATCCAGTCACGTCATCTGATATGTACTGTTGTTTTTGATTTCTCAATAAAACAAAATTTGTTGCTGCACATTTTCTGCTTGGGCAAAGTAGAGACTTCAGTCTGATTGATCTTTGGAACACAATAAGTTTCCTTCCTGAGGTATAATGTTTAAAATTGGTGTAGGTGTTTATCGACAGAGGTTGATCATGCATGTTTTGCACTAAGGCAAAGCAGAGATAAGCAATTTGATCAGTTGAGACTTTGTGTAACACAATAACTTTGGTTCTAATTGGGGAAGAGCGATGAAATTCCAATTGGGGAAGAATGTCAATATATGTTTCGTTTCTGTTTTTATACTTACTTTCAAAGGCCTACACAACATGAATATCTGACCAGTTGTACTGGAGGGAATGTCGTGTCAGCGGTTGTACGACAAGATAGATTTGATTCTGATGGGCAGTGATGAAACTAATGTACTTCAAGACCTGACCGAGTTGGATCACGAACTTTGTATGCTTAGATTTGATATAGATAATCCGTCGCATTGCTCGATACTTTTGAAAAAGATAAATGTGCAATTAATTAGTATGTGTCATGTATTTATTTTGGGATTTCGGCGGCGGGGGACATCGACCTCACTGTTGATTTGTTTCCAGCTATCAGAAGCTTAATAATTTACTGCATATATATGCATTTAATCTCATTAAAGATGCTTCTATTATTGTTTCATGTTTTTGTCCATTCATGGAGCAGGGATGGAACTAGGTAAGTATGCTATAAGAAACAAGCCATCGAATAATATACATGGTTGCACTCAAAGGCCGCTTGATGGTGGGGGATGTCGAATGATTAGCACGTGCACGCTGTATCATAAAGCCTGTCATTGAGTAAACTGGCGTGGTTTGAATCCACGGTTGGACGTGATAAGAAGTGGGGTCATCTGTCCAACCTTGGTGGGTTTTCTCCCACTGCTAAAGACCCCTACATGAAAGCGAATTATTAAAATAAAATTAACCAATATGTTAGTCCCGAAATGACCTAGTTTGTAACGGATGGACGTTAAACCCCATTTATCTCTCTCTTTCCGTTTGATTGTTAATTTAAACATATTTTATTGTTCTAAGTAACAAGTGGATAAGGCACAAGTTTTACTAGAAATGGTTCCACTACTGCTGTCTTCCGTTTTACTCCAGTCGCAGTAGTGGTTTTTCCTACCGAGTTCCTTTGCGCAAGTTTTTAGTCAAATGACTACAAAAAGTATTTTGGCCCATAGCTCGCTTAATTTGCAAATAAACTGACCCAAAACAGTACTGTACGCAGCTTAACATATTATAAATCAATTCTTATTGAAATAAAGGCGAGGCCTTACCGCATAATTATATGATTTGATGAAAACCATCTACGCGAAATTTCAACTGGCCGACCGTCATGGCCGCAAGTAGTTCAGCTCTGAACGTCGATCGCATTACGTGAGTGTAATGAGACCGACGTTCAAAGCTGAACTAGGCCGCAAGTTGCGTATTACGTCATAAGGCATACAACATAAACACTTTAAAACGGCGCTATAGCGAAACACTCAGAGTATCAAACGTTACTCAATAAACTAGACATAATATATGAGGATGAAACACGTGGGGCCATTCTGAGATCGAAAATAAAGTGGTATGGCGAGGGAGAAAAAAATACTAAATTTTTACTGTACGCAGCTTAACATATTATAAATCAATTCTTATTGAAATAAAGGCGAGGCCTTACCGCATAATTATATGATTTGATGAAAACCATCTCCTACGCGAAATTTCAACTGGCCGCAAGTAGTTCAGCTCTGAACGTCGATCGCATTACGTGAGTGTAATGAGACCGACGTTCAGAGCTGAACTAGGCCGCAAGTTGCGTATTACGTCATAAGGCCTACAACATAAACACTTTAAAACGGCGCTATAGCGAAACACTCAGAGTATCAAACGTTACTCAATAAACTAGACATAATATATGAGGATGAAACACGTGGGGCCATTCTGAGATCGAAAATAAAGTGGTATGGTGAGGGAGAAAAAAATACTAAATTTTTCCTAAACTTAGAAAAACAACGACAGAAAAAAAAACAATTATTAACCGTATTAAAACGACTCAAGGTTACGAAATAACCTCTCCTCAACAAATATTGAAAGAAATTCATAATTATTATAAAAAATTATACGCATCATGTGATGAATATCTTCATGTAGAAAAAAACGAATTTACGAATCAAAATTTGCCTATACTACTATAGATGGTTATCAGAGTGATATGTTAGAATATAAAATAGATGAAGATGAATGTATTCGCGCAATTAGAGACTTTAAAAAAAACCAAATCCCCTGGAAATGATGGCCTGACAGCAGAATTTTACTCTACGTACTGGCCAATAATTAAAAATTATGTTTTAAACTCCATTAATTATAGTTTTGAAAATAGAACACTCTCTGCGTCCCAAAGACAATCAACAATTAAACTAATTCCAAAACCTGGTAAGGATAGAAATTTACTAAGTAACTGGCGGCCTTTGACCTTAATTAACTGTGACGTCAAAATAATAAGTAAGGTCTTATCCACTCGATTAAAACATTTCCTTGGTTTACTGATACATGAAAATCAAACAGCTTTCATCCTATGGCGGGGTATCGGGTTCAAAATGCGATCTGCAGTAGAAAGTAGAAAATAAAAAACAAAAGAGAAAATTCTTATCCAAAATGGACATTTTCGTGTGAGAAACATATACCGCTCGTGCTTTTCAACCTAATACGTCCACCTTTTCAACTTGAAGTCGTAAATATTTTACTTTCAACAACAGAATTTCTTCTTTTAATAATCAACTTTTGACATTCGGAATTTCAACTTCAGATTTTCTACTCCAGATTTTCTGCTCGAGCTTTTCTCCATGCATATTACGGAAATAAATTTGATCACGTGACTATTTTTGCATGTCATTAAAATACGGAAATTACCCCTTGATGGTTGGGTTAAGAGAGAGAGAGAGAGAAATGGGGTTTAACGTCCACTCAACACAACCAGGTCATTTCGGGACTAACATATGGTTCAATTTCATTTCAATAATTTGCTTGCGCGTAGGGGTCTTTAGCAGTGGGAGGAAACCGGAGTGCCCGGAGGAAACCCACGAGGTTGACAAGGCGCCCCTATCTCCATGTCACATACGCTCACACCAGGGCTCGAAACCGCAGCCGCAAGCCAGAGGTGACCGGCCAGCTAGAGGTCGAAGCGAGACACTCTAGACCACTAGGCCATCCCAACCCCCCTTGATGGTTGGGTTAACATTTGGGAATAGTTTGTTTGACTTAAATAAAAAACGCACTGACTCAAATTTCATTACATCGTTTTTTGTCTAATTTGTTTTCCCCCCCAAGCTCAAATCAAAACTTTAATGAGATTTTTCTTTAATAGCAATCCCCTAAACAACCTGTTGACTTCTCTCTGGGAGTAAGGTCATCAACTTCGGGTTAAGGCTCAACGACTGATGTCAGCGACTGAAAACAATAACGTTTATACAGTTACATCCCACTTCTACTCGTTACCAATGGCAACCTTTTGATGAAACTGTCCTGTTCATTTCCAATACATGCGTATAAGTAGCCGTGTACCAGAAATGAACAGTACACTTTTTCAAAAAGAGTACTGTTCATTTCTGATACACGGATACTTTTACACCGTTAAAGAAACACATCAAGCAATAAGAAGCGGACGTTTAGTCCGACCCAGATCGCAATGATAACTAATTGTTTCATTCTGCATTAGGCTAAGGTACATGAGACAACTAATCAAAATCATAGTAACAAAACAAACCGGTAGGAACTACATGGCAGTGCAAAAATATATGCAATGACATAAAATCAACATAACAACATATTACAAAAAACAATTATTACACATATCAATTGGCATCTATTCCATAATTTGGTTTGATTTATTATGCAAAACATATAAATGAGAATATTGAATAATTATTTTAACTAATTGTGATTCTCTTGCTAGACACTTCACAAGCCTTGAAAATAAGAAGGATATAAAAAAACGCCTAGAAAGTTATAAATTTCATTACAATTAAATTTCAACGGACGAACTATGCGCCGATGCATACTTTCACCAGGAACGACCCACGTTTCGAATTTCCTTTACACTACATTTAATATCATCGCAGTCCTCGACGCCATAGACAAATTCTTTTGACGATGTGGTCTAAACAAACACCATACGACACACCTGTGCTTGCCTACTCCATGATCAAACACGATAGCAGATGGCTTCCATCTTGTTTACTGACGGTACTACTTATTTTAAGACAGACTCGGCTTTCCAATTTATAATATCTACGTCATTGGGGATTTCCAATTTGTACTCACTGGTTGCTATGACCCGCTATGGCGTTGTCTAGAAACGCGCGTGCTCGCGTTAGTTTAAAATTTTTGCTATACGTTTAACATGGACTATTTGATGTAATTTGCCTGATTTGATTTGGCCCCATTTCCATAAATTTAGGTTGTTTTTTAGAAATTTTTAGCAAATGTTAATCTTAGGTGTTTTTTAATTCTAGCCGAAGTAAATTTTTTTACAATTTATAGCGAGTTAAGTTATCGTCTCTAAGAGGCGGGCGTAGTATTTTAAATGGCGGCCATTTGCCATCATGTGTATTCTTGAAGTAGGTACACATGATGTAATCGTATGAACAAACACGTGGCTGTTTCACGCTCGTGGTTTCACAACAAGACGCACGTGTAAATACTACCATGAAATGTAACGTGAGGTACAGAAAGGGATAAATAAAAGAGCTGAAATTATTCGTCACTTTTCGGTTGAAACGACTCGATAATAAATACTATTTTTCACATTTTGCTTCACAAAACTCGATAGAAATGTGATGTAAGGAACTTATTAGCACCTTTCCTCGGTGTATCGGTGAATATCAGGACAGTTTTGGTCGTGGGCCGCCTCGGCTCCGCCTCGGCTGAGCCCCCGACCAAAACTGTCCTGATATTCACCGATACACCTCGGAAAGTGTGCTAGTAGAGACTTTTGGCCAGTGTAAATTTCTTGTCCGTATCGCGTATTCGTATCGATTTTGTGTGTGACGTCAACAATGCTTGTGTATTTCTCATACGTGATATGGCACACGAATACGACAGCACGTATCGAACAGCTTTCATACGGAAAAGGTCCATATAACATCGTCGTCTTTTTACCATACTTTTTGCTACTTTTAGACGCTGAAATGATGTGTTATAGTAGACACTTGACTAGTACTGAAGATCTTGGAAGATAACTGACATCATGCTGTAAATAGAACTAAGCTAGCCCAGTTACCCGTATGTACAGGCCGCGAAAATCTGCCAAAACTCTAAAACTACCTTGACGCAACGTATCACGTGACGATACGGATACGTGATACGGATGCGGAAAATTCCACTTGCCAAAAGTCTCTAATAACTATTACTTAGCGTTTAGTCTGTGTCCGATGCATAAAACTGAGGACAGCATAGTATCTAGTCGCTTCGGAATGAAAACAAAGATGTGGAGGGATTTATAGAGGAGTAGGCTGCTTGTTCCACCACTGCTAAATAAAGTCATGTTTTACGTTTTCCTTGCCGTATTGAGCGACTCGGTTATTTGACTTGATTTTTCGACTGGCTTATTCGACTGAATTATCTGCCTGTTTTTTTTTCGACTGAGATATTTCACTGATTTTATTGACTGATTTGTTGGACTGAGTAACTTCTTCTTTAATATATATAATATGTACAAACTAGGTCATTTCGGGACTAACATATACTTTTAAATTTTATTTCAATAGGTCTTTAGCATATTCAGGTCACAATTTTATGGAATACAATTACTGTTTATTACTGAGTGGCGTTTCGACTGGGCTTCTCTAGTCAGTATCAACCAATGAGACCAGCTTAGGAAGACTGTATTATAGATTATGTTATTTTGATTAGTGGGAAAATAAGGATTTTGATTGCATTAATATTTAAAACATGTTTTTGTTTGAAATAGGGTAGATACATAATATGATTAATGTATAGGTAACATGTTACTTCATTATTGTTTAATTCTATTTTTAATTTCAAATCTATATTTTAATATACATTAATGCTTGGTAAGTCAGATGAAGGAGACAGCAATTGGTCACTCGATTTAAATTATGGCAACTAAAGTGGTTGATCTGAACAGTTAAATTGCTTTTAACCCTTTCATAGTAACTAATAGTAAGTAACTAATTTATATAAAGAGAGAAATGTATGTACGATTAATAATATACTATTCAAAAAAAGTAGGGGATATTTGATTTTTAAGTGTTATTAATGAAACTAACGAAGAAACAAATGACAAAATGAAATAAAGATCACATTCATCGATTTATTCCAAATGATCGTTAGACTAAGTAAGGCACAGACTGACCATTATAAGGGTAAAATGATACCCGAGGTCAAACAGCAAAGTTACCACAGCATCACAACAAAGTCAGTAACCGGTAAATCCTCCTCTGTTTGCCAAACAAGCATTGATCCGACGTGGCATACTCCTAATGAGACGTCTAAGGTCATTTTGGCCCAGATTGTCCCATTCCTGTTGCAACGCAGCAGCAAGTTCTTGAACATTGGCAGGACGTTGTTGACGTTGACGCAACCTCTGTCCAAGCATGTCCCAGACATGCTCGATGGGGGAGAGGTCGGGACTCAGTGCTGGCCAAGGTAATGTGGTGATGTTCTGTTGTTGGAGGTAACCTGTGACATCTTGCGTTGTCATCCTGGAAGATGAAACGGCGGCCATGACGTCGTGCGAACGGAACAACATGGACTGCCAAGATGTTGTCCCGGTAGTACTGGCCTGTAACACGCCCTGCAACAACTTGTAAAGCCGTTCTTCCAGCAACAGTGATGCCTTCCCACACCATAACAGAACCAACCCCAAATCGATCATGTCGGATGACTTTAACGTCTTGGAAGCGCTCGTTTCGACGACGCCACACCCTCCTACGTCTGTCCAAAAAATCAACAGTGAACCTTGACTCATCTGAAAATATCACATTGGTCCAGCGTCGATTATCCCAGTGTTGACGATCCCTACACCAACGACGTCTTGCCTGATTGTGATGATCTCTCAAACAAGGCATCACGCGAGGACGTCGGGCGCGAAGGTGACCCCTATGCAGTCGATTCCGAATCGTCTGGCCACTCACTCTCACACCAGTGTCTGTTTGAAGACGAGCGCTGATCTGATTTGCTGTGATGACACGATTTCTCAAGGCCAAGGTACGGATAAATCGATCCTGGGCTTGAGTTGTCGCCCTTGGTCGACCTGAGCGTGGTCTGTCCTGACAGATTGTGTATCACGGTATCTGGACCATAGCCTGCTTATGACAGACTGAGAAACATTCATCGTCCGCGCCACAACCGCCTGTGTTGTGCCGATCTGTAGCATGCCAAGGGCACGTAACCTTTCATTTTGGGTAAGCCGACGCATATCAAAATTTGTTTTCTGGTTACTAAAACAATTAAACTGATGTTTCCACCCTGGAATTCAATGCTACAATGATTGTAACATTCAAAGTCAGAGTCGTGCAAATCTTGGGTTGGACCCCCATGATGACCCCAAGCATCACCTGCATTGGTGCGTTTGGGCGTCACATGTAACTGGAAATGTTTCTTCTGTTAGGTTCTATAGTGACTTTTTCCGTAGTCATTTGCATATTTTAGTATTATGTCCCTAAAATCAAATATCCCCTACTTTTTTTGAATAGTATAGTTGGGGAGACCAGCTTAGGGAACCTATATACTAGCTAGTTGAAGAGCTGATTTATAGGAAGTTATAAGTTGTTTACTTGTTGCTGTTATTGCTCCTGAAATAAAGTGTTGAAGATCTATTCAAAGAATCTGTATTCATTTCTAATACTTAAAGAACACACTCCACCAGATATAATCCTATAGAAAGTGGAACCCGGTTATGAGCATGAAAGGGCTACTTAATGAAATTAAAGGTCTTAATGCTCTGCTCCAAACTAGGCTAACGAGGGAAATTTTCCAAGGACAGCGCTATCAAGCATCTTACCCACTTAGCCACTGTAATCCACCGCTACTTTATGAAATGGAATGGGGTTTAACATACTATTGTTGCGCACCGACTGGGATTATGAAGACGGGCATATGCCATACAGTGTGCTACGAGGGAAATTTTGCCCGTGCAGCAGCGCTACAGCCTACTTATATATTGAATTCCAAATGACAGGGGATCTTTTACATGCGTGCAAATGTGTACACGAGACCTTGGTTTTTCGTCCTATCCAAACGACA
The DNA here is from genome assembly GCA_036850965.1 of Patella caerulea. Taxonomy (NCBI): domain Eukaryota; kingdom Metazoa; phylum Mollusca; class Gastropoda; family Patellidae; genus Patella; species Patella caerulea. The sequence continues at coordinate 55,790,134 of JAZGQO010000006.1, read as the reverse complement.
AGACAGTTGTCCTTGTTGTCAGGCCCTACGTCCCACCTCACCAGCAAGAGGAAACCACCCGGAAAATCTTGAGGAACTGTCTCAAGCAATACCGGGAACGAACCCACTTACCTCCAGGCCAGCACGCCAGCGTCTTACTCACTTAGCCACTCTTGCTCCAGGCTACTTATTGTTATCTTACTTCACTCCCAGTTGTGCTTTTGTATGCATGTTTAGAAGCAGACAGTAAATAAATTTGTAAAGTCGATTTAAATTATGACAGACTGGCAACTCAACTAAAGTGGTTGATCTGTTCAGTTTCTTTAACTTTTATTTGCGAGAGAGAGAGAGAGAGAGGTTTAACGTCCACTCGACTCAAACTAGGTCTTTCGGGAGAGAGAGAGAGAGAAATGGGGTTTAACGTCCACTCAATACAAACTAGGTCATTTCGGGACTAACATATGGTTTTAATTTTATTTCAATAATTCGCTTGCGCGTAGGGGTCTTTAGCAGTGGGGGGAAACCGGAGTGCCCGAAGGAAACCCACGAGGTTGAGAAGGCGCCCCTATCTCCATGCCACATACGCTCACACCAGGGCTCGAAACCCCAGCCGCAAGCCAGAGGTGACCGGCCAGCTAGAGGTCGAAGCGCGACACCCTAGACCACTAGCCCCCCCCCCCCCAGGTCTTTCGGGACTACACATGGTCTTTACAGTGGGAGGCAACCGGAGTACCCGGAGAAAACTCACAAGGTTGGACAGGCGACCCTAAGTCTTACCACGATGTATGTAAGATGAATTATAGTTGAACTATGTCTATATACCAAATAGACAAAAAACGATGTAATGAAATTTGAGTTGGTGCGTTTTTTATTTAGGTCAAACAAACTATTCCCAAACTAACCCAACCATCGACCGAGTTTGTTGACTGCAAATCCAGTGGTACCTAAGGGTAATTGCCGAATTTTAATGACATGCAGAAATAGTCACGTGATCAAATTTATTTCCGTAATATGCATGGAGAAAATCTTTAGCAGAAAATCTGGAGTAGAAAATCTGAAGTTGAAAGTCCGAATGTCAAAAGTTGATTATTGAAAGTAGAAATTCTGCTGTTGAAAGTAGAATATTTACGACCTCAAGTTGAAAAGGGGGACGTATTAGGTTGAAAAGCACGAGCGGTATATGTTTCCCACACGAAAATGTCCATTTTGGATTAGAATTTTCTCTTTTGTTTTTTATTTTCTACTTTCAACTGCAGATCGCATTTTGAACCCGATACCCCGCCATATCATCCCGGGTAGACACATCCAAGAAAATATTCGTACAATTGACGATTCTTTTCATTTGGCAAATTTAAAAAAAATAACTGGTTTCCTTTTAGCGTTAGATTTCAACAAAAGCATTTGATAGTATAAGTCATAAATTTTTGTTAAAAAGTCTTAAAACATATGGTATAAAACGTAATTTTATAAGATTTATAGAAACTCTCTACAATAACGTTAACGGCTGTATAAAATAAACAATGGCTTCACACCTGCATATTTTCCAATAAAGAGGGGAGTACGACAAGGAGATCCGAGTAGTGCGATTTTATTTAATTTGGTGATTGAAACTTTATGTAATTTTATAAGAAATAATAAAAATATTTTAGGAATAAAATTTGGCCAAAAAACAATCAAATTAAGTGCCTTTGCCGATGACGTTGCCTGCTTTTTGAGGGATTTTAAATCGGCAAGACACATATATGAAGTACTGAAAAAATTTAGCAAAGTTTCCGGATTGGAGATAAATATAACTAAAACAGAAGCCATAGATCTTAACAGCGGAAGCACGGATTTTCAAACGGATGTGGAAAGTATTGGTTTCATTTGCAAAGATAGCAACATAAGAATATTAGGCATAGTCTTTTCAAAGGATACAAAAACGATCGATAGAGAAAATTTTGAACCCAAACTGGATGATATAGAAAGAATATTAAGAACTTGGTCGAAAAGAAACCCTACTCTAATAGGTAAAATCCAGGTTATTAAGACTTTTTGTCTATCCAAAATATTATACCCAGCATCAGCCCTAGCCTTTCCTAGTTATATTATCAAAAATTTTAATACAATTGTTTACAATTTCTTATGGAATGGGCCTGATAAAATTAAAAGGGATACAATTAGTCAAAAAATAGAATATGGAGGTTTAAACATGATTAGTCTTCAAGAAATGATGACAGCCCGGAGCATATTTTGGTTAAAAAAGATATATTCGAATAGGCCCCAAACTTGGAAAGCTACTTTCGAATTTATAGTAAGTAAACATGGTGGTGATATTCTACCAGCATGTAATTACAAACCTAAACTGAAATTTTTATCGCCGTTTTATCAGGAACTATTTAGTAACTGGCACAAAATTTATACACAAAAGATCGACGATTCAGTATCTTTAAAAAATCAACTAGTGTGTAACAATAAAAATGTAAAAAATAGTATATATAACCTGTTGGGTTGGGGAAACCTAAGATTGTTTGGAGATTGAATAAATCGACAGTTCACAACTTTTATTTAAGCGCCGAGAAAACACACTACAAAAGACGGTGCATATACAAACGTAACGTATGTTAAAAGTACCGGTGCATACTTAATTATGACATCGATGAAAATGACCGGCCAAGATCTACACAATGTTTATCTCACACCCCCGTTGGACTTCATAGCTAGAGTCTTGAAGTATTTATTAATATATGAAGGTGTGTTGAACACAAAATGTCACTAAATACTGTACATGTCCAAATGATTTGGGGTAAATCTAACTCGTTTGCTCCGTCTTGGTTCCAATGTTGGAGTGTCTTTGATCGTCGGTGGTACAAGACATGTGCTAGCACATCCTCGAGTGTCTTCATCTGTCTTCTTAATAGGTCGAAGAAGGCGGCGGTTACGCCATATGCATCTACCGGAAGGAAGACGTAATCTGTAGTCACGACTTCTGCCGATGGAGATGATCGTAGCACATATATCCCAGAGCTTGGACTGTGGGTTCTGAATGCGCACTTCAGTGCCAATCTGCAGCGGGGCGAGGGATTTGGAGTGGGAGTTATAAATCTCAGTCGCTCTGTTGTTCGCCTCCGCTGTGCGTCTGTCGTGTTCATCCATAGACTGGAGCCATTTCTCGTCAAATGCGCGGTAGTGAGTCGGTAGACGTGAACGTATTGGATGACCGTACACAATTTCTGCAGGACTTTTCCCACCAATCCTTGGCGTGTTTCTGAGCTCGAGTAAACCTTCACAGAAGTCTTCTGACACACGACCACCTGTTTTCTGAAGGAGACGTTTGAGTTGCTTCACCGCTGATTCTGCGAGTCCGTTTGATTGAGGATACTCAGCCGTGGACAGGCGATGACGTACTCCCCAATGCTGCAAAAATTGCTGTGTTTCCTCCGCAACAAACTGTGGTCCACCGTCGGAAAAGATACGAGTTGGACATCCAACAGAAGTGAACAGTGAACGTAGGCATCGTTTCAGAGCAGAGGCTGTAGGCGGCACTTTAAATTCGAACAGTTCCGGCCAACCGGAATATCTGTCTATGACGGCTAAACAATGGTTTCCGTCGATAGAAAAAAAATCAGCAGCGATCTCTTCGAATGGTCTGTGAGGTAGTGGATCGCGTTCCAATGGTTCTTGAGTTTGGCTCGGGAGGTGAAGTTGGCTTTGCTCACATGCTTCTACCGTAGTCCGAACGTCCGAAGTAAGACATGACCAGTAGACAGTTTGTCTGGCACGTCTAAGAGTTCGATCGATACCCTGGTGAGACGAATGCAGTCGCATCAGGACGTCTCGTCGCCTTGAACGCGGAATTAGTAGTCTGTGTCCCTTTAATATAAGGTCATTCACGACTGTTAATTCTCCAAGTATTTTCGAATACTGGCGCAACTCAACATCTACAGTTACATCATTATCTTCGTTGTTGAGTGCTTTGAGTAAAGACTGGTACTCTGAGTCTTCTTTCCCTTCGAGAATAGGGTCGGCCAGCGTATCTACCTGTAAATCACCAATTTCCCGCTCAATTGCAATGGCGGAAGTACGCTGTAGAGCACACACGTACCAATGAATCTCCTCCTCTTCTTCTAGGTCGTCAACAGTGGGTTCGTCGACCGGGGCGCGAGAGAGTGCATCGGGGATTCTATGATCCTTGCCTTTCTTCCATATGGTAGTGAACGTGTATGGCGCTGTGGCGACTTTCAGCCGTTGAATTCGGGCGTTATCAACACAGTCGATAGTCTGATGATCGAGGATTGACACTAAAGGAAGGTGATCAACAATCACGGTGAAATGAGGTAGTGTGACATTTCTTCATGCCCCATCTGACTGCTAACAACTCGAGCTCGACCATAGCATAACGTGCTTCCGTTTCAGTAATGAATCGACTGTGTGCAGCGATTAGACGCCAATGACCTTCCTCGTCCCGTTGGAGGAGTGCCAAGCCAAGTCCTTTCGTACGAGAAGCATCCGTCTGTAGCACAGTAAGGCGTCTGGGGTCGAAGTTGGCAAGTACGGGAGGTGACAGAAGTGTTGCTTTCGTTGCTTCGAACGCTCTATCATGTTCTGGAAGCCAGTGGAATACTGAACTCGTCTTCAGTAGTGGGCGGAGTGGTTGCATGGAGCCCGATACACCAGCAGAGAAGCCGGCAAGCTGTTCCACAAGCCCGAGAAAGGATCGTAAGTCTGTGATGTTGCTCGGCTTCGGGAAGTCTTGGATAGCTCTTATTCTGGCGGGATCGGCCTTAATCCCCTCGCGACCAACAATGAATCCTGCGAAAAGGACCTGGTCTTGTGCAAGGCGAATTTTGCTTGGATTTAAAGTGATTCCTGCAGCACGACATCTCGAGAGAAAAACTCTCGACTTGGGCAAGGTGTTCAGCAAGATCGGTTCCATACAAAAGCACGTCGTCGACTATTTTTTCCATGCAGGGAATATCTGCCAGTGCTGCATCCGTGCGACGGTTATATTCATCTCCAGCAGAAGTAAGTCCCATTGTAGCTCTAAGGTGTTTGAACCTTCCCCAAGGTGTGCAAAATGTCGTTAGAAGCTGACTCTCCTCATCCAGTGGTACCTGGAAATACCCATGCTTTGCATCTAATGTGGAGAAGTATCTGGCTGCTGGGGGTATGGACGCAACGGCATCGTGTGGTGTGCGAACCGGATGATGTGGTCGCTTGACAAACTTGTTAAGGTGTCGAAGGTCGACGCACTGAAGCGATGACACTTTTCTTCTCAAGGTCATCGAGTAGCTTCTTTGTTTTCTCTCTCAAGGGAATCCGTATAGGACGCGGCCCATTGACTTGAAAGGGTTTGACGTCATCGGTCAGCTCAATGTGGACGGGTGTGCACTCCATCACCATCAAACTCATCAGCAAATTCTTCAAGAAGCGCTGTTTTAATAGTGTCCAAGTTGTCATTTGCCGGATTAAGTGGCAGTGCCTGGTTGACTCTCATCTGTTGAAGAAACGGCGCTGGTACTAATCGGAGATCCTGACACACCCGACAATTGATTAGAGTGCCACGGAATTCGTCCGAAATCAGAAATGTGGCTGGGATGCGGACATCGCCATACTTGAGCTCAAATTCAGCCTTGCCGCATGTTGAAATGTGCAAGTCATTTGCAGCGAGAATCACATCATCTGTCTTGATAAGTTTACGTGGATCCAATCCAAGTTCTCTGTAGTTTTCAACTGACATCAAGTTAGCACCAGCTCCAGTATCCGGGAGAACATTTCCCAAGCTTCCATACACCTCTCCTGAGTGTTGTAGAACGTGAGTTTAATTCTGGGCAACTCGCAATATGTATCACTTGTTTTGTGGATTCTTCCGCAGAAAATGGATGACACCATGGCATTCCGCTCGCCGTTCCGACCGCGGCCCTTGGTGGCTGGCGCCGGCGTTTCGTTCAACTGCTTTCTGGCGGATCGACAAACGCTCCTAAAATGTCCACGTTTGCCACAGTTGTCACAGGGTTTGTCATGTGCTGGGCAATCATTCCTATCGTGGTGCCGTTTGTTACCACAGTTGCCACATTGGTCTGATGGGGGTCTAGTACGACTGCGACCCCGTGAACGGGTTCGTCGCCGGTGACTCACTTTATGGACGTGAAGTGCAGAGCCGCTGAGTGTTGCTTGATTCGTGGAAGCGGCTTCTGAGGCCTGGCAAATCTCAATTGCTCGCTGCAAAGTTGGGAAGTCTCGCTCCTCGAGAAGCTCACGCTTTGCCTTATCGTCCTTAGTTCCGACGATGATTTGTGTTACCATCTGGGATTCGACACAATGTGAGCATAGTTCAGCGTCTTCAGCCAATTCTGCGAGTGCAAACCGGAATTTATCGAAAGTTTCATTTTGACCTTGCCTAAAACCGCAATCTCGGTAATCCTTGACTTATCTTCGTTCCAAAGGCGTTAGTCTTGTCCTAGCCTAATCCTGGGAATATTCCGTCGTGGAACATCCTATCGGCGACGCCATGTTGGGTTGGGGAAACCTAAGATTGTTTGGAGATTGAAGAAATCGACAGTTCACAACTTTTATTTAAGCGCCGAGAAAACACACTATAAAAGACGGTGCATATACAAATGTAACGTATGTTAAAAGTACCGGTGCATACTTAATTATGACATCGATGAAAATGACCGGCCAAGATCTACACAATGTTTATCTTACATAACCATTGGTATGAGAAAACTTTTGGTAAAGAACAAATTGTCTACTTACATGAATTTCTAGGAAATAAAGCGGACTTACATATGAAAGATGGGAATGACCAGTTCTATGTAAATAATACAGCTTTAGTAATTAAGAAAATGCTTAAAACCCAAGTGAATCTAAATGAAACACCTAATCGAATGTATAACAACGCTATAGATGACATCAACAAAAATTTGAAAGCATGGTATAAACAAGATTTAACAGATATAACTGCAAAGGACATTTATAACCACACGATATTAGCTAAATACAAAAAAGCAAATTCAATTACTAAATGGGAGGAAGAACTAAATATACATCAATTTCGAGAAAATGATATAAAAATGATGTTCAAATTAGCTCATCATGTTAATATTAACTCTAAATTACAGAATTTCCAATATAAGTACATCCATAGAATAATTTACACAAATAAATTACTTTGTAAATTAAAAATGACGGAATCAACTCTGTGTTCTTTCTGTCTTTCAGATATTGAAACTGTAAACCATTTATTTATATACTGTACCTACACGCAACGGATATGGAACGAAATGTATGAAATTTTTGCAAAAGCAAATATTAACGTAAACATAACACACAAAGAAATTCACCTTGGTTGCCTAGATAAGTCAGTTTTTGACAATTTTCCCAAATGGTCCTTTGTAAATCAAATAATATTTTTAACTAAGTATTACGTTTATAAATCGAAACTAGAAGCAACTATTCCTACCTGCGAAAGATACAGAGCATTTTTACAAAGTAGAAAATCCTTGGAACTGGAAATTTTCAAAACAAATAAGAAAATACTTAATAAATGGACATTTTTACCGCATACCCAAACATAACAGAAATGCGAGTTTTATTAATATTATGTAATATATGAAAGGTGCGGCAGCTCAAGGTACTAAGGTCCTTTCAACTTTCGACTTTCATTTCGTGGAAATGATTAGTATTTTAATCTTCCGCTTAACAGCTTAAAACTTTCCCTTAAAATGTATACAAACAAGTGTGCAAGTAATGGCAAGACTCTGTATCTCCTTTCGGGGAGAGAACACATTATGAGGGAAAGCCAAGCTAAATATAAATATACGTAACTATAAAACTACTCTTTTAACTATAGAAGAAACGTATCCCTGCACACAGCACACAACGGTAAAGATAAACATGTAATGCGCATAATAAATGAATGTTAATTGTTTTGACATAAATATATGTAACAGATGATATATGATAAACCTATAATGTAATATACTGTATGATGTACCTGTATGTGATATATTTTGAATAAATATGTTAAGTTTTAAAAAAAAAAAAAAAAAAAAAAAACACTGTTCGGTAACTATTTTAATGGTCCAGTCTTCACTATTTGTGATAGAATTACTTATTTTAATACAAACTGTAATGATGTGTGTTGACAATTGCGCGTTTGAACCTATTTGAACTTGCGTAAGGGGTCTTAGACTGTACCAATTGTTACCTTAAACACAGTTTAAGGTAACAAGTATAGTTACTAAAGTTTTAGAACTTAGAACGCCATCTTACAACTTAGAACGCCATTTCCGTTTGATTGTTGACGTGTGGACAAGTATAATAAACCCATAAAAGCTAAAATAAACGTCTGAATAATTTCTGTACTAAGATAATAACCCACTGGGGAATGGTAAAACAATATTTGTAAAGGTTCATTCATGCAGTTTGTTATGTATCTTGAAATGCCACATTGCTTGTATTATTAAATATTTACAATACCAGATTTATAAAAATATCTGGCTGAATGAAACTACTGTCTTGGATTAAAATTAATGACAGTAAAGTACTGATGCTTCATTTACATCTTCCCGAAAGTTGAACACGTATCGTTAATCGTTTCTGTACAGGCGCGGATCCAGAGGGGGGCGCACCCGGCGCACGCCCCCTCTATTTTTTATTTCCATATATTCTCACGAGAAAGGAGAACAAGAATAGTTTTGGTTGGAAATCCTAATTTACAGTGTTATTATGAAATTAGTCCTTGTAGGCATTTTTTCCACTCAAAAAATCACTGTTCCGGGCTTCGCACTCCCAACGGGGTGCAGCAAGCCCCCTCTTTCTGAAAATCCGGCATCCGCCACTGCTGTAAGTGTTGAATTGTACATAGTGCCAACATTCTGCCAAGATCCTCCTGATTCTGCGAATGTAGATGTTGTTGGCCTCTGTGCGCCTATTTATTCAATATTAATTGGTCATTTTTCACTCACAGGAATTATTTTACTGATGGCTTAAAAAAAATGATCTCAGATTGGCTACTAGTTATTCCTGCACCACACTCGTAGATAATTTTTCTCTTCGGATTTAGGGCATTATATTATCTAATGGTTAGGAAGATGAATTTTAGCTATTTCGAGAAAAAAATATGTCAAAATCGGAACCAGTGTACCTCGGGCCAAATCAGGCTTTTCTGGGCTCATTATGCCCCCTGAAGAGATGAGTAGTAGCATCATTAGAAAAACTTACTGCTGGAAATGAGTAGGAAGTTAAACCCCATTTCATTTCATTTCATTTTACTGCTGGAAATGTTACACCATATCCTTCCCAGCATTTTAGTGAGTGAATAGTTATATATTAATTTAATTAAAACAAAAGGTTGCCATGCAGGACACGGCAGTATACTTCGGGTGATGGAGACAGAAAACAGGAAAACTGATAGGATCGGCCCTCTCGTTGTACCAATACTTCTAAGCGAATTTGAAAAAAAAATCTGTTCAAGAAACATATAGCATCTGTAACGTTCACAGGGTTTTGGATAAATAGGTGTTACTCCAGAAAGGAAGATAATCTTCGAATCCTACATTATTGTTGGACATCTCAGACAGTCTAAACATAGATATATAACCTTGTTCAAATTTGGTTTCTTACATGTAGGTTGGTTGAGGATAATAAACTGTAAACTACAATGTGAAATCGTTTATGAATTGTCTTTTTACTTCTAACTTCTGAAATGTATATACCCCTCACCCTTAATTCCAAATCTTCCAGAATTATTTTGATTAATATGTAAAATACATATCTTAGTCCGATCTACGCATGTGCAGCCGTGAACAAAACAGATACCATTGTGTCGGAACCATTCTTAATGACGTGGATTGCCATGAGTCTATTTACATCAGTTGCCATGTTGTCCAACCAGTAGCTGTAACAATGGTGCTAGTTTCACTTTCATCAACAACTAAACATTGTTTAGTTAATTTATTATAACTATACACCACACATCCACATGGTAGAACTTCAGTAGTTGTCGCACATCTATCCGCACACTCTGGTACACTTTCAGCATGATAACCTTTAACGGTTTGACCATAAAGCTTTCTGTTTCCTGGTACCTTCTTCCAACCGGAAGTCAATACAATATCTAAAGGCGTCTCTAAAAAAAAATATAAATAAACATCTATTGCTTGTATTTAACAAAAAGTTGGAATTTATGAACACGATATCTATCTTTGGTAGATGATGGAATGGATGTTGGTTTTTCTATGTTATTTGTGTGTATGTGCAGGGTTGGATACGACAAATAGAGGCAATTAACCGACTTTGGTGCCCAGTATAGGCCCAAATGTAATTCCAATTATAAATAATATAAACCACAACATCAATTTGCATTTTTCAAAATGGTGTTTTATACTCCATAAGTAATAGAGACAATTAAGCATGTAACATGTATAAAGCTGGATAAAAAACACAAAGAAAAGCTCATTAATAAATTTTCAAATCACCGGTATGTATTTTAAACTTGTCCCCCCCCCCCCGACCCCGGATGCGCTGATTAATTTGCCTGGCTTATGTCATACTATAGGGGTTATTTTAGTTCTATGAAGGGTGCTGTACTTAATATTATTAGAGTAGTTAAACAAATGGGTGACAACGAGAAGTAGGCTAAGGAGGTATTTTGCAAGTAAAACCATTATGTCACCATCCATTGCTGGATATAGGGCACTATCGTCCAGCCATCTCGCGCACATATTAGTCCAATTAAAAAGAATAATGTTGACGTTAAACGGTGCTCATACGAAACATTAACCCCAAAATGGTAATTGTCCCGCCCTAATAGCTGACGCATTTACACTCTCTATATAATTAAGACATCATAGACTGGTCAGCGAGGGGAACATCATAGCCTCCTCGGCTTAGCGGCTAGGGTAAAGACACCATCCTAGGAAAAACATCATGTAGAACTATATAGAAGTATATGCCACGTTTCAGCCGTTAGGTCAGAGTTATAAAGGATGTGGATATTTTAATAACTCCTAAATTATCTATAATAGATGTTGTAGTTATCATGTATTTAAGCTTTGTAGTTTGCTGTATTTGTTATATAAGCTTAGTAACGACATAAACGATGTCCCAGAGTCAGTACATTGATGATTGAAATAATTGACCCCACAGCGTGAAGTCATCAAAAGTCCTAGACGAGAGTGTCCCCGCTAATTCCCTTTTATTGCCGAGACACAGGATAGTGTTACACTAATCCAGTCCTGGCCCCGAGTTCACAAAGCATTCTCAGACTTAAGTTGAGAATTTACTCAAAAAATTTGTTCGCCTTATTTTAACTAAAACATGGCCCTTTATAAAACTTTTGGTATTTCATGAACAAATATATTTCTCATAAACGGTGATTTAATTGAACGTTGAGTAATTTCTCAACTTAAGTCTGAGAATGCTTTGTGAACTCGGGGCCTGAATATCCTACTGTTCTCTCCCACATTATGATCTGGGGGGTTGGGATGGCTTAGTGGTCTAGAGTGCCGCGCTTCGACCTCTAGCTGACCGGTTACCTCTGGCTTGCGGCTATTGTTTCGAGCCCTGGTGTGAGCGTATGTGAAGGGGCGCCTTCTCAAACTCGTGGATTTCCTCCGGGCACTCCGGTTTCCTCCCACTGCTAAAGACCCCTACGCGCAAGCGAATTTTTGAAATAAAATTAAACCAGAGAGAGAGAGAGAGCCCTGGTGCGAGCGTATGTGGCATGGAGATAGGGGCGCCTTCTCAACCTCATGGGTTTCCTCCGGGCACTCCGGTTTCCTCCCACTGCTAAAGACCCCTACGCGCAAGCGAATTATTGAAGTAAAATTAAACCATATCTTAGTTCCGAAATGACCTAGTTTGTGTTGAGTTGACGTTAAACCCCATTTCTCTCTCCCTCTCTCACATTATGATCTATAATCATGGATGTTTCCGATCATCTTCTAACAACAATTTAACCATTTTCTAACGATTTAATTATTAACATGACGATATATTTTACTAAAGCAGATATATCGGCATTATATCCACCTTAGTATCAACGAGTGTAGTATAGAAGGAACGTTACGAAATATTACACAATTTTTATAGTCTTTTTCATTGTTGTTTTTTTTAATTTATTGCCCCCACCCCCCGTCCCCGAGTCGTTGTTACAATATTTTACGTATATCTTACCTATATCCCAGCAGCCAGTACTTCCCCATCCAGTTAATAAGAAACCATAGTTGAATCCAACAGGAGTGATTGTATGAAAAGATATCCTGTTAGTACCAATTTCACTCCCTTTTCCCAGCTCTAGCAATCCTCCTTTCCAGCGGATCCAAAATGGTCGAAATTGGTCACAGTGCAAGAGAACTTCCTTATGTTCGCCATATCTAGTTTTATGTAATGGTGATTGACGAATTTCGCTTTCTGTGTTCGCGAATGATCCGATCATAAACGCCCAGCTGTCATTACTCCGCACGTCCGCCATTTTGTGTTCCTGGAGGAATATATGCCCATTGGAACAGGCCTTAAGTTTATATCTCAATTGTGTGATGTTGGTGACGGTGAGGCCTTTTCTTGCCAATGAGACAGCATACCCCCAGTTGTTTGGACTAAACGCTCGTAAACCAAAGCAAACTGAAAATAATAATTTCAAAAATGTAAAATTTCTGACATGCCATGTCTCATATAGGGCTTTCTTTCCAACGACACAGATTCTCAAAATGTTATTTGTCTAGAACCCTAGACAAAATGTCATAATTTTAATTTATTTTCAATCTTCAATCTGTAAGTGACATTATAAAATATAAGGAAATTCAAATGCTTTTGTCCAAGTTACATGCAGGGGCGTTTTAAGGTTTATCATGGCGGAGGCTATACTATTTTGAGGGCCCTCTTTCGCGAGGGTGGAGGTTCTTGATTGATGATTTTTATGCCAATGCAATGACTGCATTCTCATTCTGTAATGGAGGCGACAGTAACAGTGAATAAAAAAACGATTGACTCGAACTCGGGGCCCTTTCTCTTGGCCAGAGGGGCCCTTTTGTCAGAAATGGGGCCCTTTTGTCTGCCTTTAGGGCCCCCTTAACTAGGGTACATATTTCTCATCATATCGGTTTTAGCATTTTTCTCCCGTTTTATTTTTCCAATTTCTTTGATTTTCTTCGCGAGGAGGCTGGCGCCTCCAGCGCCTCAGCTATAAAACGCCTTTGGTTATATGTAGTCAAGAGCTAAATCTGCCCATTGTAGATTTTTCCCTGGGCCTGAAATGTTATATAAACTATTAATTAAACATTAATTAATTTATCCAAACCATAATTAATTCTCGATGGCAACGCTAGCCTGTGATATTTGTTGGGTTGCGATCCGAATTGCTGCATAACTTTCCTTCGCGATTTAAAGATTAAATGGATCATCGAGACTATGATTTTTGTTGTACCTACTTTTAATAATGATGATCGAGGCTAGGCGGAACATTCGTTCGCTTAATTCTCGGTTCATAGTGGATCAATTTAACTTAAATTTTCGGCAAATTGCCTTTACATTATTTAGTTTTCGCCATTATAGTGAGAACTGCCAACTCGTTACCTAATGTCTCACAATGTATCTTTAAGTTATATGTAGTCAAGAATCTCGATTGTTCTATTTGTGTTTAACGTCTGCTGGCACCGAGAATGATCTAGCAATACTACTATCCAAAATGTATATTTCATATGGATGCCCTGGGTAATGACTATGGCGGTATATTAGTGCCAAATTCTAACATGCTATCGTCTAACTTTTTACTTCCATTCGTGTAATTTCTAACCTCCATTCATGTAACTTCTAACTTCTATTTATGTAATTTCAAAATTAAGACAATGTTTAATCAAACTTCTTTATTTGTTCAGTGTAAATATCAATTTTATTTCATCTTATTTCTATTATTGGGGCGAAGAATGTCTACTTCATTGTGGTATTACATGTTAAGCATGAACGTTAAACAAATTTAGACTTATGATACTTCTACCTGGCAACCATCATTATGATGTCGTTTGGTGTCGCCACCATGTGCTCAGTTTGGCGATTGAGCACCTGATCGGGACCATTCTATTGATACAAACGACTCTCTCTTCGTCAGATTGAGTGGCTTGCCTGAGTGTTAAAATTGAAAACAACATCGGGAGAGAGAGATGGGGACATGGGGTTTAACATCCACTCGACACCAACCAGGTCATTTCGGTATTAACACAGTTCAATTGTATTTCAATAATTCGCTTGCGCGTAGGAGTGTTTAGCAGTGGGAGGAAACCGGAGGACCCGGAGAAAACCCACGAGGTTGGAAAGGCGGCCCTGCTCCATGTCACGTAAAAACGGGAAATCGAAACCACGCCAGTTTATTCAATGACAGACCTTATGTTACAGCGTGCACGTGCTAACCATTCGGCCATCCTACCCTCTAAACAATATTGAACGTGATATAAATGTATGGTTTGCAAATACTATTTCGAATACCGTGGCTAAGTGGGTAAGACGCAGGCTCGCTAGGCTGTGGGTAGGGAGTTCGATCCCGGCATGGGTCGAAAAAAGTTCATCCAGATTTTCTGGCGTAGTTCCCCCTTATTAGTGTCTTGTTGTTCCGATGGGATGAAAACCCGAGGTTCCATGTACATGTTGGCGTGCACGTAAAAGATCCCGTGACCGTTAGACTTCGATATATATGTAAGTCCAGATCGTAGATCCGTTCTCCAGTCAATATTTCCCTAAAGCACAATGTGTGGCGTATGTCTGTCTCCATTAGCCCGATTCGGAACAGAACAGTAGGGCGTTAAACCCTCTTTCATTTCATTTTCTATTTCAAATATAATCTAAACGGGATTTGGAGAATTTTATTTTATTTTTATTACGGTTGAGCTAATAATTAATATTTATATGCAGTTGGTCTATATTAACACATTGTAATGTTATGGATAGACATACACAGATACTGAGTTTAATACTAAGTGCCCCCCCCCTCCCTCTCTCTCTCTCTCTCCCCATCTCTCTCTCTCTCAGCACGCCTTTCAACCTTCAACCAAACGAAGAATGGGTCATTTATACCAAAAAATGGTCCCCATCAGGTGCGCAATCACCCAATTGAGCACTCAGTGGCGACACCAAACGTCTACATAATGATGGTTGCTAGGCAGAAATGTATAAATTCTAAATTCGGTGATGTTGATGCTAAACATGTAAAGCATCTATTAAGAAGACATTTTTCATTTAAATAATAGAAACAAGTTGGAACAGAATTGAAATTTACACGGAACAAATAAAGAAGTTGGATTATACATTGTCTTAAATTAGAAATTACATGAATGGAAGTTAGAAGTTACATGAATGGAGGTTAGAAATTACATGAACAGAAGTAAGAAATTAGACGATAGCATGTTAGGCACTAATATACCGCCCTAAATGACACGAACATTGATTCTTTGGACTGGTTAGTTAAAAAAAACATCCCGAAGAATAAAGCTAGATCAACCAGAAACACCAATGGTACGGTGGTAGAAACAGCGTAAAGCAAACGAGAAATGAAATAGGGTTTAAAGTGCAACTGTTCTGCTCCGACCTGGCTTCTGGAGACGGAAATACGCCATACAGTGTGCCACGGTCTCTTATATCGAATTCCAATGTGTACACCATATTCCTGAAGCAATGGCCCGAGAGATCCCTCTCTGGCCATTGCTGGAATAGCGTATGTTTCTTGAACTTATGCGGGAGTGTGTCTATGACAATCCTTCGTTTAATCTTGGTCGCCCCTAAAACTTTGGACAGTGATTTAAGGTATTAAAAACGGTGAAAGTATGTTCGTTTCTAAATAGTATTGTTTACATTTCATTCGATTTGATAGCCTCGTTTGTCACGCAATTAGTGTTACTGCAGTATTCTGCTATGCACGGGTTAATTAGGCATAATAAAATCGTGAGCCATGACGTAACGTTATGTAAAGATATTTGGTCCAATATTGGCACTCGTTTTAAACAGTGATTGGTTGGCAGACGGACTACTGACCAATCAAAATTTAACACCAATATCCACGCATAAAAGCAGTGTGTAGTAGGATTATCTCTAACCAAACTAACCAAACGCAACACTGCGCGGAGTATGTGTGTACACAGGACCTCGGTTTTTCTTCCAAATGATTAGACAGCAATCCTTTTTAGTCTATCCGTCCTACACCAATGGCAAGACGAACCTGCGACTGAAAATCAGGGTTTGGTCTGTGAATTAAAATTCCCACTTTTGCCGCGCGACATGCATTCAAACTCCAGTCATTATTCGTGGAAACTACGCACTCCAATAAGTACACGAGACCTCGGATTTTGTCCCATCTGAACGACCAGACCAGTTGTTCTTGCCAGGCTCTCCGCCAAGCATCACTGACAAGAGGAACCACGCCGGAAAATCTAGATAAACCTTCTCGGCCAATACAGCGATCGAACACCCGACTTCCAGACTAACGAACCAGGGTCTTACCCGCTCGATGTTAACGAGTCGTTAAAAACTTTGAACAACCGGTCCCTGGCATTTTAGAAGTATTACAATCAATCCATTCAAATCGACGAAAAATGAAAAATACACAATTAAAATGAAGAAGTAAAATATCAAAAATGGATCTTTCATCATTGATAGACGTTTATTAGAAACATTTTCCCAAAGTTTCGTATTTTCTTTTTGAGACTCTTATACATGGTTAGCTTTTGAAAAAGAGCGGTTTTAGTTATTTTTCTGTATGAGTCGATTTTCAAAACTTATTTTTACAAGAAACCAACAAAGATGTGGCTTTTAATAAATGTTTAATCAAACAGTCCCCACTGATAAATTATACATTTGATAAGTAACAATTTCTAATAAAGTGTAGTAAAATTTCCACACTGTGCCGAAATATTATTTTAAGTATCAATTTTTGGCACTCTATACACACTAAGCCACTAAGCCACTAAGCGGTATCTTTTCTGTAAAATGTAATGCTTAATTCGTAATCTATATGACATTCTCTTTCAAAACCCATAATTTCAAGAATATGGTCTTACTAGAAGCTATAAAATCAGTAAACCAAAATCGAGTCATAGAATACAGTAATTTCAAAACTCGCGAAAGGGTACCCCTATTCAAAAGGCCATATCTCACTAAATACAATTTTGACGGTTTGCATAATTGGTAATCACTATAACATGCACGTTTTTCATAATTATTCTGACATGTAATAACGCAATATATGGCTTAAAAACTTACCATTAAACAAAAGAGAAGCGACAATTCCTATCAATAAATTATCCATCTTGCTACTTACTCTTGAAGTCCCAAGTCCCTGACAAAAGAATATGTTATAAGTACATATAGTAAAGAAACAGTCCATCGAATAATATACATGATTGCGTTTAAAACCCTTTTGTTTGTTGATCAAATTACTCCTATTATAAGCTTCGTTACATATGCAGTTCGTTGAGTATCTTGTAATTCTACTTACTTAACATTATTAAAAATTTACAATACCACATTTATTAAAAAATGTCGCAGCTGAGTGAAACTGATGTCTTGCGTTGAAACCAGCCATTATGTTTACCGTAAGCTAAGTAACCTATCGGCATGGATACAATCGGATTTTTTTTCCTTAAAGATACATTATGGGATATTATATACAGAGCTGGCAGTTCTCACTATAATTGTTAAAAACTAGATAATGTAAAAGGAATTTGGTGACAATTTCAGTCAAATTGATCCACTCTGCGAAATGAGATATTAGCGATTGAAGTTTCAATCTAGCCTCGGTCATCATTATTAAAGTAGGTACGATGAAAAAACGTAGTCTCGGTTATCCATTTAAAGATTAAATAATGAATGATAGTTGAGCAGCAAATCGGATCGAAATCCAATAAATATCCCAGGCTAGAAATCAGAGTTGATTTTGGTATGGATAAGTTAATTAATTATAATTAATAAAAAGACCTGCAATAGGAGAGAGAGAAATGGGGTTTAACATCCACTCAGCACAAACTAGGTCATTTCGGGACTAACATATGGTTCAATTTTTATTTCAATAATTCGCTTGCGCGTAGGGGTCTTTAGCAGTGAGAGGAAACCGGAGTGCCAGGAGGAAACCCAACAGGTTGAGAAGGCGCCCCGATCTCCATGCCACATACGCTCACACCAGGGCTCGAAACCACAGCCGCAAGCCAGAGGTAACCGGTCGAAGCGCGTCACTCTAGACCACTAGGCCATCCCAACCCCCCAGATCATAATGTGGGAGATAACAGTAGGATATTCAGGCCCCAAGTTAACAAAGCCTTTAACTACCATTCATAATTTCTACTTTTCGCCTCTTCAAATCACCATTAAGTCGAAAAATCTAAAAGAAGAAGTTATGACAAAAATGTGAGGCTATACAAGCCAAAATGAACTCGAAAATAGGAAATTAAGAAATAATACACGGCGATAATAGCGCCCCCCCCCCCCCTGCTTTTTCCTAATTTCTTATTTTCTTGGCAACTTTCGATGTAGTCATATATTTCTATTTATTGATATCAGTAAGAAGGCAACAACACGCATACCAAGCCATAATGCAACTCGAAATGTAGAAATTAGGAAATAACAGAAGACGCTATTAGCGACCTATCATTTTGGCTTGCTGTCGTACCGTCGACTTTTCGACTTTCGCCTCGTATTAATACATGTCTAAATATAATTTATATAACATTTCAAGTCAAGATAAAACAAACCTGTAATTAACGTGGAAACAGCTGACACATTCAAGGCCGGGAATAAGCTTGCATGGGGCCCATAGTCGTTCGGATGGGACGAAATACCGTAGTCCCGTGTACACATAGGCGTGCACGTAAAAAAGCCCTTAGCTCTTGGAATTTTATACAAGAGCAGGCCATAGTGCCGTTGCACGGGCAAAGTTTACCCCATAGCACATTGAATGGCGAATGCCAGGAGCAGAACAGTAGGACGTCGAACTCCATTTCAATTCATTTAATACAACTAAAACCAGTTTGTTTTCTGTTGAGTTTTTTTTTTAGGATACTTTAATACCAGAATGTGTCCTTACAAAACTTTGTTTCTGTATGGGGGGGGGGGGTGAATAGATAGCCCTTGTGTGCTGTATCATATAGCCTGTCATTGGGTCAACTGGCGAGGTTTCGATTTCCCGAATGTACGTGACAAGCATAGAGTCGCCTGTCCAACCTCGTGTTTTTTTTCCCGATCCCTCGGTTTCTTCTCTCTGCTAAAGATCCCAACGCGCAAGCGAATTATGGAAATATATTTAAACCATATGTTAGTTTGTGTCGAGTGGATGTTACCCCCCCCCTCTCTCTCCCTTTCCCTCTCACTCCTCTCTCTCTTCCTCTCCCTCCTCTCCCCTCTCTCTCTTGCTCTCTCTCCTCTCCCCCTCCTCCCTCTCTGCCTCTCTCTCTCTCTCTCTGAGTACTTTGCCAAAGTGTATCTTTGTATATATTTTATTATTTGATTTATGTTAATGTAGTAATTGACCAATGTCCGAATTGATATCTCACTAATCTTTTAAGTTTTTTTTAACTGTTTGAGTTTAAACTAAGTGCATCGATATATATTACGTAATTATAGTTAACCCACGTTCTTGCTATGTCCCTATCTTCTTCTGTATCTAAACATCTGTTTCCTATGTACAATTTAACATCTTATCAAATATTATTATATAATTATTTTAATCTTAAGCTTGTATATATGTTCTATATTCTACTGTAACTTTAGTCTGGTGACCGGTTCTCCCTAGCGATACCTATCTCGTGACCGTTAGCCAGTTTTGGACACAACACTTCGGCACTTGTAAGAATAAAATAAAATAAAACCAAGTACGAACAATCCAATCCATTAGTCAAAACTCGAAGTCCGATAAAAACGGTCGAGGCAAAATAGTGTCATCAGCAGATGGACTGTTCACCGTGTACAAAATACACGACAAACAGTGGTAACAGGTGTCCGGACGAGTAAGCTTAAAGACATAGGATAGTTGTAAGAACAAACCATTGGTTGCCACATACTTTTCAACTGACGTAGTTGTTTTGTAGTTCATATACACATTTAACGTCAAATACATTATGTATGGACAATTTGATTGTATTAAGTTACATTCATATGAAGGCGTAGTGTAATAAATTACTATTGACTGACCTAACAGGTTTATATTGGGTATCCCCTTTTTCAAATAATATGTTGACTGAATATAGTCGACTGGACTGGGTATAGTAGGCCTAGACTAGACTGTTACATTATTATGTAGCAATCACGAAACACTCTAGCTAGAGTAGAAGAAAGTTGTGTGTATTAAATCGGTTACTATAACAACATCATGATGTCTGATACGGTGAGTAGAATTAACATATGTCCGTGAAATTCAACAGATTGGTGAGCGGGGTCTGTCTTGTTCGCCCCTACAATTATTTGTTCAAAATTTGATTGTAAATAAAAGGAGTTATCCATGTAGCACAGGGACTTGAAGGGATTAAAATAAAACTTCTTACTACTGCTACTATACTACTACTAGTATAGTATTAGTATATAACTATATAATAAAGGGATGGCAGACGCCATCTTTGTTCTGACTTTTTTATGAAATATTGTCTGGTGTCATCTCACAATGCTCACTAGTTCTGACACTTCATGTCATTTTTATTGCCAACGAGACTTTATTTGATCATTATTCACCTTCCGATGTAATTAAATTGGTCCTTTTACAGCGTTATTAATAACAAATCAAACTTAAAAAGCTATCATTTATCGATATTCAACTTCCCGAGCCCGGAAGAAACCCGAAATAAGGTCAAAAGAAGTCTGTATCACTCAGTCCCTTTATAAACCTATCATTACTCGATATGTGCATAGGAACTGGGTGATCAAGTCTCGCTCAACAGCGGCCTCGCTTCGAAAGTTCTATCACGTGATAGAGCCTATAGACAATATATCATAAAAAAGTCAGAACAAAGATGGCGTCTGCCATCCCTTTATTATATAGTTATATACTAATACTATACTATTATAGTCAAGCAGTAGTAAGAAGTTTTATTTTAATCCCTTCAAGTCCCTGTGCCATGTAGGTCCTGTGATGTTTAACGTGTACAAAGGAAGCCTATAGAGCCATCCACTACTATGACTGTAGGCAAGACTAACCATTTATGCTCTTAAAGCGGGAATTTCATATTTTCTAATAATAATAAAGTCTAATAATAATTATTTCTATGTCGTTTGTTCAAAAGGTTGTCAACTCAATATTATACGATCATAGACATTATTTCTCACACTTTAAAATCAGTCGTGCCGGAAATAATAACACAATTACCGCCTTTGTTTTTCTATTTCTCCCATGGAATAGCTATCTTCAAACGTTTGAAATTGAATTTGAAAATGATATTTTTGCCAATTTCTCAAATGGCAATAGTGAATTATAGAATAGGATTATTCTTTAACAAGGTGGGACTGTTTATAGATGCAATCTATTTTGGGGCTTTATTTTGATACAAATGTGAAATTTCAGTTTTAGGATAATGGAATTTATTCAAAATGGATATATCGTGCATTCGGTGTCCGATATCGGTAGTAAAAATAGGTTGCCAGGCAACGAAACATACGCCCACACAGCAGCCAAATCGTCCGGGCAGTCAACAAGAGTTGTCGCATATTAAGGAATTATCAGAAAATCATTAGAATTTGTTTGGTTTTTATAATCAAACGTTTTTTTTTTAAATCAGATAATAATTGTGACCTCCAGAGGCACCAGAAGCTAAAAAGGGTGATTTTTCGTACAATCAGGGGACATAATTCAGGAAGTAATGACCCGATGGGCGCAAATATAGAAAGAGACCAAGATCTTTGGGTTATAAACATACATGTCAAGTTTCATCAAAATCGATTCAAAATTGTGACCTCTATAAGGTCCACAACCTTGATATAACATATTTTCACACTATTCGCGTACAAATGGCGGCCATTTTGTCCGTCAATTTTGGTCCGATTTTCACGAAATTCAAACTCAACCTTCATAACCATGGAACGGTGATATAGTGAAACGTTTTTTTTTAAATCGGATAATAATTTTGACCTCCAGAGGGACCAAAAGCTAACAAAAGCAATTTTTCGGACAATCCTGGGACATAATTCAGGAAGTTATGATCCAATGGGCGCAAATATCGAAAGGAACAAAGATCTTTGGGTTATAAACATACATGTCAAGTTTCATCAAAATCGGTTCAAAATTGTGACCTCTATAAGGTCCACAAACCTTTATATAACATATTTTCACACTATTCGCGTACAAACGGCGGCCATTTTGTCCGTCAATTTTGGTCCGATTTTCACAAAATTCATACTCAGCCTTCATAACCATGGAATGGTGATATTATCAAACGGTTTTTTTTAAATCGGATAACAATTTTGACCTCCAGAGGGACCACAAGCTAAAAAGGGCGATTTTTTTGACAATCAGGGGCCATAATTCAGGAAGTTACGATCCGATGGGCGCAAATATAGAAAGGAACCAAGATCTTTGGGTTATAAACATACATGTCAAAATTGGTTCAAAATTGTGACCTCTATAAGGTCCACAACCTTGATATAACATATTTTCACGTACAAACGGCGGCCATTTTGTCCGTCAATTTTGGTCTAATTTTCATGAAATTCGAATTCAACCTTCATAATCATGGAACAGTGATATAATCAAACGTTTTTTTAAATCGGATAACAATTTTGACCTCCAGAGGGACCACAAGCTAAAAAGGGCAATTTTTCGGACAATCAGGGGCCATAATTCAGGAAGTTATGATCCGATGGGCGCAAATATCAAAAGGAACCTAGATCTTTGGGTTATAAACATACATGTCAAGTTTCATCAAAATCGGTTCAAAATTGTGACCTCTATAAGGTCCACAACCTTGATATAACATATTTTCACACTATTCGCGTACAAATGGCGGCCATTTTGTCCGTCAATTTTGATCCAATTTTCACGAAATTCAAACTCAACCTTCATAACCATGGAACCGTGATATAATCAAACGGTTTTTTAAATCGGATAACAATTTTGACCTCCAGAGGGACCACAAGCTAAAAAGGGCGATTTTTCGGACAATCAGGGGCCATAATTCAGGAAGTTACGATGCGATTGGCGCAAATATCGAAAGGAACCAAGATCTTTGGGTTATAAACATGCATTTCAAGTTTCATCCAATTCGGTTCAAAATTGTGACCTCTACACTGTTCACAACCTTGATATAACATATTTTCACACTATTCGCGTACAAATGGCGGCCATTTTGTCCGCCAATTTTGGTCCGATTTTCACGAAATTCGAATTCAACCTCCATAACTATGTAACGGTGATATAATCAAACGGTTTTTTAAATCGGATAACAATTTTGACATCCAGGGGGGGGGGGCACAGTCTAAAAAGGGTGATTTTTCGGACAATCAGGGGCCATAATTCAGGAAGTTTACGATCCGATTGGTGCAAATATCGAAAGGAACCAAGATCTTTGGGTTATAAACTTGCATTACACGTTTCATCCAAATCGGTTCAAAATTGTTACTTCTACACTGTTCACAAGCTAAAAACGTGATTGTTCGTACAATCAGGGGTCATAACCCATGAAGTTACAGTCTGATACGTGCCAATATCGAAAGGAGCCGAGATCTTAGGGTGATAAACCTATATCTTAAGTTTCATTGAAATCGGATAAAAGTTGTGACCTGTAGACTGTTCACAAACAATTGTGGACGGACGTCCGGACGGACAGGGGCGACGACAATATACGTCCACATGAAAATGTGGGCGTCTAAAAATGATTTCTCTGTTTAAAAACTTGTATGTATGCCTATGTAATTTAGAGACGATGGTGGCAGATTTCCGTGACAAACACCTGCCAAATCCCCTCCTGCAAAAATTCCTGGATCCGCCCCTGGTCTACGTTGAAGAAAGTTGCGTGTATTAAATCTGTTTTCATAATAAACCCGGTACTTCCTAGTACGACCAACAAACAACATAACATAATAATGGCATTGTGGCGACACTAGCAACTGGCCCCGAGTTCACAAAGCATTCTCAGACTTAAGTTGAGATTTTACCCAAAATTGTTCACTACTACTACTAGTCTACTACCTGGTGTTTTAACTTTCGCTTCCACGGAAGTGATATCGCAGACAAGAAAAAAATTGTTCATCTTAAAACTAATATATAGTCCTTTAAAAAACTTTTGTTGTTTTAATGTATCAAATACATCAATAAGAAACTATGTGCAAAGTATTGTGTTTCTGGATCAAAGATATTTCTCATAACGAGAGATTGAAAGTTGAGTAAATTTCTCATAACGTGCGATTGAAAGTTGAGTAAATTCTCAACTTAAGTCTGAGAATGCTTTGTGAACTTGGGGTCAGTTGCCACTAGCAACCAGGTGTATTTACAATAATCAAATACAAACTCTATCAAAAAGAAATATCCACAACATAAAAACAACTTTCCATTACATTATATTGAACAATTTACATTAATTGCCCCTAAAAAAAAAAATCAGTGTTGACGTGTCAATTAGTCTCGCCTGAAGTGACTTACACAGCTCAATGCACATGCATTAACACGTAATCTACGGAAGCCCATAAACAACTATGGAAACACTCTTGCAACAATATGAAAATTATTTCCCTCCTACGTCAAACGGGAGGTTGGGTGGCCGAATGGTTAGCGCGCGCTGTATCATAGGGCCTGCCATTGAGTCAATTGGCGTGGTTTCGAATCCCCAGTTGTACGTGGCAAGGAGTCGGGTCGCCTGTCCAACCTCGTGGGTTTTCTCCGGGTACTCCGGTTTCCTTCCGCTGCTAAAGCGAATTATTGAAATAAAATTAAACCATATGTTAGTCTCGAAATGACCTAGTTTGTGTCGAGTGGGCGTTAAACACCATTTCTTTCTCTCACTCTCTCCTACGTCAAACGAGGGAAGTGATATTTACTATAACAACAACTTGAGGTCTTAATATGGTGAGTAGAATTAACATACGATTGTGAAATTCGACAGATTGGAGGAATGCTGCAAACCTAGCTGTTATATTATAGCACCTCATGTCTTGTCCCACGCTACAATTATTGGTTGAGACGGGGAGTCAGGGGGGTCCCCCCCCCCAAGAAAAATTATCCGTCATTTCCTTGCATCTGTAGCCATTCCAAGAGCTATTTGGCTGATATTTTCGTCTAAGTAAACGTTCGTAAATCGTTGAAAAAGAGCCTTGAAATCGAGCAAAAGGCAAGTTGATATCTAATCAACGTGGTAGACCTCATCCAATGTTCTTATAATCACCCACAATAACCACACCAGTAAAATAACTATACACACCATTAAATATCTAATATCTAATCAACATGTTAGACCACGCCCACACACACCATTAGTATCTAATCACCATGTTAAACCACGCCCACCATTACTAAAATATACACCGCTAGTATCTAATCACCATGTTAAACCACGCCTACCATTACTAAAATATACACCTCTAGTATCTAATCACCATGTTGGACCACACCCACCAGTATGACTAAATACACCATCAGTATCTAATCACCATGTTAGACCACGCCCACCATTACTGTATCTGTACCATGTTGGACCACACCCACCAGTATTACTATACACACCATAAGTATCTAATCCCCATGTAGACCACACCCATAATTATTACTAGTAATATCTGTGCCATGTTGGACCACATCCACAAGTATACACCACTAGTCTATCACATCCCCCCCAGTGTTCGTTGTAAATATAATTCCTATACATCATGTCAACTGATATGAATTGTATGCTGACTTCCACTGATTATAAAAACAATATTATATGTTTATGTTTACAGTCACTTCAACGGGTTGTCAATCAGAGTCTAACTTTCCACCTCCCTTGTAATGTACAAGTAGGAGAACGCAACATACAAAACATACTGACCAACCAACTGAAAGACGATGTTGAACAAATTAAGAATGAAATGGTACAACTTCAATCCGACAAACAGAGGCAAGCTGGCATGATACAGAGTCTTGCTGACGAGATACAGAGTCAGGCCGTTAAGATACAGAGTCAAGCTGACAAAATACAGAGTCAAGCTTACAAAATACAGAGTCATGCTGACGTGATACAACAACTTCAATCAGATAATCAACGTCAAGCTGACGAGATACAACAACTCCAATCAAACAAAGAGAAACAAGCTGACAAGATGCAGTGTCAAGCTGACAAGATACAATATCAAGCTAAAGAAATACAGCTACTCAAGTCAAGGGTTAGAGTTATAGAGGATAAAATAGCAGTCACGAAAATAGATAAAAATATGAACAAAGAAAATAGTGATATTATAACTCTTTTTGTCCCTAGTCTGTAAGTAGATACCTGGGGCCGGTTGCTCAAAACTAAGTTATTTTAACGATCCGTTAAACTAACGGATCGTTATCTTTCATGTGTCCTTTGTTAACGATCCGTTAAATTTCTGTTGCTGGAAAGTCAATTTCATTATCCGTTAAAGTTAACGGGGCTTCCAGCAACAACCTTTTTTCCCGTTAAAGTTAATGATCCGTTTACTCCATGTTAACGGATCGTTAAAAGTTAACAGAGCTTTGAGCAACCTACCCCAGGTCTTTATTGACATATAATCAAACTGGTCTAGTCTTGGATATTTCATGATATGTACATGTATTGAATATTGTAAATCACATTGTTTCTGTTCAGCGTCTTTTATATTCTTTATTCTCTTTAATTACTTAACATAATTATAATATATTTACCTGTATTTACAGAGGTAGGTATTATAATATATTAACCTGTGTCTATAGAGGTAGGTATTATATAATATATATTTACCTGTATTTACAGTGAGTATGAAGATATGACTATAAGTATAAGTAGAGATAAAACTATTAGTGAAGTAGAGGAGATTATACTGGGGGAGTATATAAGGATGTATGGTGTAGATGATGTTAAAATTACCACGATCTACAGTTTAAAACAGAAGAAGGATATCTACGAGGACATGGACAACAAAGATCTACCATTAGCTCATTATGGTGCGCTGAATGGTGATATAGTCAATTGGTGGGTGTTGTCGGCTTGATTGTATTGATCATGAGTTATAATGGTATTAAAATCATATATATAAAACAGTATTAAATATCTAAACATACATTAATAAATCTGATTATTACAGGTCTTGCTTTAGGTCTGAAATCTTATCTAAATTTTAATTAGACACTAATTAACTTATCTAGACCATAATGAACTCTCGATGTCAACGCCCATATGTTGAGTAACGCTCATTGATAATTAAATCAAAAAATGAATAATCGAGACTATGCTTCTTATCGCGCCTACTTAAGTAATGATAATCGAGGCTAGGTGGAATATTTCCAAAGCTAATATCTCGATTCATAGTGGATTAATTTGACTGAAATTTTCAACAAATTACCTTTACATTATCCAAATTTTAGTAATTTGATTGGATAATATTAGATTGATGTTTAGTGCTTAGCCAATCAAAATTGAAGTATCTTTTAAATTTTGGATTTTATCTTTAGTTAAGATTCCGAGAAACAGGGCCCAGGTGTTATAGGCCATTGGAAGCTGAAAATTGTATCATCTATATTTATATTATAGGTCTATATATCAAGCCATCTTTTACGATTTTGCACCTACGGGGCGAGGAGTGGGGTTGCGGGGGAAAATCTGACCCTTTAAACTTAATGACCATTCTGAGTTATGTTAAGAGAAAAGATCTCTAACCTACCAATCCCGAACCCGCAGTTTGCAGATTCTAGCTTCACAATCAACTCTCAAGACCACCGGATGTTTGAATGGATTGAAACTGCGCAGTCTTAATATAATGATTTGAATTGAAAGTGAAAAATCGAGGCTAAAGCTCAAATAACAAGCACCGTTGTTACGATAATAATCAAGATCCCCATTACATAACAGGGCAGATTTGAATAAATAGAGAGAGAGAGAGAGAGAGAGAAATGGGTTTAACATACACTCGACACAAACTAGGTCATTTTGGAACCAACATATGGTTTAATTTTATTTCAATAATTTGCTTGCGCGTAGGGTTCTTTAGCAGAGGGAGGAAACCGGAGTGCCCGGAGGAAACCCACGAGGTTGAGAAGGCGCCCCTATCTCCATGCCACATACACCAGGGATCGAAACCAAAGCCGAGGGCCAGAGGTGACCGGTCAGGTAGAGGTCGAAGCGCGGTACTCTAGACCACTAGGCCATCCCCCAAAGAGAGAGGGAGAGACAGAGAGAGAGAGAATGAGAGAGAGAGGTGGTTTTAACGTCCACTCGACACAAACTAGGTCATTTTGGGACTAACATATGATTTAATTTTATTTCAATATTTCGCTTGACAGGCTTGATGATAAAGCACACACGCTAACCATTCAGCCATCCACCCCCACCCCCCATTGTTAGCTGACATCCAGGTGTCATTTGGTCAGTATTGATGTTACTTTAATTACAACATTCTCGCTGTATGACATGGGTGATTTAAACAAATATAATTCGGTTCCCCGGTTGAACATGACAAGGAGTAGGGTCGCCTGTCCAACCTCGTGGGTTTTCTCCGGTTTCCTCCCAATAATAAAGTGAATTATTGAAATAAAATTGATGCATATGTTAGTCCCGAAACGATCTAGTTTGTGTTAAGTGGACGTCTCTCTCTCTCTCTCTCACTCTCTCTCTCCCTCACTCTTTCTCTCTCTCTCTCTGTCTGTTTCGCTCTTTATTGTTACTTTAAACCAGGCATTTACAAATAATTAGGGAGTTTCCCTTATTTTTTCAATTATTAGTCATATAATATATCCTTTATAATTCAAGTCTTAACCTTTATTATAACCGAGTACAAGTTTCATCAGTCTTTAGAATGAAATGTTATTCGGTAATGAAGACTAGTATATACATAGAGGATATTTGTCGTTTTAGAGTGAATAACATATACTATTCAAAAAAAGTAGGGGATATTTGATTTTTAAGTGTTATTTAAGTCACCTAATGAAACTGACGAAGAAACAAATGACAAAATGAAATGAAGTTCACATTCATCGATTTAATCCAAATGATCGTTAGACTAAGAAAGGCACAGACTGACCATTATAAGGGTAAAATGATACCCGGGGTCAAACAGCAAAGTTACCACAGCATCACAACAAAATCAGTAACGGGTAAATCCTCCTCTGTTTGCCAAACAAGCATTGATCCGACGTGGCATACTCCTAATGAGACGTCTAAGGTCATTTTGGTCCAGATTGTCCCATTCCTGTTGCAACGCAGCAGCAAGTTCTTGGACATTGGCAGGACGTTGTTGACGTTGACGTAACCTCTGTCCAAGCATGTCCCAGACATGCTCGATGAGGGAGAGGTCGGGACTCAGTGCTGGCCAAGGTAATGTGGTGATGTTCTGTTGTTGGAGGTAACCTGTAACGAACCTGGCCCTGTGACATCTTGCGTTGTCATCCTAGAAGATGAAACGGCGGCCATGACGTAGTGCGAACGGCACAACATGGACTGTCAAGATGTTGTCCCGGTAGTACTGGCCTGTAACACGCCCTGCAACAACATGTAAAGCCGTTCTTCCAGCAACAGTGATGCCTCCCCACACCATAACAGAACCACCCCAAATAGATCATGTCTGATGACGTTAACGTCTTGGAAGCGCTCGTTTCGACGACGCCACACCCTCCTACGTCTGTCCAAAAAATCAACAGTGAACCTTGACTCATCTGAAAACATCACATTGCTCCAGCGTCGATTATCCCAGTGTTGACGATCCCTACACCAAAGACGTCTTGCCTGAATGTGATGATCTCTCAAACAAGGGATCACGCGAGGACGTCGGGTGCGAAGGTGACCCCTATGCAGTCGATTCCGAATCGTCTGGCCACTCACTCTCACACCAGTGTCTGTTTGAAAACGAGCGCTGATCTGATTTGCTGTGATGACACGATTTCTCAAGACCAAGGTACGGATAAATCGATCCTGGGCTTGAGTTGTCGCCCTTGGTCGTCCTGAGCGTGGTCTGTCATGTACAGATTGTGTATCACGGTATCTGGACCATAGCCTGCTTATGACAGACTGAGAAACATTCATCGTCCGCGCCACAACCGCCTGTGTTGTGCCGATCTGTAGCATGCCAAGGGCACGTAACCTTTCATTTTGGGTAAGCCGACGCATATCAAAATTTGTTTTCTGGTCACTAAAACAATTAAACTGATGTTTCCACCCTGGAATTCAATGCCGCAATGACTGTAACATTCAAAGTCAGAGTCGTGCAAATCTTGGGTTGGACCCCCATGATGATCCCAAGCATCACCTGCATTCCATACGGTAGCTATTCGTGCGTTTGGGCGTCACATGTAACTGGAAATGTTTCTTCTGTTAGGTTCTATAGTGACTTTTTTCGTAGTCATTTGCACATTTTAGTATTATGCCCCCAAAATCAAATATCCCCTACTTTTTTTGAATAGTATATTATATTTCATCGAGAAGCAAGAAAACTTATATTTTCACGAATGCGTAGCATGAGTGAAAATATAAACGTTTTCTTGCTTAGAGATGAAATAAATAGTTATTCATTTATTTACCTACATGAAATGAATGACACAGATCCTATTTCGTTTTTATATTTCAAAATTTTGTTTTATTTGTGTTTCTGTCATAAGTCATAAAATTATTGAAGCAGGTAGAATATTTAAGCCACGTGAATCCAATCCTTATAATTGTTAAAGCCCTATTGTTTATATTGCATGACTATTGTTTCAAAGTGAGTTTGCATTTTAAATGCACATTATAAACGATTCAAGCGGAAAGAAATCAATTTCTATGTGAGAGAAATCAATATCGATGGCTTTTAGTTTGCATCGAAAAAATGGCTAATATATATATTATTTAGGCTACCATTCAAGCTAATTGATAAGCTGATCAATTAAGACTATAATTAAGAAATCTAATCAACAGGGGCCGGTTGCTCAAAACTAAGTTATTTTAACGATCCGTTAAACTCTAACGGGTCGTTATCTAGCTAACATGTCGTTGTTAACGGTCCGTTAAATTTCTGTTGCTGGAAAGTCAATTTCATTATCCGTTATGTAACGGATTCATTAAGGTTAATTATTTGTTCATTGGCTGAATTTTAAATTTACATGTATATATAATGTACATATAACAACTACATAGAATTTAGTATTAACAAGAAACCGAAGACAGTGGGACAACTAACTGTGCAGTCTATATATTCACAAAACTTTCTTAAAGACAAAGAGAGAGAGAGAGAGATAGAGCTTAACGTCCACTCAACACAAACTAGGTCATTTCGGGACTAACATGGTTCAATTTTATTGCAATAATTCGCTTGCGCGTAGGGGTCTTTAGCAGTGGGAGGAAATCGGCGTACCCACGAGGTTGGACAGGCGACCCTACTCCTTGCTACGTACGCTCACATCAGGGCTCCAAACCACAGCCGCAAGCCAGAGGTGACCGGCCAGCTAGAGTTCGAAGCGCGGCACTCTAGACCACTAGGCCATCCCAACCCCCCAAAAGATAATTGACTACAGAAAAAGACTATAGAATACTTTAGTTTTTCCTTTAGAAATTTTATCATAAATCTGTATGAAACATTATGGGATTTTTACTACAGAATATTTGGGGCCATTATTTTCTCTACAGCCACCCCAAATTCTGCAGAATACTATAGAATTTCATCCTACAGAAAATGGAATACACCGCCAATAGGGTAATCCGCATCTGTATGGGACTAATATATATACTCGAGTATATAGGTATACGGCTAGTAAACAAACTAGAATACGTATAATACTATAGATCTAGGAGTATATGGGTATAAAACCAGTAAATAAACTGGAGTATTTAGATATAGGACTAAAGTATATAGGGTATAAGACTAGTATATAAATAGAGGATATATTATTGTTTTAGCGTGAATAACATATTTTATTTCATCGAGAAGCAAGAAAACTTACATATATATTTTCACGAATGCTTTTCTTGCTTAGAGATGAAATAACATATGTTATTCACGACAAAACGACAAATGTTCTATTTATTTTATGATTTTACAATCATTTTAGGTAAAACAACATGGACTACTTCGTCCGCAAGTGGAATAACACTTTTATTTCACTGATAAAACGCGGTATTCCAGTACTGATCATAAAATAAATTGGGATATATACTACATATAGGTATTTGCAGTGAAGACGAAGTCACATGTTGTTCCGTTTGTGGTCAGCCTTTTTAGCAAAGACATGGTCAGTTATTGTTCCATTAATGGGCAGTCGTCAGAGTATTTGGGGAAAAGTGGGGACAGGGCAAGGATATCAGTGTTAACATTAAAATGAATTTGAAAATAGTGGTGGTCTGCAACATGGCGTTTTAATCGGAGTTATCTACCTCTATCTGTTGATTGGTGGCATAAAAAATTAAAAAACCAAATCAGTTTTCTGTAAGCTTTTCAAACGATGCCTCAATATAAGAATATTTCTACCCAAAACATTACATCTGATCACTAACCACAGTGAACAGGCATTAGGTTTCAGTTTATTTTAGTGGAAATGAAATTTTAGTCGAAATATGTAACGGATTTACATTGTGGGTGTTCCCATTATTTAATGATATTATTGATATGCTGACGTAACGGTAGTTTTGACTGCTATAATCTTATCTACAGCGCTTAGATCATAGTCGTGAATAGACGGGGATTTCCCTGTTGGAGATTTTATTAAATTTTTCCTTTCGTTTGTCTCGACATTTCTGTTGGTCCAAGTAGAAGAAAGCTATGTGTATTAAATCTGTTACTATAACAACATTATGATGCCTGATACGGTGAGAAAAATTAAAATATGTCCGTAAATTCAACACATTGGAGGAATGCAGTAAACCAAGATTATAGCGGCATCTGTTTTGTCCGACGCTACAATTATTGGTTGAAAATTTGGTTGTAAATTAAGGCCTGTATGATCAACTGATTACAAAACGCCGAACGTGTACAAGGGAAGTCCTTAGTACCATCCTCTACTGTGAGTGGGGGCAAGACATCTGTTGTGGAACCATTGTAAAGATAATGGATTTTATTCAAAATGGATATAACGTGCATTAGATGTCTGCTATCGGTAAATAAAAGCAAATCAAGCCCCACGAACGAACGGACGAGCCACACAAGTTGAATCTGTGAAAATATTTATCCAACAGTTCGTTTCAGCGTTGAGGTCTTTCACAATGAGAGCAACCCTGATAAAACTAAAAGAAATCCCACGAGGTTAGGCAGGTGACCCAATTTCTTGTCAAGTGCAATCCAGGGATTTAAAACCGTAACACTTTGTTCAGTGACAGAGTTTATTGTCTAAACGCGTTCAAACAATGCACCACACCAACCGACCCACTCTCTAAACAACCCACGTTACTACACCCACCTTTATCTGTTTTAAGGGGACCCCGCTCTTGGAAAAATTGTGCTACACCCACCTTTATCTGTTTTAAGGGGACCCCGCTCTTGGAAAAATTGTGCTCTTGCTAGGGTATATCCTAATGTCTACAGCTGATGCATAATTTTTGATTGTGGCAATCTTTCCTATTCATCAAAAACTAAACTACTCTAGACCCCCCCACCTCCACTTCGCCGACATTAATATTAGATACAGTCAGCCACTCGATGCGCACTCGTCTCTGCGCATTGTACCTTGCATTTGCATCTACACCCCACTGAAAGAATGTATTAACGTACATTAGTATCTAATCACCATATGAGAGAGAGAGAGAGAGAGAGAGAGAGAGAGAGAGAGAAATGGGGTTTAACGTCCACTCAACACAAACTAGGTCATTTCGGGACTAACACATTGTTTATTTTTATTTCAATAATTCGCTTGCGCGTAGGGGTCTTTAGCAGTGGGAGGAAACCGGAGTGCCGGGAGGAAACCCACGAGGTTGAGAAGGCGCCCATATCTCCGTGCCACATACGCTTACACCAGGGCTCGAAACCACAGCCGCAAGCCAGAGGTGACCGGCCAGCTAGAGGTCGAAGCGCGGCACTCTAGTCCACTAGCCCCCCCCCCCCATTAATCACCATATGACCCCACGTGCACCAGTATTACTATATACAGCGTTAGAATCGATAGTATCTTATCACCATATTAGACCCCGCCCACAAATCTTACAGTACACCCCCGCCCACGGGCCACAAATCTTACTCTGTGGTGGTGTCATACTCCTCGCAGTGCTCCGCTTGATTAGAGCTAATCCCACTACCCACTGCTCTAAATAGAAACAATTCTTGTTCTAAATTATTATTGGTCAACAGTCCCATTAACAACCAATGGCTTACTGCGTAACAAAATCGTTTACATAACGTTACGACTCATGATTTTATTATGCCCAATTAACCAGTGCATAGCAGAATATTGTATGAAAACTAGTTGTGTGACAAACGAGGCTATCAACAATGTAAACAATACTGTATGAAGACGAACAATACTTTCACCGTTTTTAATACCTTAAATCACTGTCCAAAGTTTTAGGGAAAACCCCATAGTAAACGAAGGAATGTCATGTTCCTGTACATTGGGTAGATTTGATTGAATGGGGAGAATACACACACTCCCTCGAAAGCTCAAGTATCAGAAATCAGAAGCCAGTCACTTCAACAGGTTGTCAACCAGAGTCTAAATTTTCACCTCCCTTGTAATGTACAAGTAGGAGAACGCAACATACAAAACATCCTGACCAACTACAAGAAGATAATCACAGGATGAAGGAGCAAATACAACAACTTCATTTAGACAAACAGGACTAAGCTGACAATATACAGAGTCATGCTCTGAAAATACAGAGTCAAGCTGACGAGATACAGAGTCACAAGTCAAGAGTTAAAGTTGTGGAAGATAAAACAGAAATCAAGAAAACAGATAAAAATATAAATAAAGAAAAGGATGATATGATTACTCTTACTGTAAGGTGGCTGTAAGTAAATATCTGGTCTATATCGACGTGTGAAACGTAATGAAATGAAATGGGGTTTAACGTCCTACTCTTTTGCACCTAACCTGAGCTAATGGAAGACGGGCATACGCCATACAGTGTGCTATGAGGGAAATTTTGCCCGGGCAGCGGCGCTACGGCCTACTCTTATATCGAATTCCAACTGCCAAGGTATTTTTTACGTGCACTCCAATGTGTACACGGGACCTCGGTTTTTCGTCCCATCCGAACGACTAGGCAGCTGTCCTTGTCAGGCCCTCCTTCTGCATCACTGACAAGGGGAAATCACGCCGGAAAATCGAGATGAACTTTCCCGACCAATGCAGGGATCGAACACCCGACCTCCAGGCTAGCGAACCAGCGCCTTATCCACTTAGCCACCGTGACCCCCGACATGTGAAACAAACTGAAATACTGAAAATGAAAACATTTCTAGTCAGATCTTTCATGATGTGTATAATGAAGATGTTGTTCAACTTCTTATATATTCTATATCCTCTTTAACTATTTTATACTGTTGAAAAGAAATATAATATATATTCCCTGTATTTACAGTAGTAGGTATATTATATTAACTTGTATTTAAAGAGGTAGGTAATATATAATATTTTTTTTTTTACCCCGTATTTACAGTGGTGGTATGACTATAAGTGTAACTAGAGATAAAACTGTAAGAGAAGTAGACCAGATAATACACGAGAAGTATAGAAGTGAGTCTGGTAGCGATGGTGTTTGTCATATTACTAGTATCTACAGTGTAAAACAAGAGAAGCTCACCTACAACAATAAAAACAAGAACAACAACAAGAAAGATCTAACACTATCACATTATGGTGTAGAGGGGGTCGATATAGTCCACTGGTGGAGGTGGACTGATTGATTATATTGAGTTTTTATAATCATAGTACTTACTGTAAAACAATATATAAACATTATTATATTGCGATGGTGTTATTGGCTCTGGCATTTTGAGGGGTTAAGTGACAGAGTAATTATTGATATTGTTTATCAAGGACTTAATTCAAAGACCCATTGATCCAAATCAAAATTCAATAAAGTGATCAGGTAAGACATTGGTGTGGTATAAGTTGGTAATAATACATATAAATACATATAATTATATCAAGTATAACAATATAATGATACCTAGAGGTAGCTTACTTTTCAACAGCCTTTGTGTATGGAGATCATTCTAGTGAGGTGGTCAATAAATTGACTGATTTAGGACTGTTTTTTTTTAATAACTTGTTTCTTTATACTACACATATCTATAGATAATATTGTAACAAAAGTTTTTAATCACATGTTAATAATGAATTATAAAATCAATTATCTTTTATACTGTAGTCATTTAAATACTGAACTCGTAGTTTATAATTTACACACAATGAATATATGATACAAATCTTTAGTTGTTTTGGGTGTACAAAACATGCAATTCGGAATTGCAGAGAACAGATTTAGTACTTCAAGGCTTTCAGAATTACTAATTCTCTCAGACCAATCTTGCCTATTAATATCCCACAGTCTTAATTTTACAGATACAATAAATAATTTTATATTACCATGGTTCAAGCTTAGAGGACTTAACAAAATTCGTATTTGGTTGCCCAGGTTTCCCTGCCTAATTCATCAAGTTTACATAGCATGAGATAAACCTGTTTGGGATATCTGTTATGGAACATACCAATTAACTTTGTCCGATATTTAATCAGGATTTCATAATGATTCCTAGTGCATACTTGATGAATTTGGAGTGGACACGTTCAATTTGCGCCATGAACATTGAATGAGAAGTCAGTCATGGATGGATTTGTTTTCCGAAACAAACATTTGATAGGGATTAATTCCTTTCAATGACAAATTATACGAGAACAGTCTGCCGAGATAGTTAGAGTGACACACTCTAAAAAATTGGTTCCCAAGAAAAAGCTTCCCAAATACAACAACCCTGGCTTAAGTGGTGTTCGGGGATTACGATGGCTAAGTGGGTAAGACGCTGACTCGGCTAGCCTGTAGGTCGTGTGTTTGATCCTTGCATTGGCCGAGAAAATTCATCCAGTAATGCTTGACGGAGGACCTGACAAGTGTGACAAAGTGATCTATGCATAGAACTTTGCTAGATTTGATATTATATTATATTTGACGTTTTCAACTACATACAACTTCTGCTAGACACGGACTTATTAAAACATCTAATGTGTTCGATATGTTATTTACGGGCAACACACGAATGACCTCAGCTCGTTTTGACAAAAGGCACGATCTCATTAAATATCTTACTTATTCATATGTTCTTTATAACCTACACATGATCTATGTGTTTAACACTCGGCAGAACTTCGCGACTTTAAAGGAAATATGCAGTGCCGTTACAGAGACTATAATCTCAATACCAAATAAGTTAATCTATCATGTATCATTTATCCTTTATAAGCCAGAATTTAGACTTGAATAGAGCTCCTTCCGATCTATGTCTATTCCATGTTCTCAATAAAGATCTACCAACTATGCTGATCGTCTGTTATCTGTAGTGTTATACAAGAACAGCTGTATAGTCGTTCGGATGGGACCAAGTTCTCGTGTACACATTGACGTGCATTAAAGAGATCCCTGGCAGTTGGAATTCGATATAAGAGTATGCCGTAGCGTCGCTGCCCGGGCAAATTTCCCTCATAGCACACTGTATGACGTATGCCCGTCTTCCATTAGCCTAGTTTAGGAGCAGAGCAGTAGGACGTTAAACCCCATTTCATTTCATTTTCATTTAGTGGTCCACTGGTATTAGATAAATTAAATTCAGTGGAAAACTTAATCAAAATTACTGCAAATTACCACCGTAAATACCAATGCAATCTGCCTAATACAAAATAAGGATGACATCAACGTCTTGAGTGGTACAAATGCTTCTTACATCCCCATTTTCCATAATATTAACCAACTGGTTTATATAAAAACAGAACAGAATAGGACTAAGCGTGCATCCCTGCCTTACTCAATACACACATTCAAAATAGTCGGTTCCCAAATTTGACCCGACAAGGACAGTCGTTCGAATGGAACGTAAAACCGTGGTCCCATGTACACACTTGCGTTAACGATCCCTTGGTAGTTGGAATTCGATATAAGAGTAGGCGGTAGTGCCGTTGTCCGGGCAAAATTTCCCTCGTAGCACACTCTTTGACGTATACACGTCCTCATTAGCCCAGTTCGGAGCAGAACCGTGGGACTTTAACCCGTTTCATTTCCAAATTTTGACACGTGATGAGACTAAACTGCAGTGGAGTTGAAGTGCACTTAACATTTCCCCACTAACACTATTTTGATATGTCTTACACACATAGGGACATCAGTTAAGACCGATTAATCGAGTCAAATGCCCTGGAAAAATGAATAGTGTATATAAGCGTCCCCTTGATAATTGCGTCAAAAACTGTTGTAGAAATTGTCCAGTTGAGAAATAATCTGTCTATTTTCTTGCAAAAGATTTTATTTTGATGTCAAAATTAGATTTAATTAAGGTCTAAGATGAAAAGCAATGCACGCAGACAACCACCCACTGTGAAAAGAACAAGTTTTGTCGATTCCGATCAAAGTAGTCAATCTATTTATTACGAAGCCGAATATTTGTCTTCTAAAAAAATCCCTCACATGACCTCATCATTTATGACGATTTCCCTCGACAGCTATTTAAATACCCCCTACCATCGTGTGCAGTCCAAACGATTCGAGATACATTTTCCTCAGAAGAGTATTGTGGTTCTAATTTCCCCCAAGTTAAAAATTACGGGGGTAAAAAGATGTGGTCATGCCAAATGTATCATAAACATCAAAAATGATTGAAACATGAGTTGTAAGTGACAATCCGTTATCGCCATACGGCGCCTTTCTTTCTGCATACGGCTTTGACTTCATTACTTTGAAATAGACCGTAAAAATGAAATACGAAAAAATATATCAATATATGTCAGAATTAACAGTACAAATGCATTTTGTTGGTAACCATCTTAATGGAATAACAGATTGAGAAGGGTCATCTAACTTCTTCGTGTATTGATGGCAAGTGTGGGGTCGTTTATACCTGCCATAAATCAACCAGACTAACGTTGCACTGAGATTGGGTCATAAATTAATTCTTAAAAGAATGTTGATTAGGTAATTATCATTTTTTTTACGCCGACCAGATTAATTAGCTTTGTTCACCGATGTTTTTTTTAATAAAGTAGCCTCGTATTATTTGTTGGTTAGTGTTCAAACATCTAAATATAAATCATTTGATGGATGTACGTTTGCGCGATAAGATCAGCTTTATAATGTCTAACATCGTTTAACTTTTTTTAATAGTAAAGGCATGTTCACCGCATATCACTGTTGTGACTGCAGGTTGCCAATCAGGATTTGAATTGTTTACAAACGCAACCCACTCTTTCCGTAAGATTTCATCCATGGGAAATTTGTGAAACGCCGGTATATTATTCCCCTTTTCCTTGCTGGAATTTCCACAACTCTCAATAACACAACGATAACATGGCTTCTTGAAATATATTATCTATTACAACTCAAGACGAGAAAGGTCGGCTTTTGAAAATGCTTTGCCTTGTATAGTATAGTGATATGTAGCGTACATATAAATAATGACGAGTGGTGGTGTGTATACAGTGATATATTGTACAGGCAGTGATATATTGCATAGAATATGTGTATAGATTATGTGTAGTGCCTGTGACGTCGCCAGCCAATCAACCGGATTAAGGTTGTATTTGAAAAGCGTTTTTTGCTTTCTGATGTTTAAACGTTAATATCTGAATTAATTTTAATCAGATTGGTGTGAATTTGAGGTAAAATGAATGTAGTAACCCTTGGCTATCAATATATGCAATTAAGAATTATTATTTCTTATGGTCTTTAACTTTTGTGGTCCGACAAATTAAGTTCTAGCACATTTTGTGCATGCAATAGAAAAATAAGTAAAGACGATTGAAGTATTTGTAGTTAAAAAGTGTTTCCTATTTAGTGTAAATGGGTATTAAAATGAGAAAAAGGCATCATTTTGCTCGGAGTAGTCACGTCCTATGTAAACAATGCACGAGCCTTTGAGCCAATGATTGTCGCCACGTGTTGAAGACAGTTATCTGTGACAGAGATAATTCGTAAGAAATTCTCTGTGAAGCAGTCTGTGTTGTGCACTACCCCAAGTAGTTAGGATACAGGAGATTGCATCCAGTCAGAGGTTTCATTATATTTTATTCCAGGTGTTGTCTCAGACAAGCAATTATCTGTCCATTGACTTCAATGGCTGTAACATCCCAGACTGTAGCTTTTTTCTTAATATTCGGTTGGTTCCAATCTTTATAGCCACAATGGAGACCACATTTGGCAATTCCATCATCATAACTGTGTAGGGGGTTGACCGTTTAGGTTTTTTGACTGGGATCATAATGTAACCTCTGACAAAATTGTCGCTTTGTAGAAAGACGCTTTACACCCATATCCTTCCGCTATAATATTATCACTCTGTAATTACAAATTTGATCCCTTTTCTTCAATTCTAGACCAAAACGTTAACCACAAAATGCGTAGGAGAAAATGATTAAGGGAAAAATTGTCTTTTTATAACTTACACCACATTTGTCAATCAGAAAATAAGGTGAAATAATTACTAGTGTGAGTCCGTATACTATATTATTCTATAGAATAATACTATAGACACCATTGCCGAGTCGAGCTGGACATCGATTCTAAAGAATTTTAAAGGACCTAGCAAGAACTATTTCCTTTAAACTGGTGTTGCCAATGATTTTATATCTTTACCGTTTATATTGATTGACTATTGTTTAAACAATTCGGTTTGAATTTTTAATGTTTTATAAACGATTCAAGCTGAATCATTTGGATCGTTTGAGAATAATCTATTTCTATTGGCTTTTAGTTTGCTTCTATACAATAACAAAGCCATGACTAACGTATATATTATTTAGGCTTCAATTCTATTTTAGTTTATTGTCCATCTTTACAAGCTCAAAGCTGTAATAGAATACATAACTCTTTTTATTAAACAGACGTTTTATTCATGCATAACATATTTAAACATGGTGGTTGGATCAGGAGATATCTAACTAAAGATGTTCTCCCTAGGTCACAGAAAACCTAACTGCCCGGGGTCTGAGGGCAGACCGCCATAGTCCAGGACGGACCGACTTCTCCCTAGGTCTCCCTCTCTGGTGTCCTCCCGTCTCTTCCGCCTAACTCTAAACGAGGCATTATATACTATCCAACGATGCCTGTCAAATAGCTGAGGCACGCCATAGTTAATAGCATTAAAATGAGAACAATGAAAACGATTAATTAAGATAAACACATCTTAGCTCTAAAACAACAAGTGTTAAGCTTACGACTTATATCAAATTGACACTTCGATGATACAAGTTTGTACGACCAATACATCTTACATAATACTATGTCAGATAAGCTCGCACCTGCAACGGATTAAAGCTTGTCACTTAATATGTCCAAATGAGTTACAATTGAAATTACAATATAAAATATGAATTAAGAATATGAATTAAAAATATAATATTACATTTTAGATCCCAAATGATATTGTATTACAAAGCTCCGTTACCTTTTAACGATCACGGATCGTTACTACTAACTTTAACAGAGAGAAAGACTGTTGCTGAAAGTTCCGTTAACTTTAATGTTCCGTTAACTTGGCGTTATATTTAACGGAGATTTGGGGCTCCGTTATCTGTTTAATGATGGCATTAGTTGGCTGTAGCAAAACGTCATAGATTACCAATGTAGATTTCTATAGAACATTCTAGAGGGTTGGGCGATGCGGGCCTATTCGAGTTTCTATAGGATGAAATTCCATACTATTCTACAGAATTAAAATTTTGGTGAACTATAGGAAATAATGGCCCCATAATTCTGTAGAACAAATCTCATAATTGTTGCTACAGATATGCGCTAAAATGTCTAAAGGAAAAAAATAAAGTATTCTATAGTTTTTTTCTGTTGTAAATTCTACAGTCATCTTTTTGTCTTTAATCTAGTTTTGTGAACAGGCTGCACCGTTGTCTCGCTGTCTTCAGTTTCTTGTTAATAGTAACTTCTATGAAGTTGTTATACTTGTACATTGAAATTAAAATTTGTAAATTCAGCCAATGAACAAGCGGTCTTCTCTTGGATTAACTATAATGAATCCGTTAGCT
Organism: Patella caerulea; assembly: GCA_036850965.1. NCBI lineage: Eukaryota > Metazoa > Mollusca > Gastropoda > Patellidae > Patella > Patella caerulea. The sequence goes on along the minus strand of JAZGQO010000006.1, from coordinate 55,747,902 downwards.
AACGGATAATGAAATTGACTTTCCAGCTTCCGAAATTTAACGGAGCGTTTACAAACGACACGTTACAAAGATAACGAACCGTTAGAGATTAACGGATCGTTAAAATAACTTAGTTTTGAGCAACCGGGCCCTGATCAATTAAAGATATCGAACTACCAGGGTTTCACTAGTTCGCAGGTGCACTCTTCCGCCCCGATAAGAAATACTATAAATATGGGTATCAATTAACCAAACCCTACCTCTTCTCCCACCGGTGGATTAAAATGCACAGTTCCGCTGCAATAAGAAATATAGAACCTAACAGAAGAAACATTTCCAGTTGCATGTGACGCCCAAACGCACTAATAGCTACCGCATGGAATGCAGGTGATGCTTGGGATCATCATGGAGGTCCAACCCAAGATTTGCACGACTCTGACTTTGAATGTTACAGTCATTGTGGCATTGAATTCCAGGGTGGAAACATCATTTTAATTGTTTTAGTGACCAGAAAACAAATTTTGATATGCGTCGGCTTACCCAAAATGAAAGGTTATTTGCCCTTGGCATGCTACAGATCGGCACAACACAGGCGGTTGCGGCGCGGACGATGAATGTTTCTCAGTCTGTCATAAGCAGACTATGGTCCAGATACCGCGATACACAATCTGTACAGGACAGACCACGCTCAGGTCGACCAAGGGCGACAACTCAAGCCCAAGATCGATTTATCCGTACCTTGGCCTTGAGAAAGCGTGTCATCACAGCAAATCAGATCAGCGCTCGTCTTCAAACAGACACTGGTGTGAGAGTGAGTGGCCAGACGATTCGGATTCGACAGCATAGGGGTCACCTTCGCGCCCAACGTCCTCGCGCGCGTGATACCTTGTTTAAGAGATCACATTCAGGCAAGACGTCGTTGGTGTAGGGATAGTCAACACTGGGATAATCGACGCTGGAGCAATGTGATGTTTTCAGATGAATCAAGGTTCACCGTTGATTTTTTGGACAGACGTAGGAGGGTGTGGCGTCGTCGAAACGAGCGCTTCCAAGACATTAACGTCATCAGACATGGTCGATTTGGGGGTGGTTCTGTTATGGTGTGGGGAGGCATCACTGTTGCTGGAAGAACGGCTTTACATGTTGTTGCAGGGCGCGTTACAGGCCAGTACTACCGGGACAACATCTTGGCAGTCCATGTTGTGCCGTTCGCACGGCGTCATGGCCTCCGTTTCATCTTCCAGGATGACAACGCAAGATGTCACAGGGCCAGGATCGTTACAGGTTACCTCCAACAACAGAACATCACCACATTACCTTGGCCAGCACTGAGTCCCGACCTTTCCCCCATCGAGCATGCTTGGACAGAGATTACGTCAACGTCAACAACGTCCTGCCAATGTCCAAGAACTTGCTGCTGCGTTGCAACAGGAATGGGACAATCTGGACCAAAATGACCTTAGACGTCTCATTAGGAGTATGCCACGTCGGATCAATGCTTGTTTGGCAAACAGAGGAGGATTTACCCGTTACTGACTTTGTTGTGATGCTGTGGTAACTTTGCTGTTTGACCCCGGGTATCATTTTACCGTTATAATGGTCAGTATGTGCCTTACTTAGTCTAACGATCATTTGGAATAAATCTATGAATTTGAACTTCATTTCATTTTGTCATTTGTTTCTTCGTCAGTTTCATTAGGTGACTTTAATAACACTTAAAAATCAAATATCCCCTACTTTTTTTGAATAGTATACTTAACCAAACCCTAACCCTCTCTCCATAATAATAGATATCGATGGATTAACTAATTCTAACCCAACCCGAAAGCTAATAACAGATATCGGTAGTCTAATGAACCTGCGTACTAATGAACCCGCGCAGCGCTGTATTTAGCAGAATTATAAAGCGCCCTGAAAAATGGCACCTCTACGGGATTAATTGTTAGCGACTTTGATTGATTTCATTTATAGAAACAATGTCTTTTTAACGTTCAAGTGACCAAGCAACATCAATATTCAATCGATTCAATACCAATAAACAGACTCTGGAAAGCTCGTGTCTGATATTCCTCCTGAATAGATTTGATACATTTGACTGTGATATTGGTATGTACTAGAACGGACAGTTTACATACATCCTTTAGATAACTGGTAAAGACCTGGCAACAATAAACCGTTCATGCAAATTTACATCATGTTTAGGGATTTTTTGACTGTTTTCCCTTTTCTGTACCTGACCAGCAAATTAAGTTGCGGTTGTTGGGTGGGATTTACGCTCGTCTTGGAAAGCTTGGTACCAAACCCAGCACTAAAAATGGTGCCGAAAGATTCCAAACTTGCGTGCATATTTGCCTGTAAATTTGAACCCCTTTGTGTGGCAGTTGCATTTCATCAACAAAGACGAGAATGTCATCTTTATACACGGAATGTTAAAGAACTGAATACACACCCCGATCCTGGTATGACGGTTTTCATGTTGATTATCGGTAAGATTTTATTTTTATTTCTGTACTACTTTCTATTATGAGATTTTATTCGTGTGGCCATTAAACTTGAAGCTGACTGAGTGAGTAGCTGGGGAAACACCCCTGTTATATCCTGTTTCTTCTCTCACGATTTGTGACACAGAAATTTATTATTATTATTATCTGAATGCCTAGTCACTGTGTTTGTATGACTTACCCTTACAGATGGGAGTAACTTAGCCAGTCTAAAATCACCATCAACAAGTTCTATTGGTACTTTACAGCCGCCCACAGCAGCTTTAGATAACAACCCAAATACCTGTTTTCAAACAGAAAAAGGCGATTATCAACCTTGGTTTCTTGTTGATTTGATGGACACATTTCTAATTCGTTCTATACTGGTGCACAACAAGGCTGATTATCGTAAGTAATAAATGACAACAAGAGTTTCTGGGGGTTTTGAGATGTATTTTGGGAGATCACTTGAAAATTGTTTATTTCGAATTAAACGCGATTTTATGTTTTTCCAGATGCAATTTCAATTCGATTTTTCCAGCTGAACGCCTCCATGACGTTAATTATGAGGTCTTCGATTCCGATCCAACGATAAACAACTCTTCAGAAGCTAATTGCTGTGCTTCAGTGGATGGTTACAGTAAAGGTCAAAACATCATCCGTTGTAACGAAGGCGTCCATGGACGATTTGTCAAGATTTCTATTGAGAAGTCAAATTTCTTAACGCTGTGTGGAGTGGAAATATATGGCACCCCTAGTAAGTATTCCAGATTCTTTTCTCCGATCATCATGAATTATATACTTTATTACTGTTGATGGTTATCCTTTCAGATTTATATTTTTGTTGCTAAAATCGTTATATTTAATAAAAGAATGCATTTTATTTTTATTGGTTATATTTGAACTTTGTTTCAGTGAACGAAGTGAGTGATAACATTTCACAAAGATACAAATGTAATAAACTCCCAGGTGAGAAGTCCAGATTACATACACATTATAATTTCACTTTTATTGGCCAATCCTCTTTTGTTAAAATATATTGTCGCCACCCAGTTCTTCCGTCCGTCTACGCGTATTGTATTCTCTTTACGCATCTTGTTCATCGTACAATAGCATATAAAAATCTCACCCGACTGATCTACTGGTATGCGGATCACAAAATACGCCTGAAAATAATTTTTACAATTTAGTATTCGAATCAAAATATTTCTGTTCCATTTGTGAACACTGGCTTATATTACTATATTACTATATATTTGTCCACTGCAGCTTGGGTCGTAATTGTTGACTGCCACTCAGGACACAGGTTATACCCCCCCCCCCCGGCCAATTGCATAATGCCAGATAAGATTTCTGTACAAATTGCTTTACAAGTGCACGGACATGAAATTACTCAGCCTAACCATGTGGTCATGATGAAAATTGTTTTTTTTTATGTTTTCTTTTTTAAAATTTATATTTTAGAGGGTGACAACATTGCTTTGGGAAAACCCACCACTCAAAGCTCAGAGTATTATCCGAAATACCCATCTGCTCTGGCCGTTGACGGAAACAAAAGTGGCCATATCTATGATGATGTTAGTTGCCAACACACTGCCGCCAATGATGTCAGTCCATGGTGGCAAGTTGATCTAGAATCGACGTATGACATCACAAGTCTAACTATATCCAACAGATATGATAACAAAGAAAGTAAGTTATAATAATAACACATAAATCTCCCAGACCTACAATATGTATGACGGGTAGTCTATCTGGCCTACAATTTCTATGACATTTAGTCTCTCCGACCTGCCGTTGTATGATGTGGAGACTGTCCGATCTACACGCCACAATTTGTATGATCTTCAGTCTCCTAGACCTACCGCTGTATGACGTGGCGACGTCCGATCTACAATTGTATAACATTTAGTCTCCCCTAACTACAAATATGATAACAAACGAAGTAAGTCATAATAATGACCCACAAATCTCTTCGATCTACAATTTGTATGACGTATTGTCTATCTGACCTACAATTTGTATGACGTATTGTCAATCTGCCTTACAATTTGTATGACGTGGAGTCTCTCCGACCTACAGTTGTGTTATGTTTAGTCTCCTACAGTTGTATAACGTTTAGTCTCCCCGACCTAGTGCTGAATGACGTTTATACCTAGGGCAGATAAGCGTATTTTTTTTGTCCAATCGCGCCAACTTTTAAAATCTCTTGAAAAAATAGCCCGTGTAATAAGTCAAAATGAAAGTAGATAATTAGTCCTGTATTAATGAGCTTATGACTATCGATGTTATTGTTATTATTATGATATGTCCCTTTAAATCACTTTAATATAATAGACATTTTGGTTTTCCTTCCAGCTATTGGTAAAAGATTCTCTGATGTCAGTGTAATGGTGTATGATTCAGATCCATCTGTCGGTAATCCAACTCCAAAACTGTGTATATTTCTACCTGGAGTTTTCGGATGTACCGTGAGAACGTTCGAGTGTGATCAGAAAACAATTGGCAGGTTTATCAGAATATCCAAGCCAACAGCGAATCTCCATATGTGTGAAGTGGAAGTGACGGGTATAAAGCAGTAAAAAACTATTGTTCAAGGTAGAGTGCTAGTGGAAGCTAATAATGTTCACCAAACATTAAAATCAGAAAACTTTCCTACATGTTGTTTAATTTGAAAGTTACAATCTTAAAATACAGATGTGACATCATCCTTTGATGCTGGCGTACCATTATTTCAAATAATGGTACGGGCAATGTGCTAAGAGTACATTATTTATACTAGTTAAAATTTTGGACCCTTGTGACGTATTGTATTGCAAAGCACGTAATTGTGTCTATATTTTAAGTTGTTTAATGACCCCTCGTGTTGTTTCAATATATTACTTAATGTCTCGCTCACGGCCATTCAACCAGACGTCTGTTCTCGCCCATATACAACTACGACAATAAATAACAAAAATTATGCATTAAGCCTGTCGCAACGCTTAGAATCAAAGAACGGGTGCGAATGACGATGTTTATTGCTCCAAAATCTACAACTGTAACTCTCGGGTAACCTGTAACCTACTATCTAATGAATCTACAATATAGCCGTCCTTGGCTATTTCGCTCTTCCAGCGCCCATGTCGCTTTAAACATCTTTCCGTTACATTTGATTGCGCCGCCATGGATACACCCCCCTGACCTAAGCGAATGTAGGCCAATATCGGCCTCTTGTCCAAATACCTCTTTAAGACGAGAGATAACGGTTTCTCTTGCCCGTGTATAACTGATTGGTTTATTTTTATCAACGAGCCGAGCCTACATTTGAATTTCGAGCGAAACATTGGTTTTAAAAAAATCATTCGACGTCAAAGATATATTACAAGTTTATATGTTTAGTGGACAAGCGGCCGTATTACCTTGACTAATTATAGACAGCATTGCCCTGTCTATATTGGTCGGTTTTACTCTTTCTTATGTAAAGCGACATATATGTATCATACAGTGTTATTTCGCTACTTTTCAGTGAACTGGCTTCATCAAAGCGAAGAAAACCAATAAAGCATAAAACAATATAAGTTAGGTCTCTCAATATTAAACAATCATTCGAATTTTGACACTTTGTACACAAATCAATTATCTGTTGAGGCGTTACTATCGATTTTCTTTGTTTGGAAACACTATTATGCCTCTTAGCATATTCCATGAGGTTCTTCACATAATTATTTCCAGTTGGAACCGGTTCGTTGCGTATTGAATGAGCCCACTTAATTGAATATATAGAATTCTGAATAACTGAAGGGGATTTTCCACTGTCGATTAAACTCGTTAAATATGATGCCACATGAATAGCTTGCCCGGGAATGACGTTAACAATTTCTTTTTCAGCAAATTCTGACCATCGTTTAAAACCACTATAATAACTTTTTACAGTATTCTTGCTCTTAGATTCCACTAAATGATGAGTCAAACTTCTTGTTAATGCTTGAACATTATTTGATGTTTGGTTACTTAACTGTGCATCTCGAACTGCTTGTGTGAGAGATTCCTCTAACCCTAAACCCGAAAACAGATCATGTCATATACAATTAATTTTTAAAGCGATCATATTAAACTCGACTTTCTTGCTGCCGAAAATACCATTCTTTCCATACCCTTTCCTAATGTGCTTTGCACAGAACATCTCTTGGCGTACAATATACTTTAGAAAAGAACTCCCATCATGTATTTTAGGCCAATGTGGCGCTGATACCCATACAGGGACTACAAGAGTACATTCTTTCAATTTTTCATTTATTATCTTATCTATTGTACTTGATACCAAATGTGGAGGCGGAACTAGCCAATTATTTTCGCCGGGCCAAGATGTTGAAAAAGCATCAACCCCACCAGTATATGGACACCAAACTTTAGAACTAAATTTGCAACATTTGGCATTATATTCGTTCGAAAATCTGTCAAATGTATGTGGTTCAAACATGTTGTCAAGTTTGTGAAACATAAAATCATCTATTTGTCAATCGTCTTTATCTGACTGTCGACTCAGTCTGTCAGCTTTTTGATTACATTCCCTGACTACCCATACAGGAATAACCTTGATATCTCTCTCACTACAAAATTTGTTTATCTCTAATGATTTACTTTGAAGAATTTCGTTACCATTCCTGCTAAAGAGACAATGAGTGAAAATTAATTAAATGGTTTACATGTACTTTAATTATATTTGTATTATTGTTTACTTTGACCGTAAAGTTTTAATAATATCTCCGTGTAGCTGCAATATTAGGGAGCCGGTATGTTACGGTCGTATACTGACTGTTCATTATTCACATACGTAATACTAGCGTGATAGTAAAGTTTTAAGTATATTCGCAGTTGCCTCCCTTTAGTTGTAAAGCACTCTAAAGTCATGCTCAGTTAATCTTGGTTGTGCGCATGTCTGACATCAGGGCCTAAAATTATGGTATGTCAATTATCAATCTTGCGAGGTTGAATTATAATTCATTATAATAGCGGTCGTTTTATGCATTTAATATTGTAGATCGATTTATACCATGTCCGCATTCATAAATTTATGCCATGTGCTTTTTGCCTCGATATAGTCTCGATCACCCCAACCCCTTGATGCTACATACTCCCCACGTTGAATTTTTTGCTGGATAGTCTCGATTATCACACATAGTTTTATATATTGATAGTTTAAATAAGTTTCTTATGATTGTTATTTTTGTATACTATATGACGTTGTATTAATTGGATGAAAGAAAGAAAGATAGAAACCCAATTATATAATAAACGTTTATAGAATAAGTGACTTGACAATTTATTTCCCTTGGAGTTTACCCAAGTGAAGTTATGAAGTACAAACAACCGTCATTATGATTTTAGAATTAGAATAGCATGAATTAGAATGACCACCCGCTTAGCCTAGAAAGCATATGTAGTTTGGCAGCTACAACTTGGATTGCTTTCACAAAAGGACCAATGTCCTACGAATTCTTGGTTACTCTCATTTATGTATCCCCCGTATCCATACCCAGATGCATCCGAAAAGATATTATAATCAATTTCAAAATTTGAACTGTTCTGCCAAAACCTAAGCTCGCTAATAGCGCTTTGACCAACTACTACCGCAGCATTCCAACTTACTCTTGAATTAACAACTTTGTGCATTTCTCTTGTTCTCAAAAGAACTAATTTGTCAATTCCAGGTTGCATGGATATTACTTGTTCGACTATATTTGCAACTGATCTGACTTTTATCAACTCGTTTTGAACAATTTGATCGAGAATCATATTGATATCCTGAATCAACTTTACTATACGAGAATCAGACACATAAACATTCCCTTTAGAAAAATCCCATTTGAGCCCTAACCACTAATGTTTTGTTGGGGACACCACGGACTTTTACTCTCTGCTATGAGAAAACCACATTGTATTGAATCAGATCTTACTACATCGCTTACTTTCCGAGTCTCGGCAAAATTATTTGCCCTTCCCAAACCATCGTCCAAGAACATGACTATCTTTAACCCCTTATTTCTCCAATAGGAAATCAATTCTCTTAACGTTTTAGTAAATATGTATCCTGCTGTAGAAATTCCAAATGGGAGTACATTAAAAACATAGTATTTAATAACCACCTAAATTCCAGGAAAACCCAAGGTATCGTCAATGGCCAGGATAAATTTCTATGTGATGATAAGCAGAGGATAAATCGTATCCAAATACAAAATCACCTTTCTCAAATATCTGCTTTGCAACAGCAGCATCTTCATATTTAAATTTATATTTATATAGATTGGGATTAATATGTCTACAATCTAACACAAGACGGAGTTTTGAATTATCTTTGCCTACTGTTAAAGGGTTAATGACTTCTGGCTTATGAAATGTTTCAGAAATGCAACCTTTAAACAGTAAATTTTGAATTTCTTTAGTTACGAAATCCGGCTCGCTTAAAGCAGATTTATTGTTAAAACTACCGAACATGGCACAGTATGCAAAGGGAGTTTATATCCATGTTTAATAACATCTAAAATGTAGGGATTACAACCTATTTCGACCCATTTCAAAATAGCTTTTCTTAAACGCCCTGCTGCACTTTCTATTTTCTTTTTATTAACATTACCGGCTAATTTTGTGAAATCAAACAGAGATTCGCCCAAAATATCTGGGTTTTTACTTATCTGATCTATTCTGCTATTTCTCACATGAAAAACATAAACCGGGTTTGAAATCTCGATGACTTAATGTACGTTGTGGTTCAGATCTGTGGTTGTGGACTACATATGGAGTAAACCGATTTTTGGGTACACGGCGCTGCTTAGCTTTGGATTTGCGGAAAGCAGACGATTCAGCCTTCTGGATCTTCTTTTCATCGTCGGTATCATCCGCGATGCTGTTTAGCTCATATTCTTCTGCAGCTATCCATCAATATTGCGAGCTATCAGCTAGTTTTATAAGTTTCTGGCGATGATTTATGAGGTCTATACCTTCGCTGATTTTAGTATTCAACTCATCTCCGATCGAGCCATCAAAATTATCTTGAAGCAGATCCTTGACTTCGAAAAGCTTCTGGGCGTTGGCCATGTGTTGCTCTTCGTTCCCCTTCTTATTAAATTTATATGACGTCTGAGTTGTTCAATGCGAGCTACCTGAGATTCACCCAGATTTCGTTGATTTTCGCTAATCTGTTTTTGAAACGCATTCAATTTGGTTGAAATAAGATTATCTATTTTGTCTAACATAGATGACTGTGATTCTAAAACTTTAGTTGAAATAAAACTTGATATGGCCGCCTGATCAATTGTTGATGACTTGAAGTTTTCAAGCCGACGACAGAAGCTAGAATGACACATCACACACTTATAGACAAGCACGCACGTGCATGACACATCCAATTAATATTCATGTGTCATGACCTACGAACAGACAACTATTTTCAGCTATACGTTGAAACGCTGAAAAATAAATTTATCAGTACCAGCAATGTAAGGAGAAGGGTCCAAATTAGGATAATGGTTTTAGCACGCCATTCTCGACCCTTTATCAATTACACAATCGCCGCTTTGACGCCGACGTTTTTGCCGCCTCTATCTCTGACACCGTCCACCATTGACAACAGCCACCCCATTTATTGAAGATATACTCTGAGCGTTCAAAATGTACATTTTTCTTGGTAATAAACTGTGATAAATATACTAATAAACTGGTTTATATATAATACAGAGAGAGTGAAATGGGGTTTAACGTACACTCGACATAACTAGGTTATTTCGGGACTTATGGTTTAATTAGCGCGTAGGGTTTTTTAGCAGTGGTAGGAAACCGGAGGACCCAGAGAAAAACCCACAAGGTTTGTCAGGCGACCCTACTCCTTGCCACGTACAACCGGGCATTCGAAACCACGCCAGTTGACTCAATGACAGGTTTTATGATACAGCACACACGTGCTAACCATTCGGCCACCCAACGCACCGAAAATCAGAGGGACACTTTAATCAAATCATTCTTGGAAACGACCTACTAAATGGATCAATGCATTTTTTGTGAACAGTATGTTGACATACTAGTGATTAATTCATCACAATTCCAAGAAAGTTTAGAGCCTGTACACAGCCTATACATCAGTGTCTGGTGTGTCCATAGCGAGTGTCAACAACAGCAGCACAGCGTCTGCACATGGAGTGGACCAGACGATTGAAGAACAACATTGACACCTGGAACCACACTCTCAGTAAAGCCTGGAACAATCCTGCGACCGTGGTTGGTCTCAGTATATTATTAAGTCTCCTCTGAAATTCATCCCAAATATGTTCAGTCGGCTGGCCATTGTATAACGTTGACACCGTGTTAAGAAAATAGTATATCAGTAAGATATAAAAATACCAATTACCCCTAAGTACCACTAGTCTCGGTCACCCAGAACCTCCTAGTCTTCAACGCAGAATATTTGTGTGGATGATAGAGACTAAAGTACCACTCGATTTATACGACTGATTATTCGATTTGGACTTAAAGGAGATAACTCCACTTTACAAGTAATTAGAGTTGTCTCTAACTTTAACTTTGTTTCCTGACCACACTCGTTGAGGCTATGCGGAACACTACTACAGCCGTAAAAAATCTATTGTTGACGATTCTGAATAGCAATAATATTTAACTTTTTGGTTATTACGGCATCTTTAGAAATTACGCTCGTTTTATTTTTTAAATTGCCTTATAATTAGCTGTACCATTATGGCACAGTATTGGTTCCTATAATTTTAAACAAGATTCCAGAAGATTTAAGATTAATTATTAGTAGAAAATCCAGTCAAGAACAGTGGGGTATTGATGATCTATTATCAACTTTTAAGAGTGAGTTAGAGGCCCGCGAAAGAATAGACTTAATGACAACAAAACCTCCCCCTGCCGTTAGTTCCATTTTTAACAAGAAATTTGAACTTTGGCCTAAATCAAATCCTGGTACTGCTTCAACCTTGTATTCCAGTAATCCACGAGACAGTCATAGAGTTCCATATTGTGTGTTCTGTAGAGACCGACATTCGTCTGCAGATTGTACTGTTGTAGTTGATATTTCAAAACGTAGAGCAATCCTTCGTAAGAAAGGTAAATGTTTCGTTTGCTTTAGATCCGGACACGTGATGAAACAGTGTAACGTTAATTATAAATGTTTTAAGTGCGGTGAAAAGCACAACCGAGCAATTTGTGATTCAAGTACAGCTCAGAGACAGAATGAAAATGTTGAACAAACTTCTCCTAAATATTCAACTGTGCCTATGGCCACGCCGATATCATCTACTGATATGTGTGTGAATAATTCATGTAATTCGGTTTTATTACAAACTTCTATTGCTCCTGTAAGTGATCCAGGGCATCCAGGTGTTAATACTAACATTTTGTTTGACCCTTGTAGTCAGAGAACTTATGTAACCGAGGCACATAGAACGCGTTTGAACTTGAAGACATTAGGGCGAGAAAATTTATTAATAAAAATATTCGGGGAAGAAACTCCTAGGTATCGCACGAGCGATATTGTTCAATTAGCAGTAACTTATAATGATGGCATGGAAGTTTATGTAAAAGCTTATTGCATTCCTAATATTTGCAGTACCGTTAGTGATCAATGTGTTCATATTGCAATAGATAAATATCCACATTTACAGGGCCTTACACTTGCCAACCCATCCAGAAACCCCAATTTTAGTGTAGATGTACTTGTAGGTGCAGATTATTATTGGAATTTCTTTAATTGAGACCTTAGACGGGGGGGGGGGGCCTTCAAGTCCTGTTGCCCTCAATTCTAGATTAGGTTGGATAATATCAGGCCCATTGAATTGTAATGTGAATAATGGTTGTACTGTTGATCTATCGTCCACACATGTATTGCATAATTCAGCTGAAAGCCATAGTACAAGGGATATTAATTTAGTTAAGAACGAATTGTCAAAGTTTTGGATTTAGAAACAATAGGTATAAAAAAAGATGAGTCCAGTGTACTTTCAGGTTTTTTTGAAGATGTTCACTTTAATGAGTCATTTTAAAGGTATGAAGCTAAGCTTCCATTTAAGGATTATTCTCCTATTTTATCAGATGGTTATTTTGAATCTTCAAAGAGAGAGGGAGAGAGAGATAGAGAGAGAAATGGGGTTTAACGTCCATTCAACACAACTAGGTCATTTCGGGACTAACATATGGTTTAATTTTATTTTCAATAATTCGCTTGTGCGTAGGGGTCTTTAGCAGTGGGAGGAAACACACGAGGTTGAGAAGACGCCCCTATCTCCATGCCGCATACGCTCACACCAGGGCTCGAAACCACAGCCGCAAGCCAGAGGTGACTGGCCAGCTAGAGGTCGAAGCACGGCACTCTAGACCACTAGCCCCCCCCCCCCCCCCGAATCTTCAAAGCGTTTAAGTTCCTTATTGTACAGATTATAAAAGAAGCCTGATGTTTTACAAGAATACAATAGAATCATTAATGAGCAATTGAATACAGGTATTATTAGCAATGTTCCTAGCTGTCAGGGCCCTGTTTCACGAAATTTTAACTTCAGATAAAATCCAATTTTAGTAGATACTTCTGTTTTGATTGGCTAAGCACTAAAATCAATCTAATAATATCCAATCAAATTACTAAAATTGGGATCTTATCTTAGTTAAAATTTCGTGAAATAGGCCCCAGATATCTAATCCAGGTAATGTTCATTATTTAGCTCACAGAGAGGTCTTACGTCCTGATAAAGAAACAACTATGCTTAGAGTGGTATACGATGCTTCCGCAAAATCATCTAGAGGTTTAAGTTTAAATGACTGTTTATTTGCAGGTCCTTCATTGAATCCTCTAATTTTTGATATATTGTTAAGATTTCAGTTGAATTCTATTGCGGTATTAGCTGATATAGAGAAAGCATTTCTGAATATTCTTATAGCCCCAGAACATAGAGATTTCCTCAGATTTTTATGGGTGGATGATCCCTTTAAAGATGAACCTTTAGTTGAGGTTTTTAAATTTAATCGTGTTGTGTTTGGTGTCACTTCTAGCCCTTTTATTTTGAATGCAACTATTAGACACCACCTTAATCTTCATTTTCCTTATGATTCAAATTTTGTACATAGAACTTTGAGATCATTGTATGTAGATGATTTTGCATCCGGTTCCTCTGATGTTAAGTCAGCTTTCCAAATGTGCAAACAAGTAAAGTTAGGTTTGCAGAGTGGGGGTTTTAATTTACGCAAATGGGTCAGTAATTCTCCTGATCTAATGAAATTGTTATATGAAAGTGATGTATTTCCTAAAACAGAGTAAAGTAATAGTGTTCACACCAATATTCATTGTATAACCGAAGAAGATCGTAGTTATGGCCTGTTTCTTCAAAATGGTAACTACGACAGTCCTAGTTTGTTAAGCCAGGCGCAGACGGGCAACTTTTTCGAGCAACTTTCAGGGAACAGTGAAATCGCTGGTCGTTGAAAGAAAAAATCGCTCGTCTGCGACAACGGGCAACAATAGTTGCCTTCTGTTGCTCCGAGTTGCTTCTCGTTGCCAAATATCACCCATGTTTGATATTCGACAAAAGAAAATCGCTCGTCGCCGAGAAATTGTTCATCTGTTGCTTCAAAATTGCTCGTCTGCGGCGGTAGGCGACAACAGACAACAAGTAACTGGTCAACTGTCCAATAAGCGAGCGCTCTACTGCCCTATGTTGTTTGAACGGCGCCATTTTGAATGATCACGTGGTATCGGCATTCCGGATACATCCGGGGAAAAATTGCTTCTCGTTGCCAGTCAGCGCACACGGGAGACCTCGAGTTGCCAATTGCTCGGAGTTGCCAGTAGTTGCCTATTGCAGCAACAAGCGACGAAAAGTTGACCGTCTGCGCCAAGCTTTGGGTCAAAAGTAGAACTGTCATGCAGACACTTTTCAATTTGAATTTGAAAAAATCTTAGTTAGTGTAGAATCTAGTGTCAAAGATGACCGAGTTACGAAACGTTGTATTATTATTTAAATTATGTTTCCAAACACTGTGTAAAGAACATTTAGAATGAGATGACCCATTAGATGATTTATTTACTAATTATTGGTTAGAACTAGTACATAGTTTGAGTGATGTTAATTCTGTTATTATTAAGCGTTGTATTTGTTCTGATTTATTCAAAGGTGCTATTATATATAGAATTACATGTATTTGGCGATTCATCCGAACGAGCATATGGTTGTTGTGCGTATATCCGTTGTATTCATTCATCTGGTGAGATTCATTGCAATCTGATCGTGTCGAAATCCCGAGTTGTACCTGCGATGAAAATGACAATACCACGTCTCGAACTGCTAGCCTGTTTAGTCTCCGTGAGATTAGCTTTAAGTGATAAGATAGACTTTAAAACTTTCTATTGGTCTGATTCAACGGTAGCTTTAAGTTAGATTAAGAATGTTTCCAAAGAATTCAAGCAATTTGTTCACTATCGAGTCACAGAAATACGACGTTTATCATCTACTGATGATTGGCGTTATATACCTTCGTCAAACAATCCTAGTGATATTCTATTTCGCGGTTGTAAAGCTGTAGATCTAACAAACAATGAGAGAGAGAGAGAGAAATGGGGTTTAACGTCCACTTAACACAACTAGGTCATTTCGGGACTAACATCTGGTATAATTTTATTTTCTATAATTCGCTTGCGCGTAGGGGTCTTTAGCAGTGGGAAGAAACCGGAGTGCCCGGAGGAAACCCTGTAACACTATATACAGATAACAGAATATCAGCATAGTTGATAGACCTTTATTGAGAGCATGAAATAGGCATACTCCGGGAGGAGCGCCATTCCAAGTCTTCTGAAACTAACAGTAAACTCTGGCTTATAAAGCATACAATTAATTAAGAAAAGTGATACACAAGCGATGTACATATTTGGCATTGTTTATTTATGAGATTATAGTATCTGTAACTGCACTGCATATTTAATAAGATCGTGAATGAGATCGTGCCTATTGTCAAAACGAGCAGAGGCCATTCGTGTGTAGTCCGTAAATAACATATTGAACACATTAGCTGTTTTATTAAGTCCGTGCCTTGAAGAAGTTGTGTCGAGTTGAACACGTCAATATCATTAATGATCAAAAATCAGCAGAGGTCAGAAAGTTCTATCTGTATATTTATATTTCAATATGATGTAGAGATCACTTTGTCACATTCCATCCCCACCCATTTAAGTTATTTATTAAAAATAAATAACTAAATACCATTCTCACAGGTGGGACACTGTCTTCATCTCTATCAATTGAAGGTACACACAATTAAGTTAAATCACACACGAATTAAGAAGAGCACACACGATATAATAATAGTAATGACAACACACACGATTATATAGTTATATGATATTTTCGGAACACTAGGTCCTTGACTTTTGTAGGACGATACCATTATACCATTAAATTCTGGCATTCCTCTTGATTAATTATGACAAAGTGAATGACACTTGTTTATTTCTTGGTGCTGGTGTGGAAACATCTGTTCCATGGAGCGTATTCTCGTCCTCGGTCTCAGCCGACACCATCCCCTTAATTATCGTTATCTAACATACATTAAATACAATACAATATCAATATCAACACTTGAAAACATGTTATATGGACATCACAAAGTCAAGTCCTAATTCTATAAAAACAATTACATTGATAAACATGCTACAATAATATAAGTTCAATATAAATACTCGTTACAATAATATAAGTTCAATATAAATACTCGGTTATACGTTCCAACCGAAAAAAAAAATCAACAAAAAACACTTTTTCAATGTCAATAATTTCACTGTTGCCACCACTGAATAAGTTCAGGTCATGTTAGAATTGTTCTTTTTCTTGCACAGCTAATTTGATGCACGTAGGCACTTCTGCAAACTGGGCTTGAGGGTCATAGCTTTTGACATACTGGAATGCCCTGGTCTGGTTCAACGTTGGGGTACGTTAAGATAAGGTACAATAAATCCCATAAATGATCAATGTACTTGCTAAATTAGACCAATTACAATTACATTACCCTTAATTTACAACATTGATTTCAATTGGATGTCATAATACTTAATCATATTCTTACACTTAAGTTTATTTAAAATCAAAATTGTATTTACTTTTAAGTGAATAAACTATTAACAATAGAATTTAATCTGCCCCTAAGTAAAAATAAGCAGTATTAATTAGTACTTATCACCTAAAGTCATTAATAACATTGAAATTCATTAGTAGTCTGCTTTACTAATTGACATTGACAGGTTAAGATTATAACCCGTCTTAACATTGGTGCTATATAGAGCTTCGTGTATATATCACAAGCTTGTAGCCAAGGGGTGCTATCTTACACGCTGAGAACAGAAAAGACAGACATGTGCCTGTGTGAGATGTCCATATAGATACTCCCTATTAACATTTCGTTCTGAATTCAAACGAGAAATAGCATCTTGATACAAGGGATCAGTATTTATTACAAGACCTGATTGTATGATACTCCTGGTTGTAAAAATAAAATAATTACAACCCATAAGTTATTATATTCCTGACGTTTACATGTAACGAAAAATAAAAAATTACAAATATAAGTTCTTGACGTGTACAATACATTAGTATGGTTTTACGTAACATTACTCATGACATAACAGGGAATTTAAAATTTATTCGACAGCTAATCGCACATTCAAATCAAACTTTAAATTATCCATTTTACCACGTTATACTTTTTTTTTTTTTGGTTTGAACACATCCTTTAAACTTATTCTCCTTTATATTTCTTTAACAAAACGACATGAATAATCCAGAAACAGTTACATTGCATAAGCAACTCGCTATATATTGCAATGCACCCTGTTTCAATTTAAAACATTTTTTAAAACCTAATACCAACCCACACAAAGGGACATTAAGTTTTTAATTTTTCTTGGGCATTTTCCTTTATAACCCTAAAAGCTAAACGCGATTTTACACATATTCATACCTTAACCATACCCGGTTAAACACATATACATTACTTGGACATAACACTACATTACATTATTACGATCTATAACTTTATAGAACGGAGACTTCATTTTATTTCTTTTAGCTTGGTTATACTGTTTCAGTTTTAGAATTCTTATCTACACCGACGTTTATAGAAATTATTTACCCATGTGTAAAACTAACTCTTATTTCCTTAACTTAATTATTTACTAGTTTGCCATTTTTTTGAAAACTTTATATTGATCAAATCCCTAATCTTTAAAAAAAAATTTTTAAATTATCCCTTGGTCATTTTTGGCGTTCCATTGTCAGTTACAAGGAAATATGCACCTACCTTAAAACGACTGGAATCTTTTTCTTCCATGGGTTTCCTCCCGGTTACGAACCTGGACGTCAGTGATTCCATGACTGATGGCTGTAATTATTGGCATTATCACTGGTAAGACTTCCCGCCGGTATGGCGATTCAAGCCCAGGTTCATATAGTCACGGCATCCAAATCTGATACCACCCAGGACGGTCACAGCAACCAAATCTGATATCTTGACTAATTGTAATTAACAATCCCGGTTGATTACTAATGAAACCAAAATCTTTTCAACTTGCAGATTAACTGGAGAAGTCTGTCTAACAAGATTGCCTGCGGCTTCATGGGACTGGATCCCGTTCTGTCTGGTTCACTGATTCACGGCGCCAAATCTGATACGACCCAGGACGGTCACGGCATCCAAATCTGATATCTGTAACACTATATACAGATAACAGAATATCAGCATAGTTGATAGACCTTTATTGAGAGCATGAAATAGGCATACTCCGGGAGGAGCGCCATTCCAAGTCTTCTGAAACTAACAGTAAACTCTGGCTTATAAAGCATACAATTAATTAAGAAAAGTGATACACAAGCGATGTACATATTTGGCATTGTTTATTTATGAGATTATAGTATCTGTAACTGCACTGCATATTTAATAAGATCGTGAATGAGATCGTGCCTATTGTCAAAACGAGCAGAGGCCATTCGTGTGTAGTCCGTAAATAACATATTGAACACATTAGCTGTTTTATTAAGTCCGTGCCTTGAAGAAGTTGTGTCGAGTTGAACACGTCAATATCATTAATGATCAAAAATCAGCAGAGGTCAGAAAGTTCTATCTGTATATTTATATTTCAATATGATGTAGAGATCACTTTGTCACAACCCACGAGGTTGAGAAGGCGCCCCTATCTCCATGCCACATACGCTCACACCAGGGCTCGAAACCACAGCCGCAAGCCAGAAGTGACCGGCCAGCTAGAGGTCGAAGCGCGGCACTCTAGACCACTAGGCCATCCCAACCCCCCAATAAACAATGAGTTATGGTGGCACGGTCCAGCTTTCCTTACAGATCCCAATGATCAATGGTTCGTGCATAATGTAGAATTACCTGATGTGAGTGAAGAAGAAAAGACTTCTGTTCTAGTTACGAATGTTCAAGTTTCCTATACTAAAATAAGTACGAGTATCGATGTTAATAAATATAGTAATCTCCAAGTATTACTTCGCGTTACAGCTTATGTTATTCGTTTTATCCAAAATTTAAAATCCAGAGTTAAAGGTACAGAGTGTAGACATGGAGATCTTACTGTTGATGATATTACAGACGCTCAATACTTATGGATTAAAGAGATGCAGATGGAACTGAGGACTAAAGATAAATTTCAAAAACAGACAGAATCATTAAATTTACTTTACGATACGAAGTTTCCTATTCTGCTAGATGGCGAACATTATTTTACTAGATTAGTAATTCGTGAATGTCATGAAAGAGTTTACCATAACGGAGTACAGGATACTTTGTCTGAGTTGAGAGCCAGATTCCGGGTTGTTCGAGGTAGACAAGTTGTAAAGGTGGTTATCAAACATTGTCTCATCTGTAGAAGATTAGAAGGAAAGTCATATGGTGTACCAATACAGCCACAATTACCAGAATTTCGTGTTAGTGATGATTTTGGATTCTCGAAGGTTGGAGTTGATTATGCGGGTCCGTTATATGTGAAAGATATATATTCTTCTAGTGGACAAATGAACAAAGTGTTTATCGCTTTATTTACATGTGCTAGTACAAGAGCCATACATTTAGATTTAGTTCCTGATGCTTCGTCCGAATCTTTTATCAGGTGTGTTAAGAGATTTATTGGTCGAAGGGGTATTCCGTCGCTAACGATTTCCGATAACGGGAAAACTTTTAAGAGTTCAGAGTTACACAGTTTTCTTGCGTCGAAGAGGATACGCTGGTATTATAATATTGAGCGCTCGCACTGGAGGGGAGGTTTCTTTGAGAGAATGGTGTGATCTACAAAGCGTTGTTTAAAGAAGACAATTGGTACAGCTAGATTATCTTATGAAGAACTGTTGACTTTAATCATAGAGATTGAAGGTGTTTTGAACTCTAGACCACTTACTTATGTTTGTGAAGATGGTGGTGAGACGCTAACGCCCTCGCATTTGATTTTAGGCCGTCGTTTGTTATCCCAAACCAATGATTCAAGTAATGCGGACGACTTTAGTGTTAAAACGAACAAAGATTGTAGAAAACGAAATTCTTATCTGAATACAGTGTTATCCCATTTCCGGAATAGATGGCGGAAAGATTATTTAACAGATTTAAGAGATCACCATCGATCTAGAACCAAGAAAGGTCCTATTGTTAATGTTGGTGACGTAGTCGTTGTCCAGGAAGATAAACTCCCAAGATTAAACTCGTGTAGAGAAAACGTTTGAAGGTCGCGATGGCAATATTCGTGCTGCGGAAATCCGTGTTCATGATAAACTCGGCAGGCCAATCGCGATGAATAGTCCAATTCAAAAGGTGTTTCCTTTAGAGTTAGTAAAAGATAATTGAGTATTGAAATGTAAATTCTTTGTGTTCAAATAGTAGTATTAGAGCATTTAATGTCGAAGTTTTGAGACATCTAAGTTTCAGCCTATTAAGAGTGTAGAGTATAGTGTGTAGAGTTAAGATCCTGATAATGGCTTTAAATTCCCTTCTATTATATTCTTGATTCTGGCTGGTGGTATTATTTTTTGTATTTATGTAAAATTTGTCGATGCCAAATTTTAGGGGGGAGTGTGTTAAGAAAATAGTATATCAGTAAGACATAAAAATACAGTTCTTCACGAGTAAAGGGAGATAACTCCACTTTACAAGTAATGAGAGTTGTCTCTAACCTTTTCTTTGTGTCCTGACCACGTTTTTACAAGTGTTGTATGAGTGAAGTCTGAATAAAATATATTATACTCCTAGATACCAGAGTTTAGATGGCATCATTTGTTGCCACACTCTCTCCGAGTGCAGCTGAAGTTTAGAGTGTTTTTACAGAATCTTTGAAAAATATTACACACCGTTCTGCTGTAGAAAGTCCCGGGTAACTCTAGCGGTGTGGGCACGGCCGTTGTCCTGTTGGAAAACGTTGTTTCGACGACGTGTGTAATCTAGTATGATATGGGGACTGAGCGCTTGATCTGTGTAGCGAACGGCTGTGATGTCGCCTCCTCTCCCGGGACCAAGATTTTGAAACACCACAGGACGCACTCTCTGGTTCAGGCTAATTTCACCCCAAATCGATATGCTTGGACCTCCCTATGATTCTCATTCCAGGACACATTAGTCAGATTAACGCTGGCCACGTCGACGCCATATTCTGGTCCTGCCACCTGTAGTTGATGTGAAAGAGATAGAAATGGGATTTAACGTCCACTCGACAGAAAGTAGGTAATTTCGGGACTAGCATATGGTTTAATTTTTATATGAATAATTCGCTTGCGTGTAGGGGTCTTTAGCAGT
This sequence comes from Patella caerulea, assembly GCA_036850965.1. Classification (NCBI taxonomy): domain Eukaryota; kingdom Metazoa; phylum Mollusca; class Gastropoda; family Patellidae; genus Patella; species Patella caerulea. The sequence goes on along the minus strand of JAZGQO010000006.1, from coordinate 55,726,627 downwards.
GGGAGAAAACCGGAGGACTCGGGGGGGGGGGGAAACCCACGAGTTTGGAAAGGTGACCCGACTCCTTGTCACGTACAACCTCGTTGTCACTGAGTCAACTGGTTTAGTTTCCAATCACCGGTTGTACGTGAGCCTGAACCAGAGAGGGCGTCCTGTGGTGTTCCAAAATCTTGGTACCGGGAGAGCAGGCAGCATTACAACCGTGCGCTACATCGATCAAGCACTCAGACTCAATTGCACACGTCGTCGAAACAACGTTTTCCAGCGTGACAACACCCGTGCCCACACCGCCAGAGTTACCCGGGACTTTCTACAGTAGAATGGTGTCAACGTTAAAACAATGGCCAGCCGACTGAACATCTTTGGAATGAATTTCAGAGGAGACCAACTACGGTCGCTGGATTTCTCCAGGCTTTCCTGAGAGTGTGGTTCCAGGTGCCAATGGTGTTCTTCAATCGTCTGGTCCACTCCATGTGCAGACGCTGTGCTGCCGTTGTTGACACTCGCTATGGACACACCAGACACTGATGGATAGGCTGTGTACAGGCTCTAAACTGTCTTGGAATTGTGATGAATTAATCACTAGTATGTCAACATACTGTTCACAAAAAATGCATTGATCCATTTAGTACGTCGTTTCCAAGAATGATTAGATTAAAGTGTCCCTCTGATTTTCGGTGCGTTGGATGGCCGAATGGTTAGCACGTGTGTGCTGTATCATAAAACCTGTCATTGAGTCAACTGGCGTGGTTTCGAATGCCCGGTTGTACGTGGCAAGGAGTAGGGTCGCCTGACCAACCTTGTGGCTTTTCTCTGGGTCGTCCGGTTTCCTACCACTGCTAAAGACCCCTACGCGCAAATTAAACTAGTTATGTCGAGTGTACGTTAAACCCCATTTCTCGCTCTCTCTCCTCCTCTCTCTCTGACTTTTCAAATCGTACTGACGTTTTTTATTTCTGTTTAGTATATAATATAAACCAGTTTATATATATTCACCACAGTTTATTACCAAGACAAATGTACATTTTGAACGCTCAGAGTATATCTTCAATAAATGGGGCGGCTCGTGTCAATGGTGGGTGACGGGGGACCTAACAACGTACCTGGATCAATAATGAATTGAACAAGGCATTACGATCTCTTCCTGAACTACCTGAGGTTAGTGCACACGTTGGGGTACGCGGGCCAACCACGTGATTTACACAAACAAATAGGCGAGTGCGTCGAGGGATATAAATTACAAGGAAATACGAAGAGCCACCCCAACAGGAATGGCAAGTCATATGGATGTCACAGGCTTCACCGTTGCAGAATCCGAAAGCTTCATATCGCGTCTTGCCAAACTTCGGTGTCAGATCAGAGAAGCGATAAAAATGTCGGTGTCAAAGCAGAGGCCTTAATGTAATCGAGGAAGAGTCGGGGCTGGCGTCCTGAAATCATTAAAACCAGGCATCCGCTTTGTTTTTGTTCCAGTATTGAAAAAGACCTTATCAGACACCGGTCGACCATTAAGACACCCACCGACCTCTTCGTTACAATTAGGCTGACCAACACCAATTTAAGAGTTGACACAGATAACAGATATTGGGTGTACTTTTGTGTTCTATATGTGATAGGAGAAGCGAGAATGAATTAAAAACAAATATTAAAAATCGAACTGATTAAAACACAGATCTTATATTTCGTTTCGTTTTTATAGTTCCAAATTTCCTTTTGCTTTTCTTTTCTACACCAGGATCTGGAAGAGTTGTTATCATTGACGTGTTTTGAGTGGATGGTTTGAGGTATTAGCCAATGAAACGATCTATTACGGTGAGCTTTAGGCGTGTTTTGCTCGGAACTGTGGGTAATCGACTAGTAACATCAATGCTGATTGGTTAATGAAAAGTTTGACGTCATAGGGTAAAAACCTGTCATATGACCTCTGACGTGACCTTTCGCAACAACTGGTCAGACCGTCATGTAGTGTAGGCCATCAAAAGTTAAAAAAAACGAAACGAAATACTGATCTGTATTTTTTAATCCGATGGATTAAAAGAAAAAATCTCCAAAACATAATGACCTAATTTGGACACCCATCCTTATATTGTTGGTTGAATGGTCGAGAGCGAGACATTAATTGAAGCAACACAAAGGACGTCAGTCCCCAACTGTTTCAATATATCACGAATGTCTTAAGCGCGAGACCATTACACATCTTAACATACAGACACTCGTACATGCTTTGCAATGAAATACGTCACACGGGTCCAAATAATGGTACGCCAGCATCTGTATTTTAAGACTGCATATCTTTCAATTTAAACATGTAGGAAAGTTTTCTGATTTTAATGTTTGGTGAACATCATTAGCTTCCACTAGTACTCTACCTTTTACAATAGTTTTTTACTGCTTTATACCCGTCACTTCCACTTCACACATATGGAGATTCGCTGTTGGCTTGGATATTCTGATAAACCTGCCAATTGTTTTCTGATCACACTCGAACGTTCTCACGGTACATCCGAAAACTCCAGGTAGAAATATACACAGTTTGGGAGTTGGATTACCGACGGATGGATCTGAATCATACACCATTACACTGACATCAGAGAATCTTTTACCAAGAGCTGGAAGGAAAACCAAAATATCTATTATATTAAAGTGATTTAAAGGGATATATCATAATAATAACAATAATATCGATAGTCATAAGCGCATTAGGACTACTTATCTACTTTCATTTTGACTTATTACACGGGCTATTTTTTCAAGAGTTTTTAAAAGTTGGCGCGATTGGACGAAAAAATACGCTTATCTGCCCTAGGTATAAACGTCATTCAGCACTAGGTCGGGGAGACTAAACGTTATACAACTATAGGTCGGAGACACAAAACGTTATACAACTGTAGGAGACTAAACCTTATACAACTATAGGTCGGAGACACTAAACGTTATACAACTGTAGGAGACTAAACGTTATACAACTATAGGTTATACAACTGTAGGAGACTAAACGTTATACAACTATAGGTCGGAGACACTAAACGTTATACAACTGTAGGAGACTAAACATAACATAACTGTCGGTCGGAGAGACTCCACGTCATACAAATTGTAGGACAGATTGACAATACGTGATACAAATTGTAGGTCAGATAGACAATACGTCATACAAATTGTAGGTCAGATTGACAATACGATTGGACGAAAAAATACGCTTATCTGCCCTAGGTATAAACGTCATTCAGCACTAGGTCGGGGAGACTAAACGTTATACAACTATAGGTCGGAGACACTAAATGTTATACAACTGTAGGAGATTAAACGTTATACAACTATAGGTCGGAGACACTAAACGTTATACAACTGTAGGAGACTAAACGTTATACAACTATAGGTCGGAGACACTAAACGTTATACAACTGTAGGAGACTAAACATAACACAACTGTAGGTCGGAGAGACTCCACGTCATACAACGGTAGGTCGGAGAGACTAAATGTCATAGAAATTGTAGGCCAGATAGACTATACGTCATACATATTGTAGGTCTGGGAGATTTATGTGATATTATCATGACTTACTTCGTTTTCCATCATATCTGTTGGATATAGTTAGACTTGTGATGTCATACGTCCATTCTAGATCAACTTGCCACCATGGACTGACATCATTGCCGGCAGTGTGTTGGCAACTAACACCCTCAGCGAAATGGCCATTTTTGTTTCCGTCAACGGCCAGAGCAGATGGGAATTTCGAATAAAACACAGAGCTTTGAGTGGTGGGTTTTCCCAAAGCAATGTTGTCCCCCTCTAAAATATAAATTTAAAAAACCATAAAAAAAACCCACTTTTCATCATGACCAGATGGTTGGACTGAGTAATTTTATGTCCGTGCACTTGTAAGTCAATTTGTACAGAAAGCTTATCTGGCATTATGCCATGACCCAGCTATTGGGCTGGACAATGACCAGTGTCCGAGGGGTTTATAACCTTTAGTCGTAACTGAGTGCTTAATGTTTGCCGTGAACAATATATACTAATATAAGCAAGGGTTCACATTTGAAACCGAATTGTTCTGATTTAAATACTAAATAGTAAAATTATTTTCAGGTATATTGTGATCCACATCCAGTAGACCAATCAGGCGAGATTTTTATACGATATTGTACGTTGAACAACTAAGATATGCAGAGAGACAACAATACGTTTAGACGGACGGAAGGACAGAGGTGACGACAATATACTTTTACATAAAAAATAAATTATAATGCGTATGTAATCTGGTCTCACCTGGGAGATTATTACATTTGTATCTTTGTGAAATGTTATCACTCACTTCGTTCACTGAAACAAAGTTCAAATATAACCAATAAAAATAAAATACATTCTTTTATTAAATACAACGATATAAGCAACAAAAATATAAATCTGAAAGGATAACCATCAACAGTAATAAAGTATATAAATTAATTCATGATGATCGGAGAAAAGTATCTGGAATACTTACTAGGGGTGCCATATATTTCCACTCCGCATAGCGTTAAGAAATTTGACTTTTCAATAGAAATCTTGACAAATCGTCCATGGACGCCTTTGTTACAACGGACGATGTTTTGACCTGTACTGTAACCATCTACTGAAGCACAGCAATTAGCTTCTGAAGAGTTGTTTATCGTTGGATCGGAATCGTAGACCTCATAATTAACGTCATGGAGGCGTTCAGCTGGAAATAAAGAATTGAAAACTCATCTGAAAAATCATAAAGTCGCGTTTAATTCGAAATACACAATTTTCAAGTGATCTTCCAAAATACATCAAACAAGCCCCAGAAACTCTTGTTGTCATTTATTACTTACGATAATCAGCCTTGTGGTGCACCACTATCAAACGAATCAGAAATGTATCCAACAAATCAACAAGAAACCAAGGTTGATAATCGTCTTTTTCTGTTTGAAAACAGGTATTTGGGTTGTTATCTAAAGCTGCTGTGGGCGGCTGTAAAGTACCAATAGAACTTGTTGATGGTGATTTTAAACTGGCTAGGTTACTCCCATCTGTAAGGATAAGTCATACAAACAGGATAAGTCATACAAATAGGTATTCGGATAATAATAATGAATTTCTATACCTTGGAATATTTTAAACATGTTTGATACTGGTCGGTCGATGTTTTGATATTCATATTAGCTTTTGGTTATGAGTCGAAGTTATGATATTTATATTATCTTTCTGTTATGAGATAATTGTCCCCAAAATCGTGAGACAAGAAACAGGATATAACAGCTGTGTTTCCCCGGGCACTCAGTCAGCCTCGAGGCTAATGGCCACACCCAAAAAATTCTCATAATAGAAAGTAGTACAGAAATAAAAAAAAATCTTACCAATAATCAACATGAAAACCATCATACCAGAATCGGGATCTGTATTCAGTTCTTCAACATTTCTTGTATAAAGATGACATCTTCTTCTTTGTTGATGAAATGCAACTGCCACACAATGGGCTTCAAATTTACAGGCAAATATGCACGCATGTTTGGAATCTTTTGGCACCACTTTTAGTACTGAGGTTGGTATCAAGTTTTCATAGACCAGCCTAAATCCAAGCCAACAATCGCGACAACCGCAACTTAATTTGTTGTTCAGGTACAGAAAAAGAACAACAGCCAGAAGATCCATAAACTGTGCATACATGGTGCAAATTTGCATAAATGGTTATTATTGTCAGGTCTTTACCAGTTAACTAAAGGATGTATGTAAACTGCCCGCTCTAGTACATACCAATATCACTGTCAAATATATAAAATCTATTCAGGAGGAATACCAGACACGAGCTTTCCAGATTCTCTTTTTATTTTAAATCAGCAACACGGAAGTGTCAACAAAATATTGATTCTCTGATCTATTGTTGCTTGGTCACTTGAGGCTTGAACAGACATTGGTTTTATAAATGAGATTAAAATAAGATCCAGAAGGGCGGTAACGCACCCAAAGTCATCTTTTATTTGGTAAGTTGAGGATTGAACAGAAATTGCTTTTACAAACAATGAACAGATCCCAAAGCGTCTGTGAAAAAAAAACAACCAAACTTTGGATGTTTGCAGAACACTTCACATGGTGTATCTGAGAAGATATGATTATCCCGCCTGTTGCTATTTTGAAGTTACTATGACCTATCCACACTGTTAAAATTTTTATGTATTTTTACCTCATTTTAACTGGCAGAAATATTGCAACATTATAACTGTATTTTAACATTGCGTGTTATTTCACAGTCTGTATGTAAATTTACCTCTAGCTGTTATACATCCAATGTACGATCCTGGCGAACACTGAAAGTTTTGCGGAACTTTTTCAGCCGAGCATGTAAAACAACATTCAATAATGTAAAGAAAATGAGTGAAATTGGTCAAAGGGGGAATAACCTATGAGACCACTATTTGAAGGTAAATTTACAATTTTCTGTAAAACTAATATCTCCAGCGGCATTTATGTTAATATACAGCTCATGTGATGTAAACTGACTTATGGTTGTATTACTACATTAAATGTGATGTAAATTTACATAAGCCTTGTATTCTTATGCGTCCACATCGTTTGAAATGTAAGTTGACAAACCATGTGATATAACAAATCCTGTACTGTATTTGTACTATAATTTTAACAGTGAGCTGGAGATTATGTATAAATTTAAGATGAGGATGCAGAGAACAATGGGTTTAATTAATGACTTAGGTCGTTTTGACAGGAACAATGGGTTTAATTAATGTAATTGGTAATTATGTATCTTTTATGGTAGAATTATTGTAGTCTTAATTCACCAGCAATAAACTTGAACGGTAGCCTAAATAATATATATATTAGCCATTTTTTCGATGCAAACTAAAAGCCATCGATATTGATTTCTCTCACATAGAAATTGATTTCTTTCCGCTTGAATCGTTTATAATGTGCATTTAAAATGCAAACCCACTTTGAAACAATAGTCATGCAATATAAACAATTGGGCTTTAACAATTATAAGGATTGTATTCACGTGGCTTAAATATTCTACCTGCTTCAATAATTTTATAACTTATTTCAACTTTCAAGGGAAATTCACAAAATATTCAAGGATATTCATCATGAATTATGATATTAAGTACGGACCCGATAAAGTGTTGTCGTCCTGTTTGAACCAGTGTTTGAAAGGAAAACCGAGATCAGTGTTCGCTGGGGTTTATATACTGAGCGCCATGGAAAACGCATCACTTAGTTTTTCGTATAACAAAATGGTTCTGTAAACTCATCTTATTTATTTTGCTTCTTATTCTGAACAATATTCAATTGGGAACACATCAATAACAACATATTTGTAGACTGTAATTTGTATCTGTAATTAACGGTACAAAGTCAGAGGGGGCAAAACCAAAAGTACGACACATATATCAGTAGGGCGTGTATACCTCCACGGGCTCTTACGCACGCTGTGCAGCGACGTCGCATGGAATTAACCAATGTTTGAAAGAAGGCCTGGGGCAAATTGTTCCATTCTTGGACAGGAGCATCTTCTAAAGCTGCATTGGTGTGCATCTGTGGTCTCCGATACAGGCGGCGTCCAATCTCATCCCAGACATATTCTATCGGTGCCATGTCTGGATACATTGATGTTGTTACCAGCCAGGTAGTCCATGCTGACACGGGCGGTATGCGCACGTGCATTTTCCTGTTGGAAGTGCTGAAGTTGTGGGAGCGTTCGAACAACGGAGCAAAAATTGGTTGCAAGACATCATCAAGGTAGGCTATAGCAATAACGCGACCCCTGCAAATGTGTAGGAGGGTCCGGTGGTGGAATGTGAAGCCTCTCCACACCATTATTACACTTCCCCCACTCCATCGATCAGTTTCGAAGACGCAGCAGTCCGCAAGACGTTCCCCCAAGACGTCTCCGCACACGTTGACGGTCATCAGCGTGATGAAGATGAAAGCGACTCTCATCACATGGCTTCCTTCCGGTGTTTTTCAGTAAGTCTTCCCTAGTGTGAGCATATGTGACATGGAGATAGGGGTGCCCTCTCAAACTCGTGGGTTTCTTTCGGGCACTCAGGTTTCCTCCCACTGCTAAAGACCCCTGCGCGCAAGCGAATTATTGAAATAAAACTGAAACTCTCTGTCTCTCTCTCTCTCTCTCCTCTCTCTCTCTCTCTCTCTCTCTCTCTCTCTCTCTCTCTCTCAGTAAGTCTCGCATCTCTAGCTCGACAAATTTCGAAAGATTGATGTTTCACAGTTCATGTACTGCACATTAAGTTGAAAACATGCTTTTAAATGGCTCACACACAATGCTGCACGTGAATATTGTTTTTTTTGTATGTGTATCTCGAGCAATTTTTTTTTTGTGCACACGGGCCGATATTTTTTGCGTTTTGGAGCATTGTGTGAAACAATCGTTCATAGTATTGCATAATATTATACATACAAAACCATCTGGTAATGAAATATTTGGGAAAAAAAGCAATGCGTTTTCCTTGGCGCTCAGTATATTTGTAATTAATATCTTAAAAAGAATGTCCTAGCAATGGGGAGACCCCTATCTCCGCTACTGACCGAAGTTTACATGGCCCCCTTGAAAGAGAAGGCACTGCAGTCCTCACCCATAACTCCCATCTGCTATTATAGAAGTCGATGATACGTTTGCAATGCTGAAAGAAGAAGATTCCATTCCACAACAAGATATACTACCTAATTCGGAGACTCCTTAAGCCAGTTAGAATGGACACTAGTTTCTACATTGGTACAAGAAAGAAACATATCCTTAGTGCTAATGGTAAATAGCGACCAACCGTACCTATCCAACCAAAGGGATGTGTGTACCAGTTTACCTGCTCCTGTAAGAAATCATACATAGGGAGAGAGAGAGAGAAATGGGGTTTAAGGTCCACTCAACACAAACTATGTCATTTCGGGACTAACATATGGTTTTTTTAATTTTATTTCAATAATTCGCTTGCGCGTAGGGGTCTTTAGCAGTGGGAGGAAACCGGAGTGCCCGGAGGAAACCCACGGGGTTGAGAAGGCGCCCCTATCTCCATGCCACGTACGCTCACACCAGGGCTGGAAACCACAGCCGCAAGCCAGAGGTGACCGGCCAGCTAGAGGTCGAAGCGCGGCACTCTAGACCACTAGGCCATCCCACCCCCCCATCATACATAGGTGAAATAATATCATAAATAGCCAACTCAAAGAGCACCTGTCCAAAGGCACCACCAATGACTCAGCTGTATCAGAACACCTGAAAAATAACCCACGCCACAAAGTGAACTGGTCAGCTGTAAATACGGAGGCCGTACAAATAACGGGGCCGTACAAATGATGAGACACCTACCAGAATTGAACACAGGTAGTGATATATATAACCCCAGCACTTATCATCAACTAATCACCAATAGACCAAAACCAGGAAATTAACATGTAATCATCTTTTGATGGTTTACACATCATAACATTATATAGGACATTATTACGTAGTTTCTGTAACTTGTTCATTCAAAAATATTGTACTGTTGTACGGCCAGGTATTATAATCACAAGAGTCTTATCAAATGGTGTCGCTTTGTTGTCTATATAGTGAAGGTAATTACTATACATCCAGGGGTGGATCTAGGCATTTTGAAAAGGGGGGTGGGCGCCGCAAAATGAGGGCACTTACCGCGGAGACGGGACACGCCCCCCCCCCCCCCAAGTCAATTATTCCAAGAGCTATTTTGCTGATATTTTCGTCTAAATAAACGTTCTGAACGGACATATGTGGGTCTGGGAAAAAGGCACTTTCAACAGTAAAAAAGGGCACTGTCGAAAATTGGGGGGGGGGGCGGATCGCGCCCTAATTGTATCCGCCTCTGAGACCTAAGGTCTGAACCCCACATTAATTAAGTGTTTTCATCTATGTGTACATTATGATTAGATGTTTAAGCTGTTACACGTGGTTTCATTATCATGATCAAGAGTCACTGTTCTTCTAATTTAAGGTTTTATTGAATGTTGTGAATGAACCTTTTTATATAAATATTTCATACCCTCTGTCTGTATCAATATTGTGCTTGATAACGACAAGAGAATCATTGTTGAAACGTAGCTTTAACAGAAATACAGTAATTGTTATCCATAAAACTGCTGTGTTTATTTTTATGTTAAATTTCGAGTTTAACATTATTTGCAAAGTAACACAGTTTAATCCGAATTCTCTCGGATAATACATTGATCGTAAACCCGACCTCCAGGGGAATATAGGCATAAGACTGATCTATTAACTGTGGTATATAGGTATAAGACTGATATATTAACTGTGGTATATAGGTATAGACTAGTAGTAAACTAGGATATAGGTATAAGACTATTAAATAAACTGGGGTATATAGGTATAAGACTGGTATATTAACTGTGGTATATATATAGGTATAATACTAGTAGTAAACTGTGGTATATAGGTAGTAAAACTAGAAGTTAACTAAGACTAATAAGCATTTCCAGCAAAGTTTGTGGTCAGCCATCCGAATCTTGGGAGAAAGCCGATCCGGGCAAGGATATCAATTAAAACTGAAAATGAATTTGAAAATAGTGGTCTGTATCATGATTTTTTTAATTGGAGTTTATCCGTAGAATCATGAAAACACAAATAAAAAAAAAGTTTCTGCCAGATTTTTATTGGATACCTAAACATCAGAATATTTCAACCAAACCCTTCTTATATCTACAGGACCTTTAGTTTATTTGTAAGCAAAATGTAGTGAAAATATGTAAGGGTTACAGACTGGTCTAACCGGTTTACATTGTGGGTATTCCCCGCATTATTTAACGATGCATTGACGTAATAAGTAGACTAGACGATCGTGTTAATAATTTGTTATCAGAAAACACAAGACCAGCATAATCTTGTCTACAACGCATAGATCATAGACGCAAATAGACGGGGATTTTCCTGTTGAAATTTTTTAAATATTTCTTTCCCGTTTGTCTCGCCCTTTCTAGTTATTTGAAGGTTCAGAGTAGAAGAAAATTGTGTGTATTAAATCTATTATAACAACATCATGATGTCTGATGATACGGTGAGTAAAATTAACATGTCCGTGCAATTCATCAGATTAAGGGAATACATTAAAGTGGGAATTTCATATTTTCTTAAAAAAATCAAACATGATTATTTCTGTCTTTTGCTCAAATGGTTGTCAACTCACTATTATACGATCATGGGCATTATTTCCCGGGCATTAAAATCATTGTCACAGGAAATAATAACACAATTACCTCCCTTGCCCCCCCCCCCATGGAATGGCTATCTTCAAACGTTTGAATTTGAATTTGAAAATGATATGTTTGCCAATTTCTCAACTGGCAAGTGAATTATAGGATTAATAGGATTATTCTTTAACGATGTAGGACTGTTTATAGATGCAATCTACTTTAGGGCTTCATTTTCATAAGTTTTCAAAATATAACTTAAAAATATTAAATTGGAACTTTAAACTTAGCGTCAATATTGAAGCAGCGCCTAGGGGCGGATCGAGGAACTTTTACAGGAGGGGGTTTGCCAGGTTTCTGTCACGGAAATCTGCCATCATCTTCTCTAAATTACATAGGCATACATACAAATTGAGCTTTTTAAACAGAGAAATAATTTTTATACTGATGTAGGATCACTTTGTGATGTAATTTCATTGATGCAAGGCATTTATTTTATTTTTTCGTGTAGCTGACCAGGGGGGTGGGGGTGGGGGCGCCTGACTTATACGCCACTACAATTATTAATTATTTGACACCATCGACCAAACACTTCGGCTTTAACGTTTACAAGATTACTTTGGAATAACTGGCTACGCCCTGGAATGGTTCGAATCGTTGTCATAGATAAGCAGTCATTAAAATCAGTATACATCAAAAATGGAGTCCCACAAGGATCAGTGCTCGGTCTGGGTAAGACCTATAAAGATATAACATCCGTCTGGTGGCAGCTATATCGCCAACAAACGAACGTGTCTTCTCTAGTACAAGTTCAATCGCTTCCAGACTCATGTACTGTTCTGGGCGAGTCTCCTTTTTAGACATTCGATCTTATCAATGGGTTGGTAGAATTTACGGGTGACAAATAAAGACAACTTTCTTTCATTCTATATATTATTGTATTAATCAATCATCATCACCATCACCATCACAAAAAAACTGTAAAGATACAAATTGCAATATTTAAGGATCTAGTCTGTCAAACACATTTATAATATTTAACCATTCATTCATTCATTCTGTGAGACGTTTCGATAGAGGGGGAGGGGGGATACCGAATTCCACAGCCTAGGTGAAAATAAGTGTAACTTAGGCCTATTTAAAGGAAATAATCAAATTACAGGTATGACATAAACTAATAATCAGATGTACACAAACATATACCGCAGCTAAACGAGTCTTGGGAATGACCAGAGCAAAGGGAGGTCAAGTAGGGTCGACACCGCCACTGACCACGCCAAGATAGAAAACTTGGAATAATACATATTTCTCCTAAAATATTTATTGACACATATCAAAAGCTTATCCAAGATATAAATAAAGTGTTATACTATGACTTTCGATACAATAAATACCTCATTCCCCATTAAAATAGCAGATACGCATCTTTCTTTCCTTTCCTGCTTCACTCGCGCCGGAAATGTCTCGTGTTGACACTAGTGGTCCCGTACAAAATTTGGAATGCACATTTGACGAATAATTAACGATGAATTTGAAACGAAATAATAATGAAATTGAAAGTATTAAAAAATGACGTTCATCACATGTACCGTATGGAAATCTTTATCCCACAGTTCATGTGGGTGTTGAGGTCTTTAACACAATTTATGATACTGAAAAAAATAATTTGAGATTACCTCACGATAATTACATAGCAGGTTACAGAACATTGAATTGTGTTAATTGAACACATTGTACTAAAGTCAACTAGCGGTCAACGTATAATGACCATGATTCTCTAACTTGTCCCCTATACCTATGCCAACACTTTTGTTAAATCGAGGGGGTTGGGATGGCCTAGTGGTCTAGAGTGCTGCGCTTCGACCTCTAGCTGGCGGGTCACCTCTAGCTTGCGGCTGTGGTTTCGAGTCCTGGTGTGAGCGTATGTGGCATGGAGATAGGGGCGCCTTCTCAAACTCCTCCGGGCACTCCGGTTTCCTCCCACTGCTAAAGACCCCTTCGCGCAAGCGAATTATTGAAATAAAATTAAACCATATGTAAGTCCCGAAATGACCTAGTTTGTGTTGAGTGGACGTTAAACCCCTCCTCTCTCTCTCTCTCTTTTGTTAAATCGAAGAATAGTATGCATAGGGTGACCACCTTTGCTTGATCATATTGCGGGACATGATTATCTTTTTAAAAAGGACTGAGGCAGTATGCATAACAATGTTGATATATAGTTACTTCACTTTTCGACATACCAACAACAGAAAATCAAACTATAAAATATTCACGTAAGCTTGGTTTGTATTCGTATGTCATGATAGGCCTATATAATTACCACAATTTTTTGGGATAATAATACATAGCAACAATATATATTCATGTCATATAATATTCATATCGTATGCCAGTATCATCTTGCATTTCAAAAAAGCAAACATAATTTCTTTTGTATAAATAAATAAATTATTAATTTGCACGACAGAACCGCTTGAAAGGGTGCGTGTAAATATCATGACGTTGAATGAAAGTTACAATTAATTGGCTGCCGAATTATCATCCAGGTACATTAATTGTTTATCGCTAAAATTAAATCATGCCGAACGTAATTGAATCGTATTGAGATTTTATCGCTGATGTTTAATCATGCTGAATGCAGTGAAACTTATTGAGATTTTACAATAGCTGAGTATTAAGGATGTTATGCTGGTTAAAGATGCATTAATTAAGAGCTAAATGAGCCTATTGCAGATCTTTCTTTTGACCTCGATGTTATATAAATAATTTATGCAACATTTATTTACATACCAGGCCCATAATCAACTCTCTAGAACTTCGGATGGGTTTGATTTTCAACAGATTTATGATTTAATTTAAAAATGACAATCAACACTACACTGTTCTGTAAACGACGCCTCTAAGAATGAAGTAATTTTACTGACATTTTCAACATATTCCCTTTTCATTATCCATTTTTTTAAACTATTATTGCCAGAACTGTCGGCTCTTAATCTAAACTACGTAATTCATCTTATAACTTTTCCTGATTGATCACTATGTCATGCCATATTAATAATACAAGATACCTTTACACCATCATCTGTTATGCATCAATAGGTTATTTGAATTTTAATAATTCAGAGACAAGAAAGCGAATGCAATTGACACTCAATTAGATTAAGTGTATATAATACACAGTAAAGCAGAGAAATGCCGGCAAATTGTTCTGGGTTTATGTTATTCACCATGTAACAAATACTAGAATTTATTTACTTACTTTTATTGTTCTTTATGTAAGGGTGTGTGTGTGTGTGGTTTTTCTCCTGGTTTTTCTCCTGGTCAAGTGGCCTAAAATCACATTTTTCTTTTTCTCTCTTTCCCTCGACTGTTTTGAGTTTTAAATGGCCCACTGACAATGATTGACTTGGTTGTTTATTCCATAGAAAAGGTCTAGCGTAGGGCTAAGCACGTTTTCCAAGTTGTAAGTTAATAGTTGGAGGTTTTAGAAGATGTATGTTTTTACAAAATTTATTCAATTATAAAATGTGGATTAATTATATTCATTTAATTTTATTTTCTTTGTGTGGTGTCAGTCGTGATATTGTCGGTTGTGCAGGGGGTGGGGTGTCAATGTTATATAAATTATATTCGTTAATTTCTGTCTTGGTTGTGTGCAATATTTTCTAATTCTTATGTTTATTACATATATAAATGTAAATGAAATAGGGGTTTAACGCCCGACTGGGCTCACGAAGAAGTGCATACGCCATATTGCGTCCTATGAGGGGAATTGTGCCCAGGACCGGTGCTACGACCTACTCTTATATTGAATTCCAACTGCCAAGTATTTCTTTTACGTCTCATCCGAATGAGTATACGTTATCAAAGGCCCCCTGTGTTCCAACAGTGGCAAGGGGGAACCGCACCGGTGGATTTCCGTGGATTTTCAGTATGATGTACAGGGAAAGGTCATCTACAATTGCAAGTTGGTACCAAAAGACCTTCTAAAGGAATTTGTGGTGGGTCTTTCAGTATTTTCACTAAACTAATTCTCAAATACACTATCGCAAGACTAGCTTCACGCATATTACTGTAATAGAAATCGTCCATGTGAGGAATTGCCGGACATTTTCACTGAAATGCGGGACTGTCCCCCGGGGTGGTCACCCTAAGTATGCACTGTAAAAAATTTCCATTTTTTATGTCGCCGAATTCCGTAGTTTAACAACTTTTTTCTGTTAATCGAAGGATTTTTTTTGAGAAATTGTGTTAAAAGAGTGAATTATTTCTTCAAATTACGTGTTTTATGTAATTCTGTGGAATATTCAGTATTAAACAGGAAATGTCCGTGAAATTTAGAGATAAAATATTTTATTCCCTTCTATAACGGACTCAATTCTGTTATTTTACGGAATAAACGGTGGAATGAAAGGAAAGTTGCGTGAAATTTAGGGATAGAATGATTTATTACATTATAATTATATAACGGAATATTTCTGTTTTCAAATGCAACTATAAGAAATCGAATACCTCTATAATCATTCCCAATACTTATCATGTTATAGTATTCATTTCAATTTATTAACCATAATATGAAGGATCATATTGTGTAAAGTTTGGTATATTAATAGTCATGTACAGTGAAATCCCGCTTAACGACCAACTCAGAATTACGGGCAACTCACGTATACGACCACATATTAAAAGAAACAATTTTTTTCTTCTATATTCCTTATAAATTGAACTCAGTATTACGGGCAACTCACTATTACGGATTACGACCACCGAAGCCAGTCCCAGTCAGTCAATTTCATTGTTTTTGTGACTCGCGATAACGACCACTGATTGGGATTAATCAGCCCCCGACCGAGATCAAAACGATAACGACCACTGACAGGGATTAGTCAATCTAACGACTGAGATCAAACAGTCGTGGTTGACTGATTTATCGCAACAATTTAACGAGGCGCTAATCTTCCGTTGTTGATTTCATTTTTTAAACAATGGAATTTCTGATTGTTTGTTTTAATTTAAACAGAGTAATTAATAATGATTAAGTGATTTAAACTCTTACTATTTATACGAGTAAATTTTGTCAAGTTATAATTTCTTATTCGCCCTTCGTCTGTTTGTACGATTAAATTTTGTCAAAAGGGTATCATTTCTTATTCGACCTTCACCTGTGTAATGGAAAAAACCCGTAGTAATAAGCGTACTCGTGTAGAATTAAGGCTGAAAGCAAAAGTAGAACTTATCAAAAAAAAAAAAAAAAGTGAGGGTAGAAGCCAAAAATAATTGGCCGAAGAATTTGAAATTGGTAAGACCTAATTACAGACGATTTTGAAAAGAAAGGCAGAAATTATTAATGGATACGAAGAAAATAGAGACAGCGACAGGAAACGTCTCTGTGTTCGCTCGCCGATGGAAGAATGTGGGCGTGGTTTCAGCGTGTGCGTGACAATGATGTGTCGATCTCCGGTCCTACGCTTCGTGAAAAAGCATATTTAGAGAAAGACAACATTTCATTTTTTTAAGATGTACGCTGACAGTGGTAGCGTAAATGACGTCGTTGTGAAAGAATGGACTGAGTGTACCTGACATTGTCATTGGTTACGAAGCTCGGGATATCTACAAAATGGAAGAGAGAGGAGTGAATTATCAAGGCCCCCCAGATAAAACGCTCTCTGTTCGTGGCTAAACTTGTTCTGGTGTCAAAATAGCGACATGTTTAGAAATTTGAACATGTCTTGTCTGCCGGTTACGTGGAGATCCAATAATAAAAAAGCTTGGATGACAGGATTATTATTTGAACATTTTTCGTCTGCCGGTTACGTGGAGATCCAATAATAAAAAAGCTTGGATGACAGGATTATTATTTGAACATTTTTCGTCTGCCGGTTACGTGGAGATTTAATAATAAAAAAAGCATGGATAACATAATTTTTGTTTAAAGGTTGGTTGCGGGATTTTAATCGAAAAATGAAGATAAATAAAGGAAGCATTATGAATTAAAAATTATAACGTGATAAAGACTTCATAACATGCATAATTATTATTATGTTTTCATGATGTGTTTTAACATTACATCTGTTATTAGTAACAAAGTATGTCTTTACTGTATATAGTTTACCTAACGCTGTCTGTTTTTCTTTGAATTTGTCCAAAGCATGCTCACTCAGTAATGAGACCAACTCACTATTAAGACCACATCTAGACAGTCCCACATGTGGTCTTAATAGAGGGATTTCACTGTATATCTAATTTCCATTATTTATAAGATGTATAAAGTGTATTCTCATTCATCATACGGTAATCAGATTGTAAGTATTTTCATAATTGTGTAAAAAATTTGCAACGCCCAGTGATTAAAGGTTATATATTGTCAGGTAACCAGGCACGCTTAAATCTGGATAATATAACCGATTGGCCAGTGTAAGCCGGTTTGACTCTATGGCAGAATTATTATATCTGCAAATTGGTAAATAGAGAATCTCCTACGAGTGTTTTTTGATATCAAAAAAATATCAACACAAGTTGATAATGTAAAAAAAAACGAGGCTCTGCCGAGTATTTTTTACTTTATCAACGAGTTTTGATATTTTTTGATATCAAAAAAACACGAGTTGGAGATTTTATTTATCACCCAATCCTTTCTTACATGCAGAAATAAATAAATATAATTCTTTGGTATAAATTTCACCTTTACTGGACCTAATTTCATTACTGCGTAGTGATACATCAGTTTTTTGACTGCAGTTTAGCTATTGCAAAGTCCTATATATTGACCCAGTATTTCCTTAAAAGTCAATTAAATAAAAACAGTTTCTTTTTAACAAAAAAAAGTCACTTTTTATTTAAAATAAGTGGTGTCTTTAAAATAAAAGAAAGTAGTTCCTTTTTGATTGACCAATCAAATTCATGTAAAGCGATATCTCCTAGGAGATATCGCAGTAGATTATGTAATTTATCATACAAGCGATATCTACTGTCAAATAAGATATTGGGTGATAATACTGTATCTTACACCTGAAAGCCTCAAACCGATCCTAACACTGACCATTAATAATTGTTAGACACCCTTTTTTCTCCATGAGGGTATTCTTATATTAGCGGAAAGAGGTAACGTAAAAATATCGTCAGCGATAGCACTTCGGCGGAAACGGACGTTAAATAAAAAGATATTTCGCACACGCATAATAAAGTCAATGTTTAATTCAATGAAATTTTGATCATTTTCGACTCTATGAAACTAAAATTACCATGATGTTTTTTTCTGTATTTGAAAATGGAATTTATGTTAATTGAGAGAATTTCTATAAATTACAGGAAAAACAAATACGGATAAAATTTTCCTGGTACATGTAATTTTTGTTTCCGGAATTTTTTCCGTTGTTTCACGGATATTTTTGTTACAGTGTGGTCAATTAAAGGGCATCGGAGATTGTATCCACAAGCTGTCATATGATGGCTATGGGTGGCTAAGCCCCAACAAAAATGAAATTAGCCCCTCTCCCAACGTATTTCGCCGCCACTAATTCAATAATTATTTTTTAAGTGTTCGAATTGGTAGGCGACCCGTAGACTTGTAGCATGGCCCACTAAAGCCTGCCTGTCAACATCAGCTCTTTCGATCCTCTTATCATACGTGCGTTGTACACTGCATAACTACGGAAGTTCGCCTATAATGCGCCGGGTGAAATGTTTGCATTTGCCTACATCCGAGGAAGGGTGCCTACGGTTACTTAAAATTTAGGTGTCTATTGTGCAGCCTAGACTGTAATTCTATGAATAGAATAATAGAATACATATAGTTCAGTTGAAAATTGATACTATAGCTGTATTTTCTGGCCTAGAGTTCTCCGCGTAAATCAAAAGACACTCTCTACTACCCTCAAGATGATATCGGAAGGAGGAGTCGAAGAAGAAATTTCAGAAAATTCAGTCATAAAACCCTGTCTGAGGCACTTCAATTTGAGACCCAAGAATGCACCAAAGATGCGAGGAGAGAGCACCAAATTTTGCTTAGCCGTCCACATCCAAAAAATTCCATAACCCAACCAAATTTTACGAGTTGGCTACGGGTCCGTATGATTTTTACCCATTACTGTCACTCACTCTATATGTAACACAGGCCACTCCACTTCTTGAACTTGTCAACTACAAGTCTTTTTTTCTTAATAACAGACCTTGTGGTCTAAAGGCGTTACACCACGCCAATCCCCCCACTAACGACCCACCGCCTTTATCAAGAGATCCAAGGGGAGTTGGATGGCCGAATGGTTAGCGTGTGCACGCTGTATCATACTGCCTGCCATTGAGTCAACTGGCGTGGTTTCGAATCCGTGGTTTTACGTGGCAATGAGTAGGGTCGCCTCTCCAACCCCGTGGGTTTTCCCCGGGCACTCCAGTTTCCTCCCACTGCTTAAGACCCCTACGCACAAACGAATTATTGAAATAAAATTAAAAACCATATGTTAGTCCCGAAATGACCTAGTTTGTGTTGAGTGACGTTAAACCCCATTTCTCTCTCGAATTAGTATGATCACCATATGCTTAGCCACGCCCACCATTATTACTAATATTTCCCTTGGTATCAAATAACCATATTAAACCCCGCCGCCCACGATTATTATTACATACGCCATTGGTATCACTCGACAAACCTCGGCAGGTTCCGTAACCTACGGAACCTACATCTAACCTCGGCTGTATGACGATTTCCGCCATATTGGAACTACTTTAAAGGTCCCGGATGAAACATGGATGCGCCCATAACGAACACAATTTGGCGACCTATTTGGCTAGCGACCTATTCGACCGATCCAGCTGTAAGATAATGACGAATATACACTTCTATTCTGAGCTAAAGGAATGGGTAAAAAAATAGTATATTCTACCTTCATTGATAGACATAACGTTGGATTTTATTGGTTGATAAATAGATGAGTTAAGGCGAATGTTGTATTTATTCTAATTAGTTTCCAAGGAACAGGTTGCAGCTCGATCGGTCGAATAGGTCGCTAGCCGAATAGGTTCCCAATTTGTGGAATAGCGTCAAGTTTTCCTGTTAAAGTAAATCGGTAGCCGCATCGCAAATGTATGGGCGTAGGTACATGTCACTTACTGTCATACAGCCGAGACTAGATGTAGTTTACGGAATCTGTCGAGATTTGCTGAGTGCCATTGGTATCTAATCACAATGCTAGACCCCGCCCACAAATCGCACTGTGTACACCATTAGTACAATCACCATGCTTGAATACGCCCACCATTATTACTATATTACCGTTGGTATCAAATCACGATATTAAATCCCGCCCACCATCACTACAGCATGCACCATTAGTATAATCATCATGCTTCACCACGCCTACCATTTAGTTAATCGCGTTCTAAATTGATAGGATTTGTATGTTAACTTCCACTGATTAAATACAATATATGTTTCATCTTTACAGTCACTTCAACAGGTTGTCACCCACCAGAGTCTTAATTTCCACCTCCCTTGTAATGTACAAATAGGAGAACACAACATACAAAATCAACTGACTAACCAACTACAAGAAGATAATGACAGGATGAAGGAGCAAATACAACAACTCAAGTTAGACAAACAGGGGCAAGCTGACGAAATCCAGAAACTCAAGTCAAGGGTTAGAGTTGTGGGAGATAAAACAAGAGTAAAGAAAACCTATAAAAATATAAATAAAGAAAAAGGGGATATGATTACTCTGACTGTAAAAGGTCTGTAAGTAGACATTTGGTCTAGTATATTGATATAAAACCAAACTGAAAATTAAAATAAACCTTCTTGATATGCCATGATGTGTATTGGGAATTCACCTCTGGCTTGCGGCTGTGGTTTCGATCCCTGGTGCGAGCGTATGTGGCATGGAGATAGGGGCGCCTTCTCAACCTCGTGGGTTTCCTCCGGGCACTCCGGTTTCCTCCCTCTGATATAGATCCTTACGCGCAAGCGAATTATTAAAATAAAAATTGAAACCATGTTAATCCCAAAATGACCTAGTTTGTGTCGAGTGGACGTTAAAGCCCATTTCTCTCTCTCTCTGTATTGGAAATTGTAAATCACATTGTTGCTGCTCAACTTCTTTTATATTCCATATTCCCTTTAACTAAATAATACAGTTTAAAAAACAGAAATATGATATATATTTACCTGTATGTATAGAGGTAGGTATTATAATATATATTTACCTATATTTACAGTGTTAGGTATATACATGTAACTATAAAGATATAATCACAGGAATCTGACCTTCTATTCGGTTATATGCATATACACCCATACTGAACTAGACAATATCATAAAATAAAAGATTATATATCGTTTAGTTCGGTATGGAGAGAGAGAGAGAGAGAGAGAGAGAGAGAGAGAGAGAGAGAGAGAGAGAGAGAGAGAAGAGAGAGAGAGAGGTGGGGTTCAATGTCCACTAGACACAAACTAGGTCATTTCGGGACTAACATATTGTTTTAATTTTATTTCGATAATTCGCTTGCGCGTGGGGGGGGGGGGGGGGTCTTAAGCAGTGTGAGGAAACCCACGAGGTTGCGGGTCAGATTCCTGTAATATATTATAAATACCTGTATTTATATATATATATTATATATATATATATATATTTACCTTTATTTATAGAGGTAGGTATTATAGTAGATATAATTACCGGTATTAAATTTTTTATAGAGGTAGGTATTATATAATATATATATATTTACCTGTATTTACAGTGGTGGTGATGTGAATATTAGTGTAAGTAGAGATAAGCCCGTTAAGCAAGTAGAAGAGATGATACAGGAGAAGTATAGAAGGAAGTGTGGTAGAGATGATGTTGATCTCTATATTATTAGTATCCACAGTATAAAACAGGATAAGGACGTCTACAGGTTCAATAATCAAAAAGATCTACCTTTGTCGTATTACGGTGTAGAAACCGGTGATAAAGTCTGGTTGTAGGAGTCTCCAAAAAAAAACCCCAAAAAACACAACACAATCTATATGGAAAACAATCACTGGTTTATACACATATAGCACAACATTTCGACAAGTATTCCCTTAAAGCCCCAATAACACTCTTGTTGTAACTGAATAATACGTTCCAATCTTCATTCTGGTCAACAAATTGTATTATTTTACAATATTCCAATTAATTGATGATATAAATTTCATTTTAAAACACCTAATTTGAAAAATTGGAAAAATTCAACTTATTGATTTGAAAAGTCTAACGTAACCTTTTCAAATGTGACTTGGATTTTAAAATATTTTCGAATCCTCTGGAAAAGTAAAATAGGATGTAATGGATAATTTACACAACAGGTAAGACACTAAAACATCTAGTACTTTCTGGAGCTACCAAGCCAGTAAGAGTGTTATTGTTCCTTTAACGTTTTTGGGTGCAAATGATAAGAGAATACTTGTTGAAACTGAATAATATGTCCCAATCCTCATTCTGGTCAACAAATTGTATTATTTTACAATATTCCAATTAATTGATGATATAAATTTCATTTTAAAACACCTAATTTGAAAAATTGGAAAAATCCAACTTATTGATTTGAAAAGTCTAACGTAACCTTTTCAAATGTGACTTGGATTTTAAAATATTTTCGAATCCTCTGGAAAAGTAAAATAGGATGTAATGGATAATTTACACAACAGGTAAGACACTAAAACATCTAGTACTTAGAATAAGGCTATTATTTATCTTCTGGAGCTACCAAGCCAGTAAGAGTGTTATTGTTCCTTTAACGTTTTTAGGTGCAAATGATAAGAGAATACTTGTTGAAACGCCGTACTAGTGATCGTTTTCCATATAAATTGCGTTGTGTTGTGTTTCTTAATATGCTCAACCGCAAAATGAGAAAATGATATTAACATCAAACATACCAGGGGCGGATCCAGGGGGGGGGGGGGTGAGTGACTAGCCACCCCCCTCCCCACGATGTATAGGAATCCCGGGTCCTACAAGCTTCCACCGGGATATGCAAGCATGGTCCATATATTATATAGCACACAGTAAGCATCTTATCAGACACGCAATCGGCATCTATGTTACTAGCGGCAGAAATTAGCTCCGTAAACCGCGGTCGGCGAGACAAAACATGGGGTTGTCACCCCCCTCAAAAAAATCCTGGATCAGCCACTGCATACTTACTATAAAACAATATTAAATATTCGATTTGAACATATTCTGGTTATGAAACAAGGCCTGTGATGGGTTAATTAAAATGTTGGTGTTGTGTATATAATTCTAATATTAGGGGGTGGGGGATAACAAAGTAATATATGCGTTGTGACCCATTTGTGTCAACTTCTAGGTCCCAAATGTTAGCGATTTGGCTCCTTTAAATTTTATTTCAATAATTCGCTTGCGCGTGATGGTATTTAGTAGGGGGGGGGGGCGGAATACCCTGATAAAACCCACGAGTTTGGACAGGCGACCCTAATTATTTACAATTATTATAATATTGTGCTTTAGTGTTTGGTATGTAATTATAATAAATATTTACCATGATCATATTATTATGTGTTCTAGTGTTTTGTATTCTGTTAAAGTCTATTTATAAACTGTAACAAGCATGTGAATAAACCACGTGTAGGGGGGGGGGGGACAGTGGAAATAAGTCAGGTTGCTCTTTCAAATCGCTCTGTGCAACCGGGGGGGGGGTGGCCTAGTGGTCTAGAGTGCCGCGCTTCGACCTCTAGCTGGCCGGTCACCTCTGGCTTGCGGCTGTGGTTTCGTATGTGGCATGGAGAGGGGCGCCTTCTCAACCTCGTGGGTTTCCTCCGGGCACTCCGGTTTCCTCCCACTGCTAAAGACCCCTACGCGCAAGCGAATTATTAAAATAAAAATTAAACCATATGTTAGTCCCGAAATGACCTAGTTTGTGTTGAGTGGACATTAAACCCCATTTCTCTCTCTCTCTCTCTCGTTCCGTTTAACGTCCGCTTTCACCAAGTGTAATATCAGGCAATTTCTATTTTCTTAAAAAACCTCTAACGGTAAATCTCTGTGATCTTAGGGGTATATTCTAGGCCCGGGATAAATTGCGAGGCGACTTTGAATATATATATACAGGGTAAACTGAGGTTATTGTTCTGAAAGTGTTTCTTTATACCTGTAGCGGGTTATTCTCCCAGGGTAGATTTTTTTTTTCCACAGGAAAACGTGAAATAATTTTTTTCTGTGATATTCTCGTTTTGCGTACATTTGTAAACATAGACGGTTTATAAGCAAGATAAATTCATCGACTTCGGTAATATCGGGAAAGATTTCAGATAAAAAAACCTCAAGAGCGAAACCTTGGCCTAGCCGGCCTCGGGTTTTCCCTTTTTCGTTTTTTTTTTTCTCCAGCATAACCCCTGTTTCGTGCTTTAGTCTACACTTAGCGCACATGCCAGCGTGGTTCAGAGAGCACAATCACTTGAAGGAATTAAATTTTCTTGGCTGGCATACGACAACAGTAACAAGGTACCATATTATTATTGTTTTGAATCGATGAAGATTTTCTTTCTCGATTATCTAACAATATGTAACGCTCTCACACAAACAGATAATGACATCATAATCATAATAACGTCACAATGATACTGACGTCATAATAACAGTTGCTACATAATCCTATAATATCGAGATTGTCCTACTGAGAAAGTAGCTGCGTATTTTCTTGCAGAAGATTTTATTTTGTTGTCAAGATGAGAGTTAATGAAGATCTAAGATGAAAGGCAAAGGAAAGAAAATCGCCGAGAAAAACAAAAAGGTAGTATATTACTTGACTTTAGAGATAAGGCAGCGTTTAGCCTTAGGATTAAGCCCGGTTGAGGTACGAGCGGTGTCAATCCCTTAACTTTGTTCATTCAGAATAGAAATATGCCCAATGTCTATAATACTATGTTGAACTGTTTGACTTTGGTTCCCTATGTAGGCCTAGTCGAGCAGTCTGGTTATTTATCGCGTACATATATTTAAATAAGTTATAAGTAAATACACAGTCTTGGATTTAATCTATTTATAATATAACCTATTTGGTCTAGAGTTTATTATAAGTTCCATAAAATAATATTAAATACACGCCCATAGACTAGATCAATAGCTTAGCCTATCCATTAAATGGGATGAAAATTGGTTTTAATGTCTTGTTAATGGAATGCTGAGCTCATGTGGAGAAACACGTCGAACAGAACCACCCTTACGAAACATTCCTTGACAGCCCGACTCGCTCCACTGCGGAGAAGCGAATGTCGGGTTCCAACCTGCGACGCTCTCTACTCTTTCGTCCAGTCAGTCCAGTGTCATTACCACTATTACCAGTAGATAACAAGACCGTTCTCTCCTACGAACTCCGTCAATGAATCAAGCCTACGTTTATAGATAGACTAGCTGATCTTGTATTCAGCTGTCGACAGTTTTAGTACGGTATTCATAACGACACATCGCGATCAGATCAAATCAAATCATTGACTTAATCAAACTGGTAAAATATACCGAAAAACTAAATTTATTTATATTTATTCTTCAATTCAAACTTCCAGAAATCCTCCGTGAAATCTGAATCATCAAAACTGATCAAAGAAGCGAAACAACAAATCAAAATCAATCAATCCCTGACAGAATGGAATCCAGGAGAGCCTGAAACAGGGTCAGGTGAATCCAAGGAAAGTCTAAATATGTCCGGACAAGGTAGAACAAGATTAATTGCCCGGAATAAAACGAACAACGCAATGAATTCACAACCAGGTACGAAAGTCAATGATCAGGTGAAGCGGGGATCTGAAACCAAAACAGAATCTCGAAGTCCGGAAATGAAGACCAAAGACATCGATTCCACGAAACCGCGTTCCGAAAACAAAACAAACGAACCTAAGTCAATGTTGGCATCTTTAGTGGAGACCCCAGCTTCTTCATCTAATACCGAGACAAAATCCAAACAGTCCGTCCAATACATAATAATACAAAATGGCAAGACATCGGATAAGATACAAACTATTCATAATGGTAAATTAACCGATATCCCAGGCAGCGCCAAGGATCACCAAGTCATTTATTTAAACACGGATAAAAACACCACTGTTAAACTGAGTGGACAACAGTTTGATCAAATGCTCCACGCTAGTAACCACCAACAAGATGGCCGAATCCGATCGGAAGTCCTTGAAAAATTAAATCGAAGTTTAACCATACAAGGACAGAATATTACCCTGCGGACGTCTGAAACTGGCAAACAACACACAACGGGGCCTGCTATTGTTAAAACTGGCGAAGACATAAGGCCTACCTCAAAAAATGAAACTACCAAGACTGGCCGAACTAAACCGAATGTCCTCCCAGGTAGGTACTTTGTTAAAACGATTGTTTGTTGGATGACAAAAGGTAAATCTGTGCAGGGCGGATCTAGGAATTTTGAAAGGGGGGGCGCTGCAAAATGAGGACACTGACCGCGGAGACGGGGCACGCCGCTGAGAGGTGGGGGGGGGGAGAAATTATCCGTCATTTCCTTGCATATTCTGTAGCCATTCCAAGAACTATTTTGCTGATATTTTCGTCTAAGTAAACCTTCAGAACGGACATATTTAGCTCTGAGAAAAGGCACTTTCAGCAGTAAAGAATGGCACTGTCGAAAATTAGTGTGTGTGTGTTGGGGGGGGGGAGGCTCGCGCCCCCATTGAATCCGTCGCTGCTGTGTTTAAATCAGATTGATTGTAGCGTTGAGTAAGTCGTGAGAAACTTGATATTTTCCGAAGAATGCGAATCCTACACAGTTAGTTATTTTATCTTATTTTAATTTTATATAGTAAAGTAAAGAGCATTAATTCTCAGCCAATATATAAACGGAATTGCTTGTTAAGCAGATCATCGCCTTTACCAACTCCAAAGTCCAGCTTATCCGGA
Source organism: Patella caerulea (assembly GCA_036850965.1). Taxonomy (NCBI): domain Eukaryota; kingdom Metazoa; phylum Mollusca; class Gastropoda; family Patellidae; genus Patella; species Patella caerulea. The sequence continues at coordinate 55,699,540 of JAZGQO010000006.1, read as the reverse complement.
GCGGGGATCTGGCTCTAGAATCGCGGGGCCCCTAACGCGACAAAAAAGATTAATTCATCTTTTGAATGGCACGCATGCGTAACACACCATTAAACGGTCTGTAATACAAGAATAATTTCTGATCACACACGAACTCTATTCAGCTTTGAATGGCATGGGATAGCCCAGTCTCCACCCCTGTGCTGCTAGATCGATTAGAAACTTTCATCTGCAATTTGAATTTATTTCTCTTTTTGTCATGAACCGCGGGGTCCTGGGCCCATGCCGAAGCTGGGCTTTGACAGTGCCACCGTGGCTACACATAATTTTCTTAAAATAATTGTAATGGCTATTTGAATGTGCATTGTATCATACATTCCAGGCACCAAGATGGCCTATAGAACACCAGGAGCGAATTGCAGAAACAAAAGCGGAAATATAAAACGACCAATGAATGCTTTCATGGTTTGGGCGAGGACCTATCGCGGCCATCTTGCTCAGACCATGCCGAATGCTACCAATGCGGAAATCAGTGTTCGTCTCGGTCAAGAGTGGAATGAAATGACGTCATCGGATAAACAGCCATATTACGACGAAGCAGACAAAATTAAGAACCAACACAAACAGGATTACCCAGGTAGGCGGATATGACGTAACTCATCTTGCAAAATAATTCCTTTGTAGAAATGGAATGGTGTTATTTCGTTATTAGCATTTTGGTTCTACAGGGCCTCAATTGCCACTCTTTGTCATTCCATAGCGATTTGATAACATGGCTAGACAAATTGCTTTACATTTCCAATTTTTTTTCCCCGGTTTTTTTAAAAAAACAAAACAAAAAAGATAAAGTCGATTGCAATACTTTATTTACAGGTTGGGTTTATCGTCCACAACCATCCAAGAAACGTCAAGATGACATCCTCAATCACAGTTTGTTATGGGCAAGATTTAGTGGTGTCTCATCAGCCGCGACTCTAGCTCGGATAGCTACAGAAGCTGCGTCAAATCCCTCGCGAGTTCATCCGATCCTTCAACAACCAAAGAAACCTGTCCAAGTATCCACACCATCGTCTTCGGGCGCCTCAACGGTTCTACGACCTTACCAAGTATCCTCCAATGTGACGCAAGGCTCAGACACGGTCAACTCTGGTGGCGCCGAACAACGACCCATTACGACTCAGCCCCAAACGTCACAGCCAGCTTACGTTACCAGTGCCTGTCAGAATATATCCGTTAGCGCCAACAATCCCGAAAAATTCCACAACCTAAGCTCCTACACATCTGTTAATGCCCACGATATGAAATCCAAGGATCTGGCATCGATAGCTCCGGTTAGGTCGAACATGACACATCCCATTCATAAAGAGGTAGTTGATAATGGTAAGCCAAAGGTCACAATATCCCTGCCTCAGAAGACGTCTGATTCCCGACTCAAGACAATAACGTTGACCAAGGTCCACCCACCAAATGGCGTTCTTAATCCAACATCCGGAATTCTAACAGAAAACAATAAAAACTTGGATAAGTCAAAAGGTCAGTAAGAGTTATTTTTTTTTTTATTTTTTTTTTCATCCATCTTCAATTTTACAAATATAATAACATATATATTATTGTATATTACATACAATACATAAGTCCATCAATAGCATTACAGTTCATCCATCGCAATATTCTGACAATATATTAAGGGGGTAACCTGGTATTATTGTTCTCAGTATGATACATGCTCCATTTCTGTAAGAGTATGTTAAATTTATCATTTTCAATAGATACTATTTATTTCACTTCTTGAACCTCGTCCTAAATATTTCTGGGTGATCGGAGATTATTAGAACTAACCAATATAATATGGCACATAATTTGTATCTTTTGAATTGAGTTTTCCCGTGGGCTTTTGGAACCGGTAGGCACTAAGACTCAATATTTACCGTTAACGCGTCCCACCAATGATCACCGCCCTGCATGATTCGTAATTTACAAAATTTTAATATCGGGGTGTGTCTTTTTCTGTTTTTGTGCTTTAATTTTTGTTTTGTTTTAGTTTAGATTTATTCGTTATTTTTTTGTGTACTTCAGACAAGTTGGAAAAGCCGATAGTAACACCATTGGTGAAACTTCCACCTGTTCGTGATTCTGTTGATGCCCACAAAATGTGGTAAGTTTGCACGAAGTTTTGGCTAAGATTAAAACCCACCACCACCCACAAAGTCACGCTATGTAAACGTATTTCATATTTAGGTCAGATTCAGATATACATGCAGCTGCTACAACAGCAGTTGGACAGATTCAGAAATGACTTTTATTCCATTGTTCATTTCCACAGTCATCACCAATCCACGTCATTGGTTTCATCATCATTATCATCTTCATCATCATCATTATAACCATCATCCAGTACTTATTGTGTCAATGACTCTATTTACCACATTACATGTGTATCTTTCAGTATAGAAAATGACGTCCCACAGATGTCAACAGAGCACGAACAAAGTGAAACGTGGACATTTCCCACGTCACAGTACGGGCCATTTGATAAACTTTCACCGCGGGATTTTCCTCGCGACAATATTCTATTCCATGGTAAGTATCTCTGAAGATTAACGTCGATTGGTGAGCCAAATAACTTCTACCTCATAAAGTATCCCCTGGATGGTTTAATAAAGGATTTCCTTGTCGGCATAGCAACAATCTTCTACGGTCCTATCAGTACCGAGAACTATAGAAATACTGGTGTAAAGGCTTTCAAACCAGTGTCTTAGCATGAGGCCTATTTATTATCACAGAAGACACAGATTTTATTCTCTGGTATTCTAAAACCCTAGAGATTTGAAATGAAATAGGGTTTAACGTCCTACTGTTCTGAACCGACCGGCCTAATGAAGACGGACATACGTCATACAGTGTGCATGAGCAGCGACGCTATGGCCTACTCTTATGTCGAATTACATCTGTTATAGGATCTTTTCCATGCACGCCAATGTATACACGAGACCTCGGTTTTTCGTCCCATCCGAACGACTAGACAACTGTCCTTGTCAGGCCCTCCGTCCTGCACCATTGACGAGGAGAAACCACCTCGGAAAATCCCGATGAATTTTCTCGGTGCCCTAAGAGTATGCGCCCCAAGACTCATTTGAGTGCATATTCGTTTGGGGGTGGGGTGGGGGTGGGCAAATAACCGCGATTCACCCGTGTGTTCATTGCTGGGTACGTAAAACAAGGGTTGGTATAGATCCCTTTAGTGTGAGAATTGTTATATTTCAGGCATGGAAGAGCTACAGATTCAATCTACGGACTCTAATGATCCATTTTATTATGAATATGATTATTCCTATCCTGAACCAGTCACCAGTGACATGAGTTTAAATGTTAACGGGTACGTTTATCTTTCAACAAGGTGGGTTGAGTTGGGTGGCGGAGTGAGCCGGCCAAATATTTCGCCAGCAGTAAAATATTTCTTAGGAGTGTTCTTAGTTGGCCACATCCTCAGCCCCCCCCCCCACACACAAAAAAATATGAGCTGGCTACGGCCCCAGGAGTGAGGGTGGGAACACGTTTCTAAACGAGTACGATTATAGACCCTAATGCTTAAGATGCCTGAAATTGGAAAGATTGCATGGTGTTGTTTTTAGGGAGGGAGTAATGATCACCTGTCATCGAGTAGGATCACCTTCCTGTCTGACACCCTCATGTCACAGACAAACCCTTGCATTCAAGCGAATATTTTAAATAAACATTAAAACTTATGTCTCTAATTGACCAAGTTAGCTTCAACTAGGCGCGCAACCCCATCATATGTCGTTGGATCGTTGAAGGGTAAATCTAAGTTTTCGCGTCTCCAACATGCATTTCGCCTTCGCTTTGTAATCTTCAACAACATCTAAAGTTCTTAGCCGGCCGATTGGTCGCGTTTATAAATTTACCATTATTATATTCCAGATGGCGAGATTTTCTGGTGGCCACGGACTCCAACATCAAATTGGACGAACAGATGAGAAATGTCTTCGAGCGGACACGATGCTACCACGGCAACGACTGTCAGCAGTGTTCTAGTGACATAAACATAGTACCGAAACCCGTATCCCAGACACTAGACCGATGTCAACCAGTGCGCCAATCATCATCCGAGTCTCTCGGTCTCACATCTGGCCTACTGAGCCAATGTAATGAACTTCTTGAATCCACGGAATTTATACCGTATGATGTCCACAACACCTCTAATAACCGATCGAACTCAGATATTCGGCTCAACTCGGCTATGTCTTATATCGATCCAAGACAACCGAATTTCGGTTCAAATGAAAGCCGGCGTGTCCAGTTTCCCCATGCAGATTTCAACAGTCAATCTTGCGGCAAAAGTTCAAGTAATGAGCAGAACAATGCAGCCGTTGTCGGAATCCAGGAGAACATAACTCCCATAGACTCGTCCAGTATTGACGTTGCACAATTTGTTGATGTTGGCACGACGGTTCCAGAACAAATAAGCGCGTGTTCTTCAAATATCTGTTCTACTAAACAATCTGTGGGGTCGCCAATTGTGCGCACCAATAGCAGGGAGTCTTGCCGCGAGTCAAACTCGTGGAGCACCGTTCAGCCACCGACTGCTTATGGACTACCAGTATCAGATGTAAAGCCTACGGATGATTCTTGTGGTAAAAATACAGAATCAAACATTTCGACAAATGCACGATCAATTATTGTTCCCTCGTCCAACTGCCACATAGAAGACAAGAAACCTTTTAACATTAGTCGATCGAATAACCCAACAGAAGACATTGATAATGACGCCTGCCGCGAAATGCAGAAAGATTCTGTGGGGTACGACAAACACAAACTTTTGCCAAAATTGATTAGTCCAAACAAAAAAACTAATGTTGCTATTAGGCAAGTTTCTGATGAACCACCGCTGAATTCATCGGACCACGCTAAATGTCCAAAATCTTCACGTTCTGACAAAACCCCCGACCATCATTTAAACATATTGGTAAAGAATTGTGAGAAAGATGGACCGGAGTCTGTGTTTGTCGAAGATGAAACCAGTGTTTACATGTACTGTGAGTTCGAGTCTTCGGACGACGCACAAACGGGAGAAGATAGCACAGAGCCTTCAGATTGCAACGAGGGTGGGACGGACGCCCGGTCAAAAACTGGAGACTTTGCAAAAGATGACAGAAGAGATGGTGTAAACCAGGATCATAAATTCAATAAGCGATTCGCAGATCCAGCAAATCTTATTCACGAGCCCAGCAGTAAAAGACAGCGTGTTTTATTTCAAAACGACAGTGCGTTTCAAAAAGGCGGCTCGCTAGAACTAGTACCGTGTAGTGGCGACAACTCCAACAATTTCCTTACGGGTAACGCTAAAAGTAAAAGCGAGGAACACAGTCAACGCGATCTTCGGGTATCTAGTAGATGCGAAATGCCGAGATCGGGCAGATCAACACGCAGCAGACGGACACACAGACGATAATGGTGATTACATGTAATTCAATTTTACCGACCTTCCCAATTTTTAATGCAACATTTAGTGTAGCATATGACAGCAGCTGGATTCTACTCGGACCAAGGACAAGTGGTTGAAAAAAATCAAAGCAGCAGACGATTTTACCAAAGTGACAATTCATGACTACCATACCAGTCCCCCGACTGACTACCCCAGTGCCAACTGCCCACATAGGGTGGAAATATCTAAGTGGTAGCTTTTGTGAATATAATCAAATTTCTTTCACGTCAGTTAATGGCATCATTAAGTTTCTAACAAAATATGTACCGGATTTGGTTGTTCATCCGGTTTATACATAATTTGTTGTAATTTTAATTTAAATTCGCCTCTTTTTCCCTCACTGAATGTTGAGAACATTAATTAATAAGTTCAATCCGGTACTTCCAATATTCTCGATAACCTCCCTTACCAAACGTCATTGCTGCTTTAAAGGGTCAATCCCGATAACTTTTTGGGGAATAAAACTACTTAATTTTGTGTTAAAATCCCTTAAAAACCCATTACCTAAGGCCAACCAACTAATCCGATATTTGTAAATAACTTAAACCTGACAGTTTTCATCTGGAAATGGAGACCGTTGTATTATACAGTATCTGGATAAAACCAGACTTTTTTCTATAAAAATAATATGTAGGTGAACTTTACCTTTTGTTATCAAGTACAGTACATGGGTCATTCACTGAATAGACCTCTCAAGAAACGGGAATCGATTATCAGGTCACTCAATGAAAAAATTTGACCCGAAATCTTAAAAGGGTTACGTGTCCGGATAAGCAGTGTTGACGTTCACGTCCAAAGGACTCAATATTTTGAGCTGAAATTTTGAGACACGGTTGATACACCATGCCTCTATATTTTGGTCCATAAATTTCATAAATACTCAGACTTTAATTATTTAGACCCTGTTCTTATCGGGATTGTCCCTTTAAACTTCAAGAGCGTTATTTTCCTGGCTTGTAAATAAAGTACATGTAAATAAGGATATTCACGATTAATTAAACTCACACTATTCAAGTCCTGGGATTGGATCTTCACGTAGGCGGAGACAAACCTCTATCACCCTATCATGTTGTTCTAGTAGACATATCGAATATCTTTCACCCACAATTCAACCTCAACCCACATTATATCTTCCACCGATCCTCGGTGTTCTCAGTGGTGTCGTTCTACTCCGCCATACCATGGGTGCATTCAATGACCCCAAGATTGGTATGTAAACTGTTTTTAATTGGTTCGTAGAATCAACCTACGATTAAGTGTATAGTTTAATGGTCGAGTGCGAGACATTTTAAAAGTAATAAGTATTGTACGAATGGAATAGCATGAGGGCAATATCTATATATTAAGCAATGTCTTCCACGATACCATTACACAACTTAAGATACAGACTCTATCCAGCGTGTGCATTTCAATGAATACGTCACGCGAGTCTAATATTGCAACTAGTATAAATAATGTACGCTTGACACATTACCCGTACCATTATTTGAAATAATGGAGAACTCCAACATCAAAGGATGACGTCACATCCAACCACATTCCCCCCCACATCCAACCCCTGGCTTTATTTTACTGATCTGGTTTATCAGTTCTTATCATCATATATTTGACTGTAAACCCCTTAAAATATTTCATCGTATAAAAGTACTTTTGTAGGCTATCAAATATAAACATACAGAGACATGTTTTACTTTCCAGGTTTTTATCTACAAACAGTCCGTAAAACAAATATAATAAATGATATCATGGACCAAAAAAACATGATTTAGAAATGTTTACTTTCCAACTCGTCATGAGTGATGAGAGATTATAATCACTTTCTTGGTGGATATAAAAAAAAAAAACATCATACGTTAGATAATTTGACAATCTCATTAAAATACAGGGGCCTGTTTCATGAAATTTTAACTTAAATAAAATTCAAATTTTAGTGATTTGATTGGATAATATTAATATTAGGTTGACTTTAGTGCTTGGCCACGCAGAATGGAAATATTTACTTTCATCTTTAGTTTGGATTTTGAGAAACGGGGCCCAGCTCTTTATTTCATTTTGGTTTTTTATACTTTTCATGGCCTATTGGCCTACACTACATGAAGATTTGTCCAGTTGTACTGGAATGTCGCAGCAGGGGTCATACTAGTGGCTTTTGACCCTATGAAATCAGTCATTGATTAATCAATCAGCGTTGATGTTTCTAGTTAACCCACAGTTCCTATTTAAAAAGGTGTGGGCCTAATTAATTTCGGGTCAGGGCCTATGTTGATTCCCGACCCCCCTAACATTCATTGTCTATGCGTTTTTAAATGTATCAGACAAGTCTAAAAAATTTTTTTTTTTTTTACAAAATCTTTGGGCCTGAGGCTGCAGCCTCATCAGCCTCACTGATAATCCGCTACTGCCAAGAAGTTGCTATAACAGAACACCTGTTATATAACAACTCGTCCAGATCCTAGTGTAGTATAGATAAATAAAACAAAATTCTGTACTCTTAAAAACGAAACATAACAGGATTTGCGTATGAATCAGATTGCCATTGGATTTACTTGAAATATTAGTGAGAAATCATAGTGCCCTATCCGAGACCTTCCAAACAAAACACTACACCACTGTTCATCAGTATACATCCATAGAACTTTAATCTGATAACACTGACAATGGTATTCACTCCATACATATCCTACCTGTTTGTGTCAGAGATCACAGCTTATATTGGTGAACTTGAATGATTGAAACTCAACCAACATGTAATTCCCAGTGCACATGTCATAACCAACCTTATCAAACCAGAGGAAATTTATCTAAACGCTCTCTCCGATTCTGCTATCATGAAGACAAATAAAACAATATACAGGTCACAATTCTATGGAATAAAATAACTGCTTATTATTGAGCGGTGTTACTTGATAGTGACTAGAGAAGCCTAATCGAAACATCCCTCAGTAATAAGCAGTAATTTTATTCCATAGAATTGTGACTTGTATATTCCAGTTCAATTACTAAATGCCATTGAAACAATTAAACAAAACAATTTCTGAATTTTGAAAAACAAAACAAAATCAGACTTTTGTTGTAATCAGATTAAGGAAGTCACATGATTCTCAGAATCTGAACCACAAATTAATGGATTCTGTTTCATGTAAAAATTGAAACCTTAATGATCACATAACATAAAATGATAAATTTCATAACAACATAATTTGTTGTAGATCAACTTCAGTATTTCAGATCAAAAGTCTTTAACAAAAAATACAGGAATTCTTGCTGATTCCCATGAAAATTAGCTAATGTTTCGGTATGATTTCACCATCATATAAATTAGCTTATAAAAATCATTTCTGTCTACAGTATCCAGTATGGGTTTTGTCCATAGGATTTTGTCCTTCTTGTTTTAAGTATTCATTATTTTTTGAAATTGGTAAATGTTTTAATATGATTTTAACTATCATATAACGTTCAGATTTCTAATGTTGTAACAAGACATATAATAAGATATCCCACATTGTATAATGTATGAGGTTTTAGTTTTGTTTCTGTATCCAGTATGGTTTATCTAGGAGATGTGATATACATATTGTGTCTTTGTTGTTTTAACAATTCATTACACTTTACATATCCCCAATTGTACAATGTATGAAGAGGCAGTTTTGTCACAATGGTTTAACCTCATGATCACTTTCCCCACATTTGATTGTTTTGATAAAGGTTTAGGAGGTTACTGGACTGTGGGTGTAGGACTAGTCTGTTCTAATTAAACTTCTCACTCTTATTATAGTTACTGGTGAACACTTGCCCCTTTGCTGATTAATTAGTGATGGCCTGGTGAACCCAAACTCTAAAACAATACATGTGGGGAAAGTGAGGTGTCCCCATCACAGTATCCAGTGTGATTTATCTAGGAGGTAGATGTGTCCAATCTATGGGGTTTTGTCCTTGTTGTTTTAAGAATTCGTTACATTTTGAGAAATGTTTACATCCCATGAAACCTCGATGAGCGGAGAGAGGGGATGGATGGACAGCTTTAAGGATGTGATGTTTCTTCTGAAAAAAGAAAAAGTAAAAAAAATTTTAATTGACCATTTACTGGGTCATTGCAAGGGTATGCAGTAAGTCAATTTTTGTAGCACATGAGGGTCTTTAGAAGTGTTATAGACCGGCATGTACCTTGACTTAATGACAGACTTTTTAAAAAGTCCATAATGAATTCCCACTCAAGCATTGAAATTAATAATGTCAACAGGAGAGAGAGGAGAATGATGGCTATTACTGTCCACAGGACACATACTGGTTCAACTTTATTTCAATAATTCACTTGCATGAGGGAGGAAACCCGAGGGTCAAACTAGGTCATTTTGGGACTAACATATGGTTTAATTTTACTTCAATAATTCGCTGGCACGTAGGGGTCTTTAGCAGTGGGAGGAACCGGAGAAAATCCACAAGGTTGGACAGACGACCCTACTACTTGCCACGTCCGACTGAGGATTTTAAACCACGCCAGTTGACTCAATGACAGACTTTATGATACATCCAACCCCCCAGGAAACCTACTCCTTGTCACATACAAACCACGCCAGTTGACTCAATCACAGACCTTATGATACAACGCGCACGCCTTAACCATTCGTCCATCTAAACCCCAAAAACAGAAAAGGTGTTAAATACAAATCCTAGGTACCTTATCTATACATGCTCCTTTCTTCTGTGCGTAGGCTCCCCATAACATAAATACCACTCCAGTTGAGTTTTTATTTAACCAATTGATAACAGCATCTGTTAGTTTCTCCCAACCCTTACCAGCATGTGAATTAGCTTGATGAGCTCGAACAGTTAAACAAGCATTTAACAACAGCACTCCTAAAATTAACAATAAGTCAAATCAGGTTGAGATATATTTGGGAGAGAGAGAGGGGGAGAGAGAGACACACACACACACACACACTAGGTCATTTCGGGACTAACATATTTTAATTTTATTTCAATAATTCACTTGCACGTAGGTGTCTTCAATTAGCAGTGGGGGGAAACCGGAGGACCCGGAGAAAAACCATGAAGTTGGACAGGCGACCCTACTCTTTGTCATGTACAACCAGAGAATTGAAACCACGTCTGTTGGCTCAATGTATAATAGTCGGTTAATAGTAGGGGGAAACTGGAGGACCCGGAGAAAACCTATGAAGTTGGACAGACGACCCTTGTTACGTACAACCAGGGAATCGAAACCACATCTGTTGACTCAATGGATAAAAGTTGGTTACTGTGATTCAAACATTTCAAAAATCTGATTAATTAAACAATGAATCAACACTATGGTATCATTAATCTATCAACTTTTGACTAGATTTCAAAGAGTTTATTTTTAAGTGATGATGATTAAAAAGTCAATTAACTCATCAGCTACAATTGAGAATCCACCATGTGTTCTGACTATGGTATTATATAAATTACGATTATGCAAGATGGTGGAACACTAAAAGAGTATTTCCTACCTTGTTCTGCCCAGCCATTAAGAGTTCCATGAGTAGGTATTTCAAATCCATCAATATCATTAGATAGTTCTTTATACATATTCACTAAACTAAATTAACATACAGATTAAACTTAACATACATTATATTTTAAACAACAAGCTATAAGTATTAATATCAACATTCCCAAGGGACTGTCCTTGTGCCTTGTTTTGATAGATTGTGTTTATAATAAAACCAGTGATCGCTTTCCATAAGAATTGATTTTTGTTTATGTACTAAAAAACACAACTCTGTAAACTGTAAAAAATGTGCAATGCAGTCTGTTTCCTAATTCAAAAACTTTAAAGATTTTCAAGACACATCAATCGGAGCCGAATGGGTGGACACACACAAGGTAAATGCTGCGCTGGATTCTCCAGTCGATAGCATCATTATTAAATATAGCAGCCGAATGACCAGTCGATAGCATCACCTTACAAGTCACATGATTAAACATGGCAGCCGAATGACTGTGGACACTCAAGGTGAATCGTTCAGCTAGTGTGTCCACCACTTACAGGAACTTTTAAAATATATGCTGGTAATATTGTAATGTGTGAGCTGTATTGTTTGTTAGTTTGTATTATATTGTGTAGTTTTCCTACAATGATTATCAAATTGTATAATATATTATGTAAGAAGTTATATATTTATTACCTTGGTGGTGGTTTAACTCCTTCCTGTACACTAAAACATAAACCTGTAAATATATAAACAAGTACCGTATATAGCACAGAAGTTATGTCCGACATTCAGCAACAGACAAAGCACAATGTACACCTATTCGACATGACACCATCATGCAAAGACCTGTGGTTTAAAATTTCAAAGGGAGACCACTCCAAAATAAATTTTAAATTCAAAATTTAAACTCATTATTGAGCCCATGACTTAATAACAGTAGGGTTTAAATACGAGAATTCCCAGTACTTACCATGAGCTTGTTTAGGTCCATGATAGGGATCTTGTCCTAATATAACAACTTTAACCTTAAATACACAAACCAATCACAATGATAGATTAGAATGGTGATTGAGTTACAAAATATGATGGGGAAATGGAGTCTAATGTTTAGTCAACATAAAATAGGTCAATATATTATCATTTCAATGAGTCATCTGTTTATAGAGGTTGTTTTCAAGAGTCCAACCTCATAGGTTTTCTCCGGGTCCTCCAGTTTCCTCCCACTGCAAATTATTGAAATAAATTTAAACCATATGTTAGTCCTGAAATGACCTAGTTTGTGTTGAGTGGACATTAAACCCCATTTTTCTTTCTCTCTCTCTGTTTTCAATAGGTCATAGAGTCAAGTGGCGTCGTTTCCACTCTCCGGTGGTATGTGACAAGTAGAAGAGCAGTCTGTCAAACTTCATGGGTTTTCTCCAAGTCTTACGTTTTCCTCCTACTGGTGAAGATCGCTAAACCGCTACATGCAAGTGACTTATTTAAACATAATCAAACCATATGTCAGTCCCTAAATGACCTAGTTTGTGTTGATTGGACGTTACACCCCATTTTATCTCTCTCACTCTCTCTGCTTTGAGCAGAGCAAAAGAGCCACAAAAAAAAAAAAACGTAGTCAGACATAAGAAATGTCACCTTATTCCAGAGCACATGGGATTGAAACAAAAGCGTTTGCTTCAATGACAGACATTTAGATAAAAAATGAAAACACAAGAACACAAACATAGAACATAACGCTAACGCTACAATATACGTCCACATTCCTGCTTTGATTGATATGGTACTTTGTCAAGAAGGCTAGGCGTTTGGTTTGTTTAGCGTTGAGGGTCGTGCACCAACATTAATAGTTGCCGTCCTTAGAGTATAAGGAATAACTATACCAAGATAATCCATTCAGAATTGTGCCTTCCTAACACTAAAGGCAAAAAGTGGGCGCGGCTCTGCCCCTGGGGGTCGGGACATTCATCAAAATCAATAGTGGACGCCCTCAGGCTATAAGGAATACATAAACCAAGTACCAAGCTGATTCATTCAGAATTGCGGCCTGTAAACGACAAACACAAAAATTGGTCGTGTCTTGCCTGTGTGAGTCGGGACATGCAGTTGACGTCCTTAGGCTATATGGAATACATATCCCAAGTTTAAAGACGATCCATTAAGAATCGTGGCCTGTAGACAACACACATAGACACGAAGTAAAAATGGGCATGACTCTGCCCCTGGGGGTTAGGAAATCACCAAAAACAATAGGGGTCATCTTTATGCAGCCTGTAGGCGACAGACAAACAAATACACGAAATGGGTGTTGCTGTCCCATGGGGGTCGGGCATGCACCCAAAACAAAAGGGGTCATCCTTAGGGTATAAGGAATAAGTATTTTAAGTTTCAAGATGACCGATTAAGAATTATGGCCTGTAGGCGACACACAAAAAGAAAATGGGCGTGACTCTGCCCCTGGGGGTTGGGCTTGGGCATGCACCCCAAATGATAGAAATGTTCCTTAGGGTACAAAGAATAATCATTCAAAGTTTCAAGATGATACGTTAAGAAATGTGGCTTGTAGACGACAAACAAATAAATACAAGGAATGGGCGTGGCTCTGCCATTGGGGGTCGGGCATGCACCAAAAAACAATACGGATCATCCTTAGGGTAAGTATACAAAGTTTTTAGAAAATACAGTTAGAAATTGTGGCTTCTAGGCGACACAGAGACACACAAAAAGAAAATGGGCGTGGCTCTGCCCCTGGGGGGTTGGGCATGCACCCCAAACGATAGGGATCATCCTTAGAGTATAAAGAGTAAGTATACAAAGTTTTAAAGAAAATCCAATAAGAATTGTGGCCTGTAGGCGACACAAAGACACACGATAAGAAAATGGGTGTGGCTCTGCCCCAGGGGGGGTGGGCATGCACCCCAAATGATAGGGATGTTCCTTAGGGTACAAAGAATGTGTATGCTAAGTTTCAAAATTATAAGTTAAGAAATGTGGCCTGTAGACGGCAAACAAATACCTACTAGAAATGGGCGTGGCTCTGCCATTGGGGGTCGGGCATGCACCAAAAAACAATACGGATCATCCTTAGGGTAAGTATACAAAGTTTTTAGAAAATACAGTTAGAAATTGTGGCTTCTAGGCGACACAGAGACACACAAAAAGAAAATGGGCGTGGCTCTGCCCCTGGGGGGTTGGGCATGCACCCCAAACGATAGGGATCATCCTTAGAGTATAAAGAGTAAGTATACAAAGTTTTAAAGAAAATCCAATAAGAATTGTGGCCTGTAGGCGACACAAAGACACACGATAAGAAAATGGGTGTGGCTCTGCCCCAGGGGGGTTGGGCATGCACCCCAAATGATAGGGATGTTCCTTAGGGTACAAAGAATGTGTATGCTAAGTTTCAAAATTATAAGTTAAGAAATGTGGCCTGTAGACGGCAAACAAATACATACTAGAAATGGGCGTGGCTCTGTCCCTGGGGGTCGGGCATGCACCAAAAACAATAGAGATCTTCCTTAGGGTATAAGGAATATGTATACCAAGTTTGAAGAAAATCCAGTAAGAATTGCGCCCTGTAGGCCACACAAAGACACACGAAAAGAAAATGGGCGTGGCTCTGCCCCTGGGGGTGGGGCATACACCCCAAACGATAGGGATGTTCCTTAGGGTACAAAGAATGTGTATGCAAAGTTTCAAGATTATAAGTTAAGAAATGTGGCCTGTAGACGACAAACAAAGAAATACTAGAAATGGGCGTGGCTCGGCCCCTGGGGGTCGGGCATGCCCCAAAAACAATAGGGATCTTCCTTGGGGTATAAGGAATAAGTATACCAAGTTTGAGAAAATCCATCAAGAATTGCGCCCTGTAGGCGAACCAGACACACACACACACACACATACATACACACACACACACACACACACACACACACACACACACACACACACACACACACACACACACACACACACACACAGACAGGGGCGACGGCATAATACGTTCACATTATGAATGTGGACGTATAAAAATGAAATGATGTTGAACTTACCTGTTGTATGGGACACATGTTCGTCCAACTATAAACTTGATTTGATGGTGGATAAACTGTTCCTTTATTTCTCTCACTTTCAACAAACTTACATAACTACAACAAAAACAAACAAAACATTTTATTATGTAAATAACTTTACAATAAATGATATGTAAATTATTATGTAAATTGCTACTTATTGCGTAATGGCTGAAACTTGAACGAGTTGAATTCTTAGTTTTCATTATCTTCTAAATTTTGTTTACATCAGATTCTTAGAGTTTAACTATCGCTAGTAGTTTATTAATCAAAACAATCCCAATTTCTAATTGATTTTACATATTAATGTTTTTTTGTTTTTTTTAAACAATATTTTATTGAATGTTAGGATTGGGAAACAGGCAAAGCCTATACAATCCCTCTCCCCTCTATTAATGTTTTAGGATGAATTCTATCAAATACCATGTTGGCTCCTGGGTTCGATTCTGGTATTTGCAGATAAAGTTCATCTGGATTTTTCAGCATGGTTCCCTTCTTCATTGACATTGATGCAGAATGGAAGGCCTCTGGAGGTTAAACCCAATTTCTCTCTCCCTCTGTCTTAATTTGCTCAGTCGTAGCACAACAGTATTGGATATAAAACTTCATTCCAGTTTCTAAAGCTTCATATAATTGACTTAGAACACTGACTGACAGATAATTTTCCTAGGATTAATAATATTAGAATTTTGACCCACCTGTATAAAATATGGTTTGGTAAATTCAGGTTGTAAAGCTTCATACCAAGTTTTTCCAATGGCCTTTCTTAAACTCGTTGACAATTCACATGATTCATGCGTGGATTTTGATTTTATTTTTTCTAATGCTGCTTTTTTATTTTCCTCCATTCTTTGTTTTTGTTCTGGTGAAATTCTTATTTCAGGTTTGTCGTCACTATCATTGTCTGTTGGTTTCTGTCGTTTTGCCGGAGTGAACTGAAAATTATAAATAAAGCACCCAAAAAAAATTAAATTCGGGACTAACACATGGTTCATTTTTATTTTAACAATTTGCTTGCGCGTAGGGATGAATTAAACCATTGGAAACGAAGAAAACCCATACATGTAGATTGCAGGACAGGTGCCACGACGTAGTACATGACTCCATCACATACTACCAGGGAATCGAAGGCACGCCAGCTACTCAATGACAGACTTTGTGATACAGCGTGCATGTGCTAACCATTCGACGGCTTTCAAAACTCTCAAGATTTAAGGTATGAAGGACAATTGCTGAATGAGTGAATGGGGAACAGGTCAGAGAGAAGATACCTGCAGTAATTACCAGGCGGCCCGAAGCCAGCTTGCTCAGTTGCTGGCTGCAGTCTGCAGAGGGGCAGTGAAGCTTTTTAGGGGGGCACACCGGCACAATCTACTGTAGGTATTTTAGAATTATGGTTGGTATATTTTCTTTCGGAGGTGTGGGTGTGGATAGGGCAAAAAATTTTTTCAGGGAGGCATTGCGGCATTGCCCTCCCACCCTTGCTACGGGGCTGTATAATACTGTAAGTGTAATTTTTAACATGGTGTGGGTGTGGATAGGGCAAAAAATTTTTTCAGGGAGGCATTGCGGCATTGCCCTCCCACCCTTGCTACGGGGCTGTATAATACTGTAAGTGTAATTTTTAACATGGTATGCAAATTAACAGTTTTATTTGTGATTGCAATCTGACATGTTTATTTAATACAGGTAGCTGTGGTGGAACTGACATTATCATGACATTATCAAAATCAAGTTTATATCATGATGTCCAATATTTGTCTAATTAACCTGATTTATTTCATTCTTGTTATCTGACAATGGTCGTTTGGCTGCTGAAGTAAAAAATGATGATATCTTTGCTTGACCTGACATGATTAAAATACTGTTAGTAAACTTTGGATCGGTAAACAAAGCAACGAAATGCGTGGGAAATTGCCTACTGCATCGATAAATTAGATTCATTTCCCGCCATTTTCTATTTATTTACAACATTTGTAGTCCCTGTTCTCCAGTACAATTTTTCATTTGAAATTGAGTGACTTGACGATCAAGACAATACTCTTTTACGTGAAGGTAAAAATGTTAAAACTGAAAGTAAATAACAACCAAAACCGACTTATAAACAGTAATTATGATGTAATTAGCCCACGAAAAGAGTTGAATTAGAACGTAGACGTTAAAAGAAATACCAAGGATATCTTGTAAGCATTTAGATTTTATTCATTCGCAATGAAAATGATCGAAATCATTGATGAAATTCGAAATTTCAGGAATTTTAATTACAGTTACCTCCCTTGCATCAATTTGTAGGGTAAATAAAATTGTCCTGTCATCATGATCATTGTTATTGAACTGTCAGTGTCATCATAATTGTTGAACGAAAGGATTGTAAAAGAATGAAAACGTTTCTTGTCCACGATTAATGACATATGTAAGTTTATACAGTTGACCAGATAATCTGGGGAATGACTGAAAAAAACATCGAACATTTATCAGTCATTCAATCATTCATTCATTATTTATACTCATATACCGTACTCATTGCCATTAATTTCTCGATTCTCATCAGATGCAGTTGATACGTCATTATCATATATTACAGATAGGATACCCAAATCACATACCCTTGGACGTATGCACGATAAGATTACAAGACACAACAAGTCTCAATGCTCTCAAGTGGCATATTTGGCAGTCAATGCAATTTCCATATAAAACGGCATAGTGTCTACCATGTTGCTAAATCGCTATAAGTGGCCTGGTTATTTGCTACTGTTGGTGACAATTATTGAAGCAAATATCCTACTGGTACTAGAACAAAGTTTACATGTTTATGTAGGTTTGTGCAATAACTATTTGCATTCATTGTTCTTTGATTTCGCCATAAAGATGTTATGTATTCAGGCCTCACGTAAAAGGATCACTCTCACTCTCCTGGAGCTGGACACACCTGGAGGTCAGTCGAGGTTCACTTTTTTTCGCTCGCCTCAATGTCTAATAAATTGACTCCCCTCCAAGAAAATAATCACGAAAAATGCACTGGTACCAGTAACAAAAAATAATTTCAGTATTCAAGGGTTGCGTTGTTAATATTTGATCAGGCAAACTGCAAACCCAGCATAGCTGGCAATAAATTACTCCTAGCAAGCTACATGTAGCTATCGAAAAAACCTCTGCCCTTTGATCATGAGATACTAAAATGTGTAACTCAAAATACCTGTAGTCCTACCCAAAACACAATTATATGAATTATAACAATAATATTACAGAACTAGAAATATTTTTATAAAACTGTTTAGATCATTAACCACCAAATATGTGAATATTATCAAATAATCTTGGACAAGAGTTATGACAACTGTGAGGTGCTTCAAAAATGTGTAATACATGTTCATATTAAGCCAGAGCTGCAGAGCCACTTTGACCCTCCAACCTGCTATTTAGACCTGTATTTGCATACAAATCAGTTATTGATTTAAAATATAAATGTGTTAGTCCTGAAAAAAACCTAATTTTTGTCAAGTGGACATTAAACCCCATCTCTCTCTCTCTCTCTCTCTCTCTCTCCATTCCCAATGTTACCCATGTCATGATGCAAGAGCAATAACATTTTTGTATGTACAGTGGTAGGCCTATAATATAGAGCCCAGGAGATCTATTTATTGATGAAGAAATTGCGTTATAAAATGTAACAAATTGCAATGATATTATCTATAGTATAATACATTTATTATTGTTGAGGCCCGTTGGCCATGTTATGGTATAATATGTGCATGTTGGATCACACTGTCTGTGATTGAGTCAAGTAGCATGGTTTGAAATCCCCGCTTGAATGTGACAATTGCAACGAGTAGGGTCAACTTGTGGGTTTTCTCCAGGTCCTCAGTCTTCCCCCAGGGACTTTAAACCCCTGTTGATACAGTTGACTCCACTATAACCTGGATTCATCCTTGATATCACCAGTGGTCTCAATCCAGGATATCCTGAATTCATCGTTGATAGCAACAGTGGTCTCATTTCGTTATTATTCCACTATATACATTGTACCCTGGATTCATCCACGGGGGAGACACAGATTCTGGCATTAGTGTTGTGGAATGGAATGATCAGTCCACTGGGGATACCAAATATGATAATCCTAGAGTTGAATTTGGCAATTGAGTACTATAAAACAATTGAGTACTATAAAACGATTAGATATACTTGTGTTTATTTGAAATTTAACTGTATTTGTGCTTGATACTGATAACAGATAAGAGAATACTTTTCAAAATGTCATGCTTTATGTGTCCAAACCATTGATTGTTTTCCATATAAATTGTGTTGTGTTTTTATGCTTGACTCAGTTTCTGTGTTTAAATCGAAGATAGATATAACAGCTTTCATATCTAATACGAGTAAAAATTGATTTATAAACATATGTCATATCATATCGATCTATCTGCAGATATATTTTTTAATAAATGATATCAAAAATATATATACAAGTGGGGTGTGTCCATGTGGCCATAGTTGAATTCAGATTAAAATACTATAGTATACATGTATAAGCTGTTATACAGATTTGAGTGTGTCCATGCAGCCATTATTAAATTTGGATTAAAACACTAAGCTGTTATACAAACTGAAGTGTGTCCATGTCACTTACTGTATCTTGAATCAGTTTATAACACCAAAGTTCCCAACATAGTAAGAAGTTTACAAGTACATTGTAAGCTTTAAATTACCTCTAGATTGTACATGTAAGTATATTAATATTAACAGCAACTGTCATAAGTGATTGAACGAACAAATGTTTGAAATGTGGTCATATATTGTCGTCGCCCCCGTCCATAAGTCCGTCCATCAGTCCGGCGTCCACAATTGCTTGTGGATGCTCTAGAGGCTAAAGTTAATATCCGATTGACTTTAAATTTATACACAGTGTTTAAGGTCATGAGACGAAGAAGCCTATTGTTTTTCAGCGATTTCTGATAATAACTACCAGAGTTAAGGCCCTTGACGACTTCAAAAAATCTTGTGGATGCTCTAGAGGCCAAAGTTAATATCCGATTGGCTTTAAATTTATACACAGTGTTTAAGGCCATAAGACGTAGAAGCCTTTTGATTCTCAGCGATTTCCGATAATTAGTGTCATAGTTATCTCCCTTGATCACTTCAAAAAATCTTGTGGACGCTCTAAAAGCCAAAGTTAATATCCGATTGACTTTAAATTTATACACAGTGTTTAAGGTTAAAGACGAAGAAGCCTATCGATTTTCCTCAATTTCCGATAATTAGTGCCAGAGTTATGACCCTTGATCACTTAAAAAAATCTTGTGGACGCTCTAAAAGCCAAAGTTAATATCCGATTGACTTTAAATTTATACACAGTGTTTAAGGTCATAAGAGGTAGAATCCTATTGATTTTCATCAATTTCCGATAATTAGTGCCAGAGTTATGGCCCTTGATCACATCAAAAAATCCTGTGGATGCTCTAGAGGCCAAAGTTAATATCCGATTGACTTTAAATTTATACACAGTGTTTAAGGTCATACGACGAAGAAGCCTATTGATTTTCATCAATTTCCGATAATTAGTGCCAGAGTTATGGCCCTTGATCACATCAAAAATCCTGTGGACGCTCTAGAGGCCAAAGTTAATATCCTTTTGACTTTAAATTTACACACACTGTTTAAGGTCATGAGACGAAGAAACCTACTAATTTTCAGCGATTTCAAATAATTACTTCCAGAGTTATCTCCCTTGATCACTTCAAAAAACCTTGTGATGCGGTAGATGCCAAACTTATCATCCGATTGACTTCAGATTGATACACTGAGTTTAAGGTGTTGAAACGAACAAGTATTTTGATTTTCAATGAATTTTGATAACTGAACAGCTAAATCGATGATGTTAAATCTTTCCTATACTAATTGTTAGCGTGGGACAAAACTTTATAAAAAGCAAACATATTCTAATGATTTTCAGATAATTACATAATGAGTTGTTACTCTTAATCAGATTTTTGTGTATTACAAATGTTTCATTACCAAAAAAAAAGTAAAAATATGCGACAACCCTTGTTGACTGCCCGGACGATTTAGCTGCTGTGGGCGTAAGTTTCGTTGCCTGGCAACCTATCTTTTAACATGTCTGTCACGGTGTACGCAGGTGGACTTTCATATGTATGATGCGACAACAACTAGGCATATTTTTGTTGCTAGGTACTATTCTTTCTAGAATACCCAAAATCAGTTTTCATTTGAATATTTTTGTTGTGCAATACTTTTGTATTAGCTCTGGTTGCATCCCCAGCACAAATTTAGATAAATTATTTATTTATTTCAGGGTGTAGAATGAAGAAGGCATTAAAAAACCATGACAGCAGGTGTTTTAAAATGCCCCGAATAAACTTTATCGACTTACGACCTGACATCCTAGTTGTTTAATATAAATCGGAATCATCGATTCAGACAATAAACCTAAACATCGGTGACTCTCCCTGTGGGTTGATTAACAACAAACTTTATTGACTCTGACATCCACTTGTTGGTAAATCAACTGCAAAGTTTGTCCTAGTCAATTGTGACTCTCCCTGTGGATAGATTAACAACAAACTTTATCTACGCAAGATGATACTAGTTGATTTGTTATAAATCAGAATCATTGAATCATTCTGAGGGTAACCTTTATTAACCGACTACCTGACGTCTTAGTTGATTTATTATAAAACGGAATTAGTGACTCTTTCTGTGGGTAAATTAACAACAAACTTTATCTACTTATGAACTGATATCCAGTTGTTTTATCATAAATTGGAAATATTGACTGTTGCTGTGTGTAATAATACTTTATCTACTTACAGTACGACCTGACCTCCTATATAGTTTTTGTGTGGAGTGAAACTTCGTTGGTATTACTCGTACATTTTGATTCTCAAATGAAGACATCGCTCAATAACAGTGGGTTTTACTAAGACGTGTACATTTTACTTCTCAAAGGAGACTTCACTCAATAACAAACACTAATTGTGTTCCAAAGAAAGGATTGTGTATAGTTTATTTTCGATACACCATAAGAACAATCGACACTGTAGTTTGAACAGATTTAAACACCATATAATTGTCTGTGACCACATTCAATTTATTTGGTGAAATGGCTCAATTCGTGTTTACTTAATTCTGTGTTACACCAAGAGCATTGTGAAATCATGTTTCATCGAAAAGATGATATTACAGTTATAACTTATATTGATGTTTTGGATGATTAGAAAATCGTTTGCCAGTTGTTGACAGTTGTAATTATAGTTTCATATTTTAGGATCAATATATTTAGTGCTGATGGAGATATGAAAAAAAGTGAATATTACTCTATGGATAAATAAATAGATTGCTGTTCATTTTAACAATTTGATTTTAATGTGATATACACACCGTTATTGATGGGCCTAGCTACTTAATATTAAGAGATTTCAGTCAGTGGTCGATGTTTAGAAGAATAATTTGTAATATATTTTGTTTATTTTTTGTAAATTTGCATCAATTTTGACACACATACTGTTATTTGACGGCCAAACTACTCAATATTTATAGATTGCAAGCAGATAGGTTATCAGAAAAATTATTCCTATTTATGGAAATTTTGCATCGATTTATGATTTTGTAATGAGATTGACACATTCATAGGGTTTTATTACATTTAACGACCAGTATACTGTTCTGAATTTTCATTTATGATATTGTTATCATCACCAATTAATTCTGTGACTTTATTAGTAAGTACATGTACCTTCAGACGATGAACATGTCAGCCGATTTATTTATGTACAATAAATGAAATGTATTGAATTTGTTAAAATTGCTGTATTTGTTTTAATTGATATCATATTTTTTTGTATTCAATTTAAATGTTTATAGATGTATGAAGTATTACTTACATTTAAAGCTCAATTTAGACCTTTTCTTTTACATTTATGAAGACTATTTGTTTGTTTGTTGTATTCATATTACTAAGTTCAAATATTTTAAAGTATTTTACAATTCTCTCACTACGTGTTCATGTCATAAATTATAATTAAAGTTAATTTTGTATAAAGATTTACATTCATTTGTTAATTAGCCAGGGGCTGATTCTATTAATAAGGTTTAGCTTAGAGCATTTTCTATTAATAGGTTTACAGACTAATTTTGATTTAATTGACATAATTTTAATTAACTTCAATTAATTGACGTAATATTGATTAACTTAGAATAATTAGAATATTTAGAATAAATTTGAGTACTAGAACAAAGTTCAAACATAAATTTGAATACTAGAACAAAGTTCAAACATAAATTAGGGTACTAGAACAAAGTTCATTTTTGTATTTCAACATACTGGTACATGTATTTATCACTGTTAGTATTAATTTAGACATAATACATTTGAAGTTTACATTATTAACAGTTTGTTTGTATTAAAGCAAAACAATATATTTTTCAACATTATTATCACTGTTTGTTAGTATTGATTTAAATATAATGCAACAATAAAGTTTACATTATTTACGCTTTGTTCTTTGTTAATATTGAAATTTTGTTATCAATATTTTTTTGTTTAAATTTCATCCATTGATAAGCTTATAGAATGTTATTTACACATATGCAAATATAAATTACTAACTATTCTTGATTCATAACTAATATCGGACATTTTTTAGTAGATTATAGACCACAATTTTACTGTGATACAACATTATATTGGGTTATTTAATTCAGGTGATATATTGTATATTACTGATAAAAATAATTTTATTTATTGTATGCAATTATTATTTGAAGTAGCCATATTCATTCCTTTCATTTTCTCTGTTTTCTTATGAACTCAAGTTAAGCCATTTTTTGTCCATATTTTTTGTAAAAAACCTTGTTATTTTTTGTTTGTTATAATTGCTGATCTCGAAATGGCATCTGCCCAAGATGAACCCAAGAAACCGCTACCTCCAGGATCTTCAGTTGGACGACTACTTGGATTTTTGTCAGATAAATCCTATGATTTTTATAAAAATCCTGTCCAATTTTTCGAGAAAAATGCTGTAGATTTCAAGAGTCGTATTTTCCAGTCCCGTTTTTTATTAAAGCCAACAGTATTTGTGGGATCGAATCATGGCTTAGCAGATGTTTTGTCAGGTTCGTTTTAATTTTTGTCAATTACTAGACTATTACAGCAAAATAATTAATTTTCCTTAATCTGTTTAATTTACTTTTGAATATTCAATAATCTCAACAAATTAATTAATACTTTGAAACATTTACTTGCAGCGACATAACCACCGTAAGTTGTTGATCTTGTTTAAGGCAAACAATAGTCTGACTGAAACCTTATCTTTTATTTCCCTATTCAATCTTATGAATAAAGCAATGACCATACAGTATAACATTCTACTATATTCTATTTTCAGATGGAGGAGAATTTACAGAACTTGGTTATAAAACGTTCATGGGTCAGATTTATGGTGATAATATTCTTTTTACTGATGGTAAGTATCAGGTTCCTCTAATAGAAATAATATGTTTACACAGGGCATCCAGTTTTTGTCCCATTCGAACAACTGTTACTTCCAGGATCTCCATCTTGTACAAGTCGGGTTGGGATGGCCTAGTGGTCTAGAGTGCCGCGCTTCGACCTCTAGCTTGCCGGTCACCTCCGGCTTGCGGCTGTGGTTTTGAGCCCTGGTGTGAGCGTATGACGTGGCATGGAGATAAGAGCGCCTTCTCAACCTCGTGGGTTTCCTCCAGGCACTCCGGTTTCCTCCCACTGCTAAAGACCCCTATGTGCAAGCGAGTTATTGAAATAAAATTAAAACCATATGTTAGTCCCGAAATGACCTAGTTTGTGTTGAGTGGATGTTAAACCCCATTTCTCTCTCTCTCTCTTAATCACCATGGATTCTGCCCGAGTGTGTATTGTTTATAGTAATAGTCAGTGCAGGTGGACCACACCACCCCACACCCAAACATTACCCAAGACAAACCCATGGCTACAACAGACACCTCAAACAACAAACACCCGTATCAGATCAAGTGAATGGATCCGGGGGTTAGCTGTAAGTGTGCACCATGCTTTATGTCCTGGGGCTGTCGACCCTGTAGTGCTACAGACTTCACTTAGAATGAAAAACAAACTGACAATAAGGGAAGATGCTCAAGAAAAAGGGGAATATTTCCAAAATGATGTATCATACTACAATGGGTAATGTGCTACAAGAAATCTCAGTGTATGATATTGTTTGTTTTGTTTGTAGGTAAACCTGCTGAGGAATTAAGGGATGCTTTAAGTCAGCTGTTTACAGATGATTGTGTTAAAACATATCAACAAACCATTGATAGGTATAATAACATTGTATAATCCTACATTTTTTGTATTATAGGCCTATTTTAATTGTATTATAGGCCTATATTTATTGTATTATAGGCCTACATTTATTGCATTATAGGCCTACATTTACTGTATTATAGGCCTACATTTACTGTATTGTTATCAAATAGTAACTTTCTATAGGCCTTTATTTTGTATTGTTATCATCTCTCTTGTCACCATTCTTACAGATCAGTGTTCTTGTTGCCTGAAATTTGTCAAGATTGTCCATCACAACTGTTTTTATGTGTCGCATATGAATTAAATATGGGCACCATATGATAAAAATAGGTAAGACAACTGTCCCAGACAGATGAGAAAAATAAGCTAGATGGGAACCCCTTGCGATAAGAAAAGTAGGCCAAAAGGGTACCCCTTGCTAATGGGTGTCTTTTACAGTTGACAAAATAAGGTGCCCCAGGCAGATCAGTAAACTATGGTAAGAGTCAGAGAAGTAACTTGACCATGATATATTTGTAATTTAAAACATTTATTTTATTGTTGTAGAATTGTTGAGAAAGAAATCCTGAATTTAGATATAAGGTGAGTCAGTCATTGTTACATCAGTTGAACTAACCAGAGGCCCCAAAAAGCTTGGAGAAAAGTTGGCAGCCTCACAGATATTTTATGACCCTGAGAGAATGAAATAATGGGGTTGAACAGGCACACACCATGCAGCTACAGCCTACACTTAAGACTTATATGTGTATTTTATGAAATGAAATGAAACAGGGGTTTAACGTCCTACTTTTCTGCTCTGAAAGTATCTGATTAGATGATGTTTCTATATTTTCAGTAAACCAGTGTGTTTGTATGAATTCTATAAAAAGATGGTCACAGAAATCTGTCTTAGTTTATTTCTTGGGTTAGATTTTGAAGACACAAGCGATGTTTATGATACCATTACCTCATTAACTACAACTCATTGGCATGGTAACGTATTTGTTTTATCCCACTGACAACTTGTTGTCATGGTAACATATTTGTTTTATACTTCCTGCCAACTTGTTGGCATGGTAACAAATGTCATTCAGCAGGTATTATATCAGTGAATATACAATTAATTTATTTGTATCGTTGGTATTTTATCAGTGAATAATTAACTTATTGGTATTATATCAATGAATATATAATTAATATATTGCTATTGTAGGTATTATATCTGTGCCATTAGCATTAAAGATACCTGGTACAGGTAAAGAATCAACATTTAAACAGGCTTTACAGGCTAAGGTAAACAATTTTTAGGATGTTTTATGATTTTTTTTAGGATAAGTTATATCATGTTTAGCATCAATTATTTTCTATAATTTTTTAGGATAATTGATTTTATATGATTTTTAGGATAAATTATTTTAGACAATTTTTAGGATGAATTATTGTCCCCCGCCTTTCGAAGAAAGTTGGGGGACTATTAAAATGGGTTCGTCCGTCCGTCTGTCTGTCTGTCTGTCTGTCTGTCTGTCTGTCTGTCCTTCTGTCTGTCTGTCTGTCCGTCTGTCCGTCACACTTTTTGGGACACAATAACTCTCTTCCTAATTGAGCTAGAATGTTCAAACTTGGTGTATATGCTTATTAGGTCAATGCCTTGATGGAGTTCGAAGATGAGCATTTTCCGCTTAGGGTAAGCAGAGATAAGCAATTTGATTGGTTGATGCTTTGGGACACGATAACTTTAGTTCTAATTAAGTGAGAGTGATGAAACTTGTTGTATATGCTTATTAGGTCAATGCCTTGATGGAGTTCGAAGATGAGCATTTTTCGCTTAGGGTAAGCAGAGATAAGCAATTTGATTGGTTGATGCTTTGGGACACGATAACTTTAAATCTAATTAAGTGAGAGTGATGAAACTTGTTGTATAGTTTCATGACAGTAATACCTTGCATAAGTTCGATAATGAGCATTTTCTGCTCAGGGTAAGCAGAGTGATACGCAATTTGATTGGTCGAGACTTTGGAACACAATAACTCTCCTTTTAATTGAGTTAAAAAGTTCAAACTTGGTGTTTATGCTTATTAGGTCAATGCCTTGATGGAGTTCGAAGATGAGCATTTTCCGCTTAGGGTAAGCAGAGATAAGCAATTTGATTGGTTGATGCTTTGGGACACGATAACTGTGGTTCTAATTAAGTGAGAGTGATGAAACTTGGTGTATAGTTTCATTACAGTAATACCCTGACTAAGTTCGATAATGAGCATTTTCTGCTCAGGGTAAGCAGAGCGATACGCAATTTGATTGGTCGAGACTTTGGAACACAATAACTCTCCTTCTAATTGAGTTAAAATGTTCAAACTTGGTGTTTTTGCTTATTAGGTCAATGCCTTGATGGAGTTTGAAGATGAGCATTTTCCGCTTAGAGTAAGCAGAGATAAGCAATTTGATTGGTTGATGCTTTGGGACACGATAACTTGAGTTCTAATAAAGTGAGAGTGATGAAACTTGGTGTATAGTTTCATTACAGTAATGCCTTGACTAAGATCGATAATGAGCATTTTCTGCTCAGGGTAAGCAGAGCGATAAGCAATTTCATTTACCGAGACTTTGGAACACAATAACTCTCCTTCTAATTGAGTTAAAATGTTCAAAATTGGTGTGTATGCTTATTAGGTTATGGAGTTCGAAGATGAGCATTTTCTGCTTAGGGTAGGCAGAGATAAGCATTTTGATTGGTTGATACTTTGGGACAAGATAACTTAGGTTCATCTTTATTGATGATTTTTATGCCAATACAATGACTGCATTCTCATTCAGTAATGGATTCGACAGTAACAGTGTATAGAAACGTTTGAAAAAAATAAATGTACGATTAATTAATATGTGTCATCTATTTATTTTGGGATTTCGGCGGGGGACATCAGCCTCACTGTTGGCTTGTTTAGATTATTTTTATTTATTTATTTATTTATTCTTCATGCAAAGGTTACAACATGACAACAATAAATTAAAGTACATGTACTAAAAACTATGAGCTGCATTGTATGATTGGGAAAGTGGCAACAATATATTAGGATAAATTGTTAGGATAAATTAATTTATGTACCATTATTTTGTTCAATTTTTAGGATAAATTATTAGAAGTGATAAAAGAGAGAAGAGGAACAAGTAAAAAGGGCTTTCATCAGAAATTAGAAGAAATCCATGAATTAGACGAGGAAGCCATTAATAATCATCTACTGTTGTTTACTTCTGCTCTTGTACCTAAAGCCCTTGCATCTTTACTTACGTCTTTCAGTCTAGAAGTTGGACAACACAATAAGGTTCGTTAATTTTTAAAAATTTGCCAGTCTGTCAATTTTAGATATATTTTGCTTTTTTTTCAAGGTTGAATTCTTTGCATTACTTTTTTTAAGGTTAAATTCTTTGCATTTCAAATTTTAAAAGAAGTTACACTTATGTCTATATTATTCATATGCAACACTAAATTGTTTTATATCACACAGTTGTAAAAGTACTGTAAGGGACACTCATGACTGTTCAAATAGTAATTACGCATGTATCATTTATTAGAATATATTTAATGTTTTTAGGTATCATTCATTACATTTTAGGTGTCATTACATTTTAGGTGTCATGTATGATTCATTACAATATATTGTTTTAGGTGTCATGTATGATTCATTACAATGTATTGTTTTAGGTGTCATGTATGATTCATTATAATATATTGTTTTATGTCTCATGTATGATTCATTACAATGTATTGTTTTATGTGTCATGTATCATTCATTACAATAATATATTGTTTTAGTAATCATGTATCATTTATTATGTTTTAGGTGTCATGGCAGAAGATGTGTTTGTTAGACGAGGAATTCATGGATCAAATGTTATTAGAGGTTCAACGTTATTATCCTCCATTTCTAGGAGGCAGACGTGTGGTCACCAAGGTAACTTGAACCATATTTATTAAACATAAAGATTTATAAAGAGGTCCATTTAACAAAGCTTGTTATGTATTCATCAGTATTTCAATGTGGTTGGATTTTTTTTCTCTTGACTTTGCATTGCAAGTTAATACAAAACACGTTCTGAGATTACAACAACGGATTGGATTTTTTTATTTTAAGGCCAGTTGGGTTGGTCATTTTCACATATGAATTCACAGAAATTCTTCTTTACATCAAACTCTGTGTGTAAAAAATTTTCAACCTCCAGAAAGATTTATTGCTGACTGTAACAAGGGTAAATCTAGACTGGCCCAGTCTCTTCTATTTATTTTACATTTCGATTTATATAAAAGTATTAATTTTTAGTAAACCAACACTTTCATTTCCATTTGTATATAAAAAAAAAAATTTGAGTAAACCTGTAGCCAGCACCAGAGACTGGACAATTTGCGAGCTTCACAATAAAATGGGCGTTCCTGTCCTGTTTTACGTTGTTCCTTGTTTGGAATGATTGACAGTTGTCAAGCAAGCCCCGAGTCCCGATAAGCATGAACTGGCTTCGTTAAGTTGTTATAATGATGTCGTGTGTAATTATTTATGTTCATTCACCTCATCCCATACGTTGTATCCATTCATTTGACAGATAGATATGTCGTGATCACGTGCATGACGTCACACGACCTACATAATGCAGATTGACCTAAGCTCTATTTGCCCAGTCTCTAGAGATTATGTTTTTTTTTCGTTTTTTTTTTTTTGAGAGGAGTGACCAATTTTTGGTGTGTGGAGAAGACGGGCCACCAGTCTAGGGTGAATCTTGCGATTTGATTGGTCAATTAGACACTGTCTATTGGACAATAACACCCCTCTAAATACGAAACAGGAAGTGTTTATCTCCTAAATATTTCAGCCATTTTTAATGCAAGTCCAGGTTCTATGATGATGTAATTAAGACAAAATTTTTCAAATTCTATTTCAGAATTTTGAAGTTGATGGCTACACTATCCCAGCTGGTCATGCCATTGTATATTTAACATTCGCTGCTCATCGGGATCCGTCCATTTTTGAAAATCCAAACCAGTTTTATCCTGGTAGATGGAAAAATAGGTATGTGCATGTAGAAATGATGTTTAGGAGTGAAAATAAATACCTGGCCAAAGACAAACATTGAATAACCTCCGCCTAGACAAACACTGAATAAGCTCAGACCAGACAAACATTGAATGACTTCAGGCTAGCCAAACATTGAAAAAATTTAGGCAAGACAAACGTGAGATCATTTTAGTCATGCAAATGATTCTTTGATTAACTGACCATGTATTTTCAAGATAAAACTTCCATTTCTGCCTCCATTTGTTAATTAGTGGTCAGTTTAGATGATGTATGTTTATATGACCCAGTTTGTATAGAGTCATACGACCGCCTTTAATAAATATGGGGATGATCTGATGGACGGTACTACAGTTGTGGATGTTCATAAGGACTCACACGGTAAACCGCCAAAAATTAAATTTCCCTGACAATGTTAAACTCCATTATTCAATGGAATTGTCGTGGTTTAAAACCAAATTTTAATGAAGTCCAATTATTAATTCAAAAGCACAATCCTTTAGCTATTTGTTTACAAGAAACTTTTTTACGGAATTCTGACAATTTGTCTTTTAGACATTTTGTTGGTTACCATCATCACGCAGTTGGTGATGGTAGAGCTCATGGGGGTGTTTCTATTATTCTTAATGGAGATATCCCTCAAAGTCAAGTCACCCTCAACTCGCCTTTAGAGGCAGTTGCAGTTCAGGTGACTTTGCATATTCCTATAACACTCTGCTCTGTATATCTTCCACCAAGTTTACATCTTAATCCCAGAGATCTTGATGACCTTGTTGCACAACTTCCTCTCCCGTTTATTATTACGGGGGATTTCAATGGTCATCATTCACTCTGGGGTAGTCCAGATGATAACAACAGAGGTAAACAAATAGCGGACTTCATTAACATTAATAATTTGTGTTTATTAAATGATGACTCGCCTACTTATCTACATCCTGCCACAGCTTCTTTGTCTTCCCTGGATCTAACCATTTGCTCTCCGGTCCTGTTTCAGGATTTTACATGGAGAGTAAATGAAGATCTGTGTGGTAGTGACCACTTTCCTATTATCATTGATAATAATGGTCCCTCTCCGGTCGAAAGACCCCAGAGGTGGAAGTTGCATAAGGCTGATTGGGCTCTATTTGAATCTTTGTGTCTCATCTCCTTTGATGCAAAGGAGTTAGAAGATGCAGATGAGCCCATGGCCTTATTCACTTCAATTCTTCAAGATGTAGCTGAGCAGGCGATTCCAAAAACCACGACTGAACCAAAACGATTCAATAAACCATGGTTTAACGATGATTGCAAATCCGCTATTAAAGAGCGTGATCGTATCCTGAGACGATTAAAGAATCATCCTTCCATGGAGAATATTGCGGCATACCAAATGGTCCGGGCGAAGGCCCGTAGAACCATACGTCAAGCAAAGAAATCTTCATGGGAGAGTTATGTCTCAAGGATCAATTCCCGTACCACATCTAAGTCGGTATGGGATAGGATTCGTAGGATTAAAGGTAAAAGTAGTGCATTATCAGTTAAACATCTCAATATTGATGATGATACCTTAACAACATTTCCTGATATTGCTAATTCTCTGGCCAGTACATTTTCATATAATTCATCATCCAATTTCTCCTCCGATGCCTTTCGAGGCATTAGACAACAACAGGAGAAATAGCGACTTAATTTTAAGTCCCGCAATGATGAATGCTATAATGATACATTTTCCATTGCAGAGCTTCGGGATTCGCTAAAGCGAGCTCGGGATACTGCAACTGGTCCAGATGAAATACACTATCAAATTCTAAAAGATTTACCTTTTCCAACCCTCTTAATTTTATTAGATCTTTTTAACCGGATTTGGGTAGATGGGAAGTTTCCTCCTTCGTGGCATGAAGCCACAATAATTCCCATCCCTAAACCAGGTAAAGATCATACGAATCCTACCAACTATCGTCCGATCGCTTTAACTAGCTGTATTTGCAAAACCATGGAGAGATTGATCAATCGAAGGCTTGTTTGGTACCTTGAGTCCAACAACCTCATTACAGACCTCCAATGTGGATTTCGGTCCCAAAGGAGCACTCTTGATCATCTCGTTCGATTTGAAACGTTTGTCAGGGATGCTTTCATCCAGAAGCAACATTTAGTTGCAATTTTTTTCGATCTGGAGAAAGCATATGATACCACGTGGAAACACGGTATCATGCGCGACCTCCATAACCTCGGCCTACGAGGTCGCTTACCTATCTTCATTAAAAATTTCCTCGAAGATAGGTCATTTAAGGTACGACTGGGATCAATATTCTCTGACTCATTTCCTCAGGAAATGGGAGTTCCCCAGGGAAGCATATTATCTCCTACACTTTTTGCGATAAAAATTAATACAATCCCAGCGTGCCTTAAACCAGGTACAAGTGGCGCTCTTTATGTTGATGACTTTCAGATGTGCTATGGTTCTACAGACATGCGGATAATCGAACGTAAGTTGCAGCTTTGTTTGAATTCACTTCAACAATGGGCAACCGAAAATGGATTTCGTTTTTCGAAATCCAAGACTGTCTGCATGCATTTCTGTCAGAAACGAGGTTTACATCCAGATCCAGAACTCTTCTTGGATGGCAATCGCCTACCAGTCGTGGATGAAACCAAATTTCTGGGGCTGATATTTGATAAGAAATTATCATTTATCCCCCACATTAAAAACCTTAAAAAGAAATGTCTGAAAGCCCTCAACATATTGAGAGTCTTATCAAATACTGACTGGGGAGCAGACCGTAAGGTCTTGCTCCGATTATATCGAGCATTAATTCGATCAAAACTCGATTATGGGTGTATTGTGTATGGGTCTGCCCGCGAGTCTTATCTCAAAGAGCTCGACACCATACACAACCAAGGACTTAGAATCAGTTTAGGAGCATTTCGTACATCTCCAGTGGACAGTTTATACGTCGAGGCGCACGAGCCCTCATTGCACAACAGACGTGATAAACTGGCCCTGCAGTATGCTACAAAAATTGCATCACTTCCCAATCATATTTCATTTAACACCATATTTAGACCTCTTCATGAGCATTTGTATCTGGTAAAGACGAATGTTGTTCCATCATTCGGTATTCGCATACAACCCCTTTTGTCTGAGGCTGGTATCAGCCTCGACAGTATTGCGAATACCCCTGTCTTTGGGACTCCACCGTGGGCTATATCTCCGCCAAAGATTGATTTCGATCTTTCTCAACACAAAAAGAGAGATACTAGCTCAACGGTGTTCCAATCTCTCTTTAGAGAGTTAAGGTCTAAGTATGGTGAGTATGCTCCTATTTACACCGATGGATCGAAAGATGGTGATCGGGTAGCTTCGGCTACCGTGACGCCATCCGAGACCATCTCTGTTCGACTACCACCTGCTGCTTCTATTTTTACAGCTGAACTCCAGGCTATTCTCAATGCCTTAGAGTTCATTCAAACCTCATCCGTTTTAAAACACATTATCTTTTCTGATTCTTTGTCCTCACTACAAGCAATTAATAACAAACAGCTTGATCACCCACTAGTAGCAGATATATATCGTCTGCTACTATCATTCGAGTTAATCAGCAAGGACATTGTCCTTTGCTGGCTCCCCAGTCATATGGACATTAAAGGGAATGATCAAGCAGACTCGGCTGCCAAGTCTGCCTTAGATCTTCCCTTATTTGAATTTTTAACACCATATAAAGATTTTAAATTTGTAATCAATAATTTCATATATGGCCGCTGGCAACGGTCTTGGGATCTTGCAGACACAAATAAACTTCATCATATCAAGCCTCTATTAGGAGACTGGCCAAGCTCCTATCGTATGAGCAGGAGAGATGAAGTTGTCTTGTGTCGCTCTCGCATAGGTCATACTTTTTTAACACATATTTTCATCTCAAAGCGAGAGCCTCAACCAGAATGTGAGCACTGTCATGTTCCTTTGACAGTGAACCACATTTTGATTGAGTGCAAGCATCTCAAAGATACACGATTACGGCATTACCGTTGCCAATCATTACATCAGTTGTTTGCCCAACCGGGTCTTTACTGTAAAGCGCTGGACTTTTTAAAGGAGACAAATTTTTATCGAAAATTTTAATTGTTTATATTTGACTTTCACTTTGTTTTAAATACATATACATATAGTTGATATTTATTTTTAATTGATGTTTTCTGTGATATTTGTTTTTATTTATGTATGTGTATATATAATATTGTGATTATTTGTTTAGTTTGTCTCAAGAAATCTCACCGTATGTTTGGCGCAGTATGGCCCGGTTGGAGCTGACGTGCCATAAAACAACATTTCATTCATTCATTCATACGACCGCTGATGTGACCTTCCAGTACAACGAGTCAGATCTTTGTGAAGTGTAGGCAAAAAGTATACAAAACTGAAACAAAATATACAATTTTCTTTCTTGGCCCGGTTGGTGTAGAAAAGTAGGATCAGCTACCTATTTCGTTTTCATGACAAATAAATTGAAACCATGTGTTAGTCCTAACCATATCTCTCCCTCCGTCGTGAATGCCACTGTTCTATTTACAGGGTATAATAACCGGTAGTGTTTGTATATTAGTATGAGGACTATACAAGACCAGGGGCCTGTTTCACGAACTTTCAACTAAAATAAAATCCAAATTTTAGTAATTTGATTGGATGATATTAGCTAATCAAAATTGAAGTATGTACTAAAATTTTGATTTCATCTTTAATTAAAATTTCGAGAAACGTGGCCCTGAATATTATATTTACATTTATGTTTATTTTATTTCATATAGTACCAGTGATACACAGAAGAAGTTATTTTGTTTTGGTTATTTAAGTCGTGGCTGTGTTGGTGAAAGATTAGTATGGGCAATCATAAAGGTTTGTGTGTTTGATTCTTCAAGTTGTCTCCCTTTAATCTTCAAACAAAATTGTTACTTATTACTACTTTAATACTTGTCAAAATAGCTTCTAGTTAGTTAAAGACAACCGTTTTCTATGCTGTCACTCAGCAAAAAGATATAACTTTTCAAATCAGAGTGTTATGATTAGTGAAAGGGTTATTATTCTTTTGATAGAATAAAAGAAACCGGCTGTATAAATTACTGTGTGGAGTTTATTCCTGAAATTATCTCCCTTGACTCTTTGAATTATCTCCCTTTACTCTTCAATTTACTTCATATTTGTCATTAGTTGTGATGATTTGATCCTGGTACAACTGATAAAGCAAAATTTATAAGCCTGCTATAGTTGGCAGTTTATCATCATTTAACATATTCAATTATTATTCAATTATATGATGAATAGAGAGATATTTGATTAAATGGTTCCGAAATTGATTTCTCTAAATCCCCAAACTAGTGACTATTGAGTGAAAAGGAGGATTTGAGGTTATAACGCATGCACCCAACTGCTTAACAAGATATCTGAATCAACCGTGACAGTTGATACATAATATTCATTGTGTTTAATCACATCATGATTCTACTGACGGCAGCTCAGTTTGTGTCAGGGGTCATGTGAGCTGCTTATGGGGATGTTCGATTTGCAGTTCCAGAATTAAATTCCAAAACTGGTGTCAATCGAGTGAAAAGGAGAATTTCGGAGTACAACGCATGTGCCGACTGTATAAAAAATATTTAAACTAATCATGACAGCTGAAACACTAGGACAACGTCACGATTCTACTCACTCAACCTCAGCTGTCGGCAGAACTGTGACAGGACTGAATTCTGTGCTACTCGATTGTAATTCTGTGAATTCGGGACGTTCCGGACTGTGAATCGCGTATCCTCCGTGAGTGCAGGACATCAGAAGTTTGATTAGCCAATCAGCGTTTATGTTTCTCTTAGGATACCCTGCATCATATGCCAAGAGCTCGCTCGCTGCAACAGACCATTTCACTGACTAATACCCCGCATCATCAGCCAGATCCTAGTGTAGTAAATTTTGAACTACAGAAAAGGAAACGAAATAGGATCTGTGTTTTAATCAGATGTATTTTAGTACTTGTAAACACGTTCTTTTGGGTTTTTTATCTTGAGTTGCACATATTTAAATAATTAATGAAAAACTGCTGTCAATTTGTCAAGCTCGTGTTTAAGTTTGAAAGATTTCAGCCATTTTTGCTTTTTTGACAATATTAACCAGTCTTTATTGTTAATACTCTTTTGTATTGATGGGTATTATTTTCTTTTTCTATTTATGTAGACGATATTAACCAGTCTGTTGAAGAAGTTTGAATTGTCTTTGGTTGATAATCAAGATTTATCGTACAAATGGCTGCCTGTATCCAGACCAAAAACAGATGTTTTGTTTAAATTCACCACTAGACCACCATAGATTTTATTTTATATATATGATTCATTCATGATTGTATACAAACCAGGGGAGAATTCATTTGATATTACTGGGGGAATTCATTTAATGTTACCATGAGAAATTATGTGTGTGCCAGTTTTTAGCCAATTTTTATTTTTTGCCAAATCTTACTCCGTGGTGCTAGCTACAAATAAGGTCTTGATCACCACTCACTTTCTCTTTTTCTTCTCTCTCTTCCTGTGAACAGTTTGATGGTCACCGGAGTCAGCCCATCATCTGAAATCAACAGCACATGACTGCAATATTATGCTCCCTGGCCCCCAGCTTGTTCTGAGAAACCCTGGTCTTTCCACAAACCTTGTTGATATGGATTTTGTTCATTATCGTGTTTAAAAAAAACTAGGTTTTGGAGGGAACGCTGATTTTGAGGTTTTCAATTTCGTCCTGCAAAAATGTATGATAAATTTTATATACAGAAGATGTTCATATTTTTTTTCCCGCCAACTGGAATATTTTATCTGCCAAAAACTTATTCTTATGTATCCAACCACTGGTGATTATAGAATTTAAAGTTCTATAATCCGATAGACATGCTTGTATATTTTACATGCTGTAAAAAAACCACAGTAAATGGAATTCAACTATTAAAATATTTAATTCTTTTCGAAAAGAACTGTCTGCCATTTTGATTACATGTATTAACATTTTTTTTAAGACGAAACAAAACATGAAATAAACACATTTATGGCCGCTCTTGTTACCAGAGAAGTCTATTGAATTGAAGTTTTTGTACATATATCGTGCTGTTATCTGGTTGCGACATTTGATGTTTTGAACTGTATACCGTAGTTTGGAATTCGGATTTTACAATTTTTCAGAGTCAGTGCAGAAATGATGGACGTTAAACCCTAATTTATTTCCCTTTTAATACAAATTATTCGATAGACGAGGGAATAGATCTCGCACATAAATTAGTTTTATATTTCTATACCTGTTATACCAATCTGGTTAAAACACAGATCCTATTTCGTTTCGTTTTTAATAGTTCGAAATTTCCTTTAGCTGGTCTTTACTACACTAGGATCTGGAAGAGTTGTTATATAACTCGTGTTCTAGTTGATGTGAGGTATTAGCCAATGAAATGGTCTGTTACAGCAAGCTTTAGACTTGTTATGCATTGAACTGTGAGTAATCCACTAGCTGATTGGTTAATCAAATGTTTGCCGTTATATAGTGTGGTCTCTAATGTAACCTATCGCTACAACGGATCACATTTTCATGACGTGTAGATCATCAAAAGTATAAAAAAAAAAACGAAACAAAATATAGATCTGTATTTTAATCCGATTGACTGTTGAACCAGGCTGACACTTGCACGACTTTTGGCCACGATTTTGTCGTGCCCATCAGTGTCCACATTGACACAAACTGGTTCACGCATAGTTTGTACTTGTTGTACACTTCCCGCATTGGCTCAACAAGTTTACGCAAATCGGACGGTGTCTTGCCGACTCGAGTCGTGCCAATGTGTGCCACGGAATCGTGCAAGTGTCAGCCTGGCTTTATTGATAAAGTTGTAGAATTTTGCACCTGTACGTGTCTTATTGATGGCAGCACAATGTTTTAGTCATCTGTTAATTCTTGATGTTTTTGAAGTCTTCAAATATTTAAATGAATATTTGTGTCATGTCTGGCTGCAGTCTAACAATATTGTCATTGTATTTTTTGCACGTTCTAGTGTTCAGGTCTGCACAATGTCATTTCCCTATAAATATTAGTTATTAAAAATACATTATGTAAAATTAGATAAGGAACTGACAATTCTCACTAAAATAGTAAAATAATAGATAATGTGAAGGGTATCTGCTGAAAATTTCAGTCAAATTGATCCACTCTAAACCAAGAATGTAGCGATTGAATTTTTGCCCTAGCCGTAAACGTCATTACTAAAGTAAGTACAATAAAAAGCATAGTCTCAATTATCCAATTCATGATTAAAATAGCATTATGCAAGAGCAAAATCTGCTTATTACAGGTCTTTCTTTAGGCCTGAGATGTTATCTAAATAATCAATTAGACATTAATTAACATATCCAGACCATAATAAACTCTTTAAGTCAAGGCTAGCCTTCGATGTTGGCGGATTAAATTCTTATATGCTGCTTAATGGCCGTTGATAATTAAATCAATCAAGTGGATTATCGAGACTATGCTGTTTATATTAATGATTTTAGTAATGATGACCGAGGCTATGTGGATGTTTCGAACGCTTTTTTCTAGGCTAATAATGGATCAATTTGACTGAAATTTTCAGCAAATTATCTTTACACTATCTAGTATTTAACTATTATAGTGAGAACTGCCATCTCTTTATCTTATCTCCCATAATGTAACTTTAAATCAGGAATGAAAGTTGCACAGCATAGCGGATCCTAATCCAGTAAACATCACAGGCTAGCGATGACATCGATAGTTGATTATAGTCTTAATTAAGTAATGTCTAATAATTTAGACCTGCAATGGGCTGATTTAGGTCTTGCATAATATATGTTTAATTACTGAATATGTGTATTAGATTCTAGATGGTAAGCTCAGTTTCTTACCTTTTTTCATCAAATCTGAATGATACCCGTCCCTAGTGACTGTTGAATGTAGTTTTGAGTAAAAAAAGGAAAACTGTTTGTTAAGCTACTGAATATACAACCAATTTAATTTTGTCTTTTTAGATGAAGATAATTAGAAGCCCTTTAGGTGAAGGAGAAAAAAACCTATTATTATATACATGTGTACTAGGTCCAAATATGGGTCTAACTCAATTTTCACCAAAATTTGACTTGTTAGGTTTTTATACGCCCACATTTTCATGTGGACGTATTATGTCGTCGCCCCTGTCCGTCCGGACGTCCGTCCGTCCACAATTTGTTTGTGGACTCTCTACAGGTCACAATTCTTATCCGATTTTGACGAAACTTGAAATATAGGTTTATCCCCAAAAGTTCTCGGCTGCTTTCGATATTGGCATGTATCGGATCAAAACTTCATGGATTATGGCCCCTGATTGTACGAAAAATCACGTTTTTAGCTTGTGGACCCTATAGAGGTCACAATTTTGAACCGATTTTGATGAAACTTGACATGCATGTTTGTAACCCAAAGATCTTGGTTCCTTTCGATATTTGCGGCTTACGGAATGTAATTTCCTGAATTATGGCCCCTGATTGTCCGAAAAATCACCCTTTTTAGCTTGTGGTCCCTCTGGAGGTCACAATTATTATTCGATTTAAAAAAACGTTTGATTATATCACCGTTACACCCTAAGGAAGGTTGAGTTCGAATTTCGGGAAAATCGGACGAAAATTGCCATACAAAATGGCCGCCGTTTGTACGCGAATACTGTTAAAAAATGGTATATCAAGGTTGTGGACCCTGTGGAGGTCACAATTTTGATTCGATTTTGATGAAACTTGAAATTCATGGTTATAACCCAAAGATCTTGCTTCCTTTCGATATTTGCGCATATCGGATCGTAACTTCCTGAATTATGGCCCCTGATTATATGCAAAATCGCCTTTTTTTTAGCTTGGAGGTCACAATTATTATTCGATTTAAAAAACCGTTTGATTATATTACCGTCACACCCTAAAGAAGGTTGAGTTCGAATTTCGGGAAAATCGGACGAAAATTGCCATACAAAATGGCCGCCGTTTGTACGCGAATACTGTTAAAAAATGGTATATCAAGGTTGTGGACCCTGTGGAGGTCACAATTTTGATTCGATTTTGATGAAATTTGAAATTCATGGTTATAACCCAAAGATCTTGCTTCCTTTCGATATTTGCGCATATCGGATCGTAACTTCCTGAATTATGGCCCCTGATTATACGCAAAATCGCCTTTTTTTTTAGCTTGGAGGTCACAATTATTATCCGATTTAAAAAAACGTTTGATTATATTACCGTTACACCGTAAGGAAGGTTGAGTTCGAATTTCGGGAAAATCAGACCAAAATTGTCATACAAAATGGCTGCCGTTTGTACGCGAATACTGTTAAAAAATGGTATATCAAGGTTGTGGACCCTGTAAAGGTCACAATTTTAATTCGATTTTGATGAAACTTGAAATTCATGGTTATAACCCAAAGATCTTGGTTCTTTTCAATATTTGCGCATATCGGATCGTAACTTCCTGAATTATGGCCCCTGGTTATACGCAAAATCCCCCTTTCTTTAGCTTGTGGTCCCTCTGGAGGTCACAATTATTATCCAATTTAAAAAAACGTTTGATTATATCACCGTTGCACTGTAAGGAAGGTTGAGTTTGAATTTCAGGAAAATCGGACCAAAATTGACAGACAAAATGGCCGCCGTTTGTACGCGAATACTGTTAAAAAAATGATATATCATGGTTGTGGACCCTGTATAGGTCAAAATTTTAATTTGATTTTGATGAGGAAGGTTGAGTTCTAATTTCGTGAAAATCGTACCAAAATTGCCGGACGAAATGGTCGCCGTTTGTACGCGAATAGTGTAAAAATATGGTATATCATGGTTGTGGACTTGCTACAGGTCATAATTCTTATTCGATTTTGATGAAAAGTCACATTTCTAGGTTGTGTACCGTCACACCATAATCATTGTCGGTTTCGAGTTTCATTAATATCAGACTGGAACTGACCAACTAAATGGCTGCTCCCAATACAGTATGAAATACAGGACGTAAAGATGTAGGAAAAATCACTTTCGGTATTGCTTGTTCTCTGTCCATCTCTCGAAAATGTGGGCGTATCCTGCCTGGCAGTGCCAGCCTATCTTTCCAGATTACAGGAGAGCTGTTACATGTACATTGAATATGATACTTGGTAAAATAATGGTGTAAGTGATAGATTGTGAGAAACTTGTGTGTATTATTTGTACTTGGTCATAGGCAGGGCCGACAATGACTTTCAATTTTGTCCACCAAAATGGATGATAATGTTCATGAATACTTTATCTGCCAAGGATGGTGATAGAAAGGACTGATAGCTAAGATTCATTTTATGATATATTGGTCATAAAGCGAATGCTAGACATAGTATATACATATTAGTCATATAGCTAACACTAGACATATAGTATATCATACTGGTCATATAGCTAAAACCAGATCTAGATCTGAGTGATATTATATACTAGTCCTAGCTCACATCAGTTGTATTCAATATTTTTAAAGCTAAACCTCTTTGATTTAGATCAAAACCTAAAGTATTTAATTATTAATGGGTTGTAAAACAACCTTGCACTGTATTTATCATATTTCTTCGATCTTTCAAAATTCTGACCTTTTAAAGCCCCAATAACACTCTTGTTGTAACTAAATAATATGTCCCAATCTTCATTCTGGTCAACAAATTGTATTATTTTACAATATTCCAATTAAATGATGATATAAAATTCATCTTAACACACCTAATTTAAAAAATTGGAAAAATTCAACTAATTGATTTGAAAAGTCAAACGTAAACCTTTTCAAATGTGACTTTGATTTAAAATATTTTTTGTAGCCTCTGGACAAGTAAAATAGGTCGTAATGGATAATTTACACAACAGGTAGGACACTTAAACATCTAGTACTTAAAATAAGGCTATTATTTATTTTCTGGGGCTGCCAAGCCAACAAGAGTGTTATTGTCCTTTTAAGAAAGAATAAATGTACCGTGAACACTAAAAAAATGGTCCTTGGATAACTGTAGTGGACAGTCAGAGTAAAATCGAAGCATTAAAGAGTTTAAACAAACTTTATCAATTCGATATGTTCATTATGTTCGCTTGAGGTAAGAACCAGGAAAAAAAACCCGATAATTTTAGCTTGAAATAAGAGTATGTTTGTTTTTACAATCGAGAGAACCGAGACCGCCTGTACATGTATACTGTGTATGCTTGTATATTTACACTGTAAGGACAGCCTGCATATATATATGATGTAGGTAATAAATGAAATAATGTGGTGACACAGTCTTGACATGCCATTTGAAAATGACAAATTGTGGAACTTTTCAAAACAGCTTATTTAAAAGAATATGTAGTGTTCAAATGAAAAAAACGATTGTTAAAATTGGATGGTGAGTAGGCAGAAAGGTATCTGATTCTGTTGATTCAAAATTCCTTCATTGCACACTGCAGGATTTAATATTGATTTACACATAATATTTTTGTATTCTTTTTTACTAATATATAATTTTAATTTTATTGTGTGTTCAATTGAAATATGTTATATAGTATTACTTGTTTTACTTTTGTTCTTTAAATATTTATAAATAAAATCTGGAAATGTGTTACTCTTTGACTTTTTGATTCTTTGGAACATGTAAACACTGTTAAACGGGTATCATTAGAATGCATATAGAATCGTGGATGAACTTGTGCTGAGCAGTGAAAACATCATTAAAATGAAATGTGAGCGAATGTGAGAGAGTGAGAGAGAGAGTGAGAGAGAGCGTTAGTTTAATTTCCACTCAACACATGGTTTAATTTTATTTCACTAATTCAATTGCGCGTAGGGGTCTTTAGCAGTGGGAGGAAACCGGAGGAAACCCACGAGGTTGAGAAGGCTCCCCTATCTCCATACCACATACGCTCACATCGGGGATCGAAACCACAGCTGCAAGCCAGAGGTGACCGGCCAGCTATATGTCGAAGCGCAGCACTCTAGACCACTAGGCCATCCCGACCCCCCTTAAATGAAATGAGGTCAATCGTCTATCTGGGCTAATGAAGGCAGGGCATACACAATACAATGTGCTACGAGGGAAATGTTGCCTTGACAGCAGCCCTATGGCATACTCTTATATCGAATTCCAGCTATCAATGGATCTTTTACGTGCACACACTCGGTTTTATCATCCCATCCATCCTGCATCACTGACAAGGGGAAACCATTGCTGAAAACCTGATGAACTTCTCGGTCAATGCAGGGATCGAATACCGGACCCCCAGACTAGCGAGCCAGCGTTTTACCCACTTAGCCCCTTTTCATTTACTGGGCACATACAAGAATATATTTTGGTTCTCGTAAATCTTTTCAAAAAACGTGACACAGACGAGAGGTTGTCATTTTGTCCACGGATCATGACTGGGCCCAATGACTTCGCACAAACATCACATAACAAGGCAACACATTAGACTTTCATGCTGAATAATACAAATATGTTTGTATCCAGTATCATTTATGATTACTACGGTTATGTACTTGATAACCAAGCCTACAGTGACTACTGTACACATCCAGTGTGGACAATCATTAAATCTTCCAATGCAATATTCTCCTCATAATGACAGTGCACACGCACTAACCATTTAGCAGGCCCGGATCCAGGATTTTGTTGAGGGAGGGGCCATACATTGGAGCAAAGGGTAATAATCAGGTTTGATGAGTCCCAGCGGAGATAATGTGAAAATCATGTTTATATCATCTATAAAAGAGCAGATATGTGAACTACAACAGTACCAAAGCAAACGAAAATGAAAATCAACTATGTCACTGGGGCTGACGGGGGGCCACGGCCCCCTGGATCCCCGTCTGTTTAGCCATTCAACCCCCAATAAAGAAAACACATAAAATAGTTAAATATTTCTCGTTTCATTTATTTCCAAATATACATGAGCATTGTTTGATAGAATAACCTACTACCAGTAGATATTTTGTAAAGATAATAGTTGTTGCATCAATTTGCCTAGCATTAAACAAAAATGTAATTTATTTCAAACTTCATGACAAACTTAAAGGATAAATGACTTTTATTTAAATAATTTAAACTGCTGTCTGGTACAAGTTTTTTATCATTCAATATTCAAATATAGTACCTTTACAGTTCATGAGACAAGTCCGATATACAATAACTTAACTTTTAAATATTCTTAGTAAATGATTTCTAAATCCAGTAATAAACATAAGATAATAAAGATAAATTAGAATTGTTTGGAATACACTTCCAGAAAATATCTGACACGTGATTCTGTGGCAGTATTTAGTCACTATTATTAATACCCCAAAGTGAGAACATTTCCTAGTGCATTCCCTACTAGCTGTAATAGTTGCACAATACAAATATCATTATTACTAATATTCGTAAGTCAGATCTTGGTACATATAATTTATTGGTATACTGAACACACTTTACT
This sequence comes from Patella caerulea, assembly GCA_036850965.1. Lineage (NCBI taxonomy): Eukaryota > Metazoa > Mollusca > Gastropoda > Patellidae > Patella > Patella caerulea. The sequence goes on along the minus strand of JAZGQO010000006.1, from coordinate 55,654,691 downwards.
AATAATTTTTAAATTTAAAATTTCATTGGCAAAAATGAATTAAAATTGAAAACATATCTTTAACAGGAGCTCAAAGACATAAAATAACAAAAAAATCTCCACATATTTCTTGGAGAGAAATTCTTTATTTTAAGATTAAGATGGACATTTCATAGGCATCATAAATAATTGATGGATAAATTATCTTGATTTTGGTTTATAAAATGAACATATACAACTTAATTTGATAAAAAAAAGAAAAGAGAAATGGGATTTATCTTCATTTCGGGACTAACATATGGTTCAATTTTATTTCAATAATTTGTTTACGTGTAGAGGTCTTTTAACAGTTAGAGTGTACTAGGGGATCTAGAGAAAACCTACAAGATTGGTCACCTAAGAAACCATGCCAGTTGATTGACTCATTGACAGACCTTATTATACGACACGCATACCCTACTAATCCGATAAGAAAAAGAAGTTACATTTTCAATTTGCTATAATTTTGAATGCCACTCAAGTTTTATTTTGACGTTTTCGACAAAATCTATGTCACCAATTAGGGAAGCGAGAGAGAGAGAAATGGGGTTTAACATCGACGACACAACTAGATCATTTAATTTCAATAATTCGCTTGCACCTTGGGGAGGAAACCGGAGAAAATCCATGAGATTGGACAGACAGCCCTACTCCTTGCCACGTACAACCGGGGATTCGAAACCACGCCAGTAGACACAATGACAGGCCATATTATACAGCGCGCAGGCTAACCATTCGGCCATCCACCCCCAAATTAAGGAAGTAATTATAGTAACTCTAATGTTCAAGACACATTATGTAAGATTTAGATAAATGCAAGAATATTTACTTTATTTGGATTGAAGCGATAAGTATTGGAAGATGTATTGTAGCAATGGTACTGGATAAACAAGACTAAGTCTTAATTATCCATTTTATTGCTAAATATTAAAATCTCTCAGGTGTTCAAATCCACTTATGTCTCTGCCATCAGATGACCTTGAGTATTGATTATGGGCCTGTCCTATTTATAAATGTCCAAATAATAGTTAGTATAACATTTGAGGCACCACCCCCCAACCCACCACAAAGACCTCCAACAGGTAGAATAAGTTCCTACATAGTGCAACTTTAAGCATAAGTAACAAAATTGATATATAGATAAATAGGTTTGTTTTATTGATTTTAAAACATACACCAGTCCTAATTCAATCATCTATCGTCTTCCCTTTTTACCCCGTTTTTTATTGGCCTGACCCGGTCGCTGTTGTCTTGGTCCTTCTGAAACACTTGGGGATGCGGCACTTCTTGGTGAACTTGCTGCGGGTGAGGCCTTACTGGCATCCCTGATAAATATCAAAATAAATATTACAGAATAAATATCATCACAAAGCCTAACAATTAAGATCCTCAAATTTCTTTACACTGATTAAATGACTACCAAAGTGGAATGTCTTCAGAGACCACTGTCGCACATTAAATCAATTAGACAGACTGGATTACGTTTCCTGTTGACGCCATTGTTTGGCAAAAACTAAGATCTGATAAAGATGTTTATTTTGACTTTGATTCTCTTTAATCATTTTGAGGGTAACATAAGGGAATTTTCATTTTTTTTATTTCTACAGGTACAATGGTGAGAGTAGCGGCTTTCACCAGAACTGTAGCATTTCCATCTACCTTTCATCAAATTCAAACTGGAAATAGATCTTTCAGGTGCACTAATCATTTACACAGTGGACCTCTGTTTAACATCCTATACAGGCGACTAGACACCTTTCCCTGCCAGCCCCTAGTTAATGTACCAGTGGGATATACAGGGGACTGAATAACTTGTTGACTCCTTTTTAACTGCAGTTAATATTGAGTATACAGGGGGTTGACCGGAGTTGATGGGGTATACAGATAAAATGAGTTAAAAGGGTTAACTTACATGTCACCTGCTGGACCTGAACTACCTTGTGTTCCTTTACCTTAAAAAAATAATAATAATATCACTTGAAAAACATATACTAATCTAATGGCAATAAATAAATCAGAATTGTCCAGATGGAGAGTAGTTAAATGATGACATGGTACAAACTATTTCTTTTTGGAACTAATGTTTGGTACTGACAGAATCTACATTATTTAAATATAATGAATTACCTATATCCCTCTTCTTGTCTCGTCGTTTTCCACGATAATATGATCTTTCTCGTCTTGGTAACCACCTCTCTTGATCTAAATCAGCAGGTTTTGTATTGGGGTCATAATCTTTCGGTAATTTACCTAAAATATATAAACATAAAGGTAGTCAATTAATTGGGAACTCACTTGAAATGAATTGTTTGTTTGTGGTCTCTTGAGTATGATGTCTTGTCTATATATTTGTTTTTGTGTGAATTATGTGTGGTGCAGCCCCCCTGCACTTACTATTAAAATAGAAGTAAAAATAACACAGATTTTCATGGCCTGAGCATTTCCCTCTAATAGAAGTTTTGAAATATTTCCATAACTTTCAATATACAAAATGTTGATGTGCTGATTGAAATGAAATGGTGTTTAACGTCTTACTGTTCTGCTCCTACCCTGGGCTAATGAAGACGGTCATACGTCATACAGTGTGCTATGAGGGAAATATTGCCTGGACAACGTATTACATAATGACAGGTTAGAGATGCTTCGTATCATCTTGACATGTGAAATCAACCTGTCTTGATAGAATTCCTTTTGTTATTATGTAACCTTAACTTGTTTTATTTAACTGTCTTTGATAAGCAAACTCTACTGAATGTTAAACCTGATATGATACATTAGCCAGATCCTTTGTTTTGAAGGGTCTATAAACCTAGTCAGGTCCAGCAGTCGTGGCTAGGCGGGTCCCTAGAAGATACCTCATGGGTACTAGGCGGTACTCTAGGAGATGAGACGAGGCGAGAACGTATGGAGTTAGCAAACTCGTGCTAAGCCAAGCTAAGACATGACCCCAAGTTAGTTCTGGGGTCGTGTACATTACGATGTTTGTACCTAATATGTAAGAAGCAGAATAAAAGTATTATTTGAAGTAACGCCAGTGTTATCATCCAGAACCCGACACGATACTGTAACATACGGCCTATACATATATATATAATTCCAACTTCCGAGGGATCTTCTACGTGCACGCCAATGTGAACACAGGTCCATTCCAATGACTAGACAGCTGTTCTTGTCAGGTCCTCAAGTCCTACATCACTGACGAGGGGAAACCACGCAGGAATGTCTGAATTAACTTTCCCGGACAACGCAGGGAACGAACATCCGACCTCTAGACAGGCGAGCCAACATCTTACTCACCATGATTGAAACATGTGACATCAATAGCCATTTTGGATTGTATGTCACATGTTGACATCAACACATTTCATTTACTGATCCAATTATTATTTCTTTATTCAATCAATTTCTTGACAAGGTATTTAACAGACCCAGTCATAACTAGCCCAGTTTAGAAGCAGAACAGTAAGACGTTAAATCAATTTCTCAACAAGGTATGTTAACAGACCCCGTCATCTTTAGCCCAGTTTAGGAGCAGAACAGTAGGATGTTAAACCCCATTTCATTTCATTTCAACAAGGCCTCTATATATTAACCCCTTTCTCTACATTCACTAAAATAAACAAATAATCATACCCTTCTTCTTCTTCTTTGATTTTTTCTTCTGAATTAAAACATCTCCACTATTTCTATAAAAGGTAAATAAAAGTCACATAAATTTCTGATTTTACTAAGGGGTACTTGAATAGTCATTAGCTGAATAAATAAACCTGTTATGATCAATTTTAGGGACATTAAAGAACTTGCTAGTCAATGAAAACTGAAATACTACAATACATATTCTGTTTTTGTTACGAAGATGAGAATACTTCCAGTACGGTTTTTGACACAAATTTATTTCAATCTAATGTGATAGAGATATATGGCAACAGAGAGCTTGAGAAATGGAATATATATAAAGTTTACTTAACACTAATCCGGATCATTGGTATGGACTAACAAGTATTTATTTTAAATGAAGAAGCAGGTCACCCAAGGCCTTGTCACACAGAAACATAGGATGATAGGTACACCTTAGATGTGTAACAGGTCTTATGACCCCCATCCCACATGTTAGATCACTTGTCCCCATTAACCCCCGCCACCCTCCCCCCCCCTCTGCCAGCGCCCCCTTGCACTAGATTTAAAGTTACGAATGGAAGCTCTGATAGTTAAATATAATGATAAAGTAAACTTACATGGCTGGTGAGGCTTCTGTTTTTTGTATTTTTTTCATATATTTATGTCCTAGGGTACTGAAACTACTTTCTAGACCTGCTACATCAACGTCTTTAGCAATTTCTTCTATCGGGGGTAACTCTTTACTTAATCTGAACATTGGTTAAGATCAAAAACAAAATTCTTAAAATTATCTACAATACATTGGGTAATTCTGAGTATGATGACTAGATATATATCATTTGAGAATAAAATCTAGTAGATGTTACTAATTTTATAAATGGTGTACGGGCTAGCTGCACCAACATTAATTTTAAGGTTTTATCAAGCTGAAGATATTTAACAAAGATAGGCTGGCACTGCCAGGCAGGATACGCCCACATTTTCGAGAGATGGACAGAGAACAAGCAATACCGAAAGTGATTTTTCCTACATCTTTAAGTCCTGTATTTCATACTGTATTGGGAGCAGCCATTTAGTTGGTCAGTTCCAGTCTGATATTAATGAAACTCGAAACCGACAATGATTATGGTGTGACTGTACACAACCTAGAAATGTGACTTTTCATCAAAATCGGATAAGAATTGTGACCACAACCATGATATACCATATTTTTACACTATTCGCGTACAAACGGCGACCATTTCGTCCGGCAATTTAGGTACGATTTTCACAAAATTAGAACTCAACCTTCCTCATCAAAATCGAATTAAAATTGTGACCTATACAGGGTCCACAACCATGATATATCATTTTTTTAACAGTATTCGCGTACAAACGGCGGCCATTTTGTCTGTCAATTTTGGTCCGATTTTCCCGTAATTCATACTCAACCTTTCTTACAGTGTAACGGTGATATAATCAAACGTTTTTTTAAATTGGATAATAATTGTGACCTCCAGAGGGACCACAAGCTAAAGAAAGGGGGATTTTGCGTATAACCAGGGGCCATAATTCAGGAAGTTACGATCCGATATGCGCAAATATTGAAAAGAACCAAGATCTTTGGGATATAACGATGAATTTCAAGTTTCATCAAAATCGAATTAAAATTGTGACCTTTACAGGGTCCACAACCTTGATATACCATTTTTTAACAGTATTCGCGTACAAACGGCGGCCATTTTGTATGGCAATTTTGGTCTGATTTTCCCGAAATTCGAACTCAACCTTCCTTACGGTGTATCGGTAATATAATCAAACGTTTTTTTAAATCGGATAATAATTGTGACCTCCAAGCTAAAAAAAAGGCGATTTTGCGTATAATCAGGGGCCATAATTCAGGAAGTTACGATCCGATATGCGCAAATATCGAAAGGAAGCAAGATCTTTGGGTTATAACCATGAATTTCAAATTTCATCAAAATCGAATCAAAATTGTGACCTCCACAGGGTCCACAACCTTGATATACCATTTTTTAACAGTATTCGCGTACAAACGGCGGCCATTTTGTATGGCAATTTTCGTCCGATTTTCCCGAAATTCGAACTCAACCTTCCTTAGGGTGTAACGGTGATATAATCAAACGGTTTTTTAAATCGAATAATAATTGTGACCTCCAGAGGGACCACAAGCTAAAAAGGGTGATTTTTCGGACAATCAGGGGCCATAATTCAGGATATTACATTCCGATAGCCGCAAATATCGAAAGGAACCAAGATCTTTGGGTTACAAACATGCATGTCAAGTTTCATCAAAATCGGTTCAAAATTGTGACCTCTATAGGGTCCACAAACTAAAAACGTGATTTTTCGTACAATCAGGGGCCATAATCCATGAAGTTTTGATCCGATACATGCCAATATCGAAAGCAGCCAAGATCTTTTGGGGATAAACCTATATTTCAAGTTTCGTCAAAATCGGATAAGAATTGTGACCTGTAGAGAGTCCACAAACAAATTGTGGACGGACGGACGGACGGACGGACGTACGGACAGACAGGGGCGACGACATAATACGTCCACATGAAAATGTGGGCATATAAAAACCCACCATTCTATGGGGCTTAACGTCCTACTGTTTTGCTCTGATTATCATTTGAGATTAAAATGCACCAACATCAGTTTGCCTCAACCGTTTTTTAGGACTTCGAATTTTGACTAATGGTTTGGATTGTTCATACTTGGTTTTATTTTATTTCAAGGTTTTATTAAGTTGATATTTGACCAAACCCACCATTCTGTAGATTACATTTTAATATAAAGGATACTGTTGAGCTTTATTTGTATCAAATGTTGAATAAGCTGATATCAGTTGAGCTAATACTCGAGGATCTTTAGGATTCACCCTAAAACAAAAAAAAACAAAAATTTAATTTATGTAATTGATATATTGATAATTAAAGTTTTACAACAACGTTTGAAAAAATGGACAAAATTTACTGAAGCAAGGAATGGACATATTTACTGAATCAAAGAATGGACATATTTACTGAAGGCATGGACACAACTTACTGAAGCAAGAAATGGACACAACTTACTGAAGCAAGAAATGGACACTACTTACTAGTGCAAAGAATGGACAAAACATATTGCAGCAATGAATGGACAACATACTGGAGCAAGGAATGAACAAACTGTAACTGGAGTAAGGAATGGACAAAACTTACTGAAGCCAGAAATGGACTAAACCTACTGGAACAAGGAATGGAGAAAACTTACTGAAGCAAGAAATGGACTATCACTGTGTTACCCAAGTTTAGATTAACACTCATAAATTTACAGAGTGATCCAATAAATTTACATAGTCAGATGACATTAAATTGAAAATGGTGGTCACCAACCGGCCAACCATATCCATGAAATCTTTTCTTGACTAGTACACAGTTTAGCTAATTAACGATAATTTCTATACTTGTAGTAATCATAAATATATATACATACTTTCTGAGAGCTTCTAACATGGTGGCAGCATTCTGCGGTTTACCAATCTTCAACTGGAAGTCAGCATTAGCTCGAGTTATTGTAATCAGATCTTCTGACTTGGGCTGGAAGTTAAAAACATAGAGTATAATATATCTAGTACAAAGCAAAAACTGTTAAAACATGTGAAGTATAAAGAATATGCAAAAGTAATTTATGCAGTCTTATCATACATATTATTAGAGTCTCTCTTAATGATAAAAATTGTACGTAATTCAACATAAATTCAGTTGGACCATTGGATATTATTCAACATAAAATCAGTTAAACACTGGATATAATTCAAAATTAATTCAGTTGAACAGAGGATATTTCAACATAAAATCAGTTGAACAGTGGATACAATTCAACATTAATTCAGTTGAACAATGGATGTTATTCAACATTAAGTTCTGCTGGACCATGGATAATTCAACATAAATTCTACTGGAACATGGATCATTCAACATAAATTCAGCTGCATGAGTTACACAAAATTTAGCTGAATGGTTGAAAAATGAAAATTAAGAGATAATTTCTATTCCACTACCTATATATTTACCTGATTAGCTTTATACCAATTAACAGCATCCATTAGAACATCTGATGCAGCTTCTCTATCTTCTTGACTAATATATAACGTAACTAACGCAGATATCTAAAAATATAAACATTTACATTGAAAGGCTTACTATTCTTAATGAGACCGGTTCGTGCTTAAATGAAATATGTTAAACCACATTTCATATTTTTATAAAGCTAGAGAGAAATGGGGTTTAAAGTTCCAATAGCATTTTTTTAAGTTATATTTTTAAAATGTATTAAAATAAAGCCCTAAAATAGATTGAACCTATAAACAGTCCTACGTTGTTAAAGAATAATCCTATTAATCCTATAATTCACTATTGCCAGTTGAGAAATTGGCAAAAATATCTTTTTCAACTTCAAATTCAAATGTTTGAAGATGGCCGTCCATGGAGAGGAATGGGAAAACAAGAGAGGTAATTGAGTAACTATTTCCTCAATCAGTGTGTCAGCCTTTCTAATGCCCAAAAAATTTTGCCCATGATCGTATAATAGTGAGTTGACAACCTTTTGAGCAAAAGACATAGAAATAATTATGTTTTAACTTTCTTAGAAAATATGAAATTGGAACTTAAACCTCCACTTGACCCAAACTAGGTCATTTCAGGACTAACAAATGGTTTAATTTAATTTCACATACAACCAGGGAATTGAAAGTACTTGAGTTGATTCTCTGACAGACCTTATGATAAAATGCACATGCACTAACCATTCTGCCATCCAATCCAAAGCTTTATAAAGCATTGACCAATAAAATTGTTCACAACCCTGCTTAACTCGAGGAGAAAATGGTAATTATTGAACTTAGTCAAGGTATTGATGTGATGAAACTATACACCAAACCCATTTCAATAGTCTATTCCTTTCCCCCAAAACACATGTAACAATACAACATAACGGCTTAAATAATACTGTAGTTAACATCAAAGCATACACATATACATAATAGAAACATCACTTACTATGCCAGGTTTATATCGTAAAACACCGAGAGATTTTAGAGTATCACAGGCCGGGTAGACGGCACCCTGGGTTAAATATAGCTGTGATATTACTAACTGTAGACTAAAAGACTGGTCAGGATGCTTCTCTACATATTCCTAAAATATCAAAAATATTTAATATCAGAATGTATTCGCGGTAAAATATGAAACGTATTGAATATCAGAATAAATTCACCATAAAATATCAAACATATTGAATATCAGAATGAATTTACAGTAAAATATCAAACATATTGAATATCAGAAAAAATTAAAGGTAAAATATCAAACATATTGAATATCAGAAAAAATTAAAGGTAAAATATCAAACATATTGAATATCAGAATAGATTTCAGGTAAAATATCAAACATATTGAATATCAGAATGAATTTGAGATTAAAATATTAGTTATTTATTCAGAAAAACAAACCAAATCTACTGATGTCTGGAGTATCAACAAAGAATTGTTGTTAACAATAGTAAAATAAAGTGACATTAAGATATATGAAATGAAATGGGATTTAACTTCCTGTAGTTCTGCTCCGAAATCGACTATTGAAGACGGGCATACACCATACAGTGTGCTATGAGGAATATTTTTGCCCCGGCAGTGGCACTATGGCCTACTCTTATATTGAATTCCAACTGTTAAGAGATCTTCTACATGTGCGCCAACACATATACAGGAACTTCATTTTTGTCCTATTCAAACGACAAGACAGCTGTCCTTGCCAGGCACTCCATCCTGCATCACTGACATGGGAAAACCCACGAGGTTGAGAAGGCGCCCCTATCTCCGTGCCACATACGCTCACACCAGGGATCGAAACCACAGCCACAATCCAGAGGTGACCGGCCAGCTAGAGGTCGAAGTGCAGCACTCTAGACCACTAGGCCATCCCAACCCCCCAAATGTTAAGGGATCTTTTACATGTATGCCAATACATATACAGGACCTTGGATTTTTGACCCATCCAAATGACTAGACAGTTGCCCTTGTCAGGCCCTAATTCCAACATTAATGACGAGGGAAAACCACACCAGAAAAACAAGATATATATGTCTATACTGATTATGAAAATAAAGTTCTATTTACCCTCAACAGTTCTACAGCTTGTTCTAATTTCTTCTCCTTTACCAACTGAGCAGCTTTAATTAAAACGGGTGTGTCTATATCAGGATATTGTTTAATCAATGCATCAGCTAGTTCATGACACTGGTCGCCCTGTAATTATATCAAAATATTCTTAGACTAACAAAATAGATTATTAACAGTTGGATATGACAGAAATATTGTCTGGACAGTGGATATGGCCCACTCTTACTTAGGATTCCAAATGTCAAGGGATATTTCACTTTCACGCCAACTTGTACATAGGACCATAGGTTTAAAGTCCAATACATAATTTTTTGCGTACCCCATGTCGACAAAGTGGCATAGACACGTAAATGCCATAGAAAAACCCACGAAATATGAATTTACTCTGCAAAGATTTTGTGCGTTATCAAAAATTACCGACACATCCAAAAAACTAGACACTGTCCTTGCAAGGTCGGATGTCCTGCACCAATGAGAAGGGGAAAACGAGCCAAGAAATCTCAAGGAACTCTTTTGGCCACCACCAGGAACAAACCTGAGAATTCCTGGTTAGCAAGCCCAAGCAGTACTCACCGCACCACTGTGGCTTCCCAACAACAAATATAAATATAAAACAGACATTGTATGGCAAAAATATAAATTTGATACAATCTCCCAGGTGATTGTCATTTTGTCTGGCACAGATTTGTCTCGTTTCAGTGGAATAATACATGTCTGAGACAAAGTTCAAAATGTAAGCTACTAGTTTAATGCTGTCAGGTTAATTTTGTGAGGCGTAGGCCTACATAAAATCAAGATTTCCAAATGCTTTATTAGACATGTACAAAATCATTATTTCCAGGTCACAGTATGAAAGTGACGTACCTGACCAGCGTACATATTCAGCAGACACTGATTAATAGCGATACATCCTTTCTGTTTATCGGTTAATTTCTGCTGTACATTTTCTCCTGTTGCAGCTTTCAATTTCTTCTTAGAATCAAACATATTCTGATCCTACAATCATATAAAACATCAACAATAGAGAGAACGGGCTTCAACTCAACAGAAATTAAATTGTTTTGGAGGCAACATATTTATCTTTTTTCAATTCATTTGCGCATGGGAGTTTCAACTTGGCTAATGAAGATGAGCATACGCTACCCAGTGTGCTATGAGGGAACTATTTGGCAATACAGCGGCACTTCGACCAACTCTTATATCCAGAGAGAGAGAGAGAAATGGGGTTTAACATCCACTCAACACAAACTAGGTCATTTCGGGACTTACATATGGTTTAATTTTATTTCAATAATTCGCTTGCGTGTAGGGGTCTTTAGCAGTGGGAGGAAACCGGAGTGCCCGGAGGAAACCCACGAGGTTGAGAAGGCGCCTCTATCTCCATGCCACATATGCTCACACCTGGGCTCGAAACCACAGCCGCAAACTAGAGGTGACCGGCCAGCTAGAGGTCGAAGCTCGGCACTTTAGATCACTAGGCCATCCCAACCCCCACTGACACCGAGAAACCACGCCAGAAAATCCTGATAAGTTTCTCAGACACCATTGGGATCAAACCCGCGACTTTCAGACTGAAGAGCCAGCATCCAACTCACTTTGCCCACCAAAACTTTCTTTAAGACCACTCACCTTATTAATAGTAACAATATTATTAGAAACTACAGCTAATAAACCTAAATCTGTTGGCCTGTAATAATTCAAACATTATCATTAATTTAACAATACATACACCATCACAAAATATATGTTTATCTTATGAGCAGTCGGGGGTGGGAAGTGTTATTGTCCTTCACCTACATATTGTATCGAGTGGTCAGAGGAGCATACATCACCTACATATTCTATCTATTGTTCAAGCATGATAGCAATGGCAATTATGAAATTCAGTTGCAAAAACACAGTTCAAATTGTATCAAAAGATAGTCATTGTCCTACAGATGTTGAATGAAAACGTAATAGAGACAGAAAAATGGGGTTTGACATCCGCTCGTCACAAATTAGTTCATTTCAGGACTAACATTTGGTTCAATTTTACTTAAATAATCAGCAAAGCTGCCTTTAACAGTGGGAGGAAACCAGGAGACACAGAGAAGAACCTGTAATGATTATCGAGGCTAGGCCTAAAATTCAATCGTTCCACTCTCGTTTCTGAGTGGATCAATTTGACAGATAATTTCAGCAAATTCCCTATACATTATCTAGTTTTTCAACAATTATACTTATAGTGAGAACTGCCATAATGCCTCTCTAAAGAATTTCAATAAATAAAACTTACTTTGATTTCATACACAGATTATATAATTCTGATGCTTCTTTTGGTTTATTTTCACGTTGTAGAACATAGCCTTGCTGTACTCTATAAAACAACATAAAATATAATTAAACTATTTGTTACTAACTCATACCTAAATATATCAAACTCCACCGGTGCCATGTTGAAATTAGTCAATTAAATATATCAAGAATAGGAACTGACCGAATTAGTCAATTAAATATATCAAACTCCACCGGTGCCATGTTGAAATTAGTCAATTAAATATATCAAACTCCACCGGTGCCATGTTGAAATTACACAAAAAGACAGAGAATGGGGTTTTGCATCCACTAAACACAAACTAGGTCATTTCGGGACTAACACATGGTTCAATTTTATTTCAATAATCCGCTTGCGTATATGGGCTATTAGCAGTGGAAGGAAACTGGAGAACCCGGAGAAAACCCACAAGGTTGGTACAGGGGACCCTACTCAGTGTTAGGTACAACCAAGGAATTGAAACCCTGTCAGTTGACAGACTTTTACTATATAATCAAGAATATAAACTGACCGAATTAATCCTAATTCTTCTTCTAATTCATCTTCAGCTAATTCTGGATCAGCTCTCAGTATATCTACAAAATAATTATAACTATAAAATATATTTCATCACTATTTGGATCATATCAATTTCAGTTGATTGTAGATCACACTATAAAACAGATAAGTTAATTAACGTGGTTGAATTTAGGAGTGGCGGAGGAATAGAGGGTTGAGATTACCTCAATGAGGTAGCGGGAGCCATCTAAAGTGCGGCCAGGACAGGAGGCATTTTTACCTGTGAACTATAAAATACAAAACGAAATAGGGTCTTTGTTTTAATCAGATTTGGTGAAATGATTGTTTAAAAACATGATCCGTATCATTCTTTACCTTCAGCTTTTTTAAGTTTATCAGCTGCTGTTTTCAGATCATCTTTACCAATATACTGACAAGCTTTATTATAGCAAATTTCATAGGAATCTTCTTCAAAACCAGGATCATCCTAAAACAAGTTAAATAAGCCATATACACTACATTACAAATATTTACTTTCATGTCTATAATAAAAATTTTCCTATAATTCACAGTAATACACACCCATGTACACAGCTCAATACACATCATTTAACTAGACAAAACATTCATCTTTTCTGAATGCAAACTTCCAAAATAATAGGTCAGATGTTATTACAGTAGGGTGTGCGTTGTATTACAGTAGGGTGTGCGTTGTATTACAGTAGGGTGTGCGTTGTATTGCAGTAGGGTGTGCGTTGTATTGTATCATAAGGTTTGTTATCAAATCGTAACAAGATGGAGTAAAGAGAGAGAGAGAGAAATGGGGTTAAACATCCACTCAACACAAACTAGGTCATTTCGGGACTAACATATGGTTTAATTTTATTTCAACAATTCGCTTGCACGTAGGGGTCTTTAGCAGTGGGAGGAAACCGGAGTGCCGGAGGAAACCCACAAGGTTCAGAAGGCGCCACATACGCTCACACCAGGCACTCTAGACTACTAGGCCATCCAAACCCCCCGAAGATGGAGTAGGGTTGCCTGTCCAAACCTTCTGGGTTTTCTACTTGTTGAATTGGTAGTTTTTAAAATGATGAGAAGGAGATACGAAACAGAAATGAAATGTGATCTAACGTCCTAGTGTTCCGCTCTTACTGGGCTAACCAAGATGGGAGATAAGAAACAAGTTGCACGATGATCCATTGAGTTCTATAGGGGACACACAGCCAAAGACAGGGTCAACAACATAATACTTTCCACATTATGAAACTGAAATGTTCATAGCATTTAATCCGGTTGCAGTCTTAAATTATCTTACCATGGTTTTGTCTGTCCACATCTCTAATGAAGCAATAACAGCAGCCATATTGGTTTGTCTTTCAGTATCAAAATCATCCTAAAAGGGAAATCAAAATATAACATTAATATAAATTTACAGCAGCGAGGGAGAAATGGCTTAAACGATCCTCAACACAAACTAGAAAAATTTTATTTTAACAAATAGCACAATATGTGGGTCTTATAACATATTTCCCTGGGGTCTGTTTCACCAAATTTTAACTAAGATAAAATCCAAATTTTAGTAATTTGATTGGATAATATTAGATTTATTTTAGTGCTTAGTCAATCAAAATTGAAATATCTCTTAAATTTGGATTTTATCTTAGGTTAAGATTTCGAATAACAGGGCCCTTGTCTTATAAAACAGATCATTTTTTATAAAGTATACCTATAGAAGTGAAGAGTCATGAATATGTACTTACATCTGAATTCTTGACCAAATCTCGATAAAGATCATAGCATTCCTGATACTCTTCTCGACGATACAACTGAAACATATACAAAACATTAGAAATAATGATCTAGCAGCCTTATAAATAAACTGACAGAATTAGTCATAAATTGGAAATGAAAGAAAATGTTACTTAACGTCTTGCTACTTTACTACATTAACTGGCTAAATTGCAATCACAGCCCAGAGCAGAACAGTAAGATGTTAAAAAGCATTTCCTTTCATTTACAATAAAACACAACACGAGTTATAAGGATAGAGCTAATGCACATGGGTCATAAAGTGGCATTTCTTATCTTTTCAATTATACATGTATATGGGTCATTCCATAAATGAGGGGTCCAATTGAAAATTCATACATATCATTGCTCAAAGCAGCAAAAATACCTATTTTCTGATCACCAATTATTTAAAAAAGTAATTCATCATGTAATATGTTTATTATTTTATACTTATGTTCTATAAAAACATAGAAAATCGGTTTGTGGTTAAATATTTTTATGTTGCAATTCATGGTGTCCCTGAAATTTTGTGTACGTTTTGGGGACATTTTTTACTTAACATTTTAACAACTAGACCATGTTGAGCAAAATACTAATATTTCCAAATATTTTCATAAGACATGCAGCAGAAGATGTAAAATTTCGTTTGGTAATTTTTCATTTCTAAACAAATGTTAAATAATCTCAGTCGGAGGATTTTTATTCACGCCTCACAACGTAAATTTTTGTGTCCCCAATATTTACGTTGTATTTTTGTCAGTTTAGCCACGATATTAACTTGAAAAATAAAACCAAAATGTTTCATCTCTATTCCATCTCGTTGGCGTTGTAATAAATAACAAATTCCGAATACGTAATCAGATGTATAGTGTAAAATTGTCCGTAAAAATTTTATTAGCTTTATCGATATTCAAAATTGCGTCCCTCGTTCAATTTACGAAGTGCTTGTTTATGCCACCGCTAACGCCGTCTATTACCTGTGAATTACGTCAGAGAGAGATGTTTGGTTTACGGTCACATGATACACACATCCAAAGCAGTCGGTGGCCCGGCGAATGGATATTTTCTGAATAAGTTCGAATCAAAGTTTAGTGTCCCAGTATTTACGTTGTGATCGAAATTACGTTGTGACGCGAATTTTCCTCTTGCATACGGTGCATAAGTGCTGAACGTTATAATTGCCGAGTCTAAAATAATAGTATTGTTCGATACCTGAAAATTATCGCTTCCTTGGTATTCGGGGATCACGTGACAGAATGGTTGAGGTGTCGGAATATTATTATAAAAATGGGAAACCAAAAATGTCGTGTCCCTATCATTAACTAGATATTGTATTAGTATACACGTATGTAACTAATGCTCCATTATTTTCTTTGCTTCCCTGTGACAAGCTGACAATTTTGAAATGTTACCTTGCTCTTTCAAGTCTTTTTTAATTATTTTTTTGGCTAAACGGGTTCACAACGTAAGCTATTGAAAGGGACACAAGCAATTCTCAAAGACTGCTACTCATTTTGATAGTTGAAAGTTTTATTTTTTTTTAATATTTGAAAGTTCATTCATTGTTCAAGTTTTAAAGTTGAAATACTACTTAATATGGCTTGATTAAATTATTAGTATTCAAGTCGTCAACATTTGGTGTCCCTTTACACGTGAAACTGCAATACTCCGGATCACATTAAACCTTTCCTTGGTGATTTTTCATGATACAATACTGATTTTCAAGTACAGTAGTTCATGTCGATGGTTAGGGTCATACAAACTTCAACAATTTTGTAAAATCTTTTTTTTTTTAAACATCTAAAGACACTTTTAAGTTTGTATGGAGAAGTTGGGAATATCCATGTAATCGACATTGGCTGACAAGAGGTGTTGGCACAAATATTCACTATTTCTGCTTAGATTTCTTATGAAGGTGCCTCATTTGAATAATAATACATCATAAACACATTAATATATCTTATACATCCACAGAAATTTAGCATTAAAAGTCTAATTTGGTGTCCCTTTACACGAGAAATCTGTACGTAACCTATCATGTAAAATCGTTCATTACTTTTTTTTGGAACTCAACAATGAGAAATCATTAACTGTCCCGCAAATGGCATACATTACTCCTATTATTGGTATAAGGTTATCAGTGATTGAGATTACTTAAAATTTTAGTACCCATGTCCCACTTTGGCCCCCTCATTTATGGAATGACCCATATGCAAGTTGCATCAGAAAGGTAATAAAAGTCTATACTAATTAATGCACCAAAATGACAGAATAACGGTTAATTTAAACATGAACCCAAACACAAATTAAAATTATTTTTATATTTTTGGTTCAAAAATTATTCAATTCAATTATTTTACTAAATACAGCCACATTTTACTGAAAAATGAGTTCTATTGATTTCACTTTGACATTGCCATCTTTATGGACTGTATGTAAACAATTTTGCTTAAATTGTCTTTAATATTTATCTTAGATATGTATGACTAAAGGCCTATACCCACCACTTGTGCCAATAGTTCCTTCATTCTATAATCAAGTTGAGAAACAGCACGTAAAGTCTTCAATGCATCGTTTGTTTTATTCAATCTGTACTGGCAATAGGCTTTCTCGAAATCCATACCACTGAAATATCATCAAAAAATCTCAATAATAAATTAAGTCTACTAATCCTTTTGTTGTTTGAAGGATTTAAATTTTTTATATTTATCAAGCGATGCTGAACACAACCTTAAGGCTTAAAGAATCCTGTGACAATTTTCAAACATGATTATTTTACACTTTATAACTCTATATACACTATTAAATATCTCTGTTTTTATTTATATCTTTTTTTATATATCTACATGAACTGCATATTTCTTTAAAATCCTTTATATTGATATTGTGATTTTATGCTATTTTTATTGTAAAGTGCATCAGAACATGTTTATCATGAAAGGAGCGCTATATAAAATACATGTAATAATAATAATAATAGTTTTATTATAATAATTGATAGTCTTATTTCAATTTGAGTTTAGAAATGACAGTTTTATATTTTTCACTCGGCACTGTAACTTTGTTCCTGCTGTTAATGCATCCAGTTATACAGCGTAATTGTTATCCAATCATAAATTCGATTGAGGATTTGTTTCAGGATGCCCACTGTATATTTGTGGATTCTCACTTCATGTGGGCGAGTAAAAATGGACAATAATAATCTCACTTACGTAATTTTATTTTTTTGAATCAAACCGAGAGCATTTTCAAACTGATCAGTTAACATCTGACATGATATTTTATACTGGAGAGCAGAAACTTCATCTCCTTTCAAGCCAAGGACTGAAAAACAAAACAGCTTATAAATTAAAAACAAATCCTCTTCCGGTATCCAAGAAAGATGACATTGATGGACATGAAAATGGAAAGTGAAGTTTGATCCAGTACAATGTCACATCGACGTTTAATTCACTTGAATATGGGAGAGAGAGAGTCAGAGAGAGAGGGACAAATGTGGCTAAACGGCCACTCAACACAAACTAGGTCATTTCGGGACTAACATATGGTTTAGTTTTATTTCAATAATTCGCTTGCACGTAAGGGTCTTTAGCAGTGGGAATTGGTTTATTATTATATGCTTTAACTCTACATTCATGTGCAGTAGACTTTTTCTTCAATCTTTGGGATAAGTTTAATATAGAGCAAAGCTCTAAAGCATAGCGTGAAGCGCGGTGCTTGAGCAAAGCTCTTTTCCAGGAACAGGGGCGTAAGTAAAAATGTCACCCACAGACTGTTGATTAAAAAAAAATTCAGACCGGAACCGGATACACTGGGCAAAATTGTCAATGCGCATGTCTGTCAATGCGCATGTCTGTCAATGCGCATGTCTTCGCATGTCAACTTACCAAATCTCGCCCAAGCGAGATTTTGGGTACCGTATCTAAGAAATATTTCTATGACGCGTCGAATAAATGACATCAGATAATTTTGACGTCAATGAAAATCCTCACACCTTTTTGTTCTCTTTTCAATTGGGGAAACTTTATTATGAAGGTTTTATTTGACAACAGAACAATCACATCAGCTTCGCTCTACTCAGGCAAGGTCTGTTACATATTAGGAAATTAAGATATTCATATGATGCCCAATAACCGTTGTGTAATCAATCAAATGATGCCAAAACTTGCTCAAATGAAAATGAAGTCCCTTATAAAATCAGTATAAATTATTTCTAATCCTTGCTCTTGTATTTGAAATAGTGTCCCTTCGCTAATTTCAACAAGATCTGATCTATCATGAACATATGGCATAACCGCATATGGTTCCCATCAGCATACTCACTTTGGTTGCAAATTTTGATGGCTTTTGCATATTCTTGTTTCTGTCCGAGTCTATGCAGGTCCCCGTACAAGGTTGAAATTTGAGTTTCCTTGTCCGGCTTCGGTTCTTCTTTGGTTTTCTTTGATTTATTCGACATATTGTTGGCCAAATTTTCACTAACACGCCACGAACAACCTGCTAACAAGTTTCTTCCCTTCAGGTTAGAGAATCTACCATATCTTCCTTACACGTTGGAGAGGTGAAGTAACGCGAGTTATTTCCCCTTAACACAATAAATCGTTCTTTTTTTTTTTTGGGGGGGGTTTTTTACAAACTGTGAAACTTGTACAATTAATGCTGTTTTACCAATTTTGAAAACTGATATAAATCCGAAAAAGATAAACTTCTGTAATAAATAATGTAGGCTTCTGAGAGATAGGGCGTTTCCCAAGAGGGTTATCCCCCCTTTCGTCTTCAAGTAGTTGCCCCTCTTGCTCAATTAAAAGGCCATTTACGTAAATTTAAGTTTTATATAAACATCACCAAACTTGATTGGTACCAACCCTTCACTATGTCATTAAAATTATTTTTACTGCTTTCAAAATTACTGACCCTTTTCCCCCCAATCGAAGGAAAAACTATGCAGAGTTGCTCCCCTTTAGTCTCCCAAACACCCAAGTTGTTGATAAATGAATAAAAAGGAGTTTAATTGACTTCATGAACAAAGAGAAATTTCATTATATCAAATGGATTTAAACACCATTAACTAAGCAAACAATAATTGTTCTTTAAATCTGTGATTGATAATTAATTGTTCTTTACAATTGTTGCAATTATGTATGCATGATAAAAATTAAGTAGAAATATGATAAAAATCATTTTTTTCCATTTGTTTTCGGGGTTTTTTTTGTTTGATATCCTATAGTTTATAGTTTACCTGTCAAATGCAAATGACTCACAGAGGCCTTTCGGCCAAGGGTTAAATAGGTGCCAATAGGTGTTATTAGGAGCTAAGTAGTTAGAGCCAGGATTAAGATAAGGTTAAAAACCACTTTGTTCTATGTCTGTGACCAAAAAGTTGTTCATTCACAAAGTTTAGGGCAGTGATTCTCAACCAGTGTACAACTAAATTTTGACTGGCATACAAAGAAAATTTTTAAAAAACCCCCAAGTAATCCCGATTGAGTATTTAATGGTGTCTACTAATAGGTTCATAGCTGTGAGTCTATGACTAGTCTATGTCCACGACTGTATGCCGTCGGATTTACCATGTTTTTATTTTGAAAAATTCAACCATTTTTCATATGTATTTAGAAAGGTGTGCTGTGGACAAACAAAGTTTGAAAGTCACTAGATTAGGGTTACTGAGACTAGAGGGTAGGGGGATCTTGACTTTTAAAATAGATAGCCATTGATCTAATGATATCCACCAAAAAACATTGGGCCTTAATTTTTAACTTTCGGTGGCATGTGGCCTATATCCAAGCTTGTTTGTGAATTAGTCAGAGTGTTTATTGGAAAAACTTTTACAGCCCTCTTAAAACTATTGTAGCTGGAACGGGAGAGAAAAAACAAGGTTAAGTCACTCAATGATAAAATTTGATGACAAGTTAGTGCAAACTTCCATATGTCTGGTTGTTGTAGAAAAGTGGAATATTAAATCCTAATTCATTTCATTTTCAGCAATTTTCCGTCTTGGTTTCTCCTTGATAGTAGTGCAGAATGGAGGACTTAACAAGGACACCTGTTAAGTTGTGATGATAGCATGAAAAACCGAGGTCCCGTGTATACACTGGGGAGCACGTAAGCGATCCCTTGGCAGTTGGAATTCGATTAAAAAGTAGACCATAGAGCTGTTGCTCAGGCATAATTTCCCTTATAGCACAGTGTATGGCATATGGTCGTCTTCATTAGCTCATACGGAACAGAACACTAGGACGTTAATCATATAGGATCAGGTATGTGTCATAGCCGCCACAGGCCTTTAGAATAAATATAATGTACAACACTGGAAGTGAGATAAAACATTAGCCCATACGGAGGAAACCAGTATGAATTTAAACCCCATTTCATTGTAGCATATCTAATCATAAAGAATCGTGTAAACCTCATAGCGACCACAGGCATATTGAATAAATATAATGTACAACACTGGAAGTGAGATGAAACATATTTCATTTATTATAATGATATGTTTGTTATTTTCTGTGCTCATTAGATAGTATTTACAAAATATACAACCCATTTCTATAATATATCAACTGTCATAGAGATATATATGCAATATGCAATTATATCGTAAAACAATGGTTTATTTATTTATTAAAACTTCAATATTAACAACAATAATAATAATAATAATAGTGTGAACACATTTAAGGACAGTATAACAAACACTCAACTATATATATCTTATATAATAAAAATAATAATAAAAATAAACATTGAAAACAATTCTAATATAAACACATACTGTGATAATAATAATAATTTATCAAAATTATTTTGATACAACTTGAAAAAAAAATCAAAAATTATTTTGGCAAATATTCATCAGCTAAATATTTTGATCGAATGCAAAAAAAATAATAAATACTGTTTTTTTATTGGGACAAATATAGAAATACTTTATCTTAATCCAGAAATGTTTTGTCATAAGGGAACTAAATAAATTTTATTGAAATTAATATGACCCGCCTATCCATATTTAAGTTGGGGAAGTTGATTGTCATGCAAAATTATTACTTATAGCCTTTATTTATTTATTTCTAAAATAAATATTTTTTATTTAAACTAGGTATTAAACTTATTAATTTTTGTTAATCTAATTTGTTATTACTGTAGTAAAAATGTCATACACTGGGAGAATTTTACCAAGCAGCAACAATTTGTACATACTATGACCAGGCAAAGTTAAAGCATAGTTAAATGAGGTTCCAGCCATTGCAGATTAGCCTTAAGCATAAAACAAAATCTCTCTAATAATATTACAGAGTTGACATTGATTAGGCTATTTGTGCAAGCTAATCTGTAATAGCTAGGGCTTCAATTTAACTATACTTCCTGGTCATTTATTGTTACTGTCACCTCAGCTCGAAATTATGTTGTTACCAGAAGTATACAAAAAAGAAGCGAGTTGTTCAGTTATTGTATGTTCAATTTTACACCCCATAACTAGATTGAACATACAATCCATACTAACCCTAATAGAGATTTATTTTAAATATTATTAATTTAGCTATTATTTTAAACATTAAATCATTTAAAATGGAAGATTCTATATTTTTTAAAACAAAGTTACCAGATCTGACTTATTCAAAATATATGCTACATTATAATATCAGGGGCCTATTTCACGAAATTTTAAATAAGATAAGATCCCAATTTTAGTAATTTGATTGGATAATATTAGATTGGTTTTAGTGCTTAGCCAATCAAAATTGAAGTATCTACTAAAATTGGATTTTATCTTAAGTTAAAATTTTGTGAAACAGGGCCCTGGTGTTTGTCAGTACTAAACAAGGATATGGAGTCCAGAGATTCCCAGTTCAGTATTTTTACCAGCAGTCCTTTGAATTGTTTTTAACAGATCATTAAAGTAATAAAAAATATTGATATACTCAAATTTATTAGAATTACAAACGTTTTTAATTAAATAATAAATTTTGGCCATTTTTTCAAATAGGCGAACAAACACAGTATTTTCCCTACAACAAGAAATTCTAATTTTTCGTCTGCATATTTGTTCTTTTGTCAGCACAAAAAAAACTAAAAAAAAACAAAAAAAATCTCACAAAAGTATTCATAAACAGTGCAAAACATATACTTGGAAACTTAATTTCCTATAATTTGTAAAACACATTAGGGTAAAACAAAAAAATGCCTTTGAACACACAATGCATTCATTAAGCACTAAATTTCCACATCATGACTGCAACTCTTAGGGAGCTGACTTTGATCATGGCTGTTCTATAATCAAGCAACTAACGATGACAAATCTAAATCCTACCATCTTGGCTTTCATGAAATATCTGTATACAAACTTTTAACTAAGCACTCAGCATTCAGTAAATTATATATTTAGCTATTGTCACACACATTTAACATCTAAAGTATACAGTATTTTTTTTTAGACCTGCAGGAGCGATTAGTATCCCACTCTCTGAGTTGAGAGAGAGAGAAATGGAGTTCAATGTCCACTAAACACAAGCTAGGTCATTTTGGGACTAACATATAATTCAAATTTATTTCAATAATTTGCGTGGAGGAAACCACAGGACACGGAAAAACCCACAAGTTTATCAGGCGACCCTACTCCTTGTCACATACAAGCGGGAATCAAACCCACACCACTTGGCTCAATGACAGACCTTATGATACAACTTGCACGTGTTAACCATTCGGTCCCCCCCCCCCTTAACACAACACACTATAAGTTGTGGGTAACACCAACCCTAACCCTAACCAATGAATTCTGATAGAACAAGTCTAAATTATAGGTAATCCAAACCCTAACCGATTAATTCTGAACGATCCAGCATAAGTTGTAGGTAATCCAAACCCTAACCCTAACCGATTAATTCTGAAAGATGGGTTTTCCACATGGAATGGCCTCCCCCAAATCATTAAGTACAAATTAGCCAGACATTTTGTTCCAACAATCAACGTATATTTGATCTGAAAAGCTCCTTTCGATATTGCAATAATAATTATTCAAACCTTTCTTTATTCAAATTATTATCTTTTTCTTTGAAACAATCGCAAAAAAAAATGAGACAGCTTTTCTTTGACAAAGTACAAATGGAACATTTTCTAAAAACATTGACTTGACATCAATCGTTATTTTACCATTGATTTTTGTAAAGATACATTATCGGAGATTAGATAACGAGCTGGCAGTTCTCACTATGATAGTTAAAAACTAGATAATGTAATGGCAATTAGCTGAAAATTTCAATCAAATAGATCCATTATGAATGAAAATTAATCCTTTGAACACTGACTTTACATGGGGTGTTGCACGTCCCTCCCTGGATTTACAGGACGTCATATTAATTATGACGTCAACGTAATTGAAGCTTGAACACGCCCCAAGCAGCACAACCGACATTTCGGGTATATGCGATACACCGTCAAGCCGGTTTTGTGGCATTTCGGGTTCTAAGGGTTAAGGGAGGGAAATTTCGTGAAATAGGCAGATTAAGCTCTGGTATGATGTATGTCTAAGTAAACAGCCTATTTTTAGCAAAAATTTGAAACGAATATCAGCTTTATAGTTTTTTTTCTAGTAAAGCGCTCATCAGTTTTCTAACATTAAAACTTCCAGCAATTGAATTGTATCTATGGTGTCTTAACAGGAACAAAAATCCAGGACCATGTCTCTTGAAAACTTAAATAACGATACAATCCAAAGTTTAGCAGATACCTCAATTTTGATTGGCTAACAACTAAAATCAATCTAATATTATCCAATTAAATTACTAAATTCAGATTTTATCTCCGTTAAATTTCGTGAAACAGAGAGTGGATGTTGATGTGATTGTGAAATAAGTAGACACCAATAATAAATTAAAATGCTCCTCACTAAAGTAAGCTTTGAATACCCGGTAATATTTTAATCAATATAAATCATTGAAAATTTCAAATGGTCATAAGTAAGATTAGATTCATTTTTGTTTAGACCAAAACATATGTTAATAATGTTAATTTTGATTGTGTACCATTGTACACACTATATTTGAACATTATTCTGGCATATTGTGACTTGAAGCATAACAATAGATATCCACGATAAACAT
The DNA here is from genome assembly GCA_036850965.1 of Patella caerulea. Lineage (NCBI taxonomy): Eukaryota > Metazoa > Mollusca > Gastropoda > Patellidae > Patella > Patella caerulea. The sequence continues at coordinate 55,630,182 of JAZGQO010000006.1, read as the reverse complement.
GTGAATATTCAACAAATATTAGCATACTATGGACCAGGAACAAGTGTGATGTCATCGTGGCCATCTTGGAATTATGACATCATTTCAAAAATCAAAGTCCTTCAATTGATAAACAATTGTTAAATGAACGAGCATGTCATGTTTATTAACTATTGTACTGGAATTAGCAGAGCCATAGGATTTTATTTATTCAAAGAGTGTCTCGCTCAAGAACAACAAAAGCGACGCTTCCGTCCCAGTTCCTGGTCCAAGATGGCAGCAGACTGGCTAGCTAAAGTTTTAAAAGTGAAAGATATTTAACAAACAATCAATGCTGTAATATAAACAAGTGAAATAAATATAAACAATGTATTACTATGTTCTACTTTTACAAAAATACAAATAACAAATATGTAACAAAGTATATCATATATTTACATGTCATAGTAGATTAAATATACTTTAATATTATCCATATTATTCAACTAAATTCATTTCAATAGCTTATATAATATATTCAATATTCAATATTCAAATAGGTATAAAATTTTCTTATAGCAATAAACATTTATTACATGATCATAAAATTAAAACGTAAAAATTTGAGTAAATATCTGGATGACTTTATTTTCAAATTATTTATTTACAACTCCTAAAATTGGAATTAAAATTGACTTTTAAACACGTTATTACATATTCAAATTTTCCACCTCATTATTATTATAAATGCGTGTGGAATTATTTATTTACAAGCTGTTTCTTCTTTTGTTTTTTATTTCAAAAGTAAAAGCAGACAATGATAGGCTTTCGCCGACAAAATTAACAATACAAATATTATTCATAAGTTGTCTCCCTTAGTGTTCAGTGATTACATCATTATACACTACAGGTGATACTAATCACTGATAAAAATTCACAAATAATCCAATCATCATTTTGTCTTGTATCTAGCAACCGCCTTTGGCTAAAGACTATTCCATGTCTTTCCTATATGGTGGTCTTTAAAACCCTAATTAACTGAACAATAGTCTCAGTGTTAAAAAACAAATCCTTATAAAATAATGTCATTTTATAAGTAACTACCTGTAGTTAGAGACCATATTTTATCTTTTCTATATAGTGGTCTTTAACACAAGTTTAACTGTACATTCAAAAACACTAATGAAACTTAGAAACAAATCAACCCACATTTAAATTGATTGACCTTTTTATCATAACGGACAGAATCATTCTAGAATTCTTCTACAACATTCAAATTATCAAAACTACACATTTAAAATCTTACCAAGCACTTAAAATTAATGTGAAGTTAATATCACAAGAAATAATGAATATTTCTGATGATAAACAATCAACTGTAAGTTAAAGTCAACATTGTTTAAAAATCAAATGAATTTTGGTTTCAAACTAAGTTGACAAGATCTCTTTACTCATTATCTGAATAGTGCCTGAATTAAAAGATACTTTATTTTATTATACTGTGTGCCATTCTCAGCAGATAAAAATATATCTTTGGAAGCCACTTTGTTCATTTGTGACAGTCAAGTTTTGATTTGACTTGTTCCTCGCCATACAATTAACTATCCATAACAGAACTAATCAAAATACTTCTGTTAACAGGCAGGCATAACAATTATGAACGTATAAGTATTAAAATGGTTAATTCAAGTAACAATTAGTAGTACTAAAATAAAAGGGATATATGTCCTCTATCAAAATATCAACGCCTTCATTCTAGATTTAAAATGGCGAACACGCCATGGCTCTAAAATAAAACATGAAAATCTTTCTAACAGATCAAGTAAAAAATTGAGTCTACATTTAAAATGGGCGTACAGGCCAACATCCCAGGACTCAAAAATAAATCTCGTTCTAACAGACGAGTTTTCAACCGGACATTTTTAATGCAAGCCGGACGTGGTTAAAATAAGAGTCCTGGTCAACATCAATGGTGAATTATAAATAAACCTGGCTCCTAACACAATACATGATAATAATGAGTTTTAATTATAAAATATTTACAACTGTTTGTCTTAAATATAAAAACAAGTTGGTATATAAATATAGTAACTAGAATTATTAGACTAGATTTACCTCCCCTTTCATCTCTCCACTCTAGTTTTTAAAAAAAACATATTACATCTCAACTTTTATATCATACAATAATGGCCGTTGTTGTGTCAAAGTTAAGGCAATGAAATTCCCCTTTTAAAATACTCCCATCTCTTAAACAACTCCATTTAAAATTAGATAAAAAACCAACAACATTTAATCGTTCAACTACAGAAAACTGTGGACATTTTTTGCTGAATATCTCAAGTCGAAATATGTGGCTAAAGTGATAATTAGGTTTCACTCTCATAATGTGAGGTTAATATTATACTATTATGGTATTCAAAAGAATTCTACTTTCGTTTTTATTACGTAAGGTCCGTGTTTTATTATTCTTGCACCACTCTCTTCATCATGGCTTGGCACCATCCCGGATTAATCGACACAGCCTCAGAAATACCATCAATATTATTTGGACAATAAATTCAAACAATCTCTCATTTACCCAACTTAAAATTGGAAAGTTTTGAGAATTTTTTTATTCGGAATGGACTTTTGTCACCCATGCTTGGACTCGGCGAAGATTTTCCTGATGCTACGCTTGAAGAGCTTGTTACTGGAGCAGGGAAACTGATAGATCGCTGAAACGATTCTGAAATAGAGTAACGTTAATATTAAAGACACGATATTCCTGACTGACCCTACTCCTTGTCACGTACAACCGGGGAATCAAAACCACGCTAGTTGACTCAATGACAGACATTATGATACAGGGGGCATTCAGCCATCCACCGCCCCACCCCCCCTCAAAAAATTATGAGAAAAATATCAAATGAGAGTACTTGACTGGTGCTGCATTCACTTGATTTCATATATTCTATCAGTAATGGAGGACAATTCTACATTATATTTCAATAGAGGTCTTTCTGATTGCTGAATGAATCAGGGGGTCACTGTGGGTAAGGGGTTAAGACGCTGGCTCCCTAACCTGGAGGTCAGTTTTTCGCTTCCTGCATTGGCTGAGAAAGTTCATTTAGTTTTTCCGACGTGATTCTTCCTTTTCAGTGACGCAGGACAGAGGGCCTAACAAGGACAGCTGTCGAGTCACTTGGATGGAGCAAAAAATCGAGGTCCTGTTTAACCCCATTTGATATCATTTCATTTCTCAATGAATCATCCATTTGATTTTGAATAAACTTCATTAGGCTTAAAGAGCTTTGACCCGGTAACGAGAAACTGTGAATGGTTGACCGAAGGTTTGAATCCTTGTTGGAGCTTTAAGTGTCACAAAAAGAAGTCTTTTTTTTTATTGGTACCAATAGCTAACCATTTATTTTACCTGACATATGTGGTGATGGAATCATTCTCTCAGGACCTGCTGATTGGTGTTTCTGTATACGACGGGATCCCATCCCTTTTTTTGCCAGACCATGTGAGAGGTTGCCCTTCCAATCACAACTACGTTCTTTATCCTGTTCCACAAGAAAAAATAATATATATACATGTATACAGAGTGAGAGAGGGGGGGGGGTTAACATCCACCCAACACTAATTTTGGCACTAACAAATGGTTCTATTTTACTAAAATAATTTGCTTGTGTGTAGGGGTCTAAATCAGTTAGGCAGGCAACCCTACTCGTTGTCGCTTATAAGGTAAGTGGAACTGAGGTCACATGTTAAACCGATTAATTACCACCCAAGTAACTCATTATAATACAAGTAATAATATACCACATGAGTAACTCATTATACTACGAGCAATGATATCCCACCGAGTAACTCATTATGCTATGAGTAATAAGGTAGGAGTAACTCATTATACTATGAGTAATGATATACCAACCGAGTAACTCATTATACTATGAGTAATAATATACCACCTGAGTAGCTCATTACCGGTATACTATGAGTAATGATATACCACCCAAGTAACTCATTATACTACAAGTAATGATATACAACACAAGTAACTCATAATACTACAAGTGACAATATATTACATTATTATGACAGGAGGTAGTGCTAAAGGGGATGAAAATACAATCAAAATATCAGCAAAAGATAATCAAAATCACCTCTGTGCAGGACATGGCTGCTTCTCTTTCCATTAAAACAAAACGTCCTTTCATCTTCCACTCATTCTGTGCGTGATAAACATTCTCATCGTCTGCAACAATACGACTTTCACATCTATCACTGGTACGAGGTTGACCTGGGATCGAATGACTTTCACCTATGACCTCTGTCTCCTCCACTAATACGTAACCACGAGGATCCTGTGTATTTGTCCGATGAGCTTTCATCATGGCCTGTATAAAATAGATATCATTATTACCAAAAATCGTACACTATGTTAAATATGAAATGATGCTGAGAGCGAGAGAAAAAGAGAAAGAGGTTTATCTCCTCAACACAAACTAGGTCATTTCCAGACTAACATATCCTTCGATTCTATTTAAATTATTCACTTGCACGTAGGGGGTCTTTAGTTCTGAGGGACAATCGGAGGACACAGAGTAAACCCATGAGGTTAGACATGTGATCCTACTCTTTGTCAAATACAAGCGCAGAATCGAAACCATTCCACTTGACTCAATGACAGACCTTATGATCTAAAACATGTTAAACCATTTACCTGTGCTTAAGGTGAGACAAAGGGGTTTACAGCATTAGCCGTGTTATGTTATCTTGTGAGCTGGTACTAGTAACATGACAGGTTGATGTGGAAGAAGTCAGACAAGGAGTTTATAGAGTTGTGTGTATTTGCAGTGAGGAATGAGACAAGGGGGTTATAGAATTGTGTGTTTGAGCTGAGGCGTGAGACAAGGATGTTTATAGAGTTGGCTGTGTTTGAGCTCAGGCGTGAGACAAGACGTTTTACCCATGTTGGGGAGAGGGGGAAGATAAGGGGGTTTACCTGTGTATTAGGGGGGGGGGGGAGAAAAGGAGGTTTACCTGTCTTGGGGGAGACAGGGAGATTTACCTGTGTTGGGGGAGGGGGATGCAATGATGTATCCTTGTGTTGTAGGGGGGGGAGGGGGTAAAGGAAGGTTTACCTGTGTGACGGATGAGACAAGGGGGTTTTACCTGTGTTATTATATCTTGAGCTGTACTAGTAACAGGTGCTTTAAATACAGTATAGGGTTGATCAGGTGATACATTATATACACACACCACAAACATATGTTCTGTTGATTCCCAATCAGATGTATCTTCCTCTAATCTCTATAATAAAACAAATACAATAACTTGACAATTATATCAATAATTCCTAACTTCAACGTCCAATAAATATGTATACCTAAACCTATAACAGCTTCTAAAGTCTGAATCATAGTCTGGTTATCATCAGTATGTAGCTATAATGGAGGCCATAGGATTTTGTCATATGTAATAAGTAGAAAGGAATAATACTAACTTATTATATCACAGTAAGAAAGTTTAAGTAAATTGATCTTTATATACAAATGTTGAGTCTGGTACCCAAAGGGTTAATGTGCAAACTGCAAATGAACTATAAGTACCATCAACATCCTGAGATCATTAGCTAATAAGCTTGATAAACGAGATTCCAATGAGCAGAAAACTTGAAAATCACTTTTATTTCTGAGAATCTATAAACATGATAGCAAAGATATTTATTTATCTACTGTACCTTTTGTTCTTTCAACATGGTGGTCATCCAAGCTCGACTGCTGGGATCCTACGATGAAAAAAAAAGGATAAATTAATATTTATACAAGCTCTTTTTGATTGTCAGATAAACAGAGGAATTTATCCAATCTGAAAGGAGCCACGATTGCTAAGAGAGTAAGCCACCGGCTCGCTAGCTGGGAATCGCAGGTTCAATCCCAGTGTTGGCCCAGAAAGTTTATCAGGATTTTCTGGCATGGTTTCCACTTGTCAGTGGTACAGGATGGAGGGCCTAGCAAGGACAGTTATCTAGTCATTCAGATGGGATGGAAACCCAAGGTCCAATGTATACATTGGCATGTACATCACAGATCCCTTGGCAGTTGGGATTTGATATAAGAGTAGACCATAGTGCCGTCGTCTGGGTAAAGTTTCCCTCACAGCACACTGTATGCTGTGGAGTCAGAGCAGAAAAGTATGATGTAAAACCTGATTTCATTTCAGTTCGTATTCTGAAACTCGCTTTTGTAAGTGATAATTTTAACAACAAATTCTAGATTTATCTCTCGATACATTAATTCTTGTATCAATATTCAATACTCTTTTTTCTTAAAATAAATAAGAATCTTACATCGCCCAATTTTCTGAGTATAAATCTACCAGCCCCTTTCCATTTATTCTGTGCCTGTAGAACTCGTTCTGTCATCTCCAGTATTCTCTGGGAGCTGGCCTTCTCTTGGTCTTTCTTCTCCCAACCACTCTGTACGTCTTCAACTAACACATAGTTTCCTACTTTCTCCTCTAACCAACCAACTTTAGCCATTGCCTGTAAATATAATTCAGCTATAGACACCAGTCGTTCAGTACAGGTGGATTTTACAACATGGCTGTGTTACAGCATTAACTGAGGATCCACAACAACATGCCATAAGGCTCAATGTGGGAACCAATGATAGGGCCAGGGATCCAAAGCGATAGATCATAAGGTTATTGTAGTAACCAAGGATAGAGTCAGGGAGTTACAACACTAGGCCTCATTTGTGGAAGAGGCGAGGGACAAGCAAGCTGCAATACTAGACCTTAAGGATAATTGTAGATACCAACAATAGAGCAAGTGATCCACAGCTACAGACCATAAGGCTCATTGTAGGAATGGATGATAAGACCTGGAATCTACAGCGATAGACCACAGGGCCATTGATCTGCAACCCTAAACCACATGAGAACATACCTGAGCAATGGCATCATAAGCTGTAGTATCTTGGGTTGTCTTTAATATGATATACTCATCAGGGGCAGTAACTCCAAATACACTGATAAAAAACATTCTTCTTTTTAACCTTGTACCAAGAGGACCAGGGACCTATGAAGACAAAATGAAAATACAAGATTAACAAATTTGAAATTATTTACAAATCACTTTTCATTTCCTTTTTCTGCATTCGATATTTAAAATTTCACCCGACCCTATTCTACGTAACACCTTCCCCTTCCTTGGTCAATTGTGAAGGATAGAGGGACTGGAAAGGTAAAACGTATAGTCGTTTGGATTGGACGAAGTATTATGTACACATTGATGTGTATGTGAAAGAATGCTTGACAGTTGGAATTTGATAAAAGAGTTGGCCGTAATTCCGCTTTCTGGGTAAAATTGCCTTCACAGCACACGGTATGATGTATGCCTGTCTTTAATAGAACAATAGGTTCCAATCTGGACGATGTTAAACCACAATTCATTACGTAACATCTCAAATCAAACTGAAACTGCCTCTATCTGGGATAACTAACAATGGGGTAATCATGTGGAAAAATCTCCAAGGAATTTTCACTTTCAACATTGGGATCAAACCCAGGAACTCTGCTGGTTACTGGGCCACTCAGCCATTGTGGCTCCACAAAATCTAAATGGTGGCTCAGTGCGTAAGGTTAACAACCTGGTTCGAAATCGGTGTTGGCCAAGAAAGTACCACAGAATACTTCAGCTGGGTTTAATCTTCAGGCACTGGATGGAGGGTCTGACACGTTATATTGACGCCACCGTGGTTCAGTGATTCAAGAAAGTACTGAAAGACTTTTCAGCTTGGTTTCAGTGGCAATTGATGAAGGGCCTTACAAGGAACACAGCATTCGATGGAGGGCCTGATAATGAACAGTGTATAAACATTTGAATGGGGATAACTTAGCATGCTGCCAAAAGAACCCTTGACATAACTCATGTCTTACCTCTTTTCCTTCTGCTCTTCCATACTCTGACAACTCCTTGACCTTGGCAAATAGTGACATTCGTTTCCCGCTGCCATGTGATGGATGAATTAAATCAACCCCATTGGTTGGTTCCAGTAATTCTTCTTCATGTTTCGAGTATATAAATAACGTGGCCAGCTCTAAATGCTGATTGGACGGACTCCGTAATCTGACATGGCGATAACCTGTACAAGACATCATAGTTTATTATTCTTCTTATTATAACTTATAAGTATTATACATTCTTCTCTATTAGTTGTACAGTTTAAACGAATCTAGGATGTTTCTAATGACAGAAGGTGGGTTGGAGGGGTGAATAGTTTGCAGTGTCATTTAAAGGCGTTTTATAGCTGAGGCGCTGAAAAATATCAGCGAAGTTGAAAAAATAAAACGGGCGAAAAATGCTAAAACCGATGAGAAAAATGAAATGTACCCTAGTTAGGGTAAAGCAGACAAAAGGGCCCCTCGTCTGACAAAAGGGCCCCTCTGGCCAAGGGAAAGGGCCCCCGAGTCAGAGCCAATCGTTTTCTTTACACTGTTACTGTCGAATCCACTACTGAATGAGAATACAGTCATTGCACTGGCACAAAAATCATCAATCAAGATACTCCGGGCCCCCGTGAAAGAGGGGCCTCAAAATAGTATAGCCTCCGCCATGATAAACCTTAAAACGCCCCTGGTGTCATTGAGTCAAGTAGCATGGTTTCAATTCCCCCATTGTACATGATAAGGAGTAGCATCGCCTGTTCAGCCTCGTGGGTTTTCTCCAGGTCCACTGGTTTTCTCCCAGTGATAAAGACACCTTCGCTCAAGCAAATTATTGAAATAAAATTGAACCATGTTTTAGTCGCAAAATGACGTTAAACTCCACTCTCTTTCTCATTCTCTTTCTCTTCTGTCTTTTATACATTCAAATAACTATACCTCTTTCATTTGGTCAAACAGAATTGTTCATTTCATTGGACTAATTCTGACCTTAAATCAGATATGTTTCTAGTTCCAACAAGGCCCAGATGTAGATTAAAAATATAAAAATTAATTTGTACCTGGTCTGAGGCATTTTAATGGAATGATTCTCTGTGATACAAGATGGTTGGTATTCGTATCTATGACAACAAATCGAATAAAGGCAAGATCGGGAAATAAAACCTGTTGAAGAATAGAAAGAAGAATATTATAATCTGAATAGTATAATTTAACTTCTATACCATGTTCGCATTTCATGAAAGATAATGGGTCAATTTATAGATAAACACCAAATTGTAGTTTGCTATGAATGAGGTTAATAAAGGTTTCAAGTTACTAGTATCCATCATTTAGTCTTCTAGACTATTACTTCATCATTGCAAATTCCATATCAAGTAGTATATAGAGTTACATCCTCCGTGGTATGATTAAAAGTCGTACACCCTCACACACACTGGTGTGATTGTATAACAAATTGTAATTGGCACTAGGTGAACTCCAGCTTGAGGTTGCTCGTCACCCCGATTTCTATATTTTACATCAAATACATTAACAAAACTATGTTAAAGACAGATGATGAGATGACCAATCAGCACATCAGATGACATACTGTCAACCACGGATCTTATTTGGCTGTTTTTTGTCGGCTTTAGCCGATTGATCTTTAATCTAGCCGATTGATAAAACAATGAATCGGCCACTATGGTATCATTAATCAATCAACTTTCGGCCGATTACAAAGAGTTAATTATTACTCGTCGATTAAGAAACCCATCACAGAGTCCGTCAATACAATCTGATTACCTTCAGCTTTAATCGGCTTGTTTCCTAAATAAACAATTTAGTTGAGTTAATCATGCCAAGTAAAAGAATGTATATAATCCAATGTCGGTTCAATCATTTACTTGTCTACGATATCACCTTAGGTGGAAGTGGACGTTAAACCCAAGAAACGAACGAACGAAATCATTTATATCTAACACAATGTTGAAGTACTTGAACACCTCGCAGAATGACAATAGAAAACGTAAACGAGATATAGCCGAAGATAGTGATGGCGGCGCTGACCTTGAACTTCAAGCATGCACGTCGTCATTGGAAATTCCAAAAGCTGCAGATCCTCCCACGTCCAATATAGGTCAACCAAAGTCACTAGTAAAAACATTACCAGCATTGTTGAAAATGTTGGAAGACAACTCGGAAACAGATATAATGGCCGATGCCTTATATTCGCGTTTAAAAACATATAAATTTCTTTTTTATACGGCATTTGTGCAGGATTTGTTTGGGTGTATCGGGGCACTGAGCAGGGCATTACAGGTACGGGACTTTGGGGTACGAGTGTATGAGTCAGACAGTGGACGGGTTTTTATTAGCAACAACAAAGTTATACCTTGATCACAAACCTTTATACGGACCTAAATTGGCGACATTTTTACAAACTACCAACGGGACAGACAAGTATTTGGGAGAGACAATGACAAGGACGCGTAAAGACGCTACGCTTTTAGACAGGGTACGAAAGACAGTGACTAGGGTGGTGGACAATATAACTGCTCGGCTCCCCGACAATAAAATTCTCTCCGCGTTCGGTATTTTCAACCCAAAGAATGTTACTAGTGTCCCTAATTACGGCATCAAACAATTAGTTATTTTAAATGAACATTTTTCCAAAGTTGAAAACTGCCCATACGACACCGACGCGGTGTTATCAGAATGGCCCATTATGCGCCAGATGATCATTTTTAATTATAAGGGGCTAAATTATTCCGAATTACTGGTGAACTGTCATAACAATTCCATGAAAGGACAATTTCCAAATGTAATAAAACTGATGGAAATAGGGAGGACGCTACCAGTTAGTAGTGTCGAGTGTGAGAGGGTTTTTTCTAAGCAGAACGTTATCAAAACTAAGCTTAGGTGCCGTCTAAACGTAGAAACTTTAGATAACTTGATGCGGATAAGTTTAAAAGGCCCCCCTCTATTATCTTCCTTCGATCCACATAATTGTTTACTAAAGTGGAAAGGCATTAGATCCCGGCGACTGTATGCAGGTGAGACTAAAAATAAATTAATCTGAATCGAGACAATTGGTCACGTGATCGGCATCTTTCCGACTATACACGGAAATAAATTTGTGCTACGTTGTTAACTTGTTATACTATTGATATGTGCTTATATATTTTGTTGTTTTTATATATTTACCAGTGATTAAGAATAAAAATAGTTTTAAAAACCATATTTGTATTTCCTCGTATTTTTTTTTTATTATTAAATTATAACTTCCGTTTGGTTGGACGAAACAATGAAAGCAAAAGTAGGACTAGGAATATGCATTTTGCAAAGTACTGAAATTTGGCTGTAAAAGTGTGAATATATCGACTTATGAATACAAGTATGCTATTAAAACAAAGGTTTTGTTTATTAAGGATTTGTATTCAGGGTTTAAGGTAATATTATTCCTAATACGATATGCAATTATGGTCGTGAATAGAATATGCATAAAGACGACTATCTGTTAGGGCGACCCGTGGCCGGTTCATTTCAAAATGAAGTAAGAACCCTGCTGTCAACTGTCACATCAAATGTTATATCAAATCATAGTGACATCCAATGACACAATGTTACATCCGATGACACAATGTCACATCAGATGACACAATGTCACATCAAATAGCATGCTGTCACATCAATTGCCATAGGTCACACCCAATAACACACGGTCATATCCAATGAGACACTCTCATATTGGATGAAGTCAGTGCCACTGTCAAATCATATGACATACTGCCATATCTGATGCCACACTGTCCTGTCAAATCAGATGACACACAGATGTCACACTGTCACATAGCTAGCTATTCAAAAGATAACACACTAGCATGCAAGATGTCACAACATATGAAATACAAGATGACATAAAGATGTTTGTATGTTTACCTGAAATGTGAAGATGTCGTTCCAGATAGGATTAAGAGCATTTTTTGAGACTAGTTTAGTTTTTTGTTTAGCACAGTCAACAGGTATACCAATAATCTCCACTTCAATCTGTGTGCTGGCTGTATGGTTATAACACACATCTTGACCAGATATTATCTATAAAATACATCATAAACATATAATACACAGTCTTAACTCTTATTTAAAGCCCCAATAACACTCTTGTTGTAACTGAATAATATGTCCCAATCTTCATTCTGGTTAACAAATCGTATTATTTTAGAATATTCCAATTAAATGATGATATAAATTTCATCTTGACACAATATTTTAAAAAATTTGAAAAATTCAGCCAATTGATTTGAAAAGTCTAACGTAAACCTTTTCAAATGTGACTTGGATTTTAAAATATTTTCGAAACCTCTGGACAAGTAAAATAGGTTGTAATAGATAATTTACACAACAGGTAGGACACTTAAACATCTAGTACTTAGAATAAGGGTATTATTTATTTTCTGGAGCTACCAAGTCAGCAAGAATGTTGTTGTCCCTTTAACATCTATTAGACACAAAATGTTTAAGACTATATATGAAATGTTATTGTCCCTTTAAACATTTCATCTATAGTCTTAAACATTTCATATAACTATTCTTTTCAACTATTTCAAATAGTTTTATTTGAAAAGAAATGATTTGAAATGGGGTTTAACTTCCTATTATTCTGCTACAACTGGGCTTATGAAAACGGGCTTCTCTCTAACTACATGTATGCATATATTACCGGAGCACAGGATCAGTAAAGGGGTGGGTTGGGGTTATTTACGGCAAGTGATCCAAAGCCTGGGCAAGGGGCACCTCAATTTCCCCACCCCACCATACCAAAAAAAGGAAATCAATCTAATAAATCAAATGCTTAGCTTTTCCCTTTAACACACAAGTCAAGTCAAGGTTACTTCACCAAGAACAGCATACAGCTGAGTGTAAGGGCTATTCTTTGCCCCTGAACATATGGACGAGTTCGATGGTCATGTGAGTACAACTTACATGTAAGGTTAGTATGGTGGCATGAAGACCATCAAATTCTTTATCCCATGGATTAAAACGATTATACATCATATGAGTCTTGTCTCTCATCACCGTTGGTTTCAACACGTAACCTGATTTACCATTCCCTTCGAACATGGCCGTGTTTAAAGACATTGCTGTATCTACAAATAAAATAAATTCAATTAAATACAACAGGAATTTAACAAGTTGAATTAAACATAACGCTAACGCTACAATATACGTCCACATTCCTACTTTGATTGATATGGTACTTTGTCAATAAGGCTAGGCGTTTGGTTTGTTTAGCGTTGAGGGTCGTGCACCAACATTAATAGTTGCCGTCCTTAGAGTATAAGGAATAACTATACCAAGATAATCCATTCAGAATTGTGCCTTCCTAACACTAAAGGCAAAAAGTGGGCGTGGCTCTGACCCTGAGGGTCGGGACATTCATCAAAATCAATAGTGGACGCCCTCAGGCTATAAGGAATACATAAACCAAGTACCAAGCTGATTCATTCAGAATTGCGGCCTGTAAACGACAAACACAAAAATTGGTCGTATCTTGCCTGTGTGAGTCGGGACATGCAGTTGACGTCCTTAGGCTATATGGAATACATATCCCAAGTTTTAAGACGTCAAGACGATCCATTAAGAATCGTGGCCTGTAGACAACACACATAGACACGAAGTAAAAATGGGCATGGCTCTGCCCCTGGGGGGTAGGAAATCACCAAAACAATAGGGGTCATCTTTAGGGTATAAGGAATAGGTTTGTAAAGTTTTAAAAGTATCTGTTAAGAATTGCATCCTGTAGGCGAACACAAGACACAAAAGCATTGGGCGTGGCTCTGTCCCAGGGGGTCCGTCATGCACCAAAAATAATAGTGGTCAGCCTAAGGGTACAAGGAATAAGTATAAAAAAAGTTTTCAAGACGATCGATTAAGAATTGTGGGCTGTAGGTGACACACAGACAGACAAAAAAAAAATGGGCGTGGCACTGTCCCTTGGGGTTGGACATGCACCAAAAACAATAGGGATCATCCTTAAGGTAAAAAGAATAAGTATTCAAAGTTTCAAGATGATACATTAAGAAATGCAGCCTGTAGACGACAGACAAACAAATACACGAAATGGGTGTTGCTGTCCCATGGGGGTCGGGCATGCACCCAAAACAAAAGGGGTCATCCTTAGGGTATAAGGAATAAGTATTTTAAGTTTCAAGATGACCGATTAAGAATTGTGGCCTGTAGGCGACACACAAAAAGAAAATGGGCGTGACTCTGCCCCTGGGGGTTGGGCATGCACCCCAAATGATAGAAATGTTCCTTAGGGTACAAAGAATAATCATTCAAAGTTTCAAGATGATACGTTAAGAAATGTGGCTTGTAGACGACAAACAAATATATACAAGGAATGGGCGTGGCTCTGCCATTGGGGGTCGGGCATGCACCAAAAAACAATACGGATCATCCTTAGGGTAAGTATACAAAGTTTTAAGAAAATACAGTTAGAATTGAGGCTTCTAGGCGACACAGAGACACACAAAAAGAAAATGGGCGTGGCTCTGTCCCTGGGGGGTTGGGCATGCACCCCAAATGATAGGGATCATCCTTAGAGTATAAAGAGTAAGTATACAAAGTTTAAAAGAAAATCCAATAAGAATTGCGGCCTGTAGGCGACACAAAGACACACGATAAGAAAATGGGTGTGGCTCTGCCCCAGGGGGTTGGGCATGTACCCCAAATGATAGGGATGTTCCTTAGGGTACAAAGAATGTGTATGCTAAGTTTCAAAATTATAAGTTAAGAAATGCGGCCTGTAGACGACAAACAAATACATACTAGAAATGGGCGTGGCTCTGTCCCTGGGGGTCGGGCATGCACCAAAAACAATAGAGATCTTCCTTAGGGTATAAGGAATACGTATACCAAGTTTGAAGAAAATCCAGTAAGAATTGCGCCCTGTAGGCGACACAAAGACACACGAAAAGAAAATGGGCGTGGCTCTGCCCCTGGGGGTGGGGCATACACCCCAAACGATAGGGATGTTCCTTAGGGTACAAAGAATGTGTATGCTAAGTTTCAAAATTATAAGTTAAGAAATGTGGCCTGTAGACGACAAACAAACAAATACTAGAAATGGGCGTGGCTCGGCCCCTGGGGGTCGGGCATGCCCCAAAAACAATAGGGATCTTCCTTGGGGTATAAGGAATAAGTATACCAAGTTTGAAGAAAATCCATGAAGAATTGCGCCCTGTAGGCGAACCACAGACACACACACACACACACACATACATACATACACACACACACACACACACACACACACAAACACACAGACAGGGGCGACGGCATAATACGTTCACATTATGAATGTGGACGTATAAAAATCAACATACTTTTAATGACGGGTATCTGGGTAAATATTTACTACAGAAAGCACACACATATTACAGACTTAATTTTAGAATTTATCAAGCCATCTTTGTTTATTAAACTTAAATTAAATGCCGAGAGAAATGGGAATTAATGTCCACTCGACACAAAACTAGATCATTTCGGAACTAACACATGGTTCAGTTTTATTTCAATAATTTGCTTGCACATTAGGGGTTGGAAGAAACCGGAGAAAACCCACAATGTTGAACAAACCTCTGTGTCACAGCCAACCGGAGATTCGAAACCACGCCAGTTGACTCAATGCCAGACCTTATGATATAGTGCGTCTGTGCGTGCTAACCATTCCCCCATTCCCCCAAGCTATGAAGATTGTCATTGGATGTTTACCTTCAGTTTGGTAATTTAAGGCCACCATTTGTATACCAAACGCCCAGAATATAACAGGATTGAAGTTGGAAGAATCAATTCTCATACCAGCTGGGTATGTTCTCATCAACTGACGTTCTGTATGGGTAATATTGTTAAGGTCATAGGTCATATTATAAAATAAACAAATACCGTATATAAAAAAAAACTATCTTATGTACCAAATGAAATAAACCATTATTACTAAAACAATAGCACCATTCTTCATTCAAAACAACTACACATTTTTAAGAGTCTTGAACTTAAAAAACAGATCAAGAATCAACAGAATTTTAATCAATTTAAATCAGTGCTAAAGACTTTCCTGTTTCAACAGTTTTATCAGTCGAGCCATTTCTAAAAGTGTTTTGAGCATGTTTCAACAAGGAGAAGACGCTATATATAGCTTCATCATTATTATTATAATTCAGTCGGCCTGGAAGAGCAGCTGTTTAGTAGTATGGATAGAAAAAAAAAAAAAGGTCCCACGTACATAATGAAGTGCACATAAAACATCCCTTGGCAGTTGGAATTCGACATAGAGAGAGAGAGAAATGGGGTTTAACGTCCACTCAACACAAACTAGGTCATTTCGCGACTAACATATGGTTTAATTTTATTTCAATAATTGCTTGTGCGTAGGGGTCTTTAGCAGTGGGAGGAAACGCAGTGCCCGGAGGAAACCCATGAGGTTGAGAAGGCGCCCCTATCTCCATGCCACATAAGCTCACACCAGGACTCAAAACCACAGCTGCAAGTCAGAGGTGACCGGCCAGCTAGAGGTCGAAGCGCGACACTCTAGACCACTAGGCCATCCCAACCCCCCGGAATTCGATATAAGTAGGCTGTAACGCTGCTGCCCTGTCTTCATTAGCCTAGTTTGGAGCAGAAGAGAAGGATGTTAAAGCCTATTTCATTTTATTTACTATTCAGTTGAATTTGTAATTTATAAAAGGATATTTAACTACTCCAAGAGGATTTCTGCGACAGAGTGACTTGGCTTTATTTTCATTTAACGACGACACAAGAAAACATGACGGAACTCCCTCATATTTTTTACTCTTCAACACAGAACCTGAGGCAGTTACTTCCATCTTTTCACCTGATAAAAAAAAATATAATAATTTTGATAAAAATTTGATTTAATAATTTATCATTTTGGATTAATAAACATATATATTAGCTTTCTTTAATATTATCAGTAGTTAGGACAAATAATTTAATCTTAATTCATCAGAGTCTTGTGACAATGTTTTATTTAATATTGAGCTGGTCAAAGTGGAAAGAATGAATATTATAGTCAATGGAAAAATCAATTGTTATCTGTCGCTTACAAGGGAATTCCCATAATCTTGTAGTGGTCTCCCCTAGATTATTATCTCGCCTTGTTGTTTAAATTAAGGAGAAGCTCGATTGTCAGTTCAGAACGTCCTGAATTGACAGATTTAAAATTGATTGGCACAGATTTCAGTTCCGACAACAGGAAGAGTGTGGGTGAAATTGTGATGTGATTGAGCACAACAAATATAGGCCTTTTTATGTAAGCAAATCGTATCAACTCGCGTTACACGGCCGAGTATCATCACGTGGTACAAATCAACTCGCCTTAAATAAACGCCTGGATCGCTGTAGCGATTACTGTAGCGATGGCGGACCCGGCTGAACTTCTTGATGCTCGCAAAAAAGACATAATTTTAATTCTTGTTATCAAAGAGTGTTTGAGTAAACCGGTTAATACACCGCCATCTTGAAACCAAATCGAATCGTACCAAAGTGCTGTCCGCGACGAGTTGGTCGAGTTGGGTACGCGCGTTGACTAATCGGTAAAATAAATGTGCATTGTAGACAAATCGTTGTTGGCGCTTCGCTTATATAAATGCACGCTTTGATCGGTGTAGATGCGAGTTGCTTAAATAAAAAGGCCTTTAGTTTCAGCTGTCATCTCCATTTTCACTTGATTGTCACTATTTTTGGGATTAAGAGAATTCAATTCCAGAACCTTCAAACGAGTATCCCCCAAAGAATAGGCCAATAATATTACCTGCAGCAGCTAATAAAGTGGCCGTACTTGGACTGTTTCCTAGACTCGTCACAAGTATACTTTTTCTAGTCGGTGCTTTCTTCTGTTTTAATGACGTATTCGGACTTAAACTTAACCCTGAAATACGAAATAAAATAATTAATAAACAAATACATTTAAATAACATGTTCAACTTTTTAAAAGATAGGCTGGCACTGCCAGGCAGGATACGCCCACATTTTCAAGAGATGGATAGAGAACAAACAATACGGAAAGTGATTTTTCCTACATCATTAAGTCCTGTATTTCATACTGTATTGGGAGCAGCCATTTTGTTGGTCAGTTCCAGTCTGATATTCATGAAATTCGAAGTCAACAATGATTATGGTGTGACGGTACACAAACTAGAAATGTGACTTTTCGTCAAAATCGGATAAGAATTGTGACCTGTACAGAGTCAACAACCATGATATACCATATCTTTACACTATTCGCGTACAAACGGCGACCATTTCGTCCGGCAATTTTGGTACCATTTTCACAAAATTCGAATAATTCATGAAGTTACGATCCGATATGCGCAAATACCGAAAGGAACCAAGATCTTTGGGTTATAACCATGCATTTCAAGTTTCATCAAAATCGAATTAAAATTGTGACCTTTACAGGGTCCACAACCTTGATATACCATTTTTTAACAGTATTCACGTACAAACGGTGGCCATTTTGTATGGCAATTTTGGTCTGATTTTCCCGAAATTCGAACTCAACCTTCCTTACGGTGTAACGGTAATATAATCAAACGTTTTTTTAAATCGGATAATAATTGTGACCTCCAAGCTAAAAAAAAAGGCGATTTTGCGTATAATCAGGGGCCATAATTCAGGAGGTTACGATCCGATATGCGCAAATATCGAAAAGAAGCAAGACCTTTGGGTTATAACCTTGAATTTCAAGTTTCATCACAATCGAATCAAAATTGTGACCTCCACAGGGTCCACAACCTTGATATACCATTTTTTAACAGTATTCGCGTACAAACGGCGGCCATTTTGTATGGCAATTTTCGTCCGATTTTCCCGAAATTTGAACTCAACCTTCCTTAGGGTGTAACGGTGATATAATCAAACGGTTTTTTAAATCGAATCATAATTGTGACCTCCAGAGGGACCACAAGCTAAAAAGGGTGATTTTTCGGACAATCAGGGGCCATAATTCAGGAAATTACATTCCGATAGCCGCAAATATCGAAAGGAACCAAGATCTTTGGGTTACAAACATGCATGTCAAGTTTCATCAAAATCGGTTCAAAATTGTGACCTCTATAGGGTCCACAAGCTAAAAACGTGATTTTTCGTACAATCAGGGGCCATAATCCATGAAGTTTTGATCCGATACATGCCAATATCGAAAGGAACCGAGATCTTTTGGGGATAAACCTATATTTCAAGTTTCGTCAAAATCGGATAAGAATTGTGACCTGTAGAGAGTCCACAAACAAATTGTGGACGGACGGACGTCCGGACGGACAGGGGCGACGACATAATACGTCCACATGAAAATGTGGGCGTATAAAAACTGACTAAATCTATAGATCTAAAATTGACAGATTGTCATCCCAAAAAACTACTCATGGACATAAGCGACACTTCTCAACCTCATGGTACTACTCCAGTTTTCTCTCACAGGAAATACCCCTGAGTCTGGCAAACTAAATAAAATTAGACCACTTGTCTACAATATCACATTAGGGATGGGACAAGCTTTATCAATTTTTGCTAAATGTAAAGCATAGGTCAGTTTCGTTTGGACTGTCGTCTATCGACCACAAAATCAATCTACTACCAGGGTATCAGTAAACATTTGCTTTGTATCTGAGCTTTGGAATGGGAATGAAGAAATATTGTCTATCAAAAAACAAACAAAAAAAAAATCAATAGTCTTATTTTTTTTCATCCATAGCAAATAATGCAATAAATTATTTCAGATGATCAGGAAAACACAAATGATGTAATGTCAAAGTAGTCTACATATTTTTAATTTAGTTTGAACAAATGATACATAACAAATTCTTGTTTTTTGATCTTTGAATGTCTCTCCAAAACAAATGATGAATAATATTTGTATTTTTTAAAATAACAAATGAAACAAATGATGAATAATATTTGTATTTTTCTAAAACAAATGAAAAATAATTGTATTTTTCCAAAATAAATAATGAATAATATGAATTTGTATCCAACCTCGGAATTTAACAGCTTGTGTGTAGATAACTAAATCTGACAATTCTTTAGCAATCTGACTCGTTTTCTTGGGTTTGGATTTCTGGGGAACTTTCAGATCGTAATCTTCGTCAAAATGCCAATCAAGTTCTGGATGACTCTTAGGTCGATTCTTCTCGCTAAAGGATCCAGATGGCTGTCTGGAAATAAAACAATAAACAAAAAAGTTTTAAAATCTCAAGAATTCTTTTACTTTTCGGTACATATCAATATAACTAACATTTTCTTGTACAATAGATTTAATTAATAATAATCTAAACACACTACGGTCTGAATAAAAGCATCTTAAGTCTAAGAAATACCTTGGACCAGAAATATCTCCAAAAGAATCTGTCCTTGATCTTAGTTGATTCTTGTTTTTATCATCAGGATCTGGGGTGGGAGAATCTTGACTGTCAACAGAACGCCGCAAATCTTTTGCTGCTGAAATGAGAAAAAGTCTGTTGATTCAAAGACCAGTGAACATCGACAATAATTCTCAGCCAGATTAAGACTTTGAAGGCCACTGCATGGACTACAGCTACTCTGAGGCTAGGGAAATTTCACCCACACATTAGTTCTGATATACAGTGTAGGATCATTTGCAACAGTGTTCAGACCTGGGGCCTGTTTCACAAAATTTTAACTGAGATAAAAATTTAAATTTTAGTAATTTGATTGGACAATATTACATTGATTTCAGTGCATAGTCAATAAAAATTGAAGTATCTACTAAAATTTGCATTTCATCTTTAGTTAAGATTTTGAGAAAAAGGGCCAGAAATGTAACCAATAATCATTTTAAGAACAGCAGAAGAACTTTGGTAAACAAGCAGTGAAAGGTATTTGTCATTAAGGGTCCCTGTAATATATTCAAACACCTATCACATGTTTTAACTGAATATATTTTATATATTTATACTGAGTTCATTTCTAGAACAATGTCAACATTACATGGACCACAGACCGCATGGTTTACCAAATTAAAAAGGAAGTAGTATTATGTTAGAAAGGTCAAATGTCACTATAACCATAATGTGCTTGGTGTACTTGTTCCAATACTATAACGTAATCAAGTATACATAACAGTCCCCAACTTTAAAATTCTATTATTTAATTTATTTATTTATTTATTTATTCTTCAAGTAAAGGTTACAACATGACAACAATAAATTAAAGTACATGAGCTGGATTGTATGATCGGGAAAGTGGCAACAATATAATATATTAAGTTGTGCATATAAAATAAAGACGTTCTGGAGCATTGTATGATTGAAATGAGAAGTATGATGGATATGATGTCATGAAGAGACCTTTACTTAGGATAGCCCAAAAAGCTGGACTTAATAACATCAATTGCTTATTTCCATTGGGGTCCAGGGTTGTCAAGGTCGCGTCAGGTCATCATTAGGAGACACAATTTAATAACTAAGCCGTCACAGCAATGTATCACAAATAATTAAAAATAATTAAGTCTACATGTTATACATCAACCACTCTTACTAATAGTAGATAATCAAGCATGTAGGCATATCACAGATTAATTTTGGGTTAACAATAAATACTTCTTGGTTGCAGCTTTAAAGCTGTATAGTGTTTCTAAAGACTTAATATCATTTGGTAAATCGTTCCAGATACTTATGGCTGTGTAATAAAATGATGTGAACTGATCTCTACCTGCGCATTTTGGAACAGAAAAATTGAATAAACTAGATCTTGTGCCGTATTGATGAGTATCTCTAACACATTTGAATTTTGATTTAAGGTATGATGGACAATTATTATGAAAAATCTTATGTACATGGTTTAGTTTTAACTGTTTAACTCGGTTTTCGACATTTAGTACTTTGAAATCTGAATATGAAACATGATCTCTACGTCCAAGGTCATGTATAAATCTAAGAACCTTATTTTGAACAACTTGTAGTTTATTTTTAAGTGATTGCGTCTCCAACCCATATTCTGGTCAGGAGTTCAGGTGACTTACCGTCTGCCATTTCCTCTTCATCTTCATCCTCATCATCTTCATCATCGAAATCGTTAACTGATGTCGTCTCTGAGTAATTCGTACCGGTAGAACTTGATGTCTTTGATTGGGTTTGAGCCTATAAAAAATATCAAATTGACACAGTTGAGCTTTGGTATAATTCTTATTGCTTGATATTAGCAGTGGGAGGAAACCGAAGGACCCCGAGAAAATCAATGAGGTTGGACATCAAGACAGATAACATCTATACACAATCCAATGTGAAATGTGCGTCCGATGTATTCACTATCAATCACGGCTCTCAAGTTATTCACCAGTATTAACTGACCGGCAGTGAAATGAAAAAGTGGTCTGAAAGCTTCTAAATGAGTTACTTCCCTTAGTAATGAAGTTCCTGTTTTAGTCATATCTGCCAGTCTTGACTGACTGACAGTGAAATTGACCAATTGTCAGTCAATTTACAATTCATGCCTTTTTATTGATTGTCATAGGAAGGGAGTGATGTGTAAGCCCTCCATCCTGTCCCAGGTAGAAAAATCCTAAGCTACTTTCTTAGTTAACACTGGGATCGACCCTTGGTGAGCCAGGTATAGTGTGCCAGTGCCTTTACTAACTGAGATACCTTGGCTTCCTTGAAAGAAATAAAAATATGTAAATTATAGGTAAAATATTCTCACCTTTTTCACAACTGTAGGATTATCGTTATCACGTAATTTTTTATTTTTGATTAATATTTTATATTTGAGTTGATTTGGTGAGGGTAGTTGTGGATCATCAGAATAATCCGAGTCAAATAAATACTTTGTTACTAATTTATCTCCAAATACACTCTGAAAATAAATAAACAAAACACAAAATATAGAGCATTTGGAACCAAATTAAAAGTTATCTACAGTTTCAAATCTGGGAAGGGGGGGGGGAAGGGAGAGATATGTTTATTCAACATTGAAGTTTTACATCGTAATACAGCCTGCATTATCACTTAAACATGGTTGCCTCATTCTGTCTTCTGATTTGACCGACACTCAAGCGAAAGCCTGAATTCTAAAGCACCATGCTCTTTTCGCTCACCAGAAATCACACCCAAGATCAACAACCGAGTCAAGGGAAATCACTCCCATCCTACAAACGGAATGAGACCACCAAAATTGTCTAACAGAAATGTGCAATTATTTTAGAACCATCTCCAACTGGGCTAATGAAGATGGAAGGGAGGGAGGGTAGGATGGAGAGAGAGCGTTTAAATGTTCCCTTAAAGCAAATTACTTTAATAACATATTTCAATAATTTGGTGGTGATTAGAGGTTGTTAGCTTTGGAAGGAAACGGGATGGCAACTCATATGGTTAGTTTTATATGTAACACTACAAATTACTGGTGGGTGGTATACTCAATCATCATTAACATTCTCTTTTAAACTGTGAGCTCATAATCTTAGGTATGGTTCATCTATCGTTTTACTCACCAGAAATATTTGAGCCATTTTTTGTTGTTGTGGAATTGAACAATGATTTTCTATAGATAATATAACTGGATATGGTGAAGTTAAAAATGCACTACGATTGATGGCGTCACATACACTCTGAAAAATATTTATATGGAATATATATAAACAAAACTCTTCTAGCGATTCAAAAAGTATACTGGTTTCATGACGCTTTGAGGAGTGGGGGGACAGTACGGTACTTATAGTGGGTTTCAAAAAGGAGCTACAAAATCCCACTTTTCTTCATTTCTCAAGGAATATGTGTAGTCAACAAAATGGGGTTTAACATCCGACTGTTTTGCTCTCGCTGGGTTAATGAAGACTGGCATACGCCATACAGTGTGCTTTGAGAAAAATATTGTCCAGACAGCAGCACTACAGCCTACTCTTATATCAAATTCGAACTGTCAGGGATTGCATGCTAATTTGTACACAGGACGTCATCTCATTTAAACGACAACAGATACAAAAGGGTTAATCAAGAATGTATGATTAATGGCAACAAATTATTATAGGCTTTCCCCTTTATCTAAATCTCTCGTATCTTTTATAAATATCAGCTACAAGTATCATTAATGGCAATGTGGTATTTGACACGTATAATATATGAGATTATTGCAGGTAGGCTACAGAATAAAAAAAAAAACAAAACACAAATTGATACAATAAATCCTCCTACTTTATAGGCTACCATTGATTGCAGACAAAGTGATTAAAGGGAAAGTTACAGATTTCACACAACAGTGTAAATAAACTGGGATTTAACGTAACATCCTACTCCCAATTGCAAACCCTTTATCTTCAAAGTTGATAATTGCAAACCCTTCTGGTTGTTTCTTTTTAAATCTAAGTAACTTATGGATTGCAAAATATTCTTTTAAATCGAAGTAATGATTCGCAAACTATTATCTTTTAAAAATTTTGTTTTTAACGTTACGTTATTGAGGGTAAGACATGCCTTTAAAGATAATTTTATTACTGAAGGCAAGACATACTGAAGATATTTTCGTAATTGAAGACAAGACATACCTTTAAAATTATTTTCATTATTGACATATATACATGCACATACCCCTGAAGATATTTTTGTTACTACCTATAAAGATATAATTGTTATTAAGGGGAAGACGTACCTTTAAAGATATTTTTGTAGTTAATGTATGACCGTGATATATAATAGGAGATCCATCGTCACCATCCCAACAATCTAATTCTACACATCGACAACCAGTTTGTAAAACCTAGAAAACAAAATCACATATTACATAAAAAAATCAAATAAAATTATATCTTTTTTCAACTATTGGCTGGGGAGCAGATTAATGTATTTTGTTGCAAGAGAAAATGTTCAGCGTAAAACTGGTTGGAGAGTTGAGTACAGACTGGTACACATGACACAGTATAAAGAGACTGGTACATATGTGACACAGTATAAAGAGACTGGTACATACCTGACTATATAATTCTACAGATGATTCACCTTTCAGCTGATGTCCAGTGAGGTAAGTATTATGGGAGGCTGCTATATAATAATGGGACATTGGATGATCCATGTCCTAAGAGACAAAAAAATATCATATTTTAACTATTGCTGGAGATGGTCATTTCGATTATGATTTATGTCCTACTATAAAAAAAAGATACTGGAATTCTAAATACAGAAATTTTCAGTTAGGTTACATTTTAGCCACAGCCGGTAGATGTGTTTTTTGTTGCCTGGCAACCTATACCCGAGAAAGATTCTCATTTCTGGAACATTTATACTGTCCTACAAGGAGGGATTGTAGAAATAGAAACGAGCTGGAGTATCTAGTAGCAACACACTTAATTCGACTTGAGGTCTGAACCCAAGAATTGCATAAATAACAGATTTTTTGATGCAAATATAGCATACATCATTCATACTCTCAACCGACGATGTGCAATTTGTCAATACACATTATTGCCATCTACATTAGAAAAGAAATAAAATGGAACAGGGTTTAACATACTACTGTGGCACTACATTGTAAATCTTACAGCGGGGCTACAACCTACTCTTAATCGGGAGCCACGGGGACCAAGTTGATAAGGTGCTGGCTCACGGACACTAACCAGGAGCTTTGGAGTTTGATCCCGGTTGATCCCGAAAGTTTTCCAGGAGTTTTAAGCGTGGTTTCTCGATGTCAGTGGTACAGGACAGAGGCTCTGGTAAAGAGCAGTGTCTAGTCATTTGGATGGGACAAAAAACATGGGGATCCTGTGAACAAGTTTGTGTGCCCTTTAATGAATCCTTGAAAAGTATAATTTGAACAGCAGGACATTTCGTTTTTTAAGACCAGACTGAACTTACCTCATCTGAATGGCGAGTTTTTTCAGGAATGTTAGCAAAGTTATCTTTATCCATTAAATATCTGGAAAATCCTTCAAAAGATAAGCAACATCGATCTCGTAATGTCAAGTCCGGTTCGTGTCGCTGGATAAGTTCTATAATTTCGTTATCATCCAATTCTTCCTCCTGGTAATCGTAGATGAATTCTTTAAACTCTCGCCATCCCATACACCTGTTCTGTGAAGATGATGACTCCACACCAGCACAGTTCGACATGATGCTTGCGACAGCAATGGCATCACAGATTTTGTGCCGTTCCAAGTTTTCAGGACCGGTGAGATCTAGACCATTATTTCTTGTGATGACATCTGAAAAATAAAGTAAGTTAATTCATTTGTTTTGTGTAAGGTCATTACGCACAATAGCTGACAGGTTTATAGAGAGAGAGAAATGGAGTTTAATATTCACTCGACACAAACTATGTAATTTGGGACTAACATATTGTTTAATTTTATAAGTTGGATAGGTGATCCTACTCCTTGGCACGTACAACCAGGCAATCCAAACCATGTCGGTTGACCCAATAACAAACCTTATGCAACGCACACATGCCAACCATTCGGCCACCCAACTCCACCCCCTCCCCCAGGAAAATCATGGCCCAGCCCCTATACTATTCAAAAATTATTTCTATCTTTTTCTAAATCATACAGCAATGGCTCAAAAATACCAAAGGAACAGGATTAAGTCAAACGAACATATATCTATGTGTTAGTGTATGTTTGTAGTATTGGATGTGAATGTATGTTGGTAGTATTGTGTATATTAGTGTATATTTAGTATTGTGTAATATTGTATATTAGTGTATATTTAGTATGTGTAATATTGTATATTAGTGTATATTTAGTATTGTGTAATATTGTATATTAGTGTATATTTAGTATATGTAATATTGTATATAGTGTATATTTAGTATTAAAATTTGTAGTATTGTATATTAGTGTATATTTATTATTTGTAATTTTGAATTTTAGTGTACGTCTAGTAGTTTTAGTATTATATATTAGTGTATATTTAGTATTTTTAGTATTATATATTAGTGTATATTTAATATTATATATTAGTGTATATTTAATATTATATATTAGTGTATATTTAATATTATATATTAGTGTATATTTAATATTATATATTAGTGTATATTTAATATTATATATTAGTGTATATTTAGTATTTTTAGTATTATAATATTAGTATTTGTATATTAAAAGTATATAACAAGAACTGATTTTAAAGAGTGACCATTGAACCATCTCAGCCCTTAAAGCCTAAAAAGATATATTGCCAAAATATGTTTTTAAGGACAGTCAGAACAACTGTTTGCCCCCATAACTATTCCTCCCTCGCTACGGCAACCTGCCTGTACGTTCACATGACATCATCACCATGTGTGGACCAAGTTTCAGAAACAAAAGAATATTTTTCAAATTTGAATTCATTCGTTAAATTCCTTCCCCCTTGTGATTTTACAGACACAAAACATTCAACTTTTCACCATTTATTACATAATCTAGAACACTTGTCCAAATGAAGAATATTGATCGTTAACAGTTGGAACATGAGCAGGCTTATTTTTCTCACACTTTATGAGAAAACATTCCTGATAAATAATAAAATAAGTTTCTGGTTTCAGTAATCCACAGACATAACATTTTCATTCATAACATATTATTGATTTTCTAGTGTCTCCATCAGACTCTGGATACAATACAGTCGTATGTTGGAATGTTAATGCAATCAGTCTTTAGGAAAATTGCAAAGGTGGCTGTGGTGGTGAGGGGTGGGAGGCGACATGGCGAAACAATTGAGGGATTGAAACAAAGGGGTGGGAAATGAGAATAATGTGGGTAGAATAGCGTAAACATAGTCAAGGATCAGGGGATTGAAATAATATGGTAATAAAACAACACAATTAGGGGATTGAAACAATTGTTAACGAAGCTACCCAATCAGGGGGTTGAAATATTATACGGTAACAAAACAAAACAATACAATAAGGGGATTGAAACAATGGATTGGAATAATGTTGTAACAAAGCTACACAATTAAAATAGCATTATGCCAGAGCAAAATCTGCTTATTACAGGTCTTTTTCATTAGGCCTGAGATGTTATCTAAATAATCAATCAGACATTTATTAACATATCCAGAGCATAATAAACTCTTAAAGTCAAGGCTAGCCATTGATAATTAAATAAATCAAGTGGATAATCGAGACTATGCTGTTTATATTAATGATTTGAGTAATGATGACCGAGGCTATGTGAATATTTCAAATCCTTTTTTCTCGGCTAATAGTGAATCAAATTGACTGAAATTTTCAGCAAATTACGTTTACAATATCTAGTTTTTAACTATTATAGTGAGAACTGCCATCTCTTTATCTTATCTTCCATAATGTAACTTTAAGGGGATGGAATAATATGTGGTATCGAAACAACAAAATCAGGGGATTGAAATAATATGGTAACGAAACAACACCATCACAGAATTGAAACAATATAATACTTAAGGAATGAAAACAAGAGAGTTTGGGGATTGAAATAAAATAGTAATTACGGAATGAAAACTACACAGTTGCGGGATTTAAATATTAACTGATCAATCTGAGTACGGTACATTTTAGCGTGGATTAAGCGGCCCAAAAAAGTAGATGTGGTCCGAAAACTACAACTGATGATCAGCAGTTTTAAGAGTCCATTTTTCTATTTGAGTCTCGCTGTCCCGAGTACACTGTGCAATACAATACAAAGCGAAATCCCTGATTGACTCATTGGACTGGAGCCAAATAGCCAAATAAAGTCATAAATTTTTACAGACTCTACGATTGTTGCCCATCAACGTTTAGTTTTAAACATTGACCCGCTAAAAGATCTATAAAAATTACACTCATTCATAACAAATATGGAGCCAAATAGCCAAATAAATTTTTACAGGCTCTCTGATTGTGGCTACTCTACGTTTATTTTTAAACATCAACCCGCTGTAAGATCTATAAAAATTACTTTCATTCATAACAAATATTGATTTTCCTACAACTTGGATCGAATTCAAACAAAATTTATAAATACCATAAAAGCAAACAAACTACCATCCTAAACTTTCTGGCAAAAGGCCCGAGACGCATTTTATGGCTCTACAGGTTTAGATGGGAGTAAAAAGAGACGAAAAATGAGAATTTTAATCTATCATTCCAATTTCTTGCTTGGAACGTAAATATATATGAGTTGGACGTTTGCCAAATGATAAGTCCATGACTTACACCCACGCCTATATATAGACGTCCACGTTGATTAATTGAAGGTCTTTGGTTTATTTGAATGAGATGTAATATATTATCTTAAGTCTTCCATTATAAAATAAAAATAAAATCTCATTTCCAATGGAACCAGATCACCCTCTAATCCATCTTATTATCATCTCTGTCAACCTCAAAACTAAGTCGAAAATCTCGGGAGATGGCATTAAAGGACAGAGAGAGAGAGAGAGAAAAAAAATGGGGTATAACTACACTCAACACAAAATAGGTAATTTTGGGACAAGCATATCATTCAAGCTTGAAGAGTTGTTTCATATCTCTTAATACGACTCTATACTTTGCTTGCACGTAGGGGTCTTTGGCATCATGAGGACACCAGAGGACCCACAAGGTTGGACAGGTGAACCTTCTATTAGTCAGGTACAACTGGGGAATCAAAACCACGCCAGTTGATTCAATGATAGACCTTACAGTACATCGAGCGCATGCTAACCTTTCGACCATCCACTGCACCGCACCCCCATTAAAGTTACAAGAGTGAATAGAATGGATTATCCATAGGAAACAAAAGCATATAAATTAATCAAAAGTGTCCGCAATATACTTGAACTTTGTTCACACATGACCTGAAAGAAAAATTAATATAACCTACCCTCTTCTTCTTTTTTAGCTGCCAACGTTTGATAACTGAACAACATTTCTTAAAAAGTTATTTTTACACAAAGTTTATCTATTATTTCACAATCCATCAATTAATTTAATGTCAAATCATTCCACTGCTTTATTACAGCTTGGTTACCAGTCTTTCAACATCATCGCAGACCACCTGTTGTGTAATAGTCTACGTCCATCAATAAACTTCTTTTACAAATTTGCATCGATTAAAATACATGTACCAATTCTAGATCAATTTTCGTTTATTTGTTTCATAAACATCAATTAAAGTCATTCATTATTATGAATTATGAGTTAACGTGTCATAATAAACTGCATTAATCATGAAATTTTCATTGAAATTTTTATTCATTCTAATCAAATTGCTTTTAATCACTTGTGTTTATTTTCGGTCTTTAAATATTCCTTCAAATATTGATGACATTATCAGCTGTATGACATAACCAAATCAAACATTATTCAAACCGATTATGCCAATGTAAAAGATTAAATTTCAAGTTTCCAGTACCTGAACGAAACAAAATTGAACAGCCTTAAAAAATTAAACTTTCCAAAACAATGAGGTTTTTTTCATTCTCTCATGAGCTCTGTTATCCATTCAATGATTCCTTACGATACTATCACAGAACTGTTGTCCAAAACAGTGACTTTCACTTAATGCATTAAAATAAGATCCCTCAAATTCAACAATTAAAATTTTAGATCTGCCCACTTGAATCGATCTATTTCGGAGCCATTATATTCCAAATAAACTCTTGCTCCATGAAAATCTTATTAAGCACTGAACATTGAATCAATGTAAAATTTCCTTAGGGAAAAGCCTATAATCTCCGCTGGGATCTGTGTTAGGAAGTCTAGCTGTTCCATGAAATACATTCCTACATCTCTCGCTATCTAACACACCAGGAAGTTGAATCTATATCCACTTGTCTGTTTATAGATCCCCCCCATTCCAAATACCCTACACTATCACTTGATAATGTCATATAATCCCTTATCAATATATTTGGAAATTAAAGTGTACTTTTTTTATCTATTTCAATTGACATGTTTTAAACATGTGAGCTCTATGGTTTAGAAACATTGTTATTAAATAACAGAGAAGTAGTCACTCAACATATATCAGATTATCTCTTATCAATATTTGGAAATTAAGTGTTTTTTTGTTTTTTTTCAGTCATATAAATCGAGTTTTGATAATGTTTTAGCGGAGAAGCAATCTCTTGATTTATACTATATCATCCCTTTCGACATGTTTTGAAAATGTATGTTTTAAAAAGCAATGCTAAAAACATAGAAGTATTGGTAGTTATTTCCATATACAACTTGTGTTTCTCGCGAATGTTTTCGAGTTTTGCTGTTCCAAATACACTGTGCAACGCAAGCAAGATCCACAATGAGCTGTCAACAATTATCTGTTCTAAGGGATTTTATTCTTCTCGCCCTACAGTATCATTGAAATCAAAGCTAATCCGCACGCACTGTTCAAGGGCTTTTTCCACCTACCTTCTTTTTTAGTAAAAAGTCAATTTGTTGCAGTTTTGAAATCAAATTGTCTATTCTGCAAGCTGCAAATTAACTGCAAACTTATATACTATAATCCCTAAATTCTCGCTGCGATATCATTATTAACAATATGTCACACAAACGATGTCCCCTTGAACCTTTTTTGATATCTCTACTTTCCACTTCATCGATCAAGAATTAAACTTTGTCTATAAAAAATAAATCTTAGCCTGAAACCTCTCACTCTTCATGAACAAGACTTTAATTCCTTTAGGTATTCTTTGGCTCATTAAACTTTTTTATTCTTGTTGTGTTCAAATTACTGTGGAGTGTTCAATTCGCCACAAAGAAAATATTTGATATCTTTTTCAAAATATTAATAACTACGCAAACAGAAATGTGTCTATTTCATTTGACTGACACAAAAACCAAGAACCACTTCTCTTCGTGCAGCTGAGTGTCAAATATGATATTAAAATTTTAGTATCCACGTGTATAAAGAATTTCAAACTTTTTCTCCACTCGATTTTGTTTTATCAGTCGTAAATCTTATAGTTTTATATGTTTCATAACCTTATCTCAAGTATTATAAATTACAATAAAACTACTTTCTTTTCAAAGCTAATACATAAAATCACAACAGAAAGTCCATACTCAATTCACATCAAGAATAACCTAGAATACCATATTAATATGGAATTCATCCATGAATGTAAAATCTTGTAATATAAAATCTATTCAGTAAAATGAAATCTATCTGGTAATATGAATTTTATCTATTAATATGAAATTCATGCATGAAATTGATTTATTACTATGAAATTGATTTTTATTACTATGAAATTGATTCATTAATATGAAATATATCTATTAAAGATACTTTCCTACAAAAGTATTTGTTGAGTGGTTATTTCCTATAAAAGTATGGCAATTTTGGATGATATGGAAAGTAGAGACACCCAATCTTACAAGAAAAAATACTGGATTCCCTGAAAAAGATTCATGTCGGTATTCTATAGCAGGTATTTACTCGTGAATACCATGTTTTAAAAGGCATTTGAAGCAAATTATTTAGATAAAGAGCTAGCCATTTGGTATAATAGTTCAAAAATAGATCATGTAAAACAAGCTTTTATTACATATCAAATTGATAACAATGATTTCACAATAATGCTATCTGTTTTTATTTTAAACAAAACCTCCAGTTGTACGTGACGTCCTTCGGGTTCTTCCCACAAAGACCGGTACACGCAAGCGTATTATTGAAATAAAATCAAACCATATGTTAGTCCCAAAATGACCAAGTTTGAGTCGAGTGTACGTTAAACCTCATTTCTCTCTCTCTCTAAAAAATAAATCACATTTTATATGGAAAATAACCACTTGTTTATAGATATATATAGCTCCACATTTCGATGAGTATTCTCTTATAGTTTTCAAGCGCAAACTTTAGCCACTTCAACATCGTGGTTTTTCTCTGGGTCCTTCAGCTTGCTCTCACAGCTGAAGACCTCTACATACAAGGGAATTAATGAAATAAAATTAAACCATATGTTAGTCCCAAAATGACCTAGTTTGTGTCTAGTGAATGTGAAACCCATTTCTCTCTCTCTCTCTTTCTCTTTTTCTCTCTCTCTCTCTCTCTCTCTCTCTTCTCTCTCTGAGTTAAATTAATCCAGACAGTATGTCACATTTATTGAATTACAGTAGCATCAAAACAAATATCAAAGGTGATGAGCGACTTCCAAACTGGTATTTATCAATATCCATGATGTAGGGTTGAACATAGCAGAAAATGTCCAGGTGTTGAATTTGAAATCACATAGTACTGAAGATAATTGATGTGTATCTGGATTCAGACCAGTAATTATTTTCCCCTGATGTCATGATACACGAATTTGCAGGAATTCTCTCATTTATTTGCAGTATTTCTCCCGTTTTGTCCTTTTTTCATGACCATTTGGGTCTAGAATTAAGTGTGTTTGAATGTACATCTGCTGGTGATCATTTATGATTTAGTGGTGAAGGAACAGACATTAATTAAGAAAATGAGGTCACTGCCAAAAGGTTCCTTTGACATGGTGTAGTATACTATCGAGATGGTCGTTCCCAGTCAAAATTTGTATCAGATGATTGTGACACATTGGGATCTTTGTGGTCATAAAGATTAAGATCTTTGGAATCAGGCCCCAAGTTCACAAAACATTCTCAGACTTAAGTTGAGAATTTACTCAACTTTCAATCACTGTTTGCAAAAAAATTTCTTTGATCCAGAAACATAAAACTTTGCATACAGTTTCTTATTACGGTATTTGATACATTGAAATAACAAAAGTTTTATAAGGGGCTATATTTTAGCTAAACTAGGGCAAACAAATTTGAGAGAATTCTAAACTTAAGTCTGAGAATGCTTTGTGAACTTGGGGCCCGGTATGTTATACTCAAAACGGTGTGGTTTCAATCCCAAGTTTTCGTAGTTGACAAGAACTAGGATCACCTTCCCAACCTCATGGCTTTTCTTTAGTTTCCTTCCACTGCTAAAGATCCCTATACCCAAGTGAATAATTAAAATAAAATTGTACCGTGTGTTCAATCGGTTCAAAACACAAATCTATATTTGATTTCATTTTTTTATTCTTCGATGGCCTAAACTACATGAAGATCTGACAAGTTATACTAGAAGGTCATGTTAGAGGTCGTACGAGCAGCTTTTGACCCTATTATGGCATATATTGATTAATCAATCAGCGCTGACGTTTTTAGTGGTTTACCCACAGTCCTGTGCATCGCATGCTAAGAAGTCGCCTTAACGGACCGCTTCATCTAATCGGTCACTTCAACCAAAACTCCAATCTGATTAAAACACAGATCCAATTTCGTTTCATTTT
The DNA here is from genome assembly GCA_036850965.1 of Patella caerulea. NCBI lineage: Eukaryota > Metazoa > Mollusca > Gastropoda > Patellidae > Patella > Patella caerulea. The sequence goes on along the minus strand of JAZGQO010000006.1, from coordinate 55,596,061 downwards.
TTAAAGTTCAAAATTTCGTTTTTACTTGTCTTTACTACTCTTGAATCTGGAGGACTTGTTATTAAACTTGTGTTCTGCCTAAAATGAGGGGTCAGCCAATCAAATGGTCTGTCGAATCGACCGTTTGACCTTTTCATGCGTGGAACTGTGGGTAGATATTCCCAGCCAATGACGTCTATACTAACACCAGCGGATAGAAATCAAAACAAAACAAAAGTAGATTTTAAAAAGCATGGCGGTTGCTAATTGGTTAATCGAATGACGGACGTTATCGGCTCAAATGTCCCGTGCTTGATACCTGAGGTCATGAGTGTAGGCCATCGAAAGTATAAAAAACGAAACGAAAGATAGATCTATATTTTAATTAGATTGCCAAAAATCTGGTTTATAAACTGTTTCAGTTTCTCAAAATGTGCGGAGTAACTAATTAGTCTGGTTTTCTATGGTTCTCAACAGATTTCAACAGTTTTCCTACAATGGCATGAAACTAAGTAATAGTTATATACCTTGTTTTCAAAGTGTAGGAGATGATACATCGTCTCTCTTTTGAGTAAAAATATTGGTATAAACATTAAATGCAGAACCTCTCGTTAAAACAACACAACTACACGATACGTGAGTTGTTGTGTATATTTCCCAGTATTTATATACAAGTTATCATTTGACATACCTCATGTCTTATATTCTAACAAACCAACAAGTTGGGTTTTTTTATTATTCTATAACAGTTGATTACATTCATCGTTTGTATAGAAGCTGTTCGACTTACAACCAATCATATTCAAGCTACATGTAACAGAATTGTCATTGATTAATGATATCACTTGTATTTTAAGTGGTTTCTTCACCACCCACAGTGATCACATCCTGTTCCGTGTTCGCGTGTATCAATCACAGTTTATACAAACATTTAAGAAGTCAATGACTAAATTACATTATTAAAGCGCCGAAAGTCCAATGGAATTAAACAAGGGTTTAACATCTATGTTTCTAAACCAAGACATACACATGCAGTGTTGTTATGACACAAGCAGTGTGCTGTGACAAAACCACACAGTGTGCTGTGACGTAACCACACAGTGTGCTGTGACGTAACCACACAGTGTGCTGTGACGTAACCACACAGTGTGCTGTGACAAAACCACACAGTGTGCTGTGACAAAAGCACACAGTGTGCTGTGACATAACCACACAGTGTGCTATACACCACACAGGGTGCTGTGAAATGCACCATGTAGTGCACTATGACATCATACACCATGCAGTATGCTGTGACATACACCACACAGTGCGCTGTGCCATATATATATATATATATACTGCATGTGGATGATCCTCAATCGATTTATGTGTTCAGTTATATGGTGTGCTAATTATACTCAATATATGTATTATGTGTGGGTGTTTCTCAGTCGATTTATGCGCTCAATTATAGGTAAGTGTGCTAATCACTCAATATATATATATAGTGCATGTGGATGTTCCTCAGTCGATTTGTGTGCTCAATTAGGTAAGTGTGCTAATCAGACTCAATATATACATATATAGTGCATGTGGATGTTCCTCAGTCGATTTGTGTGCTCAATTAGGCATGTGTGCTAATTATATTAAATGTATAAAAATTTTCTACTTACTCATATCTTTATTTTTAGGAATGTATTCCACATGTTTTTTATTCAAGTTATCACCAAGACTGTTCTTCGCAACTGCAAACTGCTCAAATAAATCCTTCAGATCTTTCCGACATCTTAATCCAAATGACTTAAACAGATCCACAAAATCTAGGAAAGACAGATGAGTTGAGTTTGTAATTGAAGTGGACTTGTCACCAGATCGACAACCCAAAGACATCCGTCTCTTCCGTGATCTGTAGCGGTTTGTGAAACTGAATGTCATACTCCTTGGTCGAAATCCTGGCTGTGGACTTCCTTTTGGAATTTGATTGATTTGTGAATCACTGACACAGGATTTTTGCATCTCGTTTTTAACTTTGCGTAGTGGACTTGGCGTTCTTCGTACCCGTGCTGATGTTGGTTTCACAGGATCTGATGCCACGGGTGACTCAGAGTTTGCTGTTTTGTTACTTTGTTCCTATAAAGATATAAAAAATGTCCAATTTTTCAAATGATATAAAAGTGTCCAATATTTGAAAAGCTATAAAAACTATGATTTGACAGGATTAAGGATGACTCAATAGTTTTCCATTTCATTTGTTTGTTTCAATAAAGATATAAAAATGCTCAACATTTTAAACGATAGCTTGTCAAGCAATGAAACATTATGCCCAGAGCAGCAAAGTCGCAAGTGGAGTCCATAAAGGTGTTCACATCTGTAAAATTTGTTTGTCTGTGACATCAAATTTATCAATAATTGAATGATTATATTTCTGTTTTCATACCTCACACTGACGGACATGGGGAGGGGTCTGTTGTGGAGGGACAGGCAGACAGAGAAGATAGCAATGTATTACCACAATTTAATTTAAAAGCCAGAGACAGCAAGAAGTGGAGAGAATTATTGGGGTTTAACTTCCACTCAACAGAAAATAGGTCATTTGGGACTAACATATGTGGGGTGTAGCAGAGGGAGAGAGAGAGAGAAATGGGGTTCAACGTCCACTCAACACAAACTAGGTCATTTTGGGACTAACATATGGTTTAATTTTATTTCAATAATTCGCTTGCGCGTAGGGTCTTTAGCAGTGGGAGGAAAACGGAGTGCCTGGAGGAAACCCACGAGGTTGAGAAAGCGACCCTATCTCCATGCCACATATGCTCACACCAGGGCTCGAAACCACAGCCGCAAGCCAGAGGTGACCGGCCAGCTAGAGGTCGAAGCGCGGCACTCTAGACCACTAGGCCAAACCCCCAGGTAGCGGAGGACCCAACTCCTTGTCTCATACAACCGGGGAATCAAACCCATGCCAGTTGACTCATGACAGACCTTATGGTACAGCATGCACGCGCTGTCCATTCAGCCATACAACCCACAACTAATTTAAAAGCTAAATTTATAAGCACTCATCATACCCCAAGTATGAGCTAAACAAAAGTCAAACACTTTTAATTGCAAAAGCAAAGTTTAATAGCGGAGAACCATAAAGACGACAATGTATTACCACATTTTAATACAGAAACCAACTTCTGAGATCTCTCCATACCCCAAGTATGAGCTAACAAAAATCAAACACTCTAATTGGAAAAGCAAAGTTTAATGTGATGACGATAGATTTTTAAACATTCTGGTCTGTCTCTGAAAACGGGTTAATGTAAAGAAACCCCTCACTGTTTGTAATGCTTTAGAAATAAGTTTACTGTTTGACATTAAGTACTTCAAAATCATCTGACACATACGACCTGCACTCACTAGAAAAAAAACCTGATTCCTTTAAATCAATCAATTCCAACCAAGTCAACGAAACGGTAAATAATAAAAAGACGCTAAAATGTTAAATAGGAAATAACCCATCACTTTTATTCAATTTTCTTCGCTTCAACAGCAAGATGGTAGGCGCTAAAACATGTCATTACGCTAGTGTGCAAATTCTATACAGTATGTTATTGATGATTCCTTCAGGGGGAAAACATTCAATTACCTTGTTTTATGAACTAAAGATACATTTTATAACCAAATAAAAACAGGAGTTTTGAATCGATGGATCGAAAGTGAGGGAGACAGAGAGAGAGAGGGGGAGAGAGAGAGAGGGAGAGGTTATGCCTATTCCCCATTACCTATTCAGACACAAATCTGAATAAAAATATTGTTTTCTTAAAAACTGCCACTGTCTGGGCAAAATTCTCTTTCCTCACATCTAACCACAGAAAGATGACATTATTTCATTCCAGACGATTTCTTAAATAACTTGCTGTTGGTTCTCTCCCTCCCCCTCTCTCTCTCTCTGGTTGAGAATTACTTTAATTATTTACCTCTCACTAACTGCGGTAAAAAAATATTCACCACAAAAAAATATCAAGATATAATTTTGTATCTCATCTCCAAGAGAATTATTTATAGAGTTACAAAATTAGAATCAATTTACAGGGTAAAAAAAACCCCTGCAAATTATCTTCACACTGCCGATTAGTTGACACGTTTTACAGACCACAGATCATTTATCAAGTTATAGTTTCCATCGATTTTCATACGGAATCAAGCGAGTCGAAAATAACCCAACTAGACAATTACAGATCAGAAATTCAAATTTATGTATTTACAGATTAGGGTGAAAAAACCTAAGTGTATTTAATCACAGTGTATAGATCTGTGCGAAAAACACCAGTGTATATAATCAAAAAATGAAAGGAGCTGATCCAGAGGGGGGAGGGAGGCGTCTAAACCTCACTCTGGGGCTTGTTTGATGAAATCTTAACTATTTAATTGGATAATATTACACTGATTTTAGTGTTAGCCAATCAAAATTGAAGTATCTACTAAAATTTGGATTTTATCTTTAGTTAAAATTACGAGAAACGGAGGCCCAGCTCAGCTACATAACAAAAAAATTGAATGCCTTGCATCAATGAAATTGATTCACATTTCCTTAACAGGAACCTGACAAACCCCCTCCTGCAAATATTCCTGGATCCGCCCCTGTTCAAGAAGCTGCTCCAGATATATTTTAGTGATTAATCTTGGTTAATTATTTGTGGTAATGGATGTTGTTTTACAGCACATCATCACCAATTTACACCACATTCAACTTAAAGCCCCAATAACACTCTTGTTGTAACTGAATAATATGTCCCAATCTTCATTCTGGTCAACAAATCGTATTATTTTACAATATTCCAATTAAATGATGATATCAATTTCATCTTAACACACCTATTTTAAAAAATTGGAAAAATTCAACCAATTGATTTGAAAAGTCTAACGTAAACCTAAAATGGATAATTTACACAACAGGTCGGATACTTAAACATCTAGTACTTAGAATAAGGGTATTATTTATTTTTTGGAGCTACCAAGCCAGCAAGAATGTTATTGTCCCTTTAACAGTGTACAGAACTAGATATAAATACAAAATTTATCTATATACAAAATAGGGGGTCGGATGGCCGAATGGTTAGCGCTTGTGCGTTGTATGGTAAGGTCAAGTGGCATGGTTGCGATTCCCTGGGTGTGTGACAACGACTAGGGTCGCTTATCCAACTTTGCGGGATTTCTCTGGGTCCTCTGGTTTCCTCCGACTGCTATGTTATTGAAATAAAATTAAACTATATTTTAATCACGAAATGATATATTTTTATAAAAAAAAAAAGAAAAAAATATTACAGGCGATTAAAAAAACCAACCCAAAATCAAATCTATAAATAAATATCACATTTATAAACAAAAAAATGATAAAATGAACAAATAGAATTTACTTTATAAATTTGTCTACTTTAAAATGTATAACTCTTTACAATAAAACTGTGGATGGGTAAAGAACTGATGAAGTGGCTGGCAAGGGTAATAATAGGAGATGCATGCAATCAATCAACACCTGCGTTTAACTGTCGAAAGAACATGACAGTACTCGCATTTGGTAGAAAGTTTCCATTCTCGTTGAAAATGTGTGTAAAAAGAACATGAGAGTTACACAATACAATGGGGTTTAACGCCCTACTTTTTTAAAACACAGAATGGGCTAATGAAGACAGGCATAAACTGTTAGAAAATAAAAAAAAAATTTCTTTTCATAAAATTCCAACTGTTTTCTTAAATTTTTATGTGATTGCTGTACTGTCATTCCTTAAATGGGAAGCCAAGTCACACATACAACCAATTAGTAGGCTAATATAATAAATATTTTCAAAGATTTTAAAAACTTCCAAAACCCTAATTAATATATTTCTTCACATGTTTGCATTAAACTGGAATGGAAACAATAAAAATTTAAACTTGAAATGACCATTAATCAAATTAGGATTTTGATAATGATTGAAGCAATATATGTTTTTAAATCCCCTTACTTTTTCACGTGTATGGACAAATGGAAGTCAGGTCAAGATAGAGTTCAGAAACAAAAAAAAAATGTGCATATCGATTCTTATTGATGTATATGATACATTAAAACACGCACTATAAGCCAAACCATTTTAACTATTTAGACCTCTTTGGTCGGAGGTTAGAGTTAACTACGCATGGGTAGCTTCATATTCTTTACTCGGTTCTCGCACACTATCCATAACATTGGCAACACCTGCCCCAATATTTTCACAGGAATGTAACTTACTGCGTACTGTGCACACTCAAAGCAAACTGAAGTCGGGTGTTAAGCCAACCCGTCCTGACTGTCAAGATGAACCGGATTAAAATAAAAAAAACTTTTCAAAGCTGGTGGCAAGCTGGGTTTTTAAACTGGTTCATTAGACCCACATCTACGTTTAGATGACAAAGTTAAACATCAATAAGAATGCCTATTATATAACAACTCTTCCAGATCCTAGTGTAGTAAAGACATGTAAAATGAAATTTTGAACTATAAAAAAACTGAAATGAAATAGGATCTGTGCTTTTTTAGCAGATTGAGTGTAATATTATGAATGAATACAAATGAACATATGAAAATTAAAAAAAAAATATTTTTTTTTTCTTATCAAAAGATGCCGATGCTTTTTAATGTGAAGTTTGATGAGAATAGAAAGCTAATCTTTGCATGTCAGAATACAAGTAAAATACAAGTTTAAATTTACAATGTCTGAGCCATGCTAAAAAAAAGCATACTCCTGCGCAGTGTTTCGTTTGATTAGAACTAATCCACTTCACACTGCTATATTGAATGAACATTGGTGTGCTAAATTATTATTGGTCAGTAGTGCCATTACCAACCAATGACCTACATTTGTAACAAACAATATCAGGGTTAACCAGACCTCTAAATATGTTTACGTCATAACCCGCAAAATTTATTATGCTCGATTATCCAGTGCCAACATGTTTTCTTCATCTGCCATTTTGAAAATTATGCCGAATGCGAGAAGAGAGGAGGGATTTGATTGGACATTAAAAAGAGACACGCCCCGCCCAATTTCAAGAATATGACTTCTATCCAGCAATGGTAAGAGAGGGATTTCTCGCGCCATTGCTTCAGGAATATGAAAAAAAAGAAGCTTTTTCGTCTCTAATGAATTAACTACTTAAAGGGACAATAACATTCTTGCTGGCTTGGTAGCTCCAGAAAATAAGTAATACCCTTATTCTAAGTACTAGATGTTTAAGTGTCCTACCTGTTGTGTAAATTATCCATTACAACCTATTTTACTTGTCCAGAGGGTTCGAAAATATTTTAAAATCCAAGTCACACTTGAAAAGGTTTACGTTAGACTTTTCAAATCAATTGGTTGAATTTTTCCAATTTTTCAATAATATAGGTGTGTTAAGATGAAATTTATATCATCATTTAATTGGAATAATAAATAATACGATTTGTTGACCAGAATGAAGATTGGGACATATTATTCAGTTACAACAAGAGTGTTATTGGGGCTTTAAAGATACATTATGTGAGATTAGATAAAGAGCTGGCAGTTCTCACTATAATAGTTAAAAATGCAAATATTGTAAAGGGAATATGCTGAAAATTTCAGACAATTTGCTTACATCTAAGCCGAGAAAACCTGCTATATATACATGCTAAAAAACATAATGCTTTTTTTTTATGATTTAAATTTTGTGTACTTTTTGGTTGGTGCAGTAATGTAATGTAATAACATTACAACACAGGCATCATGTCTTGTTTAGTTTGAAACGATTGTTGGAGAGAGAAAGAGATGGGGTTTAATATCCATGATACAAACTGGTCATTTCTGGACTAACATATGGTTCAATTTTATTTCAATAATTTCGCTTGCGCGTAGGCTTAGGAAACCGGATGGTTTTCTTTATTGATTTTGTGCATTTAGTTTTGTGAACCACTTCTCTGGTACATTTAACGGTGTGATTACGTGTATAGCGAAATTCATACAAGATGCTTGCATTCGTATTTCTTGCAACATATGACAGATCATGACTCATGCTGACATTACATAATTATTTCTTTGGGTTGTATTCCAAATTGTTTTCAAATATGAATGAAGTCTGTGTCACCACAGGCCCCGAACTGTACAGCGCAGTGGACGCTTAGTCCCCAGATTCGTTCATTCCTTTTGAATTGTTTGTTTATGGTCCCTGAGTATGATGTCTTGTCCGTATATTTGATTTTGTGTAGAATTGTGTGTGGTGCAGTCCCCCTGCACTTACTATTAGGACAATTACAGTTGTAATAATGAGGAGTTTATCCTTTCATTATTCAATTGCAAGCTAGTCGAAAGATCTTTTAAAACTAAGTCATGCATATTTTTGACAGGAAATATTTGTGAACTTCTGGTTCATAGCTGTGTCTATAAATAAATTGACATTATAGAATAACTATTGACCATGTCTGACCTTGTATGCTGTAAATCTTGTTGATTGGTTCCTGGTCGAGTAAACGCGACTCGTGAAGCTCCAAAAGTAGACAGATTGTCCAGTATAATGAATGATGACTTATTGCAGGAAGTCTTATAATAGCTTGTAAACCAATATTATATTTAGAGCGAATCTAATATATCAGATATTCAATATTCCCCACAATATCAGCATCAATTCAGGGTTTGTCGTTGTTTTGTAACATCTTATAGTCTACCAAGACTCTCCAGTGGATTCAAGTCAAATTTAATTTTCGTTTTTCCCTAATATGACAACACTGATACTGTGGGGGGTGTTCAAATGAGATTTTATGCTAAATTTTATACATATTTTCATTCCATCTGTGAGGTAATAAACAGAAAAATTCAGATTCATTACGAGTAATACATAACATAATGACCACACTGACGTTCAACAGACTGGCGACTGTAAGATCCCCTGCCCTGCAGTAAACCAGGTCATTTAAAAGAAAAATCAACTCAAGAAAGAGAGAGAGAGAGAGAAATGAGGTTTAACGTCCACTCAACACAAACTAGGTCATTTCGGGACTAACACATCGTTTTTAATTTTATTTTAATAATTTGCTTGCGCGTAGGGGTCTTTAGCAGTGGGAGGAAACCGGAGTGCCCGGAGGAAACCCACACAGTTGAGAAGGCGCCCCTATCTCCATGCCACATACGCTCACACCAGGGCTCAAAACAACACCCGCAAGCCAGAGGTGACCGGCCAGCTAGAGATCGAAGCGCGGCACTCTAGACCACTAGGCCATCCCAACCCCCCTCACTCGAGAAAGAGAGACAGAGAAATGAGATTCAACATCCATTTGCCACAAACTAGGTCATTTCAGGACTAACATATGGTTTAATTTTATTTCAATAATTGCTTGCACTATGGGTCTTTAGCAGTGGGAGTAAACCGGAGGACCCAGAGAAAACTCACGAGGTTGGACAAACGACCCTACTCTTTTTCACGTACAACTGGGAATTGAAACAACGCTACATGCTAACCATTCAGTCTCCCAACCCAACAAACTCAAGATAAGGAAGCAACCCAAAACAGAGTGAGAAAGAAATGGGGTTTAACGTCCACTCGACACAAACTAGGTCATTTTGAGACTAACATATGGTTTGATTTTATTTCAATAATTCGCTTGTGCGTAGGGGTCTTTAGCAGTGGGAGGTAACCGGAGTGCCCGGAGGAAACCCACGAGGTTGAGAAGGCGCCCTTATCTCCATGCCACCACATATGCTCACACCAGGGCTCGAAACCACAGCCGCAAGCCAGAGGTGACCGGCCAGCTAGACATCGAAGCGCGTCACTCTAGACCACTAGGCCATCCCAACCTCCCGCAAAACTTACAGTCCAAGATTTTTATCTAAACTTTGGTTAGAATTATTTAATAATCAATACCTCTGTATCGTGTGGTGCATTTATTAGAAGTGTATTTGGAGAATTAGTAACAAAGTATTAATTCAACAAAGATTTGATAGAGAAACAAAGAGAAAAATGACTATTTTTCATGTCAATAACTTAATTGCAGGTGACTGTAGTCCTTGTAACTCACGTACAGGTATTGCATTATAAACCTCTTCAGGTAATTCTTATCAGGTCTCATCATTCATTGGCCATTGTATATATGCTAAAAATATACTGGAGGACCAGCAGGATGTAGCGAATAGATAAATTGGTTCACTGGGTAAAACCAAGCCCTGGATTGACTTTTTTATTTAAATATCAGAAGCCAAAAAAGGAATCTTATCAATTGTAAATGTCAAAATTGATTTTTGACACAAGGAGTTCAGCGAAGTCTAGAACCATAATTCATATCAACCGAGTACAGCTAAGAAACGTACGAGTGTCTCTTCAATTTATCAATTTATTTATGAGATGTTCGGGTTTTTTTTTAATCTAGTTTATATTTGTACTGAAGAGGTTGGTTCTTTTTGAGCTAGTCTTTAAGAGATATGTGTCGAAACTGGTCCCTTAGTGAATATAACTCAAGTTACCTAAACCACTTAAAAAAACAAAATAAGAATTTTATGTGAAACTGCCTTTGATCTCTATGGCTCATATTGCTTATTTTCCCCTTTAATAATGCTTTAGTCAAACAAATAAATTTTACAATAAAGATAAAACAATTTTGAAATAAATCCTCGAGGATTCACGTCATGTTAGCACCAAGTTAGGCTAATAGAGAGAGAGAGAAATAGGGTTTGCCATCTACTCAGCACATACTAGGTCATTTTGGGACTAATTTCATTTCAATAATTTGCTTGTGCTTAGGGGTCTTTAGCAGTGGGAGGAAATTGAGGACCCAGAGAAAACCCATGACAGACGACCCCAATGCCAGTGGACTCAATGACAGACCTTATGATACAACGAGCACGCTCTAACCAATCGGCCATCCAAGGCCCCTGTTAGGCTAATAAAGATGAGTAGTGTGCTATGAGAGAATTTTGCCCAGACAGTGGCTCAGCTGTCTACTCTTATTTCAATTTCAAGCTGTCAGGGAATTATTAACATCAGGGCCCTTAACCAAAGATAGAATGTAAATTTTAAGAGATACTTCAATTTTGATTGGCTAAGCAAGGGTTATCCAATCAAATTACTAAAATTTGGATTTTATCTTAGTTAAAATTTTGTGAAACAGGCACCAGGTAGTTTTTCGTATAACAAAATGATCCTGTAAACGTATCTTATTTATTTTGCTTCTTATTGTGAATAATATTCAAAAAGGAATTTAACACATCAATAACAACAAATTTGTACACTTATGGATGTTTAATCTGTAATCAACGGTACAAAGTGAGGGGTCAATTGGATATTAACTTTGGTCTCTAGAGCGTCCACAAGATTTTTTGATGTGATCAAGGGCTACAACCCTGGAATTAATTATCAGAAATCACTGAAAATCAATAGACTTCTTCGTCTTCGTCTTATGACCTTAAACACTGTGTATAAATTTAAAGTCAATCGGATATTAACTTTGGCCTTTAGAGCATCCACAAGATTTTTTTAAGTGATCAAGAGCCATAACCCTAGCACTAATTATCAAAAATCGCTGAAAATCAATAGGCTTCTACGTCGCATGACCTTAAACACTGTGTGTAAATTTAAAGTCAATCGGATATTAACTTTGGCCTCTAGAGCGTCAACAAGATTTTTTGAAGTGATCAAGGGCCATAACTCTGATAGTTATTATCGGAAATCGCTGAAAAACAATAGGCCTCTTCGTCCCATGACCTTAAACACTGTGTATAAATTTAAAGTCAATCGGATATTAACTTTAGCCTCTAGAGCGTCCACTTGCAATTGTGGACGCTGGACCACCGGATGGACGGATGGATGGGGGCAACGACAATATACGTTCACATGAAAATGTGGGTGTATAAAAACTAGATAATGTAAGGATGCTGTAAAAAAAAATGTTAGTCAAACTGATCCCCTCTGGACCGAGAAAACCTCATTTTAAAAACACTGAAGGCTCGATTGATATTGTTACCAGTGTGACACAAACGAACAAAGTCTCTATTATCCATTTTGTGTTTAATTATCAATGGGCTGTGAAAAGCAGATCTGATTCAAATACATTGAAAATCAAACCCATAAGATGCAATTGAGAGTTGATTATGGTCTTTTCGTGTTAATTAATGTCTAATTAATGGTTAATATAACATTCCAGACTTAAAAAAGTATGACCTTTAATAGGCTGATTTAGCTCTTGCATAATGTATGTTTAATTACTTGAGAGAGAGAGAGAAATGGGGTTTAACGTTCACTCAACACAAACTAGGTCATTTCGGGACTAACATATGGTTTTTAATTTTATTTCAATAATTCGCTTGCGCGTAGGGGTCTTTAGCAGTGGGAGGAAACTGAAGTGCCCGGAGGAAACCCACGAGGTTGAAAAGGCGCCCCTATCTCCATGCAACATACGCTCACACCAGGGCTCGAAACCACAGCCGCAAGCCAGAGGTGACCGACCAGCTAGAGGTCGAAGCGCGGCACTCTAGTCCACTAGGCCATCCCAACCCCCCATAATTACTTGAACAATCATCAATTTAAAAAACATCGAGCAACTTCACCTGAACAAAAACAAATGCCAAGTTTCATCACTCTCGATCACTCAATCAGAATCAGAATTATCATATTTCAAATTGTTTATATCTCTGATTCACCTGAACAGAATATCAACTAACCAAGTCAAAATTCGCATTCAATGAACATCTGCATCAATTTCAAACATTCTACAATAATTAGAAGCTGCAGAATTGTTTTCCAAAAGGTATGAACAAATCTTAATTAAGGAAAAAATGTAAGAAAGCCAACAAGCGCTGAGTTGTATAAAGTCATGGTCAATCACACAAATCAAGAATTTGTTATTGTGTCAATTAGACAATAAAGTTTGAGACTATGGCTGTCATTCAAACTTGGTTTATATCAGTCGTTGTTTTTTTAATGGATTAGAAATAAGGCAATAACTAGCTGTCTGGGTCATCTTGACTACAGCACAACAGTCAAACCAAAATAATCCCACACATGCTTGTCATATTATGCAAATTCCTTACTGTATATTACATACAGAACAGGTTCAAGGATTGTTGTGGCTGTAGCAAGTAGCTGTAATTTGATCGTTTAACGCCCACTTCCACAGTAGTGGGAGACACTGTGGCTAAGTGCGTAAGATGTTAGCTAACCTTATTTCCGGTGTTGACAGTGAAATTTCATCAGTATGGTGGCCCTTGAACTGGCAAGGAACAGTGCATAGGCAGTCGGATGAGATGAAAAACTGATGTCCCATGTCCACATTGGCATGCACGTAAAGTATCTGTGACAGTTGGAATTCGAAATAAGAGTAGTGCCGCTGTCCGGACCAAATTTCTCTTAGCGCACAGTGTATGTTGTAATTAAACATGTAACTAATTCAATATTTCCTTTACAAGCGACACATGATCTGTGTACAATACTCGGCATGACTTCAAAGGAATAAACACTGGTCAGTAATCATACTATGACGTGATAAGACAATTCCATATATGATCATGAATCTTATCTATTGTCAAACCCTATATAACCAGGACTTTGCTGACAGACAGACGAGCAGACATGCAGATATGAAACGACCAGAGACGGGCAGATAGAAAAGAGGCTTTGAGGATTGCATGGACTCACCCCAGTTCAGTCGCCGCCTTGGTGCGGAGCAGAATTTGCTGACAGACATGCACATATGAGACGACCAGAGACAAGCAGGTAGAATTACATGGACTCACCCAAGTTCAGCCTCTACCTTGGCAGCGAGGTGGAATGGTGGGTTTAATATAGGTATGTAACAACCTGATGTGTTCCTCTGGTAGGTGGAGGGAATGGTGGATTTTATATAGTTATGTACCTTCCTGATGTGTTCCTGTATAGTTTAAGTTCCTGTATTGTTGTTGTATTTATGTAACTGATTGATATTCTGTTGCCTATATGTATGAAACTGATCCTCTGTTACCAGTTACAGTACATCACACAAATCTTCTTAAAAAATTTCATTCTTACCTTGGTGGAAAGGTTATAACTCATCTTCTTTTTGAACAATGTTGACCCAACGACAAAACTTGGTGTTCGTCGAAATGAAGACGGTGGATCTGGATTAGCAGTCTGATTCGGGGGCCCAGTTGGCCATGACCTTCCACCAAATACCTTGAAAAGATAATAAACAAATAGATACATTAAAAATAAATAATGGATAACTGCACACCAACATAAAGATGATACAAACAGTATGATTTCTAGTAATAAAGCAATGGGTGAAAATACGATACAAATTGGTATAAATTTTAGGAGCAAATATAAACATTGTCTTATTCAAGTAGTAGTGGGTGTTAGGTACAAGGCAGAGTTTACTTGTTAGTGTGTTGACATTCACATGTATTAAAATTTGTGTAGTTTGTTTTGCAGATTTTTTCACTGCACATTCATCTAACCATATTTCTATTATGAACAGAATGTTCTACATTATAATAAACCACACATAATTATTTCCATATCTGTTTTCTCATCATTCAATACAAATAGAAATGTAATGAACCGAAGTTTAACATCCTACTCAGACTGGGCTAATGAAGACAGATATACGCCAAACAGTGTACTACGAGGGAAATTTTGCACTAACAGCAGTGCTATAGCCTGCTCTAATATCAAATTCAAACTGCCAAGGGATCTTTTACATGCAGGCCAATGTCTACATGGCACCTCTTTTTTGTAACATCCCAACAACTAGGCATCACCACACTACTACACAGCCTTGCATATCAATACAGACAATGTAATTTGTCAAAACCAATTCGAAACATATAGCCAAATAAGTTCATAAGGATTTTCTGGCGGCATCCCCTTGTCAAGGTGCAGATGGAGAGTCTGGCAAGGGCAGGTGTGTAGTCATTCAGACTTTAAGCTATGCCTAATTTGTATCGCTCATTTCATATGTATTAAAAAATTAATTTCGTAGTTAACTGTTTTAAGGAATAAAGACATAAATGAGCATGATACACATCCCGGTTGTGTATGGCAATGTTTTCGTAGTTAACTGGGGTTTTTTTGTTTTAATGAATAAAGACATTAATAAATATGGTACACATGACGGCTATGTAGATGGTAATAGCGGCGTGACCTTTATAGACGATAAATCAATAGATTTCAACTGGGAGAATTGGTATCAATAGGTTTACGTTAGATAATCGTGTTTAAACACCTGATGTAAAGAACACCTTTAATTAACTAAAAGATTCCACACCTGACCACCGATATTACGTCATATAATACTAATATAAGAAAAGATAAGATATTTACACGAATATCCATTGCCCTTTTCTTTTGTGACAAACATCAATTTATTGTAACATATCTTTTTTCACAGTCTTATAAATGGATTCATTTAAATTTAACACTTTTTTTTGTTGAAATACAAGGATCTATTACAGTATAGTTCACATCTATATTTAGATGAGAGAGAGAGAGAGAGAGAGAGAGAGAAATGGGGTTTAACGTCCACTCCACACAAACTAGGTCATTTCGGGACTAACATGTTTTTTTTTAAATTTTAATTCAATAATTCCAAGGCGCGTACGGGTCTTTAGCAGTGGGAGGAAACTGGAGTGCCCAGAGGAAACCCATAAGATTGAGAAGTACCCCTATCTCCATGCCACATATGCTCACACCAGGGATTGAAACCACAGCCGCAAGCCAGAGGTGACCGGCCAGCTAGAGGTCGAAGCGCAGCACTCTAGACTACTAGGCCATCCCAACCCCCTATGAGATATAAGATGAGATGTTCATTGCATCAAGACCTTCATATAAGGACACATGAAAATGAAATGAAATAATGGAGTTTAGCGTCTTGCTTTTCTGCTCCTAAACTGGGTTAATGAAGATGGGCATACACCATACAGTGTCCAATTATAAGGGAAATTTGACCGGGCAGCGATGCTACGGCCTACTCTTATATCGAATTCATACTGCAAAGGGATCTTTTACATGCACGCCAATGTGCACAAGTGACCTGGATTTTTCGTCCCATCTGAATGATTAGACAGCTGTCCTTATCAGGCCTCCGTCCTGCATCACTGACAAGGAGAATCACACCAGAAGATCTGGAAGAACTTTCTACGCCAATGCAGAGATAGAACACATGTATCTAATAATTATTTTGTATTAATTTCTTTAACGTGCATTTAATATCTAATCTTTCTTTTAAAAATCATAAAAATCATTTAAAATAAACTAATTTGTACTTGTGTCATGACTCATGTATAAAGCAGACCATTCAGTTTTGATTAAAGAGTACTAGCTTTTTTACAATGATGTAAATTCTCGATCACTGTTAAAATACCCCAAATAACAATTGATTAATTTTTGAACAGTGGTCATTAAATTAAATACTTGACAGTATATATACATTTAGATTTGATTTTTACCTCTCATCAACAGCCAAAAACAAGTATTGTCGACTTCTGACTTGACAATCGATTTGCGAAAAGAATAATTAACCATCTTTTAGCAAAGCTCTACGAAAGATCAGGGTTACAGATAATATTTACTGTATGGTCAAGTTAGACATCTGCAACACTATTTCCTGGATTATTGAAAATAATCTGGACGTCATTGGCTACTTACTGGACATGTTATGAATTATAATCAAGCTTGTATTTTTACGTGATTATGAAAATTACTATTTGTACTAATAATAACTTTGATCGTGTTCTGAATCACTGATTGACGACCTAATCATCAAGTAATACTTTTTGACTAGTTTAATACGTATCCTTAGTCTTTTATACGGCCTGGCCTTACCGGAATATCAGCAACTTATTATATCCTTATAGTCTTGGTTTAGAAACTTATAAACTATATCCTACTTCAGTCTTCCGTACAGCCTTACTGGAATATAATTTGGTTTGGCAACTTAGTGTATATTATCGGTCTACATGTAGGGCTGGGACCATTATTACATTGCCAATTACCATTACATTTTGACTTTTTTCAATTTTTTTCCAAGGAACTGAATACCCCAAAACAAAGTATTGGAATAAAAAAAATTGTACCATACCCAAAACAAAGTATTGGAATAAAAAAAATTGTACCATATGCTCTCTCTCTCTCTCTCTCTCCCTCTCTCTCTCAAATTACCCCCAAAACAAATAGAGTATTACCTTCATCGCCTTGAGATAAATACACGAGTCCATGTTGTTGCGATCGATCGATCCAACGATTTCTGTACAAATCACAATTCTAACTCACAGAAAAATCTATACGCACATAAAAAAAGGGTTAATGATTGCAATCAATACCAATCCCCTTTCCTTGATGAAGACAGCTAACACACAATTAAAAAATCCTTGTTACAAGAAAAGTTTTCTTTAAAAGCAATCGGAGCAGTTTGATGAATATCTAAACAGGTATCGATTCCTTCATCCTTCTGTGACAAACATCCGTATATCCCAACTCATCTTTCCTTTGACTAGAAAAAGGATTCATTTTAAACTCTTTTTGTTCATATACAAGAATCTTTGATAGTATTCTCTTTGTGTCTACATTCAAATTAAGAAATTGACACAAAATAATCTAGGAATCGACATACTAAACGAAGAAACAAAATTTATCCTGAATTTGAGTTCTACTTGAGGTTAATTTTTCCCAGTCTGAATAAAACACAGATCCTATTTTGTTCCAATTTTCGTTTAACTTGTCTTTACAACACTAGGATCTGGAAGAGTTGTTATATAACAGGCGTTCTAGTTGATGTGAGGACCTGTGTGTAACGGTTACGCTGTAACCCCTAGAAACTATCAACATTGATTGATTAATCTATGTCTGTGATGTCATAAGGTCAAAAGTCGGTTGTGTTACTACTGACGCAACCTCCCAATACAACAGGTCAGATATTCATGAGGTGTAGACATCAAAAGTATGAAAAAAAATGAAATGAAAAATAAATCAGTATTTTAAACAGATTGAGTTCTTCGAAGATGATGTTCAAACTGTTTCTCCCACTGATGTCCTTTCAGATATACAATACAAGAACATTCCTTCTCTTATAATACACAAAAATAAAACAACCAAAGAAAGTCAGATTGTTAAAAACTGATCGAGAAAGTCCTCATCACTCTTAACAGCTAAAAATAATACAAAAATTATATTCCTGTTTTTAATAATACCCCCCAAAACACCCCCAAAAACCCCACAACTAGAATGTCAAACTGTTGAAAACCCCTCTAGAAATTGCAGTCTTGATCACATCAACAGTTAAGAATAATACTATATTCCTATTTTTGATAATACAAAAGAAACACAAGGAAAAAATACAGCCAGAAAGTCGAACTGTTGAAAACTCCTGTAGATATTGTAGTCTTGAATTAACAGTTGAAAATAAAACTATATTCCTATTTTTAATAATATAAATAAAACAACACAAGAAAATAACCACAACAAGAAAGTCAAACTGTTGAAAACTCTAGTAGAAATTGTGGTCGTCTTGATCTCTATTAACATATAATAATACACCATGTAGCTATGGGGATTGACCACATAGTAGAAATATATCAATCTTGAAAGGAAATGAAGAAAGGATTAATGTCCTACTGTTCTGCACCAGTGAAGACCGGTTATGCATATATCAATCCTGAACACTGATTCTTGAACTGGCAGAATAAAGAGTCCTTAAATAGCTCTAAAGACAAGTCCATATGAAGCAACGATTATACCAATAGGCAATCAAACTAGTAGTTGCTCTAGCTGCAGGAGGACCATGGATGAAATGGAGCTTCAAAGAAATTTGGTGAAACCTTACGAAAAATCTGTGAACAGTCTGAATATTAATCTTTAACATGTGAACAAATCAAAGTAAATATCAGAGACAAACACATAATTTCTAATCCTCTTCAATCTGTCCACACAGCAAAAGTAAATTACAGTTTTATGTCGACGAAGCAGCAATCTTCATGTATCAAACTCTATTTGAGTCTTCATGGCTTAAAGGACGACATCTTTGATCATTCCTTCCACAAAAATATATCTATCTTGCCATGCTAGATTTAAAGACAACTTTTAGAAGCCCACGTACCACATGAAAATTATCCACATCTCTGACTGGAACTACTGTTACACCATGAAGTGATTTCTAAGGTCTTCAGTCGATGATAACAGATCAATATGCCTTCCAAGTCAAACAAAACACCTAGTTAACAGAGCACTACTGTCACAAATCTCATCAAATTTCTGCAAAAACAGATCCCTTCGAAGACCAAATACATGACAACTGTGACACAATTTTTCTTTCCCTTGATACACGCAGATTAATCATATCGTTTTTTCGAGTCGAATGCAAATAGTAGAGATAAAATATTATTGAAGTATTTCTTTAATTTATACTTGCTTGCACAGGCCCAAATAACCAAATCAATCCAAGTTATCACATTCTAAAAGTTTCTTAACTTTATTTAAACTTTTTATGAATATCTCAAATTATCCACGATTAAATGTACTCAAAAAATGACTATTTAAAATTCAAATAAGAAAATAAAATTGCAAAATATCAACGGTAGAGAATCTCCTGGTTTGGATTCAATCGAATTAATAAGAGGTCCATCAAAAGGTTGTAGCCGTGGAGTAGAGGTGTTGGTGGCTTTAGACCATATCCCATTTACCGGTATGTCTGCAGCCAATTAAAGGTGCTGTTGCTGGCTTTAGACCATATCCCATTTACCGGTATGTCTGCAGCCAATTAAAGGTGCTGTTGGTGGCTTTAGACCATATCCCATTTACCGGTATGTCTGCAGCCAATTAAAGGTGCTGTTGGTGGCTTTAGACCATATTCCGTTGACCGGTATGTTTGTAGAATAAAGGAGCTGTTGGCTTTAATTTAGATCATTCTGTTTATGTTTGTAGAGCTTGCCAAATGTTGACAAATTTTTGATTCACAGATCATACCTTTGTAAACGCTGAATGGAAGTGAACCATTTTACAACTGATATTCATATCAGATTTCCAACTTTATAACAATACTGTTGTTTGCAAGCGATTTCTCAATCACCTAAATAATCAAACAGATTCTGTACAACATCTCAATCTGCACAACTTATCCCGATCTTCGTAATTCAAAATACAATAATTCCAATTGCTCTATGAAAAATAATAACTGAATTTTTATCTGATCCACATTTCTGCAATGATTCTCTTAGTGTTTCAAACATTTAAACAGAACATCATAATCTGGCTTCCCATTTCTTCGAAAGACAAGTCCGTTATTTTTACACCATTAGACGTAAGATGTATAATCATATTTATGCTTTGTTACATCGTCATGGTTACTCGAAGCTTTAGAAAGTCTGTGACAAGATAGTTTAAATAAGAAGCAGTGATCACGTCACAGAGACGAACGTGTCTTACAAGATACGTTATTGGCTTACTGCTGAATCCATCGTGACTCAATGAAAAAGCCCCTCGTTATAAACCGTTGACAAAATGACAGGGATAAAGACATTAATTATAGAGAATAGAACAACTTCGGTAGACGTCATTATTGTGCTTAGTATAAAACCCTTGAGCTAGCAGACGACATTAATATATAACCATATCATTAGAACCGATGTTCACTAAATGAGGTTTTACAAATTAGGCAACTAGATCAGTCCTTTATTTTTAGCTATTAAAGGGGCAACTTCTTATAAAATCTCCACAAATATTAAAAGATGAAGACTTGGTCAACAACAGCTTGTGTATATCAAAACCCAAAATGTTGGTGACATGGAAACAAACACTATGATTAAATGGATGGACAGATGGAAGGACGGATCAAGCCCATTTCAATATTCCTACCCAACGCAGTCCAACCTCATTTCGGGGGTTGGGATAGCCTAGTGTACTAGAGAGCCGCGCTTCGACCTCTAGTTGGCTGGTCACCTCTGGCTTGCAGCTGTGGTTTCGAGCCCTGGTGTGAGCGTATGTGGCATGGAGATAGGGGCACCTTCTCAACCTTGAGCGAATTATTGAAATAAAAGTAAACCATATGTTAACCCATTTCAATCTGCCTCTGTAACTTACTTCTGTAAGATGTGACATATAAATATAAAGAATGTGGGTGACCCTTTGGGACTAAATCTTGTGAAATTATATATCGTCGTTGCAAAAGTTCAAGTGTGAATCCATTTCGATTTGAAATGGTTCAGAAATTATCCAATGTGACAAATCATTTCGGTTTCAGTTGGGATCAGTTATGAAATGCCCAATTATTTGTATCGTAACATTTCTACTTGCACATCAGCCTTCTAAATGATTTGATTGGCTTTTTTCAAACGTGCGCAGCATGGTCTATTCTATTTCCGAATAGGATAGATGCCATTTCTCCTGGGAGGGCTTATGAAATTGAACACAGAATCTGTTATATGAACGTTTGAACTTCGTTACGTAAGATAAAAATAGTATCCACTCCGATTTGTGCGTACATATTTATAGAAGGCATAAACAGACTAGAATATTTTTCGTTATAATGGCAATTCTTTAGCCATCTCTCTGTTCATCACTAAATGGAAGCAGTTGTTCCGGTGATACAGCACTTCGGCGGTCCACTCGAGACCCTTTTTGGGCTCAAGTCCCCGACAACTATATTAAATGAACATCTGGATGATTTCATTCAAGCCTGACGAGTTTGAAAATTAACAAAACTATACTAATCGCTTCATGAGAGAAATCTGGGGTGGTTACTCGTCACTAGATTTGTAATTATAGTTCAGTGAATATAACTTTAAATTCTAACTCAACTAGTAACATGTGCCTATAAATTATATATCTCCTCTATTATATATATTTGTTTTCATTAAATGTACAAGAGAGAGAGAGAGAGAGAGAGAGAGAGAGAGAAATGGGTTTTAATTTAACATCGACTTGTCCCAAACTATCTAGGTCATTTCAGGACTAACATATGGTTTACTTCTACTTCAGTAATTCGCTGGCGCGTAGGGGTCTTTAGCATTAGGAAGAAACCGAAGACCTGGACAAAACCCACGAGGTTGTGCAAGCGACCCTACTCCTTGTCACGCACAACCAGGGATTTGATGGAATAAATAAGCATTGGTAATTTGATGACAAATACTAATAATGTTTGATAATATCGACAAGAACTAAATTAACCATTGTGTTTTTGTCAAGAAATATCCTGCTTGTTTTAATCTAAATATAAAAATACAACCACAGGCCATTTACAGTGACATCGTATAATTTGCAAGCAGTGTTTTACGCTCTTGTTTTCTTCGCCTCCGGAGGCCTGAGGCGTATGAATATCTTGACATGATTATTACAGGATCTGAGATGACCCATATTACAGACGTCACACCTGCTACTCTATCCACATCCTACAAACAGATCTTGTTACTTAGACATCTATCATTCTTTGAGAATTATATCTATGTAAATCAATTAATAAACGGACACCCAAAAATAAAAATTATTCACGCTCTCCAATTAGGTACAATGAATCAGTCTCATTTGATGTTGTACTTTGAATAGTAACAGGACATTTTTTTTATATTTAAATCTCTGGTGTAGAATGCAGACTGTTGACAACTCGATCTCAATATTGACTTTAGTTGGGAACATATGTTGAATAGAAATGAGACTAAATTTAAGAGAGAGAGAGAGAGAGAGAGGGAGAGAGATGGGGTTTGCCATCCACTTGACACAATCTAGGTCATTTTGGGACTAAAACGGTTCAGCTTTATTTCATTAAACTCGCTTGAACACAGGGTTTTTAAGCAGTTGGAGGATACTGGATGGAGGAGCCAGAGACAGCCCACAAGGTTTGACAGACGATCCTACTCCGTGTCATGAACCAGCGGAGAAATAAAACCCCACCACTTGACTCAATGCCAGACCTTATGATGCACTCACTGACAAGGGGGCGGGTTGTGATGGCCAGAGTGCTGCGCTTCGACCTCTAGCTGGCCAGTCACCTCTGGCTTGCAGCTGTGACTTCGAGCCCTGGTGTAAGCGTATGTGGCATGGAGATAGGGGCGCCTCCTCGACCTCGTGGGTTTCCTCCGGGCACTCCGGTTTCCTCCCACTGCTAAAGACCCCTATGGCGCAAGCAAATTATTGAAATAAAATGAAACCATGTTAGTCCCAAAATGACCTAGTTTGTGTTGAGTGGACGTTAAACCCCATTTCTCTCTCTCTCACCGACAAGGGAAAACCTGACTTGAAACTCCCGAAGCAATATCTTGGCCTGCACCTCCTCGTTCTTGAGTCACCGCTATACTCACTGCGCCAACGTGACTCCATCATCAAAAGCATATTCAATGAATAGATAATTATAACTATGCCCTACTTTAAAGAAGCTAAGTCTCTAACTCAATATCTTCCTCAATCTTTGGCAATGAAAACACAAATTATTTGTCAATTTAATTCAATATTGATGTTGTGATCTTAACGGGAAAAAATGGGTTTCTGATATCCAATATTTAAGACAAAATAAAAAAAAATATCATTGGTACACGAATTGTGTACCATAATCCGTTTCAAGCCCATTTTTAACAAGGGACTTGGAGAACGAGGCTAGGCGGTTGTGCATAAAGAACATACGCAATAATGTAGACTAGAATAACCAGACGCTAGAGATTGGCATGCTATTGAGACTTCAGGTGTATTTTGACAACATTAAGTGATTTGAATTTAGACGGAAATGAATGAATATAAATCAGTTTATATACATTCATATTAGATTATTATATGACTTGCGACCAATTTGGGTAAATTTCTAGGCCCCAAATGTTAGAGATTTAGCTCCTTTAACATAGATTATTTAATTAAAGCTTTTTAATATCAGATATTTAATTTCAATCTTCATCAATCTTTATCCCAAGGGTGATAAATGAAGTTTATATAATTTATCATTCTATCGTCCAGAAAAAACAACATAATTCTATTTCTCTCATTTTGTTTCCAATCATCAAATATCTCATGGATTTCTGCCTGTAATCAATAGTTAAAATGTGATGAAATTAACCCGCAAGCCCGTAGAAATTTCTCTCGCTGTTCAACTCAATTTAAACATAATCTTGCCATTTGACAAAATAAAAAGTTGAAGAACTAGTTACACAGCAAAACATTCGCTACATTTCATTTCATTACGCTAAAGGTCAAAATTTCATCCAACGATTTTTTGTTCATACTTGATGGAATCAAGGTATTTCAATTAAAGAGTCTTCAGAGAAATGTATGGAAACTGCAGTAGTATATATTTTTTGCAAATTAGGGAAAAATTCATGATTATAAGAAGTGGACAATCACCTTAAAGTTTTTTTTTTTTGTATTTTCTAAGAAAGTCAAAACATAATTATTTCTATGTCTTTTGCTCAAAAGGTTGTCAACTGACTATCATACGATCATGGGCAAAATTTCAGAGGTTAAAATGGGTGACACAGGCTGATTGAGGAAATAGTAACTCAATTACCTCCCTTGTTTTGTCATTCCTCTCTATGGATGGCCATCTTCAAACGTTTGAATTTGAAGTTGAAAACGATATTTTTGCCAATTTCTCAACTGGCAATAGTGAATTATAGGATCAATAGGATTATTCTTTAATAAGGTAGGACTGTTTATAGGTACAATCTATTTTAGGGCTTTATTTTAATACATTTTAAAAATATAACTTAAAAATATGCTATTGGAACTTTAATTCTGTCACATAAAATAAAATGAAAAGAAATGGGGGTTTAACGTCCTTCTAGGCTAATGTCATACAGTTTACGATAATGAGGGAAATTTTGTTTTAATAGAGATACTAAAAGACTTTTGTAATCCTCTGTAAAACAGATTGGTGCTGCTCCTCTCTTCTATTAGAACATCTGCTAATTGTTCACTACCTTTTGACCACAAAAGATATTTTTAGGGTTCCATTTTCTTACATCATACCAGATATTTCTAACTGTTGATGTTTTTTCTGCCACAGATTTAGTTGAGTTAAAAGCTTCATGAAGAGATTTGCTATAATTTGTTACCAAATTTAAAGATGCATTGTACAAGATTCAGATAAAGAGAGAGAAGTTTTTGTTATAATGGTTCAAAAATAAATAAAATGAACATATTGAAAGCTTCATTCAAATTACCGATATTTTATTCTGGGTGATGTTACGACTATTGGAATATGAAGCATAGATCGTTTATAATCATAACGATGCATCTAGTACTTGGCAATCAAGTCTAAATCTATACCGGTATTATCCATTTCTTGTTAATTTTAGGATCTGGCAGGTGTTCCAATCCATTTGAATCTCGGCCATCCAGATATCTAGAGACTAGATCGTGAGCTTATCAACTGAATAAATGTCTAATTAATTGAACAAATGTCTAAAGCATTTTATGATATCGATAGATGATTACAGTCTTGGAAAGTTAATTAATGTCTAATTAATGATTTACATAAAATCTAAGGTCTAAATAAAGACGTGTAATAAACAGATTAATCTCTTACATAAGATGTCTTTAACTACTGGAAAACAAAAGTGATTCATACCGAGTAGTTTCATGAAGAGATTATCTATTCGTCACACAAATTAAAGGATTAATTTCATATTCAAATATTTCTGCCACAAGGATAAAGAGCTATGGCTATAAATCAAACATGAGACTTTTCATCCAAATGATTACTAACAATCTGACGTCTTTTAATTTTAGGAGGTTTTTTTTCTTGGTAAAAATTATTCTTAAAGATATATTTCTAGTGTAGTAATTTTCCAATAAAAGTGTGGCATATTTGGTATTCATTACAAGGAGGGTATCAATCTAACTAGAAAAATACTGGATTCCCTTAAAAATTGGCAGGCAGTGTTGGACTGGGTCTGGAGATAATGGTTGCCAAGAGACAAAGAGGGCAAACCCACCAATAAAATTCTATCACTTAATTTTTAAAATTTTTAAATGGAAACAATATGATTGTAATATATATTTAATCATTTTTTGATAATTTATATTTCAAATATATTGTCTAAGGGGTCCACTTCCTAAGGAGGCTACTTGCCATTGGGAAATCTGACAACCTGGCCAGTCAGCCATTGCTGACAGACATTCATATGTCTTGATTGAATGGCTAGCAGTTGTGAGACCATTGAGAGACTCAAATATCCAGTACACTCTATATGTGACAGAGGATTATCCAAGAATTTAATCAGGTTTTGATATTTATTGTAAATGGACAACAGGAAGTAAGAACAAATACAAGGTCAAATGGATCCTGCTCCATCAAATCACATGATAAACAAGGCTACTTAAAATAGATTCCTAGCAGCATGTTAGATAAATTAGTTTGAAAATGTTTTTAGTCGAAAGATATCATTAAATCACACAGATCAGATGTCATGCATTCGGGCAAACATTTGCACTCCCTAGTAATAAAGTGACGTTATATTACTCAAATATCTCCAGGCTTAATCCACACTACTCGGATTGGACACCTCATATTTTTCTTGTTAGATTGATTCTCTTCTTGCTATTACCAAATATGCCATACTTTTATTGGAAATAACAACACTATAAATAAAACATGCCACTCGACAAAATGACAGACCTTATGGTCCAGTGTGCATGCATTAACCATTTAACCACCCAAACTCCTCTGTTCAAGATTTTGAACCTCAGCAATGTTGCAAGATTGTCACAAACATGCAATATTGATATGAATATAGATATCAATATGATATGCCCAGGCAATGTACATTAAAACAACTAATTAGCTAACAATGTCTGAGATGCAGGTCAGGGTCGCAATCACATTTTATATTCAAAGAAATTCCACGTTGTTTGCTTCACAGAGAACAATTACTGTATTAGCATAAATGAATCTGTAGCTACATAATTATTATATGAAGAGATTTTAAGTCCTTTGTGTAAATAATGTATAATTTTGTTATTAAACCTATCAACTTTCCTCAGTTCTCTAACCATCTATATTTTCTTTGTCTGTCTTGATCTTCTATTATTATAGGCTTAATACCAATAATATAACTGTCTCCTATGTTATTGTCTCTCTCTATTATAATTATATTTAAACCCAGAGTTTTTGTGTCTGTGTATTATGTTTGTTTTATTGTCTGCTATTTTTAAAGTTTGGTTTTTGTGAACTCTTATGGAAATCTGAGAGACAGCGAGAGAGAGAGAGAGAGAGAGAGAGAGAGAGAGAGAGAATAAGATGGGGTTAACAATCAGTGGGAGGAATTCGGGGAGCCCAGAGATAACCCAAGAGGTTGGACAGGAGAACCTACTCCTCATCATGTACAAGAATCAGGAGAACGCCAGATCGGAGACGGTCCTACGCATTTGAGCACATATGACGTCATATATAGATTATGGGTTAGGGTTAGGGTAAGGGCTAGGACCTGTAGATTTGGTCAAAGTCCCGAGATGTAAACAGTGCTAGACCTAACCCTAACCCATTATTCACATATGACGTCACAATTTGCGTAGGACCGTCTCCGATCTAGCGTTTTCCCAAGAATCAAAACTATGTAACTGAGTCTAATTATCTCATTCTGAGCTAAGTTATCACTGTGTGAAAAAAGTGTAGTCTTGATTGCCATAGCTACTGTACAATAATAAACAAAGTCTTGATTATCCATTCTTAAATTAAATTTTTAAATGACTGTCATGTTTTAATCTGTTTCAATTATGGATTTGTAATGTGAATAATAACATTTGAGGCCACAGTAGGCAGATTCGCTGCTTGCATAATACATGTTTACCTACATTACACATAATCATATGTAACAATATCACGACACACATTTTTTCAAGCTATAGTATCAGAGCTGGACAAGCAAACTGACAGCGCGCATTTGGTCGAGTTTTGACGATAATCATACTTAACAAAATCAAGACAGACATTTTTTCAAGCCATCAGAGCAGGACTAGCAAATTCGACTGACAGCGAGCATCTGGCGAGTTCGGACGATCAATTTATCATAAATTTAACATACCTTAATAGCCTCAGCTGGTGTTGGTCCTTGACATCTATCACTGTCGTAGAATAACTGTAAATATTGAACCTTTAACCACTGGATTCTTTTATCAACCTGTTCCTGTAAAATATACAACATCTTTATAATATATCCTCCAGTCAAATATTCAATATCTTGATCATATCATTCAATCAAATATACAATATCTTGTTATTTTACGTTTGGGATATAACTTGATCATATCATCCAGTCAAATATTCAATATAAAAGTCAACTATAAAACATCTGAATCATATCATCCAGTCAAATATTAAATTGATGTAAATAAAATAACACTGAGTGCAGACAATCCAAAACATAAGACCAAATTCGAAGTTCCAATAAAACGGTATAAGCAATATAGTGTAATCAGCAAATGGACTGTTCATCGTGAAAAAAATACACGACAAACAGTAATTTCATTAAAACTGTTTTACATTTGGCCTGAATGCTGTAATGAATGAGTCAAATTGAAGACTAGCTGTCTGTTGTAATCAGCGAAGGTATATTTCCAAATCTGGTGTGATTACAGAGTGACAGAGAGATTGATGTGACCATAGGTCTTTAACTCATGTACTGTGATTATTGGTCATTAATTCATTTAAAGTAGGCATAGGTCATTAGCTCATGTACAGTGATCAGAGGTCATTAACCACAGAAAATTAACCCATGTAGGTTGATCCCAGGTCATTAGCTCATGTACAGTGATCAGAGGTCATTAACCACAGAAAATTAACCCATGTAGGGTGATCCCAGGTCATTAGCTCACGTGGTGATATCAGGGGTCATTAACCACAGAAAATTAACCCATGTAGGATGATCCCAGGTCATTACATCTATATAGTGTCTTCACCACAGGTCATTAACTCATGTACTGTTATCACATAGCATTCCATATGGGTGATCCAAGGTCATTAACTCATGTAATATGATCACACGTCATTAACTCATGTAATATGATCACACGTCATTAGCTCATGTAGTGTGATCAGAAGTCATTAACCACAGAAACCCATGTAGGGTGACCCCAGGTCATTAACCACAGAAACCCATGTAGGGTGACCCCAGGTCATTAACTCATGTAGTGTGATTTCTATGAATCAGATAAACATGTGTCATGTACTCCCAGGGCATTAACTCATGTACATAGGATGGTATGAACTTACTGGCCATTAACTCATGTAGTATGAACATAGGGCATCAACTCCTGTTGAGTGATCACAGAAGGTCATTAACTCATGCAGTATGAACATAGGGCATTAACTCATTTTGATTAATCACACAGGTCATTAACTCATCTGGTGTGATTTCTATGAATACGATTATTAGTTCATGTTGTGGGCTCTGCATGAAAGAATTAAACTACATCTGATTTAATCACAAATGATGAGGAAATAACGTTTCATGTCAGCTTGACACCAACTATGTCATTTCGATATTCTTACTTGAATACTCCCCCTTGCCCTAAGATAGACTAATTACCGTAACACCTCCACAGAAGTCAAACACCAGATCAATTCATCTCAGACTTGAAAACGTATCTGTTTCAATTATTTATTATTAGAAACAAATGCATTTTGGTCGATATAGCATTTTATAAATAGACATATTATTCATTTTCTTGCAGAAGTGGAAGTCGAAACCCAAGAATAATCATGTTTTTGTGAATTTAGCGTTTTGTAAATGGACATTATATTAATTCTCATCAAGCCAAAGGAGGGGAAACTAAGAACCCATAGTTATCGACCTGTATCTCGGCAGTCCTGAAATGTTTAATTTCAGACATAGGAGACGCATTGAACATACTATGCCCTATTGTGTTTGTCTACAAGTCCGTAAATGTTGATTTTTTACTGTTTCATATTCACTTCAAAATGACAACCATCAGTTCACCTAAATCAAAATTCTGCTCTGAACATTTTTTAGGCTTTCCTTCAAGGATTCAGAAAATTAACTCCCATGTCTGTAAGTGCAATATGACCTGGTTTGTGTCGAGTGGACGTTAAACCCCATTTCTGGCTCTCTCTCTCTCTGAGTTTTTTTTAAGAGAAAACCCCAGCATCCGGTCCGTATGACATCAATTTTGATTCGATTTCAACGATACAAAGCACAATTAATTGTGATATCACATCGATATTATTATCTCACACTTTGAATGCCCATCCTGTCCCATCATCTGACAATAACGGATAAAGCAGACGACCTTGACACTTGTTTACAATTATTTTATGTAGCTGAGCAGGAGAGGGATTTGAACCCCCAAATACCCCCTTAGGATCTGCCCCTGGATTGATTTAATAAAGACAGCTCAAAGAGTAAGCATACCCTACATCATGCAAGACACCTATAACAACTATAATATACACCGTTAAAACTATAAATAAATAATAAATGTTGGCATGATCAAACTCGGTCCTTTTACTCGTCCAAGTCCAAATGTCACAATTACAAATTCCAATTCCCCAGTTGTCAATGAAGCAAGTAGACCTTTCTCGTTAACTGTTGTAAATATCAGAAATAATTAATTGTTTCACCTGGCCTGTTAGAGGAGCGAGCAATGAGATAATACATTATTCTACTTTATCGTAATGATTACCGTAACCATGGTAATACATTCTGTAGGATAATCCTAGTTATACAGGTATTTTTATCTTGCAATTACTTCCAATTAATTAATACGCATTATTTTCACTCTTTCGTTCCCCCACTGCATTATCTTTTCCTGAAAGTTCACATGTAAACCAATAGTATTTGTGCACTCACTGAACCACCTGCAGGAAAGTAGGCTTTTAAAACTCACTTCCAATTCTGTGTACAACAATGTTGCTATATTTGCAAAGCCAATCTTCCAATTTCTAGTAAACGTGTATCTGTTATTCTCTATACCGTACTCTTCATATCTATAGAATCTATTTCTATTTTCAACCATATTGATCTCCATTAATAAGTAATAAGTATATATCTTTCTTTGCCAATAATACTATGTTATATAATAATACAATTATATACACCGTATGGTACGCTCTTTCAATGGGTTTTATATCTCGACTCCTCATGTGTGCACCATGTTTCGTTCTTTCAATGGGGTTTATATCTCGACTCCTCAGGTGTGCACCCTGTTTTTTCACTTTCAATGGGTTTTATATCCTGACTTCCCAGAGTGTACACCCCATTTTGTTCTTTCAATGTTTTTTTTTTTATCTCGACTCCTTAAAAAGTTCACCCTGTTTTGCTCTTTCAATGGGTTTAAAATCTCTACTCCCAAGGTGTTTTTTTCACTTTCCCAGAGTGTGCACCCCATTTTGTTCTTTCAATGGGTTTTTTCTTTATCTCGACTCCTTAAAAAGTTCACCCTGTTTTGCTCTTTCATTGGGTTATAAATCTCAACTCCCTAGGGTGTGCATCCAATGTTTTGCTCCTTCAATGGGGTTTTTATCTCAAGTCCCTAGTGTGTGAACCTTATGTTGTGTTCTTTCAATGGGGTTATATCTTTACTCCTTAGAATGTGCGACCTGTTTTGCTCTTTCAAAGGGTTTTAAATCTTGATTCGCCTTTCCAAGGGTTTTATAGTTCGATTCCCAAAGGTGTGCACCCTGTTTGGCTCCTTCAATGAGTTTTTATATTTTGACTCTTATGTACACCTTATGTTGTGCTCTTTCAATGGGGTTTATATTTCAACTCCCTAGAGTGTGCACCCTATGTTGTGCTCTTTCAATGGGGTTTTCAGATCTGAATGCACCCTATGTTTTGCTTGAATCCCTATGATATGTTCCCTATGTCTTGCTAATTCAGTAGGGATATCTTTTGATACCCTCACAATGTCCATGCATCTTATTCTGAGCTCTTTCAATGAATTTTAATCGTGATTCACTACGATGTGCACCCTATCTGGACTCCTCCCTATGATGTGCACCATGGGATTCAATTCAGATATATATGGCAGCCATGACCAGTTGTTTCAACAATTGACCAAAATTTGTCAGGATGCACTGATCAATTAACAGGCAAAACTAACATAATCATTGTTTCAAACATGACTATACTACTGACATTCTCTTCCTCCCCTGCTCCATATCAAAACCCACAACACTTCTAGTGGTATGCAGCGTCGAACCGCCTTTAATTATATATCAGCTATATACATTATATACAAGCAATATTATAATCTACAAACATTACTATCTTACACCATAACATAAATCTATATCTTACACCTTTCCTTATATACAAACATCATTATATACAAACAACATTATATCTACAATCATTACCCTATATCTTACACCATTACTCAGACATAACTCAATGTCTTACAACCTTTCTCCATCACCGACAGCCCCGCCAACCAGAAAAAACCTAAAAATACCCATTGGGGAAAAATAGGAAATCTGTGTCCGCCTTCACGCAGTAACCGTCTCCGGAGCTATACGCGGACGAGTATAGTTAAATATTTAACAATAAGAAATTACAATTCCATTACAAAACGATTATATATTCTATCTCACAACCTACACTAATCGGATTACTCAGTTGTAAAAACGTCTGTTGCATCTGGCGACTTCGACCTGAATGACTTCGTAAGACTATTTACTTGCAAATAGTACTTCATACCCCATATATTACTACGCATATGGAGAGAAATTATTTTCCTCCTAATTCGGTTCCCTCAACCGCAGGAAAATATATATCAACTGCCTGTACATATTAGTGCATAGAAGCCATGTCAGCTCATGACTAACATTTAAAGTCATCAAGTAGAGAGAGAGAGAGATTCACATCACAAGTTGTCCAACCTCATGGGTTTTCTCTGGATCTTCCAATTTCCTGCAACTGCTAAAGTTCCTTACTCACAAGTGAATTATTGAAATAGAGAGAGAGAGAGAGACAGAGACAGAGAGAGAGATGGGGTTTAACTTTAAAAACCAAACGGCACAAACTAGGTCATTTCGGGACTAACACATGGTTCAATTTTATTACAATAATTCGCAACGGTGTTCTTTAGCAGTGGGAAGATACCGGATTACCCGGAGAAAACCCATGAGGTTGGACAGACAATGTACAACCAGAGAATGTACAAACTATTCAACCATCCCACCAGCCCCGGTAATAACAGAAGAATAAGAGTTGTAAGAGAACCTTGAGAATAGGTCCACTGTTTGTCATTCTGTATTTAAACCCCAGTGTATTGTCCATGTGTCAAAGTATTTTGCAGAATGTATGGGTAAAATAGCTTTTTTTAACGTCCACTTCCACCAAAAGTAATATCACAGACAATTTTCTAGAACAAAGCTACAACGTGTAATTATATGGTCACACATTTACAATAATGCTATCCTTGGAGAGGAGTCAACATAGGCCCAGTATGTTCTCCAATCCATTTTCATATGAAATAAAATATTGTTTACTAATACAAAGATAGGTTGCCAGGCAACGAAACATACGCCCACAGCAGCTAAATCGTCCGGGCAGTCAACAAGGGTTGTCGCATATTTTTACTTTTTTTGCTAATGAAACATTTGTAATACACTAAAAACTGATTAAGAGTAACGGCTCATTATGTAATTATCAGAAAATCATTAGAATTTGATTGCCTTTTATAAAGTGTTACCCCACACTAACAATTAGTATATACATGAAACATTTAATATCATGGATTTAGCTGTTCAGTTATTAAAATTCATTGAAAATCAAAATACTTGTTCGTTTCAACACCTTAAACTCTGTGTATCAATCTAAAGTCAATCGGATGATAAGTTTAGCCTCTATAGCGTAACAAGATTTTTTGAAGTTATCAAGGGAGATAACTCTGGCAATAATTATTTTAAATCTCTGAAAATCAATAGGCTTCTTCGTCTCATGACCCTAAACACTGTGTGTTAATTTAAAGTCAATCGGATATTAACTTTGGCCTCTAGAGCTTCCACAAGATATTTTGAAGTGATCAAGGGCCATAACTCTGGCACTAATTATCGGAAATCGCTGAAAATCAATAGGATTCTTCGTCTCATGACCTTAAACACTGTGTATAAATTTAAAGTCAATCGGATATTAACTTTGGCCTCTAGAGCTTCCACAAGATATTTTGAAGTGATCAAGGGCCATAACTCTGGTAGTTATTACCGAAAATCGCTGAAAACCAATAGGCTTCTTCATCTCATGACCTTAAACACTGTGTATAAATTTAAAGTCAATCGGATATTAACTTTGGCCTCTAGAGCTTCCACAAGATATTTTGAAGTGATCAAGGGCCATAACTCTGGTAGTTATTATCGGAAATCGCTGAAAATCAATAGGATTTTTCGTCTCATGACCTTAAACACTGTGTATAAATTTAAAGTAAATCGGATATTAACTTTGGCCTCTAGAGCGTCCACAAGATTTTTTGAAGTGATCAAGGGCCATAACTCTGGCACTAATTATCGGAAATCGCTGAAAATCAATAGGCTTCTTCGTCTCATGACCTTAAACACTGTGTATAAATTTAAAGTCAATCGGATATTAACTTTGGCCTCTAGAGCGTCCACAAGATATTTTGAAGTGATCAAGGGCCATAACTCTGGTAGTTATTATCGGAAAATGCTGAAAAACAATAGGCTTCTTCGTCTCATGACCTTAAACACTGTGTATAAATTTAAAATCAATCGGATATTAACTTTAGCCTGTAGAGCGTCCACAAGCAATTGTGGACGCCGGACCGACGGACGGACCGACGGACGGACCGACGGGGGCGACGACAATATACGACCACATTTCAATGTGGGCGTATAAAAATTGTGTAATTTGATTGTGAATGGGATATTGTTGTATGTGACAAGTAGTAAGGTCTCCTGTCCAGACTTGTGGGGTTTGTCTGGATCCCCCGGTTTCCTCACACAGCTAAAAAAAAAACCCTATGCACAAGCGAATTAATGAAATAGATTGGAACCATATTTTAGCCCAGATATGACATAGTTTGTGTCAATTAAATGCGAAACTCCATTGCTCTTTTTCTCTCTCTTGCTTGTTTAGATTATACACATCAGCATAGACATCAAACAGTCAACATTCCATCAAGCAAATGTTTGAACACCCTCTTTATTATAAGTGCCCCAAATATTCATATGAACAAATTAAATTAATCACCACCAAACACAACTTATCTATTATTTTGTTCGGATCGATATGAAATACCATTAACTGTACTGGACAGATTGTCTTATTTCAACATTAATTAGTTTATGCAGGTCTGTTCTCTCAAATCTTTATGGAATTTCTATCACCACATACTTTTATCACAAGTTAAATGGTATTATACATTAACCAATTAACATCAATATCAGTGGCTACTGCAACACGGTAAAGGTAATTACTATGTTGAGAATTCAAGAACCACATAAATTCTGTTATTGCATTACGATTTCTGACATAAAAATTTAGGCCTTGCATGAGATTTCAGACCTTCCAAAACCTTATAAATAGAGTTATTGAAAGACAGACTATTTTGTTTCTTAACATTATGATTTCGGATATGAAGAATCAAGTCCTTGCAAGGGATTTCAGACCTTCCAAACGCCATATAAATTCTGTTATTGCAGGACAGACTGTTTTTTTTTTTAACATTATGAAATCCGCCATCAAGAATTAACAGGATTTCAGACCTATCAGACCATATAAATTTTGATATTGCAAGACAGACTATTATGCGTTTTAACATTATGGTTCTTCCATGAGGAATCAAGTCCTTGCAAGGGATTTCAGACCTTTCAAAAACCATATAAATTCGGTTATTGCAGGACAGATTACCTTTTTTTTTAAAACATTATGAAATCAGCCATGAAGAATTTTAATTTAAAAAGGGATTTGATGTTAGGTTTCAATAATTAAGATTCGTGCTGCAATTACAATCCTGGAGTAACTGTGGGGATCCTATCAGATCTTATATACTGAGATCAGTCGTAGCAATCGTAATGACTGCATCAAAAAGTATCTGAACGTATCCAATCGTGGAGTTGATTATGGTGATCATATCAGGTCTTATCATATATTGAGACCAGCCATAATGACCGCATCGAAACATCTCTGAACATAACCAGTCGTTGTTTCATAGGAGAGCCAAAAAAAGCTCCCCTCAATCAACAAATTGAAAAAAATGGCTCTCCTGAAAGGTTCTCCCAATTTCGATCAGAGGAATGCTTTAGAAATTAAGGAGAGTGATTTAGAAATTAAGGAGAGTGATCTGATATTAAGGAGAGTGATTGGTAGATAAATGTTAATAAAACCCCCGATGACTTTGTAAAGGAGAGTGATTTTCAATTTTAAGGGGAGGGAAAAAAATCTCCGCTCGGTCGACGTTCAGGTGAGCTGTTGGCGCTCGAGAGCGATCACTCGCCTTAAAAAACAATGACTGCATAACTGCACGTAGCAGATCGTGAATTCAATAGCAACGATCGTAATGCATTGTGGGAACCTAGCATTTAATTGATGAATATGACAAAAACAAATTTTAAAACATGTGGATCAACAACCCATTTGTTTTATAGCATCAACTTTATGGAATTCTCTTCCTGAACAAGTTAAAACTATCTCAATCCTGATCTGCCTTCAAAATGTCACTTGAAAATTTGGCTGTTTAAATGCTTCAACCATAAATAATACATGTGCTTTGAGCAGATATTTAAAAAAACATGAAGAATAATCTGCATAAAAACATTATTATTAATTTTTTTTTGTTGTCAGAGTAGGAAAATGATATTGTAGAGCCCTGGGCTACAGGTACTGAGGGGCATGCAGTAAGTCAAGTTAAGGCAAATTTTACCCCGGTATATAAATGAAATGAAATGGGGTTTAAAGTCCTACTCTTTTGCACCTAACCTGGGCTACTAGAAGACGGGCATACGCCATACAGTGTGCTATGAGGGAAATTTTGCCAGGGCAGCGGCGCTACGGCCTAATCTTATATCGAATTCCAACTACCAAAGGATCTTTTACGTGCACTCCAATGTGTACACGGGACCTAGGTTTTTCATCCCATCCGAACGACTAGGCAGCTGTCCTTGTCAGGTGTATAAATGAAATTAAATGGGGTTAACTATCCTTCTATTCTGCCCGCCCTGGTATAGGCTACAGGTCAGTGATTCATTTTGCTGTAGTATATGTATACTATATGTGGTTAAATGTTTGCGACATTAAGTAATATTGATATTGTACGAATGCATTAGACTCAGTGTTATTTCAAGATATTAAGCAACGACTTGCTTGAGTCCATGGCATTAAACACTTAAAATACAGACAATATCCAATGTGTGCGTTTCAATTAAGTCATCAATATTTCATGTACGACTGTCACTTTGCACTATTATTTGAAATAATGGTACACCAACATCAAAGAGAGAGAGAGAAATGGGGTTTAACGTCCACTCAACACAAACTAGGTCATTTCGGGACTAACATATGGTCTATTTTATTTCAATAATTCGCTTGCGCGTAGGGGTCTTTAGCAGTGGGAGGAGGTTGAGAAGGCGCCCCCTATCTCCTTGCCACATACGCTCACACCATGGCTCGAAACCACAGCCGCAAGCCAGAGGTGACCGGCCAGCTAGAGTTCAAAGCGCGGCACTCTAGACCACTAGGCCATCCCAACCCCCCAACCCCCCAACATCAAAGGCTGACCTCACATCTGTATATTTAAAATAAATAGAGTATATATATTGATTGAATCCCTTTTTAAAAAGAAAGAGAGAGAGAGAGAGAGAGAAATGGGGTTTAACCATTGACACAAACTAAGTCATTTTGGGACTAACTTATGGTTAAATCTCATTTCAATAATTTGATTGCGCGTAGGGTTCTTTAGCAGTGGGGGGAAACCGGAGTACCCAGAGAAAACCGACAAGGTTGGACAGGGGGATACGAAACCACACAAGTTGACTCAATGACAGGCTTTATGATACAGCATGCACGAGCTAACCATTCGGCCATTCAAACTCCCTTTTTAAAAAGACAATAAATGTTTCATTCAGCATTTTTGTGTAGTTTTAGAGGCTCTTCAGCTCCTCCAGCCAATGCCACAATCCAGCCCTGTAGGTCACAGTTGCTATGTGGGTAAGATGCCAGTTTGCTGGTCTGAAGGTCGGGTGTTCGATCCCTGCATTGGCTGAGAAAGTTCATCCATATATTCCGGCGTGGTTTCCCCCTTGTCAATGATGCAGGACGGATCGAGGGCCTGACAAGGACAGATGTCAAAGTCATGCAGATGGGACATTGGTGTGCATGTAAAAGATCCCTTGACAGTTGGAGTAGGCCGTAGTGCTGCTCTTTGGGTAAAATTTCCCTCCTAGCACACTGTATGCCCATCTCTATTAGCACAGTTCCGGGCTGAAGAGTAAAACGTTAAATCCCATTCCATTTCATTTCAATTCAGCAGTATTGCTCTTTCCAACAGCATTAAAATAAGTATATAGCGGATATAACCGGTCCTTACTTCAAAAGGAGTTCTTCCTCTCTTTCTAATGCCATTATTTCAACTTCAAATTGTTTAGCACCAAATAACGGAAAGATTTCCGATAATTTGATTCCTTTGATAATATGTGAAAGACTGGATTGACATGGTGAAGGAATGTTTAAAGAATGTGTATAGAGGTTTAATGATGTCGACTCTCTCTTTCTCTAATTTTGTAATTATTGACTGTAACTCAAATCCAAAATAACAAGATTGCATGACCAGGAATAAATAGCTTTAAAGAGAGAGAGAGAGAGAGTGAGTTTAACATCCACTAGGCACAAACCAGATCATTTTTGGACTAACACATGGTTTAATTTTATTTGAAAATTTTTGTTAATTCACGTCTGAGCGGTCTTTTAGCAGTTGGAGAAAACCCACAAGATTTGACAGGTGACAAGGACAGAATCGAAACCATGCCACTTGAGTCATTGACAGACCTTCTGACCTAAAGCCACACCTTAGGCAATTCAGTCACCATAACCCCACTGTCCACTCGACACAAAATAGGCCGAATGGTTAGCTTGCGCACGCTGTATCATATGGCCAGCTATTGATTCAACTGGTGTGGTTTCGAATTGCAGGTTGTACGTGGCAAATAGTAGGGTCGTCTGTACAACCTCGTAGGTTTTCTCCAGGGGCTCCGGTTTACTCCACTGCTAAAGACCCCTACACGCAAGCGAATTATTGAAATAAAATTAACCATATGCAGGGCATCATTTTGACGGGCGTTTGCGCTCGCGCCCGTCTGCGCCTGAAATCTTGAAAACACAAGCGCGGGTTATAGCTCCTGCTAAAAATTCAGACAATTCCGACAGTTTTATCAAGAAAGTCGAGCTTGAAAAGTTAAATAAAATATTATTGTATCCGAAAATCATGAAGGTTAGTTTTGTTATGGTATCGAGACATTTGGGTTGAAGATTATTACCTCGGTTGTCAAGTCTCTCCATGACGTTTGCATTCACGATAGATTATTATTTATTAGTGATAGTATTACATTAGTAATAAAATATAAACGTTTGATCGTTATTAAATTAAATGTTCAGCGTTAGTTTTGTAAGGGTTTTTGATCGTGAAATTTGAATAAATATAACGTTATGAGTTTCTGTCGTGGTCATATAGAAAGCGTCTGGATAATCGAGGTATATATATATACATTTCTTTCCCGCCTTTGGCATTGAGTCAGAGATTTACTCGAACGTCCAAGGTAGTGTTTTCTGCGACCTGAACATCTGAGACACGCTACCTACCATTTAATTTTCGTACTTTAGTTACGTACGTGTTTTCAAACTGATCAGCAGTGAATATTCGCTTGGCCGCTACGATCACTGATAAGCATGACATCGACGAACTTAATGAGTTCGGCATATTAACTTTTTTACTCCGACAAATTAAATTCTCAAACATTTTTTTGAAGTATAAGAAAACTAAATAAAGATGTTTGAAGTAGGCCTATTTCTTATTTAGTGTAAATGGGTATTAAAATGAGTAAAATGCATCATTTTGCCCGAAGCAGTATAGGTCACAGGTGTTATGTAAACAATGCACGAGCAATTGACCCAATGACTGACACCGCGTGAAGTCAATGCACGTGTTGAAAACAGTCATCTGTGACAGAGATAATTCGTAAGTAATTCTCTGTGAAATAGATTGCGTATTCGTCTGCAAGAATTTGTTCCTTCCAATACTCAAGGCCAGAGTATTTAACTTTTAGTTGTCAGTTAATAACTAATAAATACTACTAAATAAATAAATAAATTGAATTTTTACTGGGTTTTTTTTTCACCATTTAGATAGATGATAAAAAAAAAGCTGTTGCTTGCACATTTGCGGGTGCGATTTTATGTGCTCCCGGAAATTTAAGTGCAAGAGCTTTTTGTGACTCCTGCATGTTTTACAGAAATGATGCCCTGCATATATGATGAACTATACCTCATTACGGAAAACATCGTAAGGTTGAATCTCAGGGGGGGGGGGGAGAGTAGGGGGGGGAAAACAATCCTTCACCCAGAATACTGAAGCAACAAACACTTCAAGATTTTGTATAATACTGTACAATGTCGGGTAAAGATTCAGGCTTTCATCAGGCACAATGAGTCTGGTGCCTGTCATTCTGTCCTGCATTGATTTGCCTTTTTATTGATATTATTAATACATGTCCGGCACTAGCTACTAAGTCAAAAATGTCAGGTACTACTTCATTAGTGCCTGACATTTTGTCAGGTAAATCTAAAACCGTTATTGCCAGGCCTGATATTGTATCATTATACTTAAGGCTCGTCATTGAAGCGAGCCCATATCTCCCAAATGATCTAGTGTCATCCATTCAATTTTGCCCACATCTGATGTACGAATGAAGCTTCACCACTTGGGAATAATAAACAGTGCCAAATGGCCATTTACTGACTGCATTATATAATATGTTCATTGGTATTTGACTGATTTTCTGTCTCTTGCAAACTATATATAATATTGTAAAAGATGAATATGAGAAAGAGAGAGAGAGAGAAAAATGGGGTTT
This sequence comes from Patella caerulea, assembly GCA_036850965.1. Lineage (NCBI taxonomy): Eukaryota > Metazoa > Mollusca > Gastropoda > Patellidae > Patella > Patella caerulea. Next base: position 55,555,113 of record JAZGQO010000006.1, on the reverse strand, counting down.
AACGTCCACTCAACACAAACTAGGTCATTTCGGGACTAACATATGGTTTAATTTTATTTCAATAGTTTGCTTGCGCGTGGACGTTAAACCCCATTTCTCTCTCTCTCAATTTGAGTATGTTTTTGCATGGATATATATATATATATATATATATAGAAAAGTGCTGCATTAGGCTCTAGCATATTAGATATTATCCCAAGTTATGATCAGTTGCATTAACTAACATTTCTTCTCTCCCTTAATTTGCCAATTTAATGGAATATATATCACATTCCTTATAAAAGGGAATATATAAGCGCGGTATGATCTTCTAAGTGAATCCTACACATATATTTAATGGTTCTAATTGATGGCGCCAAATTATCACTCCCAAAAGGTGTAGCTCAGACATTAGTAATGTGAATTGATTGTATATTGGTAATGTATATACATTTAGAACGTACACTGGGAGTATCGACTAATTTGTGAATCGGCGCTAAACAATCTTTCTGAACCTTCCGTTTAACAAGAATAATACAGATATTTCTATATCATGATATTTGGATAGCTGTGTTAAAGTAGCTAAATCAGGAATTATTTGTCAATTTAAATCAACATTAATGTTATGATCTGCCTGGAAAAAGGTAGGTTTCTGACATTTGATATTTAAGTCAAAATAAACATTTTATCATTGGTAACAGAAGCTAGACATATTCCACAAGTCATGTCAAACAGTGACGCCATATCTTATCTGGAGAGCATGCACAAAAGACTGGAATAACCAGACGCTAGAAATTGCCATTTGATTGAGACTCATGCCGTATTTCGCTGAACATATAACTGATTTGAAATTAGATTCAAAACGAAAACAATTGAATGTGAATCAGTTCATACACAATCAGGATTACATTATCATGTCCGTTGCGACCCATTTGGGTCAGTTTCTATGTACCAAATATTAGCGATTTAGTTCCTTTAAATGTTATAGCAATTGGAGTTTATGGTTTAACGTCATATTTCTCTGCCCTATAGCCATTGAGGTTTATCACGTATTGTTTAATGTCCTTTTTCACTGTCGTAGTTATAAGTTCCCCTCTATCACGATTCACACTACGATTGAGATCGTGGTTTTAATTGTAATGGTTGTAACAGGTCTTATCATATATTGAGGTCAGTCATAGTGAGAGAGAGAGAGAAATGGGGTTTAACGTCCACTCAACACAAACTAGGTCATTTCAGGACTAACATATGGTTTTTAATTTTATTTCAATAATCCGCTTGCGCGTAGTTGTCTTTAGCAGTGGGAGGAAACCGGAGTGCCCGGGAAAGCCACGAGGTTGAGAAGGCGCCCCTATCTCCATGCCACATACGCTCACACCAGGGCTCGAAACCACAGTCGCAAGCCAGAGGTGACCGGAGCGGTCAAAGCGCAGCGCTCTAGAACACTAGGCCATCCCCCCCCCTCCAGGTCAGTCATAGTAATTGTGTGGTTGTATCGTAACGTATCCAATCGTAGACTCAATAGAGACAATCCTATCTTAATTACACTAATGAAGATGGGCCTACATGTATGCCACAGTTTGTAATGAGATCAATATATATTTGTAACTTTCTCCATTTTATAATTTCTAAATACTGGTGTTAATATTTAGACTGTTAATGATTTACTTAGCAATTGGGAATTTAACGTCCTATTTTCCTGTCCCAACCCAGCCTATGGAGAGAGAGAAATGGTGTTTAACGTCCACTCGATACACCATGTCATATGGTTCAAGGACAGACCTTTAACACAACGGGCACACTATAACAATTCGGCCATCCAACACCCCCAGTATGGATTAAAAACACAAGGTTAAAATTCAAAATAACAGTTAAACTGTTGTGCCGCTGTCTGGGCATATTCGACTATAGAGGAGTCTAATACCATGTTAAATAATTACACTTATTGTCCTGATGATAGTGATAATTATGCGGGTCTAACATAATCTTAAATATTATATTTTATGTGAAATACATTACATAAATAATATTTATAAAACATAATAATAAGGATTTAAGTTTATTTCACGTATGGTTTTAATAATGTGCTACGTGTTGAGAACATGATGCAATTTCTATCTAAATAAATGGCATTTATTTTCTGATTGAAAGAGACAATGATCTAAATCATAATTTTCACAGAGTAACAAAAAAAAAAACAGATCTTACCTGAAGACGTTTTGCTGTAGCCACTAAACTATTTAATCCTTTACACCAAATGTTAGCTGTGTGCTCGGGTGCGATAAAATGAAGTTTACGATTTTCAGCCATATAAGCTCCATAAAGAATAGTGATACCATTGGCTTTATGAGTAAGGTTTTCTAATCCATGACGTTTTGATATAGATCCTAAATCCACAGTATCGTCCCCGATTAAAATATCCTTAATACATCTAACGTCCAAATATCCCTCTTCTAAATTGTCACAAATATCCTCACCATTAGAATAACGCGCTGCTAATAACGACGTCGATATACTGTCGTCGTCCCCACGTAAGGAGTAATCTTGACCAGTTCCTTTCAGAGCACTCCAAGCAGGTTTTCTCCACGTTAAAGTAGCATTATCAATTTCTAATTTGAGAAAACATATACAAGATCGTCCGCTGTCTTCCTCCCATTGGATGGCTGTACTACCATGGTTCATACATTGTAACCAATGATGATTGAGTTTAGATAACTTGGGAGTGATGATCATGACCTCATGTTCGCTATTTAGGGGACGGATAGGTTCGTACCCGTCTAGTTCTAACTCGTAATCACTGTCTGCCGTATCCTCGTCGTTGATCGGGCTGTTAAGTTGCCTGTAATGTAGAAAGGTAGAAAAATATATGAGAGAGAGAGAGACAGAGTGTGGATAACTCTGAAGTTATTGATTTTTACGCAGCGGTAATTAAATCAAGCATGCTGTGTAAAACGAGTGTATTGAACACATGGTAATCTGTACATTTCACTGATAAACTCGTTTAATAGACTCGCTATTGATATATTTTATTTTACTCTGATTAAAATATGACATTTATTGCATTTATTCCGATTTCAATATCTTGTTGATCTGCACCAGGGATAGCTAACCTACGTCGCATGCGTCAAATGTGGCCCATTGGACGATAATAATTTAGACCAGTTATAATAATTATAAACTACGACGTTTATTGCATTCAGATTTCAATATTTTGTTGAGCTACACAATAACAACATCATAAAACAAAAGCCCTAATGGGAATAATGACCAATCCTCATAAAACAAGACCCCTAATGGGAATAATGATGAAGGAACTTAACATCTTGGATTTGGTTAGAAAAAATAAGTATTGAATTGCATGGCCTTGACAAAAGAAATTTCCTGATTGACAAGTGGGAGATTTCAATTAAATTAAAATGACACCCCATCTTTGATATTTCTTAAAGTAAAGGTGTGTGAAGAAAGTTTTGAATATTTGATGTGATACTTTGATAACTGATGGGGCATAATGACCGATCAGCCGTTAAAAGAATTAAACTGGTTCGATGTGGTTAAAACAAACAAAGTATCGAATTGCGTTGATCAGGGTCCTTATACACTTAAAGTTAGGCTAAAACATTTTAAGGTTTCAGACGTTTCATTGACATACTGATTAAAATACAGATCAATATTTCGTTTTGTTTTTTTATACTTTCGATGGCCTACACTAGTGTAGTAAAAGACAAGTAAAACGAAATTTTGAACCATAAAAACGAAACAAAACAGGATCTGTGTTTTAATAAGATTGTTTCATTGAAAAAACTGAATCCTTCAAAAAATTTAACTTAAATTTTCGGGAATAGAAACCCTGATCAAAGAATTCACTAAGTAGATCTGAGTTGTTATAGACCAATCAATGGTTAAACATACATTATCTAAGAGCTAAATCTGCTTAATGCAGGTCTTTAGGACTTAAATCATTAGATATTAACTTTCCAAGACTATCAGCTGTCGATATCATTAAATGCTTTAGATTTTCAACAGATTTAAACATGATTGGCAGTTCATGATTTAATGGATAGTCAAGATAAAGTTACAGAAATATTTGGATATTATTTCACATTTTTACTGATTTTTTCTTTTTTCTAATTAAGATTTGAATAAATATCAAATTTATGATAATTTTGTGTGTTTCTTAAAAATGAAAAACAAGCTTGATTTTGAAGAATAAACAAACCCCCAAAATGCTCCTCAGATTATTTTTTTTCGTCTGGCCTTGGTGAGCACAGTGCATAAACATAAAACCAAATGCATCATGGCAGTTTATTAATGGGCATGCGTCTGTCTTAATAGATCAGAGCTACAGAGGCTAAGTGGGTAAGAGGCTGTCTCTCCAGCCTGGAGGTCACATGTTCGATACCTGCATTGGCCAAGAAAGTTCATTTGGATTTTCCGATGTGTTTCCCCTTGTTAGAGGTGCAGAATAAAGGGCGAGATAAGGACAGCTGTCTGGTTGTTCGATGGGACAAAAAAATTAGGTCATGTGTATACATTGACATGACCATAAAAAATCCCTTGGCATTTGGAATTTGATTTAAGCGTAGACCGCCAGAGTGCCGCTACCTGAGCAAAGTTTCCCCCCTTAACACACTGTATAGATAGGCTTATGGCACATGCCAGTCTCCATTAGTCCAGTAAACTCCATCTCATTTCTGTCTAAAAGACAGGTTTATCCAGCCAGACAGTAGCTGGCTGAAAAATGAGCTCTTGTTCTAAATTTTGCAAAACTGACAAATGATAAGCTCCTTTAAATTCTCACAACAATATTCTGATTACGCTCATCTGTAACAAATACTGTTACATTAGTTATCTGAAAAACCAAATCTCTAAAGGGAATCAAGATCGGTCTAAAATATCTCTCTGTCCGTGTTCTCATCCATTTTCCTGTCACCCTGTTCAATAAAGCAAATATTAGGTGTGTTTATTTTCAGCGACTTCCGATGAGAGACAACACGACAGCCACTCCAACGTGAGACCAATTCACAATAAGAGAAAACAAGCTATAATTAAGCTTTACAAGTCTATGACTGAAGCCAATCCGAACGACCTGTGAACTGTACCCTAATTCGTTATGACAAGTTAACATTGATAGTTCTATCTGATTGACCAATATGTCAAATATTATCTCAATATTTTCCTCACATCTTCCAGATTCAGACACAATTAACATCTTGTGACGTCAAAGACTTCTTTATTCTCTTGTTACAATTTGTTTTACCTTTTTTTACAATTTTTCCACTTGTGATTAAAGATGCATTACGTAGATTCAAACCTCAAAAATAGAAATTGTCAATTTCATTCAAATATATTTTGCGGTCTTTCAAAATTTAGATAACTTTTAAGATTTAACTCATTTTGTGCTCCACTGTTGACGCCGTCAGCCAAATTATGTTACTTTTTAACATACATTGTAAAGTATCTTTTCGAACATCTGGGCGAGTTCGTCATAAAAAATATCATTATAATTGTTTTTTAATTTTTTACTTTCTTATATTTATGCCTCCATAGTTTGATATTATTCTACAACTACCATTCAGACTTTCTTTTATGTAGCAAGACTGCTTGGGACCAATGGGGTTTAAAGCCCCAATAACACTCTTGTTGTAACTGAATAATATGTCCCAATCTTCATTCTGGTCAACAAATTGTATTATTTTACAATATTCCAATTAATTTAAAAAATTGGAAAAATTCAACTTATTGATTTGAAAAGTATAATGTAAACCTTTTCAAATGTGACTTGGATTTTAAAATATTTTCGAACCCTCTGGAAAAGTAAAATAGGTTGTATTGGATAATTTACACAACAGGTAGCTAGGAAACTTAAACATCTAGTACTTAGAATAAGGCTATTATTTATTTTCTGGAGCTACCAAGCCAGCAAGGGTGTTATTGTCCCTTTAACATCCACTCGACACAAACTAGGTCATTTTGTGAGGAACACACGTGATTCAACATTACTTCATAAATTGGTTTGCTGTGGGAGAAAACCCAGACGTTAGTTTGTTGAAATTTGTTCACGGACCACATTCAAACTCTTGGCAGGCCAAATGTGAACCCTGCTCTAGAAACTTTTAGAATCTTACAAATCTCCGCATTTCTCAAATATGGTTGAAAACTAGAAACTACTTATATAATATGTTGACTGGGTTGTAGCAAATGACATATTACAAAGAGATAATCAAAGTCTATTATCGAATAGCTTAGACTGTCCGTTATTGTTAAGTAATTCATAGTTCTATTAGTATGATTAAAGGTTAATAAATAACAGTTATTTATTCATGCTTCCATAGAAAAGAAAATGAAATGTTGTTTAACGTCCTACCGTTCTGCTCCAACTGGGCTAATGAAAGACAAGCATACGCCATACAGTGTGCTATGGGGGAATTTTGCCCGGACTGTGGCACTATGGCATAGTTTTTTATTGAATTCGAACTGTCAGGGGATCTTTTATGTGCACGCTAATGTCCTTGTCAGACCCTACGCACTGCACCATCCCGGAAAATCTGCATGAACTTTCTCGGTAAATAAAGGGGTGTTTAGCTCAGGTAGCGGCGCTGTGGCCTACTCTTATACCAAATCCCAACTGTCTACGCAGTACCTTTTGTTTTCCCATCCAAAAAAAGATAGTTGTACTTGTCAGGCCTGCTGTTATGAACCACTGACAAGGGGAATTGATGTTGGAAAATCCTGATGAACTTTCTCAGTCCATGCAGGGATCGAACACATCAACTCCATGCTAGCTAGCCAGCATCTTACCCACTTAGCCACTTTGGCTTACCTAGAGTTATTGTCACTTTAATTGTCAAAAAACCTAATTTATGTTCATCTCAATATCCAACACAAAATCATTTGTTTGTACACAAAAAAAACAAAACAATCAACATTAATGATCATGAGAGTCTCAGTAGATATCTATACCCAGTCTTACAACCAAATCCTGAAATTTCCTACAATCTTATTGATTGATCTTTCTAACCACTCAAGATGGATAGCCAAGGAGTGGCCCATTAGATATTTTTGGTATTTGATAAGAGATCATTATCAATTTAAGTTGAGGGTGGATGAAATTCAAGAGATTAAAAGTCTTTAGATTATTTGTTTTGAGATTTTTGTTTTCTTCGGAGTAGTGGGTGGGGATTAGCCTGATTGTTGTTAATCTGATGCATGAACCTGTGTCCTATCTGTTTAACCTATCTGTGTATTACATGTATGTGTATCCTATCTGTGTATTACATGTCTTGTGTATCACATCTGTGTATTGCATGCCAGTGTATCCTATCTGTGTATAACATGCATGTGTATCACATCTGTGTATTACATGTCTGTGTATATTACATGTATTTCATGTATGTGTATCATATCTGTGTATAACATGTTTGTGTATATTACATGTATGTGTATCCTATCTGTGTATTACATGTCTGTGTATCACATCTGTGCATGACAGTGTATCCTATCTGTGTATCACATGCCTGAGTATCCTATTGATGTATTACATGTATATATATTACTTTATACGTGTATATTATCATGTATACACCAGGGTTCTTACTTCATTTTGAAATGAACCGGCCACGGGTCGCCCTAACAGATAGTCATCTTTATGCATATTCTATTCTGATTATTCACGACCATAATTGCATATCGTATTAAGAATAATATTACCTTAAACCCTGAATATAAACCCTTAATAAACAAAACCTTTGTTTTAATTGCATACTTGTATTCATAAATCGATATATTCACACTTTTACAGTCAAATTTCAGTACTTTGCAAAATGCATATTCCTAGTCCTACTTTTGCTTTCATTGTTTCGTCCAACCAAACGGAAGTTATAATTTAATAATAAAAAAAAAATACGAGTAAATACAAATATGTTTTTTTAAAACTATTTTTATTCTTAATCACTGGTAAATATATAAAAACAACAAAATATATAAGCACATATCAATAGTATAACAAGTTAACAACGTAGCACAAATTTATTTCCGTGTATAGTCGGAAAGATACCGATCACGTGACCAATTGTCTCGATTCAGATTAATTTATTTTTAGTGTCGCCTGCATACAGTCGCCGTGATCTAATGCCTTTCCACTTTAGTAAACAATTATGTGGATCGAAGGAAGATAGAGGGGGGCCTTCTAAACTTATCCGCATCAAGTTATCTTAAATTTCTACGTTTAGACGGCACTTAAGCTTAGTTTTGATAACGTTCTGCTTAGAAAAACCCCTCTCACACTCGACACTACTAACTGGTAGCGTCCTCCCAGCTTTGGAAAAATGTTCATTTAAAATAACTAATTGTTTGATGCCGTAATTAGGGTCACTAGTAACATTCTTTGGGTTGAAAATACTGAACACGGAGAGAATTTTATTGTCGGGAAACCGAGCAGTTATATTGTCCACCACCCTAGTCACTGTCTTTCGTACCCTGTATAAAAGCGTAGCGTCTTTATGCGTCCTTGTCATTGTCTCTCCCAAATACTTGTCTTGTCCCGTTGGTAGTTTGTAAAAATGTCGCCAATTTTGGTCCGTATAAAGGTTTGTGATCAAGGTATAACTTTGTTGTTGCTACTAAAAACCCGTCCACTGTCTGACTCATACACTCGTATATCTTCCTGACTTCGACTTTGGTTGACCTATATTGAACGTGGGGGGGGATCAGCAGCTTTTGGAATTTCCAATGACGACGTGCATGCTTGAAGTTCAAGGTCAGCGCCACCATCACTATCTTCGGCTATATCTCGTTTACGTTTTCTATTGTCATTCTGCGAGGTTTTCAAGTACTTCAACATTGTGTTAGATATAAATGATTGAACCGACATTGGATTATATACATTCTTTTACTTGGCATGATTAACTCAACTAAATTGTTTATTTAGGAAACAAGCCGATAAGGATTGAAGCTGAAGGTAATCAGATTGTATTGACGGACTCTGTGATGGGTTTCTTAATCGACGAGTAATAATTAACTCTTTGTAATCGGTCGTGATGGGTTTCTTAATCGACGAGTAATAATTAACTCTTTGTAATCGGCCGAAAGTTGATTGATTAATGATACCATAGTGGCCGATTCATGACAATTAACTCTTTGTAAATCGGCCGACGTAGATTGATATATGATACCATAGTGGCCGATTCATTGTTTTATCAATCGGCTAGATTAAAGATCAATCGGCTAAAGCCGACAAAAAACAGCCAAATAAGATCCCTGGTATACACACATGTCTGTGTATATTATGCGTATGACATGCATGTGTATATTATGTGTATTACATGTCTGTGTATTACATGCTTGTGTATAATACATGTGTATTACAAGTATGTTCATGTCATCTATGCATTACTTTTACGTATGAACTTATTTATACGTACCTTATCTATGTAAACAACTATGGTTGAAAATTGTTGGATTTTTTTTAACAATTTACTGTCCATTTTAAACTCTTTGTTGAGAAAAATATACATATTTAAAAGACAAGATTTTTACTGTTTAACCATTAATGAGACTGTTTATATGTACAAGAAATCAGACATGGTTAGATTTGTGAAACCTTTAATTAAGTCTTGAACATCCCCTTCTATTTTACAATCTGTCAATTTAAAACAGAATGAACTGACATGGTGGTTTATAGTTCTACTTTTTCTGGATCAAATAGCCTAATAGAGAGAGTGAAATGGGGTTTAAAATCCATTCAACACAAACGAGGACAAGGGCAAAAGACATTGAAAAATTACATGGAACTTTCTCAGCCCTGTGAGAGAGAGAGAGAGAAATGGGGTTTAACGTCCACTCGACACAGACTAGGTCATTTTGGGACTAACATATGGTTCCATTTTATATCAATAATTCGCTTGCATGTAGGGGTCATTAGCAGTGGGAGGAAACTGGAGTGCCCGGAGAAAACCCACGAGGTTGAGAAGGCGCCCCTATCTCCATGCCACATACGCTCACACCAGGGCTCGAAACCACAGCCGCAAGCCAGAGGTGACCAGCCAGCTAGAGGTCGAAGCGCGGCACTCTAGACCACTAGGCCATCCCAACCCCCCTTCTCAGCCCTGTAGTTTACCTATTTCATTTTTGATTTATATAGAATGCAATAAAACATTGGGATGAACCACAGGGATAAAATGTTAGGATATAAAAACATATTATTTAGTCACACTTTCAATTAGAAGACAATCCCGATAACCATAATACACAACGTTTACTATAGCATCTCTATAACCAATTAAAAACGTAAAAGTTCTGATGAATTCAGAAATTATGAAAGGTATTCTTCCAACTGATTAATTATTTCTATTTCTGGTTTATGTATATTTTCGTAACTTTATTTTAAGTCATAAAGTTTTTATATTGTTTTTGTGTGTTACTTTGCTTACAGGTCAGATCATGTCAAATAAATAATGGCTTAACGTAAAAATAGTATTTCAAGATAAATACAGTTGTTAAACTGCTCTTATGATTAAGTCAAATCTGGATTCATATCGTAAAATCTTTACATCATTGGATAAAAATAATCTAGATCATGTTGCTCTGTGTCAAGAACTATATGGCATGCAATTCCACGTCATTGTTCCTTACACAAACAATAGACAGTGGATATTCGCTTGATCGATTACAGATCATTAGATAAATCATATTGTATTATAACGAGAAGCATGGCTTTAGTAGACAATAGGTTCGTGAAGAAAATGAGAAAGAGAGAGAGTGAGGGAGTTAAATGTCTACTCCACACAAATTAGGTCATTTTGGGACTAACATAAGATTCAATTTTATTTCGATAATTCGCTTGCACGTAGGGGTCTTTAGTAGTGGGAGGAAACCAAAAGACCTGGAGAAAATCCATGAGGTTGGACAGGAGACCCTACTCCTTGTCACATACAACCGCAGAGTTGCAAACCACGCCTATTGATTCAATTACAGACCTTATGATACAATATGCACAATTGTTAACCAGTCGGCCATCTCACCCACTGAGAAGGAAAGGAAATGGATTTTATTGTTTTACTGCTCTTCTGCAACCAGGAAAACGAAAACAGACATGTGCCATGCTATGATTATAATCACCAATAAAAATATTTTCATTTTTGAAGTTCTTCATTGGCTAATTAGTGTCTGTACATTTATCAAGCATGCACTAATTATCTCCCTTTTATATATCCAGAACTTTATTTGCACAATTTAAACTCCAGGCGGAATCCAATATTCTATTGGAAATCTACTGCCAAATCATTGTTTTGGCTGCCATTTTTTACAGTAGACCGACCCTACCACCATTCGACCCCGAGGGGTTGACAGGTCTAGTAACAGAATCATATTTAATTAAACAATAATCATCTACTTACTCTTTATCTTTATCCGTGGAGATGAGTTTCTTCTGATTTTCAGCGTGGTGGTGGAAGAGGTGAAGGTCATTAAGAACGATATGCGTCTGTCGTAACTTATCCATGTTGATTAATCCACCGACCCCAATTCGCGTCATAAATCGATCTTCACCATTATAATCAGATACAAACTAAAATACAGGAACATTATATTTAGAGATAATATAATAATATAACTGTCTCCTATGTTATTGTCTCTCTCTATTATAATTATATTTAAACCCAGAGTTTTTGTGTCTGTGTATTATGTTTGTTTTATTGTCTGCTATTTTTAAAGTTTGGTTTTTGTGAACTCTTATGGAAGTCTGAGAGAGAGAGAGAGAGAGAGAGAGAGAGGGTGTTTATGTCCACTCGACACAAACTAGGTCATTTCGAGGAAACCAGAGTACCCTGAGAAAACCCTTGAAGTTGGACAGGTGAAGAGGAGATAGAGAGAGAGACGGTTTAACCTCCATTGACACAAATTAGATAAAGGTATTTAGCAGTGGCAGGAAATTGATTGGAGAACCTGGAGAATACTCCTGACATTTGACAAGCCCTCATATTCCTTGTCCCTTACAAAGTCGTTTGTATGCTTTCATCTTTGGTATCTCTAATATATTCATCATAATTTAAATTTAAACAATATTGTGCATTTCTATGTAGAATTTTCCATTTTCGATAAGGTGACATAACTATAGTTTATTTATTTTATAAAATACTTACCTCTAATGACTGGTTTTCTTCAGATGGAAGAACAATAATACTCGGTACACCCATAAAAATGGCTTTCAGATCACGTAAAAATCCACCAAAAAATGGCACAACTTGACAGTATGGAATGTCTAGAGCCCGAGCTACAGCTTCACGATAAACTGGTGATGGTTCCCGCGTCAGTAAAACGTCGGATAAGGAATGTAATAAAGAGACGTCCTCATCTCCTATAGACAACCAAAATGGCTTTAACTTCTCAGATCTGTTGAAAATAAATAGTATTAAATTAAATTACAAGAAGTTTAATCTTATGTTTTAAAGTTAATAGAGTGTCAACTTTGACGAATAGTCTTGTTTTTCATGACTTTAATTAGCTAGTCACTACTTTAACCGTCTCATGAAATGAAATGTGGTTTAATGCCCTACTGATCTGCTCTGAAATGGGCTAATGGAGACGCTGATATTTTACGTCACAGCTATTTCTGATTTTAGGTTATGGCATCAAATTATTGGGAGTCGCAGAGGTCCTTGGTTCAACTGAGGTGTTGACTGAAGAAATTCCTCAGGATTTACCCCCGGATTGTCCCCAGTAGTGCAGGTCAGAAAGCTTGGCATGGATAAAGCATCCTCTGTCGTTTGCATGAGTCTGACATCAAAGTCCACCAATGTCAGTTGGAAATAGACAGAAAGAAATGGGGTATAATATCAACCTGACACAAACTAATTAAATGTGGGACTAACAAATGGGTTAATTTTATTTCAATAATTCGCTTTCGAGGAGGGGTGTTTAGCAGTGGAAGGAAACCTGTAGAAAACTGACACGGTTGGACATGCCACCATAATCCTTGACAGATCATATGATTGCACGCACAAGCCTGAAACTACTAGACCAACCAACCTCTGCTTGGAAATCGATGAAAAATAGTTGGAAACGATGCTGTCCCATTTTGTTTCATTCCATTTATAAAAACAAATTGATAATCTTACTTTAAACCAGCTAATATCTCAACCGCAGAATTAAAATTACCCAGCACCCAGCAATATACGGCTAGTCGTAGAATACACGATAATACTGCCTTACGATCTTCATGTGTAGCCTGGGTTATAATAGTCTGTGTTATCCAGGTACTGACCTAAAAATGAACAAGATATAAATAAACAATATTGTCATTAATGATTTTTGTGTTATAGTCGTTGTTGGTTCTCTGTATACAGACGTCTTCAATTGCATTTGGGAAATAACAGACCTTTTGATATAATGCGCGTATGCTCTACCCATTCGGTCATCCTACCCCCCAGTCCTGGGGAAATGGTATTAGACTGGATACACAAGAACTCAACAATATGTAGTTATCATTAATATCAACAATGTCTGAATAGAATGGCAAAGGGTTGTATCAATAAAATTTCCAGTTTTTAAAAATTTAGCAATTTTAAAAATTTGACACTTTAAAAGTATGTGAGGAAACACAAGCCCATGAAAATCTGCTTCTCTGTTCAGAAAAATTGGTGTTAAAAAATAATATTTTTTTCTTGATAATTCCATCTATAGTGACAACAAGTTGATTATTCCAACAAAAATAATAAAGAAACAACATCCATGTCTAAACATAGGCATGCAATTTTCTCTCTATTATAGTAAATGGGGAAATTAATGGTGGTCTGCTTCTTTTGTGGTGTGGAATTATCTCCCTTTAATCTTCCAGTTGTACAATAATAAATAAACAACATCCATGTTGATATTTTCTCAACCTGACTGAACATGGACATCTCCAATTGTCTTTCTATAATAGTAAATGGGGAAAATCAACAGATATCTGTATCCATTTTGTGCAGTGTGGAATTATCTCCCTTTAATCCCCAAGATGGACATGGAATAGGCCAGGCCGTTCAGATGCTAATATTTGTACTAAAAATCCCAGCTTGCCTTTAGTATGCAAGCACGGAAATTATATTTAGAATGTGTTTAACCAGTTCTATCTGATACATTTGACTTTCAAACTTTAAACATGAAAACAAATCTTACTTCATTAAAACGTTGAATTAAATCTTCGACACACAATCCAGTACGCGAATCTGAGGACCTTGTCAAATCTACCGTGATGTGACGAACATATTGGGCTGGAGAAACACTCATAAACAATTCATGTTCAGTTTTTGTCATCAACAAAGCCACTTCTTCAGGAAAATGAAGCATCTTTTGTAGCTGTTCAAGTTCTGCAGAATATTTACTAAATGTGTTTAATTCTGGACGTAAGGTGAATTGTCGACATTGAAAATCTGAAATTTAAAAAGGGACAGATTATGATAAATGAAAAATTAGGGTACAACAACTATCGTCAACAATCTCATCCTCAGGATGAACATTTTAGTTCATTTCAATATCTTAGTTCCCATCGTAAAACAATGACTTAGTTCCCATTGCAAAACAATGACTGACGATTTCCAGCTCATTTTGCTTTCATGGGTCACATACTGGAAGTGGTATCAGGTCTATATATTAAGGCCATTAGCAGATTTTGTCAAGGTTATGAGAAGTAACAGGGCGAGCGCTAACTCTAACCATAGACCTAATCCTTACCCGAACCCACAATCTTCAGCAACAATCATGTGCCCTAACCACATTTACATCAATATTTCGAGCTGACCCTGCAGGTACTTGATTGATGGTATAGACTTGAGGCGTTTTTATCGACCACTGATTAGCAAAAGTGATTTGCACTCAATCACATTTTCATCTTTAACGTCTATCTAATTCAAATTGGTTACCCTAATCAACGAATTTATCGACATCGATTTCCGAAGCGATTACATCAAATCGCCAAATCAGTTCAGGGTGCGATTTGACGATTTGATCGGGTGGTCACGTGTTTTTTTCAACTGTGTCCAGCCACAATAATTGTTTACTACTAATCGGAGCATTTAACAAACTCGCCAAAGTACTTTGAAATCGACTAAATTGTCACATGACATCTCTACTAAATTCAAATCAATTTGGCAAGTCGATAAAAAAGCCTTTGGATATCAGAAGTAAGAGTTAATTAGTTTGGTGACAAATGGGACACTTGCAAGTCAACTTCATTCTTTTTGATTACAATTATTATTAATGATTTTGTCCCATGGACTTTGTATTCTATTTTTTTTTAGCTTGTATTTATTGATTTCATCAACTGGTTTTGGTATTTTGACAATTAGGACTAGTATTAATTTTTACAAATAAATTTTTCAAGGATGACAAATATATTTTTTTTTTTGGTATTGACATTATCATTAAGACATTGAAGCTTGAAGACATTTGTAATAGCTTAATAATCCAAGCTAATATGTACATTTAATCAAGAAAACAAAATCAAAATACCAATAATCAGCTTATCAATTATTTTCCCCCACAACAAAAGAGCAGCATATTTTGTAAAAACTGAACAGAATTTGAACTATTTATCAACTGATATTTCCATTAGAGATTCGTCTTTCACAAAACTGTAGTTTGCAAGAGATTCCTATTGTGTTAATATGACGCAATGAGACTTTAATAAAATAAACTCACCAAACTCCAGACTATCTCTGTGTAAAGTTCCATTATTCAAGAATCTTCCATCCAGATCTAAAGCTTCCCAGATTGCTGCCGTTACAGATTTCAGATTCTCAATAGTTGCCATGTTGAGAGTCCATGGTTTGTTGCCTCGAAATTCCAAAACGAGGCCATCATGAGTTTTACCACTTCCTGTCAACCAGTCTTCAAGATCGCGGATGTTCTGAGATTTTGCGATGGCTTTGGTTTTACTGTCTAATAGTACAATTTTATCACAGGATACTGCTAATAACCGAGGTACCTAAAAAAAAAATATAAAAAATTTAGATATGAATGGAAAAGCTTTTACCAGCTCTACAAAGTATGAGAATTTGGTTTACTCTAAGATGGCCATAAGCTTGGGATATTTGCAACATTTCTAACTGTTTCATTTCCAAATGCTAAATGGCATTTTTGATGATCTGAAACACAATAAAGGGTGAACTGGACCAAGTAATAAAGCCCAACAGACAAGTGAATGGTTGTTAACTATTCTGGGTGGAGCATGACGGTCTAGACCAATTAAATCATCCCAAGTCAGGTTATAATCATTGTTAACTATTTTGGGTAGCACAAGTTTAGTGCAGATTTTCACTGTCTTGGCTGTTTGACATCAAAACAGTTCCTTTACTGATCAAAACTGAGAAACATCAAAGTTTCATCAAAATCAGAAAAAAATTTTGACTTGTAGAGGGTCCAATACCTTGGTATTATATTTTTTTTACACTATTTGCATACAAGGAGCAGCCATTTTGTCAGGCAGTTTATTCACGAAATATTAACTCAACTCAAAGGGTGTAAAACAGTGATATATTTAAAGAGTTTCTAACATTGAATACAAAGATGCAATTTTTAGTGCAAATCATGGGTCATAATCAAGGAAGTTTAGTTCTTATACAGGTGATTATCAAAATTAACTAAGATCTTTGTGATATAAACATGACAAGTACTAGTTTAATAGTGCCTGTCAGCTCCAATTGAAATCATTGTCTCCAGGCCAGTAAATAAGTCTCCTACCTTCTTCTGTGTATTTCCACGTAGTACCTCTTTCACCTGGAAAATTTTACTGCCATATGAAGGTAAGTTTTTGCATATTTTAACATAAAGTTGTTTTAGTTTTAACTCATTTTCGTAGTAAGAAGTATGCCATAAAGTCTTCTTCTTTTCCTAGAAAAAACAACACGTTGGTAATGATTTATACAGTGTGCTATGAGTAAAATTTTACACGGACAGCGGCTCTATGGCCTACTCTTTTACATTGGACCTCAATTTTCCATTCCATTTGAACAACTAAGACATTTTACTTGTCATGCAACACAGACAAGAGGAAACACTGGGAGTGAACCCAAGGCCTCCTGGTTAGCAAGACATCATCTTACTCACTGAGCTACTATGGCTTCCTACAAGTTTGGATGGAGTGGTCAAGTACTTTCCTAAAGTTGTTTTACTAAAATATTAACTATTCAGCTCTTGCAACGAAATGATCGAGGATTTACAAGGCTACTGATGACTTTGTCTGCACAGTAGTTTTGACCACCCCACCTAAATGGAGAAAATCAATGATGGATATGTCAGACCATTTTCTCTCTACAATGCAAGAACATGTAACTTTTCACCAGAAGATCTGGAGAAAATCCACATAGGATATGTCAGAACATTTTCTCCCTACAATACAGGTACAAGTAACTTTGTCTGGAGGATGACAGACACATTTCTCGGAAAATCTTGAGAAAACCCACAAGAGATATACAGAGTTTTTCTCCGTAAAAAACAGGAACAAGTAACGTTTGTCTGGAGGATGTGAAGAACATACATGAGGGGAAATGTTGGACAGTTTTCTACCTACAGAATAGGGCCCTGTTTCTCGGAATCTTAACAAAAGATAAAATCCAAATTTTAGTAGATACTTCAATTTTGATTGGCTAAGCACTAAAATCAATCTGATATCATCCAATCAAATTACTAAAATTGGATTTTATCTTAGCTAAATTTCATGAAACAGGCCCCAGGAACAAGTCACCTTTGTCCAAAGGGCATGAAGAAAACCCACAAGGGAAATATTGGAATAGTCTTTACACTTAATATACAGAAACAAGTAATTGTTAACGAACCACCTACACCATACATACCTTTATAAGCTCGCGAACCTTTTTAGAAGTTGTATATTCTGGGGGTAGGAATCGAGCTAGATCACAATCTTCCAGACATTCAAGCTCGTTATCGCTGGCACACATTAGTTGGCGAACAAGTTTCCCCTTTCTACGAGTACTGGTAATGCGTTGAGCACGATTTAACTTTATTAATTCTTTCTTCTTCCGTAAATTTTCTCTCCACTCATGCTCATCTTCCTTTTTTGATTTATCAACGTTTGGTGATTTTGGCAGATTATTTTGTCCTGGAGTTTGACTAGTCGAATCCTCTTCAGGCCATGCCTCTTCGATGTGTAATTGGATACCTGCAAGCGTTGCCGATTCTTCCTTCGTACACGGCAGCTCTCCACTCACGACCAGTTCTTTTAGCTGCAATATATTTAAAATTACAATATGAAATTATGAAATCAAATTTATTTATAATATGCACATCAATATGCATAACATTTGGAAATCGGGGCTGGGGGAGGGGTGTGTGTTTTAAAATGGTTAGAATGTGCGTACAGGAAACATAGAATGTTGGTCGTGTCTTGTAATTATAATCATGATTTTAACAAAACCAAAGCGGAAATTTAAAAAAAAAAACCAAAAAACAGTAGCCACATTAAATATGGAGAGAGAAATGGGGTATAATGTTCACTCGACACAAAATAGGTCATTTTGGGACTAACATATGGTTCAATTTAATTTCATTTGTGCATAAGGGTATTTAGCAGTGTGAGGAAACCGGAGGACCCACAAAAAACGAACAAGGTTGGAATGGCGACTCTACTCCTAAAGAGCACACATTAGATCATTCAGCAACCCAACCCGATAAGCATTGACGTCCAGTCCGCAGAAGCAGGAATGCAATTTAACATTATGGTGAGGAATGTTATAAATATCCAACATTCCGGTAATGATGATGGTTAGAGAATAAACTGAGAATCATGTTGATATAAAATACATTGAATAGTTTCTTGTTAATGTATAAAAGATGATGTAGTTGGTATTTGTTTTTATTTTACCACCACAAGATCAATAAACACAGCATGTGATCAAACATCACTAAAACACATCATAACAAATATACAGCTTTCTATCTTAAAGAGACAGGGTCAGTCATAACAATAAACATAGGCTGTACATGTTAAAGAGGAATGGCCAGTCAACAAACATACACTTTTTATCTTAAAGAAATAAAATGGGGTTTAAGATCCTACTGTTCTGCTCCGACTGGGCTAATGAAGACGGGCATATGCCTGTACAACGCCGCTAAGACCTACTCTTATATCAAAATTCCAACTGCCATGGGATCTGTTACATGCATTCTAATGCACACAAGAGAGCTCAGTTTTTCTCCAATTCGAACTAACTTATGTTTTACACATGATGTTATATGAACACAGTCAAACCAAACAATTATTTATTTGCTGATTGACAAAGAGTGTCCTAGATATATAGCCATATCGGTCTGTGATATTTGTTAAACACCGTACGTTTATTGATATAAATACCATACTTCTATTGATATAAACTTAAACATGTTTAAATAAACAGATCTTATCTCATCTTAATTCTTTCTAATCATTAAATATTCAATAACAGAGAGAGAGAGAGAGAGAGAGAGCAAGAGAGAGAGAGAGAGAGAGAGAGAGAGTTCAAAATTTCCCCCATAGTTTCATCCCGCAACGGGATTTCAGTGGTGCAGGGCTGATAGCCTGACAAGTAAAAGCAACGGGATTTCAGTGGTGCAGGGCTGATAGCCTGACAAGTTTAAAACCGAGGGAGGTCCCGTGTATATATTCAATAACAGAGAGAGAGAGAGAGAGAGAGAGAGAGTGTGTGTGTATTGTCTACTCTGCACAACTGGGTTATTTCGGGACTAAAACATGGTTTAATTATATTTCAATAATCTACTTGTCCAATGGGAGTCTTTAGCAGTTGGAGGAAACATGAGGACTTTGAGAAAAACCCTACTACATGTCACAAGTGTGGGATCGAAAAACACACCGCCTGACTCAATTCTTTTGTAGGGTGACCTGATAATCATTTCCCTTCCTTTAGTTTTATTCTCCAAAATATTATCTGGATCAGCCCTTTAAAAAACAGTTGGCTGATGCAGTCAAGGTATCAGACATCTTGTAATGCCTAGATGTTAGGATGATGTGGCTTGAGTGTATGATTTTATTCCATTGAAAAAAACATTCAAAACTTACTTTAGTCAGTTGACATTTTTTAATTTTCAAGGAAACGGGACGATACATATATCGTTTCCTGTTTCGTTTCTTGGATGATTTTCGTCGTTTTAAACGACAGCTGCGATTGCGGGGAAGACATTTTTTCAGAAGAGAATCAAAGTTTGTGAGTGGAGTTCTGTTTTTATAATAAACATGAACTGTCCAAGATATCTCTTTATTTAATTTAAGTCCACCTTCTCTGGCCAACATTTTCATTGATTTCTGGCTTCAAAACAATTTCAAGTCCACAAATATTTTCGTTATTTTGTATCACTTGTTTATTTTTATTTTAGATATAAACATCCATCGTTTATCTAGTTTTAAAAAACAATTATGTCTCTTTCATAGAATAATATTGTCATTATAATGTGTTGGTTTTGCGGAAGAATAATATTTTCATTATAATGTGTTGGTTTTGCGGAAGAATAATATTTTCATTATAATGTGTTGGTTTTGCAGAGCTGTTTCTAAAGTGCAGAATAGTTAGTTTCTAGGCTGTTGGTTGAATTTCTTGCAAACAAAAAATGGAGAAAATGGTTAAATGGTTGTTCCAAGTAATTACAAATGACTGTTGAAGTAAGACTAGATAATCCTAATCAAGGTGGATTTTTTTCCAAATCCTGGGCTGTGTTTGGAGCTGTAACAACCAATATTTGTTATATGTGTTATTTCTTTCACAAAAACGACAACCTTGAGTTTTTAATTCTCAAGGACAGATAAATTTCCATGTAATATACATTGTGTTTGGACAGATAAATATCCGTTATCCAGTAATACAATATTTTTGACATGACATCTTTCCATTCATCATGATGGATTCAATTCAGTTTTTTCTGTATTTGTCATGTTTCCATACGATTTCACTCAGTTGAAATTTTATCACCAAAAAACCCCGAAACACAAGTAGAAGACAAACGTCATTAAATTCCACAACACAAAGGAAACCTGATTCGATTAAATTACGCAATTCAGACAAGGATAATTATTTCTAGTAAAAGCCACAGATTATAACACCTGATACCACTTCTCTAATTTTGTTGATATGGGAAGTTCATATAGCTAAAATAATGCTCCAACAGTCCAAGTAGTTATGGATAATTAAAGTTGGTGATCCATAACACTCCCTCCCTTAAAGCCACTGATGGTCAATCAAGGGATTTTGAATATTTTGAAAATTAAACATTGGGAAAGTTGAAATACTAAATTGAATATCATCAGTCCACAAATGGTTCCAATCCATTCTGTATTTACAAAGATATCATGGTATTGATAAAATTGTTGGATAAAATCTTTTGATGGGCCTCCTTTTTATCCAACTGAATTCAAACCATGAGATTAGTTACTGTTGATATTTTTTTTCTCAAATATCAAATAACAGATTTGAGTACGTTCTAGTGTGGATTAAACAAGGAAAAATCGATTTGACCAAAAAAGGCATAGTTCAGAGATTAAATAAGGATTCTCCAAATATTCCCATATTTTTACATATTCAATAAGGGATACAAACTTAGGACCGACAATAAAAATAAACTTTTCTTAAATATATTTTCGACGTTCACTAAGTAATAAACACTTTTTATCCAAAAAGTCAATTAAACTTAGGTCCAAAAAGTCAATTAAACTTAGGTCCAACAAGAAAAATAACCTTTTCTTGAATGTTTTTAAAGTTCACTAAGTAATAAACACAGAACAATAAATTCCATTTTCTGGTAATTCAGCATTAAGAAACATGTCTTTCACAGCAATCTATAACACCATGGACAAAGTTCAGCAACACACCTTACAGTAACACAAATTATCAGATAATCTTAATTCCATACAAGCCACAGTGTTCAAGTACATGTAGATACGGTACTTGAAGCAATTTATTTATAATCTGTATATTTTGTGATCTCATTCAGAAGACGACTGACTATACGGCTAACAACACATTCCACGATAACATTAATTCCTGACAAGCCACCGTGTTCTAGTGCATTCACAACAACTTCAAACAAAGCATATATGAATTATCAAGTATATTGAGTTTGGTATAATATATTGGAACTCACCTATAACTTATTATACCACGAACTATTGGTGGGATCATCATTTGATCTAAATTTGGTATGTAATAGTAATTTTCAAGGGGAAATATTAAATATATCACACGAATAATATGAACTATTATTGGACTGATTATCTTAATCTGAATTTGGTATATAAAAGTACCGGTACTCAACTATAATTTATATTTCCATTGGTCATCTTAGAGAAAGAGAAATGGGGTTAATAATTCACCTGACATTTTGGAACTAACACATTGTCCAATTTTATTTTAATAATTCTCTTGCCTAAAGCGGTCTTTTAGCAGTGAGAAACCAACAGAAGACCCAGAGAAAACCCACAAGGTTGGACAGGTGATGCCAATCCTTGTCACATATAACCAGAAAATCAATACCACGCCAGTTGTCTGGTCATCTTAGAAACTATTGTACACAAGAGTGGACTTTTAAAGGTTGAATTCATCAGAGTCTTGTCCATAACCACCACTAGTTACAATGCTACACAACACAGATGATCGAAGTTCCATACAGATCAGGTAAACTTGTTTCAATAATATATAGATGATCCAAGTCCCATACAGAACAGGTACACTTATTACATTACTATATCGATGATCCACTGGTTACAATAATAGATGCAGGACAGATCCACTGGTTACAAAAATTTATATAGATGATCCGAATCCCATGCAGGACAGATCCAGAGGTTACGATACTATATAGATGATGCGAATCCCACACAGAACAGATACATTTGTTTCAATAATATGCAGATGATCCAAGTCCCATACAGAAAAAATACACTCGTTGTGATACTATACTGATCCAAGTCCCATACAAATCAGACAAATTTGTTACGATACTATACAGATGCTCCGAATCCCATAAGAACAGATACACTGGTTACAATAATATATAAATGATCCGAATGCCATACAGAACAGATACACTTGTTACATTACTATATAGATGATCCGAATCCCATATAATTCAGATACAACTATTACAATGCTACCGATATATAGATGATCAAAATCCATACAGAAGAGGTAAACCAGTTTCAAAATTATATAGAGATGATCCAAATCCCATATAGATATAATCTGTTATAGTTTATCCATACAGATACACTCGTTATAATACTACACACATATCAAAATCCCTTAAAAATCAGAGTCCTTACATGATCAGAGTCGCATAAAAATCAGTTCTCACACTTCTCTGATACAAAATAATAAGAGCTCTCACACTTCTCAGATCCAAAGGTGTTATATGCCCATTAGTTTCATATCTATAATCTAACCAATAGATAAAATTATTCCAGTAATAAAAACATATCTATAGGAGAATTAACTGATTATTTTATATCCCAAACACCTGAGTAATTTGTCTACAGTATATTCATCCAAGGTAATGTTGTCTCACAAACATACACACATGTACAACTGCTGCTGTTATATTCTACTTCAGCCATGGTGAATTACTCACTCAAAATATTTATCATTTTATCTGATCACCTTCATCAACAGATAGTTCTCTTGGTTAAAGGTACTGTTTCAATACAGCTCTTTATAACAGTTTCAAGATTTACACAACAGTATTTACTCAAACAATATTTCAGTATTTTCTCAATACTGTTTCAGTATTTACCCCAACAATGTTTCAGTATTTACCCACCCAATGTTTCAGTATTTATCCAACAAAGTTTCAGTATTTGCCAACAATGTTTCATTATTTACTTAACGCTGTTTCAGTATTTTCCCCAACACTATTTCAGTATTTACAACAACACTGTTTCAATATTTACATAAAGCTGTTTCAGTATTTCCATAAAGCTGTTTCAGTATTTATCAAATAAAGTTTCAGCATTAACCAACACTTTCAGTATATATCTGAACAACACTGTTTCAGTATTTACCAACAATGTTTCAGTATTTACTTAACAATATTTCAGTATGTACCCCAACACTGCAGAATAATGTTTTATGTCACACCATTGTTTCAATTAGAATATTTTGAAACTAACAAATCAACATTTTCTGATTTTCAACTAACTACTTGATTAAATCCAATCTGTACATTCACATCAATTAAAGAACATTGCTCTAACAGTAATAATTGTCAAAGATTCTATTTCAAATATTTATCTTAATTATACGACGATGAATACTGCTCTACCATTTAAAGGATTCTTCTGTCTTCCATACAAAAATTGTTCGTTTGTTCCTGGAGTTTAACGTCCACTTCTACCTAAGGGGATATCGTAGGCCAGCAGTATATACAGAAATTGTTTCCAAGTATTATCATGCAATGGTAAACATCCACACGGTTGTTACCTCTATGATATAAATATGAAAACTTCCTTCAGAATACTGGCAGCTATGTAATTCTATCGTTGAAAAGGTTATTTCCTTTCTCATATAAAGATAACTATTGCATCAATGTGTATATAAATTGTAGTATTGGGCGGATGTATTTTACCAATCACTACACCTGATTTTAATTATACTGAGAATTTCTATCAATATTCTGCAGACATGTTGAAATTAATAACCAATATTTCCTCTTTCTATTTTTTTTTCAACATTTGTTCTCAATCTGGTTTGATTGAATCAAATGTTGACCTGAGTACATTTCTTAAAGAAACCAAACAGTGATTAAAAAATACAAGGGAAGAGTCAGAATTCCGTCCACTTGATTTGATATTGGTTATTTTTTTCTGTGTGGTTTGTCAATTTTGTTTTGCATGTTGTGTGGTTCTTCTGCATTTATTATTTGACCGAGGCAGTGGCTTTTTTGTCCTGCGCAAATTCCCAAATCCAAGGAATAATGACAAATCATTTTTACCAAGACAGTGGAATTTCTGTCTCTGCAAATTCCAACTGCCAAGGGGTTTTTCATTCAGCAATCCACCCCCCACCTCTATTTGTAGAGAAAGTGGTTAGAAATTATACAATGCTCATTATCAGCAAGTGTGTAATATATCCAGCTGTAAAAGATCACACTTTTAGTGTGAAAGTCTAACTATTTCTAATATTCTAATATTTCTAATATACTACAGACCTGTCAGTAATCTAAGCTATGTTTCTAAGTTGCTAGAGAAATGTGTTCTTCTTCGACTACAACAGCATATGTCAACCAACAGTCTCGACAATACTTACCAATCCGCGTACAAAGAATATCATAGTACTGAAACAGCCTTGATCAAAATTGTTAATGATATCTATTTCGAATTAGACAAACGCTGTTGCGTAATATTAGTTCTCTTAGACCTGTCAGCTGCATTTGATACCCTGGACTCAGAAGATCTCTTGGATACTCTCTGGACAGAAATCGGGCTACGTGGTACAGTTTACAGTTGGTTCAAGTCCTATCTAACAGATAGAAAACAGCGAGTTTGCATAGGAGATGAATACTCCAAGGATGTTCCCCTGCTCTGTGGTGTCCCACAGGGTTCAGTTCTGGGACCGGTGTTATTCATCATCTTCACCAAACCACTGAATAAAATTGCACAGAAATATGGCCTTAGTATCCACCTTTTTGCCGATGACACACAGCTTTACATTAGCTTCGAAGAACAATCCCAGTCGCACACTGTCGCAAATGTCGAGACATGTCTGCAAGAAATCCATGACTGGATGACACTTCATTTTCTAAAGCTAAACCCTGACAAAACAGAGATTCTCTTTCTTGGGAGTAAACACCAACTGAAAAAAATTAAACAAACCACCTTTCAACTGGATGGCGAGATCATCAGTCCCACTAGCAAAGCTAAAAATATTGGCGCCATTATTGACTCGTGCCTCTCTTTTGAAAACCATATAACTGCTGTCTGTTCTTCATCATATTATCAACTTTATAAACTAGGAAAAATCAAAACTTATTTAAGCTCCGAAAACCTCGAACTTTTGATTCATGCTTTAATAACCACTAAATTGGATTATCATAATGCTCTACTGTACGGGCTTCCCAAATCACAAATTCAACGTCTGCAACATGTTCAGAATTCGGCTGCACGTCTACTTACTGGAACTCGAAAAATGGCCCATATCACCAAAATACTGAAAACACTCCACTGGCTTCCTGTACATCAAAGAATAATATTTAAAATACTCTTGTTGACCTACAAAGCTATTAACAACTCTGCTCCATCCTACATCAAAAATCTCATCTTTACATATATTCCTGGAAAATGTCTACGATCTTCTTCAAAACATCTCTTAGTAGTACCATCCACGAGCTTAGACATGACCAAACGTTCATTCCAGTACTCTTCGGCTCTTTTGTGGAATTCACTACCCCTTCATATTAAAACATCAAAGTCTGTCTGCATTTTCAAATCAAGACTGAAAAGTCACCTGTTCATACAACATTATAGATGAAATGGAACCAAAATGTATAACTTTGCAAGCGCATTTGGAACTCCTAATACGAGTATTTATTGCGCTATATAAATTTGGGTGTTATGTTATGTTATGTTAATATACATCAGTGTTAAATACACAAACTCAGGTGTAAAAGATGACATTACCAGTGTGAAAGTCTGACTATTTCTAATACACATCAGTGTTAAATACACAAAACTCAGCTGTAAAAGATGACTCTACCAGTGTGAAAGTCTAACTATTTCTAATACACAAACCTGTAAAGTAGTGTTGAATATCATTCAATCATTTTAACACCTCGGTGACATAACAACTACTGTCTAATTACTAATCGTTTTAACTGGCATTATGTACAGAAAATGATGTCTTTGACCTGTTTGTGGCAGATATTTTCATTAATAAAATTCATTTATGCATAAAGGAATCATGACAACTCTACAGTGTTATCTGCACTTGTACATCAAGATCAACTAACATTAATCATGGCACCAGAAAACACTCTGACCTGTCAACCAATCACCATATTTATTGTATTTTAACCCTAATGAAATAAAACATGAACAATTGACATCCTTCATGCTTTTTCCAGTCTTTTGTCTCTCCTAATGACTAAATACCATGCATCTTCGTCTTCGATAAGACGGGTCTGGCACCTAAACACTAAACCCCAAAAGATGACTTCTACCAATCCAGAGACGAGACGCATATATGTCTGCATAAATGCTGTCCCTACAGATCAACTACCAAACAATATGTGTTTTATCAAATAAAGGGAATAACTTCTCACTAAACCTACTCCATGGCTCGAGGCCGCAAATGGAAAGATTGCAAAATCATATTCTGAAAACAGGAAGAAGCCTCAGCTCTCCTATGTCTTGTCTGCGATATAACTTCTGTGGAAGCAGACGTTAAAACATCAGGTAGTAGTAGTAGTCTTCCATTTTGGGCTAAACCCTCATCGAATTTAAAAAAAAAATCTGGATGTTGGAAACACTTCATTTCTTATGGTATTTGAGAAAGAGGATTTCATAGGCAAAATCATGAAAGCGAAGCAATTAATTTTTCTCTAATGTTTCATATTCTCAGAGAAAAACTGATAATTAGATGAAATGAAAAGCAAAATTTTCTATACAATGGCACTGGGAGTGGGCCAATTGCAATTGGGACAACTGCAGACAATATCATTTTTTTCTGTAATTATGTCCTTTTTGTTAAAAATAACCAATAGTTAATAACTGAAAAAATTATTATTATCATACTGGTTCAGTTTACTTAACAAAATGAAATGAAATGGGGTTTCACATCTTTTTGTTTTGATCCAAACTGGGCTAATGAAGATGGGCACACGCCATACAGTGTGCTACACAGGAAAATTTTGCCCGGACAGTGGCACTACGTCCTACTTTTATATTGAATTCCAACGGTAAAGGGATTTTTTACGTGCATGCCAATATGTACACACAGGATCTCAGTTTTTTTTATCCCATACAGCTGTCCTTGTCAAGCCACGTTTACTTTTTTTTTTAGTTAACCCATCTATATTGGCACTCACTGACATATTATGTGAACATTACGTGCAATATCAGGCCAATCATTAGGAATAAGATTAACAGTTGTGTTTTTATTTGTTCCCATCCCTCCATTCCCTTTGGATATAAAATTGTTTACCCATCGCAAAACGGAAGACAACAAAAATCCCTTGCCATATTTAAATCTTGTAAAGGAATTTAAAACAGAATTAACCAGGAGTGAAACAAAATGGCGGTGGAACGGTCAACTTATCTACACCAACAAGTTTTTGAAAATAGTGGGCTGATACCATACATATTCTAGCTTCAGAAATGAAATGGGTTTTATAACCTTCCACTTTTCTACATCAAACCCAACAAGTGAAGATGGGCACAAACCAAGCAGTAGGTTATGAACAATATTTTGCTAATGCTAGGTTCCCCACTAAAATGCACGTGTGTTACATGATCTGGTATGTGCAGATGTGTTAAGATACTTTTCAATCGATCAATAAGATTGGTATGTCTGACCACAATATATGATAAAACCCAACAGTATCACCACAATTACTCCACCACAATTTCAATCGTAACACGAATTGTCATACAGGAACCTAGTATTAAACAAGGGAGTTTCCACCTTCTTTTCCTTAGGACCTTGGGGTTTTTTTTCGTCCCAAACAGCAGGAGCTCAATTCTGTACCACTGACAAGAGGGTTGAAACCCAGAACTTCTGGGCATGTCACCTAGCGCCTTTACACCCTGAGCCATCTTGTCTTCTATGAGTTAATCATCAATTTTATTCAATAGAACAAGACTAATTGTAAAGCATCTTTAAACTTTTTGATACAAAGCATAATGATTATTTTCTCTGCTACCTCTATCTTATAAACATGGGTTAAGGAATATCTGGTTGTTACGGTGATAAATAATACCATCTCAAACGATTACTGACAAATGTTCTAAACAGGAAGAAAAAAAATCTGGGGATGTGAGGAAAATATTTCAGAGATAACAAAAAAATCTTGTGATAAAAGATATTGTTTACATGGCTTGTCCTTCATTTTAACAGACAAACTCCAACCTGTCTTAAATACTGCCTGGTGTTGGCGGAGAAAGTTCATCTGGATTTTCCGCAGTGGTTTCCCATTTCAGTGGTGCAAGCCCCCTTTTTTAGGACTCCCAGTAGGGGAAGATTATTTATGACTTAATACCACAGATTAATATAATCCCAGTTGATTCCCTTCATCAATAACATTCTGTCTAAGCTCCCTCCTACATAGATAGCATCTTGGCTGAGACTCCTCCTTAACAAAATCCTGTCTATATGGCCCTTCCTTAAAATAATCATGTCTGTTGCCCATCCTTAACAAAATCCAGATTACAGAAATCCCTGCTATATGACCCCTCCTTAACAAAATCCAGACTATGCCCTCTCCTTAACAAAATACAAGCTAAAGAAACCCCTGATGGCCCCTCCTTAATGAAACAACTGCTACATTGCCCCTCAACAAAATCGAGCCATGGCCCCTCTTTAATGAATTCCCCCTTCAAAATCCTGGCTATATAGTCACTCCCCAGCAACATCCCGGATATGTCCTGTCCTTAATAAAAATCCAAGCTATGGCCCCTCCTAAACAACATGGTGCCTACTCAATTGACTATTACTCATTACTTAATAGTAATAATTATTTTTCTGATCTGTTTTTTTTTTTATATAATTCAATTTGTGTATAATCAGATACAGCTAGGAGTGTGTATAATTATTACCATCCTGTGTTGAGTGTATTGAAGATCGAACTAGTTGCAGTACTAATGTTGCTTAATACCTGCCAATTTTCAATTTATTATATCTAATTATCAAGAGGATAAAATTTGACATATTGCAATGGAGTGAGATTTCTTTCAAGTTTCATATAGCAATGGGTTGTTATGCTTACTCTGTCTTGAAAACATGAAACAACAATTTATTTATTTCAGAAACAAACCATTTCTGAAATCTGTTCTGAGATTAACTTCCATCCAATATCCTCATGCAGCTTCTGTATTCCAAGTCTAATTTATTGCATGCAATAACTTATAGGTAAGCAGACAGTGTGTAAAATTACCCCTTTCCAGGTGTCTGCAGTACAAGATACTTGCATTAACACCTTTAAATAACAATGGTAGCTCACAATGGTAGCATGTGATGATTTTGGATATTGCTGCTCACAATGGTAGCAAGTGATGATTTTGGATATTGCTTCTCACAATGGTAGCATGTGATGATTTTGGATATTGCAGGTCACAATTGTAGCATGTGAAGAGTTCAACTCATATTTCATATAATGATTTTGAGGATTGCAACTCATAACTGTAATTTTTATAATGGTAGCTTGTAGTTGTAACCAAGCATAAAAATGTCAGCTTAAAAATGGTCTTACATGTGATGATTTTATTATTAACAGATTTTAATCAGTTTAAAGAAGCTTTATAATGTATAACATTTTGTGAGGGTTTGAGAGGCTATATAAATGAAACCTCCATTCAGCACATATTAGGTCATTTCATGACTAACATATGGTTCAATTTGATGTCAATAATTCTTTCGCGCATAGGAGTCTTAATGTGGGAGGAAACTGGAGGAGCTAGACATTGGACCCCTTCGTACAAATACAACATCAACCCCCTTCGTACAAAAACAACATCAGCCACTTACCATTTCATACTTCAATTCCACAGGAGCATAACTGACACTCATTTCAACAATATATATAATTCATCATATTCCTAACAAAAACTATTACTGAATGGAACAGAAGTAATCCATATTTAAAGAAACTTTCGCAACAATATCTTCACAAATCACTTTCTTTTTCACCATTTAATTAACTGTAGTATTAGAAGAAACTCATTGATATGAAAAGCCATATAGATTGCTGAATTAATATATATAATTCAGAATCAAATAAACCATTTTTGAAATTTTGCTTTGCTTTCCACTTTTTGGAAAATTCATATAGTTCTCAATGTCTGCTGAATGTTGTTAAATATTATCCTCAATATATCCAAGTAGCTGCAAATAATAATGTATGCAATATGGTATAGAACAACTGATACCACCATCAATGATTTGCGAAATTTTTATAGTCATCAATGTCCAATATAATCCACCAATAACCCAGTAAAGGAAGAGTAAATCCAAATAAGTCCACATAAAGCAGAGTGTACGAAGTATTTTTGTAACACCTGAAACCACTTGAGAATTTCATATAGTCATCAATGTCTACTGAGTTGCTGTTAACAGAATCCACTAAATAACCACGCAAAGGGCGGGTAATCCAAATAACTCCACAAAAAGGAGAGTGTACAAACTACACATATTTCTATAACATCTGGTAACACTTCTCACTGACATAGAAATTTCCTTCATATAACTTTCTTCGTTTAAAATTTGCTACACATTGAATCTTGGAACGGTACAACCAGCACATGTAAAAAAGAATAAAGCAGGATGCCACGGACTTGTGTTTAAAATGGACATAAAAAGAACCAATAAAATCTGAAAGTCTGTGGCAAAGATGGACATGTGTTTATTGTACAATTATAAACATCACTGCAGCAACCCTTCATTCAAACAAAATTGGTTCTTCTGGATAATCAGTGAACATATTTTTATCTATAACATCATTCGTTCACAATTTATTTTCAACTTTGTCTTTTAAAAAAAGTAATTAAGACCTCATATTCTTCATTATTAGGATACACATTTTGTTGCTACAACATTATTAATTCACAATTGTCTCTATAACACCATTAGTTCCCATGCATCCCTCCTAAAAGATTACAGTTTCTTTCCATAACATTATTAATTCACAATTTCTTCTAAAACATTATATTTTCCCCATAACATGGTTAATCCACAATTTTTTTTTAAACAATTGCATTTTTTTCTATACCATTATTTTTCACATTTTTTTCTAAAACACAATTGGTTCACAATTATCTTTCTATAATATCATCAATTGGTTCAAAATGTGTTCTATTACATCTGTAGTTCACATTTTTCTTTTCTAAATTACTAGTTAAAAATAATTTCTATAACATTATTAATTCACAATATTTTGTTTACTATAACATTAACAGTTCATAATTCTTTTAATAGTCATTAGTTCACATTTTTCTGCCAGTTATAACATCATTAGTTTACAATTCTTTAAATAATCATTAGTTCCTATTACATCATTACTTCACAATTCTTTTAATAATCATTAGTTCACAATTCGTTTAATAATCATCAGTTCACATCTTTCCTATTACATGACAAATTTCCAATTATGTTCTTATAATTTCATTGTTAGATTGTTCATTTTCTGTAAATTGTTCAAAATATTTTCTATGTAGAAATCTTGGTGAGAAATGTACAGCTCGCCAGTTGTTAATTCTATGTAGCAGGATTTCAGTATCTGTTTCATAGACTGAACATCAAACTAATATCCTGTCTCTATCATAGGTTCTGGATCCACCAAGACACTGAACCTCTTTAAAAACTACAATTAATATTCCATTGTTTCATAAAAACCGCCATGGAAAATACAACTGCAACAGAACCACTAAAAGACATTGAGTCTCAATAAAAATTACAATAATTATTTCACAGTATTATAATAGAAACCGCTGTGCGAATAACCCTCATCAAGACATTGAGTCTCAATAAAAATTACAATAACTATTAATTCACTGTATACAGAAATCACTGCGCAATATACAACCAATTGAAACAGTATACATCCACTAGTAACAATCTCCGAGTTCACAGAAACAAAACCCTGGGGCTAGCATAACACATACCAGGTTTCCAATCTCTGACAATCAAAACAATCCAATAAAAAAATCCAGATATTTCATGGCGTCATTTCCAGTCATTAACGGAAAGTAATTTACAAACCAGGAACTGCTTCCACTGCCTTATTTAGTCATTAACTAAGACAAGTTATTGATGTATGGATGGAACCCAGGAAAATAACGTATCAATTATCCGTTAGATGTCTGATTCCTTGTTCAACTGGTCAATGCCATCCTTTCCCTGTTTCGTTAATAATCTCAAAACATCAATAAGCAATATGATATCCTTATTACCTTATAAGGAGAACATAAAGAGCTTGTCAGGTTGTCATCAAAGAATTTCTTGAAGAGAAAATATTTACTCCTTTCTTTCTTTCTATTATAGTATTGTTAACTGGTCCTAAGTGTTTTGAAAAAAAAAATTGTCCTTAAGGCCATGATTTTATATTTTTCAACTATATGTACAGATTTTATTTCTGAAAACTGTTCTTTACAGACTTATTTCTGAAAACTGTTCTTTACAGACTTATTTCTGAAAACTGTTCTTTACAGACTTATTTCCTCAATCTTCCAGAAAGCCAATAATGTTTTTTCCTTTTTTAAAATTAACAGAAACTGGGGTTCAAAAGGTTTCATTATATCATAAAATGTTGATGATGAACAAAACACTAATTTGATTTCCAGGGTTTTGATAATTAAATAGCCACTAAAACCATGTGAAAGATAATTTCAAAACTTAAAATTTTGAACTTAAAGCGTTGAACAGCACAGCCAAGAACTTTTGGGTTTTTAAATTAGTCTTTTTCCAGAGAGAGACAGAGAGAAAGACCTAAATATGGGTCCTGAAGTTCACTTTAATGAGGGAAATACAGAGAGAGGGAAGGTTACCTACAAACCCTTTCAATTGCCTATACTTTAGTATTGAAATAAAATTAAGTTCAGTTTAACGTCATACATTTCTGCACAATTTTGACTTATGGAGAGCTGGGGTTTAACATCCACACAACAAAAACTAGGTCATTTTGAGACTAACAGGCTGCAATTTTGTTTTAATAATTTGCTTAGTCAGAAAGCTGGATTTATGAGCAAAGACAAAACTAATTGTTTTAGTTTTTTTGCAATATTTTTTCTTTTTCTAGAATTAGGAAGCAAAAATATAAAAGGTGCTGTAAAAGAACAAAAATTCAAATTGTTGTATAAGATAAAAATTTATCTGGTTTGAAAACACAGGACCACCTAAGATGTAATTACTTAAATTCACTTAAAACCAACTAGTCATTGCACTTTAATACTTAACAAAACAGTCATTGCACTTTATAGTTTGGGAAATTTAATTAATAAAATACACTGGACCACCCCTACTGATGCATTCAGAACACACAATAAGTTTTCCAAAACAAAGAGAAAGAAAAATGTTTTGTCAATTTTGTGAAGAATTGTACCACAAATTAGGGTTTGCACGCAGTTTATGCAGTCACAGTCATTAAGATTGTTTAAAATTAAGAACGGGGTGTCTGGATAAAACAAGACTTTTATTTTATAAACATAATGTATCTGCCAAATTTACCGTTTATTATCAAGTTTAACACATGGGTCATTCCCTGTAAAGATCTCTAAAGGAACAGGTTACCCAACAAAAAAATTGAGCCGAAATCACAAAAGGGTCAAATCGGGACAGTCCCTTTAACCTAAATCCCGACTTTATACATCTCATCCAAACAATTGATCAATCTGAATAATTCCATCACCAAAAGAGAGAGAGAAATGGGGTACAAACTAGGTCATTTCGGGACTAACATATGGTTCAATTTTATTTCAATAATTTGCTTCCGTGTCGTAAGAAACCGGGAGACCCAGAGAAAACCCACAAGGTTGGACAGGTGACCCTACCCCTTGGCACGGACGGACAACCTGGGAAATTAAAACCACGCCAATTGACTCAATGACAGACCGTATGATACAGCGAGCACACGCTAACCATTCGGCCATCCAACCCCCCGGACCAAAATGTGGTCTTAAATAAAATAATTTCGATTAGGTCTTGACTTGAGCTTTATATTCAACACTCATTCTCACCCAAACAATTTGAATCTGTTTAAAAATTCTACACAATGAAACCCAATTCCATTACTTACCGTCATTTTTCTCATTTTCTGTTGAATAAAATTTACAATTTATGTTAAAAATAATCCATTAGTTGGACCGTTTCTTCTTTCAAGATTAGCGGCCATTTTTCATCTAGAGATTAATCCTGATCTGATGTAATGTCTTTCACTGGCATCGGTTCAAACAAATAGTTTTAATAAATCTAAAACTAATAAAAAAATCGAAATGCAAACTATCTACGGACGTCCTTTACCGTGGCAGCAAATATTAAATCACAAATTAGAAAGAAAGCAGAAGCCCAAATCCTGACTCAATTACATCACCATGGCAACGTATGCTGACGATTGAACACTTCATATCACTTGTTTTTTTGAGAGTTCACCAAGCTAACATTATTTTTGTTACCTTCCTATTACACTTGTTACAAGCGAGAATATTTACTGAGTCAATATGTCTTTCCATGTCCCAAATTGTCTTTTTTAGGGGGTAAAATCCCTAAATAAATATTGTATTTAAAAGCTTCAAATGTTTATTATCTTCAACGTTACAAGCAATTTATTCTGTTCTAGACAATTTTGTTTTAAGTTTTTAACACTTGTTGTTCTTTTCAATCACTTTTGCTCTATTCACTTTTCTATTCAATCATCTTTGCTCTATTCACTTCTCTATTCAATCACTTTTGCTCTATTCACTTCTCTATTCAATCACTTTTTCTCTATTGGTTCCTCTATTGAATCCCTTTTCAATTAAAATACAATTTAATCTTTTAATAATTGAAATTGTTCATCTATATCTGATCATCATCAGCAGCAGCATCATCACATTTAAAATATTCTCTTCTGGATAAGTTTCATAAAGTTTTTAAAAACCCTTTGCTCTATTCACTACTCTATTCAATTGCTTTTCACTGAATATAACTGATTTTAATTAAAAGACTATATTCAATTTTTTGATAGTTTAAATTGTTCATCTATCATCATCATCATCATCATCATCATCATCATCATTCTGTTCTAGATAAGACTACTTTATGTTTTGAAAACTTTTACTCTAATCAATCCCTTTTCTACGAATGAAAAACCTTTTACTCAAAAAACAATTTAATTTTTTAAAAACTTTTATCTTTGTGATCTTTTGTTTAGTGAATGCGGTTTTAAAATTTGAAAGCTTTTTGTTCTATCCAATCATTTTTCACGAAATAAAAAAAAAAATGTAATCAACCCACAATTGAATCGAGCTATTTGATAAGATGAATATTCACATGTACATCAATTAAATCAATATGTTGTCATCTTTCTGCTTTGAGGCAACTTTTAACTTAATAAAATCACCATTGCAATCAATTCCAGCTACATTAATAATACCAATATTACTTTCCATTTGTTTTATTGCATTCTTCTTTTATGTTAGATCAGCTTTTATTTAATTAATAAAGGAGATATCAATCCGTTGCTGTGGTTTTACATAACTTCCATTACTAAATTAGTTCCGGAAAAAATGAATTCTTGAAAAGAATAAAACACATTATGATGAAATGTTAATATTGACGATTATTTTTGCTTATGATGTTGCATTTTTCATTTTTTTTTACATTTGTTTTTACGTTATTTGCATTGAGTTATTATTCTTTAATATCAGCATTCATCGTAATCATTTTCAAATATATTCTCGGCTTAAAAAATTAATCATAATAATGCACATTAAAAAATGTTAGTTATGAAAAAAAAACATTAATCACCCATATCATCAGTGATCATATCTTAATTTCTTTGACAGAATTTAACAACTAAACTGTAGCTGAATCAACACCATTCATTCATTCATTGAAGGTTATATGACAACTAAACTGTAGCTGAATCACCACCATTCACTCCTCATAGAATGATGTTTTCTTAATTTTCATTTCAGTTTATTTAATTCGGATAATACACTATAAAAACACGACAGTTTATTCATTCCAATCCATCCATCCTTATTTACGCATTTCCTGGTTTTATTGTCCATCAAGTAAGATGTATTTGATTCTAAAACTTGTCCAAATTCGTCAAGCAATATAATATCCTTCTTTAGTTCATATAAATAAATATAATAGTTTGATCATTTAGGGATACCATACATAATACACTGCATCCTTCTTAACACGATTTGATATAAAACATAGTCAATTTAGGGATACCATACATAATACACTGCATCCTTTGATATAAAACATAGTCAATCATATCCTGAAACATGTCCAATACTTCAAGCTTACTAAACTTCATTGATAAGTTTTTGTCCGACAAATCTAGGTGTTAATCATAACCGAAGTAACACGCC
Organism: Patella caerulea; assembly: GCA_036850965.1. Lineage (NCBI taxonomy): Eukaryota > Metazoa > Mollusca > Gastropoda > Patellidae > Patella > Patella caerulea. The sequence continues at coordinate 55,517,882 of JAZGQO010000006.1, read as the reverse complement.
AGATCTCCATTAATAATAACTATAGGGTCTGTCCGTCACTTCTAGCACAGAAGGCGTTAATATACAGCCTATCAAATTGATTCAGATCTTTATTAACAAGACAATGTGAATGAGACCAGGTATCCGAGTGACAAAATCTCGCTAGCGGAGACAAAGTCCGAAAAAGAAAAAAAAAATCAATAAAACAAACTAAACCTGGTCCCGATTATTTAGTTTGGTTTTCACTTTTATTAAACCATTATTATTTCTCACAAAATCTTAATTATCTTTTATGTCGATTATATCTGAAGACCCGTTTAATGATATAGTGAAGTAGGTCTCGTAATCTCATAACGTTGATTATAACGTAGGTAAATAGCTCATCGATCATTCGACACAGACGAGATGAGGTAATCTCCAGGATAAATAGAGTGAGTGAGTGTACACATGGTTTATTACATGTTCGATGAATAAATATTACAAAGACAATAAATCATGTTGATAAAACCACAGACAACCAATAATAAGCTGTCTTATTAAATATCTAATAGGTCGGTCAAATCCATTCACAAAAGATTTCAAATTTATAACATATTGATAGTTTTATATGAGCTATATGTTATTTAATATTTTATATTTGGTCAAATCTATTCACAAAATATTTTAAATTCATCATTATGAGATGGTTTTCAGTAAAATGACAGTGCCAAAGCCAACTCACCAAAATATTCTGTAATAACAAGTAATAAGTAATGTCTCCACCTGCCACACAACACATTGAACCCTGATATATTGTTAGTAACAGCATAACCAGAACTGCACAACAAGCATTAGATTAATCAATGAAACGCAGATATGTCAAGTTTTTTTGTCCTATCCTAATAACAATTTAAGTAATTCTAAAAATCTGTGTCCTCACGTCGTCCACACACAGGAGAAATTAAACCGTAATATACTGTTACTAACTAAAGAAGGACACAACAAGACATAGACTAATCAGACATATGAAACATAAATTATGTTCCCTGTGAAAATACTAAATTGACAAATATCATCAGTGGTCCACATCCTGTGTTCAAGGGAATGGATGAGTATTAAGAATGCTAATTATCTCCCTCGTTTACATGTCTTTCTGAACTTCAGGAGTTTAGATCACCACATAATTCAATACTGATAAAAACATTTCATTAGAATACAAAATCTAAAAGAATAAAAGAAAATTGACAATATCACCGGGATCGACCAGAAGAAATTACTCAACTTTTAGAACAGAAATATTTAATCATTCAATTTGTCTGTACAAAAATTACGTAAATATTTACCTATTGTTAATAACACTCACCATCACTGGGTTGTGGTAAACTCAGTTTGTTCAAAATAAAAAGATCGTCCACTACGTCATAAAATCGATGTGGACAATTCAACCGTTAGTCAACTATAATTACATAATAATTTGAATAAAAGACTGATTGAGGTTTAGTGGGTTCCAGAGAATACAAACAAGATTATTGAAGTAATATTATATCAGAGGTACTCTTGTATAGTTAATCTAAAAATAGATATCTGTAGAATTCTAAAAATAAAACGCAAGTAGTAACCTTGGAAAGTCTGAAAAAATGACAAGGTCTGAAAGTGATCAATCAGAAATAGTGTTACATGTATACATGACCTACTAAGACCTTTCATTGGTGCTAAAAATATGAATGTGCAGACACCATTCTAAATGGAGAAATGTGTTAGTGTTGACCCAGTTCTCTGTGTGTTCTCTTGGTTCAACAATAACAATGAACCTGTTTGACTTTGGTTTCAGGCAATATGGAACCACATGTCCGTGGTATTTAACTTGTGAAGTTGAGTCATCAAATGCATGTTGATTTTACAACCCATTCATTTGGTTCAAAGACAAGAAATTAGCCGACAGTTGGTCATATTGACAAGTAAAAGTATTAAGCCTCCTTAACCAAGATTTGTTGAAAAGTTTCAATTAAAGATACATTATGGGAGATTAGATTAAGAGCTGGCAGTTTGCACTATCATAGTGAAAAACTTGATAAAGTAAAGGGAATTTACTGAAAATTTCAGTCAAATTGTTCCCCTGCGAACCGAGAATTGAGCAATTAAATTTTAGGCCTATCGGTACAATAAAAAACATAGTCTTGATTATCCATTTTTGAATTTAATTATCAGTGAGCATTGCGCAGCAGAACGGATTCCAATCCAGTAAATATTGCAGGCTAGCCATGACATCGAGAGTTGATTAATTAATAATTTATATAATACAGTATGTTTTAACTCATTGCAAACACTAGATATGGTTGATTTTATATATCAATAACAATTTGGTTACTTTAAACTGATATATCATGACCTTAGCCCTAACCTGAGATAGTGTGATTTGTAAACCTTTAAATCACTCTCATTTATCTCTGGTCTTTAATAGCTTGTGTAAATAATAGGACATCTTGAGTTAAATAAACTTGTATCAATTTCAGAGGTAATCAGGTGCTTCTTCACTGATACATTGATATAATGTTTGGCAGAGTACTTACTAATAATGTTTGGAGAGAGGGAGAGAGGGAGAGAGAGAGAGAGAGAGAGATGGGGTTTAACGTCCACTCAACACAAACTAGGTCATTTCGGGACTAACATATGGTGTAATTTTATTTCAATAATTCGCTTGCGCGTAGGGTTCTTTAGCAGTGGGCGGAAACCAGAGTGCACGGAGGAAACCCACGAGGTTGAGAAGGCGCCCCTATCTCCATGCCACATACGCTCACACCGAAGCTCGAAACCACAGCCGCAAGCCAGAGGTGACCGGCCAGCTAGAGGTCGAAGCACGGCACTCTAAACAACTAGGCCATCCAAACCCCCCAGAGAGAGAGAGAGAGAGGGGGGGGGTAACCTCCACGTGACACAAACTAGATTTATTTCGGGACTAACACATGGTTTAATTTTATTTCAACAATTCGCTTTCATGTAGGGGTCTTTAGCAGTGGGAGGAAACCGGAAGAACCGGAGAAAACCGAGGAGGTTGGACCCGCGAAACTACACCTTGTCAAGTATAACAGGGGAATGGAAACAACCAATCTGATTAAAACACAGATCCAATTTCGTTTCGTTTTTTATAGTTCAAAATTTCGTTTTTACTTATCTTTACTACGCTTGGATCTGGAAGACCTGTTATTTAAGTCGTGTTCTGCCTGAAATGAGGGGTCAGCCAATCAAATGGTCTGTCGATTCAACCGTTTGACCTTTTCATGCGTGGAACTGTGGGTAAATATTACCAGTGGATAGAAATCAAAACAAAACAAAAGTAATTTTAAAAAGCATGGCGGTCGCTAATTGGTTAATCGAATGACTGACGTTATCGGGTCAAATGTCCCGTGCTTGATTCCTGACGTTATAGAACGTGAGCTCCCACTATAACTTGTTAGATCTACATGAGTGTAGGCCATCGAAATTATAAAAAACGAAACGAAATATAGATCTGTATTTTAATTAGATTGGGAAACAGCACCAGTTGACTCAATGACAGACCTTACGATACAGCCAACCATTCCGCCATCAAACCCCCGAAACCCACTAGTAGTCAGATGACTGAACTATTCAGAGTAAAAATATAATAATATTGTATATTCATATCGCACCTGCTCCATCCACAAATGCATGCTCAAGACGCCATCTCTGTACACTTTTAATTCACCAAATATATAACTTGATCACTTATATACAAGTTATAAACAAATGAATTCTTTAAAAAAGATGAACACAAATGCATGCTCAAGGCGCAATCTCAGTATGCTTTACTTCATAATTCACAAACTAGTAATTTGATGACTTATATTCAAGTAATAAACGTATGACCAGGTAGAATTAGAGCAAAGTTAATATGAAGTCCCAGCCATTATAGATTAGCCAGAAGTCTAATCAAATTCAACTCTTTAATTATATTAAGACATTGTTTTATAAATTATTATCTATTGTCTAGTTAATCCAGTAGGCATTAATGTATTAAGGATTATAAAGTTATGGTTACTAGGAAACAAGTTAAAGGTATAAAAGTCCTGAAATTTGTATATTCAAAGAAAGGGTAGTTGACCACAGGCAGGCAATAGAACATACTGAAGGACAAGTCTCTGATAAGTTATTTCTTAGATGCTGTTCCTTATTAGATTACCTAGCCTGTGGCTCATTATTGTATGTATATTATAATTAGTCAGTATTGTTAGAGAATATAAGATTACACCAAGAAGAAGTGAGTTTTTCAATTATTGTATGTGCAATCTTACACATCAACTAGATTGAACGTACCACCATCGTCGAAGGTTGTCCGGGCACTCCGGTTTAGTCCCACTGCGAATTATTGTAATAAAATTAAACCATATGACCTAGTTTGTGTTAAGTGGAGTTAAACTCTCTCTCTCTCTCTCTCTCTCTCTCTCTCTCTCTCATATCAAAGGTTGGACTTTAAGCAGGTCCATAAACCCCGGATGATAAAAAAATGAGTTTTCAAATTTCCTTTAACAGAAATCAACACAATAATCAACCAAGAATGTGCTTGTTTAACACTGACTTTACGGATTATACACCTTGTTAACTCTGTCCTAATATTTACCCTCCAATACATGTGTGGAGGTTCACCATCGTCCAACATTGGAATAAAGGTCATTTATGTGGCATGTACCGAAAAAGGACCATTGATGATTGAAGGCTGATTTTTATAAAAGCTAGGGGGGTCACGTGGCGAAGTAGGTCAGACTCTGCCTGGCTAGCCTGGAGGTCGAGTGTTCAATCACTGCATCGGCCAAGAAAGATCATCTCGATTTTTTTCCGCCGTGGTTTCCCCCTGTCAGTGATGCAGAATTGAGGGCCTGACAAGGACAGCTGTCTAGTCATTCGGATGGGATAAAAAACCAAGGTCCCATGTACACATTGGTGTGCACGTAAAAGATCCCTTGGCAGTTAGAATTTGATATAAGAGTAGGCTGTAGTGCCGTTGACCGGGCAAAATTTCACTCATAGCACACTGTATGGCGTATGCCGGTCTTCCATTAGCTCAGGTTAGGTGCAGAAGAGTAGGATGTTAAATGCCAATAAATTTTCCGAAAATATTGAACTGTCAGTCAGTTTAAATATTTAATTGAGTTTACACTGGATAAGGAAGAACAAGAGTTTACACCGGATAAGGATAAGGAAGAACTAGAGCTTATACTGGATATACACTGGATAAGGATAAAAAAGAATTAAGAGTTGACACTGGACAAGGATAAGGGAGAACTAGAGTTAACGCTGGATAAGGATAAGGAAGAACTAGAGTTTATACTGGATATACACTGGATAAGGATAAAAAAGAATTAAGAGTTGACACTGGATAAGGATAAGGGAGAACTAGAGTTTACACTGGATAAGGATAAAGGAGAACTAGAGTTTACACTGGATATACACTGGATAAGGATCAAGATATGAAATAAACCTCCTGACATGAAGCAATGAAATATCATGAAGCAATGAAATATCATGAAGCAATGAAATAAATATATTTATATTTGATACTTAATTATCATATCCTAAATTGGTTACGTTTGAATAAATGTTAAAGGAGATATTTAAGAAAAAATAATCTTCATAAGCCCTGTAGCTGTAGAACAGGAGTACAATAAACCCAGTTTTATTTCATTTCAAAATAAAAACTGCTTGCTGTATGAAGTGTATGAAGCTACCTTGAATCAATCCATTATTTGTACAGGGGTAATTAGCCAGGTGTAGAGGGAGGATATTTCAATTTTGCATATTTTGTCCATTTTTTATGGTATCATTTAAATTATTAATATGATGGTTAGAATGTGCATATTTATAGCATATCATTTTGTTCATTTTCTATGATATCATTTAAATCATGAATATGATGGTTAGAGAACTAATAAAGTTAGAGAACTAATAAAGTTATGGGAAAACAATCGCTGGTTTATTATACACAAGCACATTTCGATAAGTATCCTCCTATCGTTATCAACCACAATTACATTTAGTAAACTAAAGATGAGAAGAGAGAAATGGGTTTTAACGTCCACTCCACACAAACTAGGTCATTTCAGGACAAACACATGGTTTAATTTTATTTCAATAATTCGCTTGCGCGTAGGGGTCTTTAGCAGTGGGAGGAAACCGGAATGCCCGTAGGAAACCCAGGGGGTTGAGAAGGCCCACTATCTCCATGCCACATACGCTCACACCAGGGATCGAAACTACAGCCGCAAGCCAGAGGTGACTGGCCTGCTAGAGGTCAAAGCTCGGCACTCTAGACCACTTGGCTATCCCAACCCCCCTGTAAACTAAAGGATTATGATGGTTAGAATGTGCATATTTATATCTGTATTACATATTATTCCTGAATTTTCAGTCACACTTTGTTATGCTCTAGTGACTATTGACAAAAACGCTCTTGTCAGAGATAAGTAGAGACAACATTTCAATTAACCACATATTTTGGATATTTTTTCTTTTTATCAAATTATGGATATAACTTGTTGAATATGCAAATGTATAACAAATCTTTCCTTGCTGATCACCATTTGTTATACTTTGGTCACTATTTACAACTCAGCGTGTGTCCATGGTGAGGTGGAGTTCAGGGGGTCCCTGCACATGTGGTGCCATTATGCAGGCAACACCCAGGAGAGAGCCTTGGAGAGGTCTTATGCATTTAAAAGAGTAAATTTCCTTCAGAAATAGCCTCAGACAAGAGGAAATCCACTTCAACCTTTCAAAATTTTCAGGAGAGAACTGTCAATACCCACGTCGAGGCTTTACAGTCAGTCATGCCAGAACAGTATCCCCCTCCACTCACCACACCCTGCCCGATCATTTTTCTGTACACACCTCTGCAATACACCATCTTGGACCAAGAACTATAGGTTATATCCCGTTGTAAGCTTTCAACTATACACCCTATTGTCCCCACGGCTTCTGACTTTAAAAGACTTTCGACTAATCTCCAGATCTCACACCAGACTGGATGTTCTTTTCCATTTCTCTCTCCCCCCATGCTCAAATTCCTGAACAACCTCTCCCCTGTTACCTGTTAATCAAGTCCAAAATATTGACAAACATATACTAGAAATTTAATACATCTTCATGATGGAGATAAATCACTTTGATGTAGGCCTAAAAATATAGTATACAGTTGGGTTAATTATATTTCTGTCTGGAGAGATTTAGTTCACCTTGTCTATTAAATGATGATTACATTTTGTCTGTGTCAACAGTGGAACACAAAAAACTGAGTTATATACCCATCAGGGGGTTTGATGGCTGAATGGTTGACACACTGCCTGTCAGTGAGTGAAGGGGCGTGGCTTTGATTCCCCGCTTGTACATGACAAGGAATAGGGTAGCCTGCACAACCTTGTGGGTTTTCTCCCACTGCTAAAGACCCCTGTGCACAAGCGAATTAATGAAATAAACTGAACCGTGTGTTAGTCCTGAAATGACTTAGTTAGTCTCTCTCTCTCTCTCTCTCTCTCTCTCTCATATCACTGGCTTTATCTGTTTATGTTGTAGATGCATTGACAACATTTTCTTTGTTTTAATCTTTAAAACCAAGTAATTGCATCCTTTCAGGATACTAGTCACCAAATAAAAAAAAAATTATACTATATGACTGAAAAAGAGTTTTTGTTAACCTGTGAATTTCGTCCCCCTTATCCTATGATCATCTTTTCCCTAAATCTTTATTGTAAAACTTTGATACTATAACATTCTGATACATCTAAACTATTTCATAAAACTGGATTTTATTTTACGAGTGCAGAGATAAGTATGGACATGACTAGCACAATATCTTATAACATCTGCACATGCACATGCATTTAAGAAAGCAATAAAAGATAAATTACATGGCATAATTTACTTGTTTCAATAGTCTATTTTTAGTCTCACATTTTTTGAACAACACAAGTATATTTTAATATTTTCTATATATTATTAATCATAATACTTAAAGAATTACCTGTGTCATTTCAATAAATGACAAAATTTGACTCCGTGAACCACGACCGACATCTGTATTGTAATATTATTATACTGTTACAGGTAGCCTACATGTAACTCTCTCTCTCTCGTTCTCTCTCATTCTCCCGCCATGATAAACAATAGACTCTAAGCTCTACACTGACTTCATTGTAAACATATCTTAACCCTACAAACACAGCCTTGTTCTAACTCAATCACAGTCTATATAAAAACTTGATTATTATCAGAAAATAAAGTTAGTATATACCCCCCTCAATACAAAAGTTTTCTATGTGTCAATTCTTGTATCAATGGCTTTAATGGCTTTAGTTTCAATACAGGTGATCTCATGCGATTACTATAGAATTTTTGTGAAATTATAAGTAGGATCTTGGCCTCCTGACGTTAATTCATACTATAGAATTTTTGTGAAATTATAAGTAGGATCTTGGCCTCTTGAAGTTAATTTTATTGAGAGAGAGAGAGAGAGAGAGAGAGAGAGACAGAGAGTAACCTACAAGCCCTCTAATTAATTAAAGGGCTCTGAAGTTAATTTTTTGACTTTCTCCATTAGTTCACTTCAGTGCAAACGTTAAACCCGAGCTAAAGAGGGAGGGAGAATCACCTACACCCTTTTAATAGCCTATACTCAATCAATCATTCCTGGCAGATAGGACACAGACCACTGATAATTTTATCTAGTTATGTTACAGAAAGAGAGAGAGAGAGAGAGAGAGAGAGAGAGAGAGAGAGAGAGAGAGAGAGAGGGTTTATTGTACACTCAACACAAACTAGGTCATTTCCTGACTGACATTTGGTTCAATTTTATTTCAATAATTTGCTTGCATGTAGCTAGGGATCTTTAATAGCAGTGGAAGGAAACTGGCAGACGGAGAGAAAAACCATGTGGTTGGACAGGCGATCTTACTCCTTATTATAACGTACAGCCTGGGAATCAAAACCACGTCTGTTGACTCAATGACACAGCGTGTACATGCTAATAACCACCAAAATGAAATGAAACCGTGTTTGATGTTCCACTGTTCTGATCCGACAGGGGTAATGATGGCTTGCATACGACATATATACAGTGTGATATGAGAAGAAAATTGCACGAATAACAGTAATATGGCCTACACTTATATATCGAATCTCAACTGCTATGGGTTTCTTTTATAATAATAATAATAATAATGAGTCTTATAAAGCGCCCAAATCTACATCACAATAGGGAAATGCTCTAAGCGCGGATCACACACAAAACACACTACAATACAAAATGCATATGATAATGTCCTATTCAAATATAACGTTTGAAAAGATGGGTCTTTAGGTTTGATGTAAATGAAGTTACTGTTTCAGCAGACTTTATTTTTATGGGCAATGGATTCCAAAGCGTTGCAGAGATATGCGAAAAAGATCTTGCACCAAATGTTTTCAATTTGAATTTGGATTTTACCTCGGTTTTTCATCCCATCCGAACGACTAGACAGCTAACCTTTTCCGTCCATCCGTCGAGCACCAATAACAAGGGAAACCAGTACGGAAAATTTATGTACTTTATTGTTTGATTTATATAGCGATTCATTACACATGAGAGTCTCTAATACATGAACTTACTTGGCCTCCAGACTATCGAGCCTATATCTTACTCGCCGAGTCATAGTGGCTTCGAGGCCTGAAGAAGTTGTAACAAAATGAGATATAAGTGAAGACAAGGATAAAATGTAATTATGTAAAAATACACATATTTGTGTGAGAAAAAATATAATTATTTACCTCTGAGTCATCCGTTTCATCGATTGCCGTTAACATTAAATTATTTCACAATTTCCTCAAATCATTCCCAGCGTTTAAACACAGGGTTTACTGGTATATACCACAGACAAAATTCAGCTAGCCCCTATTTTATCTGGGTCAGACACAGAGTTTCTTCAACACTCCATATAACTGAACTCATTATAATTCAGCCAGCTCCTATTTTATCTGGGACTGTCACAGAGTTTTTTCAACACTTTATATAACTATATTTGTTATTCATTGAATTAGCAAACAATATTTATTTAATTAATCCATATAATTCATTTCATTTCAAACATAGGATTCAGCTTTCACCTCCAATCCATTTAAAAAACAAATGTCTGACCTTGCACCTCCAATGATTAGCACAATGAACAGAAATGAAAAACTTTCTAAATTCTGGAAATTTTGTATTAACGGAGAAATCTGTGGCTATTTCCACTCTAGCCTATATACGTATAGTGCACACAGATCAATCGTTCAAGAGGAAATGTGGAAATTTATATATTATTAATGGTTTATTCCGTGAATTAATATTCTACGATTCTATTTTTTACAAATATTAATCTGTGAATTAATTTTTACGAACATTTATCTGTGAACTTTTTATGATGAACATTAAAGTATTTCCTATTTAGTGTTCCAACACTCAAGGGAGGGTAGTTAAACCTTGTGAAAAATATTGAATTAATCTTCGAATGTAGTTCAAACAGGCAATGCACGTAGACAATGTCAATTTGACTGCTGATGTGAATACAGTATAAAGCTTGTAATTACACACAGAGACCACTTTGTCTTGGATATTTTAAAAGATATTGAACCAATCTTCACATGTAGTTCAAACAGGCAATGTACATTGGCAATGGCTTGTCTACAATATCACTCTTGGTGGAAGTGGATTTAAACTCCAGAAATGAACGAAAATGCAACACTGATTCACTTTAAAAGTTTTTGAAATTGTTATATCATCAAATCTGTCTTAATAGTACAAAGGCAGTAAAAGTTGTCGGAATTGTTAAATTATCAAATTTGTTTCACAGGATCAATTTAAAGTATATTGAACAAATTCTCCCACGTAGTTCAACCAGACAATGTCCATAAACAATGCAGACAAATTCTTTTATCACCAGCATCAAGTTTACAAAATATTCTTAAAAATATTTCTTAAATAAAGAATCACAAACTATTCAGCAATCCTCATGTATTACACTGTATTACACTCACCATGAAAACATTTTAAAATAAAAAAAATCACGAACTATTCAGCAATCCTCTCGTGTCACACTCACATTCACAACTTTTTAAAATAAAAAAAATCACTATGTTGTACACACAATAATTTGATTATATAAAAAATCACTAACTGTTCGATGTTTATAGGTTGTGCACATGAAGGAAATAAACGGCACAGTGGATACTTGACACATTTGTTGAGAAAATGAGCTTAGTAATAACCCATTCTTGTTTTTATAAGAAAACTGTCAGCGTTGAACAAACGTTGCAAAAAGTCGAAGATCAACAATGGCTAAGTTGACAGACGGATCAAACTATTGTTACTTCGGAGTTTGAAATGCGAACATCACACAATGTTTAATCTTTTTAAATCCGCAAATTAGATGCCTGATTAGTAACACGACGGAGAGAAAGTTTCGTTGATCGATTTTCACTTACTCTAAATCGTAAACTCACATCAAATAAACATTCTACATATATATGATTCTTGTTACAATTTTACATTAATTTTTTTATTTTGAAATAAAGCTCACATCAAATGAAACGTTAAAATTAACGTTAAATTAAATTCTGGATTTCAATCTTAATGATTATATAAGGATCTGATTCTGCTTCCTGATCTGGGAAAAATTGACCAATTGAAAGAAAGTTTGAACGTTGAAACAGATGAGATTAAAACTTCAATCAGATATGACTTCACAGAGTGTTTCTATCCTTCTGGCTTATTATTAATATTGTTGAAAGATTTGAGATGGGATTAAACAAAAGTATTACTTGTTTGAATTGTTGTCTTTTGAAAAAACATGAAAAAAATCATATTGCCTTAATATGGTATTAAAAGCTCTCCTTCACAGGTACAAGTACATGCAGGTACAGCTTTGCTTATTACATTATCAAAGGAGATCGACCGTCCTAGATGCCTGCAAATTGATTCGTAACAAACCGAGCAAATATTTGTAAGAAAACATGCAACGCTTTTTTTAATTATTCAAACTGATCACATATTGGCCAGTGCAATCCAGAATCTTACTCAATTTTTTGTTTCTCCAAAAAAAACTTTGTCAGAAAATATCCATCTATTACACAATTTTAAAATGTTTAATTTTAATCTATAATCCAAGAAAAAGACGTTTATAAATTGTTTGTATCTTTATCTAACAGCTTTGTATTAATTTTTATAAGTTTCAGCTAAACTATAATCAAACAGACATGATTGACATTTCTAACTTTCAATAAGATTTCATAGAATGCCAGCCACAGCCTTCATTACTGACACAAAAACTGACACATGTCCCAAAGACAAAACATCTGTATTTTTTATCTAATCTGTTTTTTAGTTTTCGTATCTACATGTATTGTGCAGAAATATTTTGAAATCAAAATATGCTGAAAATTTCAGTCAAATTGCCTCACACTGAACTGAATATTTGCCATTGAATTTTATTTCCGGTCATCATAACTGACGTTGGTATAATAACACACAAAGCCTTGATTATCCATTTTTTTGTTAACTTTATCCATCACGAAATGTATACAAATCCACTAAATATCGCTCCGAGAGTTGATTATGATTAATGTCTAATTATTAATTCAATTAACAGGCAAGTTTATTAAGTTTCATAATCGTGTTCCAGTCACAACTCCAAGCTAGTAAAACCTATATGGATCTCTCTATGGGTATTCAATGAATTCTGTGTTCCTTCATCCCTCCTTTTCACCAGAGATCTGATCCAACAAATCCATAATCATGTTCGTAATAAAACAGCACATAAAATATTGGAAATAAATCTTCCAATCAGCTTTAATCCGTTGTCTAGCTGTAACTTCTGTAACTTCATTCAATGATTCGTTAACTCATTACCAAGATGTAATACAGAACAGATTTGTTTGTTTTAATAGATTTGATACAGAGTTTAATTTCCAAAGATTTCTAAACAGCTTTCAGAATTTTATTCCTGTTTTTCAAATTGCAAAACAATAATATTATCACAATCAGAAAGACAGAAAGAAACCATACATTGTTTGAAGGTTTTAAGTTAAGTCCAACAATCTTTGTCTTCTACATATATCAACAGTGAGTCCTGTATCATAAGATTCAAAATATAGTCAACCAAATGGTGGTTTGATTTTTGTCTCAATTTACTGTCATCATTGGACAGATTGTGAAAGTCGAATCTTTAAAATGGAAACCAATCAAAAATTTATTTAGTTGTGTTCAATATGATGAATTGAAAATATAAACAATCCAGTGGGTGAAATCATTGGATGGAATTCTTTAAAATTTGATTATCTATAATTAAATTAAATAAAATAAGTCATTTATATAGCGCAAGTTATCCAGGATGCCTGCTCAAATGCACTTAGTCATAAGCTGTCGTTGCTATTTCAATTTTTCCTCTTAATTAAATGTTAATGAATTTGAATACATTATCAGGATTGTCAACTTTAATGTCTAAATGTATATACGTGTATATACACATGTAATTAAAGATTTATTCACAAGACAAAATTTACTATCAAAAATATTCTACTACATTTCTCATAGAATATCTTTTATCAATGAATGTTTATTCAAACTGGTGATTTTGTTGAATGAAGCTAAATTTTTTGATTGATATATATTACTAAGATTTCTGAATTTTTTATTTCACTATTTTATAACAATAGTAATATTTGCAGTAGAATAGCTAGAAATGAAATGTAGTTAATGTCCTATATATTTTTCGGCATGAGCCAGGTAAATGGGTAAATATAAAGAAGGAATAACATATCAATCTACTGCTGTTAATCTTCTTGAATTCTACCGTTATTTAATATAAATACAACCAGCTTTCACATGTTATCATTTCCTTTCACCAACAAACTCTGAAAATATTGCAGGGCATGTTATTTTAGATGAATCACAAGTAGGCAGACTTTCTGTAACTGTAGCACTGGAATAACACAATTCACTATTCCAAGTTTAGTTATTTCTCAATAGGTTCTGGCTTCTGAACTTCAAATTAAAACTATAGTAATTGTTATCCATAGAACTGTTGTTTTTATTTTAATGTGTTCAATTATTAAATGCCATTCAAACAGTAAAGAATTGCCACATTGTAGTAAGTGCAGAAATATGCATTAATAATCTCTTCTACTTGCAAATGAACTCCACTTATTATATAAGTAATGGCAGTGAACATGCATGAAGCAGAAAATGCCTACTCTTTCATTTGAAAACACCTCTTCAAAGTCAGGAAATTAACATAACTGATGATTTCTAATGTTACAAACTTTATAACTGTTCATAAAAAAACAAAACAATGCACCCCAAAGTAATAACTTTCTAGAACATTTGATACCACTTTCCATTTATGGCAGGGTTGTTAGTTGTTCATCATGCAGTTTTGCACTACTTAACTACCTACTGAATATTAGTGAGAGTTAAAACCAACAAATTGAAAAACACAATAATTCTCAATTTAAAGAATAAATCCAGAGTAATAGATCAGTTCATATTAACCAATTAAAACACAGGATAATTAAGAAATTCACCAACATTTCAATCCACACACAGAAAATACAAGCAGAAAGTCAAATCTTTACATGACACTTCAACAAGGTTGCTTCCATCACAAACTAGAATGCCTGGCTTCATGTTTCAACCTTCTCTAAGTAAAAGTCTTATTGTAGTTTTATTATTGGGAGCTTCAAATGTCAACCATGTGTTTATACATGTGGTCTTCTAAGTGAAACCAGTTTAAAGGGACAAGGCTGGGTATCTGAATAAAGCAAATAACCCAGACCGAGTATATCTGAATAAAGCAAATAACCCAGACCGAGTATATCTGAATAAAGCAAATAACCCAGACCGAGTATATCTGAATAAAGCAAATAACCGAGAATGAGTATATCTGAATAAAACAAATAACAAGAACTGAATATCCGCATAAAATAAATAACAAAGACTGAGTATCTGAATAAATCGAATAACAAAATAAAAAATCTATAATGTTTTCATCCGTCTGTTCTGCTCCGACTGGGCTAATGAAGACAGGCTTAGCCATACAGTGTGTTATGAAGGAAATTGTATCAAATTGCAACTACCAAGGGATCTTTTACATGCACACCAATGTGTGCACAAGACCACCCCTTTTTGTACCATTCGAAAGACTATGTTGTTCCTTGCCAGACCCTATGTCTAACACTATTGACAAGGCGGAACAATGGAGGAAAAATACTGGTGAAATTTACACAGGGTTTCAACTTGAATACATGACTTCCAAGTTAGCGAGCCAACATCTTAATTACTGAGCCACTGTGGCTTCAAAATCAATTACAAAGACTGATGAATATCTGAATAAATCGAATAACAAAGACTGAATATCTTAATAAATCGAATAACAAAGATTGGATATCTGAATAAATCCAATAACAAACACATGATAAATCAAATAAAGATGGTATATCCCAATAAATTAAATTAAAAAGGACTGAATATCTGAATAACAAAGACTGAATATCTGAATAAATCAATTAACAAAGACTGAATATCTGAATAAATCGAATAACAAAGACTGAATATCCTAATAAATGAATAGAAAGACTGAATATCCTAATAAATACAATGACTAAATATATCCTATTTGTATTCCCTGTATTATTTTATGTTTTATTCTGTGTCTTATTTATAAATCAAGTTAAACAATAAGAGTACATCCTCTTGTCAATGGACTAGTTACATCAGTAGATCTAGAAAGAATACAGCTTTATAATGAGGTAGTTGTTCTAGTCAATGGATCTGGAAGGAATACAGCTTTATAATGAGGTAGTTGTAAATTGTTTTAATTCTATGTATAGATAGTATACAATACCAGATTATCTTACATCTAAACATACAACATATATCCTATTACTGAACAACATCATCTCCATTCTTTACTTCAAAATAAAGATAGAGACAAATAAGATTTAACTTACACTCGACAGAAACTAGGTCATTTCGGGACTCAATACGTTCCATTAAACCCCATTTCATTTCATATTTACCCAGATAATCAAAGCAGGTGTCCGAAGTTTACATAGATCAATGATAACTTGTATGACAGGATAATTCCTAAATTGTGAGACTATAGAGAACCATGATGTGGGAAAATGGGTGGAGACAGTAGTAATAATAATCTATTTGACAGTCGCTGTCAAGTATGTAACCATTCGGAAAATGATTGTATGTTTTAATTCTAAACATGGCATTCACCTTCTGAACAATTTAAAATGAAATGAGGTTTTATGTCTTACTGTTCTGCTCCGAACCGGGCACACACCATACAGAGTTGGAAATTTTTCAGGGACAGCGGCATTACGAATTCCAACTGTCAAGGATTCTTTTACGTACAAGCCAATGAGTACACTGGACTTCGGTTTTTGTCTCATCCGAACAACTAGACAGCTGTAATTGTCAGGCCCTGTGTCCTACACCACTGAAAAGAGCGAAACCACTTTGGGAAATCCTGATGAACTAGTGAGCCAGCGTCATAACCTTTTACCCACCTTGACCCCCATGAACAATTAGAAGCGAGAGAGAGAGAGAGAGAGAGAGAGAGAGAGAGAGAGAAATGGGGCCTAACATCAACTCAACACAAACTAGGTCATTTCGGGACTAACATATGGTTTAATTTTATTCAATTCGCTTGCGCTTAGGGGTCTTTAGCAGTGGGAGGAAACCAGAGTGGCCAGAGGAAACCCACGAGGTTGAGAAGGCGCCCCTATCTCCATGCCACATATGCTCACACAAGGGCTCGAAACCACAGAGGTGGCCGGCCAGCTAGAGGTCGAAGCGGCACACTAGTCCACTAGGCCATCCCAACCCCACCCCACCCCCCCAATTAGAAGCAAAGTTATTGAACTAGAAAGATTTCGAAGGACGGTTGGTTGGTTTCAATGAGCCGACATCCCCAATGTAGTACAGGATCTCCCATCATCAGAGGGGGGTAGATTGATAGGATCTCTTGTTTAGCTCACCCCAAAATGGTGATAGATAATTGGTCTGTCTGGAATACATCATGCCTATCTATACCTTTTTGTCCCAAAATTATTTGCTAGATTTCTCGGAATTAATAATTGCATTCCATATTTCATTACTTGATTCATGTCATTATTCTAGCATCCTATCATCTTATATCATATTTCCATGTAAATACCTATACTAGTTCTTCTTGTTATTCATGTATTTATATTATTTATACCCATGCATCATAATTTTTTTCGATTCCCTGGTTGTACATGACAAGGAGTAGGGTCACCTGTCCAACCTCGTGGGTTTTCTCAGGGTCATCCGGTTTCCTCCCACAGCTAAAGACCCCTACACACAAGCGAATTATTGAAATAACATTTGGCTGTGTGTAATTCCCCGAAATGACCTAGTTTGTGTCGAGTGGACGTTAAACCCTTGCATCATCACTGTATTAAATGTTGTGCCATTTTCAAACCCGTTCGAGGTAATTGTCTACATTGCATAATGTTGTCCTGTTAGTAAATCTGTTATTACAAGATAGATTAAAATTACCGTTGTCTTATTTGTAAATATTATTTGTCATATTGTTATAAATACATGTACATGCTAATATTGTAATTGTATGCTAACCTCAATGGATGATGTTTCGATACAATAAAATCTTATCTTAAGAAGGATGCGAGTAGCAAGGGAGGTAACTATAAACACTACCATGCTTACGAAACGATGTTGTTTAGTCCAGAAAATTTATTCTTTTTTATACAAATTTGAAATCAACATTTCAACGAAAGCATCAAACTGTACTTCATAAAGAAGAAAGTTTATTATGACATGTGACTGTGCTAAAAATAGAATAGAATAGAATAGAATAGGATTAGAATAGAACAGAACAGAACAGAACAGAATAGAATAGAATAGAATAGAATTGAATTAGAATAGAATAGAATAGAATAGAAGAGAATAGAATAGAATGGAATAGAATAGGATTAGATTAGAATATTGCAGTAATATAGGTCAAATAGAATAGAATAGGATTAGAATAGAATAGAATGGAATAGAATGGAATAGAATAGAATAGAATAGAATGGAATGGAATGGAATGGAATGGAATGGAATGGAATGGAATGGAATGGAATGGAATGGAATGGAATGGAATGGAATAGAATAGAATAGAATAGAATAGAATAGAATAGAATAGAATAGAATACAATTAAAATGGAATACAATTAGAATAGAATAGAATTAGAATGGAATACAATTAGAATAGAATAGAATTAGAATGGAATAGAATTAGAATAGAATAGAATAGAATAGAATAGAATAGAATAGAATAGAATAGAATAGAATAGAATACAATTAGAATGGAATACAATTAGAATGGAATACAATTAGAATAGAATAGAATAGAACAGAACAGAACAGAACAGAACAGAACAGAACAGAACAGAACAGAACAGAATAGAATAGAATAGGAATAAAATAGAATTTCATAGAAAGTATAAAGAAATCAAATTTAGATGTGTATAATGATGGAAAGAATTAGGGGGATAAATTATGGGGGTGGAATGGGGTTAAACCCCCACTTGATACAAACTAGGTAATTTTAGGACTAACACATGGTTCAATTTATAATTCGCATGCCCATAGGGGTTTTTTTAGCAGTGAGAGGAAACCCAAGGATTCAGAGAAAACACACAGACAGCTGTCCTTGTCAGGCCCTCCATTCTGCATCAGGGACAAGGGGAAACCTTGCCAGATCGAACACCCAACCCCTCGGCCAAGTGATCCCCCACCTTCAGATATCAGGAGTCGTGAGTTTTAATATTTAACAGTACAGGCGTATTGAGTTTTTTGATTCAGGGGACAGAATTTTTATATTTTTGTCATCACCACACACCAATGTGGCCAAATATATCAAAAGGTGAATTTCACAGACGTTATTAATATTATTGTGATCCTTGGTATTTAATACTGGAATATTAATCAATCATGAAGTTTCTTGTTTAAATATGATCCCCCACATTCAAAAAGTGTATTGTGGAAAACATTTAGATAAAAATACAATGATTGCCTGAAATTCTTTAATCAACTGCTTGAATTTCTGGTTGGGGGAATATTGGGCGGTGGAGCATGAAGAGTGTGGGGGGGAGGGGAGAGGAGAGGAGATGAGTGTGGTGGGGGTGTAAGTGGGTGTGTGGATGAGGGTGAGAGTGATGGGTATTTGTGATGGGTATTTGGGGTGGGGGTGGGGGTGGGGGACCAGCAGCAACCTGTAATAAACATAACGCTAACGCTACAATATACGTCCACATTCCTGCTTTGATTGATATGGTACTTTGTCAAGAAGGCTAGGCGTTTGGTTTGTTTAGCGTTGAGGGTCGTGCACCAACATTAATAGTTGTCGTCCTTAGAGTATAAGGAATAACTATACCAAGATAATCCATTCAGAATTGTGCCTTCCTAACACTAAAGGCAAAAAGTGGGCGTGGCTCTGCCCCTGGGGGTCGGGACATTCATCAAAATCAATAGTGGACGCCCTCAGGCTATAAGGAATACATAAACCAAGTACCACGCTGATTTTAAGAAAATCCAGTTAGAATTGCGGCTTCTAGACGACACAGAGACACACAAAAAGAAGATGGGGGTGGCTCTGCCCCTGGGGGTTGGGCATGCACCCCAAACAATAGGGATCATCCTTAGAGTATAAAGAGTAAGTATACAAAGTTTTAAAGAAAATACAATAAGAATTGCGGCCTGTAGGCGACACAAAGACACACGATAAGAAAATGGGTGTGGCTCTGCCCCAGGGGGTTGGGCATGCATCCCAAATGATAGGGATGTTCCTTAGGGTACAAAGAATGTGTATGCTAAGTTTCAAAATTATAAGTTAAGAAATGTGGCCTGTAGACGACAAACAAATACATACTAGAAATGGGCGTGGCTCTGTCCCTGGGGGTCGGGCATGCACCAAAAACAATAGAGATCTTCCTTAGGGTATAAGGAATATGTATACCAAGTTTGAAGAAAATCTAGTAAGAATTGCGCCCTGTAGGCGACATAAAGACTTGTGAAAAGAAAATGGGCGTGGCTCTGCCCCTGGGGGTGGGGCATACACCCCAAACGATAGGGATCATCCTTAGAGTATAAAGAGTAAGTATACAAAGTTTTAAAGAAAATCCAATAAGAATTGCGGCCTGTAGGCGACACAAAGACACACGATAAGAAAATGGGTGTGGCTCTGCCCCAGGGGGTTGGGCATGCACCCCAAATGATAGGGATGTTCCTTAGGGTACAAAGAATGTGTATGCTAAGTTTCAAAATTATAAGTTAAGAAATGTGGCCTGTAGACGACAAACAAATACATACTAGAAATGGGCGTGGCTCTGTCCCTGGGGGTCGGGCATGCACCAAAAACAATAGAGATCTTCCTTAGGGTATAAGGAATACGTGTACCAAGTTTGAAGAAAATCCAGCAAGAATTGCGCCCTGTAGGCGACACAAAGACACACGAAAAAAAAATGGGCGTGGCTCTGCCCCTGGGGGTGGGGCATACACCCCAAACGACAGGGATGTTCCTTAGGGTACAAAGAATATGTATGCAAATTTTCAAGATTATAAGTTAAGAAATGTGGCCTGTAGACGACAAACAAACAAATACTAGAAATGGGCGTGGCTCGGCCCCTGGGGGTCGGGCATGCCCCAAAAACAATAGGGATCTTCCTTGGGGTATAAGGAATAAGTATACCAAGTTTGAAGAAAATCCATGAAGAATTGCGCCCTGTAGGCGAACCACAGACACACACACACACACACACACACACACACATACACACACACACACAGACAGGGGCGACGGCATAATACGTTCACATTATGAATGTGGACGTATAAAAACGATTGAATGATAACAGTACTTACCTTGGCATATTGCTGATTAATATCCACACCTTCACTCTCTTCATCACATTTATCACTGGCATTAATATCCTACAAAACAACCAGAGTTATCTCCCTTAATACCAATACAGATGTATACATGTCAACGCAGAATTTGTACTAGAAACGTGTGTAAAACGTATATTTACATACCATTGGTGGATTAGATGAGGCAGGGCTACCATCTTAATTTATTGGAGTTATTGTTCGGAGGGATATCCCTTTGTCATCCCACCCCCCTCCAACATCGACTACCTGTCCGTACTAAGAGTACATATATCCTGAATTCAGTCACACTATATTGATTGGAAATTGATTGAAATTTAGGCCTTAAGCTATAGAATAGAAATTGAAATGAAATGAAATGGGGTTTAATGTCCTACTGTTCTGTTCCAATTGGGCTGATGAAGACAGACACACACCATACAGTGTGCTATGAGGGGAATTTTGCCCGGGCAGCGGCACTATGGCTTACTCTAATATTGAATTCCGACTGCCAAGGGATCTTTTATGTGTACGCCAATGTATACACTGGATCTAATATAGTCATAGTATTATAGTTATAGAATGTTATAGTTATAGAATGTTATAGTCATGCAATGTTATTTTTGTTCTCCTTTCCCGCAGGAATATATGGCGCTAAAAATTGTTCGCCACTTCAAAAAAAAATAGTTTAGGTTGGAAATCGTAATTTACAGTACTGGTATGAAATTAGTCCTTGTGGGCATTTTTTCAACTCAAAAAGCATGGGCTGGGCTTTGCACTCCCTAGTGGGTGCTGCACGTCCCCCCTTTCTGAGAATCCTGGATCCGACCCGGGTGTGCGTCTGATTATAGACATATAATACTAAGAGAGTAGAATACATGTAGCAGGTACATCTGTTGATTATATTCCAGGGAATGTTATAAGAGTATATTAAAGGTGTAATATGACATGATAAGAAGCAGAGCTCTGTTGTTGAGGTAAATAAATGGGGGGAAAACACCTGCTGGTGTAATTAACACACAGTGAACTTTACATATATATAACAAGATAATCTTACTACCTCTCAGAACTTTCTTATTATTGGAGAGAGAGAGAAGGAAAGAGAGAGAGAGGGAGAGAGAGAGGAGGGGAGGGAGAGAGGGGAGAGAGAGATGGGGTTTTGTCTAGTTTTAGGGCCCTGGCCTCTGTACTGCAATGTCCTAGGGTTAAATTCTGACATGGGCAGGGAAGATTCTCAGGGTGGTCTATGCGAGGGATTACCAAAGACATGTACAAGAACCTTTGGAAATCAATGACCGAAAGATTGATGTCAGAATAAAATTCTCCTCCTCTAATTGTCTGATTGCACACATAACTAAAGGAATAACAATCCCTACATGTTAGTCTCAAAATAACCAATGTTTTGAACCTCAATCTTATCCACTTTTAGGGGCATTAAATGGCCAAATGGTTAGCATATCATTCCCCAAATGATCTAATTAAAGTCATCTCTCCCTACTTCTTTATCTAGTCTTTATTTTCATTAATACAACACAGACTAGTATTTACTACAGATGCTGACTACAGTCATTGTTTTTTAAGGCGAGTGATCGCTCTTGAGCGCCTACAGCTCACCTGAATGTCGACCGAGGGGAGCTTTTTTTCCCTCCCCTTAAAATTGAAAATCACTCTCCTTTACAAAGTCATCGGGGGTTTTATTAACATTTATCTACCAATCACTCTCCTTAATATCAGATCACTCTCCTTAATTTCTAAATCACTCTAAATCACTCTCCTTAATTTCTAAAGCATTCCTCTGATCGAAATTGGGAGAACCTTTCAGGAGAGCCATTTTTTTCAATTTGTTGATTGAGGGGAGCTTTTTTTGGCTCTCCTATGAAATACAAAAAACAAGGACTGTGACTATCACCCACAGTAAACCCCTGCGTAAGATTTCTTTTTCTGACAAATTTACCCTACTCACCTCTAAATGAAGCTGGGCTCCGATTTTTTGACACCACAATTTGTAATCGTGACCTAAAACAGAAAGCTTCTTTAAAAACTCCCTTGTTTCCATAGCGATCACATTATTTCCGTCCAAATCCACACGACACACTGAAATCCATGTCTCCATGACTTTCAATATTCCACGGTGACTATAAGGGATTTCAAATAAAGGACTGTTCATGGGGCTACTTTTGGCAGTTTGAGCGGTCGACACGGAGCTGGCATAACTGACAGCTGAAGGGGATAACTGTGAGGGTATTAAGTTGTTTTGTTGTTGAGTTGCCACACTTGGCATCGTCATCGACTCTGAGTTAGGTAACAGATGAGAACACGTGGAAAAAATGGGCACTGATGAGTTGGGAGGAGTGGCGTAATCGAATACTACATGTTGTGAGCTTTGACTTCCTGTGGAAGGCTGCGGAGATGACGGAGCCTCGAAGTGTACCTGTATATTCATAGGAATATTGTCAACTAACGAGTCAGTATCCTCGCATACATCCATGCATACATTATTGATGTTATTATCACAGTCTGTAGTTGTTATGGTAACCAACGATCCGGTCATATAACAATCCAACGGATCCGGATCCTGTGGAGACACCAGACGGCACTTGGATTGGGCTCGGGATTCTATATCCATTCCACTAATAGCTAACTGACTAAATGATCCATTAATATTCCCTGGTCGCGTTCCACGACACGCCAGATTTTCAGGCACGGAACTTGAACGCGAGAAAACGGGAGATATATCCACAGGTGGGGTCTCCATCACAAACGTGGGTAAATTAATGAGTTCTCTTTGAAAGGCTACAATATCTACGTCCGTCTCTGACGACAGCTCAAAGTCTTTGATTGGAGTCTCGTCCTGGATGCTTACAATACTGTCACGATGAACGCTTGATTGCTGAACAATACTGGGTTTAGAAAGGCGACGTTTACTCGGCCACCTAAAAAGTTTTTTAGACGACGAGGCCTTGGGGTCAATCGAATCACTAGGATCAACTAAAGGCTCAGTGTTTTGGCTTTGGTGGATGTTTAAATCCAGCGGCGTTACAAGACTTTCACCAATAGCACGTAATGCGTATTTTGTGGTGCCGTTTTTATTGGCACATGTATTATTAACTTTGTGTTCTCTTTCTTGAGCAACGGTTGGTTTTACATTTTGGGCACTTGGGTCTGAAGGATTCGTTATCACAACTTGCAGGTTCGCTTTTCGGCGTTTCGACAGAGGATCACACGTTTCGTCTGTGTTTGTGACATCCCGTCTCGGTGGACACGCGTCCAAACGTTCGACTTTAGGTGGTTTTAATTTAGCATCTGAATACATTGTCTTTCTTCTAATCATGTTACCGAACAACTTATGAGCGATTAATCGTAGAACTATTATGGGATGGGCAACGACAGGCAGAGCGGAAAATATATATTCCCTGATAGAAGTGTTGTGAAAGTCATTGAGAAAATCCAAGGATCCTATGGAAGACGATATCGGCGATATGATCCGAGTTCGGAGTCTCTGTGGATAGTCCGATTCCGAGGCAGCATAAAGACTGGGTAACGATCCAGAGAACTGTATAAGTGGATTGTTATCTCTTTCTTCTTCAATCGCTTCCTGAAAAATAAATAATAAATTAAATGATTATTATTGTTTAACTTTTTGACGTTCTCACTCATAATGTCAACTGGAAAATTATCGCCATTTAAAAAACCACCACAGGTGCATTACATCTGTCCGGTAAATTGTTTCTTTTTTTTTTTTCATTTTGAGTGAAGCCTGTATTATTACAGGCCTCAGACTGTACAATGCAGTGGATGCTTATATGATATTTGTTATTTGTTTCTTGTAGCTAGTCTTGTCTGCAGGTTTTGTTTCGTATGTAGTTCCGTTCTCCTGATACTGTATGTGCTTCCCAAATGACGCAGACTTTAAGCCACAATATGATCTTTTGAATTAACTGGTTCATTTGTTTGTCAGAACTTGGCGCAATTTCGAAAATCAACCAATACCAAATATATTGTGAACAACCTACACTAGAAGACATGGGTGAAAACAATATACTCCCACATAAAATATGCCAAGTTTGGTGCCAATGGATTCAAGAATATTTGTTTAATCTTATTGAATAATTCAAGCCATGAAGAATTTACCTTGGGAATAATAATGATCCCTGATCCATGAAAATGAAATGTAATAGCCCAATTTTTTGTTTAAAAAAGAAATTATAATAAAAAATAGGTAGAAGCCTATGGATCCCTGGCTACGACCCCAAATTATTAATAAAAATCAATAAATCCTCAGATTTCACAATTTTAATGAGAGAGAAATGGGCTTTAAAGTCCACAGGACACAAACTAGGTCATTTCGGGACTAACATATGGTTCAATTCATTTCAATAATTCGCTTGTGTGTAGGGGTCTGTAGCAGTGGGAGGAAACCCGAGGACCCAGAGAAAACCCAAGAGATTTGACAGGCGACCCTACTCCTTGTCAATAGGCAATACTTATTCTCGATTTTTATATAAGAGAGAGAGAGAGAGAAATGGGGCTTAACGTCCGCTCAACACAAACTAGGCCATTTCGGGACTAACATATGGTTCAACTTTATTTCAATAATTTGCTTGCGTGTAGGGGTCTTTAGCAGTGGGAGGAAACCGGAGTGCCCGGAGGAAACCCACGAGGTTGAGAAGGCACCCCTATCTCCATGCCACATACGCTCACACCAGGGCTCAAAACCACAGCCGCAAGCCAGAGGTGACCGGCCAGCTATAGGTCAAGGGCGTCACTCTAGACCACTAGGCCATCCCAACCCACCTTTTATATAAGACTACTGAAGGTCATAACATAGTTTCTGGCTGAGCCATACCATTTGGGAATCATAATCTGACACGTTGTTTAAAAATACATTAGTTTTAGAGTTTAGTAAAGAGTCAGCCAATCTTGCTATAATAATTCAAAAACAGATGATAAAAAAACAAAATATTGAAAATTTCAGTTATAACGGCAATTTCATTTTTTTTAGTTATATTTTTTTAAATATATTAAAATAAAGCCCTAAAATAGATTGTATCTATAAGTCTTATCTTGTTAAAGAATAATCGTATTAATCCTATAATTCACTATCTTGTTAAAGAATAATCGTATTAATCTTATAATTCACTATTGCCAGTTGAGAAATTGGCAAAAATATCATTTTCATCTTCAAATTCAAACGTTTGAAGATCGCAATTGCATGGAGGGGAATGGGAAAACGAGGGAGGTAATTCAAGTAATTGTGTTATTATTTTCTGTGTCAGAGATTTTTACGCCTGTGAAATATTGCCCATGATCGTATAATAGCGAGTTGACAAACTTAGGAGCAAAAGACATAGAAATAAATTAGAAAATATGAAATTTCCGCTTTAAATTACTTTATTCTAAACTGAGTTGTCACAGTTGGAAGTTTGGACAAGAAACAGGCATCAACTGTGTCTGCACCAGGGCTGGGGCCATTACATTACCAATGTAATTAATTACATTACCATTACCATTACTTTTTAAATGTAATCATTACAATTACTTTCTCATTTTTAGCAATATAATTAATTACCATTACCCATTACATTAAAAGTAATTAATTACCATTACCCATTACTTTATGACTTTTCACATAGAAAAAGACAACTTTGGTTTCTACCAAACTTAAAATAATCCTTTTTTCACTTAAATCAATATTTGTGCATGAATTGTTATTTCTATAAATCATAACATTCGGGGCAAATATTCAAGTGACTGTTAGTGGTTACAAAAACTGCTGTACTTCGTCGAACATAACTGATTAGAAATTACAGCAAAAAGCATAAAGGATTGAATTTTGATCAGTTTATATACATTCATATCGCACTATTATATGCGTTGCGACCCATTTGTGTCAATTTCTGGGTAAAGAAAATTAGCGATTTAGCTCCTTTAAGTAATTTTATAAGAGTTTTAATCAACCCAAAGAGTTTGTCTATAATATATTGTATAACTGGTAAATTATTTAGCATGACTCTAAAACAAAATGATTGTTTATTATTAAGTAACCATAAAATGATGAAATACTTGAAAGCCATTGTTTGTCACTTGTTACCTTGAGATTAAGATTAAAGTGTAGTAAGACTATTGTCTTTTAATCTTAACTGATTGATTGACTGAATGATTGACTGAATGATTGACTGTAAATTAACACTAATCTTTAATCAAAGTATACTTCTTTTCAAAGATCCACTTGTTAGGCTACATGTCTAAAGAAGGGCCCTACATAAAAAGTAATAAAAGAAAATGTTGAATACCTTCTTATTATAATTTGTTAAAACTGATTTAAATCTTTTTTTTTTCTTTTTTTTTAAAGAAAATTATAATAAATTGGATTTGTGTCAGGTACACTTAATTTTCTTCTTTGGTGCTATAAAATTTCATGTTTGTCATATGGAAATATTTATATGTGCCATAAAATAAAATGTAATTGAAAGTAATTGAAATGTAATTGACCATTACATGATTTTTGGAATGTAATTAATTACATTTCCATTACTCATTACTTTTAAAATCTTCCATTACTCATTACATGGCCATTACTTAAAAAATGTAATGATTACATTCCATTACCATTACCCATTACCATTACCCCAGCACCATCTACCAGAATTGCTGATTGTTACATTGACAGACAACAACTTGCCCCAAATATAATAGATTATCAAGTAACAAACTCAATAGGCTATGGTACCCTCGCTTGGCAGGCCTTTCATCACCAGTCTCTGGTAGTGACGTCAGTGACTAGCAGTAAATGTTAGATTGGTCGGCCATTTTTTTTATTTAATTTTAAAGCCAAGGTGTATCCAAGCCATTTTGAGTTTGTTATGTAAATAAAGGTCTAATTGATCATTTTTATAACATCTAAAACCTATAAAGACTTGTAACAGACAGATTTAGCTATTACATAATGTATGTTTAATCATTTTTCGTAATCTTATTATTTTTTTATGTACCATTATGTTAGGTATATGAATTGTATGCGACCTGAAATTGGCGTTATGATACAATAAAATCCTATTTTATCTTAAATCTGGCACTCTTTCTCAGAGCAAGTACAGAAGAACCGCATTACACATAAACCAATCAAAACACAACACATGGTAATTGCAAACAATAGGCATCAAGAAGTAGGCCTGATATCAACTTAACCCTTTGAACACTGACTATACATGGGGTGTTGCACGTCCCTCCCTGGATTTCCATGTAATTGGAGCTTGACACGCCCCAAGCCGCAAAACCGACATTACGGGTATATGTGATACAACGTCAAGTCGGTTTTGCGGCATTTCGGGTTCTAAGGGTTAAGGTAACAGATCTGTGTGGGCCAGCTGTAAGCGGGATACAATCTTCACTCCAAATGAAAAGAAACACACAACAAGGGAGTCCATCCATAAAAAAATAGAACAGGAAATTAAGCGAGTAATTAATTTTTCTTAATTTGCATCAACTATTTTATAACAAAATGCAGGTGAATTCCACGTGACAGTGATGCAATATAGAGGGCCTGGCATCATATGGAATCCAAGGTCATGTGTATGTTAAAGAAATGAAGTTTAACGTCCTAAGGTTCTGCTACGACTGGGATAATGAAGACTGGCATATGCCATACGGTGTGCTATGAGGTATATGTTGCCAGGCAGCGGCACAACTCTTATATCGAATTCCATCTGCCACGTTATCTTTTACGTGCACACCAATGTGTACACAAGAACTTGGTATTTCATCCCTTTTGAACAACTCGTCAGATGTCCTTGTCTTGGCGAACTTTCTAGGTGCATGTAAAAGAGAGAGAGAGAGAGAGAAATGGGGTTTAACGTTCACTCGACACAAACTAAGTCATTTCAATAATTCGCTTGTGCGTAGGGGTCTTTATCAGTAGGAGGAATCCAGAGTACCCGGGGGAGACCCACGAGGTTGAACAGGTGGCCCTACTCCTTGCCACGTACAACCGGGGATTTGAAACCACACCAGTTGACTCAATGGCAGGCCGTATGATACAGCGTGCACATGCTAAGTATATAAAAGAACTCCTGGCAGTTGGAATCAATAAAGAGCAGCCAGAAATGCTGCTGTCACAGCACAAAGAATTACATATACCAGCCTTCATTAGCCTAGTCCGTACAGAAAGGTAGGACAGTATATATTTTTTCTTTTCTCAGAAGCTTTGTCTTCAAAAATAATGGAAAAACTGAATGTAGCCAGACAGACAAAGGAGTAAGAAATTTGAAACCAATGTACGTGGGTAAGATATTGTATTTATAACGAAGCGTAACATGTAATTAATCAAATCAGAGCCACTTGGGATTCATTCATCTTATTCCTGGTTTGTTTTTAATATCACTTTGTCAATGTGAAATTGAGTGAAGTAGCAAGGACTTGAATCACCTTATGGCGGGGCATAAGGGGGAGCACAAGTATGGTGGGATAGGGTACAACCAAATGGGGTTGGGGAATGTACTGTTTTTTTTTCCAGTATATTGGGATAAAATCATAGGCATTGTTTCATATTGGACTTGTGGTATGTGGTATATATGGTATGATGGCTGGGCAGTTATTAAATTCAACATGGTATGAGGCATATATGTTGTAGAAACATACATGACATAATAGAGATGATAGCAGTCTTGCATGCCATTCTTACATTCATCGTCTAATTGTCAACAATCCCAGATTAAATTAAAAACCCTCTCATTTATAACAGCCTATTGTTATATCATCTATAATTAGATAACTGTTACCATATATAGACTTGTATTACAATGTCCTTAAGCCTATTGTTACTATTAATAGATATTATTAAACTGTAAGTCTATTCACACACCAACAAGATTATCTCGTGGTTAATGCGATTAATCAGATCGAAAATAACTTGAATACTAAATGAATGAATGATAAACAGATATCTCGTTTAATTAATTAGGTTTACTTAAAATTCTATTTCTATTTTGTTAACGATTATGGCAATGAGCCGAATCGTAGAACTTAACCAGGCAAAACGGGTGAAAAATGCGAACATGGTATTTACGTGTAGAGTAAATCAAATTTAGGTTCACTACAACTCAGGTATTATGTAGTGTTTGTGGAGATCATGTATGATGCTGGCTCGCTAGCCTGGAGGTCGGATGTTCGATCCCTGCATTGGCTGAGAAAGTTCATCCAGATTTTCTGGCATGGTTTCCCCTTGTCAGTGATGCAGGATGGAGGACCTGACAAGGACAGCTGAGTAGTGGTTTGGATGGGAAGAAAAACCTGAGGTCTGAGTAAACATTGGTGTGCACATAAAAGATCCCTTGACAGTTGGAATTCGATAAAAGAGTAGGCCATAGTGCCGCTTCCCGACAAAATTTCCCTCAAAGCACACTGCATAGCGCCGCTTCCCGGCAAAATTTCCCTCAAAGCACACTGTATGGGATATTAAACCTCGTTTCATTTAGCACAATTCTTTGAAGATAGTGAGGGGTTGGTGAAAGGCCGAATGGTTATCACATGTGCGCAGTATTATAAGGTCTGTCATAGCGTCAACTTGTTGTACGTGACAAGGACTAGGGTCGCCTGTCCAACCTCAAGTGAATTACATAAAAAAAGTTATATATCTGGTTAGTAAAACCTGTTCTTCCATTTATACCACAGAAAAACAAACCAAACATATTGCATGTCATTGAAGGTGTAAGGTTGTTTGAAGAATGCGTATAAATCAATTTGGTTTTTCCATACAGTTGATTAGAAAACAGCCACTTGAGTGCATTTGTAATGGTGCATCGACACTGCGTGTTGTTTAGTTGAATCATATTGATCAAGGAATATGAAATATTATGGTTATAAATCATTTTCAACAGTGTGAATGAGGATAAAAAGCTCTTCGTTTATTTATAAAAATGAATAATTGTTCTATTTCATTCTATAGTTGGCTCCCTAACTTATTTTGTAAATAGCATACCTATTTTGTAAATATCAAATACATTTTGTGAATATTAAATCCATTTTGTAAATATTAAATCCATTTTGTAAATATTAAGTATTTTGTAAATATCAAGTATTTTGTAAATATCAAGTATTTTGTAAATATCAAGTATTTTGTAAATATCAAGTATTTTGTAAATATCAAGTATTTTGTAAATATACTTATTTTGTAAATATTTTGTGAATATTATACTTATTTTGTAAATATTATACTTATTTTGTAAATATTATACATATTTTGTGATTATTATACTTATTTTGTAATTATTATACTTATTATGTAAATTTTATAAATATCTTGTAAATATTTTTCATATTTTGCAAAAATCCAACATACTTACTCTGTAAATATTGAACATATTTTGTAATTATCATACTTATTTTGTAAATATTATACATATTATGTAAATATTACACATATTTTATAAACTTATTTTGTAAATATCCATCATACCTTTTGTTGTAAATATCATCCATACATATTTTGTACTTATTATTCATATTTTGTACATATTATGTACATTTTATAAATATCATACCTATTTTGTAAAAAAAAAAATATACTTATTTTTTATATTATACCTTTTATAAGTAATCAATCATACATATTTTGTAACTTTTATCATACTTTATTTTTGTAAATATCAATTATACATAATCCATAATCAACAGTATTTTGTCAATATCAATTATACACATAATCCCTAAATAACATTATTTTCTAAATACCTATTATACATAAATAAAAATTTTCTGTGAATATCAATCATATTTATTTAGTAAATATCAATTAATCCATAAACGTTGTACTATTTACTAATTATAATTTTGGAAAATTATATTTTTGTTCTAAAATATCAATTGCTCTACATTTTCTAAATATCAATAAATGAAAGTTGAAGAAGTGGCAAGAAAAGATAGCCATCAATAGCTAAGCCTAATGTTCAACTTACACAAACAGAAAAACTGACAAAAATCTATATTGGTCGGGCTAAGAACTCATCAAACGAAAGACGATACGGTGCGATCGTGAAGTGCAAATTAAGAAAATGGCTGCTAGGTAAATTATTTAGTTTATTATTGATGGACATTGTCGTAGATGAGTTTTTGTCACGTTGTTGCCCGTGGCTGTCGTTTCGATAATTTCATAATGTTTCCTGGTTTTGTAGAAGGCGTCTAATACCGCGTCCATGTTCCACTGATTAGCAACGGTCTGACTTATTACATGTGTAAACTAACGAAACAATACACAATTAATCCTGCCATTAAGTAGTTAATAATAGATGAATGTCTGGACGATCTCCTGTCAAATACAGTACCTGACAAATCATTCAAGACTACACTGAAAATCTATTTTCATTTTGGAGAGAGAGAGAGAGAGAGAGAGAGAGAGAGAAAGAGAGAGAGAGAGGGATTGAAAGTCCACTTGACACAAACTAGCTCACTTTATTTCGGGATTAAAATGTAGTGTATTTTTATTTCATTCATTCGCTTCCACCAAAAGGGCCTTTAAAAGTGAGAGGGACCCATAGAAAACCCATGCGTTAATCATTTGGACCCCTCAACTCCTGCATGTAAACGAACCCTTGAGAGAGAGACATGAGATTAAAAGTCCACTTGACACTCACTTCATTTCGGGATTAAAATG
Source organism: Patella caerulea (assembly GCA_036850965.1). Taxonomy (NCBI): domain Eukaryota; kingdom Metazoa; phylum Mollusca; class Gastropoda; family Patellidae; genus Patella; species Patella caerulea. The sequence goes on along the minus strand of JAZGQO010000006.1, from coordinate 55,485,300 downwards.
TGGTGTATTTTTATTTCATTAATTCTTTAAAAGTGAGAGGGACCCATAGAAAACCCATGCATTATATTTGACCTCCCCTCAACTCCTGCATGTAAACAAACCCTTGACTGTGGGTAAAATTTCTCTTATAGAACACTGCATATGGCGTACACCTATTATCATTCACTGCATGGCGTACACCTATCATCATTAGCTCAGGCTGTTGTGGAAAAGTAGGATTTTGAACCTCATTTCATTTTTCTCCTGTTTAAGTGTAAACTGAAATTATCTGGCAACCATTTCCCAATTACTTGTTAAGACCTTCATATTTATCTCTATTGCCTTTATACCAAAGATAAACTTGCATAACATCAAAAGCACAGCCAGTCAGATTGAACAAACTACAATACTGTGAAAGACGAATCCCTAATAGGAATATCAGATCAAAAATTGTGTAATTCTGTTCGGTATTTAATTGGAATTCCATTGATCTACATGTATACTGTACGGTATCTTAAGCCAGACTGACACTTGCACGACTTTTGGCCACGATTTTGTCATGCCCATCAGTGTCCACATTGACACGAACTGGCACGACGAGCTCACGCATAGTTTGCACATTGTTTACGCACATCCTGCATTGGCACGACGAGTTTGCACAAATCAGACGCTGTCGTGCCGACTCGAGCCATGCCAATGCGTGCCACGGAATGGTGCAAGTGTCAGCCTGGCTTTACATAAATAGAATACTTAAGGGGGCATTATGGCAGATAATAAAACAAGCTGACAGATCTCAATCGCTATAATAGTTATAAAACAGATAATGTAAATAGAAGATGTTGAAAATTTCAGTAACATTGCTTCATTTCGAACCGAGATACTAGCTTTTGAATTTTAGGCTAGCCTTGATCGTCATTACTAAAGTTGGTATGATAAAAAACAAAGTCTTGATTATTCATTTATTGATTATATTATTTTTCCAAAAATGTATTCCAATCTGAAACGCTAGCGATGGCATCGAGAGTTGAATATAGTCTAGATAAGTTAATTAATTAATTAATAATTTAGATAACATTTCAGGCCTAAAGAAAGACCTGCAATAGGCAGATTTAGCTCTTGCATAATGTATGAATAATTCGTCTATTTTCTCTTGCCTTGCTACTTTTTCGTAACAGAATTTGCGCACAAAACAGATTTCTTTAAAGTTGATCGAACTTTCAGCCATCTTGCCGTCTGTTTATTGTTGGATGATGTCATGATAATATAACACACCCGCCATTACCATCTAAAAGCGAGAATTTCATATTTCTAAGTTATATTTTTAAAATGTATTAAAATAAAGCCTTAAAATAGATTGTATCTATAAACAGTCCTACCGTGTTAAAGAATAATCCTATAATTCATTATTGCCAGTTGAGAATTCGAAAAAATATCATTTTCAACTTCGAATGCAAACGTTTGAAGATAGCTATTCACGGAAAGAAAAACAAGGGAGGTTATTGTGTTATCATCTCAGGTGTGAATAATTTTTCAGAATGAGAATGATACCTATAATCATATAATAGTGAGTTGACAACCTATTAAGTAAAAGACATAGAAATAATTATGTTTTGACTTTCTTAGAAAATATGAAATTCTCGCTTTAATGTGTTCGCGAAATCAAATTCTAATGTGATTAAATTCACGAGATTATCCAGCTTGGATTTTGTTTTCTTAATTAAATGTTGAATATCCACTGTGTGATATTAAGCTGTGAGAAATATTTCACGAAATACAAATGACACATTCTATAAACCTTTAAGTATTTGAATGATGATACGTATCGTTTTCATTTGGTTTCATCTACCTTCTACTTATAGATTAATGTTTGTTATTGTATCATGCCGGTCTTTCCCTATCGTCTTTTTGATTGCAGTGTTATCCTCGGATGCTTTTCATTTCTCATTTTAGATAATAGACTTCAAAATTTCTCTCTCTCTCCCCCATCCATAATTTTGGGTTCGCACACCTCCCCACTACAATCAACATCATCAAAAAATTGCTTCGCTAAACCACATTACACTACATTACATTACACTAAATTATTACATTACTATCTGTATATTAACTCCCTTTGTACTTAAACTACGATATGTCCTATTTAATATTGCAACATTGAGAATATACATTTTTCTTTGTAATTTAAACCGTTATATAATTCATGATTATAATTCCAAACACTGTTAATTAGACATTAATTAACTTATCCAGACCATAATCAACTCTCGATGTTGGATTGTAGGTCGATTTGCTGTCAAATTTTCTTTCGTGATTTAACGATTAAATGAATAATCCAGACTACTAATTTTGTCTTGACTTGAGTAATGATGATCGAGGCTAAGCGGAACTTTCATTCTCTTAGTTCTCCGTTCATAGTGAATCAATTTGACTAAAATTTTGCAGCAAATTGCTTTTACATTAGCTAGTTTTTAACTATTATAGTGAGAACTGCCCAGGGGCTCAGCTACATAAAAAAAAATAATGCCTTGCATCAATGAAATTACATCACAAAGTGATCCTACATCAGTATAAAAAGCTCAATTTGTATGTATGCCTATGTAATTTAGAGACCATGATGGCAGATTTCCGTAACCGAAACCTGGCAAACCCCCTCGTGCAAAAATTCCTGGATCCGCCCCCCCTGCCATAATGTATCTTTAAGTATATCTGAGTTTTAAAAAAAAAATTAATGAAAAATATTCTGATTGGTACAACAACAGTATTATTATATCTAACACATATCATCTGAATGTTTAAACTGAATAATTTATCTTTTACTCTAGCATGCTGTGGATTCAATGGGCCTACTCCTAAAAGTACAGCTCTATATAGATCTTACAGATTTCATTCCCTAAAATATTACAGACGTTTTCATCATAATAATGATAATAAATCCATTTATATTGCGTTAATTCCACATATATTCGTGCTCATAGCGCTACAAAATACACAATAACTCTTGCGAATATTTCTCAAATAAGTATATTTTCAATCAATATTTAAAGGAGTCTAATTATGGACTGGATCGAAGATTTTCAGGTAGCGAGTTCCACAAGTTGGCAAATACTTCTCAAATAAGTATATTTTCAATCTGTATTTAAAGGCTAGTCTAGTTATGGACTGGATCGAAGATTTTTTTAGGTAGCAAGTTCCACAAATTGGCAGCAACAACACTAAATGAACGAGTCATTTATGCTAGTAACTGTGTCATCACTATGGTTGCAAAATTTTCATCAAAATGGAAGACCTTCGGGACCGCGTTAATGTTTTCACCATTCGACTAAACATTTGTGGTTTACAGAAATGAAAATAACATATGGATTTATGTGGAGCTTGACATATAAACAAATCAATTCTTGCAGTTAACTGGCTACTTCCCACAAGGGAGAGAGAGAGAGAGACAGAGAGAGGGGGAAAGAAAATTTAAGGTCCACTGGACACAAACTAGGTCATATTCGGACAATTTTATTTCAATAACTCCCTTGCACCTAGGGAGAAAGGGAGAGAAATGTGGTTTAACCTTCACTCGACACAAACTAGGTCATATCAGGACTAACGCATGGTTCATTTTTACTTGGGGAATTGGGATGGCCTAGTGGTCTAGAGTGCCGCGCGTCGACCTCTAGCTGGCCGGTCACCTCTAGCTTGCTGCTGTGGTTTCGAGCCTTGGTGTGAGTGTATGTGGCATGGAGATAGGGACGCCTTCTCAACCTCATGGGTTTCCTCAGGGCACTCTGGTTTCCTCACACTGCTAAAGACGCCTTCTCAACCTCATGGGTTTCCTCAGGGCACTCTGGTTTCCTCACACTGCTAAAGACCTCTACGCGCAAGCAAATTATTGAAATAAAATGAAAATATGTTAGTCCCAAAATGACCTAGTTTGTGTCGAGTGGTTTGTGTCGAGATCTAAGGTTTAATGTCAAATAGTGCATAGATTACAATTTTTGTTTTTCAATAATTCATTTGTACCTCTGGGTCTTTAGTACTGGGGTGTGGGGGGGGGGGCTTGAAAACCCATGAAGTTGGAAAGATATATTATATTATTTCAGAAAATTTTACTTCAATGGCCTGTGTTTAAAATCCACTCAATACAAATATTTCTCTCTCTTTCTCCCTCTTTCTCTCTCTCTAAGACGATGTAAGGGATTGTACATTACCTACTTTGTGTAAAGTGGCCATGAATAGAAATGATTGACTCGATTGATTGATTGGTCATTTACATGTAAATATGATAAAATGTTTACAAAAATTACAAATATACTATATTAATTTGCTTCTTAACAAAACAACCTCAAAATTTATTTCAATAATTCACTTGCAGGTAGGGGTCTTTAGCAGTGGGTTGACACCAAAGGACCCACAGAAAACCCACAAAGTTTGACAGATGACCTACTCATATCACATGTGTGGGATCAAAATTAATACAATCAATATTTCTGGTATAATTGGGGCAACTGAGAATTCCAACATGCTGCCTTATCCGGCATATTGTAATGATTCCATACACCGTGAGAGAGAGAGAGAGATGGGGTTTAACGTCCACTCGACACAATCTAGGTCATTTCGGGACTAACATAGAGTTTATTTTAATTCCAATAACTCGCCTGCGCGTAGTGGTCTTTATCAGTGGGAGGAAACCGGAGGAAACCCATGAGGTTAGACATGCGACCCTACACCTTGCCACGTACAACCAGGGATTTGAAACCCCCATACACTGTACCATGCACCTTATAATACATAGACTGGATGCGAGAACCAATACCACTAAATACATGCCACGTGCATCTTCCCACGAGAAAACGTGAGAGAAGTCAGTTGCGATATTACTCAATGTCTTCGCTTATTAGCTAAAATCACCCTTTTCCATCGTTCTGTTGTGTGTCTTGAATTTACCAAAAAAACAAAAAGACGCGAGCATCCTCGAAGAAATGTTACAGAATAAATAATAATGGTGAAGTAAGTGTCTGCAAGGCATGTCGCATGGATAATACTTAAAAATTTGTTTTTAAATTATTTTTTAATCCTGAAGAGATGTGAAGCAAATTTTGAACAGATGTTCCCGAAGAACAAAAGTTAACCAGACCATACTCAAAATCGCTTCATCATATTGAATTGTTTTCACTGATCGAAACAATAATTACCCATACTCTGCAGTCAGTACTTGTTCCCATATTAACCTAATAATAGTAGATGTGCCTTTTGCCAATTAGAAATTGACCCGAATTAATAATATTGTGTTTCCATGGTAACAAATTTGGCTTATTTTTTGCATACAAATAGACATTACCCAGATTTAAAGATATTATATTTCCATGGTAAAAGATTCAGGTTATTTTTAGCATACAATTAGAAATTGCCCAGATTTAATAATTTTGAGTTTCCATGGAAACAAATTTGAATTATTTTTTGTAAACAGAAGTGCAGTAAGTTGATGAATGAGTAAAAAAATATTTTGCTACATTGATTCAAGTCTGTGCTAAGTTTGAAAACAATGTTTTAAAGTTACAATTTCATACTTTATTGTATGGAGAGAACACAAATATGTGTTAAAATGAATGCAACTGGTGATGGATTGCTTTAAACATATCAATTTCACATTGCTTTCTGATTTCTTAACCCTCTGCTTTATTAAAAAGGCATTATGTAAAATCAGGATAAAGAGCTGGAAGTTCTTGTTATAATAGTTCAAAATAAGATAATCCACAATAAATATACATAATGAAAATATCATTTAAATTCAATTTTCTGAGCAAAGTTATCTTGTCTGAAGTTTTGACAAGATGCCACATCGATTATTTATTATTTAGACTTGATATTCAGCAGGGGCGGATCCAGAAACTTTTGCAGGAGGGGGTTTGCCATGTTTCTGTTATGGAAATCTGCCCTCATCGTCTCTAAATTACATAGCATGCATACAAATTGATCTTTTTAAACAGAGAAATCATTTTTATACTGATGTAGGATCACTTTGTGATGTAATCTCATTGATGCAAGGCATTAATTTTTTTTTGTGTAGCTGAGCGGGGGGAGGAGGAGGAGGAAACAAAACCCAAACCCCCCCCTCTGGATCTGCCCCTGATTCAGGAATTTTCGCCATTTTTAAATTAAATCATTAAATGACAACCATGTTTTAATCTGTTTATATCTCTGTCATCCGATAATCTTGAGAGTTGATTATAGGCTTGTCATGTGAATCAATATGTAAATAATAGTTGCTATAACAACTGAAGTCTGACTAAAGACCTGCATTAAGCAGATTTATCTCTTGCATAATGCATCTTTAAACGATCTACGAATCATTTGGGGAATTTTTAATCTCTTGTAAACTACAAAATTGTGAAACGGAGAGAGAGAGAGACATAGATCAATATGGTTAAAGTTACATTTCAATAATTCGCTTGTGCATGGGAGTTTTTAACAGTGGGGGGAACCTGTCATTGAGTCAAGTGGCATGGTTTCAATTCTCCACTGGTACGTGACAGGGAGTAGGGTTGCTTGGTCATTCTTGTGGATTTTCTCTGAGTCCTCTCTGGTGGTTTCCCTCAACTCCCTGCTAATTCTCCACTGGTACGTGACAAGGAGTAGGGTTGCTTGGCCATTCTTGTGGATTTTCTCCGAGTGCTCCGGTTTCCCCCACACTCCTATAGAACCCTACACACAAGTGATTTATGGACATAAAATTGGACTATACATTAGTCCTGAAATTTCCTAGTTTGTGTCGAGAGAACAATAAACCCAATCTCTCTCTCCCTCGCTCTCTCTCAGCATTAAAGAAGCTATGGAAAATTTTCTATTTTCTGAAAAATGCTAATGACAGATGATGACTTTAACCTATTTAAATAGATGAGTTTTTACAGAGTAGGAAGACAAGGAAGCAGTAAGATTATCAATCAAATGATCCCCTTTATTTCTAGCTTTATCCCGTTTATTATCAATCAACCAGCTGGCACTTTCTAAAAATAGATTTTAATAAGATCCCTCCCTCCCCTCCCCACTTGAAGGCTAGACAATATTAGCCAAAAGTATGAGCAATTGTTGGTAGTGATTAGCACCAGGAAGTTATCAACATAACTTGTGCTTGCCGATATTTATCTTACAGTGTCTAACAGGAAGTTGTTTTTAGTCTGGGACAAATGATGATAAATTCCAATCATTTTTACAAATATGGACAAGGCTTGAGGACGTTGGGGTTAATGACAACAGTCACACCATGGATTGACTTTAGTAAGTGTCATGGCACCAACCATTCTCCAGTCATTCTATTCTAGAGAGGGGAAAGTCGAGTTTAATGGCCACTCAAAATACAAACTAAGTCATTTTATGTAATAATACAAATAGGCATGAATCCAGGAATGGTTAGCAGGGGATTCTAAACTTTATGGTTAGCAGACCAGGGCATTCTCAACTTTTAAATGGTTAGCTAACCGTTCGGCCATCCACCCCCTCCTTTAGTTCTTGAGCACAATAGCTATATTTTATATAACTTCAATTAAAAAAGCTGGAGAAAAAGAAACAGCTAAACAACATTTTTTTACAAGAAAAATGAGCCAAAAATACTTAAATTTTCACCTTTTGGACTTGGTTGATGTCTCATGAATAAGTACCTATAAGCAATTACTTTCTAAAAATCTTAACATGGGTAACAAGGGCTAGAACATTTATCATCTAATGCTGAAATCTTACAAGTACAAGTTTCATTCAAGATTTGTGGCTTCCAGTTCTTGACCAGGTGGCAGACATGTCAAGATAGAAATCGGGCCTATGGTGATGCCCAAATATATACGCTGTCTAAAATAACAACAAGTATAAGTCCTTACTATATTCAGTGACAAAAAGTAATCTAGGTTGGTTAAACGGCTCGAGGCCGGTATTTTTATAGAAATTAACGTTACCTGAATAACTTCTGCTACAAGGCCCTCTAGTGACGCAGCCTGTAGGCTTTGACGTGGACTCCAGATCATTATGTGTCCCATGGCCATCAATTCTATAAAACTATCCTCAGGTGAATGGACTTGTAACAGGTTGTTGGTTGCTAATTCCTGAAACGCTGAAATACGGATTAAAATACATCTTATAATATCTGATCTATATTTGTACCAATTCTACAACACACTCTGTCCTGAAGACAGTTTGATCAAAGTCCCACAGGCTTTGGTTGGGTTTCATGATCTCCTACACTTTTGCCTAGAGACTACTTTTAATATGGACGCATTTAAATTTTCTTTTTGCGTCTAATTAATATTCCAAATTGAAAACGGGGTTAAACTTCTACTCATTTCAAACCTGACCCCTTTTTTGGGGACTAACATATGATACTTTTATTCCTTCTCACGTATAGTTTATTTTTAGAAAGTTTGTCATAATTTGCCACACTGTATTACCCTTGTTAGAGGTGCTGGATGGTGGGGAGGGTTCGCTTTCCTAGAAGGCTCCCTCCGTGAGTCGAGATAGTTCATCTGCATTTAGGAGGGTTGGGATGGCCTAGTGGTCGAGAATGCCGCGCTTCGACCACTAGCTGGCCGGTCACCTCTGGCTTGCAGCTGTGGTTTCGATCCCTGGTGTGAACATATGTGGCATAGAGATAGGGGCGCCTTCTCAACTTCGTGGGTTTCCTCCCGGCACTCTGATTTCATCCCACTGCTAAAGACCCCTAAACGTGCAAGCGAATTATTGAAATAAAATTAAACCATGTTAGTCCCGAAATGACCTAGTTTGTGTCGAGTGGATGTTAAACCCCATTTCTCTCTCTCTCTCTCATCTGCATTTTCCGGCATGGTTTCCCCTTGTCAGTTGTGCAGGGTGGACGGCCTGATAACTGTCTAGTGGTTCGGATGGGATGAAAAACTGAGGTCCTGTGTACACATTAACATGCACGTAAAAGATCCCTTGACAGTTGGAATTCGATATTAGAGCAGAATCTACTGTCGCTGTTCGGGCAAAATTTCATCCCATTTCATTTCATTCTATTAATACGGAACAATATTTATCTAATGATTATAATTTGATAAAGTCAATTTACTGTGAGCGGAAGGCTTTACCAAAAGGTCCTTAAATTCTCTGTCTAAGAAACATGCCATAGCATTGCATGCCAAACGGTTCTTGACACAGAGCAACATAATATAGATTATTTTTATCTAATGATGTAAAGATTTCATGACATGAATTCAGATGTGATTAAAGCATAAGAACTTTTTTACTACTGTATTTATCTAGAAATACTTTTCATTGATTATTTGACATGGTCTGATCAGTAAGTAAACTAACACACAAAAACAATATAAAAAATAAAGTTATGGAAATATACATAAAACAAAAATCAGTTGGAAGAATATCTTTCATAATTTGTGAATTTATCAGAACTTTTACGTTTTTAGTTGGTAATAGAGATGCTACAGAAAACGTTGCGTATCATGAATATTTTGTAATTTATATGCGTATGACAAAAGAATGTTTATAGTATCTGAATTTCTATAACAGAATTTTTGAAATAAAAATTAACCATATGTTAGTCTTAAGACAGTAGCAACATTATAAATTCTACACATATTTTGAATTCGAACTGCTATTGGTTCTTTACGTGCATGCCATTGTGTAGACAGAGCCTCAGTTTTTCGTCCTCCATCCTGCACCTCTGACAAGACAAAATCATGCCGAAAAATACCCAAGGATCTTTTCGACTAACACCATGAGCGAACCGAAGACCTCCTGGTTAGCAATCCAGTCCCATACTCAATGAGATCCCAGCAGCCCAGAGCACAGGGATATCTACAATTCAGCAACCAATCAATCACCTTTGTAAATTTTTGTCCCATTTAGGGTCTTGAAAAAATAAATGGATATCAGGCAATGATATCATAAAAAAGCTATCGATTAAAGTCTGTTGCTAAAAATCAAAACTTACGTTTTCTGTCGAACAGATCGACTCGGCCTCCTAATTTATGTAACAAACCCATATAAACCAATATCCTTGCTGCGTGATATTTGACGAACTTGGCGTATTTGGTGCTGTGGTTTGTGTAATACCATTCATCTGACGGTAACAGCAACTGCATCAACATGTCTGCGATATCAGCATCGTTTAAAAACTGATGAAATAATGGATTTAAGGCGATACATGCTAAAGCTTGTAATAACAGACACAGTAATTGCTGAAATAAACAAAAACAAAATATTCACTCAGAATTTAAACTTAATTCAATTAATATAAACAGAAAGCAAATTGTCAGATAATATTTGTTTGTCTTTACTACACTAGGATCTTGAAGAGTTGCTATAGTAACCGCGTTCTGGATGAAGTGAGGGATTAGCCAATGAAACGGTCTGTTTGGCAAGTTTTCGCCATGAAATATGGGTCTAACTCAATTTTCACCAAAAATTTGACATGCTAGGTTTTTCCAGATTATGGGAGAGCTAGAGGTCGAAGTGTGACACTGTAGACCACTAGGCCATCTAAACCCCCTTGAAATAAGGTTTCGTTTTTAAACATTCAAAATTGATCAATGTTGATTGATTAATCAAGATTTGACATCATAGGGTCAAATGCCACTCGTATGACCCCTGACACAACCTTCTAGTACAACCGGTCAGATCTTCATGTAGTGTAGCCCATCGACAGTACAACCTGGTCTTCATGTAGTGTAGCCCATCGACAGTATAAAAAAACGAAAAATAGTGTAGGCAATCGACAGTACAAAAAAAGTACAACAAGGGAATTGAAACCACAAAACAACCATTCGTCTACCCACACACCTCTTACTCCAACTCCTTGGTCAGTTGAGCCCTGATGTGAGCGTATGTGGCATGGAGATAGGGGCGCCTTCTCAACCTCGTGGGTTTCCTCCGGGCACTCCCGTTTCCTCTCACAGCTAAAGACCCCTACGCGCAAGCGAAGTATTGAAATAAAATTAAAACCATATGTTAGTCCCGAAATGACCTAGTTTGTGTTGAGTGGACAATAAACCCTATTTCTCTCTCTCTCTCCCTTGGTCAGTTACAATTCAATGAAGAGTTGGACAGATTTTGTAAAAAAAAAACAAAACAGTCCCCGGTTTAACAAAACATTCTCAGATGGAATTTAAAAATTTATTCAAAACTGTGTACCAAATACAATAATAAAAAAACTATGTACCAATTTTTGTGTTTCTCGATCAGAGATTATTTCTCATAAACAGTGATTGAAGGTTGTTTAAGTCTGAGTATGTGTTGTGAACTCCGGGCCTAGATGACTAAAGCCTGTCATGAATTAAATCTATGTTTCATTGGTATGTTTATTAAAAAACGAAGGACATTAAAAGTGAATATCCGGAATGAATGACAATGAAATATGATCTGGTAACATTTACATTATTTACTATGACTCATTGATAAATAATGTAACATGTGTACTGAAATAAATAACTTTCACACTGTAGAGAGAGAAAGAGAGAGAGAGAGAGAGAGAGAGAGAGAGAGAGAGAGAGAGAGAGAGAGAGAGAGAGAGGGTTAATAGTGCGAAGAAACCCGAGAAAACCCACAAGGTTGGATACCCAGTCCAACTCCTTGTCACGGCCCAAATCATTGTCATATACAACCTGGGAATTGAAATCCATACCTCACCAGTTGACTAAATTTAAATATATCAATTCTTTTTTTTTTTTTTAATGGGGTTTAACACTGACTTGGCACAAACTAGGTAATTTCGGGACTAATATATGGTTTAATTTTACTTCAGTAAAATATATTAATAATGTACATTAAATTGAATAGAGAATGGATGAAATAGATGCATCAAAATATTTATTATTTAAAAAAATAATTCAATACTGACGATCGTGTAATTCATTATGGGATTATTTGGTCATTAGAGTCTGTAATTTGATTTTTTATGGTCAATATAAATATACATTCACATTAAAGTTTGGAGGGAGGTGTTGTGTGGCTCTGCTGGCTTGCTAACCAGGAGGTTTCGGGTTCGCTCCTGGCCTTTTTCCAGCTTGGTTTCCCCATGTCAGTGGTGCGGGATGGAGGGCCTTGCAAAGCCTGTGAGAACAAGAGCGAGAAATGGGGTTTAAGTCCACTCAACACAAACTAGGTCATTTCAAGACTAACACATGGTTTAATTTTATTTCAATAATTCACATGTGCGTAGGAGTCTTTAGCAGTGGGAGGAAAACGGAGTGCCCAGAGGAAACCCACGAGGTTGAGAAGGTGCCCGTATCTCCATGCCACATACACTCACACCAGGGATCGAAACCACACCCGCAAGCCAGAGGTCGAAGCGCAGCACTTCAGACCTCCAGACCATCCCACCCCCCCCCCCCCAAAGACTAAGGTCCTGTGTACTCATATAGCATACACATAAAACAACTCTTCTACCATTGAAATTCAATAAAAGAGTAGGCTGTGGCATCACTCTCCAGGTAAAATTTCATCTCATAGCACACAGTATGGCATCCGGTACGACAATAAACCTCATTTCATTTCAGACAGAAGATATAAAAATATACTCATGGGAAAATATCTCAGAATGCCACGGTTTATGAGAATAAGTAGAAAATATGTTTTTCATTCAACCATTATCAGGTCCAATTACATCGGACCTACAGAATATAGTGGGCAGTAAAGTTTCATCTTTTATCACTTTATTTCTAAATCTAACAATCTATTCATTTGGTAAAGTCAGATGGTTACTATTTTAAGATAATTTAAAATACAGATGTGACGTCATACTTTGATGTAGGCATAGCATTATTTCAAATAATTGTACGGGTAATGTGCCAAGACTATATTGAAATATTGTACCCGAGTGACCTATTTCATTGAAATGCACGTGCTGGATAGTGTCTGTATTTTAAGTTGTTTAATGGTCTTATGCAAGGCATTGCGCTCTCATGCTATCGCACTCGTACAATATCAATAACATTCCTGACATCGTTAAATTACGTTTATTGTCAAAAAATGTTGAACAAAGACATGTTTTTCTCAATGTTATTGACAAGACAAGTTCCTGTCTGAGACGTATGCGCGGCGATATCAATCAAATACGAAACTTAATACTCAAATGCGGCTTATAAAAAAGGTTTTTGCTATGGTCGCAGGTGCAAATATGTGGTTAAGATGTTGTTTTAATAATATACAATGTTGTTTTTTAATATACAATGTAACATTGTAAAGTCAAACTCATGAACATGTCCTTACTATTTCACAAATGTTGTATTACATTGAAAAAAACACAAACTGAGAGATTATAAAAACAACAACAGTGATGTACAACAAGTGAACCTTTATTACCTTTACTTCCTGGTTTTGTGCCATGTTGGATAAAATATGTGAGCCAGCGTTGGAAACCCCATGGGTAATCAACCCAGAAAACAAAACATTATGATATTTAACCCGAGGGTAAGGAAATGTTTGATTTCATGGAATTGATTTATAATGTTAATAATTTATATGATCGGATCAATATGAATTAACTAGAATACATGTGGTATCACACTTAATGGTGCCGGATTTAATATTGATGAAACATTGAAATAGGTGATATGAGAGAGAAAGAGAGAGAGAGAGAGAAAGAGAGAGATGGGATTGAAAGTCCACTTGACACAAACTAGCTCACTTTGGCCCCCCTCAACCCCTGCATGTAAACAAACCCTTGACTGTGGATAAAACTTCTCTTATAGAACACTGTATATGGCATACACCTATTATCATTAACTGCATATGGCGTACACCTATTATCAGAGAGAGAGAGAGAGATTTTTTTTCAATAATTCAGTTGTGGGAGTAAACATTAAGACCTGGTCAAGACCTACCTACCAGGACTGGTGATCTTACTACAGTAGAATCTGCATTAAGCAGCCACCCACGGGAAATTTTAGGATTGACCGCTTAACGGGAGTGGCCTCTTAATAAAATCTCGAGTTTTTTGTGCTGACATCAATTAATATTACGCTTGGGTGCACTTGCATCGGTAAATTTGGCCGTCGCTGAATCTCGGGCATAACTTCCGTAAACACGTCATTTTGTCCCAACCTTCAATACTACTGTCTATCATTGTCATGCATTCTATAATATTTATCCATTTTTGTAAAATCTCATGGTTTTTTTTTTTTGTGCTGACATCAATTAATATTACGCTTGAATGCATTGGAAGCAAACACCAATGCAATACTTCACTTGCATCGGTAAATTTGGCCGTCGCTGAATCGCCGACATAACTTCTGTAAACTTGTCATTTTGTACCAACCTTCAATACTACTGTCTATCATAGTGATGTATTCGATAATATTTATCCATTTTTGTGAAGAAAATCAACGAATTAATTTTATTTTATCAAAGAAGCACACGAACCAAAAAACATCGCTGATTTAGCTACCGAATCACAGGGGGTGTAACTCTGTATGTAATATTACAGGTGGCGCTAAAAACGTCTATTTAACAACATCGCGGCTTTTAGTCGGTACTTTCAGTTTATTCAATCAGTATCAAATAATGTCCCGTTACGTGTGAAAACAATGATCAGGTTTGTCGTTTAATAAAACAAAAGATTAATTAACAGATAATCCCGGGTTAATTGGTATTTTCACATTTCTTTTTATCTGATTTGTGGGAGTCCAGTTAATTGATTACTACTCACGGGATTAGCGGGGGTGTTACGAAGAACGACAAGATGGTATCATTCAACCATGGCCGTTGAATGGGCGATGTTTTGTTAAATTCATTTGCAAAATAGTGACCGCTGGCCGCGTTAGAGGAGTGGCCGTTGAATAAGGAGATGAAACAATAGAATTTTTACGGGGGGAATTTATTGTGACCGCTTACAAGGAGATGTCGCTGAATAGGAGTGGCTGCTCATACGGATTCTACTGTACTTAAATTTACTCACATAGAAGTCTTTGGAAGTGGCAAGAAACCTGCCCATAACTGACAACAAGCTTAGACAGGCAACCCTATTTCAAGAACACAGGATACGACTATTGCAACCTACTGTTATTTCTGGATCCACAGTGATTAAGTGCGTAAGATGCTAGGAGTCTTTGGCAATGGCAAGAATCCTGCCCATAACTGACAACAAGCTTAGACAGGCAACCCTATTTCAAGAACACAGGATACGACTATTGCAACCTACAGTTATTTCTGGATCCACAGTGGCTAAGTGTGTAAGATGCTGGCTTGCAAGCCTGGAGGTGGTGTGTTTGATCCCTGCATTGGCTAAGAAAGTTCATTGTGATTTTTGAACATGGTTTCCCCTTGTCAGTGGTGAAGGGCCTGACAAGGACAGCTGTCTAGTTGTTCTGATGAGATGAACAACAAAGGTCCTGTGTATACGCTGGCATGCACATTAAAGATGGTCCCTTGGCAGTTGGAATTTGATATAAAAGTAGGTCATAGGGTAAGGAAATGTTTGATTTCATGGAATTGATTTATAATGTTAATAATTTATATGATCGGATCAATATGAATTAACTAGAATACATGTGGTATCACACTTAATGGTGCCGGATTTAATATTGATGAAACATTGAAATAGGTGATATGAGAGAGAAAGAGAGAGAGAGAGAGAAAGAGAGAGATGGGATTGAAAGTCCACTTGACACAAACTAGCTCACTTTGGCCCCCCTCAACCCCTGCATGTAAACAAACCCTTGACTGTGGATAAAACTTCTCTTATAGAACACTGTATATGGCATACACCTATTATCATTAACTGCATATGGCGTACACCTATTATCAGAGAGAGAGAGAGAGATTTTTTTTCAATAATTCAGTTGTGGGAGTAAACATTAAGACCTGGTCAAGACCTACCTACCAGGACTGGTGATCTTACTACAGTAGAATCTGCATTAAGCAGCCACCCACGGGAAATTTTAGGATTGACCGCTTAACGGGAGTGGCCTCTTAATAAAATCTCGAGTTTTTTGTGCTGACATCAATTAATATTACGCTTGGGTGCACTTGCATCGGTAAATTTGGCCGTCGCTGAATCTCGGGCATAACTTCCGTAAACACGTCATTTTGTCCCAACCTTCAATACTACTGTCTATCATTGTCATGCATTCTATAATATTTATCCATTTTTGTAAAATCTCATGGTTTTTTTTTTTTGTGCTGACATCAATTAATATTACGCTTGAATGCATTGGAAGCAAACACCAATGCAATACTTCACTTGCATCGGTAAATTTGGCCGTCGCTGAATCGCCGACATAACTTCTGTAAACTTGTCATTTTGTACCAACCTTCAATACTACTGTCTATCATAGTGATGTATTCGATAATATTTATCCATTTTTGTGAAGAAAATCAACGAATTAATTTTATTTTATCAAAGAAGCACACGAACCAAAAAACATCGCTGATTTAGCTACCGAATCACAGGGGGTGTAACTCTGTATGTAATATTACAGGTGGCGCTAAAAACGTCTATTTAACAACATCGCGGCTTTTAGTCGGTACTTTCAGTTTATTCAATCAGTATCAAATAATGTCCCGTTACGTGTGAAAACAATGATCAGGTTTGTCGTTTAATAAAACAAAAGATTAATTAACAGATAATCCCGGGTTAATTGGTATTTTCACATTTCTTTTTATCTGATTTGTGGGAGTCCAGTTAATTGATTACTACTCACGGGATTAGCGGGGGTGTTACGAAGAACGACAAGATGGTATCATTCAACCATGGCCGTTGAATGGGCGATGTTTTGTTAAATTCATTTGCAAAATAGTGACCGCTGGCCGCGTTAGAGGAGTGGCCGTTGAATAAGGAGATGAAACAATAGAATTTTTACGGGGGGAATTTATTGTGACCGCTTACAAGGAGATGTCGCTGAATAGGAGTGGCTGCTCATACGGATTCTACTGTACTTAAATTTACTCACATAGAAGTCTTTGGAAGTGGCAAGAAACCTGCCCATAACTGACAACAAGCTTAGACAGGCAACCCTATTTCAAGAACACAGGATACGACTATTGCAACCTACTGTTATTTCTGGATCCACAGTGATTAAGTGCGTAAGATGCTAGGAGTCTTTGGCAATGGCAAGAATCCTGCCCATAACTGACAACAAGCTTAGACAGGCAACCCTATTTCAAGAACACAGGATACGACTATTGCAACCTACAGTTATTTCTGGATCCACAGTGGCTAAGTGTGTAAGATGCTGGCTTGCAAGCCTGGAGGTGGTGTGTTTGATCCCTGCATTGGCTAAGAAAGTTCATTGTGATTTTTGAACATGGTTTCCCTTGTCAGTGGTGAAGGGCCTGACAAGGACAGCTGTCTAGTTGTTCTGATGAGATGAACAACAAAGGTCCTGTGTATACGCTGGCATGCACATTAAAGATGGTCCCTTGGCAGTTGGAATTTGATATAAAAGTAGGTCATAGTGTCGCTGCCCAGGCAAAATTTCCCTCATAGCACACTGTATGGCGTATGCCCGTCCATTAGCCCAGGTTAGGAGCAGAAAAGTAGGACGTTAAACACCATTTCATTTCATTTATTCTGAGTGAAGTATGGCGTATGCCCATCTTCATTAGCCAAATGAGAGCTGAACAGTAGGACGTTAAACTCAACTCTATTTTATATCAACTGTTATTTAAGTACATTTATACCAGAACTTATGTTGTTGTTTTTAACTGTACAATGTAACGGTTTATTGATTTCCATGAAAACAACCAGTGATATCCTAGTTATCTGAAACTTGTGATAAATCGACTCCATACAATATAATACTCACTAATTCATTTATCACACAATTTTCTTGTTTGATTGCCATACTTCAGGACAACATGTTAACATCAGTGTACATGTAGTAGGGTTCGACTGGTGCTTGCAGGAGTTGCTATACATACTGTGTCAGAGAGAAAGAGAGGGAGAGGGAGAAGGAGAGAGAGAGAGAGAGGGGGAGAGGGAGTGAGAGAGAGAGAAGGAGAGAGGTGTATAACATTCGCCCACATTCTCAATCCATTAATAAGAACCACCATCTGACAATACGCAATTTAAATATACTCTAAAATGTGTATCAAATCTCTAAATGGGCAAATGTCTGGGGATTCAAAATATCGGCAGGATGGAAATACAGTAGCAATGCTGTTCCACCAAACTGACAGCAATAGTAACAAAGTTCCTTGGCATGACTTTCGACTCACGCGGAAGCCACACATGATGACGGTATTGTCAACCGCAGCTCCCAAACCCTGAATATGATGAAGTACATGTACATCAAAGGGAGAAAATGGGGCCAGCTATAACAACTAGGTAGGCTCGATCAAACACAAAGCAAAGCTTTAAGGATAGCAACTAAGTCACAAATAGGGACAAGAATGGTGAAGTACATCAAAGGGAGCTATAAGTGCTTAAGGACAGGTAGGCAAGATATTTTTGGTCAGTTATAGCGAGTTTTGATGTCGGTCAAATCTACCGATCTATTGAAGCATTGCCTCAAGGTGTAAAATTTCACTTAGCACTAACGAGTGAACGACTGTCAAAAAAAAAATGACATGGTTGTGAATAATGAATGTTCAAATATGAATCAACACAGAAATGTCATCCAAATTATTCTGATAGGCCTATTGTACAGTTCTTAACATTGTTTCTGGCACTGCAGGGTTTCGCCTGGTTCCTGTTAAGAAATTTGACAGTTGACAATGCACGATGTCTGAAAATTACGTAGACAGACATACACACTGAGCGACCCAAAACGAAATACATGTATCAACATCCCGTTTGACGTCAATTTTTATAATAAATTAATAGGATCACATTGTGATTCAATTTCATTGATGCAAAGGCCTATATCATTATCTCACGCTTTGAATGCCTATCCCATCCGACCATCTGACGATAAAGGATAAAGCACACCGTCATTGCTTTAAAAAATAAATTGTATGAAGCTGAGACAGAGAAATTGTAACACATGTAACACACGAGAGAAAAAAGACACATGTAACACATGACACATGAGAGAAAAAAGACAACAGTGAGCAGATGTTGAAATATTGTGACAAATTGCTTGATTTTCTATTTTATAAAATTCTAACTATTATTTGGATTCTGTGAACTTATTGACCCCAGCTGATTTAAGTAAAAATCAGTACCTGTACCTACAGTAAAAATCAATACCAGTACCTACTGTACAGTCAAAATCAGTACCGGTACCAGTAGTTATCATTAAGATAGTCATTAAATATTCAAAATACCAGTAATTATTTTGAAATAGTGTAACTGAAAAAAAATCACACTTTTCCGAAATTTTGTCTGATGGATATTCATACACTGTTTATTAAAACTGGACATTGTTAATCAATTTGTCCAAATTTATCTCATTGGATTAGCGCCTCCGCTAACAAGTTCGAAAAATTATCAAAAACTGCTGATGGACAAATCGTTGGCACATGTATGCTGTATAGCGTCTGTCATTGAGTCAAGAGGCGTGTATTCGATTCCCTGGTTGTATGTGACACGGAGTAGTGACGGCTGTCCAACCTTGTGTTAGTCCAAAAATGAACAAGTTTTAATCGAGTGAACAAGTTTTGCAAACCGGCTAGATTAAAGATCAATCGGCTAAAGCCGACAAAAAACAGCCGATTAAGATCCGTGTGCTAAACCCCATCTTTTTCTCTCTCTCTCAAAACCCCTGATGTAAAAGACATTTAATTTTCCTGGTGGTGCTTTTTAATACATAGTTAAAATACAGTGCTATTGCGACAGCCTGTTCCATCCTTAATTTTTTGTGCAGGTATATTATTCCTTTTTTTGGAGCTGTCTGTTCTTGAGCAGGATAATTTTGTATTTAGAGTTGTCTGAGCGAGATTTATATTTTCATTTTCTGTTGTCTGTAAATATTTTAAGCAGCCAATATCTATCAATGATTCATCAGACAAGTTATTCTAGAAAATAGGCACCTTGGGAGCTGTTCTACTACTCTGACATTTTCATGTTCAAGACAAGTTAGGAAAAAGTAATTTCATTTGGCAGACTTTTTGTTACTAAACACATCAACTTTTTCAATAGTTTTTGTTAATCCTACTGACCACCGGAATGCGTCACAGTCCAGCCTCTATAAATTATCTGTCTGACTGAGAGAGAGAGAAAGGGAAGAGGATTAAGGTTCAGTCCACACAAACTAGGTCATTTCGAAAAAACGCACTAAAATATTCGGTCACCTAACAACAACAGTGGAAGACATAGTGATTCTGTGATTAAGGCTCTAACTCATTAATCTACAGTTTCTGTGTTCGATCCTGGTGTTGACCTGAGCTTGGAGGTCCTGTGTTCGATCCTGGTGCTCATCGAACCAGGAGGTCCTGTTTTCGAACCTGGTTTTCACCGAACCAAGAGGTCCTGTGTTCCATCCTGGTGTTCATTGAACCGGGAGGTACTGTTTTCGATCCTGGTGTCCATCGAACCGGGACGTCTCACCGAACCAGGAGCTGCCATGTTCAATCCTGGTGTTCACTGAACCAGGTCCTGTGTTCCATCCTGGTGTTCACCGAACAAGGCGGTCCCATGTACGATCCTGATGTTGGCAGCTAGTCAGGAGGTCTTGTATTTGATCCTGATGTTGGCAGAGCCACAAGGGCCCGCAGAAAACCCATGAGATTGGACAGGCAAACCGACCCTCCTCCTTGTGCAAATTTCGGTCTTCCAAAGAAAATCTTGTGTACAACTATATTATTTTGTTCAGTCAGCAAAATCTGATTAAAATCATTTTCGATCCATTATAATTATATTTCTGATGTTTTACAAGGCTGACATTTGAAATATTGCCTTTGATCTCTGCCTTCAGATCACATGAAACAATCAATGTAGCTAGCGATGTCATCACAGGTGGCCGTGGCCTAATGAAATTGAGCATAGGATGCATCTATACCTCATAAACTCTTTGTATATGTCATCTTCTGAGAGAGAGAGAGAGAGAAAGAGAGAGAGAGAGAGAGATCACAAACTAAGTCATCGGGTCTAACATATGGTTCAATTTTATTTCAATACATCATGTAAGGGACTTTAGCAGTGGGAGGATAACAGAGGACCCCGAGAAAACCTACGAGGTCGGACAGGTGACTCTAATCCTTGTAATTCGAAAGGGATTCCTCAATAACTCAAATGAGAGACTTTGATAAACACAACACAATTTATATGGAAAACAATCACTGGTTGATACATGTAACCATAGCACAACATTTCGGCAAGTATTCTCTTTAAAATTTTCCACTATGTTTCAAGAAGTACACATACTCTTTTATCGTCTTCTACAACATTTTGACAAGTAAACCATAAGAGAATACTTGTCGAAACATTGGGCTATATGTGTATAAATCAGTGATTGTTTTCCATATAAATTCTTTTCTGAGTTATATTGTGCTCAATCGCTAAATGGAATTCAAGGATTATATGAAGGACTTTAATGTAGCCAATTTCAAAAACTATCTAAATGGTGTACATGTATAGGCGGATTGCTTTGTCAGTGGAGGTTAATATCTTCTTCCTCCAGTCATGATGGTGTGTACAAATGAAATGAAATGAAATGGGGTTTAACGAATCTTGTTCAAACACTCATAACTTCACTAAGAATAAACGAAATGAAATAGAATTTAACGTCCTGCTGTTTTGCTCCTAAACAGGGCTAATGATGACGGCCATACGCCATACAGTGCGCTATGAGGGAAACTTTGCTCAGACAGCAGCGATACGGCTTACTCTTATATATCTAATTTCAACTTTAACGTGCAAGCTAATGTGTACATAGGACCTCTGTTTTCCATCCCATCAGAATAACTAGACACCTTGTGAGACACCCCCATCATGCAACACTGACAAGGGGAAACCACGCCGGAAAATCTCAGCCATTTTAGGGATCGAACACCCAACCTCCAAGCTAGCCAGCTAGCGTCTTACTCACCAAGCCATGTGATCCCCCTAATGGAGCGTACAACAAGAACGATCCAAGCCACAATCACAGCTGTTGACACTGTGTAGCTGATAAATGGTTGACAAATCCAATAGAATATCTTTGTTTAGCATTAAGACACATTAAGTAAGATTAAGATAAACAGCCTATCTGATTAAAACACAGATCCAATTTCATTTAGTTTTTTATAGTTCAAAATTTCGTTTTTACTTGTCTTTACTACTCTTGGATCTGGAGGACTTGTTATTTAAGACGTGTTCTGTCTGAAATGAGGGGTCAGCCAATCAAATGGCCTTTTCATGCGTGGAACTGTGGGTAAATATTACCAGCGGATAGAAATCAAAACAAAACAAAAGTAGATTTTAAAAAGCATGGCGGTCGCTAATTGGTTTATCGAATGACTGAGGTTATCGGGTCAAATGTCCCGTGCTTAATACAATGTACCTGACGTCATAGAACGCGAGCTCCCACTATAACTTGTTAGATCTACATGAGTGTAGGCCATCGAAAGTATAAAAAAACGAAACGAAATATAGATCTATATTTTGATTAGATTGATAAAGAGCTAACCATTCTTGCTATTTTATAGTGAAAATATATAATACCAAATCAATATGACGAAAATTTCATTCCAATTACTTCATTAAGAGAGAAGATTTGACAAAATATGTGCAATAATTGCAATTACATTTGGTTATTCAAAGCTATGCCTCGCTTCTCTATTATTAAATCAAATCCAAATATCACTGAACCGTTCAAATAGACAGAGATATGATCTGGTTGGGTTAATAAATATTCTAATCAATAGTTCATAAAACATTTCAGGCCGACACAAAGACCTTTAATAGGCGGATTTAGCTCCAGCATAAATATAAGCTTAAGCAGAAAATGCACATTATCAAACTTAATCAGAGAAAGAGTGAGTAATGGGGATCAACGTCCACTCGACAGAAACTAGGTCATTTCGGGACTAACATATGGTTTAATTTTATTTCAATAATTCACCTGGGCCTTTAGTAGTGGGAGGCAAACAGAGTACCCGGAGAAAACCCACGAGGCTGGACAGGCAAACCTACTCCTTGCCACATACAACTGGGGATTCGAAACCACCCAGACACATCAATGGAAGACCGTATGATTCAGCGTGCGTATGCTAACCATTCGGCCATCCATCCCCCGCCCCCAAACTTAATCAAGATATTCAACTAATGAAAATTTCCCACCAATTAAATTGTTTATAATCTGCTTAGCTCAGACTGACCTTAAAAACATTTCTGTTTTGCCTAACACAATCGACCAACCAACCCAAACCCAACTGAAATTATTTTATTTATTACACGTTTCTGCGATCTTTTCATTTTATTTTGTGTGTAAACTTGAAATATATCATGAGCGTTATACCTTTTGCTATGGTTTGATTCACTATTCGGTCAAACTGATCCACTCTGAACCCAGAATTTAGAGATTGAATTTTGGGCCTACCCTCGTTTATCATTACTAAATAAAGTTGGTATGATAAAAAAACAGTCTTGATTATCCATTTCATGATTAAATCATGAATAAAAGATGAGCAGGAAATCGGATCCTAATCCAGTAAATATCGCAGCCTAGAGATGACATTGAGAGTTTATTATGGTTTGGATAAGTTAATTAAAATAGCATTATGCAAGAGCAAAATCTGATTTTTACAGGTCTTTCTTTAAGCCTGAGATGTTATCTAAATAATCAATTAGACATTAATTAACATATTCAGATCATAATAAACTCTTTATGTCAAGACTAGCCTTCGATGTTGGCAGATTAAAATCGTATATGCCGCTTAATGGCGGTTGATAATTAAATCAATCAAGTGGATAATCGAGACTATGCTGTTTATATTAATGATTTGAGTAATGATGACCGAGGCTATGAATATTTCAAAAGCTTTTTTCTCGGCTAATAGTGAATCAATTTGACTGAAATTTTCAGCAAATTATCTTTACACTATCTAGTTTTTAACTGTTGTAGTGAGAACTGCCATCTCTTTATCTTATCTCCCATAATGTAACTTTAATGTCTAATTAATAATATAGATAAAATTTGAGGCCTAAAGAAAGACCTGCAATAGAGCATCCGATAGACAGATTTAGCTCTTGTATAATGTATGTTTAAGCGACAAAAATAGAAATAATTGTTCTTTACCTTCTTAGAAAATATCGAATTATGGCTATTCGCTTTAATTATTGTTAGTAAGTATAGTTACCTGATACCTACAACTATCATTACGTCATAAAATAAACTAATTATCATATATTCAACATCACGATCTGTTTCATAGAAAACTATCAAGTTTATTTTCCCGCTTACCTTTAAACCAACCCCAGCAAATTAATGTATGTTTAATTAGAGAAAAGAGTTAATGTGTTCAAAAAAGTGTGACAGACAGGTCGACAGACAGATGAATGAACCCATTTTAATTTTTCATGGCTTTCACCAAAAGGTGGCAAACAGATAGATTATCAGACAAGATACTTTTACGGACAAATTAAAAACATTAGGGTACTTACAGGATCATGATTAGGGTCTAAAGCCTCCACTAAAGTCCGCACATGTCCTCCATTAACGATTTTATGTTGTACTAATCCTCCGTGACACATTACACACACGATGCGAGCACTTAATATCTGTAAACAATGATGTGTACAGTGGCGCCATCTTACAGACGGCGTACACTTCTGACGTGTGCCAATAATCCGTTTATGCATAGTGATATTGTTGTGTAACACTGTCATTAATCCACTTGGATCCATGGACATTAAAATTTCCAACGGGGTTCGATTAAAATGGACACTCGTAGTTTTATTCTCCTCTTCCTCCTCAGTGTGTTTATCGGCGTGCGTATCGTGAACGCTCGTCCTACGCTTATGAAGCGATGCAATTCTATTTAGCGTAGACTGCTGTTGTCCTGCTTCCTTTTCTTCATGTCTGTTCGCTGACTGCTCTCTCCGTTTTAAAGTAGACGGCCAGACGTCCTTGTTTTCAGCTGGAGTGTCGAAATCGGATGGCTTCGTCAGAGAACCATATTCGTAATTCCTATGCACAATACACATGTCTATAATCCGGTTAATGGTACTAAGGGCCGTAAAATGTAGAGACTGACGACCGCGGAGTAGTTCAAGGGCTGAAGACAGGAGTTTTGACAGATTTAGAAATATATTGTGTTTTTCTTCCGTTTGGCTCGCGGACTGTAGCTGAGTAAAACATGTCTGAAAATAAATAAACAAATAAATTACCAAAAATATTGGAAGCGCTTAAACTCTCTGTAAGAAATATTCGTTTAAATTCACCTTTTACAATATTGTAGTTTGCAAAGGAATTGAAATGGAATCGGGCTTAATGTCCTACTGTTCTGCCCCAAACTGGGCTAATGAAAACGGGCATATGCCATACAGTGTACTATGAGGGGAAATTTTGTCCAAGCTGCAATGCTATGGCCTGCTCTTATATAAAATTCCAACTGCTAAAATATCTTTTACGCTTAGGCAATGTGTACCTCAGTTTTCCGGATCATCCAAACGACAAGACATTACTGACAAGGGGAAACCACGCCATAAAATCGGGATGGTGTTTCTCGACAAATGCTGGGATTGAACACCCGTCTTACTCACTTAGCCACTGTGGCCCCAGTTTGCAGAGGATTAGGTAACTTTCAATGGGAAGTTCTTATAATGAAATGTACAAATCTTTCTTAAAAACATGAAATTTTCCTTTCATAAACCTAAAAAAAATAAATTTTATTTATTTGGCCCATTAAGCATTGTTTCAGTCGACTTGTCACTGGATTCAAACCGTCATGATTTCATCATGATTTCGTTTATTGTGCGAGCCAACGTGTACACAGAACCTCAATCTGCAAGACTAGACGATGTTTCTTGCCTGGTCCCTTCAGCTTGCAACTCAGACACAGGGATACAGATGGATGTGGACAAGAGGATACAGAGGGAAAAAGAGAGAGCCAGAGGGACAAACAGACTTTGAAAGAGCGAGAGAAAGAGAGAGAGAGCAAGAGCAAGAGAGAGAGAGAGACATGCAGAGGGAGAGATGGAGGGAAATACATAAGAACTGAGGGAAGAGAGACAGACAGGGACTAAATGAATGAATGAAATATTATTTAATGGCAAACATATGGTGATATTACTCCAGAAAAATGGGGACTGTGGGGATAAAATGGATACAGTGGGACGGATAGAGATGCACAGAGTAGATAGATATACAGAGAGACAGAGACATAGAAATAGAGGGCTAGACAGAGAGACAGAGACAGAGAGAGGGATAGACAGAAACAGATGGACAGATAAATGGATAGATGGAAAGACATAAATATAGACAGGCAGAGAGGGGGGGCAGAGAGACAGATAGACAGACATACAAACAAATGGACAGACATACAAACAGGTGGACAGACATACAGATGGACAGACATACAAACAGATGGACAGACATGGATAGATGGAGACGCAGAAATAGAGACAGGCAGACAGATAGACAGAGACAGATTTTCGGACATATGGAGAGGCAGAAATAGAGACAGACAAACCAATTCTAATAGTTTGCTGCTTTCTCAGACAAAAATAATTAAATATCTTCTTTTAAGTGGTTGTGTTTTTTTTATGGACTTGGTGAAGGGTGATTTATCATTATTCCCTTGTGTAATATGAGATATCCGTCTGTAATGAGGTGACTACAAGATGATATGTCTTAAAATATGTATTTAGATCAAAGGGTACATATTCTTGAGCAGTGTGACTATAAATAGAAACATTCAACAAATTCAATTAAATTAATGCCCTACTCTTCTGCACTGACCGAGCTTATGAAGACAAAGAGTTCATCATCGCAAGCAGTGTGACTATAAATAAAAACTTTTCAACAAATCCAATTAAATTAACGTCCAACTCTTCTACATGGACTGGGCTCAAGAAGAGAGAGAGAGAAATGGGGTTTAATGTCCACTCAACACAAACTAGGTCATTTCGGGACTAACATATGGTTTAATTTTATTTCAATAATTCCCTTGCGCGTAGGGGTCTTTAGCAGTGGGAGGAAACCGGAGTGCCCGGAGGAAACCCCTATCTCCATGCCACATACGCTCACACCAGGGCTCGAAACCACAGCCGCAAGACAGAGGTGATCGGTCAAAGCGTGGCACTCTAGACCACTAGGCCATCCCAACCCCCCAGCTCATGAAGAAGGGGCAAACTCCATTTAGAATGTAGTGTTCGCATACTCTATGTCACATTCCTCTCTGTGAAAATATTTCAAAATCAGTCATCGAAATACACGATTTGAAAAAAAATGGAGGTTGAGCATTCTATCATTTTGCATTAAACGGGACAGGTAATTTCGGGACTAACATATGGTTTAATTTTCTTTCATTGAGTCAACTGGCATGGTTTCAAATCCCTGGTTGTACGTGGCAAGGAGTAGGGTTGTCTGTCCAACCTTGTGGGTTCTCTCCCGGTACTCTTTGTTCCTCTAAAGACCCTTATAAGCGCAAGCAAATTATTGAAATAAAATTAAACCATAAGTTCATCTCTCTCTCTATCTCTCATTTATCCAGACCATAATCAGGTATTGATGTTATCACTAGCCTGCAATATTTACTGGGTAATATTCCTGCTCATTGATAATTCATGATTAAATCAAAAAAAGATAAACGAGACTATGTTTTGTATCGTACCGACTTTAGAATGATGATTGAGAATAGTCCCAAAATTCAATCGGTTCGGAGTGGATCAATTTGACTGAAATTTTCAGCAAATTCCCTTTACATTAAGAGAACTTGCCAGCTATTTATCCAATCTCCTATAATGTGTGTTCAGAGC
Organism: Patella caerulea; assembly: GCA_036850965.1. Classification (NCBI taxonomy): domain Eukaryota; kingdom Metazoa; phylum Mollusca; class Gastropoda; family Patellidae; genus Patella; species Patella caerulea. The sequence continues at coordinate 55,457,534 of JAZGQO010000006.1, read as the reverse complement.
AGACCAATTTTACTGAAATTTTAAGCAAATTTCCTTTACATTATAGCGAGAACTGTCAGCTATTTATCTAATCCCCCATAATGTATGTTTAAGTTATTATTGGTTATTGATGTATGACCAGGTAGCTAGCTATATCTTCCTATAAGTTATATTATCATTGTTTTATCAAAGTCTCTCAATATTTATAATTAATATAGAGCAGACAAAGTGTTATGCTACTCTTATCAAGAGGCAATCAGAATACGAGAGCACGGCTATATAACATAGAAATAAACTAGAAATATATCCGTGTCTAGTAGAAATACAATGTTATGATACAGAACAGAGCGTGGCTATATAACATAGAAATAAACTAGAAATATAACCGTGTCCAGAAGAAATACAATGTATGATAGAGAACAGAGGAATATTGTCAGGCTCTTATCAAAGTATATTCAAACATGCCATCAGAACACAATGTTTTGTTTCACATGAAAATAACAGAAAATGATATGAGCCACCAACGTACACCACTTTCACTGGAAGTACAAAATGGGCTAAGGTCACTGAAAATTGCTGGGAATACATGTACCTCTCTGGGTTATTGCTAGGAGTTCCTCCCTGTTATTTTATTGCTGGGAGTACCTCCCTAGGTTATTGCCGGGAGTGCCTCCCTGGCTTTTGGCTGGCAGCACCTCCCTGGGTTATTGCTGGGAACACCTCCCTTGCTTATTGCTGAGAGTAGCCCTTGCTTATAATGTTGGGAGCACCTCCCTGGCTAAGAACTGGGAGTATCTCCCTAGTTCATAGCTGGGACCACATCCCTGACTTATACCGTAACTGGGAGCATACCCCCTGGCTTGTTGCTGAAGCCAAAATGTCAATTGTACCAGTCAAAATTACAATCAGTTAATTACTAAAAATATGTCTATAAAAATCTCCACCCCCCCCCCCCCCAAATTTAAAATGGCGAATCTCTACTGATTATTTTGGTATCATAATTCAGTTATTTGAAATCTTACTGATGGACGAAGAGATTTCTCGAACAATAACAATAACCATTAAAACGATCTGTGTAAAGAGCAATGAACCCGTTACACGTTGCTCGGGATACTGATATTTAAAGGTTACGCTATCCAATCAGACTCTCCTTGAGACAAACAACGTGACCAGTCACACTAATATCATAGATATGCGGCCGCCATCACTATCAATATTTTATTAGCCATCACAGTCTCCAATAAGCATCAATATCAATGTTATTACGTTAAATGAAATGAATTAGAAAATATTTCCACACTTCCTCTGTCCTCGTCTACATAAGCTATATCATAAAAAAAACACCATATTGCCCATATTTAAAACAAAAATTCTTAAAATAATTACTCCCTGCTTTCTTGACATTGATGACAATCCAACAAAATCATTTTAATTTCTTTTCTTTTTTTTTTTTGAGAAGGGAGGCGGGCGTGGTGATGAGTGCACAGAGAGTATGACTTTGGCTAGCTAATCGGTAGGTGGACTGAGTACATCAAAATTTTCAGAATAGAGGGCCTGGGACAAAAAAAAACAAAACAGGTCATGTGTACACACTGACGTGCATCTAAAAGAAACCTTGACCGTTGGAATTCAATATAAGTGTAGATTGTAGTATTGCTGTAATTAGCAAAATTTCCATCATAGCACAGCATATGGCGTATGTCTGTCTTCATTAGCCCCAGTCGTAGAAAAAAAGTAGGACGTTAAACCTATTTAATTTCATTTTATCTTTTTTGTTTTGTTCTGACTATTATTGTGGATGGCTGAATGGTTAGCACATCATAAATGTGAGACTGACATATGACAATTTCTGTTTCTAAGGTGACGTATGCAATTTAAAGAGGGAGAATATTGCTCGAGTTAAAACGCGTCTCTGCCAACACCAGCACCAAACTACAGATCCAGGAACATATATTCAGTTAGACCTAGCTGCTCCAGTACCAGATTAATACTACGGGGGCCCCGGAGAAGTTAAGCAAATGTCGGTGGGGCCAACACAGTCCCGCTCTCAAAAATAAGTTATGGTTACAGTATAAAATTTATACTGAAATTCAACAATATAAAAAAAGATTTTTATTGATTTCAATGCACAACAAACATTAAACAAAACACTCACAATATAAAATCAATGAATGTTCAATGGCTACCAATGTATGTCAAATATCAATTGCTATTCCGTAAACTTCAATCAAATTGGTGTCTTTTCTGCACTTAACAAATCAATGATTTCCATAAAGTCTAGTATCTACTAAAGTGTGGAATGAATTGAAATGGTTTTTAATGTCCTACTGTTCTGCTCCAAACTCGGCTAATGAAGCTTTCTTAACAAGATCCAACCTGATCAACGGCGCCCTAGACAACTCCCAATAAGATCAAACAAGACCTTAAACAAGACCCAACAAGATCATAAGTTCCTTAAACAAGATTCAACCCAGTCAGTAGCTCCCTAAGCACAACCCAATCGAGTCAGTAAATCCATGAACGCAATTCACCACAATCAGAGCTGCCTAAACAAGACCCAACCCAATCAGTAGATCCCTAAACAAGACCCAACCCAATCAGTAGATCCCTGAACAAGGCCCAACATGATCAGTACATGTAGGTCCCTAAACAAGACTCGACAAGGTCAACAGATCTGCTACGATTAAATCGTCAAAAACACTCGTTAAGTGATATAATGCATATCTTATTCCACACCAGAGATGGGATTTCGCCCGTATATTCCGGACTTGTCCGAATTTTTTTCCAAACGCACAATATTGTCCGACCAGGAATATGCCCAATCGGACATCAAGACATAGTGAATAATATTCAAAATTCCAAAATTAATATAGTGTACTGAGAGTATAACTACCACTCAACCCGATTATCGTTGACAATAGGCAGGATTGATTAGGTAATTAAGTGATCAACGTATTTATCGTCTTATACCGTCAATAAAACTACCTTGATTAACTACTTAATCTGCCTTAATTGATTGACTTAATCCTTTGTCGGACAATTCATCAATCTAATCTTAAACAGAAGTCATTGCTTTCCCTTTGTCAGACTATTCATCAATCCAATAAGAGTGATTATAATTTTAATTCACCTGTTTACCTCGTGGTCTTCAATTGTCAGGCATTTTAATCGCATTGATGTGTCGCCCACAGCAACAGAATAGGGTTTATCTACACCATTTTGACGCTGACATGTGGTCACTTCAAATTCCATAGTTACGTGTCTAATCCAAGGAAAATGTTGCTCAAGTAGTATGCTCTTCATTAATTTACAATTTCCAAAAATACCAGCTAAGCGATCAGTTTTTTCTGACACAAAATCAAAAATGTTATGCCCCAGTAATTGAAACATTGTCAGGCTAAAGTTAAGAATTTACTCAAAATTGTTTGCCCTATTTTAACTATAATATAGCTTTTGTTGTTTTAATATATCAAATACATCAACAAGAAACTATATATAAAGTTTTGTTTCTGGATCAAATATATTTCTCATAAAGAGTGATTGAAAGTTGAGTAAATTGTTAACCTAAGTCTGAAAATGCATTGAGAACTCAGGTCTGGATAAGAATAAGAATAAGAATAAGAATAAGAATAGTTTATTCTGTAATATAGGTCCAAGACCAAAAGTTACAAATATAACATATTTACAACAATATTTACTTCACAAATCATGAATTGGTGACATTGCTATTAGATTACATAAATAATTGATAATAAATAATGTAAAATGTTAGAACAGGTCTGTTAGAGCAAACTTTTACGATAATTTGTAACCTTATAGATATACATAGAAATTGAGGACAGAATATGAGGATCACGGGTATTTGACAAGCTTAAATAATTATGTCGATTTACATAAAATAGATTAATAGTATCGAAAGAAACCGATCTTATATCGTTCGTTTTACAACATTCAAACATAAAATGGAATAAATCTTCTTCACATTGGTGACATAAGGGGCATGTCGAATCGACAGTTAGATTTTTGTTCAAAAGAAATGATTTTGTGGGTAAAAGATTCAATCTAAACTTTGTAATGTTACGTTTATGTTTAAAGGGAATATTACTTGATAAATAGTTCTCCTGGCTCAAACTGGTTTTAAAGTTAGAGTACTCCCTTAAACTTTCACTTTCTAGTAATTTTGCTGACCATTCTTGCAAATTAATATCTATTAATCTTACTTTAATTTGACTTAAAAACAAGTTTTTATTTCCAATACATTCACTGTCAAACGCAAAACCAAATCCTATAGAGTTTAAAATAGTTCTAACTTTTGATACCCAGTTTGTTCTTCCAGCGTGGTCTAATTGTCTTAACATAAGGTACACTTGCTTAGGATATCTTTCAATAGGCATAGACATAAGTCTACACCAATACTTAATACAAGATAACACATAGTCAATACTTAAAGGGTGTCTTCCACATTCTCCTAGGGTGCCAATATTTGGTGAACTCTTGCTTATTCCTAAAATAAACTTGCAAAACTTACTATGTACTTTTTCTATTTCTGGTCTATATTCTACACCCCATAATTCGCTACCATACAGCAGAATTGGTTTAATTACAATGTCAAAAATTTTGAAACAATCTTTTATCCCTAAACTTGTTTTTTGGATTAAACTTTTTATGGGTATCAAGGCCTTTTCCGCTTTGATTGACAGATTATGTACATTTTTACCCCAGTTTAATCTAGAAGAAAATATTAGTCCTAGATAGTTATAATAGGTTACACTTTCTATTCTTTGATTATCTATAAACCATTTTTCATAGTGTTTAATTATTCCTCCGTTTCTGAAGACAACAACTTTAGTTTTATCAGGATTGACTTTGAGGTTAAATTTTTTACAAAAGCTACTTAATACATTAATCTTATGTTGTAAATCACCAACAGAATCGGAAAACAATGATACATCATCGGCGTATAATAATGCTGATATTTCTGATGCTTCGGTAATAGTAAATATGCCTCTGTGACCTTCTTTATCCAACATTTCAATTAAATTGTTAATGTATAGACAAAATAATAATGGACTGAGTATACAACCCTGTCTGACACCACAGTTACAATTAAAATACGAGGTTAAATGCGAGTTCAATTTTACACACGAGGAGACATTTTTATACATGCTATCTAATGCAGTATACATTTTCCCATGCAAACCTTTCTTTATTAGTACAGACAGGAGCTTAATTCTACTTAAATTATCATAAGCTTTACTGAAATCCACGAATAATACGAATAACCTCCCCTTGGACTTCGATAAATATTTTTGAATTAAACCCTGCAATGTAAATGCATGATCTATGCAGGTCTGGATATTGGTAGTTCAATAGCACTCTTTAAGCGGAGTATTGTACATTTCCTCCACACCAGAACCATTAACTCAACAATTAAAATTTATTATCAATTGACATCAAACAAATTCTTGCCAGCTTTATTGAAATGACATACCGATGTTATCTTAATAAATAATGTAAATACAACTTGTGTACAGCAGATTGAACAATAATAAATTACTATTGATTAACTCTCTCCTTTGTTTGAGTCGGACTAATAACCACTCCTGAAGTACGTACTCATACACTTATAAATAATAATATAGCCTTTCACGCAGACTTGAAAAAGAGTTCATACTTTTTGCATGAAATATATACTGATACATGTACTTATAAGCAAAAATATAGCCTTTCAGATAGATTTGAATATGAGTTCGTATTTTCTTTATGAAGTACATACTGATACCCTTGTAAACAATAATATAGTCTTTCAGGCAGATTTGAAAACGAGTTTGTATTTTTTGTATGAAATTCGTACTGAAATTAAATAGGGTTTAACGTCCTACTGTTCTGCTCCGAACTAGGATGATGAAGACGGACATATCCCATACAGTGAACTATGATGAAAGAAATTTTGCCCTGACAGAGGCGCTACAGCCTACTCTTATATCGAATTCCAACTGCCAAGGGATCTTTTACGTACACGCCAATGTGTACACAGGACCTCAGTTTTTCATACCATCCAAAGGACTAGACAGCTGTCCTTGTTAGGCCTGCTCCCGGCATCAATGACAAAAGGGAACCATGCCCGAAAATCGTGATGAACTTTCTCGGCAGGGATCGAAGAGGGTCATGCTGATCATTGGTTTCATATTGGGACCAATGGGAAGGGCACCAAAGGCACTCATAGCGTTAACTGATTCTTTCCCCATAGGGTAAAGGCACCCATTGGTTACTGATTTGTTCAGGGCGGCAACTGCCTCATCCCCCCTCCCGCCTCTTGATAGCTACAGCCCTGGTAACACTGCTACAGAAAATGATTATTAGTATTATTCATAAGCTAATAAAATGAAACATGTTCCGTATAATTGGAAGAACCAATACGAACTGCTCTGACGTCTGTTTAATACAATGAACATGGAAATGAATGATAATAAAGCCAGTGATTGGAACTAATTGTAAAAATAACTAGGTCTGTCCCAATACAAATATTAGCCTCGTCAACTCAATCAACTTATGACCTTGTCCATCACATGTCATGGTCATGAGAGAAGGTGGATGATGGTGGTGGAGGTCTAGAACTGTATTACTGTATTATATATTGTATTCATCAACTAAGCACGTCATATAAACGTCTAACAGAGAAGACGTTTATAAGTTGTCAGAACTTTTGTTTAATTTTTTTCTATTTTATAATGAGATTGCATGCAATAAAAATTTTTTAAACTAAACCATGATGTTCAATATCACCAGAGAGAGAGAGAGAGAGAGAGAGAGAGAGAGAGAGAGAGGGAGGGAGTAAATGATCACCATGATATAAGGAGAGAGAGGGAGAGAGAGAGAGAGACAGAAATGGGGTTCAACATCCACTTCTCTACGTCATTTTGGGACTGACATAGTTTAATTTTATTTCAAAAATTCGCTTGCGCGTCGGGGTCTTTAGCAGTGGGCGAAAATCAGAATACCCAGAGAAAAACCAATATACGAGTGGGGAGTTGAAACCTTGCCAGTTGAGTCAATGACAGACCTTTGATACAACGTGCATGTACTAATCATTTGACCATCCAACCCCCTACAAATGACTAGATGTGGGTTAATTAGGTACCTTGCTGATTTAAATCGGTCAATGACGCAACCCTTCAGTTTATATAAGATAGACACCAGAACGTGTTTGCCTTTAATATACTTATAAGATACTAGATAGTTACTTTATGTAGAAATCATTATTGTACCATATACTGTAATGATAGTTTGAATTTACAAAGGTCTTCAAAGATTTTAATACACAAAGCAATGTGAAGTTCTACTGTGACACCAGGTAGTATCCCATATATACAATTTGTTGTTCAACCATGTGATGTGGTGTCTCATAGAGTTTGTTTGAAGCTGTGAGATGGGAGATCCCGAGAGTGAGACATCAATAGACTTTTAGGTGGCCATGACTAAAAGAGTCAGTTAACACATGAGAATGACATATCTGTCTTTTTGATGCCGTTACACAGGATAAGCCTCTCAATAGTGTCACATATATACATAAATATTTTAGGGATAAATTTGAGGAAATATAGGACCTGGTACACCTATGGTCATGGTACACAATCATAGGATCTGGTACGCCTATGGTCAATGTATACAATCATCTTAGAAGTAAATTAAATTGCACAGCTACAAAAAGATGACAGCTTCAGTCCAAAACACAATGAAAATAAGTCAAATTCATCGTGAAAATTAAATCATACATCAGGAAATACAAACATATCAGATCTATCAGTGTATTTCAGCTTATCTCAACTCAAACCGATTCTATTTTCATCACAATAGCCCTCTTCTTAATACAATCCTGGCCACTGTATTGTTGCGCAATTATCATAGCACACAGCAGAATGTGTAAATGTTTAATGTGGCTATACTTCGGTGTGAAGTAGATTCCATGATAGCGATCGTAGAACTTGTTGGACAGACGACACAAAATATTGATGAAATACTGAAATACATGAGTCAACGGTTGGCTGTCATGTCTAATGTATTATTCATAAAAAACTTCTGTATAAACATTTATACAATCGTGAATTACACGGTTTGGACGTCAACCTCTCTTGCACTAGGGTTTATAGGTGATCTAGTGACTGCCATTGAGTCAAGTGCAGTGGTATCGAAAGCCTTCTTGTAGGGTCGTCTGTCCAAACTTATGGGGTTTCTCCGGGTCCTTCGGTTTCCTACCACAGTTACACGTAAAGACCCCATGAATAAGCAAATTATTAAAATAATACTTAACCAGAAGTTGACCTAGTTTGACCTTGTTGTTTTGGAATAGTCAAGTGAGACAGAGAAATGGGGTTTAACATCCACTTGACACAAACTAGGTCATTTTGGGACTAACATAGCTCAATTTTATTTCAATAATTCAATTACACTAAGGGGTCGATTTGCCATCCACGTAAAAGAATCTTTGACAATTGAAAGTTTTAAACACCACTATCCAAGCAACATTTCCCTCAAAGCACACTCAACAAGTTCATGTTCTTCGGAGAGAGAGAGAGAAATGGGGTTTAACGTCCAGTCGACACAAACTAGGTCATTTCGGGACCAACATATGGTTTTTAATTTTATTTCAATAATTCACTTGAGCGTAGGGGTCTTTAGCAGTGGGAGGAAACCGGAGTGCCCAGAGGAAACCCACGAGGATGAGAAGACATCCCTATCGCCATGCCACATACGCTCACACCAGATCGAAATCACAGCCGCAAGCCAGAGGTGACCGGCCAGCTAGAGGTCGAAGCGCAGTACTCTAGACCATTTGGCCATCCCAACCCCCCTATGTTCTTCGGATATACCTCTATGACATCAGACACTGATTGGCTAATCCCTCACATCATCCAGAACATGTCAATGATAACAGCTCTTCCAGATCCTAGTGTATTAAAGACAAGTAAAACGAAATTTTGAACTATAAAAACGTCACGAAATCAGATTGTAACAACTCTCACCAAAGCTAAGATTAAGTTCAGCAAAAAAATTGTCCAACTTACCTGTAATATTTTATTAAATAATTCATTGAGCAGTTTTTCTACGTTCGGACACTCTGTTTGATCTAGAACATTAGACACATTACACGTATATCCTGGTAAACTGTCCAAAATAACAGGCACACAATCCCACGATTTCACCAAACTCAATATAGTCGTTAACGATCTCTCTATCTCTTCCACGTTCAACTTATCTGAAAATATACAAATAACAGTATTATTCATCAGTTCAAAAATATGTTGCTATGCAACACGGCACATTAAGATGAAATACACCCTTGATTACCCTCATAGGCGTGTTACTTGGTGGGAGGTGGCCGGGAGCAAAGGGTTAAAGCGTGCACTGTATCAGACGGTCTGTCACAGAGGCAAATGACGTGGTTTTGATTACCCGCTCGTATGTGACAAGGAGTAGGGTCGACTGTCCAACCTCCTGGGTTTTCCTCAGGGTCCTCCATATGTTAGTCCCAAAATGACCTAGTTTGTGTCGAGTGGACATTAAACCCAATTTCTTTCTCTCTCTGATTGTAATAGTCATGTCATTGCCAGGGGTTGGTAGGTGTACATCACAATTATCATATTTTCAGACAGTTATCAGGTTCAAATTTTCAATTTTCATTTAATATTCATAAAATGATTTTACATTTCCCCCATAACATTAGCGTCCCATAGTCAACACCCTATCTATCGCCTATTCGTCGCCCTGATGTGAGGTCATGGTATGTAGGAATAAGCTAAGATGAGATTTTACTGTATGATTGCATCCACAAAAGTTTACAGTTGAATAAACATTAATACTATTGATAGTAAAAATCCTTGGTATTTTTTTCATTGGTTATGTATTTATTGACTTATCATTTATTTACCACTGATTTTTATTGATTTACTAGTGGATTATCATTGATTTACCACTGGCTTATCACTGAATTACAATTGATTCATCCAAGGTTATCATTGATTTTCCATTAGTTATCATTGATTAGCCATTGGTTACCTTTGATTTTCCATTGGTTACCATTGATTTTCCATTGGATACCATCCATTACCTTTATCATTGATTCACCATTGGTAATCATTGACTCACCTTGGTAACCATCAATTAACCATTGATTATCATTGATTTACCATTGATTTTTCATTAATTATCATGCTGTAATTTGTTTTATTTGAGTTTGATCTACATATGTTATCATTGACCAACAAATATTTTGATCAAATTCTGTATTCTATCAATATTATACTTGTCTTTGTGTTTTTCTGTGTATTGCTGGCACGTATAAGTTTCTGTCTTAATGTACTCACATACATGCTCTCCTTTAATGGAGGTCTTGGTACTATAAACATCTTTTCTTATCATGAAAACCTGTATTACATCAATGTAATACTTGTACGTGTTTTCTGTAAATTGTATTAATGGATGCCTGTGATTTCCTCTCAAATCTTATCTTTCATCCCGACTAATTTTATACACACTGCACATTTCTGTTTTGTAATGCTACTCTTTTTTCTCAATGTTTTAGGTCAAGGAAATGTGTTTTGGGCGAATGGCAAATTTAATGAAATATGTGCAATCTTCGATCGGATGTGCATCACAGGTAGATTTAAAGTAAATATTCTTCAATATGGCGAATGCATTCGTTACAACAGTTACCAATAGTTACATAAATAATTAGCCCATTCACAAGTCTCTTGCCCATGTTTATCGTATAGAAATTCTTGTTATAGGTTAGTGGGCTACCTGGATTCACATGCGATAAACACACCGGAAGTTCTGATAATTAAACAACGGTGCCTGTTTGTCAGAAAGGTGTACAAGGTCACGTGATTAATATCAGCCAGCAGGCGCGTCACGTGCCAGGGTTCTGTTGATATTTAAAATATAAACAGTTAATTTTACTTGGCGAAGATCACTCACTCAATCAAACCAGCCATGATAACCGATATTCAAATCAGAGGAGAGATTTTTACAATAACGCGCTCAACTTCAATCGTTTAGCGGTATATTCCCAAGTGGTCAGCTATCAAAGCTCCTTCACAGCAACTTCAGTTTGAATTCGTGATATGAGCAATACTGACAGATACAATTCAAAGAAGAGCAAACAGAAACGGCTCACGAATGGACAAAAATTCGTCTTCCTACTGGCATTAGCCAGTAATTTAAATAAAAAATAACCGAATGTTAATCTAAAACGACCTGAACGAAATACGCGGGAACGATACACTATAAATTCTATTCATTCAATTTATATAGTTCTAATGGACAATGACAATGTTGGACCAATGACTTGCATTTTCTATTGTTTCTAACATAGATTCAGTCTGAGTGGTTGTCAGGACCGACCTATCAATAAACTATAAAATCTATTCCATTGTCGATTTTAGAAACACATGACAGGCTTGTCCGCATGGTTAAAGATGGTGGCCACTCAATTCAGTGGCATGGTGACCCATGATTTTGCGTGATGCTCTCAAAAAACAATATTTATGTGTACGGTCAGTGCCGAACTGGGCCCACCTGACAGATGGGCCTAAGCCTATAAAGAAAAAAGAAAAGAGAAGGGGAGAAAAGAAAATAGGCCTAGAATTCTCAAATTCATCTAATGATAGTGCTCTTTCTTCAAACTGATCCCGCAGTGAATATTCGCTTGGCCGCTACAATCACTGATAAGCATGACATCGACGAGGCTTAATGAGTACGGCATATTAACTTTTTTACTGCGACAAATTAAATTCTCAAACATTTTTTTGAGGTAGGCCTAAAAGAAAAATAAATAAAGACGTTTGAAGTATTTGTAGTTAAAAAATATTTCCCATTTAGTGTAAATGGGTATTAAAATGAGTAAAATGCATCATTTTACCCGAAGCAGTTAGGTGTTAAGTAAACATTGCACGAGCCGTTGAGCCAATGACTACCGACGCGTGCAGTCAACGCACGTGTTATGGACAGTCGTCTGTTACAGAGATAATTCGGAAGTAATTCTCTGCGAAACAGATTGCTCTTTCTTCAGTCATGCTGCTATCTAATTGTATCAGGAAATCAAAAAATTGCCTTCTTCTGCTGGAAAATGGGTTTGCGGTTGTCAATTTTCAAAATTAAAATTTTTCCTGGGGGAGGAATCCTCCCAATTCCCCCCCCCCCTCCAACGCTCGTGCGCCTTCCGCGGCCTCGTTTGGGCCTTGGTTAGTCCGGCACTATGTACGGTGTTGGGGTGAGCTAGAGTCGATTTGTAGCATACCCATGATGTTTGGCACTGATTAAACATTCTGATTATGATTATTATGTTGAAAACCGCATTGAAACTGTGTGATTTTGTCATTTGAGAGGGGGCACAAAAACTCAAAATCATGACGCAAATATCGTCATTGCTTCCGACCCAATTGAACGTTTCGGAACGTGTCTGCGCTTTATCATAAGGTATTTCATTGAATCAGCGTTTCGGAACGTGTCTGCGCTTTATCATAAGGTATTTCATTGAATCAACTGGCGTTGCTTCTGATTCCTGCTTGTATATGACAAGGAGTAGGGTCGCTTGTCCAGCCTCGTTGATTTTCTCCGGGTTCTCCCTCTTTGCACGAACCGGGCTAACGAAGTGTGCTAATGAAGCGTCCAATGCGAATGAATGGCTACTGCTCCTTGCAAGACTCGAACATCACGCTGAAACTATCCAGAGGAACTTCCTCTGGTCAGTGAGCAAGCGCCTAACCCACTGTGCCACCGTGGCATCCCATCGTTCAGCCACTGGTTATGCTCTCGATTATTTTCGTATGTACCCCCTCCCCCTCACAGACAATGGGCATTTATAGAATATGTGAATTGTTTGGTTAGAAAACCTGGAGACAATCGCAATTCCTTCCTCAAACCGTAACCAGTTAGCTCCTATTGGCACCATCGACCACCTACATGGACTTTACCTTTATGGCCGAAACGCCCGTCCAGAACTTCTTGTTCTCTCGGTTAATTTCGTTTTAAGTAACCTTTACACCAAAAATAGCTTCTAAATGGGCATTTAAAGTTTTAAAGAAAGAGAATTATAAGGTTGAAAGACTTGAAAGCGATCGATACATTGGCTTGAGTAGAATCAATATCAACTATGGTATGAGTGGGCCGTGTAGAAATTGTGGAGTTAAAGTGCCAGTGATTAGGATAGCAAGAACTGTAATTCGAGGACTTGAACTGTAATTTAATACCAGTTTATTAAGATAACTACAAACACTATCTAAGGTTTTTTTTCTTCCAGTGTCAAGTTTTAAAGATAATTAAGGTTTACAGTCACTCACTGTGTCACTCGACAGGTCAAAAACGATCAATATCTATAGCTTCAACTTGCCATCTTCATAACATCAAGGTATCACGATATACGTATATCACATAAGGAAAGGATAAACCAGACTATGGGCAGCGATATACTGAAGAAGCATATTATACAGCTACTTGTACCATGTTACATTTGTACCTGGGGAATGGAGGTATTGAATATGTTGGTAAAAGGCCCGGGTGATGAATCGACAAATAGGTTCATATAGATAGCCTGAGGAATCGATCATCTCTATTTCGTCATTTCCAGGACAAGAATGTCCACCCAATGTCGGCTGCGTTCGCGTTTTGCCATCCCAGCAATTTCCCAGAATTGTCCAAGGGCGGCCCCACACTCCACTAGAATTTGAAATTTAAAGGCGACCAATCCACTGTTCGAGGGTCCTGCACAGCGATACAGTAGAAGCAATGACACACGTGTGGTGGAGTATATGGAGAGGCATGCACAGAAGCGTGCTCCATTGGCATCCATTAAAGAGAGAGTTTCTCGGAGAGGTGTGACGGACTGGTGGACCGAAGGACCACCTGCCAGGTCACTGACCAAGGCCCACACAAGTACGCGCCAATAACGTGCTAGCGCCCGAAGGGGGTATAGGGTGGGGTGGTGATCTCCCTCCAGGAAAATTTTGAAAATTGACAACCGCAAACCCATTTTCCAAGCATTTTAGACCAAAGCAGAAGAAGGCAAATTTTTGATTTCCTGATACAATTAGATAATCGAATGACATAAGAGCACTATCTTTAGATGAATTTGTGATCTCGTGTCCTTCCCTCTGCTTCCTTCTTTCTTTTCTTTCCTTCCCCTCTTCTTTCTTTCTCTTTTCTTTTTTTCTTCTTTTTTCATTATAGATTTGGGCCCACTGTGCCTGTGTTATCTACCATATCCCAAAACAAACGACCGAACGAGAGAGACGTGTAGAAACCATATAATGCAGAGGTTTGTACATAAGCATATCATTCTTTATATAAGTTACAGCATACGGGAAGGCAGATATCCCGTTTTTCATTAATTCCACTGATATAAAGGTGATAGGTGTTATCTAAATTCTAAAGCCTAACCCGCAACCCGCCGTGCGTACTACTGCGGACAATCTACGGCGGTAATTTTAGTAAACCCGTGGGTAAGTAAGACTTACGCATCACTTGTGTTTGTTCGGCAAAGTATCACAGACTGCATGTTGACCATACACATACACAATTTTCACCTGGCCCCGAGTTCACAAAGCATTCACAGACTTAAGTCAAGAATTTACTCAAACTATATGCAAAGTTGTGTGTTTCTGCATCAATGATATTCCTTATAAACAGTGATTGAAATTTGAGTAAATTCCCAACTTAAAGCCCCAATAACACTCTTGTTGTAACTGAAAAATATGTCCCAATCTTCATCCTGGTCAACAAATCGTATTATTTTACAATATTCCAATTAATTGATGATATAAATTTCATATTAACACACCTATTTTTAAAAGTTGTAAAAATTCAACCAATTGATTTGAAAAGTCTAACGTAAACCTTTTCAAATGTGACTTGGATTTTAAAATATTTTCGAACCCTCTGGACAAATAAAATAGGTTGTAATGGATAATTTACACAACAGGTAGGACATTTAAACATCTAGTACTTAGAATAAGGGTATTATTTATTTTCTGAAGCTACCAAGCCAGCAAGAATGTTATTGTCCCTTTAAGTCTGGGAATGTTTTGTGAACTTGGGGCCTGGTTTCTACAATTTCTAGCGGCCTTTCCACGAGCTACCAAACCATATTACCAATGCGTGTCAATATACTTACGACGGATTGTAAGCTAGCCAATACATGTGCATGTATATCAAAAACTCTGCCTTGTGGTGTATTATTAAAGCTAAATTGTTCCATGTAACTTAATGCATGTTGGCCTGTCATGTCAGTATAATTACTGTCAGTGGGAACCCACTAATGAGGTTAAATGTTAGAGATGACCCCTGATCAATAATGAGATTAGTACCGATATTGGACATTGAGTTATAGCATACACTACGACTATATTTAATAACCACGGGTCTTTACCACAATATACATCTCCACCATTTATCATTAGAACTGTTAACACTTTACTTCATCCTTATAGATCATTGGCCAAGAATTTTTTTTAGATTTTCCGGCGTGGTCTCCCCTTGTCGGTGATGCAAGGGTAGGGAGCTGAGAAGAACAGCCGTCTACTCGTTCGGAATGGGACGAAAAACACATTGGCGCGTACGTAAAATATCACTCACAACAGGAATTTGATATAAGAGTAGGCCGTACTGCCGCTTTACGGGTAAAATTTCCCTCATATCACACTGTATGGCGTATGCCCGTCTCCATTAGCCCGGGCTAGGAGCAGAGCAGTAGGAAGTTAAACCTCATTTGATTTCATTTTATTTCTCATCCATAGATTTCCACGGTTTCTATGTTCATTTACTATGTTATTTGTTTGAGGCCGGAATTCCAATCTGATTAATATGCAAATCTATATTTCGTTTCGTTTATTATACTTCCGATGACCTACACTACCTGGAAATCTGAAACGTTATAGTGGGCCATACGAGCCACCTTTGACCCTATGATGTCAGACATTAATTAATCAATAAGCGTTGACGTTTCGGGTAGTTTACCCACAGTTCCGTGCATCAAAAGTCCAAGAGCTCGCCGTAACAAACTGTTTCATTGGACAATCCCTTACATCCTCCAGAACATGTCAAATGATAACAACACTTCCAGATCGTAGTTCAGTAAAAACAATAAAACGAAAGTGTGAACAATATATATAGATACTGCAGACATCCAGGGTCCTTGTAAGGGTCCATATGACACTGGCTTATCGAGCGGCTGCTTCGATACCAAGACCTGCTGTACTCGTTAAGAAGTCATGTCGCCTGCCAACCTCGTAGCCCCCCCCCCCCCCACTAATGACCTCTACGTGCAAAAATGACTTGGTCCATGAAGAGTGAACGATGCCCCCACCCGCCAACTATTCCGACAACATATTCCTAAAGCAATGGCCAGATATATCCCTTGGTGGGATTATGTCTAATCACACGAAATACATGAGAGGTATATGGATATATATAGTTCAGCGTGTTGTGTCGCTCATACTGACTCTAGCGAAGTAAGCAAGGTCTTATTTTCTCACTAAGATATCCCTTTACATTGTGCATGGATTGACACCTCGTCAATTAGTAGTGAAAAGTTGCTCAGTAAAATTGACTGGGGCTCCATTTTTTTCGACACTGATTCAATGGGGCAGTCCCTGAACGTTCTGGGTGAGTGTAATGAGATCGACGTTCGGAGCTGAACTAGGATCGACAGTAACGTGAGATGCTCAACCCCGATTTCAATTCTGAAATCACTTCCCATTTTCGGCTTTCATGTATATAGCCTGTGTAGCATGTAGAAGCAAGCATCCATTAAATACCTTCAGTATATTCTTTTTCTTTCAAAGTCTGTTTAATGTTAATCGAAATCTTACTTTTTTTTAAAAATGTCGACAACGTAATCTTGAAGACGTATGTTAATGTCTGCGTGATAATTAGGTTTCAATAGAAAGCTTGACAACATATTGCGCAATATATTCGTTCTACGTGAACACAACAAACATAGTAGACAGGCGATATACAGATTCCTGCTTTCCGTTTCATCATAACCATTGCACAGGAATTTAAAATTGGCTATTGAAATAAAAATTAAATACGGATTCATGTCCTACTTTACGGTCCTAAGCAATTACGTTAAGAGAAAAAACATCTCTTCGCGGGAATGTCAGGAGTTCACTTCATTGAAACACCTTGAATGAAGGAAGCCACGGTGGCTCAGTGGGTAAAGCTTTCGCTCACTAATTAGGCGATCCCATGTTTCTTGTCATGGCTATCAACAGAGTTCCCTTGTACACGTTGTCGTTTACAGCTGAAATTCGAGAAGGCGAAAATGACGCTGTACAAACCAAATGGCCATCATAGCACGCTGCATATGCAGACAACGAAGACATTAAATCAGGGCCGTATGTAGGATTCTACAAAAAATGGGGGTGTAGCAGAGTGGTGGGGCGCCATTGCCTCCTCGTAACTGATACCAGAAAGTTTGATTCAGGGCAAACGAACCCATTGGCGTGTGGGCGCCCTTACAGCCGACCGACAGATCAGCTCCCTCAGAGCATCACTTCGTGATCATAATCAAGTATGTATTATTTTATAATTGAAAGATTGTCAAATAATTTTTTGGGATGAGGGGGCCGCTTTCTTGAGGCTCCTTATGTTTCATGGGATGCAGTGTACCCCCTGCACCCCTGCTAGATACGGCCCTGCAGGCGCGGATCCAGAGGGGGGTCCAGGGGGTCCGGACCCCCCCCCCCCTGCTCAGGCTTGAAAATTTTTATATGCGATTTTATTGGCGATTTAAACCTGTTATTTTGGAAATTACCTTCCGGAAATACGACAGAATGAACCGAATTGAATCTAATTTACCAAATTATCGGTTGAGCGCAATTAGTTAAGAAGCAATTATCAAACCTAGACCCCCCCCCCATTGCAAAAAATCCTGGATCCGCTCCTGCCCTGCATTAAATACCTTTCTTCTCATACTTCAATGACAATGTTTAGATTGCCAGTTCGCTACATTGCTTCCGTTTTCATAAATCATATAAAGCACAGCACCTCTCAACCAATCACAAATCACTTCCGTGTGTACCTAATGACTTCAGCCATATTTGTCATTCAGCACATCTTGTAGATATAATCAATGGGCATGTAAATGCAGCCCGTGAAGAAATCAAATGGGTTTGAAAGTCCTACTGACTTACATTTCTGCTGTAACAGGGCTGATGACAAAGGCAGGGGCGTGGGGGTTGGGGCCTGTTCCGGTGTGACGGACTGCGCATCCTCCAGCGGGGTATCGGGTTCCCCCCCTCACAAAAATGTTGAAAGTTTGAAGCTGCCCTCGGACTCGCGCCTGGACGTGTACATACACCATGCAATGTGCTAATCGTACATAGCTTGTCCGTTTGTTAATTGATTGGAACCTGTGAGTAATAATTAGGAGCCTGTTTCACGAAATTTTAACTAAGATAAAATCAAAATTTTAGTTATTTGATTGGACAATATTTGATTGCTTTTAGTGTTTAGCCAATCAAAATTGAAGTACCTATAAAACTTTGGATTTTATTTTTAGTGAGGATTTCGGGAAATAGGACCATGATCACTTGAATGGATCTATGTTGCTATCTTTAACATAGCACATCTTTACATGGGAAGCAACTAATAGCTTTATTCTGTAAGCGTTGCGACAAACACTACACACTCTTATATATTCATCTCCAAGAATGTGATCAAACGGCCATTCTAATATGAACCCACTCCGTCCTAAGAAGTATGAACCCACTGTCCCTACTAAATACGAATCCAGATGGATGGATCCAGAGGGCGGGTCCAAACCCCACCCTGCTCCGCTACATAAAAAAAATAATGCCTTGCTTCAATGAAATTAAATCACAATGTGATCCTACATCATATTAAAAATGGTTTCTCTCTTTAAAAAGCTCAATTTGTATGTATGTCTGTGTATTTTAGAGACGAACCTGACAGAACCTGGCAAACCCCCTCCTGCAAAAATTCCTGGATCCGCCCCAGCCTCTTACTTTGTTAATGTGATTTATTGTCAACAGTTGTCAATTATTTTATGTAGTTTAACACTTTTACTAAAAATCCTTTAAGGTAGATAGAAAATAATTAATAACATGATGACAAATTGAGCTTCTAACGAGTAGTATTATATTGGTGCGCAAGCGAAAGAACTATGACTGTATATTGGTAGTGTCAGGGCCAATTTCCTTCATATGCCCAAAAGGCCCGGATCCAGGATTTTGTCAAAGGGGGGGGGGGCGCATACATTGGAGCAAAGGGTAATACGTTGCAACCTTGGATTGCTTGGGCGGAGACAATGCGAAAATCATGTTTATATCATCAAATCATCTATTAAAGAGCAGATATGTGAACTACATGTACAACAGTAACAAAGCAAACGGAAATGAAAATCAACTATGTCACTGGGGTTGACGGGAGGGGGGGGGGGTACGGCCCCAAGGCCACCCCCTGGATCCGCGCTTGCCCAGTCGTCGCAGAAACGCAGAATGTTAAACCCCATTTGATCTTCGTGTGAATAACCGATAACTGATATCTACTACACGAGGTCGCTTCATAGAGTAGTAATTTCTAGAGCTGTTGAAACCACCGATTAACTTGGTTTGTAAGATGTACACCGGGCTTCTATTTTCAACAAGGATTCAATAGGATGTTTCCTTACCCTACAGGGCGAGCGTAATGAGACCTTCGTTCACAGCTGAACTAATGGCCTCGCATTTTGACGTCACTACACCATATTATTTGACATTTATTATATATTTTGATGTCAATATGAAGCTATATTTAATTATATGATATGAAAGATAATATCTAGTCTATAGATTATCATTCATTCTATCACAATCCCTCGCCCACAAAACACATTTCTGCATTCTCCTAATTAATTTCCTTAATGTATGGTCACATGACTGTCTATATAGGGTTTGTCGTATTTTGTTGTGATATAGAAGTCACTTCGACTCCCCCCCCACCCGGCAACGTTCTCATTAACATTAAATCCCATTTTATTTCAAATCCCCGGTTGTACGTGGGAAGGATTTAAGTCGCCTGTCCAACCTCGTGGGTTTTCTCCGGGTACTCCGGTTTCACCCCACCGCTAAAGACCCCTACGCACAAGCGAATTATTGAAATAAACTTAAACTAGTCCCGAAATGACTTAGGTTGTGTCGAGTGGACGTTATACCCCATTTCTCCCCCCTCTCTCTCTCTCTCTCCCCTCTCTCTCTCTCCCCTCTCTCTCTCTCTCTCCCTCCCATTCCATTTGATATGTATTGATTAAATCATTAAATAAATGACATTGATTTAAAAATAAAAAGTTGATATTGCAAACTAATTGTTTTATACGTCATTTGCCGAGTTTGGCTTACTGCATGCAAAATATATCAAAAGCAATGAAGACGGGCATATGCCATGCAGTGTGCTATAAGGGACATTTTGTCCGAACAGCGGCAACTGTCAACTGCCAAGGTATCTTTTACGTGCACGTACATTTGTACATGATTCCTCGGGTTTTCGTCGTATCCCAACGACAAGACAATTTCCCTGCTCCACTGACCAGGGGAAACTACACCCGAAAATTCCGATGAACATTGTCCGGAAAGAAATTGAATTCAAACTATCAAGAGTTCTTAACGTGGATATCAAGGGCTACACAGGACTGCAATAGGACCCGGAACCACCGGGTTAACGATCTAGGGCCTATTCAATGTGACACCGCGGCTACCGGCCGCTCCTGTCCTACTGCGTGATATATATGTGTATATGTCTGTATAATGAAATCAATGTATCGATTAATGGCAACACTCAATACAGTTAATCGTGCCCGAAATAGACTAGGTAAACTATCCAGTCACGATTACCCAGTAATCAAACATGAAAACAATGAAGTGAATCTAGCACAGAAAAATATAAATAGTATTATTACATGTAGAGACAAGCGCCATCTTGTAAATCGAATTGATGTCGCGTAACGATTAATGGGACAATGTATAATTATCGTTGATGAGAATTGCTCAACCGGTTTCGGTCTGCACCGACTGATCCAATGAATACTGACATGCCCATACAGATTGTCCTCGGTATCCTCAGTGGTTTAATTCCATTCTACTCCGCTAACCCATTTGATGATTGTGCTATTTATATCAACCAATCCCATACACAGTTAATTGAAAAAAAAGTTGGTAAAGGGAAGTAACTCTCGTCGGACAAGGTTAGGAGCCTAAATGAGAAAAGTCTAAATTATTGTATTTTTTTATTTATTAACACCAAATTATATAATATCCTTTTAATGAAGACTGGGATTTTATTTCTTGACGTACGGTCAAGAGTTTTATTGAGAATCGTTCCTAGACAAGCTATGGTGAATCAATTTGCCCACTCGGCAAACCTCGGAAGATTTCGGACAATCTAAACTCGGCTGTATGATGAATTCCGCCATATTGGAACTACTTTAAAGGTCCCGGATGAAACATGGCTGAGCCCATTCCGAAGTTGGCGACCCATTTGGCTAGAGACCTATTCGACCGAGTGTCAATTTGCCAAGTATAAATTCAATAATAACAAATATAACAGAATGAAACACTTCAGACAAAGAACGAATAATAATAATTACATAAGTCAAACATATAGATGTTATTATACATATTTGAAATAAATCAGACAAACGTACGGCAGATTTTGATAATACAATTAATTATCAATGAATAAGAAATGTAATTTAATTATTTACTGGATTATTCACTTAATGGACATAAATATGGTTATCTACCCTTATAAAATAGAAGGCGAAAATGTGTTTTGATTGGTTCGTAGACTGTAGCTACATTCTAGGCCAGGGCAGATAATTTGAAATCTTGGAAACCCTATGGATTTTAACCCAGGGTATAGTGAAGTTGAACGGAAAGAGAAAAGTCGGGGATACCCAGGATTACACACAGTGTGCTTCCCCGGACAGAGCGCAATGCTACGAGCTACCCTTATATCGAATCGGAGGCGGGTCCAGGACGTTTTGCAAGAGCGGGGTATTATACACCGTGAATTAATACGATCACATATATAGCACACGACCGTTACACTTTTCTCTTAAAGTGTTTCCACGTAGGTGGGGGGGGGGGGGCTAGTGGTCTAGAGTGCCGCGCTTTGACCTCTAGCTGGCCGGTCACCTCTGGGTTACGGCTGTGGTTTCAAGCCCTGGTGTGAGCGTATGTGACATGGAAATGGGGCGCCTTCTCAACCTAATGGGTTTCCCCCGGGCACTCCTGTTTCCTCCCACTGCTCAAGACCCCTGCGCGCAAGCGAATTATTGAAATAAAATAAAACCATATGTTAGTCCCGCAATGACCTGGTTTGTGTTGAGTGGACGTTAAATCCTCTCTCTCTCTCTCTCTCTCTCTCTCTCTCTCTCGTTTTCACGTAGCTGAGCAGAGTGGGGTTTGAACCCCCTATAAACCCGCCCTCTGATTCCATTCGTGTGTCGTTGCATAATCTAAGTCGGTGCAAGTCGGTTGTTAAACAACAGTCCATTTCCTATTCGTTCATTTAAATAACAGCCGGAACTCTCATTCTATGACAGCCGGGATCAGTTCTCCGAAACCAACTCTTGATCAACCGAAACAAACTCTCATTCTAGATCAACCGCAACCATGTATCATTCTAGATCAGCCGAAACCAATCCTTATTCTAGATGAACCGAAACCAATCCTCATTCTAGATCAACAGAAACACACTTGCACTCTAGATCAACCGAAAAGCGTCCTCGCTCTAAAACAACCGATAAACCCTTGACATTTACGTCGATCAGACATCACTTTAACCACCAACACCTTTTCATACTTTTCAAACTGCGGTCCAAAATAGCTGCCTGTCTGATATTCATGGCTGTACATTAATTATTTAGGATGAAGGAATGGATTTGGAAATAAAGCAACAATTATAATGAGAGAAACGGTGATGGAAACCATATCACTAGTGTCAATGTTAACTTGTATGTGGTAAACCTCGGCTAAATATAGGCACGAGGTAAGTATTTTTGTCACTTAACAAATGGTTTTGGCAGAACAATGAATGGTGAATATGTGGTTCAACTTTTTAAGATCCATAAATATTATCAGTTTCTTAGTTCATGTTTAATTGCTGTAGTGTTATAGTGCCAAGGCGCCGCTTAAAGAGAGAGAGGGAGGGGGAGAGAGAGAGAGGGGGGAGAGAGAGAGAGAGGTCATTTCTGGACAAGTTGACAAAGGTTGAACCTGTATTTCAATTATTCGCTTGTGCCGTTGGGTCTGTAGCATGAGTTATTACAATTAAAGGACAAAACCGTGGTCTTCTTTATGATGAAGATTGAGGGAGATTTTTGAAGAGAGAGAGAGAGAGAGAGATAAGAGAGAAGGAGATAAAGAGGTGGAGAGGTGTTTAACATCCACTCAACATAAACTGGGTCATTTATTTTAACAGGAACAAAAAAAGGGTTTACTCCTTCAAATCAGAAGGAAAAATGAGGTTTAACGTTCACTCGACACAAACTAAATTATTTCGAGGTTAACAAGAGGTTCAACTTTATTTCGATAATTCGCTTGCGCGTAGGGGTCTTGAGAAGTGGGCGGAAACCAGAGCAAACCCACGATGTTGGGCAGGCGACCCTACTCCTTGTCACATACAACCTCACATACAACCGGGCAATCGAAACCACGCCAGTTGACTCAATGACAGACTTTATGATACAGCGCGCACGTGCTAACGATTCGGCCGTCACCCCCCCCCCCCTCACACACACACACACACACACCCCTGGAAGTAAGGACACATCACTTGAGGAAATAGACCAGTCGTGTGCTATAGGCATTGCACGTATGACAAAGGTAGCTTGGAGACCCTGCAAAACCCGAGTGGTATATGCTTCATAATCTGACATAACCTAACCCGTTAGAATTTAAAACAGGCAAGGTCCTGTTAGAACTATGCTTTAAACGCTGACAAAGTCCCGCTAGAACTGAATTCAAAATTTGACAAAGTCCCGCTTGAACTATGCTTCAAAAGCTGACAAAGTCCTGTTAGAATTATGCTTTAAAAGCTGACAAAGTCTCGCTAGAACTATGCTTCAAAAGCCAACAAAGTCCCGTTAGAATGTTTTAAAAGCTGACAATGTCCCGCTAGGACTATGCTTCAAAATTCCCGCTAGGACTTGCTTCAAAAGCTAACAAAGACCCGTTAGAACTTGCTTCAAAAGCTAACAAAGACCCATTAGAACCATGCTTCAAAGGTCGGCAAAGCACCGTCAGAACGGCGTTTTGAGAGCAGACAAAGCACCGTTTATGCGGAAAAGCTAAAATAACACTAAAGCATCAGATGATGGCACATGTGCCCCCCCCACCCCGCTCTCCTTTCCTTCTCTATCTCTTTTTCTCTGATCCACCATTGATGTATGTTAGGGTTAAGTTGGATTTGGATAAAGAATAGAGACTATTGGTGGGGAGAAATGGTTGCATGGATTGGTCTACATTCTACATTGTACATGGAATGACGGCCTAATTCCCGAATGGCGTGATGTGAACGGTTATCATTTAGAACGATCATCAGTAGACTACTGTATATGGAAAGACTAATACACGCTAGGAATAAATCAATATTTCCGTCTTTGTCTTCGGTATATAGAATAAACATACATTAATAATATAACAAGTTTATTTCTCTATAATACCATAGGCGATCTTGGGAATCTGTCGGACAAGTATAGCTGTCTAGTCGTTCGGATGGTACGGAAAACCAAGGTCCCGTGTACACATTGGCGCGCACGTAAAATATCCCTTGGTAGTTAGAATTCGATATAAGAGTAGGCCATAGTTGGATTTGGATATGAGGGTAGGCCGTTATAATGCCGCTTTCCCGACAAAAATTCCCTTTTAGCATACACCCTCTCTCCCATTATCTCTTTCTCCCTCTTTCTCTTCTCTCTCTCTAGTACACCTAATTGCTCTACTCTAAGATAATTGTCCCCTGACATCCATATGTCAAGTCTTGTCTTTAAGATCGATGTATTTATTAATTTACCGTAAATTATACAATTACAGTTGTGTTCGTTAGCAAAAAAAGGGGGGACTATTTTACGTAAAAACGAAAGTAGAAAATTAGAGGGCACGACTCTACTGAATACGATTGATTAACCGAACGTTGACGACACTAACACAATTAACCAACATTTTCTCGCACCTGAGATGATTAAAACTAAAGCCCCTGACATTTCAAACAATGCTTCTAATTTAATATCGTACCGGAAAGAAAAGACAAATAGCGGATAGCGGCCATCTTGTAAAAATAACATCATTACGTCATTCCAACACGGCCGGACACGAAACGAACACGTCATACTGAGTAGAATATACAGAGGCGGTGTTTGTGTTGGAACCCTTTGATAATTAAATGAGATATACATCAAAAAGTGCTGACTTGCATTAATATTAATGATCCACGTATTTAACAGCCTGAATATTATGGAAATATACTCAGTAAGTAATAGCGTACCGTTACAGTAGACGTCACAGGATTCGGATTTCCATTTTACCTGCGATATTCACCTGGGCCCTGTTTCACAAAATTTTAATGTGCCAATCCCGATAACTTTTTGGAGAATAAAACTGCTTAATTTTGTGTTAAAATCCTTTAAAATCCATAACCTAAGGCCCACCTACTAACCCGATATTTGTGATACGCTTGTAAATAAATTAAACCTGACAGTCTTCATTTGGAAATGGAGAACATTTTATTATACAGTATCTGGATAAAACCAGACTTTTTTCTATAAAAATAATATGTAGGTGAAATTTACCTTTTGTTATCAAGTACAGGGCATGGGTCATTCACTGTATAGACCTCTCAAGAAACATTAATCGATTATCAGGTCACCCAATGAAAAAATTGACCCGAAATCTTAAAAGGGTTACTTTCCGGATAAGCAGTGTTGACGTAAACGTCCAAACGACTCAATATTTTGAGCTGAAATTTTTAGACAAGGTAAATACACCATGCCACTATATTTTGGTCCATAAATTTCATAAATACTCGGACTTAAATTTTTGAGACTCTGTTCTTATCGGGATTGTCCCTTTAACTAAAGATAAAATCCAAATTTTAGCAGATACTTCAATTTTGATTGGCTAAGAACTAAAATCAATCTAAAATTGTTCAATCAAATAACTAAAATTCAGATCTTATCTTAGTTGAAACATTGTGAAATAGGCCCCTGTGCATTAAAATGATCAAGCGCAAATATTTCATATTTGAATGAAATTGATGTTTTAAAGCGAAAATTTCATATTTTCTAATAAAGTGAAAGTATATTAAATATGTTTTGCTCAGTAGGTTGTCAACTCCCATTTATACGAGATACGATCAGAGGCATAATTTTCCACACTTAAATTTAATTCACACAGGAAATAATAAAATAATTACCCCCCTTGTTTTTCTATCCCCCGCCCTCCCCCATACAATATCTATCTTCAAATGTTTGAATTTGAAATTGAAAATGACATTTTTGCCAATTTCTCAACTGGCAATAGTGAATTATAGGATTAATATTTTCATCAACTAGGTAGCACTGTTTATAGATACCATTTGTTTTAAAGCTTTATTTTAATACATTTAAAAAATATAACTTAAAAAAATATGAAATTATCGCTTTAAAGGGACAATCCATTTTTTATGTCTGGCGAGCTCCCCAGATGAATGAAAAAAAATTACTTAAAAAGGTTAACATGTTTTTAAACTTGGATCGACATACCTTTTATCTTTTTAAATTTTAATCTACCCAGCGGACTAAATCTCAATATTAAGACCACCCGAAGGATTTCGTCAAGGTTACAGGATGAAAACAAGGCTATCGCTAAGACCTAACCCTAACCCTAACCAACAATAACGTACCTTAAACCCTATTTACGAAATCTGCAGGAGGCTTAATATTTCGATTTAAACCGCTGGGTAGATTATAATTTCAACATGGATAACAAATCAGAACGGAATCAATAGGAGAGAGCGAGACAGAGAGAGAGAGAGAGAGAGAGAGAGAGAGAGAGAGAGAGAGAATTGTGTTTAAAACTAGGTTAATTTTGGACTAACATAATATGGTTTAATATTATTTCAATAATTCGCTTGTGCGTAGGAGTGTTTAGCAGTGGGGTGAAACCAGAGTACCAGGATAAAACCCACGAGGTTGGACAGGCGAACTGTCCAGTCAAGGCGAGTCTGCCCAATCTAGACTTGGTTTTATTATTATTAACGTGTAGCGGTTGATTACATGTATATCCATTTTCGTTTCGTTTAAATTAATGCACTGTATATACATAGTTGCACAATTTGGGACACGCTGTACACGATTAAATTTCAATCGTTAAAGCAAGGCTGACACTTGCACGATTCCGTGGCACGCATTGGCACGACTCGAATCGGCACGACACCGTCGGATTTGCGCAAACTCGTCGTGCCAATGCGGGATGTGCGTAAACAATGCGCAAACTATGCGTGAACTCGTCAAAACGACAAAATCGTGGCCAAAAGTCGTGCAAGTGTCAGCCTGGCTTAATATTAGGTTCTCACTGTTACGATTCGTATTCCGATTGAAATCGCGATTGTATTTAAATCATGGATGAATCGTGGTGATCTTGTCAGGTATTGAGATCAGTCGTCGCATTCGTCATGACCGCATCGAAATGTATCCGAGCGTATCTGCACGTAGTAGATCGTAGATTCAATAGGGACAGTGGCAAGCCAGACGTGACCGGCCAGCTAGAGGTCGAAGCGCGGCACTCTAGACCACTAGGCCATCCCAAGTGGGATATTTTATGACGTAATAATAGTTGTAGGTGTCATATACGGTGTATTCCCGCGAAGGCGCAGTTATAGTGTTAGTATAAATTGTATGGTTATATAGCTGTTGCTTAAACACATATTATAGGAAATTACAGCTTGCGTTCTCACTATTGTAAAGGGGAATTTGCCTGAAATTTCAGTCAAATTGATACACTCCAAACCAATTGAAATGAAATGAAATGAGGTTTAACGTCCTACTTTTCTGCTCCTTACCTGGGCTAATAATTACAGGTCGATATCGAGTTTTTAATTGGCGATTTATTAAAAGTTATTAACATAGAATGTATGAATAGAAATCCATTCGTTAGTTATACCAGACCCATTTGTTTATAAACCAGTGCAAATATACTGGTTTTAATTAACGCCCTACTTTCTGCACCAATCTGGGCTAATAGACAGGTCTACCCTAAGGCTAACAAATTCCTCCGCTCGTAATTTTATGTTTAGAAATATAATATAAACAGTTTTTTTGTTTTAAATCTCCAGGCTTCGGTCTATCGTAGAGTCAACCGGTGTGGTTTCGATTCCTGCTTAGCATGTGGTCGAGGAATAGGGTCGCCTGTCCAATCTCTTGCGGTTTATCTTGACCCCCCGCCCCCAAACAAATAAAGACTCGAACAAGAAAATAAAAATGAATATGTAAGTCCTGAAATGAGCCTCCCTCTCTGTCTCTCTATCTCTCCCTCTCCCTCCCTCCCCCCTCTCCCCCCCTCTCTCTCCCTCCCTCTCATAAAAATGAACAATATGTTAATTCTGAAATGAGCCCCCACTCTGTCTCTCTATCTCTCTCAGTCTCCCCTCTCCCTCCCCCTCTTTCTCTCTCTCTATCTCTCCCCCCTCTCTCACTCTGTGTATTCCTCCTCCTACTAAAGACTCGTCAAGAAAATAAAAATGAACAATATGTTAATTCTGAAATGAGCCTCCCACTCTGTCTCTCTCCATCTTTCTCCCCCCTCTCTCTCTCTCTCTCCTCCTCTGTCTCTCTCTCTCTCCCCTCTCTCTCTCTCTCTCTCTCTCTCTCTCTCTGTATTCCTCCTCCACTTACTAGTAGAGATTCAAGTTTCATAATATTGTAATTAACACGGGATCGGAAATCGTTCAAATGAGAGCTTAATCATCCAATGTTTATATTACATAAAACAATTCTTGACGATGTAAAATATTACAGCTGCTTGTCTAACATCAACAATTTATACTCCATATAACAACCATGCCGTGAAGAACACAATTCAGTCAGGAATGTTGCGGCACCCATTTTCATTAATTATAAAAATCTAAATCAAATTCTACCGGTAATGGATTCATAGTTAATGGCTCCTTGACACAATAATTTGATCAGTTTTCGGGAGCCGCGGTGGCTAGGTAAGTAAGGGGAGGTCCGGCTTCGATTACAGTTCTGGGCCCTGATTCACGAAATCTTAACTTGAGATAAAATCCAAATTTCGGTAGATACTCCAGTTCTGATTGGCCAAGCACTAAAATCAATCTAATATTATCCAATCAAATAATTAAAATTTTATCTTAGTTAAAATTTCGTGAATAAGGCCCCTGGTCAAGAAAGTTTCCCCGGATTTTTTAGTGTGATTCCCCTTGTCAGTGATGCTGAACGGAGAATCTGGGAAGGGCAGCGTCAAGTCATTTGGGTGGAATGAACCCAAGGATAGCTGTGAACACAAGGATAGCTGTCTAGTCGTTCGGACGGTACGACAAATCGAGGTCGCGCCGATACATTGGCATGCGCATAAAAGAGTAGGTCTTAGTGCCGCTGCATGGACAAAATTCTCCTAATAGCACACTGTATGGTGTATGGCCGTCTTCATAAGCCCAGTCCAGTAGGGCGTTAAATCATATTTCATCCATTTTGGTCGTTTTGGGACTAACACATGGTATTTTTTATTTTAACTGACAAGGGGTCGTTGTGTTCTCTTCACATATCTTCCGAATAACTAGAGATATGCGTTATGCGTTAACATTGACAAGAGGAAGACATATTCCAAAAACACCCGCGTGTCTGGCGCCTGAATTTGAATCCAACAGCTTTACAAATTACACGATATGTACACCAGGGGTATAGGGGTCGGTTGAGACTAGATCTGATTGGTTGAGGTGTGCCGAGATAAAAAAAAAAAAAATACCCTTCCCTTGCTGGACCGGAAAACAGTCATCCCATCCGACTCAACCGACCTCCCCATTCTCCGGTACTTCCGATTTGGACACGATTCCATGTAAAATCTTGTTTGTAACATAATATCAAATAATAGATAACGTAAAGATAAGTACATATTCAGTCAAATTGTTTCACCCTCAAGTCTCGAATATCCATTTTTAAGTTTAGTTTTTTTTTCAAAAAATGTTTCCAATCTGCTAAATATCGCAGGCTAGCGATGACACTGTGATGATTATGGTCTGGATAAGTTAATTAATGTTTAATTAATAATTTAGATAATATTTTAGGCTTAATGAAAGACCTGTAGTAGACAGATTTAGCTCTTGCAAAATGCATGTTTAATTTGTTCCAGTTTTAGAATTCGGTCGAGAGGAAATATGTAGTGGAAGATGAAAACCTTGAAGCGCAGGTCGTCTACTTAACTTCAAGTACCATTTCAAACAATGTTTAAATTCTTTACATGTAGGTCAAACCAAATTAATTTTTAGTACACGTGTATTCAATGATTTATGGTTTTGTTTAAAATCTCAGACCTTGCAAGCAATTTAACATGAAACTAAAAGCATTTTAAGAAAAGCAGATACGTAATTATTATCTCCCTTGAATTAAAATTGGACCAAGTTAGTCTCAAACTAACGTAGTATGTGTCGAATGGACGTTAATTATAATAACCCCATATCATCAGCCAAACAATAATTACCTAACGCTTACGATGGTTTATCATTTAAAAATATATCAAGGATTCCCCAGTGACTCGGTGTTTAATGCGCTGGCAAAATAACCGGGTGGTCCCAGTCCCGTAATATGCAAAGGACTCGGGTGTACATGTTGGAGTGTGTGTGTGCACATGGGGGGGGGCGTGGGGGGTGGGTGGGTGAGGATGGCCTAGTGGTTTAGAGTGCCGCACTTCGACCTCTAGCTGTCCGGTCACCTCTGGCTTGCGGCTGTGGTTTCGAAC
The DNA here is from genome assembly GCA_036850965.1 of Patella caerulea. Lineage (NCBI taxonomy): Eukaryota > Metazoa > Mollusca > Gastropoda > Patellidae > Patella > Patella caerulea. The sequence goes on along the minus strand of JAZGQO010000006.1, from coordinate 55,426,548 downwards.
CCTGGTGTGAGCGTATGTGGCATGGAGATAGATAGGGGCGCCTTTTCAACCTCGTGGGTTTCCTCCGGGGACTCCGGTTTCCCCCCGCTGCTAAAGACCCCTACGCGCAAGCGAATTAATGAAATAAAATTATAACCATATGTTAGTCCCGAAATGACCTAGTTTGTGTTGAGTGGACGTTAAACCCCATTTCTCTCTCTCACACTCGTTGGTGCACACGTAAAATACCAATTGAATCCGTGGCCTTGATAGTTGGAATAAGGCGAAATAAGGCGAAAACTCCCCTGTCCTAGCTCAATTTCCCACCCAGCAAACAAACAACCTGTCTTCCATTACCACTCCACTTGGTGCAAAAAAGTAGGACGTACTTAATACGTCACGCGATGTAGCATCCATTAACGGCAAGCTACAATATAGCAGTAGAATATGTTGTCTAGACTGTGACCGGAAAAGATCAAAATAATCACAAGTTACAATAGAAGGGTATTTACATATTATTGTAATTCATAGAGATATCCTCTTGCTGACCAGACGGTTCATTACGATCGAACACTGTGTATACTAGCCATAGAGTTATAAATCTTTGATACGAGCCGATATACATCCAGGGGCGGATTGGGCCATCGGGCGATCGGCCGGTCGGATGAACGACCGAAGGGCCGGTCGAACAAAATATAAAAAATAATTTTGTCCAATCCGTCTAAAAAAAACCCTTATTTTGCTGAACATTATATGGGGGGGGGGGGGGCGATGATGATCATGTTGTATGTGGCCGGCGGCGTTAACGGTCCGCCACGCCATCACTATCACTGGAGTCTGGCTGGGTTGGGCCAGAATTCGGAATCCTGCAATGTGGATTTCGAATTTCATCCGAAAAATTCATCGGATTTACCCGAAGCTGTCGACCGTTAATTTACTGATTATTAAGTCACCTGCACCCTGTTTGTGGGAATACGCCAGAATCCCAAATTCAAAAAGCAGCTTTTATGAATCTCACTTTATGGTTTCCGGCCCCAATCCGCCCCTGTATACATCCACTGAAAGGGGAAATAATCCACGTCCTTTTTCACAAAATTCTGGAATCAGACAACAGCTGTTTTATCTGTAATTTGAAATGAGGTTAAACGTCCTTCTACTGTTCTGTGCCGACTGGGATAATGAAACGAGTGGGTATACGCCATAAAGTAAGCCCTGAGGAACACTGACGCTACAGTCTACTCGTTTTCGATTTAAAACTGCCAAGGGTTAATTACGTGCACTCCATAGAGAGAGAGAGAGAGAGAGATAGGGAGAGAGAGAGAGAGAGAGAAACGGGGTTTAACGTCCACTCGACAAAAACTAGGTCATGTCGGGGCTAACACATGGTTCAATTTTATTTCAATAATTCGCTTCCGCGTAGGTGTCTTTAGCAGTTGGAGGAAACCAGAATACCCACAGAAAACCCACGACGTTGGACGGGCGACCCTACTCCTTGCCACGTACAACCGTGGATTCGAAAACGTGCACTCCAACGTGTACACAGGATCACGGGTGTCCGTCCCATCGAAACGACTAGTCTATCTAAGAACGCTAGATCGGAGACGGTCCTACGCAAATTGTGACGTCATATGTGAATTGTGGGTTAGGGTAAGGGTTAGGCTTGATCATGGGTTAGGGCTAGGGCTAGCCCTGTTTATATCTCGGGACTTTGACCAAATCTACAGGTCCTAGCCCTTACCCTAACCCTAACCCACAATCTATATATGACGTCATATGTGCTAAAATGCGTAGGACCGTCGCCGATCTAGCGTTCTCCGTAGTATGATTTCAGGTTCTAGACGCGAATTATATCCTTGAATAAGATACTTCGTATCCCAACCGCGTGGATTTTCCCCTAGGCCCACCCGTTTCCCCCAGTGCTAAAGACCCCTACGCACAGGCGAGTGAATGAAATAGGACCATATCCATATGTTAGTCTCTGAAAGAACTGGTTTGTGTTGAGTGGTCGTTAAACCCCACAATAAGGCGTAAGCTCTTGTTCGTTAGTTCAGTCGGAGTAGAACAGTAGGACCTTATCCCCTCTTTCATTTGAATAGATAAAACATTTTTAATGAGCTCTAGTATAATACGTGTTATGTCCGCCGGGTTAATACTGATACTATATTTGCCATTTAGTCGAGTTTACGGTGGATGATTCACATCCCAATAAACATCACGGTTCACAAATAGTTTATCGCCTCAGGCTTAGATATGCATTTATCTAATCTGAATTTTATTATGTTATATTTTAACTATTGTTGTTTGTTTGTCTAGACTACTTTTCGTGTTTAACGTCCGCTTCCTCCGAAGTTGATATCGCAGACAAGTTTGCTTATTTACTACGCTTACCGCACGCGCAGAGAAAACAGGGTACCACGAATAAACCCACGAGATTAAGAAGGCTTCTCTATCTCCAGGGATGGAAACTACTACCGTAAGCCATGGTGCCATGTATTCCGACGGATTTGAATTTATGCTCGGACATCATGATGGCGGAAAATAAAGAGAACGTTGACCCATGTAATTCGATAAAGAAAAGTCGGAAATCCTGCTAATCCGGACACTGCTTGGGAGCCGCGGTGATTCCGTGGGTAAGGCGGTGGATTGCTGACCAGGAGGTCCCATGTTCAATCTCAGTCTTGGCGAAAAAAGTTTCTCTGGAAATCCAGATAATTCGGAAATAACTTCCATCATAGCACATTGATTTGGAGCCGAGCCCGTGTTTATTACACACTAGCGGTTAACGGGTATAGCCAGTCCATCTTCAATAGAAGGCTTGATCTCGCCTTAACTACGTACATCTTATTAGATGTTTGTAAAACTCGCGGACGTTGCTTCAGGAACATAGGTGTAGCCATGTAGTGGTAAGCCATCGACACCTGGGCCCTGTTTCACGAAATTTTAACTTAAGATAAAATCCAATTTTAGTAGATACTTCAATTTTGATTGGCTAAGCACTAAAATCAATCTAATATTATCTAATCAAATTACTAAAATTGGGAACTTATCTTTGTTAAAATTTCGTGAAATAGGCCCCAGGCCAATGTTATTCCCCGGTGTGAGGTACTCCTCTATACCAATTTTCAGCCTCGGTACAAATGAAATGGGGCCTAACGTCCTGCTGTCCTGCTCCTAATGAAGACGGGCTACTCCATACAGTGTTCTATGAGGGAAATTTTACCCAGGCAGCGGCGCTACAGCCCACTCATATATCGAATTCCAACTGCCAAGGGGTCTTTTACACCAATGTGTACACGGAACCTCGGTTTTTAGTCCTGTCCGAATGACTAGACGGCTGTCCTTGTCAGCCCCTTCATCCTGCAGCCTCGGGACAGCCCCGATGTGCCCGCCAACTCTACCAGACAAACGCCAGTCCCGGCAAGTTAAACCTCATTTCATTTTATTTCAACACACTACATGGAGTAAGGCCGTCTTAATTATCCCATGGTTATGAAAAGTAGGACGTTAAACCCCATTTCGTAAGGACAATCGTGGCTTAGTGGTTTCAGGAATAGTATAAAGGGACCATCCCGAAATAAAAGTCCGTGTATGTATGGAATTTAAGCCTAAAACTTTAGAGGAATGATGTATTTACTGTGTCTCAAAACTTCAGCATATTGAGTCGTTTGGACGTGAACGTCAAAACCGCTTATCCGACCACGTAACCCTGTTAAGATTTGGGGTCAATTTTTTATATTGTCATTGCTTTAGATAATGTCTATGTAGTGCATGACCCACGTGCACGATATCTTAACATGGTTACACGATATTTTTATAAAATAAAAGTCTGGTTTAATGCAGACATCTTGTAATACAGCTTATGTTTGTCGAGAAATGACTATGTCGAGTGCACGTTACCCCCCCCCCCCTCCCCCGTCTCTCTCTCTCTCTCTCTCTCTCTGCTAAAAATGACTAAGGCCCGAAGCACAACCGTCATTAAAGTAGGCACGCTTGTTCCTTTCGAAAATTGGCGTCGATCAATATTCTTCGATTTTCGAATTCACAAATTCACTATGGCGGAGATGACGTAATGCTCGGTATTACATAATACCATGGGATCTTTTACGTCATAGGTTTGGTGTAGGGGTATAGTAATTGTATACTATAATATGATATGTTAATGAATCAAAGAGTTGAAGAAAGACCAGACCATCACTATAGTAGCTGCGGTCACCATTTCCAGACGAAGACTGATGTGTTTAAGTTGTTTGAAAACGCATCACGTATATATATATTGAGACAGTTGCTCGTCCCCCTAAGGTAGTGGATTTTAAGGATGTAGCAGTTTTATTTTCCCAAATAAAATCGATATTGGCCCTTTAATAGGGAAGAGTGGGAGGGGTGTGTATGATTAGTATGTCTGGAAGAAATTAATACATAAACACAACCTGGCTTTCTATTTAACCAGGAATCTCTTTCTGCTGGTAGACGTAATATGTATTTATAAATTATTTTGTCTGCGATAGACAACGATATTACAGATAATTGTTCTTTACATGCCAGTATAAAATTAGTTAGGCTATAAATAAACCAAGTACACATACACACTAAGAAAACAATTCTTCACAGCAATCAGAGGCGGATCCGGGAATTTTTGCACGAGGGGGTTTACCTGTTAAGGGAATGTGACGTTTGACAATGCATGACGTCATCATCATCTCTAAATTACGTAGGCATACATACACCTTTTTAAAGAGGGAAATCCAACATCCCGTTTGACGTCATTTTTTTTTATAATGGGATCACACCGTAATTCAATTTCATTGATGCATATCACATATATGCCTATATCATTATCGTGCGCTTTGAATTTCCATCCCATGCCATATCTGATGATAATGGACAGAGCTGATCCGGTGTGTGTGTGGGGGTGGGGGGTATAATCTCCCTTCGGATCCATGTCTGACAATGCTAATTGATTGAGAAATATTTGTATCAAGAACTGAATCCCGAAGCACTGCACGACGCAGGGGGGTTGGATGACCGAATTGTAAGCCCGTGTGTGTTGTATCACAGGGTCTGGCATTCCGCCAACTGGCGCGGTTTCGATTTCTCGGTTGTACGTGACACGGAGTAGGGTCGCATTTCCAACATCGATCGTGGGTTTTATCCGGCTTCCTCCGCCTCTGCCCCCATCTCCACTCTAGTGATTTAATGAAATAAAACTAAACCTTATGTTTGTCGAGAAATGACTAAGTCGAGTGGACGTACCCCCCCCCCCGTCTCTCTCTTTCTTTCTTTCTCTCTCTCTCTACCTACGCTCTGCTAAAAATGGCTAAGGCCCGAAGCACTACCGTCATTAAAGTAGGCACGCTTGTTCCTTTGGAAAATTGGCGTCGATTAATATTCTTCGATTTTCGAATTCACAAATTCACTATGGCGGAGATGACGTAATGCTCGGTATTACATAATACCATGGGATCTTTTACGTCATAGGTTTGGTGTAGGGGTATAGTAATTGTATACTATAAAATGATATGTTAATGAATCAAAGAGTTGAAGAAAGACCAGACCATCACTATAGTAGCTGCGGAGAAAGGTAAATCAACTGTTGCTATGGACAAACGTGACTACCATGAAACCGCCCCCCTTCTCCTGTCCGACCGCACTACCTATAGAAAGTCGAGAAAAGATCCAACCAAGTCCCACAATGATAGCCACTCAGCACATTTGAATACCCCGAAGACTCAGAATCGACCAACTCCTTCGCTTTTCTATAAGCTAAAACCATCCCACCCTAGACCACCTTATGCCAGGGCAACTATCAAGACACATAAAAACCCGATCAAAGCCAGATTATTAGTTTGTTCTCGTGACTCAGCCTTTTACAACGCCTCACAACACTTATCAAAACTCCTCTCACCATTAGGTAAAGAAGCAGACTCCTTCATTAAAGACTCTAAAGACTTTTGCAACAAATTACAAAACCAGCCCCACAATGTACAGATCTTATCGTATGATGTTATTGATTTATTTACCAATATTCCCCGCAAAGATGCCGTAACAGCACTCCACATACTTCACATGGGGGGGGGGGTGATTTCTATGAACAGATACATGGTCTACCAATGGGAAGGCCCCTATCGCCAGTGCTTACAGAGATTTATTTGACAAATTTTGAAGAGATTGCCCTGCCAAGATCACCCATCTAGCCGATAGCTTGGTTCCGAAAGGTTGATGATACTTTCGTCATTCTTGACAAAAGTGATGATCCAGACACCCTTCTACAGCATCTAAATCATCAGTATAACAGAATTAAGTTTACCATTGAAAAAGAAAATAACCAGTGCTTACCGTTTTTAGATGTCTTAGTTACCAATACAGAAACAGGGCTCACCACTAGTGTGTATAGAAAACCAACCCATACCGACCAGTACATCAGTTATCATTCGAACCACCCACATAGTGTCAAAAAGTCAACCATTTCTACTCTAACCCCTCGAGCCTTCAATATATGTGACGACAAATCCCTCCCCAGTAAACTCAACCACATAGAAAGTACACTTACCAATCTGAATGACTTTCCGCCCCAGTTAGTTAGGAACACCATAAATGAAACTAAAAAGAAAACCGCCATTGAACAGCCCAAGCCAGATAAACCCCCCATACGAATAACTATCCCCTTTCAAGGGAAGCTATCGTACCACATCAGAAGGCTACTCACAACCACAAGTATCCAAGTCATCTTTTCCACGGGGCGCACACTCAAAGACCACCTAAAGGCCAATGGGAAACTCCAGCCCACCATTCCACTGCCACCTAAAGGATGTGTGTATGAAGTTGTTTGCACGTGTGACAGTTTATACATTGGAGAAACTCGACAGCCCTTACCTAAAAGAATCGCCCAACATAAGTCAAGGTCCTCCACAGAAGAGTCAGCAGTTGCCCAACACCTTCAGTCCAATCCAGGCCACAAAATCAAATCGTTTAAGACCCTAGCACTAAATAAACACAATGAAAAGACGCGGGAGATCATGGAAGCTATACACATCAGGAGATCTAAACCGAACCTTAATCGCGACACAGGAATATTCCTCCCAAGGGCATATGATGAATTAATTCTTAACTGATGTGTTCTTGCCTATATTCTCCAAAGTGCGTAGTTTATTTTATTCGCGAGTTGTGTGAATTATTTGTGTAAATACTCTTTACCTATTTGCAGAACTAAATTTAATGGAATGTGTGTGTTTAATGAGAGGAAGTGTGTAGGACCATAATTATTTAGGAGCCTGTGAATAGGACTGAGACGTGACTTTCTAAATATCCATAATTCAGTAGTTATACCCTATTTAATCCTGGTCATGTACATAATTATCATTTAGTAACTGGTCAGCTGTTTCTTTTTTTAACCTGTGCATAATGTACTGGTGTCAATCAGATGGAAGAGGGTGGGACTACAAAGAAGGGGCGTTTTGGTTGTGCTGTTTTGTGTGTATTTAATTTTCGTAATTATATTAACTTAATTATGGTCCAAATATTTAATCCCCATTTAATTTATCTGGAGTTACTAGTTCTCTGCTGTTTATTATCATGTATGGCTTCCCTTTTGTTCGTTGTTTATGTTGTTATTATTATTCATTATCAATCGGCTACTATCCCTTTAATGTAACCTAGCCTAGCACCCTCAGCTGTCCATGTATGGTTTCGGATTTGTCATGATTGGTTGTCTAAGTTTTAATAAAATTTATCCCTACAATTACTTATTAATATCCCTCTAATGTTAATTAATGCCAATTATCAGTGGCCTCGCTAATCCTTCATATGCACCTTGCCTTTGATCATGTTGTTATATGCCTTTGATCTTGTTGTTGTCATGCATGGTTTCGGAATTGTTGTTATTGCTTGTCTATATATAATTGCCATACACATTTGTTACTGCACTTGCTTGAAAACGTTGAGAGAATACTATTCGAAACGTCGCCTAAATAAATCAGTAATTGTTCTTCCATAAGTATTTGTTATAGTTTAATGAATCGTTATCACTTTCACCAAGTAAATTAACAGGGATAACTGCGATTAAAAGATGTTTGTCACAAGCCTTGATTAAACGCCATAAAAAATCCGACTAAACATTACTTGTATACGACTTGAAACTTAACAAACTGGTTTATCATAGCGTTAACTTGAAAGATCTGTCTAAATTTAACATGTTATTAAATTTGAACATGGAGGGATTGTATGGCCGAGTGGTTAGCACACGTGTGTTGTATCATAAAGTCTGTCATTGAGTCAACTGGCATGGTTTCTAATCCTCGGTTGTACGTGACAAGGAGTAGGGTCGCCTGTCCAATCTCGTAGGTTTTTTTCCGGGTCGTCCGGTTTCCTCCTACTGCTAAAGACCCCTACGCGCTAGCGAATTATTGAAATAAAATTAAACCATATATTAGTCCCAAAATGACCTAGTTTGTGTCGAGTGGACGTTAAACCCCATTTCTGGTTCTCTCTTTAATAATTTCAACACGCTTAAATTAACAGGACGTAACAGGTAGCCGCGGTCCGGTGTTGAATCCCGATGTTGATCGAGAAAGTGTATCGGGATTTTCCGGCGTGGCTTCTTCTTGGAAGTGGTGGGGGCGGTGCATGGGATTTAGAAGGGATAATAGAGACTTTTGGCGAGCGTAAATTTCTGGTCCGTATCGCGTATCCGTATCGATTTTGTGTGTGACGTCAACAATGCTTGTGTATTTCTCATACGTGATACGGCACACGGATACGGCAGCACGTATCGAACAGCTTTCATATGGAAAAGGTCCATATAACATCGTCGTCTTTTTACCATACTTTTTGCTTGTTTTAGACGCTGAAATGTTGTATCATAGTAGGCACTTGACTAGTACTGAAGATCTTGGTAGAAAACTGACATCATGCTGTAAATAGAACTAAGCTAGCCCAGTTACCCATATGTACACGCCGCGAAAATCTGCCAAAACTCTAAAACTACCTTGACGCAACGTATCACGTGGCGATACGGATACGTGATACGGATGCGGAAAATTCCACTTGCCAAAAGTCTCTAATGTGTACACATTGACGTGAACGTAAATGAAGCGGCGACAGTCGGAATTCGAAGTAAGAAAAGGTCGTATTGCCGCTGTATGCGCAAAATTTACATCATAGTACCTTGTATGGGTATGGCCCCCATGCTCGTTTTCCTTAGTGCAGTCGGGGCAGAGCAGTAGGATGTTAAACCCCATTTCGTTTCATATATTAAACACAAATATTATATTGTTTATTGCGAACCGACGAAGATCTATAAACAATAAATTTGTTTTAATGTTAATAATGTATATTACAAGCACCTGTCTTTAATAAACCTATACAAATCGGGGTTAAGTAACCTACTGTTCTCTTGTAGCGTCGGTATTTACAATTGTCGACAGTATTCCGCTATTCACTCTAAATTGTGTTTTGAAAACAAATATGTGTGTTTTTATGCAGTAATTAATTACGGTAAATGCTAAACAATACTAACTGTAATTCATACTCGGTAGACTACATCATACACATTGAGGGGCGTGTTTCGTAATTTGGGCAGGAACGGGCTCGGCGTGGAGACAATGTAAAAATTCGGCGTGAGATATATGGGGGATTAGCCGCGAATTTTCTAACATCACAGCTCCTGTATAGAATTATATGGAATGATCTCCAAATATGTTCTACAGGAGCAGGGGAGAGCCCCCACCCCTGTTCCCCACAAGGACACGCACATGCAATTGTTTTACCGTTACTATTAAATACTAAAAGATATATAGATATTATTTATTTCTGTTACAAGTGTTATCGCCTGGTTAAGATATAACCCTGCAATCTATTTATCAATTAATAGGTAATGGACCGCGATATTAACGCTCGCTGCAATACAAATTAATTATTTTAAAAACCATACAGCTGTCGTCCGTACTGTAGACATTTTATGCGAATAAACACTAACGTATAATACTATACGTTTATTAATTAATGGCAATAAGAAAGGTGCGATCGAGTCCTCAATACAAAATAATTTGATAAATAACTAGACATATTACTTTGTGCATTGGTGGAATTTTCATTACAACAATTGGTGCCGAATGCCAGACAAGCACCTGTATATTGTTTACCGTAGACAACAGCATGCAGAATATATTCAGCATAAAATTAATTATGTAAAAAAATAAAACATATCTTACTGGAGTTATCTGAGGCGAGATTAGCAGTGATGTCTAATTTACAATAATCCATTCCATTGTTTCGTTAAATCCAATCAAATAATCGAGAATATATCATCGATCACAAGTCACAAATAGTATAATATTAATATTATTAGTTCGCTTACAGTCCAATAACAGGAAGAAACATTGTGCATAATGTAATAAACTGTCCATATACCGGTGTAAAACAGTCTATCGTTTCACTGTCTTATTATATCTCTCTAGCTCTCTCTCTCTATGATAGACCTGACCGAACGGTCGCTACGACACGATCGATATCTCAACGAACGAACGGTCGAGGAGTCGTGGCTTCAAATACTCCTTACAGCGCTCCTTTAGAGTTCGTCTTTAATAACAATAGTACGAATAGTAAATGGCAAAAGTGCTGAACGATGGGGTTTAAAGTCCACTAGAGACAAACAAGTTAATTGTAAGACTAACATATAGTATAATTTTGTATTGGTAAATCGCGTGCTTGTCAATAAATCAAAGAGAGAGAGAGAGAGAGAGAGAGAGAGAGACAGAGAGAGAGAGAGAGAGAAATGGGGTTTAACGCCCACTTGACACAAACTAGGTCATTTCGGGACTAACATATAGTTTAATTTTATTTCAACAATTCGCTTGTACGTTGGGATCTTTAAAAATGGGAAAAAATCGACCCGCAGAAAACCTTGCTCCTTATCACATACAACCGGGGAATCGGAACCAGACCAGTTGGCATCGAAATATGTACCCCAACCCTCTGTCGCCTTCCCCTTGCCATTCGGAAGTATAAAAGCACACAATAACGATCATGGTGTGCCGGATGTCGTGGATAAGTCAGCGGTCTACAATGTGATGCCAACAGCAGCTGGGATGCTTACGTCTAATTGGCTGTCTTGATTCATAGTGGATGAAAGAAGATACAGGGATAAATTCCTTAACAATACAAACAAAGGAGAGCGGAAAAGGGGGAGGAACTCCTGCTACATGACAACACACTATACACGTCATATTGATTCTATTATCCGATTAATTAATTCCAGGTTATAAGAATCGATTAAATATGGCGATCGTGTGAATAGATATTTTCGCAATGTAATTGTTTGACAGTGTCGGACTCCTTTGTCCAATAAGATGTACTGTAAAGGTAATAATAGGCCCATCTCGCTTTGGCCTGCCGATGTGACATGTAGTCTCGTTGTCCAAACTGAGTGTATTTGTAATCATTGCAATGTTGTACGCATACTATTTGTGATTAATATATAGGTATTTACATATACATGTAGTGTATGGCCCCGGATGTATGTGTGGTCAACCAGGGTCGGGTCCACGGGGGTTGGGGGTCTCCAAACCCCACCCTGCTCAGCTACATAAAAAAATATGCCTTGCATCAATGATGAAATTACGTCACAAAGTGATCCTACGTCACGTCAGTATAAAAATGATTTCTCTGTTTAAAAAGCTCAATTTGAATGTATGCCTATGTAATTTAGAGACGATGATGGCAGGTTTTCGTAACCGAAACCTGGCAAACCTCCTCCTGCAAAAATTCCTGGATCCGTCCCTGTAATTGGTTTTTAATATTTAATTAAGATAACAAAATCAAATCACCAACGCCAGATAATGTCTGAAATTTGATTGTATGGCCCCGGATGTATGTGTGGTCAACGGGATATTTAATAGTTTGAATAAATTCAGCGTTGGTTAGCAGCGGAGTTAAACTGTAGGCTACGTGTTCTGTCATTGGGTCACATGGCATGGTTTTAAATCTTAGTCTTGCACGTGCTTAACTCCGTGTGATTGATTGGGATCCCCCGGTTTCCCACCCCCTGCTAATGTCTTGTGGCTGACTGATCAGTTAAAACCCCCGTAGAATAACTAAATTTGTCCTCGCTACATTCCCCGTCTCTCTCTCTCTTTCTCTCTCTCTCCCCAATCTACGCCATTCACGTAAGCAACTAATTTATAGTTAACCAAATGATTCTACATTGTATACGGTTATATAACCGATAGAGACAGACGAATGGTATGGGGAACTGTTGACTGGAACGTTACCATATAATAGATCCGCACAACGCCCCCGCATTGTGTACTACAATTAACTAAGAATCAATGGCGAGTCGATAAGAGCGAGGTCACGTGTTCAGTGTTTTATCAAGTTATCTAATATCGTATGATAAGTTAACAATTTCAACTGTTGGTGATTACATGTACAGCTACTTCCTCTTCACAATGTCAAGGTCGTACCACCAGAGAGGTCTAAAATCACGATTGCGTTTGTCGACTTTGTTACGAGAGAGGGGGAAATGGGGTTTAACGTCCATTGGACACAAACTAGGTCATTTCGGGACTTTGCGCATATGGTTCTTTAGCAGTGGGAGGAAACCGGAGGACCAGGAGAAAACCCACGAAGTTGGGACTTTGTTATGAGAGGGAGAGGGGATTAGGGTGTGTAATCATACCTGTCAATCAAAATATATGAGGGAATGCCAGGAACCAATATATATATATATATATACATTTATGTTACATCTTGTTATATTTCTATAAATTGCTTCAGTTTAACTACGATGGGCAAATTAGAGAACCAATTAAAACTCCACGAGGTTTGGATAAACCCTTATTTATATCAGATATTTTGTGATAAAGATATCATTTTGTAGTCCCTCAAATAGTCTTGTTTACGTCGAGAGGATATCGCGCTGCCCCCTCCCCCCTCTCTCTCTATATCTGCCCCCTATATCTAAATTATTATAGAAATTACAAGCCTAACAATAACCAGTATAGCCATAAATCGATACTAAGATAATTCCTGACAATTAAATATAGAATACTGGTTATTGGGAAGCAGAAACCGTCCAGACATATAAATATAATTTATACACATTCACTTTCATATATAATAATAGGTTGATGCTAAAACACGAACGGGCGACGGAATGCTTGGCAGATGGAAATGCACTCAGAAAAGATTTACCAAGAGATTTTAAAATATACATAATCGTATAGTGATCATATACCTTATATATACTTCGAGTATTATAGAAGTATTTATTAACAAATTACAATCGCAAAGGGGATGGAAGTCAAGTCGGGTGAGACGCTGGCTTTCTAGCATGGAGGTCGGGTGTTCGATCCCTGCATTGGCCAAAAAGTCAATCGCGATTTTCCAAGATGGTTTTGTCCATGCCAATGGTGCAGAACGGGTGGGGCGAAGAACCGAGGTTTCGTGTAAACATTGGCGTGTACGTAAACGATCCCTTGGCAGTTGAAATTCGATACAAAAGTAAGCCATAATGCCGCTTCCTGAGTAAATGTCCCTCATAGCACACTGTTTCGCACATGCTCGTCTCCATTAGCACAATCGGAGCCGAACAGTAGGACGTTAAACCCATTTCATTTCATTTCAATATAATTTCATTTTTCAACGCGAAAAGTTTAAAGTACCAGAGTCGATGTCAGTTAAAACTGTATACGGCTGTAAGCTGCCCAGGAAGCGCTAATTAGTAATTATGTAGAACCGACCTGGAAGTCCCAGAGAACGGAAGTAGCCTTAGATGGTTTTCATAAAATTACACCCATTTGTGACTTTTACCGACAGGTGCTTGTAGTAGGTCACTTAGTCTCAAAAACAAGAATATATCAAAGTGGAAAACGACAAATTCTAATCGAAAGCATTGATATCCCCGACTCCTTAATATGGAGGTGACGTGTGATGTTAAAACACTTCCGACTTCCGATTTCTGATACACAAATTTTTATTTTAAATAGTCATAATCCCATGGTAGTTCATAGTATATAGTTATTCTCTACCATTCTAACTTTCCCCCTTCTCTCTCCCCCTCTCTCTCTGTCTCTTCCTTAGCAGTGAGAGCAAACCTGCGGACAATGAGAAAACCCTTTGGACAAGCGACCTTACTCCTTGTCACGTACAACCAGGGAATCGAAGCCACGTCAATATTCTAATGACACAATATCCTAATGACACAAGTACCGCTACCTCGACAAGAGACGTGGGTGGGCACGGTACAACCCAGTTTGATAGATGAGTTAACGATATAGTAATAATCACCCTGATGTGGTGTGGGCGGTGTGAGGCCCACCTAGTTACCTTAGAAACAAGAGAAACCCTTTTGATTAATAACCTCTTATAATCAAGAGAATTTGTAGCTAGAAAATGGTTTTATTCAGATCAAGAAAGTTTTACTTCTATTAGTTCATAAAAATGTCAGAAGTGGGAGAAATCAGACTGAAACGACAGTCCGCGGTAACATGCCCTTCTCCTCTAGACGTCACGAAATACCGTTGAAATTTCAATCAGGTTTATAGTTTGGGGAACACGGTCGTGGGAACGGTGGGGCTATGGGTGCCACTGCTCTAACACCCTTCCCCAGCCCCGCACCCCTTACCTTTTTTTTTTAAAAAAAAATTCGTACATAAGCAGTAAGATTTTCTGACCACCCTTCACTGGTTTTAACGATTGATAGTGTTCGAGAATTGGTTGCTTGGGTAAGGAGAAGATCCCATTGAGTTGTAGGTTTTATGAAATGAAATGAAATGGGGTTTAACGTCCCACTCTTCTGCATCTTACCTGGGCTAATGGAAGACGGGCATACGCCATACAGTGTGCTATGAGGGAAATTTTGCCCGGGCAGCGGCGCTACGACCTACTCTTATATCGAATTCCAACTGCCACGGGATCCTTTACGTGCACGCCAATGTGTACACGGGACCTCGGTTTTTCGTTCCATCCGATTGACTAGGCAGCTGTCCTTGCCAGGCCCTCATACCCTTAACCCCAGGGAAAGAGACACCCCACCCCAACCCCACCAATGACGCCAATGTGCTTGTATGAAAAAGCAACACCACTTGGTGTAAAATTGGAGGAAGTAAATACGATTCATTGAAGTCAAGGCGGTGTTTACGTCATCCGCTGACTGTATTAATGCAATAATCGAAAAATTGAAAAGTGTTTTTCAAGGTCTGACACATAAACTGTCATTAATCGAATTTCTTTAATTACACTTGTGTGCAATTGGCTAACCCATCACCACAAAACACACTCTACAGCAGATATCACTTGTGGGACAACTTTCATATTCTGTTAAACGATATCTGTGGCGATATGGCTTTACATGAATTTGATTTGGCCAATGAATAAAATCTTTTTACATTTTCGACTGGTGCTGATATCTTTGATATAAAAAACGACTCGTGGGATATTATGCTCTATATTATAAACATGTTTCATTCCGCACACCAAGCTCCAAATCTGTAGGGTAGGGTAGGGTGGGGTGGGGTGGGGTGGGGTGGGGGGTGGCCTAGTGGTCTAGAGTGTCGCGCTTCGATCTCTAGCTGGCTGGTCACCTCTGGCTTGCGTCTGTGGTTTCGAGCCCTGGTGTGAGCGTATGTGGCATGGAGATAGGGGCGCCTTCTCAACCTCATGGGTTTCCTCCGGGCACTCCGGTTTCCTCCAACTGCCAAAGACCCCTACCCGCAAGCGAATTATTGAAATAAAATTAAACCACGTTAGTCCCGAAATGACCTAGTTTGTGTCGAGTGGACGTTAAACCCCATTTCTCTCACTCTCTCCAAATCTGTATGGTGTATATAATCCTTCTAGTAAGTGAAGTGAAGAGGGACTGCTCCATACATAACTTACACACACAAAAATACACGGACAAGACATCAAACCCAGAAACAATTCCAAAATTGAATGGACCCAGGGGCTAGCGGTTAGCGGCCACTCGAAAATAATCAGGAATACATTGCAACCCAAAGAAATCATTTTGTAATGCCAGCATGGGTCATGATCTGCTATATGCCACAAGAAATGTTTTAAAAAAAAATAGTAGTCTAAAACTAAATCGATGAAGAAAAGTTGAGGGATTCGAGGTACATTGAATACATTTAGGACACGTGTTCCACCCGTCACAACTGAATATTATGTAAAGATATCCCCATCAACATATTACAACCAGGGGTTCTTCATCCGGAAGGATTTGGGGTGGCCGAATGTTTTAACGCGCGTGTGCTAGATAAGGTCTGTCATTGAGTCACGTGCCGTTGTTTCGAATATCCGCTTGTATGTGACAAGGACTAGGGTTGTCGTGACAATGAAATGAAAAAGGTCGTGTGTCAAACGTCGTCAATTTTCGCCAGTTCGCCCGTTTTTTTCGCACAGTTAGCGATCCCTACAAGCATGCCGACATTGCATTAAAACTGAACCCGAAATCACCTAGCTTGTGTCGATCGAATATTAAACCCCATCTCTCTTAGAAATAGGAAACCAATCTGGAAATCCCGCTATTCCTCCCGGTTAGCTGAGCCCCTCCCCCTCTCTCTTCCCTCCCCCTCTCTTTAACCAGATCAATCTAAAAGGAGGCAACAAATCGTCGAACGTCTGGAAAAATGACTTAATAAGTCTCTTACTCACGTGACCCAGTAAAGTACGAAAGTTACTTCCGGCCATTTATTTCATCTGTCTAAGTAACAATCGATGTGCTTAATGAACGTCATGCTGGATTGTATCACGTGACGTTGTACGAGACATAACGTAGTTTGGGTTAATAATAGGACATTGACACCGCAATGCTATTTGATTATACCTTCATACGACATATTGATTATTCTGTCGCCGCCATTTCACCAGCAATTGAACAGTTCGCAAAACCATTTAATATTCCAGAGCGCTACTTTAATAAACCTCTCTACCAATTACATACAGTTCAGAGAAAGAGAAAACGCAAGAGAGACACTGTCAACTTCTCTAATTTACATGTCTTGCCGCAGAGTGTAAATATTTTCCACGATTCCATTTCATCAATTATCTGTTTCCAGTCTACTCCGTTACCGCTATCTAATTTCCTAAAGTACAGAGTACAGACGCTCACAATGACGGACATTTCTAGACTGTGCCAAGGTTCGCAGACTTGACCAAATCAGAAATATTTCTAAACAGAGGCATAGTTAGTAGATTTTTGCAGAAAGAACTATTTAAAAACGGTGCTAAGTTTTGAAAGCCTCTACAGCAAACAGAGCCAAAGTTCGCCGAACTCTTTCTAAACAGTGCTTCGCAAATTTCTGAAAAATATAAAGTTTGCCAAAATTCAAAGACTTCCACAATAAGAACTATTTCTTTATAAGCTTTGCAGACTTCCGTAATAAGAGAGAAAGAGAAATGTGGTTTAACGTCCACTCGACAAAAACTAGTTCATTTTGGGACTAACATATGGTTTCATTTTATTTCAATAATTCGCTTGCGCGTAGGGATCCTTAGCAGTGGGAGGAAACCAGGGTGCCCGGAGCAAACCCACGAGGTTGAGAAGGCGCCCCTAACTCCATGCCACATACGCTCACACCAGGGCTCGAAACCACAGTCGCAAGCCAGCCAGAGGTGACCGGCCAGCTAGAGGTGGAAGCGCGGCAATCTAGACCACTAGGCCATCCCAACCCCCCTCCGTAGATCTTTGTTTGATGTATGGACATAAACGTGAAATGGAATGAAAAGGGGTGCAACGCCCTTCTGTTTCTGCAGTATGGACTGGGCTAATGGAGACGATAGGTCCATAGACGTAAAGATTTCAACCAGACACCGAAAGATACAGGCGTGCCCTAAATCCTCGTGCAGGACATCTAGACTGCTAGTGTACAACACTTGCCATGTGCCACGACGTCGTTCCCCTTGTCCGGGGGCCCCTGGCAAGGGAGAGCGTATAGTTCTGGTGGGACGAAAAATCAACTTCACGTGTACACATTGGCGTGCAACTAAGAGTACTTTTTGGAGTTGGAATTCGATATAGGGAAGACTGTAGCGCCTATTTCCGGCACCTTGGCGTATGTCGGTCTTCATTAGTTCAGTCGGAACATAACAGTAGGACGTTAAACCGCATTTCACTTCATCGTGAATGCTCCTATATAAAGAGTTTTCGGTTTTTTCATGATTCTTTGTAGTATTTTCTCTTCAGTAAATTGCTTTCATATCTGAATGCCATCGCAGCAGGGACGTTTTGTTTCGCTATTCTATAAGCCGACATTACCATACAGATAGAACCATCACTGTTTCTTGCGTGGAGTCGCGTGCTCGGTAAAGGTTAATAAAAACAAAGGGAGGTAATTGAAGACTTTTGTCGACAAATATGGAGAAATGTAACCGCCAAAAATCTATAACTGCATGACTGTGTTAATTTCAAAAGTAAGTATTATTCGATTTAAATCCCCTCATTAATACATTAATTAATTAATTTATTCAAAAATATCTGATCGATCATCCATTTATTACGAATATCATGAATTAATGCATTGTCGTTGGAGTATATCGGTCTTACGATTACGCGATGTTACACAAGTTCTCGTATTTCTAAAAAATGTTGTTTTTTTAAGTTCGAGGCACTTTTCGAATTTTCTCTGATTATTATTTTTTAAAGTCAAGGATTTAAGTCAATAAAACAGATTTTAGCCCTGTTATAGCAACTCCACATACAAGAAATGAAATGAAATGGGGTTTTACGTCCTTCTGTTCTGTTCCAAACTGGGCTAATAATGCAGACGGGCATACGCCCTACTTTGTGCTACGAGGAAAAATTTGCCCGGGCAGTGGCACTACGGCCTACTCTTAAATCGAATTCAACAGCCAAGGGATCTTTTACGTGTTCGACAATATGTGCACGGGAACTCGGGTTTTGTTCCATCCTCAGTCCCGCATCACGGACAAGGGAGAACAACCCCGGAAAATCTGGATGAACTTTCTCGGCCAATGCAGGGATCGAACACCCGACCTGCAGGCAAGCGAGCCAGCGTCTTATTCATTTAGCGAGTTCTTCACACAAAACTGTCAAACAATATTTTGCCGTGTATGTCGTTCCATAACCAAATGTAACTTTTAATCCATTCTGTCGGTGACGTATTAATTGTATTGGTGGATAAGTAATTGTTGTAATTAAATACGATGAACCGTATAAATGTGTGAGCTATATGAATAATATATATATTATTGTTATTTATTTATTGATACATATATAAACAACCCATTTTACACGGTGGTTGTTGTTGATAATAACAACTATCATGCTACCATCCGTCGTCACAAGGCCATGGATGAGGGAGAGAAAGAGAGAGAGAGAGGGAGAGAGAGAGAAATGTGGTTTGACGTCCACTCGACACAAACCAGGTCATATGGTTTAATTTTATTTCAATAATTCGCTTGCGTATAGGGGTCTTTAGCAGTGGGGGGGGGGACCAAGGGACCCGGGGTAAACCTTGCCTTGTCACGTACAACCGGGGATTCGAAACCATGCCATTTAAATCAATGACAGGCTTTATGATTCAGCACGCACGTGCTAACCATTCGGCCATCCAAACCCCGCCATGAATGTGAGAGGCATGAAAGTTCTGTATACCAGTTTGACGTTAAACCCATTTCATTCAATTTTATTTCATTTTCGTCTGACTGGAAGATATCTACCATCTCCACGTGCCCAAAACGGCCAATGATATCGCTTAAATATACCGAACGCGCAACCTCCGGGCTAGCGAGCCAGCGTTTTACCCACCAACCCACCGTGACTCCAAATAGCTATAAAATACGTGATAGGTGTCGTTCCCTTCCTCGACCACCTGATAGACTGTCTCATTTATTCAGCAAGCTGATTTAGAAGAGAGAACGACTCTGTCGAAGACACGCGTGTAGACGGACGATATACATCGGAAACACCATTATCTTGGCTGTATTTATACAACTCACTTGACAACACTTGACAACAAGTGAACTTGAGAAACTTGCGAACACCAAGAACAAACACTCGAACGAAGTTCTTGTCTCTCTCTCTCGCTTCACCAGGAGTGGATCGGGGGAACGCTACGTTTCAAGTATGTTTCTACAAATGGTTGAAAAACACAATATTATCACAAAAGTTAAAATATATTCTAGTTTAATGCGAAGGTCTTTATTTACTCAATCTGATTCAAATATTTCGTTTCGTTTTTGTATACTTTCGATTGCCTACCGCTAGATCGGCGACGGTCCTGCGCATATTATGACGTCATACGTGGATTGTAGATAATGGTTAGGCTTCGTCATAATATGAGCAGGACCGCCTCCGATCTAGCGTTCTCCATCGCCTACAAGTAAAACGATATTTTTAACTACAAAGGGAATATGTTCTGTGTTTTTATTAGATTGTTACAAACTTAATCTTTGTTTGGCGTGTTGGGAATTTAAATGTATATCATTTTTGTTTCTTTGAATTAGCAATAATATAAATATTAAGATGTAAAAATGAACTTCAAGAGATAAATTTGCAGAAACCAACTTTGTGTTAATATCCCCGCGTATCGCCATTTTAGAATGTATATTTGATTGTTCTTCGCACGCGTCCGCATGGCCGTAGTTTCGAATGCAGCCATGCAAAATTATTCCTTTTTGTGTGTGAGAGAAAAGACAAATAGTCAATAAATGGATATTATATAAAAGTGAAGATGTCTGGGACATATTTTAATTAAACGCTTTTTTAGATTCTTGTCGATATACGTGGAGAAAAGAAAAGATTCCGGCTATTTGAAGATGTCTTGAGTAAATCGTCTCAAAAAGATTTTTCTGGTTATTTTGAAGAACAATTCTTTATTGTTCTAGCAAGGTAAATAGTTTTGCCGACGGTTATCCAGTGATTTTATTTACACGTATGGTAATAACTGTTGTATAATATCGGGATCACCCGAACAACATTGTCATGGTTACACACGATTCTAGGACAGCATTCGGAATTCATCAATAGGTGACGTGAGGTGCACATTCTTGAAAGTTTAATTTCAAATTGTTCTGCCCCGGTTGGGCTTATTAAGACGGAAATGGCTATACTGGGTGCTATGAGGGAGGTTTGTCTGGGCAGAGGCGCCACGGCCCATTCTTACACCGACGTCCAACTGCCAAAGGATATTTTAATGTACACGGGACCTCAATGTTTCGTCTCATCCGAACGACTAGACAGCTGTGCTTGTCAGTCAGGCCCTCTGCCCTGTTGGAACATCCCGATGAACTTTCACAGCCAAAACCCGAATCGAACCAGCGACCATCAGACTAGCGAGCCAGCGTCTTACTTATAATCCACCGCGACTCGCAAAATGGGGTTTAACGTTCTGCTTTTCTGCATCAAGACTGAAAAACGCCACGTGCCACGAGGGTTAGATCTATTGACAAGGCCAAATGGCATAGTTTTCACAAATGCATAATTTTCTTCAAAAACTATCTTACCAGACCACACGTGCCACCCATAGAAGACTATTAGCGCCCTCTCCCACCATCACCAAAATTCAGCGAAGCCAACTTTGTATATAAATTTGATGTATTTTATGTACTTTTTTTTTCTACAAGACTACGGAATATGTATTTTACGCTTTTTTTCATACTGCTATAGAACCCTAGGCGCAAGCGAATTATTAAAATAAATTTGAACCTAGTTTGTGTCGGGAGGACGTTATACCCCCTTTTCCCCTATCTCTCCCCTAAGGACAAACTTGATGAAGCTGTCTTCAATGGATATTTGGAGACAAACTTTATGTCAATTCCCGTGTCCTTATTGGTGCTTATCTCCCCCCTCTCCCTCTCTCTCTATCTCTCTCTCTATCTCGGTCGGGTTTCGAAGCACCAAAATAACCTAGATCAACACGACCTGCATATACCATAAGAATCGTGGTGTCTATTTTATGCCAGTTGAGGAGGAGACTAGATCCTTTGGGGAACCCATGTCCTTGTTGACAATGCATCTGTAGGGAAATCTTAAATTGGGGTAAGAGGTGGGATTGGGGTTGGGGTTAGGTTAACTTATCCCTTACCCCTAACTCCTGTCGTGTCCCACACGGGGTGTAAAAATTTCTTACCACCCCCCACACGACCTAATAATTGACTCTCCCAAGAATCTTGGATCTAAAGAAAGCAATGATCGACGTTTCCTCTTCCTCCTTAGCTCCATCGACTATTAAAATGTTTAACTTGTTCAAGCCGAAGAGTTTCAATACAGCAATTCTATCAAAGGCTTTTCGTTACAATTTGATTTCATCTCGCAACTCTATTCAATCTATTGTTTGTTCCAACATTTGCCTTTCGGTTAGAAAGATCGGTCGATATTCGTATATTCCGCTTCAGATATTTGTTAAATTCTCTCTCTCTCTCCGAAATTCAACTCGCTTATCTTAACTTTGCAGAAATATTCCGTCGGTGCTTACATAGATAGGTCATTAACGAATAAACAGACGGGAGATATAGACTTCTTCCCGGGATGAAATATTGTCTTCCATTTCTGAACGTCTTCCAACCTTCGTGATCCACATATCTGACCCGAATTGATTGGCGCGATTTTCAATCCGTGTATCTTTTGTAAAGGTCAGACTGTTTGACGGAAGGTCGGGAGTTATAATAAATCATACTACCATACCACGGAGATTAATGTAAACTTCGAGTTCACTCGGTATGGTATTTAATCATTTTACCAAGTCCATTAGATAATACAGCCTTAGGCTAGGATTCTAAGTCTATGTGTCCTGTAAGTGTCATGTATACACGGTTACCATGTGTTGACGCTAAATACGATCCGATTCCCCTAATAGTGACTTTTGGCAAGCGTAAATTCCGTGTGCGTATCGCGTATCTGTATGGATTCTGTGTGTGGGGTCATCAATGTGTGCGTATTTCTCACACGTGATACGGCACACGGGTACGACAGCCCGTATCGAACAGGTTTCATACGGAGAAGATTCGTATAACGTTGTCGTATTTTTAGACACTGAAATGTTGTATCATAGCGTTTTTATTTATGTATCTTTGTGTATCTTAGAACAAATAGGTGTATATTTGATGTCAATTTAATCATAATAAAGACTGAAATTTAATCATTATTTTTGATGGGTTTTTCTCAGAATTTTCATACTTTCCCTGTCGTCTGTCTGCACGCTGGTTGATCTACGCGCTAGGTTTCGGTAGATGGGACCTTGCAAATCTATAAATGATGTGATTCTATGGTAAAGGGATGTAAATGATAAATTAGCGAAACCAAAAATTCTGTCGAGTCAAAGTTAAAGATTTTTTTTAAATAAGATGCGACATTAATTTTTTTTAATCGCTCAGCGACTGTCGAGTGACTTCACGCACTCAGAGAAAATTGTAGGCAAGGCACTTGACTAGTACTGATGGCGATCTTGGTAGAGTTCATTGAGGCATACGTACGCGGCTCAAGAATCTGCCAAAACTCTAAAACTACTCTGACGTGACGTATACGATACGGATACGTGATACAACGTATAGGGGAAATGCCACTTGCCAAACGTCTCTAATATGGTTGGCCATCAAATATTCAGCGTGCTGTTGGAAATTCCTTTTCACGGCAAGCATTCATTCCGTGTGACATAGCTTCAACTTGGAAGCCTCTCTCGCTTACTAAATAAAGCTGGTATTCTATACATATGTAGAATGAAATAAAATAAAACGAAATTGGATTAAACGCCCTACTGCTCTGTTATGAATGGGCTAATCAGAAGAGCATACGCCATACAGTGTGCTATGGAGGACATTTTTCCACAACAACCTACAACTCGAGTTCACCGCTTTGGCGAGAGCGGCGAATTTCACTTGACTGACGTACGTCGTTTGTAAACCGGCTAGCCCGTCGGCGGAGGAATCAAGCAGGCCATGGATGACTGTAGGAATCCGTACAACTATGAACTTCGTCAGCCAACACGGCTCCCGTAATCTGGAAAAACCTAGCAAGACAAATTTTGGTGAAAATTGAGTTAGACCCATATTTGGACTTAGTACATATGTATATAATAATAGGGTTTTTTTCTCCTTGACCGAAAGGACTTCTAATTATCTTCATCTAAAAAGACAAATTAAAATTGGTTATATATTCAATTCAGTAGCTTAACAAAACAGTTTTCCTTTGTTTACTCAAAACTAGTCTCGGTCACCTAGAACCCCTTAGTCTTCAACGTACGTAGGGTTTTGGTCCGTTGTCAATTGTTGACGAAAATTACTGGATAATCTACCACATAAAAAATCCGAAATCCCGGTTACGCATGGGCAATGGAACCTTTTGGCTAAAGTCTCGGTAAGTGCTAGATATTATGAAGCCGGTCGATTTTGCTAGATTCTATAAAGCGATTATGAAATATATCCCACAATTCACTTGGCACATCTATTATTAGAAACAAAACAGAGACGAGGAATAAGCATGAATCGCGACGAAGAATTAAGAAGATTGTAAGAAGTCATACGTCTGATTCATGACAAGAGAAAATTACCATATCAATTAAAACCTTTACAAACAAAATTTTAGAGAGTGTCATTGTGGACAAGCAAGATTTGTTGATAGATTTAGTATGTGATAACTTAAAAGACTGGATAATCCAGACAATGACCTACTTTCTGTCAAATTTTGAGGACCCATCTAGACTAATATTCGTAGAAGACTAAAGATACTAATCGTTCTGTGCACGTGATTCCTTGTAGTAAGTTTGTCTACTTTCTAGCTACACGTGACATTTATGTCTGTACAACCGATGACAAGTCTGTGCACGTGATTCCTTGTAGTAAGTTTAACCGTGATCTACTTTCTAGCTACACGTGACAAAGTTATGTCTGTACAACCGATGACAAGTCGTCCATGGCCTCCATACACCATACTCAACGCAGTGCTTCGTTTGATTAGAGCTTTTGTTACCATTACTATTTACAAACATTATTTTGAATAAATGAATATTATTTTGGATAATAAATGGGTATCACTATTCAGAGTAAATGGGTATCACTATTCAGAGTAAATGAATGTAAAGGACAGGGGTTAAATATCAGCTGTTCCTGTTCCCCAATTCCTATTCATATACAAATCTTAATACGGATATCCTTTTATTAATTAACATCTAGAATAAATGAATGTAAATATTTGAATGTAAAATATTGAAGAATGTAAATATTGTTGAATATGCTAATATGTAGAATAAATGAATGTAAATATTTGAATGCAAATATTGAAGAATGTAAATATTTTGCAAATATTGAAGAATATTTTGAATGTAAATATTGTAGAAAATTTGAATGTGTAACATGTAGAATATTTGAATGTAAATGTGTAGAATACTTGAATAAATTGTAAAATATTTGAATATAAATTGTAGAATATTTGAATGAACTTTAGAATACTTGAACAAATTGTAGAATACTTGAATAAACGAATATTTGAATAAATTGTAGAATACTTGACTAAATGAATACTTGAATAAATGAATACTTGACTAAATGAATACTTGAATAAATGAATACTTGAATAAATGAATACTTGAATAAATTGTAAAATATTTGAATATAAAATTGTAAAATATATGAATGTTGATGTGTATAGAATATTTGAATGTAAAACATTCGAAATATTTGAATATAAATAATCGGAATATTTGGATGGTTATCGGGGCATATTATAATTGATTTACCTGCAGCTTCATTTGAACAACTTCCTCTGTGTCTAGATTTATCACTCCGCCGTAAACTGACCCTACTCCTACTCCCAGATCGCTCCGCACCAGATACGCCATCCTAAAATATACATATAAACAATAATATACATTGTACTTCATTATCAACGGAACATACAAGACATTCAAAGGAACAAAGAAGAGGTTGGCATGTCGCGTCAAAGTGTCAGAAATAGTCAAAATGAATTCAACTTCAATATGAACCTCACTTCAAAATGAAGCCAATTTCAAAATGAATCTAAATCAATTTCAAAATGAATCTAAATCAATTTCAATGAATCTAAATCAATTTCAAAATGAATCTAAATGAATTTCAAAATGAAATCAATTCAAAATGGATCCAACTTCAAAATGGATCCAACTTCAAAATTGATCTATCTTCAAAATTGATCTATCTTCAAATTGAAATCTTGTGAAATTGAAATCTTGTGAAATTGACATCCTGTTTGTAATCTCGTTGCCAATAAAACACGAAAGTTGTCGTGACTGTGATTTACCTATAAATTGCGCTATATTTCCAGTGTGTAATGGTGATAGAAGTCAATAAAAGTAAAACATTGTTTAAAAGGACACGAATGACGTGAAATGGGGTTTAACGTCCTATTGTTCTATTCAGAACAGGCATACACCATACAGAGTGCTGTAAGGATAATTTTGCCCGGACAACGGTGCAACGGTCTACTCCAAGTTAACCCATTGAGCCCCCCGGTATAAAAAAAGAGAAGAACTTTCTCTTCCTCACTGAGTCCCTCCGTATAAAAAGAGAAGTAATATTGTAATGTTTACAGTTGTTGTGTAAGTAGAAATGAGGGCAGTGTTCTAGTGACAGAGATCTGGTTTATGTGATGTATTGATAGTTTCCAATATTCTCCTGTTTACAGATGAAACCTGTTAATCGCATCTTGCCCGTAAGCTGATCAAACAATAAACCCTCCACACGGGTAACACGATACTGTTTGTACTTTTATAATCAATTCAAACAACCAGACCAACACAATCAATCTATGTAGATGGACAAATTCAAAAGCTCCTACTCTTGTTGAAACAAATGAAGTGTAACGGAGTTTAACGTCCTACTGTTCTGCTCCGGCAGGGCTAATGAAAACGGGCACACGCTATACAGTTTTGTCCCGAGAGAAGTGCTAGGTCTTACTCTTTTATCGAATTCCAACTGCCAAAAGGGCCCTCGGTTTTTTTGTTCCATCCGAACGATTATATATCGGAACAGATAAACAGCATTTTTTTTTATTTCGGAATTGTACAATGTACATTCACCGCGGGGTTGAATCTGGTCTGTGCAAAAACTATGGCATGTCCCTCAAAGATTTACATTGGACGAGAGAACCAAGATCTTTATAAAACATCAAAAGGCTTCAAAACAGTAAAACATAAAACAGTAAAATAAAAGTAGTTACGCTTTGGTTCGATTTTTCAAGTCGATTGTCTTTTTTTGCCTATCAGAAACACACAAAAAAGCCGAATAACAAGTGTTATTATACAAAATAAAAAATGGAGGAAGATTGAGAAATTATTGACAAATGTTCTGTGTGTAATTATATTTACGCTATCTGACATATCGTATCATGTTATAATCTGGAAAACAATTATTGTACCTTTTGTACCGTTTGGACTGTGCAACTCTCCTGCCCAACTTTCAGCGTTAATACGGACCTTTTTAAATACCAAAACCACGTTAAGCAGTTTAGCAAAGATGACACAAATTGGAATATTGAATGATAGCTAATAATACAATTGAGCTTTTAAATTGATGATTTTCGTTCCAATGCAATGACTGCATTCTCATTCAGTAGTGGATTCGACAGTAAAAGTTTATAGAAAACGATTGACTCTGACTCAGGGGTCCTTTCCCTTGGCCAGAGACGTGGGGCCCTCCGTATCTAGGTTACATTTTAATTTTTCTCATCGGTTTAAGCATTATTCTCCCGCGTTATTTTTTTCAACATCTTTGATTTTCTTTGAACGAATGTTGGTGCCTCCAGTGAGGAAGACGTAGGCTTGCTAGTCTGGAGGTCACGGGTTCGATCCCGGTGAAGGTCGATAAAGTTCAGTGATGTAGCACGGAAGAACACTTGCGACCAACATAGTGATCGAATCGCGAATAACCTTCTGGTTATGGAGTCGACGTGGCTCCCTTTGGCACGAATAACCAAGGTCACGTGTGCAAATTGGCGTGCAGGTTGGAATTCGATATAACGAGTAGACCATAGTGCCGCTGCCCGGGCAAAATTTCCTTCATACAACACTATATGGTGTATGATGTATGCCCGTCTTCATTTGCCCAGTGTGAGCAGAACATTAGGACGATAAACCCCATTTCATTTCATTTGTAAAGCTATTGGTTAATGTAAAATGTACGGTCTATACTAGCAGCCTCTATAGTCCGAACTACCACTATCTCGTTCTTATCTATTCACCCGAGTCTTAATTCAATTGGTCGCAATCTAATAAATTATACACGAATCTCTGCTCTAAACGCGGAAAATCAAATTGTAGGTTTGACTACAAAATGGTGTTGATTGAGTTCGTGAACACTGTTAATATGGCGGTGTCTATAATAAACATACTTTCAATGTACTTAAAGGGGCAACAACCCAGATATTTTACCCCCCCCCCCCCCCAACAATTAACCAATACACAGTGAAATAGGGTTTAACGTCCTACTATTCTGCTTCTACTGGGCTAACGAAGGCGGGAATACACCATACAATTTGTTATGATGGAAATTTTGCCCGGGCAGCGGCACTATGGCCTACTCTTATATCGAAATCTAACTGCAAAAGGGTCTTTTACGTTCATGTTCTCGGTTCTTCATCTTATCCGAATAATCAGATAGTTGTCTGGAACCACTGACAAGGAAAAACCACGCCGGAAACTAACCAATACAAAACAAAACTTCATCATTACAAAAATATTTCCACAGAGTCACAAATATAAAATATCAACAGTAACTAAGATCTCATCAGTAACAAATATAACATAAAATTACTAACAAATATCTCAACATTCAACACATATCTCAATACACAACAAATATCTCAACACACAACAAATATCTCAAAAGTAACAAATATCACAACGCACAACACACAACAATTATCTCAAGAGTAAGAAATACATTGTTTAAATGACATCTCGAAGTACGGTTAACTATTCATAACAAAGCACAACACAGAGTATATAATGGATAATAACCACTTCACTACAATTTAATAACGACGTTTCATAACACATACAGGTCACGTTTTCAAGTTAAATATGGATACAACTACTTCTCTATTATTAAGTAACGACGTTTTCAAGTTAAAATATATATCAACAGTAACAAATATATCAACAGTAACAAGTATAAAATCTCAACGCTTAACAGTAACAAATATAATATCTCAAGAGCACCAAATTCATTTAACACATCCCCACAATATTTAACATCTCCCCACAATAACACATATGCACCAACGCTCAACAGTAACACACATAATAACTCAACATTTAACATTGACAAATGTCTCACCAGTACCAAATGTCTCACCAGTAACAAATATGTCACCCGTAACAAATAAAATCTAGATAAACAAATGTCTCAACTGTAACAGATGCCTCAACTGTAACAGATGCCTCAACAATTTCCGATAACCCAACAGTAACAAATGTCTAAACAGTAACAAATAGGTAGTTTATAAACCTTCCTGAATATAAGCGCTGAAGCAGACCTGAATCTCCAAAAGTCATAATTGACCATAACTTCATAGAAAAATAATCTGTGGCCTATATAGTGCAAGCATCGCCTGTCTTGTGCATTAGTCCCGTTGGTAAAGTGAATCGTGCGCATAGTTAAACAGGATGAATCCCATCAACAATAAGATGCACCGTGTCCTCCTTGCCTCTTTAAGCTGTAATGGCTACAATCTGTTTAAGTGAATTATATGACCAGGATGAACTAGATTATAAAACGCCAAGATGGCGTCTATCATCACTTGATTAGCATTCTACAAGGATCAACTTTTAGTGTAGGTATCGAATATTGTCGTTAGTCATACGGTTAGGACACTGAACTCATTCAATGACCCTATAGACAGTTAATGTTCAAAGCTTGTTCTGTGCATTTGTACTAGAAAATGTGTCATGGTGCACCCGTGTATATATTTTTTAATTATTAAACATACATTATGCTGCCAATTGTATGTCTTTCTTTAGGTGTGAAACGTTATATAAATCTATTAATTAGACATCAGTTAACTTATCTAGACCATTATCAACGCTCGATGCCATCGGTTCATTATCTAAAATGTAATTCAAAATAACACCAGTGCCTTTGTTACCACAACGCACACATCTTGTCAAAACTACAAACAGTGATAACTTGGCTCAAAACGAGATATTTTCATTTTACATTATCTATTTTCGAGCAATCCGAGCAAGAATGGTTAGCTCTATTATCTAAATCTTACATAACGTATCTTTAATTCTAGTTAAAGTGTTAACTGAAATCTTATTGATCTTTCAAATCTTTTAACTATGCAGTGGGAACAAGGGAAAGGCGACCACACACTATGCAATGTATCATGCAGTGTAAATAAATAAATAGATAAATAAGTAAGTAAATCAATAAAACATGTAAATAAATTAAAACTGAATGTTGAGTCCATGTTCGTCATTCTTGAATTTCTGTTTCTATCTAGACAAAACACGGACATTGTAAGCTATAAGAAACCTTTTTACGTTCACGCCAATTTGTACACTGGACCTCGGTTTTTTGTCCCATCTGCACGACTAGACAGCTGTCCCTACCAGGCCCTCCTTTCTGTATCACTGACATGGGGAAACCACGCCGAAAAATCGAGCTGAACTTTCTTAGCCAATGTAGCGATCGACCACCCGACCTCCAGGCTAGCGAGCCAGCGTCTTACCCACTTAGCCACGCGATCCCCTGTAAGAAAGCCTAGTAACGTGCCAGAAATGGGGTTTAATTTATAAGGGTCTGCTATGCTGTGTTTTATGACCGAAATTTTCCCCAGGCAGCGATCCCACATCCGACTCTTATACACAAGTCCTTGTCGTTTGTACCTTGAACTTCGTGACAAAGAGTAGGGTCGCCTGTCCAATCTCGTGGGTTTTTTTCCTGGTCCTCCGGTTCCTCCAGGCGCGGATACAGGATTTTTTGCAGGGGGGGGGGGGGCTAAGTTTGATAATTGCTTAACTAATTGCGCTCAACCGATAATTTGGTAAATTAGATTCAATTTGGTTCATTCTGACGTATTTCCGGAAGGTAAATTCCAAAATAACAGGTCTAAATCGCCAATAAAATCGCATAAAATTTTTTTCAAGTCTGAGCAGGGTGTGGGGGGGGGTCCGGACCCCCTGGACCCTCCCCCCTCTGGATCCGCGCCTGTCCTCCCACTGCTAAAGACGACCCCTACGCACAAGCGAATAATTGAAATAAAATTAAACCATATGTTAGTCCCGAAATGATCTAGTTTGTGTTGAGTGGACGTTACCCCCCCTCTCTCTCTCTCTCCATCTCTCTCTCTCTCTCTCTCTCTCTCTCTCTCTACCATTAACTGGGCCGCCAGATATTAGCATTGGTCGACTATAACCATTTAGCCTTATTGATTATGTTTTACCATGGACCTACCCTCTAATAAAATAGGGGATTTGAGGCGCCTTCAATTCAATGCTGTAATAAATCACCATATTGATTTTAGATGAAGAATAAATATTCCGGGTGTCGAATCTGATCAAATAGTTTGACCATTAGTCGGGGATAAAATGGTCATCGTATTTGGGGCGTGTATATATTCATGAGGTCATAAACTAAAGATGGAGGTTTAACTAACGTCCACTCGACACAAAGTAGGTCATTTTGGGACTAACATATGGTAATTCGTTTGTGTGAAGGGGACAGTATCAGTGGTAAGAAACTGGAGGACCCGGAGAAAACCCACCAGGTTGTGAAGCATTTTTGCTGGGTATCGCAAATACACCGATTGTACGTGACAACGACTAGGGTCGCCTGTAAAACCCCGTGGGTTTTCTCCGGGTACTTATGTTTCCTCCCACTGCTAAAGGCCCTCAGGCGCAAGCGAATTATTGAAATAAAATTGAACCATGTGTTAGTCCCGAAATAACAAAGTTTGTGTTGAGTGGACGTCAAACCATCTCTCTCTCTCTCTCTCTCTCTCTCTCTCGCTCCCTCTCTCGCTCTCTTCTTTCTCTGTCTCTAGCTTCAAAGAACGATGGTTTAAACCCGGGCTGGGAAGCCAAAGCCAATGTGTTTTAAATATTGTATTGATTTTAGATGAAGATTTAATGGTCTGAGTGTCTGATCTTATCAACCGGTCAAACCATTAGTGGCATGAGTGGCTGACGGTAAAATGGCCGAGGCCGAACGACGTGGGTCAATAATCTCAACCTAAACACGTCTTTTGCGACATTGACTAGAATTGCTGCTTTACGCATTTATGTACAATTTAACTTGGATCAATAATATTTTTGTTTGGGTAGCGTGGTCTCGCCTGGTGCTGTTGGTTCGCTAAGTTTGAGGTCCTGTGCTTAATCCCGGTGTTGGTTGGTGCCTTGAAAGGGATAACGAATTGTCGATTGGATTAGGGTCGTTTTAAGGTTTATCATGGCGGAGGCTATAATATTTTGAGGGCTCTTTTTTTTTGGGGGGGGGGGGGGCCTTTTTTTTTGGAGGTCGAGAAATTTTGCAAAATAGTAATCATTTTAATGCATTCTGCCATATCCCCCCCGCGCCGGTTTAATCTGAGGGCCGGGGCCTAATTCGATATCCGTCTGTGACCTGAATGCGAAACAAATCAATTGTTCGTACCGGGAGTGGGCCTATTGCGCAAGCAGCACGCGTAATCAGGAAAGAAATGATCGCTTCAGACCACACCACACTGGGAATCCCAGCCATCTCTTTCGGGGATAGATAATTAGTAGGTTTTGAGAAAAGGTGAGTTCTTGATTGGCGATTTTCATGCCAATGCTATGACTGCACTCTCATTCAGTAGTGGATTGACTCGGAATCGGGGGCCCTTTCCCTTGGCCAGAGGGGCCCTTTTGTCAGATGTAGGGCCCTTTTGTCTGCCTTTAGGGCCCTCCCTAGCTAGGGTACATTTTCATTTTTCTCATCCGTTTTAACATATCTCTCCGGTTTTATTTTTTCAACTTCTTTGATTTTTTTGGCGAGGAGGCTGGCGCCATAAAACGCCTCTGGATTGGCTGCACTTAAATAACCCTTGACAGAGTGGGTCGTAATGCCGCTGTCCGGACAAAATTTCCCCACAGCAAGCTGTATGTTCGTCCTCATTAGTCAATGTAGAAAGAAGGGCGTTAAACTCTAGTTTATTTCATTTGTTTATGGGGGAGGGGGGCAGGCGCGGATCCAGAGGGGGGGTTTGGGGGGGTCCACCCCCCCCCCCTGCTCAGCGACATAAAAAAAAAATAATGCCTTGCATCAATGAAATTAAATCACAAAGTGATCCTACATCAGTATAAAAATGATTTCTCTGTTTAAAAAGTTCAATTTGTATGCATGCCTATGTAATTTAGAGACGATGATGGCAGATTTCCGTGACAGAAAGCTGGCAAACCCCCTCCTGCAAAAATTCCTGGATCTGCCCCTACAAGATAAACCTGCGGACATGACAGAAAATAGACACTGCAAAAAATAAACAAATGTGAAATCAAGTGTATGGACCCGGAGGGGGGGGGGGCCTTTGGTTATCCCCGAATTGACCTAGTTCATATAGAAGGGACGTCTAGCAGAAATGCCCCCCTCCCCCGGACAATTTCTTTTTGTGTTTATTTATTTCCGTTTATTGTTTGTTTGTTGTTAGGGGGGTTGGGATGGCCGAGTGGACTAGAGTGCCGCGCTTCGACCTCTAGCTGGCCGGTCACCTCTGGCTTGCGGCTGTGGTTTCGAGCCCTGGTGTGAGCGTATGTGGCATGGAGATAGGGGCGCCTTCTCAACCTCGTGGGTTTCCTCCGGGCACTCCGGTTTCCTCCCACTGCTAAAGACCCCTACGCGCAAGCGAATTATTGAAATAAAATTAAACCATATGTTAGTCCCGAAATGACCTAGTTTGTGTTGAGTGGACGTTAAACCCCATTTCTCTCTCTCTCTCTTGTTTGTTGTTTGTATGTTTTGCTGTGTCCTCTGCACCTACTGACAGCTCGTGATAAATAATACAGATAAAAAATAATAGAATTGTGTCAAACTTCCCCAGTTTCACAGTAAAATACCGGCATATCAGGTTGCCTAGCAACTCTTGTAATCAGCTGATGGCGATCGATATAAAACAAGCATATTATATTTTAAACTTTCTCGTGACATTTCGTATTGGATACAACATCATTTATTATTGCTTCTACACATCATATTGATTAAAGTGATGGTACCGTATAGTGGGATGGTTCCATAAAAAACGGAACAATGTTTACAATAGTCTGGGCGCTACATAATCAAATTGCAGATTTCATATCCATATATCCACATATCTATAAACAAGGTTAAAGAAATACATAAATAGTATTTAGATTTACACTTGCATATATAAAACCCTGGTCTAACTTAAATCCATGTTATAGCCATTCGTGTGGCAGGATAATCTACACAAAGTGAGAGAGAGAGAGAGAGAGAGAGAGAGAGGGAGGGAGAGAGAGATGGGTCATTTCTAGACAAGTTGACAAAGGGCGAACCTGTATTTCAATTATTCGCTTGTGCCTTTGGTCTGTAGCATGAGTTATTGCGACTGAGGGATTAAATCATGGGCTTCTTTTCTTTATAGTGAAGATTAACGGAAAATTATTTTTTTCGGGGGGTGGGGGAGGTCGAGGAAACTACGACAGTGCGCTTTCGTTTGGGTGGGGAAGGATTTATTGAGTGGTTTCTGACGTTGTAATGCTGTTAGTTGAAGGTTGTATCAAGTTGCCTGATGCGATGCAATGCGGCTGGGGTTGCTGATTTCGGGACTAACATATGGTTCAGTCTTATTTCAATAATTTGCTTGTGCGTAAGGGTCTTTAGGAGTGGCAGCAAACCACAGGCAGCCCTACTCCTTGTCACGTATAAGCAGGTGATCGAAACCATACCATTGGACACAATGACAGGCCTTGTGACGTAACGCGCACTTGTTGACTATTCGGTCATCCCTTAGAAGAAAGGGTTTACAATGAAATGAGATGGCGTTTAACGTCCTATACTATTCAACACTATATAACCGGGATAATAAAGACGGGGGGCATGCACACGTCATGATTTGTGTTGTCTCATCCGAACGACCCGACAGAGCAGGCGCTACATTCTCCACAACGCAAGCGGGAAAACACGTCGTAAAACCCGGCCACCCGCAATGCACCCCCAACCCCGGTTAAACGAACCAGAGTCTTAAACGCTGATTCACCCATCTGCCACCATGGACACGTCGAGGAGAGGAAACACTCCACTTTAACATTCATAAAACAGTCACTTTAAAGCTGTCCATCAAATTCTATACACATCGCTGTTGTCTAGAAATCGATAGAGAATATAGTTTTATCATAACAGAATTAAAAAACATACACGAGAGTACGAAGCTTTCGGTAATTAGTGTCTGGTGTACTGTTAGAATGGGGACAACACAGTAAAAAGAATTAAGTGTGGCCATCGACCATTGTGTATCATATCTATGCAAGTCGGGAGACCAATCCCAGGTTTGTAGGTGACTAGGATAGTGGATTTTCACTTGATACAGTAGTTACCTATCTGCATTACTCTCTCTCTCTCTCTCTCTCCCTCTCTTTCTCCCTCTCTCCCACACACACACACACACCCCTTTCTCTCTCTCGCAAAAGGTTGATGAACGGGTTTCAAATACATTCATTTAAGTTGAATGAATTAGGATTGATTGAGAATTCATACGATCAATATATCATACAGATATAACTGTCGCTATAGATACAATCTATCATACATTACTCTCAAGCCGGGATAACACCATCCGATCTTGTAGAGTAGGACTTGATATACGGTATAAGCTGTTTCACATTGTTTGTGGTGCAGGGCGCGGAGGACAGCTATCTATTGTTCGGGTGGGGCGAAAATCTAAGGTCGTGTGTACACATTGGCGTGCACGCAAAAGACCCCGTGGCAATTGGAATGTGATATAAGAGTAGGTCGTAGCACCACCGTCCAGGCAAAATTGCCCTCATCGCTTAATGTATGGCGCATAATCCTCTTCATTCACCCAGCCAAAGCAGGACAGTAGGACTTTAAAAACATTTTCACGAGGAATTTGTAATCTCCTGCATGCTACAATAAATAGTAAGTTGAATATCTGAAGAAATTACAGCCTATATGGCAAAATCTCGTAAAATGTCTACAAATATATCATATAGGCCTATCAATCTAATTAAAACAAGTGCAGATTCTATTTCGCTTCGTGTTTTATAGTTTAAAATTTCGTTTCATTTGTCTATACTACACTAGGATCTGGAAGAGTTGTTATATAACCTGTGTTCTAGGTAGCATGATGGATTAGCCAATGAAACCAACAGCTGCGCCACCTCCCAATGCAACTAGACTGATCTTTATGCAGTGTATTAGTCCTGAAATGACCTAGTTTGTGTCAGTGGACGTTAAACCACATCTCTCTCTCTCTCTCCCTATCTCTCTCTCTGCAGTATAGGTTTAGAAGTATATACAAAAATGAAATATAGATCTTTATTTTAATCACATTGTCAGAAACTTTAAACGCAATCGATTTCTGATTTACAAAATGAAACATTCACTGTTTTAAAGCCCCAATAACACTCTTCTTGTAACTGAATAATATGTCCCAATCTTCATTCTGGTCAACAAATTGTATTATTTTACAATATTCCAATTAAATGATGATATAAATTTCATCTTAACACATCTATTTTTAAAAAATTGGAAACATTCAACCAATTGATTTGAAAAGTCTAACGTAAACCTTTTCAAATGTGACTTGGATTTTAAAATATTTTCGAACCCTCTGGACAAGTAAAATAGGTTGTAATGGATAATTTACACAACAAGTAGGACACTTAAACATCTAGTACTTAGGATAAGGTTATTATTTATTTTCTGGAGCTACCAAGCCAGCAAGAATATTATTGTCCGTTTGATGTGATATCGGCTGATGTACGTTTACAGTTTATTTGGAAACGAATTAGAAAGGGTGATTTCGGCTTACGGTTGATGGGGGTTAGCCTACTACTACAATACAAATTGGCTGGTGTGATTTCGACTCGATGCAGATACAGTTAAATACTAGTAGTTTGGCAATCAAATTTACTAGTGTGATTTCGGCTTAAGACTGATATAGGCCACCAGTGAACTGGGTTAATGACCGAGTTGCTCAATTCACAAATCCTAGATAATCCACCGTGTTCAATGATGTGAGTCCTTGTCAGATTTGTTTTTATCTCTAGTAAACGTTTGAGCAATATATCAAATTATCATCAACACTGTAAATACAAATTTGTAGGAAACATCAGGGCCATTTTTCTTGAAATTTTAAGTAAAGATAAAATCAAGAATTTTATTAGTACTTCAATTATAATTGGCTAAGCACTAAACTCAGTATAATATTATCCAATCAAATTACTAAAATTAAATTACAGTTTTATCTTAGTTAAAGTTTCGTGAAATGGGCCACAGGACTGTTTAATTTGTTATCATTAGAAATGAATCTGGATGAACTTCTCGGCCAATGCCGGGATCGAACATCCGACCTACAGACTAGGCCAGCGTCTTACCCACGAAATTGTTAAAAGAGGCAACAATACAATGTAATTAGGCAGTGAAGTCATTTAAAGGGTGTTTAACGTCCATTCCACAAAAACCAAATCACTACATTAATCAGCTTGCTCGCAGGGGTCTTTAGCAAGGGCGGAAACCAGAAGACCGGGAGAAAATCACGAATGGACCCTAATCCTTGTCACGTTCAAGCTAGTAATCGAAACATCGCCATTTGACTCAATGGCACACTTTATGATCCAGTGCGTTAACGATTGGGCACCAGCTACCCCTTTTAAGCAAGACATAACCTATCGTTATTAAAGGAGCCACAGGGGATCAGTGCGAAAGGCACCAGTGCAATAACCTGCATGTCACTGGTTTCATCCCAGAGATGAACAAGAAGGTTCTCCGGGATTTTCCATCGCCGATTCCCCTGTTGCGGGACAGAGGGCCTCAGTTGAGATGACAGTTTGAATTAAATTACTGCGCGAGCGAAAATGCCCTCATAGCACACTGCTGGTGCAGAAAAGTAGGACGTTAAACCCATTATTCTATTGGACTATAACCCCGTTTATCAAAGTGTCATTCATTCATTCACTGTTAATCTAGTTGACTATGATCCCGTTATATCAATATAACAGCCATTCAAAGGGTGGGGTCACGGTGGCTAAGTGGATAAGGCGCTGGTTCGCTAGCCTGGAGGTCGGGTGTTCGATCCCTGCATTGGCCGAGAAAGTTCATCTAGATTTTCCGGTGTGATTGTCAGTGATGCAAAAGGAGGGCCTGACAAGGACAGCTGCCTAGTCGTTCGGATGGGACGAAAAACCGAGGTCCCGTGTACACATTGATGTGCACGTAAAAGATCCCTTGACAGTTGGAATTCGATATAAGAGTAGGCCGTAGCACCGCGGTCCGGACAAAATTTCCCTCATAGCACACTGTATGGCGAAAGCCCGTCTTCCATTAGCCCAGGTTAGGTGCAAAAGAGTAGGACGTTAAAAACCATTTCATTTCATTTCATTTCATTCAAAGGGTGACATAACGGCTTTCTCACTCAGCAAACCTCAGCAGATTCTAGCATGTTCCGGAATCTGTCGAGGTTTGCCGAGTGCGGCTTCTATAACTTCGTTTACAGCCAGTATAACAGCCATTCAATGAAGGAAAATGGCCTTGGATTAAGTTAAAATAAACTGATGACGTGTTAAACAGATCAATGACCATGACAAGCTTAATTCCGTTAAGTTTCCATTTATCCTGTCAAAAGTCAAAACCTAGTAACTCACCTTTTTTTAAAATCAAAATTGAGTTAGGATCAAATTTGTAGTTACTATGGTATGGGCTTCCTGTTGTTGTACTAGATATTCCAATCTTTTGATTTTGTAAACAGTTACAACAATGACTCAACCTAGCTACTTCCTTCATTTGTCTAGTATGTCACAGAAAAACCTTATAGTAACTTAACAGTCAAATCAATGGATAAGCTGGACTTATTCATTCATAACGACGTTTTTCTTTATTTTCTCAAAATAAGAAAAATGTGAGTTACTAGGTGTTGCCTTTTGACGGAAGTATACTTGGTTTGTTTGAGGTTTTAATTGGATGTTTGGGTTGTTTAAAGCGTGCGGACTAGATCATCAAATCTTTTATTGAGTCAAGTGGCTTTGTTTCGATTCCTGTCTAACCTCGTGGGTTTTCTATGGGTCCTTTGGTTTCCTCCCATTACAAAAGACCTCTACACGCAAGGGAATTGTTGAAATAAAATTGAACTATATTTTAGTCTCGAAATAACCTAGTATGTGTCGAATTGACGTTAACCCCTTTTGACTCTCTATTTTGTTTCTTAACACCACCGATCGTCATTGCACGGGATTTTTTAAACAAAAACCTGCAAACGACAGCCCCCGCTCTCTCCCCATCTCTCTCTCTCTCGCTCTTTCTCTGTGCCGGGGCAGAACATGTTGAACCCCATTTCATTTCATTTCCTAGTATTCGGCAGATCATCCTCAGCAGATAATATAGACAATCAAGCTGCCCCTGGTAAAACCTTATGATGGGACTCATTTGATTATCTACTGTCGGGATGACTTCGTACACTAAACAGGAATTCTCTGTATACTTTAAACCCCTTTATTCTTTTTTTTTATAATGCTTCAAAAAATGTTCGGTACACACCGCATTCATGGACGTTGCTAGATTACTTCACAATTACCGAACTTATAGATACGTCATCTGTAGACACGTGAACAGTGGCATCCAAGCAGAGGTTTCCTCCAGGGAAACCATTCACATTAATCAAACCTTGAACTCGATTATCACAAGTAGACATTTTAGCTAAAAAGTGTAAGACTTGATATTCGCGAAAATCGAAGAATCTGATAGGATCACAAGCTGCCAGCTGGGTGAACACCCAGTCGAAATTATTGCCGAATTATGCATGGTATTAAGTGATGGTCCAGGGGCGGATCCAGGAATTTTTGCAGAAGGGGGTTTGCCAGGTTTCTGTTCCGGAAATCTGCCATCATCGTCTCTAAATTACATAGGCATACATACAAATTGAGCTTTTTAAACAGAGAAATCATTTTTATACTGATGTAGGATCACTTTGTGATGTAATTTCATTGATGCAAGGCCTTGTTTTTTTATGTAGCTGAGCACCCCCACCCCCTCTGGATCTGATATTGCGTTGTACGAAGTTAAAACGAGATTAAACCGTCTATTGAAGATGCACCGGAATACAACCCCGAGACAGTGCCCGATTACCCAACTACCGTGGTCCAACACGAAACAAGAAAAACTCAATCTGATTTAAATACAGATCTATATTTAGTTTCGTTTAATTAATCAACGTTGACGTTTCGTGTGTTTTACCCACAACTCGGTGCACTAAAAGGCCAATAAGTTTTATTGGCTAATCCCTCACAACTTTCAGAACACGTCAATGATAACAACTCCTTGTGTAGTAGAGACAAGTAAAACGAAATTTTGATCTATAAAAACGAAACGAAATAGGACCTGTGTTTTAATCAGATTGTGAAAATTTAGACATTGTTACTGTAAATTTTACAGGTTTATATAAAGTTTACAGTGTAAAGTACGAGAGCGATAATGAGCGACACACTGAGCAAATAAAAGAGATTAATATTATGTAATTCCGTTTACACTATCTGACGAACAAAT
This sequence comes from Patella caerulea, assembly GCA_036850965.1. NCBI lineage: Eukaryota > Metazoa > Mollusca > Gastropoda > Patellidae > Patella > Patella caerulea. The sequence continues at coordinate 55,385,898 of JAZGQO010000006.1, read as the reverse complement.
TAATAATTTAATGATTTTCTACTAGAAGTAGTAAAATAATATTTATACGACTATTGTCAACTTGATGGGAAAATATTTCACATCAATTTAACTCAGTTTATAAATTGAATATCTGTTATTGGAAACGCGATGGCGTCTAAGTGCATGCATGTAGTCAAGTTTATGTGAAAAACAGCTTAGAAACTTCAAAGGGGCATGTAACTATCTTAAGTTCTGGTAGTTCCTTTTGGAACTGTCCTTGCGCGAACGATATATTAGCTACACAGTTCCTATCCGGCCTTCTATAACTGCAGTATGAAAATACCGTTCTTCTAAGGCTATTTTGGAATCCTTACCTACTATTTTTCACCTTGATTCTAATTTAAACGCCAAAGGAATCATTTCTTGCCACAGCTGACACACATTTATAAAGAGTCAACACTATTTTCAAGTAGAATTCTGCGATTATAAACATACACAAAATACGTTTGAACTGAAGAGACAATACGAGACCCGGATATGCGCAAACAAAATGTTTATTTCATCGCTAAATTCTACTTGAAAATAGAGTTGAATTATTGTAAATTTGTGCCAAATATAGTGAGAAAGGATTCCTGTTGGTGGAAAATAAAGAATTGTGGTGACAAATAGACGGCAAGGGTTCTGAAACAGCCTGGAAACAGGGGTGGGGAATAGCGGTATTTTGCCGTATTTTCATACTGCAGTTATATAGAAGGCCGGATAGGAACTGTCAGCGAAATTTCGCTCAAAGACAGTTCTGAAAAGAACTAAAGTTCTATGTTACAGATATTAGAGTCCCACTGCCGTGCGATGCGTTACGATAGGGTTGTCCGTATTGAGTCCATGATATGGGCCCCCTGTCCTGCATCATTGACAAGGGGGAACCAAGCGGGAAATCCCGATGAACACACTCGGCAAATGTAGGGATTGAACACACGACCCACCGGTTAATGAGCCAACGTCGCACCCGTTGAAGCACCGTTTGGCTCCCATGTCCAGATTTCTCCGCGAGTGTAACTGTCTGACATTTTATATCCCTGCTTGGCAAAATTTATTACTTATTTACTCAGTTTGTAAACTCAAAATAATAGAAATGAAATGAAATGGGGTTTAACGTCCTACTTTTCTGCTCCTAACCTGGGCTAATGAAGACGGATATACGCCATGCAGTGTACTATGAGGGAAATTCTGCCCGGGCAGTGGCGCTACGGCCTATTCTTCTATACATCGAATTGGAACTGCCAATGGAGCTTTTACGTGCACACCAATGTGTACACGGGACCTCGGTTTTCCGTCCCGCCCGAACGACTAGACAGCTGTTCAAGTCCCGGTTTTTCGTCCCGCCCGAACGACTGGACAGCTGTTCAACGTCCTGCATCACTAACAAGGGAAAACCACACCGGAAACCAAAATAACAGAGGGATCGTACACTGGGCATGGTATGCTCGGTGTTTCTCTTTCGGAAACACTTGATTAAATCTTTATCGGTTTCCAATTTCTCATTACATGTAATCGATGTCTATATGACGTCATCAAGTTATTCTGGGAAGATGAGGCAAAAAATAAAAACATAAAAAAAAAACAACAATCAAATTAACCGACATTATTAAATTAACTTGTCATTTTTGTTCACCGAGAAAAAAACTAGGCCTGTCATATGATTCTTTATAGCTTTATGATTTATATCTAACACACAATCAGCCATTTATTGTTGTTACGTAATGAACTAGAAAGAAAAGATAACCACGTCCATTCCCACATCCACTAACCTTCGTATTAAAACTTTTCTTAGCTCACTGAAAGGTGTATGTTATCACAGAAAGTCTAAATATTCACCTAAAATGATTATTCTAACATCTTTCTATTTTGATTAGAAAATGTGAATTTCAAATTTTATAATTTATGGATATTTTAGGTGCACGTCGTTCCACTGAACACTCTGCTAAGTAACGTTAACAAAATAACATGAGCACGCCATATTGGCTTGCAGGGGTGCGCCCCCTTCCCCCAAACGTAGGGGATAATAATAAATGTATACTCATACATTGGATCGAGGCCTCTAATTTTTAAAGGGGGGAGGGGTCTGAGCGTACGTGACAAAGAGTAGGATCATCTGTCCAGCCTCCTGGGTTCCATCCCACTGATAATGATCCCTACGCGTCAGTGGACGTTAACCCCACCCCTCACTCTCTCTATCTCTCTCTCTCTCTTTCTGTCTCTCTCTCATTGCTATGATTTAACGGTGAAATCTAAGACTGTCTCCAACCAAAGCCGAATAATTATTTCATCCACTGTTACATCATACACAACAATTGATGACGTCACAATACTCGATACCTTTATATATAGAACAAAAACCGTTACTCTTCATACAATAATCCTATCTTGATGACGTAATGATCGATATTTCAGGTATTCTGGTGTTCAATATAAATAGAGAACGAGATATATTTTCATTATTTTCTTTTTTTTAATGACCAAATAAAGAGTGTTTTATGTATTCAGTTTTTAAATCAATGAATATATTTATCACGAATAAAAAGATTTTATTTTTTTCTAAATCATAACGTCCTCAAAAACTTCGTTACATTTGCGTATCAGAATGAAAATCATATTTTATTATTCCCGGTGAGCTTCTACTACAATATATAGAGCACCAACGTCATTTTCCTGGGTCATATGTATAGAAAGAAGGAGAGAAATGGGTTTAACGTCCACACGACATAAACTAGGTCATTCCGGGACTAACATAATGTTTAACTTTATTTCAATAATTTGCTTGCCGCGTCAGGGTCTTTAGCAGTGGGTGGCAACCGGAAGGCACGGATAAAACCGACGAAGAAGAACAGTCCTTATAGAGAATAACATTCAAAAATGAAATACAATTTAACGTCCTATTGTTTTGCTCCGACTGCGCTAAGGAGGGAAATGGAAAACGTACAGACGTTCGGATGGGGCAACAGTCCTAGGTCCCAGGTACGCGTGGGATAGCATCTAAAAGGCACAGTTTCCCTCATGGCACGGCTTAAAGGAGCTAAATCGCTAACATTTGGGATCTAGAAATTGACACAAATGGGTCGCAACGCATATAATACTGTAATAATATGAATGTATATAAACTGATTTACATTCAATGGTTTCCGTTTTTACTCTAATTTCAAATCAGTTATGTCCGGCGAAATAAGCCAGCCGTCTCAAATGAATACAAATTTCAGTCTACATACGCCGTTGGATTTGATGCAATGTTTCTAGCCTCGTTCCTCGAGTCTCTTGCTAGAACTGGGACTGAAACACATTAGGGTAAATGTTTATTTTGCCTTAAATATTGGATATCAGAAGCCCATCTTTTTCCGGTAAGATCACAGCATCAATGTTGATTTAAATTGACAAATAATTCGCGTTTTCAATGTTGAATATTTTAGACGTTACTGAGTTGGAGACTTAGCCACTTTAAGTTTTTCTTCTTTATTCTGCAGAAACGTCGAACATTCGATCGCATTTCATTTTATGTCAAAAGTAACTGATGACCTTATTTGGGCACAACTTTGAATAATCAAAACGTCTGCTGTCTTTCAACAACAAAGTTTTGCAAGGCGCCTCTAACCAAACACTTTTTGGTCACACTGTTTGATTGAGTCAATGAGTTCTGGACAATGGAAAGCAACTAATAGTTCATGAGGGAGCGATAAAGATGGAGTGTCGAGGAATGGGCGATAAGCACTCAACGTTGATAATTGACACCATCTTAATAGGTGTCCAGAGACCGGAATATCATTATATAAATACTCCTAGATTGAATTCCTCAAGTTCAAGGTCGTCTCAAGCCACCATTAATACAGATAGTCCGAGGACAAATTATTTGAATGGCGGCATACATGATAATTTCTACGTTTATACATCTTTGGTAACCATGTCCAACCTCAAAATGTCATCATAGCATGCTGTATGGAGCCAGACTAGTAATTATTTGCCCATTGACTTCAATGTTAAATGGCTGTAACATAACAGGTTGTAGCTTATTGCTCGACGTTCCGTTGGTTCCAATCCTTATAAGAACAATGGGGACCACATTTGGCAATCTCCTCATCATAAATTTGTAGGTGTTTGGCCGTTTAGATTTTTTGCTACGGGGATTTGAAGTTGACTGGGGTGAAAATCGCACTTTGACCGTTTAGATTTTTTGCTACGGGGATTTGAAGTCGACTGGGGTGAAAATCTCACATCCGACACAACGATTGCTCTGCCGAAAGACACTTTACACCCCCTATTCCTCCGCTTGCAAATTTGATCCATTTTCTCCAATGCTAGACCAAAAAGTCAACCCAAAAATGTAGGAAGATGCGACAAAAAATAAAAATAAGGGAAAAATTATCTATTTAGAACTCGCACTATTACTAGTCTTAGTCCATATATCGTATGCCCGTCTTCCGTAGCGCGGTTTGCGCTAAACCCCATTTCTTTCAAATTATACAGGTACCATAGAACCCAGGGATTCTAACAACTGCCACGTCTCCTTACCGACAAAATCACGGCTGTGGTTTAATCCAGTTTTAGCTAACGGGACTGTCGGAGCATACTTGTCTCGCCTACAGAATATCCAGGTTTTTTTTCCAGCCTGACCTTCACGTCTCACGGGAGAGAAAGAGGGTTTAACGCCCACTCGACATAAACTAAATCGTTTTGTAACAAATATATGCTTCAACTTCATTTCAAAAATTCGCCTGCGAGAAGGGGTCTTTAGCAGTGTGGGGGGGGGGGGACCGGAGGACCCGGATAAACCTAGGAGGTTATACTAAGGGCGACCCTACTCCTTGTCACGTTCAAGCGGAAAAACAAACCACATCAATTGATTCAATGACAGACCTTCTGCATTCTCGCGTGCGTGATTAACCACACCCCCGCAAACTATTTTGAACAACGTGTATTGTGGAAATGTGTGTATGCCTTCTGTTTCGGGGGGTTGGGATGGCCTAGTGGTCTAGAGTGCCGCGCTTTGACCTCTAGCTGGCCGGTCACCTCTGGCTTGCGGCTGTGGTTTCGAGCCCTGGTGTGAGTGTATGTGGCATGGAGATAGGGGGCGCCTTCTCAACCTCGTGGGTTTCCTCCGGGCACTCCGGTTTCCTCCCACTGCTAAAGACCCCTACGCGCAAGCGAATTATTGAAATAAAATTAAAACCATATGTTAGTCCCGAAATGACCTAGTTTGTGTTGAGTGGACGTTAAACCCCATTTCTCTCTCTCTCGCCTTCTGTTTCCCGAGCACGTGCGTCGATGAGTGGGTTGGCGTGTCAAGTGTGGTCCATGACACTTTTTAAACGAAACAAAGAGAATCTGATCAAGAAAATCAAATGTATACCCACTATTTACAACAAACGGAAAACGAAAAAAAGGTGATATTTTATAACACAATTAAAAACTGACCAGAAAATGAAATGGGGTTTAACGTCCTACTGTTCTGCTCCAAATGAGTTAAAGAAGGTGGGCATACGCCTTAAGCCAGGCTGACACTTGCACGACTTTTGGCCAAGATTTTGTCGTGCCCATCAGTGTCCACATTGACACGAACTGGCACGACGAGTTTGCGCATAGTTTGCGCATTGTTTACGCACTTCCCGCATTGGCACGACGAGTTTGCGCAAATCAGACGGTGTCTTGCCGACTCGAGTCGTGCCAATGCGTGCCACGGAATCGTGCAAGTGTCAGCCTGGCTTTACAATGTGCTATGAGGACATCGGCACTACGGCCTACTCTTACATCGAATTCCAACTGTTAAGGGATCATTACGTTTTTCGTCCCATTCGACCGACTACGCTTGACATCTATGATAATGGGGAATCTCACCGGAAAATCCCGATTAACTTTCTCGACCGACGAAGGGATTGAACACGGTAAAACCCATGTTAGCTAGCCAACGTTCTACTCAATGACCCACAATGGCTCCCCAAGACAGCTTTGAATATGCACATAGTGTAACATTAATACCCCCCCCCCTAATCCACATACACACACAAACATAAACAACTAACATACGTGGTTGTAACCCGGTCTGAAAATTACGCAATATCTATATATCGGATTTATTGAATAATTGATATTTTCATTATTTAAAAAAAAAAACCAAACAAATGTTGGGTTCAGATAAACCAACGTGGTAAATCGTGTCTGACGTCGCCCACTTAGTTGAGTCACGTGACTACATGAAGCCTGATTGATAAGGTAGGTAATAATACTGCCAGGTAGTTTTACAGTCTTTTACAAATACAGTCACGATTTATCGATTTTACATCACCACTCACTCGATTATTTACACACAATATAAAATACAATCTCATCCTTAAAGGGACAATTATAAAATACAAATTCATCCTTAAAGGGACATAGCAACAATTTCAAAATATAATCTCATCCTTAAAGGGACATAGCAACAATTATAAAATGCAAAGTCATCCTTAAAGGGCATAAGAACAATTATAAAATACAAACTCACCCTTAAAGATCCAATCTCGTTCCCAGAGGCAGCCGCGGAGCCAAAGGCCTCTGGCACATTAGACCGTCCATTTTTTGCAATTTTTTTCAAACCTAAGGCCCGCCCATTCTGATCTCTGATTGGTCAATATTTTTGGGTCGATTTCTCGAAAACTAGAGATCGGATCGTCGTTTCGTTTGTTGTAAAATGATCCTTGAGGCAAAGTCAACTCGCTGACATAAAAATTGGATCCTAAACGAACAAATTCAAGTTTTTGTAAAGATCTATTTTTCTACGCGTGGGTATATTTTTTAGTTATTCGGTCATCCAGGCACGTAAAATCAGGGGCGTATGACGCAAATAAACGAGAAATTTCGCGCGATGGGAATTGCATGTCATTTTCCGGGAAAATGGCTACCCCGATTCACCAGAGAAATTTCTTCAAAAATTTTTATGGTTTCGAGATTGTTAAAGATCATAACAACAATTATAAAATACAATCTCATCTTTAAAGGGAAATAGCAACAATTATAAAATATACTGAGCGTCATAGAAAACGCATCACTAAGTTTTTCGTATAACAAAATGATCTTATTTATTTTGCTTCTTATCGTGAACAATATTCAAATGGGAACACATCAATAACAACACATTTGTACACTCATGGATGTTTATTCTGTAATCAACGGTACAAAGTCAGAGGGGTCAAAACTATTAACGGTCCTTACGCGCAAGCGAATTATTGAAATGAAATTGAACCATATTTTAGTCCCGAAATGACGTTAAACCCCATCCTCTCTCTCCCTCTCTCTCTCTCTCTCTCTCTTTGAATTGTGTCTAATGATTTTGATTGCTCGTGCTTGGTTTTATTCTATCCCTATACGGGCATTACGCATATTATACTGTACATGTACGTCTTACTAGGACACTACAACAATTCTACAACGCAATCACATTTTAAAGGGGCATGATAAAATCACATTTATTTAAAGGGACATTACCTGTACAATACAGTCACAATATCTAAATATACAATATATCAGGCGAATTAAATGGGGTTTCGCGTCATATAGTTTTGCTCCGACAGTGCTAATGGAGATGGGTATTCGCCCTACAGTGTAATATGAGGGAAATTTTTCCCGGGCAGCTGCACTATGGCCTACTCTTATCTAGAATTCAAACTGCCAAGGGATCTTTAACGTGCATGGCAATGTTTACCCGGGACATCGGCTTTTCATCCCATCCGAACGACTACGCAGCTGTCAATGCCAGGTCCTCCATTCTGCACCACAAACAAGGGAGAGAGAAAGACAGAGAGAATAAAATGGGGTTTTACGTCCACTCGACACAAACTAGGTCATTTCGCGACTAACATATGGTTCAATTTAATTTCAATAATTAGCTTGGTCGTATCTGTCTTCAACAGGAAGGAAAACAGAGGACCCAGAGAAAACCCACGGGGTTGGACAGGTGACCCTACTCCCTGTCACGTACAATCGGAGATTCAAATCCGCGCCAGTTGAATCAATGACAGTGTTCATGATACAAAACGCACGTGCTAACCATCAGGCCGTCACCCCCACCACCCCCTCCGTCTTGAACCACTGACAAGGTGAAATCTACAAACGGCACTATTGATATATACATGTATATATATCACGACCCGGTATTAAATAATCCACCTATTACAGGTGTTTTTTAGACCTTAAATGTTATCAAAATCAATAATTAGACAATAATTAACTTAAATCCAGATTACATCGGATGCCTGTGGATTTGAATGCGTTTTATAGTGAATGAAATAACAGTAAAATCGGATAATCGAGACTTTGGTTATTATCGTAACAACGGTAATAATGATGACCGAGGCTAGTCTAAAATTCTAGGTTTAAAGTGTAACAATTTGACTATAATAGTACGAACTACCAGCTCTTTATCTATAACGTGTGTTTAATAAGACGGATATTAGATGATATTAGAACTAGACGACACAGAACTTCCTCCAAGAAAAATATAAAAAAAAATATACATGTAAACAGGAAGCTAGAAAATGTCAAACCTAACATGTCTGCTAGTCAACGTTGATTAAGTTTTAAACGAAAAAACAACAGCATATTTTGAACTACATGTATTGTGGAAATGTGTGTATGCCTTCTGTTTCCTTAGAACGTGCTTCGATGAGTGGATGGGCGTGGCAAGTGTAGTCCATGACACATTTAAAACGAAATGAAATGTTGTTTAACGTCCTACTGCTATGCTCTGACAGGGATAATGGCGGCGAGCATACAATTTCCCGGACATCGGCACCGAGGTTTCATGTACATATTAGTGTACATGTAAAAGATCTCGCGTTGACAATTGGAATTCGATATAACACTGGGCCGTAGTGCCGGTGTCCAGGCACAATTTCCCTCATAGCACAATGTACGTCTTGATTAGTTCAGTTCGGGACAGCGGTCGTTAAACCCCATTTCATTTCATTTTATTTTTAGGGGAAAGTTGACTATACCTAATATCCAGCATCTGCTGTTATCAAAACCTGAGACCGGTTGACGGACGAGAACTTTGGAGGGAAAAAAATATCAAATATTTGGTGGTTGGGAGAGAGAAGAGAAATGGGGTTTAACGTCCATTCGACACAAACTAGGTCGTTTCAGGACTAACATATGGTTTAATTTTATTTTAATAAGGGGTCTTCAGCAGTGGGAGGAAACCGGAGTACCCGGAGAAAACCCATGAGGTTGGACAGCTGGTGGTTAGGAAGAGTTCGAATTTTCATAATACCATTAAATAACAGTGTGTTATGAGGTGATTTTTTCCCGGGCAGCGGCGCTATGGCCTACTCTTATATCGAATTCCAACTGCCAAGGGATCTTTTAAATGCATGCCAATCACCATAATAGCATTAAATAAAGCTGATTAAGAAAACAACATTTTACGACAAGGTCATGTTCTCTAAGTACAGATATATCAAAATGGCCAAGGGTGAATGACAAGTCCTATGACGTAAGATGAGATTGAACTAATGAATTACATATAATGCTACATGATAGCCAAGACTACTCTTTCTAATATTGCCCGATTATCCTGCCACTCACGTTAATTTCATGTGCGTCACGAAGTTGAAATGAGCCTCGTCAGGACATTGTTAAAGTTAGACGAAGTTGATGAACAGCTTATTAGAGATAAATAACAATGGGGCAAGATAGATTGATGATTCAGAAATAGACCGCAAATAGCACAGAAAACATGCCACATCGCATAGACATTTAATCTCGGGCAGGTACAAGAGACATGTTTGTTATTGGCCAAATAATAAACACATATAACACGCGCAATAATACCAGAAAAACACGGAAAGCATTAAGCGCGTTTTTTTATGGCCATGAATCCTAACAAAGACATTTTTCTGATTAATAATCCCCGAGGGCTTCATTTATGAAAATTGAACTAAATATTTTAAGAATATTAGTGCTTCGTCGTTGGTCGAGCGCTGGAATCGTGTCATAAGGGTCTTATCTGAATAATTGCTTGCAGTGCCGGACTGGTAGGCCGAAGACCCACCTATCAGGTCAATGGCCTAGGCCCACACAAGTATGCGCTGAAGGCGCGCGAGTGACTGAGGGGGCTCTGGAGAGGTTCTCCCGACTCCCCAGGAAAATCTTGTAAATTGACAACCGCAGACCCATTTTCCAAACATTTCAGACCAAAGCTTCCTATCTTTTCTCCCTACTGTCCCGTGGCCTTCCTTCTTTCTTCCGCCCCCTCCTTTCTTTCTCTTTTTTTTCTTTTTCTTTCTTTTTTTTTCTTTATAAGCTTAGGCCTACTTTTTTAATGAGCTTAGGCCCACCTGTCACGGATAAGTGGACAAGTGGGCCCAGTTCGGCACTGATTGCATGTACTAACATAGTCCTCATTCGAGATATTTGTGATCCTACCAGTATCTTTTTATTTCCAGCAATTAGCAAAGTCTGGTCATGTAATTACATTTATTGCCTTACAGAAAGTGACGTTGGCTCGCTAACCTGACGGTCCTGCGATCGATCACGAAGTTGGCCGAGAAAGTTCAACGGGATTTTCCGGCGTGGTATCTCCTGTTGGTCACGACTCCGTGCCCGTCACATCCCCCCCCCCCAATACCCCACTACTGATCTGAATAAATCAATCGAATTAAAATATAAATCTTTATTTCGTTTCGCTTTTTTATTCTTTCGATGGCCTACACGGAGAACGCTAGATCGGAGACGGTCGTACGCATTTTAGCACATATGACGTCATATATAGATTGTGGGTTAGGGTTAGGGTAAGGGCTAGGACCCGTAGATTTCGTCAAAGTCTCGAGATGTAAGTAGGGCTAGCCCTAACCCTAATCCATGATCAAGCCTAACCCTTACCCTAACCCACAATTCACATATGACGTCACAAAATGCGTAGGACTGTCTCCGATCTAGCGTTCTCCGCATTAATAACAACTCTTCCATATCCTAGTGTAGTGAAGGCAACTAAAATAAAATTTCAAACTATAAAAAAACGAAACGAAATAGGATCTCTGTTTTAATCTGATTGTGACTTAATTAACCTATATCAACAATATTCAAGTTAAAATAAGACTATAAACGTGAGAGAAATGGAGCAAGTGGGCAGTATAATATAGCGAGTAACAACATGCTTTATTTCGCAATGAAAACACATAGTATAGAAACATAGATCAGAGTTACATCATACATGTATATATTACCCAACACACCTCACGAACAGACAGTATCAGGAAAATGAGATTACCGCCCACTATAAATTAACCGGGTCATCTTGGGACTATTTTTAATTAAATAGGGGAAACGGGAGAAAAAAATCCCCCAAGAAGTAAGGCTTGCCCAGACGGAGAAACAGTGGCAGGGAAATGGGATTAACGCCCACTTAAAAGGGTCATTTTGGGACTGACATACACTATATATTTTTTAAAATTCTATTGGGAAACGGGAGTAAATGTAGAGAAAATCCACAAGGGGTAAGGTTCGCGACTTACAAGCCTTGCCCAGAGCGTACAAAGATTTACTCAACTTTCAATCACCCCCTATAAGAAATATATTTGACCCAGAAACAGTTTCTTATTGATGTATTTATCACATTAAAACAATAAAAAGGCTATATTTTAGTTAAATAAGGCGAACAGGTTTGATTAATATTTCCATGGCAACAACTGCGACTACGACTGCTACTACAATCATTATCATCAGGGTTTTGCGTCCACTTACATCTCGGGTGATATGACAGACAATAGTACTTTTATATCTATTCTTGACAAAAAAAGAAGGAATTCAATTTATCATATCTTTGTAAATACTTGAACCTGCCCTTGAGTCAGCTGGCGTTGTTTTAAATCCCAGTTGTTTGTACGTGATAAGAAATAGGGTCCAATCTCGTGGGTTTACTCCGGTCCTCTCACTGCTAAAGACACCTACGCGCAAGCGAATTATTGAAATAAAAAATTAAACCATATGTTAGTCCCGAAATGACCTAGTTTGTGTCGAGTGGACGTTAAATCCTCTTTCTCGCTCTCTCTCGCTCGCTCGCTCGCTCTCTCTCTCCCTCTCTCTCTCTCTCTCTCTCGCTCTCGTTTCAGCGAGTATAGTTGGCTTGACACATATCAAACGAGTCAGGAAATTACAGGAAATACAAGTTCGCCCTTTGTCAACTTGTCCAGAAATGACCCACCTCTCTCTCTCTCTCTCTTCTCTCTCTCTCTCTCCCCCTATTAGAACATTTACAATATTGTAATGATCAAGGGATTCCTACTTCTATCCGATAAAAATACAGATCTATAGTTCGTTTCGTTTTTTATACCTTCGATACAGATCTATAGTTCGTTTCGTTTTTTATACCTTCGATGGCCTCTACCACGTGGATATCTGACCGGTTGTAGTGGCAGGTCGCATCAGCGATCACACGTGTGGCTTTTGACCCTCTGCGTTTGTTAGACCAATCAGCGTTAATTATTCTAGTAGGATACCCCGTGCACTTTACGCCAATAATTCACAGTAACAGACTGTTTCAGTGGCTAATACACCACATCGACCAGAGCGCGGGTTATATAACAACTCTTCCAGGTCCTATTGTACCGTGTCTTACCCCAAAGCTGGATCAAGCCTATTTTTGCGGCTTCGTCTGGCGAACACATGTGTACGATATCACTCAAAAGAACGAACGACCCTCCTAGTGCAGTAAAGACAAGTATGAAGTAGAACGAAATTTTGAACTATAAAAAAACGAAACGAAATAGGATTTGTGTTTTAATCATACATTATGGTCACTACAAATATAAAATTAACCACAAATTTCTATGTGGCTTTAATTCAATGTATTTAAATTCCATGCGAATCTGATTTCCTCTTTAAATTATCGATCTGGGTTCTTTTTAATTTTTGTTTTGTTCTTTTATTCTTTTAATAAGAAGGTTTTGTTCCATAGAATGTCACGATGGCATCATGTACCGTCCTCAAGTATCACAGAAATGTTATATCTGTTGCAAATGACGTCATAAAGAACAATTATTTCCCTATCTTCCTGATTGATTAACTCCGTTCTTCCTGGTATCTTCACCAAGATAAAAACACAGTTAAAGCTGTATTCATATTCCTCACTAAACACGATGGGGAAAAGCTTCGTTCTTCTTTGTGTATCACGATCTCTTCATTGGAACGAATTTAAAGTCACCTTCCTCCTAAATCAAGATAGGGAAATATATCCGGTTTTCTTGATATCCTCGGGGTCAGACTTAAAGTTGTATTCCTCTCTACATATGCTGGGAATATAACTTGTTTCTTTCTGCTGTATCATGGGTTCTTGATGGGAACATACTTAAAGCTAGATTCCTCACGGGGAAATGACCTCATTCATCTTGATACGTCTTCACGTTACCACGCTTAAAGTTGAGTTGTTTTAAAGACAATCGTCAAGCTGTATTCCTCACTAAAGGTTAGGCGGAATAAAATGTAATCACCCCTGTATCTAGTAAATACTACCACAGTGATGTGGTCATTTCATCCTGTACAATGGATGGTTGGAAAGACCCACATCCCATATACACATTTGCACGACTTAAAAGAACATTTGGCAGCTTGAATTCGATATAAGAGTAGGTCGTTGTCCGCTCAAAATTGACCCCACAACACCCTGTATGGGGTTATGCCCTTCTTCATTAGTCCAATCAGGGCAGAACAACAGGACAATAATCCAAGTTACTTTAAAAACGATGTATGATATAGGCTAGCCTCTCATCATTACTGTTGGGTGGCTGAATGGTTAGCACGTTCACGCTGTATCATAAAGCCTGTCATTGAGTCAAGTGGCGTCGCTCCGAATTCCCGGTTATACGTGACAAGGAATAGGGTCACCTTACAACCTCGTGGGTTTTCTCCGGTCCCCCCGGTTTCCTCCCACTGCTAAAGACTCCTTGTCACGTACAACCGGGGAATCAAAACTGGGCCAGTTTACTCAATGACAAACCTTACGATACACTGCGCATGTGCTAACCATTCATCTTCATACAAGAGACAAGAAATATAAATAGAACAGCTATGACCCATATCACGCGTCCCCTTATTATAAATAGATCTAGCTGCTATGGCCATATTATCCAATAATGTGAAACAAAGAAAATCAATTGTATTCGCAATTTATAACAAACGGAAGTTACATTTTATAACACAATTAAAAACTGATCATAAACAGAAATGAAATAAAATGGGGTTTAACGTCCGACTGTTCTGCTCCTAACCTGAACTTAAGAAGACGCTCATACGTCGTACAGTGTGCTATGAAGAAAGTTTTGCCCTTGCAGCGGCACTATGAGCTACTCTTATATCGAATTGTAACTGCCAAGGGATCAGAAAAATGGATACCTTAAATAAAATATATTTAGACACACGTGGGAGTAGATCCTTTTGCGACCCCACGGCTAAGCAGAATATGTTTGCACTGAAATAAAATGTACCGGGACGACCTAAGGATCCGTGATTCTGTAGTATTATCTTGTGAAATAATGTCACCTGATAAGGTGAAGTTAATTATATATGTGCCATGTCAGTATTTTCTTGCTTGTGAAATATTTTTTCCGGTAGAGTGCTGCTCTATTCCAATCATTCAGTGATAAAACGTGTAGCCTATTATAGTGTTCCAATTAATACCATTGTTTAGTATGAAGTAATCGGCCAAATTGTCTTTAGACTTCATATAAGGGTATTAATCATTCTCGCACTGTTAGGACTATTGGATACTAGGAGAGGGGATGTTGGGGAGGGGTTGTAACCCGCCAGGAAATCCATGACGTATGTATAAGGGGTCCGTGGTGTATAGCGGGCCCGTAGCCACAATAATGATTTTTTAGGGGTGTTCTTAGCCGGCCACATCCTCAGCCCCTCCAAAAAATTCAGTAGCCCCCCCCCCCCGCAATTTTTTGAGCTGGCTACGGGCCCGGTGTATAGTCCGGCATAACTATGGCGGAACCTGGAAATTGTATACAAAGTTTTTTTTATTATTGATTTTACTAGCCAATGGTGTCGTCTTTCAGTATCTGCCAGGTGAACCGGGATCCCTCTTGAGCGTTGTGAGATATTCAAGATGGCGCCCAAGACGACCGTCATTTCAAATAACCCCTTATAATACTCGAAATATTGGGTTTGGTGACCGTACTACCAGCTGACCGGCCACCTCTTTGCTCTCTTGCTTGCAGTCGAGGTTTCGATCCCTAATGTGGGTGTATTTGGCTGGGAGATAGCGGCGCCTTCTCAACCTCGTTAGTTTACCCCGAACACTCCAGTTTCCCCGAACACTCTAGGAGTTCGCCGAGATAATAAAATTATGATAACTTTTTTTCTGCGATACCACCCTCGGTGGCGTGTTGACAAACCCCACAAAGTCATCGCATTGGTCAACTCGACCTCAAACACACCAACGACCTAAACAGTCAGCGCATTGATCAACTCGACCTCAACACACTACACGATCAGTGCAATGATCAACTCGACCTCAAAGACACCAACGCCGTACACCCTTCACTGGCTGTAGGCCAACTTCAATACAAATTAAAAGTACACCCAATTATCAGCTACGTGCAATCCTTAAAAACACAACGAATATTTACCCAAATTTATGAGACATGGTATCCTATTTCCTTTGGGTGATCTGGGGTGTCGGAATGTTCTAAGGTCGGGATTTAGAATATAAAATTCGACATTGCGTCTATTGGCATAGTTTCAATTCAAATGAGTAGGGTCGCCTGTACCAGGTACGTATGCTTTCTCGGAGTCATTGGCTTCTACTGCTAAAGACCCTTACAGACAAGCAAATTAATTAAATGAAATTATTTTCCTTCTCTGTCACTCTCCGTTCCTTGAATCCAACATGGCCGCTCTATTAGATTTGACACATGGCAGACGATCATTGATTACACGGCGATGTGGAACATCTGACCGTATGACTTGTAAACAAATCTAATAATATCAACTAATATTAATCTGGTTATTATTGGACTTTTAGTCACCTCGCTTTCTATTCTGGACAGACTTGGAGACTCTCGATTAACCAGATCCTCGCTGTTGGTGATCACATGTGTTAATAATAGGCGTTCTATTCTGGAGAGGCTCGGAGACTCCCGATTAACCAGATCCTCCCTGTCCTAATCACCTATGTTAATAATAAGAGTCTGGATGATTAGGGCGATCTGTGAAAAGGTGTCTATTAATACAGAGGATAAAGTTAGCTTGTCGGAAAACGTCTATTTCAGGACTGGAAGAGTATTAACATTGAACAGTCATTATCAGTAGTCAGTGAGATGCGGTTCAGCTTTATCATCCTAATAAACACCGTGTCTGGTTAATTAGGACTACTGGGAGTGCGACGTATCACGAGGAATAATGTCATTACTTGTTACAGCCGGAGATATATCCAGAGGATTGAAAATATATTGAAGGCGGAAGCGGGGAAGTCCACGTGGAGATAAAGTCAGGGTTAATTTCGTCGTAGATCTGTGTGACAGGATGCAGGTCGAGGTGCAGTTATAACCCAGATAGAGAGAGAGAGAGAGAAGAGAGAGAGGGAAGAGAGACAAAGAGTGGGGTTTAACGTCCACTCACCACAAACTAGGTCATTTCGAGACTAACATATGGTTTAATTTTATTTCAATAATTCGCTTGCGCGTAGGGGTCTTTAGCAGTGGGAGGAAACCGGAGTGTCCGGAGGCGCCCCCATCTCGATGCCACATACGCTCACACCAGGGCTCGAAACCACAGCCGGCTAGAGGTCGAAGCGCGGCACTCCAGACCACTAGGCCATCCCAACCCCCACCCAGATAGAATCAGGGATAGTTTGTGTCGGAGATACGAAACACTCCCACGCTTCAATAGAAATGAAATGAGTTTAAATCGAGTTCAACATCCTACTGTTCTGCTCCGACCTAGGCTAATGAAGACAGGCATGCGCCAGTGTGCTATCAGGGTCAATTTTGTCTGCACAGCGGCACTACTGCCTACACTTATATCGAATTCCAACTGTCAAAGACAGCTTTTACATGCACGCCAATGTGTACACGAGACCTCAGGTATTCGTCCCATCCAAACGTCTTGACCGCGGTCCTTGCCAGTCCCCCCACACTCCCCAGCAGCCCCGACAACGGGGAACCACGCTGGAACATCTGGATCACGCTGGAACATCTGGATCACGCTGGAACATCTGGATCGCGCTGGAGCATCTGGATCACGCTGGAACATCTGGATGAATTGTCTCGGCCAATGCAGAGTTTGAACACCCGACCTTCAGGCTAGAAATAGAGCATCTTACCCACTTAGCCACCGTGATCCCACACTTCAGAAGTCGTCTCACCCAAGGTTTGAGAGAAAGGGAGAATGAGTTTAACTTCCACTCGACACAAACTAGGTCATTTCGGGATTAACATATGGTTTGATTTTCTTTCAATAATTTGCTTGTGCATTGGGGTCTTTAGCAGTGGGAGGACAGAAACCGGAGGACCCGGAGAAAACCCACGAGGTTGAACAGGCGACCCTACTCCTCGTCACGTACACCCGGGGAATCGAAACTACGCCAGTTGACTCGATGACAAACTTTATGATACACTGCGAACACGATAACCACGTGTTCGTACTCGTTACCTCTGACAAGTGAGGACCTTGGTGTCTTCTTATCCGACTACCATGACAAGTGAGGACCTTGGTGTCTTCTCATCCGATTACCATGACAAGTGGGGACCTGAGTTTGTTTTCCCCAGGGAGTGTGTGTGGGTCGAGCGTGCACATTCCAGGGTTCGTGTTGGCCCACACTGGGATTCAGAATTTGGAGATTCATGGCTATGGACTAGTTGGTAAACAAAATATTCATTCCTCACGAGTACGGTTCGTGAGATCAATGGAATTCGATTCCGGAAATTTCAATATGTAACATGTCCAGGGTTTTCTGTGGTTTATCTGTTGCTAAATGGCGTGTTGACAAAAAACCCGCGTTGTTAAATTGGCCGGTGTCTGTCATGTGATGGAATTATAAATACTATGTTTTTATTTCGTGTTGAAGGACTTGAAGTATGTGATTTGACTAGATTAGTTATCAACTCAACATACTCGGTCATCCAGGTCATTATCGTTCACGTCCATTATCATTCACAGTGTTAATTTTTCCTGGATGACCGGGGCTATAAACAGGACAGACTTGCAGACAAAATCATTCATTGTGAGATCTCGTGAGACGAGACCTCCTCCATGGCCATTCATATATATCATTGATGTTCTCCCATGATGTTTTAATACTTTTGTTGTATCCACGGTTTCATGAACTGTCCAATCAACGTGTAATATAAAATATCCTAACACAAACAATAATATATTACCCTGTCGTGAGACGGAAGTCGAATACTATCTAATTAGACACAAAGTACCGTGTCAAGGCCAACTCACACTTCAGATCACATTGCCACCGACAAGATTCCCGTCAAAAGGCAACACCTAGTAACTCACTTTTTTTCTTATTATGAGAAAACAAAGGAAGGGGAAAAACAAAATGAATGAATATTTTAACCCCAGCGTATCCATTGACTTGACAAGTGAGTTACTAGGTTTTTCTGTGGCATAATTATAGGCAAATGAAGGAAGTTGCTAGGTCAGAGGTGTAACTGCTTACAAAATCAAAAGATTGGAATATCTAGTACAACAACAGGAAGCAAAGACCCTAGTTACTACAAATTGGGTACTAACCCAATTTTAACAAAAAAGTGAGTTACTAGGTATTGCCTTTTGACGGGAGCACTGACACTGACATGTGGAAAACACGCTGGAAAACCTGGATGAACTTTCTTGGCCAATGCAGGGATCGAACAGCCGACCTCCAGGCTAGCGAGCCAGCTCCCCACTCACTTTGCCACGTGATCCCCATCGCCGACAAGAATGCCAATGGGGATGTCGTTAATACAAGGGGAAGGGGTGACTCAACCATTGTTGCACTGCCTTATTAACTATGGGGTTCGGAGTTCGATCCCAATGTTGGTCGAAAAGATACCCGGAATTTTCCATCTGGGATTCCCTTGTCCGGTGGTGCAGGACGGAGAGACTGTCAGTGTCTAGTCGTTTGGATGAGGCGATAAAACAGGGTCCTGTGTATACCCTTGACAGTATGAACTTGAAATAAGAGATGGTACACACAGGAAATTCTTTACACAAATCATTTATAACAATTTAGAAAACGTCGGTCAAATTGGGAGGGGTCGGAAGGGGGTGGATTGGTGAACTTCATCCAGTACAAGTCAATGATAACAACTTTTCCAGATCCTAGTGTAGTAAAGACAAGTAAAATAAAATTTTGAATTATAAAAACGAAACGAAATAGGATCTGTGTTTTAATCAGATTGATTAACCAACAATATACCTGTAACCGTATAATTTGTATGTCAAATTTTATAAAACAAGAGAAACAAATACTTTGAAGTTTGATGATTAATTAGATTTGAATTACATCTTTAATAATTAATTAGGGTGTGGCATAGTTAGTCTGTTGTTCATCAGCGGCTTATCTCTTATGAAATACTTGACTATACACATCGATTACATTTGTGGACGATCGAGTGGTTTAGCGGCGAAAATTGACAATACGATTATCAGAGAGAGGGGGGGGGGGGAGAGGAGGAGATAGATGGTTTCGTACACTTGACACAAAATACCAAAATGTGAAAGATGGGTCTCGGAATACCAACGACAATCCAAAGCACACCGGTTGACTCAATGATAAACCGCAAGTATTGGACCCCGTCATATAAGGGATTTTTGATCGCATGTTACGTACCTAAATGGTTTAAAGCGTGTGCGTTTGATAATAAGGTCTGTCATTGAGTAAGGAGACGTGGTTTCGATTCCTCGCTGCTTATTTCGGTGAAAACCCCACTCAAATAGCCATTACAAACCTGGGATGGGTCTCGACCTCATAGGTATACGCAAGGTGAGATAAGAGAGAGTTACTTTCCGAACCACTGTATGGTGTGCCTTCGTCCTGCACCACAGACAAGGTAGAACCACCCTGGAAAATCCCGATGCACTTTCTCGGTCATTGTCAGTATCGAACAAGGTGTTACTCACCGAGCTATCGCGTTTCCTATACCGTCAGTCAACCAGAAACAGAATTTCGCTGCTCTGAATCATAAACCTACAATCTCTAAATATGATTTTCCGGACACAAAAATGCTTTTTCCGACACAAACAGAATGTTTTCAGAGCATGATTCCATATACTTCCATCAATAAATTTCAGAATTTTTTTTTTATCGAGCGTGCACCTATTTAATAATTTAAAGTTTCGGTTCCAGTTTTATCAAAGTTTTGTCGAGAACGTATCGCTGAAAACAAGCACGTATATACACCTCTATTAATAGTAGAAAGCGTGGAATCGGTAATGGGCTAAACGAATTTATTTTATAGAATTACCCCCCAGGGAGCTTCCAGTAATCTAATTGGTTGTCCTAACAGTCGAGAAAACCAAGATGGCGTCGTATATTGAACAATCTCAACACAAAGCCAACACACATCGCTACGTTTTTCTCTGATCAAGGTAATTTCCTGAATAGTTTGATATAAGTCCAGCCAACTATACTCGCTAGTTGTTCAGATTGGACGAAAAACAGAGGTCATGTATATATTTGTATTGCATGCAAAAGATCCCTTGACAGTTGGACTTCGATATAAGCGTAGGTCACAGTGTCGCTGCCTGGGCAGAATTTCCCTCCTAGCACACTATCAGGCGTAGATCCAGTCTGAGGAGGAGAATGGGACTCTAAACCCTATTACATTTTATATCATAATACGAGTAATCATGGGGGGGGGGGTGGCCTAGTGGACTAGAGTGCCGCGCTTCGACCTCTAGCTGGCCGGTCACCTGTGACTTGCGGCTGTGGTTTCGAACCCTGGTGTGAGCGTATGTGGCATGGAGATAGGGGCGCCTTCTCATTCTCGTGGGTTTCCTCCGGGCACTCCGGTTTCCTCCCACTGCTAAAGACCCATACGCGCAAGCGAATTATTAAAATAAAATGAAACCATATGTTAGTCCCGAAATGACCTAGTTTGTGTTGAGTGAACGTTAATCCCCATTTCTCTCTCTCACGAGTAATTATACATAGGGAGCCACGGCTGCAGAGAAAATAAAAGAAACCCATTTGTCTTGCTTTCAATCTGGTTAAATTACAGATCTATTTCGTTTCGCTTTTTTTATACTTTTGGTGGTTTGTCATACATGAAGATATGGCCGGTTGTTGTGGAAGGTCGCACCAGAGTTCACACAAGCGGATATTGACCCTACGCCGTCAGACATTTGATTAACCAATTAGCGTTGATCTCTCTAGTGGGTCACCCACAGTTCCGTACACCTCGCGCCAACAACTCACTATAACGGACCGTTTGATTGGCTAATCCAGAACACGGGTTATATAACTTCTCTTCCAGATCCTACTGTATCCTAGTGTAGTGAAGACGAGTTAAACGAAATTTTGAACTGTAAAAAAATGCAAAACGAAATACGATCTGTGTTTAAATCAGATTGTATTGTTTTTAATACAGAATTGTTTCTAAGTGCGCAGGTTTTACAAACTATTCTACCACCACACCGTTACAGGTACGTCTGCACTATAGATCAACAATGGTAAATGATGCCAAACATATGCAGCTATTCTGTATCGTGCAGAACACTTCATTATGGGTTTTATCGTTTGTGTGTATGCTACTTCGCAATCTTTTGTGTATGCTACTTCGCAATCTTTATTGGTTTTAAGCTGGATGTGATAGCCGTAGATTAATGCCCATAGTTTCAGATGTATACATACATACCCTTTCCGGGAACTTACAAATATTAGGCCATCAATCTATGTGACATATTGTAATGGAGTGTTGTGTCGAATATCAAACACTGAAGCTAGAAGATGAATATCACCAGAACCTGGCTAACATAGCACCCAATCTACAGATATGAACTCTGATTCACGAAATCTATCTAAAGATAAAATCCAAATTTTAGTAGATACTTCTGTTTTGATTAGCTAAGCACTAAAATCAATCTAATATTATCCAATTAGATAACTATAATTTGGATTTTATCTTAGTTAAAATTTCGTTAATAAGGCCCCTGATTATAACAATAGATATTCTTTTCGTTACGTTATTCTTAAAACATTCTAAGGATAAAAGACACAACAAAAAAGAAATAAATACGACAAACATTGATCTAATTAATGAAAGTGACAGGGAAGGGAGGGGGTGGGCGAATGATTAACTCGTAGGCGTTGTTCATAAGGTAAATTTAGTCAACTGGCGTGGTTTCGATTCGCCACATGTATATGTATAACCTCGTGTGTTTTCGCCGGGTCTCCCGGATTCCCTCAATGGCTAAAGACCCCTACGCGAAAGCGAATTACTGAAATAAAATTGAAACATTATGTTATTCCCGAAATGACCTCGTTTGTGTCGAGTAGACGTTAAGCCCCCCCCCCCACCCTCGCGCTCTCTCTCTCCCTCTTATTTGTGTGATTGAACGGTAAAATCTAAGTCTGTCTTCAACCAAATAATTATTTCTCTCTCTCCCCCCCCTCTCTCTCTCTCTTGAACATTTTAAATACTACCATTCATTTACCATTGAACATTTACAATCATTACCATCCGTTCACCATTGAAACTTTTAAATATTACCATCCATTTACCACAGAGCATTTTGAATTATAACCATTCATTCGTCACTGAACAGCAAAGTGCGACGCTAGAAGTATTAAGGGCAACACATTCGGTACTACGTATGTCTAAAATCGACTCGTTTCTCCTCAATACATTTCTAATTAAACGCCATTTTGATTCTCTACGTTTGGTTAAATCTTTATTGATTATTGTACGAGTGGCGGTGTAATTAGTTCACTGGATTCTCCCTGGGCGCGTTTTTACACGTGCTTTCTCGTTTCACCAGAATTGATATGTCATTTATTTATCATGAAATATCTTATAGTCAAGGTCAACAAGCGGCTTTATGTTTCGATAGTCAAGACGTTAGCTGTATAATTCTGTGGATTATACTGGCATAAACGTGAAATGGAAAAAAAAAGGGTTTTACGTCCTCAATTTCCGCAACATCGGGC
This sequence comes from Patella caerulea, assembly GCA_036850965.1. Classification (NCBI taxonomy): domain Eukaryota; kingdom Metazoa; phylum Mollusca; class Gastropoda; family Patellidae; genus Patella; species Patella caerulea. The sequence goes on along the minus strand of JAZGQO010000006.1, from coordinate 55,362,776 downwards.
ACGGGTTCACAAAGCATTCTCAGACTTAAGTTCGAAATTTACACAACTTCAAATCACGTTTTATGAGAAATATCTTTGATCCAGATACAAGTGCTTTCTTATTGATGTATTTGATACATTAAAACAACAAAAGTTTCAGTTAAAATAAGGCGAACTATTTTGAGTAAATTCTTAACTTAAGATCGAGAATGCATTGTGAACTCAGGACCGGGGCTATAGAAGACGGTTCTGCGCTATGTAGAGTGATATGGGGTACAGTTTTATAAAGGGCTTTATATATTAGTTAAAATAAGGCGAACAATTTCTAAGTAATTTCTAAACTTAAAGACTGTGGTTTCTAATTGTTACATGTGGTGTTTCTACTGACTGGTGTTTCTATATCGCAATCTAACCGCCAAGGGTGCGCGTGCCTTTAGATTTTCGTCCCAACAGACGCCCCCCCCCCCCGGCGGGACCGTAGCTCATAAAATTTGGTGGGGCTGAGGATGTGGCCAGCTAAGAAGGCTTCTAATATTGACGAAATATTGGGGGGGGGGGGCGCTAATGGGAGACAAGTGCGTGCCTAATTCAGGTTTTGCGGAAATATCGTGTAGCCGTTCAATTGTTATGATGAATGTATGAGGTAAGGTTTCACACTTATGTCAATGGTGATTAGTTTATTAAAAGTTAAGCTAGGTTCAATACAGTTTGGGGCAAGTGTAAACAGAAATAAAGGGTGTTATAAGCCAGTAACGTTTTTGTCATCAAATGAGAGAGTACATAACTTGGTCAAAGGAAGTCTTTAGAACAATCCACTATTGTGGCTGGAGCAAGGCGGAAGACGTCCGTAGTGGAACCATTTCTAGTCTTAATCATCATTTTTTTAAGGATTACCCCATGTTCCCAAGGCAACGACTGGAGTTTTTCAAAATCTAGACGCTGCTAGATTACTTCACAATTACCGAACTTATAGCTACGTCATATGTAGACACGTGAACAGTAGCATCTCATCAGAATACCCAATGGAAAATAGTGTTGAAATATGCAGGGTATTAAGGGAAGGCCATTATAAGTCGTCTATAGAAAATGGTGGTAACTCGAAACCATGGCTGCAATGATTACAACTAGGTACTAGGATGTATAGGTGTTTTTTTCTGTCAGTGAGAATTCAAATTTTACGATGGGTTGTTCAAACACTCCGCCGCCTAATTGAGGGAAGTGAATGACCGAGGCTTTATTTCTTTACTGGTGCCTTACTGCCATCGAAAATACACCAACAAAACTAATCGATTAAAGTGTTTGTTGTTATATGTCTCGTCTATGCAATGCAAAGTTTATAGGCAAACACATTTCGGTACAATGCGAGGGATTTGTCATTTTTCTAACGGAGGACTGACTGTATGGTATAGGCAAATATATTTCTGAGCAACGCGAGGGATTGGCAATTTTGCCAACATAGGATTGACTGTATAGTATAGGCAAACACATTTCTGTGCAACGCAAAGGATTGGCAATTTTGCCAACGGAGGACTGACTGTATGGTATCGGTAAACATATTCCTGTACAAAGCTAGGGATTGGCGAGCCTGGCTGACTGTATGGTATATAAGTGAACAAGAAAGAGATGTTTATTTTAATGTCATCTAGAGAGGAGTATTTATCTTAATGTCCGTCTTACCTGGGATACATCACTGTCATGATCGTCTGTCACGTATGTTGACTGCTGGCGTTTCTTGACACCTTTATTGGAGCCACTGGATGCTGTTCTGTCTCTCATCCTGACCCAGTCAACTAATCACAGCTGAGAACCATTAGGTGATAATCCAATCACTTGAAACACACACAACATGGGTCTATGCATAATTTATTCCATTCTAATCTAATAGGATATACAAATACTTCCAGATTACTAAATCACGTGATCTGCGCGTTAAAGAGTTCAATAGGTCATGCACGTCATTTGTCCAGTGTTGTAATAGAGGGCAGTCACCCAATGAATTAAAGTACAGTAGATACTATCCGCCGTTCCAGTTCCAGATGACTACCACAGTCATACTTCAAGAGAAAGCGCTAAAGACAGATCACCAATTGATTATCCAAATGGCGTGAAATTTTATAAATTATGAAATAATCGTATTTTGTGTGTAGGAAACGTTAGGATTCTCGTCCTTTATATCGTTTTATACAGGACTAGCAAAGCTTTGAATTATTAATGAATCAAGTCGGAAGAACAAACAATATATTAGTTCTGTCCCGTGCGTTTATTCACTTTGGTTTTTTCTACGCTATTACTTGTAGTGATTGTGTGGTATAGTTAAGAAATCATTGTTCACTCACAAAAGAACCTTGTTGATCTGTGATAGTTGCCTCAACCCCGAAGGTAAAAACGTAGCACTAACTACAACGTAGCACTAACATTCACAGAAAAAAAAACCCAAACGAAATCCAGTCGACAGACCATCTGCGTTGGTTCGAAAACAGAAACAGAAATTCTAATGATCCTGATGCAGTTTAAGGTTCGTGCATGTCCCCATTTCCAAATTAATCTGGCAAAATAACTGATTCTTTTCTTCGCAGAATTCCAAACACCACATTCAAAAATATATATGAAACTAATTCATGACACTTCCGGCGAAAACTCCAGGAATAAGATCATAATAAGAAACATCTAAAATAGCGACGACAAATATCTACATCATCCGTTCAAAACGAATCACAGTCCTAAATAACTTAGACACAGACAGAAATGTTCCTAATTCGTAATAAATATCCGCTGTAGATCGCAAATAGTCAAAACGGCACCGTCCAAAACACCTCACAAATCAGCCCAGTTCTTGTGAAGTCATTGAGAAATCTGGGAAGAAACTGTACCATTAATAAAATGTTGTTTTTGACGGTATGTTGTACGTGAGTGTGAAGCTGGTCATGTGACACGTTAAATGTTTCTATTCCACTTCTAACGAAATCTTGTTCTCACTTTACTCGCTCCGTCGTAAAAATCAATCGATTCCAATGTAGCGCCATAACTAGTAGAATACCCCTACCATACGTACATAGACACATAGAACTACAGGTTGGTCGGTAGCTGGTTGAATAGGAATCAATAACATAGGAAAATCAGATCATACTAAATAGAATAAAATATCATTCGTTTTATAAGAGATACTAGTAGCTGTAGCAGACAATGCTACAGACGTACATCAGATTCTAGATTTCGACGCTTCTAGTATCACAACCAAGTTCCATACCGCACGTTATAAATCTTGTAACAAGTTTTAATGGCACCGACTATATCGGTTTCTGGTGATTTCTACATTCTCTCGTTTCATTTCCCTCTCTATTGAGTGAAGAAATCGAATATTAAGTCTCTTACTTCCAGCACATTCAATGCCAGTCTGCTTCTCGTGCTCAGCTCGAGACAGTCACGTGCTCGTCATAGCAGTAAATAAAACCGTCGTCGATTTATTGTTGATGTTTGTGAAGAAATGAGGACCGTTATAGAATGACGGCTTACAGTAAGAAACAGATTCCTCCCAAAAATAGACAGAAACTAATGGCAAAAGAGACGAAAATGTCGCTCGTCGGAAGTGATCTCAATACTTGCAGCTTCTTATTATTAAATTTTCCATTGGCGTCAGACTACGATGTGGACATGACGTTGTACCGGTGTCTAACTATGGCTAATAAACACATTTTAATGATGGTGATGCTGTTCATTGGGACACATATTTTTACACGAACACAGACAAATCTCAACAGATTACAATCGAGAAATGGGGTTTGACATCCTAATTTCTGTACCGATCATGCTTAAAGGGGACGGATATACGTCATGCATTCTGCTATAATAGAAAGTGTGCTGTCGCCTACTTTGAGGGGTTGATTTACGTCCACGTCAACCGTCAACGTGTTCACAGAGCCTCGAATTTTCGTCCCATCCAAACGACTACAAACTCTTCATTGTCAAGTATTTCTGTCGAACCGCATTCGTCCACTCATATCTAATAATGAAATGCCGATTCTGGTATACAACCTATAAAAAAACCTCTCCAAGCAACAAGGAACCCGTGTGACAAAGCGAAGATATGGATGGTGTGGGCTATATAAAGTGGCACTATCTCCTGGAGAGCGGTATGGAAGGGGATGGGGGTAACGCAGCCAGTCATTGAATTAATTGGCGTAGAATCGCCTTCCCAACCCCTTGTGTTGTCCCCGAACCCGCCGGTTTCCTTCCAAAGACCCCTACAAAATGACCTAGTTTCGATCGTGTATTCGCTGCCCCCCACTCGTTTCCCTACATATGGAGAGTCTTGCAAAGAAAAGCATGTAGTCATTCGGACACGATGAATAATTATTGTTAACAAGTTCCCCACCAATATCGTAACAACGCAGCCAGTATAAAATTTCACAGTAGTACACTGGGTGACGTATGCCCGACTGGTGCATACAACTGGTATATAAAACCTTGCTTTATTTCATAACGTTTCACAAAATACATGTAATCGACAATTTTACTTTACTGATCGGCATCCGATTCCAGCTAATGTCATTAATGTTCGATATCGTTTGCTTTATAGCAACAATACAAGGTACAGATATACGGTAACTCTCCACCTCTGTTGTAACAATACGGGGTACAAATATATGGTTATTCCACATCTCTATGGTAACAATATAAGGTACAAATATATGGTTACGCAAGGTACAAATATATGGTTACTCCTACACCTTTATAGCAACAACACAGGATATAAATGTACGGTAACTCCACGACTTTATAGTAACAATACAAGGTTACACCCATTTCTATAGTAACAACACAAGGTACAAATATATGTTACCCCCACTCCCTATAGTACCAGCAGAGAATACAAACGTATCTGGTATCCCCCCCATCTCTATATATAGTAACAACATGGGGTACAATACATACACAAATGCACAGTTTCGACGATGATACTCACATCCTTATCAAGCTGTTTCCTTACTATAGTTTATCGTTTAATCTTTTAGTTCTGGCATTATGTAGAGTACCAATTTGGCTTGATGAATGTGTCTGTATTTATACAGGAGAGTGCGGTATGGTTTAATCTGAAGTATCTAAAACAGGGGCGGATCCAGGAATTTTTGTAGGAGGGGGTTTGCCAGGTTTCTGTCACGGAAATCTGCCATCATCGTCTCTACATTACATAGGCACACATACAAATTGAGCTTTATAAACAGAGAAATCAGTTTTATACTGATATAGGATCACTTTGTGATGTAATTTCATTGATGTAAGGTATTATTTTTTTATGTAGCTGAGCAGGGTGGGGGTGGGGGTGGACACCCCCCCCCCCTCTGGATCCGCCCCTGCAAAAGCGTCTGAACAGACGGATTGTTACTCGAGACACGGGACTGTACGGCGCTGTGAACGCTTACGGTTGACCCCTGGATCCATTCGCTTGGATTTGATATGTTTATTTTTTTGCAATTTCTATGTTGTGTCTTGTTCGCGGGTTTATCTTGTGGATTTTTGTTTTGGGTGTAGTGCGGTCCTCATGTACTTACTGGAAACTATCATGTAAACTTGTAAATGCATTATGAGGAATTATATATGTTTTGAATAATTAAATTCTGCTTTAAATCGTATAACGTTTTGATGCTTATTATACCATAGTTTTCTTTTACGGATGTATAATATCTTCCGTAAAATTTACGAACAAATGGCTGCCAGCTAGGCTGCCAGTCAATATACGTTATTTTTACATGTTCGTAAAAAAATATTTAAGGTGTGTCAGCCAATTATCCATAAATGTACGGAAAATTTATTCTAGTATGGGTTACGTGTCTGGAAGGCCATATCCTCTCGCGGCTCTACTGGAGACACGATTCCACTGTTTGCCTTGGTGTTCGCCGAGACTTTGACTCACTCCCTGTTGATATATAGTCGCAAGTCATCGTTAAATAAATGTTAATTTTGTCCATATTTGATGTCGAGTTTTTGTATTTTTTGTAGCTGGTTTGGAAAGACGATTTAGCCAGTCCAACCCTAGAACTGAACCCTCTGGGACACTACAGAGTATATACCCGGTCTCGGGCTCTCGTGTCAAGTGGACTATAAACCCCATCCACCAGGGATGTACGTGGTGATTTAAGCAACGGATTAACATGATGCGTATTGTGGTTGATGATGTCGCCGTGCTAAGGAAATTGTTTATGGGTGAATTGAAGAGGGTTGTCCATAAGGTTGCAAAGGATATGGTAATTTAAGTGATGTAGCAGAAAATTCGTGCTCGTCGTAGTGGGGTTTGGTTGGCATAGTTGATCAGGAGTGTCGCTAGCTGGCTGATCACCTCTAGCTTATGATCATAGTTTCGATCCCTGGTGTGAGCGCGTGTGCCTTGGAGATAGGGGGCACCTTTTCACCCCCCCCCCCTGTTACAACGTGCGCCAGGATTATGAAACTAAGTGAACTTGTCTGAGGTATCACCCGTGGTGGAAGCGAACGTTAAACATTATTAGAGGAAGAAGTATTGTATACCGTTACAGTCTAGGATTGTTTAGGGGGCGTTTCCATATTTTGGGGGTAATTTTATGAGCGTGGTGGTCAATAATTATTAGTTAAGGGGTTATAGAAGTCCAGTAGTTCTAACTGACTGAAATGTTCTATAGAATTCCCAGGTAATTTAGAGTTGGTGATATTTAATAACATGTACCGTAAATAGTTTGCTGTCTTTGGGTAATTTGCTGTGAAACGACAAGGTGATCGCAGGTGATCGCACACATGTTCATCTGTACGAGTGATGGTCTTCCGAGTCTAAGCTCATGTGTTAATACTGTAACATGCTGACACACTCTTTAATTTATATTTAAAAAAATTAACTATTGGGGCGGACCATTACCATATTAGTTGAAAGTTTCATTTAGAAATAGGCTATATTTAGATCGGGCTGTGGGAATTCCGGAAGCCAAATGAAATGAAATGGAGTTTAACGTCCTACTCTTCTGCACCTTACCAGGGCTAATGGAAGACGGGTATACGCCATACAGTGTGCTATGAGGGAAACTTTGCCCGGGCAGAGGCGCTACGGCCTAATCTTATATCGAATTCCAACTGCTAAGGGATCTTTTACGTGTAATCCAATGTGTACACGGGACCTCGGGTTTTCGTCCCATCCGAACGACTAGACAGCTGTCCTTGTCAGCCCCTCCTTCTGCATCACTGACAAGAGGAAACCACGCCGGAAAATCGAGATAAACTCTCTCGGCCAATGCAGGGATCGAACACCCGACCTCCAGGCTACTGAGCCAGCGCCTTGCCCACTTAGCCACCGTGATTCCCCTCAGTTGTCAAGACGTTGGTTCGATAACCTGTATATGTAAATGAAACCTTGGTATTATAGTTGGATTTCGAAATAAGAGTAGGCCGCTGCCCGGGCAAAATTTCCCCCATAGTACACTGTACGGCATATACCTGTCTTCCATTAACCCATGTTAGTGCAGGAGAAAGGACTTTATATCCCATTTCATTTCATTTATAGCCCAGTGGCCCAAGTCAGAGCAGAACAGCTGTACGTTAAACCGTATATCATTTTATAAATCATATCGCTATGGGTATACCCGTTATAATACCCCAAGTATCAGTGAATTGTCTTGACATCAAGGACTGAACCAGTTACTATAAATAAATGGGTTTTTCAATAATAATATTTCCCTAGTATACAGCGCAGACTCGCCCCTTTTCTACGAATCACAAGCCCCCTAACATCGATAGAAGACGGTTGTGTTATAATTTAGAAGATATAGTGTTTATTGACAATATGTCTGATCGCGTGAGTAGTATAAATATTATATAAGTTTGTATTCATATAAAATATATTCAAATCTTCCATTGTTACATATGATGTGTCATATTACTGTTTTAATGCTAGACCCAATATTATCGGGTATTTGTTTTAACAACTAGACCAAATGTCATCTATAGACGCCCAAATCATCTGGAAGTTTCGAAATGGCCCCAATATCGTGGAAATAGAAATGACCTTATTATCGTGGAAATGGAAATGGTCTTTTTGGTAGATTGTTTCAAAATAAAATTCCAGTATTTCATGGTGGCCGAAAGCATACTATTAGCTCTTGGTCTTCCGTAGTTTCCAGATGTTGTTAAGCAATCGCACTGGCTTTACGGCGACTCGTTACCGGGGATAAAACAGCAACAAAAACACTCGATCTAATGCAATAAAATATAAAATATATACAACTATACGTGCAGTGATTTTACAATTACTGTTTCGAACTGGTGCGTGTTGTGGGAATTCCCGTTATTGAATACACCTCTGACGTTTGTCGGTTAGAACTTCAAGTTTGGCGAACTTCGAGTTTGGTCAAAGGTAACGAGATATATAAGTAGGGCCTGCTCGAATCTTAACCCTAACCCTGGACCTAATGCTTATTAACCCAAACCTACAATCTCGCCAACAATCACGTGTCCTAACCTCATTTACATATCAGTGACCTTGACGAAAATCCTACTGGCCTTAACAAATAGATGTAGCCTGTTTTAACCGCTTTTAACATGTGACAAAAGTGCATAACGCCAGTCGTTACTATCCGCCATATTGGTTGGGGGGATGGCCTAGTGGTCTAGAGTGCCGCGCTTCGACCTCTACGGTCACCTCTGGCTTGCGGCTGTGGTTTCGAGCCCTGGTGTGAGCGTAAGTGGCATGGCGATAAGGGCGCCTTCTCAACCTCGTGGGTTTCCTCCGGGCACTCCGGTTTCCTCCCACTGCTAAAGACCCCTACGCGCAAGCGAATTATTGAAATAAAATGAAAACCATATGTTAGTCCCAAAATGACCTAGTTTGTGTCGAGTGGACGTTAAACCCCATTTCTCTCTCTCTCTCTCCCTCTCTCTCTCTTTATCCGCTATATTGCCCATTAGTGTGGTAGTGAGCAATTAATAAACCTAAAAATTTTAATCATTTAATGTATTTTGTAAGAGCTAAATTTGCCTATGGCAGATCTATAGCTTTAGATTGGTCTCAAATTAATTAAACATGCATTCACATGCCAAGGTCATAATCAGTTCGGAAATCAAACAAGGTAATCGAGGCTTTGTTTATTAATACCCCAAACATAATTTTTCAAAACCAGTTTGAAATTTATGATTAGAAAAATTTAAACATTATCAGAATGAAATGAATAGTTAGGATTGGAAATAGTTTAATTTCTTGCTATACTTCGATGATTTTGATACCAAGTTATCGTTTTGTTTATTGTTTTGGTTACGGACAACAGGATTTGGGCCGGATAGCAAAGTTTTCGCCTGCTCTAGATATATTTTGTACGTGTACGCTAGCGTGTCCAAATTGCACATCATGGGTTGACCTCATCATTTTTCTAACCTTGACATTTCTCTTTATCAATAATTATAATACTGACGTAATATATATAGTAGACTCTTTTATCATATAAACACTTTTATAGATTAAACTAGGGGTCTCAACTAACTGGGCTAGAATAAAACTGAAATAGTTGATATAAATAAATGGGTTTTTCCACGAGGGACTACTATAAAATGAATGTGCAGCGTCACCTAAGTTTTAGGGCCACAGAGCGAGCAGACATCGGTATAAAGCTGTAGTGTAGATATTTCAAAGGTTCTGCTTGCCGTGTTTAATAACACAAATCACATTATAAATATGTCTATTCACGTGAGTAAAGAGTTATATACCAAATATAATCAAAATTTAAAACTTGTTGTACATCATGTAGACCAAAAGATCTACTTTGACAGACCGTTTGTTATTATATTAAATTATCCAAAACTGTTAATATTGAATTAATTTAATTATAGCAGAAATAGAAATGGTTTGATATATTGGCATATAACGACAATTAGTGTGACCAAAATGGATTTTATTTTATATATATATAAAGGGAAGCAACTGCATTAAACACAATTGGAAGCAGACCACCATTAATTTCCCCATGACGTATTAAAAACGGTTCGTCTCCATACAGTATTGTTTACATTGTTGCAATGTTCATAGCCTGCCTCGTTTGTCACACCATTAGTTTTTCTGCAATATTCTGCTATGTACTGGTTAATTGGGCATAATTAAATTGTTAATCATGACGTGACTATGTTTAAAGTGTAATCAAATTGTTCGATAGTTAACTTTTGGTTGTTAATTGGACTCTTATTCAATATGTTCTTTACAAGCTACACATGATCTGTGTATAACACGCGGCAGAACTTCGTAACTTCAAAGGAAATATGCAATGCAATTACAAATCAACAATATTATAAATGATGATCACTCCTGTCCCTAATTGTTGGGGGCTCTATAAGCAGGAATTTACTGACAGTTGGCTGACAACCAGAGACAACTAGAGACGACGAGACAACTAAAGACAGAGCAGAGAGAGGAGTCGGGAGGACACGGAGAGCTTGGACGAGTGTATGGACTCACCCGAGTTCAGCAGCTGCCTTGGCAGAGGGGCAGAAATGTAGATTCAGTATGGTTAGATGTGTTCCTGCCGTAGTAATAGTTCCAGTATAGTCTAGTTTGTGTAGTCTTGTTTTATTAATGTATCTGTATGATATCGTGATCCGATGTAAATAAATCCTATATGTACGAAACTGATTGCCGTTATCACTAAGATAGTGTTACAGTGAATAGTTCATGGTTGCCGGGGGTTGGGATGGCCTAGTGGTCTAGAGTGCCGTGCTTCGACCTCTATCTGGACGGTCACCTCTGGCTTGCGGCTGTGATTTCGACCCCTGGTGTGAGCGTATGTGGCATTGAGAAAGGGGCGCCTTCTCAACCTCGTGTGTTTCCTCTGGGCACTCCGGTTTCCTCCCACTGCGAAAGACCCCTACGCGCAAGCGAATTATTGAAATAAAATTTCCCGAAATGACCTAGCTGTGTCGAGTGGACGTTAAACCACATCTCTCTCTCTCTCTCTCTCTCATGGTTGTGACTGTGAACCTGGGAGTTCATCGCCACAACATGATGATGGGCCAAGGTTTGCAGCTGTACGGTATGTCACGTTCAGACCGACCGGGAAACGAAACAGCGCCATGTGAGTAAGTGACAGACACTTTGATCTAAAGCTCACGCGTTATACCCCCCCCCACCTTACCAAATATAGTTTAAAAGGTGTTGTTGGTGGGACAGCCCTTTTAGAGCTTAATAACGTATAAATATGGTGGTTAGGGCAAAGCCCAGCTTATGCGCCATTTAGAGGGGCCCAGGCTCAGGGCCCCGTGGTTTAAGGGGGGGCACGGTTCATTCAAAAAGAGAGAAAAAATACAACTTCCAGATCGTATGTAACTAACGTACGAAAATTACATTTAAATAGTAGCGTATCTCAGATGTTCAGATTGCTTCCAGATGAGAGTTCATGGTATTCAAAGTTACATATTGGAAGTTGAAAATGATATTTTTGCCAATTTCTCAACTAGCGATAGTGAATTATAGGATTATTCTTTAAGGGCAGGACTTTTTATAGATACAATCTATTTTAGGGCTTTATTTTAATACATTTTAAATATTATAACAAAATATGAAATTGCAACTTTAAACATTTGTTAACAAAATAAGTTCATAATCGATTCCTAGGTCATCGGGCGTCCCGAGTTTACGTAGATTAGAACGGTTCCACCATTTAATGATATCATTTTAAAATGGTGAAGTCTCGAACCACCAGTACGGTGGTTACGATAACAAACAATCAATGCACAAAACTTGTCGAAACTACAAACAGTGATAACTTCGTTCAGAATACAGTAATTTGAATGAAATTTTAAATATATTTTGCATTATCTATTTTTGAAATATTATAGCACGAACGGCCGGCTTTTTATCTAAACCTTACAGTATCGTCTTCATATTATTGTCTTCATATTATTTACATCGTTTTCGCCAGAAAAATAAAATATTATTAAATATATTATTGGATTAAATTTTTCGCAATGGACACCCATTTCCTTCATCTTATTATATTACAATTTTACGTCTGTAGATCGAGTTTACAGAACTCCTTACAAGAAATTCAGAAATATAGAATTTTTATTACACCAATGATCAAAATAAGGGTTCTTCAAGAAATCCAGAAATATAGAATTTTTTTATTACACCGATGATCAAAATAAGGAATCTTCCAGCAAGGGGGTTGCTCAATACATATGTTGGACTTCAAGTCATGGGTGTGCCCATTCTCCACGCAAGTTCCGCTCTATTAGTGTGGACTGCAAGGGAAGACAACCCTGTTAGGGAGATTGGGGTGTGTCCCCACGCATGTTCGTGAACAGAGATAGTATAGCCTAACCTCGTGTCCCATCATTCGAACAATAAGCCAGTTTTCCTTCTTATCCCTGCGTGCTGAGAAGTGGGGACTGAGCCCAACACCCCACCCCACCCCACCCCAATGATATTATTTATTGTTGTAGAATGTTTTACGCATATATTATATTATTCAGAACGTAACCAACAACCTGGCGTATACTACATACAATACATACCATGTTAACGGTGATGAAGTCGGGGTGCAGATTGGAAATGGTAACAACTTTCAACTAAAGAATCAACTTCAAGAAGAGGTGGTTGACCTACGGGAAGAGGTTGGTGAATTAAAAGATCGAGTCAGACAACTCGAGGAAAGAATGGCTGTGTTAGAAAATAATAATAATGACACAAACACTGAGGAACCAGAATATCAGATGGATGACGAGGAGGAGGACGAGTCGGAGGAGGGTGATATTAATACCCTGAATATCGCAGACCTGTAAGTATAAACTACATTTTTTATATCACATTATGCATTTACCTGTATTTACAGTAGTATATATAATCTACATTTACCTGTATTTACAGAATGGCTGTGTTAGAAAATAATAATAATGACACAAACACTGAGGAACCAGAATATCAGATGGATGACGAGGAGGAGGACGAGTCGGAGGAGGGTGATATTATTACCCTGAATATCGCAGACTTGTAAGTATAAACTACATTTTTTATATCACATTATGCATTTACCTGTATTTACAGTAGTATATATAATCTACATTTACCTGTATTTACAGTAGTATATATAATATATATTTACCTGTGTCTATAGAGATAGATATAATAGTATATATATATTTACCTGTATTTACAGTGTGGTAGGTATTATAGTAGGTATAATATAATAAAATATATATTTACCTGTATTTACAGTGGTACTCATAGGACTAGTAGAAGTAAAACTGTAAGAGAATTAGAACATATAATACAGGAGTGTAGAAGGAGGTATAGTAGGAAGTATATGTATTTTATTACTCATATCTACAGTGTAAAACAGAAGAAGGACATCTACTACAATTACAACAACAAAGATCTATCATTGTCACATTATTGTATAGGTGATGGTGATAAAGTCTACTGGTGCCCCAAGTCTGTGTGATAATAAAACATATATATATAATCCCAATTTGTACACGGGACCTCGTTTTTTCGTCCCATCCGAACGACTGGACTGCTGTCCTTGCCCTTATCCCATACATGTACGTATGTTTTGTTTCAGAAATTGATCTAATGGCTCTTCCCTGAGTTGTTTAGTTGGCGTGGGGTGGTCGGATAATTGTGATATAACAGGCTTGGGGTCTGTTTCACGAAATTTTAACTCAGATAAAATCCAGATGTTTGTAATTTGATTACATAATATTAGATTGATCATAGTGCTTAGCCAATCAAAATTGAAGTATCTGCTAAAATTTGGATTTTATGTTCAGTTAAGGTTTCGAGAAACACGACCCTGATAACTGATTCTTGATCTCGTATATGAGGTTGTTACAAACGAAAGGAGATAGATATGAAAAAAGTCTTTATGTAATCAGAGTGAATTATGGTTTCGAATCCCCGGTTGTTCGTGACAAGGAGTAGGGTCGCCTGTCCAACCTCGTGGGTTTTCTCCCGCTCCTCTGGTATCCTCCTACTGCCAAAGACCACTACACGCAAGCGAAGTATTAAAAAATAAAATATATCTTAATCCCAAATTGACCCCATTAAACCCCATTTCTCTCTCTCGCAGCGAATTATCAACGTTCATAGTCTCGCGATAAATATAAGTATTGAATATAAATGTTTCAGTGGGTGTATCATTGTTTGCCTTGTATGAAATATTACCGGGTTACAAGAACATTTATAATTCTGTTCGATTACACGTAAAATCACTAATTGAATCGCCTTTTATTCCGTCAAGATATCTAACAGCACTAATCAACAAAAGGACCTTAAAAAAAGTTGTTTTAACAACACTTTGTTAGATCCAAACTACGGCAAAACTACACTCCCTTCGGAAAATTGTGCCGATCTTCCAAACAGATTTGTTGATTTCTTTTCTGAAAAAAATATCTAAAATACGTAATGATCTAGCTACTTCAACTCCAGTAGTTATTGAAAAAGTTACTAAAACAAATATTTGCTTTCTTGATAAATTTCGTGATCTAAGTGAAAAAGAACTGTGTAAGATAATCAACTCCATGAAATCCGCATCTCGTTCTTTGGATCCAGCACCTACCTGGCTCATCAAACAGGACCTACCCCTTTTCTTCCCTACCATACTAGATATTGTGAACACCTCGTTTCAACCTATGAAAATAGATTACGTTGCGCCCCTCGTAAAGAAGACGTCACTCGACCCAAATGTCAACAAAAATTACAGACCTTGAAAAGTGTATTGCCGAAAAGTTTAAATCTCATTTGTGTCGAAATAATTTGTTAGATAAGTACCAAAGTGCGTATAGAAGATTTCTCTCAACCGAGACAGCTCTACTAAAAGTTCAAAATGATACCTTGATGTCCATGGAAACAACAAATGCGTGATGCTGGTACTATTAGATTTCTCCGCCGCGTTTGATACAGTGGACCACGAAATGCTAGTGTCCAGGCTATATTCTGAATTTGGAGTGTCCGGTGTGACAAAGTGATCTAAACATTGAACTGCTAGATTTGATTTTATTAGAAGTGACGTTTCACCTGTATACAACTTATGCTAGGCACGGACTTATTAAAACATCTAATTTAAATGTTTTTTTAACGTGTTACTTACGGACTACACACAAGTGGCCTCGGCTCGTTTTGATATAAGGCACGATCTCATTAATCATATTATTTATTCAAAATAAATATACAGTGCAGTTACCGATACTATAATCTCATACATAAACAATACCAAATATGTTCATCGCTCGTGTATCATTTTTCTTAATTGATTGTATGCTTTGTAAATCAGAGTTCACTGTTAGTTTCAGAAGACTTGGAATGGCGCTCCACCCGGAGTATGCCTATTTCATGCTCTCAACTATGGTATAACAACTATGATGATATTCTGTTATTTGTGGTGTTAATCGGCTCTTCTCTGGCACTTTTTCGGTCTTATCTTCAATTAAGAAGTCAGGCAGTGTTGATAAACAACAAACTCTCCGAGCCCAAAGACATCCATTATGGGGTGCCCCAAGGCTCTATTTTAGGACTGATTATTTTTTACAGTTTATACAACCCCCCGTCGGGGACATTGCTCAAACATATGGAGTAGACTTTCACTTTTACGCGGACGATACCCAACTGTATATCGCTTTTAATCCTGTCGCGTCTAATTATTCAAAGCAACAAATTGAAATGTGTATATCAGGAATTAAATCCTGGATGTCTGTTAACTTTTTAAAATTAAACGACGATAAAACAGAGTACATCCTTTTTGGATTCAAGTTGTCTGTGTTAAAATTGTGAAAGTGTGAAAAGTGATGTTAATATATTAATACATGTAGTGTCTCACATTCAGGGGCGTACATAACGATTTCGTTTAGGGGGGTGTTTAGCCAAAATGCGACCGACTGATGCACATACCCCCGCCCCACACACCAGTGGTACTACAAACTGGGCAGTTCACTGTAATCGTGAATATGATACTGCTGAGACAGTATAAGACAACTGAGGAGTAGAAGAATGATTTTAAAATGAAATCGAGCGCCGCAGGCGCGAAAAAATTTCAGATATGTAACCGAGTAGAAGAATGATGTCATAATGAAACCGCGAAAAAATTTTTTTGGGACTGGGGTTGATAAGAAATGGGACAGAATCTTGAGGCTTATCTGTCAATTTCGCTTGTTTTATGATTGTATGTTTATCTTATTAATTCATCTAGTCGGAGACCGACTGCGGTGAGTACTTTTTTTGAGACCGACTATTTTTTGCTGTGGTAGAAAACATTTCATAGAACAACATACTCACAACAGAATAAGAGTGACAAGCAGACATGGTTATTTTATACTATAGTTTTGAGTGACGTATGCAATTTAGGCACACGGATTCGCGCAAATACACAGCATTTGGGATCTATTCTAGCACTGTTTTTGAGACCGACTGCAGTGACTGCACTTATTTTGTGATCGACTATTTTTCTCCCTTGGTGAAATTTTGTTGTTAGACCAATTTAACATACTTACAACAGAATAAGAGTGACCTATACAATTTAGGCTCACGGATTCACGCAAATATATAGTATTTGGGATCTATTCTGGCATTGTGTTTGAGACCAACTGCAGTGACTGCACTTGTTTTGAGACCGACTATTTTTCTTCCTGGGTTACATTTTGTTGTAAGACTAACATTATACTCACAACAGAATGAAAGTGAAACACAACATCTTTTCAAAAATGATAAGTTGACAAGGTTATTTTATACTAAGACTGCACCGATTTTGCAACCAACTATTTTTATACTAAAGTTTTGCGTGAGTATCGTGACGTATACAGTGAGTACTTATTTTGATACCATCTACCTCTACTTTGTGACCGACTGCACTGATTTTGCGACCGACTATTTTTTTTGCGTGAGTAGCGTGACGTATACAGTGGGTACTTATTTTGATACAAACTGCATTTACTTTGCATCCGACTGCACTGACTTTGCGACCGACTATTTTTCTACTAAAGTTTTGCGCGAGTAGCGTGACGTATACTTATTTTGTTGCCGACTACCTCTACTTTGCGACCGACTGCACTGATTTTGCGACCGACTATTTTTTTTGCTGTACCCCCCCCCCCCCCCCACATTTACGCCCCTGCTCACATTATCAAACCTGTTGAGTCCGCCAGAAACATTGGTGTATTTTTTGACAGTTATATGGCAAATCAATAATATTTGTAAAGTATGTTATTTTCATCCCAGAAACATAAGTAAAATTCGTTCAAATTTAGCCCCTGGTGTTATAAAAACCATTGTAAATTCACTTGTAACTTCTAGGCTGGAGAGCTGTGATTCTCTCTTAGCTGGTATCCCTGATAATATAAATGTTCTTAATTATTAATAATGATAATAAAAAATATTGAAAGCCATCTTGCCCCCATCTTTATAGATATAATATTACCATTTTACCCGCGTTAATTCATATCAGATAATTTATTCGTTATTTGACAATCAGCTAAATTGAGAGACCTTTCATGGGAATGGCTCTGAAGAAGATCTTTGGTTGGGGATTATCCAGTTGGCTTCTATTTTATCAGAGATGACGACATGATTATTATATAAAGTGAGCTTAGTACTTCTGAAGAAACGAAAACCCAGAGAGAGAGAGAGAGAGAGAGAAATGGGGTTAAGTCCACTCAACACAAACTACGTCATTTCTGGACTAACATATGGTTTAATTTTATTTCAATAATTCGCTTGCGCGTAGGGGTCTTTAGCAGTGGGAGGAAACCGGAGTGCCTGGAGGAAACCCACGAGGTTGAGAAGGTGCCCCTTTCTCCATGCCACATACGCTCACACCAGGACTCGAAACCAACGCCGCAAGGTGACCGGCCAACTAGAGATCGAAGCGGAAAACCCATAGAGGTAAATGATGTGTAGTCAAGTTGAAACATATGACGTGATCTTTATAATATCTACATAAAATGGAACTATGGTCAATATATCCTACTGTTCTGCCCCGACTGGGCTTACAAAGAAGGGTATACACCTCACGCACTCCGGCCTACTTTTATATCGAATTCCATTGTTAAAATGGAACTTCTGTACTTCGCCCTATTCAAACGACCTGTACCACAGACAAGGGGAAATCATGACGGAAGACCCCGTTGAGATCATACAAAGGATCCCCAGGTTAGTGAACCAACACTAAAATGTGTTTCAATTTTATTAAAAGGGAACCCCCCCATCCACCCAGAAAAACACTTATCAAGCCTGTAAATAAGGCACCAGGTGCCTGTCATTTTGTCTGGCTCTGATTTGTCTTTTTTATTGATATTATTTATACAGGTCAGGCACTAAGTTCAAAATGTTTGGTGCTACTTCATTAATACATCTAAAACCGTTATTTCCCCCATGAGACAAAGGCAACCCTGAAAAAAAATCCTGGAAAGGGGCCAGAGATTTGCTGGAACCCCAGTTAAACCTCTCAAAACCCTTCATGGTAAAACTGTTAAGGAATATAGCTGTTCTATTTATCTGAAATTGTTGAAAATCAAGGGACATTACTCTGACAATCCATATTCTTTTCACATCTCCATTTAATAAATTATCACAGAAAATCAAAGAAAATTATATTCAAGAAGCTGTACAACTTTGCTCTAATATGGACTCAGACTAGCCATTATTTGCCCATTGACTTCAATGTTAAATGGCTCTAACATCACAGGCTGTTGCTTTTCGCTCAACATTCCGTTGGTTCCAATCTTTATAGGCACAATGGGGACCACATTTGGCAATCTCCTCATCATAAATTTGTAGGGGGTTGACCGTTTAGATTTTTAGCTAGGAGAATTTGAAGTTAACAGGGGTGAAAATCTCACTTCCGACACAATGATTGCTCTGCAGAAAGACACTTTACACACCCTATCCCTCCACTGTAATATCATCAGAATCGCCCAAAACTGCGATGAAATTGAAAATTTGATGCCTTTTCTCCATTTCTAGTCCAAAAAGTGTACCCCAAAATGCATGAAGAGAGGAGAAAAGAATTAAGGGAAAAACTTGAAATTATGAAATAATCAGAAATAATTACTAGTCTTATCCATATAAATAGGAGACAAAGCATAAAGGGCCATAACTCTGGCAATATGAGACAGGGCACATTGTTATAATGTCTATTCAATAATTATCACACATCAAATCCAACATAATCATATTAAAGTAGCTGTACCACCATGCCCTAATTAAAGATAAACAAAAAACTTTATCTATCTCAAAATGGAAATTTCAAGAAAGAAAATGAAATTGTGTTTAACATCTTACTTCTCTGCAGTGGTATTTACAGGACAAACTGGTATACACCACAAACATACTGATATACACCAGACCACAATGGTATATACCACATACATACTGGTATACCCTAGACCACAATGGTATACACAAGAAACACTGGTATCCACCAGATCAAAAAGGTATACACAAGAAACACTGGTATACACCAACTCACAAAAGTACATGTATCCATAAAAAAAAACTGGTACACACCAGATCACAATGGTTTACACACGAGATACCGGTATACTCCACACCACAATGGTATACACAATAAACATTGGTATACACAAGGAAGGACACCATTAAAAGAATATACACAGGGTTTCACTTGTATTAAATAATGTTTAAACTGGATAGTGTCAATATAATATATCTTTAAATAGTTCACATGGCTACATGAAGTTGGAGCAAAACAGTAGGATGTTAAACCTTATTTCATTTCACCAGTTTGTAGCCTCTGTTGACCAGACACTACTTTTTTGAGAAACATCCTGGCTGATCAACTATTGGGTACATATATGACTGGTGTTAATCATTATTTATTAATATCAAGTAAATCAATGACTGGCAACAGAAGGAAGAGGAAATGTATGTCAGCAGCTGGTTTTATCCAAATATTGGTCAAGATAGATCCTCTGGTACAGGACAGTGAGTGTGTCAAGAACAATGCATCTAGTCGTTTGGATGTCAGGAAGCACCATCAGCATTCATGTTAAAGAGAGAGAGATTAATGAGGCTTAACGTCCACTCGACACAAACTAGGTCATTTCGGGACCAACATATGGTTTAATTTTATTTCAATAATTCGTTTGCGCGTAGGGGTCTTTAGCAGTGGGAGGAAACCAGAGAAAACTCACGAGGTTAAACAGGCAACCCTACTCCTTGTCATGTACATATTAAAGAACCAAATAAAATTAACGGATCTCCACTAAAGACGAGTGTGAGGAACACGGCTGTCAAGGCCAAATTTCCCTCACAGCACACAGCATGACCATCTTCATTATTGGTACATAACTCAGTAGTAGTAAATTAAACCTCATTTCCCAGCATGGCTGTATTTCTTCTTAAAAGGGTTAGGGTATGTATTCCCCAAGTAGACACGTTAATAATGCAGCAGCCATGTAGGACTGAAATTAAGTGTAATTTACTGCTCACCATTAGAACAGTGGGATAGTAATAAAGGCAATGGTGGACTAACTGATTCCAGAGTTTGAGGTTGTTTTGGTTGAGGGGGGGGGGGGAGGAGAATCCGAAATCATCGTTTTGACCCAATTTTTCGTGAATTTCCCAGTTTTTTATTTGTTGTTCCTTCCATCATTTGAGCTATGTATTGTTCTTGTTGTTTTTCAACATCAATTTCGCCGACTTTCTGTTTGTATTTATGATTTTGTTCCACCAACAGATTTTGTAACCGTTTTATCTCTTCATCTTTATCGTGCATTTTGACTTCTAGATTTTTACATCTTGTCTTTGTTTCTGTAACAGAATGAATAAAAACAGTTGATATTTAATAAACAGGGAGGGGAGTTCAATATCTTGCCCAACAACTTTAAGCAAATATAGACACAAAATAAAACAAATGATTACCATACAAGTTAAGCCCACATTTTGCAAACGGTGAACAGAAAAAGATTCTAAAAAAAGAAGCAATTTTTTAAACAATCAGGGTCCATAATGAAATATCGTAACAAGGAACCAAGATCTTTGGGATGTAAGCACACATATTCAGTTTCATCAAAATTGAATACAAATTGTGACTTGTAGCGTGTCTACAAAATGTGAACTGATACATGGGCAGACAGGGGAAACCATATTTGACCGTACAAAAATTGATAGATTTAAGTTGAAATTTTGATACTGTGTGTTCGACTTTATTTAATAGTGTGTTAGGCTTTGTTTAACATGATATATTGATATGCTAGAATATGTTTCAGTTGATATTTTGATAGGTTAGGCAATTTTTATAATAGAGTTGATATGATGTTATCTTATGATGTTGATGCAGTTTATAATATTACTAGCAGCTGCCAGGCATGATACGCTCACATTTTCGAGAGATGGATAGAGAACAAGCTAAAACGAATGTGATTTTTCCTACAATCATGGGCAATAATTCATGAAGTTACAATTCGATAAGTGAAAATATCGAAAGGAACCAAGATCTTTGGGTTATAAACATGCATTTCATGTTTCATCAAAATAAGATTAAAATTCTGACCTCTACAGGATCCACATCCGTGATATACCATATTTTTACACTATTTGCGTACAAGCGGCAGCCATTTTGTTAAGCAGTTTTGGTTTGATTTTCAGGAAATTTGTTAAATTGGATAATAATTGTTACCTCAAGAGTGACGACAAGGTAAAAAAGCGATTTTTCGTACAATCATGGGCCATAATTCAGGAAGTTACGATTTCAAATGTGCAAATATAGAAAGGAGCAAAGATCTTTGGCTTTTAAACATGTATCTCAAGTTTCATCAAAATCAGATTAAAATTGTGACCTATACAAGGTCCACAATCTCGATATACCAGATTTTTTACACTATTCGCGTACAAGCTGTGGACATTTTGTCTGACAATCTTGGTATATTTTTCGTGAAATTCAAATTCAACCTAGCTACATTTCGGTGTAACGGTGGTATAATCAAACATTTTTTAAATCGGATAATAATTGTGACCTCCAGGGGGACCACAAGCCAAAACAGGCAATTTTGCGTACAATCAGGGGGCAGAATTCAGGAAGTTAACATCTGATATGCACAAATGTCAAGTTTCATCTAAATCGGCATAATACTTCCACATGAAAATGTGGGCATATAAAAATTATTGTATTTATATGATATACGCTGTTTATGAGCACTATCGATAAATGTACCGAGCACATGTATTTGCGTTTCAGCCCACTCTTCTTGGATTTCTAATAGTCAAGCCCATGTGTACATGAATGAACAACTTGACATAATTTCCTTGTTGGCCCCGAACTGAAAAAATCATAAAGGCTCTACCTGCCCATTTACTACAGACAACTTTTGGAAAATCCTCATCACAGCATACCAAATATTGAGGAACTTCAGGTTAATGAGTCTGTGCCCTACTGTGGCTCCACCAAATTGATGAAATTACTGTAGTGCAGTATCGTGGGTGATAAAATGAAATGGGGTTTAACGTCCTACTGTTCTGCTCCTGCAACCCCAGGGCATGCTCTTATATTGAATTCCAACTGCCAAAGGATCTTTTGCGAGCACACCAATGTGTACAAGGGACCTCCGTCTTTCATACCATCTGATGTCAGGCCCTTCATATCCTGCAACACTGACAAGGGGAAACCACGCTGGAAAATCTGGATGAACTTTCTCGTTGAACACCAAACCCCCAAGTTAGCTAGCCAGCATCTTACCCACCGGGTTAACTACTGTAATACAGTATCGAGGGTTTACTATGTTGTAATTCCTGTCTACATGCTGGTGTCGAGATGTCAATCAAAGTAAGTCATGTGATTTATAATATTATATTTTTACCTGTCCATTTTGATTCAACATCTTTCTGTCTGTTTGACATCTGTACTGTTTTATTCTTTAAACTGTTATACCTGAAAACACATCCCATCAGATTCATGGTATCAAGATCTCATCACATTCATTGTTTCAGTACAAAGGCCAAATCAAATTCATTGTTTCAAATGGTAAATATACCTACCCCCAATCAGGTACACTGTTTCAAGTGGTATAAAGACCCAATCAGATACACTGTTTAAAGTGGTATCAAGACACAATCACCCGGCAAACCTCGGAAGATTTCAGACAATCTAACCTCGGCTGTATGATGAATTCCGCCATATTGGAACTACTTTAAAGGTCCCGGATGAAACATGGCTGCGCCCATACCGAACACAAGTTGGCGACCTACTTGGCTAGCGACCTATTCGACCGATCCAGCTGTAAGATAATGACAAAATTACACTTCTATTCTGAGCTAAAGGAATGGATAAAAAATAATATATTCTACTTTCATTTGATAGACATAACGTTGGATTTTATTGGTTGATAAATAGATGAGTTAAGGCGACTGTTGTCTTTATTCTAAATAGGTTTGCAACAAACAGGTTGCAGCTCGATCGGTCGAATAGGTCGCTAGCCGAATAGGTTCCCAATTTGTGTAATAGCGTTAAGTTTTCCTGTTAAAGTAAACCAGTAGCCGCATCACAAATGTATGGGCGTAGGTACATATCACTTACTGTCATACAGCCGAGGCTAGATGTAGTTTATAGAATCTGCCGAGATTTGCCGAGTGAAGACACAATCATATTCATCCCAAGGTTAAAATGTATCAAAGGTTTTGTAACTATTGAGGCATGACACCTTGGACACAAATCATTGATTCCTGAAAATAACGTTTTTGAAGAACCTAATACCATAATAAAAATTTGACTTACGAAGCCTCAAATGAAAGTTTTTCTCTTTCTAGTTGTTTGGTGAGAATTTCTATCTCACCAAGTGAAAACTCCAGTTTATCGGTAACCTCTGTTAATTTATTCCGTGTTCTTGCATGTTCATATCTTTCTGTCTACAAATAAAATAGGTTTGTTTCAAGAAAAAATTAAATCTAACTTTATATATCACATACAAAAACGTCGAGCTGTAGGCCTGATGCCGACAGATTTATCGGAGGACACCTGCTTGCCTATTTCACTCGGGTCCGCCGGGCCTTCGTCAGTAAATATTGAAAGAGAGAGAGAGAGATGGGTTTAACATCCACTCAAAACAAACAAGGTCATTTTGGGACTAACACATGGTTCAATTTTATTTCAATAATTCGCTTGCATGCAGGGGTCTTTAGTAGTGGGAGGAAACTGGAGGACCCGGAGAAAACCCACAAGGTTGGACAGGCTATCCTACTCCTTATCACCTACAACCAGAGAATTGAAACCACGCCACTTTATGATAGAGCGCACACATGCTAACCTAACGGTCATCCAGCCCCCCTCTAATATTGAAAATCCAAGCACAGGGATACATTGCAAGTGTGTCCATTGAGTAACTCCTGTAAGAGAGTGAGGAGAGGAGAGCAAAACATCCCCTGGGCACTAACTGGGTCAATTTGGGACTAACATACAGTGCATGTTTATTTCAGTAATAGCAGCGGATGGAAAACCAAAGATAATACAACCCAAAAGGATGGGGTTTACCGCCCACAACCTCGTGGGTTTGCTCCGGGCACTCTGGTTTCCTCCCACTGCTAAAGACCCCAACGCGCAAGCGAATTATTGAAATAAAGTTAAAACTATACGTTAGTCCCGAAATGACCAAGTTTGTGTCGAGTGGACGTTAAACCCCATTTCTCTCTCTCCCCCTTACCGTATGACAGAACTTATGATCTAAAATTCACCGTGCAGATGGCAAACCCCCACTGCACTATAGCCAATAAGTCTACTACCACAAAGCTTGATGAGAATCTGCTATGTTTTATATCTCCTCAGATTTGAGCAAACTCAAACCTAAAGAGATAGGTTGCCAGGCAACGAAATATACGCCCACTACAGCTAAGTTGTCCGGGCAGTCAACAAGGATCGTTGCATATTGTTTCTTTTGTCAGTAAGGAGAACATTTACAACACATGATAATCTTATTACGAGTAATAGCCCATTAAGCAATTATCAGAAATGATTAGTAATAGTTTTGATTGTTTGTTTAAAAGTCTCAAGGCCTTTGTCCACAAGATATTTCAAAGTGGAAAGTGATCAAGTGAAATAACTCTGGCAGAAATTATCAGATATCACTGAAAAGCTATAGGCTTCTTCGTCTCACGACATTAAACACTGTGTATAAATTTAAAGTCAATCGGGTATTAACTTTAGCCTCTAGTAGAGCATTCTCAAGATTTTTCAAAGGGAACAAGGGTCATAACTCGAGCAGTAATTATCGGATATTGCTGAAAATCAATAGGCTTCTTCGTATTATGACCTTAAACACTGTGTATAAATTTAAAGTCAATCGGATATTAACTTTAGCGCCTAGAGCGTTCACAAGATTTTTCAAAGTGATCAAAGGTCATAACTCTGGTAGTACATGTAATTATCAGACATTGTTGAAAATCAATAGGCTTCTTAAACACTGTGTATAAATTTAAAGTCAATCGGATATTAACTTTAGCCTCTAGAGCGTTCACAAGAAAATGTGGACGACGGACTGACGGACAGACAGACGGAAAGGGCAACGACAATATACGACCACATTTCGCTACTGTTTCCCTACCAGTGACAGGTGTCCCATGTGTCCAGACTTTTACTATATACTCTTTCCCTACCTGTGACAGGTGCCCTATATGTCCAGCTTTGTACAATATACTGTTTCCCTTACCTGTGATAGGTGCCCCATGTGTCCAGACTTGTACTATATACGGTTTCCACATCTGTGTCAGGTGCTCTATGTCCAGAGAGACAAGAGATGGGGTTTAACGGTCATTCGATACAAACTTAGTCATTTCAGGACTATGACATTATGTCAATAATTTGCTGACTGGTTGGGTTTTTTAACAGTAGGAGGATCAGAAGAAAACCCACAAGGTTAGACAAGCGACCCTACTCCTTGTTACCTACAACCAGGGAATCAAAACCCCCCAAGTTGATTCAATGGATCACGCTAACCACTGGGACATCCCCCCCACGCCCCGATGTCAATACGGTATAATAAATATATATACTAACCTGCAGTTCTAATAAAATCTTTTCAAATTCTTCTTTAGGTACATATTTATCTTTTATGGTGGCCTTCAAGTTAAAATAAAACCAGAGTATTCGGTTATTGTAAGAAAAAAAAAATAGGTTGCCAGGCAACGAAACATACGCCCACACAGCAGCCAAATCGTCCAGGCAGTCAACAAGAGTTGTCGCATATTAAGGAATTATCAGAAAATCATTAGAATTTGTTTGGTTTTTAAAATCAAACACTTTTTTTTAAATAAGATAATAATTGTGACCTCCAGAGGGACCACAAGCTAAAAAGGGTGATTTTTCGGACAATCCGGGGACATAATTCAGGAAGTTATGATCCAATGGGCGCAAATATCGAAAGGAACCAAGATCTTTGGGTTATAAACATACATGTCAAGTTTCATCAAAATGCATTCAAAAGTGTGACCACTATAAGGTCCACAACCTTTATATAACATATTTTCACACTATTCGCGTACAAACGGTGGCCATTTTGTCCGTCAATTTTGGTCTGATTTTCGAAAAAATTCAAAACCATGGAATGGTGATATAATCAAACAAGCTAAAAAGGTCAATTTTTCGGACAATCAGGGGCCATAATTCAGGAAGTTACGATCCGATGGGCGCAAATATCGAAAGGAACCAAGATCTTTGGGTTATAAAGATATATGTCGAGTTTCATCAAAATCGGCCATTTTGTCAGTCAATTTTGGTCCGATTTTCACGAAATTCGAACTCAACCTTCATAACCATGGAACGGTGATATAATCAAACGGTTTTTTAAATCCGATAACAATTTTGACCTCCAGAGGGACCACAAGCTAAAAAGGGCGATTTTTCGGACAATCAGGGGCCATAATTCAGGAAGTTACGATCCGATTGGCGCAGATATCGAAAGGAACCAAGATCTTTGGGTTATAAATATGCATTTCAAGTTTCATCCAAATCGGTTCAAAATTGTGACCTCTACACTGTTCCCAAGCTAATAAACGTGATTTTTCGTACAATCAGGGGCCATAACCCATGAAGTTAAAGTCCGATACATGCCAATATCGAAAGGAACCGAGATCTTAGGGTGATAAACCTATATTTTAAGTTTCATTGAAATCGGATAAAAATTGTGACCTGTAGACTGTTCACAAACAATTGTGGACGGACGGACGAACAGGGGCGACGACAATATACGTCCACATGAAAATGTGGGCGTATAAAAAACAGATTGTAGACCCTACTTTTTCTAGTGTGTGGTGTGGGATCCAAATCACAGCTTGCACAGGTGACAGGACATAAAATCTGTAGTCTCCTGATTTAAGACAATAAGCTGACCATACCCCATCACACTCTTTCTTACAAACAGTAAACTCAACAGAGCAACACTTTAAACCAGAAATCTACATGTATAATACAAACGGCAACCTACAGTGGCTCAATCAGTATGGTACTTGCTCACTGACTAGTGAGGTGTCGGTTCAGGTCTGGTGTTGGTTAGGAATGAGCCCTGGGATTTTCCCAGAGTGGTTTCCCTTGTCAGTGATGTCCGATAACAATGACACAGATGGGGATGGTAGGTGTGCATGTAAAAGAACCAATGAAAGAGAGAGAGAAATTGTTTTTAACTTCCACCCAATACAAACTAGGTCATTATCGGACTAACATATGGTTCAATTTTATTTCAATAATTCTCTTGCTTGTAGGAGCCTTTAACAGTAGAAGGAAAAGGCAGGGCCCGCAGAAGACCCCACAAGGTTGGACAGATGACCCTACTCCTTGTCACATACAACCAGGAAATCGAAGCCAATGAGAGTTGGAATTCAAACTAAGAGTACATGTACAATGTAGGTCATAGAGTTGCTGATGGGACCTTGTTTTTTTTTTTTAATCCCTTTGATGCGACTATACACTGTCCCTTGCCATGCTCTCTGGACATCCTGCATCACTGACAAGGGGGACCACACCCGACAATCTTCGATGAAATTTCTCGGTCAATGCAAGGGATTAAACACGAGACCTCGATATTAAAGAGTCACCATGACTCCTGCTCTAGTTATGGTTTGACTTCATACATGTACCTGTAAATCTCTCATATTCTTCTTCTCATCTTCACGAGTAAGCAGACTTTCTTCAAGAACTGATTTTTGATGACAGACCTGTATATGAAAATTTAAACGTAATATACTCTTAGGTATAGAATACACAAAAATATAAAAGTTTTTGAAAAAAGAACTACATTATTTGTTGATTACAAGCACTTTCGCTTGGAGAACGCTAGATCAGAGACGGTCCTACGCAAATTGTGACGTCATATGTGAATTGTGGGTTAGGGTTAGCCCTGTTTACATCTTGGGACTTTGACCAAATCTACACATCCTTAACCCATAATCTATATATGACGTCATATGTGCTAAAATGCGTAGGACCGTCTCCCATCTAGCATTCTCTCTTTCGCTTATTTTATTAAAGCCCCAATAACACTCTTGTTGTAACTGAAAAATATGTCCCAATCTTCATTCTGGTCAACAAATCGTATTATTTTAGAATATTTCAATTAAATGATGATATAAATTTCATCTTAACACACCTAATTTAAAAAATTGGAAAAATTCAACCAATTGATTTGAAAAGTCTAACGTAAACCTTTTCAAATGTGACTTGGATTTTAAAATATTTTCGAACCCTCTGGACAAATAAAATAGGTTGTAATGGATAATTTACACAACAGGTAGGACATTTAAACATCTAGTACTTAGAATAAGGGTATTATTTATTTTCTGGAGCTACCAAGCCAGCAAGAATGTTATTGTCCCTTTAAGCTCTTCTGGTAAACAACATTTAGTTCATACAACATTTTGAAGTCTAGTGTAATGGCAGTAATGCACGACGTACGACGGAACTTGCGTCTGGCAAGGGATCTACACCAACGGCGTCTACAATGCACATCTACAATCACAAACCACACATTTAACTTGACCAAAACATAGCCTAACATAATATGATAAATAAAGTTGTAAACAGAACTGTCGTCAGTCACACACAGTCAAAGTCAAACAAGTGTCACAAGTTTGACTGAACAACTTACATCCTCATTTAAACGTTGTAATTGCTCCACCTGTGTTTTGAATACATCTTGAATCTGCGCCTGTATAAGGACGTATGTTGGAAGATCTTTGGGACTTGTCTTTGAATCGTTAATGGATGTTTTCATCGATAAACTGCAAACTTCAGAAATCGTTTCTTCGGCTTCAGCCATTTTGAATTAACCGGCGGATTAATGTCGCGGTTAACAAGCCTTTTTAAAGGGGGGCAAGTGCGCTGAAATATTCTGGATTCAGACCACAAAATATTCATTTCGCCATTCAAAATACACTTAACACTGCTGTAATGGAAGCAAATTTCTGTTCTAAATTATGACTGGTCAATAGTCCGATGGACAACAAATACCTAACTGCGTAACAATTTTATTACGCTTTAAATTGAGCTCCAAATTTGCGATGTTGGTAACGATTTTTAGAATCGTAAAAAAAATATATTATTCCAAAACATTGATATCTGAAGATAAATCAAACAAACTCTCTCCTAAATAGAAAGTATAATGCGTCAACTATTAGGGCGGGACAATTACCATTTTGGGTTAATTTAAGTGTTACGTAATTATAAAGGCAACGTTTTACGTCAACACTATTCTCGTTAATTGTTCTAATCTGTTCACGAAATGACTGGATGGTAATACCCTAGTTTCCAGAAATGGCTACTGACACAACTGTCGGTGAGTTAGTCTATGGTAGTAGACTTATGCAAGCTACTTCATTATCTTAGTTTTCGTCACACATCATGTGGGTAAAGAATTCTATACATTTCTTTAACGGTAGTGTCATATTTATTTCTATTTACATACATGTAAATTCTTTTTTATTTGGAAACCATTAAAACACACACTTATAGTTAAATTATAGAAAATCGCACGAGAAGCTTGATTTCTCGATTGAAGGGTGTAAGTGATAAAAACCACAATTTTTTGATTGGTCAGAGGCGTCTAACCGAGGGAAAATTTACAGTTACTATTGGATAACAGCATGCATGTACGAATAAAACTATCTTATTTGCATATTGCATGGGGGGGGGGGTGTTTTTATAATAAAGTTAATGTTAATCGTATTGTTTGTTTGATCGTATGATCATTGTTTTGTTGTTCACCGATGTTTTTTTAATGAAGTATTCTTGTATTGTTTGTTAATTGGCGTTATGATTTTAGCAATTTTGATTGTTTGATTAGTGTTTATTGTCAGTATCAGAAAATGCCGAAGTTAAAATCAGAAAATGCCGTGGTATTTCTTTATAACACAATTTGTAGTCCTTCGCATAACAGTCATGTAACTTGCAAACGTTTTTATTCATCCGTCGATGATAGACAATGATCACGTGACAACCATAACGGAAATGGCTATAAAATAAAGTTCTGTACTACTGTGATGATATAAATACACGTAGCCTACAATATTTGTTAACAGTATCAGAAAATGCCGAAGTAAAAATCAGAAAATGCCGTGGATATAGAACTGCTTTATTGGCATAATGCCACCGATATGTCACGTATCATTGGAATTATCCAATGGTGATTCTGTCGGGGAAAACATCCACTGTTTCTCTCTCCGTGTATTCGATGTTCAATCAGGGAATAATATCTATAATGACGATTTAAATTTACCTAACAACTGGTCAGTGAATCCATCAATGTATTATCCGGTTATTATTTTACTATCTACCGGTACCTGAAATTCACACGGACAGAACGTGGAAGACGTGCGATTCTGAAACCATGCCGAGACTGTCTTTCAATGACCACGTGGCTTATTTTAATTTAATGCACCTTTTATGAATAATCAACAAGCTTGTTTTGAATATTTTACCGGATTATAGAAAGAATATCCATATCCCGAATGTAAACTATGTCGTGTGGACGACTCCACCAACGTATTACTATATCTTTAAAATTAAACTAAGTCTTGTGGACGACTCAACCATCGAGTGTGGACGACTCCACCAACGGGTGTGGACGACTTAACCTGGTTTTTCGTGTGGACGACTTTGCTTGTGGACGACTTGACTG
Source organism: Patella caerulea (assembly GCA_036850965.1). Taxonomy (NCBI): domain Eukaryota; kingdom Metazoa; phylum Mollusca; class Gastropoda; family Patellidae; genus Patella; species Patella caerulea. The sequence continues at coordinate 55,331,702 of JAZGQO010000006.1, read as the reverse complement.
GCATTCTACTGCTTGACTATATATTACAGTATATATCAAGTTCTCACCCGTCATGTTGTTTTCATGAAGAGGGTATCGTTGCATCTTCTTCAGCATAGGCGTACGAGCCAGGGGGGGGGGGGGGCAGCTGCTCCCCTAACTTTCGGGCAAGTTGACTGTTCGGGCTGACGGGTAAAGTGAGAAAAAAAAATATTTCATCTACATGGCAAAATAAAGTGCCCGAAATTTAAAAAAACACTAATTTTACGGGCTGGAATAGCAGTAAAACGCGTTTGCAGTCGTCAAATATTCCAAAATTTTCTTGGGAGGTCTATACAAGGTCAGCTCCGCTTCTTCGCCTCTCGAAGAAAACCGGCGCCTGTGTCTGTAAACCTGAAATTTTTTGGGGGGCATTTCTAGTTTTGTTTCCCTAACTGTCCTTGAGCCCTAATAAAACACTTATTTTACTTTTCATTTAATTGAATACAACGAATTTGTACTGATTTGACTATTTTCTTGGGGGGGGGGGAGGAGGGGGTGCCTGTAAACCCGAAAATTTTTCGACAATTCGGGTTCTGCCCCCCCCCCCCCCCCAACTGTCATCGAGCCTGTACGCCTATGTTCTTCAGTCAGCACTAGATATAACTCATCCGAGATCTTTGGGAGATTTCAATTTAAGTTTCATCGAAATCGGACCAAGAAATTTGAGCCGAAACTGTTCGTCGCAGAGATGATAGAGTGTCACCATGTGAACAAGACAAATGAGAAAAAAAAATTGTATGACAGGATATCAATTCCATATATTATGAATTCAGTTTCTCCGTTCACAACCATAGATATAATTTTTCGAAGCACAGATACATCTGTGTCTGTAGTCAAGCTAATGAAATAAAATGGGGTTTAACGTCCAACTGTTCTGCTCCGAATTGGGATAATGAAGACGGGCATACGCCATTCAGTGTGCTATAAGGGACAGCGGCACTACGGCCTACTCTTATATCGAATTCAGACTGTCAAGGGATCTTTTATGTACACGCAACGACTACCAGTCCCACCTTCCTGCATTACTGGTCTTAAGCAGTGTGAGGAAATTCCAAATATGGTTCACAATCAACTATAAATAACATATAGTCAAGAAATACAATGGTTCATTTTCAACAATATACCATAAGTCAAGTTGTACATCATAGGAGATGAAGCTCATTTCAAATACACTGTAGTCTCGATTGTCATTGTTACTGCTGTAACGATGATAAAGAAAGTCTCGATTATCCATTTCAGCAGTTAATCATGATTAATAGTTTAAGTAACATTTCTGGCCTAAATAGAGACCTACAATAGGCATAGGTGTAATAACAACAGACTTTTACTTACACATAGGTGTAATAACAGCACACTATTAGTTACACATCGGTGTAATAACAACACACCATTAGTTACACATCGGTGTAATAACAACAGACTTTTACTTACACAGGTGTAATAACAGCACACTATTAGTTACACATCGGTGTACTAACAACACACTATTAGTTACACATCGGTGTAATAACAACACACTATTAGTTACACATCGGTGTAATAACAACACACTATCAGTTACACATCGGTGTAATAAAAACACACTATTAGTTACACATCTGTGTAATAATAACAGACTTTTACTTACACATAGGTGTAAAAACAACAGACTTTTACTTACACATAGACGTAATAACAAAAGACTTTTAGTTACACATAGGTGTAATAACAGCACAACTTTAGTTACACATAGGTGTAATAACAGCACATTTTTAGTTACAAATAGGTGTACTAACAACACACTTTTAGTTATAGCAACATATCTAATGCAGGTTCCATATTCTTTAGTCTGAGTTGTCGAATTACTTCTCCGAAGTTTCCTTTCGTGTAAAGAGGGAATAAGTCCATGGCCATTCGAATGTCAGAAACATCATTTAATTTACCAATAAATGTATATCCAAAACCTTTCAGTGACTCGGGGCAATTTTCAATAAAGTTTGCAAATTTTCGTTGAGACTATGCATCGTCAGGTGTTATTTTCTCCTAAGATTCCAATTTTATTTGATGATGGTCTATTGTAATGATTGCTTGTAATCTATTGTAATGATTGCTTGTAATCTATTGTAATGATTGCTTGTAATCTATTGTAATGATTGTTTGTAATCTATTGTAATGATTGTTTGTAATCTATTGTAATGATTGCTTGTAATCTATTGTAATGATTGCTTGTAATCTATTGTAATGATTGCTTGTAATCTATTGTAATGATTGCTTGTAATCTATTGTAATGATTGCTTGCATCTTAAGTATTGGAGCTTAATATATAACTGCAATAAAGAAACTTTTGTATTTGTTGTTCCTGTTGATGATACCATTTAAGATGAATTATATTCAATATCGGCGTGAGGCTGTCATAAATGTGAGACATCAGAGTCAGGGGCGGATCCAGGATTTTCAGAAAGAGGGGGCGTGCTGAACCAGATTGGGAGTGCGAAGCCCGGGACCGTTATTTTTGAGTGTAAAAAATGCCCACAAGGACTAATTTCGTACTAGTACTGTAAATTACGATTTCCAGCCTAAACTATTTTCGTTCTGCTTTCTCGCGAGAATATATGGAGCTAAAAATTGTTCGACACCTCAAAAAATAGAGGGGGCGTGCGCCGGGTGCGCCCCCCACTGGATCCGCGCCTGAGAGTGGCATTTAAAAAAGAATTACAAATGTAACTGTAACCAGAGACAATGCTGAACGATCAAGATCAGGCGCGGATCCAGGATTTTTTGCAGGGGGGGGGGGGTCTAGGTTTGATAATTGCTGTGGGCGTCAGCGCCGAAGGCGCTTAACCAATTAAAGGAGGGTTTGGGCGTCCTCCCCCAGAAAAATTTGGTAGATTAGATTCAATTTGGTGCATTCTGACGTATTTCCGGAAGGTAAATTTCAAAATTACAGGTCTAAAAATATCCAATAAAATCGCATAAAATTTTTGAGCAAGGGGGGGGGGGGGGCTGGACCCCCCCCCCCCCCCCCCTCTGGATCCGCGCCTGCAAGTTCTGTTCCAAAATATGAAGTATGTGTTTTCCGCTCACCACGTCTGACAAAGACCAATGGTCCTGCATTCGACATTGTTGAAACAACTAATCTGCACGCTGTTAACGTTATTTGAACGATATCAAATACTATTTTAAAGTAACGTATCGCGGTATCAACGATGCAACGTCCAATAAACGCACTTGAAACATTATTCAAAAGTTTTAATTCAACGTTTGTTTATGAAGCATTAAAAACATCTCAAATAACATTTAGACAAAACTACAGAAACTGTTTTATGAACCACAGTGGAAAGTTGAATGTGTTGTTAACCCTTTTTAGATTATGAAAACGGAGCGTTTAAAACACTTAAGATCCAATAGAATTGACAGGGGCGGATCCAGGATTTTCATAAAGAGGGGGCGTGCTGCACCAGCTTGGGAGTGCGAAGCCTGGAACTGTGATTTTTGAGTGTAAAAAATGCCCACAAGGACTAATTTCGTACTAGTACTGTAAATTACGATTTCCAACCTAAACTATTTTCGTTCTCCTTTCTAGCGAGAATATATGGAGCTAAAATAGAGGGGGCGTGCGCCGGGTGCGCCCCCCACTGGATCCGCGCCTGATTAATAATAAAGTCATGAATAAATAATTCAATAACGTTCAAGGAATCATAAGCTAAAATCATAAGGTAAAATGATACAAAAGTTACATAGTTTACTATCGTTTACAGGTTGTCTGACCAGGCTTACAAGATAACGTTGAATCAGATGGTTCATTAAACGTTCTTGGAACAACTAATCCGAACGTCCAAAATAATGTTAGGTCATAGTTTAATTACAGTAAAAATAACAACGTAAAAAAGACAACATTCTGACGATGTTCCTGGAACTTTTATAAAAAAGAAAGTCCATCTCTGAACCTTTCTTGAAGTTTGTAGAACACGCTTAGGCAAACATTCGGAACAAGACCACATCAGGACCAATATTATGAATGTTAGCAAAACGTTGTGTATGTGTCCAGATGGTCAGCCCAAGTTTACGGGAAGTGCAATATGATTGGATGTGTTTATAATTCAAATATTTGAATAGCAACAATATTTTTATTTTGAATTTCCCTACCCATGCGTTCTAGCAATAGACATTTTGTTATATTCATCAGAATAGTTATAATAATCATTAATCATCAGAATAGTTATAATTATCCATCAGAATAGACATATTTTTATCATCAGAATAGTTATATCTTTATTATGAAAATAGTTATTATAATATTGTCCATGGGAATTGTTATAACCTTTATCCATCAGAATAGTTATAACTCTTATCCATGAGAATAGTTATAATATTATACATCAGAATAGTTATATTATTTTGGTATATTCTAAAGATATGAATTAATATTTTCTTATTATCAGTTTCGCATAATTTAATCAGTTTTTCTAATTTGAAAGGTTATCTCCCTTTAACCTGTATGTAAGCCTGTACCAGTTTGGTTATGACTGTTAGAATGATCTAGTGGACACTAATATTTCTGTTACGGGGGGTCAATTCTCTAGTTGTAAAAAGACCACACCAAGGGTTCGTTTCAACGATTTATTCATATATAACAAAAACCCTGAAATACATAATAAATAAGTCTAAATATACATAATAATACATATGTTGAATGATAAAATCTATATCTATACACAATTACAAATTAATAATAGCATCATAACTTTAGTAGTATAAATATACATACTAGATACATGCTACATAGGCCTATCTATAAATCCATCTTACTTAATCATTTAAATACGATCTTAAATACTGCCTATATAATCGACTCCATCCTGCTAACTTGTATGACGGCTACAAGTTAAAGTATATATATAAATGTAATAATACCAATCTAAATAGTCTAAATATCTAAACACTTAATAAGTAGCTTACCCTAAAGAGGGGTGTTGCTGGCTAGCCAGACTATCAAAGGTGAAGTACCTTTGAAGTATCTGTAATAAAATATATAAATGTGTGAATATGCAATAGATGTTTAAAAGTATATTTGAATGAAAGTGATGTAGTGTATAATGTGCTAACTATAAACCATTACTATAAACCATTACTAAAAACCAAAGAACTTTACATTTTACTAAAAATCCAATATGTCTGACACTATATGTCCAACATGACCAACACTTTGAAACTATGATAAAACTACATACCTGGCAATCACTGGAACTCTTGAACACTTTAATCTGACTTCTATATAAACTATATCAGAAATATAATACCTAAAACTAGCTAAATAAACTATACAGAAATAGGTTGCAACATGGAGAACTGAAATAGTCAACCTATTGCCTCAAACTCTATTACCTAAGTGACCAAACATTCCCCTGGATACCAAAATCACCTGACCACAATATACTCAGGGTCAAAGGTTAAAACCAGGACAAGATACCAACAGTGAGCAGGAACTCACTCTAACTTAAGATAGTGAATAGAAAACACAGGATAGCTAAAGTTAGTGCAGTGGAACATATTATCTAACATTTAAAACTTAGTATTGGTGACCTTTTAAAATATTCCCCAATAAAAATCACTCTCCCACATACTTCCCCCCTAATACAAATGTCGTCCCCGACATTAACCATATTCAGCATCCGATCACAATATGACCTGGCCGCCTACAACACCAACTAAACTAAAATACATCCGGAAACAAAGACTTGCATAAACCTGGCAACATAGTTAGCACGACCTGCAACCTATCTGGTGACAAACGCATGAAATCTGGTGGTAACAGCGATCTTGCCAGTTCAGCACGCAACTGTAGGGTAGAAGGTACCGAAAATGCTGGTTGCTGTGACATGACATAATCTTCATACCGGAGCGGTTGTCTTCTTTCTCTTCCCGATCTTCTGGGCTCTGGGTCATCTGGCTGTGAATTTTCGTCTGACACTTCAGAAACAGCTGAGTCTGGTGGTTCAGGCCTGATTCCACCATCTTGAACACTGGTGTCGATCTCAGCTTGTTCTTCGTCCCCATCATGTACCTCAGTGGTGCTAGCAGGTTGCAAGTAGGTTGCATCCTCCACTAAGTACACATGATCCTCATCTTCTTCACTACTGGATGACTCTTCCGGTTCTGGTATGACCTTTGGTTGTCTAGTTCTTGGTCGTGGTACTGGTCTTGTTCTAGTGATGACATCTGGTGAAATTTCCGGTAACGTACTGATGGGTAAAAGATGGTTCCTGTGTAATATCCTTTTCCGACCATTTCCACCAATCGCTTGCAGTTCGTAAACCGGTATGTCCTTGTTTGGCTGTCTCAAAATCTTACATGGCTTATCTTCCCATTTATCTGCTAGCTTGTGTCTGCCCTCTGGAAAAGATAGGCGTTTCACCAAAACACAATCCCCTGGTTCCAACACATTTACCCTGGCTCTTAGGTTACACCTTTTCCGCTGAAGTTCCTGCGTATCCTCCCTAAAAGCTGCTGCTGTAAGATATGCGTGTTCCAGCTTTTCCTTCAGAGATCCAACATACGAGTTGTAGTTTCCTTTGGCTTCTGTACTATCCACAATTCCTAGCATGACATCAACAGCTAAGGTTGGTTTCCTTCCGAACATCAATTCGTACGGTGAATATCCTGTTGATGAATGTCTTGTACAATTGTATGCGTGGATGAGTGGAGCAACGTAAGATTTCCAGTCCGACTTCTGTTCAGGATGCAAAGTTCCGAGCATATTCAGCAAAGTCCGATTAAAACGTTCGCATTGTCCGTTTCCTTGTGGATGGTATGGTGTTGTTCTATCGGGCTCCAAATGTTACGGGGGGTCAATTCTCTAGTTGTAAAAAGACCACACCAAGGGTTCGTTTCAACGATTTATTCATATATAACAAAAACCCTGAAATACATAATAAATAAGTCTAAATATACATAATAATACATATGTTGAATGATAAAATCTATATCTATACACAATTACAAATTAATAATAGCATCATAACTTTAGTAGTATAAATATACATACTAGATACATGCTACATAGGCCTATCTATAAATCCATCTTACTTAATCATTTAAATACGATCTTAAATACTGCCTATATAATCGACTCCATCCTGCTAACTTGTATGACGGCTACAAGTTAAAGTATATATATAAATGTAATAATACCAATCTAAATAGTCTAAATATCTAAACACTTAATAAGTAGCTTACCCTAAAGAGGGGTGTTGCTGGCTAGCCAGACTATCAAAGGTGAAGTACCTTTGAAGTATCTGTAATAAAATATATAAATGTGTGAATATGCAATAGATGTTTAAAAGTATATTTGAATGAAAGTGATGTAGTGTATAATGTGCTAACTATAAACCATTACTATAAACCATTACTAAAAACCAAAGAACTTTACATTTTACTAAAAATCCAATATGTCTGACACTATATGTCCAACATGACCAACACTTTGAAACTATGATAAAACTACATACCTGGCAATCACTGGAACTCTTGAACACTTTAATCTGACTTCTATATAAACTATATCAGAAATATAATACCTAAAACTAGCTAAATAAACTATACAGAAATAGGTTGCAACATGGAGAACTGAAATAGTCAACCTATTGCCTCAAACTCTATTACCTAAGTGACCAAACATTCCCCTGGATACCAAAATCACCTGACCACAATATACTCAGGGTCAAAGGTTAAAACCAGGACAAGATACCAACAGTGAGCAGGAACTCACTCTAACTTAAGATAGTGAATAGAAAACACAGGATAGCTAAAGTTAGTGCAGTGGAACATATTATCTAACATTTAAAACTTAGTATTGGTGACCTTTTAAAATATTCCCCAATAAAAATCACTCTCCCACATTTCCAAGGTAAAAGTGAAGGCAATGCAAAAGAATGGCGTTGGTCATTGTATTACACGCCACAGACAGACCCAACACAACTAGTTTACCAACGGTTACTAATATGAACAGAGAGACATTGCTAAGAGATTTTCTATAGGCACTTTGTAATAATTGTACCAGAGTTGTTGGAAATCGTTGAAATCCAGCTTCACGTGGATTCGGTTCCATGAGCTTTAAATTTAAATATGATATTAAGTGATGTGATCCATCTAAGTTGGTGATTTTATGAGAGACGCTGGGTAAAGGAACTAAATACGAGGAATCAAATGAAACTGAAATTGGGCACAGATCACCAAGTATTCATGGGCCGTCACCCAAAGTTATTTTTAGTCTTTCTCTCCCTTTCCCTTGACCCCCTTTTTTGCATGGCGATTTGTGTTGACGTTTGGGTGTAGAATTGATAAAAAGGGTTTGAAAATACATTTTCTGCCAGGTTTTGATGAATGTTCATGAATTTGAGGCGGAAGGATACAGGAGTTGTGAGGTTGGTTACGTTGAAAGGGAGGGCCGAAAATTGCATGTTTAGTTGTCTCTACTTCCAGCTTTTGTATCTCAAGTTTTTCATGGTGAACCTCATACATGCTTTCGGGCGAGAGTTTGCCACACGTTGCTGCATCTGTGGCAGAAAGCGTTCTACCCAACGAATATTTGGGAAAAAGTTACATTCGGTCTAAGAGACGAGAATTAATATTAAAGTCAATGGGGAAAATAATTAATTTCGCCCGAGTAGCGGCGCTACGGCCTACTCTTAGGCCTATATCGAATTCCAGTTGTCTCTGTGGCCACACATGTGGGTCCTTTAGGCCCATGCCGCAACGCAGGTCTCAATGGCCGAAACGTCGGTGGTATAAACGTCGGTCTTCTTGACCCACGCCGTGTGATCCGCGCCTCTGTGGCCGAAAACGTTGATGGTCTAAACGTAGGAGCACAGTATCAATCGTATCAATACATTACTTTCCACCCGTTACTATTGACACAAATACGAAAAATACACCTTGAACTGTTTTTGTTTCCTTTTTATACAGAGTAACAGGTGTTTGAATAATTTCATCTGAGTTTTAATACGTTATAAATATTGATAAAAATTGAATGTATCATACGCTATATTAGTATACATCCATAACTGCAAGTCGCTCTGGACTAAACATGGAAATGCAGTAAACATTATGACTCCTCACTGGCACAGAATTAGAAAGTATATCATAATAACAGGGTAAGATATTTCTAAACAAGATCATATTGGTTCTCAAGAATAATATTCTGTTTGATCAGAGGCATTTATAGTTAAGCCAGGCTGACACTTGCACGATTCCGTGGCACGCATTGGCACGACTCGAGCCGCCACAACACCGTCCGATTTGCGCAAACTCGTCGTGCCAATGCGGGAAGTGCGTGAACAATGCGCAAACTATGCGTGAATTCGTCGTGGCAGTTCGTGTCAATGTGGACATTGATGGGCACGACAAAATCGTGGCCAAAAGTCGTGCAAGTGTCAGCCTGGCTTTAGAGTTGATAACAAGGTTGTGGCTGAGTTCCACAAAAACGTTTATATTTGATTACGAGAGAGAATGTTCACTAGCCCACCAGTGCATTAGTGTTACAGAATTGGGTCTTTATATAAGGTTCTGGTTGACAACACTGGTGTAACTTCAAATAATACTTTTATTCTGTTTCTTACATCTCAAGTACAAACATCTATGGAATACAATTACTCATTCACTTGATCTGATTTGTACTTTTTTGGTTTGTGGCGTCCGTGTATTGTGTCTTGTCCATAGCTTTGTCTTTTGTAATTTATTTGTGTTTGATGCCCCCCTCCCCCATTCCTCCTCAGAAATTGATTTCCGATCAACGACTAGGATTTTCTAGTCTTTATCAAACAAAGGTTTCCTCTTCAATTCAGGATAATCAACATAACAGCAGCTTTGGTTCTTTTATCAAATCCAGCCGAAGAAACAGTGATTCCACAGAAGCAACAGCAGCGCCAGAAGCAATATGTAACCAACCGAAATACGAGTACATTCATAGCTAAAGTGACCATGTTTGTGCCGGAAGTAAATAATTCTAGTTCAAAGGCCATGGCCAAGGAACAACATAAACTGAAGGATACAGAACATAACAAACCCGTAGTAAAATCAGAGATTGGTGAATATTCGGAATATATACCCGCTGAATGCACAAAGAAAGTAAACATAGCATTTCTAAAAACACACAAATCTGGTAGCTGCACTATGTCAAACATTTTACAGCGATTTGGACTTCGAAACGATTTGAATTTTGTGTTACCGAAATCTGAAGAATTCACAGATTCATTTTGGATTATCAGAGATAGTAACTTGGATCAATCCTCTTTAATTCCCGTAAAGCCCGGCCAGCACTACAATCTGATAACAACCCATACCACGTATAACAAACCAGCCTATGATAGAGTTATGCCCCCTGATTACGTCACAATTTCGATATTAAGAGAACCTGAGGATAATTTCGTGTCATCCATGTTTTATTTTTATCCGTCACAAATAAACATGACGAAGTACCCATATATCTTTGACGATTTCTTCTCCAAGCCTCAAACCCTGGCAGGACAAGGAGAGGATTTCGGGTTACCCCCATACACCCAGGGTGAAAGGGACAGGGCGCTGAAACTTGTGAAAAATCTGGACCAGGAGTTCGATTTTATTATGCTTTTGGAGTATTTTGACGAATCACTGGTTTATTTAAGAAGACGGTTTTGTTGGGATTTTCGGGACATCCTTTACATGGTGCACAACAAGAATACTAAAAGACAAAACTACGCACTGACGTCACACAATCGACAACAATTGATTCAAATTTTAGCGGCGGACTACATTTTTTACGAACACTTCAAAAGAAAGTTTTGGAAGGATTTGACAAAATCAGGTGGTGATTTATTTTTAGAGGTTCACCATTTGAAGATTGTTTTACGTTCAGTCAAGGATTTTTGCGAATTCGGTTATTTGAAATCAAACGAACCTCTGGTAGTGCCAGCGTCAGATTGGAATGAACCATTCATTATCAATCAAAGTGAATGTTTATTAATGCGGATGGCGGAACCGGAAATGGTTAAGAATTTGATGCACAGAGCCTGGGCTAAATATCAGAGTAAACTGGGGCCTGTTTCGCGAAATTTTAACGAAAATAAAAATTCAAATTTTAGTAATTTGATTGGATAACATAACACTGATTTTAGTTCTTAGCCAATCAAAATTGAAGTATTTACTAAAGTCTTGATTTTATCGTTAGTTAACATTTCGTGAAACAGGGCCCTGGGATATTCATCTAAATAAACGACATATACCCGGCCAAATATAATTGCCATATAATTCTATAAAATACGGAGCCACGGTACGTGGGCCAGTGAGAAAGATGCTGGCTCGATAACTTTGTGATTACGTGTTTGATGCTGGTATTGGTCGAAAAATTTCATTGGAAATTTTCCGGAGCGGATACATGTTATCCGGCAAAACAAGCGGAAACGTACAGTTGTTCGGATGGGACAAGAAACCAAGGTCCAGTTGTACACAATTGCGTGTACGTAGAATTACCATTGACAGTTGGATTTCGATAAGAGTAGCCCCCATATCACTCTGTATTTGGTATTAGAGTTGAAGCTAGAACAGTAGGAGGGTAAAGCACATTTGATGGCATGATTTCCTTGTAAAGCAAGCTTTTGGTGGTGGTCACTTCCCTGGTCCTGGTCACGTTATCGGAAATTGGACTTTGTACCATTATGCTAGTTCGGAAAATATGAACATTGCAGGAAGAAAATAGTGAAATGTCAGGTGGTGTGTCACGCTTCAAAGTTTCTTTTCACTAGAGGTTGTACCATATATGCTTTACACCAATCCTCAGCATGTCAGTTCCTCCAGCTTCCAGAAGTATTAAGCATTGAGGAGCAATAATGCGATAAATCTGAAAGCTAGAGGATCAAAAGGTTTTCTCATTGATTGATTTAAGGCTGTGACCATTGGCGTAGGAGCCTATTTTTTCGGGCAATGTATTTCCGCTTTTCTGGTACAGACATCAGGGAATGAGACCATATCAATACAGTATAACATAATGTAAATTCATACTGCTGTGTAATTGTCTAATTAATTAAAAATAAAACACCATCACGGCTTGTGAAAACCCCATTTGAGTTAATGATTGATTCATTCAAAAAATTTGGGTGACAAATGGCCTCGCCCCCCCTCCACTACGCCTATGACTGTAATCGATCTGAAATTGAAAAAAATCAATCGATACATATGTTTAAATTTGTATTTGAAAAACACAATCCTTACAATATTTTGTTTTTTAAGTTTTGATGAATAAGGTCACCAACTTTTCAAATACATAAGTTGATACCCGGTCTTGCTATCGCCACCCACCATCATGAATGACCAAACACGTTCGACAAATAAAAATATAAACTAATTTTATTAAAACCTAAAACAATAACACATATATTACAAGTTACTAAAGTACAATAATGAATTCTAGGCAATAAGCATAATTATTTACTTGGATGTTGAATTACATCTTTGCATAATTCAAAAGCAACTCTTTTATAACAATATAAGTTTACTTTTTTACAATATATTTTCAATAAACGTGTTCGTAGATTGCGAACAAACTCTGAATGCTGTTAAATCTTATAAGTATTATTCAAAAGGTGTATCTTTAACAACATGCCATTTAATGTGTCTTTCTGTTGAACAGTGAATTAGCAAAATATAAGCATCTAATAAAATAAATAAAAATTCATTTCCCAATTTTGCCATTTTTAACAATATGCCATATAATTGATTTGTTTGTGTTGGAAAGGGAATTAACAAAACTTAATCATTTAAATTATAATTAAATTTTTATTTTGTTATCTTAATTTCTCCGAGAATTTTGCACATTGGTAACAGCAAGTCATTAAATGAGTCGTTGAATATTGTTTTTCTTTATAAAAAAATTAAGCCTTTAAATAATATGTAAGAAATAAACCAATCTGATTAAAATTCAAATCTATATTTCGATGGCCTACAAGTAAAACGAAATTCTGAACTATAAAAAACAAAACGAAATAGGCTCTGTGTTTCAATCAGATTGGAAATAAACGTTCATTATGCCCTTTAGATACATTACAAATATCAAAGTTTACTTATTACTTTGACTTCTAACTTGGCAGCATTTATTTGTCAACGTTATAAAGTAGATTCTACATTTTAATGAATAAGCTGCTTTAATTCGACCCTATATATATATATATATATATATATATATTGCTTTTTCGCAGATTCAAATTATAGGTCTGCTCTGTGCCAACGGGAGAACGCTAGATCGAAGACCGTCCTACGCATATTAGCACATATGACGTCATATATAGATTGTGGGTTAGGGTTAGGGTAAAGGCTAGGACCCGTACATTTCGTCAAAGTCTTGAGATGTAAACAGGCCAAGCCCAACCCTTACCCTAACCCACAATCCACATGTGACGTCATAAAATGCGTAGGACCATCTCCGATCTAGCGTTCTCCGTGCCAACGCGACTGGTTCCAATCAAATTGCCAAAGAGATCAGGCCCCGAGTTCACAAAGCATTCTGCGACTTAAGTTGAGAATTTACTCAACTTTAAATCACAGTTTATGAGAAATATTTTTGTTCCAGAAATACAAAATCTTGCACATAGTTTCTTATTGGTGTATTTGATACATTAAAACATCAAAAATATTACAAAGGGCTATGTTTTAGTTAAAATAAGGCGAACAAATTTGAGTAAATTCTCAACTTAAGTCTGAGAATGCTCTGTGAACTCGAGACCAGAGGCCTTGCATGATGCCATGTCAATTGAACACGCTGATCGTCGTCTAGTGGATTTTGTATAACTCGCACTCATACTAAACTTGTGCTGTCTGTCCACAATAAGCACCGCTTGAGACATTAAGTTAGCAGACATTAAGTTAGCTGACAGACATTTTAAGTCTTAATTACGCGATTTTAGCCAAATCACTAAATATATTTCGAGAATATTCTGCATTCATTTAATAAAATTGAAAAAGTTTAATTTGTCTTTTGTGATAACAGACGTGAACCGGAGTAGAACCGCATTACAAAACAGTATAAGAATTGTTGGATATGGCAGTCAAGTAGAGTTAATAATTCTCTGTGTGTAGAATATCTTGCACCGCCCAGTTAGTGGGTGTGGCCGCCGCATGTCAGGGCAGGGATTTACTCTCGAAGTAGAGTAGAATATCTTGCTCCACCCAGTTAGTGGATGCGGCCGCTAGTCAGGACAGAGATCTATTTTTAAAGTAAAGTACACAGTTCTCTGCATCTAGAATGTCTTGCACAGTCCAATTTTAGATATCGGAGAGGGAAATGGGGTTTAACACCCACTCGACACAAACTAGGTCAATTCGGGACTGACATATGGTTCAGTTTTATTTAAAAAATTCGCGTAGGGGTTTTTAAAATTGGGAGGTAACCGAAGCACTCGGAAAAAAACCTACGAGGTTGGACAGACGACCCTACCAATGCCACGTACAAGCGGGGAATCGAAACCACGCAACTTGATTCAATGACAGACCTTCTGATCCAAAGCGCATGCGCTAACCATTCGGCAACCCAACCCCCTTGAAAGTTTGGGTTTGTGTTTTTAATATTTAATTAAATATCAAACAATCATATAAATAGAATTTAGTGCGGATGAAGCCGTGAACAAATTATACATTATCTGAAACATTCTCAGTATGAAGTTATTATATGCCCTATTATATAGTTGTAGGCTAAAAGCTACCGATTATAAAAATGAATTTCAATTGGAAAGACTGCCCACAAAACTAATTCTAATTAACTAATTATTGCATTGTTTATATTATGTCGAATGAGCAGAATAAAACGTTTAGATAATTTATCTATTTAACAATCATTAGGAACGACGCCATATTTACAACATTTGAGCAGTTGTGGTGCTTGAACAATATCCATTATAAATCCGATTATTACAAATTCACCAGAATCTGTCAATTCAAAGAAAGAACCCGAAGCGTTAGTAACTGTCGAACAAAATGCTGCCATTGACGTTTAGTTTCTCTGATGAAATTATTCACCGATAGGTGTCTACGGTTTTTTAGGGACACGTCTCAGTTTTTTCTTTCTTAAATTCCTGGCGAAGCTTTTGCCGGCTTTGATGAGTTCTGTGGAGTTGACGGCCACCTGAACAGCTGTCACTCCGGAATCTACAGGACACGCGGCATCTGTTACACTGACGTCATCGATTGATATATCACCTTGGTAACCATTCTCTGTGATTCCCTCAAAGGCAATCTGAAATTATTCGAATAAATTTGTTTGTTATAACTGTTCAAACACACTGTCAGTCAGAGCGGAAAAGTGCTTTTGATATTATTTCAGATCCACTGATTTTACCTTTATTTAAAAGACAATAAAGGTGTCAGTCATTATTACATATGGGATAGAACTGGTTAAATATAATTTTAACACAGAGATCATTGCTACGGGAGATGTGTAACACACACCGGAATGAACGGGAAATGACGTCAAACATGATAAACACAAGTTATCCTTCTATATAACTGACTGAACTAGCGAGCGATAACAGACACACGGGCGAATTTTATTTCACTGATAATTCCGTTGAGGATAGAAAGTAGAATTGGATAAGACAAAACGAGAAAAATAGAACTTACACCGCCTCACCCATGATTTTTAATTTCATTAGCTAGTTTTTACCTGATATCCGGCCCTTGCCAGTTCCTTAGGTATACCCAGACGTGCAAACGACCAGACGTTACCCTGATTACCATAGGCCCTCCAAACAGAATCTAACTCAGCACCTCTAGTCTGAAATTATACCATTACAGATAAGACTAACAACATTTCTATTCAGATAAAATGTCTTACATGACAGCGCCTGTGGTAAGTTACATGACTGGGGGTGGGGGGAGTTAACGTTCACTCGACACAACCTAGGTCACTTTGGAACTAATGTGGTTCAGTTTTATTACAAGAATTCGACTGCGCGTAGGGGGCTTTTATCAGTGGGAGAAAACTGGCGTACTCTTGAGAAAACCATACACATTGTCACGTAAAAGCGGGGCATCTAAACCACGCCATTTGATTCAATGACAGACTTTATGAATCAACGCCCTCGCGTTAACCATTCGCCCCCCGCCCCCCGATTTGGTGATACGTGAACTTCTTAAACGCGAGTTGGTGTCAGCTGTTTTGCAACAGCAATCCTACCCTGTCCCGTATAAGACACCCTTCACTACTTTTAAGGGTGATGTATTGGACCTTTCGACGTCATACCACCGGTTTGTGCAGAAAAGTAGAGCGTGCGTTAAAACCCACGTAATTTCATGTTTAGGACCTGGATTCCAGAAGCTTAAGTTCACCGGTAGGTCAGCAGCAAATTGATTTAAATATAAAGAACAAAGAAAGTTTCTTTGTAAGCGATGAGAAATTCCTCGATAGTGGTGTCAGAACAAGAAAAAGGTGAACTTTGAATAATAGGACAACAATTGTGATCCGCCATCGACATGGGAATGTATTTCAACGGCCTACTGCTACTACAAATCTCTAACAAGTAGGCTACTTACCCTAGCGTAGACGTTGAGCGTACCAATGTGCCGTCCGTTCATATGATAGTAGAACTCCACACACTGTTGAGTCATACCCCTATATAAGGGTGAATAAATTATGGCATTGTTTCCCTTGCCTTTGGCAGAAGCTTCAATGAACATAAAATGACCTGAAAGTACACACGCATTGAAAAATATATCTGGAGATGTGTCAATTCCTTGTTTACACCTCTGAGAATCATACTCTTCAAGATAGTCCCGAAATTTTGATGTTTCATCAAGGATGTCGATTTTATTACGTCATTACCTACATGTAGCCTATCTATGTTCAACATGATTCCATACTGCAGATGTACGTCAACACCGTACGGACTTTGTAATCGTCCTGTTAATTTTTAGCGTCACATGGAATGCCCAGTATCATTACATGAAACAACCAATTGACGTTGTACCCCCTTCTTCATTTCCTACTTGATTGTTTATACACCCATTTGTAAAAGTATGTTAAAGTGATTATAATCCATAGATATAGTTGGAACTAAGTACTATCTTTTATTTATAAATATATATATAATTCATGCAAATAAAATCTAACACTTTTGGCGCTACCATTGTGAACAAATCCGTAACATGTATATTTTTTTCACATGAAAATAAAAAGGAAGAAATAAAAACACGAATCCCACCCACCCCTCTTATCTTCCCTTAGTCGCTTTTAGTCAAGCATTAATTGAAATGTTATTTGCATTATTTAGAATAATTTAGATATGCATCGATAGTGCGTTAGCGAAGATTACCAAATTATTAAAACACCATACCTATTTTAGTGTTACATGGGATGGTGATGCTTCACAGCCCCCCCCCCCTCCCCTCACAACCCCCAATCTTTATAATCTATATAGAGGATCAGTTTGTTCTTATTTATTCTAATGGCGTAAATGAATTCTCACCTTTTTCACTCTCACAGGTATGGTCCTTCAGAGGTCCTGTATTAGCTGATGGTGTTTTGCCCTGGGCTCTAGTCCAATCAAAATCATCTCCTACAGTACCACTAATTTGAGTAAATCCACATATATTCGGATCTTCAAAACCGCAAAATGTTTGAGTTTTAGCTGAAAGAACAATTAAACGAAAATGTAATACAAAGAATGACATTACATCTACAAAGCTATAAGCGGTCTATCATTTTGACCAGTCATATACAACGTTACAAGCCGTCTCCGGTTTAATAGCGTTGGAAGCATTCTATGATTGGGTCGTATCATGGTCATATAAAACGTTAGAAGCAATGGTTCCCGTAATCTGGAAAAAACTAGTAACTCTGTTGAATGTAGTTTTGAGTAAACAAAAGTAGACTGTTTTGTTAAGCTACTGAAAATATATATAACCAATTTGATTTTGTCTTTTTAGATGAAGATAATTAGAAGCCCTTTCGGTGAAGGAGAAAAACCCTATTATTACATACATGTGTACTGAGCCCAAATATGGGTCTAACTCAATTTTCACCAACATTTGATTTGCTAGGTTTTTCCAGATTACGGGAGATGGTTTGGTCGTGTCATATACAGTGTTGGAAGCGTTCTATGGTTTAATCGTGGCATGGTCATATAAAACGTTATAGAATCGTTCTAGGATTTGGTCATCATGCTTTGGTCGTGGCATGATAAAACGTTAGAATCGTTCTGTGGTTTGGTCGTGTCATCTTCAGCGTTAGACGCTGTCAATGGTTTGTTTCTGTCATATGCAACATTGTTAAAAGCAGTCCATGGTTTGGTCGTGCATATACTACGTTACAAGCAGTCTATGGTTTAGTCCTACCATATACAAATACGGGATACTACTTTATAATGGAGGTATTCAAATATCTTTGTAGATTTGTATCTGTGGTTCAACTGCTTAGATATGAAATAATACAGAAATCAAAGAAACCACTCTTTGGGGTTGACTTAATTATGTATATATATACATACACATATTCAATTTATGTTTTACGTTGATTATCAGGGGCGGATCCAGGATTTTCAGAAAGAGGGGGCGTGCTGCACAAACTTGGGAATGCGAAGCCCGGAACCGTGATTTTTGAGTGTAAAAAATGTCCACAAGGACTAATTTCATACTAATACTGTAAATTACGATTTGCAACCTAAAATACTTTTGTTCTCCTTTCTCGCGAGAATATATGGAGCTATAAATTGTTCGCCACCTCAATAAATAGAGGGGGCGTGCGCCGGGTCCGCGCCTGATTATGCTAGATTTCCATTATCCCTATTTATTATGTATGACGATGTATTCCGGGGCGTTTTAAGGTTTATCATGTTGGAGGCTATACTATTTTGGGGGTCGTGATTGATGATTTTCATGCCAATGCAATAAGTGCATTCTCATTCAGTAATGGATTCGACAGTAACAGTGTATAGAAAACGAATGACTAGGATTCGGGGGTCCTTTCCCGTGGCCAGAGGGGCCCTTTTGTCAGTAGTGGGGCCCTTTTGTCTGCATTTAGGGCCCCCTAACTAGGGTACATTTTCATTTTTCTCATCGGTTTTAGCATTTTTCTCCCGTTTTATTTTTCCAATTTCTTTGATTTTTTTCGTGAGGAGGCTGGCGCCTCCGCTATGAAACGCCTCTGGATGTATTATCTGTGACAATCTATTATCTATGACGATTTACTATACATGCCGATTGATTATCTTTAGTGGGATTTAAATAACAGGTATATTGTGGTCAGTGGTCTGTGGTATGGAGGCAGTCATTTGAATATGTGTCATTGATGGGCCATCGTATAATGATGACCTATAGTGAATTGTCCATGCTCGTTGGGTCATCACGGCTCCTCTTTAAATCTTGTCTTAATACAAGAACCATGTACCGTCGTCAAATATCACACACGATAATCCCCTTTAAATCCTCAATACAATGACGGATATAGTTATTCATCTTTATACATTTCATAAATTTGTATTTATAATAGAAATAAACACATGCATATCTTGTTACCCCGCCTGCTAACCCTTTGTAATATTAAATGGGTATTTAACACCCGTCTTTAATATTATAGCATTCCCAGTAGGGGATGTAACAAACTACTTCGCCCCCACCGTTTATAATATCAAAGCATTCCCAGGGGATATGATATAAACCAAATCATTCCAACCATCTTTAATATTATAGAATTCCCAATATTTTTTTGTTTTTTAACAAACCAGTCCCGACCCAATACAGTGGTGATGACATATCATCCCCAATAGGGACTGTACAAGTAAAAAAACACCCCGTCTCCTAAATGTTTGTAATATTATATCATACCCGATAGAGGTTGTAAAAACACCCAGTCGAACCCCACCCCACCCCACCCCACCCACATCCTGCCTTTGGTGGAATGTGAGGGAAAGCTTATATTTATTTAACCGTGACTCCGCCCTTTTTTGCATGAATGTAACTTCATAAATAACGCCGTCAGGTGTTTCAAAATAAACAAGCCCGATAAACATGGCTATTGTACAGGGTGTTGAACAACGTGTACTTTCATAAACTAATGTTTACCGACAGAAAAAGATTAAAATACCTCGAGAGTACTACAGCGGAACTGACTAGCAACGATCATCACCCGTCATGTCTCTCGGGGTGAAGCCTTTATGGACTTTAAAGATACTTCAAGGAGAGTGGTGTGATCTGTATGGACCCCGCCCTACCACCCGTCCCTACAATACGTGGTAATATGAGGATTTTTATGAGTAAAGTTATTCAACAGGCTATAATCTCCCAGTTTGTTTATCTCATTTCCCATTAATATTACAATAGAAAACATTTTTTTTGTTGAGATGAAAAATGTTAAAACATGACACCCACGTAAGAAGGTTGTTGTTTGCGATATTAAACTCATTTTTATTTATTTGAAATTATTAAAGGACCTAAATCGCTAATAGATATTGACAAAAATTAGGTCGCAAATCGCAGATAATACTGTAATATGAATGTATATAAACTGATTTACATTCAATCGGTTCTGATTGTACTCAGATTTCAAATCAGTTATGTTCGACAAAATACGTTAAAATCCCAAATCGAATGACAATGCTTAGCGTTTGGTTATTCCAGTCTATACCAATAGTAATTATTGCTCAGCGGGAGATAATATGAGGTCACCATTTTGGAATATGTATAGCCCGGTTCTTCGCGTCTCTTGTTACAAATGGCAATGAGACGCATTATGGTACATAATTGGTGTACCAATGGTAAAATGTTTATTTTGTCTTATATGTTGGATATCAGAAGCCCACCTTTTCCCGGAAGGATCACAATATTAATGTTTATTTCAATTGTCAAATAATTCGCGTTTTCAAAGACTTTGGGTGATATTGAGTTAGAGACTTAGCTACTTTAAACTATGGCTGCGATTGGTTATCAATCGGGACGGGAGCGCTCGCTCTGCGCTCTGTCTAGGCGTTTCTCGTGCCAGAAAGGTAAAAAAACAGGCAAGGAAATCCAGAGGAACTTTCTCGACGACCACTATAATCAAGTGGTTCACCGAGCCACCACGACTCCTGATTATTCCAAGTAAGGTTCAATCTTAGCTGTATTGTTGATATATGCAGAAGAACTAAATCTAGACACTGGCGTATAGACATTTGTTGATGTCCGGGGATAACTTTTTATTTTAATTAAATATAAATCCGATTTTCAACTGTGGCATTATTTTCCTTATCTTGATGGGGTTTGAAGTTTCATTTTTACTTCACTACGATAAATTTATTTTCAACTGTGGCATGGTTTTCCATATCTTGGTGTGTTTTGAAGTTGCACTGATTTTGTAGTCACGAGAGATGTTTAACCATGGTCCGGTTTCCTCCCACTGCTTAAGACCCCTACGCGCAAGCGAATTATTGAAATAAGATTGATCCATATGTTAGTCCCGAAATGACCTAGTTTGTGTTGAGTGGACGTTAAACCCCATTTTTCTCTCTCTCTCTCTGTTTAACGGTGGATTCCCGCCAATGAGAAATTTGTTTGTTATGTTTCGTTTTTACTGCACTGATTTTATAGTCACGAGAGATGTTTAACCTCGGATACCCGCCAAGCAGAAATTTGTTTGTCATGTATAACATAGTTTGCTTTAATATATTCCAGTGCACACACGAATATGAAATATGACGCCCAGAAATTTGCTTCCAATTTGCTGTATATCTTTTTTCATAACCAACTGCACACATGTTATATAAACTATGCATTGCTAATTTCACGCTGGGTGGCTAAATCTTATAAGTTGTTGTCTTCTATTTTATTATTTTGAAAACATTCCTGTGAAATACACAAAACATTTGATAAATTTCATGCTTGATAAAACTTATTTATCGTCGACTATCGAGTAGTATACAGTGCAGCGGCAACAACCGTTGCAAACGTAAACATTTTTAAAGTAGAAATAACAAGGACGAAATGATAGGGTGTCAACTCGTACGAAACTTCGGTTGTCTGTCTGCTGTTAGCGCCGCCCGAGAACAGATCCCTAAGGTAGTTGACCAACATGCCCAGTCCTAACCTAACGACTTTAGTCGAAAACACCAAGCATATTTTAAGAATTCGAAGAAGTGTCTATTCTATCTATTCTACTTCCATTTAATAAGATAGGTTGCCAGGCAACGAAACATACGCCCACAGCAGCTAAATCGTCCGGGCAGTCAACAAGGGTTGTCGCATATTTTTACTAATTTCGGTAATGAAACATTTGTAATACACTAAAAACTGATTAAGAGTAACAACTCATTATGTAATTATCAGAAAATCATTAGAATTTGATTGCTTTTTATAAAGTTTTACCCCACGCTAACAATTAGTATATACATGAAACATTTAATATCATGGATTTAGCTGTTCAGTTATCTAAATTCATTGAAAATCAAAATACTTGTTTGTTTCAACACCTTAAACTCTATGTATCAATCTGAAGTCAATCGGATAGTAACTTTGGCCTCTATAGCGTCACAAGAATTTTTGAAGTTATCAAGGGAGATAACTCTGGCAGTAATTATTTGAAATCGCTGAAAATCAATAGGCTTCTTCGTCTCATGACCTTAAACACTGTGTATAAATCTAAAGTCAATCGGATATTAACTTTGGCCTCCAGAGCGTCCACAAGATTTTTTGAGGTGATCAAGGGCCATAACTCAGGCACTAAATATCGGAAATCGCTGAAAATTATTAGGCGCCTTTGTCTTATGACTTTAAACACTGTGTATAAATTTAAAGTCAATCGGATATTAACTTTGGCCTCTAGAGCGTCCACAAGATTTTTTGAAGTGATCAAGGGCCATAACTCTGGCACTAATTATCGGAAATCGCTGAAAATCAATAGGCTTCTTCGTCTTATGACCTTAAACACTGTGTATAAATTTAAAGTCAATCGGATATTAACTTTGGCCTCTAGAGCGTCCACAAGATTTTTTGAAGTGATCAAGGGCCATAACACTGGCACTAATTATCGGAAATCGCTGAAAATCAATAGGCTTCTTCGTCTTATGACCTTAAACACTGTGTATAAATTTAAAGTCAATCGGATATTAACTTTGACCTTTAGAGCGTCCACAAGATTTTTTGAGGTGATCAAGGGCCATAACTCTGGCACTAATTATCGGAAATCGCTGAAAATCAATAGGCTTCTTCGTCTTATGACCTTAAACACTGTGTATAAATTTGAAGTCAATCGGATATTAACTTTGGCCTCTAGAGCGTCCACAAGATTTTTTGAAGTGATCAAGGACCATAACTCTGGCACTAATTATCGGAAATCGCTGAAAAACAATAGGCGTCTTCGTCTCATGACCTTAAACACTGTGTATAAATTTAAAGTCAATCGGATATTAACTTTAGCCTGTAGAGCGTCCACAAGCAATTGTGGACGCCGGACCGACGGACGGACGGGGGCGACGACAATATACGACCACATTTCGATGTGGGCGTATAAAAATGGAAAAGGTTTGATTTATCTAAGTGTGTGCATGTTCCTGCGAGTTTTGTAACATCTGAACGTTGGTAGAATACCCAGAGACAACCCACGAGGTCGGTCGCATGTCCAGTCTCATGGGTTTACTCCGGGTCCTCCGATTTACTCCGGTTTCCTCCCACTGCTAAAGACCTCTAGATGAAGGGTACTGGGACAGAAATCTATTCTTACAATAAGGCAGATAATCTCTGTGTGTGGAATTGGGTTTAACGTCCTACTGTTCAAAGTAGCGCCCACCCATAATAATAACGGCATGGGTAACACAAAGCTGACATTCGCATTGAAACAAGTGGCTGTTGTCGTGAACTTTTTGAACTTGGTGATGCTCAGGATAACTCCTAGGTTAGATTAAAGGTCAGACAACTGTTTTTAGTTTTAAATGCGAGATAATAGTAGGTGTGTTGAATGAAGTTAATGGCAGATTGTCATAGATTATCAATGATTGAAATGTATTCTGTTTAATCTATTTCACAGGCTAGCAAAATAAATTTCCCATCAAATGGGCATTATGTATTGTTTAATGGTCGAGAGCGAGAAATTAAGAAATATATTGTAATGCGGTCCGAGTGTTTTACAATATATTACGCAATGTCTCAATCATTAAACAATGTAAAATACCGACAAGTGAAATACGTCACACGAATCCAATATTTCACAAGTATAAATAAAGTACGATTGGCAAGTTGTCCGTACGATTATTTGAAATAATGGTTCGCCAACATCAAAGTGTGACGTCACATCTGTATTTTAAACGATCTTACAATCCGTCGTATGTTTTCATACGCCCGGTCGTAGAGTTTGGTAGCTCGTTGGCCAGCCGCATGAAACCCGGTGAAAATTTTCTATGCACAGGAGCAAAAGTCTTTAAAGCCAGTATGCGATATTGTATTGTGCCGACCACACGCAAATGACATACATGGGTATACTACACCACCCACTCGGCAAACCTCAGCAGATTCCCGTACCCTTCATCTAGCCTCGGCTGTATGACGAAGTCCGCATTAGAACTACTTTCAAGTTCCCGGATTACTATCGGCGTTGCTCATGACGACGCCTTTGAAGAATGTTTTATCTTACAAAGATTTAGGCTGTTTTTCTTTCAAGTTTATCCGATTTTCTTTAGACATAAGAAAAATTCTACACACCCTTCGAACGAATTAATAGAATCACGTTGTGATTTTGTGATTCAATTTCATAGATGCAAGGCATTAATTGTGATATCAGACATTTCTGAATCATTATCTCACGCTTTGAATGTCCATCCCATCCCACCATCTGATGTTAAAGGCTAAAACACACAACCGTGAACATTTCTCTTAAAAGTGCTAGGCCTACTCTGACCCCCCTCCCCACTCTGGATTCGCCCCCAAAAATGTAAGTGTGACAAGGTAAAATGTGGGAACACCAAATAATTTCACATCATCATTTTTTATATCTACACTTAATTGGTTTGCTCCTGTCAAATTTATTACCACCGACCTAGAGCAGAACACGTGGCAGATGCCGTCCTTGTCACATCCCAGTCACGAAATCGACACACGCATTTCAAACAGGAAACAATGGCCTGCCCTTTTGATATTTTATCATTTTTGACCTTTAAATTTAGCAAATTCCACAAATAAATTAGTAGATCATTAAATGCCGGGACGCCACGAGGTCTCGATGACTGTGTCCCTGGGTCATTAAAATAGACGGCTCGGGTTCGACACCAGTGTTGGTCCTGAGTAAAGGCCGCGAAGCCACGAGATCTCGGCGGGTGTACCACCGGTTCACTAACCAGGGGGTCTCGGGTTCGACCCCGATCTTGGCCGTGGAAGTTATTATATATCGATTAAATACACGAATGTCGAACGGAAATGCATATGTCAACTGAATATGACACTATCGCAACCAATCACCACAGTACTTGGTAGATGTTGCCTAGAAAAAATAATGGTGCACGTAATAGATCCATTGGAAGTTGAATTCGATATAGGATAGGCCGTAGCGCCACTGCCCGGGCAAAACTTCGCTTATAGCACACTGTATGACATATGCCCGTCTTCATTAGCCCAGTTTAGGAGCAGAATAGTAGGACGTTAAACCCCATTTCTTTTCATTTTATTTCTTTGTTTTACGGGGATGAGAGAGAGAGAAATGGGGTTTAACGTCCACATAACACAAACTAGGTCATTTCGGGACTAACATATGATTTTTAATTTTATTTCAATAATTCGCTTGCGCGTAGGGGGGATGACCATGACACTTTTAATGGATATTTCATCTGGTTAGAAAGGGTTTCAGCATACATTAGAAGCTTGCGCCATGGCCTAGGGGTATTACACTTGTAATAGAAGTCTAAACTAAATTAAAATACCGATAACATAAAGAAAGCAAAAAATATAAAAACCGCAAAATATATAGACAATTTACAGTTTAAGGCATATCATATACCCATATTGACAGCATGATATTCGCTGATGTTAGATAAGCTAAGTGAAAAGAATTTGTAAATAAGTTAAAGTTGAGAAATAAACCAAAACAAAACAAAAAAAAAAAATCCCCGCCAAATTACCACGAATAAATTAATATAGCACCGCCGATCCTGATGTGAAATCCAACTTAAAGGCTGTATTGCAATAACATTACGTGGACATCACCTTGGCAACATTCAAAAGTAACGGTTGGATGTTTCGAAGAGAGAGAGAGAGAGAGATGGGGTTTAACGTCCACTCGACACAAACTAGGTCATTTCGGGACTAACATATGGTTTAATTTTAATTCAATAATTCGCTTGCGCGTAGGGGTCTTTAGCAGTGGGAGGAAACCGGCGATACCGGAGGAAACCCACGAGGTTGACACGGCGCCCCTTTCTCCATGCCACATACGCTCACAACAAGAATCGAAAACACAGCCGCAAGCCAGAGGTGACCAGCTAGCTAGAGGCCGAAGCGCGGCACTCTTGACCACTAGACCATCCCAACTCCCCATGTTTCGAAAAGAAATGATATGAAATGGGGTTTAACGCCCCTTTATGCTGCACCGGCAAGGTAAATGAAGATCTCGGGTGTTTTAAAACAGAGCAAGGATGCTTCTCCGCGCTTGCGGCACCCACCACCGCTAGTTCTCCCAAAACGACCGATTTAAGAATATCAAAACATCGTTAGACACCAAGCCACAGATATTTTGTTTTTAAAAGTAAGCACCTGTATTACTTTATCTAAATTCTAAAAAGAAAACACCCTTCCTTATCAAAATCTAAATAATCACATCCGACAAGAAGGCTATTCGTTTAAAAAAAAAGGCTTGATGCAAAATATTATGAATGCAAGCTTCAAATGGGTACAATTTCAGTTATGGTTATTAATTAAAGTAATTGACTTCCAATTAATTCTCGAATTAAGTATAAACTATTGTTATTAACATTTAAATCAATAAATGGCACCGCTCCAGATGACATATCCGATCTACTTGTCAAACCACAACACTCTCGAACTCTATGATCAAATAACAAAAACCTCCTTATCGTACCAAAAGTGAATTTCCAAACGTGTAGACGTTCATTTAGATATGCTTCGTCTGTATTATGGAACTCTGTCGATCCTAATCATCCCCTTAAACATTCCAAATCAACTGACATTTTCAAACGTAGACTAAAACATATCTGTTCCAGTTACACGTTGGAACCGAAGATCCATCATAAACTTTGCAAGCGCACTAGGGACTTTGTTATTATATAAATTTCCTTATTATTACTATTATTAATGTGTCATCGAAGGATTCACATGCTCACTGACCATTGCTACATCAGACAGACATCATTTCAGATTTACTAAACTCTCTCAGGAGCCAATCAAAATTATCATACAAGCAAAGTCCTTAGCAACCAATCATTTATCACAGATTTTTCCGGTGTCGTGGTTTTGATTAATCGGCAACCACACTTGACATACCAGAGAGTGAAAGAGAGAGACGGGGGGGGGGGACGCGCACACTCACACACACAGACACACAGACCAGGTAATTTCAGGACTAACACATGATTCAATTTTAATTCAACAATTCGCTTAGAACTGAAAGGAAACCAGTTTGTATTTCAGCATCATAAACTACATTAATTCACTTGAGTATGAATTTGATCATTATGTTTAACTCTATTTCGACCTTGGTGTTGTCCCTTTAAAATACATGTATATGATGCAACGGAGATAGTGATCTATCACAGCAAACAACATGGAAGACATTAGCATGGTTCATTACCCAATTATCTCCCTTGCTGAACTGTAATTTATCACCCAATACGACTTGGTTATCAGTTATTAGGGTAATAAAAATCACGGAGAGGAGTGAATGTCTCAATAATTCAATTTACCAAGATTTCTAGAAGACGTACAGCTGTGAGTCATAAAATATGCGGGTTTATAGTTATGTCTATTTATCTCGTCTGTATTTGAGATATTTTTTTAAATCGCATCCTGTTCGTAGCAGCTAATGACTTGCACAGACGTTTTGTGAAACCAAATTCAACGATTACGTGATTGTATTTTTAGTTCTTAGATATCGTTTATCTTCGTTAATCCAGTTTGAGCAGAACAGTGGGAATTTAAACCTCACTTTATTTCCTTAGATATCGTCGGTCTTCGTTAATCCAGTTGGGTCAGAATAGTAGGACGTTAAAAAAAACCCTTCGTTACCTTAGATCGTCTGTCTTTGTTAACCAAGACGGAGCAGAACAGTAGGACGTTAAACCCCACTTCATTTATTTAGATATGGACAACAACCGTCTGGATATTTACTTTAAACGTCTATCGTGAAGGAAATGTCAACAAACAGTGTCTAGTTGTGTGGGTGAGACAATCAATCGAAGTCCCGTGCCCGCATTGACCGGGGGCCTGTTTCACGAAATTTTAACTAAGATAATATCCAAATTTTAGTAATTTGATTGGATAATATTAATTGATTGTAGTGCTTAGCCAATCAGAATGGAAGTATCTACTAAAATTAGGATTTTATCTTTAGTTAAATTTCGAGAAACAGATCCCTTGACAGTTTACATGAATTCGAAATAAGGACAGGTCGTAGCGCAGCTGTCGGACGAAATTGAATCATAGAACACCTGATGGCGCATGCCCGTTTTGATTTAAACGTTTGGTACTGAAAAGTAGGATGTTAATCCCCATTTCATTAAATTCTGATTCTATACATCGATCTACCTGAGGGGATTCCCCCTTTTCGGGAAACTCATCTACATCTATCGGTGGCTAAATGGGTTCGATCTCAGTGTAGGCGTGTTTTCCGGTGTGGTATCACGGTTAGTATTCATAAGAGAGAGAGAGAGAGAGAGAGGGAGAGAGAGA
Source organism: Patella caerulea (assembly GCA_036850965.1). Taxonomy (NCBI): domain Eukaryota; kingdom Metazoa; phylum Mollusca; class Gastropoda; family Patellidae; genus Patella; species Patella caerulea. The sequence continues at coordinate 55,302,833 of JAZGQO010000006.1, read as the reverse complement.
GAGAGAAAGAGAGAGAGGAATGGGGTTTAACGTCCACTCGAAACAAACTAGGTCATGTTGGGACTAACTTATGGTTTGATTTTATTTCAATAATTCGCTCGCGCGTATGGGTCTTTAGCAGTGGGATTCGGAGTACCCGGAGAAAACCCAAGAGGCTGGACAGCCGACCCTACTCCAGGCGGGGTTAAAAAGTTCACTGGATCTAAATAATAGTTTGTATTTCATCAGACAGAAAATAAAGCACTTTGCCACACGAGACTAGTTATGTCGAGCCAATATAAACTACAATAGACTAGTATAAATAGGTAACAATCTTAATTCACTGGACCAATGTAAGTCAGAAGTTGGTAACACTCTGAATTCGAACATTGAAGTATGTCTAGGTCGATATTTGCAATTTGTTGTCGAGCCAACACATAATACATTAATCTAGTGTATAATCTCAATAAATCACGTGAACAGGGCGAAGTATTTGACAGACGGTGTGTAGACGGCAGAAAAATAATTGTAAAGTATAAATGGCCTATTGTGTAGCCATTATATTAAAATATGTCTTTTCGTTATTTAATCCATTAACGCCATAACCGACGTTGTCTGTCCTTGGTGGTTATCAACTGTACGAGTAAAAATTCTACCACTTTAATAGGTTAAAGGGTCAATCCCAATTATCTTATGGAGAATAAACTTATTTAATTTGTGTTAAAGGCCCTTAACATCTTCTACCTCAATATACGTGATACGTTTTCAAACAACATTTAAAAACCCATCAGTCTTCATCTGGAAATGGAGACCGGTTTCACAGTCTATATTACACGGTATTTTAATAGAACCAAAATTTTGTTTTATAAAAATAACATGTATGTGAAATTTAACTTTTTATCAAGTGCAGTACATTAATCATTCACTGTATAGGTCACTGATACTAAGTGCAGTGGGGCTTCACCACACATAATTTACACAAAAACAAATATATGGACAAGATTTCATACTCAGAAATAACAAACAAACGAACATCTAAATGAAGTGAATGGATCCGGTGGCTAGCCGTAAGCGTTCACTGCGCTGTATAGACCCGAGCCTGTAGTGACACAGACTTCACTTAAATTTGAAAATAATCAGGAATATAATCCAGGGAGAAAAAAACCCACTATGTAATGCCATTGTCGGTCATGATCTGCTATATGTTACAAGAAATATGAATGTAAGCATTTTGAAGTAAAATTTAACTATACAAGTACCACATCAGTGGAATGTCTATAAAATACGGGAATTGATTATTAGGTCATCCAACGACAAAATTGACCAGATCTCTTGTGAAAAAGTAAACAGAACCTATTTCCGTTTTTGTGTATTATTAAAGTTTAACGTCCAATACATTATACATGTCAATATGCACAGACCTTTTTGGCTTTCGATGCGCGTTGAATCAGAATGTCTGTCAGGAGAGTGAATCATCTGGTGTGGTTTCGATTCCCCGGTTTGAGGTTTTCTCTGGGTCCTCCAGTTTCCTCCCACATGTTCACAGATAAAGACCCGTATATACGCGCAAGCGAATTATTGAAATAACCGGTTTTGTGTCGAGTGGACTTTAAATTCTATTTCTCTGGTTCCATTTTATTTCAATAATACGCTTGTGCGTAGGGTTTATAACAGTGGGAGAAAACCGGAGGACTCGTATGGGCAGGCGACCCTGCTCGTTGTCACGTACAGTCGGGGAATCGAAACCATGCCAGTTGATTCAATGACAGACCTTATGGTACAATCCATACGCTCTAACCATTCGGCCACCCAGCCCACTACTCAGCCTTGAAATGACCGGTATGTTGATAAAAAGATAAATCTTTCTTTCTGTTCTTTAATTCAGATGATAGTCCAGCAGGTGGTCGCCAATCTCAAATACCAGCTTTAATTCCTATTAAATAACCGTCTCTGATAATATTACTTACAATGAATGAAAAGAATTTATATTTTTATCCGGACGATTTTCTTTTTGTTTATTCAAAGATTAGAAATAATCTTGGAAACAGAAATCGTAAATACGAAAATAATCGTCCTAAATCGCGTTGTTACCATACTATACTCGCGTTACTTACCATACGTACGTATTTTAAACCTCACTGGATGGCTAGAGAGAGAGCGAGAGAGAAATGGTTTAACGTCCACTCAACACAAACTAGGTCATTTCGGGACTAACATATGGTTTTAATTTTATTTCAACAATTCGCTTGCGCGTAGGGGTCTTTAGCAGTGGGAGGAAACCGGAGTGCCCGGAGGAAACCCACGACGTTGAGAAGGCGCACCTATCTCCATGCCACATACGCTCACACCAGGGCTCGAAACCACAGCCGCTAGCCAGAGGTGACCGGTCAGCTAGGGGTTGAAGCGCGGCACTCTAGACCACTAGCCCCCCCCCCCATATGTTAAGGTCAACTGTAAGTTTGGTCAAAGGTCACGAGATGTAAACCGGGCTCACGTTAATCCAACACCTTACCCTAACCCCAGACCTAGCCCTCAAGTTTACCCTAACTATAGACTTCAATCACGTGTCCTAAAATTATTTACATCCCAACGACCTTGATGGAATTTGAGTTGGCGTTATCAAATAGATTTAGCTCTCATGGGTTTACTTTTTGATTCTACTTCGCGGAGGACAAACATTTAGAACCCAAAGGGAAAGTTTTTAAACTGGATGAAAATAATTATCTTTTGTTATCTTCAAACCTCACATGTTAACTATTCGAATTTCCATACGAGAATAAAAAAAAAGTCATAGAACCCAGATATCGAAACGATTCAGCAATTTATAAACCTTTGAGATGAAAATTCTTTTATCTATTTTGAAACCGCTCCGGTTTACTTTTAGAACCTAGATGGAAACTTTTCAAAGTAAATGAAAAGTATTTCCGCTATTTTAAAAACTTTACGGGTTTACTCTTTACAATGGGATTGAAATGTTTCAATGAGATGGAAAATATTTTAGTTGTTTCATTGTTTTTTAGATTACATTTCCTCTAATGTAATAAAACTCAACATTATCACCCATTTTGTCTGGTCAAATTCCCTCAAAAGCAATAATATCGGATGTCTGTCTTTTCAATATGTAGTTTATCGGATCTTCTGTTAATAGATTATATTTGTTAATAGATTATGTAAATCGGTTGGAAATGTAATGAGGTTCTTTTACGTGCACACCAACGTGTACATGGGACCTCGATTTTTCGTCCCAACCAAACTACTAGACCCTCCGTTTTGCACTATTGATAAAGGGAAATAGATTATATAAATGTGTTGGAAATGAAATGGGGTTCTTTCACGTGCAATCCAGAGTGTACACGGGACCCTCCGTTTTGCACTATTGAAAAGGGAAAATCATGTGGAAAAATTACAGGGAATTTTTGCGACCAATGCCGGGATCGCACCCGGTTTCCCAGCGCCATATCCATAGAGTCACCGTGGCGCTATGATGTGTTGACCACCTCCGTTAAATAGATAATCATGATGCTACGCTCGAGTTGAAATATTTCAAGGTGTTTTTTTTAAACAACAACAATTCTAATATGGGTCAAATGTGCTCTTTACATAATTTGATAGGGTGTCAGACAGCTGACACAAAATCTTACGGTGTTGGTTTCTCAATTTACCTAGTCCATTTTTTATGAGCAGAGAGCCGTAACTAATAAATGTATAACGCATCCCCGCATCCACCCGGGTTATATTTTTTAAAAATAGCACACAAAAACAAAGTGAAACGTTTTTCGTTAGAAAAGTTAGTAGTACATTTCCCCATCTCTCTAGTGATTCGGATGGTACGAAAAATCGAGGTCAAGTGTACGCATTGAGGTGCACGTAAACGATACATTGTCAGTTGGAATTCAATATAAGACTAAGAGTGTGGCACTGCCCGGGCAAAAGTTCAATAATACACCAAGTCATGTATACACTTACTAGTTACTCAATGACTAAAGTGGTAGAATACCACTACTCTAATATCGAATTCCTACTATCTTGTTTTAGGACGTCGGTTTTTTTGTCCCATCTGAAGGAATATTCGTTGTCCCCCCCGCCACCGCGCCAACCACGCCCCGCACCACTGATAAGGGAGAATCACGTTGGGATATCCGGATGAACCTATACGATATATGCAGGGAAAGAACGGGAAACCTCCAATTTCAAGTAATTAGCGTGTAAACGTCCTACCCACTAAACCGCCGAGATCCTCGTCGCTACATGTGGATGTCACTTAACCTGGACGAGAACAAAGAGCTGCGTTGTTTTTTCTGGTTAATAAAACCGGGTACATGTCACTCAACACGCCTTCAAACATGTGAAACCCTGGAGTTAATTATAAGGTAAATAAACTGGTTATAGCGAGAGAGAGATAGATAATTATAAATTACGCTACATCACAAAAACTGTATAAAAATGTTCAAAGAGAAGATAAAATAGTTTTGAGGTTTTATTTACAATGTAAACATGTCTGTCTTTCCTCCGTGAATTAAGTTTGACAGGTCCGTAAGCATATCTCTTTTAAACCATGAAAATTTGAAATGAAATAGGGTTTGGTTTCCTTCTTCTCTTCACCAACCGGGCTAACATTCGCCGTTCAGAGAAACTTTGCCCGGACCACGGATGAACCTACCGTGTACACATTGGCGTGCACGTAAAAAAATCCATTGAAAAATCCATTGGCATATTCGATATAAGAGTAGACCGTAGCTCCGCTGTCCGGAAAAATTTCCCTCATAGCAAGGGGCGTTGGGATGGCCTAGTTGTCTAGAGTGCCGCGCTTCGACCTCTAGCTGGCCGGTCACCTCTGGCTTGCGGCTGTGGTTTCGAACCCTGGCGTGAGCGTATGTGGCATGGAAATCGGGGCGCCTTCTCAACCTCGTGGGTTTCCTCCGGGCACTCCGGTTTCCTCCTACTGCTAAAGACCCCTACGCGCAAGCGAATTATTGAAATAAAATTAAACCATATGTTAGTCCCGAAATGACCTAGTTTGTGTTGAGTGGACGTTAAACTCCATTTCTCTCACTCTCTCTCTCCCTCTCCCTCATAGCACACTGCGTATGGCGTATGCCTGTCTTCATTAGCCCAGGTTAGGAGAAGAATAGAAGGACGTTAAACCCCATTTCATTTCATTTTCCAATGAATATTAAATCTGCAATTTTCAATTATCTACTTTTCATACCACGAGAAAGGTGAATAGCCACGTTGTTGTCTAACGGTGTGGCTATACGCTGTGGCGTTATGTTCATTGTGTGTTTTTAAGATAAAAAAAAAAACGGGTTAAAAAAAAAAAAAAAATCTTTTCTGTCGTGTTTATTATAAATCTTCAACCTACACACTTCATACAATCTAAACCTTTGACGTAAACCAAACACACAATTTGAAGAATGTTTCAATTTGGCCTGATGTAAACTAAGCTGAAGATTTGAACACAATCAGCAAATTTTTCTCTTCACCAATCTGTGAAAGAATTTGATAATCAAGATAATAGTTCAAGCTGGTAGTATTTCAATTTATATCAAGTTTGTAAAGTCTCCTCAACAAAAACTGTATTAAAAAAAACTGGAGAAAAAACTAGAGCAATTTCAGCAAGAAGTTCTAAATATGATAAATTATGAGTAAAACCATTAAATGAGAATGGTATTAAGATAGATTGTTCAAGAAAAATGTCTTGGAAATAAAATGTAGTCGAATGAATGAAATGAAATGGGGTTTAACGTCCTACTGTTCTACTCCTAACCTGGACTAATGATAGACCGGGAGCTCAGTGCGGAGGGGTAACCATCTAATGGGCACAAAACTAGACCGAACTTTTCTAGACTAAAATTTTGCGAAATACGATGTCGAGTGGTAATCAGTCCGCCGTTGGGGCGTTTTCGAGATATTCATGGTCAAAGGTCAAATGAGTTCCTATGCACTGAAAGTGAATGCGCAGCCATTCTTGTATCATGAAAATATGCCAACAATAATCAAAAATAATCACTCTTTTAATAAAAATGTAAACTTGCTAAATTCATCTTTGTCCTTAGTGACGCCGGAGGTCAAAAGGTCAAATTGTCCGTTTTTGCACTAGGAAGATTTAAAGTAAAAAAATGTCTCATTTGATCTTTGACCCCAAATATTTCGAAAACGCCCCAACGGCGGACTGATTACCACTCGGCATCGTATTCTACGCAAAATTTTAGTCTTCAAAAAATTGGGTCTGGTTTTGTGCCCATTTGATGGACACCTCCCCGCACTGAGCCTCCAGACTATGAACTAGGAGTTTTTAAACGCCATACTTTTCCGCCCCAGTCAGGCTAATGCAGGCAAACAAACGCCACATGAGGGACATCTTCCTCTGAAAGTGACGATATGACTTACACTTATCTCGAATTCTAACTGTACACCGGACCACAGTTTCTCGCTCCATGTGAACGACTAGATGCTGAATTTCTAGAGGATATTATAAACTAAAGGACAGTTACTGATGTTTGCGGCTAGTATTGTTTGCTTCTAATACCTTTCTTTATTTAATTATTTTTGTAGTTTTGTAATTGGAATTCAGCTTTAAACATACATTATGCAAGAGCAATATCCGGTCTTTCTTTAGGCCTGAAATGTTATCTAAAGTATTAACTAGACATTAATTAACTTATACAGACCATAATCAACACTAGATGGCATCGATAGCCTGTGATCGCTAGTGGTTTATGACCCGATTTACTGCATGACTTTTCTGCATGAGAGAGAGAGAGAGAGAAATGGCGTTTAACGTCCACTCAACACAAACTAGGTCATTTCGGGACTAACATATGGTTTAATTTTATGTCAATAATTCGCTTGTGCGTATGGGTCTTTAGCAGTGGGAGGAACCGGAGTGCCCGGAGGAAACCCACGAGGTTGAGAAGGCGCCCCTATCTCCAAGCCACATACGCTAACACCAGGACTCGAAACCACAGTCACAAGCCAGGGGTGACCGGCCAGCTAGAGGTCGAAGCGCGGCACTCTAGACCACTAGGCCATCCTACCCCCCCCCCCCCTCGATTCTAGGCGGAATCGCTTAATTCTCGGTTAATAGTGGACTAAATTCACTAAATTTCTTTTACATAATCTTGTTTTTAATATTATTATATTATAATGAGAACTGCCAACACTTTATCTAATCTCCCATAATGTATCGTTAATTATGGGTAACAATCTGTTAAAACGATCAATGTTTTGAACCTCCGGGTATACAAACACATTCCTACCCCGGCTATTGGACATAGTTTGTGGCCATTGGAAATAGCCATTGAGTAAACTGTGAGTAGATTGTTATTAGTTTACCAGATATAGATGGTAATTATTTATACATCTAGCTTATAAACATGTCAACATGGCGGTCATTAGTCTTTGCATTTACGTCCATATCATGGGTCAGAAAGAAAATGAAGTTGGGTTCAACGACGGAAATATTTATATATTGTGCCATGAAGGTAATTGTGCTCGCACGGCGTTACTACCGAATACCAACTGTCAAGGGTTCTTTTACGTTCACCCGAATGTGTACACGAAACTTCGATTTTTCGTCCGATGCGATCGATTATACTTTGTCCCTTGTCCAGGAGACCTACGTCAGAAAATGCTGGTGATCCTTCTCAGTCAATATATACCGTGACCAAACACGGGACGTCCAGGTTAGCGATCCAACGTCTTACTCACTGAGTCAATATGACCGATGTAAGTCTCAATATCATCGATGCTAGTCTTAATATGTCCGATGTTAGTCCGAATATCACCGATGGTAGTCTCAACATGACCGATGTTACCCTAAATATGACCGATGTTAGAATCAATATCACCGAAGTTGGTCTCAATATCACCGAAGTCTCAATATCACCAAAATTAATCTCAATATCACCGATGTTAGAATCAGTATCACCAAAATTAATCTCAATATCACCGATGTTAGAATCAATATGACCGATGTTAGTCTCAATATCACCGATGTTGATCTCAATAGGACTGATGTTGATCTCAATATGACCGTTGTTGATCTCAATATGACCGTTGTTGATCTCAATATGACCGATGTTAGTCTCAATATCACGGGTGTTAGTCTCAATATCACCGATGTTGATCTCAATAGGACCGATGTTGATCTCAATATCACCGTTGTTGATCTCAATATGACCGATGTTAGTCTCAATATCACGGGTGTTAGACTCAATATCACCGATGCATAACGAGATTAAAACCTCAATTCCATTGTCACGTGCACCCCTGACAATTATATCGACCCGTGAAAGGTCCAATCCCCAATATGAATAACCATCCATAAATAGTTCAGTTCAGTTCAGTACTTAATCAACTTTCGATAGCATCAGATTTCTCCGATATTAAATAGATTAGAACATTTCATCGAAACTTTGATTTAATCAAATATGGAGGACTTAGCTTCGATCAACCAGTACGGTGGTTGAAAGTAGGCTATTGCACACGTCTGTCAAACCTTCAAGGGCTTATATCTTCGCTTGCAACAGAGTAATTTAAATGAAATTTTCAAATTATTCATTTTACATTATCTACTTTTAGACTATGATTGGCTAGTTCTTTATCTAAATCTATATATGTGATTAATACGGGGCACGCGTTATACCACTATGCCACCCAACACCACTAAATAGAAAGATTACGGATATCTACGACAGGTGAAGAGATGTTTAAATTATCTGACAAATTACCTAATGAGAAAACATGGTTGCCAAAACATCCGCCGCAAGACTTGATGGTAGAGTAATCAAGAATGACAAATTACGTAAAACCTCTGTCTATAACAGTTAGCGCTTTGAACAGAAACCAACCAAATATTTCAAATTCCCGGTAGATTGTTTTAAACATTAAAATAGAAGGCAATAAAAAAACAATGTGTCTGAGAAGTGTTCAGAGTGTAAAGATTGTAATCTATAATGTAGACGTGGTATCAGACGATGTCTTGACACGTGCATTACAATGATTGAAACGTGCAGGGGCGGATCCAGGAATTTTTGCAGGAGAGGGTTTGCCAGGTTTCTGTTACGGAAATCTACCATCGTCGTCTCTAAATTACATAGGCATACATACAAATTGAGCTTTTTAAACAGAGAAATCATTCTATACTGATGTTGGATCACTTTGTGATGTAATTTCATTGATGCAAGGAATTATTTTTTTATGTAGCTGAGCAGGGGAGGGGGGGGTCGGACCGCCCAAACCCCTTATCTGGATCTGCCCCTTGTGTGGACAATTATATCATCATTTCTCATTTAGAGTATTCTGACAATATCAAAGTTTGTGCAAATTATCTTCGCTAATTTCTCTCTTATTAATAGTAGAACAGTGAATTACGGGGGCAAGATGAAATATCGGATAAAGAGCTCGCATTTATCACGATAATATTTAAAATCAAGATAATGTATAAGGAATATGCTGAAAATCTTAGTCAAATTTCTCCATTATGAACCGAGATATTGTCGATTAGATTTCAGTCCTAACCTCGATCATCATTACTAAAGAAAATTAAATGAAGTGAAATGCGGTTTAACTTCCTACTATTCTGCACCTAAACTGGGCTAATGAAGACCGGCATACGCCAAACAGCGTGCTATGAGGGAAAGGGATCTTTTACGTACACGCCAATGTGTACACGGGACCTCGGTTCTCGTACCATCCGAACGACTAGACAGCTGTCCTTGTCAGGCCCTCTGTCATGCATAACTGACAAAGGAAATCCACGCCGGAAGATCTAAATTAACTTTCTCGGCCAATGCAGGGATCGAACACCCGACCTCCAGGCTACTTTGGCCACCGTGATCCCCCCCCCTCCAATTACTAAAGAAAGACCTGCAATAGGCAGACTTAGCACTTACATAATACCTACAGTGTATTTAATAAAATCAAAATTTCAATGTTATATTAATCAACTCTAGGCTTGACGGCATTCTGGTTAAAAACTGTCCTTTTATTATGTTTATTCAACATCTAAAAGTAGTCTATCATTATATTTTATCCAACATTTATAAGATTTTATCCAACATGTATAGGTGTGTTATCCGTAGAGGCTCCACAATGTTGTAAAGTTTCAATTCATCATAACTTTGTAAATCATTTTGTGGACTGGTATTCCTTTCAACTTTCACAATATTGCAGTTTACAAAACTCCTCCAATGACAATAAAATTTCCACTAGACTATTATAACGGCGGGAGAAACAAAAATACTTTCTTAACATGACAAAATACAATTACAGTGTAGTGACGTGATTGGTCATAATAAAATTTATATTATTTAACCGACATTCCCCACTTATTTATGAGGCGCCATATTTGAAGTTTCTGGACGTTTTTTTGGTTTCTTATTGACGAAATTAAGATTTCAGTACATAAGAGTTAATTACATGGTAATTCAATCTGTTTTTCTCATTTTCGTTTGCGTTGTTTTAAACTTAATTTGGCGGAACTTTATTATGTTTTATTTGTTGGAGTTACCCAAATGAACTTTTGACTTTATAATTATCTAAACACCTGTCCTAAACTTTTGGCACACAACAGACAACCATAAAAATTCAACAATATTTGTTTTTGCTCAATGACGTCTTAGCAACCACTTTTTGTCCCTTTTTGGCTGGAAAATATTTGTTGATGAGGGTAAAAAAACCAACAATTTTTTGTATCAATAACTTTGTAGCCACTAGTTTTTGTCCCTTTTTGGCTGAAAGCTCTTCCCTAATGAGGCTAAAAAGAAAACAATATTGGTTTTTTCTATTACTTCATAGCCACCACTTTTTGTCCCATTTTGGCTAAACGCAATTCGTTAATGAGGCTATCACCGAAGAGGACAAGTTAACCCGGAAAATAATATGTCGGTAATTCGGATTGGGGGGATTTTATAAAAATATACATCGGAGATTAGTGTAGAAAGGTGAAATTTGTTTTTATATGATATACATTTCTGTGTCTTTGGTCTATTTCTTAATGATGTTGTACCATGTCAATGTTGTATCTGATATACAATTCTGTGTCCTTTGGTCTATATCTTAATGGTGTGGTGCCAATTATGAGATGCCATGTCGATGTTGAGATATATATTTCTGATGTGGCGACATGAGTTGTCATGTAAATGTTGCGATTGCCAATAAATCAAATCGGAAAAAAGTAAAAATGAATCCAGTATAAAATGATGTGGGTTGGGTTGGCTGGGTCTAAACACAAAGAATGGGGTAGCGTACTGCAGCTTCCTGCCAAGTTGCCTGACCAAAGGAACTATTGCAATAATAATCTCTCTCTTCCCCCCGCCCCTCTCGCTCCCCCTCTCTCTCTCTCTCGCTTGTTGCTATACCTAACATGACAATGGTTCTACATCTGTCTGTGTAACAGATCTCTGACTCGAGACGTACAAGTCTGGGAAAATAGGTTTATTGTTAGAAAGTTAACAAAAGACATCAGCGATCAAGTTCGTGTTGTATGGTGACAAGAATTCTAAAAATCTGCAATTTTAACAGCGAAGACGTGTGAAAGTAGATGCAGTCTGTGAAAACGAGCTTTAGCACCGTATGGAGATAAAGGAATGTGGCATGTAACGGTGGGTCGGCATCAGCTGGGCGAGCACGGTTAGATCTATTCCACAAAGCCAATATTAGACCAACCTTCATACATCAGTTCAAATATAATTTATCGGATTTCTTGTAGACAATGTGACACACAATGCACTTAGTGAAAGAATTAACGGACCTCGGTCAGACATAGTCACCAAAAAAGACCAACCGGTCTCCATTCAACCAATAGAAAAGACTAAGAGAGACTTTGAGACTCCAGAAAATAATAAATCGTTTAGAATAACTTAGGAAAACTAAGAAAATAGATCCAGTTGGGCAAGCACCAAATGTCGGAGGACGCGGAGGAAGAGGAAGGTATCATGACACAACCCAGTATAATAAAACTATTGGAAGAAATGAAATGAAATAAAGTTTTGAAGTTTGACGTCCTACTGTTCTGCTCCTAACGTGGGCTAATGAAGACGGGCATACGCCATACGTGTCATGATTGAATTTCGTCCCGGACAGCAGCACTACGGCCTACCCTTATCCTTATATCGAATTCAAACTGTCACAAGGGATCTTTTTTTTACCTTCACGACAATGTGTACACAGTACCTCGGTTTAGCGTCCTATCCGATCGACTAGACAACTGTCCTTATCAGATCTCCGTCCTGCATCACTGACAAAAAGAAATCTGGATGAACTTTCTCTTTGAAATGAATGGATCGAACACCCGACCTCAAGGCAAGCGAGCCAACGTCTTACCCACTTCGGCACCGGGCCCGTAGCCAGCTCATAAAATTGGGGGGCTACGGAATGGTTTTTTTTTTGGGGGGGGGGGCAACAGAATGCTTTGGCGGGGCTGAGGATGTGACTGGCTAAGAACACTCCTAAGAAATCATTTTGGCGAAATAATATTGGGGGGGGGGGGGCTAGTTCATTTTTTTTTTGGGGGGGGGGCAACAGAATGTTGTGGCGGGGCTGAGGATGTGGCTGGCTAAGAACACTCCTAAGAATTCATTTTGGCGAAATATTGGGGCGGGGGGGGGGCTAGTTCCATTATTTTTTTTTTGGGGGGGAGGGCACTGTGACCCCACGATTGGTAGATATTTCACTTTTCGTCTATGCTTTAGTTACTTATCGAACCTATTAGATCGCTTGGAGTATCCGTTTCCTGTCCGGCATTTGTCTTTTGTCATTGTTTGTATGTGATGCCCCACCCCCCTCCCGAACCTTGTAACGTAGACAATGAAGTCAATGACGTATCTCGAATGTTTGATTAAAAGAAACAGTGATGTTATACGCCCGTCAGATCGGGGTGGCGTCCTAGCGCATATGATCCCAGAGCGAGTCAAGATCGCCATAAGCGTGGTAAAAACGTGGTGGAAACGCTGGATATCCTGCTGTGGTCTCCATGGTCGTCAATGATCGCGTTGCAAAGGGAAAGCTGTGAGAACTAGACATTTTTGTTTGTAATTTTTGGGACATTTTCTCGCGTTGAGTTCACGCTTGCCGGTTGCAGCAGCACAGTAAAGACGCAATCTCGGTCTGACGGGGGCATAAGGAAGAGCCTTATCTTTCGACACGAATTATCTACGGGGCGTAACGAATCCAAACAATAGGACCCCCTTCCCCCTATATATAAGTCCCTGATATTTCACTGTCTATCCACTTTCTAAATTTATTCTCACACCTGTTGTGGAGTTCGAATTAAGGGTGCCGCACGAGTTAGTACACGAGGTTTACGTGGAGAATTTGTTTAGGGCCTAGTGTCTCTTGGGTTGGGCTAGAATTGGAAGAAGTGTACTATTATTATTATTATTATTAAAACCACTTTTTCTTTTCAATATTTAACTTCAATGACATATTATGATCTATACAAGACACCACATAAAAGCCGCAACAATAGATTATGCTGAGGCATGTCTTCATCGTCGTATAAATGTAACGTATGACTAGACTATAATATATGGTATTTGAATAATGAAATCTCTGTATATACTGAATGAAAAGGTTTAAAAGGAATGCATTATAATTGACATGGCAAATAATCAACGACGCGTCTATACAATTTATTTTGAAGTTGTAGTGCATTACATATCAACAGAAAATATTATAAATTGTCTGCGGATTTTTTTTCAAATATACAATTAAAGAGGTAATGTCATAATTATGGCATGCTTTAAACGTGTAATTCAAACGTCATTCAAGTGTCCACATTTTTACAGCATCCATGTTTAATTGAGCGAATCGTTCCGTCTCATGGACCGGATTCACCACCAGTTAATAATTGAATAAAACTGGGTTTAACGTTCTACTGTTCTGTCCCGACTGGGTTAAGACGGGCATACATCATTATAGTGTGCTATTAGGGACAGCGACACTTCGACTTACTCTTATATCAATTCCGACGCCGGTTTCTGTACAATCCCAAGGACATTACGTTTCCCCTTGCACCCCACTCTCCGCCCATCCCTGTCCTGCGCAACGTAAAAGGGGGAACCTGGCCGGGATATCCGGGTGAAATTGTTCGGTGCACGCAGGAATAGAATCGGGCTAATTCGCCATACAGTGTGCTATAAGGGAAATTTTGCCCGGACAGCGACACTACGGCTTACACTTATTTCGAATTCCAAGTGCCAAGATCATAAAAATCTACTTACCGCTATAACAATCGATCAGTTCGTTTTCTCTGATAGTCAATATAGTACGCTGATCACTATGACGTCGTTTCAGGTGCGCGTGACGTCGTTTAGCCTCGTTTAACTTGACAATCGTACTATTCTTCTCATAAACACACGTTTCCAGATCTTCCTTTAATGTCGCCTCGGATCTATACAAGGAGAAGACCTGAGTTTGTAACGTGCCTGTTTTATTTTCACATTCCGTCGCCTTCGATCCTGTTTTGTCCAATCTGTACGATTTATCCTTCAATTGATTTCTGAGAATCATTCGTTCCCTTTCCATAAACGACACTTTATTCTCGGCATCTAATAAATCCTGACTTGTTCTCAGAAGTTTTAGTTGAGCATCTTTCAGAGTTACCATGGTGTCATTATATTTAATCTCAGCGTCCATTAAATCCGAATTTTTTCGTTTAATTTCGATTCGCAATTTAGTAAATTCTTCGTGTAATTTCGAAACGACTTCTTTGTCGTCGCTGTTCTGAAAATTCCCTCTTCTACGGTGGATTTCTTGATCAATTTCTGCGGAATTGGTGTCGAGTCCAAGAAGATCCCGAACAGCCTTTTCCAGTCCTTCGAGGCGTTTTTCGTGGTCGACGCGTACGTCGGAGAACGCTCGTTCCATGAGATGCATCTTTGAGGAATAGTCACTGCTATCCAGCTGTTTGTCCATCATGCTCTCCATAAAAACTTTATCCTGATGACGACAATTGCCTTTGGGAACAAGTCGAATTTCATACGAACAGTCGTTATGTGTAAATCCACACACAGCTTCGTCCTCTGAAGCCGCAGCAGATACAGGTTCGAAACATAGAGTAATGGCTAAGACACATATGAGGTACAAGACACGGTATTCCATAACGACAATTAGATTTTCACAAATTTAAAACATAAAAGAAACTTTACAATATCACCGGAACACGATCACAAAATTACTATAATATTAATGCAGATACAATTAGTTTTGTGATCACAAGTTAGGATAAATTAATAAATATCTACACCAAGATAACATTCTAAGTCGGAACGATCCCTATAGATGGATTGTACATCCTTCAGCAAACTCTAACTAACGGACACTCTAAAGGAACACGACAGCAATTCACGTGAATCCAAATAAAAGACAACCTTGTTTAAACCCCTGCTTGAGTTTAACCAATAAGTATGTATTATATGGTAGTCGATTCACAACTTCCCAAACAATAGACGCTATGAACACGGTACACAATATATATATATAATATACCTTGACTAGTATTACAACCGAAAAAACCCTAACACAAAATCTAATTTAGTCAGCGATTCACAAACATTACATCCAAGCACACGCATCGTTGGAATTCAGAATCTACTCGCGCAAGATTTTAGATATTTTTGCTTTTGTTTTATCGAAGACAGACTCCCAACAGAGAAATATCACTCTAAAAAACGCGGTTTAGGAATTTGCACTCAACTGAACAAAGTTCTTGCTCAGTCTGGAATTTGCACTGAACTTCCAATAGTTTTCAACTTTCGTATTAGTTTATGAGTTTGCACTCGAGTTTTTAGGACCTTGTTGTGCACCATAGATGCTCAAGATATGACATCTGTGCGATTTGGGGGCTTCTTTGATGCGACACAATAAATGTTGTTTAATAAATGTGTTTGTTTTTTTTATTTTGGGTTGTACTTTACAATTATAACTCGTCGTATCTTTAGATCAGTACAGGAGAAACGATCCGCTACAAGAAGGTCTTCGTCAATGTAATCTAGTACATCTTCTGTGTGACGTATATCGTTTCGTCATACACCAATAAATCTGGTCACATCTTGATTTGTATAAGTCTAATATGTAAACATTCTCCAAAACAGTGTTCAAATGTCACGTGTTATTTAGCTTGTTTCCTCTATCAAGACCGGGTTTAACGTCCAATCCCGCAGATGGTGAAGCGCAGCCAATCTTCAAACTGCTTATATAGTGCTACACAGTGAGAAAAGATCTGGTACTATCTTTAAATTTATTCACCGCAGACACCAGTGAATAACACAGTGGGGTTTAACGCCCACTCTCGCAAATTGTGAAACGGCTAGCAATCTTTATATAAGTTGCTGACAATGGTATCCTCAATTATATGCATCCACAGACCACGGGAATGACACAACAATCCTTGGTGATAAGTTCACTTTTTGATATTGTAAAAGCCACATATTAATAACATGATTATCAACAACATTGAATCAGCTGTCTGGTGAATGGCTTGATACTTCTGAATGGCGTGATATTGCTGAAGAAGCAGGATTTAATAAACACACAAAGCAGTTTGAAATAAAAATGACCAAAGAAAGGTCATATAGTGTTTGTCTATATATCTGTTTAGCAGAGTATATTTTATAGAGCTCAGTATACATATATATATATAACTCCATATATACATCTTTATCTACTGTATATACACGTGTAGACCTATTATACCTAGCAATGGTATGTATTAATTCCAGCCGTCACGGTACTTTAACCTTAAAGCGATACACGCTTGTTAGAGAAACGGTGTTCTACGTACAGCGATTGACACTTTATACCTACCAATGGTATGTATTAAATCTAACCTTAACGGCCCCTTTAACCTTGGATAGTCGAATGCTTAGCGTGCGCGCGCTGTATCATACGGCCTGACATTGAGTCAACTGGCGTGGTTTCGATTCCCCGGTTGAACGTGGCCGCCTGTCCAGCCTCGTGGGTTTTCTCCGGGCACTCCGGTTTCCCCCACTGTTAAAGACCCCTACGTGCAAGCGAAATATTGAAATAAAATTAAATCATGTTGGTCCCGAAATGACCTATTTTGTGTCGAGTAGACGTTACCCCCCTCTCTCTCTCTCTCTCTCTCTCTCTCTCTCTCTCTCTCTCGCTGTAACCATAAAGCGACACACACATCTTATATTATACCCACCAATGGCTTAACTCTAAAGTGTGGTTTCTCTTGTCAGTGATGCAGAACAGGAGGCATGAAAAGGATAACTATTTAGTCGTTCGGATGGGTCGAAATGCAGAACAGGAGGCATGAAAAGGATAACTATTTAGTCGTTCGGATGGGTCGAAAAACCGAAGTCCCGTGTACAAATTGGCGTGCATGTAAAAGAATTCGATATAAGAGTAGGCCGTAGCGCCGAGACACGGGCAAAATTTGCCCCATTGCACACTGTATGGCGTATGCCAGTCTTCATTAGTCTAGGATAGGAGCAAAACAGTAGGACGTTAAACTCCATTTCATATCATTTATCATTTAAAGCGAAACACACGTGTTAGAGAAACTGCGTTCTGTGAAACGGCAGCTGGCATATTATACCATTCAAGGGTATGTATTAATACCAACCGTCACGGTGCCTCATTGGTCAGATCTATTTGGTAAGACCAACTTCGAGTTTGGTCAAAGGTCAGATGTTTACAGTGTTAGGGCACTTGATTGTTGCCGAGGATTGTGGGCTAGGACAAGAGTAAGACTTTGGGCTTGAGCTAGGTCTAGGGTTAGCGTTAGTCCTGTTTACATCATGTGATCTCCAATGGAATCTGCAAGTGGCCTTGGCAATTAGATCTATTCGTAAAAATTCTTGTACATCAACCGGTAGCCTAGACATTAATGGTTAAACATGTTGGCTCCAGTGGGCTCTTCACTTTAAGGGTATACAAACCACAAGCGAATAATGTTTCAATTGAGCGCACTTCAACGCCGTTAACAGACCATACAACCCCTTCACAAACCACACAGACAAACTACTTCACCGTTAAATACGAGGTTTACAACACAATAATTTATGTGTTTTGTACGATAAGGAAATCATTCAATCAAATGGTATAATCAAATTTATGATGGATTAAATCCGTTAAACGTGGTAACACTTATAATCATGAAATAAATTTGCTTGCAAGTCGCCGATACAATCTCAATCGAATACCATTGAAGATAACAATAAACTTAATAAATCGAGAGTTTTTTTTAATATGAAAGATTTCAATCGTTATTATTTAGTAATAGATAATTAATGAGACAACAATATGCCATGTAAAATAACGAAACGTATTTAAATAGATCTTCGTACGTAATGTACCAAATAATCCCCATGTAATTCTATGCTCTTTGAAGCAAATATTTAGGTTACTAAACGATAATGTGTGTTTGAATCTTTCACACTTACATTTATGGAAATTTCATAAAATAAATGAAATAGTTTTAATAATGGGAATAATAAAATAATCTCCACGAATAATTTAATAATGATTGCTCTACTGTTCACTTGGGCGGGTTCGGGGAGGAGATATGTCCTTTACGTAATAGTCGAATACGTCCGTTTTAGATCAAACCGTCTGTTATTGAGACAGTTTGTGTGGTTTCGATTCCACGCTTGTACGTGACAAGGAGTAAAGTCGGCTGTCCAACCTCGTGGTCTTTCTCCGAGGTCTCCAATTTCCTCTACTGCCAAAGACCCGTACATGAAAGCGAATTATTGGAGTTGGATTAATCAATAATGTGTTAGTACCGAAATGACCTAGATGGTGTGATAGCTCTCTCTCTCTCTCTCTCGCTCTCTCTCTCATAAACATGAAATCCGACAGCGGCACTCGGCTAATTTCGACAGATTCCGTAAACTACACCCAAGTGCCCAAACTGATCCCGCAGTGAATATTCGCTTGGCCGCTACAATCACTGATAAGCATGACATCGACGAGGCTTAATAAGTACGGCATATTAACTTTTTTACTCCGACAAATTAAATTCTCAAACATTTTTTGAGGTAACAGAAAAATAAATAAAGACGTTTGAAGTAATTGAAGTTAAAAAATATTTCCTATTAAGTGTAAATGGGTATTAAAATGAATAAAATGCGTCATTTTGCCCGAAGCAGTTAGGTGTTAAGTAAACATTGCACGAGCCGTTGAGCCAATGACTGCAGTCAACGCACGTGCTATGGACACTCATCTGTTACAGAGTTAATTCCTAAGTAATTCTCTGTGAAACAGATTGCCAAGTGCCGACAGCGGTTGGACATCAAGGGGACACAACTGCCATATTTGGACAAACCACCTGGAAGCAGACCACCATTAATTTCCCCAATGACTTCAATGTTAATTTTTGGCCACCTCCAACTTTTCCCCAAATTTTCATTGGGCTGAATGCTGTTCACTACAGACAGAGGAAGAAATGATCATATGGTCATGTCTTTGCACTAAAATTTGTATGAGGTGGGCCACCAAAAATTTAAGATATACAAACTTGAAGAAACATTCTAAAAACATGAAACTAGTAACCGTATACATATATCACCGTAGCCAACCTGAAAACCCCGTTATCCCCCCGGCTCAAAATCACTTGCCAAAACCTGGCATAAAATGTTAATTCAAAGCCTCTCCGTCCATTCTTAACCAAAACACTAACCAAAATGGGCATGCAAAAAGGGAGACAAGAGACAGAGAGAGAATTGCTAAAAACAGACGAACTACAATTTGTGGGTATTTGTCGAGGTAGTGAAATTTAATGGTGGTCCACCTTGTTACGTAATGAAAAATGTTACAGACGCTTTGTGCCATAGTGACATGTGAAACTGATTGCAATATCAACTTGTATCCTATCGACACCCCTGGTGAGCTTGGTAGCATTTAACTGTAACAAACTTGAGGTTGATCTGTTTTATTTAACTTTCTATCTGATAAGCAAACTCTACTTATGTTAAACTTAATTGTATGATACATTAGCCAGGTTTCTAATACCATCCTTTGTCTGGAAGTGTTTATAAAAAAGTTCGATCCCAGCATTGGCCGAGAAAGTTCATCTCGATTTTCCGGCGTGATTTCCCCTTGTCAGTGATGCAGAAGAAGGGTGTGACAAGGACAGCTGCCTAGTCGTTCGAATGAGACGAAAAACCGAGGTCCCGTGTACACATTGTAGTGCACGTAAAAGATCCCTTGGCAGTTGGAATTCGATATAAGAGTAGTCCGCAGCGCCGCTGCCCGGGCAAAATTTTCCCCATAGCACACTGTATGACGTATGCCCGTCTTCCATTAGCCCAGGTTAGGTGCAAAAGGGTAGGACGTTAAACCCCATTTCATTTCATTTCGTTTATTAAAAAAAGCAGTAAAACTAATTGCGTGACAAACGAAGCTATCAAGTGGAATGAAATGTAAACAATACTGTTTGGAAACGAACATACTTTCATCGTTTTTAATACCTTAAATTAATGTCCAAAGTTTTAGGGAAGACCCAGATTAAACTAAGGACTGTCATGTTGCTGTACGTAAGTGATAACTTTCATTGAACGGGAAGAATAGACACACTCCCGCAAAAGTTCAAGAATCAGAAGCTAATCCAGCAATGGCCAGAGAGGGATTTTTCGGGCCATTGCTTCAGGAATATGATATATCAAATACATCAAGGATATTTTGTATAAACTGTGATTATAAGTTGAGTAAATTCTGCTTTATGAACTCGATGCCTGGTCAATCACATCTTGAAATAGTATGTGAATACTTTGATGCCAATCATCGATTCAATATTTATGTCATAACTATTTTTTGGTCATAGCAAATAATATGTGTATAACGACAGGCGCAGCCAGGACGTGTCGTGGTTCGCGTCCTTACGGGGGGGGGGTAGGGTGCGCGCACTGTATCATACGGCCTGCCATTGAGTAAACTGGCGTGGTTTCGAATCCCTGGTTGTACTTGGCAAGGAGTACGGTCGCCTGTCTAGCCTCGTTGGTTTTCGCCGGGTACCCCGGTTTCCTCCCACTGTTAAAGACCCCTACGCGCAAGCGAATTATTGAAATAGGATCAAACCATATGTTAGTCCCGAAATGACCTAGTTTGTATCGAGTGGACCTTAAACCCATTTCTCTCCCAGACCTCGGGTCAAACTTAACAAAACATTCACGTTGGACCCCCTGAACATGCTGAGTAGCGGATAAAGCTATAAATGGACGGGCGATTCCAGATCTGAGGCACCATCCACAATATCACCCCATAGATCTGAATAACATACACTGAGTATGGAAGCCTATAACTACCATTCATAATTTCTACTTTTCGCCCCTTCAAAACATGAAAGTCGAAAAGTAGAAAAGTAGAAGTTACGACAAAATGTAAGGCGACAGCACGGTATACAAGCCAAAACGTACTCGAAAATACGAAACCAAGCCATGCAACTCGAAAAGTAGAAATTATAAATAAACATACGCGCTATTAGCTATAGAAGCCTATATCTACCATTCGTAATTGATTTGGAAACTAGAGATTACTACAACTTCCGAGGAGTGAAGTTGAAAATAAGAACTTAAGAAATAATGAGGTCGCTAATAGCGCGTGTGTTTATTTCTTAATTTCTACTTTTCGCGTTACAGTATTACTTGTTGTCGCCTTCTTACTGACATCAATAAATACACCAAGACGGTATACAAGCCAAAATGTAAGTCGAAAATAAGAAATTAGGAAATAATGATTATACAAGACGGGTGGGGGGTGCTCTGCTTCCGGCCACCGGAGGTCGATAAATATTGCAAAATAAAAAAAAAACATTTTGGTGCATTCTGCCATATCCTCCAGACCCCTCGAGACCGGTTTAATCTGAGGGTCGGGGCCTAATTCGACGCTCGTCTGAAGTCTGAATGCAAAACTCAGTCTCATTTAGTGGTGGGTTCGACGATTAACTCAGACTTTTGGAACGCATCGATAGAATATTAATCGTATTGCAAATGATTGGGTCAGTATCATGGTCATGATGTTTGTAGGGCTGATGGGGGCGGCTAGGATGCCGAAGGGGCGATGGGCAGCGAAGGACCCCCCCCCCACCCGGAATACATGTCTTGGCTTTGAGCTCATTTCTTGCCTGTACAGTTTGTCGTCCCACGACCTTAATAATAATGGTACAGGTAACTGATATTTCAGATACCAACGTATAATAAGTGAATGAGCTATTGGGACTGGGTTTGACAATTTTAGTCAATATCCCAATTCATTTGAGTTCATTGATAGGAGCAAATTTTTTTTGTGAACGAGACGATCAGAAATGGTGCAGGATCTCGAGACCAGTCTGCCATTTCTGCCTGCTTAGTGAGAATTCATGATCCATCCACTAATGTTGGCGGTTCACTATAACCGTGAATATGACAGTCATGAGGTGGGATAAGACCACAGAGGTGTGGAAGAAAGATGCAAATAAGGAATCGAGCGCCGTGTCGCCAAACAAGACAGCGGTGCATGACATGTAATAATGGTAATTTGGACTTCCAGGGGCAATTTTTTCCATTCTTTTGGTGCTACGCACGCAAATGATCTCTCACCAAATTGTGACTTCTGTACTGGACATACAAGTTGTTTTTTATAAAATGACCGTAAGGAACGAGGAGGTGCATATTGTTAAATTAAATCGGATAAATAGGATGGCACCAAAGGATCGTTTAAACAGTTGAAAGTGATTGTGTTAATTTTCCCTCACAGCAGCAGCGATGGTCTGACTGGGTTTTGTCTGTGTTTTCTTGTTTTCTCCGTCGGCGCATTATTGAAAAGAATTTAAACGATCTAGTCCGGTCCGAAATGACCTTTTGTGTTAAAGTGGACGTTATAACCCCTTTTCGAGAACCCCTGTGACTTATATGAATCAAATGAAATGTGGTTTAATGTCGTACCGTTCTGTTCAGAATGAGCTTGTAGTGAATACGGGCATACGCCACACAGCATGCTATGAAAGAAATTATGCCCGGGCAGTGGCACTATAGCCTACTCCTACATCTATCGTATTCCAACGGTCAATGGATCTTTTACGTACACACTGCAATTTTATTTCTGTTGGCTTTACGAGACATTTGTTTGTTCCCCGTCGTCTTTCGCCCATTTTGCATGGAATTGGCCCATTTAGTGCAGTAAGTTAAAGCACGTAAACAGCCAATCCTTGTGAAGTCTACTGAACAACAATTTGATATTTTACATACTAACCATGGCATTCCGATTGTCCTTTTTTAATTGTTAAATCAACATTGTGTAGGCCTATTCAAATCAATAAATAAATCAATAATATTTTAATAAATATAATTAATTTCAATATAAACCTAACCTATCTGTGGGAGGGGTCTGGGTAGGGGCCTTCATTTATAGGTGAGCCAGCTAGGGCCCCCAATATCCCAATGCGTTTTAATCCTGTACTGATTATAATGTTATGGATTTTTAAAATAGTTGCCTGAGCCCTGATTTACATCTAGAGTTATCTGCCCTTGAATTATGCCACCTGTATAAAATCAATGGCAGTGGCAAACGTCTGGAATCGGAATAACCTGCCAGATTATGTGTGAATTATATGTTTTTACAAGCACACAAGACATATAATATACGGTTAAATGTACTTAATATCGGAAAGATGTCGGTGTATGACTTGAATGATCTGCAAGCCAAGTATGATGTTTTGGCGAACGAGGTGAGTTAGATCTTCGGTTCTATTTCAGTATCGCTGTATACTACTCATATTATAGACTATATATAGTCATAGTCTTGGGGTGGACTTGTTGGCGAATGGCTTTTAATGAAATGAATCAGAATTGGGGTTTAACGTCCTAGTTTTGCGACCTAATCTTATGGTATATTGAATTCCAACTGCCCAGGGATCTTTAACGTGCACGCCAATTTATACACGAGACCTCGGTTTTCCATCCCATTCGTATTTTACTATATGATAGTATATGTAACTGTACAACTATCCTCATCAGATCCCCTGCCCCGCACCACTAACCAAGGGGAACTTTCTCAGAATTAAAAGCAATTTTATGAACCTGGAACAAAAATTAGTTCAAAGTAGCCGGTCTCAACTGATCCAACCTCTAGGCCTATATGCAGGAGAGAGCTAGTACCGGTACATGTAGTAAGACGTTTATTTTTCTCTGGGATTAGGAGGTTCAAACCAGGATAACTACAGTAGTTGAATTAATCAGATTAGGGTGCTAGGATGTCTCGAAAGATAAGCACGTGCGTGTTGTATCATCAGCTCTATCATTTCGTCAACTGTCGGGGTTTCAATTGCCCGTTTGTACGTGACGAGGGGTAGGGTCACCTGTCCAACCTTGTGGTTTTCTTCGGGTCTTTCGGTGTCCTCCCACTTCTAAAGACCCCGCCTACATACTGTACGTACATGCATGCAAATTATCGAACGAATTGAACCATGTTAGTTCCAAAATGACCTAGTTTGTGTGGAGTGGATGTTAAACCTCTCTCTCTCTCCCCCTCTCTCTCTCCCCCTCTCTCTCTCTTTCTCTCTCTCTCTTTCTCTCTCTCTCCCCCCCCTCTCTCTCTCTCTTACAAACTACAATATTGTAAAAGTTGAATCTCTGTACAGAGGAAAAAAACCTATTGATTAGCCTCCTTGTTTGGGTAGGCTACGTTTTAGGCCTTTAAAAATTTAAATGTCTATCTCAAAGTATGCATGATTATTGGCGACTGTATTAAAGCAGTTTTTTCTTTTTTAGTATCAGATATGTCGGTGTAAATTGGACAGTAAGTGTGAAGCATTGCTCATACTGAGTAAAGAATTGGACCAATGTCGAAGTGAACGAGATCAATTTAAGTTAATGGCTGAACAACTGAGAGAAAGATACCAGGCTTTAAAAAGACAAATTTCAGGAAGGGTAAATATTTCTGTCACATGATTATTCAATTGGAGGGCTGTTTAGTCTTTAGTTTTTTAATGATACATTATGGGGAAATTAGATAACAAGATGGCAGTTAAAAACTACATAATGTAACAAAGGTACATGTAATTTACTGGAAATTTCAGTCAAATTGATACACTTTGAATGGACAAATTATTAAGCAAGTGAAATTTCGGCCTAGCCTCGATCATCATAACTAAAGTCGGTACGGTAAAAAGCATTGTCTCTCATATCCATTTAATTTTAAATTGAGAAAGAAAGTTGTGCAGTAAATTGGGTCATATTCCACCAAAGATTGCAGGTTAGCAATGCAATCAACTGTTGATTATGGTCTTTATAATAGTTAATTAATGTCTAATTAATAATTTAGATAACATTTTAGGCCTAGAGAAAGACCCGCAGTAGGTGCATAATGTTTAATTCTAAAATAGCAAAAGTCATTTGTTCATAAGAGAATGATACTATTAATAAGGAAATATTCATCTGTTCAGTCTTAGATAATTTAGATAACATTTTAGGCCTAGAGAAAGACCCGCAGTAGGTGCATAATGTTTAATTCTAAAATAGCAAAAGTCATTTGTTCATAATGATACTATTAATAAGGAAATATTCATCTGTTCAGTCAATATTTTTCAAAACTTTAGTTTGGGGATGAGGTTACTGGTTAGTCCTGTAACCCCACCTGATCAGTTGGGTGGCCGAATTGGCGGTGTGCACTTTAGATCACAAGGTCTTGTCATTGTGTCAACTGGTGTGGTTTCGATTCCTTGCTTGTGTGTTTCAAGGAGTAGGGTCAACCATGGGAGTTTTCTCCAGGTCCTCTGCTTTCCTCCCGGTGCTAAAGACCCCTAAGCGTGAGCAAATTATTGAAATAAAATTGAACAGTGTGTTAGTCCTGAAATGATCTTACTTGTTTGTGTTGGGGGGTTGGGATGGTCTAGTGGTCTAGAGTGCCGCGCTTCGACCTCTAGCTGGCCGGTCACCTCTGGCTTGCGGCTGTGGTTTCGAGCCCTGGCGTGAGCATATGTGGCATGGACATAGGGGCGCCTTCTCAACCTCGCAGGTTTCCTCCGGGCACTCCGGTTTTCTCCCACTACTAAAGACCCCTAAGCGCAAGCGAATTATTGAAATAAAATAAAACCTTATGTTAGTCCCGAAATGACCTAGTTTGGGTTGAGTGGATGTTAAACCCCATTTCTCTCTCTTGTTTGTGTTAAGCTTACAGGTATCAGTTCAAACCCCATAGCTGCAATGGCTTTCCTATGTAAAAATTTGAATTTCAAGGGATCTTTTACGTGCACGTCAATGTGTACACGTGACATCGGTTTTTCTTCCAATCCAAGCGACTAGACAGCTGTCTTGTAAGGTCCTCCGTCCTGCGTCACTGCCCGAACAAAGCAGGAAAATCAGGATAAACTTTCTTGGCCAATGCAGAGATCTAAAACCTGCCCTCCAGGGTAGCAACCGGGACCCCTGTACATCTGTGAAGGGCTACCACAAATTGTATATCTTTAAAAAGGTACCAGCTTCATATAGTTTGCAATGGGCTAGAATACAGGTTTATAAGCGCCTTTCATGATGCTACGAACCGTTTATTTTGAGTCATTCTTTCATTAAAATATTTTATTGGTATTTTTTAAATTATTTTTAGTCACCACAAGGTTCATCAAATGATCTGTTAGATGTTCACATGTATAAAGACATGGAAACGGAGGTAATTAATTTTATCATTTTCTTTCTTTTAGTTTTATCATTTCCTTTCTTTCAGTCTTTTAGTTTTATCATTTCCTTTCTTTCAGTCTTTTAGTTTTATCATTTCCTTCTTTTTGTTTTATCATTTCCTTTACCTTTAGTTTTATCATTTCCTTTCTTTAAGTTTTATCATTTCCTTTCTATAAGTCTTTTTTTAGTTTTATCATTTCCTTTCTTTTAATTTTAACTTTTCCTTACTTTTATAAAAAAAAAACAAACACATTTAATCTTTGATAAAAACCAACCACGTCCAGACCGATGGGGGTAGGGGATAGCCGAATGGTTAGCATACAAAGATATGCCACTGCCCATTACCTTGGCAAAATGTCCCTTATAGCTCACTATATGGCATTTTTATACGCCCACATTTTCATGTGGACGTATTATGTCGTCGCCCCTGTCCGTCCGTCCACAATTTGTTTGTGGACTCTCTACAGGTCACAATTCTTATCCGATTTTGACGAAACTTGAAATATAGGTTTATCCCCATAAGATCTCGGTTCCTTTCGATATTGGCATGTATCGGATAAGAACTTCATGGATTATGGCCCCTGATTGTACGAAATATCATGTTTTTAGCTTGTGGACCCTATAGAGGTCACAATTTTGAACCGATTGTGATGAAACTTGACATGCATGTTTATAACCCCAAAATCTTGGTTCCTTTCGATATTTGCGCCCATCGGATCGTAACTTCCTGAATTATGGCCCCTGATTGTCCGAAAAATCGCCCTTTTTAGCTTGTGGTCCCTCTGGAGGTCAAAATTATTATCCGATTTAAAAAACCGTTTGATTATATCACCGTTACATGGTAATGAGGGTTGAGTTCAAATTTCGTGAAAATCGGAACAAAATGGCCGCCGTTTGTACGCGAATAGTGTGAAAATATGTTATATCAAGGTTGTGGACCCTATCGAGGTCATAATATTGAACCGATTTTGATGAAACTTGACATTAAGGTTGCAACGATATCAAATTCTGATATCGCCATTAATCATGATAACTGCTTTTGGAATTATCGCGATAAATAAAAGTCTACGATTATCAATTTTATCACGATAATTCTCTTTATCGTACAGTACTAACTTAACATTGAAATAAACATAATATTTTCAGTCTTGTTAACCGGGGATTCGCCGCACCGTTGCTACGGTACACCGATGTCGCGTGCGGCTTTGTTTACAAAATGTGTTTCGGGAACTTTCTCTCACCGATTTATATTGTATAATTTTACAAGTAGTAATTAAACTATTATTTCGAATTCGATCCGGCCCCCGCACCGGTGAAAATGAACTTTGGATTTATTGCACCGACCTCCGCCCAAAAAAATCCTAAAATACCGGGGATTGCGATTATTCAACTTTGGCCGATACGATATCACTTGAAAAAAAATAATCGCGATAATGCGGCATCCCCGGGGTATCGCTGCAACCTTACTTGACATGCATGTTTATAACTGGAAGATCTTGGTTCCTTTCGATATTTGCGCTCATTGATTCATAACTTCCTGAATTATGGCCCCTTATTGTATGTTTATAACCCAAAGATCTTGGTTCCTTTCGATATTTGCACCAATCGGATCGTAACTTCCTGAATTATGGCCCGTGATTGTCCGAAAAATTGCCCTTTTTAGCTTGTGGTCCCTATGGAGGTCAAAATTATTATCCGATGTAAAAAAACGTTTGATTATAACACCGTTACATGGTAATGAAGGCTGAGTTCAAATTTCGTGAAAATTGACGGAGAAAATGGCCGCCGTTTGTACGCGAATAGTGTGAAAATATGTTATATCAAGGTTGTGGACCCTATAGAGGTCACAATTTTGAACCGATTTTGATGAAACTTGACATGCATGTTTATAACCCAAAGATCTTGGTTCCTTTCGATATTTGCGCTCATTGATTCGTAACTTCCTGAATTATGGCCCCTGATTGTACGAAAAATCACCCTTTTTAGATTGTGGTCCCACTGGAGGTCAAAATTATTATCCGATTTAAAAAAACGTTTGATTATATCACCGTTACATGGTAATGAAGACTGAGGTAAAATTTCGTGAAAATCGGACCAAAATTGACAGACAAAATGGCCGCCGTTTGTACGCATTTAGTGTGAAAGTATGTTACATGTATGTCAAGGTTGTGGTCACAATTTTGAACCGATTTTGATGAAACATGACATGCATGTTTATAACCCAAACATCTTGATTCTTTTTGATATTTGCGCCCATTGGATCGTAACTTCCTGAATTATGGCCCCTGATTGTACGAAAAATGACCTTTTTTTTTAGCTTGTGGTCCCTCTGGGGCAGAATTATTATCCCATTTAAAAAAACGTTTGATTATATCACCGTTACATGGTAATGAAGGTTGAGGTCGAATTTCGTGAAAATCGGACTAAAATTGACAGCTGTTCTTGTTAGGCCATCCATCCTTCATCACGAACAAGGGGAAACCATGCTAGAAAATCTAGATGAACTTTGTCACCCAATGCAGGGATCAAACACCAAACCTCAAGGCAACCAAGCCAGCATCTTACCCACTTAGCAACATGATCCCCAGTCGAATTTGAAGCCTACTGAAATGAACCTTTATAACCCAAATATCTTAATTCATTTCAATATTTGCACATATCAAATTCTAACTTAATGATGTAGGAAAAATCACTTTCGGTATTGCTTGTTCTCTATCCATCTCTCGAAAATGTGGGCGTATCCTGCCTGGCAGTGCCAGCCTATCTTTTTTAACCTGGTTGATTTATGTCAGCTTTAAGGATTATGGTTTGTTTCCTTTTGTAATTGACTTCACAGACAATTGACCTTTCTGTTGACACCACCCACAATAAGGTTTTGTAATCGACTTCATAGACAATTTCCCTTGTAAAGATGTGCTTCCTTACAATAAGTAATTCTTTTTTATTTTGATTGAAATACAGGGATTGACATTTGGCAGGGGTGTAATTAATCCCACTTCTCGTCAGGTTTAGATGTTTGTTTAGAAAGGGATTGAAAAAATAACTTTGTAAAATTAGCAAACATAATTAAAACACCGTTGTTAATGCCATAACATCTCCTGCAATCTGATTAAAACACAGATCCTATTTCGTTTCGTTTTTTGTAGTTCAAACTTTCGCTTTACTTGTCTTTACTACACTAGGATCTGGTAGGAGTTGTTATATTACCGGCATTGCATTGTGGGTGAAGTCAGGGATAAGCCAGCGAAATGGTCTGTTACGACTGGCTTGCTAGCGTGGAGGTTGAGTGTTCGATCCCTGCATTGGCCGAGAAAGTTCATCTCAATTTTCCGCGTGGTTTTCCCTTGTCAGTAATGCAGAATGGAGGGCCTGACAAGAACAGCTGCCTAGTCGTTCGGATGGGACGTAAAAGATCCCTTGGCAGTTGGAATTCGATTTAAGACTAGGCCGTAGCACCGCTGCCCGGGCAAAATTTTCCTCATAGCACACTGTATGGCATATGCCCGCCTTTCATTAGCCCAGGTTAGGTGCAAAAGAGTAGGATGTTTAAACCGCATTTCATTTCATTTTATTTACACACTGTGAGTAAACACTGATTGATTAATCAATGTCTAACGTCATAGGGTCAAAAGCCTTCCAGTACAACCGATTAGATCTTCGTGTAGATATGTATTTTAATCCCATTACTTTTCCCAAGAACTAGGTGACCCGCCAGCAAGTACATTCATCCACATGAAATGAAAAATAAAACGTTCTTTCAACAATTAACACGGTTATTTTTATACTTTGTTTACGAAGGCATGATTAATGTCTAGAATTTCCATTATACATTATTGGTAATTTAGACTAAACCAGATTACAATTGTAATCCGGAGGATAATAGTGATTAACAATTTGACAATCTTGGTTGTGCTGCAGTTGATTTTCATACTAGATATTGGATGAATGTGTTACGAATTTGCCAGGCAACAATATTTAATGATTTCGCCGATGTTACTGTTAGTGCATGCTTTTACTTATTGAAACAAGGAGCACAAATCAGCGTGATCGTGATTCTCAAAATTGAATCCCTGGAAATAATGTTCCCAATTTGTTTCAGAGCTTGGTTCAGCTTCTTTGTGATACAAAAGAAATAAAGAAATCTTTACAGTTTGAAACCGATGATTTGAAACAGAAATTAGCTGATGCCCAGGGTGACATCAAGGTATGTAGCCATTGATTAATTACCACACTACAACATCGATTCACGATCTTATATCTACATTTTCTACAGACACATCAACAGTCAGTAGCGTCCTATCAGCGGTGGCAACATCGCGACCTCCATGGAAACCTTGACATTTAATGAACCTTGAACTTTGCAGCTCGATTATCACAGGTAGGTATTCAGCTTGAAAGCGCGAGACTTGGTATTCACGACGATGGAGGAATCTAATTCACCACTACATTTCATTGCATCACCTACATGTACATGTACTCGAGAAGTGTAGCGGAAGCAGAGTTGGGATTTTGCCTGTATATTCTGGACTTGTCCGAATTTTTTTCCCAAACGCACAATATTGTCTGACGGGGAATATGCCCAATCGGACATCAAGACATAGTGAATAATATTCAAAATTCCAAAATTAATATAGTGTGCTGAGAGTATAACTACCACTCAACCCGATTATCGTTGACAATAGGCAGGATTGATTAGGTAATTAAGTGATTTTTATTACTTACAGGATTGGAATATTTTGTTGACATGTGATTTTTAATTGTGGTATGAATTGAATACCGTACGGAAATTAAATATGAAAAATAGCGAGGTTCACCTAATTTTGTTGTGTACGTGATTTGAATATTTTGACGACATGTGACTTATAATTGTGGTATGAATTCCTCTGCTTAAATAACAATAAGAGTTATGTCCCTTTATTTTCGGTTAAATGTCCGACACGAAAAATTTTGAAATCCCAACACTGAGTGGAAGCAATATAGTGTACAGTGTGTGGTTTTCCTGTCTGATACAGTTTGTGCCCTTATTATTTATTATAAACTTTATTACAAAATGCAAAATCTTCTTATTTCTAATCTCTGGTGTCCATGATAACAATATGATCATTGATAATCAGTCTCATTATTTACGATACGTTATGTAAGAACTAAATCAGCCTATTACAGGTCTTTATTTAAGTCTGAAATGTTATATACCATTAATTAGACATTAATTCACTTATCCAGACCATAATCAACTCTCAATGCCATCTTACATGGATCTGAATCCGCTCGTCTGTTCAATACTCCTTGATGATTAAATGCAAAAATGGATAATCGAGACTTTGTTTATTATAGTGACAGCAGTAGCAATGACGATCAAGGCTACAGTGATTTTAAAATTAAGGTTTCTTGGCTTAGAGGTAGAGGGAAGCAATTTTACAGAAACACTTTGAGCATATTCTGTTTACATTATCTAGTTTGTAACTTTTATAGTGAGAACTTTCAACTCTTTATCTAATCTCCCATAATATGTCTTTAAATACGACATCCAAATACAAAAATGGCACCAAATACTAAATAAATATATTCAATTCTGGTTGTTATGAATTTGATTTGGAATTTATAACCATTTAGGTTTACATGTAATATAGCAGACAAACCAACTCATTGTTCGTTTTATATATAATATGCATGGATATACATGTATAATTAGAAAATAATACAAATTTACAAGTCTATGCACCTGTTGGTGTATGTATTGTTTAGATGAGTTAGTTTTACTTATTGATTGATTAGGGTGTAAAGACAGACCAGATGATAGGTGGATAACAATCATTGATTATTATGTTTACATCAGAATGTGTGATAAATATGAAATATCATTATGAAATAGATTTCACTAGAAATTAGAACTGGGAGTACTACTAGTACATTCATAGAGTGTGATAAATTCTAGCATTGTTATCATCTAACTTAATGAAAAAACATATGTTTGACCAGACAGCAGATGGTTGACAAACAACAATCTTTAATTGTACCTATAATTTCCGATTATTATATGGGAAAAAAGCTGACAGTTCTAGTTATGAGAGTTTAGAATAAGATAGTGAGAAATCAATATACTGAAAATTACAGCCAAATTACTTTAATTTGAGTGAAATGAAATGGGGTTTAACATCCTACTCTTCTGCACTTAACCTGGGTTAATGAAAGACGGACATACACCATACAGTGCGCTATGAGGGAAATTTTGCCCAGACAGTGGCGCTACAGCCTACTCTTTACGTGCATGCCAATGTGTACATGGGATCTAGTTTTTTTCGTACCATCAGATAGACTAGACGGCTGTCCTTGTCAGGCCCTCTGTTCTGCATCACTGACAAGGAGAAAACCACGCGGGAAATCTGGATGAACTTTCTTGGCCAATGCAGGTATCAAACAACCGAGCTCCAGTCTAGCGAGCCAGATTCTTACCCACTTAGCCACGTGATCCTCTTTATTTTGAGTTAATCTATTAATGTTTATAGTTTTGATAGGAATAGAATAACTTGATTTTCATTGCTACATGTACCAATACAATTGTTACGATATAAACAAGGTCTTAATACTCTTAATGCAGGCACGGATCCAGTTGGCCGTTAGCCCCAGTGACAAAGTTGATTTTCATTTTCGTTTGCTTTGTTATTGTTGTAGTTCACATATCTGCTCTTTAATAGATGATTTAAACATAATTTACGCATTGTCTCCGCTCAAACAAACCAAGTTTGCAACATATTACCCTTTGCTCCAATGTGTGCCCCCCTCGACAAAATCCTGGATCCGGGCCTGTAATGATTTTGGTTCCAACATACATGTAGGATGTCATAAAGAAAATGAGAAAGACAACAATATTTATTTCAGACATTTGAAGGTACATGTATGAATCAAAGAAAAGAGTGAGAGAAATGGGGTTTAACATCCACTCGACACAAACTAGGTCATTTCAGGACTAACATATGGTTTTTAATTTTATTTCAATAATCCGCTTGCACGTAGGGGTCTTTAGCAGTGGGAGGAAACCGGTGTACCTGGACAAGCGACCCTACTCCTTGCCACGTACAAGCGGTCAAAGAAAAGAACACAAAAACAAACCATAGAAAGTGATATTAATTTGTGTATCAACAAGTGACAGCTGTTGTAACCTACTAGTACTAGCTATACATGCAGCATGGAGTTATAATTAATTCATTATCAAATTGTTCAATCAATATTAGAAACAGGTCACTTTATCTACATACATATCTTTATGTATATTTTAAAGAATGAATATTATTTAAAAAAAAACAATGGATTTAAATATGAACCAAAATAATGAAATAAAATGGGGTTTAATATCTGATTGTTGTGCTCCGGCAGTGCTAATGAAGATTGGAACAAAAAACAGGGGAATAAAATAGCAGACCAAATACTAAAATTAAATAAAATGGGGTACATTTACATGTACATGTATTACATGTGACTGTTCTGCTATTGGACTACTGAAGACGGGAAACCCCAAAATACCAGTATTTTAAAGGATAGGTCTAATTTAAATCGGTTGAATGCTAAAATTAAATAAAGGATAAGTCTCATGTAGACCAAATACCCATATTTTGAAGGATACGTCTGTGTAAAAAGGAGGTTGATAGTTGATACTGTATGTACATGTAAACCAAATACCAATTATAGAAAGTCTCATTTTAAAAAATAAATGGGTTCAAGTGTGTAAAACTACTGTAAATTCATAAATAATGTCGGAAGATTTCAGCTCGAAAGAAATGAACGCTAGAGCAGGAAAATTGGCAACAAACAATGAACTTGACAAACAATGCAGAAGTATGTCACTTACATAGTACATGTAAAGTTATTTTTATGACAACTCATAATGTAAAGCCATGGGACAAGGTGCCAGCCGCTTCTCCATCTACCTTGAAAAAATTCAAATGGTCCTTTTTAACTGTAGGCTTTAGATAGTTACTGATGATGACCTTGTGTGAAATGGTCGACATCTAATCTCCTGTTTCAGTAACTGTTTTGGTGGGATTGTTATGGAGTTAGAGTATTAGTAAAGCAGAAGTATGAAATAAGTCAGTGGTTATGTTATGGAGTTAGTTTCCTCTCTCCACCAGATCAATGCATGTAAAGTCGCTCGTCCAACCTCATCGGTTTTCTCCGATCCGGGTCCACCGGTTTCCTCCCACTGCAAAAGACCCCTATGCGCAAACAAATTATTGGAATAAAATTAAAACCATATGTTAATCCCAAAAGAACTAGTTTGTGTGTGGAGTGGAGGTTAAACCTCTCTCTCTCTCGCTATTTGTGTTTAGAACTAACAACTGATCTAACAACTGATCGGTATATTTTTACATGGCTGATTCCAGTTGGTAAAATAGTTTTCAATGGGGTCCACATTCGGGATTTTTCACGATACTGTAATCTGTATGATTGTGTCAAATTTGATGCTTTAACCACAAAATGCATAATCATTTTACAATTCTGTCAAACTCATTTGGCTCGTTTCCATCAAGTTTTTGATGGTCTACGTACCCATTTGAGTTTGTTCCCTTCTCCCTTTCTTGGTTGGACCTACGTTTATAGAATTGACAATCATGTAATATATATAAATGACATGTTTTATAGTTGCTACGGGAACAGATTGCTAGACAGAGAGTTGGAACAAGTGATGAAGGCATGACAACCAGACATTTTCCAGCCTATGAAAGAGAAGATTTAGTGAAACAATTAGAAGCTTCCAGAGAACAGGTAGTTGACAGTTCTCAACAGAATTTATTATTTTTACCCTATGGCCATGGGTACATGTATTTCTCAGGCTCCCCAGTGTAAGACCACTGTCCATTGCAAAATATTTTTTAAAAAGATGTGAAGAGCCCATGGGAAGAACAATTTAAGTCCGTTTTCCCATTAACATCATTTAATAGTGCCATCTGGTGACAAATTAAATAAGCTTTCTGTGGAGCAATTGATTGCAGGTAAAAGCAATTGAATTCACATCGAACCAGGTCCTTCTGAAGTGGTATAAGTCCACAGTACCTTTTATTTAATCTTAATGTGACTGAAAAGTTGAAGTTTGTAGGAATGGCAATTATGGTTCTGTTTACCTCCAACTTTCTCGTCCAGAAGTTTGATTTGTGTTTTATGTGAAAAAACAAAAATCTGACTTATATCGTTCTTCCCATGGGCTCTTCAGATGTGACTTGGATCATTCGTCCACTGCACTCTTCAGTTGTGACTTAGATCGTTCTCCCACTGTGCTGGTCAGACGTGACTTAGATCGTTCTCCCACTGCGCTCTTCAAATGTGACTTTGATCGTTCTCCCACTGTGTTGGTCAGACGTGACTTAGAGTGTTCTTCCACTGGACTCCTCAAATGTGACTTAAATTGTTCTTCCACTGGACTTTTCAAATGCTATATGTTGGTTCTGAGAGACCTTTTTTTGTGTTGAGTGGACTTTAACCCCATTTCTATCTCTGTTTCATGTTTTAGTATTTACAACTTGAGCATGATCTACAGCAGTTACTGGATGAAAAAGAAGACCAAGAGACAGAATTGGACGCCTACAAGAGAAAATATGAAAATTTGAATCGTGAATTAAACTATATTTTAAAAGGAGATGAAAAGAGGATTGTGGACATTGATGCTTTAGTTATGGAGAATAAGTTAGTATATATTTTTACTAGGCAATGTACAGTCATTATTGGTCATGAATTAACTGCCAAAGCCACTTAATTGGTCATGAATTAACCGCCAAAGCCACATAATTGGTCATGGTTTACTTGTAACTGCCAAACCACTTAATTGGTCAGTACATGATGTGAATAGGGACCTTTCGCATCAGTACGAAAACGAACATACGTTCATTTACGTTTTCATTTTCGTATCCTCTAACACGCAGTTTTGCAGTCCAACGTACGATAATAGCTAGATGGCGTTCATTTCCCCTCCATGAACTTCTCTGTCAAGACAAAATTTCAATGGATGGTTTGGCGAATGTATAACAAATCAAACAGAATATTGCATTTGGGCACATACTACAAATCATACACAATATACATGTACACAAGACCTCGCAATGTGGTTGAAAATTCAATATACCAGTTCCTCCGGGCACTTCTGTTTCCTCCCACTGCGAAAGACCCCTACGTGCAAGCGAATTATTGAAATAACATTAAACCATATGTTAGTCCCGAAATGACCTAGTTTGTGTCAAGTGGACGTTAAACCCTCTCTCTCTCTCTCGCGCGCGCAATATATCAGACAAGACACATGTTCGTTTGCATGCCTTTGTGAATCCAGCTCCATACGCGTAACATTTTTCACTGGGCGTATACTCATTACAGATTGATGTAACAAGTACGCTCGAATCAATGACGTTTTAGTTTTCGTGTTCGTACAGATGTGAAAGGTCCCTAATGTTAGATTTGAGTGAAGATGTTAAAGAGGTATCGTTGACAGTAACTGATTCTTGTACGCCACTATCAAATTTTGATTTGAGTTATTTCCCTTTGACAATATTCATACACTTTCAGACATCAGTAAATTTGTATTAATAAAATGTAAGTTCAGTGCATAACTCAAAATTATTCTTATCACTATCCCTTATCAGCCTTTTTGTGATATGATATTAATTTTGTCAGTACCCCCCTAAATCTAGTTGGTTTTCGTATGCATTCGATTATTTTATTTGTATCAGATATTTAATGGAGAGGTTAAAACAAATGGAAGAAGAGAAGACAATGGCCATGGCAACAGCCTCCAAATATAAGGTAATATTTACAGTATAGTAGTTTGGATGAAGTCCTCCTGGCTGTAGACTGTAGCGAGTGCCACAGTCAGGGCAAAATGTCCCTGATTGGTTTAACACATGTGCTTTAAATCATAATGGCGGTCATTGAATCAGGTGGCACAGGTTTGATTCACTGTCTGTATGTGACAGGAAGTAATGTTGCATGTCCAACCTAGGGTTTTGCCTAGTTTCCTCCAATCTGATTAAAACACAGATCCAATTTCGTTTCGTTTTTTATAGTTCAAAATTTCGTTTTTACTTGTCTTTACTACTCTTGGATCTGGAGGACTTGTTATTTAACTTGTGTTCTGCCTGAAATGAGGGGTCAGCCAATCAAATGGTCTGTCGAATCGACCATTTGACCTTTTCATGCGTGGAACTGTGAGTAGATATTACCAGCGGATAGAAATTCAAAACAAAACAAAAGTCAATTTTAAAAAGCATGATGGTCGCTAATAGGTTAATCGAATGACTGAGGTTATCGGGTCAAATGTCCCTTGCTTGATACCTGACGTCATAGAACGTGAGCTCCCACTATAACTTGTTAGATCTACATGAGTGTAGGCCATCGAAAGTATAAAAAACGAAACGAAATATAGATCTATATTTTAATTAGATTGAGTTTCCTCCCACCTAAATGAATTATTGAAATAAAATTGAACCATATGTTTGTGCTGAAATGTCTTGTTTTTGTTGAGTTGATGTTAAACCCAGTTTTTTTTCTGTCTGTGTATTTCAATAGAGTATCTTGGAACGCAAGAAGAATAAAGGGATATTGAAGTTTGGTCAGAGTCGAAGTGGTGGTCTGGTTATAACACAAAAACAAGGTTAGTTGTATTCAAATATATCATAATGAAATATTTATAATTAGCAATTATGTTCTTCTATTTATTGGCTCTTATCTCAAAAAATATGAGAGATAGACCCGGATAAAACCCACAAGATTGGACAGGCGACCCTACTCCTTGTCATGCAAAAACGAGGAATCGAAACCACACCACTTGACGCAATAACAGACCTTATAATACACATACACTGATCAGCAGTGAATTTTCACTAGACCACCATAGTCTTTGATAAGGATGACATATTAACTTTTTTCCTCCGACAAATTACATTAAATTCTAAAATATTTGTTTTATGTATTAGAAAAATAAATAATGATGTTTGAGGTATTTGTAGTTAAAACTATTCCCTATTTAGTGTAAATGGACATTAAAATGAGTAAAAGGCATCATTCTTCCCGAAGCAGTTACGTCTTGCGTGAACAATGATTAACGCCGCGTGATGTGACTGTAGTGTTGACGACAGTCATCTTTGACAGAGATAATAGAAGGATATTTTCGTAATTCTCTGTGAAACAGATTGCCTATGATATCGATACAGTGTGCACATACTTACCATTCGCCCCCTTCCCCACCGAAATATTTGAAAGCAACAGAAAAGAGGGCTCTTGCTGGGCATGCATTCATTGCCAATAGCTAGTTACTCTATGGTTGATTGACAATTTTCACTTTTTTTTAAAAATCTGATCAGAATTTACTTGGATTTCAGTTGGTCAAATGTTACACAATCCAAATGCCATGCCATCAACACCGCAAGCAATGGCTGATTTACAGGGCCTGTGTGGAGCATTGTTAGATACGATAAACGATAAAAATCTTGCTCTGTCTCACCAACGTAAAACTAACAAGTAAGTCAATATTTAGTTGTAGTAAACGCCTCAGAAGATCTTGTTATTCCATCACAATTAGAGTCCTGTTTACACTTGGCAGTTATAAGTGTGCTGTTCTCGGCACGGTACCAAATTATATGTGGAAGTCTTCACAGAAAAGTTAATTTCAGTCCCTATGAAAATTACGTGGATGAAAACAATGAAAGCAGTTGATTTACTTTGGGCAGTCATTTTGACAGAAAGGTCAAAATTCATTGAACAAAGGTCAAGGTTTATTTGACGTATGCACATTAAACTGTTGTGAGAACAGTTCTGAGACCGGATAGCGTTTGCACTACGAAAATTTAACCGTAAATCACTTCAGTGGGCCAAACTGGCACAGTACTCAGTATGTTTGACCAGTTTATACTACAAAAAAAAACTAAAAATGCAGAGCCTGGCACCCTGTCTGGCACGCTTAGAATTTGTAATGTAAACAGAGTTATACTTGAGCAAATCGTGTACACTGTTCAAGATATTGTAATGAAATTTTGTACCCATATCAGCCAAACTCATCAGCAGTAAATATTTGCTAGACCGCTGCAATCACATCGGTGCAGGTTAATTAGCTAACAATGTTTGGTCTACAAATT
The DNA here is from genome assembly GCA_036850965.1 of Patella caerulea. Classification (NCBI taxonomy): domain Eukaryota; kingdom Metazoa; phylum Mollusca; class Gastropoda; family Patellidae; genus Patella; species Patella caerulea. Next base: position 55,263,121 of record JAZGQO010000006.1, on the reverse strand, counting down.
AATTAACTTTGTTTTTTTGAGATTTTGTAAAAAAAATAGTAAAGCTGTTTGAAGTATATCTGGATAAAAAATACTTCCTATTTAGTGTAACTTAGTACATAAAATAGTTTGCTAGTATCTTTCGAAAAAGTCTAAGATTCCGACCAGTTACTTGACATGCTTGCTCCTTGGACAATTTGGGGGGTTGATGGCAAAATGGGTAGCATGTGCAACGTGCATGCTGTATCAGAAAGCCTGTCATTGATCAGGTTCCCTGGTTTCTTAAAGACCCCTACATGCAAGCAAATTATTGAAATAAAATTAAACCATATGCTCGTCCCGAAATGACCTATTTTGTGTCAAGTGGATGTTAAACCCCATCTCTCTCTCTCTCTCTCTTTCGAAAACCCCCATTTCATTCTTATTGATTTTTTGTCTATTAATGGAAAGATTTTGTTTGTTTTATTTACAGAATTTTAGGCAGTCGTATTTCTGAATTAGAGAAGAAATTAAAAACGTTGGAAGTTTCTGGATTGTGGAATGTACCAGGTGAGACTATTCATTGTCTTTAAAATAATGATGGGTGATTTGCATCACGGTTTAGTCCATGTTAAATATGTTCAACACAAACCAAATCAACACTAGAAAATCTTCAGGCTTTGACTCAGTTGGATTAAAAACCACTGATGGAATAAGATTAGGTGGTAGTAGCTCAATCCTGGCAAAATTACCCTCCTACCACATTGAATAGTGTATGGCAGTCTTTATGAGCCCTGTCAAGGGAAGAAACTCTCATCTTGTTGCAATAAACCCATATTGTTATCAAGGTAAACAATGAAAGTAAGACTGGTTTGTAAACTGTTTTTGATTGTTCTTGGAAAATTACTAGTAGAAACACCTTTGTGCCAATGAAATCATCAAGAGCAGATAATTTCAATGAATTGACCCAGGGATTAGTGGAGCAGAACGGAATGAGACCACTGCAGATAACGAGGATGATTGTCCATATTGTATCTGAAAAGCTAATATTAGAGAGGTTCCGCAACCACTACGAACTACGAAGTGTTTATGTGCTGACGTCATCACTTTGTGTGATGTCATTGACATAAGCGGCCTTCGGTTCGTCCGTTTTCTACGAAGAAATCAAGAAAAGTTCGTGGTTTAAAAACGAAGTACGATATCATGATTTTCTCGTTGATTTTAGGATGAAATTTGTATTTTTTTGCGATTTTATAGTAAGATTGAACATTTACAATTCAGTAGGAGATTTATCAGCGTCAAAGTGGTTGGTTAGAGGTTTGATTTAGGGCAAATTTTCGCTCTGTGAATTTATTTTTTTTTTTCGGCAAGTGGGCGATAAGAAACACAATACAATGAGCTTCTTGAGGACTAAAATTTGATTTGATTTAATACTTTTTATTTAACAAAACTGTGGAACTAAAGATCGTACTTCGGACTTCATATTTTGGCGGAAACGGAAATCTGTCAAATACGAAGTATAAAGCTGTGTTCGTAGTACGTACTTCATACTGGTTGCGGAACCTCTCTAATATCTGGTTTTATTCCTGCAGCCGATGTCCTTGTACATGTAACTTTCACCATTGTTTATCTCATAATAAAAATTGAGTATTCCACACTTGGTTCGAATTTTGATTTTCTTATATTACAGATATGACGAGTCTAGAGAAATTGAGACACGAATGTGATGAAGTTAAAACTCTTATACCTCGCCTTTTCTCCGAATCCAGTGACACTTCTGTTCCAAACACAGAGAAACTGGATGATCTGAATGACTTTGAATCTGAATTATCTTCCAGTACTCCCAGTTCTGTTACGAGTCCAGTGCATGTTACACAGTCTGTGCGTTTTTCTGCAAATACAGTTCACATGGATGATTTGGATCTACTACCTACTAAAGAAACCACGCAGGAAGCCAAAACTACAGGTTACTGCTGTTTTTATACTCATCTACATATAAATATGGGGGGTTGGGATGGCCTAGTGGTCTAGAGTGCAGAACTTCGACCTCTAGCTGGCCAGTCACCTCTGGCTTGCGGCGGTGGCATGGAGATTGGGGCTCCCTCTCAACCTCGTGGGTTTCCTCCGGGCATTTCGGTTTCCTCCCACTGCTAAAGACCCCTACGCGCAAGCAAATTATTGAAATAAAATTGAAACCATGTTAGTCCCGGAATGACCTAGTTTGTGTCAAGTGAATGTTAAACCCCAGTTCTTTAGTTTGTGTGAGATTATTTTTATTCACTGATTGAGGTGTATCTTTTTCTCGCTCTCTTTCTGACACACATACCGTAGTTAATACAGAAATCTCATTTCAATATGTTTGATAAGATTTTTTAATTTCAGAATTATCTCCGTCAGCCAATCAAAAATGTCTTCCAGCTAAATCAGAATCGGAGGATGATGAGTCCGAATCAGATCAACTTTTAGCAGGATTTATCATCGGAAAAACTGGTAGGAAACATACAACTCGGAAAGATACCGGAAGGGGCAAATATTCTAAAATAGATTCACGATCATTACTCGAGAACTATAGTCAAAGTGAAAGCGAAAGTAGTCCAGAGAAACAGAAATACAATACTGAAGGTGTCGATTATGATTCCGAAATGACAGATAAAATATCGTTATTATTAGGCGATGCGACGACTAAGCTACAAAATAAAACAAAGTTGGTTGATGACAAGTCTTTGAGACCAGCTAAGAACGCACAAAAATCACAAGTCAGTAGGAAGTCCCAGCCAAAATCGTCTTTGGTTATTAATGTTGATTGTGATTTCGATACAAGAACAGATAACTCTGTGAAGCCTAGCAAAATTACAGGAAGTGATGTACAAGACATAAATAGAGCAAAAAATGTGAAAAATGCCTCGATCGATAAAAATTTAATAGATATGGATTCACCGGTTCACGAGTTGAAAACATTGGTGGAAACGCCAAACATAACTGCACAAATTGACAATGATTTATTAAAATCAGAAGAGACAGGTCACAATGCAAGCTCAGAATCATCTGGTATAGTACCTGCACAGATGACAGCTACTGCTTCGGAATCTCAAAAGTCTATTGAATTCAGTGTGGAAATTTGTGAATCCAATTCAAAATCTACATTGCCCAGTGATTCAACTGAATCTCAATTGGATATTTCAGAATCCAAGCCTGGTTCAGAATCTCGTGTTTCTAGTCGTGATCCAAACCCTGCAGAATACAAAAGTTGTGATATTCCTCAAGTTTCAAATCAAGAGATTTCTAATGTCTCTTTGGATGAGACCAATGCAGAATCTACAAATCATTGTGATAACTCTGAGTCTTCTACATTCAACCACAGCAGCACCTCAACAGTTTTTACATCTTTGCAAGAGCCTAATTGTCAATCAGTGGAGATTGACAACATTGTTTCAAACTCTTTGAATTGTGATAAAACTATAGACTTTAAAGATGAGTCAGAGTCAGGGAATGATGGCAGCAGTCTTATACAAGATCTCGAACCTAGCGTTGCCGAGAAGGCAAATCCGATTCCAACAAACTGCCACGTTGTTAATACTACTTCTGTTCCTGCTATTAATATAGAGAAAGATGCTGATTCGATCGACACAGGTTCATTGCTTACATCCCATAATATTAACACATCACATGACACAATAAAAGAAGCTGATTGGGTTAGAGAGACTGATGACGATGAGGTGGAACTGACTGATGAGTCAACACAGCTTGTTACCGATATCCACAAGGATGATTATTCGGTTGAAGTTGTTACCATGACAACTAGTGATCAGGAACCAGACAGTGAAGATGGGGATGAATTTGGAAGTGAAAATTCGGATTGTATTGACGAGAACACCGCTGATATCGAGTTGACGGAGGGTGGGGTTACAAGTGAATTGCTACGCGTGGAAGTTGATAATGATGTTGATGATGCAAGTAAAGACTTCTCGGTGTTGACTGATGTCTCGGTGTCTGAAACTTCAGCTATTGAGGCAGAAGATTGTGATTCTCCTATAGCTTCTGGTTCTTCTCAAAATCATCCACTTCTATTTGATGAAAAAAATAATCCATCAGAGCAATCGCAACATTCGTCGTCAAATTCAACAAATTCTCAGATGTGTTAAATGATTGGTCTGTTTCTCATACCTGCTTAATGATTAGTTTAATTCCTGTATGTGTTATATGATAGGATTATTTCTGAAAACATGTTGAATAATAGGTTTAATTCTGAAACAAGTTGAATGATTTTGTTGATTAATTTATTGAAAATGTGTTTATATTTTCTGTTGTTAAATTAATTCAGTTTAAAGTTGATATTCTTAAAAGTAAAAATACAGCCCAGGGGCTCAAAAAATCATTTTAGACTGTATTCAATGTTTATTCAGATCTGAACTCTTGGCAGGAAGTCATAAGCTAACCTGTGACTTTATCTTGGTTTCTTGACTAATAATTTAATGGACACTGCAGCATACATGTATAAATACTGTATGGGTAATTTATAGCCCATCATAACATAAAATGAATGTCTTAACTTGCTAACCTCATGGGTTTTCTCTGGGTACTCCGGTTTCCTCCCACTGCTAAAGACCCCTACGCGCAGGCGAATTATTGAAATAAAATTAAACATATGTTAGTTCCAAAATGACCTAGTTGTGTCGAGTGGAGGTTAAACCCCATTTCTCTCTCTCTCTAAACTTTCCAATTCTAGATTTTGTTTTTTTAGACTGTGATTTAAATGTATTTATTTATCAGTAATTATTTCCATATTTAGTTTTTATAATATATAATATGTCAAATAATGTTAATCTTTTGTTGTTGTGGTTATGATATGTGTATACATGTTAATTTTTTGTTGTTTTGGTTATTATATGTGGATTAATGTTGTGGATTAATGTTGATCTTTTGTTGTTTTGGTTGTTTATGTATAGATATTGATATTTTGTTGTTTTCTTGGTTGTTATATTTGTATAAATGTTAATTTTTCGTTGTTTTGGTTATTATATGTATATAAATGTTGATCTTTTGTCGTATAAAAATTCAAAAATAAATAATTTATAATAAAGCAATCTCATTCCATTAACACAACTTTACACATCGTATTCAGAATAATACAATTATTAAACATACATTATGCAAGAGCAAAATGTGTCTAATGTAGGTCTTTCTTTAGGCCTGAAATGTTGTAAAAACTATTAATTAAAACTAACTTATTCAACTCTCGATGTCGAGGCTAGCATGAGATTTTTGTTGGATCATAGTTCGATTCGCTGAAATATATTCCTTCATGATTTACCGATAAAAATGGATAACCGGGACTACTGGTTTTGTCTCACCGACTTAAGTAATGATGACCGAGGCTAAGCTGAACTTTCATTTGTTGGATCATAGTTCGATTCGCTGAAATATTTTCCTTCATGATTTACCGATAAAAATGGATAACCAAGACTACTGGTTTTGTGTCACCGACTTTACTAATGATGATGATGACCGAGGCTAAGCGGAATTTTCATTCGCTTAGTTCTGAGTTCATTGTGGATCAATTTGACTGAACTTCAGCAAATTGCCTTTACATTAGCTAGTTTTTATACGCCCCATTTTTATGTTTTATAGGTTTATCACCCCAAGATCTGGGTTCCTTTCGATATTGGCATGTATCGGACTGTAACTTCATGGATAATGCACCTGATTGTACGAAAAATCACTTTTTAGCTTGTGAACACTATAGAGGTCACAATATTGAACCGATTTTGATGAAACTTGAAAGGCATGTTTATAACTCAAAGATCTTGGTTCCTTTCGATATATCACCCCAAGATCTCGGTTCCTTACGATATTGGCATGTATCGGACTGTAACTTCATGGATTATGCCCCCTGATTGTACGAAAAATCACTTTTTAGCTTGTGAACACTATAGAGGTCACAATATTGAACCGATTTTGATGAAACTTGAAAAGCATGTTTATAACTCAAAGATCTTGGTTCCTTTCGATATTTGCGCATATCGGATCGTAACTTCCTGAAGTATGGCCCCTGATTGTACGAAAAATCGCCTTTTTTAGCTTGTGGTTCCTCTTGAGGCCAAAATTATTATCCGATTTAAAATACCGTCTGATTATGTCACCGTTACTCCTTAAAGAAGGTTGTGTTTCGAATTTTGTGTAAATCGGACAAAAATTGGAGTCAAAATTGCCGCTGCTTTTACGCGAAAAGTGTAAAAATATGGTATGTCAAGGTTGTGAACACTGTAGAGGTCACAATTTTGAACCGAATTTGATGAAACTTGACATGTATGTTTATAACCCAAAGATCTTGGTTCCTTTTGATATTTACGCATATCGGATCGTAACATCCTGAATTATTGTACGGAAAATCGCCTTTTTTATACGCCCACATTGAAATGTGGTTGTATATTGTTGTCGCTCCCGTCAGTCCGGCATCCACAATTGCTTGTGGACGCTCTATAGGCTAAAGTTAATATCCTATGGACTTTAAATTTATGCACAGTGTTTAAGGTCACGAGACGAAGAAGCCTTTTGTTTTTCAGCGATTTCCGATATTAACTACCTATTGATTTTCAACGATTTCTAATAATTAGTGGCAGAGTTGTGGCCCTTGATCACTTAAAAAAATCTTGTGGACGCTCTAGAGGCCAAAGTTAATATCCGATTGGCTTTAAATTTATACACAGTGTTTAAGGTCAGGAGACGAAGAAGCCTATTGATTTTCAATGATTTCTAATAATTAGTGCCAGAGTTGTGGCCCTTGGTCACTTAAAAAAATCTTGTGGACGCTCTAGAGGCCAAAGTTAATATCCGATTGGCTTTAAATTTATACACAGTGTTTAAGGTCAGGAGACGAAGAAGCCTATTGATTTTCAAAGATTTCTAATAATTAGTGCCAGAGTTGTGGCCCTTGGTCACTTCAAAAAATCTTGTGGCTGCTCTAGAGGGAGGCCAAAGTTAATATCCGATTGGCTTTAAATTTATACACAGTGTTTAAGGTCATAAGACGAAGAAGCCTATTGATTTTCAGCGATTTCCGATAATCAGTGCCAGAGTTATGGCCCTTGATCACTTCAAAAAACTCTTGTGGACGCTCTAGAGGCCAAAGTTAATATCCGATTGGCTTTAAATTTATACACAGTGTTTAAGGTCATGAGACGAAGAAGCCTATTGATTTTCAACGATTTCTAATAATTAGTGCCAGAGTTGTGCCCCGTGATCACTTCGAAAAATCTTGTGGACGCTCTTGAGGCCAAAGTTAATATCCGATTGACCTTAAATTCATACACAGTGTTTAAGGTCATTAGACGAGGAGAAGCTTATTGATTTTCAGCGATTGCCGATAATTAGTGCCAGAGTTATGGCCCTTGATCACACAAGAATTTTATGTGGATGCTCTAGAGGCCAAAGTTAATATCCGATTGACTTCAAATTTATACACAGTGTTTAAGGTCATGAGACAAAAAAAGCCTAATGATTTTAAGCGATTTCTGATAATTAGTGCCAGAGTTGTGGCCCTTGATCACTTCAAAAAATCTTGTGGCTGCTCTAGAGGCCAAAGTTAATATCCGATTTACTTTAAATTTACACACAGTGTTTAAGGTCATGAGACAAAAAAAGCCTAATGATTATCAGCGATTACCGATAAGTGCCAGAGTTATGGCCCTTGATCACTTCAAAAAATCTTGTGGATGCTCTAGAGGCCAAATTTAATATCCAAATGACTTTAAATTTATACATAGTGTTTAGGGCCATGAGATGAAGAAGCCTATTGCATGATTTTCACCGATTTCAAATAATTACTTCCAGAGTTATCTCCCTTGATTACTTCAAAAAAACCATGTGATGCTATAGAGGCCAAACTTATCATCCGATCGACTTCAGATTGATACACAGAGTTTAAGATGTTGAAACGAACAAGCATTTTGATTTTCAATGAATTTCGATAACTGAACAGCTAAATCAATGATATTAAATGTTTCCTACACTAATTGTTAGCGTGGGGCAAAAGCAAACAAATTCTAATGATTTTCAGATAATTACATGAGTTGTTACTCTTAATCAGATTTTAGTGTATTACAAATGTTTCATTACCAAAAAAAAGTAAAAATATGCGACAACCCTTGTTGACTGCCCGGACGATTTAGCTGCAGTGGGCGTATGTTTCGTTGCCTGGCAACCTATATTTTAGCTTGTGGTCGCTCTCGAGGCCAAAATTATTATCCGATGTAAAAACAAAAAACGTCTGATGATGTCACCATTACACATGTTCGAATTTCGTGAAAATCGGACCAAAATTGACAGACAATTTTTTGGCTTAAAATTGGTATTGATGGTTTTATCTCTTATAATTTATGTTTTGTCTATATATATAGAGATTTTGCCCCGGATTTACGGGTTGCTCCGATATGTTACGGGAAAGATTTTATTTGTGTTAACCTCAATAATATGAGATTGGGATGCCCGATATATGGGAACAATGTGAAATTCCTATAAGGTGGGATTAATTTAGCTCGGGGATTTATGGGAGAGATTTTATTTGTGTTAAACCCAATAATATGAGATTGGGACGCTCCGATATGTTACGGGAAAAGTTTTATGCTCGGAATTACGAGCGGATGTATTGTTTTGTGTTAAAATAATTTTAGAGATAAAACCACTGTTGATTTCGATAGGTTCTTTCCAAAATATCTTATTAAAGATTGGCGAAATGTGTTCAGATCAAAGCAATATGACCCCTACTTTCAATTTAGTTTATGTCAATTATTAAGTAAATATTTTAAAATAGAGATCGTTATTTGATGTCTGTTCCACTTACTAATTTGACTAAAAGTTAATTGAGTTCACTCCATGAAATAATTAGCATATGACAAACTTGGGCACGAATGGCAGTTAAAATATACCTCATGACGCAATCATATCATTAAAAACCGTTGTCCATATATGGAAAGGAATAGACTAACCGACAAGAAAAATAACGGCCAGTATAACGATGGTGGCGACTAAAGCCACTAGTAGCAGTTAGCTTGAAAATTCCCATTCACCTCGACGAAGAATATGTGCATACATCATGCATGGTGGCAATATCTGCTGACATGTTGGAAAATGTATGCAGACATGATGCATACATGGTGGAAAATATATGCCGACATGATGGAGACTATATGCATCCATGGTGATGCATAATTGGTGGAAAATATATGCTACATGATGATACATACATAGTGGATAATATGTGCATAACTGGTGGAAGATATCCACCTATTGATAATTCGTGGAGATATCTCCAACGAAGATTATAGACTATCCGTTCCAAATTTGGATCGCGTGTGATAGTGATTATGTTTGTGCTTCATTTAACATTTATACGGCGTTCATTTATGTAACGATTTTTCCCGCAAATCGTGTTCCTACGTAAATGTGTAATGTGACCAGTGACTTTTGTGAATATTTTTAGTTTTAATGCTGTGCTTCTTTTATATATCTTTTAATGCTTCAATTATTGTATTATGTTTTAATCTTTTAATCTTTTATTGTTTTAAAATTGTTTCATATATAATTGACTTATTTCGCGGATCATCATTGATTTGAAATTAGAGTAAAAATGGAAACCATTGAATGTAAATCAGTTTATATACATTCCTATTACAGTATTATATGCGTTGCGACCTACTTCAGTCAATTTTTAGGTCCCAAATGTTCGCGATTTAGCTCCTTTAAGCTCAAGCTGAACATGGATTAACGAATATAAATTGTGAACCATATGTTATCATGGTTAATAAGCAATGATAAAATAACGTACAAAAAAGGTTTACAAATAATTAACCTTGAAATAAAAACAAAACCATGACTACTGTCAAAGGATGTATTAGTAGAATATGTCTAAATAAGTCAATAATTAAAACTTGTCGAAACTTATAAACATTTAAAAACATAATGCAGTGGAAATTACATATATAAAAGAAATCAATGTTTGACTAAGTAAAATTTCATGGAGATTAAAATCATGTAAAAATGTAAAAATATCATTCTAGCTGATGAGGACGAGCAAACAGAATATATTAACCCACCTTGAATAAAAACAGCAGACAATTCAAAAAGAAATGAAATGAAATGGGGTTTAACGTCCTACTCTTTTGCACCTAACCTGGGCTAATGGAAGACGGGCATACGCCATACAGTGTGCTATGAGGGGAAATTTTGACCAGGCAGCGGTGCTACGGTCTACTCTTATATCGAATTCCAACTGCCAAGGGATCTTTTACGTGCACTCCAATGTGTACAAGGGACCTAGGTTTTTTGTCCCATCCAAACTACTAGGCAGCTGTCCTTATCAGGCCCTTCTTTTGCATCACTTACAAGGGTCAACCACACCGGAAAATCGAGATGAACTTTTTCGGCCAATGCAGGGATCGAACACCCAACCTCCAGATTAGCGGACCAGCACCTTATCCACGTATCCACTTAGCCACCGTGACTGATTGAACGTACCTGATTGGTCACATGGGGTTTCAACCTGAAAACAGTCTGTGTGCTTGAGGCCTTATTGACATAATATACTGTTTTAGTGAATCTTTTAGAAATACAGAAATACAGTTTCGGTTGACAAAACTCCCTCAAAATGTTAGCCATTCTTAATTAATGAGGGTAATTAAATTATTTAAAATAATGACCCAAATTTATACCAAGGGATATTTTAATCACCAAAGCAGCTGGGTGATTTACCTGTAATTTACCATCATTGGACGCTAACCAAAATCTAACCACAATGACGTAAACTGTTCGTAAATCTAACGATCACTGTTAACTGGGTAATGATCCAAATTTATGCCAAAATGAAATGAAATCGGGTTAAACGTCGCACTGTTCTGAAGCTAAACTGGGCTAATAAAGAAGGGCATACGCCATACTGTGTGCTATGGGGGAAATTCCAACTGCCAAGGGATATTTTACGTGCACGCTAATATGTACACAGAACCTCGGTTTTTCGTCCCATCCGAACGACTAGACAGCTTTCCTTATCAGGCCCTCCTTCCTGATTCACTGACACAGGGCAACCATGCCGGAGAATCTGGATGAACTTTCTCGGTCAATGTAGTGATGGAACACCCTGATCCCCCAAATTTATCCAACAAATTTAACCCCTCTATAATACTTTATATTCTAAAGCCCACTCGATCCTCGTTTTAAAACTGAACGATGGGTTTGTTTGTTTTTTTTAAAAAAAGACAGCGAGAAAGTAAAATATGGTGTTCTATCTGCACCCCGACTCCCCTCCCAACACGCATTTATATAGGTGTACCTGTTACTTCTACTTCACAGAGAGTTAAATATTCGGTAGGTTTTGTAATCCGAACCCAGCGACCAATAGCTATTCCATTACATTCAAAGGTTCTGATTGTACAACCAAATACCCCAGGTATAAATTTACACAACGTGAAGGTTGTTGATGATGCTGGTGTGGTTTCATAGACTAAGATACTCGTGTCTGCCAATCGGTGTCCCGTGCCTGAAATTAAAAAAAAAACGGAAGTAAATTAATTCAAAAACAGAGAGAGGGAGAGAGAGAGAGATTTCGGGATTAACACATGGTCCAACTTTATTTCAATAATTCGCTTGCTCATAGGGCCTTTAGAAGTGGGAGGAAACCGGAGGACTTGGAGAAAACCCATGAGGTTCTACAGGCGACCCCTCTCTCTTTCTCTCTCGTATTGAACACTGTTGATAAGAAGAAATGAAATGAAATGAAATGGGATTTAACGTCCTACTCTTTTGCACCTAACCTGGGTTAATGGAAGACGGGCATACGCCATACAGTGTGCTATAAGGGAAATTTTGCCGGGGCAGCGGCGCTACGGCCTACTCTTATATCGAATTCCATCTGCCAAGGGATCTTTTACATGCATTCCAATGTGTACACGGGACTTCGGTTTTTCGTCCCATCCGAACGACTAGGCAGCTGTCCTTGTCAGGCCCTCCTTCTGCATCACTGACAAGGGGAAATCACGCCGGAAAATCGAGATGAACTTTCTCGGCCATTGCAGGGATCGAACAGCCGACCTCCAGGCTAGCTGACCAGCACCTTATCCACTTAGCCACTGTGACCCCCGTTGATAAGAAGAATATGAATATTAGTTTCCCATTTAAGGCACTCATAGATAGGGCCTAAATTGGTTCGTGTGGCGCGGGGGGGGGGAGTCATTCTCAAAATGAGTGTACTGCAGTCGGTCTCAAAATTATGCATCTGTGACTAAATGAATTAAAAATACATTATGGGAGATTAGAGAAAGAGTGGATGGATCTCACTATAACAGATAAAAGGTAATTTGTTGAAACTTTCAGTCAAATTGATCCACTATGAACCGAGATTTAAGCGATTGAAATTTCCATCTAGCCTCGATCATCATTACTAAAGTCAGTACTAATCAAGTCAATATCGAGGGCTAGCGTTGACATGTAGAGTTCATTATTGTCTGGATATTAATGTCTAATTAATAATTTAGATAAAATTTCAGACCTTCAGAAAGACCTGTAATATTCAGATTTAGTTGTTGCATAATGTATGTTTAAGATAAACAAACAATGCCAAAATAGAGGAGAAAAATCCCAAATACTTAACAGATGAATGAAGATATCTATGTCTACGCATGGTTGCTTTGATTGGATGTCACAATAACCCAATGCCGGACTGGTCCCATTCGTCCACCTGTCCATGACAGGTGGGCCTAAGCTCATTAATAAAATGTGGGCCTAAGCCTATAAAGAAAAATAGAAAAGAGAAAGAAAGGAGGGGGAAGAAAGAAAGGAGGAGAAGTCAGGACACAGGGAAGAAAGAAAGGAGGAGAAGTCAGGACACGGGGAAGGAGAAAGGAGAAGTCAGGACACGGGGAAGGAGAAAGGAGGAGAAGTCAGGACACGGGGAAGGAGAAAGGAGAAGTCAGGACACGGGGAAGGAGAAAGGAGGAGAAGTCAGGACACGGGGAAGGAGAAAGGAGAAGTCAGGACACGGGGAAGGAGAAAGGAGGAGAAGTCAGGACACGGGGAAGGAGAAAGGAGGAGAAGTCAGGACACGGGGAAGGAGAAAGAAAAGGTAGGAAACTTTGGTCTGAAATGCTTGGAAAATGGGTTTGCAGTTGATAATTTTCAAAATTTTCCTGACCTCCCTCGAACGCTCACGCGCCTGTGGTGCGTACTTGTGTGAGCCTTGGTCAATAACCTGACAGGTGGGCCTTCGGTTCACCAGTCCGGCACTGACAATACCCGCCAGATTTACAAGGCACAAATTAGTAAAACCTGTTCAGTAATGAAACAGGAACACTCCACGACTCTTGTGTGGGTGTGGGCCACACTGATCAGCAGTGAATATTCTCTAGAAGGATGACATCGACTGTCACGCCCCTGGCCTTGGACATGTGCCAAGAACGAAAAACAGAGAGTTCTTTGAATCCAAAATAGAGTGGTCAAGAAGGGCTTCGTGAACACAGTCTTAAATTATTCATTCTTGAAACAAAGTCTACTACTTAATAATAAAGTTTATTTGGTTAATGATAAAATGTCACCTTTACGAAACACATGTTATGACTGCTATTCATTCTCATCTTTCACACGACTTTGTACTACTTGTAATGAAGGCCTTCATCTCAGGATATTATGAAGGAATAACAAATCTCCACTGGTCGAAGGGCTAACTGCCAGCACCCACGCTTGACTTCGACATACGTACGTAATTAATCAGTTAACTTCAGTACAATTGGCTTATACTTATTACTTTTATCATAATTAATAATCTAGTGGAAATGGAACGATGGGCTAACCGCCAGCACCCACGCTAACATCGCCATACCGCGCGCTTCTTTCGTCTGCACGATTACCGTCTGCTCAGACATATCCCAGCATCCCTTATGCATCGGAATTTCACTGACTGCACATGGGGGGTCTCACATCGACGCGACTTAATGACTCTGCAATGATAGCTTTTTTCCTCCGACGAATTAAATTCTAAGACTTTTTTTGCCCCTGCCCGGGCAAAATTTCCCTCATAGCATAGGCGTTTGACCGTCTTCCATTAGCCCAGGTTAGGTGCACATGAGTAGGATGTTAAACCCCATTTCATTTCATTTGGTTGAAATTCAACGGATACTTGAGGAGAACAACATACTCGCATTATACGATCATTATACTACCCAATACTACCCAATAGTACCCAATACAACAACCGTAATGATTCAAAGTGGGCGTATTACTTGAATTGTTTTCAAAAAAGTGAGTTATATCACGTGAATTGTACGATTACGTAAGGGTTATCGACTGAGACAGAGGGGTTCAAGTTAGATGAACACCCGAGCTCGCGCAAAGTTGTACACTGAGAACGCGCAGCGTTCGAAGTGTTCAATGCACGGGCGCGGATGTTTATCTAACTTGACCCCGAGGTCAAGGTCGATAACTGACTTACACACTGGATTTATTGTGTAAGAAGTTGAACGAGTGAATGAAAATGGATGAATACGAGAGAGGCGCATGTTTATCACAGACCCTTTATCACACAAAACTGTTTTACCAATTTGTCTATAACAGGTACCAATATGCATTATTTTGCACGTCATATATTGTTGTTTACTCAGCAAATTGGGGAGTGGGTAAATAACTGAATATGTGTGTACCGGTTTATTTACGATGCATACAAATCAGATTATTCAAATGCCAGGTTTTTGAAAAACAATTTTAAGAAAGTTGGATTGGTATATGGATAAATGTCCGAATGTTTAGCGCCTGTGCGTTGTGTCATAAGGTCTGCCATTCAGTCAACTGGTGTGGTTTCGATTCCTCGGTTGTACATGACAACCTCTGGCTGCTAAAGACCCCTACGTCAAGTGAACGTCAAATTCCATTTCTCTCTTTCCTTACCGACAAAAGAAAAAATATGCCATACCCCTTATTGACTGCCCGGACTACATGTACTTAGTTGCTGTGGGCGTATGTTTCGTTGCCTGGCAATCTATCTTTAAAATCCACAAGAGGCCAATGAATAATGTAATATTTATTTGGTGTGAATGGGGTATGCTGCATTGGCTGGAATACGTTCTACATTCGCGAATTGTCAGCCACAGAACAAACTATCTATGTGCGAAAAAAAATATCATGTTTGATGATGTAGGATTGGTATTTTACAAGATGACAATTATTGTCTAAAAAAAATGTTCAAACAGAAATTTATCCCAATTCGCTAGGTTTTGTGTATTTGTTTCTTAATACTGTTGGTTGCGTTTTCTAGCTAATGATTTTATTTTATAATCTACTGTGAAAAAATATTTATTTATTGTTTTAACTACTGTACATGTATTTATCTTTTTAAAATTAACACGGTGTTTCTTGTTATTGCTAATACACAGTGCACGCACGAAAATGTGCGGTTGTCTGTTTTGACAATCACCGGGTTAGTATGTTGGGGTGTTCATTTGGGGTGTTCATTTATATGAACACCCACTTTTCCTCAAATGATCACCTGTGTACGTGCTAAAACAACACAATACAGGTTAGTCAGTAACTTGAACACACGAGTGGAAACAAGGGTCCAGTGTGTAACGATGTTTGTCTTTTTCTCAGAGCCAGAACTACAAAATCAGTGAATTCAGTTTTGCTTTTAAATTTAATGTATTGTATGCATGTTTAAATAATTTATGAAATACCACGAACTATATTTTCATTACCCTAGGTCAGTGCCTCTGTGGAGACTGTGACATCTAGCGTTCTCCCATTGGGTATTGGAACTACCGTCGGAGCGATTCACCCAATCGTACCCAATAATACAACAATATTAATGCAAAGTGGGCATATCACTTGAATTTGTTCAAACAAAGTGGTCATATTATTTGAATTTGTTCAAAAAAGTGAGTTATATCGCGGGATATTGACCAGATACTTCCTTTAACAGATTGGCGAGCTGCACATACTCTTCCCTGGATTTCAACACAGTGTACTTATTTGGGCACCTAGGAAGGTGGCTAACCACGTTTCTAACGTTGTCACTAGTACTAGGTAACAACTTCAATATATACTCTTCAAAAAAAGAAACGCACAACCCATTTATCATCATTTTTTTATTTGAACCAGGTCTTTGTTTCGGTAAATCTTACTTGTTTTTAACGCCATTATGCAAGGATAAAAGGAATTCATTATTGATTTTAAAGGTAGGGTCTCTAATTGTGACTGGTCATCCTTTTTGTCGAATTTTTTTATCGCTTGATTGCACCAAGAAACACGAATTTAACAATTTCGCGAGCTTTTTGCATGGAACCTAAATCTAAGGTCTTTAAAATCCCGGGGTTCTCGGTTTCCAAATCAGTTGCACATGTAAACACTCAAAGACCCAAGTGACGCCACATCCGAACGAAGACCAACGCAACAACGCTATTGGTGGATTACAAGCAGGTGACTCCAAGACAGAATGTTTCCCTTAGTTCCATTTCTCGCCTTTGGGATAGGTACCGACAGCGAAGTTCAACACGTGAACGCCCTAGCTCAGGCCAAACAAGTGTGGTCCCACAACTTCCGGTTACGTCATTGGCGTAACTGGTTTTCAACAGCGACCTCTACTGCAGCAGCAATTCCCGGACGGCGTAGAATCTCGTACCAGACAGTAGGCAAACGCTTACGTGAAACCGAATAACGAAGCAGACGTCCCTGTTAGAGCTTCTGTTTTGAAATACGCCGACACCATGAAATCCAACTTTAATGGGTTCAGGCACTGAGGGTATGGTCACAGCAACACTGGAGAGCAGTTTGTTTCAGCGACGTGTCGCCGTTCTTGTTGCAACAAGGCGATAGTAGAACGACGAAATGTAACGTTGCGTTTCTTTTTTGGGAGAGTATATTATTAATTAGAGCAACTTAAAGAACTTATATCTTCTACAGTATATAGCCTCGATATAGTTACAAGGGACTACAAATATTTACCTGGCTTATCGTCGAATCTGTTAGCAATGGTAACGCTGGTTATGTTATACGTAGATTCTAAATCAACTTGCCACCAGGGATTAAGGTCATTGTCAGTATGCTGGCAGTAGTTGACAACAGTTGGTACAATACCGTCATTAGCATACTCAGGAAAATGTGATGCCCACATAGTACTTTGTGTAGATGGTTTATGAAGAGCAACGTTAGGTCCACCTTAAAAACGAAATGAAATTCAACGGAAACAATTGAATGTAAATCAGTTTATATAGTTCATATTACATTTTTATATACGTGGCAACCCAATTGGGTCAATTTCTAGGTTCCAAATATCAGCGATTTAGCTCCCTTAACAACGTCGCATTTGTCCCGGACGTGTATTTACAGTAAATAATATAAAGTTAAAAGGCAGATTTGTAGCACCATGGGCCTTTCCGTCTGACGTGGAGAGCGTGTGTTGTCGGTCCGGTCGCCACATCCTACGTAAGACCCATGCATCTTGTTTTTTGCTACATATTACTGTTAGCCTTGTGATCGTCTAGAATTTGTCTCTAGCTGTCTTTGCTTCTCCTTCACGTTGTGTTTACTTCTTACTGGTTTCTTAAGACGTTTGTCTTCTTCAGTTATAACAATGCAACAGTTCGTTTTTACCTTCAATGTAGCATAGGTATACATACAAGCATATTACAATTACAGTCAATGCTACCTAAACTCTTCTCAACCTAGACACCTCGCGGTGTCTAGGACTCTTAGATGGTAACCCTCTGGAATCTAATCGAAGTCTGCTTTAATGACATAATATAGTTTCCTTTATAGCCGCAAGGGTATCACGCAGACCCATGCGTGTTCATGACCATGAACCTGTGCAATTGTCGTAATGATTGGTTAAATTAAGCCAAATGATGCAATAGGAATATCTCGACCCACATGTATTTTGTTGAAAGATATAACCAGTATGTTATGGTTCTATACCCTTTTTTATCTAACAATATGACAATCAAATGTTAGTTGATATCAGAACACACCTGCATATAATGTGAATATGTTAGAAACATAAAACTATATCTTATCTCCCCATTCCTTGTCTATATTCTTTAAAACAATGTCACCACGACTATATTGCTACAGATTGAAATGTTATAAAAGAAATAAAAAGAAATAAAATGTAATTTAACGTCCTACTGTTCTGATCCGACTTTCCCAATGAAGACAGGCATACATCTTATATTGTGCCTACGGCCTACTCTTATATGGAATTCCAACTGTCAAGGGATCTTTCATGTGCACGTCAATGTGAACAAAGGATCTCGGTGAGGGGAGGGGGGCTGAAAATGACCTGTAAGTCGTCCTCTCTTATTCAAAATCCAATTTGACAAATAATGTCGGAAAAGGGAGCGTGCCTCCGATGTACAGAATGAAAAGGGAGCTCAGGAAAGTAAAACAATCTATGTCAGAGCAGTTACTGACTTTGTTGTGATGCTGTGGTAACTTTGCTGTTTGACCCCAGGTATCATTTTACCCTTATAATGGTCAGTCTGTGCCTTACTTAGTCTAACGATCGTTTGGAATAAATCGATGAATGTGAACTTCATTTCATTTTGTCATTTGTTTCTTCGTCAGTTTCATTAGGTGACTTTAATAACACTTAAAAATCAAATATCCCCTACTTTTTTTGAATAGTATATATAAGCCAATATTAAAGCACTTCGATATTTTCCTACATGGTTTCCGATTGCCAGATCTGCATACTGAGAGTAAGGATAGCTGTAAAAAGTAGGTCTCGTACATGTAAAAGATCCCCTGGCAGTTGGAAGTCAATATAAGAGTAGGCCCTAGAACTGCTGCCGGCGCAAATATCCCTCAATGCACACTGTATGCACATTTAACCCCATTTCATTCCATTTCGTTTTTTGCAAGATGATTATGACCTAGTTTTAGCCCACTGCTTAAGACTCTATGCGCTTGCGAATTATTAAAATAAAACTGAACTATATGTTAGTCCCGAAATGACCTATTTTGTGTCGGGAGGACCCTCTCTCTCTCTCTCCCTCCCTCTCTCGCCCACCTCCCCTGCCCTCCTTCCCTCTTTCCCCCTCCTTCTCGACCTCCCCCCCTCCCTCTCGCCCTCATATCATTCCCTCTCTGCTTCCTACTCTTCCTCCCTCCACCCTTTCTGTCTGTCTGTCTGTCTGTCTCTCCCTTCTCAACCTCGTGGGTTTCCTCCGGGCACTCCGGTTTCCTCCCACTGCTAAAGACCCCTACGCGCAAGCGAATTATTGAAATAAAATTACACCATGTCCCGAAATGACCTAGTTGTGTTGAGTGGATGTTAAACCCCATTTTTCTCTCTCTCTTTCTCTCTCTGTCTCTCGGTCTCATAAAATATAATGGTATTACCTGGTAGCTGTTTACATTTAACGGACTCGGATCCACAGCTATTTAAATCATTACCTTCCACTGGAAGAAAAGTATACAAGGTTTTATCTAGTGTCCGTCCTATAGTAATATGTTACAAACTCGAACTTAACTGTCATTATGGGGTAACGGTGATATAATTTGTGACTTAAAAACGCAATTTTTCGTACATTTGGGGGGTCATAACAGGTGCAGATCCAGGAATTTTTGCAGGAGGGGGTTTGCCAGGTTTCTGTTACGGAAATCTGCCATCATCGTCTCTAAATTACATAGGCATACATTCAAATTGAGCTTTTTAAACAGAGAAATCATTTTTATACTGATGTAGGATCACTTTGTGGTGTAATTTCATTGATGCAAGGCATTATTTTTTTTATGTAGCTGAGCAGGGGGGGGGGGGTGGACCCCCCCCCCCTCTGGATCCGCGCCTGCATAATCCTGGAAGTGAAACTCCGATATGCATGAATATCGACAGGAATCAAGATCGTTGGAATATCGTTGTTACCGTAGAATGCCAACAACCAACGGAGGGACAGGGGAATGAACTGACAGGGGCGGCGTCTATATGCTTCCACATGAAAATATAGGTGTGTAAAAAACTAATGTCTCATATCAGTGACGTCTATTGAGATTTCTAGAGTTGTACACAATCTTCAATTCAATTATTGTTTTCCTGCCCCCAGCAAGGAGATTTAAGTTCTGAATCCAAAGTACATCAATTATACTTACGCAAAACGCCGTAAACTTCAACTTCACAGAGTGTCAGGAAATTAGATTTCTGGATAGAAATTTTCAGGAATCTTCCGCTTACGTTTTCATTGCATCGAATTATATTCTTTCCTTTATTGAAATTCACTACAGATGCACAGCAGTTGGGCACAGATGCGTTGTCAAAAGCCGGGTTGGTTTGAAATAGTTCATAATTAACATCATGTAGTCTCTCAGCTGTAAATTATGGAAAATTTTGTTCAAATAGCGTAGGTTATTATTATCCTGGGAGTACTGGACAATAAAGGCTGATTCTAGATTATCCAATTGAATTGAAAGCGATTGTTTGAATATGTAGCGTAATTTATTTGTGATCCTGGCAGTATATGGTTCAGTTTCATTTCAATAATTCGCTTGCACGTGGGGATTTCAATTTTCAACTTTTTGAGTTGGCTTATATCACTGTCCGAGTAATCGGTGGCGCAGAAGATTCATATTACACATCCTGTCCATTCATATTACACATCCTGTCCATTCATTTTACACATCCTGTCCATTCATATTACACATCCTGTCCATTCATATTACACATCCTGTCCATTCATATTACACATCCTGTCCATTCATATTACACACCCAGTTCATTCATGTTACACATCCTGTTCATTCATATTACACATCCAGTTCATTCATGTTACACATCCTGTTCATTCATATTACACATCCATTCATATTACACATCCAGACCAATCATATTACACACCCAGTTCATTCATAAAACACACCCAGTTCATTCATAAAATACATGCAGTCCATTCATATTACACATCCTGTCCATTCATATTACACACACAGTCCATTCATATTACACACCCAGTCCAGTCATATTACACACCCTGTCTATTCATAATACACACCCAGTCCATTCATATTGTCACCCTCAATCAGGCCTAGTAGGGTTATAATGCTTTTCGCCTTGCCAAGTTTTAAACCCGGTCAGAGGTAGCCACTATGAGACTCAGTATGTATGGCTGCATATTAGATTCAAAATTCTAACATGCTATCGTCTAATTTCTAACTTCTATTCATGTAATTGCTAACTTCCGTACATGTAATTTCTAAATTAAGACAATGTATAATCCAATTTCTTTATTTGTTCAGTGTAAATTCTAATTCTTTTTCATTTTATTTCTATTAATAAGATGAAAAATGTCTACTACATTGTCGCTTTACATGCTAAGAATGCAAGTCAATCAAATAAAATTTTGAGAGTTCTACTTAACAACCATCATTATGACATCGTTTGGTGTCGCCACTGTGTGCTCAATTTGGTGATTGAGCACCCAATCGGGATCATTCTGTTGATACGAACGACTCGCTCTTCGTCAGTTTTAATGATTTGGGGGGGTTGGGATGGCCTAGTGGTCTAGAGTTTCCGCGCTTCGACTTCTAGCTGGCCGGTCACCTCTGGCTTGCGGCTGTGGTTTCGAGCCCTGGCGTGAGCGTATGTGGTATGGAGATAGGGGAGCCTTCTCAACCTCGTGGGTTTCCTCCGGGCACTCCGGTTTCCTCCCACTGCTAAAGACCCCTACGCGCAAGCGAATTATTGAAATAAAATTAAAACCATATGTTAGTCCTGAAATGACCTAGTTTGTGTTGAGTGGACGTTAAACCCCATTTCTCTCTCTCTCTTTAATGATTTTGCGAGATGAAATGAAATGGAAGGTTTAACGTCCTACTGGGCTTTCGAAGACGGGCTTATGCCATTCGGTGTGCTACGAGGAGAAATTCCAACTGCCATGGGATCTTTTACGTACTCGCCAATGTATAATATACGGGTCCTTGGTTTTTCGTCCGACCCGAACGGCTAGACAGCTGTCCTTGTCAGGCCCTCCGTCCTGCACCACTGACTCGGGGAAACCACACCGGAAATCGCGATGAACTTTCTTGTCCACTGCAGGAATCGAACAAATGACCTCCAGATTAACCAGCCAGCGCCTTATCCACGTAGCCACCGTGAATCCGGAATAGTGTCTAAATTGAAAACAACATATAGAGAGAGGGGGGGCGTCGGTGTAGGGGGGTGTAAGTCCACTCGAAACAAAACAAGGTAGGGGTCTTTAGAAGTTGGGGGAAACCGGATGACCGGGAGAAAACCACGAGGTTGGTGAGGAGACACTACTCCTTTTTACGTAACAACTGGGGAATCGATACCACCTACCAGGCCAGTTGACTCAATGACAGACCTTATGATACAACAGCAAGTGCTAACCATTCGGCCACCCAACCCCCAAACAACATCGAACGTGCAGGATATGGAGAATTTAATTTGAGTTGAGCCTATTAATATTTAGGTGTATTCCCGCGAAGGCGCAGTTACACAGCGTGACCAAAATTAATCCTTCCCGCGAAGGCGCAGATATCGACTTGTCGGCTTTCGTTTGAAGAGAGACATGTTGTTATTAGGACCCAATTAACGATGTTAAAGATTTTATGAATTTATGTTCACTCTGAATTCTATTCACCGATTGGCAACTAATGATTAAATTGATAAATAAGATTTTATGAATTTATGTTCACTCTGGATTTTATTCACCAATTGGCAACTAATGATTATACTGATGAATATGATTTTATGCATTTAAGTTCACAGCAAAACGTGAACTTAAACTACCCGATAATTTAAAGCATACCATTGGTGGTGAGCCATTTTATCTCATCGATGATGGTGCCAATGAAAGGATTCTTGGTTTTGTTACCCCTCCAATTTGAGATATCTTTGCCAGTCAGATACATTTTTTCGACACGGTATCTTCTAAGTAACTCCCAGGATATTTTACCAACTCTATACAATACACGGCAGCAATAATGGCCAACTTTCTCCATGGCTTTTTTCTTCCTGCCAGATAAACGTCAATGTATTCACCTACAGACTAATGTTCCTCCTTATGTTTTTATTTCTAGTAATTTTTGTTTTAGTATAGTTATTTTTTTTATCTCTTATTTGGCGAAATTTGTTATATTAAAATTATGTTTTTATTTCAAATTTGGCGAAATTAAATTATTTTTTGTTCTAATATAGTTATGTTTTTATTTCTTACGCCAAAAATGATGTAAAATGTTGGTTAATTAGTCACATTGGGGATTATGAAAGTGTAAATTCTTATCATAACAATCTATAACACCATTGTTACGTTTTTAATCCATTTTAATCCCTAGGAGCCCGATTCCCGCATAGTCGTTTCGGTCAATAACTGCACCTTAGTGGGAATAAACCGGGATAATGAAGACGGGCATACGCAATACAGTGTGCTATGACGGAAATTTTGCCCGGGCAGCGGCACTACAGTTTACTGTTATAATATATCGAATTCCAACTGCCAAGGGATCTTCTGCGTGCACGCCAATGTGTACATGGGACCTCAGTGTTTTGTCCCATCCGAACGACTAGACAGCTGTCCTTGTCCGGCCTTCCACCCTGCATCACTGACAAGGGGGGACCACACCAGAAAGCGAGGATGCTACCGTCTTTATCAAGCCCATCCCCCCCTCCTCTCTCCAAATATCAGCACTCAGTCAAACGTTCAACCAGCCGACATAAGAGTAGGCAATAGTGCCGCTGTCCGGGCAAAATTCTGCTAATAGCACACTGTATGTCCCTCTTCATTAGCCAGCATAGGAGCAGAACAGTCGGACGTTAAACCCCATTTCATTTCATTTATTGACACTTTAAACATAAAGCAATTGACCTTTCTGTCAGAGACCCGTAGCTCCTCCCACTTTTTATAATGACGTCACCTTAGACATCATTGGCGCGCCTTAGACATAAACAAACATGGCGGTGACAGACGTCGTTTTTGTGGGCGGAGTCGACGGAAAGGTCAATTGTTAACTTTTAACCCTTTAAGACTTGCAAATCCACTTGAAATTACCAAATGTTTTTTATTAAGACAGCACAATGTTTGGATTTTTACAGACGGTCCAACTTCTATGCAATTACAAATATTCATAGTCTCGGTCACCCAGAACCCCTATAGTCTTCAACGTAGAAAATTTGTTTGGATGATAGAGACTAAAATATTCATGGTGATTTCAAAGAAAATTGAAAGGGTGGTAGCACGATACAAAATTTATAGGATGCTTCCGTTACGTCACAACAAAATATGGCAATGTCACCCTGTATATGTAATGGTCATGGCAGAGGCGATTCCTGGGGGGGGGGGGCGCTGCATGGCTGATACTTACGATAATCATCAGCATTATAAACAACAACAAACTTGATTATATAAACATCTTCTAGATCCACAATAAACCACGGATTCAGGTCTGTGATGGGTGTTTGAAAACAAACAGTCTGTAAACCATAATCTTGTGGTGTGATGTCCCCTACTGCCTGTTCACTCGAACGACCAGCTACAATA
Organism: Patella caerulea; assembly: GCA_036850965.1. Classification (NCBI taxonomy): domain Eukaryota; kingdom Metazoa; phylum Mollusca; class Gastropoda; family Patellidae; genus Patella; species Patella caerulea. Next base: position 55,238,648 of record JAZGQO010000006.1, on the reverse strand, counting down.
CTACTTTTAAAAGTGGGTTTACTTCTGACCAGGTTTTGGCCCTCTGAATAAAAGATAAATATGTCGATTGGTTATGTCACCGATGTTTATTACTATACTTGATATAATTAGGCCAGTAGCTGACATCGAATATATTTGCTCCAACAAAAAGCAATTTAAAGAAATGACCTCTCTCTCTCTCTCTCTAACTCAATATCATCCAAAATCTTCAACATTGAAAACACAAATTATTTGTCAATTTAATCAAAATTGATGACGTGATTACCGGCTTCTGACAAAATAAATATTTGACCATTGTTACATGAATCGTGTACCATAATGCGTTTCAGCCGCAGTTCTAGCAAGAGACACTAGGAACAAGGCTAGAAACATTGCACCAAATCAAACGGCGCATGTAGATTGGAATAACTAGACGCTAGCAATTTGCATTCGATTGACGCTGCTGGCTTGTTTCGCCGAACGTAACTGATTTAAAATTAGAGTAAAAACGGACACCATTGAATGTAAATCAGTTTATATACATTCATATTAGAGTATTATGTGCGTTGCGACCCACTTGTGTCAATTTCTAGGTCCTCAATGTCAGCGATTTAGCTCCTTTAGCATTTTAGTGAAAGAATGTGTAATTTATAAAACGGAAGAACCATGATTATGGCATCAAAAATGGAATGTTTTGAAAGGTTCCTTGTTTACTAAAAGTGGTCATATGTGACGTGATTCGAGCAATATGGCGTTTCTGGGTACCATTCTTTCAACCTGCAGTGCAAAACTAACGAAGGAATAGGGCTATTATTCACACGGAATCAATGAAGTTTGAGGTTCACAAGTCTTGACCTTATTGCTGCAGAGTGACTGAAAATAAAACAGATCGTTGCCTGTAGTGTCTTACCTGTTATCATTAAAAATATTTCATTCCCAACATCATCATCCCATATTTCTGTTTCATTTAGATTGACATCAAAAAGTTGACATTCTTTTCTGTTCTTGTTGAATGTAAATGTCACGCATCTTGGTTCATATTCACATCCAAGATTACAAGATATTCGCCCATCAACATTATACGTTTTAAACGACCCCACCGCCGTTTTATCTAATTTAATCAAACTATATTTTATATCATAATCATTGGTGTTTAAACTGTTTGATAAACCTGACATCCAGTATGTCAGGATTAAACGATAAAATATATTTAAGATGAATCCTTTCTTTGCCATGTCAACCACTCAAATCAAATAACAAGACCATGTCCTGATCAGAGCAAAGACAATATTCCCGAGTAAATGATACACAAACGCCACTCGCGACGTGATGAAGTAATCAATGTAAAATACCGTTACTACCGAAAGTTTCTGTATATCTATAAATAATTTACGGTGGGTATTTTAATTACAAGAATCAGATAGCAATACCTCTCTGGAAAAACGTTTTGAATTTTTTATGGCGAGTCTTTATGGTTGGCCAATTTACAAAAAAAAAGAAATCAATGTTACGCCTGCTGAAGCTTTCATTCTCTGTTTCTGCAAACTTTAAATCAAAGAATTGTTCCGTAATTACTTATCTGAACTGGGCAGGGGGGAGGGGGGCATCTGCCCCCCTAACTTTCGGGCAATCTGACTTTTCGGGGAGACAGGTGAAGTGAAAAAAATAGAAAGGGTGAGTGACAATCAAATGGCCATAGGCTTACGGGCTCGATGACAGTTAGTGGGGCTGCCCCCCTAACTTTCGGGCAATCTGACTTTTTGGGGAGACAGGTGAAGTGAAAAAATAGAAAGGGTGAGTGACAATCAAATGGCCATAGGCTTACGGGCTCGATGACAGTTAGTGGGGCAGAACCTGAATTGCCCAAAAAATTTTCTGCTTTACAGACACCCCCCCCCTCCCCAAGAAAATTTTGGAATATTTGACGGATGCAAATACGCTTTTCTGCTATTTCAACCCGTGAACAAAGCAACTTCAAAGTGGTCTAATATAGCTGAATTAAGGTGACTAACTCGAATTTAAATGAATCGTTTACAGTCCACGAAGACGAGAAAATTTTTGAAAATTTAAAAGCCGCAAACGCGCATCCCTGCTATTCCAGTCTGTTGATAAAGCAGCTTCAATTTGGTCCAATACAGCCTACCTGCTGAGCCGAATTCCAAACAACCAATCAATCGTCGCGGTGTATGAGTGCCTCGCCCTCCCGGAGAAAATTAACCACCGCAAATGCGTTTTCTGCTATTCTTGCCCGTGTAAGTATCTCCAAAAGTATCCAAGGATTTTGTAAGTGAAGTCCCAATCCGAATTCCAACCATCCAATCAGACTGTTGCAGCTGCATTTACAAATACTAATGGATGCGCGAAAAATGTCGCACAAAGTTGAGTGACTCCAGACAAAATGTTTTAATCCATAGTCAACTCAGTACAAATTCGTGGTATTCAGTTAAAGAAGAGTAATATTAGTGTTTTATTAGGGAAGTTAGGGAAGCAAAACTAGAAATGTCCGAAAAAATGTCAGGGTTACAGATAGCGACACCGGGTTTCTTCCAGAGGAGAAGAAGCGGAGTTGACCATGTATAGACCCCCCACCCCTACACCCAAGAAAATTTTGGAATATATGACAACCGCAAAGGCGTTTTACTGCTATTCCAGCCGTAAAATTAGTGTTTTATTACCTTTTGGGCACTTAATTTTGCCAAGTAGATGAAATAATTTTTTTTTCTCACTTACCTGTCTGCCCGAAAAGTCGGCTTGCCCGAAAGTTATGGGGCAGCTGGCTTGTACGCCTATACAAATGGCTGCCGAATTATCATCCAGGTACATTAATTTTTTATTGCTAAAATTAAATCATCCCGAACGTAATTGAATCGTATTGAGATTTTATAGCTGATGTTTAATCATGCTGAATGCCGTGAAACTTAATTGAGATTTTACAATAGCTGAGTATTAAGGATGTTATGCTGGTTAAAGATGCATTAATTAAGAGCTAAATGAGCCTAGTGCAGATCTTTCTTTTGACCTCAATGTTATATAAATAATTTATGCAACATATATTTACATACCAGGCCCATAATCAACTCTCAACAGATTTATGATTTAATTTAAAAATGACAATCAACACTACACTGTTCTGTAAACGACTCCTCTCAGAATGAAGTAATTTTACTGACATTTTCAACATATTCCCTTTTCATTATCCATTGTTTAAACTATTATTGCCAGAACTGTCGGCTCTTTATCTAAACTACGTAATGGATCCAATAACTTTCCCTGATTGATCACCATGTCATGACAAGATACCTTTACACCATCATCTGTTATGCATCAATAGGTTATTTGAATTTTAATAATTCAGAGACAAGAAAGCCAATGCAATTGATACTCAATTAGGTTAAGTGTGTTATTCACCATGTAACAAATACTAGTATTTATTTACTTACTTTTACTGTTCTTTGGGTAAGAGGTGTGTGTGTTGGGGGGGGAGGGGGGTTGGGATGGCCTAGTGGTCTAGCGTGCCGCGCTTTGAACTCTAGCTGGCCGGTCACCTCTGGCTTGCGGCTGTGGTTTCGAGCCCCGATGTGAGCGTATGTGGCATGGAGATAGGGGCGCCTTCTCAACCTCGTGGGTTTCCTCCGGGCACTCCGGTTTCCTCCCACTGCTAAAGACCCCTACGCACAAGCGAATTATTGAAATAAAATTAAACCATATGTTGGTCCCGAAATGACCTAGTTTGTGTTGAGTGGACGTTAAACCCCATTTCTCTCTCTCTCTCTGTTGGGGGGGGGGGGTGGTGGTTAACCTTGTGGTTTTTCTCCTGGTCTTTCTCCTGGTCGAGTGGCCTAAAATCCCCTTTTTCTTTTTTTCTAGACTCTCTCTTCTCTCTCTCCCTCGACTGTTTTGAGTTTTAATTATAAATGGCCCACTGACAATGATTGACTTTGGTTGTTTATTCCAAACTCACTGTTTTGAGTTTTAATTATAAATGGCCCACTGACAATGATTGACTTTGGTTGTTTATTCCATAGAAAAGGTCTAGCGTAGGGCAAAGTACGTTTTCCAAGTTGTAAGTTAATAGTTGGAGGTTTTAGAAGATGTATGTTTTTACAAAATTTATTTAATTATAAAATGTGGATTAATTATATTCATTTAATTTTATTTTCTTTGTGTGGTGTCAGTCGTGGTGTTGTCGGGTGAGCTGGTGGTTGTGGTTGTAATGCAAGACAAGGGGTGGGGTGTCAATGTTATATAAATTATATTCGTTAATTTCTGTCTTGGTTGTGTGCAATATTTTCTAATTCTTATGTTTATTACATATATAAATGTAAATGAAATATGGGTTTAACGCCCGACTGGGCTCACGAAGAAGTACATACGCCATATTGTGTCCTATGGGGGGAATTGTGCCCAGGACCGGTGCTACGGCTTACTCTTATATTGAATTCCAACTGCCAAGTATGTTTTTTACGTCTCATCCGAATGAGTATACATTATCCAAGGCCCTCTGTGTGGTAACAGTGGTAAGGGGGAACCGCACCGGTGGGTTTCGGTGGATTTTCAGTATGATGTACAAGGAAAGGTCATCTACAACTGCAAGTTGGTACCAAAAGATCGTCTAAAGGAATTTGTAGTGGGTCTTTCAGTATTTTCACTAAACTAATACTCAAATACACTATCGCAAAACTAGCTTCACGCATATTACTGTAATAGAAATCGTCCATGTGAGGAATTGCCGGACATTTTGACTAATATTCGGGACATGGGACATGGAAACATTTTGCGGGGCTGTCCCGCGAAGATACATATCACTTACTGTCATACAGCCGAGATTAGATGTAGGTTCTGGAACCGGAATCTGCCAAGGATTGCCGAGTGGGCGGGGACAGTGAGAACAATTTTGTCATGTTGTTGATTATGTCTATTTTTTCCTGAAATATTGCCAGGCCCGTATCGAGACACCATTACGCGGGGGGGGGCATTACCTTTAGGTAGGAGGGGGGGGGCGAACATTTTGAGGAAATTTTCGGAAAGGTCATTCTAACAGACTGTTGTAATCATCATGGTATGTAGTTACCTAGGCGTCTAATAAGCTTTTTAAAATAAGTATTCAAACAAAAAAAAAATAGCTTTTTAGGTTAATATAAGGAATTGTGTATACTTTAATGATTGTAAGCAATTTCTGAGCATTTCATCCCCCCCCCCCCCCCGTAGATACGGGCCCGAATCTTGCTTAATTAACATTAGTTGTTCGGCGCTACGATGTTACAGAAACACATTAAACCAGAAACGGCTCGACTTGTGCCAGTAGGTAAACAACCAATATATAGAAATCAGTCAAGTCGATACTGAAAAAGATCTGGGAGTAATTTTCCAAAATAACTTGAAATTTAACGACCATATTTCTACTAATGTTAAAAAAGCCAACCGCCTATTGGGATTGATTCGACGGACCTTCACTGAAATAAATAAAGAAATGTTCTTACAGTTATATAAATCTCTAATTCTTACAGTTATATAAATCTCTAATTCTTACAGTTATATAAATCTCTAATTCGTCCACATTTGGAATATGCTGTGTCAGTATGGTGCCCCATCCTTAAGAAAGACATTAGAGCAGTTGAAAATGTACAACGCAGTGCAACCAAACTAGTGAAGGGACTAAAAAACCTTGGTTATCAACAACGCTTGTGAGTCTCGGTTTGCCGTCTTTGGAATACAGAAGGAAACGTTATGATGTCATCCAATTATACAGGATTCTTCAAGAAAAGGATATTGTAGTAAATAAAGAAATGCTGAAATCAGAGAAAGAACAAGAGGGCACATCTTTAAGCTAGAAAAGCATCATTGCAGATTAGACGTACGGAAAAAAAATTTCTCAATCAGTCATAAACAATTGGAACCCATTACCATACTATGGTGTCAATGCTGAAACCCTGAACCAATTCAAGTCAAGTCTAAACAAATTTTGGAAAAATGAAGAAACTAGGTTTAACCCAAGTTGCTATTAGTATTAGCACAATTCCTGATAATTATGAAACCAAACACTTTGAGAAAAATCTAAAATCTATCTATGATAATATTTAGCTCAAACATGCGCAAACCTCCCAATGTTAGAATTATTCAAGGTGGTCAACAAGCCACATAGGCTTAATGGTAGACAAAATTGGCGGCCATCTTGATTCACGGTAAAACATTTTGGCAAGAGTAGACGTAAACCCGGGCACAGACTAGAAAATAACTTTTTACACTTTTGTTTTAGTTGAAATGTAATCTAATTAATGTTTTAACAAGACCCTTTCTAATCAAATAAGCAGATATTTTCCACACACAATCCGTTCAACCTCTGCGTAACTGTAATCGTAATCATTTCACTGATTCAGTCACAGTTAATAAATAATAGAACTAGAATGACTCTGTGGAAGTTTCTCTTTAGCTTCATTTTATTTTTCAGTCAATTTTAAGCAGTTATTGAGAACTTACCAAGTACTCTAAATAGAAGAAAAACTGGTAACAATTTTATTTTTATATATCTTTTTTTTAACCAATGCGTCTTACAATTATATTACAAATTGGCAAAGAATTGTCAGGTAGGATCAAATTAAATTGTGGCGTGCCACAAGGATCAGTGTTAGGTCCAGTCCTGTTTGTTCTATACACCAACCATGTTGCTTCCGTCATCAGTAACCATAATCTCTCACACCACTCTTACGCAGATGATACACAGATTATCAACAGTTTCTCACCTCATCAATGGAGTAATGCCTTTATAAGTACAATGTCTTGTACTAAGGAGATAAAATCGTGGATGACGTCAAACATGCTAAAACTAAATGACAAGACAGAGGTGATGATTGCTGGCACCAGGAATAACATCCAGAAAATTGGTTCGCCAACAGTGAACATTGCTGATTCCGTCATAAAAGTACAAGATAGTGTGAAAAATCTTGGTGTCTTTCTAGATTCACGTCTGACAATGGAAAAACATGTCAATTACTTATGTAAGATAAGCTATTTTCACCTACGAACCATTGGCAACGTCAGACATCTATTAACGAAGGATTCGACTCATACACTGGTTCGATCGCTAGTATTCTCCAGGTTGGACTACTGCAACAGTCTTCTGAGTGGTCTAAATCAAACCTCGCTAAAAAAACTGCAAGTAATACAAAACACAGCAGCCAGGATAATTCACCGCTGCTCAAAACGAACGCATACTACACCTCTTCTGAAAGACCTGCATTGGCTGCCTATTCACTTACGTATCAACTACAAGATTCTATGTTGTGTTTATAGATGTCTAAACGGTTCCAGTCCAAAATATTTATCTGAACTAATCCAGGTGCACAATCCTCAACGAAACCTACGATCCCAAGACCAAAAAATGCTTGTAGTTCCTAAATGTAACCTTCAAACTTTCGGACACAAATCATTCAAAATCAGTGCTCCTAATCTCTGGAATCCCCTGCCACTGAGTGTTAAATCTGCCCCTTCGATGGATTCGTTTAAAATTAGATTAAAAACGTATTTATTTCAACGTGAATATGACCATTAATGACCAAGACAGTTGAATAGTGAATTATTGACAGTGTACATATGTTAGCGCTTTGAGCATGCATTTATGGATGGATATATGCGCTTTATAAATATACATTATTAGGCTTTCAGACTTTCGTCTGAAAGCCTATTGTGATTACTAAAATTATTAGGCTTTCAGACTTTCGTCTGAAAGCCTATTGAGATTACTAAAATTATTATTTTATTTTTTTAGGGTTTCACACTGCGAAGCTTGTGTGAAACACTATTGTTTTTGTTAAAATTATTATTAGGGTTTCACACTGCGAAGCTTGTGTGAAACACTATTGTTTTTGTTAAAATTATTATTAGGGTTTCACACTGCGAAGCTTGTGTGAAACACTATTGTTTTTGTTAAAATTATTATTCTTATTATTATTATTATTATTATTCTTCTTTTGTTTTGAGTAGATCTCAGCAACTACGTGTCGCATCGTTACGATTTCTTCGGTTTTACTGGGAAAGTGGATGTGACTTAGAGGATAAAGCTATTTTGAACGTTCTGCGACAATGCGAAATGTCCGAAATCACCGAAGTTATCGTATTTAGAAATATTGCGGTAATTTTAACAATAATCATGGGATTTTAACTTTCGATACATTTTGGCATAGCTGGAGACAGGGCACATAGCTGCGCTACTTTCGATTTTTGATTTTCGGCAAATCTTCGAAGATATTAGGCGCCAAATTTCGGAAATTTAAAATTTTACAAAAAACTTTTTTATTTATGAATATTTTTTAGTCGTGTTGGACGCAGAATTAAAGAGTCATCTGACTTGCGCAAAAATGTTAAAAAATTTTGTCTCAGTAGTTTTCCTTGGCCTCCATTGGCTAATTCAGTTTTTCAGTCCTAGATTAATTTTTTATTGTTCGATTTGTATAAAACAAAGTTCATATGCTTCGTTGTCTCAATTGTCATTTTTTTTATTACCAAAAGTATTATCTGTCGGCACCGGAAGTGGCATAATTTTACCAAAAACTACAATTTTGACAGTTAGGTACATTTTTTGAAAACAAATATTATTTTTTTGAAAAATTATATGACTCAAAGAGTGTGTCCTTTAAAGGCGCAAAAAATGTCGGAAGCAGTTTTTTTAATTTCTTTTTCATTTTCTAGCAAATTGGATTAAGAGGTGAAAAAAGGCGTAAAATTAACCTATTTACAACTCATTCAGGCTTTTCAGATTTTAAAATATTTTTATGCAACTTTTATAAACTTGTAGCTATAATCCATACGAAGAGAATGTATGTGAAAATTAGTTTGTAATATAAGCAGTTGCCGAGAAATAGGCAATTTTGCATGAGTCACTTTTCACGTAATTTTGGCTGTAAAAGAATCAATTATTATTCGATTTTCAATTTTCTTTCGCCATTGGATGCCTAATGCCATAGTGGACTATGTCAAACCATTTTACCCCTTGCGCTGCCACCGGAAATGACGTCATTTGCTCAAAACTTAAATTTTAGCCCTCAAAAAACAATATTTTATTCAAATGAGTCGTATTTGTTATTTTTTTCAAATTGTGATATTTGATTCTATTGATCAAATAGATTGAACCCATACGATCATACAGATACCACAAAATGGTTTCTAACTTGTACGGTTGCAGAGAAATGGGCGATTTTCCTTAAGTCACTTTTCAAGGTTTTTGGTCTATAAAAGTGTCAGTTATTATTCGATTTTCATAAAATTTTCACCATATGATATCTTGTGTCATTTATGATTTCATAGAACTAATTTAACATTTTCAGTATCACCGGAAGTAATGTCATTTTGGCAAAAACTGTATTTTTAGCCTTCAAAACAGACATTTTTTTCAAATGAGTCTGATTTGTAATATATTTCAAATTATGATATTTGATTCCAATCAACAAATGGATTGAACCCATACGATCATATAGATACCAAAAGATAGTTTTTATCGTGTACGGTTGCCGAGAAATAGACGATTTTCTACAAGTCACTTTTCAAGGTTTTTTGTCTATAAAAGTGGCAATTCTCATTCGATTTACATACAATTTTCGCCATTATGATGCCTTATGCCATTTCTGATTTCATAAAACTAATTGAACATTTTCATTATCACCGGAAGTAATGAAATTTTGCCAGGATCACTTACAAGTAACATATATATAAAATGAATTGATATTGCTGGATTTGGTTGATTCTTCGTCCATTTTATTTGATGTTTACAATGCTTATGTGGAAACCTGTTTGATGGTTTCATTGGTATCGGAAGTGACATATGTTTAAGGGTAACGTGGCACCGAAAGTGACGTGGCACCAGTGAAACCCGTCATTCCTGCATGCAGGTCTAGTTCTTATTATTATTATTATTCTTCTTTTGTCTTGAGTAGATCTCAGCAACTGCTTGTCGCATCGTTACGATTTCTTCGGTTTTACTGGGAAAGTGGGTGTGACTTAGAGGATAAAGCTATTTTGAACGTTCTGCGACAATGCGAAATGTCCGAAATCACCCAAGTTATCGTTTTTGAAAATATTGCAGTAATTTTAACAATAATCATTGGATTTTAACTTTCGATACATTTTGGCATAGCCTGAGACAGGGCACATAGCTACGCTACTTTCGATTTTTGATTTTCGGCAAATCTTCGAAGATATTAGGCGCCAAATTTCGAAAATTTAAAATTTTACAAAAAACTTTTTTATTTATGAATATTTTTTAGTCGTATTGTGCACAGAATTAAAGAGTCATCTGCTCAGTGCAAAAATGTTAAAAAATTTTGTCTCAGTAATTTTCCTTGGCCGCTATTGGCTAATTCAGTTTTTCAGTCCTAGATTAATTTTTTATTGTTCGATTTGTATAAAACAAAGTTCATATGCTTCGTTGTCTCAATTGTCATTTTTTTTATTACCGGAAGTGTTATCTGTCGGCACCGAAAGTGGCATAATCTTACCAAAAACTACAATTTTGACAGTTAGGTACCATTTTTCGAAAACAAATATTATTTTTTGGAAAAATTATTTGACTCAAAGAGAGTGCCCTTTCAAGGCGCAAAAAATGGCGGAAGCAGTTTTTTTAATTTCGATTTCATTTTCGAGCAAATTCGATTAAATGGCTAAAAATGGTGTAAAATTGACCCATTTACAACCTATTCAGGCTTTTCAGATTTTAAAATATTTCTTCGTAACTTTTATAAACTTGTAGCTATAATCCATACGAAGAAAATGTATGTTAAAATTAGTTTGTAATATAAGCAGTTACCAAGAAATGGACAGTTCTGTACAAGTCACTGTTTTCGTTATTTTGCCTGTAAAATAGTCAATTATGATTGGATTTTTATAAAAGTGACATCATTTGATTCAAAAAGCATGTAGCGTCATATCAAGTTGATTACAATTTAAAATTGACACCGGAAGTGACGTCATTTGGTCAAAAACTGCATTTTAAACTTTTTAAATCAATGTTTTATTCAACCATGAATAACTTAATATGTATTAATAATTTTAACTTTTGGTTTAAATTCACATATAAATACAACTCATATGGTCATATAGATATCATAAAATTGTTTCTAACTTGTTCGGTTGCCGAGAAATAGACGGTTTTCTACAGGTCACTTTTGAAGGTTTCGGGGCCATAAACGTGTCAATTATTATTCGATTTTCATAAACGTTACACCATGTTATATCTAATGCCATTTGTGATTTCATACAAGTAATTTAAGATTTTCATTATCACCGGAAGTAACGTCATTTTGGCAAAAACTGAATTTTTAGCCTTCAAAACAGTTATTTTATTCAAATGAGTCTTTTTTGAAATCTTTTTCAAATTATGGTATTTGATGCCAATCAACAAATAGAATGAACCCAAACGATCATACAGATACCACAAAATGGTTTCTAACTTGTACGGTTGCAGAGAAATAGCAGATTTTCTACAAGTCACTTTTCAAGTTTTTTGGTCTTTAAAAGTGGCAATTATTATTCGATTTACATAAAATTGTCACTATATGATATCGTATGCCATTTCTGATTTCATAAGACTAATTGAACATTTTCATTAACACCGGAAGTAATTTAATTTTGTCAAGATCATTTACAAGTAACAAATGTATAAAATGACTTGATATTGCTGGATTGATTGGTTGATTCTACGTCCATTTTATTTGTGTGCAATGTTAATTTGGAAACCTGTTTAGTGGTTTCGTTGGTACCGGAAGTGACATATGTTCAAGTGTAACTTGGCACCGAAAGTGACATGTTTAAGAGTAACTTGGCACCAGTGAAACCCGTCATTCCTGCATGCAGGTCTAGTTCTTATTATTATTATTATTATTCTTCTTTTGTTTTGAGTAGATCTCAGCAACTACGTGTCGCATCGTTACGATTTCTTCGGTTTTACTGGGAAAGTGGGTGTGACTTAGAGGATAAAGCTATTTTGAACGTTCTGCGACAATGCGAAATGTCCGAAATCACCGAAGTTATCGTTTTTACAAATATTGCTGTAATTTTAACAATAATCATGGGATTTTAACTTTCGATACATTTTGGCATAGCTGGAGACAGGGCACATAGCTGCGCTACTTTCGATTTTTGATTTTCGGCAAATCTTCGAAGATATTAGGCGCCAAATTTCGGAAATTTAAAATTTTACAAAAAACTTTTTTATTTATGAATATTTTTTAGTCGTGTTGTGCACAGAATTAAAGAGTCATCTGACTTGCGCAAAAATGTTAAAAAATTTTGTCTCAGTAGTTTTCCTTGGCCTCCATTGGCTAATTCAGTTTTTCAGTCCTAGATTAATTTTTTGTTGTTCGATTTGTATAAAACAAAGTTCACATGCTTCGTTGTCTCAATTGTCATTTTTTTTATTACCAAAAGTATTATCTGTCGGCACCGAAAGTGGCATAATTTTACCAAAAACTACAATTTTGACAGTTAGGTACATTTTTTGAAAACAAATATTATTTTTTTGAAAAATTATATGACTCAAAGAGTGTGTCCTTTAAAGGCGCAAAAAATGTCGGAAGCAGTTTTTTTAATTTCTTTTTCATTTTCTAGCAAATTGGATTAAGAGGTGAAAAAAGGCGTAAAATTGACCTATTTACAACTCATTCAGGCTTTTCAGATTTTAAAATATTTTTACGTAACTTTTATAAACTTGTAGCTATAATCCATACGAAGAGAATGTATGTGAAAATTAGTTTGTAATATAAGCAGTTGCCGAGAAATAGGCAATTTTGCATGAGTCACTTTTCACGTAATTTTGGCTGTAAAAGAATCAATTATTATTCGATTTTCAATTTTCTTTCGCCATTGGATGCCTAATGCCATAGTGGACTATGTCAAACCATTTTACCCCTTGCGCTGCCACCGGAAATGACGTCATTTGCTCAAAACTTAAATTTTAGCCTTCAAAAACAATATTTTATTCAAATGAGTCGTATTTGTTATTTTTTTCAAATTGTGATATTTGATTCTATTGATCAAATAGATTGAACCCATACGATCATACAGATACCACAAAATGGTTTCTAACTTGTACGGTTGCAGAGAAATGGGCGATTTTCCTTAAGTCACTTTTCAAGGTTTTTGGTCTATAAAAGTGTCAGTTATTATTCGATTTTCATAAAATTTTCACCATATGATATCTTGTGTCATTTATGATTTCATAGAACTAATTTAACATTTTCAGTATCACCGGAAGTAATGTCATTTTGGCAAAAACTGTATTTTTAGCCTTCAAAACAGACATTTTTTTCAAATGAGTCTGATTTGTAATATATTTCAAATTATGATATTTGATTCCAATCAACAAATGGATTGAACCCATACGATCATATAGATACCAAAAGATAGTTTTTATCGTGTACGGTTGCCGAGAAATAGACGATTTTCTACAAGTCACTTTTCAAGGTTTTTGGTCTATAAAAGTGGCAATTCTCATTCGATTTACATACAATTTTCGCCATTATGATGCCTTATGCCATTTCTGATTTCATAAAACTAATTGAACATTTTCATTATCACCGGAAGTAATGAAATTTTGCCAGGATCACTTACAAGTAATATATATATATAAAATGAATTGATATTGCTGGATTTGGTTGATTCTTCGTCCATTTTATTTGATGTTTACAATGCTTATGTGGAAATCTGTTTGATGGTTTCATTGGTATCGGAAGTGACATATGTTTAAGGGTAACGTGGCACCGAAAGTGACGTGGCACCAGTGAAACCCGTCATTCCTGCATGCAGGTCTAGTTATTATTATTATTATTCTTCTTTTGTTTTGAGTAGATCTCAGCAACTACGTGTCGCATCGTTACGATTTCTTCTGTTTTACTGGGAAAGTGGGTGTGACTTAGAGGATAAAGCTATTTTGAACGTTCTGCGATAATGCGAAATGTCCGAAATCACCGAAGTTATCGTTTTTACAAATATTGCGGTAATTTTAACAATAATCATGGGATTTTAACTTTCGATACATTTTGGCATAGCTGGAGACAGGGCACATAGCTACGCTACTTTCGATTTTTGATTTTCGGCAAATCTTCGAAGATATTAGGCGCCAAATTTCGGAAATTTAAAATTTTACAAAAAACTTTTCTATTTATGAATATTTTTTAGTCGTGTTGTGCACAGAATTAAAGAGTCATCTGACTTGCGCAAAAATGTTAAAAAATTTTGTCTCAGTAATTTTCCTTGGCCTCCATTGGCTAATTCAGTTTTTCAGTCCTAGATTAATTTTTTATTGTTCGATTTGTATAAAACAAAGTTCATATGCTTCGTTGTCTCAATTGTCATTTTTTTTATTACCAAAAGTGTTATCTGTCGGCACCGGAAGTGGCATAATTTTACCAAAAACTACAATTTTGACAGTTAGGTACATTTTTTGAAAACAAATATTATTTTTTTGAAAAATTATATGACTCAAAGAGTGTGTCCTTTAAAGGCGCAAAAAATGTCGGAAGCAGTTTTTTTAATTTCTTTTTCATTTTCTAGCAAATTGGATTAAGAGGTGAAAAAAGGCGTAAAATTGACCTATTTACAACTCATTCAGGCTTTTCAGATTTTAAAATATTTTTACGTAACTTTTATAAACTTGTAACTATAATCCATACGAAGAGAATGTATGTGAAAATTAGTTTGTAATATAAGCAGTTGCCGAGAAATAGGCAATTTTGCATGAGTCACTTTTCACGTAATTTTGGCTGTAAAAGAATCAATTATTATTCGATTTTCAATTTTCTTTCGCCATTGGATGCCCAATGCCATAGTGGACTATGTCAAACCATTTTACCCCTTGCGCTGCCAATGGAAATGACGTCATTTGCTCAAAACTTAAATTTTAGCCTTCAAAAAACAATATTTTATTCAAATGAGTCGTATTTGTTATTTTTTTCAAATTGTGATATTTGATTCTATTGATCAAATAGATTGAACCCATACGATCATACAGATATCACAAAATGGTTTCTAACTTGTACGGTTGCAGAGAAATGGGCGATTTTCCTTAAGTCACTTTTCAAGGTTTTTGGTCTATAAAAGTGTCAGTTATCATTCGATTTTCATAAAATTTTCACCATATGATATCTTGTGTCATTTATGATTTCATAGATCTAATTTAACATTTTCAGTATCACCGGAAGTAATGTCATTTTGGCAAAAACTGTATTTTTAGCCTTCAAAACAGACATTTTTTTCAAATGAGTCTGATTTGTAATATATTTCAAATTATGATATTTGATTCCAATCAACAAATGGATTGAACCCATACGATCATATAGATACCAAAAGATAGTTTTTATCGTGTACGGTTGCCGAGAAATAGACGATTTTCTACAAGTCACTTTTCAAGGTTTTTGGTCTATAAAAGTGGCAATTCTCATTCGATTTACATACAATTTTCGCCATTATGCTGCCTTATGCCATTTCTGATTTCATAAAACTAATTGAACATTTCATTATCACCGGAAGTAATGAAATTTTGCCAGGATCACGTACAAGTAACATATATATAAAATGAATTGATATTGCTGGATTTGGTTGATTCTTCGTCCATTTTATTTGATGTTTACAACGCTTATGTGGAAACCTGTTTGATGGTTTCATTGGTATCGGAAGTGACATATGTTTAAGGGTAACGTGGCACCGAAAGTGACGTGGCACCAGTGAAACCCGTCATTCCTGCATGCAGGTCTAGTTTTTTATTATTATTATTTACCGCCGGAGCCTATTTCTCTATGATCGAAAAGAGATACCGATCTGCGGTTCATCTTTCTATCGGGAAACTATGTGGTGGCTACTCAATAAAGCAATTTTTGAACTTCTGCGCAGACCGGAAGTGGTCGAATTTTGAACGTTGGTAAAAAATAAAAAATCGGCCGTGGTGTCGTCAATTCTCTACCTATATTCAAACAAATCACATTTTTGGAAAGCCTGAGACTTTTCCAAGACAATAGCAATCTCACATTTCGCAATTTCGAAACTTCGTCGCTGACTTCTATCGTTCGAAAATTCAAAACACGTCGCCTACGAGACAATTTTTGTTATTTTTCAAAATTTGCAAATTTGACCTACATTTTTGGATACCTGACGTCAATCCGATTCCAGTAATATAAGTTTCATTCAGAGTTATCGCCCTTTATTTTTCGATTTTTTTCGAATTTTCTTCCCATTTTGTGAGCTGTGGTGTCGTTTTACAGCCAAAATGATGTTTCTGAAACTTACGGAACATGAAGTTATAGTCCAATACCAAATGATAAAGCAATTTCGACAAGAATCCTTTAACCGGAAGTGGCCGAAATAATGTGCAATATTTTGAAAAAAATGCAAAAAATGGATATTTTGGGGAAAAACGCGATTCCTCCGCCCGATATCAATGGATGAAAGAAATTATGGTACCATTGGACTGCACTAGGATTGTACTATCCTATGATACCCAATTCATACGGATATTATGATCAGGCAGCAAAATATGGCACGCTGAAAATCAAGTATTTTCTGATTTGGAGCGTTTTTGGACGCCTATATCTCGAAAACTTAACCGCAACTTTTTTTTAAATTTTTTCTATCGAGAGTCCTTTCGGAGTTAATTTGCATGAAATCATCCAATAAGCCTTTGAAATATCTGGAATAGGTGAAATAACGGACTGAAAATCGAAAAAAGTCGAAAAATCGTGAAATTTTGGAAAATGCTCTACTATTTTTTTATTTGAAGAGATTTTTTAAAAAAGGTTGTATATTCAGATAGCTGACCTAATTACAATTCTAACGATGTATAATATGTATGTAATTATTGAAATTTAATTTTCGATATTTTAATTTTTTTTTCATTTTTGGCACTTTTGAACACAGGATTTCTCAGGGGCATTTTATCTGATCAGATAATGTAATATATGATTACAGAGCCTTGTGGCTATTTTAGTGCCCAAACCGGCTATTAAAACTATTCCGACAATAATAACCGTACCGGAAGTATTCAAAAAATGAAAAAAAAAAGGTTAAAAACATTGTCTCACTTACGAAAAACTTGATTGCTCTCTTAGGTAATAGCGGACCAAAAGAACTAAAGTGTCGTTGGATAGTCCTATTAATGGACCATCATATGGTATCTAAATAATACGATTTCGATGGTAAGGAAATAAATGATTGTATGCCAAAAATCAAGTATTTTCCGATTTTTTAACATTCTGAGACGCCCTTTTCTCGAAAACGCCGCCGCAGATTTTTCTGAAACTTTTCTTACTCAAAGTCCTATCGGTTGTCTATATAGTGAATCCAAAATGAAAAGCATTGAAATAATATAGGTGGTCCAAAAATGGCATCAAACTTTGAAAAAAAGTTGAAAAATCGTTAAATTTTTGTAAACGCTCTTTAATTTATCTTTTTTTCCAAAACTACTCAATGGATGTTTCTGACACTTCTGGTATAGAAAGTTAAGTATCCAAAGAACTTCGTAAAGCTATCACGACAACGATCGTAAAACCGGAAGTAGTCCGATATTTTGAAAAAAAAAATATTTTTTACGAAAAGCTTTTTTATTTATGAATATTTTTTGATGATATTTTACACAGGGTTAAAATATCATCCTACTTGAGCAGAAATGAGAAAAAAAATTGTCTCGGTAATTTGCGTTAGCCGCCATCGGCTAATTTAGTTTTTCGTACCCAGAAAAATTATTTATTGTTCGATTGGTATAAAACAAAGTTCACCTGCTCCGTGGTCCCAATTGTAATTTTTTTTTTTTGTTACGGTGAAATTTTTCTGTCGGCAACGTAAGTGACGTAATATTAACAAAAACTACAATTTTGACAGTTCGGTACCACTTTTTGAAAGCAAATATTAATTTTTTTCAAAACTGATATAACTAAAAGGATGGACCCTGCAAAGGTGCACAAAATCCTTAGCTCAGATTTTTTAATTTCAATTTCATTTTCGGGCAATTTCGAATAAAATGTAAAATAAAGTGTAAAATTCAGTTGTTTACAATTCATTCAGCGTCTTCATATTTTGAAATATTTATTTGTAATTTTCAATAATCCAGACGAAGAGAATGTATGCTAAAATTAGTTTGTAATATGAGCAGTTGCCGATAAATATGCAATTTTGCATGCATCACTTTTCACGTTATTTTGCCTATAAAAACGTGATTTATTATTCGATTTGCAATATTCGCTTTTCCATTTGATGCCTAATGCCAATTTAGAGTAGGTCAAGCCAATTTTACATTTTCACTGTGACCGGAAATGACGTCATTTAGGCAAAAACTGCATTTTTAACCTAAAAAAGAAATATTTTATTTAAATGAGTCTGCCTTATAATATTTTTAAAATTACGATATTCAATTCCCATCAACGAATAGAATGAAGCCATACGACCCTGCAGATACCACAAAATGGTTTCTAACCTAACTTGTACGGTTACAGAGAAATAGGCGATCTTCGATAAGTCACTTTTCAAGGTTTTTGGTCTATAAAAGTTTCAATTATTATTCGATTTTTATAATTTTTTTACCATTTGATGCTTTATGCCATTTATGAATTCTATGAACTAAATTAAAGACCACATAAAATAGTAATTTTTAATTGCATATATTGATAGCTAAGGGTTACTTCATTCATTTTACGTCAAGTTCACTCCAATCTGATTAAAATTAATTGAGATATTAACGTTTAAACATCAGACAGCCAAAAACGGTTTTCAAATTTTCAATTACAACCTTTATCCGATTGATTGGCTGGTGACGTCACAGGCACTACACATAATCTATACACATTATCTATACAATATATCACTATCTGTACGATATCTCACTGTATACACACCGCCAGTTAACACGTGTGTATTTGTCGGTCCAATTAACATTTCACTGGCGTAATCATTAACTCGTAATTTTACACGTAAGCTACTATAAGTCAAAGTATTTTCAAAAGCCGACCTTTCTCGTCTTAAGTTGTAATAGATTATATATTTGTGACTAGAATAGATTACAATTCACTAGTTGATCAACATCTCCAGCCTGTAAATCAGTACGTAATATTTTAACACGGTTATCGGTAGTCATATCGACAAATAAACCGACAGAATGAAGCGACACAAGACGGTGCAGATAAAAACAACATGTGTCTTCTAAAGGAGCGGCAAAAGGGGAGGGGGGCGAATAGAAGAGCCTCCTAAGCTGGCATCTCGGGTACACGGTAACGTCGCATTCTGATTGTGAATTAAATAATAAAGTAAATTGTTTTTTTTTTCTTTATATTATATAAAATTGTATATTATTAATATTACATTGGTAGTTTAGTAATTTGTAAAAAAAAAGGCATAGCCAACTTTCCTGTCATATGCGACATGCTTTCAGCATGTCTGTTATTGGCGTACGTGACCATTTTCAGCTTTTTCGCGCCAAAATCAACTATTTTACACATTTCTTAGTAAGCCATGCCTAATATGGTAGACGAAGATTTCCATGTGACATTGAGATCGTGTAACGCTATTTTAGTGATAACGGAGCTTTTTGTTATAAATACAGAGTAATTATTCGACAAATACGAGTGAATTTGAGCCATGTTACTTTCGCTATTACAAACTATCGAAGCTATCGATAGTTTGCTTGACTCGCAATTTTTATCGATAGTTTCTTTTTACTATCGATACACACTATCGACAGTCAGACCCCTAATGATTATTATTTGAAACCATTTCGTTTCTTAAAAGCCGACAATTGATTATTTCTATCGGCTTAAAAGATGTCCGTAGCGCCGGCTATAACAATTTCACACCAATCTTGTTTCAATCAGAAGCCAATTATTGTTGGCTTACGGTCGGCTTATTCTAATAAAAAAAAAACACGGGGAATATGGCTACAATAACGGTCTTTATAAAACAAATTCTAAATTACAAAACAAATTATTCCGTAGTCAATTGTTATTTAATTAGGGGGATTAAGGAATCAGTCAGGCGTTAACGAATACACACGCCGGGTGTATATAGGTAATTAAGGAATAAACATCCCGAATATGCATTCGGTCACTGGCGTCTGAGGGGATTAAGAGTGTTTTCAATAATTGGCCAAGTCGTTTTTACGGTAGGTCTATATTTGCGACTTTGAGTGACGATATCTGAATTAATTTTCATCAGATTGACGTTAAACTGCCGTAAAATGGATATAGTAAATAATGTTTATAAGCTCAATGAATTTAGTTTTCTCATTATATAATTTTGACAGTTCGGTACCATCTTTTGAAAGCAAATATTTTTTTTTTCAAAACTGATATAACTAAAAGGATGCACCCTTCAAAGGTGCACAAAGTCCTTAGCTCATATTTTTTAATTTCAATTTCATTTTCGGGCAATTTCGAATAAAATGTAAAATAAAGTGTAAAATTCAGTTATTTACAATTCATTCAGCGTCTTCATATTTTGAAATATTTATTTGTAATTTTCATAAACTCGTAGCAATAATCCAGACGAAGAGAATGTATGCGAAAATTAGTTTGTAATATGAGCAGTTGGCGAGAAATACGCAATTTTGCATGCATCACTTTTCACGTTATTTTGCCTATAAAAGAGTGAATTATTATTCGATTTGCAATATTTTTTTTCCATTTGATGCCTAATGCCAATTTGGACTAGATCAAGCCAATTTTGCATTTTCACTGCGACCGGAAATGACGTCATTTGGGCAAAAACTGTATTTTTAACCTAAAAAATAAATATTTTATTCAAATGAGTCTGCCTTATAATATTTTTAAAATTGTGATATTTGATTCCCATCAACGAATAGAATGAAGCCATACGACCATACAGATACCACAAAATGGTTTCTAACTTGTACGGTTACAGAAAAATAGGGGATCTCCTATAAGTCACTTTTCAAGGTTTTTGGTCAATAAAAGTGTCAATTATTATTCGATTTTTATAATTTTTTTACCATTTGATGCCTTATGCCATTTATGACTTCTATGAACTAAGTTAACATTTTCAATATCACCGGAACTAATGTAATTTTTGCAAAAAACGTATTTTTAGCCTTCAAAACAAATATTTTTTTGAAGTGATTTATATTTATTATTCGTTTAACTTTATAACGTCTGACTCTAATGGGCAGTAAGATTGAATCAATACCATCATATTGATATCAAGAAAAGGCTTTTAGCATGTTCCCTTGTCGAATAATAGCCAATTTTCACATGGTCACTTTTAAGTTTTTTTACCATCTTAATTTCAGTTTATGGGCTATAGGTTAATTATTTATTGCCCGATATGTATAAAACAAAGTTTGTATTTTGTATGTTGCGAATTTTCGACGTATTTTTCACCTATAAAAATTTCTTTCGGCACCGGAAGTGACGTAATTTTGCCATAATTTACAATTTTGACCGGTCTTTTCGGCAGCAAATATTACTTTTACATATGATAGAGGGTGTCACTGAAGCAAAACAACTAAAGTATACATTGGTAGCTCAATGGATCGGTTATAGTATAAGAACCTTCCTGTCTGAATCCTGAAAGCCGGTTCAGTGCTGCTTGCAGGTCTAGTTAGGGTTTCACACTGCGAAGCTTGTGTGAAACACTATTGTTTTTGTTAGAATTATTATTAAGCTTTCATATTACATATGAAAGCTTATTGTTTCTGTTAAGATTATTATTGTTATTTTTTTTTTGTGTTTTGTCCACAAATCGGATTTCTCAGAATCTAACGATAGGATCGTTCTGAAACTTTTACCTATCCCCCCAAAAATGGGTGGTGGCTGTTGATTAAATATATTTTCAAAACGTTTTACGAATCCGAAATCACCGAATTTTACGAACGAAAAAACTGACAATGCATAGTCGTAACTTTGTTATTTTTTGACCGATTTTACTAATTCTTTTTTCTTTGAATACCTTGAAAAAAATCATTTTCATCTGCAGTTTCGCATTTTCCAATTTCGAAAATTCGTCGCTGTGATTTCGAACCGGAAGTTTAGACCAATTTGAGAACTTCTTTAATAGTTGTACGATTTTCATGAAATTTAGTGTGTAAGTAGATGTTACCGATGTGACTTCAAAAATATAATTATAAATGTTCTAAATTATCTCCCCTTGACGAAATTAAGGATCAAAGTTTTCAAAAAAATCGTCGAAATATAGGTCAGAATGACCTAATTTTTTTTTTTTGATACTAGACAAGTAATTACTGATTCGTACACAAAATATGGAGTTTGTCGATCGAACCGGAAGTGCCACCATCTTTAAACGTGAAAAATCAAAAAGGCTTTTTTGCTATTTTACTTACAGACTCGGGAGTTATATTTTCAGAATCCTTGAAGGAATGCCTAAAAATCTATCGGATCCGAATTTTGATTTCGGTCACGTGATGGTCACCATTTTGAATTGAAAATGAAAAATAGAAGCAATTTGAAGGGCCGGGACTTTGGAACACAATAACTCTCCTTCTAATTAAGCTAAAATGTTTAAACTTGGTGTAGACGTTCACTAGGACAATGTCATGATTGAGTTCAAAGATGAGCATTTTCTGCTTAGGGTAAGCAGAGATAAGGATGCTGATTTGTTGATTCTTTAGGGCACGATAACTTCGGTTATAATGAAGGGAGGGCGATGAAACTTTTGTCAATAGAGAGTCTAATAGCTAGCCTGTTGTTTGAAATCATTGTATCATTTTTTTTAAATATCAGGGATAGCCGAAAAAAAGAGATTGAAAATCCAAAAAGTCGTATTTTTACAATTTGGAGCATGTTTAGAGGTCTTTCTCGTAAAGTCAACATAATATTTTTTGGGAACTTCTTCTACAAAGAGTCTTATTGGTAGTCTTTTATATGAAACCATCGATCAACAGTCCAACATATCTGGAGTAGAAGAACAAAAGGATCGAAAATTGAAAACGGCACCCTTTCATTGTTAAGCGAAACATGCAGTGTGGGTGACTACAATCTACACATTTAGTCATCGTATAGAGCTTATTCAACAGTATCGAATTCCAACTGCTTAGGGATATTTTACGTGCACTCCAATGTGTACACGGGACCTTGGTGTTTCATCCCATCCGAACGACTAGACAGCTGTGCTTGTCAGGCCCCCCGTTCTGCCTCACTGACAACGGGGAACCACGCCGGGAAATCAAGATGAACTTTCTCCGTGCAGAACTTTCAATTCAGGCCAAACGTTTATTGCACACGATTAAGCTGGTCAGTTGTAATAATCGGTTGGCAATTAAAGTACCGTGCACATTAAACTGTTAAAACAGAAAATTTCGCCCGGTTGAAATGTTTCTTGCTATAAGTCAGCAATTTTCCGAATTCAGGGAGGCTGAATGGTTAGCATCTGCGCGCTGTATCGTAACGTCTGTCATTGAGTCAACGAGCGTCGTTTCGATCTCCAGGTTGCACGTGACATGAAGTATGATGTCCAACCTCGTGGGTTTTCTCCGTGTCCTTCGGTTTCCTCCCAAAGGCTAAAGACCAGTAAGCGCAAGGGGAGTTTTTAAATAAAATTAAAAAACATATGTTAGTCACAAAATGACCTAGTTTGTGTCGAATGGACATTAGGCCGCATTTCTCTCTTTCTCTTTTATTTTTAAAGTTTTGTAATAATCGGTTGGTAATCAAAGGTACTGTAAAAGTGATAAAACAGAAAATTTCGCCCGGTTGTAATGTTTCTCACTTTAAGGTCAGCAGTTTGCAGATTTTAAGGGGCAAACGTTTATTGCGAACGCTTAAGCTGGTCAGGGGGAGCTTATTTTTAAAAGTTTTGTAATATTCGGTTGATAACTAAAGGTACCATGCAAATTAAACTGTTCAAATAGAAAATTTGGGCCGGTTGAAATGTTTCTCGCTGTAGGTCAGCAATTTGCCGATTTTGGGGAGGTTGCGTGGCTGAATGGTTAGCACGTGCGCTCTGTATCAAAACGTCTGTCATTGAGTCAACTGGCGTTGTTTCGATTTCTTGGTTGTACGTGACAAGGAGTATGGTCGCCTGTCCAACCTCGTAGGCCGTAACGCCGCTGCCCGGGTAAAATTTCCCTCATTGCACACTTTATGGCATATGCCAGTCTTCATTAGCCCATTTTAGGAACAGAACAGTAGGACGTTAAACCCCATTCAATTTCATTTCATTTTCTCTATGTTGCTTATTTATTGTAGTGGATAAATATTTTTCTGGTTCTAGCAATTATTTAATTTCTGCATAGAAATCTTGCTTTGGCCAGTTTTTTTTATTGCAGAGTGCCATTCTTGTATAATTCAGTCTATGATCCTTTGTTTAAAACATGCTTAAGAAGTCGTCATGATTTCCTACTTATAACCAAACATATTGGAAATATTTGTCGGGCATTATTAAATCCTAATTTTATTGGTCTTATTTAAAATTAAACTTTCATTTAACTATGAACAACCCTTAACGTGTCTCTTTAAAACTATAAAGTACTCTAAAATAGTAGCTCAACCTTTTGACCTAAACTCATTAATTTACCATTTTGTTGTGAGCGACTTCTTATTCTTCCTATATGACATATTGCACGTGTCGGATTTCAAAGGGGGGTTGGATGGCTGAATGGCTAGCACGCGCGCCTGTCATTGAGTTAACTAGCGTGTTTTCGAATGCCCGGTTGTACGTGACAAGGAGTAAGGTCGCCTGTCCAACCTGACATTTTTATTTTTTTTTCCCGCCATTTTCATTTCATTTTCTCATCCGTCTCATTACAGTAATACAAGTTTCAGTTATTTCCCTTTAGTTTTCAGATTATTGTTATGCCTGGGTGCAATGTTTCATACTATATTTAGACTTGTAACTTCGCGAGTTTTTGACCAATTTTGATAATTTTTTCTTCTTATCCTTTTATTTAGGATACTTGATACAATCAATGATACGTGACGATGAATATGAAAGCTTTCATATCTGCATGGGACAGTAGCAGATCTAGTTCTTATTATTATTATTCTTCTTTTGTTTTGAGTAGATCTCAGCAACTGCTTGTCGCATCGTTACGATTTCTTTGGTTTTACTGGGAAAGTGGGTGTGACTTAGAGGATAAAGCTATTTTGAACGTTCTGCGACAATGCGAAATGTCCGAAATCACCAAATTATCGTTTTTTAAAATATTGCAGTAATTTTAACAATAATCATTGAATTTTAACTTTCGATACATTTTGGCATAGCCGGAGACAGGGCACATAGCTACACTACTTTCGATTTTTGATTTTCGGTAAATCTTCAAAGATATTAGGCGCCAAATTTTGAAAATTTAAAATTTTACAAAAAACTTTTTTATTTATGAATATTTTTTAATCGTATTATGCACAGAATTAAAGGGTCATCTGACTAGTGCAAAAATGTTAAAGAATTTTGTCTCAGTAATTTACCTTGGCCGCCATTGGCTAATTCAGTTTTTAAGTCCTAGATTAATTTTTTATTGTTCGATTTGTATAAAACAAAGTTCATATGCTTCGTTGTATCAATTGTCATTTTTTTTATTACCAAAAGTTTTATCTGTCGGCACCGGAAGTGGCATAATTTTACCAAAAACTACAATTTTGACAGTTATTTTGCTTCTTCGAAAACAAATATTATTTTTTGGAAAAATTATTTGACTCAAAGAGTGTGCCCTTTCAAGGCGCAAAAAATGTAGGAAGCAGTTTTTTTAATTTCGATTTCATTTTCGAGCAAATTCGATTAAGAGGCTAAAAATGGTGTAAAATTGACCTATTTACAACCTATTCAGGATTTTCAGATTTTAAAATATTTCTTCGTAACTTTTATAAACTTGTAGCTATAATCTATACGAAGAACATGTATGTTAAAATTCGTTTGTACTATAAGCAGTTACCAAGAAATGGGCAGTTCTGTACAAGTCACTGTTTTCGTTATTTTGCCTGTAAAATAGTCAATTATGATTGGATTTTTATAAAAGTGACATCATTTGATTCAAAAAGCACGTAGCGTCATATCAAGTTAATTACAATTTAAAATTGACACCGGACGTGACATCATTTGGTCAAAAAATGCATTTTAAACTTTTTAAATCAATGTTTTATTCAACCAAGAATAACTTAATATGTATTAATAATTTTAACTTTTGGTTTAAATTCACATATAAACAAAACTCATATGGTCATATAGATATCATAAAATGGTTTCTAACTTGTTCGGTTGCCGAGAAATAGACGGTTTTCTACAGGTCACTTTTGAAGGTTTCGGGGCCATAAAAGGGTCAATTATTATTCGATTTTCATAAACGTCACACCATGTTATACCTAATGCCATTTGGGATTTCATACAAGTAATTTAAGATTTTCATTATCACCGGAAGTAACGTCATTTTGGCAAAAACTGTATTTTTAGCCTCTAAAACAGATATTTTATTCAAATGAGTCTGTTTTGAAATCTTTTTCAAAGTATGGTATTTGATGCCAATCAACAAATAGAATGAACCCATACGATCATACAGATACCACAAAATGGTTTCTAACTTGTACGGTTGCAGAGAAATAGCCGATTTCCTACAAGTCACTTTTCAAGTTTTTTGGTCTTTAAAAGTGGCAATTATTATTCGATTTACATAAAATTTTCACTATATGATATCGTATGCCATTTCTGATTTCATAAGACTAATTGAACATTTGCATTAACACCGGGAGTAATTTAATTTTGTCAAGATCATTTACAAGTAACAAATGTATAAAATGAATTGATATTGCTGGATTTTGTTGATTCTGCGTCCATTTTATTTGTGTGCAATGTTAATTTGGAAACCTGTTTAGTGGTTTCGCTGGTACCGGAAGTGACATATGTTCAAGTGTAACTTGGCACCGGAAGTGACATGTTTAAGAGTAATGTGGCACCAGTGAAACCCGTCATTCCTGCATGCAGGTCTAGTTAGGCTTTCAGACTTTCGTCTGAAAGCCTATTGAGATTACTAAAATTATTAGGGTTTCACACTGCGAAGCTTGTGTGAAACACTATTGTTTTTGTTAAAATTATTATTCTTATTATTATTATTATTATTCTTCTTTTGTTTTGAGTAGATCTCAGCAACTACGTGTCGCATCGTTACGATTTCTTCGGTTTTACTGGAAAAGTGGGTGTGACTTAGAGGATAAAGCTATTTTGAACGTTCTGCGACAATGCGAAATGTCCGAAATCACCGAAGTTATCGTTTTTACAAATATTGCGGTAATTTTAACAATAATCATGGGATTTTAACTTTCGATACATTTTGGCATAGCTGGAGACAGGGCACATAGCTGCGCTACTTTCGATTTTTGATTTTCGGCAAATCTTCGAAGATATTAGGCGCCTAATTTCGGAAATTTAAAATTTTACAAAAAACTTTTTTATTTATGAATATTTTTTAGTCGTGTTGTGCACAGAATTAAAGAGTCATCTGACTTGCGCAAAAATGTTAAAAAATTTTGTCTCAGTAATTTTCCTTGGCCTCCATTGGCTAATTCAGTTTTTCAGTCCTAGATTAATTTTTTATTGTTCGATTTGTATAAAACAAAGTTCATATGCTTCGTTGTCTCAATTGTCATTTTTTTTATTACCAAAAGTGTTATCTGTCGGCACCGGAAGTGGCATAATTTCACCAAAAACTACAATTTTGACAGTTAGGTACATTTTTTGAAAACAAATATTATTTTTTTGAAAAATTATATGACTCAAAGAGTGTGTCCTTTAAAGGCGCAAAAAATGTCGGAAGCAGTTTTTTTAATTTCTTTTTCATTTTCTAGCAAATTGGATTAAGAGGTGAAAAAAGGCGTAAAATTGACCTATTTACAACTCATTCAGGCTTTTCAGATTTTAAAATATTTTTACGTAACTTTTATAAACTTGTAGATATAATCCATACGAAGAGAATGTATGTGAAAATTAGTTTGTAATATAAGCAGTTGCCGAGAAATAGGCAATTTTGCATGAGTCACTTTTCACGTAATTTTGGCTGTAAAAGAATCAATTATTATTCGATTTTCAATTTTCTTTCGCCATTGGATGCCTAATGCCATAGTGGACTATGTCAAACCATTTTACCCCTTGCGCTGCCACCGGAAATGACGTCATTTGCTCAAAACTTAAATTTTAGCCTTCAAAAAAACAATATTTTATTCAAATGAGTCGTATTTGTTATTTTTTTCAAATTGTGATATTTGATTCTATTGATCAAATAGATTGAACCCATACGATCATACAGATACCACAAAATGGTTTCTAACTTGTACGGTTGCAGAGAAATGGGCGATTTTCCTTAAGTCACTTTTCAAGGTTTTTGGTCTATAAAAGTGTCAGTTATTATTCGATTTTCATAAAATTTTCACCATATGATATCTAATGTCATTTATGATTTCATAGATCTAATTTAACATTTTCAGTATCACCGGAAGTAATGTCATTTTGGCAAAAACTGTATTTTTAGCCTTCAAAACAGACATTTTTTTCAAATGAGTCTGATTTGTAATATATTTCAAATTATGATATTTGATTCCAATCAACAAATGGATTGAACCCATACGATCATATAGATACCAAAAGATAGTTTTTATCGTGTACGGTTGCCGAGAAATAGACGATTTTCTACAAGTCACTTTTCAAGGTTTTTGGTCTATAAAAGTGGCAATTCTCATTCGATTTACATACAATTTTCGCCATTATTGTTTATGCCATTTCTGATTTCATAAAACTAATTGAACATTTTCATTATCACCGGAAGTAATGAAATTTTGCCAGGATCACTTACAAGTAACATATATATAAAATGAATTGATATTGCTGGATTTGGTTGATTCTTCGTCCATTTTATTTGATGTTTACAATGCTTATGTGGAAACCTGTTTGATGGTTTCGTTGGTATCGGAAGTGACATATGTTTAAGGGTAACGTGGCACCGAAAGTGACGTGGCACCAGTGAAACCCGTCATTCCTGCATGCAGGTCTAGTTATTTTTTTTATTATTATTCTTTTCCGCCGGAGCCTATTTCTCTATGATCGAAAAGAGATACCGATTTGCGATCCATATTTCTATCGGGAAACTAGGTGGTGGCTACCCAATAAAGCAATTTTCAAACTTCTGCGCAGACCGGAAGTGGCCGAATTTTGAACGTTGGTAAAAAATTAAAAATCGGCCGTGGTTTCGTCAATTCTCTACCTATATTCAAACAAATCACATTTTTGGAAAGCCTGAGACTTTTCCGAGACAATAGCAATCTCAGATTTTGCGATTTCGAAACTTCGTCGCTGACTTCTATCGTTCGAAAATTCAAAACACGTCGCCTACGAGACAATTTTTGTTATTTTTCAAAATTTGGAAATTTGACCTAGATTTTTGGATACCTGACGTCAATCCGATTCCAGTAACATAAGTTTCATTCAGAGTTACCGCCCTTTATTTTTCGATTTTTTTCGAATTTTCTACCCATTTTGTGAGCTGTGGTGTCGTTTTACAGCCAAAATGATGTTTCTGAAACTTATGGAACATGAAGTTATAGTCCAATACCAACTGATAAAGCAATTTCGACACGGATCTTTAAACCGGAAGTGTTCGAAATAATGTGCAATATTTTGAAAAAAATGCAAAAAATGGATGTTTTCGGGGAAAATGTGATGTCTCCGTCCGATATCAACGGATTAATCAAATTAAGGTACCATTGGGTGGCACGAGGATTTTACTATCGTATGATACCCAATTCATACGGATACTATGATCAGGCAGCAAAATATGGCACGCTGAAAATCAAGTATTTTCTGATTTTTAGCATTTTTGGACGCCTGTATCTCGAAAACTTAACCGCAACTTTTTTTAAAAATTTTTCTATCGAGAGTCCTTTCGGAGGTATTTTGCATGAAGCCATCCAATAAGACTTTGAAATATCTGGAATAGGTGAAATAACGGACTGAAAATCGAAAAAAGTAAAAAAATCGTGAAATTTTGGAAAATGCTCTACTATTTTTTTATTTTAAGAGATTTTCAAAAAAAGATTGTATATTCAGATAGCTGACCTAATTACGATTCTAACGATGTATAATATGTATGTAGTTATTGAAATTTAATTTTCGATATTTTAAATTTTTTGCATTTTTGGCACGTTTGAACATAGGATTTCTCGGGGGCATTTTATCTGATCTGATAATGTAATATATCATTACAGAGCCCTGTGGCTATTTTAGTGCCCAAACCGGCTATTAAAACTATTCCGACAATAATAACCATACCGGAAGTATTCAAAACATTTTAAAAAAAAGGTTAAAACATTGTCGCACTTGCGAAAAACTTGATTTCTCCCTTAGGTAATAGCGGACCAAAAAACCAAAAGTGTCGTTGGATAGCCCTATTAATGGACCATCATATGTTATCTAAATAATACGATTTCGATGGTAAGGAAATAAATTATTGTATGCCAAAAATCTAGTATTTTCCGATTTTTTAACATTCTGAGACGCCCTTTTCTCGAAAACGACACCGCAGATTTTTCATAAACTTTTCTTACTCAAAGTCCTATCGGTTGTCTATATATTGAATCCAAAATGAAAAGCATTGAAATAATATAGGTGGTCCAAAAATGGCATCAAACTTTGAAAAAAATTGAAAAATCGTTAAATTTTTGTAAACGCTCTTTAATTTATCTTTTTTTCCAAAACTACTTAATGGATGTTTCTGACACTTCTGGTACAGAAAGTTAAGTAGCCAAATAACTTCGTAAAGCTATCGCGACAATGATCGTAAAACCGGAAGTAGTCGAAAAAATGTCCGATATTTTGAAAAAAAAAATTTTTTTTACGAAAACTTTTTTTATTTATGAATATTTTTTGATGGTATTTTACACAGGGTTAAAATATCATCCTACTTGAGCAGAAATGAGAAAAAAAATTGTCTCGGTAATTTCCGTTAGCCGCCATCGGCTAATTTAGTTTTTCGTACCCAGAAAAATTATTTATTGTTCGATTTGTATAAAACAAAGTTCATATGCTCCGTGGTCCAAATTGTATTTTTTTTTGTTACGGTGAAATTTTTCTGTCGGCAACGGAAGTGACGTAATATTAACAAAAACTACAATTTTGACAGTTAGGTACCACTTTTTGAAAGCAAATATTTTTTTTCAAAACTGATATAACTAAAAGGATGCACCCTGCAAAGGTGCACAAAATCCTTAGCTCAGATTTTTTAATCTCAATTTCATTTTCGGGCAATTTCGAAAAAAATGTAAAATAAAGTGTAAAATTCAGTTATTTACAATTCATTCAGCGTCTTCATATTTTGAAACATTTATTTGTAATTTTCATAAACTCGTAGCAATAATCCAGACGAAGAGAATGTATGCGAAAATAAGTTTGTAATATATACAGTTGCCGAGAAATATGCAATTTTGCATGCATCACATTTCACGTTATTTTGCCTATAAAGGAGTGAATTATTATTTGATTTGCAATATTTTTTTCCATTTGATGCATAATGCCAATTTGGACTAGGTCAAGCCAATTTTTACATTTTCACTGTGACCGGAAATGACGTCATTTGGGCAAAAACTGTATTTTTAACCTAAAAAACAAATATTTTATTCAAATGAGTCTGCCTTATAATATTTTTAAAATTATGATATTTGATTCCCATCAACGAATAGAATGAAGCCATACGACCATACAGATACCACAAAATGGTTTCTAACTTGTACGGTTACAGAGAAATAGGCGATCTTCTATAAGTCACTTTTCAAGGTTTTTGGTCTATAAAAGTGTCAATTATTATTCGATTTTTATAATATTTTTACCATTTGATGCCTTATGCCATTTATGACTTCTATGAACCAAGTTAACATTTTCAATATCACCGGAAGTAATGTAATTTTTGCAAAAAACGTATTTTTAGCCTTCAAAACAAACATTTTTTGGAAGGGATTTATATTTATTATTCGTTTAACTTTATAACGTCTGACTCTAATGGGCAGTAAGATTGAATCAATACCATCATATTGATATCAAGAAAAGGCTTCTAGCATGTTCCCTTGTCGAATAATAGCCAATTTTCCCAGGGTCACTTTTAATTTTTTTACCTTCTTAATTTCAGTTTATGGGTTATAGGTTAATTATTTATTGCCCGATATGTATTAAACAAAGTTTCTATTTTGTATGTTGCAAATTTTCGACTTATTTTTCACCTATAAAAATTTCTTTCGGCATCGGAAGTGACGTAATTTTGCCATAATTTACAATTTTGACCTTTTACATATGATAGAGGGTGTCACTGAAGCAAAACAACTAAAGTATAGTTCGGTAGCTCAATGGATCGGCTATGGTATAATAAACTTCCTGTATGATTCCTGAAAGCCGGTTCAGTGCTGCTTGCAGGTCTAGTTATTTATTATTATTATTTTTTTTTTCGCCGGAGCCTATTTCTCAGTGCCTGTAACAGATACCGATCTGGGACCTAATTCTCTATCGGGAAACCATGTGTTGGCTACTTGATAAACTATATTTGAAACTTCTGCGCAGACCGGAAGTGGTCGAATTTCGTGCGGTGTCAAAAAATCAAAAAACGGCCGTAGATTCGTCAATTCTGTACCTATTTTCATACAAATGACATTTTCGGAAACCCTGAGTCTTTTCTCGGACGATAGCAGTTGAAAATTTCGATATTTCGAAACTTCATCGCTGACTTCTTGCGATCGAAAAATGAAAAATGTTGTTTGAGAGACAATTTTTGTTATTTTTCAAAATTTTGAAATTTGACCTACATTTTTGGATACCTGAAGTCCATCCGATTCCAGTAATATAAGTTTCATTCAGAGTTATCGCCCTTTATTTTTCGATTTTTTTCGAATTTTCTACCCATTTTGCGAGCTCGGGTTTCGTTTTATGGCCGAATTGACGTTTCTGAAATTTCTGAGGCATGAAGCCAAATGACCATTGCAAGGAATAAAGCAATTTCAACAATAATCTGTACACCGGAAGTGGTCGAAATAATGTCCGATATTTTGAAAAAAATGCAAAAAATGGGTATTTTGGGGAAAAACGCGACTTCTCCGTCCGATATCAACGGATTAAACAAATTAGGGTACCATTGGACTGCACTAGTATTGTGCTATCGTATGATACCCAATTTGTACGGATACGACGAGTAGGAAGCAAAATATGGCACGCTGAAAATCAAGTATTTTCTGATTTGGAGCGTTTTTGGACGCCTGTATCTCGAAAACTTAACCGCAACTTTTTTTTTAACTTTCTCTATCGAGAGTCCATTTGATAGTCTTGTGAATTATGCCATCCAATAAGACTTTGAAATGTCTGGAATATGATAAAAAAGGGACTGAAAATCAAAAAAAGTCGAAAAATCGTGAAATTTTGGAAAATGCTCTACTATTTTTTTATTTTAAGAGATTTTCAAAAAAAGGTTGTATATTCAGATAGCTGACCTAATTACGATTCTAATGATGTATAATATGTATGTAGTTATTGAAATTTAATTTTCGATATTAAAATTTTTTTGCATTTTTGGCACTTTTGAACATAGGATTTCTCAGAGGCATTTTATCTGATCAGATAATGTAATATATCATTACAGAGCCCCGTGGCTATTTTAGTGCCCAAACCGGCTATTAAAACTATTCCGACAATAATAACCATACCGGAAGTATTCAAAAAATGAAAAAAAAAGGTTAAAACCATTGTCGCAGTTGCGAGAAACTTGATTTCTCCCTTAGGTAATAGCGGACCAAAAGAACTAAAGTGTCGCTGGATAGCCCTATTAATGGACCATCATATGGTATCTAAATAAAACGATTTCGATGGTAAGGAAATAAATTATTGTATGCCAAAAATATATTATTTTCCGATTTTTTAACATTCTGGGACGCCCTTTTCTCGAAAACGACGCCGCAGATTTTTCTCAAACTTTTCTTACTCAAAGTCCTATCGGTTGTCTATATAGTGAATCCAAAATGAAATGCATTGAAATAATATAAATGGTTCAAAAATGGCCTCAAACTTTGAAAAAAATTGAAAAATCGTTAAATTTTTGGAAACGCTCTTTAATTTATCTTTTTTTCCAAAACTACTCAATGGATGTTTCTGACACTTCTGGTACAGAAAGTTAATTATCCAAAGAACTTCGTAAAGCTATCACTACAACGATCGTAAAACCGGAAGTAGTCGAAAAAATGTCCGATATTTTGAAAAAAATTAATTTTTTTACGAAAACCTTTTTTATTTATGAATATGTTTTGATGATATTTTACACAGGGTTAAAAATATCATCCTACTTGAGCAGAAATGAGAAAAAAAATTGTCTCGGTAATTTGCGTTAGCCGTCATCGGCTAATTTAGTTTTTCGTACCCAGAAAAATTATTTATTATTCGATTTGTATAAAACAAAGTTCATACGCTCCGTGGTCCCAATTGTAATTTTTTTTGTTACGGTGAAATTTTTCTGTCGGCAACGGAAGTGATGTAATATTAACAAAAACTACAATTTTGATCGTTCAGTACCACTTTTTAAAAGCAAATATTATTTTTTTTCAAAACTGATATAACTAAAAGGATGCACCCTGCAAAGGTGCACAAAATCCTTAGCTCAGATTTTTTAAATTCAATTTCATTTTCGGGCAATTTCGAATAAAATGTAAAATAAAGTGTAAAATTCAGTTATTTACAATTCATTCAGCGTCTTCATATTTTGAAATATTTATTTGTAATTTTCATAAACTCGTAGCAATAATCCAGACGAAGAGAATGTATGCGCAAATTAGTTTGTAATATGAGCAGTTGCCGAGAAATATGCAATTTTGCATGCATCACTTTTCACGTTATTTTGCCTATAAAAGAGTGAATTATTATTCGATTTGCAATATTTTTTTTCCATTTGATGCTTAATGCCAATTTGGACTAGGTCAAGCCAATTTTACATTTACACTGTGACCGGAAATGACGTCATTTGGGCAAAAACTGTATTTTTAACTTAAAAAAAAATATTTTATTCAAATGAGTCTGCCTTATAATATTTTTAAAATTATGATATTTGATTCCCATCAACGAATAGAATTAAGCCATACGACCATACGGATACCACAAAATGGTTTCTAACTTGTACGGTTACAGAGAAATAGGCGATCTTTTATAAGTCAATTTTCAAGGTTTTTGGTCTATAAAAGTGTCAATTATTATTCGATTTTTATCATTTTTTTACCATTTGATGCCTTATGCCATTTATGACTTCTATGAACTAAATTAACATTTTCAATATCTCCGAAAGTAATGTAATTTTTGCAAAAAACGTATTTTTAGCCTTCAAAACAAACATTTTTTTGAAGGGATTTATATTTATTATTCGTTTAACTTTATAACGTCTGACTCTAATGGGCAGTAAGATTGAATCAATACCATCATATTGATATCAAGAAAAGGCTTCTAGCATGTTTCCTTGTCGAATAATAGCCAATTTTCCCAGGGTCACTTTTAAGTTTTATACCTTCTTAATTTCAGTTTATTGGTTATAGGTTGATTATTTATTGCCCGATATGTATAAAACAAAGTTTGTATTTTGTATGTTGCGAATTTTCGACTTATTTTTCACCTATAAAAATTTCTTTCGGCACCGGAAGTGACGTAATTTTGCCATAATTTACAATTTTGACCGGTCTTTCCGCCAGCAAATATTACTTTTACATATGATAGAAGGTGTCACTGAAGCAAAACAATTAAAGTATAGTTTGGTAGCTCAATGGATCGGCTATGGTATAATGAACTTCCTGTATGATTCCTGAAAGCCGGTTCAGTGCTGCTTGCAGGTCTAGTTATTATTATTATTATGTGAAGATACAAATCCACATTAAGTAGTTATATGGCACTTATATGCAACAGAGAGAGAAGGAAATGCCATAAACAAGGCCTTATATGTCCTTGTATTTGCCGAATCAACATAGGCGTACGGGCTCGATGACAGTTAGGGGGGGGGGCAGAACCCGAATTGCCCCCCCCCCCTTCCCCGTCAAGAAAATTTTGGAATATTTGACGGCTGAAAACTTAATTAAGGTGTCTGAGTTGAATTTCAATAACTCCTTTACAGTCTAAGAAGACGGGAAAATTGTGAAAATTTATCTGCCGCAAACGTGTCTTCCTGCTATTTTAGCCTGTGAATACAGCAACTTCAATTTGGTCAAACACAGCCTACCTGCTAACCCAAATTCCAAACAACCAATCAATTGTTGCGGTGTATGGGGGCCTCACCATCCCGGAGAAAATTTTGAAAATTTAACCACCGCAAATGCGTTTTCT
Organism: Patella caerulea; assembly: GCA_036850965.1. NCBI lineage: Eukaryota > Metazoa > Mollusca > Gastropoda > Patellidae > Patella > Patella caerulea. Next base: position 55,202,381 of record JAZGQO010000006.1, on the reverse strand, counting down.
ACTATTCTAGCCCGTGTAACTCTAAAAGACTCAAATGGTTTTGTAACCGAAGTCCCAATCCGAATTTCAATCATCCAATCAGACTGTTGCAGCTGCATTCACAAATACTAATCGATGCCCGAAAAATGTCGCACAAAGTAAGATGACTCCAGACAAAATGTTTTAATCCATAGTCAACTCAGTACAAATTCGTGGTTTTCAATTAAAAGAAAAGTAAAGTTAGTGTTTTAGTTGGGCTCAAGGATAGTTAGGGAAGCAAAACTAAAAAAAATTCAAGTTGACAGACAGCTGCGCCGGTTTCTTCGAGAGGCGAAGAAGCTGAGCTGACCTTGTATAGACCTCCCAAGAAAATTTTGGAATATTTGACGGCCACAAACGCGTTTTACTGCTATTCCAGCCCATAAAGTTAGTGTTTTATTAGATTTCGGGCACTTTATTTTGCCAAGTAGATGAAATATTATTTTTTTTCTCACTTTACCTGTCTGCCCGAAAAGTCAGCTTGCCCGAAAGTTAGGAGGGCAGTGTGTGTGGGGTCTAAACCCCCCTGGCAGCTCTGGCTCAGCTAGGCGTACGAGCCAGGGGGGTTTAGAACCCCTCCACCCACCCACCCACACAAACACCCATCTGGATCCGCCCCTGGGCTTGTATACCGTGCTGTCGCCTTACATTTTGTCGCAACGTCTACTTTTCTACTTTTAGACTTTCGTGTTTTGAAGGGGCGAAAAGTAGAATTTATGAATGGTAGTTATAGGCTTCCATACATCATTATCTTTTTAAAAGGGACTGAGGCAGTATGCATAACAATGTTGATATATAGTTACTTCACTTTTCGACATACCAACAATAGAAAATCAAACTATGAAATATTCACGCCACCTTGGTTTGTATTCGTATGTCATGATAGGCCTATATATTTACCACAAATGTTTTAGGATAATAATAATTAGCAACAATATAAATTCATTGAAGTCATAATATTCATATTGTATGCCAGCATCATCTTGCATTTCAAATAGATGTAAATAAATGAATTATAAATTTGCAAGACAGAACCGTTTGAAAGGATGAGTGTAAATAGATATCATGACGTTGAATGAAAGTTACCATCAAATTTCTGCCCAATTACATCCAGGTACCTTTTCTTCTTGGTGGGGGTGCGTGAAACCATAAGGTTTATCCTGATTCCCAGATTGTACGTGACAAGGAGTAGGCCTATGGTCGCCTGTCCAACCTTGTTGGTTTGCTCCGGATCCTCCCATTTATATTAGTATAATATGACCTCTACACACAAGCGAATTATTGAAATGAAAATGAACCAATTAAATGTTAGTCCTTGGTTGTGTCAAGTTTATCAATTTACATATACTTTAATTAAGAGCAGACACTCATTAAAACATAATTTGATGTCAATTCGCAAGGGCCTTCCAATTATGTACGATGTTTATATGGAACCATTAATAGAGTCTTGTATTTACATGATTGAGGTGCTTGGGTGATTGTGTAACTCACACGCACTTGGCGGGATTAAAATAGATTAAAGATGAGTTCCCAGCAAAGTATTTATCGGGTGATTATTGTCTATAAAAGTAAGGCAATTTTGGTATATATTGAAAGTAGAGATATCCAATCTTACTAGAAAAATACTGGATTCCCTGAAAAAACACTCATTGAGCGTATACAGGACAAAAATGTAAGGGTTCCCCTAATCAACATCCCGACGATTAGGGCTATCCCCACGCGCGACGTCGGAGGCTGCACGAGTACATTGAGTTCTTTGTGTACATGTTGATAAACTTATATAACGAGTTAGACCTACAACACTTTCTGAGATAAAAAAAATCACGGAAAGAGACGCAGGCAGTAGATAATCCGAGAATTTAATTAGGATTCGATATTTGTAATAAATAGTCAGCATCGTCTTGTGTATGCAATGAATTCTAACCCGTGGCCGCCCGCGGTTGCCATAGGGAGAGAGCAGGGGCGTGGTGAGGGCAATTATTGAGAAGAAATTATGAGTAACAAAAAAGATTTTGGCACAAAAACCCTTTTACTGACCGCGGAGCTGTGGCCGGCTTCGCCGGCCACCGCGAGCGCCGAAGGCGCGAGCCCGCGGCGGGGGGTCCGGGGGGCCCTCCCCCGGGAAAATTTCGAAAATTAGAAGCCCAGAAACGCAATCTCCAGCAATCCGAGACAAGAAATACGGTAATAAAATATGATTAAATTTTCCAACTTGACTCTTTCAAAATTTTTTTAATTGGGTCAGATGAAACAATTTTTCCACTTACAAATGTTTTTCATTTTTTGAGTAATTTGATTGTGATTTTGGCGCAAAAACTTTTTGGCGCATGAGTATGGCTACTCATGAACTCATTCTCACCACGCCCCTGGGAGAGAGAGGGGTAATCCCCTGACGCAAACATGGCCTCTTTTGATTGATTTTTATAGCAGGGTATACTTGGCAATTACAGTGTTTTGAGAAGGATTTGGAGCAAAATTATGATAAATTAATTAGTTTGAATATGTTTTTAGTCCTAATATATCATCAAATCAACCAGTTTGTACCCGGGAAAGCAACTTTAAGATAAATCTTCTTACATTTATTGGTGACATCAAGTTTGATCACGCATCGATTATTAAACATGCATTATGCAAGAGCTAAATCTGTCTATTGCAGATCTTTCTTTAGGCCTGAAATATTTTTAATTAGACATTAATCAAATGATCCAGGCCTTAATCAACTCTCGATGGCAACAGATTTCTCCGATATAATAGATTAACACGGTTCAGCGACACCTTGAGTTAATTAAATATGACGAAACGAGACTTAGCTTCGATCAACCAGGACTGTGGTTGAAATTATTGCACACGTCTGTCAAGCCTCCAAACAAAAGCTAATATCTTCGCTTGCAATAGAGTAATTTGAATGAAATTTTCAAATTATTCATTTTACATTATCTACTTTCGAACTATTACAGCAAGAATGGCTAGTTCTTTATCTAAATCTTACATAATGTATCTTTAATTATACATGTACTGATTAATTGATTTAAAATAGTCTTCGCAAGTCGGTGGACAACAAGAGCAGGGTCTATTTTAAGGTTTTAATGGCGAAGGATGGTTTCTGGTGTTTTGGGGTTCTGTGAAAAATTCCAGAATCTGACTGCCGATAACACGATGTCACGTGACAGGTGGGCCTAGGCTCATTAACAAAAAAAAGAGAAAGGTGAGGGGGAGAAAAAAAAGAAAGAAGGACGTAGACATAAAAAAAAGGAAAAGAGAAAGAAAGAAGAGGTGGGGTAGGAAAGAAAACAAAGGACGAAGGAGAGGACGGACACAGGACAGGAATTCTCAAATCCATCTAATGATAGTACGCTTAGGTCATTCTGTTGTCTAATTGTATCAGGAAATCTAAAATCTGCCTTCTGCTTTGGTCTGGAATGCCTGGATTCACGGTAGGGGGTGGGGGCTGTTTACAACCAAAATATAACAGAATTTAACATATTTATATTTATTGACAGTGTGTCAGTGTCGTTAACAGTCCGAGGGGGGGGGGGGGCTAAATGGTTAGCATGTGTGTGCTGTATCATAAAGCCTATCATTGAGTCAACTGGCGTGGATTTGAATCCCCATTTGTTACCCCTCCGTCTCTTTCTCTTTAAATTAAAATTATCCCAAATGCTGCATATTGGATATGACAAGACAAATTAAGCAGAGACTCCATTTAATTCCATCTTTCTTTTGCGTACAGCACACCCCTATCCACCATGGAGGTCGAGTGTTCTATCCCTGCATCATACTCCTGCGCAGTGTTTCGTTTGATTAGAACTAATCCACTTCACACTGCTATCTTGAGTGAACATTGTTGTGCTAAATTATTATTGGTCAGTAGTGCCATTACCAACCAATGACCTACATTGTAACAAACAATATCGGGGTTAACCAGACCTCAAAATATGTTACCGCAATGTATCTAGTGACAATCGCAACTTGTTTACGTCATACCCTGCGAAATTTATTATGCTCGATCATCCAGTGCCAACATGTTTTCTTCGTTGGCCATTTTGAAAATTATGCCGAATGCGAGAAGAGAGGAGGGATTTGATTGGACGTTAAAAAGAGACACGACCCGCCCAATTTCAAGAATATGACTTCTATCCAGCAATGGTAAGAGAGGGATTTCTCGCGCCATTGCTTCAGGAATATGTCCCTGCATTGGCTGAGAAAGTTCATCCAGATTTTCCCGGATGATGCAAGACAGATGGCTTGACATGGACAGCTGTCTAGTCGTTTAGATGGGATAAAATAAAATTGAGGTCCCGTGTACACATGACATGCACGTAGAAGATCCCTTGATGGTTGGAATTCAATATAAGAGTAGGCCGCAACACCGCTACCTGCGCAAAATTGCTCTCACCGCACACTGTATGGCATATGCCCGGCTTGATTAGCCCAGTTTAGGATCAGAACAGTAGGACCTTAAACACCATTTCATTTTATTTCCTATCCACCATATATACAACCCTACACATTGGAGTGCACGTAAAAGATCCCATGGCAGTTGGAATTCGATATAAGAGTAGGCCGCTGTCCGGGCAAAATTTCCCTCATAGCACACTGTATGGCGTATGCTCGTCTTGATTAGCCCAGTTTAGGAGCAAAAGAGTAGGACGTTAAACCGCATTTTATTTCATTTATATACAACCCACATATTCACAAACCCGCATCACCTATAAAACATTGAATAAGATATAGGTCCTTTATTTCTAGGATAACTCGGCTACAAAGTTCTGTGTCCACAATTATGGTTTACAAAAATCAATTGTGCATCTAGTGAAAGTAACTTTCTCTGTGTTTCATCAAACAGTTTTTGAGATGGCACCGTTCTCTTTGTTCGTTTTTTCAACTCATTGCACGGGATTTGGTAAAATTAGTTAATAGTTAGTATGATTTAATATTTTAATTAACCCACCTCTAGTAACACCACCATAATAATGTTTAAGTTGAATGATTAATATTGGTTTATAGTAAGTATATGCATGATTTTAATACCATTCAAGGGGCGGGTCCAGAGGGGGAGTCCAAACATAAAAAAAACCCTGAATGCCTGGCTTTGATGAAATTGAATCACAATGTGATCCTATATATCATTATTAAAACTGACGTCAAACGGGGTATTGGATTTTTCTCATTTAAAAGCTAAATGTGTATGTATGCCTACGTAATTTAGAGACGATTATGGCATCATGCAATGTCAACTGGCAAACCCCCATTAGGGGCGGATCCAGGAATTTTTGCAGGAGGGGGTTTGCCAGGTTTCTGTTACGGAAATCTGCTATCATCGTGTCTAAATTACCTAGGCATACAAACAAATTGAGCTTTTTAAACAGAGAAATCATTTTTATACTGATGTAGGATCACTTTGTGATGTAATTTCATTTATTTTTTTTTAATGTAGCTGAGCAGGGGGGGGGGGGGGACCCCCCAAACCCCCCCTCTGGATCTGCCCCTGCCGTTCTGCAAAAGTTCCTGAATCCTCCCTGCATTCAACAGCACAATCAAACAGACTACATCCCTATCGTGTAGAACTTATCAATACTCCCACCAGTAGACTATATCACCATCCTCAACACCGTAATGTGCTAATGATTGATCATTGCTGTAGTTATTGTAACGGCTATAGATGTTATTCTTCTGTCTCACGCTGTAGATGTTACCAACAACATTTCTATGACAATTCCTTCTCAACTCCTTCCGCACCATCTCTTCTACTTGTCTGACCGTTTTATCTCTACTAACACTCATAGTCATCTTATCATACACACTGTAAATACAGGTAAATATATATTATATCCACTACTGTAAATACAAGTAAATATATATTATATAATAGCAGGTAAATATTGTACCTACTACTGTAAATACAGCTCAATATATATTATACTATACCTACCACTGTAAATACAAGTAAAGATACACGGTACTTTTACAGTAGTAGGTATAATATAACATACATTTACCTGTATTTATAGAGGTAGATATAATATATATTTATCCGTATTTAAATACAGGTAATTTTATAATAGTGGTACAGCTACCATAATACCTACTACTGTAAATACACTGAGGTAAATATATTAGATGAAATTGTTAGTACATGTAGTATATATACAGCTTTAAATACAAGTAAATATATTATAATTATTTTTCTAGTCAAACCGCATTAAAGGGCATATGAATCTATTTTAGGAATGTTGAAATAGACCAAAACCTGTTGGTAAACCACTTGAATCGTAGACACTGATCGGTTAATCAATGTCAGACGTCAAAGGACCAGAATTAGCTTGTATCACCCCTGAAGCGACCTCCCACTACAACTGGTCAGATATTCATATAGTAGAGAGAGAGAGAGAGAAAGAGAGAGAGAGAGAAATGGGGTTTAACATCCACTCAACACAAACTAGGTAATTTCAGGACTAACATATGGTTTTAATTTTATTTCAATAATTCGCTTGCGCATAGGGGTCTTTAGCAGTGGGAGGAAACCGGAGTGCCCGGAGGAAACCCACGAGGTTGAGAAGGCGCCCCTATCTCCATGCCACATACGCTCACACCTGGGCTCAAAACCACAGCCGCAAGCCAGAGGTGACCGGCTAGCTAGATGTCGAAGCGCGGCACTCTAAACCACTAGGCCACCCCAACCCCCCTTCATATAGTAGAGGCAAAAGTAAAAAAAAAAATGAAATGAAATATACATTAACAAATAAATAAAGACAAGATATCTGTTTCTACTTACACAAACTCTACAATAAGGGTTATCCTGTCATCCTTTTCTTTAATTAGAGTTTTATCTGTTTTCTCATTCACAACTTTAACCCTTGATTCAAGCAGTTGTATCTTGGCAGCTTGACACTGTTTGTCTGATTGGTGCTGAAGAATGTCTGACTTGAGTTTCTGTATCTCGTCAGCATGACTCTGTATCTTATCCACTTGGCCCTGTTTGTCTGATTGGAGTTTCTGTATTTTCTCAGCTTGACTCTGATTGTCCAACATAAGTTGTTGTATTTGATTCTTCATCCAGTCAAAATCTTCTTTCAGTTGGTTAGTCAGATGATTTTGAACATGAATGTTGTTGTGTTCTCCTACTTGTACATTACAAGGGAGGTGGAAATTAAGACTCTGGTGGTTGACAACCTGTTGAAGTGTCTGTAAACATGAAAAATATTGTAGTTAACTTGTACAAAAGTAACTATTTCCCGAGCACACTGTATGGCGTTTGCTGAACAGCAGGACATTAAAACCCCCATTTCGTTTTATTTTATTTAATTCTATATACCGTGTCATTTCTTATAACCAAACAGTCTCGGTTATAAATCTCGATCAATTCAGTAATTGTCAGGTTTACTGTAGAAATGTTTCTACTACTGACGTTTCCATCTTCTCTAGCCACAGTAGACCTATAGTGGAGAATTCTATATAGGGACTTCCTTTGCTCAAGTTTTGTAATCATTTGATAACTGAGGAATTCGAAGTAGGGTTAAAGCAAAATTTCATATTTTCTAAGAAAGTTAAAACATTATATATCTATGTCTTTTGCTCAATAGGTTGTCAACTCACAATTATACGGCCATAGGTATTATTTCCCAAACTTATAAATCATTGACACCATAAATAATAACACAATTACCTCCCTTGTTTTTGTATTCCCCCCCCCCAATGAAATAGTATCTTCAAACTTTTGAATTAAAAGTTGAAAATGATATATTTGCCAATTTCTCAACTGGCAATAGTGAATTATTGGATTAATAGGGGATCACACAGTGGCAAGGTGGATTAGGCGCTGGTTCGCTAGCCTGGAGGTCGGGTGTTCGATCCCTGCATTGGCAGAGAAAGCTCATCTCAATTTTCCGGCGTGAATTCCCCTTGTCAGTGATGCAGAAGGAGGGCATGACAATTTTAAGGCTTTATTTTAATACATTTTCCAAGAATAACTTAAAGGGACAATCCCGATAAGAACAGAGTCTCAAAAATTAAAGTCCGAGTATTTATGAAATTTATGGACCAAAATATAGTGGCATGGTGTATTTACCTTGTCCCAAAATTTCAGCTCAAAATATTGAGTCGTTTGGACGCGAACGTCAACACTGCTTATCCGGACACGTAACCCTTTTAAGATTTCGGGTCAATTTTTTCATTGGGTGACCTGATAATCGATTAATGTTTCTTGAGAGGTCTATACAGTGAATGACCCATGCCCTGTACTTGCATGATAACAAAAGGTAAATTTCACATTATAGAAAAATGTCTGGTTTTATCCAGATACTGTATAATAAAACGTTCTCCATTTCCAGATGAAGACTGTCAGGTTTAAGTTATTTACAAGCGTATCACAAATATCGGGTTAGTAGATTTTAAAGGATTTTAACACAAAATTAAGCAGTTTTATTCCCCAAAAAGTTATCGGGATTGGCACTTTAAAAATATGAAATTGTAGCTTTAATATGCTTGTTGATTCCAGAAGGGTTGGATGTATTATAGCCTACTAAATACTACGTCTGTCATTTTCGGTTCTACTACAGTACTAGTAAAGTATCTACGGTATTCCTTCAATCTATTGAATCTCACAGATCTGACACGTTAATTCTACTCACCATATTATTAGACATCACGATGTTCACCTTGAAACAGATTTAATACACACAACTTTATTCTTCACTGATCCCTCTAGTCACCAGGGCGAGAAAAACAAAGGAAATAATAACAAAATTTCCAGCAGGGAAATCCCCGTCTATTTATGTCTATGACCTAAGCGTTGTAGACAAGATTATCCTGGTCTTGTGATTTATTGTTACAAATTAATAACATGATAACAAAGTATCTGTCAACCAAAATGACATTAATTAACTTTACCCGTTTTCCTGTTTACTGTGGTGTCCATTCTGAAATTTAGATATCTAATGAAAAATCTTACAGAAAACCGTCTTTTATTATTATTATTTCTACCATGTAAGCTCATTATACAGGTAAAGGTAGATAACCCTAATTAAAAGACATTGGGAGGCAGACCACCATTAATTTCCCCATTGACATCAATGTTAATTCTGAACTCTTTGCCCACCTCCAACTTTTCCCCAAATTTTCGTTGGCCGAAATGCTTTTAATAATTCACTACAGACAGAGGAACAAATGGCCATGTCTTTGCACTAAAATGTTGATGAGGTTGACCACCACGAACTTGAAGAAGCATACTCAAAACATGTATCTAGTTGTCGTACATGTAGCCAACCTCATAACGCTGTTATCCCTTCCGCCTCAAAATCATGAATATTTACCAAAACCTGGCAGAAAATATTAATTCAATCCCTCTTAGTCCATTCTAGGCCAAACAATCAACAAAAATAGGCATGCAAAAGAAAGAAAAAAGACAGAGAGAGAACTACAATTTGTGCGAGATGGTGAAATTTAATGGTGGTCTGCCTCCATTGGCAAACAGACCACTATATAATTCTTAAATCATTGTAGATATTAAAAATTCAAAGAATTACTTGATGGTTTGCAGTCTAGACCATTTGCTACAGTCTCAAATATATAAAAGCTTGGCTTTTCTGCCATGAACAAAATTGAGAAAGAAGCTGTCCTTTCGGGACAAACACATGATGCAATTTTATTTCAGTAATTTGCTTTCGCGTTAGGGTCCAATCTCGTTCCCAGAGGCAGCCGCGGAACCGAAGGCACATTAGACCGTCCACTTTTTCCAATTTTTTTCAAACCTAAGCCCCCCCCCATTCTGACCTCTGATTGGTCAATCTTTTTGGGTCGATTTCTCGAAAATTAGAGGTCGGATCGTCGTTTCGTTTGTCGTAAAATGATCCTTGAGTCAAAAGTCAACTCGCTGACATAAAACATTGGATCCTAAACGAACAAATTCAAGTTGTTGTAAAGATCTATTTTTCTACGCGTGGGTATATTTTTAAATGATTCGGTCATCCAGGCACACAAATTTCGCGCGTAGGAATTACATGTCACCTTCCGGGAAAATGGCTACCCTGATTCACCAGAGAAATTTCTTCAAAAATTTTTCTGGTGTCGAGATTGGTTAGGGTCTTTAGAAGTAGAAGGAAATGCACAGTATGACCTAGAGAAAACTACTCCTTATCACGTTCCCCACAAGAGTAAATTAGTTCGGCAATATGATATTGCCCTGACCCGAAGAAAAGGTTTAATTAGTGTTTTTTTCATATAGATGTAGCTGTATCTATATAACCATGGTACCGACTTCCTGACATAAAATATGTCATTTCGGGACCAATTAATGGTATAAATATATTTCAATAATTCGATTGCACGTAAGAGGCTTTGGCAGTGGAGGGAATTAAGCCGGAGGCAACCGGTTACCAGGAGGAAAGACATGTCGAATCCATGTACGGACAAGAGCATTTAGGCACCTATTGTGAATTTTACCGAATTTTGAGGATTATTTCCACCGTCAAACATTTGTTTCTATCCTTTTGTTTCCGTTATCAATTGCTTAGCAACGTCATATATGTTCCCCAGGTGTCTCCACCACTCTTGAAGACGGCTATGAGTTATGAGAGCAATTTTGCGCCTAGCAGCAGCACTACGGACCCCCCCCCCCCCCCCTGGATCCGCACCTATGTACTGTTATATCAAATTTAGCGACTTTTGGCCCCCACTCTCATGAACACACACACACACACGTGTATTTATTTCCAATAAATGTATGGCAATTTTGGTATATAGGCCTACATTGAAAATAGAAACATGCAGTATACTGCTTTTTACTGAGCGATGTTTCGACTATGCTTCTCTAGTCATTATCAAGCAATGATAATCTTACTAGAAAAATACTGGATTCTGTGAAATACACTCATGGAGCACATACTGGAGAGGCATGTAAGTGTTGCCTTAATTCAAGAGCCCCACATTTAGGGATGTCTGTTTGTGTGACGTCATGGTGGGATGTCTGTTTGTGTGACGTCGTGGTTGGGGAGGGGGGGGGGGCATTGACAATGATTATCCCATTTCAGTATCGTGCCAGCACTAGCCTTATTTTTAACCATTAAAATGAATGACATAGTATTGCCACTTGAAGATTTTCTTAATTGATATATTTCAAGATCCCAATGTGGAAACATTTTGTTGTTTTAAATATAATAATAAACTATAAAACATTGTACATAATAATAATAAATTATACATTTAATAGCTATAGAGTATAAATTATAGTATCAAATATTTAAAAATATCCAGGGGTTTGTGGAGAGCAATGTGGGGCTGTAAAATATGTTTTATTTAACAAAAAATGTTTAATTTTAATTACAGTTTTTGTTGCATTCATGGTGATGCAGCAGATCAATTGAAGAGTCCAGGGGAAGAACGATCCGAGTCACATTTTTGTCTTTTCGCATAAAAGGTAAAACAAACTTTTGGACGAGAATGCTTAATGCGAACAGAACATAAAGTGGGTTTAATTGCAACTTCAAAATGATGTTTAATACGAATCATATGTACCAGTACAACAACTGACTTCCACTTTTCAGCCAAATTAAGGTCAAATAAAGGGTATGATAGACGTATTTATGAGGGTGGTCATTTCAGAAGGGCCTTATTGGTTTGATGTGACTCCAATCGTTTTTACTTGAAATTGATTGCTCCATAGAAAGCTTATACAATTTTCTGCCAGATGGCGCCATTATCTGGAGTTCGTTGAATAAGTGACTTACATTGTCTTTCCCCTGTGCTCTTCAAATGGATATAATATATCAACTTTTTCCAATATACACAAAACGAAATGGTATGAAAGAGTAATCACAGACCACCATTAATTTCCCCATTGACATCAATGTTAATTCTGAACTCTTTGCCCACCTCCAACTTTTCCCCAAATTTTCGTTGGCCGAAATGCTTTTAATAATTCACTACAGACAGAGGAACAAATGGCCATGTCTTTGCACTAAAATGTTGATGAGGTTGACCACCACGAACTTGAAGAAGCATACTCAAAACATGTATCTAGTTGTCGTACATGTAGCCAACCTCATAACGCTGTTATCCCTTCCGCCTCAAAATCATGAATATTTACCAAAACCTGGCAGAAAATATTAATTCAATCCCTCTTAGTCCATTCTAGGCCAAACAATCAACAAAAATAGGCATGCAAAAGAAAGAAAAAAGACAGAGAGAGAACTACAATTTGTGCGAGATGGTGAAATTTAATGGTGGTCTGCCTCCATTGGCAAACAGACCACTATATAATTCTTAAATCATTGTAGATATTAAAAATTCAAAGAATTACTTGATGGTTTGCAGTCTAGACCATTTGCTACAGTCTCAAATATATAAAAGCTTGGCTTTTCTGCCATGAACAAAATTGAGAAAGAAGCTGTCCTTTCGGGACAAACACATGATGCAATTTTATTTCAGTAATTTGCTTTCGCGTTAGGGTCCAATCTCGTTCCCAGAGGCAGCCGCGGAACCGAAGGCACATTAGACCGTCCACTTTTTCCAATTTTTTTCAAACCTAAGCCCCCCCCCCATTCTGACCTCTGATTGGTCAATCTTTTTGGGTCGATTTCTCGAAAATTAGAGGTCGGATCGTCGTTTCGTTTGTCGTAAAATGATCCTTGAGTCAAAAGTCAACTCGCTGACATAAAACATTGGATCCTAAACGAACAAATTCAAGTTGTTGTAAAGATCTATTTTTCTACGCGTGGGTATATTTTTAAGTGATTCGGTCATCCAGGCACACAAATTTCGCGCGTAGGAATTACATGTCACCTTCCGGGAAAATGGCTACCCTGATTCACCAGAGAAATTTCTTCAAAAATTTTTCTGGTGTCGAGATTGGTTAGGGTCTTTAGAAGTAGAAGGAAATGCACAGTATGACCTAGAGAAAACTACTCCTTATCACGTTCCCCACAAGAGTAAATTAGTTCGGCAATATGATATTGCCCTGACCCGAAGAAAAGGTTTAATTAGTGTTTTTTTCATATAGATGTAGCTGTATCTATATAACCATGGTACCGACTTCCTGACATAAAATATGTCATTTCGGGACCAATTAATGGTATAAATATATTTCAATAATTCGATTGCACGTAAGAGGCTTTGGCAGTGGAGGGAATTAAGCCGGAGGCAACCGGTTACCAGGAGGAAAGACATGTCGAATCCATGTACGGACAAGAGCATTTAGGCACCTATTGTGAATTTTACCGAATTTTGAGGATTATTTCCACCGTCAAACATTTGTTTCTATCCTTTTGTTTCCGTTATCAATTGCTTAGCAACGTCATATATGTTCCCCAGGTGTCTCCACCACTCTTGAAGACGGCTATGAGTTATGAGAGCAATTTTGCGCCTAGCAGCAGCACTACGGACCCCCCCCCCCCTGGATCCGCACCTATGTACTGTTATATCAAATTTAGCGACTTTTGGCCCCCACTCTCATGAACACACACACACACACGTGTATTTATTTCCAATAAATGTATGGCAATTTTGGTATATAGGCCTACATTGAAAATAGAAACATGCAGTATACTGCTTTTTACTGAGCGATGTTTCGACTATGCTTCTCTAGTCATTATCAAGCAATGATAATCTTACTAGAAAAATACTGGATTCTGTGAAATACACTCATGGAGCACATACTGGAGAGGCATGTAAGTGTTGCCTTAATTCAAGAGCCCCACATTTAGGGATGTCTGTTTGTGTGACGTCATGGTGGGATGTCTGTTTGTGTGACGTCGTGGTTGGGGAGGGGGGGGGGCATTGACAATGATTATCCCATTTCAGTATCGTGCCAGCACTAGCCTTATTTTTAACCATTAAAATGAATGACATAGTATTGCCACTTGAAGATTTTCTTAATTGATATATTTCAAGATCCCAATGTGGAAACATTTTGTTGTTTTAAATATAATAATAAACTATAAAACATTGTACATAATAATAATAAATTATACATTTAATAGCTATAGAGTATAAATTATAGTATCAAATATTTAAAAATATCCAGGGGTTTGTGGAGAGCAATGTGGGGCTGTAAAATATGTTTTATTTAACAAAAAATGTTTAATTTTAATTACAGTTTTTGTTGCATTCATGGTGATGCAGCAGATCAATTGAAGAGTCCAGGGGAAGAACGATCCGAGTCACATTTTTGTCTTTTCGCATAAAAGGTAAAACAAACTTTTGGATGAGAATGCTTAATGCGAACAGAACATAAAGTGGGTTTAATTGCAACTTCAAAATGATGTTTAATACGAATCATATGTACCAGTACAACAACTGACTTCCACTTTTCAGCCAAATTAAGGTCAAATAAAGGGTATGATAGACGTATTTATGAGGGTGGTCATTTCAGAAGGGCCTTATTGGTTTGATGTGACTCCAATCGTTTTTACTTGAAATTGATTGCTCCATAGAAAGCTTATACAATTTTCTGCCAGATGGCGCCATTATCTGGAGTTCGTTGAATAAGTGACTTACATTGTCTTTCCCCTGTGCTCTTCAAATGGATATAATATATCAACTTTTTCCAATATACACAAAACGAAATGGTATGAAAGAGTAATCACATCCTGCCTTATATATGATGCACCTAGCATCTTGCAAACTCCTCAAACAAGAAGTGCTGTCAAAAATTGTGAAAAAAATTTTCTGATTCTGGGCCTAAATGACATTTAATTTGAATCAGTTCTTTTCCTTGAAGCTTGTTTCTAATAGTTTGGGATTATAAATATCTTGCAAGACTTCCGCAAAAAATAAACTGATCCTTTTACAATAGAGGTTTAATGAACATGTGTTACAATACCTTCACCTCCCCCCCCCCACATTCCCTGTTAGCCCTCTGATAAACCCAATATTGGTGAAATAAAAAAAGGACGGAATATATATGTACGTGTATGTATAAAATGTAATCAAGACAATATACAGTTAAATAAATCTTTAAAAAGCGATAATTCGATGTCCGTATTATCAAAAATTGATTCTTGTCCTGTCTGACACTCGGACAGTGGAATTTAACACATGAGAAATTTAATTAAACTTTGAATTTTGAGGTATGGTCTAAATGAACGATGATAATGTGATAAGCAAATACGCTTACAAATTTCAGGCTGGTAATACCGCATTCTGAATATTTTAACATACATTATGCAAGAACTAAACCTGCCTGTCTTTTTTTTTGGCCTGAAATGTTATATAAACTATAAATTAGACATTTATTAACATGAAAAGACCATAATCAACTCTTGATGCCATCTTATCTGTCCAATTTTCATCGGATTTGATCCGATCTTTTTAACCCTCACTGACGATTAAATGCAAAAACGAATAATCAAGACTTTGTAAATTATCGTGACGGTGTAACAGGGGCGTAAAAATCCACTAGCCTGACGCCCGGGACTACCAAAAATAACCTACGGGCTAGTGACCTATTTAGCCGTACTAGTCCTGGGCTAGTGCCCTTTCATTGTTCATTTTTTCTGTGATTTAAACTAGATAAATGAGATGTGAAATACTGCACTTTTATTTCGCCAAACCAAAGGAAACTATATAATAATAGTTTTTCTGTAGTGAACACGGGAAAGTTGTACCTCTTCTATTTATAGTGGGGCTAAATATAGATCTCAGTCAATACAATCTAAAGTCATGTGATAATCTAGACTACAATGCATGATGGGGGATGTAAGAAGCACTTCCCACCTCTTGCAATTTAAAGTCATGTGATAATCTAGACTACAATGCATCATGGGAGATGTCTACTTTAGTTTTTAGTTATATCGTAGAAATACATAAGGCCCTGCGTTGTCCACTATTTATCGGATATATTGTAATGAAAACTAGTTCAAATAACCAAGAACAAAAACTTGGAATATTAATTAAATTAGTCCTTCATTTATATCCTGAGGCCACTTTCTGTTGGCGTACGTCGGCACAGTATTAGATCGGGAACAGTGTCAGATCGTGAACAGTGTCCCATGCGGTAACTTGATATGCGGTGGAGTTGAAAAACAGTCGTCATATGGATTGAGGCCCGGAAAAATTGTATACTCCACATCGATTTATATACTCTGTATAATATGGAATACAGTTCAGTTAGAAAGAATACATTTAATGTGGTCAAATGGGTGACAATCTGCAGTGTACATTATTGTCATTATTGACGATTAAAGTTTGTACCTTGTCCAACTACGGACTAGTGGAACTGGATGCCGGGCTAGTGTGCGACAGTCGACTACTAGCCCGGGGCTAGTGGATTAAAAAATATTTTTACGCCCCTGCGGTGTAACAATGACAATCAAAGCTACAGTGATTTTAAGGTTTTCTCGTCTTAGAGTGAAGCAATTTGACTGAAAATTTTCAACATATTCCCTTTACATTATCGAGTCTTTAGCTATTATAGTGAGAACTGCCAGCTCTTTATCTAATCTCCCATAATGACTTTAAGAATATAACTTTCCAACATCGCCCTCAGAATATTTATTTAACTGTACAGATTATCTACTATGAGTAGTCATCGTTATAATCATTTTGATGTGCCATCTTCGTCAGTAGTTTTTTCTTCTTCTTTTTGCCCCGAGGTGGTGAAGATTTTATTGGTTCTAAAGGAGGTAGTCTGCCTGTCGGAGCTGTAGATTTATAATTTGAAACATTTCTAGATCGATAATCGTCTTCATCGTCGTAATCTCCTCCATAATTATCATAACCAGTTCTAGGTTGATCATGGTTGCTATGGTAATCATTATGGTTACTATGGTTACTGTAATCATTGTAATTGTCATAGTTACCACGCGAAAAGTCCTCATTGTTTCTTGTAGAGTTTCTTTTTGAGGAAAGTGTGGAGCCATTCTCTGAAATAATACACAAAATTTTCATGAATGACAAAGGACCCTTAACATGCAAATAAATAACTGACTAGGTACCATATTTATGTTAGTTCCAAAATGACCTAGTAAAACATGAAACGAAGGGATCACCACAATTCCCCCAAAATATACTGTATTGATTAGTAGTTGTGTGCACATTAAACTTAATCACCATTTCCCTCTGTTAACCTCTTCACCTAATACAAAGCCTATTTCTTGGAAATGTACTTTCTCAGATCTAAATTAATATTAACAATATCCCCCCCCCCCCACAAGGATGGACTGAGAAGTTGGTGACTGAGTATGGTATACTGTGAAGTCCCTGAATAAGTTATCATTCCCATGCAATTTGTAGGAGGGGGGAGGCTTTTAGTCAAAAAATTGATGTTAAGAGAGAGATATCTCCCCCTCCCCCTCCCACAGGGATGGACTTATAAGTAGGGGACCAGTATGGAAGATTGTTTGGCCCCTCGAGCAATTATACGTCATCAGAGTTCAGAGAGAAAGAGCGAGGGATGAGATTTAAATCCACTCGATACAAACTAGGTAATTCTGGGACAAAGATATTGTTCAATTTCATTTGCGTAGGGGTCTTTAGCAGTTGGAGGAAACCAGAGGAACTGTAGAAAACCCACGAGGTTGGACAGGCGACGGGAAACGAAATCACACAACTTGACTCAATGACAGATCTTATGATGCAATGCTCAAGCATTGAACTTGAACCATCCAACTCCACTTCCAATATAGCAGAGAAATTTGATACCTTATCTAAATTATTTCAAAATATATTATAATTATCTGCTTGATGAACCTCAGTCTCTGGGGTTATACTCGGGATATATTCTAGAAAGAACCTTTTACTGTCAGTTTTTCCAACATTTTCCCTCACAATGGTGAAAGGAGTTGAGGGGAGGGTGGGGGAAAGAGAAACCACAGTCTTTCCCGGTGTACTTATTTAGTTTTGAGGTGTTGTTAGATTAGAACAAGTATTATCAAATCGTGCTTAGATAACAGTTATAAATTCACAACAGGCTATTAGTGATGATGATGACGATGATGATGATGATGTCTTTCTTTTGTTTCCAAATGTTATATCAATTTCTTAATTAGACTTTTATCCATGTGAAAAGTCCAGAATCAACTCTCTAGTCCGATTTTTATTGCTTGGAAACATGATCATCATTCAATAATCTTAGATTTTGTTACTATCGTTAAAAAATGGTAGCAATGATAATTGAAACTATGCTGAGAATCAAGTAAACTGACTGAAATTTTCAACATATTCTTTTTTATTTATTTATCTTTAGACTATTATAATATGAACTCTCTGCTCTTTTTTTAAATCCTACATAATGCATATATGTGTTGTGTTTATTGTATACAATTTGTACTTTTGGATTTGAACCAGAGAGAGAGAGAGAGAGAGAAATGGGGTTTAACGTCCACTCAACACAAACTAGGTCATTTCGGGACTAACATATGATTTAATTTTATTTCAATAGTTCACTTATGCGTAGGGGACTTAATTAGCAGTGGGAAGAAACTGGAGTACCCGGAGAAAACCCACGAGGTTGAGAAGGCGCCCCTATCTCCATACCATATACCCTCACACCAGGGCTCGAAACCACAGCCACAAGCCAGAGGTGACCGGCCAGCTAGAGGTCGAAGTGCGGCACTCTAGACTACTAGGCCATCCAAACCCCTCTTTGGACCATAGAGTATTTGAATAAAGATTTATTTATTATATTGGGGGTGAGATTGTGTAAGTGTGTAAGTTGTATTAAATTACCTAAAGTAGTAGGATCAAGAGAATCTAATAAACTATACGTTGAAGCCCTTTTTCCACCTAATTTTTTCTTCTTTTTGTTGCTGAAACAAAACATAAAATACGACACATAGTAACATTTATCTTGGACACTATAGCGTTGCTAGGCAACAATATACACATCAACATAAGTTAGGAGTTAATTAAGGGCATGTTATCTGTTCCTCAATACTGTTGATAATAAAATAAAAAGCGATAATATTTTGAAGGGTGGTTTTCGCATTTTTAAGGTTAATGAATTATGACATGGTTTCTTAGCGCCATTGAGCAACTGTTCCAGCTGGATTTTTGCGCTCTATATACGTTTAATAAATTATTATGGATTCATTTCCTTCTGATTAGTACAAATATTGAAAATTATGTACACAGCACACACGTTGCCATGGAAACAAAAGTGTCACCTCAACCAATTAGCGTGATTATTATTATACACAAAATCGTTAAAGTGACATACCCATGATTCTCTCCAGCTTTACGAGTAACAGATCGACTTGGTGGCCGATCAACGTCTAATATGGATGTTCGTCGAATTCTTTCTGGTAGTGTGCTTGGACCGGATGACCTTAACCTATTAAAAAAAAATATATAATATCAATTAAAGGACAACATTGGTATCAGTCATTATCACATATGTGATAGAACTGGTTAAACACTTTCCAAATATAATTTTAACACAGAGATCATTGCTACGATAGATGTGTAATAAAAGTTTCAACAATTGGAACTGACAAATGCGAAAGGAAAACATGAGTTATCCCTCTATACAACAGACTGAAGAAACGAAAGATAACAGATACATGGGCGAATTTCTGCTCACTAATAATTCTTTCAAAGACAAAAAGTCGTTGTGTGTGACTGTGAGAGGATATCTGACAATTCATAACAAGAAATGACTGCCGCTAGAGATAAGAGAACAAGAAAGAAAAACAGAAAAAGTCCGTGCATTACCATGTTTTTATAAGGTATAGAAGAAATAAAAACTAGGGAATTTAAGGACTATTTCTATTTTCTCGTGTCCTTATTTAATGAGCAGAAATTCGGCCGTGTATCTGTTATCACTCGTCACTTCAGTCAGTTATATAGTGGGATAACTCGTATTTTCCTTTTGCGTTCGTCACTTCTGATTCATGAAACCATTATAAAGCATCTATCGTAGCAATGATCTCTGTGTTAAAATCATATTTGGAATGTGTTTAACCAGTTCTATCACATATGTGATAATGACTGACAGCAATATTGTCCTTTAAAGATAACCGTGCATGGGAGAAGGAAAATTTGGATATTGACAAAATTTGATGAGCCTTTGAGAAATCTAATCTCTATTGCCTTCACAAAATTTAGCCTCTATCTCATTAGTGCACACCCCTTCTAGATCCACCCATGATATGTTTAAATTCAACTTACAGTTTTTCATGTTCTGATGAGGTAATTTTAGACATAGAAGAATCATCGTAAAGTTGCAGTAATAAATCTTTTTTTTCTGCTTCCGTTTTATGTGGGAATAACAGACTTAAAACATCAACCAATTCTTCTTTGTTCAGATTACCGATTTTAACCATATTGGCGATTAAATTCATTTCTTCTTTCTGTAAAGTTGCCATTTTTTGAACTTGATATTGTCGTCTGGTATCTTCAAGTGTTTGACTCATTTCTCGTTCCATCTGATTTCTATTAAAGTTATGAAAAGCGACAGAATGAAATTCTTAACCTTGAATGACTTGAGGAACGTAATAAGCTTCAGTAAACCTGACTCATGTTACAACGGGCGACTATGAACCCAGAGTTGTTATGTGAGAATGATGTGATTTTGATCATAGGCTAGGACATGACATGGAGTTGATCTGCCCTTATTACTATAACCTTGTGGATCTGCTCCAGTTCCCCCCCACGCCCACATGCAACTTCGCACGTTTGAATAAAAAATTATCTAATGAAGACACAAAATTCTGATCCCAAACTATTTGGTTAATAATTTTCTTCGTAGTCATAGAAACAAAATGAAATGGGTTTAACATCCTACTGTTCAGTTCCAACCGGGCTAATGAAGACAGATGCAGTCTTAGAACAATACAGGCAAGGCATAAAGGTATGAACCTAAAATAAAGCAATGAAGATCCTTAAAAATTCTGCAATTGCTTTTTATATAAGTTCACTCATTCACTTTTAAGGTGAGCTTTTGCTCCTGCTCCTGACGACGCACCTCAGCTTTCCTTCCGGGAGTCATTAAAGACTCCTGCAAATTAGCTAAATCGCTTTCCTAAATATTGATATTAATAAACTACTTTTAGTTTTTGTTTATTTTTAAACTACATGCATTCGAGGTATCAGTTTCCATGTTGATCATACTGACGCTACCATATATTCACTAAACATATTCACCAAACATTAAACAAGACTAAAGTATAAATACAATTTGGCTGTCCTTAATTCAAGAAAATGTAGCATTACTCTTGCAATATGATTAGGAAGAGCTTTTCTACGTGAGCTTTTTTCTCATTTTTGAAATTGGCAGGAGCTTTTTATGATGGCTGCTGCACTATTTTATAAACGTAAAGGACTGTAAGTTACCTGAATCTTTCTAATTCTATCATTTGCTTATGCATCAACATCATTTTCTTTAACTTGGCGGCCATTTTACTACCAGACAAACTTGTGGTACTCTGCATCTCTGTTTCTTGTTGTTTAATTAATGCATCTTCTCTCAGCTGGTGGAGTTCTCTTAAACGTTTCGATAAAGACTAAACCAAAAAAATAAACAATTATGTAAATCAATATATTTAACACTCAATATATCAATGAAAGCAAAGGGATGGTGGGGGGGGGGAGGGGGGGAGGGTTAACCCCTAGAACCCGAAATGGCGCAAAACCGGTTTGACGTTGTATCGCATATACCCGAAATGTCGGTTTTGCGGCTTGGGGCGTGTCAAGCTCCAATTACGTTGACGTCATAATTAATATGACGTCCTGTAAATCCAGGGAGGGACGTGCAACACCCCATGTATAGTCAGTGTTCAAAGGGTTAACTGTGTGTGCATTAGATTCTATGGTCTGTCATTGAGTCAGGGGTTTTGATGGCCTAGTGGTCTAGAGTGCCGCGCTTCGACCTCTAGCTGGTCGGTCACCTCTGGCTTGCGGCTTCGGTGTGAGGGTATGTGGCATGGAGATAGGGGCGCCTTCTCAACCTCGTGGGTTTCCTCCGGGCACTTCGGTTTCCTCCCACTGCTAAAGACCCCTACGCGCAAGCGAATTATTGAAATAAAATTAAAACATGTGTTAGTCCCGAAATGACCTAGTTTGTGTCAAGTGGACCTTAATCCCCATTTTTTTTCTCTCTCTCTCTCTCTCTCTCTCTCTCTCTCTCTCTCTCTCTCATTGAGTCAAGTGGCGTGGTTTTAATTCCCTGTTTGTGTAAGACAAGGACAATGAGTAAGGTATCGCTTGTACAGAGAAAAAGAGAAATGGGGTTTAATGTCCACTCAACACAAACTAGGTCATTTTGGGATTAATATACAACTCTATTTTATTGCAATAATTCAGTTGTGTGTAGGGGTGATTAGCAGTGAAAGGAAACTGGAGGACTCATAGAAAATCCATGTGTAAGCTTACTGGAGGTGTCTTCCATCCAGAGTTTTAAGACTAACTTAAAACATATTTATTTCAAACTGTTTGATACTGTTTTCTTATGAATGCATTAGAAACAGTCATGTGAAATGAAGCGCTATATAAATCGGACAACAATAATAATAATAACAAAAATAACAAAGCTTATTTGAGCAGCACTGATTCAATGTGTACTTTGGTCAAGTACTGACTGACTATGCAGTACTAATGGATGGGGTATTTGTATGTGATATACTGATATAATTTGTGATGAACTGTTCAATTCAATGTGATCTTCCTTGTGAAGTGTTGATGGAAAATGACCTTTTGTGATCTTCTTTTGGGATGTGGGATGTGTTGTTTTGTGAAGTACTGATGGGATGTGGGATGTGTTGTTTTGTGAAGTACTGATGGGATGTGGGATGTGATTTGTTTTGTGAAGTACTGATGGGATGTGACTTTTTGTGCAGTACTGATGTGATGACAAACTGGTGGCAAAGACATTTTGTAAGAAATTTATGTGACTTTGTGAAGTACTGAGGGGTGTTGCCATTGATTGCTTTTGCAGTCATTATAATAATTCATCTGACCAGATGATTAAATCAAAACTGAGTTGTGAATATGACTGCATCAAAAGAAATTGTGCCAACAACTGCATATTTCCTTTACTATATGACATACGCTTGTGAACATAAACAGATATTGCAACCATGTCTAAGCTCATGCAATAATTATAAAAGACCTCTTCAGTAATATTCTCCATTTCAAAATCTTGATCACAAATAAAAGCCTCTTCTCTCTTTTTTTGTCTTTCAACAAGACGTTCTAAGAAAGCCTGAAAGACATCATAGAGATTCTTATCCCAGTATCATTCTACTAATAATACATACTAAACTTGCGCTGCCGGTCTAGAATTACGGCAGCTCTGCTTGAGAACCAACACTAAGCTATGGTAGATGACCAGTATACTAATATTTGGATATGGCTGTTATTCAGAGCAGAGATCTATTCTCAAAGTGGATAGTTCTCTGCACGCAAAAAAGTAAAATATACATAATATATCTTACCAACAATACTGATTCCAGGTACGTAAGGTCCGATATGCACAAATATTGAAAAGAACCGAGCATATTGGGTTATAAACATTCATTTCAAGCTTCAACAACATCGGATAAAAATTGCAACTTCTAGAAGGTCCACAACCTTAATATTACACTTTTTTGCATATAAGAAACGGACGTTTTGTCAGGCAGTTTCAGGCATTTAGAACTCGAGCAACCACAACTCAACCATCAATAGGGTTTAACTGTGATATATCTAAATGTTTTTTAAAACTCAAATAAAAATTGTTTCCACAAGCTAAAAATCAGGATTTTTTGTAAATCAGGGGTTACAGTCTATGAAATACCACCTATATTTAAAGTTTCATGTAGTATGACATGTAGAGTGTCCACAAACAGATTGTGGATGGACGAACAGGGGTGACAACAATATGTATACATCCAAATGAAAATATGGTGGTATAAAAATGATATAAAATTAAATTAGAAATAGCAAAAAATTCAAATATAGGTTAAAAGAATCAGTCAAGTAAGTTCCACAAAACTGGTATTCTATTAGCTAAACTATCATACTTACTCTTTCTTGTTTGCTTCTTTGTTCATCCAACTTCTTTGATAAGTCTTCTTTTTCCTGTCAATTAGAAATAATAAGATGTACTAAAATGACAATTAGAGACTTCAATAAATAAAATAGGTTAAAATACTGTGTGGGGAAAATCTGAAATGAGAATTCATGTCACAAAATAAATTGTGTGGTTGATTAAATGAAACTTAATATTGTAAACACACTAATTGTTAATAACATACCCGTTTGTGGCGTTCCAACAGTTTTTCACACTCTGGTGTGGATAAAATACCTCTTTCATTTAAATCATCTACCAAGTTGATTTTGAGGTTATTGATAGCTTTCTGTTGGTCTTCTATCTTCGCTAGCTGTAAATACAATGGTCAGTCAACAAATCATTCATAATTACTTTTAAACTTATTTGTTCTGTAAATCCATAGCGAAAGTCATTTTGTCAAGGTCAGCTGAGAACACAGGATAAGTGTTTGGAGGGGGGGGGGGAGCTCTATATACCAGTAAGTTTTCAAAAATCGGGGTGTTGATGGTGATTTGTAGCTCATGTCCTGGACCCAAAAAAGATTAAATTTCTAGAGCTACATCACTCCAATCAACAAAAACTCAATTTACACTTTTCATGGAAACAGAATAAGAAATGATTATTTGATCTAAGGGGGAGGATCTGTCACTGGTCAATGTGTTATTGCTGCATTCAACTTGGATTAGACATTTTCCTTTTCAAAAGGAAGCTGTATTCAGAATACAATACACGACATCATGCCAAACGGCACATCTGTTTTCTTTATATTATGTAGGGTCCAATCACTGTATCACACACAAACTCTAGGACTACAGTAGCTGTTGATAGCAACTGGAAAATTAACCAGAAGAACACAATGAACAACAGTGGGCTGTCACGCCAATAAAGCCAAGCTGACACTTGCACGACTTTTGGCCACGATTTTGTTGTGCCCATCAGTGTCCACATTGACACCAACTGGCACGACGAGTTCACGCATAGTTTGCGCATTGTTTACGCACTTCCCACATTGGCACGACGAGTTTGCGCAAATCAGACGGTGTTGTGCCGAATCGAGTCGTGCCAATGCGTGCCACGGAATCGTGCAAGTGTCAGCCTGGCTTAACTAATTACAGTTGAGACCACAACAACCAATCAAGAATGATCATGGTGTGTGGCTTAGTCATTGCGGAATACTTCAACCTTCCACGAAATTTGGTTAGTGGACCCCAGTTTATTATTGTAATAGACTAACGTAGTAACCACGGTACCAATAATTAATGAGCTAAAAGCACTAATATTATGAAAATACTTCAACCTTCCACAAAATCTGGTTTCTGGACCCCAGTTTATTATTTGAATAGACTAACGTAGTTACCACAGTACCAATAATTAATGGGCTAAAAGCACTAATATTATGAAAATCCTTGTGTTTCATAGAACTAATTCCTGTGTATTTCCAATTACCAAATGCCTATGAAACTACCTAATATGGTTATATATATGAATCTAATTAGTTCACCTCTTTTGCTTTTTCAAGTTGCAGTCTGGCTATCATTGTTCCCAATCTTTCTTCCTGAGTTTTTAAAGCCAAAGCTCTTTCTCTGATCATTTCAATCCTAATCTGAAACACAAATACTTAATTAAAGCAAGGGATAACATACCTGAAACAAGGGTACAAAATGCAAGGGAGAAAGGGGGAGAGAAATGAGGTTTAACGTCATCTCAATATTTTATTTCAATAATTCAATTGCGTGTTGTTTTTTTTTAGCTGTGCAAGGAAACCGGAGCAACCTTAGAAAACCCACAAGCAAGGAATCAAAACCTACCACTTCATTGACTCAACAACAGACCTTATGAACCAAAGCACATACTTTTAACCATTCCGCCACACAAGTATTTAATGTCCGCCTCTTCCAAGGGTGATATCGCAGACAAGGGATCTTTCCTGTGGGAGGAAACCAGAGTACTCAGAGTAAGCCCGAGTGGTTGAGAAGGCACCCCTATCTCCAAGCCACATACGCTCACACCTGGGATCAAAATCACAACTGCAAACCAGAGGTGACTGGTCAGCTAGAGGTCGAAGCGTGACACTCTAGACCACTAGGCCATCCCAAACCCAAGGAATTTTCTTCTACAATAATTGGACTAACTTCCTCTAATTCTTCATCTATATTCAGCATTTGACCATTCAATACAGATAATCGTTGTTCAGCATGTTTCTTCATCAACATCATCTCCTGTCTTCGACTGTCCTCATCATCTTCTTCTCCATTATTAATAAACTTCTGATGTTGTTTCTAAAAATATAAAAACTTTTATGTAATGTCCTGAAATAAATTTCCGATATTGTTTCTAGAAATAATAATAATCTATTCATAAAGCGGTGAATATTCTACAAACTGGTTGCTCAAGAGCGCTATGAAATATAAAAACTCTTGTGTATGTCCTGACAGTAGGGTGCCCCACGTGCCAACTGAAAAGTTGTTCTTGACACGTTGATCCTGCACGTTTTAGTTCAATGACTTACTACTGATTTCTAACAGTCTCACACACTCGTTGAGGCTATAAATAGCAACAGCATGCGGAAATGTTCAAAACACCAAACACTACTACAGCCGTAAAAAATCTATTGTTGACGATTCTGAATAGCAATAATATTTAACTTTTTGGTTATTACGGCATCTTTAGAAATTACGCTCGTTTTATTTTTTAAATTGCCTTATAATTAGCTGTACCATTAGAAGCTGCATATTTTGGTTAAGTACAAATAATATCTCTGACTCAACATCCGTAATGCAAGAATATGATCAAAGCAGTAGTTTCATTTTACTTTTACAAGGTTCTTAAAAATATTGTTGAGTTGCCTGATGTTGGTGCTTCTAAATTCAATTTCTTGTTCCACAATTCGTAAAAAAAAGTAGTCTTGATTATCCCGACCCGTCAATTTGACGTAGAATGATCGGTAGACTAGTAAAGCGAGACTAATTTCAAAACAAGGGCACGTAACCTATCTTTTACTCAAAAGTGTCTGGATGTTATGGACGCCACTCCATACCATTTTTCAGTATTATTTATGTATGGTTTAATGATCATAGCTTATGAAGTACAGCATGGTCGTTTATTTAGTGACTATAAATGTGTGAAACAGATTTAAGGCTTTCTAAATATATTAGTATTGTGGTGTAATTGTCAAGATATTTGGAGATATTCATTTAGGGTGGAGCACCCTAGTCCTGAAATCAATACTGTTGTTTATAGAAATTTAAAACTTATTTTATGTCCTGCATGTATTCTGGAAAGTTGATTCTTGGGAGACCTCTGACATAATAACATGTATAATAAGTATTGGAAGACATGCCTTCACTTTTACTCATATTTATTCCAAATATTATCCCAAAATGGAATATTTTTCCAATTTTCTTTTACAAATATATAATACTGTATTTCAAAAGATAATTTATTCATGAGCTAATTGGAAAATTTTTCCAATTTTCTTTTACAAATATATTATACTGTATTTATAAAGATACATTGCAGGTCTTAAATGTTAGTAGATCATTAATTAGACATTAATAACTTGTCCAGACAATAATAAACTCGTTGGGCATTTGGGTGACTCTGATTTTAAGTAGATTAGAATGGTTTGGCCATTTCATTTAATTCAAAATTGGGAAAGCGAGGTATGACTTGAATGCACAAGTATCAAGGTTATGATAAATTTCAATGCCTTTTAGTCAAGACTACCCAAATAAATTGAGAATCCTGTACTGTAAGCAGATCTTGCATTTCCAATATGTAAAAGGATAATAAAATCTATGTTTACGTGAGCTTCCGTCATCTGCTTTTGCTGTAATTTATCCATTTGTTGAGCTCTTTTTAAAGCCAGCCTCTCTTCCAACATTCTTTTTTGACGTAATTTATTTAACGTCAAACTGAAATTGCAAAATAAAATCCATACATCTTTTGGTATCAAAGTATTGAATTTGGATATATTTAAAATGTTATCGCAATATATATGAAACAAGCTCTCTCCAGTTAAAATTGATTTAAAAAAGTTTAAAGGAACACAAAGTGTCTGATTATTCTGTGATTAACAATATATGTGAAAAGCAGGGTATGCTATTATTATAGTTTTCCGAACATCTGACATTCTAGAAATTCAAATAGCTAATAATGTTAAGTTGTTCATTAATTAGTTACAATCATTGATAGGTGACATGTACAAGGCATGGCATGCTTTTACTTGATACCATTTCTATATAAGTGATAATAATTTAAAATGAATTACTTGTTTTCTAGTTTCACCATGTGTTGTTCGTGTTCTTTCATTATTTTCTGTCGGTCTTCATCTGATATAGACATTTGACTACTGATCAATTTACTAAAATACAAAAAAAAAACCATTCAGATATTGATCACTTAGATACTGCAAAAAAACTAAGGGAGTCATTATAGCTCAGTTTGTATGGCTTTTTCTCCATTATTAATAAACATTTGATATGTTTCTCGAAATATATTATATATTTAATTAACATCTATATACTATCTTCTTGATTATGTCTACTAAATCTGTTTAGGATACACTATTCATACTGTGCATTAAGCATACGGTTAGTCCATTGGCCAATTACACTATTTTACTAAGATTTCGTCAAATTGTTTTGATGCAGCTATGGTGTGAGGCAGGCAAGGCAAGCTTACTCTTCCGGACACCTGTTACCACTGTGTGACATGTTTTTTGTACACAGTGAACAGTTCATTTTCTGATAACATTATTTTGCCTATACATTTTGTTTTAGGACTTTGGATTTTGTCTAATGGTTTGGATTGTGTGCACTAGGTTTTATATTATATAAAATGAGATGTGATGTCATCCATTGATATTGATCGCTTTGATACTGCAACTAACTAAGAAAGACACAATGACTCAATGATTTTTCTTCACTATTAATAAGAGAGATTGAAATGTGTTTAACGTCCATTCAGAACATCTTAAGTCATTTCGGGACTAACATATTTCAAAAACTTGCTTGCGCAGAAGGTTCCTTAGCAGTGGGGGGAAACCAGACGACTCAGAGAAAAACCATGAGTTTGGACAGGCGACCCTACTCCTCGTCACGTAGAACTGGGGAATCGAAACCACACCATTTTACTCAACGCACTGACACTAACCATTCGACTATCCCCCCCCCCAGCCCCTATCACATATCCAATAACTGATGACCAGACTGGAAGATTGTTTTGTATTTCTGATTAACCTACCCAATAACTTTTGATTCATGTTCACGTAATTCCTCCTGCTCCTGTTTTTCTGATAGTTTTCGTTGCGCCCATTCTTTCTTTCTTCTCGCTAGTTTTTCCTGAAATGAAAGGGAATTGAACAACCAACTTTTTTGCCTCAATCGATGTTAATTAAAGTTTAATTTTTTATTTCTCTGCACCAACCAAGCAAATAAGACCCAAACCTTTTTTAATTGTTATTGGTCAAAACCACGTCAGCCTACCAATCAAAATTCTTTACACAGATCGACTGCACTAAAAAATCTAAATTCTTTAAACAGGTTTGCATTTCCGACGCAAAATTGTTCATACAAATTGCACTGAAAATCATCTTATAGTGTGACAAAGTGCACTGAAGGCTTAAAATACTTCAATTGAAATAAGGGTTTCTTCTGCCCCAACTGGGGTCATACAGACAGATTGCACTGTCAGATGTGGTTTCTCCTTGTAAGTGGTAGTGGACGGATGGCCTGATAAGCAAAGCTGTGTAGTCGTTCGGAGGGTACAAAAAACCCAAGGTACAGTGTATACAGTTGGAATTCAATATAAGTGTTGCTGCCCCGTCAAACTTTCTCTCATAGCACAGTGTATGGCGCATGCCTGTCTTCATTAGCCCAGTCGGAGCAGAACAGTAGGACGTTAAACCCCATTTAATTTCATTTTTGCACTGGAAACTCAATAGTTTTATGTACTAACCATTAGTTTTTCTTGTTGCTTTCTCCTTCCCTCTTCTTGACTTTCACTAAGTTCAGCTATTTCTCGTTCATGTTGTTTTAATATTTTCTGAACTTCAGATTCTTTCATTCCTGTCGTCAAAAATATTGGTTTCAATGTAACAGTGATTTTAATCAAGAACACTGGTTTTAAACACAATTTGTTAATCATCAATAACACAGATTTTCAATCCAAAACATTACTTTTTAAACAACAATATAGAACTCAATAGAAAACTTTTATTTCTACAAAAAACGCGAAAATATCATGATAATATTCAAATTCGTTGGGCCTTAGACATTATTTGAAGAGCATCACCCCAAGAAAAAAAAAATGGAATCGGTTCTTGGTTAAAACACAAAACAAAATTCAAACATATATTTCAAAGATGCATTATGTAAGATTTAGAAAAGGGCTGGCCATTTTTACTATAATAGTTAATACATAGATATTAAGAAATTAATAAATTGAAAATTTCATTCACATTAATTTATTCTGAGCAAAGTTATGGGTGTTTGCACTCAGATGTACGAGAAAAGGGAGATTTAGTGTCGACTATCCATTACATTGGTAAATTTTTAAATCTGTGTCCTAAGTGTTCTAATCCAATTAAATCTTTGCCATCCAATGGTCTAGAGAGTTGATTATAGACTTGTCATATCTAAATAATAGTTTATATAACATTTGAAGCCAAACGAAAGATATGCAATAAGCGGATTTAGCTTTTACAAAATGCATCTTTAAACAGATTGCTCCTACCTTCATGGGAATCACCGTGACTAAGTGAGTAAGACGCTGGCTCCCTAGCCTGGAGGTCGGGTGTTTGATCCCTGCATTGGCCGAGAAAGTTCATCCAGTGATATCAGTGATGCAGAACAGAGGGCCGGACAAGGACAGCTGTCTAGTCGTTCGGAAGGGAAAAAAACAAGGTCCCCTGTACATATTGGCATGCACGCAAAAGATCCCTTGGCAGTTGGAATTCGATATAAGAGTAGGCCATAGCATCGCTGCCGGGCAAAATCTCCCTTATAGCACACTGTATGGTGCATGCCCATCTGCATTAGCACAGTTTAGGGGCAGAAGAGTAGGACATTAAACCCTATAACATTTCATTTTCTCCTACCTTCATCTTGTAATTTATCCAATAAGTTTTTCTCCATCTGATATAATTCGTCCTTTGTTCTTTCAGCAAGAATATCTCGAGCTTTCTCTAACTGTTTACTGTGATCACTATCAAGTTCGTTCTCAACGTTACTTAATTCAGCACGATGTGTCGACCTCAGTCTCAATTCCCCTTCCAATACAGATACAGGATCTAAAAAAACACAGAGAAAGGATTTCATTAATGTAGCAATATTGTTAGCAAGGCCACACTGAAAATAAAAACGTAAGTAATTTCGGACTAGCACATGGTTCAATTTTAAGTCAATAATTCGCATGCGTTCAGGAGCCTTATTAGGTGTGTGAGTAAATCGGATGAGCTCAGAGAAAACCCTCTAGGCAGGATGGGGATAGTCCACCCTACTCCTCTTGCAGTTTAACGCATGTACATGAAATCATAAGGCCTGTCTGGGCCCGTAGCCAGCTCATAAAATTGGGGGGGGGGCTACGGAATGTTTTCGGGGGGCTACGGAATGTTTTGGAGGGGCTGAGAATGTGGCCGGCTAAGAACACTCCTAAGAAATCACTATTTTTGGCGAAATATTGGGGGGGGGGCTAAGCCGCCCCATAGCCCCCCGTGGCTACGGGCCCGGACCTGTCATTGAGTCAAGCTGTGTGTTTTCGATTTTTCCCAATTGTATGTAACCAGGAGTAGGGTCGCAAGTCCAACCTCATGGTGTTATACTAGTAGAACACCCATGTCAATCGATACAATTCACGTAAAAGATCCCTTGACAGTTTGAATTCAATGTAAGAAAAGGCTGTAGTGCCGCTGCCAGGTCAAAATTTCCTTCATAGCACCCTGTATGACGTATGCCAGTCTTTATTAGCCCAGTTTAGGAGCAGAAAAGTAGGATGATAAAAACCATTTCATTTCTTTTTACTTATTGACACTTTATATAAACATAAAGCAATTGTTCACTTGAAATTACCAAATCTTTTTTTAATTTAAGACATCATATGTTTGGATTCATTCAATCTCGAAACCAGAAAAATTTTGAAGAAATTTCTCTGGTGGATCGGGGTAGCCACTTTCCCGGAAAATGACATGTAATTCCTACGCGGGAAATTTCTCGTTTATGGGCGTCATACGCCCCTGATTTTAAGTGCCTGGGTGACCGAACCACTTAAAAATATACCCACGCGTAGAAAAATAAATCTTTACAAAAACTTGAATTTGTTCGTTTAGGATCCAATTTTTTATGTCAGCGAGTTGACTTTGACTCAAGGATCATTTTACAACAAACGAAACGACCTCTAGTTTTCGAGAAATCTACCCAAAAAGATTGACCAATCAGAGGTCAGAATGGGCGGGGGCTTAGGTTTGAAAAAAATTGGAAAAAATGGACCGTCTAATGTGCCAGAGGGAACGAGATTGGGATTCATTGTGATTTTAAAGAAAATTGAATGGGTGGAAGAACATTACAAAATTTATAGGATGCTTCCATTACTTTACGACAAACATCTGGCAATGTTACCCTTCATATGTAACGGTCAGGGCAGTCATTCTTGGGGGATCCCTGCATGCTGATGTGGGAAGTGGACCTAGTCATTCAAATGGTACAAACAAAACGAGGTCTAGCTGTTTACAAATCAGTTGAAATTCAAAAAATGTCTCTGGCAAAATTCCTTGATTTGCACGGAACTAGGAACAACGATTTATAATATAAATAATTGTCTGACCTATTGGACCTTCCGTCTGCTGTTCTTTACATCGTTTGTCATATTCAACCATTTCTTCTTCTTGTCGCTTTCTCTAAAAACACCGCCAAAAAAAGTCACATATTAACACAAGTGTGAATTTAGTTAACCCTCAAACTTTCTCAATGCACCATTTCACATTTTCATACTCTTTTATGGCAAGTGCCTTAAGAGACAGAAACGGAAAGAGATCACTCTACCAATATAAATTTTCTTTAAAAAAGATTGTATGTAAATCATTTTTCAAAGCGAGAGAGAGAGAGAAATGGGGTTTAACGACCACTTGACACACACTATATCATTTTGTGACTAACATATAGTTTAATTTTAATTCAATAATTTGCTTGTGCGTAGGGGTCTTTAGTCGTGGGAGCAAACCGGAGGACCCGGAGAAAACCTACGAGGTTGGACAACAGGGGATTCGAAACCACACCAGTTGACTCAACGACAGGCTTTATGATATAGCACGCATGTGCATTTCTACTATATCCACATAATCTTAAATGGAATTTTCCTCACCATGGCACTCATTTTTTCTTGTTTTAATAAAGAAAGCTTTTTATGAAGTTCCGTTTCCTGTCGAGCTTTTTCTTTCTCCATTTTTTCCTTCACGACCAATACATCATTCTTCATGTCTGCGATAAATTCTTCGGCCAATTCCGATGAAATTTTACCTTGTCTGAAAATCAGCAAATATAAAAAATTTTAAATTCAATAATTCACCTTGGCATTTAACTCTTGGAAATGACTAATATATGGTTTAACTTTATTTCAATAAATCGTTTGCAGTAGGAGGCAACCGGCGAAAACCCAAGAGGTTGGACAGGCAACCCTACTTCTTGTCACACACAATTGGGGATTCAAAACCATGCCAGTTGACTCAAAGAGCACACACATGCTAACCATTCAGCCATCTGGGTCAGTATCTATGATAGAACAGGACAACAAGATATCAGCCTGTCCCTTTAATTCATCAAGCATAAGCGCATGAGCCTCATGACAAGAGAGCACCTGATCGTTGGGATAATATACCCAGCAACATCAGCTTAGATTAGAGCATTACGCCATCAAGTAAAGTGAATGATGAATAGAAAATGAAATGAAATGAGGCTAAACTGCCTACTGTTCTTGGCTAATGAAAACTGGCATACATACAGCGCTATGAGGGAAATTTTGCCTGGACAACAGCACTATGACCTACTTATGTCGAATTCCAACTTATAATGGATCTTTCACATGCATCCCAATGTGTACACAGGATTTCAGTTACTCGTCCTATACAAATGGCTATACGTTTTCTCTTGCGACTGATGGGAAGAGATTCTGGTAATTTTTCTGTCCCACCCAAATGATTATAGCTTGCTTCTTGCAATAATGGATGTAAGTTCTTGTAATTTTTGCTGTTCCACCCAAATGATTATAGCTTGTCTTTTGCAATAATGGATATAAGCTCTTGTAATTTTTCTGTCCCACTCAAATGATTATAGCTTGTCTCTTACACTGATGGTTAGCAGTGATGATAATATTATAATAAAACCATATTAAGATACAAAGTATACTCACTTGTTTAATTTGTTGATGTCATTAACTTGATGTCCGGCCATTGTATTTAACATATCACTTAAATCATCTTCTTGATATTCCTATAAACAACAATAAATAACATCAATATGATTAAAACACAAACCATTTTCAGTCAAGAATTTATTGTGTAACTAAAATATAGCCCTTTATAAAACTTTTGTTGTTTTAATGTATCAAATACCCTAATAAGAAACTATATGCAGAGTGTTGTGTTTCTGGATCAAAGATATTGCTTATAAATAGTGATTGAAAGTTGAGTAAATTGTTAACTTAAGTCTGAGAATGCTTTGTGAATTTGGGGCCTGATCCTATTTTGTTTTGTTTTTTATAGTTCAATATTTCATTTTACTTGTCTTTACTACATCAGATCTGGAAGAGTTCTGTTATTACCGGTGTTTTGGTTGAATGAGGGATTAGACAATGAAAAGGGGTGTTATTGCGAGTTCTTGGCATGCCATGCATGGAACAGTGGGTAAATCACTAGAAATGGCAATTAATAAATGTCTGACATCATAGGCTTAAGACCCGCTCATACGACCTGTCACGACCTTCCTGTACATCGAAATTATAAAAAATTGAAACGAAATATAGATCTGTACTTTAATCAGATTGACGTGACTTCCCTCTCTCTGTACCTATAGCAATGGCAGCGAAGGCGAAGGAGAATTCATTGCGTACACAAGAAGATGTTGTTTGTAATCGCTAACTAATTATTATAAATATAGAATCCTAATTAAATTCTCTGATTATCCACTGCCCATTAGAAAAATTAAGAAGGTGTTATTTCTATATGCATCTCGGAAAATTGAACTACTCGTCTAATAAATAAATGCACTAGAGAAGTGAACGGGTTGGCCATTTCTAAACCCCTCTCAGAGAAATTAAACAGTGTACAATTAAATTTAGCCATAGTACTAATTAAACTATTTTTGTAATTTTCAAATGACTATTATAAATTATCAAAGGATGTTTTGAAATTAAACTATACCCCTTTATAAATAATACCAATGTTACAGTGTAATACAGCTATATTGTCTCCCCTTATAATTGCAAATAAACTCTAATAGCTTACACTGGCTTGAGCCAAACCTCTTCTCCTTGTCAGCTTTTCTTCTAGGATCATTCGCTGCCGTGAAATTTCTTCATCGTACATTTTCTGAATCTCGTCTTGTTGTCGTTTGTGTTCCTTGATCAACCAATCCGCTTGTTTCTGCATCAACCCACCATTTTTGACAACATCACTGATTATTTTCTGCTGAACTTCTTTTATACCAAGTCGTTTTCGGATTCCAAATTCCTGAAAATAGAAAAAGAGAATCATGACTTTTGTGGTGGCTAAGGTTGCAAGAGGTTTAAAGGTGGTTGAATTTTGGTAAGTGTGCACTTTTTATCATAAGGGCTGTCATTGAGTGATGTGCAATGGCTTTGATCCAACACATCTATGTGACAAGGAAAAGCTGCGCCTGCCTTGCCTTGTGGGTTTTTTTCGGGGCCCTCCGGTCCCCCCCCCTACACACATGCAAATTATTGAAATAAAATTGTTAGTCCCAAAATAACATAGTCAATGATTGCCAACCTTATAAATCTATGGTTAATTTCATAAGATACATTCATCCTTCTATAACTCACTTATTCATCCTTCTATCACTATTGAAAAATATTTATTCTTCTCTCACTCATGGGGTGGTGCTGTTGTATCATAAAGCCTGTCATTGAGTCAACTGGCATGGATTCCAATACCCCGTTTACGTGACAAGGAGAAGGGTCGCCTGTCCAACCTTGTGGGTTTTCTCTGGGTCCTCCAGTTTCCTCCCACTGCTAAAGACCCCTACACATAAGCGAATTAATGAAATAAAATTAAACCATATGTTAGTCCCAAAATGACCTAGTTTGTGTGAGTGGAGGTTAAACCCCATTTCTCTATCTCTCCCTGGCACTCACTGTCACTACTGATTAATATTCATCCATGTATCACTCAATGTAAACTACAGATAAATATTCATCCTTCTATCACTCATTATCAACTGACCTTTCTAAGTTTTTCTGCCTCTTCATTCTGTTCTAAAGCTAAAACATAGGTCATTTCATTCTGTTCTGTTTGATGTTGTTTCTCTAATAAACTTAAAAAATCTTCAGTTTCCTAAAACACATAAAAATAGTATTATACAACCGTTTAGAATGATTCTCTAGCAAGAAACCTTGTTAATACGTTCTATTATCATAGTTTCCTACGGGCTCTCCGGTTTCCTCCCACTGCTAAAGACCCCTACACCCAAGCGGATTATTGAAATAAAATTGAAACCATATGTTAGTCCCAAAATGACCTAGTTTGTGTCAAGTGGACGTTAAACCCCATTTCTCACGCTATATTATCATAGTTTAGTTAGTAATGACAGATTAAAATTAAATGAAATGGGGTTTATCATCCCATCCTGTCCTTGTCAGGCCCTCCGTCCTGCCTCACTGACAAACGGGGAACCATCCCGGAAAGTCTGTATAAACATTCTCAGCCAATGCAGGGATCGACGCCGATCCTCCAGACTAGCCAAATTGAAATGAAATTGGGTATAACATTCTATTTTTCTACACCAACGGGGATAACGAAGACAGACATGAGTCAAGCAGTGAAAACAATTTGACGTGAGCAGCAATGTTTGCTATCGTATCCATTTAAATATATCACAGAAAGAAATCAAATATGGTTTAAATCATCAAGAAGTGTACTATTCCCTACATTTATTTCCATGTCCAACTGCAAGGGTTTGTTTAACGTGTTGCCATTGATTTGAACATACCCGGTAATGATAAAGATTTTTGTAGTAATCGCTGTCCGACTTACCAAGTCTCCCAGTTTCGCCACGAGTTTCTCTGGTATGTGATATGACCTCCATTCCCCAACTTGAGAACAAAAAATCGTACTTTCTTTTGAAACAATTCTTATTTCAAAATATCATGTCCATGATAAATGAGAATATAGGCTCCAATGATAATCCCATGGAAGATAGATCTGAATGCTGGATGGATTTCCAGAGCTTGAAATGGAGCAGGAACTCAATCTACATGCAGAAACAGATGTTATGCATTTTTTGCGTTGCCCGACCCGACAGTTCTTCTTTTGTTAAGGGTTGATTATAGTAATAAATCAATAATTGAAACAAACCTTTTCTGATAATTCTGAAGTTTTTTCTTCCACCTCTATCTTCTGTAAATTATGTCTATGGAGCATCTCGCCAACTTTTTCCTGTAATATAATTTTGTTTTGAAAATTTTTACAAAAACGTCTAAATGGTTGGATACATTGATTCCATAAGTCGTTCCTATATTTACAATTTTACTCACCCTATTTCTAGCACATAATTTAACCAGAATAATTTCCATTTCCTTTTTGTAATCCTCTTGTAATTTTCTCTCCAAATCTTTCATGTTGTTGTTCAGATTGTTAATGGTCTGATCGTGGGTTTGTTTTGAGATGTCACCATTCTGCATCATACCTTGTATCAACATCGTACTCGCCTGTACGGTAGCGTCATTCTGTTCTTTCTCGATGTCTGTATCCACGTAAATCGTCGACAGGATATCTAAACTGTTTAGAAAAAGAATGGAAATACATCATTAATATTTCGTTGTTGTTTTACTAGCTATCAATTTTTAAAGAAACTTACGATGGGAGGGAGGTGTGGGGAGGTCGGAATTCCCACTAAGCATGTGAAAACTTGATTGATTATAAGTATGAAATATACCATTAAAACCATAAAAATGATAAATACAAAGAAATCAAATATACGACCTGGCAGTGATCTAAAAAAATGATCACCCCATACCTGATGCAATCCAATATCCAACCTACCAATCGGTGGTGATCTACAAAGCTGAACATATAAGCTTACTCTCTGTTTATAGTAACTCTCTGAGTTAACAATTATAAATTAAACTGACAAGGGTTCTTTGACATCAATAATAATTTGTACATTGAACTTTATTTAATTGTGTAGCACTATACACTGCCAGACGTTCTGGTCACCAAAGACAAGGGGAAAACTATGCCAAAACAGCATGAGCAACCTGGATTAAACCTTGTTGACCAGGGCTCTGTTTCTCGAAATCTTAACTAAAGATAAAATCCAAATTTGAGTGGATTCAGTACTTCAATTTTGATTGGCTAAGCACTAAAATCAATCTAATATTATCCAATAAAATTAAAAAAATTTAGTGAAACAGGCCCCAGTCTACTAATTATTAATTTCAACTTACTTGTCGATTTCTCTGAACATCTGAAGTTTATCTTTTAGAGACAGTATGTAGACAATACTATCATCTGGGCCAATCAAACTGTAAATAACATGTTTCACTTGTAAATAATATGTTGTACTAATGAATAAAACACTGTACTTACAAATATCACACAAATAAGGCATTGTACTTAAAAATAACACACTGTACTTACAAATAACTCATTGCCATTGTGAATAATAAATTGTAATTGTAAATATTAATATATTGCTAGTGTAAATATTTGTAAATGCCACACTGTAATTGTAAATACCACATTGTAATTGTTATTACCACATTGTAATTATTAATTGTGAATAACACATTGTAATTGTGTATTTTAAATAACATGTAACATCTGGTAATTGTAAATAACTTGTTATAATTGTAAATAACTTGTTGTAATTGTAAATAACTTGTTGTAATTGTAAATAACATGTTGTAATTGTAAATAACATGTTGTAATTGTAAATAACAAATTTAATTTCAAATAACACTTGTAATAGGAGATCATATAGTTTCAAAAAATCTTTTTAGCTTACCTGTAATCTTTGATTGTATTAAAACCTTTTTTAATGGCATCTTTGGCATCCAAAACAATCTTTTTACCTGTCTCTTTCATCTTCCGTTTCTACAAGATAAAACAATGAAAAGTTGGAATTGAATGCTCTCTCAATTATAATGAGCAATTTAAAAATCCAAATCTTATCTGCATAATTCTGATTCTCAAGTCTCTGAACTTTGGGTCAATTTGAGTGATTTTGCCTCCAATTAAGGTGGGGGGGGTGGTTGGCCGAATGGTTAGCAGGTGCACCTCGTACTTGATAAGGAGTAGGATTGCCTGTCCAACCTAGTGGGTTTTCCCCTGGTTTCCTGCCACCGCTAAAGATCCCTATGCACAAGCTAATTATTGAAATAAAATTAAACCATGTGTTAGTCCCAAAATGACCTGGTTTGTGTCAAGTGGACATTAAACCCCATTTCTCTCTCTCCAAATAAGGTTTAATTCTGATAAGTTCATACAAAAATATGATAAATTTCATATAATTCTTTGTCGTACAGAGAGAATATGGTCAAATTGTTTTGATGAGCTAATATTTCATTCAATTGAAATGGGGTTTAACGTCCTACTCTCCTGCACCTAACCTGGGCATATGGAAGACGTACATATGACGTACAGTGTGCTATGAGAGAAATTTTGCCCGGGCAGCAGCGCTACGGCCTACTCTTATAGCGAATTCCAACTGCCAAGGGATCTTTTACGTGCACTCCAATGTGTACACAGGACCTCGGTTTTTTGTCCTATCCAAACGACTAGGCAGCTGTCCTTGCCAGGCCCTCCTTCTGCATCACTGACAAGGGGAAATCACGCCAGTCATCCAATTGAATCCAATTCATCCAAGGAGATCATATAGAGATAGCAATGGGGTTTAAAGTGCACTCGACACAAACTAATCATTTCTGGACAAACATGTGGTTCAATATTATTTCAATAATATTCATAGTGATTGCAAAACAGAGAAAACTCACGAGGTTGGAGAGGCGACCATACTGCCTTGTCACTTACATGCAGGGGGAGGGGGGGGGATGGCCTAGTGGTACAGAGTGCCGCACTTCGACCTCTAATTGGCCGGTCACCTCTGGCTTGTGGCTGTGGTTTCGAGCCCTGGTGTGAGCGTATGGAGATAGGGGCGCCTTCTCAACCTTGTGGGTTTCCTCCGGGCACTCTGGTTTCCTCCCACTGCTAAAGACCCCTACGCACAAGCGAATTATTGAAATAAAATGAAACCATGCCTTAGTCCCCAAATGACCTGGTTTGTGTCGAGCGGACATTAAACCCCATTTCTCTCTCTCTCACATGCAGGGAATCGACACCATGACACTTGACATAATGACAGACCTTATGATACCATGCACACCCTTTATCATTAGGCCATGTACCCACTCCCAATAAAAACACAACATTATTGCCATAAAGTGATTTGAGATTGAAAATAAATTTTCTTATCAATGAATAACAACATTATTCACAAAATCATCGATTTACTTTACTACTACATAGCTCATTCTTGATCATTGCTTATAAATTTATAAAGATATCCCAGTTCATTGTTCAAGGGATACGGTTACTATAATAAAGTGACTTACGTCTATTTTTCCAGGAGATACAGCTGTAGCCATATAGCCTCGTTTCTTCATAAAATACACGATGATAAATACTATGAGTACAACCAATAATATACCCAGTATAAAAGCCATGAAGAAACTTAACGCTGTAAAACCATGCATATATAGTAACTGAAAAACAAAACGATTCACAATGTTGATATTGTTCATTTACGAAAAGATAGACGTATATTTCAAGTTTCATCCAAATCAGATAAAAATTGTGACCTGTGGAGTGTCTACAAATAAATTGTGGATGGACAGATGTCCAGATGAACGGATGGGGACGACAACAATATATGTCCACATGAAAATGTGGGTGTGAAAAAATAGCTTTTACAAATAAAAGCAACTTAGTCATGATTCAAGAAATATTTTAGTTTATCATTGGGAAAGGGGTTTGACAAAGCATTTTGACTGATCCCCAATCTACTATTCATTTATAATAAAAAAAACATAACTTATCCGCAAAATATTATGGAGCAGAATTCACAACATAAAAGCCATTTGTTACAATATGGAGAGTTACACTTCCATACTTTTTACCACATCTGGTATTATTTGTAAAATTTCAAAATATTTACGAAACTAAAAAGACTAAAGGCACCATTAATATATTTTGTTTTGTTTTTATAGGTCAAAATTTCGTTTTTCTGTCTTTACTACACTAGGATCTGGAAGAGCTGTTGTTATCATTGACTTGTTCTGAATGATGTGAGGGAGTCAATGAAACAGTCTGTGTTTTGCACAGAACTGTTGGTAATCCACTAGTAACATCAATGCCGGTTGGTTAATCAAATGTCTGATGCCATAGGGTCAACAGCCACTCATCTGACCCTCTGACACGTTCTATCGCTACTACTGGTCAGACCTCCGTGTAGTGTAGGCCATCGTAAGTATAAAAGACGAAAAAATTTAGATCTGCATTTTAATCTGAAGTATGTAAATTGTTCAACAACAAAATGAAATAAATAAACCATCTTACACTTTTTTTTATTTGTGATGTTCTATCAATACATACTTCAAGTTTCACAGGCGTATACATCACACCAGCATCCTGAAAAACCCCCAGAAGATTTATGTAACAATAAAAACTCTAGATCCTATGAATATGGGTAAGACACTCCGTGCTAGCCTGGAAGTCAGGTGTTTTATCTTGATTTTTGGGCGTGGTTTCCCCTTGTCAGTTATGCAGAGGGGAGGCGAAAAACCGAGCTCCTGTGTACACATTGATGCGCACATAAAGATCCCTTGAAAGTTGGAATTCCATATAAGTAGCGCCGCTGTCCGGGCGAAAAATCCCTCGTAGCATATTGTATGGTGTATTAGCTCAGTTGGAGCAGAACACAACATTAAGTAGAGAGAGAGAGGGAAATTGAGTTTAACGTCCACTCAACACAATCTGTCATTTCGGGACTAACATATTGTTCCATTTTATTTAAATATATCCCTTTGGTTTTGGGGTCTTTAGCAGTGGAAGTAAACCGGAGGACTCAGTGAAAACCCACAAGGTTTGACAGACGACCTTATCGTGTACAACCAGGAAATCGAAACCACGCCAGTTGACTCAATGACAGACCCTATTATACAGCCCATACGAGTGAATCATTCCGCCATCCAACACCACCCCCAACATTAGATAGAGAGAGAAATGGGGTTTAACGTCCACTCGACACAAACTGGGTCATTTTGGGACTAACATGGTTTCAATTTCATTTCAAGAATTCACTTGCGCGTAGGGTTCTTTAAAAGGTGGGAGGAAACCGGATTGCCCGGAGGAAACGAAAGAGGTTGAGAAGGCGCCCCTATCTCCATGCCACATACGCTCACACCAAGGATCGAAAAAACCACAGCCGCAAGCCAGAGGTGACCAGCCAGCTAGAGGTCGAAGCGTGGCTCTCTAGACCACTAGGCCATCCCAACCCCCTCTCAACATTAAATAACATACATCTGAAAATTGAACAGTTGTTACGTAAGTTGAAACACCATCAGGCAAATCATGATATTCGTCTTCTGATGGCGTAGCAAAATATTCTAATGTTCTACTGTCGTTACCTGTAAAATAAAAGAAGAATTCTCATAATTTGAAAAAAAACCCAAATCAACCAGGTTAAAGCGAGAATTTCTTATCTTTAAGTTATATTTTTAAAATATATTAAAATAGAGCCTTAAAACAGATGGTATCTATAAACAGTCCTATCTTGTTAAACAATAATCCTATAATTTACTATTGCCAGTTTGAAGATAGCTATTGCAAGGGGGGAATAAAGAAACAAGGGAGGTAATTGTGTTATTATTTCCAGGGTGAATGATTTTTAAGTGTGGGAAA
This sequence comes from Patella caerulea, assembly GCA_036850965.1. Lineage (NCBI taxonomy): Eukaryota > Metazoa > Mollusca > Gastropoda > Patellidae > Patella > Patella caerulea. The sequence continues at coordinate 55,159,218 of JAZGQO010000006.1, read as the reverse complement.
TAATGCCTATGATCGTATAAAAGTGAATTGACAACCTATTGAGCAAAAGACATAGAAATAATTATGTTTTGACTTTGCATGTGATGATAGAACTCTTATTCCAATCCAGTGTTTCAGTCTACATTAAATTTCAACTGTCACAGGCTCTGTTATGTGCATGTCACATAATTGCAGTATGATGTCACATTATTTCAGTATGATGTCACATTATTTCAGTATGATGTCACATAATTTCAGTATGTCACATAATTTTAGTATGTCACATAATTTCAACATGATGTCGAATAATTTCAGTATGTCACATAAATTCTCTATGAGGCCACATAATTTCTGTATGATGTCATATAATTTCTGTATGATGTTACATAATTTCTGTATATTGTCGCATGAAATAGAAGACCCCTTAATTAATACTGGATTTTTTTACGATGTAACGAAAAACCGTTGCATAATACATCTACCTAATATGACGATGCAAGTTCTGGGGGTATGACACAGACAGACAGGATACTGAAACTTACTTATGATATTGCCAGCAACATTCCACTGTATTTTTGAGCGACCATAGTTGGTTAAATTGGGTTCAAATACGCCAGGTTGAAAACCATCTCCCAACTTAGCCCACAAACCTGCTGTCAAATCATCGTCAAATTGGACACTGTCTAAATATTGTTTAGTTGAGGTTGATTCGTGAATCAGAACGGTGCTGATCTTAACTATCGGGTTCTCAGGGCTACTGTTAATTACCTGAAATTAAACATACATTATGCAAGAGCTAAATCTGCCTATTGCAGGTCTTTCTTTCTGCCTGAAATGTTATTCAAATTATTATTAGCTGATCCAAGCCATAATCAACTCGCAATGGCATATGATTTGTGCGATATGAAATAGATTAGAACAGGTTCAACCATATCTTGATTAATTTAAAAATGGACGAGCACGACTTAGCTTTGAACAACCAGGACGGTAGTTGCAATTATCGCATGCGTCTTGTCAAACCTTCTAAGGCTAATATCTTCGCTTACAATAGAGTAATTTGGATGAAATTTTCAAATTATTCATTTTACATTATCTTTTTTCAACCTATTATAACAAGAATCGCCAAATCTTTATTAAACTCTTAACTAATGTATCATTAAATACCGTGAAATTGTGAATAAATACAATTTCGACATCATATTCATTCATCCAGCTTGAGGTTTTTAAGTTCTGCTCCGACTGTGCTCCATGTAATGTGCAATGCGGGAAATTTTGCACTGACAGTGGCGCCAGGGCCTACTCTTTCATTGAATTGCTAACTGCCAATGGTCTTTTTTACATGCACGCCAATGGGACCTCGGTTTATAGTTCAATTGCAATGGCTCTATGCATTGCTGTCCCTTGCCACATAGTTCGCCTTGCAAAACTAACAAAGGGGAACCACATTCGAAAATCCAGATAAATTTTCTCAGGCAACGTCCTACTTACAGAGCTACCCAACTAGGGGAAGGTAAATAAAATGATGATTCTGACCTCTATTGACTTTTTGACCAGAACATCCGGTTCACTTCCAGTATCATTTATTCTGTATTCTACTTGAGACTTGGTTATCATGTCACTGTTCACAGGAATGGGATTGGTAGCTGCTGATCCCGGAATAACTGAATTATTTGACACCAAATATACAACCTGTAAAAAAGAAATTCTCAAATAAATTACACTGTCAAGTTACACTGAAATTTTACTGTCAAGTTACACTGAATTTTGCTGTCAAGTTACACTTCAATTTTACTGTCAAGTTACACTTCAATTTTACTGTCAAGTTACACTTCAATTTTACTGTCAAGTTTAAACTACAAGTTTACTGTCAATTTTAGTGTCAAGTTTAAACTACAGTTCTGTTTGAACAACTAGAGAGCTGTTCTTGCCAGGAACTCCGTCCTGGATCAATGACCAGGGGAAACCACGCCCAAAAATCTGGATGAAATTAATCAGCCGATGCAGGTATTGAACATCCGAACTCAATGCTAGCGAGCCAGCATCTTACCCACTCAGACATTGTGATCCCCCTCCCCCCAAAAAAGAAAAAAAAACCTTTACAAACAAGCCGATTAATCTGTGTATCTAAACCTTAGATTGGTCAAAAACATATTATATACACATTACACATTAGAAAATTATATTGTAGGAGATGCCAGCAAGGGGAGCCAAAATGGGGTTCCTCTTTTGTAAAATCTTTAATCGCAGGGAAAAATATGTCCAAAATATATCCAAATTATTAGGAATTGGGGGGGGGGGTAAGGACAGAAGACCTCCAAGTTGCAACAAGGAGGTGATTAATCCTCGAGGGGCATTTAGCCATTGAGCACATTGGAAAACACAATTTTTATGGAAATAACAATCACAGGTTAAATCCCGCCTGTAGTTCGGGACTTCATGGAAAGTGGAAGTAGTCCCGGTTATCCTGGTGGATACCTGTATTGTACAGGGAAAAATCTTGTCTTAGTTAAGAGGATACTTGTTGAAACATTTGTGTGCTGTATGTACAAACTAGTGATTGTTATTTCCATATAAATGGTGTTGTTTTCCTCTGAGGCGGTTATCGAAAAAATCCTGAAGATTTTTCTTGGCTCATGCTGGTTTTGCCAATAGTTTTTGAACCAATAGTTACTGAAGATGAACACGATATACAGTGTGCTATTTTTTGCCCGAGCAACGGCGCTATGGCCTACTCTTATATCGAATTCTAACTACTAAGGGATCTTTTACGTACACACCAATGTGTACATGGGACCTTGGTATTTCATCCCATTCGAACGACTAGACAGCTGTCAGGTCCTCCATCCTGCAACACTGAAAAGGGGAAACCACTCTGAAAAATATCCCTTTCAAATCTCCCAATATATGCTTTTATTATAGAGATATATAACTTACATCTGCAATTAGAGGATTTCGACCAATTACAGTGGACGGTAGATTGACGTTGTATCTAGTACAAACTGGCGTTATGCTGATCTGGCCCCGACTCAACCCCACCAGACAATAACACAGCAATAATAACAATATCTTCATCTTTACCATCTTATTACAACATTTTACCTAAAAAAAAAAACCCAACAAATTTATGTAGACAATAAAACAAGAACAGGAGAAACCATTGGCGTATGGGCTAGATACATGAAGGACAGTAAGGGAGGCAGTACGCAAAATGTCCTTTAAATTTCAGGTTTACCGTTTGTTTACGGAGCGGCGCCGGTCTCTCCACCCTCCACCCCCCCCACCCCCAAACCCAAAAAAGAATTTTTTGGAATATTTGATGGCTGCACACACATTTTCCTGCTATTTCACACATGAAATTAAGGTGGCTGACTAGATAACATTTCAGGCCTTAATTCATACCTGCAATAGGCAGATTTAGCTCTTGCATAATGAATATAGCAATCATGCCAAAAAATGAAAAAAACAATTATATAAATTTAAAAAGTATATCTTGTTATTCATGACAAATTCCTTTTTTTATTATTTATTTATTTATTTATTTATTTTATTTTTTTTTTAGGCGGCTGTCCCTTTAATTTACAGGTAGATCTATATATTGCACTCTTTTAACAGTAAAATTCACCGACCATATCAACATTTTGACACTATAATTCTATGCTAACAGGGTTCGGATTAAAAGCTTAATTCCTACACAAAAATAACCAGCACTTCTACCACAAACTAATTTTGTAGAAAATTACTAAAAGACACTTACAAATTTAAGAAGATTTCGACAAAATTCATGGCACTGACTGTCAAATCACCCGGTAGAGCCCCAATCTATACGGTTTTTAGTTCCCCTTATCTTTCAACCAATCACGTACCGTTATAAGTCGGGAACCTCAAAACCGTCCTTCGCAACGACCTGGCATTATTTACCACAACAACAAATATGGCGACTGTTTTCCGCTGACATGTGCGTGCAAGAAAACAACGGTGATTATTGAATTATTATCACCTGTTTGAAGAAAATTACGGAAATCGGGGATACGTATTTTTAAATACTAAACATGTGAATACAATATTACTCCCGAATATTATTATGATTAATAGTAAAGTGTGGATAACAAAGTGCAAACCGAGCGAACAGCTAAAGGAAAGTCAGTGGAGCGGCAAGATCAAAGACTAATTGGATTACAGGTGTTTTGGAAAGGTGTTCATTAGTTTCTGTGTTTTAGGGAAATCAGTTAAAGGGTAACGATGGCATCATGTACCACGGCATCCTATTGTCTACCTTTGACTGTAAAAGTAGAACAAGATGAATTCAGCGCTGATCCAGGATGGGTGGCAGGTGCGTTTGTTTTAGGACTAATTCTTGGAGCAGGAATTGCAGGATTATGTGTGAGACCTTGTCTTAGAGAGTGGGAAAAGAAAAAAGTAATTATTTATGTTTTTGTTTTCTTAGTTACATATTTAGTTGATACGGTAGGCAATATAAGCTTATATATGAATGAGCCTGTATTATATAAAGAAAAATGAAATGGGTTTACGTTTAACGTTCTCCAACTGCAGAAACTGCTTGGCTAAATATATATATATAATGAAGACCGGGATACAAGATAAAAGCCAGGATTCATGACATGTATGATTTCGAGTTCCATGCAATAGTGTGAAAGTTGAACCTCTAAAATACTGCATGGTGTGAGGGTAGGCCTATGTGGCATGGAGATAGGGGCGCCTTCTCAACCTTGTGGGTTTTCTCCGGGCACTCCGGTTTCCTCCCACTGCTAAAGATCCCTACGCGCAAGCGAATTATTGAAATAAAATTGAACCATATGTTAGTCCCGAAATAACCTAGTTTGTGTTGAGTGGACGTTAAACCCCATTTCTCTCTCTCTCTCTCTAAAATACTGCAGTCAGAAAATAGTTCATTTATGTTCGGTATTTGATAAAGATGTAAAGAATTAAAATTTTAGGAACTTTCAGCAGATGATATGTCACGCGTACACTTTGGCGTACATGTAAAAGAACCCTTGAAGGCCTTGTTGGTTGGAATTCAAGAAGGCACACTGTCCTGTATGGGATATGGGGGGGTTGGTTGGCCGAATGGTTAGCGTGCGCGCTCTAGCTGTATCATACGGCCTGCCATTGAGTCAACTGGTGTAGGCTACTTTCGAATCCCCGGTTGTACGTGGCAAGGATCTGGGTTGCCCGTCCAGCCTCGTGGGTTTCCTCCAGGTACTCCAGTTTCCTCCCACTGCTAAAGACGCCTATGCGCAAGCGAATTATTGAAATAAAAAATTGAACCATATGTTAGTCCTGAAATGACCTAGTTTGTGTTGTGTGGACGTTAAACCCCATTTCTCTGTGTGGGATATGTCTGTGTAGAGTAGACAAGAGGTGTTAAATCTCATTTCATTTACTCATTGATTCATTTACTCATTGATTCATTTACTCATTCATTTACTCATTGATTCATTTACTCATTAATTCATTTACTCATTCATTTACTCATTGATTCATTTACTCATTCATTTACCCATTTATTTACTTATGAAACCTACCGGTACCATAAATTATGTCATTTTTGATGGAATCTGTTTCTTAGTAATAACATGTACCCATATGTCATTTTATATTATTTTTTAAACATTATTAACAGTATGTAGGCCTACCCTAGATTAATAAAAAGAAATAATTGTTTTAATAGCGTCAAGATGCGGAGAAGGGTAATATAGCAAACAGTCATCTAGAACCAGTTGTAACTAAACAGATAAAAGACGATGAAAAGGTAGGACGTATATGTACATGTATATTATGACTAATATTTTTTCTGTGGTTGGAAAATGTTGGAAATCTTTTTTGAGGCTCGGGGTTGTACATGTACATACATGTATATATTAAAAAACAGTGCATCTCTGCATATACTTGTACAGGGCCCAAAGATTTGCAAACCTTGCCAAATTGAAGTGTGTGTGAAATAGCTTTATTTAATAGATAGGGCAGACAGGCCAAATTGCAGGAATTGCAGATCTACATGAACCTATATGTTTGTTACTTTTGTGATGTAATATAATTAATTAACACATAATTATGGTTTCTTTGATTGGCTTCTTTTTGTTAATTAGGTTTTGTTTGTATCATTGCTTTATAGAAATGAAAGTACCCTGATTGAAGCTATGTAGTTTAATAAATAAAGAATGAGATTTTTCATGAAAGTTGAAATAAAATTGAACCACGTGTTAGTCCCAAAATGACCAAGATTGTGACAAGTGGATGTCAAACCCCATTTTTCTCTTTAGATGTCCTTTTCAAAAGTGTAAGCTTGCCGTAGTATGTCAACATACCTTAACCCCCAAAGCTGAGGTTCCATGTACACATTGGCATGCACGTAAAAGATCCCTTGGCAGTTGGAATTCAATATAAGAGTAGGCTGTAGCACCGCTGCCTACACTGTATGGCGTATGCCTATCTTCCATTAGCCCAGGTTAGGTGTAGAAGAGTAGGACGTTAAACCCCATTTCATTTCTTTCTCTCTCTCTCTTTTGCCTTTGTATATGTAGCCTACATGTACATGTATGGACAGGTAAAAGCTGTTATTTTCATTAGCAACCTTTTCTTGTCGGCGCCACATGACACATGCTCAATTAAATGGTTTCGAATCCCCGGTTGTACGTGGCAAGGAGAAGGGTCGCCTTGTCCAACCTAATGGATTTTTGCTGGGTCCTCCGGTTTCCTCCCACTGCTAAAGACCCCTTCAAGTGAATTGTTGAAATAAAACTAAACCATAAGTTAGTCCCGAAATGACTAAGTTTGTGTCAAGTGAACGAAAACCCCATTTATCTCTCTCTTTAATATTCAAATTTTAAATAAAAAATTTCTATTTAGAATCTAGAGAAGAAGAAAGTAAAGAAAAAGAAAGGTGGACGTTTTAAACGACGAGGTGGTGATGATGAAGAGGAAGATGATGATGTTGATTACAAAGAGAAAGTTCAAGAGAGGATGCCCGAATTATCAAAAGGAATGGTTGACATCATGGCGCAAACAGAAAGGTAAAGTTATTTGATGATATGAATAAGATTCATTTTGAGGAAATTAACAGGTGGGTGGCCTAGAGTGCTGCGCGTTGACCTCCAGCTAGCCAGTCACCTCTGGCTTGCGACTGTGGTTTCGACCCTTGGTGTGAGCCTATTTGAACGGGGATGTGCAATGGCCTAGTGATCTAGAGTGCTGCGCTTTGACCTCTAGGTGGCTGGTCACCTCTGGCTTGCGGCTGTGGTTTCGATCATTGGGGTGAGCGTATGTGGCCGCCTTCACAGCCTATTTTACTCTTGGTACTCCGCTTTCCTCCCACGCCACAGGAAAGACACCTGCGCGTGTGTGGAGATAATGAAAATAAGACTTGCCTGCAATATCCCCTTCAATGGAAAGCGGGCATTAAACACTAAGAACAGCAAGGAAACGAAGAATAATTGGGAAGGGATGGGATTTAAGATCCTACTTTCTGTACCAGCTGGACAACTAGCCTGGAGATTATGTTTTTGATCCCTGCATTGACCGAGAAAGTTCATCTTACCCACTTAGCTACCATGGCTCCGAAGTAACAACAAAATGATCACTCGGCTAATCTCGACAGATTCCGTAAACTACATCTAGTCTCAGATGTATGACAGTAAGTGATATGTACCTACGCCCATACATTTGCGATGCGGCTACTGGTTTACTTTAACAGGAAAACTTGACGCTATTACACAAATTGGGAACCTATTCGGCTAGCGACCTATTCGACCGTTCGAGCTGCAACCCGTTCGTTGGAAACCTATTTAGAGTAAAGACAACAGTCTCTATTTATCAACCAATAAAATCCAACGTTATGTCTATCAAATGAAAGTAGAATATATTATTTTTTATCCATTCCTTCAGCTCAGAATAGAAGTGTAATTTCGTCATTATCTTACAGCTGGATTGGTCGAATAGGTCCCTAGCCAAATAGGTCGCCAACTTGTGTTTGGAATAGACGCAGCCATGTTTCATCCGAGACCTTTAAAGTACATGTAGTTCCAATATGGCGGAATTCATCATACAGCCGAGTTTAGATTCCCGAAATCTTCCGAGTGCAAAATGATGAGATATTTGAAAGTCATTACAACTGATTGCTATAAGAATTAACATGTAACGTAAGACCATCTAGAATCTTTTTAAATCCACCTGTGTTTGATTGATACACTGATTACAGTGTGCTATGAGGGAAATTTTGCCCGCTCAGCGGCGCTACAGCCTACTCTTATATCGAATTCCAACTGCCAGCGGATCTTTTACATTGTACGTGCACTCCAATGTGTACACTGGACTTCGGTTTTTCGTCCTATCCGAACGACTACGCAGCTGTCCTTGTCAGGCCCTCCTTCTGCAAAGTATAATCGATACTATGTTTTTTATTGTACCGACTTTAGTAATGATTAATGAAAAGAAATGGGGTTTAATGTCCTACTCCGACTGTAATGATGATCGAGGCTAGACCTGAAATTCAATGGCTAAATTCTCAGTTCATAGTGTCATAGTGGATCAATTTGACTGAAATTTTCAGCAAATTCCCTTTACATTATCTTTTTTTTAACTATTATAGTTAGAACTGCCAGCTCTTTATTTATATGTAATCTCCCATAATGTATCTTTAATTAAGTGAAATATTAGCTATAAAAAATTTTAACACCATTAATAACAGATATTCATTAAACAAAGGCATCAGATATCAACAAACACCCATTTGCAAACTTTGTATAAAAAAAGGGTTGAGATATACACCATTGATCTAAGCTTACACATACATGGTCACTTGGTCAGGCTTCTAAAAAAATAAATACGGGTAATAGAATTGTAAAATTATTTCCTTTTGATTATTATGGCTGTATGGAACTAAATTAAATTTAAATCTTTTTTAGTTGGACTTTGTCAGATATACATAATATAAATAAAATAAAACCTAGTATATACAAACAATCCAACCATTAGAATATAAAATTCAAAAGTCCTAAAAAATGGTATAGGTAAAAAAGTAATCAGCAAATGGACTGTTCACATAATTTGCAGTTTTGATCCTATAATTTGAGGCTCAATTACAGTTGGGAATTTTGATATTTGCTATAAAGTTTTTTATTGCAAAAGCTGTTGAAATCTTTGGGAATTACCCAGACATGTTATTGTGTTCCCATTTCTCAAAACTCAAACATATAATGATAATATTCCAAAACCATTAATGATACCCTCCAAGGTGGCAGAGCCTGACCTACTGGTGCCGTGAGACCGCCATAAATATATAGTTTTGTGTAATAAATCAAGGAAACGTTTAGTCTTTGTAGATAATTTGTACAGTATGTGTTTCATTCAATAATGACAAAAATATATTATGCATAATGTAAGATTTATTTAAAGGGTTGGCCAGTCTTGCGATACATGTACATTGTAGTGAGCGCTATTCTTGAATGGCTGCCCTATAATGTGCTCTGTGGTTTTGTACTATTTATTCAAGTGTCCTGATCTATTTATGCTGGAATTTGTGCTATGCATGTGTACAATGTTGTGGTGAATCTGTGGATGTGAAATTTATGAAATATTTTTGGATTACTTTGGAGAAATATACACTTTTTGTATCCTTGAAACCAATAGTGTTCAATGAAGTATGACAGTCAGTCTTTTCTAAAACAAACTGAACTGAGTTCATTAGCCTTTTGTCTTATTCTGATTATGTTCACTACACTATCAAGTTTTAAACAAGGTGTAATCACACTAACTAAAGATAAACTCCTTAGTAAATCACACTGTGATATTTTATTACCTGAACAGAAAACATTTCTTAATACATCTACTGATTATATAATAAAAAAGTTCAAACCCACAAGACGTGGACGTGCATCTGGAACCAAAAAGAATCATAAGATAAATAACACCCCCGTAAATACACAAATTACACATGAGGAAAATGTGCATGTTCACAAACTAAAATCTGCCTATCAACCTAAATGTTTCAAAGTAGAACTTTGGAACACACAATCATGCCGTAATAAGACTACAGAAATCTTTGATCTGATTATTGAAAATAACCCAGATATTCTTGTTATCACAGAATCATGGCTTAGGCCATATGGGGATGAATCTCACATTGCTGCCATGACACCTCTGTCTTATACATGTACCCACCTTGCAAGATCCAACACAACTGGTGGCGGAATAGCCGTTATTCATAAACGATCTATTAAAGTTGAGACCACAAAGGACAGAGTCCAAGCCAAAACATTTGAACAACTATCTTTGAGAATCACCACAACAACCAAATGTTTTACGCTCATCTGTATTTATAGACCACCACCTTCCTCTAGAAATAAACTTTCTACGTCAGATTTCCACACAGAATTCTCTTCACTGTTGTCTGTACATTCTAAAATAAATACATTGATACTTGGCGATTTTAATGTTCAACTCAATAATTTAAACAAGCATGATTCAAAAAAGGTGTTATCTCTGCTTGATCATACAGGATATAATCAACACGTAGACCAAGCAACCCACAAGTCAGGAAACACTTTGGACTGGGTAATTACTCCTTGTGATTCCTCTTTGGTGCAAGATATACAAGTTGAAGATAGGCAAATATCCGACCACTTCCTAATTACTGTTAATTTAAATTTGTGTAAACCTCGTAATCCACAAAGAAGTATTATCTGTAGGAATATTAAAGGGATTAACTGGGACATTTTGAAAAATGATTTGTGCAGATCTAAGCTTGTGTTGGAACCGTTGACTGATGTTGATGAACAAGTTGACCTCTACAATGACACTCTCCTTGAACTGCTTGATAAACATGCACCTGCTGTCTCTAAAACAATTACCATACGAAATGCACCGTGGTATAACAGTGATGTCCAACTGTCAAAACGTGTACGTAGACGAGCGGAACGGAAATGGCGTAAGACAAATCTAGAAATTCATCGTCAAATTTATCATGAGTCGAAATTGAACTCATTGAAAGCCATCCAGCACGCTAAGCGATTGCATTGTCAAACATACATTCAGAACTGCTACAAGGATCCTCGAAAAATACACCATTTTTTAAAGTCACTTCTGGGTTGCCCCAAAGAATCTAAACTTCCACATACAGATTCTAACATAAATCTTGCAAATGGATTTAATAGCTTCTTCGTCGATAAGATAGAGAAAATTCGTCATGGGCTTAAATCATCCACAAATAACACAGATAATGAGTCGGAATTCAAGTTCTTCAGCAGTCAGCAGTTAGACTGTTTCAGGCCTTTCAGTGAAAAGGAAATAAGAGAAATCATCAAATCATCTAAACCTACAACTTGTCTTACAGATCCAATTCCTACTCCTTTAATATTTCAACTTCTGGATCAACTTATACCCTTCATCACTCAGTTGATAAATAACAGTTTAACTACTGGTGTATTTCCAGCAAAATTCAAATCAGCTGTGGTTTTTCCGCTTCTTAAAAATGACAGCCTGGATCAGGATGTGCTCAAGAATTTCCGCCCTGTGTCCAATCTTCCTTTTCTATCCAAGGTTCTAGAGAAGGCTGTAAGCATAAGGTTAAAGGAACATTTGGCTACAAATTCATTACTTGATAAATTTCAATCTGCCTACCGCCAAAATCACAGTACCGAAACTGCCCTGCTCAGGGTGGTAAACGACTTGCGTGGAGCTGTTGATAGTGGTAATATTGCCTCACTAGTAATGTTGGATCTGTCGGCAGCATTTGACACTATAGATCACAAGAGACTTCTTGAAAATCTATCCAAATGCTGTGGGGTTGTAAACATGCCCATAAACTGGTTTAGATCGTATCTAAAAGATCGGACCCAGTCCGTTCTAATCGGTGATGAGCTGTCGGACAAAACTTCCTTGAACTGTGGTGTCCCCCAGGGATCGGTGCTCGGTCCTGTTCTCTTTGTGCTCTACACCAGCCAACTAGCATCTATAATTGAAAATCACAATCTTTCGCACCATTCGTATGCTGATGATACGCAAGTCATAGATGATTTTCCACCAGAGAGTAAAACAGATTCCTTTCTTAAAACAGAAAAATGCACACAGCAAATCAAAACCTGGATGACAGCAAGCATGCTTAAATTAAATGATGACAAAACGGAAGTAATGATCGTGGGTACAAGACATAATCTTCAGAAACTTGATTCATCAACATTAATTATTGCCGACTCTTTAATAAAAACTCAAGATAAGGTTAAAAATCTCGGTGTATTTTTAGACTCAAGCCTAACAATGGAAGCTCATGTAACCAATCTATGCAAAATTTGTTATTTTCATTTGAAATCCATAAGTAATATCAGACACCTGCTAACAAAAGATGCTACCCACACACTTGTCCGGTCTTTAGTGTTTTCACGATTGGACTACTGCAATAGTATCCTTATCGGTCTAAAACAAAGTTTACTCTCTAAACTTCAAGTTATCCAAAACAATGCCGCCAGGATAGTTAGTCAATCATCTCGACGATCTCACATTAAACCCATACTGAAGGAACTACACTGGTTACCAGTTCACTCAAGAATCGACTACAAACTTCTTTGTGTTGTTTATAGATGTCTTCATGGTTCCGGTCCTGCATATCTATCAGAGCTAATAAATCATTACGTACCATCCCGTAACTTAAGATCCCAAGATATGTGCTTATTACGCATTCCAAAGTATAATCTACAAACTTTCGGCTCAAGAACATTCCAGTACAGTGCTCCTTTTTTGTGGAATTCCTTACCCCATTATCTTAAAACAGCTCCATCACTTGAAAATTTTAAAACGAAATTAAAAACTCACCTATTTACCACCGCATTTTAGTTGGGGTGGATCAGGATTTTTGTGTAAATAGTGACCATAGAGTACATAGTACGCGCCTAGAGCATGCATTTGTGGATGAATTGGCGCTTTACAAATATACATTATTATTATTATTATTACATTATACATGTAGTAGTTAAAAAATAGATAATATATCGAAAATTTCATTGATATTACTTTGTTCTGAGTGGAGTTATAACTGGGCTGCGGTCCCTAAAGCTAATAGGCCACGTTAATCCAGCCCTGCCAGGTGACCAAGTACATCATGTACATTATCCAATGTTAACAATGCTAATAATAATGACCTACTCAAGCATGTAATTATTTTTACTTATGAATGTGCGTTGGTGTAGTGTAATGTATTCATACACCAACTAGATCAATAAACCTGACCATCGATAAACGTTTTCATTGAAAAATAAAAACTGTTATCACTACATAATAAAATAATATAGATATAATTGTCAATAAAACTTATTGATGTTGCCGTTGTCAAAACATTCTCTAGTTATCTATGTACAAATATTGTAACTACATGTATATATCAATATTACAGTCATCGCTAATGTTAATAGATATAGTATACGTTTATCTATGGTAATAACAGTAATGGAGTGAGAAATAGGGTTTAAAGTCCACTGGACAGAAATGGGTCATTTTGGGATTAACACAATTTAAGCTTCGAATTATTTTAATAATTGGCTTGCTCTTTAGAGTTAACCCATGAGGTTGGTAGATGTAGATAGTACTATCACAATAACCGATAAACCAAGCCGGAAAATCTGGATAAACTTTCTCAGACAATACAGGGATCAAATACACTTCCCCTCTCTCTCTCTCAGACAATACAGGGATCAAATACACTCTCTCTCTCTCTCTCTCTCTCTCTCTCTCTCTCTCTCTCTCCTTGGCTTTATCTGTAATGTCTGTATTGAGATTATTCCAGTAAGACAATAACTATCAATATATCTAGAACTATATTATTGTATTTCACGATGCTTTACTTATAGCCCTACATATTATGTTCCAGTATGGATTTGAAACTGTCAGCTTCTCTAATCATCAGTTAATGAGACTCATGGATTTCAATAATTAATTTGATTACTTGGTTACCTGGTTCAATAGGTTTATATATTTCACACATCATTAGTTCAATTACAAGCAGTAGGTTTATATAATCATCTATATTTCGATCATATCAACAATTAACAGCTGTATTTTTCATTCAAATGAAACACATCATGACTACTTTCAGTTGCATTAATTACCATTTTTTATTCTGTCTTCATTAGACTGGTCGGAACAGAACAGTAGAACGTTAAACCTCATTTCTTTTCCATATTTTCATACAGTGAACATAACACAAACATGTAGCATTGCCAAACAAATGAAGAGAACACAGTGACATGCTTTATCGATCGTCATAGTTTAATTGTGCACCTCTGTAGTTTTTGTGCTGCTTGGGAGATTTTGCGCCTCTAGGGAGGTTTTGGCAGGAACTTTTAGTTCAAGTTCATTACTTTATAACCAGTGTCAACCATGTACCCACCTGTTGTTCAAATTTACTGCAAATTAAGTACAGCATGTTCTGCACTGTCAGTACTTTTTCTCGGCACTGGGGTGAACTTTTCAGAGATTTATCAGCAGTGAATAAAGATTTAATATTGCTGGCTCTTTCTTTACATTAACCTAAATTATTTCCCTCTAAGTACATGTACTGTACTGTTGCAATCTGTTTCACAGAAAATCTTCTAATAACCCTGTAACAAATGACTGCTTTCAACACACGACTTTACACCAAGCGGCATCAATCATTGGCGCAATGGCCTGTGCATTGTTTACATGAGACATTACTCGTCCGGACAGAATGGTACCCTTACATGTATACTCATTTTACATACCGATTTACAGTGAACACGCTATAAAAAGGAAATATTTTACTTACAAATACTGTAAACGCCTTTATTAATTTTTTCTAATGCTTTAAAAATTGTTCTAGAATTTAATTTGATTCAGAAGGAAAAAAAATTGATATTTGGGGCTCATAAAGCCGCATCGATTAGTGATAACTGTAGCTGCCTAGTGAATATTCACTGCTGATCAGTGTGGTACTGTTACTGATCAGTTAGATCTTTAGGCTAAAGTCAACTGTGTATTACACAAGCTTTGTTTTTCTTTGACGTTAAATATGAAACTTTAATGATGTTATTTTTTCTGAGCTATGCTTCTATCAAATTGATCTCTTGCTTTGTGATGAGCTGCTCTTCTTTATTGATTATTTAAGTTAAAGTCCTGTATATAATATTGATTGATTGTTTAAAGCAATAGTTCGTGATTTGCATTCTGTCAAAAATATCAAATTTCTCACTGCTTAATCCACACTAATTATGTACTCAGATTGATTATTTAGAATTAAATTTTAAAAAAAGTAGAATATCAACTTTAGATCCATCTAACCTCCTGGCTTGCATTCAATCAAATTAAAAATAAGCCCATCAATTATAAGATCGTAGGGGTCACATGATTCCTATATCGCTGAAACAAACTTGGTGACAATATGTGATCTATTTTCTTCACTACATATTAGTTTACGCATCCAAAATTGTCAGAGCACCTAAATTGAAGATCAGGGTCCTGATTCACGAAAGATAAAATCCAAATTTTAGTAGATACTTCCATTTTGATTGGCTAAGAACTAAAATCAATTTAATAATATCCAATCAAATAACTAAAATTTGGATTATATCTTAAAACTTTCGTGAATAAGGCCCCAGACAGTGGTTATGTACATGTACCAAAGAGTGTCAAATAAAAAAAGCCCAACAGTTTGGAACATATTTGTCAGGATTTTAACCCTTTGAACACTGACTTTACATGGGGTGTTGCACGTCCCTCCCTGGATTTACAGGACGTCATATTAATTATGACGTCAACGTAATTGGAGCTTGAACACGCCCCAAGCTGCAAAACCGACATTTTGGGTATATGCGATACAACGTCAAGCCGGTTTTGCGGCATTTCGGGTTCTAAGGGTTAAGTGATCATATGCCAGTTTTTACTCCTTTTTATTTTGCTACTCTATATAAGCTAAACAGATTTTGGTCGAATTCGAGTATAATCACCTATATGTACTTAATTTGGAAATTAGACTTTCCACTCACAGTGTATATAACTATTTTCTCACTTCGCTTTCAGCATGTTTTGGGATTGATTTATCGCTCTACAAATGTATAATATTATTATTATCTTCCATTGAATCAAGTGTTGTGGTTTCAATCCCACTCGACATCGTTTTCTACACAAAATGATGAACACCCCTCCGTACTGAGCCTCCTGTCTATTAGTTTGATATGTGGGGATGGAATGTGGCGACGAAGCGTGATGGTTGAACATACCCACACACATGCACATACACACACATATTTAAGTACACATTTTGATTTATACATGAACTGTATGCAAAGGTCATTCATATTCATGGGAAAATACATAGCCTACCCACAAGTTATCAATTCAGATGTTCGGAAGACCACGGTGCACTTTACAGTCCTCGCCTCGGCCATGTGCAAATAAAACTCATTACTATTCATATATACAAATGGCATGAATATTCATGTGTATTATATCTATTTCTTTAATTATAGTAATTCTGCGGAAATAGAGATAGCAAGTCAAGATCTAGAAACTGTCACAGCCATAGAAAATAGACAACGTAAAGAAAAACAAACTGTGAGTACATGTACCTGTATTAGCTACTGGATGTAAACCTCAATTTCTAAAGTCCCAATAATTGTAAAAAGTAAAAAATAGTATTTTGCAACATCAGTATTTCCCTGAAGATGTATTCTGTTTGGCAAAATTTTTATATATGAAATTTTAGAGTTCACAAAGCATTCTCAGGCTTAAGTTAAGAATTTACTCAAAATTATTCTCCTTATTGAAACTAAAATATAGCCCTTGTAAAACTTTTGTTGTTTTAATGTATCAAATACATCAATAAGAAACTGCACGAATTTTGGTGTTTCTGGATCAAAGATATTTCTCATGAAGAGTGGATGGAAAGTTGAGTAAATTCTTAACGTAATTCTGAGAATGCTTTGTGAACCCCGAACCAGATCTGTGTAGATGATGAAAGTTAGATGTATGTTTATTTATTTTCTGTTTGTTCTGGGGTTATGTACAATTCAGTGAATTAATTTTATTTCAGCTGTATGTTCAACTGTTGGCCATTTTATTACGCAAAGACCTGGACAGGAAAAAGATCACGACTTCATTCTACGATGGCTTTCTACATAAAACCAGGATTGAGATGGCTGATCAGAAGAAAATAATGGAGAGAGAAAAAGCAGAAAAAGAACAGGTAAGATAAAATAAATTTAGTTTTCTTCTTTTATATGGAAACTATAAATTACTAACGATACATTACTGGGTAAAATTTCCCAAGAGCACCCATAAATTACTAATGATACATTACAGGGCAAAACTTCCCAAGAGCACAGTGTTTTGTGTGCCTCCCATTAAAAAGGTTGAGCACATTAATTATCACCAACCAGTTATGAATTGCAAAAGTTTTTACAAAGCCTGCATATTAAAAAGGTCAAATTCCCGACAGACTGTGACAATCTGCACCATTTGAATCAGACCCCGATAATTGTTTGGCAAGATTTGAGGTGGAGTGCCCTTTAGATCATAAGGTCTGCCATTAAGTCAAATGTTGTTGACTGGGTTCTCAGCAGGGAGTAATGTCACCTGTCCAACACCTACTTTTTACTCTGGGTTCTTGAGTGGCCTTGCTCTACAAAAAAAAACCTGCGTGCAATAATATTGAATCTCGTAATTGTCACGAAATTACAATGTACCTATTTGTGTACTGAGTGCATGTTAAAGTCATTAACTTCAATGGGTGCTCTTGATCATGATCTTACAGAATTAAAGAATCACTTTTATATGAATGATTTTTCAGGAATTGCGAGATGACGTGAAATTGTCGAAGAATCCAGAAGCTTTCGAGAGTGAATTACAAAAAGTTCAAACCGAACATAACAATAAACTGGTAAGATTAGAATCATGCATTTTTTCTGTTAGAAAAGCAACCATGCCAGTATTTCTTTAATTTGTCAGTTTCACAAAGTAAAAGGAATTGAAATGAAATAGGGTTTAACGTCTTACTGTTCTGCAACTAAACTGGGCTAATGACGACGGCATACGCAATACAGTGTGCTATGAGGGAAATTTTGCCTGGGCAATGGCGCTAAATCTTACTCATATATCCAATTCCAACTGCCAAGGGATCTTTTACGTGCATGCCCATGTGTAAATGGGACCTCGTTTTTTTCATCTCATACGAACAACTAGACAGCTGTTCTTGTCAGTTAAAATTCCTGTTCAGTTAAAATTCATTCCAGCTTGTATTCATCAAGAAATTTTCGTCCAAGTTCTGACAGAAAGAAACATTGTTTAATTATAATGGCGAAAAACAGAGTGCCTTTAAGTTTTTGACTTTATATTCTGTTCAAATTAATGTAATCCATAATGTTATTTCATTTTAGAATCATCTTGATAAAGAATACCGTGATAAAATACGACAAGATTTGATGAGATCCTCAGGTTTATCCGATGCAGAGGTAATTTATATTCTGGTTGACAGTCATATCTGTAAATATCTGGAGGCATAATTAAATGGATGTTCTGAAATTGAAATCTATAAATCCCACCAACAGTGACATTCCAACCATTATTGATAATGTCACCAAGCCTCCCAGGTCCAATTCCCACCAGTAGTCATAATCCCACCCAATCCCACCAAAAGTTACAATCCCACCAATAAAAACAATCCCACCTAATCCCACAAAATCCCACCAACAACAGTCACAATCCCACCTAATCCCACCAATGGTCACAATGTCACCTAATCCCACCAATGGTCACAATGTCACCTAATTCCACCAATGGTCACAATGTCACCTAATCCCATTTAAGTCACATATAGCTTAATCCCACAAAATCCCACCAACAACAGTCACAATTTCACCTCATCCCACCAACAGTCACGATCAGTGACATTAACCCAACAGCAGTCCCGTACAGACCTCCCCTGGGAAATTAAGGCCAAACTTTAAAAATCTGAATAGTTCTTCTAGGCCCACACAGGTATTACAACCTGAGAGATTCTCGGCCCAACTGAAACATTTCCAGCCCACCTGGAATAATCTAATCAAGAGTTTTTATTTTCGTTCTTGTTTGTATTATACCTGTAGGTTGAAATTATCATGGAAAAATTAGCCAATCAGCTAGCAGCATTTGAAAAAAAGAAAACTTTAGAACAGGCTAGACAAAGACGGGTACGTTACATTAATAATTATTATATTTCAGATGTGAAATGAAATGAAATGGGGTTTAACGTCCTACTGTTCTGCTCCGACTTGTCTAATGGAGATGGACATACGCCATAAAGTGTGCTATGAGGGACTACCACCTACTCTTATATCAAATTCCAACTGTCAAAGGATGTACTTGCACACCAATGTGTATGTGGGACCTTAGTTTTCCATCCCATCCGAATGACTAGACAGCTGTCCTTGTCAGGCATCACTGACAAGGGGAAATCAAAGATTTGAAATGAAAATGTGGTTGTAGGAAGTTATGACACACGTTAACCCAGTAAATTATCAGCAACAGGATGGTGTAAAGTGTCTCACATAACTTGGCCTTCAACAGACCACTAAAAGTTGGAATAGCGTATAATCAAAATAGAATAAGGATATGTCATGATATGTAAATTTCAAATGGCAAACTAATCAGAAATGTGATCAATCTGATTAAAGTACGGTTTGTTTTTTATACTTTCGATGGCCTACACTACATGAAGATCTTACCAGTTGTAATGGGAAATCGCGTCAGCTGTTAAATGAGTAGCTTTTGACCCTATGACAGCAGACATTGATTAATCAATCAGCGTTAAAATTACTAATAGTTTAGCGAGAACTCCGTGCTCAGCATGTCGAGAACCTGCTGTAACAGATCGTTTCATTGGCTAATTCCTCACATCGACCAGAACACCTGGTTGTCAAGTCACAACCAAATTTTGAACTATAAAAAATGAAAAGAAATAGAATCTGTGTTTTAAACAACTTTTCAAATTAATATAAGATTTATCAATTCTCATGATTCCCAGACATTGATTGAACCCCTTTAAATTTTCATTTCCTTTCCGTCTTTAGAATTCTTGTGATTTCCGGACATTAGATCTTTTAAATTTATGTTTCCTTTCAGGCTCTAAAATTCTCGTCATTTCCCGATATTAAACCTCTTATTTACATTTACATTTCCTTTCAGTCTTCAGAAATCTTGTGATTTCCCAACATTAAACCCCTTTAAAATTACATTTCCTTGTAGTCTTTAGAATTCTCGTGATTTCCCAACATTAAACCCCTTTAAAATTACATTTCCTTGTAGTCTTTAGAATTCTAAACCCCTTTAAATTTACGTTTCCTTTCAGTCTTTAGAAGATCGTTTAGCTAAACGAAAGCAGTTTGTAGAATATCGTACGATGCTACAACAGGAAGAAATGAAAGACATTGAATCCCAGACGGAAGCTTTCGATGAATTATTAACCAAATATGTTGAAGATAACAAATTAGTCGAACGTCAGAAAGATGACTTGTTAAAACAATATCAACAAAATTTACAGGATTTACATCATAACTGGAATAAAGGTAGAGTTTAGCGTAATTCTGTTCTCCTCTGATCAGGCTAATTAAGACAGGAATATGCCATACAGTGTGCTATGAGGTAAATTTTGCCTGGACAGTGGCACTATGGTCTACTCTTATATCAAATTTCAGATGCCAAATGATCTTTTATGTGCACGCCAATGTGTACATGGGAACTTGAATTTTCATTCTATCTGAACAACTATACATTCTCCCTTGCCAAGCCCTCTCTCCTGCACTGATGACAAGGGGAAAGCACACAGGAAAATCCTGATAAACTTTCACTTCCAAGACATAAAGAGCGTAGGAAAGAATTGTTTCTATATTTGGGAGACAAGAGTGTCATTTAGTCATGTCTGGGGTCTCCTAAACTACAGCAAGTCCACCGAAAAAAACATATAGTCGTGGAACCAAGGGGTGTGTGTAAGAGTGCTACATAAATATATGATTCAGAATGGGTTACAATTATTTTCAAATTTCTTATTACAGAAAATTTACGTCAACAATTAAGTTTAGCAGAGAAGTTACGATTAAGACGATTGAAGAGATGCTGTAAATTATCTGAAAAACAAATGAAGGAGGAGGCCATTTTAATGAAAACTGCTGAAAAAAGTACAAGCACTGCTGATTTTCTGGAGGTACTTGATAACAAAATAATTTTTGAAGGTAGTCTGGGACACTAGGAAATTCTTCAGGTCATGTCGGACATTGTAAAATTGTTATGAGATGAAAAATGTTAAAGGTCAATGCCCAAATTGAAGCAGTATAGTTTCTGGAAAATGTTTTATGCCATTTCTAGCCAGTTTGAAAGAAATTCCACTTTGGTGGTGTGGCAGTATAACGAACCAAAACTACCCCATGAAAATGTTTACATTTAGAACACATTCATTTAGATTATTCGGGAGCTGAAACACCAGTCCTTTGACAGGCCTTAATTTCTTTGTCACCAAAATTAGAATGTCCTACCATTCTGCTCAGACTCGGGTAATGAAGTTGGGCATACAGTTTACTACAAGGAAAATCTTGCTTGGACAGCAGGACTACGGCCTACTTTTACATGTATATAAAATTCTAACTATCAAGAATTCTTTTATGTGCACTCCAATGTGTACCTGGGACCTCAGTTTTCCGTCCCTACTAATAGACTATACAAAGTACCTTGCCAGGCCCTCCATTCAGCAATATTGACAAGAGGGTACCTCGGGAATCCCTATAAACTTTCTCTGTCATTGCAGGGAGTGAGCCAATGTCATACTCCAGGTTAATGTCGTTAATGAGCCAACTTCTTACCTACTGTGCCATCGTGGTGCCGAGTGAAACATATAGAATTCTATAAAGGATATCACACCCTCTACACCATTCATGCATCATTTGTTCCTGGGATTTGACGTCCACTTCCACTTAGGGTGATATCGTAGACAATTGTTTCCTAAGAAACTAGCCTATGCCAGCCGGAGAAGAAAGGACTGGGTTGGCTTGTAGTCCGTGCATGTTCTAACATGTGTTTTTTTTTTTTATTAACTAGGTATACAGTGATATGATAACTAAACAACACATAGAGCTAGAAGATCTCGGATCAGAACTTGATCTCTCAGAAACACAAGAATTGGAAAATCTTAAAAAGGTAATCATTTTATTTTAATCTTTTCTTTCAAGCTAGAATCACTTTTGGACAAGTGAGAACCAGACTGCCCTTCTTCAAATCATTCTCAGATTTAAGCTTATGAAAAATAGCCTTGATCCAGAAACACAAAACTTTGCACATAGTTTCTTATTGATGTATTTGATACAGTAGAACTTGCTCGGGCGTGCACTCCTAATCAGCGAACACTTGCTTCAACGAGCACCAAAAAATCCTCCCGAGCGATTTTTAAGTAATTTAACCTCTACTAAACACGCACCTGTTCAACGCGTGCAACGGGCACCATGATTAATTCCCTCCGTAAAAATTCTACTGTTTCAACGGTCACTCCTCTAACAAAACATCGCCCATTCAACGGCCATTGTTGAATGATACCATCTTGTCGTTCTTTCTTTGAAACAATCCCTCTAATCCCGTGAGTAGTAGTTAATTAACTGGACCCCCACTGATCAGGTAAAAAGAAATGTAAAAATAACAATCAACCCGGGATTATCTGTTAATTAATCTTTTGTTTTATTAACACTTAACGGAACATTATTTGATACTGATTGAATAAAATGAAAGTACCGAGTTTTTTCCATTGCAACTTTGTTGTTAGACGTTTTAGCGCCCCCTATAATAATACATACAGAGTTACACCCCCTGTAAATCGGTGATAAAATCAGCGATGGATTTTTTGTTGATGTGCTTTTTTGATAAAATAAAATTAATTCATCGATTTGCTTCACAAAAATGGATAAATATTATCGAATGCATCACAATCGTAGACAGTAGTATCGAAGGTTGGTACAAAATGACAAGTTTGCAGAAGTTATGTTCGAGATTTGAGTAAAGAATTTTCGTTCGGCGCAAGATTCAACGACGGTCAAATTTATTGATGTTCGCTCCCAATGCACCCAAGCGTAATTAATTTATGTCAGCACAAAAAGCGCCGAGATTTTATTAAGTGGTCGCGTAATCGCTAAAATAGTTGGGGTGGGAAATTCTCAAATTCACGTCATTTTGAAACGCTTTTAGACGCTATGAGTATGATGAAAGTAAAAGAAATATTGGAGGCCAGAGACCCAGTATTACTAAACAAACACGTATACGCGACTACTTTGAATTCACAACTCGATAAAAAGTACATGTATTGTTATTGTTATACTACATGAATAAAACAATATATGCAATCTATATCTTTATTTTTTGTGGGAGGGGTTGGGGCAATATTGGATACCTCTAGTCAAAGAGCACCTCCATTAAGCAAGCATTTTTGAATTTCCCTTGGGTGCTTGCTTAATACAAGTTCTACTGTACATTAATTATGAGACAACAAAATTTTTATAAAAGGCTATATTTGAGTTGAAATTAGGCGGTTAATTTTGGGTAAATTCTAAATTTAAGTCTGAGAATGTTTTGTGCAATCAGGGTCTCTATTTAAAATTCCTGATGGTCCGTCTTGGCCAACCCCAAGATTAAAATCTGGTATATTCTCTGTGGAGAGGCCAATTCCCTACCTCTAGACTAACTCCCCGCCCCTCGGCAAAAATAAGTGCAGTAAGTGAATGATGGGATTATTTTAAATTTATTTGTACAGGATACAGTGAAGTCATTAACAGACGTTGTTAGTCAAGAAGAAGAGAAGATGGCTGGTCTGATTGGTGAAGAGGCCAAATTAACAAGAAAAGAAGTAGAAAAAGTCCTGATATATTACCGTAAACAGCTAGAACTATATAATTGTAAGTCTTCATATTACTGTAAACAGCTGGAACAGCTTAGCAATCATATTCCATTTTCTATTAAAGATATGCAGGTTTCCATTTTTCTTACGTATATGTACTTTTCAATACTGTAATAAAAAAGAATAAACTTCAATAAGACTTGGAAATTAAGGGATATGCCTGTTATACTGCTTCGGAAAATGTAATATTTTCTACATGGTAATAAAATTGACAAGAGGGGATGTCTCAACAGCTGGAACTTTATGATTGTAAATCTCCATATATTAAGGTAAACAGCTGGAACTTTATAATAGTAAGTCTTCGGATATTACCATATAATGGAGTAGATGGTCGATTGGCACTTGGAATCATAATTACTCGGATTATGAACCAATGGCCGATTATCACTAAGGTATGACTGCTATTGTAGCCAATAAGCAAGTTGATTGACTACTTAATCAACCAGTAATAATTAACTTGAAATTTAGCCGTAAGTAGATTGATTTATGATACCATAGTGGCCGGTTCATTGTTTTACCAATTGGCTTGATTGACCTTCAAGCGGGCTAAGGCAGACAAAAAACAACCGATTAAGATCCCTGGTCCAGGGACAATGTATAATCATTCGAATGCAACAAACAATTAAGGTCCCATGTACACATTTCATTTCATTGCGTCTAGCTGTGTAGTTTGGATCCCCTGCTTGTAGATAATCGGGGGGGGGGAGAGGGGGGGTATGGCCTAGTGGTCTCGAGTGCTGCGCTTCGACATGTAGCTGGCCGGTCACCTCTGGCTTGCGGCTGTGGTTTCGAGCCCAGGTGTGAGCGTATGTGGCATGGAGATAGGGGCACCTTCTCAACATTGTGGGTTTCCTCCGGGCACTCACGTTTCCTCCCACTGCTAAAGACCCCTACGCGCAAGCGAATTATTGAAATAAAATTAAACCATATGTTAGTCCCGAAATGACCTAGTTTGTGTTGAGTGGACCTTAAACCCCATTTCTCTCTCTCTCTCTGTAGATAATCAAGGAGTAGAGTCCCCTATTCAAACTCTCTCTCTCTCTCTCCACAGTAAGTGATAGTGCCAGCATATTCCTATTCATTGTAGTGTTATGTATTATATAATTGAAATATTTATCTATTTATAGTAAAAAAGCAGCATGAGAAGCAAGCCATGATATCCAGGTTACAACAAAAACTAGCTCAAAGAATGATGGTAAGTTTTGGTTACACTTTGAAAATATCATAAATAAAACAATTCTTAATTTACAGATGTAACACTTGATACATGAAAATACTGACCGACCCATTTCCTTGAAAAATAAAAATCAGAGAGTTTTTTTCTCAAACATTCTGCTACATGTAAATACTGAGTATCACTGATCAGAAGTAAAATAAAATCCAGTTAGGAAATGATCGCACATATTATAAGGAATTTCAATGTTCAGTTATATGAGGCACTTGATACTTGAGATGAGTACCTGCCACTATAACTTCAGGAAAAATATTATTTTTTATTTTTTCATTTTTCATACAGAAATTGGAAGAAGAAGAGCAGTTAGAGAGGGCCGAGGAACAGAAATTGCGAAATCAACAGTCTCACATGTTGGAAATGGCCATCTCTTCTAATATAGAATTAACTCAGGAGTAAGTTCAATTTGTCATGACATAAACAGTATCACACATTTCCTGTCAAATTGTTGATTGAGCAGGTGCAACGAATAGAGCTGAGGGAGGGGGGCATACATTGATATGTTTTGAAAGAATGAAGGGGGTTGGGTGTCCGAATGGTTAGCATGTGCACGCTGCATCATAAAGTCTGTGATTTAGTCAACTGGCGTGGTTTCGATTCCTCGGTTGTATGTGACAAGGAGTAGGGGTCGTCTGGTTTCATCTTCTGAACACTATAAAGGGGAGATAATTCTAAAAAATCAATCTCTAATTTTTCAAAATCTAATCAATTTCAAGCATGTTTGTGGATAAATTAATTGAACAGTTCACTTCATTAGCCAGTTTATTATGCTTGCATTAATATTTAGTCATACCATATCGAGTGTAAAATGTTGTTTATTTCATCATAACTGGAGACTAAAGGGGAGATAATGAAATAGAATGGGGTTAACACCCTGCTGTTCTGCTCGAATGAAACAAGTGGGCTCTGAAGGAAATTTTGCACTACAGCATAATCTGTTATCATATTCCAACTCTCAAAGGATCTTTCACATGCACGCTAATATGTACAAGGTACCTCAATTTTTCGGGGGGGGGGCGGGGGGATGGCCTAGTGGTCTAGAGTGCCACGCTTCGACCTGTAGCTGGCGGGTCACCTCTGGCTTGCGGCTGTGGTTTCGAGCCATGGTGTGAGCGTATGTGGCATGGAGATAGGGGCGCCTTCTCAACCTCGTGGGTTTCCTCCGGACACTCTGGTTTCCTCCCACTGCTAAAGACCCCTACGCGCAAGCGAATTATTGAAATAAAATTAACCATATGTAAGTCCCGAAATGACTTAGTGTGTTGAGTGGACGTTAAACTCCATTTCTCTCTCTCTCTCCTCAATATTTCGTCCCATAGGAACGACTAAACATTGTCCCTTGCCAGCTCCTATGTGTCACCACTGACAAGGGAAAAACCATGTTGGAAAATCCAGATAAATTTTTTCAGCCATCACCTAGGATTGAACACAGAGTCCACAGGTTAGTGGACCATGGTCATGCTCACTGAGCCACTGCAGCTCAAAATGCAAATATAAATATTATGTCGTGTGCACATGACTCTTGGCATTAATCAGCATTGACTTCATTCCCTTATTCGTTGTCTTATTTATTTTTCACAGAGCTAAGCAGAAAGTACTGGACCAACATGATCAAAATATGGAAGCCTTGAATAACCAGTTACAGCAGAGTAAACTACGACAAATGAAAAGGTAAGGATTGCTTGATTTATTTTGTTAGACATCTTGGATGGTTTGATTAGCAATATAGGCCTTTATGGGTAAAAACATAAATAGCTTATTCTTCCCCACTGTTTTTTCTTCTATTAACTTACTGTCTTGTATGCCATAAAATACTTGAGTGGCATTTATTTATTGAGCACATTAAAGCTACAATTTCATATTTTTAAGTTATATTTTTAAAGAGATATTAAAATAAAGCCTTATATATGGTATTATCATGGTATCTATAAATACTCCTACCATGTTAAAGAATAATTTTATTTATCCTATAATTCACTATTGCCAATTTTTAATTTCAAATTCAAACGTTTGAAGATAGCTATTGCACGGAGGCGGGGTGGAATAAAAAAACAAATAATTGTGTTATTATTTCCGGTGTCAATGGGAAAGAGTGGGAAATAATTCCTATGATCGTATAATAGTGAGTTCATAACCTATTGAGCAAAAAACATAGAAATAATATGGTTTGACTCTCCTAGAAAATATGAAATTCTCAACACAACACAATTTATATGGAAAACAATCACTGGTTTATGCACATATAGCATGACGTTGCATTTGTACATGAAAACGTTAAGAGAATACTTGTTGAAACGACGTGCTATATGTGTATAAACCAGTGATTGTTTTCCATATAAATTATGTTGTACCTCATATCATCAATTACACATCAATTACTGACCTCATTCCTCTTTGTATCCATCAACAGGGGGTTGGATGGCCGAATTGTTAGCATGTGCGCTGTATCTTAAAGAGTCAACTGGCGTAGTTTAAAATCCCCGGTTGTACGTGGCAAGGAGTAGGGTCACCTGTCCAACCTCATGGGTTTTCTCCGGGTTCTACAGTTTCCTCCCACCGCTATAGACTACGTGCAAGCGAATTATTGAAATAAGATTAAATCGTATGTTAGTCCCGAAATGACCTAGTTTGTGTCGAGTGGACGTTAAACCCCATTTCTCCCTCTCTCTCCTCTTTGTATCCATAAACAACTAACAGCTAGTGTCCCTGGCAACGGAAATCTTCTTTTCCCATGCGCATCACAATCAACGAGAAAGGGAAGTTTATTTTCAAATGTCATCACAACCATCGACTGTCTAGGTTCTTTCATGAGCGCATCATTCCGTTATTCCATTATAATTGGATTCGCACGTATAAGAATTTGTGATCAATTAAATATTTTAGATTTGTTTTCTCCTTCTCAATTTGTTATTTCTGTAAAACTTTGATATAATTTGTTTATTTTAGCTTGGAATTAAAGCTGTGCCAGAGGAGAACCAAACTGGCAGAACTAGAGAAAAAAGAGGCGGATATTCGACATCATCCACGTGACATGAGCAGCAAGGAACGAGACAAATTGCTCAATAAACTTGTACGTTTTTACGTCTTATCCTTTCATACTATATTATCAACCTGATTAAAAAACACACAGATCCGATTTCATTTCTTTTTTTATAGTTCAAAATTCCCTTTAACTTGTCTTTACTACACTAGGATCTATAAAAGTGTAAGGTTTATGGAACTGTGGGTATTCCACTATAAACAGCTGTCTAGTCATTCGGATGGTATAAAAATTTAGGTCCCATGTATACATTTGCATGCATGTAAAAGATCCCTTGACAGATCGAATTTGATGTAAGAGTAGGCTACTGTGCAAAAACCCAGACAAAATTTACCTCATAGTACACTGTATGGCGTATGCCCGTCTTCATTAGCCCAGTTTAGGGGCAGAACAGTAGGATGTTAAATCCCATTTCATTTCATTAATCCATTTCATTCCTATTTACAATTATTAATGAATATTCATGAGTTGACAGTAGAATTTAAGAATGTTTATTAAAACATTACAATGAATAATGAATATTCATAGGATACAGAGATAAGTGAAGAAGAAAAAAAGTTAAAAGAACATCGTGAAAAGGCTATCGAAGATCTGAAACGACAATTAGCAGCAGAAACGGAGGAAGCTCTGAAATTACAGGAAGAAGAAGTTGGTCAGTTAATAGGCAGACTTCAGGTAATATTACGAGAAGAAAGTTTAAATATTTTTGATTATGCTTTACACCATGCCCCTGAAAACCTCCAAGATAATAAAGAGTGTCTGATAACTCCCTTTTTCCCTTTTTGCAGCCAAATTAGGGGGGTTGGTATGGCCTAGTGGTCTAGAGTGCCGCGCTTCGACCTCTAGCTGGCCGGTCACCTCTGGCTTGCGGCTGTGGTTTTGAGCCCTGGTGTGAGCGTATGTGGCATGGAGATAGGGGTGCCTTCTCAACCTTGTGGGTTTCTTCCGGGCACTCCGGTTTCTTCCCACTGCTAAAGACCCCTACGTGCAAGCGAATTATTGAAATAAAAATTAAAAACCATATGTTAGTCCCGAAATGACCTAGTTTGTGTTGAGTGGACATTAAACCCCATTTCTCTCTCTCTCTCTCTCTGCAGCCAAATTAATGTTTGTTTACATTTAACAGTGTTATCAATTGATAACAAGGGATATTTCTTAAATTGTTTTATATAAAAGAGCTTAATCGGTTAGAATTAAAGGCTGATTTACGACGTCAAATTATTTCCAGCTGAAATAAATTTTTGAAATTTAATGAATGTAATTTTATAAATATTATTAGGTGGGACAAGCAAGAAGAAAAGCCATTTTATTAAAACAGGATAGAACATTACAAGAACTACAGGTTTGTATGATAGACTAATTATAAAAACACGGAATGCCCAGTTTCGGTTTTATTTGCTCCGAAAACGCCTATTCATTCATTATGAGGTTTTTATTTTTTCTAAAATAAATGAATAGATAAAGAATAACTAGAGTTGGTCAATATGAGGTTTTGCTATTCGCCGTTGACAGTTATGTTTTGTATCAGCAATAACATAAAATGACCACATTACTGAAGTCCTGTATATATGCATGTAAAAAATCCATTGGCAGCTGGAATTCGATATTATAAGAGTATATTAGTATAATCAGAAAGAACTATAACGGACTACACTTTCTATATCTGTCTCTCTCTCTCTCTCTAGTTTTTATGTATCTTAAAATCCCAATTTTTTTCTCAACCCATACCACAGCACATCACATGAAAACATGTATTAAAAATCTTAGATAGCACAGCACATCGCTTGAAAACGTATTAAAAATCCCAAAGTTTTTCTCAACCCATAGCACAGCACATCGCTTGAAAACGTATTAAAAATCCCAAAGTTTTTCTCAACCCATAGCACAGCACATCGCCTGAAAACGTATTAAAAATCCCAAAGTTTTTCTCAACCCATAGCACAGCACATCGCCTGAAAACATCCCAAAGTTTTTCTCGAACCATAGCACAATACATCATCTGAGAATATGTAGTCTTCTAAATATTTAAATACATGAATATTTAGGAGATACTACTCTCATAACTACACTGGTACTGTGATAGGTAATATTATATACAAGGATAGCATTATATAACATTACCTCAACATTTATGAGTTGATGAGGTCGGGTGTTGGATCCCTGCATTGGCCGAGAAAGTTCATCCAAATTTTCCAGCGTGGTTTCCCCCTTGTCAGTGATGCAGGATGGAGGGCTTGACAAGGACAGCTGTCTAGTCATTTGGATAGGACAAAAAACCAAGGCGCTTTGTACACATTAGCGTGCACGTAAAAGATCCCTTGGCAGTTGGAATTCCATATAAAGTAGGCTGTAGTGCCGCTGCCTGGGCAAACTTTCCCTCATAGCACACTGTATGGCGTATGCCCGTCTTCCATTAGCCCAGGTTAGGTGCAGAAGAGTAGGACATTAAACTCCATTTCATTTGATTTTATGAATTGATTTGATTTTCTCCAGGATCAGTTGGAACGTAAGGTGATCGAGGGTGGAGATTTACCAAAAACAATGACTGATCAACTGATACAAGAACATTATAATCAAGTCTCTTACCTCAACCAGCAAATACAGCGAACTCGGGAAGAACAAGAAGAAACTCTACGAGAAAAAATACAGGCCAAAAAATATAAACGTGAAAGGTATGGATATGTTACATACAGGGCACCTGTTTCACACCTAGTTGCTAGGATTGTCTGTCAGTTAATTGAGATGCCTTCAATTGAGAATGGCAACGGATTTAATCTTACAGATGCATCATGTAAGATTTAGATAAAGAGATGACCGTTCTTACTATAATAGTTCAAAAATAGATAATGAAAAAGGAATATATTGAAAATTTATGTCCAATTCCGTTGGTTTGTGTGGGGGGGAGATGACCTAGTGGTCTAGAGTGCCGCGCTTCGACCTCTAGCTGGCCAGTCATCTCTGGCTTGCGGCATTGGTTTCGATCCCTGGTGTGAGCGTATGTGGCATGGAGATAGGGGCGCCTTCTAAACCTCGTGGGTTTCCTCCGGGCACTCTGGTTTCCTCCCACTGCTAAAGACCCCTACACGCAAGTGAATTATTGAAATAAAATTAAACCATATGTTAGTCCTGAAATGACCTAGTTTGTGTTGCGTGGTCGTTAAACCCCATTTCTCTCTCTCTCTCGTTGGTTTGTGTGAAATTATGGGTGTTTTGACCAAATTTATCGAAGATTGTTTATTATCATAGAAACAATTTTTAATCTAGATTATCTATTTAATCGTTAAACTCTTAAATGGCTGCAGTGTTGTAATCCAGTTAAAATCAGAGCCATCCGATAGCCCAAAGATATGATTTGGGGCTTGTTGGAATAGTAATTAACCATTTGGCCACCCAATTCCGCATATGAGCAATGGCGTACAGTGGTTAAATTGTCAACAAAGACCATAGATTGTCATTGTGAAAGCGATTTTACCTCGATTGTTATGTCATAAAAAGAATGAATATATATACTCCAATGAATTCAACAGTTTTATTTTTGAACCAATTTAATGGCTGTAGTATAATTCAGTTAATTATTTGAATATAGACTTTTAAATCTGGATTATTTTCTATAATTATTTTATTTTTAGAGAATTGGAAGAACAATTAGAAGACGAAGCAGAAGAAGAATTTAAAATGCAAAGTTTTCATGGAAAGGGGTAAATATGATCAAAATACAAAGTCTTTATGGAAAGGGTATATATAATATTACAAAGTCTTTAAAGAAAGGGGTAAATATTATACTAATACATGGTCTTTGTGGAAAAGGGTAAATATAATATTAATACAAGGTCTTCGTGGAAGGGAGTAAATATAGAAGTAATACAAGGTCTTTGTGGAAAGGGATAAATATAGTAGTAATAAAATGTCTTCACAGAAGGGGGTAAATATTATTACTACAAGGTAGGGGGTAAATGTAATACAATGTCGTCATGGAAGAGGTTAATAGTAAATCAAGGTCTTTGTGGAAATAAGGTATATATAATAGAAATACACGCACAGTCTTTGTGGAAAGGGGTTAATATAATTGTTTTAATTATTGAAATATATATATACTATATGTTAGCCGTAACCCCATTTCTCTCTGTGTCTTACATCTAAATTTCCCATTGATATTGTTTGTAGATTTGCGAGTCATGTATTAACGAAGTCGTTATTAGAACAGAGACATCGTAAGATGATGGGTGATCTAGAACAGGAGATGAAAGCCGAGTTACAGAAAAACAGAGACGATATCAATCAACAGATGGAAGCAGAATTACAAACAGAATTAAAGGTAAATACACGCTCATATCTCTCGCTGTGGGAAGCTTATGGAATCACGGTGGCTAAGTTAGTAATACACTGGTCAGATTTTCTGGCGCGGTTTCCTCTTGTCAGTGATGCAGGACAGAGGGCCTGAGAAGTAAAGCTGTCTAGTCATTTGGATGGGATGAAAAAATGAGGTCTTGTATACAGGTAAAAGATCCCTTTGCAGTTGGAATTCGATATAAGAGTAGGCCGTAGCACCGCGCCCAGGGCAAAGTTTCCCTAATGGAACACTGTATGGTGTATACCCATCTTCATTAGCTCAGTTTAGGAGTAGAACAGTAGGATGTTAAACCCCATTTCATTTTAATTTTATTTCATGGGGAAACTTATATCACTGCATGCCTGAAACTAAACAGCAATGTCCTCTGTATCCATTCACTTGATTGATAGTTTGTGTAATATATATTACATGCACTTTATGTGTATCTTGTCTGTGGTTTGTGTATCTTGTCCGTGGTAAGCCCCCTCCCTATACAATTGGATGCTAGGATTCAGTTGTCAAATTTACCCTCACAGCAGGCTGTATGGGGGAAGAGAGAGAAATTAATACTTGGAGTGGCTAAGTGGATAAGACACTTCCTCCCTGCATTGGCCGAACAAGTTCATTAGTATTTTCCGACATGATTTCCCCTTGTCAGTGGTGCAGGGTGCAGGGCCTGACAAGAACTGATGTTTAGTCTAAGAATGGGATAAAAAAAAATGGCATGTAAGTAAAAGATCGCTTGGGAGTAGGAATTCAATACAAGAGTAGGCCATAGTGCCACTGCCTGGGCAAAATTTCCCTCATAGCATATGCTTGTTTTCATTAGCCCAGTTGGAGCAGAACAGTAGGGCGTTAAACCTCATTTCATTTCATTTCCTATTGATAATTTACATGTACCGTATATGTGTACTTCTTTGATTCATGTTGTTTATTAATTTATTTTTAGAGTCAGAAACAACAGTTATTAACCCAGTTAGCTGCTATCAGTAATTTATCACCCAGTGAAATACAGAACGTTGTAGAACATGCTGTTATAGGTACGTTTATAACACATAATTCCAACCGGTCAAGGCTGTGGTCACTGTATTGCCAATATAATTAATTATATTACAATTTGAAGTGTAATCATCACATTTTTATGTAATGATCACATTTTTATGTAATGATCACATTTTTATGTAATCATCACATTTTTATGTAATCATCACATTTTTATGTAATCGTTACATTTTTATGTAACCATTACATTTTTATGTAATCATTTCATTTTTATGTAATCATTACATTTTATACAATCATTACATTAGTATGTAATCATTACATGTTAAATGTAATCAATACATGTTAAATGTAATCAATACAGTTATATTTTAAATGTAATCATTACACTTATATATTTAATTGCATTCATTACAGTTATATTTCTAATGTTATTGTTATGATTGCATTTTAAATGTAATCATTAGAATTGCTTTCCCATTTTTATCAAGGTAATTAATTACCTATATAAATATCAACCTTCTTTATATTTATAGACATTTAGAAGATAACTGTTTTTTGTTTCACAGTTTTATTCTATATGCATTGTTATTTTTATGAATTATCAAGACAAGGTTTTTTTATACTTCTTTAATGCTGTGTTTTTGTATTTGTTTAAAGACTCTGGAGAAAGTGAAAAAACAGCGAAAAAGCTAGTGAAAGATTTACGACAAGAAATCAAGCGTGCCAAAACATCTTTAGGAATGGAGGAAGAAGAGGAGGATTATGGTAAGATTTGGTATATCTATTTTTCACAGTTAGACATGCTGTATTCCTACTTCCATTGATTCAACCTTGTGGCTTTTCTCCGGGTTCTCTGGTTTCCTCCCACTGCTAAAAAGACCCCTACACGCAAGCGAAGTATAGAAATAAAATTGTTAATCCTGAAATGACCTAGTTTGTGTTGTGTGGACGTTAAACCCCAATTCTCTCTCTCCATTGAGGAGGTGGGGGAGATGGGCGAGTGGTCTAGAGTGCCGGGCTTTCGACCTCTAGCCGGCTGGTTACCTCTGGCTTGTGGCTGTGGTTACGATCCCTGGTGTGAACGTATGTGGCATGGAGATCGGGGCACCTTCTCAACCTTGTGGGTTTCCTCTGGCCACTCCGGTTTCCTCCCATTGCTAAAAAGACCCCTGCATGCGAATTATAGAAATGAAATTGTTAATCCTGAAATTACCTAGTTGCTCTCTCTCCATTGAGGAGGGTTGGGTAGTCAAATAGTTTAACGTGTGCACGTTTTATCACAAGGTCTGTCATTGAGTCATGAGTGTCATGGCTTCAATTCTCAGATTGGTCGTGACAAGTTGTAAGGTCAGCTGTCCCACCTCATGGGTTTTCTCTCAGTCCTCTAGTTTCATCCCAGATCTTAAGACCAACGAGAAGCGATTAATGGAAATAAAATTGAGCCATATGTTATTCCTCGAAATGACCTAGTTTGTTTCAAGTGGATTTTAAAACCATTTCAATTGAAGAGTGATATGAATAGGGGATTTACATCCTACTGGGTGAATACAATGAGTGATGTACAGGATAGGGGGGGTTGAATGGTCAAATGGTTAGCGTGCGAGCACTATATCATACGGCCTGCCATTGAGTCAACTGGCATGGTTTCGAATCCCCGGTTGTACTTGGTAAGGAGTAGGGTTGCCTGTCCAGCCTCGTGGGTTTCCTCCGGGTACTCTGGTTTCCTCCCATGCGCAAGCGAATTATTGAAATAAAATTAAACCATATGTTAGTCCCAAAATGACCCAGTTTGTGTCGAGTGGACATTAAACCCCATTTCTCTCTCTCTCTGCACGGAAACGGATGAAAACAGTGACATTACCGGTATGCTCCTGTTGGGAAGGGTCAGTATGCATGGGGCAAGAAGTTTAACAGGAGTTTTCAAGCCAGGTCTTTGTTTGTCAGGTGTTTTTCCTGGGAGTGGACAAGGAAAATGTATATAGTCATTCAGACCAGACAAAAATAAGGTACAGTTGTGCACACAATAGCATGTGCATGTAAACGAACCTTAGAGAGTTGAAAATACAAGAAGATCATGCAAGAAAAAGGGGGCCACAACAGAGAAATATCATTTTAAGTAAAACTTTCATCTTTTCAGGTTATCAAAGATCACGATCAGATATAGGAAGCCTTCAGTATGGTGATGCAACAGAATTGACTCGATCAACCAAAAGTAAACAGAAGCGTTTTTCACGGACGCCAAAACCAGCTTACTATGATGAGGAATCGGAGGACGAAGATGCATTCTAAAAAAGGGTCAAAATCTCAATAAGGTCAGCGATACATCCAGCATAATTTGAGTGATTTTTGTAAAACTGGAGCAGTTATTATTAAATAGATTTATAAATGGCCAAATCTAATTAAAATCGGATTAACAATCTTTTCTTTGTTTCCATTTCCGATTTGCACACTACATTGTTATCTAACAAACTTTTTTCTCATCATAATTTTTTGCCAGATTGAGTTGGTAATATCTCTTATAAACAATAGTTGACTTAGTTCTCTGAATGGGATTGTGAAACTTGTAGCCTATGTAAAGGCCTGCTCCCTGTATGTAAAAGTTTTGTTAAGTTTATGGATTATAACCATATTAATACATTTAAATCTAAAATAATAGATATATTTTTATGACTGTTGATTATTTGTTTTTAAATATTTATGTCTGGAAGTAAGGTTGTCTATATTGTATAGTTAGCCTTTTGGGTAATCATCATCAAAATGTACATAAAGTTGTTTTTTTTTAAATTAAAAGTATTAATTGTATATTTATATATAAATAAAAATATAAATTGCTGATATATTTTCTGTAAATACAGGGTTTGTTAAAAATGTTTATTTAGTTACATTGCATTGTAAATTATTAATTGCACTTGAGAACAAATATATTTAGTTTTAAAGGCTAAATACTTCTGGTGCATATAAGTATGTATGTACGGTACAACCCATCGAGCATAACACAGATTTGATTGGCCAAAAAGGGTTGTCTTCTTATTCGCTGGATGAATGAACTACCTAGGTCCAAATCGGGGATGCTCTTTCGTCTGTACATTCCGAACAAGTCCTGCACTGTTTTCCAAACGTCCAACCATGAATATGCCCAGTCGGACATATTCATGTGTTGGGTATATAACAGTGATATATACATGAAAGAACCCTTAACAATTGGAAAAGACAACTAGGCGGAAATTCTGCTCTTGGAACAAAATTATCCTACTTTGCATTACGACTAAGCAAAACGTATATTTCACATTTCTTAAGACTTCCATCAGGATAAGAATCAGGGATGGGATTTCAAAATTTTTCGTGTCGGACATTTTACCGAAAATAAAGGGGCATAACTCTTATCGTTATTTAAGCAGACGAATTCATACCACAATTAAAAGTCACATGTCGTCAAAATATTCAAATCACGTACATAACAAATAAGGTGAACCTCGCTATTTTTCATATTTAATTCCCGTACGGTATTCAATTCATACCACAATTAAAAATCACATGTCAACAAAATATTCAAATCTCGTACGTCATAAAATTGGTGAACCGCGCTATTTTTCACACCTAATTCCCGTACGGCATTCAAAATTATGTCAGTAAATGTCGTACAAAATTAAGCATTTTCGTAATACATTGAATGAAACCTTGCCGATCCTGCTTCGACATAAAATTCACAACCGTAATATTCCTTTAGATTTACGTGACAGCAAATGAATGCCGAACTCCCGAAATAAGAATAGTTTGTGATGTCAGAACATCGTTTTTTCTTTATAAAATGTCAACAAAATATTCAAATCCGTGCGTAATATAAATAAGAACACGGCAGCAAATGAAAGAAAAGCGTTCGAAATAGTAATACTTGTGGTGATGAGAAAAGGCATAGCTGACTTCAGCGTATTGCCGCTATGGCGTACGTGACTTGCAGCACACAGCTTCATAGTAAGCACTGCCTAATAACATGTTAAGCAATATTCGTGCGGCGCTCGAGATCACGGGAAAGTGCCACTGTGGATGAGAATTTATATATGGATTTTTAAAAGACGTAAAGGATATCGTAGACAAAATGAATTACATGTAGGGTGTTATAAAATAATATACTCTTACGATATGTGACATCTATGAATAGTTTATAAATGCTGTCGGCTCACATCAATGCGATTAAAATGCCCGACAATTGAAGACCACGAGGTAAACAGGTGGATTAAAATTATAATCACTCTAATTGGATTGATGAATAGTCCGACAAAGGGAAAGCTATGACTTCTGTTTAAGATTAGATTGATGAATTGTCCGACAAAGGATTAAGTCAATCAATCAAGACGGATTAAGTAGTTAAGGTAGGTTTATTGACGGTATAACACGATAAATACGTTGATCACTTAATTACCTAATCAATCCTGCCTATTGTCAACGATAATCGGGTTGAGTGGTAGTTATACTTTCAGTACACTATATTAATTTTGGAATTTTGAATATTATTCACTATGTCTTGATGTCCGATTGGGCATATTCCCGGTCGGACAATATTGTGCGTTTGGAAAAAAAATCCGGACAAGTCCGGAATATACGGGCGAAATCCCAACTCTGATAAGAATCCATCTTTTGTAATATGGACAAATTTAGTGCTGAATGTCTGAATCCTTCATGAAATTGTTATTGTTACTGATCATCGTTTGCATTTTTCGGACAATATTAGCATGGTGACCATAGGCATGGGGGGGGGGACAATCTCAGTTGGAGAGGGGAAGATATTTGACCAAAAATTTTCTTTGTCACCCAAATTTTCAGAATGAATCATTCAGTAAAGAGCACATAAGATGAGAAAACTAAATTGCATGTACTTATAGCCAGTGGTTACTGTATGCACTTTGTGGCAAGTTAACATCAATCTGATTAAGATTAATTCAGCTTTCTTCACTCAAAGACCTCCTGTAATTTCCACAAAGTTGTGATGGTTCTTTATTTTTAATTAATTACACAATTACACAACAATATACATTTACAATATGTTAAGCAAAAAAAAAACTTTATGTTCTCGATTTTCTGATGTGCTGCCTGAAAAAACGCAAATACATTGCCCGAAAAATGGATGGTTCGCTGAATCTGGGAAGGCTTCAGCCCCACCAACTCCTGTGCCTATATCATGTTTTTATAAAATGGTGTTAAAATACTTTCATTGGTTATTAAACATCAATTATGTCAGAACTAAATCTGCC
Organism: Patella caerulea; assembly: GCA_036850965.1. Classification (NCBI taxonomy): domain Eukaryota; kingdom Metazoa; phylum Mollusca; class Gastropoda; family Patellidae; genus Patella; species Patella caerulea. Next base: position 55,120,464 of record JAZGQO010000006.1, on the reverse strand, counting down.
TATTGCAGGTCTTTCTTGAAGATCAGTGTCTTTAACAAGCTCATGACATAACATATAAAAGGGTTTTACTCTGCTTTTTGTTTGTTGATTTGATTTGATTTGATTTGATTTATAAACTCTTTCAGGGATTTTATATTTTAGTATGTATTACTACTGTACATTTAGTAAATAAGTTTACTATATTACTTAGTCTGTTTTAGCATACTGAATATTTTAGTGTATACTGAATATTTTAGTATATTGTTACTGTATATTTTAGTATATTGTTACTGTATATTTTAGTATATTGTTACTGTATATTTTAGTATATTGTTACTGTATATTTTAGTATATTGTCACTGTATATTGTTACTGTATATTTTAGTATATTGTTACTGTATATTTTAGTATATTGTTACTGTATATTTTAGTATATTGTTACTGTATATTTTAGTATATTGTCACTGTATACTGTATAGTTTAGTATGTTGTATATATTAGTGTACTGTATATTTTAGTATATTTTTACATTTATACAGTATATTTTATTATATTGTATATTTTAGTATATTAATAATATTATAGTATACTGTATAATGAAGTGTACTGTTAAAGTATATTTTGGTATATTTAGTATATACTATATTTTAGTATACTGTATATTTAAGTATACTGAATATTTGAGTATATCTAATACTGAATATTATAGTATGTTGTTACTGTATAGTGTTACTGTATCCATTATGTCGTGTGTCTCCATAAGTTCAAAGTAAATTGGAAGTATTATTGCGATGTGTTTATTTCTGATATTACTGTGTCATGCTTCTTTTTGTGTGAGTCCACAAAATTCAACATCCTTGCTTAGTCAGCATTTTAATGGATTTAGAATTTGCTGAGGTCCATGGATTCACCCACTGTTGACTCAATTCACTGTTATAAATTTGTTATGGTATAATATTTTTTATTATTTGTGATAAATTGAATGTTTAAGAATTCTATATTACTGTGATATATTCATTCTATTTATACATATTTTTTATTTTATTCTATACTAGGAATAAATATTATACAAATACTTAATTTAATATTTTATTTTATCTTTAAATTCCATCATGGTTTTTACTTCATCCACTAGCCACAAAGATCTACTGGGCTGACCAGCCTCTGCTTTCCAGTGTGGTTTCCACTTGTCAGTGATGCAGGATGGATTCTGATCCAGTAAATGTCGAAGGCTAGCGATGATATATTTGTACATTACAAATGGCACCGAGAAGCCATAGAAAATTGGACTACCGCAAACACATTTTTCAGCCGTGAAAATTGCTCTCTAGCGAACTCTGAACATAACGTAATGAATAGAGAAGAACCCTCATAAAATATATTATGGTAGATAGATGTCAGAGCATATAAGATGTTATGCAAAAAACGTCTCCAAATAAAATTAATGCTCTAAATTAAGATGCCTGAAGATGGGAAGCAAAACTAGAAATGCCCGTTCGAAACAGGTTTACGGGCTGCGGCCAGTTTTCTTCGCAGGGCGAAGTAGCGGAGCTGACCTTGGACCCCCCCCCAGCAAATTTTGGATTATTTGATGGCAGCAAACGCGTTTTACTGCTATTCCAGTTCTAAAATTAGTGTTTTATTAGGTTTCGGGCACTTTATTTTGCCCAATTTTTTTTTTGGGGGGGGGGGGGGGGCAAGTCCGCCCCCCCTCCCCAGGAAAACAATTGGAGGGGGGGGGCAGACCTCCCCGGTCCCCCCTGACGATTTGCCCTCCGGCAATTATTTCGTAAATAAATCAATAGGCCACCAGATCAATGAGAATGATGGGATATTCTATCCCATCCCATGAGAGAAACGGCTTTCATGTATAATTCCTCGTAACATCCTAGAGTAGGCCTATAACATCACACAATTAATAGCAGTGGGAGAAAAGCGGAGGACCCGGAGAAAACCCACGAGGTTTTTGTACGTTTAAGTTTTGGAAAATTAGTCGGATTGTCTGATTGTTTACTAAATTTTGATTATAATTTGATTTAAAAGATTTAATTGGTTGAGTATTTTTTTTGTGGGGGGGGGGGGTGCATTTGCTTTATTTATATACCGGGTATTTAATATTTTCATTTAAAGGAATTCACACTGTAGTAAAAATATAAACAAACAAATAATTTAAAAATACAACACTCAATTGTTTTTTTAACCTCGCTCGTTTTCGCCCTTCCCAAATAAACCGAGCTGAATCTCTCACCCGTATTCCAGCACCCGGATTCGAGATCAAGTTAGCACCCATTTCTTTCACCCTATTCCAGCACCGGGATTCGAGATCAAGTTAGCACACATATTCCTAGCGCCAAGAAAAAACTAGATATAATTATCACGAAAATAATTGTTACCCTCATATTACAAAATAAAATTTTAAAACATATTAATGCAAAGTATATATCTAATAGATCCTCCGACCCACCCCACACCCCAAAATATACTATTACCGTAAACATACTAAAATATCGCACACCAGGAGAACTAAGCATGAGAAAAAGGTGTACGTCCATTCTGCATCAAAAAGCACCCAAAATCAGCTTTGGTGGGAAAATGTTTTTTGATTCACGGAATTAAAAGATGAATAAACTACTAGAATACAAAATTTCAGAAGGCTCCTATGCTGGCGTTTTGAGATATATTACCGTAAACATACGAAAAATATGCCATAATAGGGGGAAATCGGGTTAGGGTAGGCTCACTTCACACGCCATAACTTATGAACTGGCTCAGGTGGTTTCAATATCTTTATTTCACTAAATGGACGGATGCATAAGGCATGCACATGCCAAATTTCATTAACTTTCTATGTTGGCCTATTGAGTTACACCACCGCAAAGTTCCCAGCACCCGGATTCGAGGTGGAGTTTGTGGGTTCAATAAACAACGGGTACGCCCACGCTGCATCAAAAATCTACTCAAACCAGCTTTGGTGGGAAAATATTTTTTGTTTCATGGAATCAAGTGATGAATAAACTAACAGAATACAAAATTTCAGAAAGCCCCTATGCTGGCGTTTTGAGATATATTACCGTAAACATACTAATTATATGATATGGGGCAATTGGGTACGGGTAGGCTCACTTCGCACGTCATAACTTCTCAACTGGCTCAGGTGGCTTCAATATCTTTATTTCACTACATCGACAGACTCATAAGGTATGCACGTGCCAAATTTCATTAAATTTCTATGTTTCCCTATCGAGTTATACCATCGCCAAGTTCCTAGCACCCGATTTCGAGGTAAAGTTTGGGGGTTCAATAAACAACGGGTACGCCCACGCATCATAAAAAAACGACCCGAACCAGCTTTGGTGGGAAAATGTTTTTTGGTTCCCGGAATCAAGAGATGAATAAACGACTAAAATTCAAAATTTCAGGAAGGTTCTATGCTGGCGTTTTGAGATATATTACCGTAAACATACGAAACATATGCCATAATTTGGGGAAATCGGGATAGGGTAGGCTCACTTCACACGTCATAACTTATGAACTGGCTCAGGTGGTTTCAATATCTTTATTTCACTAAATGGACAGATGCACAAGGCATGCACATGCCAAATTTCATTATCTTTCTATGTTGGCCTATTGTGTTATACCACCGCAAAGTTCCTAGCACCTGGATTCGAGGTGGAGTTTGTGGGTTCAATAAACAACGGGTACACCCACGCTGCATCAAAAATCGACCCAAACCAGCTTTGGTGGGAAAATGTTTTTTATTTCACGGAATCAAGAGATGAATAAACTACTAAAATAAAAAATTTCAGAAGGCTCCTATGCTGGCGTTTTGAGATATATTACCGTAAACACACGAAAAATATGCCATAATGTGGGGAAATCGGGTTAGGGTAGGCTCACTTCACACGCCATAACTTATGAACTGGCTTAGGTGGTTTCAATATCTTTATTTCACTAAATGGACAGATGCACAAGGCATGCACATGCCAAATTTCATTTACTTTCTATGTTGGCCTATTGAGTTATACCACCGCAAAGTTCCTAGCACCCGGATTCGAGGTGGAGTTTGTGGGTTCAATAAACAACGGGTACACCCACGCTGCATCAAAAATCGACCCAAACCAGTTTTGGTGGGAAAATGTTTTTTATTTCATGGAATCAAGAGATGAATAAACTACTAGAATAAAAAAATTCAGAAGGCTCCTATGCTGGCGTTTTGAGATATATTACCGTAAACATACTAATTATATGACATGGGGCAATTGGGTAAGGGTAGGCTCACTTCGCACGCCATAACTTCTCAACTGGCTCAGGTGGCTTCAATATCTTTATTTCACTACATCGACAGACTCATAAGGTATGCACGTTCCAAATTTCATTAACTTTCTATGTTTCCCTATCGAGTTATACCATCGCAAAGTTCCTAGCATATGGATTCGAGGTAAAGTTTGTGGGTTCAATAAACAACGGGTACGCCCACGCTGCATCAAAAATCAACCCAAACCAGCTTTGGTGGGAAAATATTTTTTGTTTCATGGAATCAAGTGATGAATAAACTACCAGAATACAAAATTTCAGAAAGCCCCTATGCTGGCGTTTTGAGATATATTACCGTAAACATACTAATTATTTGATATTGGGCAATTGGGTAAGGATAGGCTCACTTCGCACGTCATAACTTCTCAACTGGCTCAGGTGGCTTCAATATCTTTATTTCACTACATCGACAGACTCATAAGGTATGCACGTGCCAAATTTCATTAAATTTCTATGTTTCCCTATCGAGTTATACCATCGCCAAGTTCCTAGCACCCGATTTCGAGGTAAAGTTTGGGGGTTCAATAAACAACGGGTACGCCCACGCATCATAAAAAAACGACCCGAACCAGCTTTGGTGGGAAAATGTTTTTTATTTCATGGAATCAAGAGATGAATAAACTACTAGAATAAAAAAAATTCAGAAGGCTCCTATGCTGGCGTTTTGAGATATATTACCGTAAACATACTAATTATATGACATGGGGCAATTGGGTAAGGGTAGGCTCACTTCGCACGCCATAACTTCTCAACTGGCTCAGGTGGTTTCAATATCTTTATTTCACTAAATGGACAGATGCATAAGGCATGCACATGCCAAATTTCATTAACTTTCTATGTTGGCCTATTGAGTTATACCACCGCAAAGTTCCTAGCACCCGGATTCGAGGTGGAGTTTGTGGGTTCAATAAACAACGGGTACACCCACGCTGCATCAAAAATCGACCCAAACCAGCTTTGGTGGGAAAATGTTTTTTATTTCATGGAATCAAGAGATGAATAAACTACTAGAATAAAAAATTTCAGAAGGCTCCTATGGTGGCGTTTTGAGATATATTACCGTAAACATACGAAAAATATGCCATAATATGGGGAAATCGGGTTAGGGTAGGCTCACTTCACACGCCATAAATTATGAACTGGCTTAGGTGGTTTCAATATCTTTATTTCACTAAATGGACAGATGCATAAGGCATGCACATGCCAAATTTCATTAACTTTCTATGTTGGCCTATTGAGTTATACCACCGCAAAGTTCCTAGCACCCGGATTCGAGGTGGAGTTTGTGGGTTCAATAAACAACGGGTACGCCCACACATCATAAAAAAACGACCCGAACCAGCTTTGGTGGGAAAATGTTTTTTGGTTCACGGAATCAAGAGATGAATAAACGACTAAAATGCAAAATTTCAGGAAGGTTCTATGCTGGCGTTTTGAGATATATTACCGTAAACATACGAAAAATATGCCATAATATGGGGAAATCGGGTTAGGGTAGGCTCACTTCACACGACATAACTTATGAACTGGCTTAGGTGGTTTCAATATCTTTATTTCACTAAATGGACAGATGCATAAGGCATGCACATGCCAAATTTCATTAACTTTCTATGTTGGCCTATTGAGTTATACCACCGCAAAGTTCCTAGCACCCGGATTCTAGGTGGAGTTTGTGGGTTCAATAAACAACGGGTACGCCCACGCTGCATCAAAAATCAACCCAAACCAGCTTTGGTGGGAAAATATTTTTTGTTTCATGGAATCAAGTGATGAATAAACTACCAGAATACAAAAATTCAGAAAGCCCCTATGTCGGCGTTTTGAGATATATTACCGTAAACATACTAATTATATGATATGGGGCAATTGGGTAAGGGTAGGCTCTGAAATTTATGGCATATTTTTCGTGTGTTTACGGTAATATATCTCAAAACGCCAGCATAGGAGCCTTCTGGAATTTTTTATTCTAGTAGTTTATTCATCTCTTGATTCCATGAAATAAAAAACATTTTCCCACCAAAGCTGGTTTGGGTCGATTTTTGATGCAGCGTGGGTGTACCCGTTGTTTATTGAACCCACAAACTCCACCTCGAATCCGGGTGCTAGGAACTTTGCGGTGGTATAACTCAATAGGCCAACATAGAAAGATAATGAAATTTGGCATGTGCATGCCTTGTGCATCTGTCCATTTAGTGAAGTAAAGATATTGAAACCACCTGAGCCAGTTCATAAGTTATGACGTGTGAAGTGAGCCTACCCTATCCCGATTTCACCATATTATGGCATATGTTTCGTATGTTTACGGTAATATATCTCAAAACGCCAGCATAGAACCTTTTTGAAATTTTGTATTTTAGTAGTTTATTCATCTCTTGATTCCGTGAACCAAAAAACATTTTCCCACCAAAGCTGGTTTGGGTCGTTTTTTTTATGATGCGTGGGCGTACCCGTTGTTTATTGAAACCACAAACTTTACCTCGAATCCGGGTGCTAGGAACTTTGCGATGGTATAACTCGATAGGGAAACATAGAAAGTTAATGAAATTTGGCACGTGCATACCTTATGAGTCTGTCGATGTAGTGAAATAAAGATATTGAAGCCACCTGAGCCAGTTGAGAAGTTAAGACGTGCGATGTGAGCCTACCCGTCCCTTATCCAATTGCCCAATATCAAATAATTAGTATGTTTACGGTAATATATCTCAAAACGCCAGCATAGGGGCTTTCTGAAATTTTGTATTCTGGTAGTTTATTCATCACTTGATTCCATGAAACAAAAAATATTTTCCCACCAAAGCTGGTTTGGGTTGATTTTTGATGCAGCGTGGGCGTACCCGTTGTTTATTGAACCCACAAACTCCACCTCGAATCCGGGTGCTAGGAACTTTGCGATGGCATAACTCGATAGGGCAACATAGAAAGTTAATGAAATTTGGCACGTGCATACCTTATGAGTCTGTCGATGTAGTGAAATAAAGATATTGAAGCCACCTGAGCCAGTTGAGAAGTTATGACGTGCGAAGTGAGCCTACCCTTTCCCAATTGCCCCATATCATATAATTAGTATGCTTACGGTAATATATCTCAAAACGCCAGCATAGGGGCTTTCTGAAATTTTGTATTCTGGTAGTTTATTCATCACTTGATTCCATGAAACAAAAAATATTTTCCCACCAAAGCTGGTTTGGGTTGATTTTTGATGCAGCGTGGGCGTACCCGTTGTTTATTGAATCCACAAACTCCACCTCGAATCCGGGTGCTAGGAACTTTGCGGTGGTATAACTCAGTAGGCCAACATAGAAAGTTAATGAAATTTTGCACGTGCATACCTTATTAGTCTGTAGATGTAGTGAAATAAAGATATTGAAGCCATCAGAGCTAGTTTAGAAGTTATTTAGTGCGCTGTGAGCCTACCCTAAAGCGACTCCCCCCCCCCCGATCTTGTATATGTTTCGTATGTTTACGGTAATATATCTCAAAACGCCAGCATAGAACCTTTCTGAAATTTTGTATTTTAGTAGTTTATTCATCTTTTGATTCCATGAAATAAAAAACATTTTCCCACCAAAGCTGGTTTTGGGTCGATTTTTGATGCAGCGTGGGTGTACCCGTTGTTTATTGAACCCACAAACTTTACCTCGAATCCGGGTGCTAGGAACTTTGCGATAGTATAACTCGATAGGGAAACATAGAAAGTTAATGAAATTTGGCACGTGCATACCTTATGAGTCTGTCGATGTAGTGAAATAAAGATATTGAAGCCACCTGAGCCAGTTCATAAGTTATGGTTTGTGAAGTGAGCCTACCCTATCCGAATTTCCCCATATTATGGCATATGTTTCGTATGTTTACGGTAATATATCTCAAAACGCCAGCATAAAACCTTCCTGAAATTTTGTATTTTAGTAGTTTATTCATCTCTTGATTCCGTGAAACAAAAAACATTTTCCCACCAAAGCTGGTTTGGGTCGATTTTTGATGCAGCGTGGGTGTACCCGTTGTTTATTGAACCCACAAACTCCACCTCGAATCCGGGTGCTAGAAACTTTGCGGTGGTATAACTCAATAGGCCAACATAGAAAGATAATGAAATTTGGCATGTGCATGCCTTGTGCATCTGTCCATTTAGTGAAATAAAGATATTGAAACCACCTGAGCCAGTTCATAAGTTATGACGTGTGAAGTGAGCCTACCCTATCCCGATTTCCCCATATTATGGCATATGTTTCGTATGTTTACGGTAATATATCTCAAAACGCCAGCATAGAACCTTCCTGAAATTTTGTATTTTAGTAGTTTATTCATCTCTTGATTCCGTGAACTAAAAAACATTTTCCCACCAAAATTGGTTCGGGTCGTTTTTTTATGATGCGTGGGCGTACCCGTTGTTTATTGAAACCCACTAACTGTACCTCGAATCCGGGTGCTAGGAACTTTGCGATGGTATAACTCGATAGGGAAACATAGAAAGTTAATGAAATTTGGCACGTGCATACCTTATGAGTCTGTCGATGTAGTGAAATAAAGATATTGAAGCCACCTGAGCCAGTTGAGAAGTTAAGACGTGCGATGTGAGCCTACCCGTCCCTTATCCAATTGCCCAATATCAAATAATTAGTATGTTTACGGTAATATATCTCAAAACGCCAGCAAAGGGGCTTTCTGAAATTTTGTATTCTGGTAGTTTATTCATCACTTGATTCCATGAAACAAAAAATATTTTCCCACCAAAGCTGGTTTGGGTTGATTTTTGATGCAGCGTGGGCGTACCCGTTGTTTATTGAACCCACAAACTCCACCTCGAATCCGGGTGCTAGGAACTTTGCGATGGCATAACTCGATAGGGAAACATAGAAAGTTAATGAAATTTGGCACGTGCATACCTTATGAGTCTGTCGATGTAGTGAAATAAAGATATTGAAGCCACCTGAGCCAGTTGAGAAGTTATGACGTGCGAAGTGAGCCTACCCTTTCCCAATTGCCCCATATCATATAATTAGTATGTTTACGGTAATATATCTCAAAACGCCAGCATAGGGGCTTTCTGAAATTTTGTATTCTGGTAGTTTATTCATCACTTCATTCCATGAAACAAAAAATATTTTCCCACCAAAGCTGGTTTGGGTTGATTTTTGATGCAGCGTGGGCGTACCCGTTGTTTATTGAACCCACAAACTCCACCTCGAATCCGGGTGCTAGGAACTTTGCGGTGGTATAACTCAGTAGGCCAACATAGAAAGTTAATGAAATTTTGCACGTGCATACCTTATTGGTCTGTCGATGTAGTGAAATAAAGATATTGAAGCCATCAGAGCTAGTTTAGAAGTTATTTAGTGCGCTGTGAGCCTACCCTAAAGCGACTTCCCCCCCCCCGACCTTGCATATGTTTCGTATGTTTACGGTAATATATCTCAAAACGCCAGCATAGAACCTTTCTGAAATTTTGTATTTTAGTAGTTTATTCATCTTTTGATTCCATGAAATAAAAAACATTTTCCCACCAAAGCTGGTTTGGGTCGATTTTTGATGCAGCGTGGGTGTACCCGTTGTTTATTGAACCCACAAACTCCACCTCGAATCCGGTTGCTAGGAACTTTGCGGTGGTATAACTCAATAGGCCAACATAGAAAGATAATGAAATTTGGCATGTGCATGCCTTGTGCATCTGTCCATTTAGTGAAATAAAGATATTGAAACCACCTGAGCCAGTTCATAAGTTATGACGTGTGCAGTGAGCCTACCCTATCCCGATTTCCCCAAATTATGGCATATGTTTCGTATGTTTACGGTAATATATCTCAAAACGCCAGCATAGAACCTTCCTGAAATTTTGTACTTTAGCAGTTTATTCATCTCTTGATTCCGTGAACTAAAAAACATTTTCCCACCAAAACTGGTTTGGGTCTTTTTTTTATGATGCGCGGGCGTACCCGTTGTTTATTGAACCCACAAACTTTACCTCGAATCCGGGTGCTAGGAACTTTGCGATGGTATAACTCGATAGGGAAACATAGAAAGTTAATGAAATTTGGCACGTGCATACCTTATGAGTCTGTCGATGTAGTGAAATAAAGATATTGAAGTCACCTGAGCCAGTTGAGAAGTTATGACGTGCGAAGTGAGCCTACCCTTACCCAATTGCCCCATATCATATAATTAGTATGTTTACGGTAATATATCTCAAAACGCCAGCATAGGGGCTTTCTGAAATTTTGTATTCTGGTAGTGTATTCATCACTTGATTCCATGAAACAAAAAATATTTTCCCACCAAAGCGACTCCCCCCCCCCCCGATCTTGCATATGTTTCGTATGTTTACGGTAATATATCTCAAAACGCCAGCATAGAACCTTCCTGAAATTTTGTATTTTAGTAGTTTATTCATCTCTTGATTCCGTGAACTAAAAAACATTTTCCCACCAAAACTGGTTCGGGTCGTTTTTTTTATGATGCGTGGGCGTACCCGTTGTTTATTGAACCCACAAACTTTACCTCGAATCCATATGCTAGGAACTTTGCGATGGTATAACTCGATAGGGAAACATAGAAAGTTAATGAAATTTGGAACGTGCATACCTTATGAGTCTGTCGATGTAGTGAAATAAAGATATTGAAGCCACCTGAGCCAGTTGAGAAGTTATGACGTGCGAAGTGATCCTACCCTTACCCAATTGCCCCATATCATATAATTAGTATGTTTACGGTAATATATCTCAAAACGCCAGCATAGGGGCTTTCTGAAATTTTGTATTCTGGTAGTGTATTCATCACTTGATTCCATGAAACAAAAAATATTTTCCCACAAAAGCTAGTTTGGGTTGATTTTTGATGCAGCGTGGGCGTACCCGTTGTTTATTGAACCCACGAACTCCATCTCGAATCCGGGTGCTAGGAAATTTGCGGTGGTATAACTCAATAGGCCAACATAGAAAGTTAATTTTGCACGTACATACCTTATTGGTCTGTCGATGTAGTGAAATAAAGATACTGAAGCCACCTGAGAGAGTTCATAAGTTATGGCGTGTGAAGTGAGCCTACCCTAACCCGATTTCCTCATATTATTGCATATTTTTCGTATTTTTACGGTAATATATCTCAAAACGCCAGCATAGGAGCCTTCTGAATTTTTTTATTCTAGTAGTTTATTCATCTCTTGATTCCGTGAAACAAAAAACATTTTCCCACCAAAGCTGGTTTGGGTCGTTTTTTGATGTAGTGTGAGCGCACCCGTTGTTTATTGAACCAAAAAAATCCACCTCGAATCCGGGTGCTAGGAATTTTGCGGTGGTATACCTTGATACGCCAACATAAAAAGTTAATGAAATTTTGCATGTGCATACCTTATGCATCTGTCGACTTAGCGAAATAAAGATATCGAAGCCATCAGCGCTAGTTTAGAAGTTATTTAGTGCGCTGTGAGCCTACCCTAAAGCGCCCCCCCCCCTCGATCTTGCATATGTTTCGTATGTTTACGGTAATATATCTCAAAACGCCAGCATAGAACCTTTCTGAAATTTTGTATTTTAGTAGTTTATTCATCTCTTGATTCCGTGAACTAAAAAACTTTTTCCCACCAAAACTGGTTCGGGTCGTTTTTTTATGATGCGTGGGCGTACCCGTTGTTTATTGAAACCACAAACTTTACCTCGAATCCGGGTGCTAGGAACTTTGCGATGGTATAACTCTATAGGGAAACATAGAAAGTTAGTGAAATTGGGCACGTGCATACCTTATGAGTCTGTCGATGTAGTGAAATAAAGATATTGAAGCCACCTGAGCCAGTTGAGAAGTTATGACGTGTGAAGTGAGCCTACCCTATCCCGATTTCCCCATATTATGGCATATGTTTCGTATGTTTACGGTAATATATCTCAAAACGCCAGCATAGAACCTTCCTGAAATTTTGTATTTTAGTAGTTTATTCATCTCTTGATTCCGTGAAACAAAAAACATTTTCCCACCAAAGCTGGTTTGGGTCGATTTTTGATGCAGCGTGGGTGTACCCGTTGTTTATTGAACCCACAAACTCCACCTCGAATCCGGGTGCTAGAAACTTTGCGATGGTATAACTCAATAGGCCAACATAGAAAGATAATGAAATTTGGCATGTGCATGCCTTGTGCATCTGTCCATTTAGTGAAATAAAGATATGGAAACCACCTGAGCCAGTTGAGAAGTTAAGACGTGCGAAGTGAGCCTATCCTTACCCAATTGCCCAATATCAAATAATTAGTATGTTTACGGTAATATATCTCAAAACGCCAGCATAGGGGCTTTCTGAAATTTTGTATTCTGGTAGTTTATTCATCACTTGATTCCATGAAACAAAAAATATTTTCCCACCAAAGCTGGTTTGGGTTGATTTTTGATGCAGCGTGGGCGTACCCGTTGTTTATTGAACCCACAAACTCCGCCTCGAATCCGGGTGCTAGGAACTTTGCGATGGTATAACTCGATAGGGAAACATAGAAAGTTAATGAAATTTGGCACGTGCATACCTTATGAGTCTGTCGATGTGGTGAAATAAAGATATTGAAGCCACCTGAGCCAGTTGAGAAGTGATGACGTGCGAAGTGAGCCTACCCTTTCCCAATTGCCCCATATCATATAATTAGTATGTTTACGGTAATATATCTCAAAACGCCAGCATAGGGGCTTTCTGAAATTTTGTATTCTGGTAGTTTATTCATCACTTCATTCCATGAAACAAAAAATATTTTCCCACCAAAGCTGGTTTGGGTTGATTTTTGATGCAGCGTGGGCGTACCCGTTGTTTATTGAACCCACAAACTCCACCTCGAATCCGGGTGCTAGGAAATTTGCGGTGGTATAACTCAGTAGGCCAACATAGAAAGTTAATGAAATTTTGCACGTGCATACCTTATTGGTCTGTTGATGTAGTGAAATAAAGATATTGAAGCCATCAGAGCTAGTTTAGAAGTTATTTTGTGCGCTGTGAGCCTACCCTAAAGCGACCCCCCCCCCGATCTTGCATATGTTTCGTATGTTTACGGTAATATATCTCAAAACGCCAGCATAGAACCTTTCTGAAATTTTGTATTTTAGTAGTTTATTCATCTTTTGATTCCATGAAATAAAAAACATTTTCCCACCAAAGCTGGTTTGGGTCGATTTTTGATGCAGCGTGGGTGTACCCGTTGTTTATTGAACCCACAAACTCCACCTCGAATCCGGGTGCTAGAAACTTTGCGGTGGTATAACTCAATAGGCCAACATAGAAAGATAATGAAATTTGGCATGTGCATGCCTTGTGCATCTGTCCATTTAGTGAAATAAAGATATTGAAACCACCTGAGCCAGTTCATAAGTTATGACGTGTGAAGTGAGCCTACCCTATCCCGATTTCCCCAAATTATGGCATATGTTTCGTATGTTTACGGTAATATATCTCAAAACGCCAGAATATAAACTTCCTGAAATTTTGCATTTTAGTAGTTTATTCATCTCTTGATTCCGTGAACTAAAAAACATTTTCCCACCAAAACTGGTTTGTGTCGTTTTTTTATGATGCGCGGGCGTACCCGTTGTTTATTGAACCCACAAACTTTACCTCGAATCCGGGTGCTAGGAACTTTGCGATGGTATAACTCGATAGGGAAACATAGAAAGTTAATGAAATTTGGCACGTGCATACCTTATGAGTCTGTCGATGTAGTGAAATAAAGATATTGAAGTCACCTGAGCCAGTTGAGAAGTTATGACGTGCGAAGTGAGCCTACCCTTACCCAATTGCCCCATATCATATAATTAGTATGTTTACGGTAATATATCTCAAAACGCCAGCATAGGGGCTTTCTGAAATTTTGTATTCTGTTAGTTTATTCATCACTTGATTCCATGAAAGAAAAAATATTTTCCCACCAAAGCTGGTTTGGGTTGATTTTTGATGCAGCGTGGGCGTACCTTTTGTTTATTGAACCCACAAACTCCACCTCGAATCCGGGTGCTAGGAACTTTGCGGTGGTGTAACTCAATAGGCCTTATGTATCTGTCCATTTAGTGAAATAAAGATATTGAAACCATCTAAGCCAGTTCATAAGTTATGGCGTGTGAAGGGAGCCTACCCTAACCTGATTTCCCCATATTATTGCATATTTTTCGTATGTTTACGGTAATATATCTCAAAACGCCAGCATAGGAGCCGTCTGAAATTTTGTATTCTAGTAGTTTATTCATCTTTTAATTCCGTGAATCAAAAAACATTTTCCCAAAGCTGATTTGGGGTGCTTTTTGATGCAGAATGGACGTACACCTTTTTCGCATGCTTAGTTCTCCTGGTGTGCGATATTTTAGTATGTTTACGGTATTAGTATATTTTGGGGTGTGGGGTGGGTCGGAGGATCTATTAGATATATACTTTGCATTAATATGTTTTAAAATTTTATTTTGTAATATGAGGGTAACAATTATTTTCGTGATAATTATATCTAGTTTTTTCTTGGCGCTAGGAATAGGTGTGCTAACTTGATCTCGAATCCAGGCGCTGGAATAAGGTGAGAGAACATGGGTGCTAACTTGATCTCGAATCCGGGTGCTGGAATACGGGTGAGAGATTCAGCTCGGTCCCAAATAATCAGTCACATTGTCAGAAATGAAGCGGGCCGAATGTAAGTTGACCTTTGACACCATTTATCAAGCTTTTCTTCAGTCGGCTGTTGGCATCGCTCTAAACTGTCAACAAACCAAAGAATTAAAAGAAGAATTAAATTTAGATACAGTTGGTGACATGCACTGATTTATTTCTCTTGTCGAAGATTACGCTAGAAGGTCTCGTATTTTGTAAGATTAGAACATTGGTGATTTGGCAAATACCGCAATTTGTCCTGTCAAAAAAATAGATTTTATACAATTGCAACAGAAATAAATCATGGCGACCACCACAGGGGCTTGACGCGCAGGATATAGCCAACCGTGAACCAGGCAGACAGACGGATGGACGGACAGACAGACAGACAGACAAACGACAGTCACAAATATTAATAAATTGATGTTTAAAAAAAGATCCATTTTGTAAGATCTTCATAAAGAGCTTACATAAATCAATATAATAAATAAAGGCCTACCGGTACTTCAAAAACAGATAATGAAAAATTCATATATTTGAATTATTTTTGCTCAACGTATTTCATTAACTCCATGCTCTGACATTACAAAAAATCTGTCCGCAGTGAATAGACCATTAAAACCAATGCCAAAGTTATTGAGAGTTTTGCTTTCCCATTCCGCTTTTTTCTGTTAGGTTTTGTTGAATATTCATGATTTTTAGGCAGAAAGATACAAACCAAATACTTACCAGCAACCTAACCAAATTTGTTTAGGGAGTGAAGGTGGAGCACTTCCAGACTCTGTTCATGGTGGGTCAGTAAGGTGCTGGCTCAATAAACAGCCGATTAAGAACAGTTCCCCGCAGTCAATCCCTGTGCTAGTCAGTGATGGAAGACAAGTGGCTAGTAGTTTGGATCATACGCAAATGCCCATTCCCATCCTGTGCGTCCTTCACATCTTATTTTTTTTATGTTTCAGATCTTACTGGTGAACTCTTGCATACAGTTTTCAGTACTAGAACTGTAAAACTTCAAGATGCCCAGAATTAGAAAAAGACCAGAATATTGTGATCCCAACACACAGATTTCTACTGGTAATGGTGAATTTGCCACTTATAATTCTGTGTACCGAAGATTTGGACATGGACCATCCCGTGGACGAGGGATTTTACGACAAAACAACCCACTGGGAGAAATTCAGAGTGCTACTAGTGGAAGAGCCCTCGAAAAAGATCATGTCTTATCTTCCTGGAATGTCCCTCCTACAGAATTAGATGAAAATCTTCTGTATTGTGCAAGAATTAAGTATGAAAGTGAAGCTTGCCGACAGGAGAACCGTGGATACAACCCTGACAGATATCTCGATTGCATCGACGATGATTCTAAAGAACGTTTGCTTGAGCTGCATAAGGATGACTATTACGGGAATCAACAAGATTGCTATTCCAGTTGGTTTGACGCCAACCCAGATCCACAAGATTACCCTTCCAGTTGGTTTGATGCCAACCCAGATCCACAAGATTACCCTTCCAGTTGGTTTGATGGCAACCCAGATCCACAAGATTACTCTGCCAGTTGGTTTGACGCCAGTGTAGATTATGAAAGCAGATGGAGCAACTTTGATAGTTCCAAGTACCAGACTCCACAGGGTATTGATAATATGTTGGACCGTTTGAAAGAAGAAGAGCTTGAGTTAAGAAGAAGAAAACTAGGATTGTGGAATCAAAGAATGATGAGAAAAACCTACGATGTGTTAGATCCATTCCATCCATATGTAAGTAATGACATTCCAGTTCTCTGTAGTATCATCCTTTTTCTCAGTAGTATCATCCTTTTTCTCAGTATCGTTCTTTTTCTCAGTAATAGTATCGTTCTTTTTCTCAGTAATATGATTCCTTTTCTCAGTAATTCCTTTTTTCAGTAATATCATTCCTTTTCTCAGTAATATCATTCCTTTTCTCAGTAATATCATTCCATTTCTCAGTAAAAATCATTCCATTTCTCAGTAAATATCATTCTATTTCTCAGTAATAAGATTCTGTTTCTCAGTAATAAGATTCTGTTTCTCAGTAATTAGATTCTGTTTCTCAGTAATATTTCATTCTAAATGTGTTGTTTTAAAAACTATATAATGCTTGGCGATTGTGATTATTAACCACACAAACTAGGTTATTTCAAGACTCGTTATATTTATATTCGCTTGCGCAGAGGGGTATTTAGCAGTAGAAGGAAACCAAAGGACCTTGAGAAAACCCACTAGATTGGACGGGCGATCCAAGTCCTTTTCACGTTCAAGTGGGGAATTAAAACCCCACCACTTGACACGGTGGATTAACTTATGGTACAATGTTCCCTTGTTAACCTTGGCATATCTTGGCATATTGACTGTGAGCTAAATCTGGGCAAGGCAGGGTTGTCTTATTATAAATGTAATAACAATCTCTCCACTTGAAATTGTTTGCTATTAATATTTGATGTGGGGATTTGATTCCATTAATCCATTGTTTGTTATTTTAGGGCGAGGCATTTTATCAAAATGAGACAAGTCGCATGTATAAAGAACCAATAATTAAGAAAAAATCCAAAAGAAAATCGAAGAAAAAATCCAAAAGAAATCGGAAACTTGAAGACAGAGACTACAGTGAAGAGAGTAACATTAGGTAACAATAAAAGAACTATATTGTTGATTATTTTTACCATGTGGTCTGATTATTGCTTCCGTCTTCAATAGCCGAGTCGGAGTAGAACAGTAGGACGTTAAACCCCCAAGCCTGGAAATAAGGCACCTGTCATTATAGACAATGTCAGGCACAGATTTAGGTGTTGTCCGACACAAAACCTCTGGTGCCTGTCATTTTGTCCGGCACTTGTTTATCTTTTTTATTGATATTTATTAATACATGTCTGGCACAAAGTTCAAAGTTCAAAATCTCAGGTACTAATTCATTAGTGCCTGACATTTTAGTCAAAAACATCTAAAACTGTTATTTCCGGGCCTGTAAACCCCATTTCTTTTCATTTCATTTTATCACTGCTTGAGTTATCTTTTCTTCTTGTTTATAACTTGTATCATATAGAATCTTAATCACTGCTCGAGTTCTCTTCTCTTCTCGTTTATAACTCTGGGATACTTGTATCATACAGAATCTTATTAATCACTGCTTTGGTTCTCTTCTCTTTTGTTATTTTTTAGGAGCCACGGTGGCTAAGTGGGTGAGACGCTGGCTCGCTAAGTGGGTAAGATGCTGGCTCACTAAGTGGGTAAGATGCTGGCTCGCTAGTCTACTGTCTGGAGGTCGCATTTTCGATCCCTGCATTGCCTGGAAAAGCTCATCTGTATTTTCCGACAAGGTTTCTCTTGTCAGTCTGTCTAGTTATTCAGATGAGACAAAACAAACCCAAGATCCTGTGCATACATTGCTGTGTACAGTAGGCCATAATTTCACTGCTGGGGCAACATTACCCCGTATAGCACAAGCACACTGTATGATGTATGCCCGTCTTCATTAGCCAGTCAGAGCATAAGAGTAGGACGTTAAACAACATTTCAGTTGATTTGTTCGTCTGTCTACAAGTAAAAGAGAGAGAGAGAGAGAGAGAGAGAGAGAGAGAGAGAGAGAGAGAGAGAGATGGGGTTTAAGGTCCACTCAATACAAACTAGGTCATTTCGGGACTAACATGTGTTTTAATTTATTTCAATAATTTGCTTGCGCGTAGGGGTCTTTAGCAGTGGGAGGAAAGCGGAGTGCCCAGGGAAAACCCATGTGGTTTGACAGGCAATACACGTAAAATACCCTTGGCAGTTGTAATTCGATATAAGTGTAGGTGATAGTTCCGCTGCCCGGGCAAAATTACCATGATAGCACACTATTGCTTAAGCCTGTCCTCATTAGTCCAGTCGGAGCGGAACACAATAGGATGTTAAACCCCATTTCAAGTTCACTTTTCTTCTCCTTGGGGGGGGGGGGGGGTCAGGTACGCTTTAAATCAGATGGTTTGTGTTATTGAGTCAATTGCAGTGGTTTTGATTCTCCGCTTGTACGTGACAAAGAGTAGGGTAGCTTCTACAACCTTGTAGATTTTCTAAGGTTTCCGCCTACTGCCGAAGACCAGGTATGTGCAATCGAATCATAGAAATACAATTCAACTACAGTTTAGTCCCACTCTCATTTTCAAGTGGACGTATATTGTCATCACCACGTCCGTCCACCCATCCACAATTTGTTTGTGGACACTCTACAGCGTCACATTTATCTCCGAACGATATCGGTTCTTTCGATATTGGCATGTAATGGAACGAAACTTCATGGATTATGGCTCCTGATTGTACAAGAAATCACCTTTTTAACATGTGGACACTCTGAAGGTCACAATTCTCAACTGATTTTGATGAAACTTGAAATGCATGTTTATAACCCAAAGACCATGCTTCCTCTTGATATTCACGCACATTGGACCATAACTTCCTGAACAATGGCCCTTGATTTTACGAAAAAATTGCTTCTTTTTTTAGAGCCTGTTCTCTGTCCATCTCTTGCTAAATGTGGGCGTATCTTGCATTGCAACCGCTTGTTATATTACAGGTCTTATTGTGATGTTTGTTGTGTAAAAGTTGATGAGCCACTCAGTGAACATAATCTGAGTGATTTTCACATGGTACGTAAGTTCCGTCTAATGAAATGTCTCGATAATTTGAAATAGAATTCCAGGTAGATCAAGGAGTAAGGCAATTAAATGAAATGGGAGTCAGGCGCGGATCCAGAGGGGGGGTCCAGGGGGTCTGGACCCCCCCCCCCCCTGCGCAAGCTTGAAAATTTTTTTATGCGATTTTATTGGCGATTTAGACCTGTAATTTTGGAATTTACCTTCCGGAAATACGTCAGAATGAACCAAATTGAATCTAATTTACCAAATTAATCGGTTGAGCGCAATTAGTTAAGCAATTATCAAACCTAGTCCCCCCCCCCTGCAAAAAATCCTGGATCCACGCCTGGGAGTTTCCATTTTATCTGGACACACATGTGCTTCTAGAACTTTAGAAATACCTAATTATAAGTTCCATCTAATGAAATGTTTTGATTAATTGAAATAGGTTTTCTAAGTGGGTCAGTTAGGAAGGGAATGATATGAAATGGAGTTTCCATTTCATCTGGACACACATGAGCTTCTAGAACTTTAATAATAACATTTAAATCCATTTAAATCTCTGCCATCCAATGTTCTAGAGAATTGATAATAGTCTGGTCATGTGAGAAATGGGGTTTCTGTGTTATTTGGACCAGTACTTAGCCACGGTTGTCCATGTTATCATTAAATTTTTACATTGCATTGATGCTTAAATCCATTTAAATCTATGCCATCCGATGATCTAGAGAATTTATTATAGGCCTGTTTATAATGTCTCAATAATAGATTATATAATATTTGAAAGCAAAATAAAGACTTGAAATACGCAGATTTGATAAGCTCTTATGAGGAAACCATAGGCCTACTTTTGACAACCAGCAAGACTTATCCTTGATTGTCCATTTTTAAATCTCTTTGATGTTTAAATCCATTTAAAGCCCCAATAACATTCTTGTTGTAACTAAATAATATGTCCCAATCTTCATTCTAGTCAACAAATTGTACTATTTTACAATATTCCTATTAATTGGTGATATAAATTTCATCTTAACACACCTAATTTAAAAAATTGGAAAAATTCAACTAATTGATTTGAAAAGTCTAACGTAAACCTTTTCAAATGTGACTTTGATTTAAAATATTTTCGAACCCTCTGGACAACTAAAATAGGTTGTAATGGATAATTTACACAACAGGTAGGACACTTAAACAACTAGTACTTAGAATAAGGCTATTATTTATTTTCTGGGGCTACCAAGCAAGCAAGAGTGTTATTGTCCCTTTAAATCTTTGTAATCCGATTATTGAGTGAGTTGATTATGGGTTTGTCATTTTAATATGTAGATTTAGTTAGCTTTTACGTAATATCTTTAATAAGAAAACTATAGGCCTACTAATTTAAGGAATTTTTAAAATGCCAACTAATAAATTTTTTGTAACTTTACATGTTTTACAGATCAAAGTGGAGATATGTGAACAAGGATGTCCATATTGCTTTGTAACAAAATTCAATAATTTTAATCACTTTGGCCATCATATACTTGAGGTATCACATTCAGATATCATGAAGTTAGCTAGAAAGGTAATGACATTAGAGTTTTCATATATGTGATCATTCGCTTGATTTAAAGAAGAGTATCATCATCGAAACGTTGCATGTTACCCCTTAAGCTGCTGAATTGTTGACGTCATATATGACATCATCAACTGAATTGTTTTCGTTATACATGCATAACGTTGGGTGCCTCTACTAAAACTGGTATAGCTGCTAGAATCTGAAAATCAGATTTGTAGCACTGACACTGTAAAAATCTAAATCAACAACTGGGATCAAATTTTCACAGAGTTCACTGTCTTCATCGTTAAATAATACGGCAGTTAGCCGTGACATAACGTCACTGATTTTTTTTTTTGTACATGTCTCATCACATACGTCCCCCAAATTTTCAGAAAATTAGCAAAAAATATGTAAACAATGCAACAAGAATGACAGCAGACTGTGCTTCTTTCTTTTATTGAAACGCCACCTATCGGAATTATCCGGGACAAGGGTTAATACATCAGTAAATGGTTTTCTGTAAATAAATTACCTTTCTTACTTTCTTGAAGTATTATGGTCAACCCTCCTGATTGCCAGCATCTTACCCACTTAGCCACCCCAATGGATGAACCCAGGGGATAGTGGAGTGGAACGGATTGGGGGCATTCCATGTCAAGTGTACACACCTCATTGACACCATGGTAACAGATTCTCTTCAATTTTTCTCCAAATGTTAGCCCCACCGAGAGAACAATTTATGTGAAGTTTCAGGTTTGAAAACCAAATGTGTTAGTTTTTTGGGCCGACCCAATTTTTGCGTAATTCGGTGGACCAAAAACCTTCCCACAGCAATCATTTTACTCCTAACTGCATGATTGTCATAAATTTGGTGCCAAAATGATCAGGAAATCAAGACCTTTCATTTGGTGTATTACACGATGTTATCAGATAATGTTTTCATATTTTCTTTTTATTTGTTTGACCTTGACCTTTGACCCTGTCCGGGCAGAAAATCCGATGACCCCAATTTTTTCTCAAAACCATGTTCTATATATCATCCACCTGTATGCCAAAAATGAAAATGGGATCTCTATGGGATCAGGGGGAAAATGAAGGCCAAAGTCATAGGGTTTCGCAATTTCAACTTTTGAGCTCAATATTACAATGCCATTCAGGCAACAAAGCAACACACATGGTATAATAGGCATCCCTGACAGTAGGCTATCATCCGATAGCGATAGCTTGAGTGTACAAGTATGGTTGAGTGGTGAGCAGTAAAGTACATAATCTTTGATTAATGACTTCTAACTCATAAACTGGCGTCAAATTTCACCATTTCAATTGAAATTTTCATTTCAGGGAACTTTAAATTCACTGACGTTTTTCTAAAGCCTTGCTGGAATCGGCAATCTCTTTCTTTGACAGTTCATACGTTGTGCCGGTAGATGTTCGGGGGTCAACTTTGAGGAGCATGTCGCTGATGTCGAGGAGACACCTTTCTGTCGTCTGGGGATACACAAAGCTTTTTGCGGGTCCGCTCGGGTGAAGTAATTTCACTCTAACTTCATGTGTGTCGTCAAAGGCTTCTTCTTTGTAGGATAGCCACCAGTGTCCGTCATAACGTACCGTGGCGTATCCCGCCAAAGGTCCTTTAAATCTAGGTGCCGAACCGGAAGTTACTTTAGACACATCTCTCAGGTCCTTCAGCTTCAGTTTGCCATGGCATTTGAAAGGATCTGCACCAAACTTACGAAACTCCCCCTTTTTACTAGTTAAATAAATTATTCAAAATTTTCCTTTTTTGAAATAACAGAAAATATTCACTTTCGCTTCTAAGAAGATGATGGATACCAGTCAAACATACACTTGGCCAGAGGCTCAACCATGCAGACTCAACCCAGGTGGCATTTTTGAAAGCATTTTTAGGCATGATCCCATAGAGATCCCATTTTCATTTTTGGCATACGGGTGGGTTATATATAGAACATGATTTTGAGAAAAAATTGAGGTCATCAGATTTTCTGCCCGGACAGGGTCAAAGTTCAAGGTCAAACAAATAAAAAAAGCCTTTGAAACCATTATCTGATAACATCATTTAATACATCAAATGAAAGGTCCTGATTTCCTGATCATTTTGGTACCAACGTTATGAAAATCAGACCATTAGGAGGAAAATTATACCTGTTGCAAGGTTATTGGCCCATCGGATTGGCCCAAAATTTGATCGGCCACAAAAACGTCATTTTTGGGTCGATTCACCTGAAATTTGGTTTTTACACTTTTTTCATCCCACCTCACCATTAGACATCAAATAAACGAAATCTAAGATGTCTTGTCAATTTTCGCTCTGAAAGTGTGTACACTTGACATGGAATGCCCCATTGAGACCATGAGGACAGTCTTGATGAGAAACATTTGTCTTCAATAGAATTATGTTCTAAGTATGAGATCTATCTCAGTTTTTTGGATTGGTTATTGTAAAACATTTACATCAATTATTTCATTCTATTTTCTTTTAATGGTTGCATTTTTAATTCTAGAAATCTGAGAGTCTGCAGAAGGAGCTTGTCCTGGAAATAAATCCGAAATTTGATTCAAAATTAGGTTTGTTTTATTTGATATCATCCTTTATTATAATATTACTAAGCAAATAATCATGCTGACTAACTCTTTTTAATTATTTTTTTCTAAAAAATATCCCCAGTAACACACTGATATTAAATATCCCCAGTAACAAACATTGCTGGTAACAAGCTCATATTAAATATCCCAAGTAACACGCTCATATTAAATAATCCCCGGTAACAAGCTCATATTAAATATCCCGGGTATCAAACTCATATTAAATATCCCACTAACAAAACTGTATTGGTTAATGAAATAATTTCTTTTGCAGAATGTATTTCAGGCGATGTGCCCTTCATCGGCTGGTAACAACCAGCTGATGTTCTATGTTCAAGGCTAGGTTCAATAAGTAAGATGTTGACTTGCTAACAGGAGGTCCTGGATTCTATCCTGGTGTTGACTGAGAGAGTTCCTGAAAGTCTTGTTGACCCTTTTCAATGGAGCAGGATAGAGGGCATATGAAATTAAGAGAGAAGAGAGAAATGCGTTTAATCTCTACTCGACACAAGCTATGTCATTTTGGGACTAAAATATGGTTTTTGACTTTATTTCAATTATTCTCTTTCGAGCAGGCGTTTTTAGCAGTGGGAAGAAAACCATGAGGTTGGACAGGCGATGCTTGTCATGTACAACTGGGGATTCGAAACCATGCCAGTTGACTCAATGACAGGCTTTATGCTCCCCCCCCCCCATGAAATTAAGGATCCTTGACATTTAGAATTTGAAATAAGAGTAGGATCATCTTAATTAGCCTTTTTTTTCATTCAAACAGAAATGCAGTTTTTTATTCTTGGTATATTTGCCATATTTTCTGTGTATTGTTTATTATATTTCTAGGTGAAGATTATGTTGAACCAATAACTGGTTATTTTTGTCGTCTGTGTCGACAATTTATCCACGAAGAGGAAGACACCATTTTGAAACACTGTCAGTTAACAGTTCATCAATCTTTACATCATGTGTGTACTTGAGTATGATAATGAAAATAATAATTTCATTAACACATGGTACAATTTTATGGATAAATATCAAACTCAGTAATTGTGTATCCATAAGATTGTACCTTGTGTTAATATGTTCAATTACTAAATGCCAATCAAAGAAAACAATTTCATTGACTTGATTGGGGGGTTGGATGGCCAAATTGTTAGCACTTGCGTGCTGTATCATAAAGCATGTCATTAAGTCAACTGGTGTGGTTTCGAATCCCTGGTTGTATGTGACCAGGAGTAGGGTCGCCGGTCCAACCTCGTTGGTTTTCTCTGGGTCCTCTGGTTTCCTCCCATTGTCAAAGACCCTTATGCGCAAGCAAATTATTGATATAAAATTAAACCATATATAAGTCCGGAAATGTCCTAGTTTGGGTTGAGTGGACGTTAAACTCCATTTCTCTCCCCCTCTCTTCATTGATTTGACAACATTTATAAATTCCAACTACAATTTAAGAGGCTTACTCTGTTATACTGATTTAATAATCTTCTGCTTCAACTGTAAAACAAAATTCCATTTGTTAGAAATTGTAAACATGCTATAAATAAAGCTGGGTCTTTCCTATTGGTATATTTAGTCAAAGTATAGAAATTAGTTACTGGATACCTGTCCAGAAATGAAATGATATGGGGTTTAACCTCCTACTATTCTGCTCCGACTGGGCTGATAAAGACAGGCATATGTCATACAGGGTGCTATGAGGGTAATTTTGCCCAGACAGCGTCACTACAGCCTACTCTTACATTGAATTATTACTGTCAAGGGATCTTTTACGTGCATGCAATTTGTACAGGAGACATGAGTTTTCGTACCATCCAAACGACTAGACAGCTGTCCTTGTCAGGCCCTCCGTCCTGCATCACTGACAATCGGGAACCTTGCCAGAAAATTAGGATGAACTTTTTGTCAGCAAATGCAGGGATCGAACACCTGAACTCCAGCAAGCCAACATTTACCCACTTAATTAGCCACCGTGACCCCCAATTCTTATGTAGATTGTTTGGCATATAAGGCGTTTACCATGATTTCTGAATAATGAGACAAAGAAGCCAGCTGACAATTTGACATTATGATCACGGCTTGAGTAATATCTCTTATTTTTCAGAACCATATGGAAAATTGTTGTTCTATCGAGCGAGCTATAGCTGATGAAATGATCAGAAAATCGGCTACATCACAGAAACAAGGTTATTCAACCAAAGATGAACCTAATGCACCGGTAATAATTGATTCCTTTGCAGAAAGAAACATACAAATTCTTCGCAGGGATGAGGTTATTGATCAACTTGAATCTGACATCTCTTCTGAAGATATCCACTTTACATTAGAGGGCCATAATTGTCCGATAATAAAATCAAATGAACATCCAGAATCTAGTCATCGAGAAGCAAATATAGAACCAAATATGGAATTAATTCATCAAGGCCTAGAACCAAATACAGCAACTCAACAAAGCCTAGAACCAAATATGGCATTAATTCAGCAAGGTCTAGAACCAAATATAGAATTAATTCAACAAGGCCTAGAACCAAACATAGAATTAATTCAACAAGGCCTAGAACCAAACATAGAATTAATTCAACAAGGCCTAGAACCAAATA
Source organism: Patella caerulea (assembly GCA_036850965.1). NCBI lineage: Eukaryota > Metazoa > Mollusca > Gastropoda > Patellidae > Patella > Patella caerulea. Next base: position 55,094,224 of record JAZGQO010000006.1, on the reverse strand, counting down.
TAGAATTAATTCAACAAGGACTAGAACCAGATCATATTAACACACAATCAAGAGAAGGAAGCGTAAAGCCGCCTCAACTCCAAATATGTGAACTTGGCGTAGTAGTTGAACAATTAATTGATGAGTTGATTCATCATAGTCTAGACGTTAATCTTTTAACAACAGAACAATGTGAACATTATTCAGAATCATGTGAACAACAACATCAAACGGAACCCATCCTATTTCATGCCAAGCCAACTGAAAAAGCACATCAAATAGAAAATATCCTTGTAGATTTGAATTCGTCTGAACAAACAATGTCTAGGAAATGTAGAGCAGAAATTAATATTCCCAAAACAGAACCAAATGAAAATGCTCTAGAAACAAGTGAACATCCCCCAGGTATATTTAATACAGAACCAAACGAACATGATCTCGAAACAAGTGAACACGCTCCAGATATATCTTATGCCGAGCCAATTGGACATAAGCTACAGCCAAATGAACATGATCTAGAACAAAATGTCTGTAATACAGAACAAAATGAACATGATCTAGTGCCATATGAACATGCTCTAGATCAAAATGAACAAGATCTAGTGCCATGTGAACATGATCTAGAACCAATTGAACATGATCTAGAACCAAACCTATGTAATGCAGAACCAAATACATCTAATACAGGTCAACTCAAGGTCACAGGTGCTATTGAAACTGGACCAAGACAGAATTCCTCTACTGCTGAACAACTCAACCCTTCCAGGTTTGATGACGATCAACTAGAAGGTGTCCTGTCTGGAGCTCAAGCTGCAGGAAATGACCAAGGTAAAGAAGAGGTTAAAAATGTTATAGCACAGCTAATTGAACTCAGTTTAGACATTCATCTTTCTATGACAGAACAAGGTGGGAGAAAGTTCCACCCTTCTGTGTCAGAACCCAGTGAACTTTGCCCAGATAAGGTCTCTGATTTTACAGAACAAAATGAAGATCTGTTAGAAAAGAATAACTATGTTTCACATCCAACTGAATGTGTTGATTTAGGACTAAAATCAAATGAAAATTGTCCTCCACGTTTGAAACATAAGAGCATCAACATGAGGCATGTCTATCCCCACAGAAATGTTAGTAATTCGTCTACCACGGACTGTAGTCTGAACACTGAACAAATTGGAAATAACCAACATAAAAGTGAAAGTGAACATAACGTTACAGCTGATGCCCTTATAACTAAAAAACAAACTGAATCTAACCTCTCTGCTAAAGAACAAAGTGAACATTACCCTTCAGCTACAGAACAAAGTGAACATAACCTCAAAACTGCCGAACAAAGTGCGGATAACCCCACAAGTATTGACCTTTCAGCTGCTGAAGATCAACCACAAACTACAGATAATAAACTTCTATAAGCAGAACAAAGTGAAGATAATATTCCTCCAGCTACTGAACAAAATGAAATAAAAACCTATCAGCTGCTGCCCAAAGTGAACATAACCTTTCAGCTTCTTCCCAAAGTGAAAATAACCTTTCAGCTTCTTCCCAAAGTGAAAATAACCTTTCAGCTTCTTCCTAAAGTGAAAATAAACTTTCAGTTGCTGCCCAAGGTGAACATAACCTTTCAGCTTCTTCCCAAAGTGAAAATAACCTTTCAGCTGCTGCCCAAATTGAACATAACCTCAGAGCTACTGAACATGTGAACAAGTGATAACATAACATTTCTGTGTTAATAAACAAACAGCTACTGAACAAGTATGGAGATACCCTAACAGTTCATGAATAAGTGTGAACATACGTTTAAAACTACTTAATAAATTATGTTTCATGTAGAATTGTTAAACGTGCTTGTAAAACAATTACGAGGCCCATGCTTTTTTTTTAAGATTAATGAATACTTTGTTAAATTTTGTAATCTGTATATTTGGTATTGCTTATATTGTGTTTGTTGTGAGTTGTTATGTTATGTTTTATTGATTTAAGAGGTCAAATGACATCTTATATTTAAAAAAATGTTGCTAGTAGCAATTAATACTCTTGTTAGTGCTAGAAGTTCTAGTTTTGGTTTGAATTGACGATCTAGTATCTAGACTTGTGCTTTTGTGGTCACTGTGGAATAATGTTTGTAGGCTTAAATTGATTATTTGATTGAACATTATAATCTTACTAGTTCTAGAAGTATCAGAGCTAGTTTGATGTTCAAATGTCTGGACTGATTCACGCCATTGATGATATTCCAACATTTCAATTAACTTTTATTGTTCTACCACGAGACACTTCATCAGTAATTATCCACACAACACTCAGTATAATAATATATCTGTTGAAAAGATTATGTGGCTTCAAGACGTGTACATTATTCTCTACTGCCTAATTGTATAGTTACATAGTGGAGGTCGATCATGTTTGATATTGGGGGTACAAACTGACCGATGGGTCAGATCTAGTTACAGTCATTTTTCATAGCCCTAGGTCTCGAAGGGCACATACTGACTTGGAACCCATGGTCTGCAGACTTGTGCAGCAGTTGGTGCCAACTTAGTTGTAGACACCATCCCAACCACAGATTATTCAGTAGCTTTGTTCAATTATATTTGCTTGTATTTACATGTAGTCATAACATAATAGCTTTATTATGGAGTCAATACAAGGGAAGTAACTCATTTAGAAGGCTTCACACCACTCTTCTTGTTGCATGTAAATTTAAGGTTCTGTGAATTTCCCAGCAGATCATTCAAAACTGAAACAATAGCCTTAATCCTAGGCTGTGTTATTAGATTGAAACTTTTTTTCACAAGTTTTGGTTGCATGTTTGAATTATTACCTAAAGATATTGGATTGTGCCTATAATTATACAATTACAACTGCTTTTATTTACTGACACATATCAGTGTGTAAATGATGATGTGTCTTTTATGTATTTCTCCGTAAATTGATTATTTTTGTTACTTGATGTCCTTGCATAACTTGTAGATATTCTATTAGGCACCATTCCCTGATATGTCTGGCAAGTACATCTAAAACAATTATTTCCAGGCCTGCTATTAGGTTATATGGTTGTCCAATCCAACATTGTTTCGTTATGGTTGTTTATAGATCGAAGATCTGTCAATTATCTTGAGTTTTTTTTCCTGAAAATAATTATTGAATCAAACTTTGTTTTTGTTTTATTGAGTTTAGCTATTGCCAGTAAGAGACATTACCTGAATTATATACAGGAGAGAGAGTGTTTAATGGAATCGGCAGTATATTGTCTGCTGCAGCAGACTTTAGCAGTGTAGAAAACCCACAAGCATGTGCTTATTTTGCAGTTCTGCACAGAAACACACTTTATTGCCAGTAAGAGACATTACCTGAATTATATACAGGAGAGAGAGCGTTTAATGGAATCGGCACAACGTAGTATATTGTCTGCTGCAGCAGACTTTAGCAGTGTAGAAAACCCACAAGCATGTGCTTATTTTCCAGTTCTGCACAGAAACACACTTTAGAGAGCAAAAGGACAAACATGCAGGACTTTATACCATTGTCTATTCCAGTTGGAGGATTCACGCGCAGATGTGACAAGGGGTTGGGTTAACTTCATGGGGTGTTCTTTAGTTCTATCCTGAAATGACCTTGTTTGTGTTCAGTGGACATTATTAGGCCTACTTATATTATGGGAGATTAGATAAAGAGCTGTAAGTTCCCACTATAAAAACTAGATAATACAAAAGGAATTTGCTGTACTGAGATATAACCTTTTGAAATTTAGGCCTAGCTCGATCATCCTTACAAACTTTGGTACAATAAAAATCAGTCTTAATTATCCATTTTTAGATTATATCATCAATGAGCGTTGAGAAGGAAATCAGATTGAAATCCGGTAAATATCACAGGCTAGCAATAACATCAAGAGTTAATTATGATCTGGAAAGTTAATTATTATAGCAAGGTTCCTGTATTTTGTATTAAAGGTTTTTACTACAATGCCTGTTATTGAACTTGACCCTCAAGACAAAACAATTCTGTAGTCATTCGTAATTAATATCTTTACAAGTTTTAACTTCCCAATTTCCTGAACAGATTTAACAAAAATATCCAAATTCAAAATAATTTAGAAATGGTATCTAAATTATTTTAATGTCTAAATAATTTGGATAACATTTCTGACCTTAAGAAAAAAACCTGCAATGGGCAGATTTAGTTCTTGCTTAATGTATGTTTAACTTTCACTTCCTGATAGGCTGCCAGGCAACAAAATATACACATACTTGAGAATATACCGATATTTGAATTTGGATATTTTTGTTAAATCTGTTCAGGAAATTGGGAAATTAAAACTTGTAAAGATATTAATTACGAATGACTGCAGAATTGTTTTGTCTGAGGGTCAAGTTCCATAACCGGCATTGTAGTAAAAACCTTTAATACAATATATAGGAGCCTTGCTATAATGCATGTTTTATCCAAGTCATATAGGAAAATCTTTCTGTGCCCAAAGACGACAGTGTTATTGGGCAGCCCTCTGATCTAATACAGGGGCTGGCTGCAATAGATGTAAGGTTGTTGAATGGTTAACCAGTCCTTTGCATAATAAGGTCTGTCATTGTGTCAAGAAATGGTATGGATATTAGGAGACTACATCAACGCAAGTTATAATATAAAAAGATAATAATTTGACCAATATAAATGTTTATTTAACAAGAATTTATGTGTATTATAAAATACAGTCAATAATAAATCGACGATAAAATAAAATATTGAACTAGCCATGATGACAGTTGAATAGGAATGGCATGAAAAACAATAAAATAATACTGTACAGGCTACGACAGCCATACACGACTAGGAAAGCGATATAAGACTAGGAACTAATGGATTACAATAAATACTAAAATACTGAAAGCGTGACAATTGTACAGGAATGTAATGGAACAAAACATGACAATTGTACAGGGATGTAATGGAACAAGCCATGACAATTGTACAGGAATGTAATAGAACAAGGCATGACAGTTGTACAGGAATGTAATGGAACAAGGCATGACAGTTGTACAGGAATGTAATGGAACAAAACATGACAATAATTGCACAGAAGTGTAATGGAACAAGTCGTGACCTTTGTACACAATAGCGTCATGCCATGACAGTTGTACAGAATTGTAATGAAACTTATCATGACAGTTGTGCAGGAATGTACCTTGACTGGACTGAAATTGAAAGTAGGAATATATTAATGAATAAAAAGCACACCTTTGAAATTAAAAATCATATAATAATATTATGGTAATCTAGAAACTTATTGATTCCTATAAAACCTCACACTGTCACACATTTCTTAAATAAAACCTTTGAATAGTACATGTAATTCATAAACAAATACTGTTTGTGCAGTAATGCTGATTTATCCCAGCTTGCATATATATCGATTCATTGATGCTTTATATTATATACAGCCATAATAATCATAAAACATACATTATGCAACAGGTAAATCTGCCATCACAGGTCTTTCTTTAGGCCTATTATCTAAACTATCAATTAGACCATAATCAATTCTTGATGTCAACGCTAGTCTGCGATATGTAGAGGATTAGGATCTGATCTACTGCTCAATGCTTATTCATGATTAAATCAAGAAATGGATAATCAAGACTATGTTTTTCATCCTACCGACTTAAGTAATGATGATCAAGGCTACGTTCAAAATTCTTGGTTTAGAGTGGATCAATTTGATTGAAATTTTCTGCATGTTCTCTTTCCATTATCTAGTTTTTAACTATGATAGTGAGAACTGTTGGGTCTTTTAATCTAATTTGTAAAAGGTAACTTTCTTCTTCGAGCGAAGGGTCATGATCAGATGATAGCTTCTAGAATGAGTTACAACCTAAGCTACCACAGGGAGAGAGAGAGAGAGAAATGGGGTTTAACCTCCACTCAACACAAACTAGGTAATTTCGGGACTAACATGGTTTAACTTTATTTCAATAATTCGCTTGCGCGTAGGGGTCTTTCGCAATTGGAGGAAAATGGAGTGCTCGGAGGAAACCCACGAGGTTGAGAAGGTGCTCCTATCTCCAAGCCACATACGCTCACACCAGGGCTCGAAACCACAGCCGCAAGCCAGAGGTGACCGGCCAGCTAGAGGTTGAAGCGCGGCACTCTAGACCACTAGGCCACCCCCAACACCCACCCCCCGGTCTAGAGTGTTAATAGACACATTAAAGACCTAGCTCTTACATAATGTATCTTTAATACTTAAAGGGACAATAACACTCTTGCTGGCTTGGTAGCTCCGGAAAAAAATAATACCCTTATTCTAAGTACTAGATGTTTAAATGTCCTACCTGTTGTGTAAATTAGTCATTACAACCTATTTTATTTGTCCAGAGGGTTCGAAAATATTTTAAAATCCAAGTCACATTTGAAAAGGTTTACGTTAGACTTTTCAAATCAATTGGTTGAATTTTTCCAATTTAATAATTGAGGTGTGTTAAGATGAAATTTATATCATCATTTAATTGGAATATTCTAAAATAATACGATTTGTTGACCAGAATGAAGATTGGGACATATTTTTCAGTTACAACAAGAGTGTTATTGGGGCTTTAACCAAATACAAAATGGATATATTAAAATATCAGAGGCCAGTTTCACACAATTTTAACTAAAATAAAATCCAATATTAGATTGATTTTAGTGCTTAACTGATCTATATTGAAGTATCTACTAAAAGTTGGATTTTATCTTTTGTTAAGATTTTAAGAAACAAGGCCTTCATCATAATGAAGTTACTTTAGAATTCATAACAATTTGCTCTAATATAACAAACTAACTTTTTTTATACATATATCATATATATGTAGCATAATCAGATAAACCTAAACATTAGATATAAGCAAGGAGTTAACTATTCATATCAAAACACAACACTAGGATATAACTACTTCTCTACTATTTAATAGCGAAGATATGTAACGCATACATACAGGTCACATTTTCAAGTTAATGACAAATATACATATAGTCAGTCATTAACTTGTACTGTGCTTCACCGACTGAGATACTGAAAGAGATAATAAATACAGGAATATATAGTACCTGTACTCAAAAACATTTATAGTACTCAGAAAAGAAATGACTGCAGCTTTATTATCACTTGTCCGATGAATTTTGTCCAGACAGTGATAATTCCATTCATTTTTCTTCATCAGTGGGATCTTTTATCAAAATTTAGTTTTCCACCCCATAAAATTGACCTATTTAATGGGAGAATAAGCTTCACTACTAAAAGATGTCTTCATATATAATATGTACAGACTATTTTTAAGGACAGAGGAATTATTATCATATATAATGTAAATCTAGCTATAATATATGTCCTATATGTTCAGATCGTGTCAGGAATCCCCCACTACACACTAGGGCTGTGTCGATACAGTTCATTTTCGATACGATACGTATTGGCGATACGGCAAACCGATATGCGATACGTATCGCGATATGGTGACGTCATAAATTATGCCAAAAATAATTCCAAACTACATTCTGTTTCAAGACGTCGTTTCAACAAAAATAATTCTAGGTAATTTTTTTATGTCATATTTTAATGTACGTGATTACCACAAAAATAACAACAGGTACACCTTTTGAATATTGTCAATATTTAATTCACATACCATGTTGAAATTACGTCAGTAATATTCCAGAATAATCAATAAAAATTACCGTCTTCGTTTATTCGATGAAACATTCACGTTTCATTTTTCATAAGTCGATGATATAAAATATTAGCATTTTTCTACTACTGTCAATATCAGAAAATACCGTAGCCAAAATAGCTGATACGGCACCATGGCATTTCTTCATAACACAATTTGTAGCTTAAATCTATAACGTAACTAGTCACGTAACTTGCAAAAGTTTTTTATTCATTCGCCAATGATGATAGACACATGACACAATTGTCACGTGACAACCATACTTGAAATTGCTTTCAAAAATAAAAATTCCGTACGATTATGATATAGCCTTCAATAAAAACGACAAGATTTATTAAATTAAACTTTTGTCAGAATGTGTATAAAATAAAAAAAAGTCATAGTAAGCGCTATTTAGAACTGGTTTATTGACCTAATTTGCAACCGATGTCACGTGTCATTGGAATTCAGCATTGGAAATGCCATCGGGAAAATATATTATAAAATGATTGTTTCTCGGTGTATTCGGTGTTCTCTCAGGGGATTATATTCAATGAAGATTTAAATTTACCGAACAACTGGTCAGTGAATCCATCAATGTATGATCCAGTTATTATAATATTTAGCAGTTCATGGAATTCATACGGGGAGTTGAAGACGTTCGATTGATAAACCTTCATGCTAAGATCGTTTTCTTTTGCCATGTGGGTTTCAATTCATGGTCTTTCTGAACTGAAGATTTTTTTCAACGATACGACGATACGGCCATATTACATATCGATATAAATATCGCTGGAACGTATTGATACACCGATTATCGACACAGCCCTACTACACACATCATCTTCACTACACTAGGATCTGGGAGAGTTGTTATTATGGTACGGACGTTCTGTTTGAAGTTAGGGATTGGCCACTGAAACGATCTGTTGTTTGAAGTTAGGGATTGGCCACTGAAACGATCTGTTACAGCGAGTTTGGCGTGTGATGCACGTAATTGTGGGGTTAAACCACTAGAAACGTCAACACTGATTGATTAATCAATGTCTTACGAAAATTTAGTCTGGACACTACGGTAGAGAGGATTAAATATAATATTCATTATCTAATAAATGAGAGAGGCGTGGAGGATTATGTTCCTCCACACGACGTAAACCAAGTTCATCCAACTCCGTACTTTTGAGTTCTTCATGTCGTTGTTCTAATAATCTTCGTTGCCAACTTTTTAACAGCGCTAACGCATCCATCTCTTCTCTTGTTTTCTCTCCCGTTAATGATAAACCCTGTAAAGAGAGAGAGAAATGGGGTTTAACGTCCACTCAACACAAACTAGGTCATTTCGGGACTAACATGGTTTAATTTTATAATTCGCTTTCGCGTAGGGGTCTTTAGCAGTGGGAGGAAACCGGAGTGCCCGGAGAAAACCCACGAAGTTGAGAAGGCGCCCCTATCTCCATGCCACATACGCTCACACCAGGGCTCGAAACCACAGCCACAAGCCAGAGGTGACCGACCAGCTTGAGGTCGAAGCGCGGCACTCGAGTCCACTAGGCCATAACAACCCCCAAAACCCTTTAAAACAGAAATATATTCTACAGATAGATTATCACACTTTTACTATAAAACAAAAGAAATGAGGATGTTCTGCTTCGACTTGGCTAATGAAATGAAATGAAATGGGGTTTAATGTCCTACTCTTCTGCGCTTAACTTTGGCTAATGAACACAGGACTTGCCTAATGAAGACAGGCATAAGCCATACAGTGTGCAATGAGCAAATTTTGGCCGGGCAGCTACAATTTGGCCTACTCCTACATTGAATTCTAATTGTCAAGGGATCCATACCAATGTATACAAGGGACCTCCGTTTTTTGTACCATCCAAAAGGCTAGACATCTGTTCTTGTCAGGCCCTTCATCCTGCACCACTGAGGAAACCACGTCCAAAAATCACGATGAATTTTCTTGGCTAATGAAGGTTTATACACGCGACCAGGTGAGCTCGCCAGCGTCTTACCTACCTTGCCAATATGGCTTAAAATGAAATTTCTGTACACAACGTTCTTAATATTTTAGTTTTACCTTTATACACATGATTTCAGCAAGTTCAAACATATCACGAACACCCTGCATTAAATCTCGGGCGTTACGAGTCAAGATTTTCTCTGTCTGAAACAAAAAATATATAGAATTAATCAATATAAAGTCTGATGCAATTAAAAAATTATCATAACTGCAAGAGAATGATTGAAATAAAAATTAAACCAGATGTTAGTTCTGAAATGACTAAGTTTGTGCCGATGACGTTAAACCCTCTATAAAGAAAATGATAAGATACATGTAATGCCTTCAGATATGATCTGATACTTCGACAAAAGAGAGAGACAGAAGTGGGGTTTAATGTCCACTCGACACAAACTAGGTCATTTCGGAATTTACGTATTGTTTAATTATATTTCAATAATTTGCTTGTGTGTAGGTGTCTTTAGCAGTGGGAGGAAACCAAATGACCCGGAGAAAACCCACGAGGTTGGACAGGCAACCCTACTCCTTGTCATGTACAACCGGGGATTCGAAACCATGCCAATTGACTCAATAAGGCTTTATGATACAGCGCGCACATGCTAACCATTCGCCCCCCAGTTTTATCAATTTCAATTCAAGGAGAAATAATCTTAATGTATTTCAAGAAGAGTGAGATAAAGAGATAAAGGAAAGAGAGAGAGAGAAATGGGGTTTAACGTCCACTCAACACAAACTAGGTCATTTCGGGACTAACATATGGTTTAATTTTATTTCAATAATTCGCTTGCGTGTAGGGGTCTTTAGCAGTGGGAGGAAACCGGAGTGCCCGGAGGAAACCCACGAGGTTGAGAAGGCGCTCCTATCTCCATGCCACATACGCTCACACCAGGGCTCGAAACCACAGCCGCAAGCCAGAGGTGACCGGCCAGCTAGAGGTCGAAGCGCGGCTCTCTAGACCACTAGGCCATCCCAACCCCCCAAAGGATAAAGGACAGCAAGCATGAATGTAAATGAAATTGGGCTTAACATCCTACTGTTCTGCCCTGACTGGGCTCTTCAAGATGGGCAAATACCATATAGTGTACTATGAAGGAAACTTTGCCTGAACAGCCACACTACACACTACTTTATATATCAAATTCAAACAGCAAAGGGATCTTTAATGTGCATACCAATGTGTACACAGGACATTGGTTTTTTTTCACATCCAAAACGACTGGAGAGCTGACCTTGGCAAAAAGATTGAATGTAATGTCATCACACTTCAAATGGTCGCCAGCATTAATTTTGGTTTTGTTTTTGAAAACTAACAAAATAAAATTTGTCTACATTGATTTTTTTTTATAAAAGTTACCTGGTGATTTTTAGTTGCAGAAACAAAAACTTTTGCAATCATTTTCAGCTGGTGAGCGGATGTAGTAATCTGATTGGTTGATAAAATCAAATCATCCGCATGACTAAAAAGAAAAACATAAAAAGGAACATAAAAAATGAACAAAGTTAAAAACATAAAAAAATGAACAAAGTTAAAAACATAAAAAAATGAACAAAGTTAAAAACATAAAAAAAAGATAGGCTGGCACTGCCAGGCAGGATACGCCCACATTTTCGAGAGATGGATAGAGAACAAACAATACGGAAAGTGATTTTTCCTACATCATTAAGTCCTGTATTTCATACTGTATTGGGAGCAGCCATTTTGTTGGTCAGTTCCAGTCTGATATTCATTAAATTCGAAGTCGACAATGATTATGGTGTGACGGTACACAACCTAGAAATGTGACTTTTCGTCAAAATCGGATAAGAATTGTGACCTTTACAGAGTCAACAACCATGATATACCATATCTTTACACTATTCGCGTACAAACGGCGACCATTTCGTCCGGCAATTTTGGTACCATTTTCACGAAATTCGAATAATTCAGGAAGTTACGATTCGATATGCGCAAATACCGAAAGGAACCAAGATCTTTGGGTTATAACCATGCATTTCAAGTTTCATCAAAATCGAATTAAAATTGTGACCTTTACAGGGTCCACAACCTTGATATACCATTTTTTAACAGTATTCACGTACAAACGGTGGCCATTTTGTATGGCAATTTTGGTCTGATTTTCCCGACATTCGAACTCAACCTTCCTTACGGTGTAACGGTAATATAATCAAACGTTTTTTTAAATCGGATAATAATTGTGACCTCCAAGCCTAAAAAAAAAAAGCGATTTTGCGTATAATCAGGGGCCATAATTCAGGAAGTTACGATCCGATATGCGCAAATATCGAAAAGAAGCAAGATCTTTGGGTTATAACCTTGAATTTCAAGTTTCATCACAATCGAATCAAAATTGTGACCTCCACAGGGTCCACAACCTTGATATACCATTTTTTAACAGTATTCGCGTACAAACGGCGACCATTTTGTATGGCAATTTTCGTCCGATTTTCCCGAAATTCGAACTCAACCTTCCTTAGGGTGTAACGGTGATATAATCAAACGTTTTTTTAAATCGAATAATAATTGTGACCCCCAAGCTAAAAAAAAGGCGATTTTGCGTATAATCAGGGGCCATAATTCAGGAAGTTACGATCCGATATGCGCAAATATCGAAAGGAAGTGAGATCTTTGGGTTATAACCATGAATTTCAAGTTTCATCAAAATCGAATCAAAATTGTGACCTCCACAGGGTCCACAACCTTGATATACCATTTTTTAACAGTATTCGCGTACTAACGGCGGCCATTTTGTATGGCAATTTTAGTCCGATTTTCCCGAAATTCGACCTCAACCTTCCTTAGGGTGTAACGGTGATATAATCAAACGGTTTTTTAAATCGAATAATAATTATGACCTCCAGAGGGACCACAAGCTAAAAAGGGTGATTTTTCGGACAATCAGGGGCCATAATTCAGGAAATTACATTCCGATAGCCGCAAATATCGAAAGGAACCAAGATCTTTGGGTTACAAACATGCATGTCAAGTTTCATCAAAATCGGTTCAAAATTGTGACCTCTATAGGGTCCACAAGCTAAAAACGTGATTTTTCGTACAATCAGGGGCCATAATCCATGAAGTTTTGATCCGATACATGCCAATATCGAAAGGAACCGAGATCTTTTGGGGATAAACCTATATTTCAAGTTTCGTCAAAATCGGATAAGAATTGTGACCTGTAGAGAGTCCACAAACAAATTGTGGACGGACGGACGTCCGGACGGATGTCCGGACGGACGGACGTCCGGACGGACAGGGGCGACGACATAATACGTCCACATGAAAATGTGGGCGTATAATGAACAAAGTTAAAAACATAAAAAAATGAACATAATAAAAAAATGAACATGTACAAAGTTAACATTAATTAGCAAAAGAGTCCATTTTTTAATTATGATTGATCTGTGGCAGTTCGTGTTAGCAGCTATAATAATTGCTCTGTCAATTTGTGTTTGTAGCTATGATCTCTGTCAGTTTGTGTTAGTAGCTATACGATCTCTGTCAATTTGTGTTAGTAACTATGATTCTGTCAGTTTGTGTTCGTAGCTATAATTGCTCTGTCAGTTCGTGTTAGAAGCTTGTCTGTGATATCACTTCGTGGAAGCGGACGTTAGTAACTATGATCTCTGTCAGTTTGTGTTAGTAGCAATGATTCTGTCAGCTCGTGTTAGCATCTATGATTGCTCTGTCAGTTTGTGTTAGTAACTATGATTCTATCAACTTGTGTTAATAGCTATAATTGCTGTCAGTTTGTGTAAGTTACTATATGGTTCTGTCAGTTTTGTGTTAGTAGCTGTGGTTGCACTGTCAGTTCGTGTTAGTAGCTATGAAAAATGGTTCTGTCAGTCACACAAAATAAACCAATGCCAAAATCTTGAATAAAAATCTTAAAGACTAAAGCAAAGTTTAGCAGATTAGTGCTTGAAATGAGAACATAACAAAGAGAGAGCGTCCTAAAAGATATTAAATCAAATCTCTTACCTTGAATCTGTGGCTAAATTAGCAACGGTGACGGCAAAATCTCGCAATTTAACACCACAATCTACAACACGACCAGCGACTTCTATCATTTCTTCAATATTCTGTATAATATTGATATAGATGTTTACAATAATATGTGTGACAAAGAGAGAGAGGGAGGGAGTGGGAGAGAGAGAGAGAGATATTTCTATCATTTCTTCAATATATAACAACCTCTTCCAGATCCTAGTGCAGTATAGACAAGTTAAACGAAATTTTAAACTATAAAAAAAAAAAAACGAAATAGGATCTGTTTTAAAATCAAACTGATGTAAGAGTAGGCCATAACCCCTTAAAATTCCCTCATTATATACTGCATGGGGAGTGCTCGTCTTCGTTAGTTTAATCAGTACATTAAACCTCATTTTGTTTCATTAAATCGTAGATCCGACAACTTACAGCGATTAATCCTTCTCCAACACAATATTTAACCATATTAGTAACATAATGTGTTAACTCTACAGTTACCATAACAACAGGATTGTTATTTTCGTTCCATCTTTCTATTTGTCTTTCAATGTAATTTACATTACTCTAAAAACAGAAACATTTTAAATTTTATTAAAAATCATCAGTAATTTGTTGATATTCAATTCTCTCTATGAGAGAAATTTGGTTTAATGTCCTCTGAACACAAACTTTGTGATTTCGGGACTAACATATGGTTTAATTTTATTTCAATAATTCGCTTGCGCGTAGGGATCTTTAGCAGTGGGAGGAAACCGGAGTACCCAGATAAAACCCACGAGGTTGGACAAGCGACCCTACTCCTTGTCACGTACAACCGAGGATTCTCTCTCTATTTAAGGGTCAAAGGCCTAAAAAGGCACACATGCCTATACGGGTTGAGTTGAAGGTAGAATATTTGCGATGCACATCAACAGAAATTGGTTGAATCATCAATCATAAAACTGGCCAAAAGTCTCCTATAATTTCATATGAAAAGTAAAGTACATATTCAATTTCCACTTTATTAGTTGCCATTGCTTACTACTGCATGACATGATGGCATACTTAAAACCATAATACCATGCTAAAATATAGTAAGATTTCAACTGCATGCAAATAATCAGCATGCTAATTTCCCTCATAGCACGTTGTATGGCGTATACCTGTCTTCATTTGTCCAGTCTGAGCAAAACAGTAGGACCCTTAACACCACTTCATTTCAATTCATTTTGAATTTATAAATAGACTACCTTTAAATCTAGTGTAATTCTGCGTTGATTAAAGGAATCGTTGATATCACCTTTAGGTGTTGATGTTTGTTCCAACCTGCATTCATCAAAAAAAATCAACTTATAAATAAATCATATCAAATATGATAATAATACAGGATCTCATTTTATAGGGTTACTGCTGATGAATTCATGACCAATGAGAAATACAAGGCACCTGTCACTGATAATGTCTCGCAAAGATTCAGGCTTTGTCAGGTACAAAACGTCTGGTGTCTGTCATTTAGTCTGCCACTGATTTGTCTTTTTTAATGATATTATAAATACATGTAGAACAATAAGTTGAAAATGTCAGGTACTATTTCATTAGCGCCAGAAATTTTGTCAGGTACATCGAAAACTGTTATTTCAAGGCCTGGAGAAAGACAATATATCAAAAATTAAAACTGACTGCTGGTGTATGTAGCTCATGGCAAAAACAAACATTTTAGGGATAATCAATTGAATGTTCTGAAACTGAATCCTGTTAATCCCCAAAATTGTGATAAGGGGGATTTGGCTCAACTCGTGCATGGACTGTCTAAAATAATATCTCAACTAACAAGGCAATTGAAATGTATTTGTTGTGTTTAATTACGTCACGATTCTACTCAGACTTCCTCTTTTGTGGAGACTGACTGATATCAATTCTATCAATTCAGGACGTTCTGGACTGACAATCGAGCATCCACAATGTAATAGTATAGAATTAAAAGCAGAAAGGGAGAACATTCACCAAGTCTATAGCATTAAAATCAGAAAGGGACAACACTCTGTATGTCTATAGCATTAAATTCACTCTTAGACAACAAAAGTTTGTAAGTCTATATAACATGAAAATCACTTAGGAAAACATTCTGGATGTCTACATAGCATTCAATTGCAAATCACTCAAAGAAAACATTCTGTAAGACTAGTGCATGAAAATCACTGAAGGCAAACATTCTTTAAGTCTACTGCATGAAAATCAGCCTAAGGAAACATTCTATTGCATCAAAATCACCCATGGAAAACATTCTTTAAGTCTACAGCATGAAAATCATCCATGGAAAACATTCTGTAAGTCCATAGCATGAATATCACCCATAGAAAACACTTGGTAAGTCTTCAGCATGAAAATCACCCATGGAAAACATTCCTTAAGTCTACAGCATGAAAATCACCCATGGAAAACACTCGGTAAGTCAGTCTTTAGCATGAAAATCCCCCATGGAAAACACTCGGTAAGTCTTTAGCATGAAAATCACCCATGGAAAACATTCCTTAAGTCTACAGCATGAAAATTACCCATGGAAAACATTCGGTAAGTCAATCTTTAGCATGAAAATCCCCCACGGAAAACATTCAGTAAGTCTATAGCATGAAAATCCCCTATGGAAAACATTTGGTAAGTCCATAGCATGAAAATCCCCAATGGAAAACACTTGGTATGTCCATAGCATGAAAATCACCAATGGAAAATATTCGGTAAGTCTATAGCATGAAAATTCCCAATGGAAAACATTTGGTAAGTCTATGGCATGAAGATCCCCACTGGAAAACATTTGATAAGTCTATAGCATGAAAATTCCCAATGGAAAACATTTGGTAAGTCTATGGCATGAAGATCCCCACTGGAAAACATTTGATAAGTCTATAGCATGAAAATTCCCTATGGAAAACATTTGGTAAGTCTATTGCATGAAAATCACCCATGGAAAACACTCGGTAAGTCTATAGCATGAAGATCCCCACTGGAAAACATTCGTTAAGTCTATAGCATGAAAATCCCCAATGGAAAACATTCGGTAAGTCTATAGCATGAAATCACCCATGGAAAACACTCGGTAAGTCTATAGCATGAAGATCCCCACTGGAAAACATTTGATAAGTCTATAGCATGAAAATTCCCAATAGAAAACATTTGGTAAGTCTATGGCATGAAAATCCCCAATGAAAAACATTCGGTAAGTCTATAGCATGAAAATCACGATGGAAAACATCACACAATTCTAATATAGCATGAAAATCACTACAGACAAAATAATATTTTCGGAATATTGATAAACTTACCGTAAATTTTTAAACAGGTACGGAGATTGTCCAGGACTTTTTGAATCCTGATCATCAAAGATTGGTTGTAAAGCTTGCATAGAGTAGGAGGTATCGTTATCCCCGTATGATTTCTTTCTCAGTGCTGACCCAGCAACTCGTGGACATTTTGGATTAGACAGAGTGGAAGGGGAGACTTTCGGTGGTGTCGTCTTTTTAGAAGACGAGGCGGAGGAATATGGTGATTTGAGGTAAGAAGACGATATCAAGGAAGGTGTCAAACTCAGACTTGTTCTCGATTGATATCTTGAGTTATCACTTGATGGATCCAGAAGTTTTTTCACTTCTGAAAATAAAAAATTGCGCCCCTAATTATTTAAAATTCAAATGAACAATATTCTTCTTTAAATTATTGAGAGAGAGAGAGAGAGAGAGAGAGAGAGAGAGAGAGAGAGAGAGACTAACATACGGTTAAACTTTATTTAAATAATTTGATTGCCCGTAGGGGTCTTTAGAGGTGGGAGGAAACCGTAAAATCTAAACGTCTTATGTTATCAAACACTCGCGGTTGATTTCTCGACAACGTCAGGGAAAATAAATGCTGTGTCTAAAAACTAAACCCCTTTCAAATCTAAAGAGTAGTGTCATTCTTTTAAAACATCCCGAGAAACTGAACGGTCATAAAGTAGACTATCAAGGTCAAAATCGAAATCTACACGGTAGCACAAACTGGACAGTTTTTGATGAATCTTGACAGCATTTAACATTCTAGACGGCAATCTATTGAGTGGATTCATGTATTAGATTTGAGACGGTAAGCATAGTTTTTTTCCTTTTTTCGTAAAATCTGGACAATACCGAGTCCCTAGTGAAAGACCCCTACGTACAAGTGAATTATTTAAATAAAATCGAACCATATGTTAGTTACAAGGGAGAGGGGTTTCACATAGGCTAAGTCTGTTCCCCAATCCCATTTAGGCATCCTGAATAAAAGATTGTTTATAAAAAAAAAGAATGGAATTGAATCCCATTTCCATCATAATGATAGTTGTGTAAATGACAAGATAGAAGGAAACCTACCTTTTAATACTTTGTGTTTAACTTCAGTCATTGTTTCTAACATACAAATGATTCTTCGCAATCTCGCACCAATCTTATGTTTCAATGGCCAAATGGCTAAAACATTAACAAAACAAATAAATGGCAACTGTATCAGCATAATTAATTATAGTTACTGATAAATTAGATGTTTTGACAACAATCTGTCATTATAAGCAAGTGTCATATACTCCTTTACAGTGATGGGATTTCAAAATTTTTCTTGTTGGACATTTTTACCGAAAATAAAGGGACATAACTCATATCATTTTTATTACCTAAGCAATCCAGCCTATTGTCAAGATAATCGGATTGAGTGGTAGTAATACACTCAGTAAACTATATTTATTTTGGAATTTTGAATATTATTCACCATATCTTGATGTCCGATTGGGCATATTTCCGGTCAGACAATTTTGTGCGTTTGGAAATTGGCGTCGGACAAGTCAGGAATATAGAGGCAAAATCCCATCCCTGTTCCTTTACTAAACCTACTTATTCATATTATTATTAAGGAATAGTGGTCTGAAGCCTTTTTGAGTTCTTTTGTGTTAATTGAGTTGCTTCCCTTTGTCAATAAAAGGCTTTGATCCTAGATGGAATTCTGGGATGGCTGTTTTTAATTAGCCCTTCTGATTGTCATCAACAATCCAGGCGATCTTGTGGCCTTTACACCCCAATAGGCTACCACACAAGCCTGAAAATAGGGAAAATTTCACAGGCACTGACAGGCGCAAAATCAGGCTTTGTCAGTCACAAAACCTCTGGTGCCTGTCAATATGTCTGGCATTGTTTTGTCTTTTTATTGACATTATTCATGCATGTTTGGCATCAAGTTGAAAATGTCAGGTATAACTTTATTTTGTGCGGTACAGCTAAATCGGTAATTTCCAGGCCTGTTAGTTTTCTATAGCACAACTGAATTAAGTCTTTAGCCTGAAACTAGCTTTCCTTAGACTGCCCCAAAGAGCTGTGACCCTGCCCAAATCTCTTATGCATTTCTACAACATGGAGAGCCAGTACCAGGAACAGTAGTTTCAGGCTGTCGAGGGATAAAACAGTGTTAAATATATGAAGAGTCCAAGGGAAGAACGATTTAAGTCACATTTTTGTCTTTTTGCATAAAAGGCAAAACAAACTTTTGGACGAGAATGTTTGACGCCAACAGAACGACAAGTGGGTTTAATTACAACTTTAAAATGATGTTTAATACGAATCATAATACTAGTACAACAACTGACCTCCAGTTTTCAGCCAAATTAAGGTCAAATAAAGGTTAATGGACGTTTATGTCAGGGTGGTGATTTCAAACGGGCCATGGTTTGATGTGACCCCGATCGTTTTTACTTGAAATTGATTATTCCATAGAAAGCTTACACAATTTGCTACCAGAAGGCGCCATTATCTGGAGTTCGTTGAAAAAGTGACTTAGATTGTCTTTCCCCTGGACTCTTCATATGCTTTTTCTTTTTTTTTTTCTTCTTTGATTGGCATTTAGTAATTGAACATATTAACACAAGGTACAATTTTATGGATACACAATTACTGAGTTTGATAATAAGCGACGTTTCGACGAGGATGCTCTCGTCTTTATCAAGCAATGAGAGGATGCTCTCGTCTTTATCAAGCAATGATAAAGACGAGAGCATCCTCGTCGAAACATCGCTTAGTATCAAACTTAGTAATTGTGTATCCATAAAATTGTACCTTGTGCCTTTTCTTTAATTACATTAACGATGCATTAAGTTAGAATTAAATCTGATTATGGCAGATCTTTTGTTTGGCCTCAAATGTCATAGAAATCATTAATTAGACATTTATATAATCACATGCCAAGCCCAAAATCAACCCTCTAGACCATTTAAATACAACTGACGGTATTCATTTTAATTCAAAATTTTAACTAATAAAAACTTTGCTTATTATCGCTGCAGTGGTAGCCATGACAATCTACACTGCATCATTCTTTAAACAGTGATAACTACATCCAGACTGAAGCAATTTGATTGAAATTTTCAACATATCCCCTTTTTATTATCTATATTTATTTCCATTTACCAAGAGCTCAAGGCTTTAAGGCTAATTTCGTGGATCATATATGTACAAGGGCTTGTATTTCGATCCTATTTGCTGGTCTTGAATGGCTGGAGAATTTACATGTCACTCCATCAACTTGCCATAAAAGTAGATTTTCTCAGGACTTAACCTTAAAACCTAATAATACAGTTACATCTATAATTTCATGTGTAAAACATTTAAAAAAATAATTTAAAATTTTGAAAATCGCCAAAATATGTCAAAAACTGACTTGATAGCCATTGATCTGCACCAAAATGATACAAAAAAACACAAAGGCAAAAACAATTAACCTACCTTCATCATCTATTGACTGGTAGATAGTGTCTACTAGAGATGGTAGAATGTCTGTAATATCATCCAGACACTTTCTAACAACGGCTCGCTGATTTAAATCAGGGGAGAGTACTATGCCTTGTAATACTTTTTGTCGTATTGCAGCCATCTTGGATTGAAAATCATTTATTTTCTTCTTCACTGAAACACAAAAGTTCCATAGTTAATTTTTTTGACAGAAATGAAATGAAATGGGGTATAACGTCCTACTGTTCTGCTTCAACTTTAATAGCTAGGTATGATAGTGAGCCCATAGAAAAAGCCCTTGCACATTGTTAAGGGAACTGGGAGAGAGAGATAAATGGGGTTTAACGTCTACTCAACACAAACTAGGTCATTTCGGGACTAACATATGGTTTAATTTTATTTCAATAATTGGCTTGCGCGTAGGGGTCTTTAGCAGTGACGGGAAACCGCAGTGCCCAGAGGAAACCCACGAGGTTGAAAAGGCCCCCCCTATCTCCATGCCACATACGCTCACACCAGGGCTCAAAACCACAGCTGCAAGCCAGAGGTGACCGGCCAGCTAGAGGTCGAAGCGCGGCACTCTAGACCACTAGGCCATCCCAACCTGTTAGGGGAAACTGGAGAACAAATCCAGATCCATTTTTACTTCAAAATGTTAGTCAGTGAACTCCCTCTCTCGATATATGACAGAAATGGCATGAAAATGCAGTTTAATGTCCTAAATTTCCGTATCAGTGTACCATGAAGAAATTCTAAGAAAATATCTACAAGTTGCATAATGACATACCCTGTTGAAATAGGGTTAACGGGCAGACAACTTTTTGCAACAAGGTAACACTGTGGAGGAGAAATCTTCTGCAGTCATCCCAAAGCAGTCTCCCCTAAGTTGACTAACATATGGTTTAATTTTATTTCAATAATTTGCTTGCGCGTAGGGGTATTTAGCAGTGGGAGGAAACAGGAGGACCCAGAGAAAACCCACGAGGTTGGACAGACGACCCTACTCAATATGAACTTACTATCTGCTTGTGTTGTTATATCGTGGGTCGAGTCCAGTAGATCATCAATGAGAACGGTATAATCAGACGTAGCTGATGTTATAACACGAACAGACTGTAAACCCTGCATAAAACAATCAATATTTAAACATAGAAATACCAAAACAGGTGCTTGTTACGCACCTTAATACACTCACCTACATAATAAATCAAGTAATTAATCAAATGACAGAAATAGAGAAATGGGGTTTAATGTCTACTCGACACAAACTAGGTCTTTTCGGGAATAACGTATGTTTTAATTTTATTTCAATAATTCGCTTGCACGTAGGATTCTGTAGCAGTGGAAGGTAACCAGAGGTACTGGAGTAAACCCACGCGACTGGACAGGCAACTCTACTCCTTGTCATGTACAACCGAGTATTCAAGATCACGCCAGTTGACTCTATGACAGACTTTACGATACAGCACGCACATGCTAACCATTCGACCATCCAACCCCCCTTAATCATATGGAAAACCAGAAAATGTCATAAACATTGAATTACATTCCTACAAAGTGCAATCTGATAAAAATATCGATGTATATTTTGGTTTGTTTTTTATACTTTTGATGGCGTAACAGACTGTTTAATTGGCTAATTCCTAACATGATCAAGAACATGACTAAAACATCATAACTCATTGAAACCTAAGTTGTAGTCTGCGACAAGATCTCCCGATTTTTACCTTTAGAATCCATTTAGAGATGATTATGTCTGTAGTTAATTGTTTATATATATCAGCGTTTCGTATTTTAGCAGGACTATCGTCTAGTTCCAGTTCTTCTGGAATATGAGACATATCAAACACTAAGTCATTGGACTTCTCAGTCGCTGCAGCATCCCTGAAATAAATAAACTCATTTCAAAATGTTCCATTCAAAATTACAATATTTCGTAGGAAACAAAGAACAGATTGAATTCTGTTAGTTTAAACTGATATTGAATAATTAATATATAAAAAAAAAATATTGAGTGAGCGATGGAACAAACGTCTACTGAAACCATACTTATAGAACCCAAAAATGCAGCAAGTAGCAATAAATTATATTCTACAGAAACACAACTGACTCAAAGAGTTTCTGTTATAATATTCCCTCCGCTTACCTCCGCTCAGCACAGAATATAAAAGAATACTACAATCACATACCCCTGTGTTACCATTAGTAACAGCTCTTTTAAGACTTCAGCTTCTTTCGTCAACTTCAGTTTGATTTTGGCTGTTGTTGCCTGAGTTATTTCCCTTAAAGTGGGTAGAACATTGATGCCAATGGATATAATACCCTGGGTTAAAGTTTCTAGTTCACTGGTTATACAAGTCATACAGACATTCCACTCACGACATAATTCTAATATTTCATCTTTATTCGTCTCATCACAAGAACCTAAAGAAAACAAAGAGTGACGTACTCATCTCAACACTAACGCTAATTAGAATCAAAGTTATTGTGTTTCAAAGTCTCAACCAATCAAACGGCTTATCTCTGTTTGGGCAGCAAAACATCAATGTCAATCTCAATGAAGAGAAGATATTCATCTAACAGGATGTTGACATCAAATTAGAATATTTTACCTCGATTAGAAGCAGAGTTGTTTTTCCAAATAGTGTGACAGATGGACAGTCCATTTGAGTAGATCCCTGCACCCTTTGAAAGGCAGGGATCAATATCGAATCCAAGCGAGACCAACCATAAGACATGGAAACATGCACTGTTAACGTTCATTTCTCTCTATCCCTCTGACACTCTCTCTCTCTCTCTCTCTCCCTCTCTCAATCTTTCCAACTCCCCCTCCAACACTATCTGTATTCCTCTGACTCTCCCTCCCACTCTCTGTATCCCTCTGACTCTCCCTCACACACTCTTTATCCCTTTGACTCTTCCTCCGACTCTCTCCCAATCTCTTTCTCCCTCCCACTCTATCCCTCTGACTCTCCCTCCCACTCTCTCTATCCCTCTGACTCTCCCTCCCACTATCTCTATCCCTCTGACTCTCCCTCCCACTCTCTCTATCCCTCTGACTCTCCCTCCCACTCTCTCTATCCCTCTGACTCTCCCTTCCACTCTCTCTATCCCTCTGACTCTCCCTCCCACTCTCTCTATCCCTCTGACTCTCCCTCACACTCTCTCTATCCCTCTGACTCTCCCTCCCACTCTCTCTATCCCTCTGACTCTCCCTCACACTCTCTCTATCCCTCTGACTCTCCCTCACACTCTCTCTATCCCTCTGACTCTCCCTTCCACTCTCTCTATCCCTCTGACTCTCCCTCACACTCTCTCTATCCCTCTGACTCTCCCTTCCACTCTCTCTATCCCTCTGACTCTCCCTCACACTCTCTCTATCCCTCTGACTCTCCCTCCCACTCTCTATATCCCTCTGACTCTCCCTTCCACTCTCTATCCCTCCAACAAACCCTCCCACTCTCTTTCTCCCCAGTCTCTCTCCCACCCACTCTCCCTTCCACTCAACGCTCCCAGTTCCTCTCAATCCCTTCAACTTTATCTCCCACTCTCTGTCCCACTGCCTCTCTCCCCTCCCAACTCTCTTTCTCTCTATCTAATTATTTATTTAGTAAATTACCTGACTGTAAGATGACATCACAGGTTGTGTTGATTGTTGCTGTTAGGTTCTCCATATCTTTACCTTGCTCTGTTAAAAAGTCTAATACATCTTCATTACTGGAGGATTGAAATGGAAGGGTGGAAGCCACAGTCAACAAGTCAGACATACTTGCCTTTTCTTTCTCAATTTGTTGAAGCTAGATAAGACAGGTATCAAATATATAGTTCTATTATAACAATTTTACATTCACGAAATGATAGGTTAAAGTTACATTATGGGAGATTTTTATATGGAGTTAGTCATGCTTGCTATAACAGTTCAAAAAAAGATGATGAAATCAAGAATATATTGAAAATTTCAGTCAAATTACTTTATTCTGAACAAAGTTATTACCACTATAATTTTTACTAGAAATGGCATCGACAGCCTTTTTCGATTATGGCCGATGGTTGATTGACAGGCGTTAACTCCACCTACATAGTCTCGATTATCAAGTAATGTTTACCATGACTGGTACTGTTAGCATATTCGGTTTGAGACGGGACTGCAATTCAATTCGTATTACATTTATTATTTACCAAAAATTAGATTAAGACTTTTAATATATAGATAAGAAGAGAAAGTCTGCGACAGGATTTTAAAGTTTGAAAGGAATGGACCAAATCAACAAGGCAGTATTGTAAATAAATTATAATAAATAGCTGACTTCTTGCATTGCCTGTGTATACTCTTTTGTACTTCAGGCAGGCCTCAGTGACTCCCTAAGCAGACAAATAGAAAACAGTGATCAGATGAGGTTACAATTCAACTGGGGTGATGTTAGCTGCGATGTTCATCAATTTCCATAATTTTACTGAAACGCAAGTGACAGAAGCGCGTATAATAACAACAGTGTTTATTATAGGGAAGGCAGCGTGATGAGCTGCTGATTTCCGGAAGTATTATTACGTCAACGTCACGAAGAATCTCCGCCCACGACGGCATTGTGATTAAATCAATCAACGAAATCGTGTTTAAATCCAAGCCCAATCCAAGCCATCCGTGGTTATACAGAGTTGATTTTTGGCTTGTTGTTTAAATAAAGATCTAATTTATAATTTCTATGACATCTGAGGCCCAAAGGAAGAACAACAAAAGTCAGTTTTTGCTCTCCAATAATGTATCTTTAATGTGCACAATTCATAAGACAGACATACGTCGCTGTATTTCTCAAGTAGTTGAATCCAAGAGAAGAAAGGCATTGAACATCATTCTTTCATGTCCAATTAAACAGTTTCTGACAAGCGTCGTTAAATTTCTCGCTAAATTAAGTATGTACAGCAATAGCAAGATGAATTTGCTTTATGTGTTCAGTAAATCTTTTGGTCAGTTCAAGACATACATTGTTATTTTGATTTCTATGGTTACTCGTGCCATAAGCAGTTTTGTGCTTAACCTATATTTTGTCATTTCCACCTGGGAGTTCCTGTGTTCGATCTAGACCTTCAGATGACTGCAATATTAATTTGATTGGAACTCATGCTCCATTTAATCGGACTAGAACTCGTGCTATATTTAATCAGACTATACCCATGCTCCATTTAATCAAACTAGACCCATGCTCCATTTAATCAGACTAGAACTCATGCTCCATTTAATTGGACTAGAACTCATGCTCCATTTAATCCGACTAGAACTCATGCTTCATTTAATCAGACTAGAACTCATGCTCCATTTAATCAGACTAGAACTCATGCTCCATTCAATCAGACTAGAACTCATGCTACATTCAATCAGACTAGAACTCATGCTCCATTCAATCAGACTAGAACTCATGCTACATTCAATCAGACTAGAACTCATGCTCCATTCAATCAGACTAGAACTCATGCTCCATTTAATCGGATTTTTGTCTATCATTTTAGCAATAACAAGACTTCACTTATAATAAAGTAATTTAAATGAAATGTTCAATATATTCTTTTTTCATTATCTGTTTTTGAACTATTAGAGCGAGAATGGCCAACTTTTTATCTAAATCTTACATGATGCATCATTAAATTTAAACTTACCTGTAATTTAAGAGCTTGTCTATTTTTATCTTGTAGAGTTTGGTGGATTTTATACGTATATTTACTCCAGCGATCAACAGCAACATCTATCAATATTCTTAACCTCTTGTACTGAATAATATAATAAATGCATCATTAATCTCTTGTACTAAATAATACAATAATACTTATACAAAATACTCAACCTCTTACACTAAATAATGCACAATAAATATACACTATTCTCAATCTTTCGTACTAAATAATGTACAATAAATATGTTAACTATGTCGTCTGCTAGTGTGTGAGAGAGTAACTAGTCGTCTGCTAGAGGTGTGTGACAGTGAGAGTGAGGTCATGTGATTGCAGGTGTGTGTACTGTAAATACACAGGTGAGGTGATGGGTGAAGGATGAGGAACAGTGTGTGGAGAGGAGGGAAGGTGAGATGAAGGTGGACTGAAGTTGATGTTGATGACTGAATAAAATATTATAAATCTATTTAACAAAATACATCATCTCCCATACCAAATAATACACAATAAATATACAAAATACTCAAACCCTTGTAATATTTAGACTTGACTATCGGCTGGGTCCCAGTGCCCGCCACCTGTCCGGCCTAGGTTCAGGGATGTGGTAAGGTGAAAATAGGTTTGACTGTCGGTGGCATGTCGAACCTAGGTTCGCGGATATGGTGATGACCGATCAGCTGGGACAGTGTTTATCCTACCTTAGTTGACCAATCATCTGTTAATATATGTAATTCATCTAACGCTTGTTCATCCCCAGCGCTAACAAATCGTGCTTGTTCTACCATCCTTGGTGACACCTCTTCTATTTCTTTATAAAGAATCTTTATTTCCCTGTAATCAAATGGACAATTAAAGTAGTTGATCCCAGCCCTGTATATTTGGTTATAAATGTACCTATAGTAAATGAAATTGGATTCAACATCCTGCAGTATGCTATGAGGGAAATTTTGCTATATAGCGTACTCTTATATTGAATTCCAACTGCCAAGGGATCTTTTTTCAGCACGCATATGTATACACAGGACGTTGTGTTTTTGTCCCATTTTAATGAGTAGACAGTTGAAAAGTGCCCTTCAGAGCAAAAGATAGGTTGCCAGGCAATGAAACATACGTCAACAACAGGTAAGTCATCCGGGCAGTCACATATTTTTTCTTTTGTCAGTAAGAACATTTACAACACATTAAGTAATTATCAGAAATGGTTAGAGTTTTATCGATTGTTTGTCTCATGGCCTTCATCCACAGGATATTTCAAAGTGATCAAGTGCAATAAGTCTGGCAGTGATTATTGGAAATGGTTGAGAATAACTAGGATCATTGATCTTATGACCTTAAACACTGTGTATCAATTTAAAGTCAATCAGATATCAACTTTAGCCTTTAGAGCATCCACATGGATCAAGGGCCATAATTCTGGTGGTAATTATCAGATATCACTGAAAATCAATAGGATTCTTCATCTCATACCTTAAACAGTGTATATAAATTTTAAGTCAATCTGATATTAAGATTTTTCAAAGAGATCTAGGGTCATAACTCTGGCAGTAATTATCAGATATTGCTGAAAATCAATAGGATTCTTCGTCTCATGACCTTAAACACTGTGTATAAATTCAAAGTCAATCGGATATTAACTGTGGCCTCTAAATCGTCCACAAGAGCATCAGGGTGACCGCAATATATGGTAACATTTCCAATGTGGGTGTATAAAAAGTCGGCTGGCCTCTCTGACTATTAACAGCAACATTAGACATTAAACATCAACTTACTGTTTTCTCTCTAATTGGGGACAATGTTTAACAAGATTGCGAGAACATTCTACTATATGATTGGTCAATCTCAAAATATCTGCCGTTACGGTGTCCATCTTGGATCTGTCTCTATTAACTGCTGCTGTGATAAACGTTTGTAAAACTGACTTCGGTGAAAAATCTTCTTGTTTATCTAAAATTAAGAAATAAACATTAACAGAGTAATTTGATTTTAATTTGACTAATTTCACCAGGGTAATTTGACTGATTCATCAGGTTAATTTGACTGATTTCACCAGGGTAATTTGACTGATTCACCAGGTTAATTTGACTCATTTCACCAGGTTAATTGGACTGGCTTCATAAGGTTAATTGGACTGATTTCACCAGGTTAATTTAACTGGTTTCACCAGGTTAATTTGACTGATTTCACCAGGTTAATTTGACTAATTTCACCAGGTTAATTTGACTGATTTCAACAGGTTAATTTGACTGGTTTCATAAGATGAATTTCACTAGGCTAACTTGACTAATGTCATAGGTCTTATTTCAACCAGTCAATTTAGCGACTGTTGCCCAAATTGACAGAATTGCAATCGAGTAACACAGAATGGAATCTGATATGTCACAATTTTGCCAGTGCCAATAATGAATGATCAACTATTTCAGCTACTGTGAATGGTCAAGCAGCTGCATTGATATAAATTCTTGTGTTTACCCAATCTAATATTTTTTGAAGGATTTAAAAAATCATTAACTGGTTTTATGGACTTAAAAACCCAGAAAATTCTAGACTAGCAGAAAATCTTACCAGAGTCAGTAATTACCGCATCTCCTGATCTTTGACCTCCATTAATTTCTGTACTTCTTTCTTTCACAAGATTTTTTGCTGAATTTCTTAAAGATGAGACTTTATTTGGGTTATCTTCCGATCCATGAGGAAGAGATTCTGTAAAATGCGCATCAATAGTTTGTTTATCAGACTCTCGATGATTCTGTGTTTGTTTAGGAAGACGAAAATTGACAGATTTATCCGTAACTGGAAACCTTGGATTATTTCTGGGCTTCAAATCTGCTGCTGAAACGCAATCTTGTGATGTTCTCTCAGACTGCGAACTTGTTGTTGCCATAGTTTCATGTTTTGGTAGGTTATTAAAAGCGGATTGACTAGGATTAGAAATAATTGGAAGTTCTCTTGACGCATGAGCTTTTTGGTCTATATGACCAGAAATAGTTGACACATTCTTTTTGATTTCCTTCGGAACTTCAGACATTTGGTCCATTTGTCTACAAATACTAGAAATATTTTGGTTTCCAGGGACTATTTGGTTAGCTGCGGAATAATAATTTCGTTCAATTGGAACCATCGAGGAAGGACTAGATATTTTTATTTGGGGTACACTAGTTGTTGGTTTTGGCATCTTGTTCGAAGGGGCTGTGTTTTCTTTGCCTGTTGATGTAACAAATCCTCCGTTTTGTTGTGGATCTGATCGACTACTAGGTTTTGTATTCAGGTTATTTTGTGGATTAACGCGAGACATTCCAGGTGGCATAGGGGCCATCTGTTTTTGTTGATTAAGGCAAGACATTCCAGGTGGCATTGGGGCCATCTTGTTACCTGAAAAAAGGTTTAAAGATAAGAATAATGTAGTTGATAAAATTTAGATCAAAACCAATCACCATTTTGTATTCTACAGGCAACAAATTAAAGGCCGTTGTTAAATATCGTTTACATAAGCATGTACCATTAAATTGTTTATTTACATTGGGCCCTGAACATGTATAGTTCTCTGGTATATATAGTCTCGCAAGATTGTGAGAAAACTGTCATGGCAGTTTGTGTTCAAAGAAAATAAATTGATCGACATTTAAAAGGAGTTTATTGATTTATCAATCGTGAGAGAGAGAGAAATGGGGTTTAACATCCACTCCAAACAAACTATGTCATTTTGGAACTAACACATGGTTCAACCTTATTTCAATAATTTGCATGCACCTAGGGGGGTCTTTAGCAGTGGAGGAAACCAGAGGACCTGGAGAAAACCCTTGGGGTTGAACCCTACTCCTTGTAACACATGAATGGCTGCAGGTAGCCTCATGAAATGTCTATAGAAAGCTTTTGCTTGATAAAGATGAAATGAAATGAAATAGGGTTTAACGTCCTACTCTTTTGCACCTAACCTGGGCTAATGGAAGACGGCCATATGCCATACAGTGTGTTATGAGGGAAATTTTGCCCGGACAGCGGCGCTACGGCCTACTCTTATATCGAATTCCAACTGCCAAGGGATCTTTTACGTGCACTCCAATGTGTACACGGGACCTCGGTTTTTTGTCCCATCTGAACGACTAGGCAGCTGTCCTTGTCAGGCCCTCCTTCTGCATCACTGACAAGGGGAAATCACGCCGGAAAATCGAGATGAACCTCTTGGCAAATGCAGGGATCGAACACCCAACCTCCAGGCTAGTGAAACAGCGCCTTATCCACTTAGCCACCGTGACCCCCTCTTGATAAAGATGAAAGGAAATGGGAGTTAAACCTCGTTCTATTCTGCTCAGGCACGGCTAACGAAGGACTAGACAGCTGTCGTTAGGCCCTTCATCCTGCACAACTGACAGATCACTTGATAACAGGAGAGAGAGAGAAATGGGGTTTAACTTCCACTCAACACAAACTAGGTCATTTCGGGACTAACACATGGTTTAATTTTATTTCAATAATTCGCTCGCGTTTAGGGGTCTTTAGCATTTGGAGGAAACCGGAGGACCGGAGGAAACCCACGAGGTTGAGAAGGCGCCTCTATCCCCATGCCACATACGCTCACACCAGGGCTCGAAACCACAGCCGCAAGCCAGAGGTGAGCGGCCAGCTAGAGGTCGAAGCGCGGCACTGTAGTCCACTAGGCCATCCCCACCCCCCCACTTGATAACGACTATAAATGACTGCTTGTTGAAACGAAATGAAATGGGGTTAAATCTCCTCTTTTCTGTTGCATCCCGGTTCGTGAAGAGGGGCAGAAGTGTTTTTTTTGTCCCATCCAAACAGCCAGGCCAAGTTTGTGGCAAATATTTTCATTGATAAAAGTTTTTTGTCCATAAGTCAATAACATCAACTTTACAGTGTAAAAGTAGATTAATATGTGTCATTCTGTTCGTATTCCCAATGTTTACCTTTTTTCTTCGTTTTTGGTTTACGAATGCCTTGACGATCTGGATGGGATAGGGGTAAGTGATTCTCACTGGATAATCCCTTCTTTACATTTGTGACACAGTCTTCCAGTATGTTTAATCTACGAACAGCTGTGTCTTGTAGTAAAGGCTTGGTAAATTCAGCCATCAAATTATTTCCTGCTTCACTAACATCATATCGAGCTGAAATTCAATAATTCTTTAATGGCACTCCCAGAGAGACACACACAGAGAGAGGCAATGGCATGTAACGTTCACTTGACACAAACGGGGAGTCATTTAGGGAGAGAGAGAGAAATGGGGTTTAACGTCCACTCGACACAAACTAGGTCATTTTGGGATGAACATATGGTCTCATTTTATTTAAATAATTCGCTTGTGCGTAGGGGTCTTTAGCAGTGGGAGGAAACCGGAGTGCCCGGAGAAAACCCACGAGGTTGAGAAGACGCCCCTATCTCCATGCCACATACGCTCACACCAAGGCTCGAAACCACAGCCGCAAGCCAGAGGTGACCGGCCAACTAGAGGTCAACGCGCGGCACTCTAGACCACTTGGCCATCCCAACCCCGGTCATTTTGGGACTAAAGTGGTTCAATATTATTTCAATAATTTGTTTGCATAGTTGACCCAGAGAAAATCCACGAGATTGGACAGGCGCACAACCCTTCTCCTTGTCATGTAAAACCATGGCACTTGACTTCATGACAGACCATATGAGTTAATGTGCACGCTTTAAACCACTTGACCCCTCACCCCCCCTTGCATTTAGGGGGTTGGGATGGCCTAGTGGTCTAGAGTGACGCGCTCCGACCTCTAGCTGGCCGGTCACCTCTGGCTTGCGGCTGTGGTTTCGAGCCCTGGCGTGAGCGTATGTGGCATGGAGATAGGGGCGCCTTCTCAACCTTGTGGGATTCCTCCGGGCACTCTGGTTTCCTCCCACTGCTAAAGACCCCTACGCGCGAGCGAATTATTGAAATAAAATGAAACCATGTTAGTCTCAAAATGACCTAGTTTGTGTCGAGTGGACGTTAAACCCCATTTCTCTCTCTCTCCCCTTGCATTTAACAATAGTTAGAGAGAAATTTTAGGACGTAAAACCCCATTCCATTTCACTTAAGGCAATTTTCATTTTTTTACAAATGTATACAAATGTTACCCAACATTTTAAACTTTTATCAGTGAAGATGACTTACCTGTTTGTAATTTTTTAACGAAGACCAAGAAGCCATTTCTAAAAATGGCATCTGTATGATTATCAATGATTCGATTGGTTATGTCTATGACACGTCGACTGTAGTTTAAACTGTCGCGTAGATTGCGTTTAAACATCATGACATCTTGAATTCTTATTGACATTTTACACTTTTCTACGCCATCTAGTATCTTCTTCTCTGTTAAAATAGAAATGAAATGGAGTTAATGTCTTACTGATCTGTCCTTAAACTGGGCTAATAAACATGGGTATACGCCATACAGTGTGCTATGAGAGAACTTTTGCCCGGGCAGCAGCAGTCTGGCCCTACTCTTATATTGAATTTCAACTCCCAAATGATCTTATACGTGCACGCTAAAGTATACAAGAGACCTCTGTTTTCATCACATCCAAACGACTTGACAGCTCTGTCCTTTTCAAGGGGGGTTGGGATGGCCTAGTGGTCTAAAGTGCCGCACTTCAACCTCTAGCTGGCCGCTCACCTCTGGCTTGCGGCTGTGGTTTCGAGCTCGGGTGTGAGCGTATATGGCATGGAGATAGGGGCCCCTTCTCAACCTCGTGGGTTTCCTCTGGGCACTCCGGTTTCCTCCCACTGCTAAAGACCCCTACGCGCAAGCGAATTATTGAAATAAAATTAAAACCATATGCTAGTCCCGAAATGACCTAGTTTGTGTTGAGTGGACCTTAAACCCCATCTCTCTCTCTGTGTCCTTTTCAGGCCTTCATCCTGCACCACTGATAAGGGGGGAACCATGTTGGAAAATCCTGATGAACTTTCTCGTCCAATGCAGGGATCAAACACTCAACGTCTAGCTAGCATCTTAGGATGCCTTTGGTTGTTTTGTAACATTGTTACTCGCCATAACAATAAAGGGATAGTATATTGATAAGGGTGTTGAGGCAACACCGTGAGAGGGTTATAAGACTAAATATAAATCCAAAGTTGGAACACTCAGGTGTTAATACAACAGACAATCTCATCAGATAAACTACTTTTAAAGCCCAAAACTATTCAACTAGTCCCTTATGGTCAGCGCTCTTTTAGTTATCAAGCACCTGTTTTATGGAATAATCTACCATTTAGTTTAAGATGTTGTACATATCTATATTCTTTTAAAAAACAACTTAAAACACATTTATTTAATCAGGCTTTTAACTAACTCTGTATGCAATCGTTAACATCTTGTTGTTTATTTATGATTTGTCCACAAAAAAGAGACATACCTGATATATCCAGAAAGACTCGTGGATCAGACATCTGATCTAATGTAGAAACAAGAGAGGATAACTCTAATCTCCAACTTTTAACCAATAATTTCAGATGCTCAACAGATGCCACATTGCTGGTATCCTTGACAACTGTTGCTACAACAGCTACAATATCTGGATCTAGTTTCTCCAATCGATAAACAGATGATCGGATCTCACGAACACCTGCAAAATAAAATGGAAGGATTTTGATATGCTTTTTCAATCTATATGAATTAATCTCTGAGAAATCTGGCAAGAAAAGTTGGATGGATCACCCATATTAAATAGGCTCCATTAAATTTTGAATGAAAAGGGGATTAGAAGGTCCTACTGTTCTGGGCCCTGTTTCACGAAATTTTAACTTAAGATAAAATCCAATTTTAGTAGATACTTCAATTTTGATTGGCTAAGCACTAAAATCAATCTAATATTATCCAATCAAATTACTAAAATTGGGATCTTATCTTCGTTAAAATTTCGTGAAATAGGCCCCTGCTCCTTCTTGGTAAATGAAGACAGGCATACTCCATACAGTGTACAATCAGGGCAATGGTGCCCAGGCAGTGGCACTATGACCTACTCTTATTTCAAAATCCAACTACCAAGGAATCTTTAATGTGCATATCAATGCATACATATGACGTCTGTTTTTCATCCCATCTGAATGACAAGACAACTGTCCTTGTCAGGCCCTCTGTTTTGCAGCACTGACAAAGGGGAATCACGCATGAAAATTTCAAAAACTAAACGATACCAAGCTGTAACGTGTTACTTACGTTTACTGTTCGTTGAACTTGCAGCTGCCAGCAACGATATCTGACACAATTTATCAGCATGATTGGTAAAGTAATCTAAATTACTTGACAAGACATCACTCGAAACCTAAAACAAAGAAGCAATGACTAAATTACTTGACAAAACATCACTCGAAACCTAAAACAAAGAAGCAATGACTAAATTACTTGACAAGACATCACTCGAAACAATGAATAAATTATTTGACAAGACATCTCTCGAAACCTAAAACGAAGAACCAAAACAAGATGACGTAAGGCTTTAACATCGTACGTTTTCTAAAGATAATCATACAGCGATAATCAACCCAGGTAATTCTAGATAGCAAAACTACTAAAATAGGTTGATGTTTGTGCAAAGTGATTCAGGCATCAACTTTCCATACTTTAAAAATTTTGCAAATTAGCAAAAGGTAAAACTACTAAAACAAAGATCTCTAATGCAGTCGTTGTTTTTTGTATTTCAGAGGAGAGCCAAAAAAAGCTCCCCACAATCAACAAATTGAAAAAAATGGCTCTCCTAAAAGGTTCTCCCAGTTTCAATAAGAGGAATGCTTTAGAAATTAAGGAGAGTGATTTAGAAATTAAGGAGAGTGATCTGATATTATGGAGAGTGATTGGTAGATAAATGTTAATACAACCCCCGATGACTTTGTAAAGGAGAGTGATTTTCAATTTTAAGGGGAGGGAAAAAAACTCCCCTATGTCGACATTCAGGTAAGCTGTAGGCGCTCGAGAGTAATCACTCGCCTTAAAAAACAATGACTGCTTATGCATCAACATCCCCATCTTCAGTAGAAGATTTGAACTAGCATGAACTCTGTACATCTTAACAAGCCCTTCACAGAATACCCTACACATTTTGACACTAATTTCGATTGTACTGGCTCGACTGAGAGGCCTATCAGATACATTGATCATTGCAAATACCAAGTCGAGCACTTTTCGGCTAAAATGTCTACCTGCGATAGTTGAGTTGCAAAGTTCAAGGTTCCTCCAATGTCAAAGTTTCTGTGGAGGTCGCCATGTTTGAGTTGAGTATGTTTGTGTCACACATCTGATTGGAGTCATCGTTCATGTGTCTGTATTAGAGGGAGATAAACGTAGCTATAAGTTCTGGAATTGCAGACCAATCAAGCCACGTTTTGTAAAACTTGAGGTCGTTGCTTCAGGAACATGAAACCGTCCATACTTTCAATATATTTTTGAATTAGCAAAAGGCAGTGATACTACTACAAAGTTTTATAAAGATATTGTGAATCATTTATTAGATATTGTCTATGAACAAAACGGGAATGGAAAAACAGACTGAGGTAAAAAAATCCCTGAGAAACTTCAATAAACACTGGGACCTTCAGGTTAGTAAGCCAATGAATATCCATTGATGAGCCTTAGTTAGCCAATGAACATCCAATGATGAGCCTTATTTAGTTAGCCAATGAACATCCTCTGATGAGTCACCTGAGGAACAGAAGTTAATTTTATGAGATAAATGAACTGGAGTTTTAACGTCATACTGTTTTGCTCTTTATGAGATAAAACTGGGGAATAGAATGGGGCAGCCAGTGGGGCATGGAATATGTCATGGAAATTCGGGCCATGGAATATGACATGAGCGGGGGCCTGAAATTGGGCATGGAATAAGGAATGGAATCTATGGCACATGACGTCTTGTCAAGACACGACCAGTGCCTGGTTTTCCAAAGTTATCTGTGTATTGTGGGGTGAGAAGATTTTGTTTACATTCAGTATCCACTCAAGCTGGTATATTGGATAAAATAAACAGCTTAATTTGTAAGATTTATTAGTTTTCTTAATTAAATTTTCAAATTCATTTTGAGTATGA
Organism: Patella caerulea; assembly: GCA_036850965.1. Taxonomy (NCBI): domain Eukaryota; kingdom Metazoa; phylum Mollusca; class Gastropoda; family Patellidae; genus Patella; species Patella caerulea. Next base: position 55,058,094 of record JAZGQO010000006.1, on the reverse strand, counting down.
TTTAGCAATAATCTAAGAAACTACTTCTCTAAGTCTAACTCAGTATTACCCAAAGTCTCTGACATCGGCTCACTAGCGCGAAGGTCTGGTGTTTGATTTTTGCATTGGCCTAGAAAGTTCATCCTGATTCTTCGGCATGGTTTCCCCAATTCATTGATGCAGAACAGAGGGCCTGACAAGAACAGTTGTCTAGTCATTTGGATGGGACAAAAACTGAGGTCTCATGTACACATTGGAGTGCTCATAGAAATCCCTTGACAGTTGGAATTTGATATAAGAGTAGCACGTAGCGCCACGACCCGGGCAAAATTTCCTTCATAGCACAACACCTAAAACACAAATTATTTGTCAATTTAAATCAACATTGATGGTGTGAACTTACCGGGAAAAGATGGGCTTCTAATATCCAAAATTTAAGACAAATTAAAATTTTTTACTATTAGTACGCGAATCGTGTACCATAATACGCTTCGGCCCCATTTGAAACAAGGTACTCGAAGAACGAGGCTAGACATATTCTCATCTGGAGAGCATGCGCAATAAATACTATCAAAGCAGATTGGAATAACCAGGCGCGAAAGATTGCCATTTGATTGAGACTTCTGGCGTATTTCGGCGTACATTACTGATTTGAAATTCAAGTAAAAACCATGATGATTGAATGTAAATCAATTTATACAAATTCATATTTGTGTCAATTTCTAGGTCTCAAATTTTAGCGATTTAGCTCCTTTAAGCCATTGCAGTGTGCAAAGGAGGGGGGGGGGATTTTGAATCGATAGATGAGTTTCTGCCTTGTTGGAATCCTTTTCCAGTTATTATTTTTCCACCCCATTCAAACTATACATTTTTTGAATAAACTGTTTTGAAATGTTCCTCATTTTGTCCTGTATGTCATAGAAAATTGAAATTTTTTGTGTAAAAAAACCGAACAGTACACAAGAGTCTTCAACATTATGTATGTATTAATCGATTGAGAAATGGGGTATAACATTCACTTGAAACAAACTATGTCATTTCAGGAGCAACATATGGTTCAATATTATTTCAATTATTTGTTTGTTCTATTAGGGGTATATATTAGTGTGAGGGAGAGAGAGAGAGAGAAATGGGGTTTAATGTCCACTTGACACAAACTAGGTCATTTCAGGACAAACACATGGTTTAATTTTATTTCAATAATTCGCTTGCGCGTAGGGGTCTTTAGCAGTGGGAGGAAACCGGAGTGCCTGGAGGAAACCCACGAGGTTGAGACGCCCCTATCTCCATGCCACATACGCTCACACCAGGGCTCGAAACTACAGCGGCAAGCCAGAGGTGACCGGCCAGCTAGAGGTCGAAGCGCGGCACTCTAAACCACTAGGCCATCCCAACCCCCAAGGAAACTGAAGGACTCAGAGAAAAACTACGAGGTTGGACAGGTCACCTTACCCCTTGTCACGTACAAGCTGAGAATCGAAACCACGCAAGTTGACTCAATGACATACAGATTGCTACGTGGCACTTAAAGTTACATTATGGGAGATAAGATAAAGAGATGGCAGTTCTAACTATAATAGTTAAAAACTACATAGTGTAAAGGTAATTTGTTGAAAATTTCAGTCAAATTGATCCACTATTAGCTGAGAAAAAAGCGTTTGAAATATTCACATAGCCTCGGTCATCATTACTCAAATCATTAATATAAACAGCATAGTCTCGATTATCCACTTGATTGATTTAATTATCAACGGCCATTAAAGCGGCATATAGAAATTCAATCCGCCAACATCGAAGGTTAGCCTTGACTTTAAGAGTTTATTATGGTCTGGATAAGTTAATCAATGTCTAATTGATTATTTAGATAACATTTCAGGCCTAAAGAAAGACCTGTAATAAGCAGATTTTGCTCTTGCATAATGCTATTTTAAGCCTACTCTTATATTGAATTCCAAATATCAAGGAATTTTACGTGTATATGGGACGTCGTTTTTTCGTACCATCTGAACAACTAGACAGCTTCGTTCTGCACCACTAACAAGGGGAAACCAGGCTAAAAAATCCTGATGAACTTTTTTGACCAACATGATCCCGCGACCTCCACGCTAACGAGCCAGAATCTTACTCACTTAGCCACTGTGTCTCTCTAATAGGTAATAAAAAGTTTGTCTAATATACCTAGAAATAAGGTATGAACCTATCTTACTTTAAAATAATCCTGTGCTTGGGATTGCCTTGATTACTTATAGTCTGTCGTACTTTAATATAAGTTATAGTTAAATAGCATGACGTCTAACACAGTTAATATTCTATTTTATTAATCATCTTAAGTAATTAGTTTCACCAGTAGTCCTGTAGCTACAGCTGATTAATAAATTCTTTGAACAAAAATCAATAGAGGTTCGTGCAGATAAAACACGATAATAAATATTTCACATCATAAATTCAGCCTCTTGAAAAAGAAGAAAATGTTTGTAAGTGATCAGGTCCTGCAACTCTGAAATTAATTACCAATCCCTCACGTGCATCATAGAGAACGCAGGTAGCTAATATATGTATACAACTCTTCCAGATCCTAGTGTAGAAAAGACAAGTTAAACGAAATTTGGAACTATAAAATCCGAAAAGAAATAGGACCTTACAAAAATGTGTGCTATGAGGGAAATTTGGTTCGCTACAGCCAACTCTTAATGTTGAATTTTACATTAACCAATACAAAGTACGCATGGGACCTCTTTTTTTTGTCCCATCAGAAGAACTGCATATTGTTTTTTTTTGTCAGGACCATACCACTGATAAGGGAAATCAAATTGACAAATAGCTGAGGGTTGACGACAGTATATGACATTTCAAAATTATATTACATTTACATCTCTCACGCTTAATGATAACTGCGCTATCTTTCATTGGCTGTGATACGGGTCTGTGATTGGTCAATAGAAGTAACTAACAACATAAGATGACGTCAGGCACTGATCGAGTTCACAAAGCTTTCTCAGACTTAAGTTAAGACTCAACTTTTTATCACCCATCCAGAAACACAAAACTGTGCACATTGATGTATTTGAAAATAACAACAGGTTTATTAGGGATTATATTTTAGTTAAAATAAGGCTAATAACATTGAGTATATTCTTACGTAAGTCTAGGAGTGTTTTGTGACCTTGAGGCCAGTTTAGAACGTGAAATGAATATTGATTGAAGGATGATAGGGAATGTCAGGTGAATTATTTCGTTAAGTGGATTAAATTGAACATTCCAATTACAACAGGTTAACATTTAGCTGGCAGGTATACTTGATTAAAGAAACAATGTCACTTTTACCTGATTAAAGAGACAGTGTTACTTTTTACAAAAAAGGGTCATGATTAGTTTACAAGGTGAGAGGGAGAGAAATGGGGTTTAAAGTCCACTCGACACAAACTAGGTCATTTCAGGACTAACATATGATTTTAATTTTAGTTCAATAATCAAAAACATATGATTTTAATTTTAGTTCACGAATTCGATTGTGCGTAGGGGTCTTTAGAAGTGGGAGGAAACCAGAGAACCAGAAGAAAATCCACAAGGCTGGACAGGCGACCCTACTCCTTGTCACGCACAACCAGGGACTTGAAACCACGCCAGTTGACTCAATGTTGTTACTCACATCACATCGTATCGTGTGTTCACAAGCAGAATATACAAAGAGACAAAATACACAATTATAAACTAATTCATGGAAACTATTTTATAAATCGAGACTGTAATATAACCTGAAAAATGTTCATGTTTTCAAGCTTTCAATTACTGCTTGGTATAGTTAATGTGAAGTCCGCAATGCAAACTAAATCAGTTGATAATTTTTTGCCCCGTCTACATAACTGGAAGTAAATTCGACGATTTGAAGAAATCTTTGATTTTTCCAACGAATAAGAAGCAATAATATAAAATCTGCATCATAAGTAGTCAAAGTGAGATTGTCCCTTTAAGTTATAATACGGTATAGTAATGATCACTACATACAAGGAAGTCACAATCATTTTCATCCATTCACAATTAATCAGCAAACGTACAGTACAAGACAAGTGGAAAACAATAATTTGAAATCATGGAATTAACAACTATTGCATAAGGGTAGGTGACTGTTTTGCATGATGATAGATGACTGTTTTGCATAATGATAGATGACTGTTTTGCATGAGGGTGAGTGATTGTTTTGCATTTGGTAGTTCATTGTTTTTCATGGGGTGACTGTTTCGCATGAGCTTAGATCATTGTTTTTCATCAGGGTAGACCATTGTTTTGCATGAGGTAGTTCATTGTTTTTCATGAAAGAAGGTGATTGTTTTGTATGGGTGTAGGTGATTGTTTTGCATTTGAGTAGGTGATTATTATATTGCATAACGGTAGGTGATTGTACATGTACTGAATGAGGGTAGGTGGTTATATATATATAGAGAGAGAGAGAAATGGGGTTTAACGTCCACTCAACACAAACTAGGTCATTTCGGGACTAACATATGGTTTCATTTTATTTTCAATAATTCGCTTGTGCGTAGGGGTCTTTAGCAGTGGGAAGAAACCGGAGTGCCCGCACTCCGGAGGAAACCCACAAGGTTGAGAAGGAGCCCCTATCTCCATGCCACATACGCTCACACTAGGGCTCGAAACCACAGCCGCAAGCCAGAGGTGACCGGCCAGCTAGAGGTCGAAGTGCGGCACTCTAGACCACTAGGCCATCCCAAAACCCCGTGATTATATTGCATGAGTGTGGTGATTGTATTGCATGAGTGTAGGTGATTGTATTGCATGAGGGTAGGTGATTGTATTGCATGGGTGTAGGTGATTGTATTGCATGGGTGTAGGTGATTGTATTGCATGAGTGTAGGTGATTGTACTGCATGAGGGTAGTTGATTGTATTGCATGAGGGTAGTTGATTGCATAGCATGATTGTAGGTGATGGTATTGCATGAGGGTAGTTGATTGTATTGCATGAGGGTAGATGATTGTATAGCATGATTGTAGGTGATGGTATTGCATGAGGGTAGGTGATTGTTTTGCAATGAGGGGCAGTGACTGTTTTGCAATGATGGGCAGAGATTGGTTTGCAAGCCATTTGTTTTAATTTTTAAGTAAAAAATAATAACGATTTAGTTCCTTTAAGTTGTTTAAAAGATTTATTGATCTGATCAGACAAGTAAAATAAAATTTGAAGTATAAAATACTAAACGAAATAGGATCTGTGTTTTAATCAGATTTATAGTTTTATTATGAAACTTGATACATTCCTAATAATCTTCTTGTGCTATTATGAGCTGGCCATTGATTGGACTTGAAGATATGTGTATAGGCCTACAGACTGTAATGTGAATGTTTCAAATTACAACTAGTGCTATCACAGCGGAAAAGTACAGACAGACCTTTAATTAAACGGAATTCATAAACCGAACTATTTCGATTGCCATTTTATCAAAGAACTGTGAAAATATACAGACCTTAACTGACATTAAATTAAAAACAGGAATTTATTCGACAGTAAAAATATTAAAGAATTTTTTGTGACAATTAGGATCAGCGAAATAGGATTTGGTCCCCCGTATATTCTGATGCTATTTTCAAAATGTCCTAAATTGTCTGACCAGATATATTCCTGTATTTAAATAAAGAAATAAGAATGCTAAGGAATGCTAAGGAATATGTTGATTAGAATAGTGTAAGTAGTTAATTGTTTAGACGATAGTGCGTGCTAGAGTGGATTGTGGTGGAGCGACATTTACTGCCAATAAATTTGTAGATGTCATTTTTTTACTTTGCGAAGTATAAGACGATTGCCAGACTTCTGCTGAAAAATGTATTGACTTATAGACTTGAAAAATATGATAATTTAGGAGGAATTTGAAACAGGTACTGATCGGCAATCGTCAACACCCTTTCATTCTAAAGTTGTAGGAATATTACTGACATAAATATGAAAAACAAATTAGGAGCCTTTGATGTCAATCTTATTGCTGATGTCATCCAATGTGAATGTTTAGAATGCCACTATCAGAATAAATTTTGCAAAAGCTCAATCATTTCAACTAAACCATTTCTACTTGTGTGTCCTCAGACCTTAAAATGCAACTGAATATTTTGGTCTACTGTGTTTATTATCTGAAAATTGTTCTTTAATTTGATTTTGAAAAGGAACATTTGCTCTCTCAAACATACGTATCATTTCTGACACTGGCAGGTGAAAGTAGTTGAACCAGTGGTTGTCAGACAGGATACGCCCACATTTTGTAAGAGATGGATAGAGAACAAGCTAAACTAAAAGTGATTTTTTGCACAATCTAGGGCCATAATAAAGGAAGTTATGACTCTGATATGCGTGAATATGGACAGTGAGTGTCCAGTCTATTGATACTAGTATATAATGATTAATATTTGAACAGTGGTTGGGAAATTAAATATTTGTAAATTGGACATTCATTATCCATATTAATTAGTCCTCTTTAAACTGGACACAAGTAAAGAACAGATGATATTATATGATATGATTTTTATGAATTTCTAAACTAAAATTTGATATTCAACGCTAGATACACAAGATTATAAAACACCTGTGTAACAGTGATGCTTAATATATACAGAGTCATAATATATTTAAATCCATTCTAAAGGACGTCAACATACTCGAAGCAACCGGTAGACATCTTTAATCAGGTTGCCAAGTCAAATATGTCGTTGTCTAGTGTAACGCAATTTGATTGGTTTTTGCATTAGTCGATCGGATGAGAAAAGAACTGGTCCTATCCTACCATTTGTCAGATGAGTTGGTCAGATACAACTGTTGGATGGATGCGATGGTTGTATGCATTGGTTTTATTGTTTATACCTTGATCTAACAATAAGTTTTACTTCAAAGGGTCCCCACCCTGTTTCTTTACTGAAGCAATATTAAAATCATTGCGAAAGAAAAATATCATGCCAGGTGTGCCATTAGTTGAAACAGTAAGGTCCGTGAAATAGCCATCAGCGAGTCTGACACAGGGTATACTTTTATAACTAATTGGGCGTATAAAAATGAAAACATTTCTAATTTCTATAAAAACTTTGCGATTAAGACTCAAATCTGTACAAAATATCTTAATTTTTTTCCAGGTTAAGATGATACAGAATGTATTTAAAAGTTCCACCAAACCGATTCAACTGCAACACATCCATTCAAAATCCAAACCTGTGCTACAATCTATCGTCTGCCACTGATGAAATTCATTCTGCTTCAGTTCTCAATATAACGGTAGTTTACCTATCGTTGATGTGTTTTCAAGGAACTGTGGGTAATTCTATCCTAATTACATGCGTAATTCGGCAAAAAAATCTACGACAAATGACTCACATTTTGGCTGCGAATTCTTGCACCATCGGATTGTTGATCTCTGCAGTGATTATTCCTGGACATATTTACGACATCCTTCAGCGAGAAACGCTTAATGAGGATGGGTATGTGTGCACAGTGTTTGGGTATCTGAACTTTGCCTTGACACTTATGACATTATGTAACTGTAACGCCATAGCACTGAACAGATATTTTTTAATTGTGAAGCCACATTTAAAAGTTCATATGAATTTACGAAAGACAATAAAATTATGCGTTGGATTATTGTGGCTGATTCCCATCACTTTGTCTGTTACTTGCGTTCCATATCTTGGCTTCCATATACACATGCTTGAGTGTTTTGTAGTCATGGAAACTAACACATATTGGTATATCATTGTTGCTATGGTGACACCGACAGTTGCCACAACGATTATTGTGTTTATATTATATTTTCTAATCTTACATAAAGTTGTAAACAGCAAACGCAGAGTAGCAGCATTTCAATCGAAACGGCAGACTCAGTCGTTCAAGCTTAAAACAGATTTGGAAATATCGAAAGATAATCCTATTCCAATAATAAAAACAGAGTTCGTTGACAACAACAATCCAACTAACATTTTTACGATTATGGACAACAACTTTGATAAACGTGCACTACTTTTTGGTTGGAATAATACAGATGTGAGTCCAGCTCATTCATACGTTTCTTCCGATATCCATTCCTCTTACATTGACAACTCTGATGAACATGTATCACCTGAGTCCAAAATAAATACAAAAATAATACATTCAGATTCCAAAAAGACACAAAATACTACAGAAATAAAAGAGAAGAATTCTCATTTTATTGAAACATCATCAATTTGTGTAAATTCATCCGATTGGAGTACAAAAAATGATGAAATTATGTCTTCACAAGAACAATTAAAAGCAACTATTGGTTCGCCTATATGCGAAGTAGTTTTGAAGACAAAAAATCCAAATCCAGAAGATGAAAATAATTTCAAGTCACATGAATCAACTAAAAAATTTCACAATACCAGTGCAAAGACTGTTGAACAAAATTCCAGTATCAATATGAAAACAGAGACTGCTGAACAAAATTTCAGTACAAAAACCGTTACACAAAATTCCAGTAAAGAGGGAGTTGAACAAAATATCTTAATTGATAAACAAACAATTTGGTGTTCAAATGTATCTAGTTTCAAAAATGAGTTGTTGACCTCTCATAAACCCCAAAACAAGGAAAAGAACCCTAAACCCAATTTGGTTGATCATTTGGAAAAATTCACAGACTTTTCTATGCCGAGCACATCTTTCTTGTGTCACTCGAATAAATCTTCAGGACGGATATCTGGAACTTCAAGTGAAATTTGCTGTCTTGGAGCTTTCCAAAAAACTCTTACAAAACTTAATTCACATGTTGGTTTTAAGACGTATGACAAAGAGACTACAAGAATCTGTAACATCTGTTTTCCGATTCAACGTTCCGAGCCACGGCTGAGACGCTCTGATTCAACGAAATCATGTAACGATAACAACCTAAAGAATTCCTCGAAAGGCATCAACACGAAACAAAACCGACGAACAAACATGTTCGAAAGAGAAATACGTCTTTCGTTGTATCTATTTTTAGCTTTCCTGTGTTTCAGCTGTTTGTATCTACCTCTAACGATAGTTCACATCCTTGATGCGAGATCCAGTCCGTCACCCGATATCTGGCTTTCTTTTTATACGCTAGAGTTATCCTTCTCAACAATCACATGGGTTTTATACGGGATATTAAACAGGGATTTTAGAACACATTTCATCATGATCTCAAAGTGTAAAAAGTTGACCTGAGAGAGAAATGTGGTTTAACGATCACTCAACACAATCCAGGGGCCTATTTCACGAAATTTTAACTAAGATACAATCCAAATTTTAGTGATTTGATTGGATAATATCTGATTGATTTTAGTTCTTAGCCAATCAAAATTGACTTATTTACTAAAATTTGGATTTTATCTTTAGTTGAAATTTCGTGAAACAGGACCCAGATCATTTTGGAAATAACATATTAATTTTATTTTAATAATTTGTTTTCATGTAGGGGTGTCATGTCTTGGTGCCATTTAGGATATTAAGAGAGGGCCTGGAAATAACGGTTTTACATGTATCCATACATGTGATACCTCCCGCAATTTGCGGGAGTCTCCCGATTTCACCCCTGATCTCCCGAGCTCCCGAACGGGAGACAAATACTCCAGCTTTTTCAATTCTTGTAATTTTATTTTTTGGGAGTCAAAATTGTAATCAAATAGCATCCAAATAAAACGAGACAGACATTTTTTGTTAACGATAACAGACAATCTCGTGTTGAATGTTGTTACTATAATTAGTAACACGACCTGAATACATTTTCGATTTTTCCGTATTTGGAACAATACCATTTAAATATTACGATAATTATTGTTTTTATATGAAATTAATAAAGTTTAGTAATCAGTTGATTTTAATTAAGTTTTTATTGCTCATTTCAAATTATTTATAAAAATGAGAGGTGTTGAATAGCGCGGGTCAGAGGTAAATTAAAGAATTAAAGATGGTGGTTCAGAAATATTGAACAGGATGCCAGAGAAAATTTATCAAACTTTACCACCTCCTCCTTGATGAGCATAAAACTCAACAAGGACACAGAGGGTTTTTCTTTTGTCACAGAAAAGTTATTATTAAAACAAGTGTCAAGATGTTGCCAAAGTTATAAAGACAGATTGATGAAGGACAAATAGTGTGCTTGTTTATGTAAGAAGTGTGTTTGTTTATGTACAAAAGTGTGTTTGTTTATGTAAGAAGTGTGTTTGTTTATGTACAAAAGTGTGTTTGTTTATGTAAGAAGTGTGTTTGTTAATGTCTGAAAGGGTGTTTGTTTATGCAAGAAGTGTGTTTGTTTATATAAGAAGTGTGTTTGTTGATGCAAGAAATGTGTTTATGACCGAAGTGTGTTTGAATATGTAGTAAGTTTGCTTGTTTATGTAAGAAGTGTGTTTGTATATGTGGGAAGTGTGTGTAGTGTGTGTGTTTGTATATGTGAGAAGTGTGTTTGTATATGTGAGAAGTGTGCTTTCAGTAAATATTTGAAAATGAATTTAGAGACATTATTGTGTGTTTTCATGTGTTTTGTTAAGTTTGTGTAATTATAACAATCAAATGATATTAAAATGTATAAAATATGTAAATCAATTTGTCGTTAATCATGGTGGGTTGGTAAAGTCACCCTCTTTTGACCTTAATTTTCCTAACATTTTTACAAAAATCTCCTGACATTTTTACAAAAATCACCCGCCATTTTTACAAAAATCTCCCGACATTTTTACAAAAACCTCCTGACATTTTTACAAAAATCTCCTGACATTTTTACAAAAATTTTACTTGTGGCCAATCACATGTATGGATGTACTTGACACAATGTCAGGCACTAATGAACTAGTACCTACCATTTTCAACTTAGTGCCGGACATGTATTAATATCAATAAAAAAAGACAAATCAGTGCCAGACAAAGCCTGGATCTGTGCCTGAGAGTACATTGTCTGTGATAGGTGCCTTATTTCAAGGCTTGATAATAAAATAACCTACCTGATCAGCTTGTAGGGCGGTTTTCAGTAATCTATCGATTGGTTGATTTGTTTCTTTAAATACGTCGATTATCAGATACAATAACGATACGTTTACGTGTTTCTCCAGATCGCATAATTCATCCATTAACATCTCGCATACACCATCAAAATCACGTCTGGAAACAAAAGACGTTGCCATGCAAGATACGTCCACTCTTTGCAAGAGATAGACAAGACAACAAGCTAAAGAGAGAAATGGAGTTTAACGTCCACTCGATACAAAATAGGTCATTTGGGGACTAACATATGGTTTTAATTTTGTTCCAATAATTCGCTTGCATGTAGGGGTCTTTAGCTGGAGGAAACTGGAGTACCTGGAGAAAACCCACAACAAGTTAAAAACATGATTTTTCATAAATGCAGAGGTCATAATCCATGAAGTTACCATCGGATACTTTCTTGACCGGAACAGAAGTCTATGGGATGTCAACATATATTTCCAGTTCCGGATAAAAATTGTGACCTGTTGAGTGTCCACTAACACAATGTAAAGGCACGGACGGGGGGTGACAGCATTATACGGCCACATGAAAGTATGGTTGTATAAAAAACAATCAAGCCAAATATTTATTGCTCTAGGAGCCTGTCTTCATTATCTTGGATGGAGCATTTGGTTCATGAAATAAAATGGAATGAAATGGTATTTAACGTCCTAATTTTCTGCTCAGAACTTCCAAATGTTGCCTAAATAAATCAGTAATTATTCTTCCCTAGGTATGTGTTAAAGTTGATTGCAATCTGATTAAAACATAGATTCTATTCCGTTCCGTTTCAATAGTTCAAAATTTCGTTTTACTTGTCTTTTCTACACTAGGATCTGGAAGAGTTGTTATCATTGACAAGTTCTATATGACATGAGGGATTAGCCAATGAAAAGGTTTGTTACAGCGACATCTTGGCCTTATAATTCATGGAACTGTGGGTAAATCATTAGAAATGCCAATGCCGTTTGAGTAATCAATTTATGACGTCACTAGGTCAAAAGTCACTTGTTTGACATGTGACGTGAACTCCCACTATAACTTGTCAGATCTTCATGTAGTGTAGGCCATCGAAAGTATAAAAAAAACAAAACGAAATATAGATCTGTATTTAAATCCGATTGAGTTTATTGACATATATATTTAATTTACCTGATTTCTATAATATTGGGATTGGTTTTCGTTAAAGTTTGTAGTTCTAGTACTCGACCTTTGGCTTGTAAAATCTAAAAACATAAATACACAAGGAAAACTGTTAGGTTATACATAATAATCACATCGAAAGCATACTTTCCATGGAGGAAGTTAAAGTTCCAATTTCATATTTTTTTGTTATATTTTTTAAAATATATTAAAAAAGAGCCTTAAAATAGATTGTATCTATAAAAAGACCTACTTTGTTAAAGAATAATCCTATTAATCCTATAATTCACTATTGCCAGTTGAGAAATTTGCAATAATATCATTTTCAACTTCAAATTCAAACGTTTGAAGATGGCCATTCCATGGCGGGGAATGGGAAAACAAGGGAGGTAATTGTGTTATTATTTCCTGTGACAGCCTGTGTCAGTGATTTGTGTAAATCAAACGATTAAATTCATATTTTGACCACTGGATAGGTCGACTTACATAATGCATCTTTATTAGATCAAATAAATTTTTAAGATAAACAAAATACTGAAATAGCATCGCTGATCAAACATAAAAGGGAGAGAGAGAGAGAAATGGGGTTTAACGTCCACTCAACACAAACTAGGTCATTTCGGGACTAACATATGGTTTTAATTTTATTTCAATAAATCGCATGCGCGTAGGAGTCTTTAGCAGTGGGAGGAAACCAGAGCGCCCGGAGGATGAGAAGGCGCCCCTATCTCCATGCCACATACGCTCACACCTGGGCTCGAAACCACAGCCGCAAGCCAGAGGTGACCGGCCAGCTAGATGTCGATGCGCGGCACTCTAGACCACTAGGCCATCCCAACCCCCAAATATAAAAGTAATGTCATTCTAATTTATTTTAGAATTATGAAATAAATCGTACTCACTCTTTGAGAGCTGCGTATTATAAGGTTACGATGAAAGTCCAAGCAGAAATGAGCCACAGTCATACTATGACCTACAATGACAGCCAGGTTGGCCTCAAGATCATGTAGTGGTTCACTCCGTTTTTCAACTTTCAGGATTTCTAAAACCTAAAATATACAGAAATCATGTTGAGTAAGAAACCAACCTGATTAAAATACAAATCTATATTTCGTTTCGTTTTTTATACTTTTGATGGCCTCCAATAAATGATGATCTGACTGGTTGTAGTGGAGGGTCATATCAGGTGTCATACGAGTGGCTTTTGACCCTTTACAGTCAAATATTTGATTAACCAATTAGCGTTGATGTTTCTAGAGTGATACTCACAATTCTGACTAATGTAACAAAGTTGTCTATACCTTTCATAAACTGAACATTCATTTAGGCGCAAAGAACTGTATGACCTCTGTTAGTTTTGATATATATTGTAGTGGACGTTTCTTTTACTCTCTAAACTTATTTAAGGCACGATCTTATTAACTATATAATTTATTCAATATGTTATCTCCAAGAACTTCCTTATTTGATGATCCTGCCTGTCCATCTTCCCTAAGCGTTGGAGGCCTTATATACAGTAGTTTACTCACAGTTAGAAGACAAGACAGACAACCAGAGAGAGAGAGAGAGAGCAGACGACGAGGCAGCGGAGGCCGTGCATGGACTCGCCTGAGTCCAGCCGCTGCATTTGCAGCGGTGCAGAATGGTAGATACAATATAGTTAGATGTTTTCCTGTCGTAGTAATTGTTCCAGTATATATAGACTAGTTCCTGTAGTGTAGATGTAGGCCTATTCGTGTATTTGTTGATATTCTGTTCCCGTAAATAAAACCATATATTTACGAAGCTAACTCTGTAATAACTAAAATACTGTTACAAATCCCTCACATAAACCAGAACATGGGCAAGATAACAACTCTTCCAGATCCCAGTGTGTTAAAGACAAGCAAAACAAAATTTTGAACTGAGAGAAAGAGAAATGGGTTTAAGGTTTCATTGTGCGTAGGGGACTTTAGCAGTGGAAGGAAAGAGGAGGACCCAGTGCAAACTCAGGAGGTTGGACAGGTGACATTATTCCTTGTCACGTACAACTGGGGAATCGAAACCATGCCAGTTGACTCAATGACAGACCTTATGATACAACGCGCAGACGCTAACCATTCAGTCATCCATCAGTATTTTCACTCACAAGGTCTGTCATTGAGTCAAGTGGTTTCCCCACTTGTACGTGACAAGGAGTAGGGTCACCTGTCCAACCATGTGGGTTTTCTCCAGGTCCCTTAGTTTCTGCTCACTGCTAAAGACTCCTATACGCAGGTGAATTATTGAAATAAAAAATAATAAAACTGAACCATATAACCTAGTTTGTGGCGAGTGGAAGTTAAACCGAATTTTTCTCTCTGTGTGACTCTCATCTTTCATGACTTACCTCCGACATCCGACTAACAAAATGTCCATCTTCTGCAACATCATTGGATTTATCTGAAATCGGTTTATTCTCCAGGAATAAATGTAGTTTGGAAAGACTGGATGATATTTCTTGTACAACACTCGATTTGCCAACCTGTCAAAATCACAAATTTTTATTACAGACACATTATGTAAGATACGATAAAAAAAAAAGCTGATCATTATTGCTATAATAGCTGAAAAATGGATCATGTAAAAATGAAAATTTCACTCAAATTACTTCATTCTGAGTCAAGCTATCACTGTTGGTAGTTTTGACAAGATGTGTGCATAGTGGTAACCAGGACACTGGTTATATTCGAGACTTGGCCTCACTATCCATTTTTATACAAATTCTTAAACAGCGAACAAATCTAATCTAGTTAGTATCCAATGTCAATGAAAGTTGATTATGGTCTTGTTTTGCTAATAAATGTCTAATTAGTATTTTAAATAACATTTCAGACCAAAACAAAGACCTGCAATGGACAGATTTAGCTCTTGCATAATGTATGTTTAACAAAGAAATGAAATCGAAATTACTGTCCTGTTATCCTGCATCGACTGGGTTAATGAAGACAGGCATACATCATAAAGCGGGTTTTTCCATGAGCCTATTTTTGCGTTGTTTCCGTGTGTATTTTTGCCAGCAAGAAAATCAGGTCTAATGCATATGTAATGGGATTGTTTCAGTGTAACCATCGAAAATACTCGCGAAAAAAATTGACAGAAAAGGGGCTGAAAAGGAAGTTAGTCCAGTCTGCCAGACAGCTGAGTTTTGCGTACGCTTCATCTGATTACAACTGCCAAGGGATCTTTAACGTGCACAGTGGTGTGCACACAGGATCCTTGTTTCTTATTGCAAGTGAACTATCAGTATAAACCTCAGAATGCCTCATTCAGCATTTTTACCCAAACGTGGTAAAATACCACTAATAAATTATCTTGTAAAGAAAAAACACGTTCAGTAAACGAGGCATTTTCACCCAGCCTCTTTCTGATCAAAATACCTTGTTACAGAAACAAGGCAATTTTTGGAACTCCAGGCAAACAAGGCATTTTTCATCTTGTTTACAACGTGGCAAAATCATGGCAAAAATTTACCACCTTTGGACAAAAATGATGAATGGGGCATTCTGAGGTTTATAGTGTATAAGAAGCACTATTGACATTATTCCTACCTGGGCTTTTGGATTGTTGATATATTTGAGATAGGTTTGAATGGACACACTCAAACTTGGTATTGATTTCTGTAGATGATTCATTTCTCTAATCAACCATTCTCTGTCTGGGCCACGAATCAGATCACTCTGTCGTGATTTCAACATTGTTATCAGTACTATCAATATCTCACTAAATTCCTGTAAATATTTCAAAGTTGAATCTGATTAAAATACGCATCTATATTTTGTTTTGTTATTTATACTTTTGATGGCCTACACTACATAAAAAGAGAGAGAGAGAAATGGGGTTTAACGTCCACTCGACACAAACTAGGTCATTTCGGGAGTAACACATGGTTTAATATTTTTTTCAATAATTTGCTTGCAGGAAACCAGATGACCAGGAAAAAGCCCATGAGGTTGGACAGATGACCCTACTCCTTGTCATGTACAACATGGGATTCAAAACCATGCCAGTTGATTCAATGACAGACTGTATGGTTCCCCCTTGCATGCGCTAACAATTCAGCCACCCACCCACCCTAAAAGTATAATAATTAAAATACCGAAATAAACCAAACCAATAAAACCAAATTAGTTCGCTTCATTAGTCAAATCTGAAATTTTATCTTTTGTGTTATATCATTAAAAAAATATTTTTAGCCTCTTTATTTACCTTAAAAGCTGATAGGAATTGTTGTTTGTCTTGAACAGAATTAACCTTCGATAGTTTCTCTTGTACGCTTTCGAGGAGACCTAAAGTTTTTCTTACAGTAGAATCATCTGACACAAGTAAAACCTGTAAATACATGTATATCTACATTGTTAGTTTGTAAATGGATGAAGTCGTGTCAAAACAATGCTGTGAGAAATAGGGTATAACATCCACTCAAAATGAAATTTAACGTCCTACTGTTCTGCTTCAACAGGGCTAATGAGCGGCATTGTGGTTTACTCTTACATCAAATTCTAACTGCCAAGGGATCTGTTTTGTGCACGGCAATTAATGAGTACACATGAACAACTAGACAGCTGTGTTTGTCAGCCCTTTCTTCCTGCACCACAGACAAGGGGAAAGCAGGTCGGAAAATCCTGATGAACTTTCTCCACCAATCCAGGGATCTAACGTTAGAACACAGAAACAGTGGAAACATCTTTTCAAGTGCCAAGCCGATTATCATAAATTTAGTATGTGTACATGGTAAATACAAGTTGTAAATACACGTTTGTATATGCATGTTGTAAATACATGTTGTAAATACAAGTTGTAAATACAGGTTGTAAATATATGTTTGTATATGCACATTGTAAATACACATTGTAAATACATGTTGTAAATACATGTTGTAAATACAAGTTGTAAATACACGTTGTATATGCACATTTTAAATACATGTCGTAAATACATGTTGTAAATACTATAAAAATTTATTCACACCTTTAACATAGAATGCAGAACATCTTTAGCAGCTTGAATCAAACGGTCACCATTTTGTTTATTGGTGACATCAGCTTGGTATTTTTGTGAAGCTATTTTCAAATCTGAACCAGCTAAATCTAAACTTTCACAAGCAGATTTCATCTGAGTCTGTAAAACCTACAATATATAAAAACATTCCAGGATCATCAGCGGGTCAGAGAATATGGTGCTAGCTCACAAACCAGGAGGTTAGAGGTACCATCCCAGCGTTAATTGACTGACAAAACGTTGCTCAGAATTTTCCAGCCTTGTTTCCCCTTGTCAGTGAGGTGGATCGGAGCGGTGTCCACCTGTCAGTGGTGTAGGAGAGAGTAGTGTCCCTTTGTCAGTGGTGTAGGACAGTAGGGTGTTCCCTTGACAGTGGGTGTAGGACGGAATGGTGACCTCGTGTCAGCAGTGTAGGATGGAGTGGCCTCCCTTTGTAAGTGATGTAGGATGGAGTGGTGTCCCCATGTCAGCCGAGAAGGATGGTAGCGCACGTGTTCCCTATAGTCAATGGGTGTGGGACATAGTGGTGTGCCCTTGTCAGCGATGGAGTGGAGTCCCCTTGTTAGTGGTGTAGGATGGAGTTGCGGTGGCAAGGCAAAAGTCGTTGGAATGAAAACGTGTGGACATGTGTGTACATTGGCATGCACGTAAAAGAACTTGTGACAGTTGGAATTTGAAATAAAAAGTAAACTGTAGAGCTGCAGTTTGGGTGTAGGAAGAAGGGTCATCTCCAAGGAAGGTCATAGATTTCTGTGGGCCCTCTGGTTTCCACCACAGTTAAAGATCCATACATACAAGGAAATTACTGAAATAAAATTGAACCATGTTAGTCCTGAAATGAAGAATTCTCCAAACTTACTGGATCTTTGGAATCTTGTATTTGCTTTTGCCCAACTTGTATAAATCTGTGTACAGCTTTGATCAAGCCCAGGGCACACTGAGATATCTGGTTCTCTCTGCCTTCATCTTTACTACTGGATGATGTTCCATTGGATTCATTTAAAATAATCAACAATGATATCTGGAAAAAATAAAATTCACAGGTGAAACTAATTGCACAGAATACCTCAGTCTGGGTTTGTCAGTCAGTGCTTCAGCGACAGGAATTCCCATCGTAAATTCACACTCGGGTGACTGAGGAGACTGGAGTGACTATGGATAGCTTTATAACTTCCGAGTTATAAAAGTACTGGGCATTGCAACCATGGCATGCATATGCGACAACTATTATCAGGCGCGGATCCAGGATTTTTTGCAGGGGGGGGGGGTCTAGGTTTGATAATTGCTTAACTAATTGCGCTCAACCGATTAACATTAAAAAAAATGGTAAATTAGATTCAATTTATTGGTTCATTTTGACGTATTTCCGGAAGGTAAATTCCAAAATTACAGGTCTAAATCGCCAATAAAATCTGTATCTGTATGTATGTATACGACGCAGGAACCACTTCGCATAAAAAATTTTCAAGCCTGAGCAGGGGGGGGGGGGCGGACCCCCTGGGCCCCCACCCCCTCTGGATCCGCGCCTGATTATTCATAAAACATATGTACGGTATGACAAAAAGATAATTAAAACTGATCCAGGTAAATTACTTTAACGTATCTATATTGAAGGGAGATAACTCCTGTTTGTTTTGATTTGAAACCAAAAAAAAAATGGTATTAATACATAAATCTAACATACCTGGGATGCTATGGGAGCCAGAACTCTTTCTAATGATTTGGTCTTGACTAAATTTGCGATTAATCCGTAAGTCACCTCCATTTTACCTTCATACCTGTATTGTTTTATCCCTCAACTCCGATATTAATCATAGTTATCGATTTTCAACAGCTGAACTACCCGCTCGGTAGTATACAAATTTGATCTCAACTGAAAAGCGCACCTGTTATCAAACGAAACGAAGTAAAGATATTTTGTGGTATTGAATTCACAGAAATGCTTTTTTAAAATTTGGTTTCTTTCTTTGTTTTCCCTTTCCAATTAATGCTAAGAATTAGCATGCCATATATTTACTACCAAAAAATACATTGTTTATACAATCAAAATATTTGATAAACAAGAAGATCGAAATGTCACGGGCACCTAACGCTAATCATAACCCTAACCCCAACCCTGCATGGACTCAACCCTAATGCATAACCTCTCCCCTTAATGAGTAAGTGTCTTGAAAATAATTACCGGGTAAGCTTCTTGCAAATAATACCGAAATTACAGTGAGTGTTGGAATTTTTCTACAAAAAATCACACCAAGACCGATGGGATAGACTATAAGTTCCGATATTCTTTTTTATTTTGGCCAAAAGATACAGTATGTATGAACTAAACCTGCATGTCTTTACTTTGGCTTCAAATATACTATTATTTAGACGACAAGCTCATAATCAATCAACCCAATAGAACATCGGATGGCAGAGATTTAAATGGATTAGGACACCGCGAATTTCAAAAAAGAAAAAAAAAAAACCCGATAACATGAACAAACGAGACTAAATATTGAAGGTCCAGTACATCTTCCAACACCCATAATTTCACTCAATGTGGATTAAATGTGGATTAACGTCCTACTCTTCTGCACCTAACCTGGGCTAATGAAGACGGACATACGCCATACAGTGGGTATGGAGGAAATTTTGCCCGGGCACCCGTGCCACGACCTAGTCTTATATTGAATTCCAACTGCCAAGGGCTCTAAAACGTGCCAATGTGTACACGGGACCTCGGTTTTCCGTACCATCCGAAAGACTAGACAGCTGTCCTGCATCACTGACAGGAGGAAAATCTGGATGAACTTTAATTTCTCGGCCAATGCAGGGATTGAACACCCGACCCCCAGGCTAGCGGGCCAGCGTCTTACCAACTTCATCACATGATCCCCATATTTTTCATTGTCTATTTTTGAACTATTACAGCAGAACGACCACGGGCCGGTTGCTCTAAGCTCTGTTAACTTTTAACGATCCGTTAACATGGTGTAAACGGATCGTTAACTTTAACGGAGAGAAAGGTTGTTGCCGGAAACCCCGTTAAATCTAACGGATAATAACTAATTTAACGGACCGTTAACAAACGACATGATCCGTTAGTTTAACGGATCGTTATAACTTAGTTTGAGCAACCGACCCCAGCTCTTTATCTAATAGGTGACCTACTTGGGCATGCCCATGGCAATGTCGTCGATCCACCAATCGATTTAAAATACATTATGTTAAAGTTTCAATTTCCATGGATTTAAAATTCATATTATAATTATTAAGTTATATTTTTAAAATGCATTAAAATAAAGCCTTAAAATAGATGGTATCTATAAACAGTCATATCTTGTTAAAGAATAATCCTATAATTCACTATCGCCAGTTGAGAAATTGGCAAATATATCATTTTCAACCTCAAATTCAAACGTTTGAAGATAGCTATCCCGGTGAGGGGGGAGGGGGTAAATAGAAAAGTTAGGGAGGTAATTGTGTTATTATTTCCTGTGTCAATGATTTTAAAGTGTTGGGAATAATGCCCATGTTTTGACTTTCTTAGAAAATATGAAATTATCGCTTTAAGAGCTAAATCGGCCTACTGCAGATTTTCATTAGGCCTGAAATGTTACAATATACATTATTAATTAGACATTTATTCACATTACACGCCCATAATCAACTCTCTCGTCCATCGGATGGTTTGAGGCAAACTGATCCCGCAGTGAATATTCGCTTGGCCGCTCGTAATTCTCTGTGAAACAGATTGGGTTTGAGGTTGAGCGGATTTAAATACGCTTGCCATTTAATAATTTAATTAAAAACTGGATAATCGAGACATTGTTATGGTGCAACCGTAACAAAATGGTAGAAATAAAAATCGAGAATAAGGTGTTATTAAAACATTCATAACTTTGCTCAGAATGAAATAATTTGACTAAATTTTCAATAAACTATTATACGAGAACAGCCCGGTCTTTATCTAAATCTTAGTACCTTTAACGCCCACTCACTGGAGTTGGATGGTTAAATTGTTAGCGTGTGCGCGCTGTATCGTAAAACCTGTCATAGAGTCAACTGGCGTGGTTTCGAATACCCGGTTGTACGTGACAAGGAGTAAGGTCGCCTGTCCAACTTCGTGGGTTTTCTCCGGGTCCTTCCCCCTCCCCACTGCTATAGACCCCTACGCGCGAGCGAATTATTGAAATAAAAAATTTAACTGTTATTCCCGAAATGACCTAGTTTGTGTCGAGTGGATGTTAATCCCCATCCCTCACTCTCTCTCTATTTAACGCCCACTCGGCCCAAACTAGGTCATTTCGGGAAAAAAAAACCCGACATCAGACAGCGGAAACAATAACCCAGTAAATCACTGACATCTCGTTTTTTTTCTTCGAAAGTTTCGCGTGTTCTAAATAAATGGAAAGAAATGGGGTTTGATGAAATTAACGTTTTTCGGTTATTTGGTTAAATGAGTTATTTGGTGTATACTGTGTAGCGATATATTGATATAGCGATCTGATAGAATGTTGGAAATTCAAGGTGATGTTTGTCCATCAACAGTATTACACGGATACATAATGGATGACACCCAAAAACAAACTCCATTACTATATAATTCACATTTTTTTTATTAACAGCTTCGTCTACAAGCCGGTTAGAGCTTTATGGGAAACAATATATGCCACAATATGGTTTAACTGTAAGAGAGAGAGAGAGAGGGAGAGAGAGAGAGAGAGAGAGACGGAGAGCGGAAGAGAGAGAGAGGGGTTTAACATCAATTCGACACAACCTAGGTCAATTCGGGACTAACATAACATAGGGTTTAATTTGAATTCAGTAATTCGCTTCCGCGTAGGGGTCTTTAGCAGCGGAAAAAAACCCCGGAGGACCCGGAGAAAACCCACGAGGTTGGACAGGCGATACTTTAAGAGAAAAATCTGTCTATACCTGGTAGGTGTTTCTTTAGACTGAACATATGTTACATAAATTGTTGATTAGCCATTTGCTAACATGACAAGACATAACAACTCTCGATGCCATTTGATGGATCCTATTTGCAACAGATTTAAATCCGATCTGAGATTCAACAGCAGTTGATGGTTAACTGTAAAATTGCGCGATCGAGACTTGGTTTATTGTCGTAACAGCGATAACAGTGACAATCGAGTCTACAGTGTTATTGACACGAGGAAGTAATTGAACTGGGGCCTTTCACAAAATTTTAACTAAGATAAGATCTGAGTTTTAGTGATTTGATTGGATAATATTAGATTGATTTTAGTTCTCAGCCAATCAAAATTGAAGTATCTACTAAAATTTGGATTTTATCTTTAGTTAAAATTTCGTGAAACAGGGCCCTGAAATTTTCAGCATATTCCTTTTATATTCTCTTTTATTGAACTATTATACCACGTACTGAAAGGTATTTATCTTATCTTCCAAAATGTCGTTTTAGGAAAGGACTAAATCTGTCAGTTATCATTTTTGCTTCAGATTTTATTTAAATTATTATTTAGGCATTAATTATTCATATGACAAACCAATAATTATCTCTTTAGATTATTGGATGGCACAGATGTAAACGGATTAAAATACGGTTTTAATTTTCAATTTGGCAAAATATAGCCCGGTTGGAACTGACGTGTCATAAAACAAAACTCCATTTCATTTCATTTTCATATGGAGAAGTCTCGATTAACAATTTGGCGAAATATAGCCCGGTTGGAACTGATGTGTCATAAAAATCCATTTTATTTCATTTCATTTTCATGTGGGGAAGTCTCGATTAACCAGTAACGTTGCTACGATAATGAACAATCTATGTCAAAATTTCCCACAGTGATAACTTGGCTCCGAATAAAGTAATTTGAATGAAATTATCAATATATTCATTTTGAATTATTATAGCAAGAACAAATCGATGCTTTCCTCCCACGGCTAAAGACCCTTACGCGCAAGCGAATTATTGACATAAAGTTAAACCCCATTTCATTTCCAGAGCACACCCATTAAAGTTTTAGCCACAGGGATTATGATTGGCGTAGGTATCGTGTTATACAATATAATATTATTACGAAATTGTGGCCGTGATATCTTTCCATACTTTTATGTTGCCTAATTTGCGGACAGTTTTTCCAAACATGGAATAAAACTGCTACTAATTCTATATGCTCTCTGTCCTTACAACCCCATGTTGACGTAATCAAATATTTGGATAAAATAACTCAATTAACGATGGATTAATAACAGACAAAAAACAATCCCACACGTTATCGGCAATATCAGACTGGAATGAAACTGTATTCAACTTGTTCGGGTCCGAATGGGTTAATGAAGACGGCCTTCGCTTAGCCTGAATCCCATCGGTCATGGATTCTTTTACGTGCACGATAATGTGTGCACCGGACCTCGGTCTTTCGTCACATCCGAACGACTCTAATTCGTCCCTATCCAGGCCCGCCGACCTACGCCACTGACCATACCGGGGTCGCTGAGACATCACGGCCCCCGCGGGGACAGGTCGAGAGAGAGAGAGAGAGAGAGAGAAATGGGGTTTAACGTCCACTCAACACAAACTAGGTCATTTCGGGACTAACATATGTTTTTTTTAAAATTTTATTTCAATAATTCGCTTGCGCGTAGGGGTCTTTAGCAGTGGGAGGAAACCGGAGTTCCCGGAGGAAACCCACGAGGTTGAGAAGGCGCCCCTATCTCCATGCCACATACGCTCACACCAGGGCTCGAAACCCCAGCCGCAAGCCAGAGGTGACCGGCCAGCTAGAACAGGTCGAGAGAGAGAGAGAGAGAGAGAGAGAGAGAGAGGGTGGGGTTTAACGCCCACACAACGAAAACTAGGTCATTTTGGGACTAACATATGGTTTAGTTTTATTTCAATAATTCGCTTGCGCGTAGAAGTCTTTAGTAGTGGGAGGAAATCGGAGGACTCGGAGAAAACCTATACCAGGTTGGACAGGAGATCCCACTATTTGTCACGTACAACCGGGGAATCGAAACCACGCCCGTTGACTCAATGACAGGCTTTAAGAAACAGCGCGCACGTGCTAACCATTCGGACTTCCAACATCGCCGTATAGCATTGAGACTGATTCTCCCAACGTTTTCAAGCAAATGAATTTAAATAATAATTGTGTTCCATAATATGTTTTTGTGTTTGGTTATTATGTTCTTATATTACTTATCCATGATATGGATTGAACTTACCCCATTACTATCCTCAGTATAAATGACATTGTAGTGAGTTTTAAAAATGTTTTATTTATGGGTGGGGGTGGCCTAGTGGTCTAAAGTGCCGCGCATCGAACACTAGCTGGCCGGTCACCTCTGTCTTGCGGCTGTGGTTTCGAGCCCCGGTGTGAGCGTATGTGGCATGGAGATAGGGGCGCATTCTCAACCCCGTGGGTTTCCTCCCACTGCTAAAGACCCCTACGCGCAAGCGAATTATTGCAATAAAAATAAACCATATGTTAGTCCCGAAATGACCTAGTTTGTGTCGAGTGGACGTTAAACCCCGTCTCTCTCTCTCTCTCTCTCTCTCTCTCTCTCTCTCTCTCTGTGTTTTATTTATGTTTGTAACAACAAATTAGGTCAAATTAGCGTCAACACCCAAGACTGTCATAAACACAATGGAAGCTAAATGGAGACTGTGTTTGACACAAGAATATATTTAGCAATCATAAAATAGTTTTTGACATTTACGTTTAATTTTAAGACTGCTGGCTTCGTTCAGAGACATGCAGGCCTGGAAATAACAGTTTTAAATGTACCTGACAAAATGTCAGGCACTAATGAAATAGTACGTGGCATTTTCAACTTAGTGGCGGGTATGTATTAATAATATCATTAAAAAAGACAAATTAGGACCGGAAAAATTGACAGACATCAGAGGTTTAGTGCCTGACAAAGCCTGAATTTAAAAAAGACAAATCAGGACCGGAAAAAATGACAGATACCAGAGGTTTAGTGCCTGACAAAGCCTGAATTTGTGCCTGACAGGTACCTTATTTCCTGACTTGGAATCATGGTAGAGGGATAAATAATTAAATTATTGACAAATAGAAAAAATTCTTCTGAGCTGAGGGGTAAGTATGACGTAGTAGGTGTGGAGGTTATGTGGACATACGCCATATGTGCGTTATGATCGGACAAATTAAAACCTGGATGAATAGAAATCGCCCGAATCAAATGCTGATAAAACCGAAGTTATCCGTTTCTGTTCCCAAACTCGATTATCGGAGCTGTCAAATTTAAAATACGACATTTAGATATGGAATTACCACCAAACATCAGTTACCAGAAATTTAAGCGTATTATTGGATAGTGGTTTGACCTTTATAAAACAAGTTAATGATCTGTACAGAAAATACTACTGTCATCTGAGGAAACATCAGTTCCATCCGTCATGTTCTCACACAAAATTTAGCACGATCATCATCGCGGCTAGACTATTGTAATCGTCTTTTCACCGGCCTACCCCAAAATCGCTTCAGCGAATCCAGAATTTCACAGCAAGAATGGTTACATGATCTCCATATTGTCACATAACCCCGTTCTCCCTTAACTAGATTTTGTTTAGTGAATTAAGTGAAATTATTTTTTCTGCAAATATATAATTATTTTTTCTCCAAATATATGATTATTTTTTCTCCAAATATAGAATTATTTTTTCTGTAAATATATACTTATTTTTTCTGCAAATATATACTTATTTTTTTCTGCAAATATATACTTATTTTTTTCTGAAAATATATAATTATTTTTCTGCAAATATATAATTATATTTTCTGGAAGTAAATGATTATTTTTCTGAAAATATATAATTATTTTTCTGGGAATATATAATTATTTTTCTGGGAATATATAATTATTTTTCTGTGAATATATAATTATTTTTGGAAATATATATTTTTTTTGGAAATATATAATTATTTTTGGAAATATATAATTATTTTTGGAAATATGTAATTATTTTTCTGGAAATATATAACGAGACCAGTAAAATTTGACCTATCAAAAAAAAGTTTATGGCCAACTAACTTTCTTACTATTATAACATAATGACATATGTCATAGAGGCGTCCTGCCATATTAAAATACGTGTTAGTGATTGTAACATAAACCTGTCGCTATCAATACCCGGCTGGAGATCTTGGTAGTATTCCTTATGTCATTGCGTAACTATAATTTGTTGTTGGCATGTCTTATCTAGCTTTCTTTATCTGATAAACTATATTGAATGTTAAACCTTCATATGATGCTTGATACATTAGACAGATGTCTAATGAGCTCCTTTGTCTGGAATACGTTTATAAACTCAGAACAGAAACGAATCTTTAGTTAGGTCCAGGAGGCCATGCTAGGCGGGCCATGGGTGCCTTGGCCATGGGTGCCTTGGCACGAGACGAGACGAGACGAGAGCTTCTGGAGTTAGCACACTCGTGCTAAGCCAAGCTAATTAAGTCATGACTCCTTCCATATAGTTAGTTCTACGGTCGTTTACATCACGATGTTTGTACCTATTGTAAGAAGCAGAATAAAAGTATTATTAGAAGTATACACCAGTGTTGTCATCTAAGAACCTGATTAAAGAACTAATGAAATACTGTTACATATTAATTGATGCCGTAGACCAGAGAAACGATTGAAGTCCTAACCACTAGAAGTTCACAGGTCACCAACGGGGTAAGTCTTTTCTAATCCTACCATGGCGAGGGTGGTAAAATGACATTAGTGCTATGTATTATAATTTAACTGGAAATCTGCAGTTTATCATCACGCGTCGTTAAATATCATGGTGTCGTTACTAAATTTAATATATTATATCGTCTTTCAAGCTAGTATTGGAACAGTCTTTAACTATATGTAGGAAAATTACTGAAACAAAATTGTATATATATTATTTGTTTTAAAATGCGTCATGTTGTTTTTAAAAGATTATGAATTATAATTGTTTGTTTTGAACACATATTTTGGCTTTTAAAGTTAGTAGTAGCTAAGTATTATCAGGCTAATAACTGCGAAGTGAAATGTTTTATGATTGTTTAATTATCTGGAATAGAGTTAAGCGTATCCTTATTGAGAGATATAACTCTTTAAACATTCACACGGTATTAACGGTTTTGTCTCTTATAAGTTTTTTTTCTTGTTGTTTGTGTATATATATTTATGCCCCGAGGTTTACGGGATTATTATTTGTGATGTAGTGCCCCAAATATTAATGGGAAAGACCCGATATTTACGGGTGAGATTTTTATTTGTAATACCCCAAATATTTAATGGGAAAGACCCGATATTTACGGGATTAAGATTTTTATTTGTAATACCCCAAAGTTTTAATGGGAAATGCCCCGATATGTAACGGGAGAAGTTTATGTTAAGTGGTTTAACCCCAGGAGGGTTGTGCTCGGATTTAGAGCGAACGTATTGTCTTGTTTTGTGTTTTGTTTAAAAATTATAGAGATAAACCGTTAGTTCTTTCAAAAATATCTTATTTAAGATTGGTTAAATGTGTTCAGATCATTCATTATTCTTGAGATAAAACAATATGACTCCCTAATTTCAATGGAAATATCGTTAGATCGTTATCTAAAGTCAAGTCTGTTCCACTTGCTAATTTGATTAACTATTAATTAAGTTCACTCCATGATATGATACGCAGATGATCAAACTTCGGCACGGGGAGCAGTTAAAATACTTTTCATAGCACATGTCATAACACGCCGTTTTGCCAGACGGAATGGAAAATGAAAAGACTACCGGTCAACAACAATAGTTGAACTAAACGGAGCAGGGAAAATTCTGACCCCTCAACATTACTGGAACGAGGAAGGGCATCATATGTACCCCACCCCTACAGTTGGCTACGACAGTGCAGTAGCGGTCTAAGAAGATAATTACAGTAGTTTGTGTTCGCGATTCCACCAAATAATCGGTCTAAGAAGATAATTACAGTAGTTTGTGTTCGCGATTCCACCAAATAATCGGTCTAAGAAGATAATTATAGTACTAGTAGTTTGTGTTCGCGATTCCACCATTTATATGAATAAGAGTAGTCTGTGTTTGTGATTCCAGGATCTCGTTTGTTTTTTTTATTGACTCGCGTGTGTGACCGATTGTGTGTATATAACTTTTAAGTTCGTGTGTTTTTCATTGACCTTTTCATTTTGTTTAAAGACATTTTTGGATATTATGACATTTTACAAGTATATATAACTTTTAAATTCGTGTGTGTTTCATTTACCTTTTCTTTTTGTTTATAGACATTTTTTGTATACGACATTTTACAAGTGTTGTTTGTATTTATATGTCTTTTCATTCTTATTGTTATTTTTATCTTTTAAGATTAGGGTAGATATTATCGATCCCAGTTATATTCAAATTTGTAAAGGCTTTAAAAAAAATATTTCATATTTTTTTCTAAAAAGAGGGATAGGTATATAACATAATGACATATGTCATAGAGGCGTCCTGCCATATTAAAATATGTGTTAGTGATTGTAACATAAACCTGTCGCTATCAATACCCGGCTGGAGATCTTGGTAGTATTCCTTATGTCATTGCGTAACTATAATTTGTTGTTGGCATGTCTTATCTAGCTTTCTTTATCTGATAAACTATATTGAATGTTAAACCTTCATATGATGCTTGATACATTAGACAGATGTCTAATGAGCTCCTTTGTCTGGAATACGTTTATAAACTCAGAACAGAAACGAATCTTTAGTTAGGTCCAGGAGGCCATGCTAGGCGGGCCATGGGTGCCTTGGCCATGGGTGCCTTGGCACGAGACGAGACGAGACGAGACGAGAGCTTCTGGAGTTAGCACACTCGTGCTAAGCCAAGCTAATTAAGTCATGACTCCTTCCATATAGTTAGTTCTACGGTCGTTTACATCACGATGTTTGTACCTATTGTAAGAAGCAGAATAAAAGTATTATTAGAAGTATACACCAGTGTTGTCATCTAAGAACCTGATTAAAGAACTAATGAAATACTGTTACACTATTGTAAAGTAATTACCCCCGTCCCGCCCCATTTCAAGCTGATTTTTCCGTACTACATATTATAAGGATAGGTTTCGTCCAACAAAACAACACCAGGAACGAGACGGAAAATAGATATCACCTTTCAAAGTCAATTTTATTTTCATAATCGCATCTCCCATGACTTTAACCCCGACCTTAATAGCGAACCCTATCCGTTTTCGACTATAGGAGTACTGGGTCACAGGTCCCGTTATTAAACTGTGTCCGAACTAGGCATATCAACCGCAGGATGTTTATTCATCACATTCACCACAACACCTCCCAATGATTACACACCCTGCACATACTGTGTTATTATTACAGAATGCTGACCTTACTTCACTGACTGGGACTGGGTTGGAACCGATGGACATACTTTTAGTGTGCTTGGAGGGGAACCAGCCTTCGGCCTGTCATGGGTTCTTTTACGTGCATCCCACATGTACACGAGACGACTATACGTTTGGTCTTGCCAACCCCGCCCCCCTTCTACACCACCGAGATGAGGCAGCCACGCCGGAAAACTCCGATGAACTTTTTCAGCCGGAGTCGAGCACGGGACTGTCAGGACTAGCGAGCCAACGTATTACTCATTGACGTCGATCCCCAAACTAAAATGAAACAAGGTTTTGTATCCTACATTTCTGGATCTAATTGGCTATACGTGCACTATGAAGGAGCCGTTTCTGACTCCTCTTCGCCGAATTCAAACTGACAATTGTTTTTTTTCGTCCCATCCAAACGACGAGTAAATTTCCTTGTTGGTCTCTCCGTGGAAATTCAGGCTTCAAAACATAAGAATTGTCTGCGTCAAAACCGAGATTGAGCCCACGACCATGGACTGGAATAAACACGTGCATGTCTTATCGCATCCCACGTAAACGTGACAAGCCGTAGCGCCACCTCGTGTTGTTTCTCTGAGTGCTCCTGTATCCCCACACTGCTAAAGACCTCTTCGCCCAAGCGAATTTTTGAATAAAATTGGACAATATGTTAGTCCCGAGATGACCTAATTTGTGTTGAGTGGACGTTAAACCTCATTTCTACCCCCCTCGCTTGTCTGTTTTATCGCATCGTTGATCAGGTAATAGTAATTTTATGTATTGTTAGATGTATACCCTACAGTCATAAATCACACATATCAAACAATACAGTCACATTATTTAACAATAACAAATCTTTATTGTGTATAAAATAAATAATTCATGTCTTTCCTAAGATAGTGTACTTTATACAATAGAAGATGAGTTTGGCGAATAAACCAAGGGAATCTGACCATCTAATCGTATATATAATATACACCATACCGAACTAGACCAAATATCTGTTTTAATTATACATTGAGTATGTCGGTAAGGTGTGTGTATATATATACAGATAAATGTTCAGATTCCTGTAAATAAACTTAATAAAGATCAATCTCGAAAAAAATATTGATTTTCTAGCAAATTGAAAAATGATCTACAATTCAAAATTACAAAAATTAAAATCAATCATCTACCAATTTAAATTGTTATTCACATAATTTAAACAATTATCCAAAAAAATTTTAAATAAGATTAATTTATTCTAAAAAATGGGAATTATCATAAAAATGAAACACATTCTGAAATGTTTTTTTTTAAAATCTATCAATCGATTTCTAACTATGCAATCGTTTGATTTGAATCGTTTTGAAGGGCTCTAATAAATAAATGTTAGGTTAAGAAGGTGGTGATGATTATTATGATGATGATGAAAAAAGAACTCAATTTCATATGAGTTAGATGATGCTGCTGATGCTGAAGATGCTATTGATAATGATGATACTGGTGCTGCTGATTATGATGCTGATGCTGATGAGAATGGGGATGGGAGTGGTGGCGTTTACAAAAACGATTAGGATCTTCAATGAAGACAACCGAACTCCCTCCCAGCATTATGAAATATCACAAGTCGAAAGTTTTCCCATAAAATGTCATATTTTCCACTAATTTCCATAATCAGTCATACAACAAATCGTGTCAGTATCTATATTTTTGACATTGTCATCCATTGTCTTACATTCCACAAAGATTTCCACATCGTGATCACAGTCAGAGTATCAATCAGTCTACAATCAAACCAGGTTGTCCGACAGCCGGAACGACACGGATGTGTGGGGAGTATCCGTTGGAATATTAATAGTATAACAAGTCTGGTTTGTCCGGAATGCCGAGAACGGGATGTCGGTCGGACGATTAGTATTTGGGTGACCCGACAAGCCGGAACGGGTCATACATAGGAGCATTGTCCACGTCTGGAGGGGCTGTCGGCACAGTCACATTTGTAAACGCTAGACCACGGTTCCCTATTTTGGGATCTGGTTGAGCAATTGTGGATACTCCAATCAGTTGATTATTCCTACTATTTTCTACACTTCTGGAACTCCTGAAGTCCAAAGTAAGCGAGGTAAAACCCGTGTAAAAGGGCAGTAAAACTAAGGTCCCTAACATGACTAAAATAAGGGCCGAACTGGGAGCGAAGATTATCACTAGTACAGCAGCGATTAGGGCCAAAATGGCGTAAGCCCACAAATGCTTAAAACTTGATACGAATGGATTTGATGCCTTAAAGTCTTCTTCAACAGCTCTCTGTGGAACCCATTTCACTGAGGCACCGACATTGGCCTGAATGGCACGAATTATTCGGACACAACCAACAAACGCTTCTGGTGTGAACTGTAAAATGGAAGCCACTGTCTCTATTATAACAAATTTAAAGTTTTTACGGGTTGTTGTTGCGAATTTCGGGAATATAAGCACAAGGAACATAACAATAATTATAGAGGCGTACCTATAACGTAGATTTACTTGATAATGTAACAGAATATATAACAGCAAAATAGGCTTCATAAACATTTGCCTTAATGCTGAGTGAGCAACATACGAGGTCACAAAATCCAATTTCGATTTAGTCCGTAATTTTGTTGCTACGAATTTTTCCCCCTGAAGTTTGCTTTGAAGCCATCGCATTGGAACACCAACAGCGTTTTCCCAGAAATAAAAAGCTAAGAGAACTTCTCCTCGGTTCCATCGACGCTCGCGAATATTCCACGTCACATAATTATAAGATGGTGCCTCCAGAAGATACACACTACCAGCGTATAGAGGTTTCAGTAAAGAGGCCTCAAACGTATCATGACTCAAAACATCAATCGGTACGCGTTCGATTAAATTTCCTCTGCATCCAATAACATTGTCAATGTAAACACGGTTCTTAATAAGACCTTTGCCGAAGAAAGAACTTTGCGAAAAATACGCCATTGTGGCGTTTGTCAGGGGCTCAAACAGAGATTGTCTCATCGATTCAAGGTGCATAAACATGGTGTCGCTGCTGGTGCAATGGAGTTTTATAGCCGGTTGAATGATGCCACGATCCGGGTGAGCCGCGGCTATTTCCATTAAGTCAAAAGTCCCGCCTTTTGGAACGCCCGTATCTCCGTCCAGAACCAACGTATAGTCAGTATGTCGTCCGTAAATTCTCTCGACGTCTTCGGAGTCGTAGAACAAAGGCTGTCCATACGGCCTGGCCGCTTTCCCATAATATTCCGGATCGCAGTAAGAATAGGCTTCATCATCACCTTCAAACAGAAGCATTAGATCCTGATACTGACCACATTTTCTCAAAACCCGACTTGTTCGATGAATCACCATAAATTCTTTAGCGAAATTATCGCAAATAGTATCTAAATATTCCCGCACAAAAATACTTGATTCCACGTCATTGAATTTCTCCCAAACATGTTTTAGTCTCAGAGGTTCCACAGAACTGAAATCTCGACCAGAGTAAGATAATCCTTCACGAAATAACTGATCGTAAATCAATCCGCGGTAATTGTCTCGTGCTTCCAACTCGTATTTTTTCAATTCTTCGTCATTCGTTGCCGAAACAAGCACCGCGCATGTGTTTGCTGATAAATTATAAATAAAAGCTTCATACATTGTCTGTAAACACTCGTCAATGTCATCTTTACTTAGGGCCAATAAATTATAGTTCAAACATAGAGACAGGTGATCAGATCGGGCTTTCTTACTTTGTCTTTGATTTCCGCCGACAATAAGAGTTACCACTGTCATAACGGGAAACTCTAAAACACTTCCCTGTAGAATTCCCAATACAACTACCACCAAAATACCTTGAATAACGTTCGTTTTACCCCAGTCTAGGTTGATAATGTTTAGTATAACAAACACTAGTGCCAGGAAAATCCATATTGAAAAATACAGGAAGACTCGCCTAGTTTTGTTCATTCTGGGGCAGTTTTATTGTTAAATATAAAAACAATGATAAAAAAAAACCACACCAACTTTTCACAGATCTGTGTTATTCCACAGATTAAATAGTCTTAAAGACACCAGCGTTTCACAGATCCACAGATTAAATAGTCTTAACGACACCAACGTTTCACACGTCTGTATATAATCCACAATACCAACGTTTCACAGATCTATGTATAATTCACAGATAAAATAGTCTCAAAAATAATACATGATTTTACCACATTTAATTTCAGCCAGTCACAAGGTATAAAATATGCTAAAAATGCTGAACCCTGTCCTTCACTTTACGATAAACTTGTCCAAATATTCAACACGCGAAACATTATAATTCATAGCACAGTCTCCAATCAAACTTTTGTGTTAATAACATTCTACTTCTGTCTTTTTATATAACAGTTTCAGATAATCGCGAATTATTTTTAATCCAAATAATTCCAAAGAATGAGAAACTATAATCTCATAATTAAAGAATCAGCACACCGCGCGAAAAATTGAAACAGACAAAAATTAAAATATCTTTAGCGAAATTAAAAGTTATTCCAAGTGTGTATTAATTTTGGAGGGTATCGTAACGTATGTCTCCGCGTTTTATCACACAAATGGTTTTATCGTCGTTTTGGATTTGACTGCTAATTTATACGTCGTTGTCATATATAGGTGTACAAACAACAATGTAATACAAGGGCGGGGTCTATTTTGTAATTCTCCATTTGTTTAACCGCGTTTAATTATTTCAACCCACAATAGCTGACACGTGGGTCTGTAACATGGAGCATTGTAAAAGCCAAACGTACAATGTATGTCGGTGATCTCCGGAACCTGACGTCAAGCTTCGTAAAGTGACGTCACTCATTCGGCAATCCTCGACCAGGATGAATTCATTCATAAAAGCCGACTGCATTCAATCATTTTCTTTTATGTGTTAAGTCTTTTCATTGGTCATTTCTCATATATTTTGTTTGTATACGCTACATCCAGCTTCGAATAGAATGTCTTCAAGAGAACCCTGAAATAGAAACGGGGCGTGCTATTTTAAAAAGAGCCAGTGAAAGGGGAGTTAAATATCGTGATGGATTATTATAATTTGATGAACACGAACCGTTTGATATCCAAGTCTTTCCATAACCCCGTATCACCTTCTTTTTAAAGCAACAATATAATTAGTCTTACATATCAATTTATCAAATGTGTGCTTTTGAGGTTGGTCATTCAAGTTGAAAAATAAAACAAACAAAAAAATTATAAATATATTCCGGTGTTGATCAATTTATTAAACACAAACACTTACTATCACGATTTTTATGTCAATAAAGGGGTCATTCAAGTGATATCTGGACTGTTAGGTTGCTCAATAAACTTTTAGAATAAAGATTATTTAGGTGCGGTTTTCAAATCTTACTAGTTTTAAAGGAGATTTTCTATTTTTTCTTACAAAAAAAAAAACATAATTTGGTCAATAATGTTCTGCTGAATTTAAAAAGTAAAAACTATCCATAGGCGATAGTATTAGAACAACTTATTTTTATACAGATCACAATTCTATGGAATACAATTACTACTTATTACTGAGCGACGTTTCGACTAGAGAAGCCTAGTCGAAACGTCGCTCAGTAATAAGCAGTAATTGTATTCCATAGAATTGTGACCTGTATACTCTAGTTCAATTACTAAATGCCATTGAAACAACTTATTTTTAATCTCGATGTATTTCCATTCACTTTGTTGAAATGAAATAAAAATGGGTTTAACGTCCTACTGTTCTGTCCCGACTATGCTAATGAAGACGGACATACGCCATATACAGTGTGGTATAAGGCAAAGTTTGGACAGCGACGTCATCAACCTGGGGCCTGTTTCAAGAAATTTTATCTAAAACCCAAATTTTAGTAATTTGATTGGATAGTATAAGATTGATTTTAGTGTTTAGCCAATCAAAACTACCGTATCTACTAAAATTTAGATCTTATCTTTAGTTAAGAGTTCGAGAAACAGGGCACAGCTCTTATAGCCCCAAGGACACTTTAACGTGCACTCCAATGTGTACATATGAATCGGTTTATCGCATCGTCCCATCCGAATACGTTGTCTCGTGCCAGGCCCTTCGTCATGCAGAATGGCCTAGTGGTCTAGAGTGCCGCGCTTCGACCTCTAGCTGGTCGGTCACCTCTGGCTTGCGGCTGTGTTTTCAAGCCCTGGTGTGAGCGTATGTGGCATGGAGATAGGGGCGCATTCTCAATCCCGTGGGTTTCCTCTGGGCACTCCGGTTTCCTCCCACTGCTAAAGACCCCTACGCGCAAGCGAATTATTGAAATAAAATTAACCATATGTTAGTCCCGAAATGACCTAGTTTGTGTTGAGTGGACGTTAAACCCCATTTCTCTCTCTTTCTCTCGTCATGCAGAAATGAAAAGGGGGGGGGGGCATGCCGAAAATTTCGATAAACTTTCACGATCGAAAATGGACCTCAACAGTTAGCGAGTCAACGCCTTACTCGCTGAGCCCCCGTGACGTCCCCGCCTCCCCTGCAATTACGATAAAGTAATCGATCAAGAAAAATATATTGAAATAAAATTATGTATGTTTGACATTTATGTTTTACTCAGTCATTCATATGTATGTAATTAATTGTGAACGCTTGGTAGGGAGTAGCCTATATAGTATATTTGACACCGGAATAGACCCTCCGTCGTGTAGTGGCTTATTCCAATATAACTAAAACACATGTTAGTCCCGAAAAAATGACCTCTTTCGTGTCTTTGCCCCACCCCTTTACCACTCACGTCCTACGCTGGAAAAACCCCGGGTACTTTCTTAACCAAAACTAGGTTTGAACCGCAGACCTGCTGGTAAGTTGGAAAGAAATGGAAGTTGACGGCTCTCAACACGAGCTAGGTCATTTCGAGACTGACATACGGTTCGGGTTAATAACAGAATTGGCTTGGCGTAGGTGTCTTTATCGGTAAACGTTTTTTACCGTCCACCAGAGCCTGGTCTTATGACGTCATATGTGGATTGTGGGTTAGGATAAGGGTTAGGTTTGGCCCAGGGTTAGGGTTAGGGCTAGCCCTGTCTACATCTCGAGACTGTGACGAAATCTGCAGGCCACACCCCTTATCCTAACCCTTATCCTAACCCACAATCCTCATATGACGTCATAAGACCTGGCTCCGGTGGACGGAAAAAAATGCCTACCGTCTTTATCCGTGACAGGAAACCAGAGGTTGACCCACAGAGCCACCTTGCGGTCGTTCCTTATTGTCGTTACAAGTAAATGGTGTTGGTGATTCTTTAGTGAACAAAGTTTTTTGGAGATGAATTATGTTTTCTTTCCGTGAATATAGGCATCCCACCATTAATCCTCGTGTTCGTCATAAAGCACATGAAGCGGAAACCACACTGACACCATAGTTGATGTCTTACGTGCCTTACAAAATGATTAAGATTCTGTCTCGACCATAAAACAATATGACGTGTAATTAAACATTCTCCTACGTCTGCTCACGTTGGTGATAATAAAGCGACAATAAATCAAATAATGATGATACCAGGGGCGGATCCAGGAATTTTTGCAGGAGGGGGTTTGCCAGGTTTCTGTTACCGAAATCTGCCATCATCGTCTTTAAATTACATAGGCATACATTCAAATTGAGTTTTTTTAAACAGAGAAATCATTTTTATACTGATGTAGAATCACTTTGTGATGTAATTTCATTGATGCAAGGCATTATTTTTTTATGTAGCTAAGCATGGGGGGTGTGTGTGGATCCGCCCCTGGATACAACGGCAATAAATCAAGTAAAGAAAGAAAGAGAGAGAGAGAGAGAGAGAGAGAGAGAGAGAGAGAGAGATGATGGGGTTTAAGTCCACTCGACACAAACTAGGTCATTTCCGGACTAATATATGGTTCAAAATTATTTCAATAATTCGCTTGCGAATAGGGGACTTTAGAGGAAGCCGGAGGATCCAGAGAAAACCCCCACGAGGTTGGACAGGCGACTCAACTCCTTGTCAAGTACAAGCGGGGATTCGAAACCACCCCAGTTGACTCAATGACAGACCTTGTGACACAGCGCGCACACACAGATATGCGGCCATCCACATGGATGGCTAAAACATTGTAGACAGGGGGTTAGTATCTTTCTACGGTGATTACATAGGATTGATTTAACAAAATTCGGGGGGACGGAATTACGTCTCTTCCGCCCATTTATTCTAGGTCCATCAAGTTCGATGACTATATAATTGAATAGAATGCAAACGTATACAACGGATATACAGGCGTTGTAAGTTATTTCATAACAATAGGGCAGGTTTAACACTGTGTAGAATGACAAGTCGGAGAAAACAATTAAAGCACATTTATAAAAAAACGAAAACAATAAAATGCATCTTGTAAATTTGTAGTGAATCACAAACTGCAAGTAGACGCCTCGGTTATACGTGTCGTCCTACCTTGATGACGTCATTCTAGGGGATACCTGATTTAAAACAACTTAATATGATTGGTTGGTTAATAATGAGTAATTCAGGTGAATCCCTAGTAATTGAGGAATGTCCATTGTCAAGGTTGCTTTAACATTCATGACTTTAGAAGTATCTTTAGAATGTATAATAGGTTCAGCTTTTCGGCGACAAATTAATTTTGTATTTATAGAAAATCCAAAACAACTTGTAATTATATATCCTATGGGTCATGTTTCACTAATTTCTCCAGAAATTATATTGAGTCAATCAGTTTCGTTCAATTTTTTTTTTCTTTTTTTTTTTTTTTTTACTAAGGTCCCTCTTTGTCGGAATAATAATGAAGTGAAATGGGGTTTAAAGTCCTACTTTTCTGCTCCAAAACTTGGCTATTGAAGATGGGCATATGCCATACAGTATGATATGAAGGAAATTTTACCAGGGCAGCGGCGCTACGGCCTACTCATATATCATCTATTCTAAGGCTTTATTTTCATACATTTTAAAAATATAAATAAAAAATATGAAATTCTCACTTTGAAAAAGATGGTAAGAAACTGATAGTCTCTACATAATTTCTGGAGAAAATAGTGAAACAAGACTTATATAAAATTAAATGTTGTTTTGGATTTCCTATAAATACAAAATTCCTCAAATTCTCACAACCTTCGATAAACTGAATAAATTAAACGGATAAAGCGGTTAACCGAATAACCCGAAACCTTTTCGGTGTCAAGAGGATTTGCCGAGTATGGAAATGACTGACTAACCAGTTCGATCCCAATGCTGACATGCGTGGTTTTTCTTTATCAAGTCTGCCCCCCCCCCCCCACTAGGCATTAGGGTAAAAAAATTCCCGTATTGAAAATGTAAAATACACTTTGAAATTGGCAGATATCAGTATTAGTGTTTTACAATTATGAATCACATGTGAAAAGGTGTATAAAATATAACTTTTCGGGCGAATGGGGTTTAACGTCCTACTGTTCTGCTCCTAACTAGGATAATGAAGACTGTCACACACTCGGCTTATCTCGACAGATTCCGTAAACTACGTAAACTACATCTAGTCTCGGATGTATGACAGTAAGTGATATGTACCTACGCCCATACATTTGCGATGCGGCTACCGGTTTACTTTAACAGGAAAACTTGACGCTATCACACAAATTGGGAACCTATTCGGCTAGCGACCTATTCGACCGATCGAGCCGCAACCTGTTCGTTGGAAACCAATTTAGAGTAAAGACAACAGTCTCTATTTATCAACCAATACAATCCAACGTTATGTCTGTCAAATGAAAGTAGAATATATTATTTTTTATCCATTCCTTCAGCTCAGAATAGAAGTGTAATTTCGTCATTATCTTACAGCTGGATCGGTCGAATAGGTCGCTAGCCAAATAGGTCGCCAACTTGTGTTTGGAATGGGCGCAGCCATGTTTCATCCGGGACCTTTAAAGTAGTTCCAATATGGCGGAATTCATCATACAGCCGAGTTTAGATTCCCGAAATCTACCGAGGTTTGCCGAGTGGACTGTCACATTATGTCATTCCATGCGCAGTAGGGGTGATCTTTACCTGGACATCAACGCTACGACCTAATATTATATATCGAATTTCAACTGCCAAGGGTGCTGTTACGTATACGCCAATGTGTCCACGCAGCTTTTCGTCCCATCCGAACATCTATGCGTTGTTTCTTGCCAGGCCCTCCGCCCTGCAACACTGACAAAGGGGAGGGGGGGTCTCGTCAGACAAATCTCGAGGAAATTCTCAGCAAACACCGGGAGAAAATTCGAGACCTTCAGCCTAGCGAGCCGGAATCTAACTCACTGAGCCCCTGTGGCCTCCCAATTACGCAGAGAGAGAGAGAGAGAGAGAGAGAGAGAGAGAGAGAGAGAAATGGGGTTTAACGTCCACTCGACACAAATTAGGTCATTTCGGGACTAACATGTTTTTTTTTATTTTTTTTTTTATTTCTATAATTCGTTTGCGCGTAGGGGTCTTTAGCAGTAGGAGGACCAATTACGCAGTATTTCCAGTGCATTAACAAAACACCGCGTGTAAGGTCTATATTTTTTAAATGAAATGAAATGGGGTTTAACGTCTTACTGCTTTTCTCCGAACTGGGTTAATGAAGACGGGCATACGCCAAACAGTGTGCTATGAGGGGAAATTTTGCCCGGACAGTGGCGCTAAGGCCTACTCTTATATCAAATTTCAAATGTCAAGGGATCTTTTACGTCCAATCCGAACGACTAGACAGCTATCCTTGCCATGCTCCCCAAGGAGGATTCACGCATTCATTAAACAGTGTTAAATGTGGACAGCTACTTAATAAAAAAAGGCCTGGTCGTTTTGGAAGATAAAAGAGGATCGTCTTAATTGCAGTCATTCATCAATGTTTATTGTGTATTATATACAAAGCTTCCATACAAACAAACTTAATCTGTACAGGTCAATGGGGCGTTGTTAAAATCAATTTGAATTGACAACTCATTAAATAAAACACTCCTTGTAGTCCCTCCTAACTACGCGAACCGAATAGAGTAGCCCTCCTTTTTAATATTACCCAATAGACTAACGCGACAGATATTTCACACAAATATACAACGACAACACACACACACCATACAATAGTATACTAGAGTAGGATAACGGATAGTTAGATAATAATATTAAGAAGTTCGTTTTCAGACAACACCTTCGTCATATTTTTTTGTATTAAGGGCGTAGACTCGATTATATTAGGATTGACATTCATCATAATGCATGAATGGAAATGGGTTCAAAGTTCAACGTTCGAGCTTTCTGCACAGCACGAGCTAATAAAATAATTTCATAACAAATGAAACTTGACGAATAAAACGGAATTTTTATCTCGATTGGGTTAACACACAGTTTCTCTTTTATTTCGTTTTTATTGTTCAACTTTGGTTATATTTTGATATTTGCCTTGATTACAATATCTAATATTGGATTCATAGCTTTTTGCGGCTAGTTTTAATTTATCATATTCATCAGTATACGTTAAGTAGGTACTATAAGAGATAAGCCCTGGTGTCAGCGTATGTGGCACTCCGGTTTCCTCCCACTGCTAGAGACCCCTACGCGCATGCGAATTATTGAAATAAAATTAAACCATATTAGTCCCGAAATGACCTAGTTTGTGTTGAGTGGACGTTAAACCCCATTTCTCTCTCTCTCTCTCTCTAAGAGATAAATCTACCTATTGTTCATTAATACAATTCGATGGCGTGAATATAAGTCAAATATATAAGATGATTTCCTGGAATAAAACTTGGTCTACATATAATTTAAAAAGACTATATTATTGAGTTACATTTTGAACTTCTTTAAAGAGCTCACAGTTGTCACCAAAATAGTTTTAAAAATCGATATTGAAAAGGGAATATGTTGAAAATATCAGTCAATTTACATTATTCTGAGCTAGGTTGAGACTGATTAGTAAATAGCGGAGTCGCGATTGCCATTACTATTGTTGTTACGGTAGTAAACGAAGTATCGATTTACCGGTTTGTTTTTTTTAATTAAATCATTAATTCGTTTTTATATCCGTTAAAAATCAAGCACAGCCGATGGAGAGAGAGAAATGGGGTTTAACGTCCACTTAACACAAACTAGGTCATTTCGGGACTAACATATGGTTTAATTTTATTTCAACAGTTTGTAGGGGTCTTTAGCAGTGGAGAGAGAGAGAGAGAAATGGGGTTTAACGTCCACTCAACACAAACTAGGTCATTTTGGGACTAACATATGGTTATTTTATTTCAATAATTCGCTTGCGCGTAGGGGTCTTTAGCAGTGGGAGGAAACCGGAGTGCCTGGAGGAAACCCACGAGCCGCAAGCCAGAGGTGACCGGCCAGCTAGAGGTCGAAGCGCGGCACTCTAGACCACTAGGCCATCCCACCCCTCCCCCACCCACAGGCGATGGCACACACAAAAGAAATGTCTTATTAATAATTCATATAAAATTAAAGGCCCAAAGAAAGACATGCAATATACACTTGCATAATGTAGTTTTGTGTGACAAATGATTCTCCATGCTTGTGGTAAATTCTCAGTTATGTTAAATGTAATACAATCTCATTAGTTTTCTGTTAA
Source organism: Patella caerulea (assembly GCA_036850965.1). NCBI lineage: Eukaryota > Metazoa > Mollusca > Gastropoda > Patellidae > Patella > Patella caerulea. The sequence goes on along the minus strand of JAZGQO010000006.1, from coordinate 55,016,062 downwards.
AACAATGTATTGCGTCAACGTAAAATATCTTTATATACAACAAGTCTTAAAGCCATGCATAATAATTGTCACACATTGTTTTTGTCACTGATATATGATGTAACAGGTTTGTACGCTCGTGGGACTTACGACAACAATCTGTCATTTTCACATTAAATTTTATTTCTAGGCCTAAAGTACAAATGAAAATAAAAATAAAATGAAATGGGGTTTAACGTCCTACTGTTCTGCTCCAAACGCTGCTAATTAAGACGGGCATACTCCTCTATACAGTGTGCTATGAGGGATTTTTGCCCGGACAGCGGTGCTGCAAGCTACTCCTATATCGAATGCCAACTGCCAAGGGACCTTTGACGTGCACGCCATCGAACGACTAGACAGATGTCCTTGTCAGGCCCTCCGTCCAGCATCACTGACAAGGGGATATCACACCGGGAAATTTCTCTAGTTATGCTTGCAATACGATGAAGGAGACTTTCAGCGGGTGAGCGGAATTTCCTACTCCTTTCAATCGATTTTAATCGCCAGTGTGTCCCGGCGTGGGGCAAATCGCCGCATTTTTCCAAGCTGGCCCTCGCGAACGCGAGACCTTCTGGTCGAAAAAAACAGAGACCCTACCACTCGTCCACCACGGCTTCCGGAGACACAGTGGCTCAGTAAGTAAGGCTCGGTAACCTGAAGGTCCCTTGTAAGATTCTGATACCGGCCGAGAAAATTCCTCCTTTAGTCGTAAGGATTGTACCAAAAAAATCCCGAAGTCCAATGTACACATTGGTGTGCACATAAAAGAATGATTGACAATTGGAATTCGATATAAAAGTTAAAGTAGCTCATAGACCAATTTCCCTCACAGAACACTGGACAGCGCATGCTTGTCTTCATTAGACATTAAACTCATTTTTTGTCTCTTTATCATGTCTTCTGTCAAGTTGTCCTTGATAATAATTTTCTGCGATATAACCCTCGTTTACGTTAACCTTCGTTGCCTAACGAACGTCTCGATTATCTTGTCTGTAAAATATGCCTTTTTGTGGAAGCAGACGTTAAATACACACCCACCAGCAAGCTACGTTTTCGCACTATAGTGTTACAGCATAGCATGCATGCCCTCTACACGACATTTTGTTTGAACAGAAATTCTTCAGATGATTTAATTAAACTAGACACTCCAACACATCAGTATAAATTAATTCGATTACTTAAATAAGTTTTCAAACGAGAAATGAATGAAATACAACTAGGATTTATCGTCCTTTTTGTCCGGCATCAACCAGGCTAAAGGCATGGACCTTAGAATACTGTATTATAAGAGAGAGAGAGAGAGAGATGAGGTTTATCGTCCACTCATAAAAAATAGGTCATTTCAAGACTAACATATGGTTTGATTTTATTGCAATAAGTCGCTTGCGCGTAGGGGTCTTTAGCAGTGGTAGGAAATTGGAGTACACGGAGGAAACCCAAGCCTCAATAGCTTCAACCTAAATGGTTCCCATTTGCAGTACAACGATCTGAGTTTTACTTCCTATTTTTATGTACCGACTGGCCTAATGATTAATGAAGACGGACACATGCCATAATTTGTACTATGAAGGAAATTGTACCCGGACAGCGAAGCTAAGGCCTATCCATATTTAAATTTCCAACAGTCAGGGGTTCTTTTACGTGCGCGCTTATATGCACACGAGAGCTCGGGTTTAGTGTCATCCGAAGGATTAGACACTGTTTTGCACAAACTCTCATCCCCCACCCCCCGCCGCCTTGTACAAGACCCCTACGGGCAAGCGAATTATTGAAATAAAATTAAACCATATGTTAGTCCCGAAATGACCTAGTTTGTGTCGAGTGGACGTTAAACCCCATCTTGTGGATTCGTACGCAGTTTTCCTGCACCTCCATTATTCTATTTGAAAATGTCAAGCACCGTGGGATTTCTTTTGGGTCACCTGTTGTCACACCATTGCTAAAAACACCCCTCTCCACCCTCTCCCCTCTCTCGCTATTGAGACTAAAAACTCCACTTTTTATTCAAGTGGATTCTCTCTTTAGCCGGGGTATATTATTTCTACTTGACTGTTTAAGGAAACAGATGTCAATACAATATATTTCAAATTCTTCACAGAATTAAAACTAAACATTGCGTCACTGTGGAAAATAAAACCCAAACCACCATTCAGTAGACGCAAACTTTAAATGCCATCTACCTTTACTCAGTGTTGCTGCTCCCGCTTCGCATTTAAAATATTTAAAAAAAAGTATTTAAAAACTTTCAACGATTTTAGAGGTTCATAATTTATACATTGTATCATTGTTAATGAAAAAAGAATAAAAGCCGTCACCTTGTAGTTTCAATGCCAACTTTTCTTACTGTTGTTACGGTAAAAAACAAAGTCTCGATTTTCCATTTTTGAATAAAATTATAAACAGACAACCATGTTTAAAGCCATTCAAAATCAAAACCATCCGATATTCTAGAGCGTTGATCATGGGCTTAACGTGTATAAATGTTGTATTGATTTATACAATATTTTAACAAAACGAAAGATCTGCAATAGGAAGAATTACTTCTTATAATCTTTAAATGTATTTTTTATAGTTTAAATAATTTGATTGTATTTTCAATATTCAATGATACGTATTTTCAATCTTTTATATTTCGTATAGTTTGTATTGTGTGATTTCAATTTTAATTTTGTTTTTATTTTAAATGCTTTTATTTTATATACTTTATATTTTGTAATTTAAATAATATAGCTCCATATGAATGGAAATTTATCAAATTTGTTCCGGAAATTCTATGAATAATATGGAATGCTAATAGGAGTAAATCTCACTGTAACTGACCAATTTAGAACACTAATTTTCTTCGCGGACTGTTCTTGCTTGAACCCCTTTAAAATCCGGGTTGTAAAAAGTTGAACTTGTTATGGTAAATTATTTGCAAGACTTGACAAATAATTTAATGACATTTTAATTATTTTTTATAAAATTTCTTAGATATATTTTTCAGATTATCAGATATGAATACCTCAATAAATCATATTTGTGATGACATATGTTGTTAAACTATTTAACACCTGAGTGCAAATAGTGTAGACCCACCTATGTCTGCAACATCCATCGTACACTATTGTTACCGCACGTTGGTCATACATATACGTCATATTGTGTTACTAATAATAGAAATATATTTAAATAACACACTCTCTACCTGTCGTGTAGTCGTCATTTCATTTTCACCTTACGCGAGATATACACGAAATATACGAGAGAGAGAGAGAGAGAGAGAGAGAGAGAGAGAGGCTGGGGTAACGTCCACTCGACGTAAACTAGCACATTTAGGGGCAACATATGAATCCATTTTATTTCAATAATAAGAGATAGGGAGACACAGGGGCGGATCCAGAGGGGTCCCCCCCTCCTGCTCAGCTACATAAAAAAAATAATGCCTTGCATCAATGAAAGTACATCACAAAGTGATCCTACATCAGTATAAAAATGATTTCTCTGTTTAAAAAGCTCAATTTGTATGTATGCCTATGTAATTTAATTAGAGACGATGATGGGCGATTTCCGTGACAGAAAGCTGGCAAACCCCCTCCTGCAAAAAATTCCTGGATCCGCCCCTGAGACTATATTATTTTCTGAGAGTTGTCCGAGAAGTATCCTTGTAATCTTCCGCCAAGGTTTGTCAGGACGGGGAGACCGGCAAGAAAAAGTGTCTAGTGATTCGAATCGAATCATTCGATATAGAGGGGGGTTGGGATGGCCTAGTCGTCTAGAGCGCCGCGCTTCGGCCTCTAGCTGGCCAGTCACCTCTGGCTTGCGGCTGTGGTTTCGAGCCCTGGTGTGAGCGTATGTGGCATGGAGATAGGGGCGCCTTCTCAACCTCGTGGGTTTCCTCCGGGCACTCCGGTTTCCTCCCACTGCTAAAGACCCCTACGCGCAAGCGAATTATTGAAATAAAATTAACCATATGTTTGTCCCGAAATGACCTAGTTTGTGTTGAGTGGACTTTAAACCCCATTTCTCTCTCTCTCTCTCATTCGATATAGATGAAAAGAAGAAAGTTCCGTGCCAATATATATAGGCGCACACGTAAAACCAACCCCCTGGTAATCAACATAAGCAGAACTATCGGTTTTTTGTCCCATTCGTGCGACTAGATAGCTGTCGTTGTCAGCCCCCCCCCCCTGCATCACTGACAAGAGGAATTTCCGCGAAATTTAGGGATGAAATGTTTTAGTCCATTCTGTAAGGGTTATCAACTGAGACAGAGGGGTTCAAGTTAGATGAACACCCGAGCTCGTGCAAAGTTGTACACTGAGAACGCGCAGCGTTCGAAGTGTTCAATGCACGGGCGCGGGTGTTTATCTAACTTGACCCCGAGGTCAAAGTTGATAACTGACTTACACACTGGATTCTTTGTATAAGAAGTTGAACGAGTGAATGAAAATGGACGAATACGAGAGAGACGCATTATTATCACAGACCCTTTATCACACATAATTGTTTTACCAATTCGTCTATAACAGGTACCAATATGCTTTATTTTGCACGTCATATATTGTTGTTTACTCAGCAAATTGGGTAGTGCTAAATAACTGAATGTGTGTATACCGGTTTATTTACGATGCATACAAATCAGATTATTCAAATGTCAGGTTTTTGAAAATTTTTTTTAAGAAAGTTGGATTGGTATATGGATAAATGTCCGAATGGTTAGCGATTGTCATAAGGTCTGCCATTCAGTCAACTGGTGTGGTTTCGATTCCTCGGTGGTACGTGACAAGGTGTAGGGCCTCTCTCTCCTTATCGACAAAAGGAAAAATATGTAACACCCTTTATTCACTGTAATATTAAATTTGTGCGAATGGGGTATGCTGCATTGACTGGAATACGTTTTACATTCGCGAATTGTCAGCCACAAACTATCCATGTGCGAAAAAAAAATATCATGTGTGATGATGTAGGATTGGTATTTTACAAGCTGACAATTATCTAAAAAAAATGTTCAAACAGAAATTCATCCCAATTCGCTAGGTTTCGCGCACTTGTTTCTTATAATGTTGGTTGCGTTTTCTAGCTAATGATATTATTTCACAATCTACTGTGAAAAAATATTTATTTATCGTTTTAACTACATGTACATGTATTATTTATCTTTTTAAAATTAACACGGTGTTTCTTGTTATTGCTAATACACAGTGCACGCACGAAAATGCGCGGTTGTCTGTTTTGACAATCACCGGGTTAGTATGTTGGGGTGTTCATCGGGGTGTTCATTTATATGAACACCCACTTTTCCTCAAATGATCACCTGTGTACGTGCTAAAACAACACAATACAGGTTGGTCAGTAACTTGAACACCCGAGTGGGAACAAAGGGTCCAGTGTGTAAATTATGTTATTTTAGGGGATAAACGGCGGAATGGCCACAATCTGATCCATATAAAGATCCAATTTCGTTTCGTTTTTATAATTCAAAATTTCGTTTTACTTGTCTTTGCTACACTAGGATGCGGAAGAGTTTTTATCATTGACATGTTCTGGATGTTGTGAGAGGTTAGCGATGAATTTTTGGCCTTTTGATGCACGGAATTGTGGGTAAACGAATAGAAACGTCAACGCTGATGGATTAATCAATGTTTGACGTCATAGCTTCAAACCCCACTCGATTTACCCCTGACGTTATCCCCCACTATAACTGGTCAGATCTTCATATAGTGTAGGCCATCGAAAGTATAAAAAACGAAACGAATTATAGATCTGTTTTCTAATCAGATTGGAATTTACGGATTATTTCTGTTCAGTCGGAGAATCTACCATTTTGAATTAAATTTCAGAAGTTGCACGCGCTGCACACGCGTTACAATGTAAATGTTTGATTTTATATCTTATTTCTATTGTTAACCCGTTTTACAGTGTATCCAGGTTGACGTACATAATATTTCAACCAGTTCATGTTCTGTCCAGATCGACGAATTATTCCTCACTGATAAGTAGTGGGGCAGCGAAGAGTTAAATGTCTCATATTAAAACTTTCGGATAGGACGAACCATCGAGGCGCCGTATACATATTGGCGTACACGTAAAAGACCCCTTGGAAGTTGGAATTCGATATGAGAGTAGTCCAAAGTGCAGCTGTCCGGACAAAATTCCCTTCATAGCACAATGTATGGCGTACGCCCGTATTCACACACCCAGATAGGAGCAGAACAGGAATTTAATATTTAAACGGTAATATTTGTATTGTTGTATTTGTCTTTATAAAATTGTTATTAATGGGGCTATTTTGTGAATGGTGAATTTTGAAATATGTTTTAAAAACGGGGAAGATATCTGGAAACAAAAAATTTCAGGATATCGTTTTTTTGTATTTAAAAATGAAATTTATGTCAATTGGAGGAATTTCTATAAAATACAGGAAAAACAAATACGGATAAAATTTTCCTGGTAATTTTTGTTTCCAGGGAGGGTTTTTTGCTACAAAGAAGAATATGCGGTTAATTATAAAAAAATATTTCTATAAAAAAATTACAAAATGAATACGGACCTTCATTTTTTGAAGATTTTATTCTTAAATATTCACCGAAATCGTTTTAAACTTCTTTTCTGTCTAAATTCTCCAATCTTTCGAAATTAAATTTAAAAAAAAAAATATATTACCTACATGTGACCCCCTCAATCGTCAAATTGTATTCCTAAGTATATAATCAAATTCCTTAACAAATTAAAAACACTTATATAGATATACAACCTCCGAATTTATCAACATACTACGTTTCGATACACATACAGATATCGTTATCAAGGAAATAATGATAATTAACAAAAGTGTGGCGCAATATATATGTATATATAACAATTGGAATCCATAATATACAGATTAATCATTAATTAAGAATTAACAGATAATGATGTGGATAAACAATTACAAAGGATTAACAAGTTGAAGGCCTGTTATAATTTATCGATAGCAATTATAAAAATCCTTACCATATTAATTGTCTCCAAGTACATGACAAAGGCATTTCTCTTTAACATAAATATTACACATTTAAACCCACAATGTTCTATTTGGGTTGAATTGGGTTTTGTGCCACCCTCGTGTCAATACCCGAGAGTATATTTGGTAGGTGTTCTTAGGGTTATGAATTCCAAAACTGAAGTTTATCCGAGAGTATATTTGGTAGGTGTTCTTCGGGTTATAAATAAACTATACGAATAAATTTGATTAACTGAACGCTTTGATCAGTTTCATCTGTCTATCTCAGTTAAAATAAAGACAAAAAAGATTGAAATATTTTTGCCTGAGGGCATGACTGACATTGTCAACGACAACTGTGCTGATTGTCAAGTGACAGTTTTTTAAAAATGACAAATTAAGGTGCAACGTATATTAATTCAAATGTGTACTGTTGCGTCTAACTTAAATATGTCTAATCTGCTCATATCTATGTTCTGTTTGTGGATTCATACGTAGTTTTCCCGCACCTCCATTATTCTGTACGAAAATGTTAAGCACCGTGGGGTTTCTGTTTCTTTGGGGTCATCTGTTTTCACACCATTGCTAAAGACACCCACTCCAAACACCGGAAACGAACCCATGACCTTAAAGCTAGCAAGTCACCGTGGCTCCCATCGAACCCGGAACCCGGGACCTCTCGGATATTAACCAGCGCCCTATTCTATAAGTCACCACGCCCCCACACATGTTATATATATATTAATGGTCAAAACGTTTGTGTGCTCGAGGCCAGGGCGGGGTATACAAGTTTTAGATAGCTAAGCATTACTATTTTTTTCACACGAGATAACGATCTATTATTTACCTGGGGACCGTTCATTATAAGTTAATTTCGATATCTTGTGTATCGAATCTTCAAGGCATATTACTGTAACGGAAATAGCCGAGCTTGACCTGAATGTCTTGATCAAAGTGTCCGTCCCGTCTCTTGGCCAAAGGGGGTCGACAGTAATGTAGTTTCTCTTATATATGGTTTAAAGGGCATATAGTTATATGTTATTTGGAAACTTTAAAGCTACAATTTCATATTTTTAAGTTATAATTTTAAAATGTATTAAAATAAAGCCTTAAAATAGATGGTATTGATAAACAGTCAGACCTTGTAAACGAATAATCCTATTAATCCAATAATTCACTATTGCCAGTTGAGAAATTGGCAAATATATCATTTTCAACTTCAAATTCAAACGTTTGAAGATAGCTATATCATGGAGGCAATAGAAAAACAAGAGAGGTAATTGTGTTACTTTCTGCTGTCAATGATTTTTAAGTGTGGGGAATAATGCCAAGCTCGTATAATAGTGAATTGACAACCTATTGAGCAAAATACATAGAAATAATTATGTTTTGACTTTCTTTGAAAATATGAAATTTTCGCTTTAAATAGATGAAAATGGTTCTAAAAGCACATGTTTAAGATACACTCCGTAAGATTTAGGTAAAGGGCTAGACAGTCTTGCTATAATAGTTCGCAAATAGATAATGTAAAATTCATAATTTGAAATTTTCATTCAAATTACTCTTTGACAAAACGTGTGCAATATAATTTCAACCACGGTACTGGTTGTGCGAAGCTAAGTCTCGCCCTTCCATTTTTTTCTTCTAGCTCAAATCCAAATACGGCTGCACTGTTCCAATCTACTTAACATCGAAGAAATCCGATGCCATCGAGAGTTGATTATGGCATGGATAAGTTAAACAATGTCTAATTAATAATTTAGAAAACATTTCAGACCCAAAGAAAGACTTTCAATAGGCAGATTTAGCTCTTGCATAATGCATGTTTAATGTAATACGAGTGTGTAAGAACAGATTTATGTCCAATGTCTATTCTTCTGTGTTGTAATTTCTAGTTATGTTGGGTGAAATACGCGAACAGTCCAAATTGAACGACAGCCATTTGCGCCTGCGGTGTACGTCTGTTGTTTTGTGGGGGTTTTGATAAATTATTTATAAATCAACAGATTTGACTTTCTTTAACATTGTCGTCCGGATTACTTTTTTCTTTGTTCATTTCAAATGAAACTTGAATGGTCTAACGCCTGGGATCCCATTCTCTGGGTCGCGACCGCAGCTGGTCTCACCAAGCACTTTTGATTGGGCTGGAGACGCTAGCCTCCTCGCAAAATAATAATAATAATAAAAAAAAAATTGGAAAAAATAAAACGAGAGAAAAATGCTAAACCCGATGAGAAAAATGAAAATGTACCCTAGTTCCCGGAGTCCGAGTCAATCGTTTTCTTTACACTGTTACTGTCGAATCCACAACTGAATGATAATGCAGCCATTGCACTGGCTGTTTATTAAACATAAACTGGAACATTTTTGACAAAGAAGGGGTGTTTTACGTGTGGAACAGACAATAATCACAGATTGCACATATGAAAGACATTTATTATTGCATTTAGACTTCAGACGATTATCGAAAAAGGCTCCGAGGGGCCTGAAGGATATGCCAGAATGCACCAAAATGTTTTCTATTTTGCAACATTTCTCGACCTCCGGTGGTCGGGGACAGAGACTCACCCCATCCCCCTCGAAATAGGGCCCTCAAAATAGTATATCCTACGCCATGATAAACCTTAAAACGCCATTGAGACTTATGATGCTATGTTTTTATGAAAAGCATATAAATCGCTGACCTCTAAACCTCTTGTCGCATTCCCACTCGTCTTTCCAGCATTTTCATTAACGCGTAAACTTAAAAACAATTCATCACATAATTAAAACAATAATAAATGTCTTTCATATGTGTAATCTGAGATTATTTTCTGTACCACACGTAAAACACTCCTTCTTTGACAAAAATGATCCAGTTTATGTTTAAAGGGACAATAACATTCTTGCTGGCTTGGTAGCTCCAGAAAATAAATAATACCCTTATTCTAAGTACTAGATGTTTAAATGTCCTACCTGTTGTGTAAATTATCCATTACAACCTATTTTACTTGACCAGAGGGTTCGAAAATATTTTAAAATCCAAGTCACATTTGAAAAGGTTTACGTTAGACTTTTCAAATCAATTGGTTGAATGTGTTAAGATGAAATTTATATCATCATTTAATTAGAATATTCTAAAATAATACGATTTGTTGACCAGAATGAAGATTGGGACATATTTTTCAGTTACAACAAGAGTGTTATTGGGGCTTTAATAAATAGTTCCACGGAGGCCAACAATATCTACGTTGGCTGAATGTTTGCACCATGCACAGTTTTTTGGCTGCACCTTCTGACAGCTGTCTAGTCGTTCGGATGGGACGAAAAACCGAAGACCCATGTACACATCAGCGTGCACGTAAAAGATCCCTTGGCAGTTGGAATTCGATATAAGAGTAGGCCGTAGGGCAAAATTTCCCTCATAGCACACTGTATGGCATATGTACGTCTTCATTAGCCCAGTTTAGGAGCAAAACAGTTGGACGTTAAACCCTATTTCATTTCATTTCTGACTAAAACCGCCGCCCCCCCCCCCTTCCAAAAAAAAAACCCAACCCCAAAACAAAAAGAAAAAGAAACTACGTGTTTCGTACCGAAGGTAATAAAAATTGTAATAATGACAATGTTTCATGGTAATGGTGACTTTGTTGCTGGTTTCTGGAATGGGGTCGCAACCAACAAAAGGTTGGGAACTGCATTGGACCACTGGTCTAACTCTTGGTGTTTCAGTTAATATGGTAAGTCATAGAGTCACAATGTTTCCATAGCACATTTGTAGGTGACAACAACAAGAATTCTCATCTACCGAACCTCGTGGGTTTTCTTCGGCCCCTTTGGTTTTCTTCAACAGCTAGAGCGATAATTGAAATAAGCAAAACATAACCATATATTAGTCCCAAAATGACATAGTTTGTATCGAATGGACGTTAATCCCCACCGTTCAACAGCTAAAGAATTCAAATACAGCACTCACGTCCATTTCATATCTGACATATCCAAAATAATTGCACGTCATGTCAGGTCTTCAGAAAAATAATCTATTGGCATTTTTATGTACTTCAGATTTGAACAAAATTTCTCTTGTATTCGAAAAATTAAAACCAGACAAAAGCTTATTATGGACACTTAGAAATGATACGTCTTTTGGGGCGTTTTAAATTAGTAAAAATTGTACCACTTGCACTCCCGCTAGATACGGCCTTCAATGATAAGTGTTGTGGGATGTTTTAAATTAGTAAATCGATAGATCTTCATACAATGTATATGCTTGTAATTAAAATGTTTGCCTTGTTAACATGGTGATCACGGTGTATATTTTTATATCTGAAATATTCAATTAGAACGAATACTTTCACGCGTTCGCTTTAGAAAATAAAGTCTGGAATTGTGATTCCATATTCCTTATTTAAAGGAGCTAACACTTGGGACCTAGAAATTGACAGACGTCGACGTGGGTAGCAACGCATAATAATATAATACTTTATTTTAAGATCAGTAGTGGAATACCGCGTTTTATCAGTGAAATAAAAGTATTATTCCACTGGCTAGCAGTAGTCCTTGTTGTTTTATCTAAAATGATTGTAAAATCATAAAATAAATAGAACATTTGTCGTTTTGTCGTGAATAACATTATTTTATTTCATCTCTAAGCAAGAAAACGTTTATATTTTCACTCATGCTACGCCTTCGTGAAAATATAAGTTTTCTTGCTTCTCGATGAAATAAAATATGTTATTCACTCTAAAACGACAAATATCCTCTATGTAATATGAATGCATAGAAACTGATTAACATTTAATGGTTTCATTTAATTTCAAATTAGTTATGTTCCGCGAAATAAGCCAGCAGTCTACACATGCCGTTTGCTTTGGTGCAATGTGTCTAGCCTCGTTCCCCGAGTCTCTTACTAGAACTGGGACTGAAACGCATTATGGTACACGATTCGTGTACCAAAGGTAAAATGTTTATATATTGGATATCAGAAGCCCATCTTTTTACGGTAAGATCACAGCACCAATGTTGATTTAAATTGACAAATAATTCGTGTTTTCAAAGTTGAAGATTTTGGGAGATATTGAGTTAGAGACTTAGCTACTTTAAACATGAGAGTATATAGGGTCACCTGGGCAATCTCTTTGTTGTCCGGGTCTTCCGGGTCCCCCTCCCCTACTGTTAAAAACACCTACGAATTATTGATCATATGTTAGTTCCGAAAGTACCAGAAAACATGCACAGCAAGCACGTCAGTATTATCGATCGATAGTATCAAGGGAGACAAATCCATTTAATGACACCTATGAGAAGGGGGCAGACCACAGTAGTCTGTCTGCACTGATTTTGTGCTTGAAAGTAAAAAAAGTGACGCAAAAACATGCAAACTGCTGAAGATAAGTGGCACCGGTGTTCTCGAAATAATACGGATAGCATGCATCGTGTATGATATCCACGACTCTTATAGGTAACTGGATAAATACAACACCATTTCATTTAAAGAGGCACTATTCAAGAGCTAACGTCGGTGGGGAGTCAAAAGGTCGTATCTGGCATATTTTGCGAAATTCACTTTTTTGCTCATTCAGAAAGAGAATTTTTCTTGCGCATTTTTTCATCTGGTAGTCGTATTTCTAAGCCAATAAAAAAAGGTTTTATAGATACTGTTTCAAAATGTCGCATATGGGGTGTTCCAAAAAAAAAAAAAAATAAAAAATAAAAAATTAAGAGCGAAAAAGTCGTATTTCCTTGAAAAAATCAACTTTGTGTTTAACCTAAGCATTACAATCAAACGAAATATAGCCAGTATTGTTCTATGATTAAATACGTATTATTGAAATTATTATTGAGGCTTTACTGTGTGAAATATATGAAATTGAAAGGGTAAAGGTGAATATTTTCAGGAGATACGTCTTTGCTGTATAAAATTGCAAATAACAAGCTTTCACTCTTTATTTCTGTACTAGATGTTGGGCCTGATATGTACAGATAGTTACATACTGTTTAAATGGCTACACATACTTTTTGTAAATAATTATTTGAGAAAAGCTTCAGAAATACGACATTTTGCATACAACATTTTGACATAATTTTTTTGATAAGACATTTTGATTCTTAACCTCTGTGCTAGTTTTGGCTCTCCTGGACAATTTCGCAAAATCCAGATACGACCTTTTGACTTCTCACCGACGATAAGTAAATAAGAGTGGTTGGGCCATTAAATTATTTGATTTAAAAATGGAAAACGAGGCTAAGCCATGACTAATCAGTAATCAATCAGTACACACATCTTGTCAAAACTACAAACGAGGCCCTACAAACATTGATAACGTCTGTCAACAGGACGTAATTCAAATACAGTCTTACACAGTTGTTATCTTGGTGAAATTGTAATCTTTTCAACGCATGATATCGCCGACGCCATATGGGTGTAATTTGATACGCGAACGTACCAGATGTGGCTGACATTTAGTAAATATGGTCTATGTTGAATACCTTTAATTCATCTTTCAAAACATAAATAGAAAATTAATTGAAGGAAACGTTTTATAGGTGTACGTTATTGTGGGTGGGGGCAGAACCTGAAATACCTGAGAAAAAAAAAATGCCAGTTACAGACGGTGGTGGCGGTCTTTTGGTGGAGGCGAAGGAAGTGAGCTTACCGTACGTAGGACCCCCCCCCCCCCCCCCCGACCACCCCGGGGTTTCCTGCTATTCCAGTCTGCGAATACAACATATATCCCACCGCAATTCTAGCCGTTTAATTAAAGATGCATTAGGGGAGATTAGATAAATTGATCCATTATGAACTGATAATTACGGGATTGAAAGTTTGGCCAGGCCTCGATCATCATTACTAAATTCGTCACGTCAACCCCCCCCCCCCCAAACAAAAACAACCCCCATAGTCCAAATTATTCATTTCATGGTTCAGTCATGAATGAAAGTTGAACAGCAAATCGCATCATAATCCACTAAAGATCGCAGGCTAGCAATGGCATCGAGAGTTCATTATGGTCTAGATAAGTGAATTAATGTCTAATTAATAATTCATGTAAAAATTTGGGCCTAAAAAAAGACCTACACTAGGCCTATTTAGCTCCTCCATAATGTATTTTAAGTACATGTAACTTCAAAGTTTCCAGTCCCACTCTTTGCATACCTGAATTCCAACCATATAATCAGAATGTCGCAGCTGCATTCACAATTAATAATCGGTGCCCGAAAAATGCCGCTCAAAGTAAAGTGGCTCCGGATAAAATGTGTTAATCCATTATAATTCAGTACAAATTCTTGGTAGGCCTATTCAATGAAAAGAAAGGTAAAATTAGTATCCGTGGTGCACGACCCCCTGGTAATTGGGATTCGACGTAGGCGCAGGTCCGTCTTCATAAGCCCAGTCGGAGCAGAATAGTAGGACGTTAAATCCCGTTTCATTTCATTGTATTGCAGATGTACCAAATTAGTTCTTAAGTCGTCGATTTATCTAAAGGTTTGTGCAAGACTCGATTTACAAGTTTCTTGGTGCCATTGAAGCAAGTTGTGTTTTACTCTTGGAGTACATGTAAACACAGTCTACAATGGAACTCGCTGCCTGGCGCGTGCAGTAAAACTGACCGTTCACGCTTTGCTATAATATTCACTTGTAGACCGGTCTGCGAGAGACGACTACTCATTCTCTAACCATTCCACATTATTCAAAATGGCTGCGCCCATGTTAAGAAGATATTGAAGAAATGAAGTAAACACTCATGTAAAGAAAGCCGATAGCTGTGGACCAGGAAGGTCACGTGTCGACTGTGATGTATGTATGTATACTATATTTTGTATATACTATATATTTCTAACATCACGTGATTATATGTAAGCAAGGTAAACGTGTGGTATTTAGTTATAGGGGCCTACCTGTAAACACGGAATTGGTAAATGGCCAATGAAAAGAAATGAGGTTTAACCTGCAACTGTTCTGCTTCTAAAATGGGCTAATGAAGACGGACATGCACCCTGCAGTGTGTTATGAGGGAAATTATACCTGGGCAGCAATGTGTACACGGAACCTCAGTTTTTCGTACCGTCCGAACGATTAGACAGCTGTCCTTGCCAGCCCCCCTCCCCCGTCCTGCATCACTGACAAGGCAAATCAAGCCGGAAAATCTGGATGAACTTTCTCGGCAAATCCAGGGGCCGAACACTCCCGATCTCCAGGATAGCGAGGCAGCGTCTTACCCATTTAGCCACTGTGATCCCCGGTAAATGGCCAAGTTGCAGGCTGTTACAGTAGACGCTTCCGTCTCTGACCCCAGGATCCATTGCCTTGATTTAGTCTATTGCTTACAATGTCTGTGTAGATCGGGTCATGTCCGCGGGTTTGCTTACAATGTCTGTGTTGTTTCTCTTGTCCGTGGGTCTGTCTTATCGGTTTGTGTGTGTGTGTAGTGTGGTCATCCTTATTTACAGTGTCGACAGTGATATACAATATTAGCTTGAGCTGTATGGACGTAAAGGTTTCATGGAAGATAGACAAAAAAATAAATTAAATGTCGCTATATCACAATTTCTTTTTTTTTTATATTACCCAAGTCGAAGAAATCTGTTGTCATTTTAATAAAACTCAGTTGGCGGATGTATGTATAAAACACAGGGTTCGTGTCAGACTGTTATCCCCCCCCCCCCCAATACGCGCTATCCCTTACACCATTTAAGGCAGGGGACGGGAAGGGTGTCTTGAGAATTAAAAATTGTTTTCCATGCAGTTACACATTTGTCTGTAGCCTACTGGCGGAGAATCAACATTGACCTTTTTAATACCACACAAACAGTGCAAGACATCTGTATACGACATACAATTAATGACTGCCAGACACAGTGTTCTACGTGGAATTAAGCCAGGCTGACACTTGCTCGATTCCGTGGCACGCATTGGCACGACTCGAGTCAGCACGACACCGTCCGATTTGCGCAAACTCGTCGTGCCAATGCGGCAAGTGCGTAAACAATGCGCAAACTATGCGTGAACTCCTCTTGCCAGTTCGTGTCAATGTGGACACTGATGGGCACGACAAAATCGTGGCCAAAAGTCGTGCAAGTGTCAGCCTGGCTTTAGGGAGATCACGCTACTCTGGAGATCCCTGCATTGTCAGTGATGCGGGACGGAGAGCCTAGCTGACAAGTACAGCTGCCTAGTCGTTCGGATGGGACGAATAACCTAGATCCCGTGTACACATTGGCGTGCACGTAAAAGATCCCTTGGCAGTTGGAATTCGATGTAAGAGTAGGCCGTAGCGCTTCCCGGGCAAAATTTGCCGCATAGCACACTGTATGGCGTATGCCCGTCTTCATTAGCCCAAGTTAGGAGCAGAACAGTAGGACGTTTAAACCCGGAGAATTGAAAATAGTGATCTATAGTAATAAACACTAGATTATCTTACTGATGGCCCAGCATTCTGAGAAATTATTTCATGATTTATCTGATATCAGGACTGCACACAGCGATTCTAGAGATATCAACATGGCAGTTTCAACATGCTATCTAGACGATGGGTTGAACTATTATTTTTCAGATCTGAACAACCAAGTCACATCAGAAATAATTTATTTACCGACGCCTAAAGACACAAGAAGCGGTAATAGTCTTCTAATAAATCTTTGATTTCGTCTAGTTTTTCCACCTTTCAACTAACAGAAATTGCTCTTACTTTCTCTAGATATTACAGAATGGCCGAAGATAAACTGAAGGATTTCGTCACGGCAGTGGAAGATGAAGTGGTGAAACGATCGTATAATGTAAATTATGGGGCCCATAAAGTGGGGATCACGCAACGAGAGTCAGCCGACTATTACACAAATTGGGCGAGAACGGGTACTTACGATCAGGTTAGACGAAATTTAAATTTTAAAGAACGAGAAATTTCGTGTACCGAAATAAGATTCCATTTTCTTTCCGTGTAATCTCGTGTACCGAAATAAGACAGACAATTTGATAAAACAACTACATGTACATAACATTCATGTCTATACAAGCAACAATCAGTCCAGGCACCAGTTGGGCTGTCTATATAAAAGCGGCAACTTGTCAGGCACCAGTTGGGCTGTCTATAAAAGCGACATTCAGTCCAGGCACTGGTTAAGGCAGAATCTGCCCATGTAAACGACTGGGTCAAGCAAGAGAAATCTTGGGAACTATTCAGTCTTGTTTGAAATTGCCAGACACGACGAGAAAGAGCCTTGCTTCTCTTGATGTGAATCCACATGGTTATCAAACATTTTATAAATTTGATTTCACATGGCTATCAACCATTTTATAATTTAACATTGATTTAAAAAAAAAAATGGGATATTAGTCTGCAAACATTCGGGTTCTGTACACGAGGCAGCGCATGATTTTATTTATTCCCCTTAATCTAAAATAAAATGAAAGAAAATTGTTGAAAGCCCCGCCCCCTCTTGAATATAACTGTATTATGTTAGACCTAAGTCAACCTATAATGGCCGGCTTCAAATGGTTTATAAATTATTATTGTATCATTTATTCACCTGACAGGTGGCTGAGATATAAAATGGATTAGAAGATATGTCATCTTTTTGTTTCACGTTGACATGGAAAATCGAGACTACGTTTATTATCATAGAAATGATACTTGACAATTGAAATAATCCACGGAATGTCTTGACAAAACTCAAGCACCCATAATTTGGGAGGGTAATTGGACAGAAATTTTCAACATATTCATTTGCATCATCTATTTTGTAAAGATGTTATAGCAATAACGACACGCTATCTAAGTTTGAGAAAATCACATGAAAATTTTATGTTGTTTCAGGATTTATCAAAAGGTAAAATCTACAATGGACCTATAGTTGCTGGTGCTGTCTTGGCTAAACACTACCCAACTAACAGAGATAATATAAGTATATTAGATATAGCTGCTGGAACGGGGTATGTGGCGGAAGAGGTGGGTGTTATAACATACTGATTTAACTTTAAAGATGGATGAATCGTTACACGTCTGGGTAACATGGACTATATAGTGGTGTACGTAGCATGATTGGTGGCGAGAGAGAGAGAGGAATGGGGTTTAACGTCCACTCAACACAAACTAGGTTATTTCGGGACTAACATATGGTTTCATTTTATTTCAATAAATCGCTTGCGCGTAGGGGTCTTTAGCAGTGGGAGGAAACCAGGGTGCCCGGAGGAAACCCACAAGGTTGAGAAGGCGCCCCTATCTCCATGCCACATACGCTCACACCAGGGCTCGAAACCACAGCCGCAAGCCAGAGGTGACCGGCCAGCTAGAGGTCGAAACGCGACACTCTGAACCACTAGGCCATCCCACCCCCTCTATGATTGGTGGCGGACTATTTGTGGTGTAATTTGAGTGTCTGGGGATGAGCGGATAACTGCTTGAGGTGTAACGTGAGCAAGGATGTGGCGGGGGGGGGGGTAATTCAGGCGTAACTTGAGAGACGCCGGGGGGGGGGCGAGGGCGGTAATTAAGACGCAGCTTGAGCGACCGTAGGTGGGGGATTAATTAAGGTGTACTGCTGGAGGTGTAAAATAAGCGAGGGTTTTTGTGGCGGGTTTAATTAAGATGTAACTTGAGCTACGGGAATGGGGGGGGTAATTAAGATGTAACTTGAGCTACGGGAATGGGGGGGGGGTAATTAAGATGTAACTTGAGCGTCGGGGAGGGGGGGGGGGTAATTGAGATGTATAACTTGTGAGCGGGAGGGGGGGATTAATAAAGGTGTACTTGGGGGACGGAGGCGCGGCGGATTAATGGAGGTGCAACTTGAACGAGATGCCGTTTATTTATTGGGGTGCACGTAAAATAACCCTTTACACTTGGAATTAAATAGCTGTCTGCGTCAAAGTCCCGCCCACTTCTTCATAACATAGTGCATGGCTTCTTTATCCAGATTAGAGCAGAAAAAGGGAAAACGCTAGATCGAAGGCGGTCCTACGCATTTTAGCACATATGACGTCATATATCGATTGTTGGTTAGGGTTAGGGTAAAGGCTAGGACCTGTAAATTTCGTCAAAGTCTCAAAATGTAAACAGGACTAGCCCTAACCCTAACCCTGAGCCAAGCCTAACCCTTGACCTAACCCACAATCCACATATGACGTCATAATATGCGTAGGACCGTCTCCGATCTAGCGTTCTCCCAGAAAAGTAGGAATTCAAATCCCATCTAATTCATTCATTTTTATCAGTGGTACAGGACGGGGCCTGGTAAGAAAAAGGGCCTAGGAAAAAACCGAGATCCCATGTACACCGTGGCATGCACTTAAATAACTTTTGACAATTGGAATTAAATTGCGATCCGGGCCAAATTTACCTCATAACACTTGGAACAAAATATAGAACGTTCAACGTCATTTCTTTGATTGATTGATTCTTATTTTGAAACTTTCAGTTATTAAAATATGGATTTAAAGTTATAGATGCTTTGGATCCATCAGAAGGGATGCTGGAAATCGCTAAAACTAAAGGCTTATATAGAAAATATATCTGTGAATTCCTAAATGGTGGCACTGTATCGATTCCTGAAGGTATAATTATAATATTTTACTTACAGAGATGTACCTCTAGTTTATAAATGACTATACGTATACGGTCATCCTTATCTGGCCGACCGTCGGTTCGTTGTCGGCGAGGGTAGTGTCTGGTTTGAAAATATTCCCTCTTTCAAAAACTTAAAGTCACTGGATTATTGATAGGACGCAACAACCGAAGTGCGGTGAGCATATTGGTGTGCGCGTAAAAGAATCATTCGACATCCGGACAACATTTATCATTCCATATCAAATCACACCAAAAAATCCGAAACACTATCGCGATTTCGGAAATTTCAAATTCACAATTTCAGGCTTGGCAGTGAGAATCCGCACATAAATCAATTATCAGCAAAATCCAGGCGATATTTGGTTGATTTGAGACGGAATGACTTAGCATCCCTTTTAAAATGGGCTGAACGACTGTTGTAAATGAAATGAAATGGGGTTTAACGTCCTTCTCTTCTGCTCCTAACTTGGGCTAATGAAGACGGGTATAAGCCATACAGTGTGCTATGAGGCAAATTTTTCCCGGGCAGCTGCATTACGGCCTACTCTTATATCGAATTCCAACTGCTACGTGCACATTGTGTATACGGGACCTCTATTTATCGTACCATCCGAACGACTAAACAGTTGCCCTTGTAAGGGGAAACCAGAACCACTATTGTATTTTTAGATGGCTGTTGTATCTAGTTATGATGTATATTTTTAGATGACTATGATTATTGAGTTGTATTTATTTATGATGTATATTTGGATGACTTATATTGATGTATATTTGGATGACTAATAATAATGTATATTTTTAGATGACTGTGATTATTATGTTGTAATTAGTTAGTATATTTTCAGATGACTAATTAAGATGTATATTTTTAGATAAATATGACTGCTGTGTTGTATTTAGTTATGATGCATATTTTTAGATGATATCACTGTGGGGGTTGTGTTGTATTTAGTTCTGATGTACATTTTTAGATGAATATGACTGCTGTGTTGTATCTGGTGGAATGGGTGAAGGTCATATACCATGTTCAGGTCTCCATGAAATGATCCGCGTAGTTAAACCAGGTAATTCATATCGTGTTGATACTCTCTTTCTCTCTCTCTTTCACTTCTCTCACTCTCGATACGGGTGTCAACACCCAAACCTCTAATTCACCAGTCTGGCTAAGTCCCCCCCCCCCCAAATGATCGAATTAGCACCCCACCCCCAAAAATATTTCGCCGACAATAATGATGTTTTAGGAGTGTTGAAATTGGTAGGCGACCCGTAGTCTCGTTGCATGTTCCACCGAGGCCTGCCTGTCATGATCACTTCCTGATCCTGATCTTGTCTTGATATCATACGTGGGTTGTACGTAACTACTGTGAGGCCTGTTGGTCTACTGGTTTATTTGTTCGCCCACAAGGCTCCGGTTCAAATGTTTGCATTTGTCTACACCCGATTTAGTGTGCCTACGGGCACTTAAAATGTAGGTGCCTATTGTGCAGCCTATACTGTAATTCTATGAATAGAATAATAGAATACCTATAGTTCACATGCCATTTGATACTAATACAGCGGTATTGCCCGGTTTAGAGTTATGCTGATATCGGCGGGAGGGGTCGAAAAATGAAATTTCAGAAAATTCAGCCATAAAACCCTGTCTGAGGCCCTTCAATTTTAGGCCCAGAAGAGAGCACCCCCACCGCAATGGTTCGCGCATTTTACGCTTCGCACCAGCCACATCCTAGCACGTACACAAATTTCTATAGCCCAACCAAATTTTATGAGCTGACTACGGGCCCGTCACCAGTGAGTTAGAATTGTTGGGCTAGTCTCGAGTATTTATCATTGAGTATAGGCCTATATATATATATATTCCAGGTGGGCTTGTTTGTATAGTAATGAGAGAAGAATATTTATCATATGTTGAAGATTATAAAGATAAACTAGAACCGCTCATGGCTAAATTAGAAAAGGAAGAAAAATGGAAGCGATTATCCCGTGACGTCATTCCAAATTATTCATTTAATAAAAATGGCGTCGTATTTAAGTACGAAAAGTGCTAAAATAAACGTGTTTTGTATTCTTGTGTTATTTCTGCACCACCACCACCCCCCCCCCCCGAAACATGAAATGGTGTTTATCAAGGCCCATGTTAAATGTAAATATTTTTGTGTTGCTCCAATCCGCATCAGTTGATTATGATTGTATCGGGGCTCCTGTTTGCAGCACAGTCCGGGCCTTGTCACGCTCATTCAGAAAAAATAAGTTGCCCCCCCACCCCACTGCGATTTTACGAGGGTTATTCCCTGAATCAGAAGGCATAAGTTATCCTTCCAGTAAGATTTTACATGGAGTAATCCCCCCGAGTCAGAAAGTATAAGTTCCCCCCGCCCCCCCGCATTTGAGATTTTTAATGGGTTATTCCCCAAGTCAGAAGGTATAAGTTATCCCTCTATTAGTCCCTATAATGTCGAGTGGACTTTACCCCCACCCCCTCCCCTCTTCATTTTAGAAAACGCTGATCCGGATCCTCCCAAACAGGCTGCCTGTCTAGCTCTGCCTCTCATTCTCGATGAGGTAGATGGATCGCTGGGTGCAGTATGGATCCGGATATGACGTTGAGCATGTGACCATACTCCTGGAATATTTCACTAATGATTTCTGACTCTACATTATAGCACATGGATCTGCTTCTCGAGTGAATGGGTTAGTACTGGGAGATATACTCTGTCACGTGCACACTGCTTAGAGTTAACGGAGTAATGCTTTGACAAAGCGTTGCACTAGATGATATACACAACCCAGATGGGGTATTTAATAATGGCAGGAAACCGGATACTACTGATTCCTTTTGATCTGCTACTCACACGTTTGATGGGGGGATCACGGTGGGTAAGAAGCTGGCTGATGGAGAACCACTGTGGCTAAGTGGGTAAGACGCTGGCTGGGTGTTTGATACCTGTATTAGGCGAAATAATTTGTTGAATATTCATAATGTTGAAAGGACAAATCATGGATTAGGGAAATAACCAACGATGTGTAACACTATTGTGGATTATTACAGAAATAAGTTTAGTAAATATATGGTTTATTTACAACGGGAACAGAATAATATACAATAGATACATAAATACAACAACACTACACCTACTAAACTATACTGGAACAATTTCCACGTCGAGGACTAGACTACATCGGAACTCATCTAAATATATCAATTCCGCCCCGCTGCCAATTCAGCGGCTGAACTCGGCTGAGTCCATACGTCGGTCTCTACCGCCTCGTCGTCTGCTCTCTCTCTCTCTCTCTTGTTGTCTGCTAACTGTGTGTAAACTTCTGCTTATAAAACATCCAGGGAAGATGGACAGGAGGGATCATCAAATAAGGAAGTTCTGTCGCGTGTTATGTAGCTTGTAAATAACATATTGAATAAATTAGATAGTAAATAAGATCGTGAGTTATGAAACGTCCACTTTAATAAATATCAAAACTGACAGAGGTCATACAGTTCTTAGCACCTAAATGAATGTTCAGTTTATGAAAGGTATAGCTCACTTTGTTACAGATGTGACATAGAAAGAAATCGACATGGTCAACCTGTTTCAATATTTCTATTAGATCATAGTCATATGGTGAGTTTTCTGTAATAATAGTTATAAAAGATTAAGATGAAAGAAATGTTAAAATCAAATATTACAGACCAAGCAATGACATGGATTGAACATTGACGTTTATAAGCAGAATTACTCGTCTGTATCCTAAATTGTTTAAATAGAGTAACTTCCCTTTATATATATAAAATTCGAACAATTGTCACAATACGAATATATCAAATTATTTTTGTTATGATTGAATTATTTCAATATTAACAGTTTTAGACAAATTAACATAATAATGTGACTCGCGGTTGATCAAAGTACATATTCTGGTTTACACGTACAAACAACAAGTTTTAAATTTTGATTTAGTGTATTATATAACGTTGTAGGCTACTCATGTGATAAGACATATTTATAATGTGATTAGAGTTATTAAACACGCCAACCAGCATATTCCTGACTGAAGCAATGGCTAGAGAAATCCCTCTCTGCCCATTGCTGGATTGACTTCAGATTTTATTCTTCCCAATCAACATGACAGTCTTACGTTTAATCTGGGTCTTCCCTAAAGCTTTGGACAGTGATTTGAGGTATTAAAAACGGTGAAAGTATGTTCGTTTCCAAACAGTGTTGTTTACATTTCATTCGACTTGATAGCCTCGTTTGTCACGCAATTATTTTCACTGCAGTATTCTTCTATGCACGGGTTAATTGGGCATAATAGAGCGATGACGTAACGTTATGTAATCATATTTGTCCCAATATTGGCACTCGTTTTAAATGTAAAGCTTTTGTAAAGCAGCTAGTCATCGGTTGTTAGTTCGACCACTGACCAATCAAAATTTAAAACAACAATATCCACTCATAATAGCAGTGTGTAGTTGGGATTACCTCTAATCAAACGGAGCACTGCGAGGACTATGGTCAACCAGATGCCCATAATTATCTACACTACAGCTTTATCGCGATATCGGATGTCTGCTAGCTCTATATCCCTGAATCTTGGGTAAGGCTGCATTGTAGCCTAGATTGTTTATACCCTAGTTACGGCTATAAAGAGTGTTTATATGATAATAGAGTCTACTCTAATATGTATTACGTCAGCACACTGATCAGCAGTGAATATTCGCTAGGCCGCTACAGTCACTGATAAGGATGACGTCGACGCGACTTAATCAGTCCCCCATATTAACTATTTTCTTCCGACAAATTAAATTCTAAAACATGTATACATTAGAAAAATAGGTTGCCAGGCAACGAAACATACGCCCACACAGCAGCTAAATCGTCCGGGCAGTCAACAAGAATTGTCGCATATTAAGTTATTATCAGAAAATCATTAGAATTTGTTTGTTTTTTATAAAGTTCTGCCCCATGCTAACGTTTAGTATACGAAACATTTAATATTATGGATTTAGCTGTTCAATTATCGATTTTCAAGAAATTCTAACTCAACCATCATTAATGTGAAACGGGGATATAGTCAAACGTTTTTTAAACTCGGAATAAAATTGTGACCTCCATACGGTCCACAAGGCAAAAAACATGATTTCTCGTACAATCAGATGCCAAAATTCAGGAAGTTGTGGTCCAATGTGCCCAAATATCGAATGGAACCGCGATCTTTGGGTTATAAACTTACATTTCAAATTTCATCAAAATCGGATTAAAGTTGTGACCTCTACAGGGTCCACAACCGTGACATAACATATTTTCACACTATTCGCGTAAATGTGGCGTCCATTTTGTTCAGCAATTTTGGTCCGATGTTCATAAACTCAACCTTCATTACCATGTAGCGGTGATATAATCAAACGTTTTTTTCAAATCGGATAATAATTTTGACCTCCAGAGGGACCACAAGTTAAAAAGGGTGATTTTTCGGACAATCTGGGGCCATAATTCAGGCATTTACGATCCGATGGTTGCAAATATCCAGAGGAACCAAGATCTTTGGGTTTTTTAACATACATGTCAAGTTTCATCAAAATCGATTTAAAATTGTGACCTCTATAGGGTCCACAAGCTAAAAACATGATTTTTCGTACAATCAGGGGCCATAATACACGAAATTTCGATCCGATACATGGCAATATCGAAAGCAGTCGAGATCTTATGGGGATAAACCTATATTTCAGAGTAGAGAGTACACAACCTTGATATAACATATTTTCACACTATTCGCGTACAAACGGCGGCCGTTTTGTCCGTCAATTTTGGTCCAATTTTCACGAAATTCGAACTCAATCTTCATTACCATGTAGCGGTGATATAATCAAACGGTTTTATATATCAGATAATAATTTAGAGGTACCACAAGCTAAAAAGGGCGATTATTCGTACAATCAGGAGCCATAATTCAAGAAGTTACGATCCGATATGTGCAAATATCGAAAGGAACGAAGATCTTTGGGTTATAAATATGCATTTCAGGATTCATCAGAATCGGTTCAAAAATGTCCACAAGCTAAAAACGTGATTTTTCGTACAATCAGGGGCCATAACCCATGAAGTTACAGCCCGATAATGCCAATATCGAAAGGAACTGAGATCGTAGGGTGATAAACCTACATTTAAAATTTCATCGAAATCGGATAAAAATTGTGACCTGTAGACTGTTCACAAACAATTGTGGACGGACGGACGGACGAACAGGGGCGACGACAATATACGTCCACATGAAAATGTGGGCGTATAAAAATAAGTATTGAAGTATTTGTAGTTAAAAAGTATTTCCTATTTAATGTAAATGGGTATTAAAATGAGTAAACGGCATCATTTTCCCCGGAGCAGTTACGTCTTATGTAAACAATGCACGAGCCTTTGAGCCAATGATTGTCGCCACGTGATGTCATTGCACGTGTTGGAGACAGTCATCTGTGACAGAGATAATTCGTAAGTAATTCTCTGTGAAACAGATTGTTACGTCACTATTATATTGATAAAGAGTAATGTCAAGGTTGATATCAGCAGTTATAATGCACCTTTGTCGCGTGATCATGATGAAACGATCAATAACGGGAATTCCCACAACACAAACCTGCATATTTTATTACATTTTATAGTATTGAATCGAATGTCTGTGGGTTTTTTTTTTAGAAGTAGCGCGTCGTCGCATGGCGACTGTCTCGTAACATCTGTAAATACGATGATCTGAAAATGAACGCTTTGGGTCACCATGACAAACACAATTGATTGGAATATGTTGAAACAGTCTACCAACATAAAACCATTTCCATGTCCAAGATAGTTTCATTCCGAAACTACCAGATTCATCGGTTGCCTATAGATGGCATCTGGTCTAGTTGTAAAACCAGTAATATGACACATCACATGTAACAGTGAAAGATTTTAAAATATATTGAAAAATAAATATATTATTAATGATTTAAATATATACTAGTTCAGCTCTGAACGCAGGTCTCATTACACTCGCCATTACTACGTTCAGATCTCGTGCCATTCAATCAATGTCGAAACTGTTATCTGTCCCAGTCAATTTTACTGGACAACTTTTCACGGATAAACAGTCGCGTGTCAGTCCCCGTGAACGTCTGAAAAATGTAAATGAACATCTAAGTGAGAAAATCCTCAGATCAGATTATTTGAATGCAAGTTACTTGAGATATTTATTTGTGGCGATGTTTCGACGAGGGTCCAGTACCACAGATCAGATTAAGGTATAATGTGTAAACATACAACACTTGAGGCACCAGTACCACAGACCAGATTAAGGTATAAGGTGTATGCAGTCAACACGAGAGGTATCAATACCTCAGATCAGATTGGCTATAGGGAGAGAGAGAGAGAGGGAGAGAGAGAGATGGGGTTTGTGTCCACTCGACACAAACTAGGTCATTTCGGGACTAACATATGGTTAAATTTTATTTCAATAATTCGCTTGCGCGTAGGGTTCTTTAGCAGTGGGAGGAAACCGGAGTGACGGAGGAAACCCACGAGGTTGAGAAGGTGCCCCTATCTCCATGGCACATACGCTCACACCAGTGATCGAAACCACAGTCGCAAGCCATAGGTGGCAGGCCAGCTAGAGGTCGAAGCGTGGCACACTAGACCACTAGGCCATCCCAACCCCCATTGGCTATAGGATATATACAGCCAACACCAGGGTTACCTTTAACTGAGATCAGATTAATGTATGCCAGAGTAAAAGGGTATATACACACTTAGCAAGAGATCATTGGTTCTATGCCGTTAATGGACGAGAACATGGAGGGATTGTGGAGAGAAGGGCGACGGCACAGATAGTAAAGCAAGAAATCATTGGTTGTATCCAGTTGTTGGACGAGAATGGTACATTTTAAAACTTACACGTATTGAATCTCCATGGCAGATTTTTATTTTAAATACAGTAGCTGTATTTATATACAATACAAATATAAATTGCCATTTAACATTTAAATGTGAATACCAAGTCGATACGATTTCAACTAGATATGATTTGATACGTTAAAACTACCTCAATACAACCAACCTATTTTAAAACTCATTACAATCAGATGTTCAACAATGCGCCACTTCATTATTTGTGCCACTTTTATTTTTTGTGTCACTACTTACTATCATACATTTTTTTTTTTATTTCGCTTATTATTTTTCAAAGAAAAAAAAATGTTGAAGAAATTTAAAAAGGAAAACATAGTGGGCCAATCTGATTAAAACACAGATGCCTATTTTCGTGGTTAAATACAATCCAAACATAATTTTAATACAGAGATCATTACTACCATAGATAGATATTACATTTTAGAAATATTCTCGAATATACTAGAAAATGGACCTTCAATATACAAGAAATTGGACCTTCTCCAAATTTTCTAAAGGGATGGTGGTGGTGGTGGTGGTGGTGGTGGTGGGGGGTGTAACCCACCAGCTCCCACCCCTATTCATTTTTGTTCTCAAAATATCGATGACATGACGACTATATCACCAGTCTCTACACCGTAATCTTCTAATGTTATATCTTCGTCGTTGTCTCCGTTCAAGTCGTCCGTATGGTATATATCCGTCTTCCGTCTTACACTGTAGATACTTTCAAGTTCAGACTCGCAATCGTTATACTTCTCCGACCACTCCTCCTCTAATTCCTCGCCCAATCCTCTAACTGTTTCATCTTTTCTTACAAATTTTCTCTTCCAAAGTCTCCCACTGTAAATACAGATCATAAAACATGTAGTATATATCTACTAATACAGATAAATATAATTATATAGGTACATATTTACTAATACAGATAAATATATATTATAGATAATTACCTATATCTCGAGGTGTGTGTGTGTGTGTGGGGGGGGGGGGTGGCCTAGTGGTCTAGAGTACCGCGCTTCGACCTCTAGATGGCCGGTCACCTCTTGCTTGCGGCTGTCGTTTCGATCCCTGGTGTGAGCGTATGTGGCATGGGGATAGAGACGCCTTCTCAACCTCGTGGGTTTCCTCCGGGCACTCCGGTTTCCTCCCACTGCTAAAGACCCCTACGCGCAAGTGAATTATTGAAATAAAATTAAATCATATGTTAGTCCCAAAATGACCTAGTTTGTGTCGAGTGGACGTTACACCCCACCCCCTCTCTCTATATATCTCGAGGTATATTATAGTTCAAACAATGATTTACTTGTATGTAGAAAATGATTTCATCAAACCAGAATTAAATAAACGGATATTATAATAAGAGATGAACTAATTCTCTGTTTACTAAATGTTAAAATATGTAAGTAATGTTGTATTTGATATTTAGTAACGTCATGACGTTGCGTCTATTGTTCAACGAAATCCTTCATTAATAAGCTCTTCAGCTTAAAAAAAAAAAAAAAAAAAAAAATAATAATAATAAAAAAAAAATAAAATATTATACAATATAAATAATGCAGTTCTTTTTTTCAAAAACTTTTATACTTTTGTAGTAAGATACCCAAGAGTAGCATAAAGAAGATTCTAGTCTCAGGTAAAAGTATATACAAAATATGAAGTTTTTATATAGAAAACTAATTTCATCTTAGCTAGCGCTTTCACCCACTACACTTAATAATGAGATAGTTATCAATCAAGTCATGGCGTTATTAATGTGCAAATGATAACAATAGTATCAAAAATAAATATTTTACAATATCAAATTACAATATAAAATTATGCAGCCTTAAATTTTCCCTTTCCGCATACAATGATTCCACAATGTGGTATAGGAAACTAGGAAAATTTAGGGTAATTTGCTTGAAAATAAAGAACAGCCTTTTATTAACAAGTATCACCCTAAATTATTAAATGCCAGATGATATCGGTAGTGGGTTACAGCGCTAGATTATTCCATGTGAATATGCAGAAGCCAGTAATGTACGCTTATTGTTAGCTATGAAGCAATTCAAGGCCCAAATCTCAATAATGAAAATCAACGCAGAAAAATATAAACAGTCATTTAGGAAAATTGAAACTATAGAAATCGGTGTACCAGGGGAGATTCATACTCCGCACAGTGTTGAGTTTGATTAGAGGTAATCCAACTACACACTGCTATTATGAGTGGATATTGTTGTTTTAAATTTTGATTTGTCAGTAGTCCGTCTACCAACCAATCACTAGCTGCCAATATTGGACCAAATGTTTACATAACATTACGTCATGACTCCCGTTTTATTATGCCTAATTAACCCGCGCATAGCAGAATACTGCAGTAAAACTAATTGCGTGACAAACGAGGCTATCAAGTCGCATGAAATGTAAACAATACTGTTTGGAAACGAACATACTTTTAATACCTTAAATCACTGTCCAAAGTTTTAGGGAAGACCCAGATTAAACGAAGGACTGTCATGTTGCTGTACTTAAGTGATAGCTTTAATTGAACGGAAAGAATAGACACACTCCCGCATAAGTTCAAGAAACAGACGCTATTCCAGCAATGGTCAGGGAGGGATTTCTCGGCCATTGCTTCAGGAATATGGGGGAGATTAATCACCAAACAAAAGAAATGTTGGATGAGGAATGTTTACAAATAGAAATAATACCAAACATGCTTGATCGAGAGAAAGAAATGTGGTTGAAAGATTACGAAGTCAAAAGCGGGTCAGACAATTTCAAAACTAGTCACAATTACAACACGGATGGTACACATTCGCCAAATGAAATCCCCTTAACACAACCAAGATACAGAAACGAAGGAAGATATGATGTAAATTATAAATACAGTAAATCACAGCCAAGTAAAAGTCGTAACAGAAACTTTTTAAATTATAATTACGCGAATCCACAATCGTGGTATAGGGGTAAAAACCTGAGCAGAAACTTCATAAGAAAATAATACATCTCCAAGACCGAGATTTATGGATGCATATCTTTTAGACAGGATGAAGTAAAAGAAAATGATATTAAGATAATAAATTTAAGTTCTTATAAATTGTTTATTAAAAAACGGTTTAAAATTTACCCCCCACTTCAATGATCAATAACGGTACATTAAGGAAGATAAGATAAAGAGATGACAGTTTGCACTATAATTGTTAAAAACTAGATCGTGTAAAGGTAATTTGCTGAAAATTTCAGTGAAGTTGATCTACTATGAGCCGAGAACGAAGCAGGTGAAATTTTCGCGTAGCCTCGGCCATCATTACTAAAATCATTGATATAAACAGCACAGTCTCGACTCGATTATCCACTTTTTAAATAAAATTATCAATGGCCGTTAAGCGGCATATATGAATCTAATCCAGCCAACATCGAAGGCCAGCCTTGACATCGAGAGTTTATTATTGTCTAATTGATAATTTAGATAACATTTCAGGCCTAAAGAAAGACTTGTAATAAGCAGATGTCGCTCTTGCATAAAGCATGTTTAATTGAGAACTTTTCAAATTTTACGATATATAGATCCCAATGATACTAACAGTTAAAATCTGAAAGGTTGGTCAAAAACAAATTGAATTTTACACCAGGTTTGGGACGGGGTGAATATCTTGATAAATTTATAAACAATATAACATCTCACCAAATAATGACTATAAACATAACTGTCTGAAAATTAAAAATCAAGCGCTAAATAAATACGGCATTTTACAAAGTCAAAATATTTAACATGCTAGAGAATAACGAATACTATGAACCGTTTGTCCCTAAAAATGAATTTAATATAAAGAAATTGATATCTAAATTTATCGAAAGTCAAATTACATGTCTCAGCGAAAAAGAGCAAGATTAATCACAAACGGCATATGTTACATAAGAGGACGCAAATACAGAACGAAATAAAGAATAACAGATCAGGTATGTAATGTATATAGAAAATCCTATAGATTTGGGAGGCTCTCACAGCATTACACAACGTCTCAGTAATTTCCTTGATATTCTAGCACGTCAACAGTTTTATTCGGGACGATATATTCTTAATCATTTACCAACAAAAGTAGATCCAGGAAGTACACTTACAAGCTTTGATGCAGTCAATCTCTACATTAACATAGGCCTCAAACTTGGAATATAAGCGATCGAATACAGATTGGTGAATTATCCAGAGAGAATCACTGAATATCTTAATCCTTATAAGACATATAGAAATAGATTTCACTAAAAATAAACACACTTATATGGATATACTACTTCTGAATTTAATAAAGATAAAAATTCTTATCAAAGTAAAATACATTATTGGACATTGTGATAGATCTTATATAAGATATTTACTGAAAATCAACACACTTATATAGATATACTACTTCTGAATTTGTTAACATGCTACGTTTTGATATACATACAGATATCGTTATCGTTAATAGAAAGGTTGTCCAATGCGTAGTGAGATATGCCCTACGTACGCTACATTAGCTTTGGGTTTGTTTAGAAAACAATTGGTATAACCAATTATTAAACGATTTTGGACACGAGATGTATATCTATATATACATAAAAAACATTGTATAGGTTCGATTCCTAGGCGACTTTTTCTTTTTTTCTTTTTAATCCTAAAAGCAGCCCAGGAAGTAATTCATAAAATACATAGATCGTTTAACGAGCTAGATGAAAATATTTGCTTCACCATTGAAAAACTGACCTACATTACAAACAAACAGATACACACCAGTACTTAAATTTTAATTCATGCCACCCTCAACACACAAAAAGAAATATACCCTTCAATCTAGCCAGAAGGGCCTGCAATTTTGTCTCGTATCCAGAAACAAAACTATTAAAATTAAAAGAATTGAAACATTTTTACTTTTAAGAAACAAAATTACTCATTAAAACTCATACAGGAAGCTTATCGCAAGAATGATTCCACTAAGCGAAGACTTAAAGACACGTGGAAAGGAAAATTAGGGATCCCCTTAGATAAACTCAACTGGTCGGATAATAATTTGCTACAAAAATATAGAACGGCATTTTATTAATAAGTTTCACCCTAAATTAAATGCTGCATAATTTTATATTATAATTTGATATTGTAAAATATTTATATTTGATATTATTATTGTCACGTACACAATATTATGTATTAATAACGCCATAACGTCATTTAATTATACTATCTCATTATTAAATGCCTGATGATCCCCGTAATGGGTGAAAAAGCTGGCTAAGATGAAATCAGTTTTTTTCTTTCTAAAAAACCTCAAACTATACTATGTAGTATACTACAATACATCAAGATGCATGTAAATATAAAAATTATATAACATATTATAAATAGGTAGTTTGTACTTACTCGCAATGTTTTATGTCCAGAATAAGAATACTATCATCCCCATAATAGTCTGCTTCGTCAAAGTCTGATTCATTTGTATCATCATTATTATTATTTTCTGTTGTGGTCTTGTTTTCCTTCAGTTGTCGGACTTGGTCTCTTAATTCACTAACATCTTCTCGTAGAACTTCAGTTTTCTGTTGGTAACTATTACAATTTCCAATCTGTACCCCGACATCATCACCGTTAATATGGTATGTATTGTTTGTAGTATACATGTAGTTGGTTACGGTCTGAATAATATAAAACATTTTATAATAATAAATAATGTGCACATAATACATTTATTATACTCGTCGGACTGGTTTTATGCATTGTTTATTTTAGTAACTGATAACAGATATTCAGAAAACACGTTAGGTTTAGCCAAAGGTTAGGGTTAGGGCTAGTCCTATTTACATTTCGAGACTTTGGCGAAATCTACAGGTTCTAGCCCTTACCCTAACCCTAACGCACAATCTATAAATGATGTCATATGTGCTGAAATGCGTATATAGGACTGTCTTCGTTCGATCTAGCGTTCTCCAATCAACAGTGCATGTAGCGAAAGATTTTTCTGTCTGCGTCATTGTTGATACGTTTACGTCATGTCATATTATAAATTCAAGTAATCAGCGGTATGGAAGACCAAACAGCTCTTTATTCAGCGTTCTTAATTCATAGTCCTTAAAGAAAAATATTGCTGTCAATTACAACATATGTGATAGAACTCGTTAAAAACTTTCCAACTATAATTTTAACACAGAGATCATTGCTACGATAGCTGAGTAATGCAGGTTTCTTGAATAGGAAGTGACGAACGCCAAAGGAAAACACGAGTTATCTCTCTATGTAACTGACTGGAGTGACGAATGATAACAGATATATGGGTGCAATTCTGCTCACTAATAATTCCTTCGAAGACTAATAGTTGTTTTGTGAGACTGCGAGAGGATATCTGACAATTCATAAAATGAATTGACTGCCACTACATCAATCTGTTTCACAGAGAATTACTTAGGAATTAACTCTGTAACAGATGAGTGTCCATAGCACGTGCGTTGACTGCAGTCATTGGCTCAACGGCTCGTGCAATGTTTACTTAACACCTAACAGCTTCGGGCAAAATGACGCATTTTACTCATTTTAGTACCCATTTACACTTAATAGGAAATATTTTTTAACTTCAATTACTTCAAACGTCTTTATTTATTTTTCTGTTACCTCAAAAAAATGTTTGAGAATTTAATTTGCCGGAGTAAAAAAGTTAATATACCGTACTAATTAAGCCTCGCCGATGTCATGCTTATCAGTGATTGTAGCGGCCAAGCGAATATTCACTGCGGGATCAGTTTGCCACTACATAAGAGAACACGGAGGAAAAACAGAAAAAGTCCGTGCATTATCATGTTTTTATAAGGTATAGAAGGAATAAAAACAAGGGAATGTACGGACTATTATTATTTATTACTATTAGACATAGTTGATTATGTTCTTTACCATCAGTCGATTTAGTTAGATCATTTGACTTTTCCTTCATGCACTCCGTCAAAGCTTTTGAAACTTTATCACCAGCAGCTTCCGATCTTCATGTCCGCAAGACTTGTGAACTCATCAAGGGTCATTAAACTTAGAGATTCAGAGGGATCATTTTGGATGGCTAAGAACCTTACTTTAGTCTTAATCCGAACGATACTCTTAGGTTGCGACTTTTCCACTTCATCACACCTCCTCTTGGGCTCGACATGCTCTTCTTGGTCCTCTAAGGTCCGTTTACCATAACCACTAGTACTAGCCTGGAAGAAGAAAACCAAAATCAAAACTAACAAGGAGGCACATCACAAAGAGAAAGAGATCCCATAACAGTAAAAAAAACCACCCGACGTGGCCTTTTGGTTGACCAACTTCGTTGGCGTATACAATGGTGTGATGCAGAGCCAGTCTAGCTGAATCCTCATGTAACCCCTTTCCTACCATTCCAAGATCTCATCTATTTTTCGCCAATCACGATGCCAGTCACGATATTGTAATATATCGAATTCAGCCCTGTACATATTATCATTATTTTGCATTACTTGATTATTATATTGTTATTTAAGTTTTAGATTATTTGTTAAATTATAAGTATGTAGCCTGGATTTCGGTACAGATATAACGTGATTCGGCCTACCGTCAGTCTATTTGTAAGATGTGAAATAATATTTTGTATAAAACTAACAAGTTTTACTTACTTGTTAGCCTCCCGAATAATCTTTCCAGTATTTTTGCACTTATTGTCAATTATAACATTGCATAGTCCTTTTCCGGAACGTTCAATTTTGCATTAGAATAGCACATTAATTATTTTTCAACACGTAGACGTCCATCTTGTGTCACGTCGTTCTTAACAACGACCTGTCAGATTGTTACATATAATATTTCTATTAGTCTGCTGGTTATGCTTATTGTACATCATTGCCAAGTATAGTAATTTATGGCCAGGACTGACAAAGTTCAACTGGATTATGTTATTACCCATTACCTCTTAAATAGTTACGCGTGGTTTGATCACATTTCATTAAATCACGCTGTGGATAGTTATTGTCCGTTTTGTCTTTTTAAAATCAATCTTTTTGTTGTACATATTAAATAATTCTTTGTCAAATTTAAGTGAAACGGACAAGTACCGGACAAGTTCGATTCGTTATTTTAATAGACTATTTTAACGTCAAACACTTCAATTGCCAAAGGAGTGCCGACAACAAAAAAGAAAAAGGACAATCATTGATTGGTTAATGACGTCACGTGATACTTTAATTTTTCTATATAAAGGGTGATTGAACGCCGGAAGGTCAGATAACGGTTTGTCGTATCTACGGCAAACCACCTAAAGTGCTCATAAGCGGAACTTCTTGTTTTGTCGCCATAACCTGACGTGAGAAACGTGACCGCAAGGAAAATTGGACCTGTAATGTTTCGAATATAAAAGTATTACCTTCTTTTGTAGTAGCCTAAATATGCCGCCATTATTATCTTGGGGTTAACAATATGAAATAATCACGAACGTTATCTCCCACCACGTCGGACACCCATATTTTAACATGTATATAAATGTACTTCTTCATTGTTATATAATATTTTAAATCCTTTTCACGTAATAAAGTAACAGGCCTAGCCTTAGTCGTTACTTACTTGGGTAGCGTAAATGAAGAGTTACTCCCCTTTAATCGTGGGGCTAGCTTCCAAGGATCCCGTATATCGGAAGGTTGGGCTGGGTGTTAAATGATAAACGAGGGATGGGAGCGCATAAATGGAACTGGAAAGGAGGAAAACAACAACATCAGACGCCAGCACGGATATCCTGACAAGACCCGCTTTTGGCGATCTTCCCCTCCCATCCCCACATTTAATTTATCGTAGGCGCTGATACGCACAGGGTGTCGGTAACCTTACAATATTTGCTAAAACTAAAGGAAGGAGTTTGTGAAGACTGGAAAATGCCAAACGAAGGAAAATTCTAAGTAAAACTAAGTCTTTAGGTATGTCTTTTCTTCAAAACTGTTACCATGGTAACTTACCAAAACAACGTTCTAGATATTGATGGCTAAAAATGCATTAATAGAACCGGAAATAAATTTCACGAAGACACAATTATAACAACACAAGCGAGAAAATCTCATCACGATGGACCATAGATCACAACTTACACGACCAGAGGGGGGCGCAACATAATCGGTTAGGGGGCCTGTGGTGTCAAAAAAGATTCTTGGGGCATATGTGGACCCAAATATAACATGTAACTCCGTCCTCGACATCTTTACAAACCCGTAAAACTTCAGAATTTGCACAGAAAAATAACAAAATAAATCTATGTAATTAAAATATAGATTTTCCATGCAAATCTTAGAATTTTTGGTATATTATACTAAGATTTGCATGGAAAATCTATAATTACATTTACATATTTGTGAAGGTCGTTCGGCCTTACGGCGTCTTCAAGGCTAGACAATAACGTCGCTTAGTTACATAATAGCGCAACGTCAATAAGGGGACATAACTCTAATATGCCCTAATCAAAGGGGTAATTTTATAATCAAAATAATCTTCATTTCAATCGCCCGTTCAGTTTAGGAGAAAATAACTCTATCAGTCTGTTCTTTTTGGCTTCCAATATTTTTTCATTTTCTTTACTTTCTATCAAATTATTATCCGACCAGTTGAGTTTATATAAGGCGAATACCCTAAATGTTCCCTTTCCACATGTATCTAAGTGTTCGCTTAGAGGAATCAGTCTATTTTTGGGATTAGCAATGTGGGATATAGGTTCATCCTTA
This sequence comes from Patella caerulea, assembly GCA_036850965.1. Lineage (NCBI taxonomy): Eukaryota > Metazoa > Mollusca > Gastropoda > Patellidae > Patella > Patella caerulea. The sequence continues at coordinate 54,978,917 of JAZGQO010000006.1, read as the reverse complement.
TGTTGAGTTGTGATTCAGTTTTACCGACATATTCTTCATTACATCCTGGACATATTATCAAATATATAACATTTCCATTATTTTTTACTGTTTCCCTTTTACATCTATTGTCACCACATTTTGTGACACTCGATTCTGTGACTTTGGAATCAAATTTTGAAGAAGTAAGAAGAGGGGGCGTGCACCCCATATAAATTAGAGCGTATCTTATTGTTTATTGCACGCTCTTGTTACTTTAGGTAAACCAGAAAAATATGCCGTTTTTGATTCATAGTTAGTCAAATAGTCTTGTCCTTTTTCGCCGAGGGTGGGGGGGGGGGTGGCCTAGTGGTCTAGAGTGCCGTGCTTCGACCTCTAGCTGGGCCGGTCAACTCTCGCTTGCGGCTGTGGTTTCGAGCCCTGGTGTGAGCGTACGTGGCATGGAGATAGGGGCGCCTTCTCAACCTCGTGGGTTTCCTCCGGGCACTCCGGTTTCCTCCCACTGCTAAAGACCCCTACGCGAAAGCGAATTATTGAAATAAAATAAACCATATGTTAGTCCGGAAATGACCTAGTTTGTGTTGAGTGGACGTTAAACCCCATTTCTCTCTCTCTCTCTTTGTCATTTAATGAGAGAGGTTTATTCTATACAACAGACATTTACTGCTTTTGTATAAAGTTATAAGGGTGTATATATAATACCATGACATTATCAACTAGTCAGACTGGTTTATATATGTAGTTTATTCTAGTAACTGATATAACGTAACCGATATTGAGAAACACGTTGATAATACACAACGGGAATTACCCCAACTTGAACTAGTTTCAACCAGTTACTTTTTACGCCATTGTTCAATTGCAGACGTCACATTTTAAATTCAAATCAATCAGCAGTGCGTGTAGGTATAGATTTTATAGCTAGATTAGAAAACACAATATGCGATATGCTTTTATTTACTATAACCATGTGGGCAATGGGGGTCTGGAACAAGTAACTCGGCGGGGTGAGGGGGTTGAACAGCAGGGGCTCGAAACTCTTTGAAAGATACAGTGTCTATAGCGTCATTTTAGCATGTATCTGGAGTAGGGCCGATCTGGAGGTCACCCATGTTCCCTAGCAACGTCCGTGAGTTTTACAAAAATCTAGCCATTGCTTCAATACTCAGCAATTACCGAACTTTTACGCCCGTTGTGTTTTACACGTGACTAATTAGCATTGTCCAATCAGGGGTCGTGGCACATAACACAATGTAAACAAACATGGCGGCCTCCATAGAAAAAGAAACAGACAAGTTTACAGCCGTTGAAAGTTTTTTTTTTTTTTCAATTGAGAAACTCACGGACCGCAATTGAAGCAGTTTTAGGAACTAAAGATGTGTTTATTTGCACGAAAACCGGCAGTTGCAAGTGTCTTTGCCATGAATGTGTTCCGATAATTCTCCGATATTTTTAACGAAGGAATCCAATAGGCTACCAAGCTGGGCTTGTTACCCAATCAAACTTAGTGTCGAAATATGTGGGGTGTTACGTGAAGTGCTTGATAAGATGTACCAGCCTCCTCGCCGAAAAAATCGAAGAAGTTGAAAAAATAAAACCGATGAGAAAAATGAAAATGTACCCTAGTTAGGGAGGGCCCTAAAGGCAGACAGAAGGGTCCACGTCTGACAAAAGGGGCCCCTTTGGACAAACGAAAGGGCCCCTGAGTCCGCGTCCGTGTCAATCGTTTTCTATGCACTGTTACTGTCGAATCTACAACTAAATTAGAATGCAGTCTTCGCATTAACATGTGAAAATCATCAATCTAGACCGCCCCTCCCCCGCAAAAAGAGGGCCCCCAAAATAGTATAGCCTCCGCCATGATAAACCTTAAAACGCCCCTGGGTATATGCAGACGGTGAACACATTATTTTATATGCGCGTTACGTAATATTTTGAAAAAATATTAAACATTAGAATGTTTCACATACAAGCATGAAGGAAGACGAAATTCTTCAAATGGTGGCTAAGTGGATAAGGCGCTGGTTCGCTAGCCTGGAGGTCGGGTGTTCGATCCCTGCATTGGCCGCGAAAGTTCATCTCGACTTTCCGGCGTGATTTTCCCTTGCCAGTGATGCAGAAATGCAGAAGGAGGGCCTGACAAGGACAGCTGCCTAATCGTTCGGATGGAACGAAAACCGAGGTCCCGTGTACACATTGGAGTGCACGTGAAAGACCCCTTGGGAGTTGGAACTCGATATAAGAGTACACCGTTGCACCACTGCCCGGGCAAAATTTCCCTCATAGCACACTGTATAGCATATGCCCGTCTTCCATTAGCCCAGGTTAGGTGCAAAAGAGTAGGACGTTAAACCCCATTTCATTTCATTTCATTTCATTTCAATTTTATAACTCTGTCTACACGAGTCTAAAACTAGTTGAAAACATTAAAACGATCGAGCTTATATTTATTGATTATTCATCTACCCAGTTAATAAATGCCACTAAACGAATATAAAGTAATAAGATTTCCTCACTCTTACAGACATAGTAAATATTTGTACTCACTTCATCAGACATATTAATGATATAATGCTATATATACGATCACAACTATATCTTCTCAACTATAACACAACCGTTTCTCTCGATATTCGGGAGCTTGTGGTTCAAGGAAAAGGGAAATATTTTTCAGGGAATCCCATTACGGAAAAAACAATCTATTTATACTAAGTTATTGTACTCAGCAATATGATAATACTATAATACAGGAATTCCCACACAACGAGCTTGTTTAATGTCAAGGTTGGTCTATACTATGTGTATAATATTTTCATACACAAATGTGACACCACAGGGACAAATGTTACTATCCTGGGTCCGTATTCAAAGGATATTTTAAGTCTAAGATAGTCACTTAACTACTAGCTTTCACTTAAATATGCGTAACCTACTTTACGTTATAGGCAAGTGGTATTCAAAGGCGTTGTTAAGTATCAAATCAAATTTTCCCTTAAAGTTAAGCTGCCTTAACTTTTAAGTGTTAGTCTTTAAGTGGTATTCAAAAGCCAGTTTAAGTGCATATTCCTGAAGCAATGGCCCGAGAAATCCCTCTCTGACCATTGCTGGAATAACGTCTGTTTCTTGAACTTATGCGGGAGTGTGTCTATTCTTTCCATTCAATGAAAGCTAACACTTAAGTACAGCAACATGACAGTCCTTCGTTTCATCTGGGTCTTCCCTAAAACTTTTGACAGTGATTTAAGGTATTAAAACGGTTAAAGTATGTTCGTTTCCAAACAGTGTTGTTTACATTTCATTCGACTTGATAGCCTCGTTTGTCACGCAATTAGTTTTACTGCAGTATTCTGCTATGCACGGGTTAATTAGGCATAATAAAATCGTGAGTCATGACGTATACGTTATGTAAACATATTTGGTCCAGTATTGGCAGCTCGTGATTGGTTGGTAGACGGACTACTGATCAATCAAAATTTAACACAACAATATCCACTCATAATAGCAGTGTGTAGTTGGATTACCTCTAATCAGACGCAACACTGCGCGGAGTATGGTTTAAGTGAGAAATATCCACTTAACTTTAAGTAACCTATGGGAGGTACCTTAAAGTTAAGTGAGATTATCGTGACTTCTTTTAACGCCGCCGTGGGTGGCAGTACCTTAATAATGGCGGTTTTAACAGTTGGGGGATTCGGATTGAAACAAAGACAATGTCGCCGAGCGTAGCTGGGCTTCAATGTTTATCGTCAACTTTGCTATTGTAGTGCCATAATAAGGTGTAAGGCTATTACCACCGAGATAGTTAATGATATTTTTTCCGGTCATTTATCATGGTCATATTGCTGCGTCATGTTTCCACGACTGTCATATATTAAAGTTGAATACATTTGTGACGGCAATGGCTTTATAGATTTCTAAAATTATATATTACCGCTGGAAGCAAGATGTGACAGGTTGCACACTTTCATAATTTATCCTAAATTGTATTCATACTATTTTCATGTGCTACAGTATAATTTTTCGACAAACATTTTCCTAGTAATGTAAACTAAGAATGTAATAGAGAATAGCGATGCTCTTAAAGTAGCTTAGTTTCTAACTCAATATCGTCCAAAGCTCGGCATTCAAAACACGAATTATTTCTCAATATAAATGTTGTCATGTTACCGGGAAAAGATGGGCTTTTGATATCCAATATTTAAAATAAAATAAACATTTTACCATTGGTACACAAATCACCACTTACCGAGACTTTCGCCAAAAGGTTCCATTGCCCATGCGTAACCAAATGTTTGTTTTTTTATGTGGTAGATTATCCAGTACTTTTCGTCAAAAATTGAGAACCGACCCAGACCCTCCGTGCGTTGAAGACTAGGGGGTCTGGGTGACCGAGACTAGGTTAGCCGATCTCACTTCGAGTTTGCTTCTTGTCAGCCAGCTGTACACGCCCGGTCTTATTTTCTACACATGCTTCACTGATTGCTCTATTTTTCCCCAATAGTATACCAAATTATTGAAGACTGCAAAATGTCTGATCAGGTAAGCCTGCAAATAATTATATGAACTGCGTCTACTACAATATAGCCTGGTTCAAACACTCTTATATCACCTATGTGGGGGCTGTCGGGCGCTACCACAGGCGCCAATCCAAGGGCCGTAGCACTAGGAGAAACTGCCTCTCCTAAAGTCTGCCACCCCTAAAAAAACCCGACCATATAAAATACAAAATCTTAGATATCACCAGAGTGGCCGAAAAACGTGTTTCCAGCATGGTTTCCCCTTTTCAGTGATGTAGAATGGAGGACCTGAGAAAGACAGCTGTCTAGTCGTTCGGATGGGACCAAAAACTGAGGTCTCATGTAAACAGTTGGAATTCGATATAAGCGTACAACGTTGCACCGCTGTCCGGGAAAAATTTCGTGTTTCTAGCAGCATCATTTTTTCAACATTAAATGGGGGCTTATCGTTCTGTTCGCCCTATCCACATGGGTATATTAGTAATTCGCAGTAGTTTTGGAGTGTTTAACATCAAAATGAGACATAATGCCACCGAAATTGACACACGGAATCACTTGCTAGCGATTTGATTGCGGCTCCAAGTGCGTGGAAAACGCGTTTGCGGCAGTAACACCGGCATCATATTTCGTGTGTCCACAGTAAACAAAATAACTCCAGCTTAATTTTACGTAAAAAGAATATTTAATCATAAACAGATTGTCATATCACGAATAAATGATGTTACCTCCCATTTCTGTAAAAACGCCGACAGGTTACATTCTCTGATTTAGCAAAAGAATTGATATATTTGACCATATCCATATTTAGAGTATAATAACCTTCTTGAATTGCCTTTTTTACATTTTTATAATGCTCATCTACAGTTGGTAGACACTTCGGATTATGATTCACACACCAACCGTTCATGTGAAACATAGCAGTCTGAAGTGTGAAAAGTGTCCAAAAAACTGTACCATTAAAACTGTATATTGATCTCATAATTCTATATTAGCTTGATAACGTTGAGAGAATATTCTTCGAAACGTCGCCTAAATAAATATGTAGCTGTTATTATAAGTATGTGTTTTTGTGTATTGCTCTATCCAGTTACTAAATGCCTCTAAAAGAATAATAAAGTGATAATTTCATATATGAAAATAGTCTTAATTTCATACTTATTTAATTCTGGGTATATAATGACGTAACACATCTCTGATGGTTAGTTTCCACTGATAATAAAAGCCATCTTAATAAATCACGTAATATTTGACAAATTGAATAATTCATGGCAAAGGTCTAGGCATATGTAACGAGCGCTCTGTAGTAGACACACTTTTGGATCTTGAGAGAGAGAGAGAGAGAGAGAGAAAGAGAAAGGGGGGGGGAGAGCATGGTTTTTATTGTAACCTATGCTTGTATCTTATGTATCCAGTGCTTGGCATAATATGTAGAAGCGAACTGTTGCATTGTTATTTCGGTCTGAAACCACATTCTTAGTAAACGGAGAGAGAGAGAGAAATGGGGTTTAACGTCCACTCAACACAAACTAGGTCATTTCGGGACTAACATATGGTTTATTTTTTTTATTTCAATAATTCGCTTGCGCGTAGGGGTCTTTAGCAGTGGGAAGAAACCGGAGTTCCCGGAGGAAACCCACGAGGTTGAGAAGGCGCCCCTATCTCCATGCCACATACGCTCACACCAGGGCTCGAAACCACAGCCGCAAGCCAGAGGTGACCGGCCAGCTAGAGGTCGAAGCGCGGCACTCTAGACCACTAGGTCATCCCAACCCCCCTTAGTAAACGGAAGGAAATGCCAACAAAAACTTTAATCCCTCTCCATAAAACATTTCTGTAGTTACTCATACGGTCGATTTAGAAGTAAGACTGTAAAGGGGAGGCTACTCTAGTTAGCAAACCCTTTACGTTTGGCCACAGATCACTAAGTATTCCCCCATTGACTTTAATGTTAATTCTTGTCTCTTACACCGGCTGTAACTTTTTCCCAAATTTCCGTTGGTAGAACGCTTTCTGCCGCAGATGGACCAGCAAACCCTTGCCCAAAAGCATGTATGGGGTTCACCATGTAAAATGAAATTTCAGGCCCTATATTTAAACGTAACCAGCCTCACAATGTTCTATCCTTCAGTCTCAAAATCATGAATATTCACCAAAACCTGACAGAAAATGTATTTTCAAACCCTTTTCTTCGATTCCACACCAAAGAGTCAACAATAATCGCCATGCAAAAGGGTAAAAAATGGGAAAGGGAGAGAAAAACTAAAAATAACTTTCGCCCTTGTTGACGGCGTAGAAATATTTAGTGATTTATGTCCGTTTGTTTATATCGCGGCTATTCCAAAGCGATATCCAGGGTCTGATCTCCACACTGTTAAAAGCTAACTTTAGTGAAGTATCTTTCGTGTTATAAATTACAAGGAGGGCGTAATGTCGCGTAAAAATGTCGTATTGTCGAGATAAAATGTCGTGATGTCGGGTTGTCAGGGTGTCGGGTTGTCATGGGGTCTTGTTATCGGCCATATATATGATACTATACACTGATCCAGGTGTCAAGAAAGTTCCCTGGAATTATATCTTTCACAGTTGAAATTCAATGATGATATTTCATTGTCCATTGGCAATTTTCGTCATATCAGAGTCTAATATCAGAGACATTTATTGCCAAAGATACTTGCTCAAAAAGCGCCAATTGTAATGGCGAGCAGTGCTGGACTGGTGGGCCTTTTGGCCCACCTGTCAGGTCATTGACCAGGCACCCCACAAGTACGCGCCCCACAAGTACGACTGTCTATAAGAAAGTTTGATGCGTTGAAATCTATTTGTAAATTTGACATTGCGATGACATTTCAACAAATATTAATATGGTCGCGTGAAACAAGGCACGGTTTGTATTTTACAATCCATTCCCATATACATATTTGAAGTTTTTATTGCCACATGTTCTTGTCTTCGTTTGTGTAAGGCGCGGGGGCGGCGGGGGGAGGGGGAATGGTTACGTTGCGCGCGCTGTATCATACAGCTGCCATTGACCCAACTGACGTAGTTTTGAAATCCCGGTTGTACGTGACAAGGAGTAGGGTCGCCTGTCCAGCTTTGTGAGGTTTTCTCCGGGTTACTCCCATTTCCTCCGACTGCTAAAGCCCTTTACGCGCGAGCGAATTATTGAAATAAAATTAAACCATAGGTTAGTCCCGAAATGACCTAGTTTGTGTTGAGTGGACGTCAAACCCTTATTCTCTCTCTCTCTCTCTCGTTTGTGTAAATTTACAAATATATTTATGATGACTGTTGACCGAAGTGTGCCTCCAATTATGATTTACAATTACCTCCTTGTGTTAATCGATAGTAAACAATTTAAGGGCCACGTGCATATGTTGTACACCAATGTACCGTCATGGCCAGCCCTTTCGGGATTCAAAAGTGTAGGAACTGCCAAAATTTCGAGAATTTCTCAAATGATAGATTGATAAACAACGCCGAATGGTTTGTCCAGTTTATCCCTAAAGCCAAAAGCACCGTGTATTGCTAATATGTTGTTTTCTATTCGTTATACATTGTTAAAATAATACACATTACAATATATCCATGATCAGATTACCGCTATTCGATAAATACGATTGAAATCTATTGTTTTTCTTAAAAAAAAAAAACATCAAAGGAAACATCTGTTCCTGCGTAATATCATAATTCATAATAAATTATAATTATACTATTTTTGTGGGTTACAATATATTATTTCGACAAACATTTTCCAAGTAATGACAACTAAGATTTAGTGGTGTTCTTAAGGGGACATAACTTGCATGCGACGTGGGTAATTCGGGATTTGGGGTTGTGGGGGTTATTCAATAAGTTACAAATCCATGCTTTTTGGCTAATGTTGGTATACTTGGCTATGTTAATACTTTACTGCAAATTTAAAATATGTAAAATATCGCCTTTGAAAAAACCCGATTTAAGGTTGGTTAGGTGGACAAATTTAGTATTTTTCACTAAAATTTAAGAAAACCCTTGCATACGGACCCTGTAATTGACTGAGATTGAATAAGTTCCGAATTATTAAAGGACAATATTAGTGCCAGTCAATATTAAATATGTGATAGAACTGATAAAATACAATCCAAATATATAATTTCAACACAGAGATCATTGCTATGGGAGATGTGTAACAAACTCTTAAAGTATACGGGAAGTGACGTCAAACATGTAACTGACTGAACTAACGAGCGATAACAGACACGCTGGCAAATTTCATTTCACTGATAATTCCGTTGAAGATGGGAAGTTTTTTTATAAGACGACGAGAAGATATCTCACAATTCAAAAATAGAATTGGCTGTCACTAGATAAGACAAAACGAAAAAAAAAGGAAAATCTTCTGCATTCCCCTGATTTTATTCACCCCCCCTCTTACAAAAACACGGTAATGCACGGACTTTTTCTAATTTGTTCGTTATCTTTTATCTACTGGCAGCCAATTGTTTTTGTGAATTGTCAGATATCCTCCATATTCCTGAAGCAATGGCCCGAGAAATCCCTCTCTGACCATTGCTGGGTCTTCCCTAAAACTTTGGACAGTGATTTAAGGTATTAAAACGGTGAAAGTATGTTCGTGTCCAAACAGTATTGTTTACATTTCATTCGACTTGATAGCCTCGTTTGTCACGCAATTAGTTTTACTGCAGTATTCTGCTATGCACGGGTTAATTAGGCATAATAAAATCGTGAGTCATGACGTAACGTTATGTAAACATATTTGGTCCAATATTGGCAGCTAGTGATTGGTTGGTAGACGGACTACTGACAAATCAAAATTTAAAACAACAATATCCACTCATAATAGCAGTGTGTAGTTGGATTACCTCTAACCAAACGCAACACCTTCTCATAAAATAACTTTACATCGTCAACGGAATTGTCAGTGGAATGAAATTCGCCTCCGTGTCTGTTATCGTTCGTTAGTTCAGTCAGTTATATAGGAGGACAACTCATGTTTGTCATGTTTGACGTCACTTCCCGTATCTTCCGCAGCAATGATCTTTGTGTTAAAATTATATTTGGAATGTATTTAACCAGTTCTATCACATATGTAATAATGACTGACACCGATATTGTCCTTTAACTTATTATACTCGATCTGTATCCTGTTTTCTTGGGAATAGAAATCCGCCCACATTTTCATGTGGACGTATATTGTCGTTTTTTATCTTGTGGTCCATCTAGAGGTCACACTTATTATATAATTTAAACAAAAACGTTCGAGTATTTCACCCTTAAACTGTAATGACGTTTTTATCTTGTGGCCCATCTAGAGGTCACACTTATTATATGATTTAAACCAAAACGTTTGAGTATTTCACCGTTAAACTGTAATGACGTTCTTATCTTGTGGCCCATCTAGATGTCACACTTATTAAATATGGTATATCAAGGTTGTGGAACGTGAATTTCATCTTTATAACCCAAAAATCTTGGTTCCTTTTGATATTCGCACATATCGGTTCGTAACTTCCTGAATTATGGCCCTTGTGCGTAAACACGTTTTTAGCTTGTGGTCCGTCTAGAGGTAACAATTCTTATCCGATTTAAGACGTTTGAATATATCACTGTTACACCTAAGTGATGACTGAATTCGAATTTCATGAAAATCGGACCAAAACTGCCGGACAAAATGGCCGCCTCTCGAACGCCAATTGTGTAAATATAATTGTATAAACTTGGTCTGATCTTATTGAAACTTGAATTACATGTTTATAATCCAAAGACCTTGGTTCCTCTCGATATTCGCGCATATCTGATCGTAACTTCTTGAATTATGACCCTTGATTGTACGATTTCACAATTTGTATTTGATTTTTTTTTTAAAAAAAAAACCCGTTTTAATATATTACTGTGAGACCATAATGATGGTTGAGTCCGATTTTGATGAAACTTGAAATATATCTTTATAAACCAAAGATCGTTAACTCCTGGCTTATGGCCCGGGCTTCTACGAAAAATCTCTTTCTACTGAGCTTGTTTTCTATCCATCCCTTGCAAGATGTAGGCGGTGTTTTGTTTTGCGGTGTCATTTGTTCACACAATATTAACAACAAAGTGATGTAAAAAGTTATTAAAACAGTCAAGTTCAAAGCGGCGCGAACTCAATAAGCATGTTGTAGGCCTTTGACTCTTTATAATTACAAATATACTGTTCATGTTTTTATATAACAAACGATATTATATTTAATAAAACTGATGACATATATGTACTTCTCACGCAGTATGTATACAAATTGTAAAGTGTGAAGATAATATCATCTGAATGGCAAATTAAATTTCATCGAAACAAGGCATATACACAATTTATGTTTATATAATGATGTGCGAAGCGTGGGGACGCGAACAACTTTATTAAAAATGATAATTACATTTTCATCTTCTAGGTGTCCGGCCTACGTCTGGAGTCCTATTGAAAGGACCAATCTCGAGTATATTTTGGAGTGTAAAGTAGCTATAATCCCCCAATCCAATCCAATCCCCATAATAAATGTTGCCCCACCCCATTCATTTAAGTGAGAGATAACATAGCATAACGGTGTTAAGGGAAGATTAGTTACTATACTTGTTACCTTAAACTGTGTGTAACAATTGGTACAGTCTAAGACCCCTTACGCAAGTTCAAATAGGTTCAAACGCACAATTGTCAACACACATCATTACAGTTTGTATTAAAATAAGTATTTCTATCACAAATAGTGAAGACTGGACCATTAAAATAGTTACCGAGCAGTTTTTCTCTGCATAGCGCTGTTTATGTTGTAGGCCTAATGACGTATTACGCAACTTGCGGCCATGACGGTCGGCCAGTTGAAATTTCGCGTAGGAGATGGGTTTCATCAAGTCATATAATTATGCGGTAAGACCTCACCTTTATTTCAATAATAATTGGTTTATTATATGTTAAAGTTCCAATTTCACTTTTTCTAAGAAAGTCAAAATATAATTATTTCTATGTTTTTTGCTCAAAAGGTTGTCAACTCACTATTATACGATCATGGACAAAATTTTTTGGGGGTTAGAAAGGGTGACACTGGTTGATTGAGGAAATAGTTACTCAATTACCTCCCTTGTTTTCCCATTCTTCTCCATGGACGGCCATCTTCAAACGTTTGAATTTGAAGTTGAAAATGATATTTTTGCCAATTTCTCAACTGGCAATTGTGAATTATAGGATTAATAGGATTATTCTTTAACAAGGTAGGACTGTTTATAGGTTCAATCTATTTTGGGGCTTTATTTTAATAAATTTTAAAAATATAACTTAAAAAAATGCTATTGGAACTTTAAGCTACGTGCAGTACTGTTTTGAGCAAGTTTATTTGTAAATTAAGCGAGCTATAGGCCAGTAAACTTTTTGTAGTCATTTGACTTAAAAACTTGCGCAAAGGAACTCTGTAGGAAAAACCACTACTGTGGCTGGAGTAGGACGGAAGACGACAGTAGTGGAACCATTTCTAAGGGAAGATCACCTAAATTATCAAATCATCTTCTCCGAAGCAGTAACTAAGGGCGTTGTTTTAAAATATACCTTAATATTTTTCTCTTTTATAATTTATTTTTTTACATAAAAACAATTAATACCCATCTTAGCATCGTGTATGACAGCGTGTTTAAAAATAATCATTTATTTGTGGTTATATTGAAATTTGTAAAAGATGTATTCGTTTTGAATATATTTTTAAAAAATGATAACTTAAATACAACAGAAGAAACCAGTTCAGCAGGTTTTGCGATTTAGACACATTAGAGATTGCTGCATTGGGAAAATAAACTTTCATTAGGGGCATTTGTTCAAGAAAGAAGCAATTGTTATACTCTTAGTGATATGTAGGGCGTCCATTTGTAAATTTTACTTTTTATTTTATTCATTCATCTAAATAATATCTATTACAACTTAATAAAAACAAATGTTTAAAACACAGACTTCGAGGTTTGAATAGCATTATATGTAAATTTCATTTTTTCTATTATTCATTTATCTAAAATATATTCATTACAATTTTATAAAAAAAAAAAATGTACAAAACACCGACTTCTAGTTGTGAATAGCATTACATGTATATGCCACTGAAGATATGGAAAATACGATAGCTGATATATGTATAGTTCACAAGCAGAATCATAATACAGATATGTGACGAGAAGCTAATATAAATAGTGCCCACGTGTAACTAAATACACGATAAACATTTACCATAGTGAGCCGTAATCGAATTGTTTACTGGATTCAAATCACAAATAGTCCTAAGCTAGAAAACTAAAAATCCCAGGATCTGTCTACATAAAAAACTCACTTTCCATTAAATAAATATTCCAGTCATCTATTTTTGGATTTGAAAAAATTATTCACTTAATCGCCGTGGCTCCTGTATACGATAGAACTCCGTTATAGCAAACCGTAATAGTGAACATATGTTTTCCGGTGTGGTTTCCCCTTGTCGGTGATGCAGAACGGAGGGCCTGGGCCTGACAAGGACAGCTGCCTAGTCGTTCGGATGAACGAAAAACCGAGGTCCCATGTACACATTGGAGTGCACGTAAAAGATCCCTTGGAAGTTAGAATTCGATATAAGAGTAGGCCGTAGCGCCGCTGCCCGGGCAAAATTTCCCTCATAGCACACTGTATGGCGTATGCCCGTCTTCCATTAGCCCAGGTTAGGTGCAGAAGAGTAGTACGTTAAACCCCATTTCATTTCTTTTCATGAAACATATGTAACATATTTTAGTTATTACAGAGTCAGCTTCGTAATTATATGGTTTATTTACATCGGGAACAGAATATCAACAAATACACAAATAGGCCTACATCTACACTACAGGAACTAGTCTATATATACTGTAACATATCTAACTACATTGTAACATCCATTCTACACCGCTGCCAACGCAGCGTCTGGACTCCGGCAAGTCCACACGCCGGTCTCTGCCGCCTGCTCTCTCTCCCTCTCTCTCTGGCTGTCTTGTCTTTCACTAATCTACTGTGAGTATACACTACTGTATATAAAGCCTCCAACACTTCGGGAAGGTGGACAGGAGGGATCATCAAATAAGGAAGTTCTATGGCGTTTGTACATATCGTATGTAGCTAGTAAATAACATATGGAATAAATTATGTAGTTAACAAGATCGTGCCTTAAATAAGTTTAGACAGTAAAAGAAACGTCCACTATAATAAATATCAAAACTAACAGAGGTCATACAGTTCTTTGCACCTAAATGAATGTTCAGATAACTTTGTTACATTTATGTGACAAAGTGATCTCTACATCATATTGAAATATAAATATACAGATAGAACTTTCTGACCTCTGCTGATTTTTGATCATTAATGATATTGACGTGTTCAACTCGACACAACTTCTTCAAGGCACGGACTTAATAAAACAGCTAATGTGTTCAATATGTTATTTACGGACTACACACGAATGGCCTCTGCTCGTTTTGACAATAGGCACGATCTCATTCACGATCTTATTAAATATGCAGTGCAGTTACAGATACTATAATCTCATAAATAAACAATGCCAAATATGTACATCGCTTGTGTATCACTTTTCTTAATTAATTGTATGCTTTATAAGCCAGAGTTTACTGTTAGTTTCAGAAGACTTGGAATGGCGCTCCTCCTGGAGTATGCCTATTTCATGCTCTCAATAAAGGTCTATCAATTATGCTGATATTCTGTTATCTGTATATAGTGTTACAGATATCAGATTTGGATGCCGTGACCGTCCTGGGTCATATCAGATTTGGCGCCGTGAATCAGTGAACCAGACAGAACGGGACCCAGTCCCATGAAGCCGCAGGCAATCTTGTTAGACAGAATTCTCCAGTTAATCTGCAAGTTGAAAAGATTTTGGTTTCATTAGTAATCAACCGGGATTGTTAATTACAATTAGTCAAGATATCAGATTTGGTTGCTGTGACCGTCCTGGGTGGTATCAGATTTGGATGCCGTGACTATATGAACCTGGGAGTGAATCGCCATACCAGCGGGAAGTCCTTAACGGTGATCATGGGCCAATAATTACAGCCACAGCCAGCAGTCATGGAATCACTGACGTCCGGTTCGATCCCGGGAGGAAACCCTTGGAAGAAGAAGTTTCCAGTCGTTTTAAGGTAGGTGCATATTTCCTTGTAACTGACAATGGAACGCCAAAAATGACCAAGGGATAATTTAAATTTTTTTTTTAAAGATTAGGGATTTGATCCATATAAAGTTTTCAAAAAAATGGCAAACTAGTAAATAATTAAGTTAAGGAAATAAGAGTTAGTTTTACACATGGGTAAATAATTTCTATAAACGTCGGTGTAGATAAGAATTCTAAAACTGAAACAGTATAACCAAGCTAAAAGAAATAAAATGAAGTCTCCGTTCTATAAAGTTATAGATCGTAATAATGTAATGTAGTGTTATGTCCAAGTAATGTATATGTGTTTAACCGGGTATGGTTAAGGTATGAATATGTGTAAAATCGCGTTTAGCTTTTAGGGTTATAAAGGAAAATGCCCAAGAAAAATTAAAAACTTAATGGCCCTTTGTGTGGGTTGGTATTAGGTTTTAAAAAATGTTTTAAATTGAAACAGGGTGCATTGCAATATATAGCGAGTTGCTTATGCAATGTAACTGTTTCTGGATTATTCATGTCGTTTTGTTAAAGAAATATAAAGGAGAATAAGTTTAAAGGATGTGTTCAAACCAAAAAAAAAAAAAAAAGTATAACGTGGTAAAATGGATAATTTAAAGTTTGATTTGAATGTGCGATTAGCTGTCGAATAAATTTTAAATTCCCTGTTATGTCATGAGTAATGTTACGTAAAACCATACTAATGTATTGTACACGTCAAGAACTTATATTTGTAATTTTTTATTTTTCGTTACATGTAAACGTCAGGAATATAATAACTTATGGGTTGTAATTATTTTATTTTTACAACCAGGAGTATCATACAATCAGGTCTTGTAATAAATACTGATCCCTTGTATCAAGATGCTGTTTCTCGTTTGAATTCAGAACGAAATGTTAATAGGGAGTATCTATATGGACATCTCACACAGGCACATGTCTGTCTTTTCTGTTCTCAGCGTGTAAGATAGCACCCCTTGGCTACAAGCTTGTGATATATACACGAAGCTCTATATAGCACCAATGTTAAGACGGGTTATAATCTTAACCTGTCAATGTCAATTAGTAAAGCAGACTACTACTGAATTTCAATGTTATTAATGACTTTAGGTGATAAGTACTAATTAATACTGCTTATTTTTACTTAGGGGCAGATTAAATTCTATTGTTAATAATTTATTCACTTAAAAGTAAATACAATTTTGATTTTAAATAAACTTAAGTGTAAGAATATGATTAAGTATTATGACATCCAATTGAAATCAATGTTGTAAATTAAGGGTAATGTAATTGTAATTGGTCTAATTTAGCAAGTACATTGATCATTTATGGGATTTATTGTACCTTATCTTAACGTACCCCAACGTTGAACCAGACCAGGGCATCCCAGTATGTCAAAAGCTATGACCCTCAAGCCCAGTTTGCAGAAGTGCCTACGTGCATCAAATTAGCTGTGCAAGTAAAAGAAACGTCCACTATAATAAATATCAAAACTAACAGAGGTCATACAGTTCTTTGCACCTAAATGAATGTTCAGATAACTTTGTTACATTTCCTTTCTCACCCACAGGTGATTTACAAAAGTAAATCACAAAAACAATTCACACAGGTGGGACACTGGGTTCATCTCCATAAATTGATCACACGCGAAATAAGAACGACACACACGACATAATAATAATGTACACAATATAAACGTCGATCGTAAACATAATAAAAAGGGAATTCATATACTTGAAATATAATGTTAATAAAAAATAGCAAACGTTTTATAAAATAGAAAATGTACATATATAGAAAAAAATTAACATAGGATTTTGTCATTTTGTTTTTTACTTGAAATAAATGGTGAATGAATGATTTGAACACATTTTACCAATCTTAAATAAGATATTTTTCAAAGAACTTATCAAAATTAACAACGGATTATCTCTCTATTCCTTAAACAAAACAAAACACCACATACGCTTCTAACCTAAGCGCGACCCTTCTTCCTTGAGGGTATACAAAACCGATTCCTCCTAATAGGAATACACAAATCTCTCGAATTTACGAGGTAAAAACTCTTGAAAAAACTCTCCCGTTACGTCGGGGTATATAAAAACACACAAAAAAATTAACAGGAGATAAAACCGTGAATATTATGTGAATGTTTGTGAGTTAATATCTTCACCGCAAATATGGCGATGGACGATGAAAAATCTATTCAACCGTCTATTCAAGAATTTCCTAATTAGGAACTTAACTCAATTCCAGTCAAACAATCACAAAATATTTTACTTCTTACTACAAACTTCTTAATACTTTATTACTATTCACTTTAACAGCCAAAATATGTGTTCAAAAACAAACAAGGACAATTTACATTCTTTTAAAAACAAAATGACTCACCGTAAAACAACAAACACACACATTTTTCTCGCTGTTCCGTCGCCATTAATCGGAACGTCTTTCGTGGCTTTTTGTTCGTCATTTCCCCGTGTTTGGTGATTTGCTCCATTTCCATCCGTGAATTAAGAATTTTTTATATCAACGAAACCGCGCCTGTCACCCACGGTTTCACAGATAAACGTTTCAGTCCTGGATTTTTATTTAAACTTCTTTTTTTCACAAACGCAACGGGCGGCTAGCGGTGAAACTTCATTTGTCTGCCACGCGGGATTTGTTTTCTGGTTGACGGGAACACACCCAAGGGTCTCGTTGGTCGATGACACCAAATCTAATCACTGTAACATATTTTAGTTATTAGAGGGTCAGCTTAGTACATATATTGTTTATTTACATCGGGAACAGAATATCAACAAATACACAAATAGGCCTACATCTACACTACAGGAACTAGTCTATATATACTGTAACATATCTAACTACATTGTATCTACCATTCTACACCGCTGCCAACGCAGCGTCTGGACTCCGGCAAGTCCACACGCCGGTCTCTGCCGCCTGCTCTCTCTCCCTCTCTCTCTGGCTGTCTTGTCTTTCACTAATCTACTGTGAGTATACACTACTGTATATAAAGCCTCCAACACTTCGGGAAGGTGGACAGGAGGGATCATCAAATAAGGAAGTTCTATGGCGTTTGTACATATCGTATGTAGCTAGTAAATAACATATGGAATAAATTATGTAGTTAACAAGATCGTGCCTTAAATAAGTTTAGACAGTAAAAGAAACGTCCACTATAATAAATATCAAAACTAACAGAGGTCATACAGTTCTTTGCACCTAAATGAATGTTCAGATAACTTTGTTACACATATGATGTCCTAATAAATAATCTAATTTGTAGATCTGCAGTTTGTCCCGTGATAGCCGAAAAATTATTTGTGTGACTCTATTTGTTGATAGTTAATATCGCTAATAAATATCTTGAAGAAAAACTACGTTTAATAAACAAAGCATTTTCACCCAGCCTCGTTCTGGACCAAACAAATGCGTTTTGAAACACGCGTGGTATTTTTTTTTTACCACGTTACAGCGTGAAAAAAAGTGTGGCAATAATTTTAACACGTTTTTGCAGCCTCGTTTGGACTAAAATGCTGAACGAGGCATTCTAAGGTTTATAACCTGTGTTGGAATTTGTTTGTGTCAGCATAGCCGTTTACATACATTATATACATTATAATAATGGTATGTATGTAGGGGTACCTGTATACTAGTAGTGGCAGGTATATATACATTATAGTAATGGTTGGTATATGGATATAGTTTGTATGTATACCCATATATAGAATACTATATAGATTTTAATAACTAGGGATATACCGTTAGATCCATGCATAATGATGAAAATAGATATGTGTATATATAATTCTATCTGGAGATATACATTTTAGATCAGAACGTATATACGGTAGGTGTACATCTTTAGATCAAGATATTTGCACAATGATGACGAATGTATATATAAAGATATTTAAATTACAAAGGATGTCTGTATGCATCATTACGTCAGCTTACTTGCACGGTGATAGAGCTAGCCTTTATCTGTTCCAGGTGGTACTTCGACTCCCGACTCGACAATTGCTTGTCATTTCCTCAATTTTTTTATAATGGCTAAAACTTCGTGAAGTTCCTGGAATGGTCACCCCCCCCCCCCCATTGCTTTCTGTCTTAAGTTCAGAACTAAGTTCAGCACGTTTTTTTTAGCTTTTCTCTCGTGAAAAATCGTGGTTTATCGACATCTTGGTACTTCAAAAAGTTATCTGGAAGAGCCTGAGCGGACAAAGGGTGCTGGGTTGTCTTTAAGTCGCTTCACCCTACTTGGATGTGCAATTGGTTGTTTTGGTCCAGTAGAATATAACTGGATCGATATCCGAGACCACGGTTGTTTGTCCCGCTGACTTGAATATTTAATTGTTCCCCGTCCGAGGGTTGTAACTTTTTGTTATCGATATAAGCTACATAGATATTTTAACCTGCTCTTGTGCTGACACTTGATGGACGTTTGAAAGGAGGTTACAGGATATATATGTTGGTTATGGCGGTTTGCGTTATTCAGTGGCTTAAAATTTGCTTTAAGAAGTACTGGAAATTTTAAACTGGAACTAAGTTAGTCGGGTCACAACCCCCAGATCAGTGACCATTTCTCAGGGAACAAGGTTTGACGATGGTTTCTGATAGAAGGGACCCTAATGAATATATTAGTAGTTTGCCACCTCTGAAATCTACGGGCTGAGCCGAAAATCCAAGATAGCGACCCAAAATGGCCTAAAGTTGACCTTGACAAACATTTTTCGGCGAAATGATCCATGTAATATATCAACATTTTGTTGGTCACCCGATCCATTTTGGACAGATTCCGATTAATTTCACAAATGGTTAATCCATTATAGCCACCAAAATCCAAAATGGCGACAGAATCGGTCCAAAAAGTATTTTGTCAATACCAATTGCAACATTCACCTGTGATATGTCGTTTCATGGGTTGTGTGTGTGTGTGGGGGGGGGGGGGGGGGTGCGAATATGCCATTTCCATTTTGCTAGAGCTAATATGAAAGGAGACAGCAGTCAAATATTAAGCATTTTCGCGACTACAGAGCTACACTTGTAATAATAACAAAATGGCCGCCGACTTGTACACAAACCGTGTAAATTTTACACACATATTATATGGATAAACTACTTCTGAATTTTATGGACATGCTACGTTTCAATGCACTTATAGGTATCGTTATCAAGCAAATAATGATTTATTAACAAACATGTAGTGCAATATACAGATGAACAACTTTGGAAGCCATTTAGGAGATAAAACAATAACAACAAAAAGGTTAACAAGATGAAAGATGTAATACATAGACGACAAGTAGAAACCATTTTTAGCAGATTAACACAATCAACTACAGCAATTAATTAACCAGATGAAAGATTAACAATATGGGGCCATTTGCAGATAAACCAATGATCACAATTAATTAACCAGAGATTAAATATGGAGATAACAATTTGTACAGTAGAAATGTGAAATTAGAGTAAAAACGGAAAACATAGAATGTAAATCTAGTTATACCTATAATGCTCTACGGTCCAGGTTTGGGGATACTCGGACACAGCTCCCCTAGAAAGCCTTCAACTTAAATTTTGTAAGATTCTGTTAAATGTCAAATTATCGACCCCAAACGTCATGCTATATGGTGAATTGTGTATATATCCTCTGAAAATCGAAATAAATTGCCGAATGGTTTGTTTTTGGTTTAAAACAGTGTCAGGAAGTAAAAATAAGTTATCTAGTAAGTTGTATAATTAAACTCTATGCACTAATGATTCCAATGAATGGGTTAGTTATATTAAAGGAACTATCCTGTTTTAAACAGAGTCTCAAAAATGAAAGTCCGAGTGCGTATGAAATTTAAGCGCCAAAATATCAAAGAATGTTTTATTTACCTTGTCTCAATATTTCAGCCCAAACTATTGAGTCGTGTGGGCATGAACGTCAAATCTGCTTATCCGGACACGTAACCCTTTTAAGAATTTGGGTTTATTTTTTCGTTGATGACCTGATAATCTACTCCAGTTTATTGACCCATGTACTGTACTTGATATCGAAAGGTAAATTGCACCTACACATTATTTTTTTTTATAAAAGAAGCCTGGTTTTACGTAGACACCGCAGAATACAGCTTGGGACACTGTGTTCCTTTCCAGATGGAGATTGAAGGGTTTAAGTTGTTTAAAAACGTAGCATAAATACTGAGTGGGTTCCTCTGCAGTTATAGGTAAAGGGTTTTAAGTGATTTTCACACAAAATTAAGCAGTTTTATTCTCAAAAAAATTATCGGGGTTAGCTCTTTAAGCGAATGTTGGACAATTCAGGTCTGTCATACGTATGGAAAAATCCACGTGAGAGTACTAATATTGACTGGTTGAAATTTAATCTCAAAACTTGACTTAGAGATCAATACCAGCAATTATGGAATAGTCAAACTAGTGAATGTGCAAACTATCGTATCTTTAATTCTGTGTTTGGATTAAAAAACTATTTACTTAACCTGCGAACCTAATAATTCCAATGTGTAAATGTCGTTGTAGGGGTCATAAGTTGACAATAGGATTTGGTATTTTTCATAAAATCGCCAGAAATGACCGAATTTGTCATCTGTGTAACTCCAACAACTCTGGAGACGAATATCATTATCTTTTTGATTGTCAATTCTTTAAAACAGACCGAACTAAATACATTGCTACAAAATATGTAAATAGACCATCAACTCTAATAAAGATGTGCAACTTATTTAATAATGAAGGGGACATTTGAAATAATAAGGGGGTGGGTTACCGAATGGTTAGCGAGTCAACTGGCGTGGTTTCGAATCCCCCTTTGTACGTGGCAAGGAGTAGGGTTGTATGTCTAACCTCGTGGGTTTTCTCCGGGTTCCTCCCACTACTAAAGACCCCTACGCGCCGGCGAATTATTGAAATAAAATTAAACCATGTTAGTCCTGAAATATTATAGTTTGTGTCAAGTGGACGTTAAACCCCTTTCTCTCTGTCTCTCTCTCTTTAAAAAACAAGGTTATTATCCGGGACATGATTATTTTATATTATATACACTGTTCAGTTCGTTGTCAATAATATAGTGTACATATATCGTAATATTATTTATTGTAACTGTAATTTCACAGAAGTTTTTTTGAATAAAGCTTTTTATATTATCTATATATAACATCTTTCATTTTGTTAATCTATTTGTCGTTATTGTTTTATCTCCTAAATGGCTTCAAACATTGTTCATCTGTATATTGCACTACATGTTTTTAAATTAATCATTACTTACTTAATAACGATACTTGTATATGTGTATTGAAACGTAGCATGTTATTAACATTCAGAAGTAGTATATCCACAGTAGTGCGTTTATATTTAGTAAAATCTATTATGTCTATTAAGGATTCGTGTAAAATATGTTATATCACTATTATTGCCCTTGATTGTAGGAAAGATCACTTTCTTTTTAGCCTTTTCTCTATCCATCCCTCGCAAATATGGGCGTATCCTGTCTGGCAGCCGCTGGTTCTTCGTTTCTATTATTCTAAATCAAAAAGAAATATAATATATCTTACAAAAAAATTACAAAAATTTACACTTTATCCCAAGGTTTGCCATTCCATTTGGTGCTGAAAATAAGTGTTCTGACATTTTGTTAGCAATACAATATGAATATCAATGAAGTAATGAACAGTTAGGAATATTAAAATACTGATAATCAAAAAGAATGGCTATTGTAAACATACACATACTTATTTTGAATTGAAAAAAAAACAGCTAACAAACAATTCGAAAACTAGACCTGTGATGACGAGTTTTACAGACACCCGCACCCGATCACCATCTTTCGAACCATCTGTATATATTAGAACATAATGACAATATTTAGACTTTAGCTCTATAAAGTGACATTGGAACACCGTAGAGCTAGTATCTCTCTTTTAATGTTGAGTAATATCTCTTTTGAACTACATTTGTTTATCTAGCCTTGAATCTCATCCTTGAATATTTTCAGATGAACTTGTCAAATAACCCCAGCTATCTGCTGTAGCCGAGATAAATTCCAAAGTATTTAACATTTGCCTCGGCATTGACTAGGTATATAACGTTATTTTTTTTTAAAAAAATATCAACAATTATTACCAACAAATCATACAGCACATCGGTTTAATTATCGGGAGCACATAGGTTTAATTATCGTTCGTCTTGGTATCACAATTATTTCCGAGATTCAGAAGGCAATGTATCCATACCATTGTACTCTCAGTTATTACCTTAATATTTTGAAATCCACGGAGAATGGCATTATCAGATGGCATGTCGCAGATCGCGATCATGTCTCAGCCAATCAACGCTTTGAATGCTATTACCGCTAACATGCCATTTGGGTTATTGTATGCTACAATGTAGTTCAGCTCTGAACGTAGGTCTCATTACACTCGCCAGTCCTACGTTCAGGTTTCGTGCCATTACCTAAATTTCGTTTCATCGTATATGGCCCAGTTCGAAAATTTGTGCGTGACCCTATCAATGGCATCGGCCAAGTCGTCTAGCAGACGGAGACGTATTTTTTAACAGCGTGTTGTGTCGGTCATACTGGTTCTAGCGAGGTAAGCAAGGTCTTATTTTCTCACTGTTCAGGCGTTTACAAGAACTGGCACCCGACAGTTTCACAGTGAAAAGTTGCCCAGTAAAATTGACTGGGACAGATTACAGTTTCGGCATGTATTCAGTGGCACGAAACCTGAACGTCGTAATACTGGCGAGTGTAATGAGACCTACGTTCAGAGCTGAACTAGCTACACTGATGATTTACAATGGTTAAATTTAGCTCGGCGAATCTTCCACCGAGTTTTTCCCACGGTCTGCATAATTAACACACAAAACCCAATAATACCCACAATCTGTGACGCCTCATTTGACGAGTGGTTTTTTGTGTGTAATGTATTGTTATAAAGACGATAAACGATGTATACAGGTCACAATTTAACAGAATACAATTACTACTTATTACTGAGCTCCTCCAGTCATTATCAAGCAATGATAAAATATCGAATATCTGCAGAAACCTATAACCAGATCCAAATTTGAGACAAAACGCATGTTCAAATTATCAGCTAAATCGATAAAGACTTCCGATTTTTGTTAGATCCGCTTTAAACACCACGACCCCTCTACTCTACGTATGGTAGACGGTGTACAACATGCACCGTAACGGCGTAGCAAAGCCCTAGCGGAGGGTGGGGCGGCAGCGTAGGACTTGCTTCAATGAGCTTCGCACGATCGACAAGAAGTAAACCACGCGGCCATCACAGTCCTGCTACAACCTCTCTGTGGCCAATCAAACGACGCTACCCGCTTTCGTAAAGCCTCATTTACAAATAATAAAGACTTTCCTACATGCAAGTTTAAAGGCAACTACGCTCCTCGTTCGGGCAAAATCGCGTAATATTCATTCTTTACACGTCCACGTCGTGTGTGGAACATGATGAGCGAGAGGTCAATTTCTTGCCAATCTAACCACGACATGCTTAGCAGCTCCCCCGCCCTCAGTATTCTAGGGCTTGGCTGGAAGTGGAAGAGCTCTGCGGGCGTGGAGGACGTATGGATTATGCGCTTACTTGGAGCGTAGTTTTCATCACACTTGTGGGTTTTTTTTCTGACTTTTCACAACGGGTTTGCCATGACTTAAGTAATATGAGCATAGCGAGGTCTTCATTGTGTTTGAATATGAATCATTTTACAAAAACTTTCTCTCGTCAGCTCGAATCAAAGACTGTATCTCTGCATGGTTAGTATAAAGAGGATAGAACGTGTAGACAACCGTTAGTGGTTGTCATAAAGGAATCAACAACTTGTTTGTCTTTGGATACAAGATCGACAGCAAGTTAAACATAGATTTAATGCGCTTGTCTGAAACTGTTACATAAAAGCCAGAATTAGAATGCTATTACCACAAACGTTTGATCGGGGAATATGGTATGTGTTCGCGTGTTGAATATTTTGGACAAGTTTATCGTAAAGTGAACGACAGGATTCTGTATTTTGTGGCTGGCTGTAATTGAATGATGTTAAAACCACGTAGTATCTTTGAGACTACTTAATCCGTGGATTATACACAGATCTGTGAATCGTTGGTGTCTTTAAGACTATTTAATCTGTGGATCATACACTGATCTGTGAAACGTTGGTATCTTTAAGACTATTTAATCTGTGGATTATACACAGATTTGTGAATCGTTGGTGTCTTTAAGACTTTTTAATCTGTGGATTATACGCCGACCTGTGAAAATTTTTTGTTTTATTATTATTGTTTATTTAAGAATAAAACTGCCCCAGAATGAACAAAACTAGGCGAGTCTTCTTATATTTTTCAATATGGATTTTCTTGGGTCTAGTTTTTGTTGTTTTAAACATTATGAACCTGGACTGGAGTACAACGAATATTATTCAGGGTATTTTGGTGGTTGTTGTGTCAGGAATTCTACAGGGTAGCGTTTTAGAGTTTCCCATTATGACAGTGGTAACTCTTATTGTCGGCGGAAATCAAAGACAAAGTAAGAAAGCCCGATCTGATCACCTGTCTCTATGTTTGAACTATAATTTATTGGCTGTAAGTAGAGATGATATTGACGAGTGTTTACAGACAATGTATGAAGCTTTTATTTATAATTTATCAGCAAACACATGCGCGGTGCTTGTTTCGGCAACATATGACGACGAATTGAAAAAATACGAGTTGGAAGCACGAGACAATTACCGCGGATTGATTTACGATCAGTTATTTCGTGAAGGATTATCCTACTCTGGTCGGGATTTCAGTTCTGTGGAACCTCTTAGGTTGAAACAAGTTTGGGAGAAATTCAATGACGTGGAACCAAGTATTTTTGTGCGGGAATATTTAGATAATATTTGCGATAATTTCGCTAAAGAATTTATGGTGATTCATCGAACAAGTCGTGTCTTGAGAAAATGTGGCCAGTATCAAGATCTAATGCTCCTGTTTTACGGCGACAATGAAGCGTATTCCTACTGCGATCCGGAATATTATGGGAAAGCGGCCAGGCCGTATGGACAGCCTTTATTCTACGACTCCGAAGACGTCAAGAGAATTCACGGACGACATACTGACTATACGTTAGTTCTGGACGGAGATACGGGCGTTCCAAAAGGCGGGACTTTTGACCTGATGGAAATAGCCGCGGCTCACCCGGACCGTGGTATTATTCAACCGGCTATAAAGCTTCATTGCACCAGCAGTGACACCATATTTATGCATCTGGAATCGATGAGACAAGCACTGTTTGAGCCAATGACAAACGCGACGATGGCATATTTTTCACAAAGTTCTTTCTTCGGCAAAGGTCTTATTAAGAACCGTTTATATATTGAAAATGTTATCGGATACAGAGGAAATTTAATCGAACGTGTACCGATTGATGTTTTGAGTCATGATACGTTTGAAGCCTCTTTACTGAAACCTCTATACGCTGGTAGTGTGTATCTTCTGGAGGCGCCATCTTTTAATTATGTGACGTGGAACATTCGCGAGCGCCGATGGAACCAAGGAGAAGTTCTCTTAGCTTTTTATTTCTGGGAAAACGCTGTCGGTGTTCCAATGCGATGGCTTCAAAGAAAATTTCAGAGAGAAAAATTTGTAGCCACAAAATTGCGGACTAAATCGAAAATGGATTTTGTGACCTCATACGTTGCTCATTCAGCATTACGGCAAATGTTTATGAAGCCTCTGTTGTTGCTATATATTCTGTTACATTATCAAGTTACTGCGCGTTATAGGTATGCTTCTATAACTATTGTTATGTTCCTTCTGATTGTATTCCCGAAGTTCGCAACAACAACTCGTAAAAATTTTAAATTTGTGATACTAGAGACGGTGGCTTCCATTTTACAGTTCACACCAGAAGCGTTTGTTGGTAGTGTCCGAATTATTCGCGCCATTCAGGCCAATGTCGGTGCCTCGGTGAAATGGGTTCCACAGAGAGCTGTTGAAGAAAACTTTAAGGCATCAAATCCATTCGTGTCAAGTTTTAAACATTTGTGGGGTTACGTCATTTTGGCCCTAATCGCTGCGGTAGTAGTGATTTTCTTCGCTCCCAATTTGATTTTTATTTTATTTATGTTGGAGACCTTAATTTTACTACCCCTTTACACGGGTTTTACCTCGCTTACTATGGACTTTAGAAGTCCCAGAAAATACTAGGAATAATCTACGGACTGGCATATCGACAATGAACGTCCTTGCTGACGACAAGGGGAGGTAATTAATAGGAAGCGCCACCATTAACCCGATTCCACATGACTTTAGTTACTTTTCTTATATCTTTTGTGGTTAAATTTAATTTCATTGCAATGGAATTTACTGGTGAAACCTAGAAGTTTGGTTGTTTAGGCATCAATGATTTAAGACGAATGAAGCAGAAAGGCCATAAACAAGAGTTGTTTGATCGGTTAGTATTTAATAGACCTTTTTTGTAGTTTTTTGTGGTTTGTCTAGTACCATTGGTGGAATTCACGTGGATACGGATTATAGAATATCACGAATGTTCGTGTCGGTGAGCCAAAGCAGATTCTCGGCCTTGCAAGAAATTTTACGCCTTCTTATTTCAGAGAAATAAAAAGGATTCATATTACGATTTTCATATGGATTGCGGTGTACGTAAAGCCCTAAAGAATTTAAGGGTTTTTGTGGTGACCTAATCCTGGACTAACTATGTAATAATGATATGTATGAATATACATTATAAATGAAAACATTAAAATGGTGTGCTTATAGTTTATTATTATTATTATTCGTAATCTTTGTCAAACAAAGTTTCCAATTTTAAAAAATGCCGTAGTGATGAAAGTCAAATGAAAGTTTTGCCTAACTGTATATAAAAACTGCAGTAGTGAAGACAGAATTACTGTGGCATTTTTTGATAAAAAGGCCTTCGTTCAAATTTCACGAATGTTGACCCCATGTATCCATGGAAACGCTAAAAAAAAAGAACCTGGAGGTTTTTTTTTTGAATTTCTATCAGTGCATGATAAAAAGATTTATCGATAATCCCCACAGTAGATCGAAAGTAAAAGTTACAAGCGACAATTCAACACCAACAACGTTGTAAAAAAGATATTTGTTCATGTTCGTGCAACATAAGGAATCTTTGACAGTTTTAAATCGAATTACTAGTAGACCAATTATTTCCATCCGATTTCAAATACAATTTAAATATACCACTATTACGCCATAGCTGTTCATTTTAACTAAAATACTAGATTCAGGAGAGAGAGAGAGAGAGAGAGAGAGAGAGAGAGAGAGAGAGAGAGATGGGATTTAACGTCCACTCAACACAAACTAGGTCATTTCGGGACTAATATATGGTTTAATTTTATTTCAATAATTCGCTTGCGCGTAGGGGTCTTTAGCAGTGGGAGGAAACCGGAGTGCCCGGAGGAAACCCACGAGGTTGAAAAGGCGCCCCTGATTCGGGATAGAAATGATAACCGGCATAGGCATACCCGATGCAGTGTTGTGTGCCATGAAGGAAATAATTTTGTTCCGACGGCGGTGCTACAACCTGCCTCTATTTTTACTTTTGACAGTCATCGGATCGTTCGTATGTTGAAGCTGTTGTGTTATACACCGGAGCCCATCCTCCATTTAAGGCGCAAAGAAAGACCTGTTCTAAGAAGATTTAGATCGTGCCCAATGCATGTTCAACTAGTAACAAAACATGCTTGATGTTTAGAATTAGAATTCACATGGATACCATCCCATGTTGGCACAGCAGGCAATGAGTCCGCACACAACCTGGCTCACAAAGGACTCGGCCTCTGTGACACTTCTTAATGGAAAATGCCAAACTTCAATTTACTCTCTCTAAAATATACCACCACCCCCTTGGAATATGTCATATAGAATTTATGAAGGTATTTCAATATTCATAGCAGAATCGGGAATTAACTGTTAAGTTCGTTGCGCTAAAAAGCTCTAGTCAAGGATAGATATCTGGGTGTGTAGGTGAGGTTGGCCACATGAGCCACCTGGATGATTTAATAATATCAGAATAAATTAACGTTAAAGCCTCAATAACACTCTTGTTATAACTGAATAATATGTCCCAATCTTCATTCTGGTCAACTAATTGTATTATTTTACAATATTCCAATTAATTGATGATATAAATTTCATCTTAACACACCTAATTTAAAAAATTGGAAAAATTCAACTAATTGATTTGAAAAAGCCTAACGTAACCCTTTTGAAAAGTGACTTTGATTTAAAATATTTTCGAACCCTCTGAACAAGTAAAATAGGTCGTAATGGATAATTTACACAACAGGTAGGACACTTAAACATCTAGTACTTCGAATAAGGCTATTATATATTTTCTGGAGCTGCCAAGCCAGCAAGAGTGTTATTGTCCCTTTAAGATAGGAAACTAGATATCTAGTAACAAAGGAATGGACTATTGTTTTTGGGGCAGTATGGCGGAACAGCCTGTTGCATAATTAATATACATGTACTAGGGACAATTATGACAAAATAAAGGAATAGGTACCAAGCAACCATTATTAACAATGACAGTGCACATCAATCAATTTAATTTAACCTGTGTTTAAAAAATTATTTATTCCTATACTTGATTCAATTCGGGGTTTTCTCCCTCCCCCCCTTTTTTGTTTGCTTGTGTGTTGTTGTTGGCTCTTTTCTTTTCTTTTTAGGTAACTTTTTATTTGTGGATGGCCGTACGCATGGAAAACTCTAATGGAATGCCATACTCCTCGCAGTGTTCCGTTTGGTTAGAGCTAATCCCACTACTACTCACTGCTGTAAAGAGTGGAAATTCTTGTTCTAAATTATGATTGGTCAATAGTCCGATTAACAACCAATCGCTAGTTACTTTATACTAAAGCATTAATTCTTTTAACACAGAGCGCCAAATTGGTCCAAATATGTTTACATAACGTTACGGTATGGCTTGCGATTTTATTATGCCCAATTATCCAGTGCATAGCAGAATATTGCAGTAAAACTAATTGCGTGGCAAACGAGGCTACCAAATCGATTAAAATGTAAACAATATACTTTCACTGTTTATAATACCTTAAGTCACTGTCCAAAGTTTAAGGAAAGACCCCAGATTAAAGAACGATTGTCATGTTGCTGTACTCAAGTGATAGATTTGATTGGACGACAAGAGTAGACACACTCCCTCAAAAATTCAAGTATCAGAAGCCAATCCAGCAATGACCAGAAAGGATATCTCGGCTCATTGCTTTAGGAATATGATGGAATGCCTACAACTTTTAAGTCTTGATCTCTTAATTAATCTTTAACAATATGGAACTTATTGGACGAACACTTTTGTATATGTAAATAGTCTACGGGTCCAGGCCAGCTGCGTGGTTTTTACTGCGAGCACTTCGCTTTTCCACATAAAGTCAGCGGATTCGTTTTCCCCACGTTTTTTTCTGTCCGCTCTGGTGACGCCAAACATCGGTGATTTAGACCTCCTGTTTTAACTTTATTATCACAAAGGGAGAAGAAGACTTACCCTCTCTTCTCACGACAGCGATATTATAAGTGTGCTATAAAGCTCTTTTTATAACTGAGGAACTTTTGTTTTCTGTTTTAAACAATTTTCTAGTGTAAATGATTTAATTAAATCAACTTGTCCATAATATCATATCCTTTTTATTGGACGTTAAGTCTGTAATAAATAACAACACCCCCCACTGCTAAAGAGCCCTACGCACAACTAATGTTTAAGTCGTCCACAACCAAATGTACACAATTTAAATGTACCCAGGGCCGTATCTAGTGGGGTGCAGGGGTACATTGCAACCCCAGAAAAATAAGCCCCCCCCCCCCCGAGAAAAGGCGTCCCCTCAAAAACTTTGACTACCTGGTTTTCAACAGCGTTATTTTTCAAACTTTTCTGATGGTGGACGCCAGACGTGGGTGCCACCCGCCATATGCAAAATTCCCCTCCTATGACTCCTTTCTGGATCAGCGCCTGTCCCACCACATGACATTAGAGGTTTGCCCTATCCACGTTTAATAGGGTTCTATCGGTCTTTGGAGGCGCCGCCACCAAATGACATTATTATACATTCTCGATCTGGCGCCCTCTCCAGACGGACTAGTTCTAACTTTGGGGGACCAGAAGTTTCTTATTTCGGTGTGTTTAACATCAAAATGAGACATAGCTACACCGAAATTGACAAGTGCGTGGAAAACGGGTTTGCCGCAGTCAAAATTACAAACTTTTCGGTGGGGGATGTCTGGGTGTCATTGCTCAGAGCTCAATAACTGTGGCATTGTATTGCCCCCCCCCCCCCCATCACCCTGCTGCACCTGCCCCCCTCCGCCACACACACACACACACACACACACTTTTAAAATCTTACATGTTGTCCTGGATGTACCGGTATGGAATAAAATGTCTTACTCGTTGATTTTTGTTGATTGCCGATCACGACCGAGATTATTTCACCACTGTGTTCCCACTACGCCAACAGACTTTTAATTAATCCTTTAATTGGCCTTAACAGTATACACTGTTTAAAAATAGTCATTCTAGAACTGTTCTCTAGTGTTCAGCGTTAATGGGCTCTTAACCCATAATAAAATGATGGTAAGGTCATTAACTTAATACAGAAAAGAACAATCTTATGTCGAAATCACCATTTCACAGATAATATTTGGTGGTACCAAGTTAAGGCCCCGAGTTAAGAAATATCGACAACTTGATACAAGAATTGACCATTTAAAAACAATTATTAAATGACACTTTCAATGTAAATCGGAATGGAACAAATATTTCCTATTTAGTAGGGCCGTAAAATAATTGGTACTTGTAAGGCATTTATTTATAAATTATATGATGCTATTTAATTAAAGTTAAATGTGCAAATTGTAATGCATTTTTTATGTGTGTAAATTATTTATTGTTATTTTATAAATTATAAATTTGTTAAAATCAATAATTTTTAAAAGTGTAAATTATTTAATGTTTTAAAAAAGTTAAATAATTGTTAAAATCAATACAGTTTTATTCTTAAAAAAATAATATGGACTCTAGTTTATAACACCATTGTTCTGGGATTAACTCTGGATTAGCGGCAAAATTGGACATCAAAGCTTGCCGACCAAGTGAGAACACCCCATTCGTATTGTTTGTTAATTGGCGTTATGATTTTAATGTTTAGGCATCCTTAAAGTAGCTAAGTCTCTAACTCAATATCATCGAAAGTCTTCGACGTTGAAAACACAAATTATTTGTCAATTTAAATCAACACTGATTGTGTGGTCTTACCAGGAAAGATGGGCTTCTGATATCCAACATTTAAAACGAAATAATTCTTTTACCATTGATATAAGAATCGTGTACCATACGGCGTTTCCGACTCATTTTCAGCTAGGGACCGAAAGAGAAGGCTAGGTATACTCCTCATTACATCTCAAACGGTGAGCATGCGCAATAAATACTATGTAGACTGAAATTAACCAGACGCTATATATATTGTGATTCAGTTGAGACTTCTGGTGTACTTCGCAAAACATAACTGATTTGATATTGGAGTAAAAATAGAAACGATTCAATGTAAATCAGTTTATAACATTCATATTAATACATTATTATATGGCTTGCGACCCGTTTGTGTCAATTTCTAGACCACAAATATTAGCGATTTAGCTCCTTTAAATTGACGTGATATGAAATGTGAATATAAATTATTCGATGGATAAACGTTTGTGATAAGATTAGTTTATGATGTATAACATCGTTTATCCCCCTTTATAAAAAGGTATTTTACAATTACATATTGACAGCTTTTAAGTCGTGATGTATTTTGTCGAGTGATTAAAATCACTCGTCAAAATACATCACGACTTTGGGCCCGAACATCTAAAGATAACACATGTCGAAAAAGTGGCTACGCGCGTCGAATAAAGCAAGGCTGACACTTGCACGATTCCGTTGCACGCATTGACACGACTCGAGTCGGCGCGACACCGTCCGATTTGCGCCAACTCACCGTGCCAATACAGGAAGTGCGTAAACAATGCGCAAACTATGTGTGAACTCGTCGTGCCAGTTCGTTTCAATGTGGACACTAACAGGGGCGGATCTAAGAATTTTTGCAGGAGGGGGTTTGCCAGGTTTCTGTCACAGAAATCTGCCATCATTGTGTCTGAATTACATAGGCATACATACAAATTGAGCTTTTAAACGAAGAAATCATTAATTACATACTCATATATAGGATCACTTTGTGATGTAATTTCATTGATGCAAGGCATTATTTTTTATGTAGCTGAGCAGGGGGGGGGGGGTTCCCCCCCCCCCTGTGGATCCGCCCCTGACTAACGGGCACGACAAAATCATGGCCAAAATTCGTGCAAGTGTCAGCCTGGCTTTACCCAATAACCCCAAAATAAAACCTACACAATGTAAATGAAATGAAATGGGCTTTAACGTCCTACTCTTCTGCACCTAGCCCGGGCTAATGGTGGCGGGCATACGCCATACAGTGTGCAACGAGGGAAATTTTGCCCCGGCAGCGGCGCTACGGCCTAATGTTATATCGAGATCCAACTGCCAGGGTATCTTTTACGCTCACGCCAATGTGTACACGGGGCCTCGGTTTTTCATCCCATCCGAACGACTAGGCAGCTGTCCTTGTCAGGCTCTCCATCCTGCATCATTGACAGGAGGAAACCCCGCCGGGAAAATCTAGATGAACTTTCTCGGCCAATGCAGGGATCGAACAGAGCGAGCAGACATGGAGATAAAGCTGCGGTATAGATAATTCAAGAGATCTGGTTGAAGTGTTTACTAACTCAAATCACATTATAATAAATATGTCTAATCACGCGAGTACAACCTTATAATACACTAAATATAATCAAAATTTAAAACTTGTTGTTTGTACATGTAGACCAGAATATGTAATTTGATCAACCGTTTTTTTGTCGAGTCACATTATTTTATTAAATTCTCTAAAACTGTTAATATTGATATAATTTATTCATAACAGAAATAATTTGATATATTCGTATATAATGACAATTATCTGTAACCAGATCCGATTTTTTTTATATAAAGGTAAGCAACTCCATTTAAACAATTTAGGATGCAGACGAGTAATTCTGCGTATAAACGTCAATTTTTAATCCATACCATTTCTTAGTCTGTAACAATATGCACACACATAATATAGATCAACCTTGACATTCAACAAGCCCGTGCTGTGGGAATTCCAGACATGCAACATAACATACACAATAATGACATACAGTAACTGGTTGAAACTAGTTGAAGTTGTGGCGATTCCCGTTATTTATAATGAATGTGTCTTTTTTGCCCAAAATCTGTTATACATCTATGACAGAGTCAGCCATGGTTTCCTTATTATTTTATTATTATAAAATGTTTTATGTATATATTATGAAAAAAAAACAAGTACGAACAATTCAAACCGTAACCAACAACAACCTGGTGTATACTACAAACAATACATACCATGTTAACGGTGACGAAGTCGGGGTACAGATTGGAAATGGTAATAGTTTCCAACAAAGATATCAATTTCAAGAAGAGGTGGTTGACCTACGAGAAGAGGTTGGTGAATTAAAAGACCGAGTCAGATAACTTGAGGAAAGAATGGCCGCGTTAGAAAATAATAATAATGAAACAAACACCTCGGAACCAGAATATCATCATATGGATGAGGAGGAGGAGGAGGAGGAGGAGAGGGAGGATCTGGTTTATCTGAACATCTTTGGTTTGTAAGTAGATACCACATGTTTTATAATATAGTATATTTACGTGTATAGATATATACTACATAGTTTATATTATTAGGCGAGTCAAACTAACATTTGACGTAGAACAAATTGCAACAAAAGGTTTTTTGATTTCTATTAACTCATTATGATGACTTAAGTAAGTAAAAGAAAGTTTACCAAAATCGGAGTCCAAATAAGGTCAGGGGGCGGGGCCAAATCCAAGGTGGCGGCTCTCAACCCAAAATCGCGAATATCTCTTAAACCATTGAGTTTAGACACCATAAATGTATTATGGACAGATAGGAAATCAATACCAGTGAGTCCAAAAATGGTGAGTTCATCCACGTGTGACGTCTACAGGACGTCATATTAACTATGGCTGCAGCAGGACGAAATGAAATGAAATGGGGTTAACGAGATTGGGCCAATGCAGATGGGCATACATCATACAGTGTGCGGTGGTTTGCCTTTTACTCGGACAGCAGCACGACGACCTGGTCTTAGCTTTAATTTCAACCGTGGAGGATTCTTTTGTGTGCCTGTCAATGTGTACACAGGACCTAAGTATTTCTCCCATCCGAATGACTATACGTTTTCCCTTGCCAGACCCCCTGTCCTGTTTTATTGACAACAGGGAACTCCGCCGGGTTCCATTAATAACGACAAGTATGATGATATTATATAGTTTATTTATTTAAAAGCCAAGAATGTGATTTTCAAGGTCTTCATCTTCTTCAGTGACCTTTTGAGTATTATCACAGAAATCTGACTGACACGCTCCACACGCACTCGAACACGACATACCATATTTACGGCAACCACACCTATTTCCTGTACAATGTGTTGTGCAGCTACAGTGTACAACATTTAGAAGTTCTGTTGGAATAGGACTTTTATCGTTCATTGTAGGTATTAGTGCATTTTTCTGTAGTCTCCACCCCCAGTCAGTCGGAAGAAGTTCGCCACTTTTTCCCATCCAAACCATGATTTGATAGTGACACCTAAGTGAATGAAATTTAAGCGCCGATTCCGATGGTGGCAGTTTTTCTGGAGTTACAAAAGTTTTAGAAGTAACTATCTTTGTAGACAACAGTCTATACCTCAAAGTTTTAATGCATTCCGAGTCCTTTCCACCAAATAAATAAAGTGCAGTTTTGATGCCTGCTGCACAAACGTCACTTGGATTACTCTCTGAACAGAACACTTTAGCTAGACCTGTAAGTGGTGATGATGTTCGCAACAGTTTTTGAAATGCGGACTGTTTTCCTATGCCGAATATTCTTGAAGTGGAGTCACATCCAGTAAATGCGTGTAAGAATAAGAGACTACTGCATAGTTCATCACCAAGTGCCAGTTTAATAGACTTTATATCATATATCTTTGTAGTAGCCCCTGGACTCTGTCTATCTGACCGAAACAATAATTGTAGATTTTCAGTGTGATAATAATAAAGAAGAAGAATTAATAAATCCGTATCTTCGCCTATTAGAGTAGTGGAGTTCAGTATTGACAGCGATGCAGCTGTCCTAGCTATTTCCACGTCAGCATCGCCTTCAGTCTGTACAGCGTGACAACCTTTGTCATTAAGATGTTTCATAACAAGTTGTATGAACAGCGTGACAACCTTTGTCATTAAGATGTTTCATAACAAGTTGTATGAACGAGTTCTTATTTTTTGCATTTGATAAAAAATCGCACTGTTTGCCAGAGAAGATGGTGTTTTCCGTCATATTTACAGAAAGTCCTACACGAGAATTACGCCTTTGGTGTGTGTTGTCTTTTATGGTCGGGCCATTGTAGCCGTCAAATATAACCGTGCTTTCATATCCATAGTTCCGAACCGTAAAGTCTGCGTACGTTTCCGCTATCTTTTTATACGTACTCCCTTCTTTCCATGTCAGTCTATGTAGAAGTGAGCCACCATCTAAGACGAATTTATTAGTCCGTTTTGATCTTGCATTATCAGATTCATAGTTATCAGATTTCTATATGGCCATTTTGATAATGGCATGAGCCAATGGTGGCTTGTCTGCTTTTCGTAGAACATAGTTCGCTTCGAATAAACCTGGAGGATAGGGACATAATTCATAATCGAGAATATCTTTCAAAGCGATATCGCCATTCTGTGCAACAATCAATAGTCGTTGAAATAATTAAGCAGGATCAATCGTGCGATCATCAGCTATCCGAACGGCACATGACGAAGCCATATTCTTAACTTTATCTTTTCTAGTAAACGAATAAGTAAAAATTGGTTGTCCAATCATTTTCTCAACAATTCCCCGGCCGACTTCTTCCCAATGATCGACGTTTATCATATCGCTTGCCTCCATACCAGTAGCAATGTTCCTAAGACCAGGTTCCGCCGATAATGGCTCACACGAATGAAAAACATCTAGCAATTTCTGAAAATCACCCAAGTCTCTTTCGACTCTTGCTTTAGTACCTTCTCTATGCTGGTCACTTGTAAAATATTTTGTATCTGTAAAATCTTGCATTGCTAGATTATATTCGGCACATGCCGGTGCGGACATAGTCCAGATAGCTCTTTGTCTTTCTGTCATTCCACTACCTCGCGTGAGCCCCCCTCTTGTCTTCAGTGCTCTCATGAGCACTTGTTCAATCACCAAATCCAACGATAAACCTGCCCAAAACTTGTCTGTACGCCTTATCACAAACAGTCCATTCTCAAACATCTTGTTTACGCCCGGACACGTATGTTTCAGAGCCAGCATATCCATCAGATAAAGATACGTTGACTTTAAGTAATTAAAATGTCCAGCAGCGGCGAATATAGGAAGACAATCGTATATGACTCTCAAATGACTATTCCAAGAAGAACTTCTATCACTTTTCACCAAATTCCGTGCAGTTTGTATGAGTTTTTGATACAAGTACCAGATATTAGCAGTTCTTGAAACAATAGACTTGGCGCACTTCTTGTCTTCTACGGTTTTCTCAATCTCAACAAGTGTTTCATCATTTTTCAGGTCACTTATTTGTAATTTACCACTGATCACAGAGTCGTACTTGGCATCAAGACTATTCAACTGTTCTTCAAAGTCAAGATTTTCAGTTATAATTTCCGATATAGTTTCATGTGCGATACATTTATCTAACAGTAAATGTGCTCTGAATGACCTCTGAATCGCCTTTCCACTCATTATGTGTAACACTGCATTATCACCGTAGAGAGTTTCAAACAATTTCCTTATTCCCGTACCATCCATGAGATCACCTATAGCCCCAAGCAAGTTCATAAGCATATGAAAAGTCCCCATTCGTACTATGACATCTTTTACACTGTCATCATCTGAAGCCTCGGCAACAATTTCTCTTGATTTCCAGTATAGAGGTTGATCAAATGTTACGATTGCTGGAATTTTATTGGTGTGTGCTATTCCGCAAATATATCGAAGAGTAGAATATATACAGGTTTTATCGCTAGACTGAAGATCAATCATTGGCAGAAGATAAACAGAAAATTTACCAGGATGTTGCATATTAGCGTGAATCATATGCATCATACCTGACCAGTTGGGAGATACGGATTTGTATCGAAACGACATTTCCCATAAAATGTCTATTTTTCTGTCTATTATAGGTATTTCATCGAGACAAACTTTCTCGAACTGAAGAGATGATCGTAGACGATTTGCTGCATGGTATTGATGAACAGGAATTTTAGTATCCTCTGTAATGTCCAGTAGGCCAACAGGTTTTCTTGGCATTGTTTGGGATCGAGAAGATTGGTTTCTAGGCGTAACAGCACGTATAAGGCCCATACCATGAAAGGTCCCCTTTCCATCAAGTGTCATAATGTTCGCATCAACATTATCTCCAGCGAAGAGAGCAATCATTCCATCTTATGTGTTTCCTATTGGAGATAACACACCCATACTTGCAGCATTGAGTATAAATCTCCCAACCTCATTATAAGATGAGCATAGTCCCATGGTGTGTAATATGTCGATTAAAAAACGTGACCGAAACATATAATGCATTTGAACACCCAGGCCTATCTGTAGGGGTGCAATCAGAGCCCGAGGGCGTGCTGCTTGCATGATACTTTGACCTATTGTGGCTATTTTTTGACTGGTATCATTTCCAACAAATAAGTTCGTCAGGAAAAACCTCAGCGATTCTGGTATATAGGATAAAAGAGTGTCCAGCTTTAAATTATTCGGAGTAGGATACTCATCCAGCATGATGACAGTTATCTACCAAGATCACCACCACCATGATCTATTACAAAAAAAAAATAACG
The DNA here is from genome assembly GCA_036850965.1 of Patella caerulea. Classification (NCBI taxonomy): domain Eukaryota; kingdom Metazoa; phylum Mollusca; class Gastropoda; family Patellidae; genus Patella; species Patella caerulea. Next base: position 54,940,193 of record JAZGQO010000006.1, on the reverse strand, counting down.
TCGCACGCATCTCATTAAAAAATAATCTTTGACTTCGACTCGACAGCAATTTTGGGTTTAACTAATTTATCATTTATACTCCTTTTCCATAGAATCACATCATTTACAGATTTGTGTTAGATAGTGTGAGAGACAGTGATAGGTAAAAGATTATAATTATCCTATGACCGCATGTGTAATAAACTCTCCACTAATTGACCACACTATTGTTCATTTCATAAAGAACCAGATGCTGTCATATGTATAATGGTCAAGTTGGATAATCCGCTGATCACTAATGACGTCTACTAGCGTTAGCCGTCACACATCAATTGTTCTGTAGCCTGCCATGTGCTTATAGTGAGATAATCTAACAATGACAAATGATTTAATTATGTAGTCTTTACATAAGTCCTTTTGTTCCATATTATTAATTACCCGTGTTATCAAAGTGAATTTAGTATAAATTGGCTTTGGTTTTTCATGTAAATGAGACCAGCTTTGGTGGCTGACCAGATACGACTATATAGTATATTTTGTATGCTAGAATAAAATGTTGCATCCAGATTATGTTTTATTCTGTTAACTCAAACTATGTTATATTTGCAAGTTCCCATATCTACCTAAATCTAGCACGTAGATCAACTAGCGTACAGAAAGACAGACGGAAAAAGTATGAAAATTCCGAGAAAAACCCACCAAAAATAATAATTAAATTCAAGTCTTTATTATGATTAAATTCACATCAAATATACACCTGCGTGTTCTAAGATATACATAGATTCATAAAAATGCTATGATACAACATTTCAGCGTTTATAAAGACGACAAAGTTATACGGACCATCTCCGTATGAAAGCTGTTCGATACGGGCTGCCGTATCCGTGTGCCGTTTCACGTATGAGAAATACACACACATTGATGACGTCACACACAAAATGCATACGGATACGCGATACGCAAAGCCCTGTATAGGGACGTACTAGGAATTTACGCTTGCCAAAAGTCTCTATTGCTTTTTGAAACTATCGTCAAATGGAGTATACTGACAATGCGTAAGAATAGCAATAGTTAAAGAATAATTTAATTGAATCTGATACACGATAGCAACTATGATATGCCTTGAAACAATACAATAAAGTAAAGAGATCTTCCAATAAAAACATTTGATATGAAATGAGGACAATCATGTATGTGAACAAAATGATTCAATGTATCCCAGTCTCCCCTATAAAAGGAATAAAAACAAGGGGCTGTACGGAGTATTTCTATTTTTCTTCTGTTCTCTTATCTTATGACACTTAATTACTTTATTGAATCGTCAGGTATCCTCTTCCGGTCCCATATAACAACTTTTTGTTTTCGAAGGAATCATTAGTGTGTAGAAATTCGCCCATGTATCTGCTATCACTCGTCACTTCAGTCAGTTACATAGAGGGATTACACGTGTTTTCCTTTGGCGTTCGTCACTTCCGATTCATGAATCCTTTATTACTCCTCTATCGTAGCAATGATCTCTGTGTTAAAATTATATTTGGAACGTGTTGAACCAGTTCTATCACATTTGTAACAATGACTGGCACCAATATTGTCATTTAAGTCTGTTGTCCAGTAAGCGTATAATTTTGCATGATGCCAATTTCCATTTTAAAGTGTGCCATATAGGTTTAGATTTATTTCATAAGTGCTAACCCTAACCCTGGACCTAGCTCTGATCCTAACCAAAAATCTCGTCAACAATCCCGTGTCCTAGCCCTATTTTACATCTCACCGACCCTGATAAAATCTGCAGTTGGTCTTAGTTATTAGATCTAATGTAAGACTTTGGTCTTAGGTCTTTTTAAAGACCATATTGTGTCTATGGAAAATTATTAAATTCTCTGTCTATAAAATTAAAATCCCACGTACCTAGTAAACGTGAAATAAAAGCTATACATAATAAGTCAGTGATGTTTTGGTAAAATCATAACCTTTGGCAAAACTGTCCATCACGTTCTTCCTGTTATTGGACCTATGGTTAGTAGACATAATATGGTATCAGCACCTGCTTTATTTGTGTGAAATTTAGTAGGCTATTGCGCATTTGGAATAAAAATTAACGTCAAGGCTATATCTTGGACGTGCAGGGATGGGGGTATAAATTTGAGTGTAGAATCAAGCCCCATTAGATACTCTCCCAGATATTCAAGCAGCCAGTATCTGTTGAGAACAAGGGACCTGCGAAATCATCCAGCTTGGCAATAAAGTTCTTATAGCTGAAATACTGTGGTTTTGTTTTACGATCACAAGACACAACAAAGAAAAAGTCCTAAAAGTAGCAGTAGTACTACACTAACCGCCATAATAATATAGGATACTGCAAAGTAAAACGTTTTGGTTGACAAATTCTCCTGGGTGAGCGTTTTAGGATTAGCAATAGAATCTTGTTTAGCAGCTAATTATTTTCGTTTAAGCTATTAATCACCAATAACAAAGGATTACTCAGCCATTGCACAAACAACTCAAAGTAATATAATTTCACCGTCTTTTTTGTAATGATAATAATATTATGTTCATCTATAAAACGCTATTTCCACAAAACGTACTCATGACGCACTCGATTAATGTGATTATAATTTGAATTTATTAGGTGTGAGACATCATGTCCAATCACCGGCTGCCGGGCAAGATACAACCACATCTTGCAAGAGATGGATAGAGAACAAGCTAAACAAAAAGCGATTTTTCGAACAATCAAGGGCCATAATCAAGGAAGTTACGTTCGAAAGGAAGCAAGATCTTTTGGTTATAATGATATATTTTAAGTTTCATCAAAATCGAATCAAAATTGTGATTTCTTTAGGATCCACAACCTTGATATACTATATATGTACACTATTTGCGTACGATGGGTGGCCATTTTGTCACGCAGTGTTGGTCCATTTTTAACGAATTTCAAACTCAACCATATAAGTTTATAACAGTGATATACTAAAACTTTGTTTTCATTCTTCAGGAAGTTACGATCCGATATGCACAAATATCGAAAGGAACCAAGATCTTTGGGTTATAAACATGCATGTCAAGTCACCATAATCGGTTCTAAATTGTGACCTTTAGGGGTCCAGAAGCTAATCAGGTTCTATGGTATATAAAGTTTCGAACCGATACACGCCAATATCAAACAACAACTGAAATAGTTTGGAGATAACCTATATTTCATGTTCCATTGAAATTGTGACCTGTAGAGTGTCCACAACAATTATGGGCGCCCGGACGGACAGTGGTGGCGATATACGTTCACATGAAAATGTGGGCGTATAAAAATCGACCATCTGTGAGATGAATTAAGTTTCGGCAACAAGAGCAGTTGATTAACATGGAAGAGAACCCGTATTTGTTCGCCAGAAAGTAAACACGCGAGAAATATCGGGTCGGAGAAGTCATTCATCGAGAAACCTTTTCTCCTGTTCATGCCAAAACGCTTACATGGAAACGATCCCATTAAATTTGTAATAGACCGGATTTTGTGCCGGTGAAAAGTGGTCCCATTGCATTTGAATAGCACCGAAAACGCGTACACGGAAAACGAAGCTTATAGTTTGTTTTGTTATTAATTCTAGCTATTGGTCAGTGGTTCTCTAATGTGAGCGTACTGGTGTATAATACAGATCCAGCTACCGGCAATCCACCCTCAGCACTGTGCAAATTTCTACCCGGAGCATTTGGATGTACCGTGAAAACCTTCGAATGTGACCAGAAAACAGTCGGCAGGTTTATTAGGATAACCAAACTAACACTACAATATCTGAATATGTGTGAAGTGGAGGTGACCGGTATTAAAAAGTGATGCAAACGGATGAATTCGGCCGAAAGGACGCTCTCTGTGACTGTGACTGTGCAAGAGAAATGGAATGGGGTTTAACGTCCTACTGCTCTGCTCCAATTGATGCACCGCCAATGAAGATACACGAGCTAAATTTAACTATTGTGGGCATGAAACGTTATTTGAATTATTAATAGTACAGCTATCGATGCCATCATTAGCATATGGTATTTACTGGATATGAATGCATTTTGTGATGGATAATTTAACTTAAAAATGGATAATCGATGTCTTGTTATCATACAAACTTCAGTAATGACGACCGAGATTAGCCTTAAATTCAATGGCTAATATCCCGGCTCATAGTTCGTACTTGGTTTTATTTTATTTCATAGTGAAGCCATTTGACTGAAACTGGTTAGCGCGTGCGGTTTGTATCATAAGGTCTGTCATTGGATCAATTGGTGTCGTATCGATTCCCCGGTTGTACTGCTTAAAACCCTTACGCGTAAGCAATTTTTTTTAAAAAAATATAACTGAACATGTTAGTCCCTAAATGAAAGCTTGTGTCGAGTGGACGTTAAACAGACCCCCCCCCCCGACTTACCTATCTGGAACAACCGTCAATAAGGTTAATGGTCATATGTTAAACAGTGGGCCAGCTGTGGGTGTTTCTATGATGGATTCGATCAAAGATTGAACAAACATGTCAATAAATCAATATTGACAATTTTTGTACCATTATAAATACCGCAATAATCCAATATATTGTTTGACTCCAGAGAGTATCGCCATTCCTCATCAATATTCTCTCAATGATTATCGTTTTTTTCTAAACAAGATTGGTGATATTAAAATTTATACTCAACGAGGCTATATTAAACATGAGCTAGGCAATAACTTTTATAAATCAATATAATAGCGGCTGTAAGGTTTTTAAAGTTCTTCCCCTTAACCAATACAAGAGGACATCTAATTGGAGATTAAGGATAGTTACTTGGACCAAATTGTAGACCAATTCTCAAATAAAGGACCGCAACGATCTATCATGTTTTCTGAGATCATCAAGAAAATCGTTTATACTATTTGAAACATTTGAATGTGAAGCAACCTTGCTTATGTTCCCGTTTACACATTGGGGTGCACGTACAAGATACTTTGACAGTCGGAATGCGATACAAGGGTAGGCCGTAGTGCCGCTGTCCGAATATAATTTCCCTCATAGCACACTGTATGGAGTATGCCCGTGTCTGAGTAAATCAGTTGTTGATGTGATAATTATTTGGTTGTCAATACATCACAAGTTACAATATCACAAGATATTCTAACTATAAAAGTTAACACCGCATGAACTTTTAGATTTTATACACTCCATGTACTTATATACTGGTGATAGAGATAAGCAATTTTTGGTGAAAAGTCTATGACTTTTTGTCTCTCTGTGTTGGCATTTCTTGACAGTTGGTGCTGGTGGTGACATGAATAGTCAATCTGTCCCAAATATCAAGCATGGCTGCCTTTCTGTTACGCCAACCAACAATTCTATACTGTTATATCATCTACTGGGGTTGGGATGGCCTGGTGGTCCAGAGTGCCGCGCTTCGACCTCTAGCTTGCCGGTCACCCCTGGCTTGCAGCTGTGGTTTCGATCCATGGTGTGAGCGTATGTGGCACTACGCTAAAGACGCCTACGCGCAAGCGAATTATTGAAATAAAATTAAACCATATGTTAGTCCTGAAATTACCTAGTTTGTGTCGAGTGGACGTTAAACCCCATTTAAAAAAAACAATTATCATCAAGCTGTTATATTAACGTCTGTAAATATTAAATGTAATCTTGATGTAATGGAATATTTTTCGTTTCGTAATTTCATACTAAGCAGAAAAAGAACCATCAGGTTGGTGGTATGTTTCTCTTAATAGACGCATTGCATAAAACTTGCCAAATGTTTTAGTGTATATTTGTGACCATATTTTCAACTTTACCTGAGCTGAGCAATAAGGTTCCTTCCCAAATACAGAATTAAACCCAGGAAATGTTCTCAAAAACGCAACCTGACTTCTGAGATGGTAACGTGCTATCCATGATTTTCATGTAACCCATTCTGCACGTGTTGTTCACAGGGGCCAGCCCTATAACATGTTCCACTTATCTGGTTGAATCATTCACACTACAACATCAGCAGCATGCCACGAAGCACGACATCTAAGAGGAACTAGGCGCTTGGAAGACTCGACGCTGGCCACGCTCCCCAGCCGTTACCAATCACTTCCAGGTCAATATTCGGACCATCTACAGGCCTCAGCAACACCACGCAGGATCGTCCACGAACAGGTAGACCATGTTATGCGACAACAGTTAGAGTGGTTCAGAGACACAGTATTTGTCCTTATAAAAACTGACCCGCTTATCTGTGTGATTGCTCCGTCGAGAAATCTTCTGAAGTGAGCAGAAGTTAGCGCCGCGCACGTGGTTTAGGAAGTCGCAGCAAATATACGTCACATGAGGTATTATTACAAACCTGTATTGGTATATAACGCGGAGTAAAAAATACACTCATTACGGGCTTCGACTTACGTGTTTATTTAATAGCGAACGTGAGCAAAAATTTCGATTTCACTCCTTGATTTGATTTTTGATTTTGGCGATTTTGGTGATTTAAATACAGAGCTAGCTATAATAGCTTCGTTTCATTTCTAACTTTCAAGTAGGTGAAAGCGCCCAGATAAATTCACTACAACCTTTCGAGATTTACTTTTATTAAGTGGCTACATTCTTGGTTTACGCTGGCGACTATTGTGGTTAGGAAATAAATATTTGTTAGCTCTAAATACGCAGAACTATTTGAGACCGGAAAATAACCGAAACAAACTTTTTATTTGTAGTCTTTATTTTCCAGACCCTTTTCGGTAACATGGTGTAAATTATTTTTATAATCATAGTATATTATCTAACCATCCTGTAGCCATAGACTTTGATCGACGGACTTATTTTTTTCTAGATTTGAGACTGAGCCCTGCAAGATATCGTCCACGGATGATTTGCTATCCATCATTGGATTGGACAAGTACCCCTATGATTTGGGAACTGTAACAAACTACCTATGACAAAAATCACATAGGCTTTATGCTAGACAAATGTTAATAAATTCCCGACAACTTCGGAGCATCGGTCTATCATGACTGCTTTACATGATGACTGTGTGACTTTTGGTGACAAATACATTCAAAATAGACTGGTCAGACTGACGACAAAGACTAGGAAGGTGAGTAAAAGTAAGGTTAAGTCCACTAAAAGGTATGAAATCATACGATGATTTTCTTGACACCCCATTTTTTCCGTGATAGTTTACGTTACTCCATCGGCAGACACAAGTGAAATTAATTTAATAAACAGAGAGACTCGGACATCTGCCGATGCGACCTTAACTGATTTAGATAGAAAGAAAAGTATTTGCGGCGATTGTCATAAAAGCACAATCACCAAGTTTAAAAAAAAAATCAACTTCCGAAGACTAAAAAAGAAATGTTTCATATGAAGGCTAATAATGAAAATAAAAAACAATTGGCAGGTAAAAAGAATGGTTGCAAGTCCAAACCTTTTTAGATGAACGAAGGAATTTAGTATGATGTCAAAAATCAAAGATACACAGCAGAATGCCATAATTTGGTCATGAAACTTAAAAATCTAAACGTTTCCAATGGTAACGTAGCAGTGGTTATAACCGCATGTTTGGCTCTCGCGGAAAAAAAAATATAATTACACTCCATCAAAATCTACAGTTCAAAGAATATCATGTGAGCGCGTCGGTGTCCACATGTTTAGGAAACCTTGAAGTCGGCGAAAAATACCACCCTTTATAGGCCTACAGACGAAACTACAAAATTTGGCTCTAAATTCGGTACATACGCAATAATCGCTGGCTCGGCGCATACGCCACTTACCCAGCAATGTGTTTTTTTTTCATAACAAACATCATGCAGTACAAAATATTTATTTATCTGAGGGACAAAAAATAAAGTCTTAATTAATAGCTTTATTGGGGTGTTTATCCCCCTCTCTCACTCCCCGTATTACATGTCATTATATTTTCCTCGTACTTTACCCGGCAATTTATTTTTCATAACAAACATCGTACTGCACAATATAATATTTAGTTATCTTTGAGATAAACATTAAAATGTTACATTATTAGATTTATAGACCCCTCTCTCTCCCTCGCTCCCTCTATATAACATGCCGTTATAAATAGGCCACTGTCTGGGTATAAATAAGTAAACGCACTGTTCATTTTAATATATGTATGAGGCTAATCTTGAAATAATTCATGTCAAATGCCGATCTTTTCATCTCCAGCTTAACATGTATTTTAATTTCTACTGTAGCATTATAAACACGGTTAATATAAAGACATTTGAAGGCGCGGGTTTACTGTTAAAACAACGAAGCGTTCGCGCATGCGTACATATGTCAAATCCAATCGTCTCATAGAGTGTATTCTGTTACTTTGCAGTATGGAAATAAACGATATTTTCCGACTGCGATCAAGTTATTTCGTTTACGGGACGTGCGTAGCTTGGAGCATATTTTTTTTAGTACAACCAAGGGACATAGCTCTTATTCTCACTAAGAGATAACTCCTTTGATTATGGAAGCCGGGAAGATTTTGAGCCATTTATAATATATGTCCAAATGATTATATATCCTCAAAATTCAGAAGTGGCCAGACTTCCATTGTTGATCAATGAAGTTTTTATAGTAAGTCTTATCATATAATGTCTTTACTGTCCCGAAATAGTGTCTGTTTGTTATAAAACATTTTTAGCCTGAACCACTCTACAACAGTGTAGAATCCCTCCATGTACAACTGCTGCGCTGTTGTTATTAACACTCCCCGCAGCGGACACCCGAGATACTGATGTTAAACTGTGTACAGATTCGAAACCTTCTCGAAATGTCTTGGCATTGTGATGAATTAATCACTAATTCGTCAACATACTGTTCACAAACAATTGCTTTGATCCATTTAGTAAAATGTTTTCTAGAATGATTTGATTAAAGTGCCTCTCTGATTTTGAAATCGTACTGACGTTTTTTTTTTCTGTTTAGTGTAGTAGAATATTACATTTATTTTAATTAAAGACCTCGTGTGATTATCGCGTAACATTAATCCACTGCAAACTATAATATTGTGAAAGTGGAACTATTAATATGATTACCTGCCCCAATACGGTTAAAATGCCACCAATCTATAAACATGTATCTGCGACACCGTATATTACAAAACGGGGGGGGGGATGGCCTAGTGGTCTAGAGTGCCGCGCTTCGACTTCTAGCTGGCCGGTCACCTCTGGTTTGCGGCTGTGGTTTCGAGCCCTGGTGTGAGCATACGTGGCATGGAGATAGGGGCGCCTTCTCAACCTCGTGGGTTTCCTCCGGGCACTCCGGTTTCCTCCCACTGCTAAAGACCCCTACGCGCAACCATATGTTAGTCCCGAAATGACCTAGTTTGTGTTGAGTGGACGTTAAACCCCATTTCTCTCTCTCTCTCTCACACAAAACGGGGGGGGGGGAGATCTAGTGGTCTAGAGTGCGGTGCTTCGACCTCTAGCTGGCCGGTCACCCCTGGCTTGCGGCTTTGGTTTCGATCCCTGGTGTGAGCGGATGTGGCGCCTTCTCAACCTTGTGGGTTTCCTCCGGGTACTCCAGTTTCCCCCCACTGCTAAAGACCCCTACGCGCAAGCGAATTGTTGAAATAAATTAAAATATATGTTAGTCCCGAAATGAGCTAGTTTGTGTCGCGTGGACGTTAAACTCTCTCTCTCTCTCTCTCTCTCTCTCTCTCCCTCTCTCTTTCTCTCTCTCTCTCACACACACGCATATTTGCGACCATAGCAAGAACCTTTTTTATAAGCCGCATTTGAGTATTTAGTTTCGTATTTAATTGATATCTCCACGCATGCGTCTCAGACAGGAACTCGTCTTGTCAATAACATTGAGAAAAACATGTCTTCGTTCAACATTTTTTGACAAAAAACGTAATTTAACGATGTCGGGAATGTTAAAGACCCTCAAAGATTATATCGATTACGCCGAGTCTGAAGACAATATTTCTGATGAAAATGATTTAAAATGATATGCAAATTATAGATCAACTTATCCTCTTCAACTTTTTTAATGGTTTCAAGAGTCTATCACTTATAATAATTCGGCAGTAGTCGATTGTAATAGGCATACAAAATATTTCACGTTAGTTATTTTTTAGCCTGACCACTTGACGTCATAACGTCAAAATGACGTTAACCGGTTAAGTGTTAATTAAATGTTAGATAATTATTTTACGTACATATTTTGGAGTGGATTATGTACACGTAGCTAAAACGTTGAGATACATTGAAGTGTTTGTTTCTAGCTACGGTTGGGTACCATTAGTTTCTTTCACCTAGCAAACTTAAGTTCTTCAATACTATTTTATACTATTATAACTTATTAAACATGCGCACCCCACTCCAGTGAAACACTCTTGGTTTAATATAATAATTGAATAATAATTTATTGTTTACTGTCAGTCACATTTACACACCAACAGAATCAACATAAAAAATCGAAACAAAAAAGTATAAAACTAAAAATCTATAAAATACACATATCGAAACAAAAACACATAAAAACTTAAAACACATGAAAACTAAAAACACATAAAAAGTAAAATGCTATAAAAAATATATACTTCAAGGTTAAAATTGTTAAGAATAGTATTCATTAAAAAGTAGTGTTTTTAGGGAACTTTTAAAAGATGCTAATGTGTCTATTGTGTGGATGCTAGCTAGCTGGCAGATCGTTCCATAGAAAGGTGCAGCGATAGAGAAAGAGCGTGATCCATAGATGTCATACCCGCTTACAATTAGCCTAACCCCTCCTCCTTCCATCGTAATCCGACGTGTGGACATCTGTGAAAACCAAGTGGTAATTAATTCTGAAAGATAGAGAGGTGCTTGGTTATGAAGGCATTAATTAAGTTAATATTATAATTTTTAATTTTATACGTTGACAGACAGGAAGCCAATGGAGTTCATGCAAAATAGTGGTGATGTGTTCGTGTAATCTAGTGCGGATAACTAAACGGCAGCGGAGTTTTGAAGTAGTTGTAAGCGATCGGGAGTGCTGTGCTTATGCTTTAAGGTAAAAGAGAAGGCTGTTACAGAAATCAAGACGCGCGGTGATTAAAGGGACAATCCCGATAAGAACAGAGTCTCAAAAATTAAAGTCTGAGTATTTATGAAATTTATGGACCAAAATATAGTGGCATGGTGTATTTACCTTGTCTCAAAATTTCAGCTCAAAATATTCAGTCGTTTGGGCGTGTACGTCAACACTGCTTATCCGGACACGTAACCCTTTTAAGATTTCGGGTCAATTTTTTCATTGGGTGACCTGATAATCGATCAACGTTTCTTAAGAAGTCTATACAGTGGATGACCCATGCACTGTACTTGATAACAAAAGGTAAATTTCACCTACATATTATTTTTATAGAAAAAAGTCTGGTTTTATCCAGATACTGTATAATACAACGGTCTCCATTTCCAGATGAGGACTGTCAGGTTTAAGTTATTTACAAGCGTATCACAAATATCGGGTTAGTAGGTGGGCCTTAGGTTATGGATTTTAAAGGATTTTAACACAAAATTAAGCAGTTTTATTCCCCAAAAAGTTATCGGGATTGGCCCTTTAAAGCGTGGACTAGTGATTCAGTGCATTTACGATCTAAAAACTTTTATATACACCCAAATGCAGCTGCAGATATTGTCAATAAATTATATCAAGTGTTGTGTTTTTATTAAAGTTGATACAGACTTCCATTAGTACTTTGATTGGCTGTTGTACATGACGCTCCGCCTTCATGATGTCAAAGATAAAATGATAGATGTCCAGTTTGTAATTTTTTTGATATGCGCATGTGTTTTGTGTTTGTTGCCTACGTTATCACACCTGGTGGAAGTGAACGTACAATTCCAGGAACGAACGAACTTGGGTTTATACCTTTACCAGGTAGGATTGCATGCTTAATTGTAGTTGAAAGTGTCAGAAATGTTATGGCTAGTATTTATGAAAACGTCTTGGGGATGGATATCAATGGGACGAGTCAAAAGATTTAAATTCTGATCACAGCTCCAGGCGCGGATCCAGAGGGGGGGGGGGGGGTTGGGGGGTCCACATGAAAAAAAATAATGCCTTGCATCAATGAAATTAAATCACAAAGTGATCCTACATCAGTATAAAAATGATTTCTCTGTTTAAAAAGCTCAATTTGTATGTATGCCTATGTAATTTAGAGACGATGATGGCAGATTTCCGTGACAGAAACCTGGCAAACCCCCTCCTGCAAAATTTCCTGGATCCGCCCCTGAGCTCGGTCAGGCACGATGGCTACTCCCAGCAAGGTTTGAACAATTTGCTTTGCCTTACTCTATCAGCTGTTGTATGTCACATAATAAGTTTATACATCCGAAAATAGAATACTGTAATAGGTTGATGCTTGTACAAAAGATTTGTTGAACATATAATGACGGACTGATGATCATTAAAAAACGAAATTAAAGGTTGACGAATGTAAAACGTTACCAAGGTATTCTGAATAGTTTGTGAGATATCCTCTAGAAAAAAATAATTAAATATAAAAATTAATTCAAATGTGTAGTAAATTTACATCCCGAAAAACTGATGCTAACGAGGCACGAAAAAATATTGCTCTTAAAGCGGAGTGACTAGTCTTATTACAGACGCGGTTTAGTTTTACAGACGATTCTGGCGGCTTTGTTTTGAATTCTTTGTAAACGTTATTCTTATTTAAACCACTGACTGTCAGAGTAATCAAGTAAAGGAAAAGACCGAAAAAATGATGACAAAGCATCTTCAGTGATCGTGAGATGATAATAATAATAATAAATTGCAACCATTGGGCACAGGCCCCAGGGCCCCCACACTAGGGCCCCCCACAAAAATCTCAGGTCCGCGCCTTGAGCATGGTCGGACCAAGGACTTCAACGGTCGGTGACCTAGTGACTGGGCCCTTCCGATGCTCCGAAGGCCCTCCATCGGAAGTCCCTGGGCCCCCTCAATCCATGGTGTGTCGCGATCTACAAACTATTGTTAAGAATGGACATTCAAGATACATTCCCCAACGTTGAAGCAATATTGAGATTATATCTGTGTATGATAATATCTAATTGTTTTGGGGAGAGATCTTTCTCCAAATTGAAACTCATAAAAAAATATCTCCGGTCTACGGTGGGTCAGGATATGCTAGTGTATTTGGTTTGTGGCCTCTGATAGCGATATCCTGCGCACCAGTGGTCATCCATTGATCATTATCATTCAGCTCTAACTCGAACACAATTCGTTGAAAGAATATTTTCTTTCGTTTTCCTTTTATAAAACATCGCATAACTCGGAAACTGTAACTCGAATTTCCGGTACAATCCTTATTGAAGTCTTATTACTTACATCGCCTAACTCGAACTGTAAATAATGGATCTTGCAAGCGAGAGTGCATTGGCAAATTTCCCAGAAACTTGAAGATTTGAAAAATAAATGCTTTTTGTGGCGTTATCTAAGGGTGTAACACATGGTCTTTTATTGTCGTGAAATTTTCTATCGGACCGAACATCGCCTAATTCGAATTATCGTATAACTCGAGTTAGGCGATGTAGATCTGCTCACTTACAGTAGCGGATTTAACCGGCTTAATGGGCTCTAAACCCCTCCTCTGTGCTAATTATGAGGAAGAATTTTATTATTTTCTGGGGGAGGTAAATGTAAAGTACCTGAAATGCCAGGAAATCACGTTTCCGGCCTCAAATTTTCGGAAAATTTCCTGGGGGGATAATCCGTCACAGACCCCCCTTGCTCAGCAGTCGGTGATCTGGGGCCCCTCACATGTTACAGGCCCTAGGGTCCCCACCATGGTTAATCCGGCGTTGATTACAGGCGCGGATCCGGGGGTGGGGGGCACGGTGACATAGTTGATTTTCATTATCGTTTGCTTTGTTACTGTTGTAGTTCACGTAGCTGCTCTCTAATAGATGATATAAACATGATTTACGCATTGTCTCCGCTCAAACAATCCAAGGTTGCAACATATTACCAGTTGCGTCAATGCGTACCCCTACCCCTCGACAAAATCCGTGATACGGGCCTGAATTGTCTTATATAGCGCTGATTTATGCCCACTGGTCATTTGTAAGCGCTTCACGGTGAGCTCAACTATTTGTTCTTGCACAGATATTTGGTCTTAAAACTTGAAAATAGAATTATCGAGCGCAATTAATTGATGTATTCCAGATTGCTGGTTTACAAGGCGACGAATTTCAGTTCTCCGAGAAAAAGTACAGTGGCTAATAATGAAGAGTGGTAATGTATTATTTATTGGGTTTTTTTCGCCTGAAAGGCTATTGTTTTTACGAAGTTCGTCCGTCTATTTCTTACAGAATTATAACGTATATATGGCTGATGTTTCTATTTTTCCAGAAAATGCTGTGCATTAATCATTAATTCTTTTTGGCGGTTCTGGGGCTAGCGGAATTGTATAAAGTCCTTAACGTGCACGGACATCTAAAATATACCGCAGTTTTGCAGTTTTATTCAGAGTTATCCTTCTTTATGGTTTAAATTATTTCGCATTTAACTAAATTAAGAAACCGGCTCAATCCATATCTGTGACATTTCTGCTACAGGAAGTCGGGTGACAAAACCGTTCGTTAAAACTCTTAAGGTTATCCACATTTCTAAAACTTGGGACCTTGCGACAAAATTGATGACCTCGGTGACATTTTATCGGATTAAAACAATGTCCAAACAAGGATATCGAGCGCCGAAAATCGTAGTTTCTCCGTTTTGGCACATTTTTAGATGGCCTTATTTCGAAAGATCGCCAATTTTCTTCCCATGTTCTTCTCAAACCTTGCTACGCTAGATTCTACCGTGTGAATTAGAAGTAAACATGTTCTACCTGTGTTAAGTTCTACCTGTACTGTTTTACATTTGATCCCTGCATTCAGATTTTCCGACATGGTATCACTGTCAGTGATACGGGACGGCGGGCCTGACAAAGACAAATGTCTAGTCGTTCGTATGGGACGAAAAACCGAGGTCCCTGTACACTTTTGCGTGCACGTAAAAGATCCCTTGGCACTTGAAATTCGATATAAGAGTAGGACGTAGTGCCGCTGCCCGGGCAAAATTTCCCTCACAGCACACTGATGGCGTATAAACGCCGTCATGCCCGGTTTAGGAGTAGGACGTTAAACCCAATTTCATTGTGTATTGTTTTACACTTTAGAACGTTTAAATAAATAAATTACGTTCACCCGACACAAACTCGGGGCTAATGCATGGTCCAATTTAATTTCAATAATTCGGTTGCGCATAGAGGTCCACTAGCACAGGGAGGAAACCAACGAGGTTAGACGGGCGACCCTACGCCTTGCCACGTACAACTGCGAAATCGAAATCACGCCAGTTGTATCAGTGACAGACCTCATGATGCAGCGCGCACCTGCTAAACATTCGAACATCCATCCTCCTCTTAGTTACAGAAATGGCAGACGTTCGCCAAACTCGTGCCACAAGGAAAACACAGAGAGTGAAACATCTGCACAATCATATACGATCTTTAACTTCCGGTATCAGAATACTTTATTCGATATATGTTTTGTCCTCGTCAGTCTGGATGCCGCCTCACTCCTGCTTGCAGGTCTAGTTATTTTTTTTATTATTATAAACTCCACAATTGATAACAAAATCATATTATATATTATCCCCACTTAATTCATTTCATATCTTTTTAGGTAAATTTATATTGATGTTGTTCTTAATAGTGGCTGTCAGCATTTTATATCATAACAAGAGCACTAAATGGGAATTGGTCAGTAAACGAATTAACACGTTTTCTTTAAAATCATCTAAACCGGATCCAACGTTGAATTTACCTAAGAAAAATCTTATCCAAAACCAGACTTTACCGAAGATACGTCTCACCCCAATGCAGACTTTACCCAAGAAAAGTCTTAACCAAAACCAGACTTTACCGAAGATAAGCCTCGCCCCACGACAGACTTTACCGAAGATAAGCCTCGCCCCAAGACCGGCGTTACCGGAGATAACTCTCGTTGTACGGATGACAAGTATACCCAGGATTTTAAATCTCGTATATTGTCATTTGTTCCCAAGCATTTCCCTGTACTGGTCCAAACGATACGGTAAAGTTGCCGTGATTCTTGATAAAGGGTCTTCAAAAGACAAAATATTTGCCGAGAAGTTAGAAAGAGAAAAACATAAAATGGGTATAGATTTTCAGTTTTTCTTTGAATCGTTGCCCAAAAATTCAACAGCAATAAAGCGAATGCAACAAATTAAATTACGCTATTTTGGATATGTCATACAGTTGTACTCGAGTTTTTTAATGGATACATTTATCAAAACTCCGGTTTTAGGGTGGGTTGATTCCGATTCAAAGTTTATAACCCCCGTTGCACCCGAAAACATCATGACAAATGGGAGATTGCGTGTTAAAGGACTGAATACGTCCCCTACACTCGAACATTATAGTTCATTTACAATGCAGATGCTTGGAAAACCATTGCCTGGAGATTTCATGTGTTATTTCCCCGTATACATCTGGACAGATACAATAACTAACTGTAATAGACACATCTTAAAACATATGAACGTTACCACACTGGAAGAGGCTTTCATTAAATCTGCATCACGTGGTTTACTGAGTCCGGTCTGTATAATTTTAACTTATGCTTTTTATTTTGAAAGGCATAGATACGACTGGCATTTTGACATAGGCCCCCGTTTAAACCTGACACATTACAACAAAATGTATGTACTTCCGGGGCACGAAATTACTTCCGCTGATGTCACGTATGATGTGCATGTAGCGACACATAACAGGTATTATGTCGACCCTAAAAATGTTATTAATCGTCAGGGTTATTGTGCTGCTGTGGCTAATTCCACCATACCCATGACCAAACAAACAAACCAGATGTGTCGACGTTTTAATGGTACAGTTTTTTGGACACTTTTCACACTTCAGACTGCTATGTTTCACATGAACGGTTGGTGTGTGAATCATAATCCGAAGTGTCTACCAACTGTAGATGAGCATTATAAAAATGTAAAAAAGGCAATTAAAGAAGGTTATTATACTCTAAATATGGATATGGTCAAATATATCAATTCTTTTGCTAAATCAGAGAATGTAACATGTGCGCATTTTTTCAGAAATGGGGGTTAACATCATTTTATCTTGATATGACAATCTGTTTATGATTAAATCTTCTTTCCGAAAAATTTGTTTATTGTGCACACCCGTTTGGCTTTATCTCAACGTGGACTTTACATAGGGGGTTTGGAAGGGGGGGGGCGATTGGTGTCATTTAGTCAAGTGCCTTTATCTGGATACCACATTTGTAGTAGGAACATCCATTTAAATTAATATTTACTTCCAAACTGGTCAGGGGGGTTGGGATGGCCTAGTGGACTAGAGTGCCGCGCTTCGACCTCTAGCTGACCGGTCACCTCTGGCTTGCGGCTGTGGTTTCGAGCCCTGGTGTGAGCGTATGTGGCATGGAGATAGGGGCGCCTTCTCAACCTCGTGGGTTTCCTCCGGACGCCCCGGTTTCCTCCCACTACTAAAGACCCCTACGAGCAAGCGAATTATTGAAATAGAATTAAACCATGTTAGTCCCGAAATGACCTAGTTTGTGTTGAGTGGACGTTAAACCCCATTTCTCTCTCCGTCTCTACAAACTGGTCACAATGTACTTAAACACACATTATGAAAGAGCTAAATCGGCATACTGTAGGTCTTTCTATCATAACCTATTAATTAACCTTAATTAACCCCGATGCCAGAGAGAGAGAGAGAGAGAGGGAGAGAGGAAACGTCCACTCGACATTTCGGGACTAACATATAGTTCAATTTTATTTCAATGGTTTACATGCGCGTAGGGCTCTTAGCAGTGGATGGAAACTGGACGACCTGGACCACACTCCTTATTACGTACAACCGGGAAATCGAAAACCCGCCAGTTGTGTATAGACATAAACTTACGGGGGGGGGGGCGTGGTGGTTGGTGCCCAAAAGATCAATAAAAGAGATCTAAATTTTAATTACTTGTAATATACACAGCTGAAAACAGTTGTTTATTTAACTGTAACTCGTGGTTTACTGTACTCCAAATAATAGAGGGTTCGAGTCTTAAGATTTCTATTTAATTGCCTAACCATAGACACTCTGCATTTGAATTCGCTGTTAAATTGGACACATTCAAGAACACAATATTTGTTTATACAACTTTTGCAAAGTACAATTGTGTTCCCAAATTTTCCCAGCATTTGATGCCCAAAATAGACCACAGTTATACATTAACTTGAAAATAAAAGACTAATTAATCTGGATTAAAATCTGTATATTCTTTAGGGGGGATGCAATTCTATACTGTTTTATCATCCACGGAGGTTGGGATGGCCTAGTGGTCTGGAGTGTCGCGCTTCGACCTCTAGCTGGCCGGTCACCTCTGGTTTGCGGCTGTGGTTTCGATCCCTAGTGTGAGCGTATATGGCATGGAGATAGGGACGCCTTCTCAACCTCGAGTGTTTCCTCGGGCACTCCGGTTTCCTCCAACTGCTGAAGATTTCTACGCACAAAAGAATTATTGAAATAATATTAAAACCGTATGTTAGACCCAAAATAACCTAGTTTGTGTCGAGGGTACGATAAAAACATCTATGTTGATTTGAATTGACAAATAATTCGTGTTTTCAACTTTGGGTGGTGTCGAGTTAGAGACTTAGGTACTACAATATTCCGTTGTATACCGATTTGGTCAGTGATAGGGGTCATTTTAATACGGCTATTCCTTCTTTGTCAATATGTACCCTAACGTTTCGTCGCAATGATGTTGTATGGATGAGGCATTCTAGTAATACCCATAACGCCCTGTAAACATGGGGGTGGTTCTGTATCCGGTAAACTAAATGTAAAAGATTGTAGCATCATAGTTATAAAGATATACAGTTCCATTCTAGCTAAAGATTCTCCTAGACAGTTCCGTTTTCCTGAAAAAAATAATAAACCAAAAAAGTCAAAGCAATATTATGCTTGAATTTATAAAATGAATTTGGGGTTTAACGTCCTACTGTTCTGCTCAGAACTTGTCTAATTTGCCCTGACAGCGGCACTACGACCTACTCTTATATCGAATTCCAACTGTCAAGAGATATTTTACATACGCGCAAATGTGTACACAAGACCTCCTTTTCTTCGCCCAACCCGAACGACTAGAAAGTTGTCCAGGTCAGGCCCTACGTCCTGCATGGCTGACAAGGGGGGACCACGCCGGAAAATTTAGATGAACTTTCCAATGCAGGGATCGAACATCCGACCTCCAGTCTAGCGAGCCAGTCCCTCTCTCTTGAATTTAGAACTGATCACATTTGATAAACATAACGCTAACGCTACAATATACGTCCACATTCCTACTTTGATTGATATGGTACTTTGTCAAGAAGGCTAGGCGTTTGGTTTGTTTAGCGTTGAGGGTCGTGCACCAACATTAATAGTTGCCGTCCTTAGAGTATAAGGAATAACTATACCAAGATAATCCATTCAGAATTGTGCCTTCCTAACACTAAAGGCAAAAAGTGGGCGTGGCTCTGACCCTGAGGGTCGGGACATTCATCAAAATCAATAGTGGACGCCCTCAGGCTATAAGGAATACATAAACCAAGTACCAAGCTGATTCATTCAGAATTGCGGCCTGTAAACGACAAACACAAAAATTGGTCGTATCTTGCCTGTGTGAGTCGGGACATGCAGTTGACGTCCTTAGGCTATATGGAATACATATCCCAAGTTTTAAGACGTCAAGACGATCCATTAAGAATCGTGGCCTGTAGACAACACACATAGACACGAAGTAAAAATGGGCATGGCTCTGCCCCTGGGGGTTAGGAAATCACCAAAACCATAGGGGTCATCTTTAGGGTATAAGGAATAGGTTTGTAAAGTTTTAAAAGTATCTGTTAAGAATTGCATCCTGTAGGCGAACACAAGACACAAAAGCATTGGGCGTGGCTCTGTCCCAGGGGGTCCGTCATGCACCAAAAATAATAGTGGTCAGCCTTAGGGTATAAGGAATAAGTATAAAAAAAGTTTTCAAGACGATCGATTAAGAATTGTGGGCTGTAGGTGACACACAGACAGACAACAACAAAAAATGGGCGTGGCACTGTCCCTTGGGGTTGGACATGCACCAAAAACAATAGGGATCATCCTTAAGGTAAAAAGAATAAGTTTTCAAAGTTTCAAGATGATACATTAAGAAATGCAGCCTGTAGACGACAGACAAACAAATACACGAAATGGGTGTTGCTGTCCCATGGGGGTCGGGCATGCACCCAAAACAAAAGGGGTCATCCTTAGGGTATAAGGAATAAGTATTTTAAGTTTCAAGATGACCGATTAAGAATTGTGGCCTGTAGGCGACATACAAAAAGAAAATGGGCGTGACTCTGCCCCTGGGGGGTGGGCATGCACCCCAAATGATAGAAATGTTCCTTAGGGTACAAAGAATAATCATTCAAAGTTTCAAGATGATACGTTAAGAAATGTGGCTTGTAGACGACAAACAAATAAATACAAGGAATGGGCGTGGCTCTGCCATTGGGGGTCGGGCATGCACCAAAAAACAATACGGATCATCCTTAGGGTAATTATACAAAGTTTTAAGAAAATACAGTTAGAATTGCGGCTTCTAGGCGACACAGAGACACACAAAAAGAAAATGGGCGTGGCTCTGCCCCTGGGGGGTTGGGCATGCACCCCAAATGATAGGGATCATCCTTAGAGTATAAAGAGTAAGTATACAAAGTTTTAAAGAAAATCCAATAAGAATTGCGGCCTGTAGGCGACACAAAGACACACGATAAGAAAATGGGTGTGGCTCTGCCCCAGGGGGTTGGGCATGCACCCCAAATGATAGGGATGTTCCTTAGGGTACAAAGAATGTGTATGCTAAGTTTCAAAATTATAAGTTAAGAAATGTGGCCTGTAGACGACAAACAAATACATACTAGAAATGGGCGTGGCTCTGTCCCTGGGGGTCGGGCATGCACCAAAAACAATAGAGATCTTCCTTAGGGTATAAGGAATACGTATACCAAGTTTGAAGAAAATCCAGTAAGAATTGCGCCCTGTAGGCGACACAAAGACACACGAAAAGAAAATGGGCGTGGCTCTGCCCCTGGGGGGGGGGGGGCATACACCCCAAACGATAGGGATGTTCCTTAGGGTACAAAGAATGTGTATGCTAAGTTTCAAAATTATAAGTTAAGAAATGTGGCCTGTAGACGACAAACAAACAAATACTAGAAATGGGCGTGGCTCGGCCCCTGGGGGTCGGGCATGCCCCAAAAACAATAGGGATCTTCCTTGGGGTATAAGGAATAAGTATGCCAAGTTTGAAGAAAATCCATGAAGAATTGCGCCCTGTAGGCGAACCACAGACACACACACACACACACACAAACACACAGACAGGGGCGACGGCATAATACGTTCACATTATGAATGTGGACGTATAAAAATGAGAAACAAAACTACAAACAGGTTTATTTTCGGATTTTTTTAAATTTTTTTTTGGAGGGGTGTGGGGTGGGGTTGGGGCCGTAGTTATATAAAATGAAAATATAATACTTTACGATTTAACTCCAAGAAATGTATATATGTTTGTAACTCATTGTTTAAACATTTGTCCACCTTTGTCTATCGTAAACATAAGATATAACTGTTTTATTTGTTTGGAGAGAGAGAACTTATATAGGCCGCGCTGTTGTTCAATCCAGTTCAGTTTACTGAATAAAATACTGTTTAAACTAAACTAGTAGTTATATAAAATATCCATTAGGCATTTTGTCACATGATAGCCACTTATTCAACTCTCAAGACCAACGGATGTTCGTGGTATTGAATGTATTAGAACACTAACAGGGTCAACGATGCGTATGCCCGTCTTTATTTAGCCGGTTGATGCAAAAGTGTGACCTTTAAACCCCATTTCATTTAGTGTGTATATCGATAATTACTTACCTAATGAAAAAGGAATATGAGCATCAACCTTCAAAAGTTTTGTTTCGTTGTCTAAAAATCTAGCTGGCCGAAATACTTCCGGGTTACCCCACAATTCCTTGCTATTGAGAACCGACGAGAGATTGGGTATAACAAATGCGTTGGTTGGAATACGGTAACCATTAATTACTGTTTCCTCGGCAACAGCATGTGGTACAGAGAGTGGTACTACGTCACCAAGTCGCTGAACTTCCAAAATGGTGGCCTCTGTTAATGGCAATGACTTCCTGTCATTGGCTGTTGGTTTCCGGTCACGGCCAATAACCCTGTCTATTTCCTCTTGCACCACTGTTTGCTGTTCGGGATGAAGCGCGAGAAAGAGTATCGCCCATCTTAATGTTGTCGTTGTTGTTTCAGTTCCGGCGAAGAAGAATTCACCGACAATTTGAAGTAAATTTTCATCTACAAAAGAAGAATATTTCTTTTATAATACCTACATGCTATATAGCTTTTATAATGTTTTGAAATTAATGACGTTTTTGGTGGTTTACCCATAGTCCCGTACATGGCACTCCAAACAGTCGCCGAAACAGACCGTCTCATTGGCTAATGTCTCACATCATCCAAAACGTTGGCTCCTAGTTGGGAGGTTATGTGTTCGATCCCACTGTTGGTCGAGGAAATTCATGGGGATTTTCTGGTATGGTTTCCCCTTGTTAGGGGTACACATACAAGATCCTTTGGCAGTTGGAATTCGATATAGTAGGCCGTATTGCTGCAAAATCTCCCTCATAACACACCGTCTGCGTGTGTCGGTCTTCATCAGCCCATTCGGAGCAGAACCGTGGGACGTCAAACCCCATTTCGTGGCTACGGATCAAGGTATTGAGGTATTATTCAATATTAAATTCAGAACGTTTGGTATAATTAAGCTCAATTGACAATTATATCAATATTCCTTGTGAAAACATTTTGCTCTGAACTATGAGAATTCGTTTTACTCGGTTTATACAACTTCTAAGTACAGTTTCTTTAAAGCGAGAATTTCATATTTTCTCTAAGAAAGTCAAAACATAATTATTTCTATGCCTTTTGCTCAATAGATTGTCAACTCACTATTATAAAAAAATCATTCACACCGGCAATAATAACACAATTACCTCCCTTATTTTTCTATTCCGCCCATACAATAGCTATCTTGAAACGTTTGAATTTGAAGTTGAAAATGACATTTTTGACAATTTCTCAACAGGCAAGATGGGACTGTTCATAGGTAAGTACCATCTATTTTAAGGCTTTATTTTCATACATTTTGAAAATATAACTTAAAAATATGACATTCTAGCTTTATTTGTAAATTTCGTTTCTAAGCATGCTATAAATTCTGACGGTCGGTCTTAACCCTTTCTTAGTATAAGATACTTACAATGAAATGTTCCCATTTCTTCGGACTCTCTTTCATCCATTTGTTTAAGAAAAACGTCCACAAAATCTCTCAGATTATTTTCGTCGAATGTCTGTTGGTGTTCTCGAACTTGTGTGGCGATAAAACCTCTTCGAATCGCATCGTCGGTTTTCATTAGAGCTCGGTGAACAAAAAATTGAAGAATTGGGAAGAAGTGCATGAAAGCCGTGTTACCCACCTTCGTGGCATCACTATGCATCATTTGTAAATAATTTAGGAATTCGGGGTCATCATGAGCATATCCTTTGCCAAACACAACATTACATATAACATTGCAAACTGACACTCCTATCACTTGATCGGGATCAAACGCTCGGCCATTTTGTTCTGTAAAATTATTCAAACATTTCTGACATTCATGTGTTATTCTGTCAAACATCTGAACTCGACCCATTCCAAAATCTCTTAAAGTACTTAGAGCAAATCGTCTTTGTTCTTTCCACTTTACTCCATTGGTACTGATGATTCCTGAATATGATCAAATGGAAAGAATACCATGGCTAGGTTAGGGGTGGATTAGTGTTACTTTGAGGAACTTTGAGGTTATAGCTAGCTAGCCCCCCTTTAACACCCCTCAAAATATCCAGTCTCTACGACCACAGTAAATGATAGGGGTACGATACTGAAATAGGGGCTTATATTTTAAGAAGAGCGCTTAAGGTCTGTACAATCTCGAGAAATCCCGGTTTTCCGTTCCATCCAAACAAGTACAAACATTTCCTTTTCAACCAATGATAACGGGAATCCACGTTATAAAATCCACAGAGAATCTCGGGAACTGAGAGAGAGAGAGAGAAATGGGGTTCAACGTCCACTCAACACAAACTAGGTCACTTCGGGACTAACATATGGTTTAATTTTATTTCAATAATTCGCTTGCGCGTAGGGGTCTTTAGCAGTGGGAGGAAACCGGAGTGCCCGGAGGAAACCCACGAGGTTGAGAAGGCACCTCTATCTCCATGCCACATACGCTCACACCAGGGCTCGAAACCACAGCCGCAAGCCGAGGTGACCGGCCAGCTAGAGGTCGAAGCGCGGCACTCTAGACGACTAGGCCATCCCCCCCCCATCTCGTGAACTATAACAGGATCGAACCCAGGTTACGCGTTATTTATAGTGCCGGGTTGATCAAGAATCAACGACACGGGATTAAAACGAAAGTACATACCTAAACCTTTAGTAACTTTAGTGTAACCAAGATTCTGGGGTCGTTCTGAAAATAAGTCTCCATTCTGGACAAGCATTTCCTTAATGGCGTCGTAACCATTGACGACAACTAATATTCCATTACCGATGACAAGGCTGAAAATATCACCGTATTCATCTCTGAGTCGCGCGAAGGCTGCTATCGTATCTTTTGCTAGTAACGATGGTATGTTACCAACCATTGGGAGGGGGATCGGTCCGGGCGGGAGACCGGGCGGTCGCCTCGTACCCCAATAAACATACAGACAAAATGTGATCAACAAAACTATGATAGACACATAACCATCCAACAGAAACCCGAACATAATGTCCACTGTTCAGTACGTAATGGACACAGGCCAGAAAAAAAGCCTACTGCTCTAAACATAACCCAGACTCTTACTATATATGCGCACTGTACCGTAACAAAACACGTTATATCTAACGTTCACCTGATATCAATATAAATCGGGTCAGTGAGTCCTTGACACTTTGTGTGCTCAACGGAAATGAAATAGCGTTTAACGTTCTAATTCGACTGTGTACTATGGACTCAAATACCCTTTTTTATGCACTAACCAAGATAAAAGCAGGAGCGGATCCTGAATTTTCATCACTACGCCCATAGCAGGGATTGATTAAAACGGCAATTTCATATTTTTTAGTTATATTTTTAAAATATATTAAAATAAAGCCCTAAAAAAGATTGTATCTATAAACAGCCCTTCCTTGTTAAAGAATAATCCTATTAATCCTATAATTCAATATTGCCAGTTGAGAAATTGGCAAAAATATCATTTTCAACTTCAAATTCAAACGTTTGAAGATCGTCATTGCATGGAGGGGAATGGGAAAACAATTGAGGTAATTCAAATAATTGTGTTTTTATTTTCTGTGCCATGATTTTTATGCCTGTGAAATATTGCCCATGATCGTATAATAGTGAGTTGACAACCTTTGAGCAAAAGGCATAGAAATATTTATGTTTTGACTTTCTTAGACAATATGAAATTTCCGCTTTAAGCAAAAATTTCAAATGCTAATTATTAACCGATTTCAATGGAACTTAAATATCATAAACATAAAAACGTGCTAACCATCCAGCCCCCACTCCCAGGCACGAAATAAACAAGGAGAAGCCGAGAAGTAACCGGAACAAGGAGACGCAGAGAAGTGACTGATTATGTCGTCGCGCTGAACCTCAGAGCGAAGCTACAAGATTAGGACCATTTGGCACGGCTTCCTGGCTTGATATTAAGTCAACGTAATGGCAATAAGGACAGTGGCACAACGAAGGGATTCGTATCTATATATATGCTGTGCAGTGGGCTATGAGGACATTTTGCTTGGACAGCGGCACAACGATGTACTCTTATTTTGAATACTAACTGGCTGGGGTTCTTTTAAGTACACACCAATGGATCTCCTGGTTAGTGAGACACCACCTTACTGTCTGGTTGGGGAACATAGAATATTCTGTTGGAGGTTGGGGGTGGGGGGCTTCTCCACATCACCCCAAGTAACAAAATATTCAAATCTACATGTTTTGCAGAAACACAATGATTAGTGAATTTCATACTGTTAACGGTGGGGTGTGGGTGGGGCTAGGGTTCTCAGATGGATCCGCGACAGTAAAACAGGTTACAAAATGGGTCACAATTTTTTTGAGCCTGTCCACCAGCGCCATACATATTTTATCTATTGTGGCTCGTTTCGTTCATATTTTAAATCGTCAGACTGATTGAACTCTGCTGCGTGCTTCTGTTTATCTTAAATGTTTGCTCACAGAAAAAGGGTCATTGAGTCTGTAATTGGATATAAATTTACACCATTTTATCATAGGGTTGCTAATACCCTGGTTAGGTCATTATCCGTGTACGTTATTTGCAGATCCACAGTCTGGGGCTACAACAATTAAACATGTAGCACATGACATCATGAACACAGCACAAAAGATCGTTTATATGCGTCAAAGTGAATGACAAGTGTGTAATTTGCACTATCAAGTTCAACAAATTGTTGCTGTTAGGCTATTGTAGGCTTTAGTACAGATCCAGATTTTAAATGGCCTTGAAGCCGAAACCGACCGATGCAGTTTAAAAACACTCAAGTCCCATTTGATCTATTGCTTTTTATACTCTCTAAGTCCAAATATATGTACCGTGTTTAAGTACATGTATACACTTAAATCTTATTGTCACATAGGTATTATTCTGTTAATATTTATAGGCCCACATAGGCTAAATATAATGCGTTTTGTTCACTGTTGTTGTTTTTTTGTCTCTACCATAACGGTTTGGTTATGATGAATGGTAACAAACATAATATCTGTATAAGAAATGAATGTTCTACTTTCAATGTCTTTTATCATTACAATTTATCAAAACTGCACCGGTTGACCCTAATGATATAGTCTACGTGTAGCACTTATTGAAACACAAAGTGTAACACAGTTGTCTATACCTTTAATAAACTGAACATTCATTTAAGTGCAAAGAACTGTATGACCTCTGTTAGTTTTGATATATATTGTAGTGGACGTTTCTCTTACCCTCTAAACTTTTTTAAGGCACGATCTTATTAACTATATAATTTATTCAATATGTTATTTACAAGCTACATATGATCTGTGCAATACGTGGCAGATCTTCCTTATTTGATGATCCCTCCTGTTGGAGGCTTTATACACAGTAGTTTACTCACAGTTAGCAGACAAGGCAAGACAACCAGAGAGAGAGAGAGGGGGAGAGAGGGCGCAGACATTTATGTTATCATAGTCCTAAACCACACCAGGAACGGATCAAGGAATTTTTACAGTTTGCCAGCTTCGTGTTATGAAAATCTGCCATCATCGTCTCTAAATTACATAGGCATACATACAAATTGAGGGTTTTAAAGGGAAAAATCATTTTTATAATGATGTAGGATCACACTGTGATTTAATTTCATTGATGCAAGGCATTAATTTTTTTATGTAGCTGAGCAGTGTGGGGTTTGGACCGCCCCCCACCCCTCTGGATCCTCCTCTGCCACAATGCGACTTAGCTTGATTTCATTTCCAACAAGCACTGACTATCAGCCGATTCATTTTCGTAACAATCGTAAAGAAGAGCACTGTCATCTTATGTGGGACTGTGACAAATTTATGATATGGATTGTTCGAGATTCTTGATATATGAACCAGTTTTATTCATAAAAGATTTGTAACACTGTTACTGATAATAGAATATCAGTTTTGTAAATATATTGTATTTACATCATGAACAACAATATGAAATAGGAACATGAAACAAACAGGAATATACAACAAGAACATGAACCAAACACGCAATATATCGTTGGAAAGCTCCGAGCAAAGCGGGACATTCGGCAAGAGCGCTAACAAAATTTAGACTGTTTCAAACTTTTGAGCGCTCTGCCACGAATTGATTAAAGCGCCGAGAGCGTATCAAAGCTTAACTAAGCGTAACAAAGTTCAGCAAAGCTTGACTCAAAGCGTAGGGAGGGAAAGCTTAACAAGGCTTTGTTCAAAGCGGGACCCCAATCTTCACGGTCTGTCACCACTTGACACGCTTTGTTAAAATGTCTCAAGATTTGCTACGATTTGGCATGATGATCTAACACACTTTGTTACGCTTTCCAACGAATTGAGACGCCTTAGTCAAGGATTGACACGCTTTGCTAGGCTTTGGTACGCTTTCCAAGCTTTCTCACGCTCTCTCACACTCTCCTACGACTTCCAAGTCAATATTACAAAATAATGTTCATAACACTAGTCTTCACCCTCAGTCTTGCACCAGGAAGCACAACACCAGTCAACAGCGCCCACTGGGGAGAGAAGGTAGTCTTTGAGATGTTCTCTCTGGCGCCCGACGCGGCCCCTTGCAGGTGGCTGTGGATAATCTTCCCAGCTAGGTTCATGTCTCCAGGCCCTTGATATGATATTGATATTGAACTTGTAATGTTCATCTACCAAGGTGGTAGAGACTGCCTGTGTATGCTGGCTTCTTGGTGGCTATATGTTATCCATCCAGGGCACCAACTGCATAGGGGAAATGTCACCTCTGTTCAAACTGCTGAGCAAGGTTTCTACATGCTTAAGGGGAAGTAGGTGGGTTAAAGACCTCATCTTTATACGCCTGTACTTCCGGAATCAGCTCTGATATGATGGAGATACCACATCGGAATCCATATGCGAGTGATCTGTTGTCGTCACCAGTGACCAGAAGTCTCAATGTGATTGCCAGCTTGAGGCCGGTGGACAGGGGTTGCCTGTAGTTAGTCTGCTGCTTCTGGATCACTGGTGCCACTCTCTCAAGGACACATCGCATCGAACACCTCAGGGGTAAATCTGGTGAAGTTTCTGGAGGCAGCAGGGTCTTTTAATCTGAGTTATGTATCCATGGCTAGTGTATTGAGCATACTGAATAGTCTTCTCCCACCTGCTGGTAGGTCAACCTCCCCATGTCTTTATTGTATTCCTTCGCCTCAAGGGCTAGGATATGTGTTTTTACAGTAGGGTGACAAACATCATGTCTTCTTCGGATAGATTATGCTCTGGTACATCTGGATCTTCTAGTTCTACCATCGTGTTGTGGAGTCAAAGATGCAATGATGCAATGCGTAACACAGCTTAACAATGCACAAAAGAGCTTGATAATCGTATTTGAGCGGGATTTATAGCGTCATAATCGCATCAAAGCGTAATAAAGCTTACCAAAGCGTAATTTAAAGCGTATCAAAGCGTAATAAGGTCTGATTAAATCGGGAAATAATTCGTCCCCAAAGCGTAACCAATTCGTATCAGAGCTTATCAAAGCGTAACATTACGTAGGAGATCGTGATATTTTTGGAAAAGTAAACAAAAATGACAGTACTTTGCTCGCCGATTTAAAGCGCGACATTGCCGTTTGTGTGAACTAGACTTTGTACATAGTGTAGCACCATGGGCCTTTCTGTCGGACGTGGAGAGCGGAACTACCCAAGCCGGTCGCCACACCATACGTATAACCTATGCATCTCTTCTTGCTACATATCTTAGTATCCTTGTGATCGTCTAGAATTTGTCTCTGTTTGTCTTTGGCTTCTCCTTCACACTGTGTATTTACTTCTTTTTATCAATTTTATCAATCTCAGTTCAGTTAAGACGCCTTTCTTTACATTTTATATATACTATTCAAAAAAAGTAGGGGATATTTGATTTTGGGGGCATAATACTAAAATATGCAAATGACTACGAAAAAAGTCACTATAGAACCTAACAGAAGAAAAATTTCCAGTTACATGTGACGCCCAAACGCACCAATAGCTACCTCATGGAATGCAGGTGATGCTTGGGATCATCATGGGGGTCCAACCCAAGATTTGCACGACTCTGACTTTGAATGTTACAGTCATTGTGGCATTGAATTCCAGGGTGGAAACATCAGTTTAATTGTTTTAGTGACCAAAAACAAATTTTGATATGCGTCGGCTTACCCAAAATGAAAGGTTACGTGCCCTTGGCATGCTACAGATCGGCACAACACGGGCGGTTGTGGCGCGGACGATGAATGTTTCTCAGTCTGTCATAAGCAGGCTATGGTCCAGATACCGTGATACACAATCTGTACAGGACAGACCACGCTCAGGTCAACCAAGGGCGACAACTCAAGCCCAGGATCGATTTATCCGTACCTTGGCCTTGAGAAATCGTGTCATCACAGCAAATCAGAACAGCGCTCGTCTTCAAACAGACACTGGTGTGAGAGTAAGTGGCCAGACGATTCGGAATCGACTGCATAGGGGTCACCTTCGCGCCTGACGTCCTCGTGTGATCCCTTGTTTGAGAGATCATCACATTCAGGCAAGACGTCGTTGGTGTAGGGATCGTCAACACTGGGATAATCGACGCTGGAGCAATGTGATGTTTTCAGATGAGTCAAGGTTCACTGTTGATTTTTTGGACAGACGTAAGAGGGTGTGGCGTCGTCGAAACGGGCGTTTCCAAGACGTTAACGTCATCAGACATGATCGATTTGGGGGTGGTTCTGTTATGGTGTGGGGAGGCATCACTGTTGCTGGAAGAACGGCTATACATGTTGTTGCAGGGCGTGTTACAGGCCAGTACTACCGGGACAACATCTTGGCAGTCCATGTTGTGCCGTTCGCACGACGTCATGGCCACCGTTTCATCTTCCAGGTCAACAACGTCCTGCCAATGTCCAAGAACTTGCTGCTGCGTTGCAACAGGAATGGGACAATCTGGAACAAAATGACCTTAGATGTCTCATTAGGAGTATGCCACGTCGGATCAATGCTTGTTTGGCAAACAGAGGAGGATTTACCCGTTACTGACTTTGTTGTGATGCTGTGGCAACTTTGCTGTTTGACCCCGGGTATCATTTTACCCTTATAATGGTCAGTCTGTGCCTTACTTAGTCTAACGATCATTTGGAATAAATCGATGAATGTGAACTTCATTTCATTTTGTCATTTGTTTCTTCGTCAGTTTCATTAGGTGACTTTAATAACACTTAAAAATCAAATATCCCCTACTTTTTTGGAATAGTATATGCTAGCCGGATACATAGATACAGGTATAGTATAGATTACAATACTAAAGTCATTCTCAAACTCTAGCCAGCCAGACTCACTGGACGAGTCTGTCGATAGAAACTGTTTCCCTTTCGGAATCTGTCTGCTGTCTTTTATAGGACATCACGCACAAAGAAGTGTATTCATGGCCCCGCATTTGTGCAATTACTGATATGATTGGTCCCTCAAACCAAATAATGCAACAGGTAAATTTCCAATCACATGTATTTTGTTGACACATGGAACCAGCTATGTTTTGGTTCTATAACTTTTTGCATGCCTCAACCTGTCACTTATATTTCTAGTGCATATTTAGTACAACTGGCCAAAGACGCTAACTAATGAAATAGAATGTCACCATTAATTCTAATCTTACATAATGTGTTTTTAAATTAATTTGCTTAGGTTTAAAAACCCATTCCCGGCGTATACCTTAAAAGTGCCTTTGTTATATTTAAACTAATTCCATATTTGGTGAATAAGTGTAGGGTCGTAAAACCACTACCAGCGTGTACCCATATACAATACATAACACACAATACTGTACTCAATATAATTGGAATTCAGGTGATGTTCGTGCAAAATCCTCTCACATCACACCGCATGCCGCATGTCCGTCTTCAAAGGCCCCGTTGGAGCACAAACGCATGTTTTAACTCTCATTTTTTATAGATCCCTTTGTTCCCTTTCAAGGTTATTTTTTAGGGAAGGGATGAATGGCCGATTGATTAGCGCATGCGCGTTGTATCATGAGGTCTGTCATTGATTCAACTGGCGTGGTTTCAATTCCGTGGTTGTAATTGATAAGAGGTAGGGTCGCTTGGGTTTTCTCCGGATCCATCGCACCCACCCCCTGCTCAAGACCACTATTGGGGGATTATTGAAATAAAATTGACACACTTCTAGTCTCGAAATGAGCTACTTTGTGAGCCCCTCATCCCTCTGTAATCCAATTTCAATATCGACTGAAACTCTTCAAGCACAAAGAAAAATAATAGGTACGTGTCCCATGGCCCCATTGTACGAGCCAATAATTAATAGAGCGTATTATTGAACCGGGATAACAAACAATACTTGTGTAATTAATCGGTTAACCGAGAACCGTTATTGTTCATAAATTTAAAAGGAACGTCCAACACATATGTCCGTCAGTCAAATTATATGGGGTAATGCTCAATGAAATTTATCCTAGTTCTGAGCAACAGAACTATTATTCAACATAATAAGCACACATAATAATCAATAATTCAAAGAACGTCGTAAAAATATTGAAGCACCAAACAACGCAATAAAACAAATACAGGTTATTAGCCTAATGAGTTTACTCTCTTCTCTTTCTTATTGAATCAAACCGACACGTCTCGCCAGTTTTACAAAACATGCAATTTAACTAAAAGTAAGTGCCAGAGGCTCGAAATGAAATGAAATCGGGTTTAACGTCCTACTGTTATGCATCTAACCTAATGGACGACGGGCATACAGTATGCTATGAGGGAAATTTTCCCTGGCAGCGGCGCTACGGCCTACCCTTATATCGAATTCGAACTGACAAGGGATATTTTACTTGCACGCCGGTTTTTCGTCCCATCCGATCGACTAGTTAGCTGTCTTTGCCAGGCCCTCCGTTCTGCATCACTGACAAGGGGAAACCACGCCGGAAAATCGAGGTGAACTTTCTCAGTCAATGCAGGGATCGAGTACCCGACCTCTAGAATCGCCTTACCCACTTAGCCACGTGCTGGGGTGTTAGTCAAGGAAATTCGTTGTTAATAATTTGGAATGTAGATTTTAACAAACAGAGTAAATAGCGCCGTTTTATATAATTATTTGACGTTAATTTTGATGAATATCTATTAGAGTGTGTCTTTCGGGGATTATTTAAAACATGTGGATTATAGAATAGAAAAGGTTGATGATATATTAAAACTTGTCATAAAAGAAAAATCAACTGTTATAAATATATATGATATACGATTGCAATCGTTGATTAAAGCCTTATACAGCATTTAGTAACGGACCATATGGTATAAAACACAAATTTATATGGAAAACGGGGGTTGGGATGGCCTAGTCGTCTAGAGTGCCGAACTTCGACCTCTAGCTGGCCGGTCACCTCTGGCTTGCGGCTGTGGTTTCGAGCCCTGGTGTGAACGTATGCGGCATGGAGATAGGGGCGCCTTCTCAACCTCGTGGGTTTCCTCCGGGCACTCCGGTTTCCTCCCACTGCTAAAGACCCCTACGCGCAAGCGATTTATTGAAATAAAATTAAACCATATGTTAGTCCCGAAATGACCTAGTTTGTGTTGAGTGGACATTAAACCCCATTTCGCTCTCTCTCTATATGGACAACAATCACTGAGTTTACTTTATACTACGTTGCAACAAGTTCCTCTTGTGGTTCGCAATTAAGAAATCAAACTATATACAACAAGGTAACAAAATATAAACTAATCTGAAACCATCAAAGAGCTAATAAACAGAATAATAATAACAATACAAAATGAACATCAAAGATATTGATTATGGAATTAAAATTAAGATTTCATAACTGCTTGGAATTTGAAGGCCATTTTGGATCAATTATATTAGAACATCGTTTGTCTTTTTACAAAGGTAGGTTATATTTAATTATTTTAGTTTGAAACTCAATACCGAGGGGATATATGGCATGAATAAGCATTATGATTATGGGCACAATGTTTTCATTTTTTTTCCATTTAATCAGACAATTCAGAGGAGATATGCTGCATGGATGAACATATGTTAAATAATGCAACAAACAGAATTTAAATGTAAAACTCATCGAAGAGAAACAATGTATTGAGCGCAATTTAGGGCATAATTCTATGAAATGAAATGGGGTTTAACATCCTATAATGGATGGAATAAGGAGAGTTCAAATGATCGGGACATTTTTGTAGGGGGGTTGGGGGTGGGGGGTCGTTTATTCCCAGAGTCCAAAATGGCCGCTTTATATAAATGAGTTTTTGGGGAATACGAACCCGAACCCTAACCCTTTTAAGAGGAGTTAAATGTAAATTGGATCCAAGTTCATTCTTCTAAAAAGGGTTAGGGTTTGGTCTAATAATCCCCCCAATTCTCATTTATAGAAAGCGGCCATTTTGGTCTCCGGAAACATCCGAACCTCCCCCGGTCTACAATTAGCATCTCCCCAAATGATTATGTCGTCATCAATACTATCCGGTTTTTCAATATGGCGTCCTAAAGATTAAATGGTAATGGTTTTAGTAAATCGGTCAAGTGTGTCTAATTTCCAGTTATGGTTCTGTGAGGGGAATTGTGAATTGACCGCGTCGCTAAGTCCTACTCTTATTTCAAATTGCCACGTCTAGGGTATAGTATCAACTTCGACTTAAATCCCCCTAGACTTCTTACTCGTTCAACAGTCACTTCATACAACCTACGTCAGTACGTAAATTTCAAAGTATGAAGTGTTCGTTCAATGGACGGTAAGATCAGTGCTTTGTGTGACTCGATCCTCCCCAACCAGGCTCATTTATTTTTAGTCTGTGTGTCTTGGATTTCCGCAAAGAACGATGCCCGTGTTTGTCTGTCATTTCTGACTTTACTGTGCACCACGTTCCCACAGAGGTTTAGCTTTACTCGTTATATCACATATGAAGATGGTGAAAGATACAAGTGGAACGTTTTAATCTATGGAAGTCGTTGACTACAATATCCACAGTGGTAATAAAGTTTTTCATGCTGTATTCGATGATGCAATGTGTGCTCTTAATAGATAGAATGTCATTCTAATCCTACTGCATTCGTGTCCTGGGAACACGATACACACTAATCGGTTAGTTTAACTGATGTGCCTGTTTCTGCGACAGCCTCGGCGTGGTGATGGATTCGAGCGGGGCCATGGACGCACACATTACTGGTGTGTGTTGGGCAGTGTCACATTCTCTTTGGGGAAGAGGTATATTTAGGAAACTTCCTGATCAACCCACTACCGACTTATGGTTTCACGGTTAGACAATTGCAATAATTTGTGTTTCGGTCTCGATGAGTATCAACTACTATCAACTTAGTATAGTACATCCAAGAGCGTAATGCAGATATGCAACCCTTCCTCAAAGGCAAACCTGGCTGTTCATTATTTTTAAACTAAACCGCCGCAGTGAGCCTGGAACGCTCTACCTCAAAAAGCTAACTTATATTTCAATGTATCTTCAAATCGTTTAAGGAGTGCTGACGCAGTTAGTCTATGCGCCTCCACTCTACGACCAAAGTCAATTAAGTCGTATGGTAGCCGTTCTTTAAATACTTTGCACCTATTTTAATGAATAGTCTATCGTTTGATTTAAGTGCTATAGAAATTCTAAATTCTTTTTAAATCTGCACTTTACACACACTAATTTAGGGAAGCATAGTTTAACGGAGCACCATAGTCATTCTTAATATCCTCATTGTCCTTAGTGTCATTCCTTGTGCTTTATCCATCCATTTCAACTGTATAACTTGTGTAAAGCGTTTTGAAATTTTGTGTAAATCGCTATATTATAAATAATTTATTACTACAGCATAAAATTACTCTCATGTGTTTCCGTACACCACTAATCATACCAATTACTTTTCTTTAAAAGATTCCATAGATTTTTAAATTGTCAGATACGCTTTGAATCGTTGACAATGCTCATCTGTTCTGCAGTAGTGTTTTGTATGGTTCTGATTGGTAATTGTGGCGCTCAAGCTCCATGCAAAGCAACACAATGGCTGAAACCAGACACATGTCCAGAAAAAACTTTACCAGCAGCTGATGCTTATAATGTATTAAATGTTGGTCATAAATTAAAATGCATGAAGGACTGTAACACAACAACGGGCAATTGTTTGTCCGTATCTTATGATAGAAGAAACAAACTATGCTATCACTTTGATGATATCGGTGATAGTTGTGCTGCCGTGGTGGATGAACCTGATACACAGTATTATTACAGGGTAAGAAATTAATTGAAAAAAATAATATTATAACATAAATTTGCAAACAGTAACCTAAAGTAGGAATGTTAGGTGTTTATAATTATGTAAACAGTATTATTTAAAGTTTTAATGTATAAACATCGTTATTATAAGTAAATGTATAGTTTTAATATATAAGCAGTATTGTTATAAAGTAAAGTTTTAATATATAAACACCGTTATTATAAGGTTAAGTTTTAACATTTAATCAGTAAAGTTTTAATATATAAACAGTATTATTCTAAGGTAAAGTTTTTATTATACGGTAAAGTATTAATATACAAACAGTATTATTATTAGGTTAAATTTTAATATACTAACAGTATTACTATAAGGTTAAGTTTTTAAATATACAAACAATATTATAAGGTAAAGTATTAATATACAAACAGTATTATTATAAGGTAAGGTTAGGTTTTAATATACCAACAGCATTATTATAAGGTAAAGTATTAATATACAAACAGTATTATTATAAGATTAGGTTTTGTAGTATACAGAATTATGATAAGGTAAAGTATTAATATACTAACAGTATTATTATAAGGTTAGGTTTTAATATACCAACAGCATTTTTATAAGGTTAAGTTTTAATATATAAACAGCGTTAAGTTTTTTAATATACAAACAGTATTATTACAAGGTTACGTTCTAATATATTATTGTTAAATAAAGTTTTATACACAGTATTATTACAAATTTTAAAATATAAACCTTGTTATAAGGTAAAATTTTAGGATACAAACAGTGTCATTAAAAGTTGTAATATAGTATCAGTGTAATTATCAGTTTTAATATATAAATAGCATTTTTGTAAGTTTAGACATATAAACAGTATTTTTATAAAGTAAACTTTTTAATACAGTTTGTGTCGAGATACATTCTATATATTTATTTATTTCTATCGAAAGACATTGTTGGTTTTACCGTGTACTGTCCGGCTTTTAAAGAGGAATTTTAATTGAAAATGGCTCCTGTAAATTCCTATAACAAGCCAATCGTGTGTGTTTATCGACCACCGTCTAGTTCTTCATTATGTATTGCGGAGATGCCAAGGTTTCTGGAAATATTTGTATCAAGAGAGGGATACGTTTCCTCCTCGATGATATAAATATCTATTTTGACCGTCCTTAGTAAGTTTTACAAATTTCCCATCGTTTTTAACATGCGATACTGTACAGTCATGAAAATGGTTATATATTAGACTAAATCGTCCTGACATAAACCACAGACATGATAATCCAGAAATTTGAGAATGTCGAGAAGCAAATGACGGATCACCAATGGATATCTTGAGCTTAATAAAAACCGCCGAAACATATCCAAACCATACAATGTCGAAACATTAAAGTTGCAATTTCATATTTTTAAAATTTATTAAAATAAAGCCTTAAAATAGATGGTACCTATGAACAGTATCTATAAATTGGCAAAAATACTATTTTCAACTTCAAATTCAAACGTTTGAAGATAGTTATTGCATGGGGGCAATAGAAAAACAAGGGAGGTAATTGTGTTATTATTTCCTGTGTTAAGGAGTTATAAGAGTGGGGATTAATGTCTATGATCGTACAGTAATGAGTTGACTATCTGTTGAACAAAAGAAATAGAAATAATTATGTTTTTACTTTGTTGGAAAATATGAAATTATCGCTTTAAATTTGTTATGCTTATCTATGATTACAAACACTCCTGTGGAATCCCTAATGCTGTCAAACCCCTTGGATAAATAAGCCCCAAAGTTCTTGCTTTCTGGTATTCTAAAACAAACAGTCTGATTACAATACACATCTATATTTCGTTTCGTTTTTGTTTTTACTCTCGATGGCCTACACTACATAAAGATCGGACAAGATATAGCAGGAATTCAAATCAGGGGAGAATCGAGCGGGTTTTCACCCTATGACGCCTGACATTGAGTAATTAATCAGCGTTAATTAAGACGTTTCTGTTGGCTTTATGGCTTACCCCGATATCCGTACATCAAACGGCCAAGAACTCGCCGGAACAGATAGTTTCATTAGCTAATCCCTCACATCATCCAGAATACGTTAATGATAGCAACTCTTCCAGATCCTAGTGTAGTAAAGACAAGTAACTTTTGAACTATAAAAACGAAACGAAGTAGGATCTGCGTAGTAATCAGATTGTTGATACAATCATACTGACAGATTCCCCTCCCCCCATCCCTTATCCTTTCCGGGGGGTTGGGATGGCCTAGTGGTCTAGAGTGCCGCGCTTCTAACTCTAGCGGGCCGGTCACCTCTGGCTTGCGGCTGTGGTTTCGAGCCCTGGTGTGGGCGTATGTGGCATGGAGATAGGGGCGCCTTCTCAACCTCGTGGGTTTCCTCCGGGCACTCCGGTTTCCTCCCACTGCTAAAGACCCCTACGCGCAAGCGAATTAGTGAAATAAAATGAAACCATATGTTAGTCCCGAAATGACCTAGTTTGTGTTGAGTGGACGTTGAACCCCATTTCTCTCTCTCTCTTATCCCTCCCTCTCGCATATACAAATAAAATAATCAATTGTATTTTAATTTTAACTATTTTTTAATTAAAGCCTATTGAGTGTTTTAATGGCGGAACCAAGATATCACCAACCGTGTGTAATTGTCCTGTTGGTGCTGGTGGTCGTAACTGTAATAAATTACTAGCAGGTATGTTCCGTAGGTCCAAGATTACTTTCCATCTAGTACTTTAGTCGGACAAAATCAAAGTGCACGGTACATGCTTTATATGCTTACTTAATATGGGTGGGAGTAGGGGGAATGGTTTAGTATACCATACTTAAAACGTCATTATGTATGTCATTGACTCTATTCTCCACATGCACGTAAATACGGGTCCTCCGCTTTCCTCTTACCGCTTAAGGCCCTGGGAATTACGGAGATAAAATGGAACCATATGACTGATTTGTCGAATCGTTGCACCCTTGAAAAGTAATGAAACAAACACAGTAGAAAAAATGAAATGAAATGGATATAACGTCCTCACGTCCCACCGTTCTGCATCTACAGTTGGGATAGGCAATATCGGCATACGCCATACAGTTTGTCGTGATGGAAATTTTGCCCGAAAAACAGCTCAATGGTCTAGACTTATATCGAATTTCAACTGTCAAGGGATCTTTTACGTGCCCACCAGTGTGTACACGAAACCTTCCTAACGACTTTACGTTGTCCCTTGTCGGACCGCCTGTCCTCAATCACTAAAACGGGGGAACCACGCAGGGAAAACCAATGGAGATATTTCGGTAAACCACACAAGATAATAGTCCGATTACTCGGCTATTCTCCCGTAATCTGGAAAAACCTAGCAAGTCAAATTTTGGTGAAAATTGAGTTAGACCCATATTTGGACATAGTACACATGTATGTAATAATAGGGTTTTTTCTCCTTCACCGAAAGAGCTTCTAATTATCTTCATCTAAAAAGACAAAATAAAATTGGTTATATATTCAGTAGCTTAACAAAACAGTTTTCCTTTGTTTACTAAAAACTACATTCAACAGTGTTACTAGGTTTTTCCAGATTATGGGAACATTGGTGTAACACCTTCATCACATATTGCGGTTGGTTTTAAAAAAAATCAAATTATTGACAATTAAAGCAGATACATTGCCAATGTACTGATGCAGAGTGTTTATCCTGCTATAAAAGAGGGATCCAATATTACAATATTGCAACGTCACTGTGAGCCAGCAAAAGACGATAAACATGTGCTGTTTATAGTTAATTGCTTGAAGCGTGGACAAAGAGAGAGAGAGAGAAATGGGGTTTAACGTCCACTCAACACAAACTAGGTCATTTCGGGACTAACACATGGTTTAATTTTATTTCAATAATTCGCTTGCGCGTAGGGGTCTTTAGCAGTGGGAGGAAACCGGAGTGCCCGGAGGAAACCCACGAGGTTGAGAAGGCGCCCCTATCTCCATGTCACATACGCTCACACCAGGGCTCGAAACCACAGCCGCAAGCCAGAGGTGACTGGCCAGCTAGAGGTCGAAGCGCGGCACTCTAGTCCACTAGGCCATCCCAACCCCCCAAGCGTGGACAGAGAATCAGTGTACTGTAGTAGATGCCTGTAGAATGACCTGGAGCTCAACCGTAAATATTGAAGCAGCGGGTGGAAGGCACACAGAAATTTCTCAGATGGCGTCACGATAGTCGAAGCTACCCGATGACCATCCTTAGAACCATTTCTGTACAGGAGTATAATCAACTTACTTATCATCATAGCTTATGTCCTTTTTTATGCAATCGATCTTTGGGGGAGAAACAGTCCAAGACAGGGTTATTCGCAATACTGTGAAGGCTGATACCAGCTTCGGACAAAAGGGTGTTGAAGCCGAATACAGGAAGATGGAATGACCTTAGTTTTAACCAGATGTAGGTGCTCATGATATGGTCTAAATATAGTGTTAATTGAAATATGGTCTGGTAAACTGCAAGACCAGTTTATCACGTCTTTCGTGCAATGAAGGATCATGCGTCTCGACATATAAACTGTCCACTGGAGATGCACGAAATGCTCATATACTGATTTTATGTCTCTGGTTGTGTATGATGTCCAGCTCTTTGAGAGAAGCTCGCGGGCAGACCCATGCACAATACACCCATAATCGAGTTTTGGTCGAATTAATGCTCAATATATTCGGAGCAAGATCTTGTGGTCTGCTCTCCAGTATGCATTTGATAAGACTGTCAATATGTTGAGGGTTTTCAGACATTTCTCTTTTAGGTTTTCAATGTGGGGGATAAATGATCATTTCTTAACAAATATCAGCTCCAGAAATTTGGTTTTATCAACAACTGGAAGGTGGTTATCTCTGCATTGGCCAAGGAAGTTCATCCAGATTTTCCCATTGTCAGTGATGCAGGAGGGGGGCCTGATAAGAACAGCTGTCTAGTCGTTCGGATGGGATGAAATAGCGAGGTCCCGCCGTGTACACATTGGCAGTTAGAATTCGATGTAATATTAGGCTATAGCGCCGCTGCCCGAGCAAAATTTCCCTCATAGCAATGCGTGTGGCGTATTCCCGTCTTAGGAGCAGAACAGTAAGACGTTAAACCCCAGTCCATTTCATTTCCTTTTGATAATTAGCAAAATGCCAAACCCCTAGAGCTTCATGTATTGCACGTGTAGTGAAGTAGGGTTGGGATTAAGGTATGTGTAGTTCTTAAAAAGTTAATTCCTAATCGTTTCCTTTCAAATCAGGTTGCAAGGAACTGTCAGGGAGTGGTGTAAGTGGAACTAATAGAGTCTCGATTCGACCTTCACCCG
Organism: Patella caerulea; assembly: GCA_036850965.1. Classification (NCBI taxonomy): domain Eukaryota; kingdom Metazoa; phylum Mollusca; class Gastropoda; family Patellidae; genus Patella; species Patella caerulea. The sequence goes on along the minus strand of JAZGQO010000006.1, from coordinate 54,898,770 downwards.
ATGGGCCTAGTTTACCAATTTATTGTATAAGCAGTAAAACCATCGTCATGGCACACAAAAAATTTGCCACGTACAGCTTCAACAGAACCTGGGAGGAATACGTTAACGGATTTATGGAGGATAGTGATCGTATTTGGATTGGACTCGAGACTTTGCACCAAATAACCAAATATTCCCCTGATCAGGTCCTTCATTTCAGAGTTAATGTAGTCATTGGCATAAACCATTACCAGCACAACTCTTTGTACGATGGTTTCAAAGTTGGTGACCGATCCACAAATTACAGACTAACATATTCCTCGTATAACCCTCCCGGTGCTATCAATTACCTCGGCGACGTTTTAATTGGTTTAAATGGATCATCGTTTAGTACTTACGACACAGATAACGACGGCGATGACAGCAGAAACTGTGCTCTACAATATGCTGGAGGATGGTGGTTTAATGGCCTCAACGATTGCTCCAGAAATTCTGTTACGTCATTCTTCACCTGTCCTACCTCGGACTGTGATCCAATGGCAACAAAGCAGTTCCCAGACAGAGACAAGAAATTCGGAATTGCTCTTATTCAATTGTGGATGTATACTGCCTGACCCACTGTAGTAATGTAATACCGGAATTCTTCGTCGTGTTTTCTTCGTGATCGTAATATATAAAACTACAGGTCAAATAGTTTCAAGACTTTATTGCTAGTCAGTTCCCGGATAATGGCTACTCGGAATATCTGTTTGACCTCAGACCAGTCTCGCCTAACACCCCGTTTTATAACCCACTAATTTGTGCACGGCCAATGATATAGACCTAGATGTTAATTTCCGACTGAATAAACCTCCCTATTTCACAAGAGTGGGCGGGGACATTACCTTATTTTGTCTACCAACCATGGGTAAAAAAAAACCCATAGAATTTGATGGATATTTTGACAATGGTTAGGATTTTAACAAAATGTCACTGTTTTTTTTTTACATATAAATATTTCGCCTTCTTTTATCAGTATATTTGGGTGTAATGTCGATCCATATTGTTTTAATTTACCCAATCTCTAGATCTAACCGGTTCTTAAATGTAATGTTAGACTTTACATACATAATTAATCCTCCATTATTTAATGTATAATTAAATTTATTAATTTATCTTTAAGAGAAAATAAACCAATAAACTGGTTTCAAGAATATTGTTATTTTTACATGATAAATAAAAATAAGCTTTTTTTTTTTTTTTTTTTTTGATTTTTTCCCACTGATATACTCCGATGTTCACAGTTATCATATCCGTATTGATGTACGAGCACACATCAGAAGTTTAATGTATGTACATAATATACTGTACGCTACTATATGACGCAACTGGACATAGTCAAACAACAAGAAATGTTGATATTCATGTAAAAATACACAAACATTGTCTATGTTATAAGTTATATTCCGAGTCTCTCTCTCTCTCGCTTTCTCTTACTCTCTCTCCCCTCCCCTATAACTCTATTTCCCTCTATCTCGCCCTCCATATCCCGAGTCTCTCTCGCTTCCTATACTCCCTCCTCTCTGTTCATATTGATGCCAATCCCCCCATGACAGGAGAAAGAAAAGATATGGAAAAAAAATGACTGACAAACTACACAAAAAGGAAACACTTGACCTCATTATACCGAGAACCGTGTAATTAGGTCATTCTGTTTTCTAATGGTATGAAATCAAAAGTTTGCCTTCTTCTGCTTTGGAATGAAATGGATTTGCGGTTGCAAATTTTCCGGGAACCTCACAGCCCCCCCCCCCCCCCCCGTCGGACGAATTCGGCACCCAGCACAGAACAGATTGTTTAATTTTTTTTTCAATAATTCGCTTGCACATAGGGGTCTTTATTAGCAGTGGGGGGGAAACCGGAGGACCAGGAGAAAACCCACGAGGTTGGACAAGAGACCCTACAATTCGTCAGAATACAACTGGGGATTTGAATCCACGTCAGTTGACTCAATGACAGACCTACTTATGATACGTGCTAACAATTCGGTCATCCACACCCATCCCACATCAAAGAGAATATGTCATGTTATGTGTTTCATCGCCAAACAGGATGGTTCAGCTCTGAGCGTAGGTCTCATTACACTCGCCCTCTACGTTCAGGAATCGTTCTATTGAATCCTTCTCAAATCTGTCCCCATTTTACCGTGTACCTTTTTACTGCTAAACGGTTGCGTGCCAGTCTCTGTGAATGCCTGAACAAGCTACGGGACATCTTTGTGAAATAGAACCTCTTCAAATCCCCAGTATATGCAGGCAAAACGAAAAACAAAATTTTCTAGGGTTTATATTTTATTTGACATAGAAAAATCACTATACGTTAATAATATCATTACTGCCACAATATTTTCCAATTACATACCAATTACTAAATTATCTTAAAATTAATTGAGAGGTATTATCATTAAATAACAAAAAATAATATTACCGGTATCCTTATTCAGAATTACAACAATATCAAGAATTGCGTCAATAAGCCATTTTCATTATTAAGAATTGCATCAATAAGCCATTTTCATTATTAAGAATTGCATCAAAACCCATTTTCATTATTGAGAATTGCATAAAAAAAATCATTTCCATTATTATTAGAGGCATCAAAAACATACCATCTTTAAATGACGTTAAAAATACCACTCAAAACATAAAAGACAGTTATAAAAATGGACATGTACTAAAATTATTTGGATATAATAACAAGAACAGCTCTAAAAATTATATAATATAATTATCATTTCATCAGTTTTTATTTCAAGAATTTCATAGTAGCTTGTAATGATTATGACAGAGCTGAAATTTATCGAAAACAAATGAGCAAGTTTTAACAATAGGGTGTTTTTCTTTAAAACAGGTAGAAATATAGAGCTTATGGAGAGCCCTCTTCCTGAAACCACAAAAAGGGTCCTTAATGTTGAAAACATGGAATGGATTCTCAATTCTGTTGAGCGATTTACAAATAAATAAATTTATTCATTATCATTAATATCGTTTTCATTAACATTGTATGCATGTACATTAATATCACATTAACATAACACTGTATGCATTAACATTAATATCATTAACATACTATCATATAATATTAATCCATTAACATAATAGTGTATGCATTATATTTTAACATTAACGCATGTATTAACATTAATATTGTATACATTAATATTGTATGCATTAACATAATATTGCATGTATTAGCATTAATAGTATATGTATTAACATTGTATACATTAACATTAATTTGTATGCATTAACATTAATACTGTATACAATTGGAGCAAATCATGATGAAACCAATGAACAATTAATTCTTTCCACAGTTCTGCCTTAATGACTGGTAATTCCTAATTAAGAAAAGACATCTAATGCAGCCTAAGTTCATGCCTTGAGCCCTCTCCAATCAGTACAAACCCTCTCCAATCCCTCCAATAAGCCAATGAGCTGGACAAATCCTAAAGGGACACTACCACTTTTAAAAAATTAACCACAGTAAACAGTGTCGATCAAAAAAACAACTAAGATCCACCCACCTCATTTATATAAATACAATGTTATGTCATGTTAAGGCACTAAAAATTAGCACAGTAAAAATATAATGCTTTATGTGAATGAATAAATTTTGATTTCATAAAATTTTCGTTAAAAGTATTGATTTTATAAATATAAGACCTAGGTCTTAACACAGGATTCAATATCATTCTTTTCACGTACAATGTCCCAGAACAAAAAAATCCAAAACACTTTAATGTCACTAGAAACACAATCTAACTTCTAAAACCTGTGTCTACCCAACAAGATGGCGCTGTGTTTATCTCAGTGTGTTTTTGTTTTCTTGAATCTTAATTCATGGTCATGTGTTCTGTAAATTATTTGCAGGGATTTAAAAATTCAATATATTTTATTTACAAAAATCATTTATTATATAAATCACAAATTCAGTCATGGTCAGGTATAATTCTTGTGGCTTGGCCCGTTGTTTTGTCCAGCAAAGATAAGTCTTTCTTTCTTTGTTTTTTTCTGTTGATATTTTTAATACAAAGTTTAACCGAAAAATAATAAATATCATATAATTTCAAATAGTGCCATACAACAATAAATGCTATTTGAAGGCCTAAATTGAGATGAAAACATCCTAATATAAAAGTTATGTAAAATCATGTTACGAGGGGTGAATCCACTGGGGCGGGGGTCGAGGGTGGTGGGGGGGTGGGGGGGTTGATCCTATTAATTCATAATAAAAACTGACATCAAGCAGAGTGTTTGATTTCTCTTTTTAAAAGCACAGTGTGTGTGTACACCCATGTAATTTGTAACCTATGTTCGTATCTTGCATTGTCAACTGTCAAATTTCCATAACAGTACCCCCCACCCCCCTTCCTGCAAAAATTCCTGGATCCACCCCTTGTTACATATAAGAATAAACTATATAAACATAAAGGGATTATTACACATAAAAAAATGTTAAAATTCACAATCTATTCATATACAATATAAAATCAATATATTTACATCTAAAATTTTCAATATTACCCAATGACATTTCTGTTACCCAAATTCTTCAAATGCTACAAGGAATATGTCTGATGTTGTGAATGCTTGGACCACTATTTACTCCAAAGCTTCTAATTTAATTCTAACTAATCATAGTGTCTTTAATAATATAATATCATTTAACAAAAAGGCCCAATAAACTATCAAAAAAAGGTTATAAACAAGTCCAATACAATGAATGGGAAACCCACAACTATCTATGGTTTAACTTTAAATGTTAATGACAAACAGACAGAGTACGATCTGCAATTATCACTCGACCAGCCAACGATCTGTTCAACAGATCAGAGCTTTTATCCAAAACTATCCATGGAGTCAACAATGTAAGGTAAAGTAATTTTCCAAGACCATATATTGTCTAATGATTATTAGCTGTTTTATAAAATGGATCTATTATTAGCTGCCCAAGGATAGTCTGTGATATCACAGAGAAATAACGTAACAAGCCAACAGTGAGGCTGATGTCCCCCGCCGAAATCCCAAAATAAATAGATTACACATATTAATTAATCGCACATTTATTTTTTTCAAACGCATCAAGCAATCAAGCTGTACACGAAGTGTCATCCAAAAGTGTTTTATAAAGAAAAATGCTAAAACCGATGAGAAAAATGAAAATGTACCCTAGTTAGGGGGAACCTAAAGGCAGACAAAAGGGCCCCTCTGGCCAAGGGAAAGGGTCATCGTGTCTGAGTCAATCGTTTCTATACACTGTTACTGTCGAATCCATTACTGAATGAAAATGCAGTCATTGTATTGGCATAAAAATCATCAATCAAGATGAACCTAAGTTATCTTGTCCCAAAGTAACAACCAATCAAATTGCTTATCTCTGCTACCCTAAGCAGAAAATGCTCATCTTCGAACTCCATCAAGGCATTGACCTAATAAGCATACACACCAATTTTGAACATTTTAACTCAATTAGAAGGAGAGTTATTGTGTTCCAAAGTCTCGGTAAATCAAATTGCTTATCGCTCTGCTTACCCTGAGCAGAATGCTTATTATCGATCTTAGTCAAGGCATTACTGTAATGAAACTATACACCAAGTTTCATCACTCTCACTTTATTAGAACTAAAGTTATCGTGTCCCAAAGTATCAACCAATCAAATTGCTTATCTCTGCTTACCCTAAGCGGAAAATGCTCATCTTCGAACTCCATCAAGGAATTGACCTAATAAGCATATACACCACGTTTGAACACTTTAACTCAATTAGAAGGAGAGTTATTGTGTTCCAAAGTCTCGACCAATCAAATTTGTGTATCGCTCTGCTTACCCTGAGAAGAAAATGCTCATTATCGAACTTAGTCAAGGTATTACTGTAATGAAACTATACACCAAGTTTCATCACTCTCACTTAATTAGAACTAAAGTTATCGTGTCCCAAAGCATCAACCAATCAAATTGCTTATCTCTGCTTACCCTAAGCGGAAAATGCTCATCTTCGAACTCCATCAAGGCATTGACCTAATAAGCATATACACCAAGTTTGAACATTTTAACTCAATTAGAAGGAGAGTTATTGTGATCCAAAGTCTCGACCAATCAAATTTGCGTATCGCTCTGCTTACCCTGAACAGAAAATGCTCATTATCGAACTTAGTCAAGGTATTACTGTAATGAAACTATACACCAAGTTTCATCACTCTCACTTAATTAGAACTAAAGTTATCGTGTCCCAAAGCATCAACCAATCAAATTGCTTATCTCTGCTTACCCTAAGCGGAAAATGCTCATCTTTGAACTCCATCAAGGCATTGACCTAATAAGCATATACACCAAGTTTGAACATTTTAACTCAATTAGAAGGAGAGTTATTGTGTTCCAAAGTCTTGACCAATCAAATTTGCGTACCGCTCTGCTTACCCTGAGCAGAAAATGCTCATTATCGAACTTAGTCAAGGTATTACTGTAATGAAACTATACACCAAGTTTCATCACTCTCACTTAATTAGAACTAAAGTTATCGTGTCCCAAAGCATCAACCAATCAAACTGCTTATCTCTGCTTACCCTAAGCGGAAAATGCTCATCTTCGAACTCCATCAAGGCATTGACCTAATAAACACATACACCAAGTTTGAACATTCTAGCTCAATTAGGAAGAGAGTTATTGTGTCCCAAAAAGTGTGACGGACAGACAGACGGACAGACAGACGGACAGACAGACAGACGGACGAACCCATTTTAATAGTCCCCCAACTTTCTTCGAAAGGCGGGGGACAATAACTGGATGGTGTTGCAAAGTATTGACAGTATCTGGTTACTACATCATATTAAGAGTTTTATTCATGAACAACATCTCAGGGCCGACAAATCCTATATTTGAATTTAAATAGTTTGGGAATGTGTCATTAGAAATGTGAGATAATCATATCGTATTAAAATCTGTTTTGGTTGAAGGGGACATCAGAACAGTCTCTTTCTTACAGATGGAAATATTAGCATATGTTTCCGATGACAAGAAAAATTTATCAGCCTTGTGGTTCTAGACCGTTTTATTGTTTCCCCATAAAAACTCTAAAACTGATGGAAATACTATGTATATGTCTCCCACGACAACCAAAACAACTTTGTGGTTCCAGACCAATAATCAATTATTATGTATTAAAATATATTCAAAAATCTACAAATATATTCAAATTAATGGAGATAAAAAATTATCGTCAAAACTGTACAATATTCGTTATGTATTAATTAAAATCCCAGAAATAAGAGTGTGAATAAATGTTTCATGCAAATACCGGTAAATAAATTATCATGTTTGCTTTTGATTCTTCATTTATGCCTTTGCGAAATGGTATGAAATTAAATATTCTTTGTTCTGGATAACGAGACCTTGTGTAATTAAGTCTTCATTTTCATATTTGCTAAAATATCAAATTTCACATGACTTACAGGTTGACAAGTCATTTAGCGCTATAGGTATCCCTTGTAAACAATATCTATACTAATATTTGTGACTGTCTTTTGATCGTTTGTCTGTCTGTTCAGGGATAGTGGCTACACTATGGCTGTCCTGAGGCTGTAATTTGGTGAATAAGGGTATCTTGGCTTGGTGGCTGTAAGTTTTACGTCAAATAAGAATATACGATCAGTTCAAAAATGGTTCATTTTGGTTAAATTTCCATTCAACATATCTGTGTTAATATTGAATTGAATCGAACTATTGCAAGGGATTCCTATCGCGTTAAAATGACGAATCGCAACTCAAACAACAAAAAGAATAAAAACTACCCCCCCCAAAAATAAGGGATTTCACGATAGTAGACTGAGAAAAATTGTTATGTTCAAGATGTTTTGAGATAGTGCAGTTCTTAAAAAAATATCTTAAAAAATATCTAAACAGCAAAAATTAAACTCAGTAGAACACAGATCAACGATACGGCCATAACACTAGCTGTTGTAAAGCTACCGGCCTTGTTACCCGGGCAACCGGAACAACCTTCTTTGCAAAAATCTTCACAGAAATCGGTGGTTTGTTTTACCACAGTGTACATCACCGAGCTTTCAATTTCTAAAATAAAAAGAACACATTATATTTTTAAAAGAACAAAATATATTTCAATGACATTTGAAATCATAATGTAAGTATATTTATATTATGTGTTTAAGAATAACGGGGAGAGAGAAATGGGGATTAACGTCCACTTGAAACAAATGGTTTACTTTTATTACAATAGTTCGGTTGCGAGTAGGCTGTTTAGCAGTGGGAGGAAACCGAAGGACCCAGAGAAAACCCACAAGGTTGGACAGGCGACCCTACTCCTTGTCACGTACAACCTGGGATTCGAAACCATGTCAGTTGACTCAATGACAGGTTTTATGAGACAGTGCATATGTGCTAACCATTTGGTCATCCACCACCCCCCTCCCTCCTTAGAACAGATAGAATCCAATGTTTGGGACATATGGATGTACCGGTCTGGCATAGGGTCGTGGTTGGGAAGGATATGATCTACCTGTTTGGCATGGGGTCGTGTTTGGGACTGTAAGTGAACCTACCTGTTTGATAATACGCCATAGCTCTGACTGGTGCATCTTGTATATCATCAACTTGTTGAGTCTGCACCAATTCCACATCAAAACATGTTTCTGTTCTTGGTATCTGGAAATGAAATGAAATGAAATGGGGTTTAACGTCCTACTCTTTTTCACATAACCTGGGCTAATGGAAGACGGGCATACGCCTTACAGTGTGCAATGAGGAAAATTTTGCCCGGGCAGCGGCGCTACGGCCCCATCTTATATCGAATTCCAACTGCCAAGGGATCTTTTACGTGCACTCCAATGCGTACATGGGACCTCGTTTTTTTGTCCCATCTGAACGACTAGGCAGCTGTTCTTGTCAGGCCCTCCTTCTGCATCACTGACAATCGAGATGAACTTTCTCGGCCAGTGTAGGGATCGAACACCCGACCTCTAGGCTAGCGAACCAGCGCCTTAGCCACCGTGACCCCCTTGGTATCTGGAAACACAGAAATTTTATAAAAGGGGCATCGGGTAACTATAATTGTTAAAAAATCGATAATGTAAATAGAATATGATAAAAATTTCTGTCAAATAGCTCCACTCTGAACCCAGATACTAGCTTTTGAATTTTAAGCCTAGTCTCAATCATCATTACTAATGTCGGTACAATAAAAAAAATAGTCTCAATTATCCATTTTTGGATTAAATAATCAATGAGCGTTTAGCAGTAGAATGGATTCAAATGTAGTAAATATCGTAGGCTAGTGATAACATTGAGAGTTGATTATTATCTGGTTAAGTAAATTAATGTCTAATTAAAGTTACATTATGGGAGATAAGATAAAGAGATGGCAGTTCTCACTATAATAGTTAAAAACTAGATAGTGAAAGATAATTTGCTGAAAATTTCAGTCAATTGAACCTCTATTAGCCGAGAAAAAAGCGTTTGAAATATTCACATAGCCTCGGTCAACATTACTCAAATCATTAATATAAACAGTCCCGATTATCCACCTGATTGATTTAATTATCAAAGGCCATTAAGCGGCATATAAGAACTTAATCCGCCAACATCGAAGGTTAGCCTTGACATAAAGAGTTTATTATGATCTGGATATGTTAATCAATGTCTAATTAATTATTTAGATACCATCTCAGGCCTAAAGAAAGACCTGTAATAAGCAGATTTTGCTCTTGCATAATGCTATTTTAATAATTTAGATAACATTTCAGGTCTAATGTGTCTCTAATCCATTAATCCGTCCAACTATTCAGCATCAGCAGGACTAATGAAGATGGTCATACAACACACATCGTGCTATGAGGGGAATTTCGTTAGGACATGAGTATTATGGCCTACTCTTATATTAAGTTCCAGTATGTCAGTCTTTATAAGATTAATGCAGCGTTAAACACAATTTCATTTTATTTCTGTCCACAGGTCAATTAAAGGGACAATAACACTCTGCTGGCTTTGAAGCTCCAGAAAATAGATAATACCCTTATTCTAAGTTCTAGATGTTAAAGTGTCCTTCCTGTTGTGTAAATTATCCATTACAACCTATTTTACTTGTCCAGAGGGTTCGAAAATATTTTAAAATCCAAGCCACATTTGAAAAGGTTTACGTTAGACTTTTCAAATCAATTGGTTGAATTTTTCCGATTTTTTAAATTAGGTGTGTTAAGATGAAATTTATATCATCAATTAATTAGAATATTCTAAAATAACACGATTTGTTGACCAGAATGAAGATTGAGACATTATTATTCAGTTACAACAAGAGTGTTATTGGGGCTTTAACTGTACTTACCTCATCTAAATAGATACTAATGGATTCATCTTTAAACTCTGATCGTTTAACGAGTTTATTCATATTTAATTGTTCCATGTTGTTGGGAACATGACCTGATGGCATGTCAACCTGAATAAGACTCATACCAATATCAGCTGCACAACTACCAAATAAAAAAACAATCAAAATAACAAACAAGTTTCATAACATATAGCATCTTGTTATCAAGTTAAAAACCTTAACCGGTCGACGTCATTTTGACGATATGACTTCAAGTGGTAAGGCTAAACAAAACTAACGTGTGAAATATTTTGTATGCCTATTTCAATCCACTACTGCCAGATAATTATAAGTGATAGACTCTTGACACCAATAAAAACGTTGAAGAGGATAATTATAAGTTGATCTATAATTTGCAAATCATTTTAAATTATTTTCATCAGAAATATCGTCTTCAGAATCGGCATCATCGATATAATCCAAGTCGGAATAATATATAGGCATTTCAATAACTTTGAGAGTCTTTAACATTCCCAACATCGTTAAATTACATTTTTTGTCAAAAAAAGTTGAACAAAGACATGTTTTTCTCAATGTTATTGACAAGACAAGTTCCTGTCTGAGACGTATGCGCGGCGATATCAATTCAATACGAAACTAAATACTCAAATGCGGCTTATAAAAAGGTTCTTGCTATGGTCGCAAATATGCAACGGTGACCACTTTTGGATATAACGTTGTGGTGCAAATATGCGACCGTGACCGGTTAAGGGTTAAAGGGAGAGAGAAATGGGGTTTAACGTCCACTCGAAACAAACTAGGTTTAATTTTATTTCAATAATTCACTTGTGTGTATGGGTCTTTTAGTAGTGGGAGAAAACCGGATGACCCAGAGAAAACCCACACGTTTGACAGGTGACCCTACTCCTTGTCAGGGATTCGAAACCATGCCAGTTGACTAATGACAGGCTTTATGACACAGCGCGCACATGCTAACCATTCGGCCATCCAGCCCCCCCCCCCCAAAATCAAATCAAAGGACACATCTAATTATAAACAAATATACATGCCTTTTGTTTAAAACCATAATGTGATATTTGTTCTCACCTGACACAAGCTCGGACATTCGTTGTTTGCTCGGTGATTTTCTGGGTTCCACACTTCAGTAAAATGGGAGCTTTATTGTCACCGTCAATAGGCAACAATGTTGGAACAGATTTCAATGTATAATATCTCCACATGACCTATACAATAAATTTTATATTCCCTTTTAATTTTCTATAATAATATACATTATTTTTTAGGCTAGAATTTGTTTAACACCTCCGTACAGCAGTCATTAAGTGTACAGCAGTCATTAAGTTTGACATAAGACTAATACCAGATGCCTTACTCGGTGTTAGGTTATACGGTTATACGGCATCCCATAGTTGATTTGATCTTTGTTCATGTTTGACTCAACAATTATGACCTACTGGCTAAGAGAGAGAGAGAGAGAGAGAGAGAGATATTAGGATTTTACCTCCCTTGTCACAGACATAATCAATTTAGGACTGAATGGTGGCAAATTGGCATCTTTATGCATCGGGAGGAAACAGAGAACCCAGAACAAACCTTCAGTGTTGGACAGACGACCTTACTCAATGACAGATCTAAAGCACACACCTTAGACTATTTAACTATCCCCGGCATAAGAAAATGGAAGCATGAATTTAATAGTTGTTGTTTGTGATGATATTGGAATCAGCAGTATTTTTTCTTGTCCTAATATGACAAAATCTTGGATTTACATCTTTTATTCCCTGCACACCTCCACACCTCACTAGCAGCAATAGTGGTAATTTACTCAAAATTTACTCAAAATTCTTGGATATAAATGACTCACCTTTACAATTACCATACCAGCACCAGTAGCAGATATTTCAACCTGTGTGGTATCATCAGGTAACTGTAATAATAATAATGATGATAATAATAATAATGATGATGAATGATGATGATAATAATGATGGTGATGAATAATAATGATGATGAATGATGGTGATAATAATAATGACGGTGATAACAATAATGATAATAATCATGATGGTGATAATAATCATGATGGTGATGATAATAATAATGATGGCGATAATAATAATGATGGCGATAATAATGATGGCGATAATAATAATGATGGCGATAATAATGATGATGGAGATAATAAGAATGATGGTGATAATAATAATGATGGAGACAATAATTATAATGATAATATATAATGATGGTGGTAATGATAATAATAATAATGATGATGATGATGACAATAATAATAATGAATAATAATGATGGCGATGATGATGATTTTGTTGATGATAATAACATGATGATGATAGTGATGATGATGATCTATTTAGATTACACGACTCGTGCGCTGACTATTTGTTCATTACAAAATAAGACCCGAAACCATAGGGTACACGACGCATGTCCTGATTACAAAATGGGGTCTTAAATATCGAATATTCTGGGATAACGAGAGGGAGAAATGAGTTTAAACACCCACTCAAAACAAACAAGGCCATTTCAGGGCTAACATATGGTTCAATTTTATTTCAATAATTCGCTTGTGCATAGTGGTCTTTAGCAGGAAATCGTAGGACCTGAAGAAAACCCATCGAGGTTGGACAAGCGACTCTAAAACCGAGGAATATAGGCACCACGCCAGTTGAAGACCTTATGAGACAATGCGCGCACACTACCCATTCGGCCATCCAAGCCCCCTACTCAAGACAAAGTAACTGACCAGTAGGCTGAACATTTAAAATTGATGATGTGAACAATACTTACTTGATAGGACTGAAGTAATAAGGAGTTTTGTTTATTAACTGTAAAGGTTTGAATCTTGCTACCGGTTTTTATGTTCAGAGTTACGTCAAGATCATCAGTAGAAACGAGTTCAGCGTAACTAGCCAATGCCTGTAAGCCAACTACTGTGTCCTGGAAACATAAATTTTAAAAACAAAACATTATTAAAGTCTGCATACATCATTTGTGATTATCCGTAAATTTTTAACAGTTTTATTTGCTGTACAATGTACAGAGCTCAAATTGTAACGTTTGAGTTCTCTCAATCCCCAAAATACTAACAATCAAGTGAAAAGTTGGATTTCAAGTTTCAACGCATGTACTGGCTTCGTAAGAAAAGATCTCAAACAAAAGAAGGGCTGAAACATATTAATTGGTATTAATCACGTCACAATTCTAATCACACCACCTCCACTGATACTAAGTTTTCGAACAACCAAAACCATGGCAGGACTGAATTCCCTGTCTATTTTGGACGTTCCTGATTGACAATCCAGTATCGCGTCTGTTCATCTGACTCACCTGAGTGGAGTGGAAACCACCGTTGGCGCCTTGCTGTGACAAAAGCCACTTGATAATGTCTCTGCTAGAAGCAATGTCTCTTTTCTTGGTGTACGCGAGAACTACGTACGCCCATGTCTCCACGTCTGAAGATGTGGCACGGGGAGGATGGTAAATCATTGCTTTGGGTTTAGCCTCATCATTGACTGCGACAGTGGGTTTTGTCCATGGTTTCACACCCTCTACAAGAAAAACATTTTTCTAAAATGAAATTTTCTCACCATAAACCGTGTATGCTTCACATCAAATAAGAAAAATTCCCAAGGTTTTCAGCAAGGGGTGCTGAGGGGTGGGGCTGTGTAACTGCAGAGTTAAAATTGAAAGAACACTGATAATGTGTACACTCTCACGACCACTATAAATTGTAGCCTAAATAATATTCTCAAGGAACTAGCAAACAGCAGATAAATATGGTTTGCCGTTTCACATAATTTGATATAAATTGTAGCCGCAATCATGTTTTCAAGGAATTCAGCAAAGGACAAATGAATGTGGTTTGTCCTTTCATGAAAACAATATTACTTCTCTCCAACTAACAGGGATAATCAATCAATATTAACAAGTACAAACTGCTAAATGGTTAAGACAAACATATCGCATATTATCTGTTTATTTTAAGTAGGAGATTTTGGAGCAGTGGGGTATCCGATACGGCTATACTCTATGGGGTATCCAAAACGGCTATAACTGTCAAGGTTTTATTTTGCGTTCATGCAAATATGTAGTTTCACAGAACATGACTTTTTGTCCCATTAGGAAAACTGGGCACACTTTCCTGGTCTGTCCTGCAGGTGAAAAGTGAAGGCCAGACTTTAAAATGCTGAAGTGGGTTGAAGTTTCTACTGAGCTCAAGCAGGGACATTGTACTTAGAAGTTGTTTGCCATGACCCCTCGACTTTCATGGTAAAAAAATAACTGGTGCCCTGACCAATCAACTTTCACGGCACATGGTTTATAAAACCTTTATTAGTGCCCTGACATCTCGACTTCAGGGTGTGGGGATGTATGAATAATTACAGATGCCCTGACACAGCGACTTTCAGCACATGAGGTTGTAAAATTGCCCTGAGAACTCAACTTTCAGCATGCATGGTTGCATAAAAACTATTTAGCGTCGTGCCCTGACTAATCGCCTTCCAGCGCACGAAGTTGCATAAAAACTAATTAACTGGTGCCCTGGCCAATCAACTTCCAGTGTACGGGGTTATATAATACCTTAATGGTGCCCTGATTGCTTGATTTTCATGGACAGGTTTTGTACACAAAGTTACCGGTGCCTGGATTACACGGACCTCTGTTTAAAAACTTACCCTTCAATTGTGTGAGTAAGGTTGCTGCTTTAGGACTCTGAGCCAAAGTTAAAGCATAAGCTATGATTGCTCTGTCGTAAGGTTTGGTGATCTTATTTTCATCTACCAACTTTTCAAGATACATCTTCGATTTACTAGTAGCTTCAGCATATTTAGCTTTCTGTAAATATATCACAAGATAATAATATGTAAAGAAATTGCTAAGCTTGTTTCGCTCCATGTACTATAGATTTTTCTCCCATAGAACTCTGTGAGCATCTTAATTATAATGTAAAAGATAGGCTGGCACCGCCAGGCAAGATACGCCCACATTTTCGAGAGATGGATAGAGAACAAGCAATACCGAAAGTGATTTTTCCTACATCATTAAGTTAGAAATTGATATGTGCAAATATCGAAATGAATTAAGATCTTTGGGTTATAAAGGTTCATTTCAGTAGGCTTCAAATTTGACTGGGGATCATGTTGCTAAGTGGGTAAGATGCTGGCTCGATAAGCCTTGAGGTTGGGTGTTTGATCCCTGCTTTGGGTGACAAAGTTCATCTAGATTTTCTTGCGTGGTTTCCCCTTGTTAGTGATGAAGGATGGATAGTCTCACAAGAACAGCTGTCAATTTTCGTCCGATTTTCACAAATTCGACCTCAACCTTTCTTACGATGTAACGGTGATATAATCAAACGTTTTTTTAAATCGGATAATAATTTTGACCTCCAGTGGGACCACAAGCTAAAATGGGTGATTTTTCGTACAAACAGGGGCCATAATTCAGGAAGTTACACGAATCAATGAGCGCAAATATCGAAAGGGACCAAGATCTTCGGGTTATAAACATGCATGTCAAGTTTCATCAAAATCTGTTCAAAATTGTGACCTCTATAGGGTCCACAACCTTGATATAACATATTTTCACACTAATTGCGTACAAACGGCGGCCATTTTGTCTGTCAATTTTGGTCCGATTTGCACGAAATTTTACCTCAATCTTCATTACCAAGTAACGGTGATATAATCAAACGTTTTTTTAAATCGGATCATAATTTTGACCACCAGAGGGACCACAAGCTAAAAAGGGCAATTTTTCGGACAATCAGGGGCCATAATTCAGGAAGTTATGATCCGATGGCAAATATCGAAAGGAACCAAGATCTTTGGGTTATAAAAATACATGTCAAGTTTCGTCAAAATCGATTCAAAATTGTGACCTCTATAGGGTCCACAACCTTGATATAACATATTTTCACACTATTCGCGGACAAACGGCGGCCATTTTGTTTGTCAATTTTGGTCCGATTTTCACGAAATTTGAACTAAGCCTTCATTACCATGTAACGGTGATATAATCAAATGGTTTTTTAAATCGGATAATAATTTTGACCTCCAGAGGGACCTCAAGCTAAAAAGGGCAATTTTTAGGACAATTAGGGGCCATAATTCAGGAAGATACGATCTAATGGGTGCAAATATCGGAAAGGGACCAAGATTTTGGGGTTATAAACATGCATGTCAAGTTTCATCACAATCGGTTCAAAATTGTGACTTCTATAGGGTCCACAAGATAAAAACATGATATTTTGTACAATCAGGGGCCATAATCCATGAAGTTCCGATCCGATACATGCCAATATCGAAAGGAACCGAGATCTTATGGGGATAAACTTATATTTCAAGTCAGATAAGAATTGTGACCTGTAGAAAGTCCACAAACAAATTGTGGACGGACGGACAGGGGCGACGACATAATACGTCTACTCGAAAATGTGGGCGTATAAGAATTGTGACCTGTAGAGAGTCCACAAACAAATTGTGAACGGACGGACAGAGGCGACGACATAATACGTCCACACGAAAATGTGGGCGTATATATTAAAACTTTAATTAAGATAAAATTCAGTAAACGTTTCAACAATACTTTATTTTCCCCCTCCCTCTCTGCCTGCGTGTCTTTCAGCATTTATTTTTTTTTAGAGGGGGGGGGGGAATTGACATATGATCACTGCACATCACTGACAAGACAAAACGTCTCTCCCCGATCCTGAGAAATTTTCACGGCCATCACACTGGACCATTAATATGCTACTACCTTACTCACTGAACATCTATAGCTCGAAGATAAAACTAAATAAAGATAATATAAAGCACTTACATCATCAATTAAAGCCTCACTCTCCAACATGGCGATTAAAGTAAATGCTGATAACAAATGGCCTTTACTTGCTCCGCCCTAAAATAAAAATGTCACATAAAATCTTTTAAAACTGGCCATAGATATCTTGGAAATACAACCACATAGCAGCCATGTCTAGACAACCATAGGTGTACGAACCAGGTGGCAGGTTGGGGCAATCACGGAGTTTCCCGCTAATTTTCGGGCAATCAGATTTTTGGGTAGATGGGTAAAGTGAAAACAAAAAATTATCATTTCATCTAGTTGGCAAAATGAAGCACCCAAAATCTAATAAAACACTAAGTTTACTTTTGTTTTAATCAAATGCCACAAATTTGTACTGAATTCACTATGGATTAAGGCATTTTGACAGGATTCAGTATACTTTGTGAATCATTGGTGAATGGTTGGAATCTAGATTGGTATAGATCTGGATTTCGGTTGCAAACCGATTTGAAAATTGGAAGTTGCTTAATTCAATGGCTAGAAGATGAGAAAAATGCATTTGCAGTGGTTAAATTCTCTGGAGGAGCATGATTGATTGGTTGCTTGGTATTCATGTAAGTCACTGAAGGTAGGCTATATTGGACCACATTCAAGTTGTTGTATTCACTGGCTGGAATACCCGTTAAATTTTCAAACATTTACCGAGCTCGTCCGGTCATGGGACCATTTTACATATAAATTTATCTTATAGTTCTAGATTTATCTTGGTAACAGGACACTGGTGAAACGTGAAATACCATTCTCAAAAGGCATCAGGTTATTAACAAATTTAAACAATATGGTAATAATTTTTTTCAAGTATTTCAGTCTCTGCCCCCCCTATCATTCATCAAGCCCGTACACCTATGTCGACAGCAGCTAATCTGAAAGGAATACTTGGAAGTTGATCAAACTTGATAAGGAAAATATCCTTTAAGAAATCGTATCTATATCATATTCACAAGCTTGATAAGGATATGTATGGTATCCTTCAATGCGATTTCTATTGTGTTCACAAGCTTGATAAGGACAGTATCCGACAATGTGATTTCTATCGTGTTCACAAACTTGATAAAGACAGTATCCTTCAATGTGATTTCTATCGTGTTCCCAAGCTTGATAAAGACAGTATCCTTCAATGTGATTTCTATCGTGTTCACAAACTTGATAAAGACAGTATCCTACAATGTGATTTCTATCGTGTTACTTAGCTTGAAAAAGACAGTATCCTTCAATGTGATTTCTATCGTGTTCACACACTTGATCAGGGGTCAAAATTCACGACGGCACTCGTAGTATTTTGCGAAATTGCTGTAGAAAATGAATAATAACTACGGCATCGTTTGCCGTGGTATTTTATTTAAGAATATGACTATTATGACGACGACGGCAATTTGCCGTAGTCGTCACTCAAATTGCCGTTGTACAACTGCGTAATCCACGACATAACAGAAAATAAGAATTTGTTGTTTTGTTTCTTTCCTGGGTTCTCGTGACTGAATTTTTCTATCTAATTAAATCTCGAACCACAGCTGTCACAACTACTAAAATAGATCGAAAGGTGTGGAATTTTTATTGGCTATTTACCTGACGTCACATTAGCGGACGCACGTACGCAGATACCGATAACACAAGTCGTTCATTCAGATGGCCATGCAGGAGCGGATCCAGGATTTTTTGCAGGGGGGGGTCCAGGCTTGATAATTGCATAACTAATTGCACTCAACCGATTTAATTAGTAAATTAGATTCAATTTGGTTCATTCTGACGTATTTCCGGAAGGTAAATTCCAAAATTACTGGTCTAAATCGCCAATAAAATCGCATACAAAATTTTCAAGCCTGAGCAGGGGGGGGTCTGGACCCCCTGGCCCCCCCCCTCTGGATTCGTGCCTGCCATGAAACGGATAGCCTATATGGTCGTGATCGTATGATTACTCAGCTAATTTTATAATAACGAATTTCACACCATCTACGCATGTTTTCGTCTGTTTGTCACTAGTTTATAGCATTATGAAGTACATGTATTTATAATATATCAAAATAAAACACATACCCCCCGCCACAAAGTCAAAGTCATCTGACCTACTTCTACTGGAATGCAAATGCACACGGCTCGCTTTCTGGCGTATTTAATCATTTAAAAAGTTCAAAACAATTTCCAGAAATAAAGGCTATGAAGAATTTACAGGAAAAATATGACCAAATCAAATATAATTTTTAGCGTAAAGCCGTAAATATAGACGGAATGTGAGAAAGGCATTCCAGGGGCGTTACATGTCCACTGCATGATGATCGTGTAATGATGTCATGCACGGGTGTGAAGTTGTCTTTCGATAATCAAATTATGGTACTACGATACGGATATCCTTCAATGTGATTTCTATCATGTTCACAAGTTTGATAAAGACAGTATCCTACAATGTGATTTCTATCCTGTCCACAAGCTTGAAAAGAACTGTTCAAAACAGTAACACCTAGCATTGGGTTTGTCCTAACACATTACATTTGATATAGTGCATTTTAATGCCATGCTTTTAATGGCAAGGCATAAAGTCTATCACAATAGTTAAAAGACACTTACCAACATTTCTTGATGAATGACACGTCCTGGTTCATCGAACTGACCATCAGATTTCTGTTTTTCATACAACCATACAAACATTTCTGATTGTGCTTTAGGGTCAATGGTAATATATTTACCAGCTTGAGTAAAAGACTTCATCACGAAAGCTGTCAACCTAAAAGAAAGGAAATGGGGTTAAGCATCTACTTTTCTGCTCCGACTTGGCTGATGAGAAGGCAATCACAGACTTTGTCATGAACACATGCTCTACAATATGTGGATGCAGACGTTAAGTTCGACAACAACGGCAACAACAAAGTCATCAATACCTAGAGCCTTGAACAAATACAACATCGGCTTTATTAACAGCAACTTTTCTGTATAAAAGTTAGCTCTGTTCTACCCAAAGGCTGCCAGATTAGTGAGCATACCTTGCTCACAATGCAACTGTGGCTCCCCAATATATAATTAAACGACAAACAGATTCTTAATCAGGTTTCTTCTGAAACTGTAATACAACTCTTTGCCTTACCAAGTACTGCCAGAAGGATCACTCTTGCCAAAAGCACTAAAGGATCCATCCTCATGTTGGTACTTGAACTCTCTCTGATAACCTAAAACATGAAATTCACAAATGTTATAAAGATAGCTTGTCAGGCAACAAAGCATACATCCACAGCAGCTAAATCGTCAGAGCAGTTGACATAGGTCAGACCGGCAGAATGTATTTATTCTTGTTTAGGTAATAGGACCATTTACATGACCATATCATATTTTGAGAGATTTGGTGACAACCTCTTATTATACTGTTCATAAATTTCAACAATGATCAAGATTAACAACTCATAAAGTAATTATCAGAAAATCATTAGAATTTGTTTGGTTTTTATAAAGTTCTGCCCAATGCTAACGTTTAGTATACGAACCATTTAAAATCATGGATTTAGCTGTTCAGTTATCAAAATTCATAGAAAATCAAAATGCTTGTTTGTCTCACGACCTTTAAACACTGTGTATCAATCTGAAGTCAATTCGTTGATAAGTTTGGCCTCTTTAGTGTTACAAAAGATTTTTCAAAGTGATCAAGGGAGATAACTCTGACTGTAATTATCGGAATTCGCTGAAACTCAACATGATTCTTCATCCAATGACCTTTAACAATATCTATAAATTTAATGTCAATCAGATATTAACTTTGGCCTCCAGATTTTTTGAAGTGATCAAGGGCCATTACCACCTGGCAGTAATTATTGGAAATCGCTGAAAATCAATAGGCTTCTTTGTCTCATGACCTTAAACACTGTGTATAAATTTAATGTCAATCAGATATTAACTTTGACCTTTAGAGCGTCCACAAGATTTTTTGAAGTGATCAAGGGCCATAACTATATTATAGGAAATTGCTGAAAATCAATAAGCTTTTTTGTCTCATGACCTATTAACTTTGGCCTCTAGATCGACCACAAGACTTTTTGGAAATGATCAAGGGCCATAACTCTGGCAGTAATTATTGGAAATTGCTGAAAATCAATAGGATTCTTCCTCTCATGACCTAAACGCTTTGTATAAATCAATCAGATATTAACTTCGGCCTCTACAGCATCCACAAGATTTTTTGAAGTGATCAAGGACCATAGCTCTTGCAGTAATTATTGGAAATTGCTGAAAATCAATTGTGGGCGTATAAAAACAATCAACAGCTCTGCTCTAAGATAGTAGTGAGCAAAATCTGTCCATTGCAAATATTGTGTTAGGCCTGAAATGTTATCTAAATTATTAGGTTAGACATTTATCAAGTTATCAAGACCATAATCAAATCTCAATGCCATCCGATGACTTCGACAACAAGTAGATTTGAATAGGTTTTGTGGTTGATAAAATAACGATAAAAATGGATAACAAATAAAGAAATTTGACTGAAATTGTCAGGATATTCATTTTCATTATCTATTTCGTTCGATTAATATAGTGAATACTGCCATGTGATAAGCATCTTAACTCATCGACCATGTGATTATCATCCTGACCCCTAGACCATGTTATTTGTATGCTGACTCCTAGACCATGTGATTATCATCCTGACCCCTAGACCATGTGATCTGTATGCTGACTCCTAGACCATGTGATGAACTCCCTAGACCATGTGATTATCATCCTGACCCCTAGACCATGTGATAAGCATCTTAACTCACCGACCATGATTATCATCCTGACCCCTAGACCATGTGATCAGAATGCTGACTCCTAGATAATGTGATTAGCATGCTGACTCCTAGATCATGTGATCTTCCTGTCATTGTTGACTCCTCGATCAGGTGATCAGCATTCTGACCTATAGACCGTATGATAATCATGTTGACTCCTAGATAATGTGATTAGCATGCTGACTCTCCTAGATCATGTGATCTTCCTGTCATTGTTGAATCCTAGATCAGGTGATCAGCATTCTGAACTCTAGACCATATGATAATCATGCTGACTCCTAGATCATGTGATTAGCATCCTGACCCCTAGATCATGTGCTCATCATCTTGTTATTATCATCCTGAATTGCAGATCATGTGATAATCATATTTACATGTATATGTGATAAAATAGTACATACCTCTCTTCATGTTCTTGACAGCCCGTTCTTTAATCTCATTGGTCAGTTTACCCACTTTTTCTAAATATGAAGCTACAAAGATATTTGGTACCATCCCTAACATATTCTGTTCTCCACAACCGTAAGGTACTTGTAACAAGTTCTCTAAGCCATCTAATGCAGGACCCATAATATCACCTATAAATATGCATAATATATTATATTAACCTTCTTTTTTCATCACTAGTGATGGAGATTCTAAGTGAGTAAGACACGGCTCGTTATCCTGGAGGTCCTATCTTCGATCTAGGTGTTGGACAAAAAAATGCTCATCAGGATTTAGCGGCATGGTTCCCCCTAGTCTGTGGTTCAGAAGGTATAATCATCCAGATGCAACGAAAAACAGACACAAGAATGGTAAACACAATCTGATAAAAAGACAGATCTTTTTTTATACTTTCGATGACCTACACTACAAGCTTTTGACCCTATGGCGTCAGACATTTGATTAACCAATCAGCATTGATGTTACTAGTGGATTACCCACAGTTCCCTACAAAACATGCCTAAAGCTTGCCACAACAGACCGTTTCATTGGATAATAGCTCACTTTATCCAGAACACATCATTGATAACAACTCTTCCAGATCCTAGTGTAGTAAGGACAAGGAAAACAAGATTTTGAACTATAAAAACGAAACAAAATGGGGAGAGAGGGAGAAATGGGGTTTAACGTCCACTCAACACAAACTAGGTCATTTCAGGACTAACATATGGTTTTAACTTATTTCAATAATTCGCTTGCGCGTTGGGGTCTTTAGCAGTGGGCGGAAACCGGAGTGCCCGGAGGAAACCCACGAGGTTGAGAAGGCGCCCCTATCTCCATGTCACATACGTTCACACCAGGGCTTGAAACCACAGCCGCAAGCCAGAGGTGACCGGCCAGCTAGAGGTCGAAGCGCGGCACTCTAGACCACTAGGCCATCCCAACCCCCCGAAACAAAATAGAATGTGTGTTTTAATCAGAGTGCGTGTAAACAGGACCCTGGTTTTCTGTATCATGCCAATGACAAGACATTGTCCCTCACTAGATCCTCCAATCTACACCGATGTTGACAAGGCTGAACAATGATGGAAAATCCTGATGGAATTTCTCAGCCAACCTCCTGGCCCTGTGTTCACAAAGCATTCTCAGACTTAAGTCAAGAATTTACTCAAAATTGTTCAAATTATTGTAAATATATATCTTTTTATAAAACTTTTGTCGTTTAAATGTATCAGATACATTAATAAGGGACTATGCCAAAAGTTTTGTGTTTCTGTACCAAAGATATTTCTCATAAACAGTGATTGAAATTTGAGTAAATTCTTAATTTACGTGTGCGACACCTCGTCCCAGCTCAAACATATACCAAATATACACCAACAATGACACAGAATTAAATTTGATTAGGGGTCTTTTACAAATGGAGCTGCACAAGATAAAACTCTGGCTATACAGTATATCCCTTCTTTGAAATTCCCTAAAAGTTTTTTTTTTCTTGTGTTGGTCTACTTGTAAATGTCCTCCAATCAGATGAAATGCATACATGTATGAGCAATGCATATTGCACAGAGAGCTACCGGTACTTTATTAGGCTGCCCCACCATATATAAATATCTCCAAATAGCTCAACAATTACCGGTACTTTATGAACATATCTGTCTGTTCTCATGCAATTTAAGTTTTGTATTAACTTTACATTATCTCACCTGTGACCTTGACCTCGACTCTCTTGGAATCACTAACGACACTCTCAGGATACCAAATATCAACAATATCGTTGTAACTAGGGTTCTCACTCAAATCAACACTTAATACTGTATTATTACTAATCTTAAATCCTTCAGGCTAAAACAGAATCATAAACATAGATCAGATGGAAATGTTCCAGCAATAATGACTCATAAGTTACCTGAGACAGAGAGAGAAATGGGGTTTAACGTCCACTCGACAAAAAATAGGTCATTTCTGAACTAGCACATGGATCAATAATCTGCTTATAGTTTTCTAGCAGTGGGAGGAAAACGGACGATCCAGAGAAAACCCATGAGGTTGGGTATCCAAGAGGTAACTGACCAAATAAAGCTTGACAAACAGCCCTCTGGACAACTAAGCCATCCCAAAGACCATTTACTAATAAAATATTTATAATTATCAGTGCTATAAAGTCGCGGGCATGGTAAAATCAGCATTCACTATAAAAATGACACAAATTCAACATCTACGTACCTTCACGATAACTTTTCGCTTGACCTGATCGCCAGGTTCTGAGGTTCCTCTAGGTTGAGCTTTGACTGATATTTCAACATCTCCTATTATGGATGGTTTTAAACGGAAAGATACACTTCCGGAAGTATTATTCCTCACCTGAGATACCAAAACAATATTAATAGTTGTTACACCCAGCAATTAGAGGAAATAAGAAATAAAAAGGCAGCGTTTATCTCCATATTCTAATTTACATTGTAATGAAATAATCATTAATTTCATCATTAAAATACTGCATCAGATGCAAAAGTTGTTTTTAACGACAAGAGGTTATAAGACGCTAAAAGATTTAAAGGAATTTTCTCAACCAACAGTTGGATGAATCTAGAGAGCTCAGGGTTTGTGAAGATGTGTCTTAGACACTGAGTCACCATGGCTCCAATGCATCACAGAAGCAACACTGGAGGAAGTAAATAACAAAGTTTCAGGAATGACAACAACTTCTTTAATTACCAAGATTTTTTTACACACTGAGTTACCATGACTCTAATGCAAAAAAGAAGCAACGCTGGATGGAGTATGAGTGATAAAGGTTCAGGGGCCTTATTCACGAAAGTTTAACTAAGATATAATCCAAATTTTAGTTATTTGATTGGATATTATTAAATTGATTTTAGTTCTTAGCCAATCAAAATGGAAGTATCTACTAAAATTTGGATTTTATCTTTAGTTAAGATTTCGTGAATCAAGACCCTGGAATGATAACAGCTCTTTATTAATCACCAGGATTTCTTATCTGCGAAGTCACGATGGCTCGAATGCACCACAGAAGCAACACTGGAGGGAGTAAAGAACATAAAGTTTTAGGAATGATAATAAAATCTTATTTACCAGGATTTCTTGTGACATTTCCTTGTTCATGAAGTCATTGTCTACACTGTTCATAGATGAGACAGCAAAACTGTCTGATCTCTCAATGGTTACTAAAACCTGGAATTACAAAGATAAGTGAAGTGAAATAGGGTTTATCATCATACTGTTCTGCTCCGACTGGATTACTGAAGAAAGAACAAAGATAACAAAAGCATATGAAGAATCCAGGGGAAGAACGATCTAAGTTACATTTTTGTCTTTTCGCATAAAAGGCAAAACAAACTTTTGGACGAGAATGTTTGACGAGAACAGAACTTCAAAATGATGTTTAATACGAATCACAATACCAGTACAACAACTGACTTCCACTTTTCAGCCAAATTAAGGTCAAATAAAGGGTACGATGGACGTATTTGTCAGGGTGGTCATTTCAAAAGGGCCTTGGTTCGATGTGACTCAAATCATTTTTACCTGAAATTGAGTGTTCCACAGAAAGCTTATACAATTTGCTGCCAGATGGCGCCATTAACTGGGGTTCGTTGAACAGGTGACTTAGACCGTTCTTCCCATGTGCTCTTCATATATAGATTGGCGAACCAACAAGGGCACTATAATAACCATCATAAAATATTCTGGTTCAAGCTATATTTATGGTATTACTTACCGACACATCTGTTTCCATGTAATTATACACACCACAAATCAATTCAAAGTTTTCACCACGACGGATAGAATATGGTAGATTCAAAGACACAAAAAATGGTTGGAAAGCAATCAACTGAAATAAATCAGAAAGCATGCTATTAAAAATATGAATTTAAGAATGATCTTAATTGTCAAATAATTACAGAAGACAACGTACATGACACAATATACACAGACGTCAGACCCACTAAACAAAAAACACATATATATATATATAGAGAGAAAAATGGGGTTTAAAGTCCACTTGACATAAACTAACTAATTCTGGGATTAACACATGGTTCAATTATTATTTTTTTTAAATAATTCACTTGCACATAGGGGTCTTTAGCTGTGGGAGGAAACCAGAAGACCTGGAGATAACCCATGAGGATGGACAGGCGAACACGCCAGTTGACTCAATGACAAACCTTATGATACAGCACACACATGCTAACCATTCGGCTATCCAACCAACCAAACGTACATATAAGATCATATGAATGGATTTAGGGGCTAGCAAGCCATAAGTATCCACTCTGCTGTACTGTGATACAGACTATGAAAAACAAACTAATAATAAAGGAAGAAGCACAAGAAAAAGGAGAATAGTCGGAGAATATTTGCGAAACGTTGCATCATAGTGGCGTTGAGTCATGATTGGTTACGCGCTACAAGAAATCTATATACAGGTACATGAAGGAAAGAGAGAGAGAGAGAGAGAGAGAGAGAGAGAGAGAGAGAGAGAGAGAAATGGGGTTTAATGTCCACTCAACACAAACTAGGTCATTTCGGGACTAACTTATGGTTTCATTTTATTTCAATAATTCGCTTGCGCTTAGGGATCTTTAGCAGTGGGGGGAAACCCACGAGGTTGAGAAGGCGCTCCTACCTTCATGCCACATACACTCACACCAGGGCTCGAAACCACAGCCGCAAGCCAGAGGTGACCGGCCAGCTAGAGGTCGAAGCGTGGCAATCTAGACCACTAGGCCATCCCAATCCCCCAAATTGAAGGAAAAACACCTTTATAATTAAATAAGTTATTATTACTGCCACTTTGTAATGTGTCCCTGAACACATTATATGAAAAGGCACACTATAAATATGCTGTAATAATAATAATAATAATATCATGGAGAGAGAACTTGCTATTGACCTCCACAGGTTCCGTTTTATCACCACCTTTTCAACATCGATATTTTCCATCACCACTTTATGCAATGTCATGCACATTGTGTTGAGTAATTTATTTCATGCGTTTCCATGGGAAGTGGAATATTTACCTCAGCAGGTTGTAATGTGATACCCAAGCCATTGGTAGGACTGACTGAGAAAGCTGTAGCATGCCATGTGGTTATGGTATCAGGAACTTTACTTGTGAGCTTGTATTCACCAGTTGCACTGAAAACAAAATTAGTAATTCAAAGTTAGAATTTCATCAGTAACGCACTAGCGCACAAAACTATATGTTGTTCCTAGCCATGCCCATCAGCCTCTACCACAGACAAAGTGGAACCATGGCAGAAAAATGTAGATGAACTTTCTCCGGGATCACACACAGGAACTTCAGATTCCTGCTATTCCTGAGGCAATGACTCATCCACTGTGCCACCACAGCCTATCTCATTTGAGTAGCTTGCTTATATAGATAACAAACTCTTGGTGCATTTTAATATTAAGTATAAAATTCTTACCCTGATGGGCCATGCTCCCACAGCCAGGTCTCAGGGAAGAATTTACGAACATGTGTTACAGGTGACAATTCTTTCTCTACGCCTCCTCCAACTCCGACTCCTGCTGCTAGTCAAATGTATACATGTAAGTATTAAATCATCAAATACAAGAATTTGAATAAGTATCCGAAATATAACTTTTAAATATCAAACTCATAACAATGAATAAGATTTAAAACATTTATCAAATTAAAGTTTTCAGGTAAAATTAACTAATAATTTATAAAATGAAAGTTTTGTGGTGAAATGAATTCTAAAAACTTTACACAATAGTGGAATAATAAATCAGAATACATTAGTAAGTTAAAAGCTGTTAATGAAGTGCTAACTGAGAGAAACTAATTATACAAGTGCTTGTCACTATAAAAAATACTGATAGGTGTCCACTACATGATGACATCTGTGTTATAGCACGGCCCTATTGGTATGCAGTGGATGACTACATCCATGTTATACTAGGGATCTTACACTGATAAAACACAAATAACAGGAGGGGTCCACTGCATGTGTATATTATCATCGTACACAAGGGTTTCACTTTATCACTGAACCTTGCTTTATAGTGAACCAGGCCCCGAGTTCACAAAGCATTCTCAGAATTTACTCAAAATTATTCGCCTTATTTTGACTAAGATATAGCCCTTTATACGAATTATGTTGTTTTAATGTATCAAATACATCAATAAGAAACTATGTGTAAAGTTTTGTATTTCTGGATCAAATATATTTCTCATAAATTGTGATTCAAAGTTGAGCAAATTCTCAACTTAAGTCTGAGAATGCTTTGTGAACTCGAGGTCTGGTTATATAGTGTTAGTCTATTAACAATATGGGTTTTTCCCATTTTTCAAAAAATCTTATGATGACAAGCACCTGTAACAGACAGAGGGAAGATTGAGGTATAGAATCAGAAGGGTTAATATTAAATGGATACACAAACAACCATGCACAAGATTCCATGTTGGTACAAAGCTGTGGGTTTCAAGCAAACATTCTCACAATTAAAATTAAAGGGCATGTGTCAAATCCAACTTTGCATTTCCAGGATATTCTACTAGTTGATAGTCCAGTCATAGAATTGTCCTTACTGCTCTAGCACCCCAGTCCAATCACAGAATTGTCTTTATTGCTCTAGCACACTGTCCTTCCTCTTTAGGCACCCCAGTCCAAACACAGCGTTCTTACTGCTCTAGCACACCAGTCAAATCACAGTGTCCTTACTGCTCTAGCACACAATCCCAATCACAGTGTCCTTAATGACCTAGCACCCCTTCCACTCACAGTGTCCTTACTACTCTAGCACCGCAGTCTAATCACAGCGCCCTTACTGCTCTAGCACCCCAGTCCAATCACAGTGTCCTTACTGATCTAGCGCACCATCCCAATCATAGAGTCCTTAATGCTCTAGCACCCCAGTTCGACCACAGTGTCCATACAGCTCTAGCACCTCAGTCCAATCACAGTGTCCTTATTTGGGGAGATCTGGCCTGTTGAGGAGATCCAGCCTATTGTAGGGATCAGACTATTTATGAGACCTGGCCTGTTGGGGAGATCCAGACATCAGGCTGTTGAGGAGATCCAACCTGTTGTAGAGGTTATAGGCTGTTGATGAGATCTGGCCTGTTGGGGAGATTCAACAGATTTTGGAGAACAGGCATATTGGGGAGATTTGTTGTAGTGGTCAGGCTGTTGATGAGATTTAATCTGCTGGGCAGATCCAGCCGATTTAGGAGAAGGGGCATGTTGGTTAGATCTGGCTTGTTAGGGAGATCCAGCCTGTTGTAGAGATCTGGCATGTTGATGAAATGAGGCCTGTTGTGGAGATCAGGCCTACTGAGGAGGTCAGGAAGTGGATTGAGAAGAGATGAGGGTTTAAAGATCCTATTTAAACTAATTGGACCATTGAAGGACCGGTAAGCATTTGGTATCGTCTAGAACAACTGATAAACTACATGTATGATTCTACAACATTAATCAAAAATTTGAATTATAGCAAAATGTTCAACGTCAATTTTCTTTCCGTCAGTTTTATGTCAATATTCCAGTTGTAATTCATGATGACTTGTGAATGTAATGTAATATAACCCATGCAATACAACCTACAGCCATGTAATAATATAACCCAGAGTCATGTCTAAACCTAACCCAACCCATGGAAAATAACATTGACCCATGTAATATGTGCTATGTAATATAACTTGTGCCTATGTATTATAAACACATGCAATATAACCCAGGTAATATAACCTAGACCCATGTAACATAACCTACACCCATGCAATAAAACCCATGCAATATAACTCAGTGTTATGCAATATAACATCAGGATCCAAACAAAGTGAAGGTTTTGACCTGCATTTCAGATAATTAAGGCATACTAGGTAGGGTTGCTAAACTATTGAGTGATGCAAATATATATTGCTACATTTCAAATAGGGATATAGAACATTCAACACTATAAACTAGTGCTAACAGTATCACATACCCCTTTGAATATCTGGTTGACCTTTAAACATTACCATGCCATCCTCAGCGAAAGCTTCATTGAACACAGGCAATATATGTTGTTGTATTTCAATTAGATTTGTATCAGTTATATATATAAGACCAGCATTCTGTTAAAGATACATTATGGGAGATTAGATAACGAGTTGGCAGTTCTCACTACAATAGTTAAAAACTAGCTAATATAAAGGCAATTTGCTGAAAATTCCAGTCAAATTGATCCACTATTAACTTAGAACTAGGCGAATGAAAGTTCAGCTTGGCATCGGCCATCATTACTATAGTCGATAAGACAAAAGCAGTAGTCTCGGTTATCCACTTTTATTGGTAAATCACGAAGGAAAATATTTCAGCGAATCCAACCACAATCTAACAAAAATCTCAAGCTAGCCTCAACATCGAGCGTTGATTATGGTCTGAATAAGTTAACTAATGCCTAATTAATAGTTTTTATAACATTTCAGGCCTAACGAAAGAACTACAATAAGCAGATTTTGCTCTTGCATAATGCATGTTTAATAAAATATAGAAATAGTATGGGTTAGAGATTAAGATATGTCTTTTGAGATTAAGAGAGATCAAGAGATTGGCCAAGAGGTCAAAATAGAAAAGGAGATAGAGAAGTCAAAATAGAGGGAGGCCCCCCGGGGAAGAGAGGTCAAACTCTAGGTCATTTCATGGTACAGTTTTATTTCAATAATTCGTTTGCACATAGGGGTCTTTAATTACACTTATTAGAAACAAGTGTGTACTATCTGCAACATGTGAAAACAAAAATTTTACACTTGTTTGTGAAAAAATTAACTAAGTCACACTGTAATATGTATATTGTATAATTCATTAAGTGCTAGTATTTATTGTGAACAATTATCTGGGGTATTCGATCAATGCATTTAATGTGTTCACACCTTGAAATAAAATTCTGATGAATATGTTTCTAAAAACAGATGATGATTATACATCATTGGTTAATTAAACTGAAATGTACAGTAGAATTTTCATGAGACGTGAGAAATTACACGGATGGCATGTGAAAATTTACAATATGAGAATAATTCCGTCAGAAATAGATTCTATTTTGATCAAATTTTCAAGAGTTTATGATCATATCTTAAATAGGGGTAATGTTTTTAAACAAAATTTACACTATCTATATATATTTAGAAATGTTGACAAGTATTTCTATTGGAATATGCCGCAAGTAGTTTTATTATCATCTATGTAAATATAGGAATGACCCATAACATATATTGATCTTCAGAATCATTTCCCATGCACACAACTAATCACTCATTTCTAAATCACTCTTATCGAAACTGGAAGACCTTTTTCCGGCTCTCTTCTAAAATACAAACAACAACGACTGTAAAGCCCATAGGAGACAAAGAGTTAACCACAATCAAAAAATGCAGAATACAATCCTGTAACCTTGACCTGTAATGTCTTTAAATATTATTTATGAAAACTACTTTCAGTTTATCCATATCATCCTTTTACATTTTATTCTTTGTATACATAATTAAACCTAAGTATTAAACATAGACAGACACTGATACCATCAAGTAACATAAACTGATCAAGTACCATAACTGGTACCATCAAGTAACATAAACTGATACCATCATTATAAAAGATACTGGTACTATCATGGGACATAAACTGGTACCACAATAAAACAAAGATACAGGTAGTAAAATTTGATAAATAGAGAGAAATAGGGTTTAATATCCACTTGACACAAACTAGGTCATTTCGGGACTAACAGTGCACATGTGCTAACCATTCATCCACCCCCCCCCCCCCATATTTGAAAAATACTGGTACAACCATTCTGACATACATTACATAACAAATCAAGAGAGGTGGGAATTTGAGTCCACGGCTTGGGACTGAAGTCCAACTTAAATTACAGCAAAGATCCAAATCATTAGAAGCACTGGTGATTTGAACTTGACTTGGGCTATGTGAAGACTTGGAACTGCGGCTAGGCTCGAACTCAAGGTGCGCAAACTTGAGACCTGATTTGTCTAAGTACTAAAGTCAGCAACTTTTGGACTAGACTCTAACTCGAGGTGCACAGATTTGGGACCCGATTCAACTTAGTACTAAAATCAGCGACCTGAGACTAGACTCGAACCTGAGGTGCACAGATTTAGGACTTGATTCGATTCTGTACTACAGTCGACGACTTGAGACTAGACTCGAACACAGACTGCACAGATTTGGGACCTGATTCGACTGAGTTTTATTGTTGGTGGACTCGAACTCAAGGTGCAGAAACTTGTTCCCACTTCTGATGATCATTAAAGTATTAGACTATTGGATGAACACCCAATCTTATATTGTTAGTGAAAGTATTAGTTAAAAAGACTAGTAAACATCCTATAGAAATCATGCAGGATCGATATTAAGATCGGTGAATGGGGGGATAAGTATCACATACCAATTCCTGCTTCCTGTTCAACTTTATTAAACATTATTCCAGGGAATATATGTTGTTGTATTTCAATTAGATTTGTATCAGTTCTATAAACTAGTCCAGCATTCTGTTAATAAAATATAGAAAAAGTGTGGGTTAGAGGCTATTCCCATCTTGATCTTCGGAGGGAAAGTTGGGGGTTATCAGTACAGACAACCCGCGATTTTAGAAAGCATAACCTCGTTTGATTGATTTTTTTACAACAGTGGTATTCCTTGGCAATTACAATGTTTATAGAAGAATTTGAAGCAAAATTATGATAAATTATTTAGTTTGAATATGTTTTTAGTCCAAATATATCGTCAAATCACCCAGTTTGTATGCGGCAATGTATCTTTAATCAAGAACAACACAGTGAATAGGAAGTAAATGATGGTATGATGATACCAACATCAACATAAAATACAAGTATATAAAAATATGTGATAAAAAATACAATATCTAGCAATTTTATGTGTTGATATACCCAGTTTGTATGCGGCAATGTATCTTTAATCAAGAACAACACAGTGAATAGGAAGTAAATGATGGTATGATGACACTGACACCAACA
This sequence comes from Patella caerulea, assembly GCA_036850965.1. Lineage (NCBI taxonomy): Eukaryota > Metazoa > Mollusca > Gastropoda > Patellidae > Patella > Patella caerulea. The sequence goes on along the minus strand of JAZGQO010000006.1, from coordinate 54,865,340 downwards.
TAAAATACAAGTATGTAAAAATATGTGATAAAAAATACAATATCTAGCAATTTTAGGTGTTGAAAAGATAATTTGAAATAATGATATCCGATAGGCATACGTGTATATTTTACATGCGGTATATAAAGCCACAGTAAACGGAATTCAACTATCAAAATATTTAATTCTAGGCGATAGATTTGTCGGCCATCTTGATTACATACATTACCATTTTTTGAAACAACGTAACAAAACATCAAATAATCACTGCTTTAATTAATCATTAGGAGCAAATAGTGACTTGAGAGGTTTAATATACATCATTGGCAATTATCAATCAACTAATGATTAAGACAAGACAACTAATCAGTATTACTTATCGACGTGATCCTGGTTATCAGTCACTTGATCAATTTATTATAGTGTTTATAGCCACTTGATTGAAACTCAATAATGGTTAATCCACGATAAATACAATTAGAATTTTAAGATTTCTTTTCCGCCAATTCTCAAAAAGAATCGCCAGTACCACAAAACTTTATCGCCAAAATCAAATTTTAATCATATTTTTATCGCAAATTGCGACTTTGGTGACCGACCGTTAAGCCCTGCATTCCAGGAATATATCATATTAAAGTAGATAAAGTACAAGTACTTCTTTGTTTACTGTAGATAAATGCATAAATAAATAAAAAATATGTCCAGGTAAAAAATTCTCCACTTCATTCTGACTTTCATCAAATCATATAAGCTAGCTGTCTGCCTTCTATGGGCATCTTCAGATATTGATAATGTATATATATATATATATATATATATATATATATATACACACATAACCACACAAAATTTTAACACTCCCGTACTAAATTAATATCACATATACATGTATTACTTAAATCTCAAGCCAACGCAAACCATTGCAATGCATGAAAAATTTATGCTGTCACAAAATACAATCAGACCTGGACTTTGTGTCATAGCAGCATTGTTTTTCTTCTTGTATCCTGTCATTGTTCTTAAAATATGTTTGTATTTCGTTTTGGGAACAGGAAATTAATCCTGAAGCCTGTTAACAAATTATCAAATAAAGATATACACACAGTTCATCCACATCTGAAAACTTTTCGTCAAGAAAAACTGCAAAGGCAGGCATTAGATAACAAAAAGAAAACCCAAAATACACAAACAAACTAAAGTACCATAATCAAATGAAGCCAACAGATATTACAATATATTAAATATCCAGATTACAGATCGATATTTCGTTTCATTTGTTTGTATACTTTCGATGGCATACACATCTGACCAGTTATAGTGGGAGTTCACGTCAGGGGTCAAACGAGTGGCTTTTGACACTATGATGTCAGACATTGATTAATCAATCAGCGTTGACGTTTCTAGTGCTTTAGTAACTCGCCGTAACAGAGTGTTTCATTGGCTAATCCCTCACATCAATCAGAATACGTTAATACATCATACAAAACACATCAGTGATAACAACTCTTCCAGATTCTAGTGTAGTAAGAACAAGTAAAACAAAATTTCAAACTATAAAAACGAAACGTAATATGATCTATGATTTAATCAGATTGATGTATAAGATGATAAATATATCGTGTGTATATCGTGATAAAACGATGTGTATATCGTGATAAAACAATGTGTATATCCTGATAAAACTGTGTATGTATCCCGATAAAACTATGTGTGTGTCTTGATAGGACTATGTGTATATCCCGATAAAACTATGTGTATATCCCAATAAAACTATGTGTTTATCCCAATAAAATTATGTGTATCACGAGAGATGGCAGATGAAAATTTCCAATTTGAGAACAATTCTGGAAGAAATAGATTCTATTTTGATGGAATTTTTGAGTGTTTATATTTTTAATCAAAATGTATACAACCTATATATATATATATATTTAGAAATGTCGACAAGTATTTCTATTGGAATATGCTGTAAGTAGTTTTTGACTTGAACATACCAGTGCTATTTTTTAGCAAACAATGTTTATTATCATTAATGTAAATAGGAATGACCCATGATATATATTGATCTTCAGAATCATTTCGCATGCACACAACTAATCACTCATTTCTAAATCACTCTTATCGAAACTGGAAGAGCTTTTTCCGGCTCTCTTCTAAAATACAAACAACAACGACTGTAAAGCCCATAGGAGACAAAGAGTTAACCACAATCAAAAAATGCAGAATACAATCCGGTAACCTTGACCTGTAATGTCTTTAAATATTATTTATCCATATCATCCTTTTTCATTTATTCTATCTTTGTTTACATAATCAAACCTAAGTATTAAACATAGACAGACACTGATACCATCAAGTAACATAAACTGATACCATCAAGTAACATAAACTGATACCATCATTATAAAAGATACTTGAACTATCATGGGACATAAACTGGTACCACAATAAAACAAAGATACAGGTAGTAAAATTTGATAAATAGAGAAAAATAGGGTTTAACATCCACTTGACACAAACTAGGTCATTTCGGGACTAACAGCGCACATGTGCTAACCATTCATCCAACCACCACCCCACCAATTTGAAAAATACTGGTACAACCATTCTGACATACATTACATAACAAATCAAGAGAGGTGGGAATTGGAGTCCACGGCTTGGGACTGAAGTCCAACTTAAATTACAGCAAAGATCCAAATCATTAGAAGCACTGGTGTTTTGAACTTGATGTGGGCTATGTGAAGACTTGGAACTGCGGCTAGGCTCGAACTCGAGGTGCACAACATTGAGACCTGATTTGACTAAGTACTAAAGTCAGCAACTTTTGGACTAGACTCTAACTCGAGGTGCACAGATTTGGGACCCGATTCAACTTAGTACTAAAATCACAAAGTGCACAGATTTGGGACCTGATTCGACTGAGTTTTAAAGTCGGTGGACTCGAACTCAAGGTGCAGAAACTTGTTCCCACTTCTGATGATCATTAATAAAGTGTTAGACTATTGGATGAACACCCAATCTTATATTGTTAGTGAAAGCAATAGTTAGAAACACCAGGTATACATCCTATAGAAATGGTGCAGTATCGATATTAAGATCAGTGAAAGGGGGGATGAACACCCAAACTTATTGTGTTGGTGAAAGCAATAGTTAGAAACACTAGGTAAACATCCTATAGAAATGGTGCAGGATCGATATTAAGATCAGTGAAAGGGGGGATGAACACCCAAACTTATTGTGTTGGTGAAAGCAATAGTTAGAAACACTAGCTAAACATCCTATAGAAATGGTGCAGGATCGATATTAAGATCAGTGAAGGGGGGATAAGTATCACATACCAATTCCTGCTTCATGTTCACCTTTAAACATTATTCCTCCATCAGCGACAGCTTCATTGATCATAGGGAATAAATGTTGTTGTATTTCAATTAGATTTGTATCAGTTCTATAAACTAGTCCAGCATTCTGTTAATAAAATATAGAAAGATAGGCTGGCATTGCCAGGCAGGATACGCCCACATTTTTGAGAGATGGATAGAGAACAAGCAATACCTAAAGTGATTTTTCCTACATCATTAAGTCCTGTATTTCATACTGTATTGGGAGCAGCCATTTTGTTGGTCAGTTCCAGTCTGATATTCATGAAATTCGAAGCCGACAATGATTATGGTGTGACGGTACACAACCTAGAAATGTTACTTTTCGACAAAATCGGATAAGAATTGTGACCTGTAGAGAGTCCACAACCATGATACACCATATTTTTACACTATTCGCATACAAACGGTGACCATTTCGTCCGGCAATTTTGGTACAATTTTCACGAAATTCGAACTCAACCTTCCTTACGGTGCAACAGTAATATAATCAGAGTTTTTTTTTAAATCAGATAATAATTGTTCGAGAGATAGACAGAGAACAAGCAATACCGAAAGTGATTTTTCCTACAATCAAAGGCCATAATTCATTAAGTTACAATTTGATATGCGCAAATATCGAAAAGAATAAAGATCTTTAGGTTATAAACAAGCATTTTAGGTTTCATCAAAAGCGAAAAAATTAAAATTGTCATTTCTACAGGGTCCACAACTTTGACATACCATATTTTTACACTGTTTGCGTACAAACGGCGGCCATTTTTTCTGGCAATTATAGTCCAATTTTCTCGAAATTCAAACTCAACCTTCCGTAGGGTGTAACGGTGATAGAGTAAAACGTTTTTTCAAATCAGATAATAATTGTGACCTCCAGAGGGACCATAGGCGATTATTCGTGAAGTTTTGATCCGATATGCGCAAATAAGGAAAGGAACCAAGATCTTTGGGTTATAACCATGCATTTCAAGTTTCATCAAAATCGAATTAAAATTGTGACCTCTACAGGGTCCACAACCATGATATACAATTTTTTAACAGTATTCGCGTACAAACGGCGGCCATTTTGTATGGCAATTTTGGTCCGATTTTCCCGAAATCCAAACTCAACCTTCCTTACGTTGTAACGGTAATATAATCAACCGTTTTAGTAAATCGGATAATAATTGTGACCACCAGAGGGACCACAAGCTAAAATAAGGCGATTTTGCGTATAATCAGGGGCCATAATTCAGGAAGTTACGTTCCGATATGTGCAAATATCGAAAGGAACCAAGATCTTTGGGTTATAACCATGAATTTCAAGTTTCATCAAAATCGAATAAAAAATGTGACTTCTACAGGGTCCACAACCTTGATATACCATTTTTTAACAGTATTCGCGTACAAACGACGGCCATTTTGTATGGCAATTTTCGTCCAATTTTCCCGAAATTCGAATTAAACCTTCCTTAGGGTGTAACGGTGATATAATCAAACGGTTTTTTAAATCGGATAATAATTGTGACCTCCAGAGGAACCACAAGCTAAAAAGGGTGATTTTGCGGACAATCAGGGCCATAATTCAGGAAATTACATTCCGATAGGCGCAAATATCGAAAGGAACCAAGATCTTTGGGTTATAAACATGCATGTCAAGTTTCATCAAAATCGGTTCAAAATTGTGACCTCTATAGGGTCCACAAGCTAAAAACGTGATTTTTCGTACAATCAGGGGCCATAATCCATGAAGTTTTCATCCGATACATGCCAATATCGAAAGCAGCCGAGATCTTTTGGGGATAAACCTATATTTCAAGTTTCGTCAAAATCGGATAAGAATTGTGACCTGTAGAGGGTCCACAAACAAATTGTGGACGGACGGGCGGACTGACGGACGTCCGGACGGACAGGGGCGACGACAATATACGTCCACATAAAAATGTGGGCGTATAAAAATACGTCCAGGTAAAAAAATTCTCCACTTCATTCTGACTTACATCAACTCATATGAGCTAGCTGTCTGCCTTCTATAGGCATCTTCAGATATTGATAATGTATAGATATATATATTATATATATATATATGTTACAGGAAACAAGCATAGTCAGTAATTATGTATAATTACTGAAATTTTCAAGTATTATGTATAACAACTGATTCACTCAGTAATTATGTCTAATTACTGAAATTTTCAGGAATTAAGCATATTTACTGAAATGAGCCAGCAATAATTATACTTGTTTACTGAAAATATAAAATAACAGAAAGAAACGTGTACAGTTGGCACAATCTTTATTTTCATCACTCCACATTACAAAATATATGTATTCCTTTAAAAGAATTAGAATATGATAATACATATCAAATCACATAATACTTTTACATGACATATCATATCATGACGAAATTATAACAAATAAAAATGGATACATATTTATGACAATGAAGAAATCGTGGCTTTTAAGATTTGAATGACATCTAGAATTGCATGCCATTTTTGCTTTGAAACACTTGCAGCGGTTAGATTCGCATCGTTTGGTACCACAATTGCATCTTACAAATCCTTGACCTCCACACACTGAATCCATTTGAACAGCTTAGCGTAGAGAGACTCTTTGATCAGTGTTAAAGTCATCTACTTCATAGAGCTTTGTAACACAAACATCAAACTGGTTACGGGAATATTTCTCGTTCATCACTCCACCCTTAACTGCAATTGTGAACATGTCATTGTCACTGATTTCAGTTACAACACCGATGAGGTTGCGTGGATCACCTCTTCCTCTGTCGACATGCGGGATAGGAACAGTCACATTGTCTCCAACACTCACAGGACCAAATACACGTTTGCTGCGTTTTACCATACGTTGAGCTTGTTCCTCTTGAGATGTTTCATGTGATCATGAGATGATTTTTTGATCTTATAATCCCATTGTTAATGTAATTCATGATCATTACCGAGGTACTGTATACTCAGTTACTCTGGGATAAGTTTTTGCATACGCAGAAACATGTAGAAGGTTTCAGTAAACAAGTACAATTTTCCTTAGCCCATTTCAGTAAATATGCTTAATTCCTGAAAATTTCAGTAATTACACATAATTACTGAGTGAATCAGTTGTTATACATAATACCTGAAAATTTCAGTAATTATACATAATTACTGACTATGCTTGTTTCCTGTAACATATATTACACATAACCACACAAAATTTTAACACTCCCATACTAATACAGATGTGCCATGCCATAACTCTATAAATTAATATCCCATACATGTATTATTTAAATCTCAAGCCAACGCAAACCATTGCAATGCATGAAAAATTTATGCTGTCACAAGTCACAGCAGCATTGTTTTTCTCCTTGTATCCCGAAATTGTTCTTAAAAAATGTTTGTATTTCGTTTTGGGAACAGGAAATTAATCCTGAAACCTGTTAACAAATTATTAAATAAAGATATATACACAGTTGATCCACATCTGAAAACTTGGCAATTTTCGTCAAGAAAAACTGCAAAGGCAGGCATTAGATAACAAACAGAAAACCCAAAATACACAAACAAACTAAAGTACCATAATCAAATGAAGCCAACAGATATTACAATATATTAAATATCCAGATTACAGATCGATATTTCGTTTTATTTGTATTTATACTTTTGATGGCATACACTACATGAAGATCTGATCAGTTATAGTGGGAGTTCACGTCAGAGGTCAAACGAGTGGCTTGGACAGGCCACACTACTCCTTGTCACATATACAACATTGCACTTTATAAACCTTGTGAATATTATTCGTAAAGCTGTCTGTTATTATATATATATCGCTTTTACCAAATATCCTTTAAATATAATCGGTCACTGGTTTCGTTAGAATTCAACTCTTCAGATTGGATTCATGTTTGTTTGTTCGTTCTTAAGGTTTAAAATACAGATGACACGCCAAGTGTACATCATTTATACAAGTCGAAATTTGGTACCTGTTTGACACATTTCTGTATTTTAAGTCGTTAATGTCCCATGGTTTTTTTTCGATGTCTCATGCTTTAGACCACTAAACCACACTTAATGTCCGCTTCCACCATGAGTAATATCACATGTGTCAGACTGGCCCCGAGTTCACAAAACATTCTCAGAGTTAAGTTGAGAATTTACTCAAACTTGTTCTCCCTATTTTAACTAAAGTTTAGCCCTTTATAACAAATTTTGTTGTTTTAATATATCAAATACATGAATAAGAAACTATGTGCAAAGTTTTGTGTTTCTGCATCAAAGATATGTCTCACAAACAGTGACTGAAAGTTGAGCAAATTCTCAACTTAAATCTGAGAATGCTTCGTGAACTTGGGACCAGGAGTTACCAGGATTGGCTAATTTACTGCCAGGGTCTGTTACCGTCTGTACCTCACTTACTGGGGTTGTACATTGATTTAGACTGAAGTGCTAGCATACATAGAGTGATACCTAGGGTGCCTTGTCATATAACAGTAAAGGGATAGTGCATAGAGGGACAAGGGAGTCGAGATTTATTCAAATTATTAGAAAGGGAAACACTGTGTAACGTCCTTAAATACACATTATGTAAGATTTAGATAAAGATCAGGCCCTGTTTTCACAAAGCATGCTCAGACTTAAGTTGAAAATATACTCAAATTTGTTCACCTTATTTTAACTAAAACATAGCCCTTTATAATAATTTTGTTGTTTTTATGTATAAAGTACATCAATAAGAAACTATTTCTTGAACAAATATATTTCTCATAAACGGTGATTGAACGTTGAGTAATTTCTCAACTTAAGTTTGAGAATGCTTTTTGAACTCAGGACCTGGTCGTTCATGCTATAATAATTCAAATTTAGATAACGTAAAATGAAAATATTGAAAATTTCATTCAAATTACACAATTCTGAGCCAAGTTATCACTGCTTGTAGTTTTGACAAGATGTGTGCATAGTGGTAACCAAAGCACTGGTATATATTCCAGATTTAGCCTCACATTCCCATTTTTAAATTTAATTTTAAATGGCGAACCGTTTTAATCTAGTTAAAATCTCAAGTATCTGATAATATCAAGAGTTGATTATGGTCTTGTTGTGTTAATAAATGTCTAATTAATAATCTAAATACCAGTTAAGGCCTAAAGAAAGACCCACACAATAGGCAGATTTAGTGCATAATGCATCTTTGAAAGAGACCACTTGACAAAACACCATAAAGAAAGCCAATCAAGTTTTGACAAATGATCACAGTTATTTCCCCCATACATACCATCGGGTTGTCGATTAACTGGAGCCATTTCATTCATGTCAGCCCTTTCAAAAATTTGGTCATCCATTATCTCAGGCCACACCTGTTGGACTTGCACAATGATATTTATATCTGATAAAGACACTAACCCTGCACCCTGTTGATGGATGAAGTCAATCTAATTTTTGTCTTAAATGTATTTTCTTCAAATTTCATACCAGTGGTGTAAGCCAGATTTTCGAAGTGGTATGGAATGGTGGAGGGGGGGGGAGGGGTGTAGTCAGACCAACATTCAAAGGTTTTTAATCATTATACAATATATATGGACTTCCTCACCTATGATTAGATTATGTTGTTAGAACAGGGTTAGAACTAATAAAGAATTGTGTTATATCAATTATGGGAGAAAGTCAATAATAGAGTTATGTCCCCCAACATACCATCCGGTTGTTGAGCAGCTGGAGCAACTGGGCGAGCCAAAAATAATTGGTCGTCCACCATTTCAGGCCAAAACTGTTGGACTTGCGCAAAGATATTTATATCCGATAAAGACACTATCCCTGAACCCTGTTGATGGATAAAGTCATTTTAAATTTTTCTCTAAAATTTTTTTTAAATCCACGAGGTTCGTCAGACATCCCTTCTCCTTGTCATATTAAGCCAGATGTCAAAAGGCAGTCAACCACCTCTAATAATCTTCGTGAAACAAAATCAAAGGAGTATAAAATAGTTCTTAGGATATCTAATCTCTGTAGAATATATAGGTCCTTCACCCACCTCCTCTCCAAGGGAGATAACTTATGGCTAAGGGAGGTAACTAAATCTCAAGAAATGGGTGTTTCTTTTAAATTTAGAACAATCAAATTATTGCTACACATGCCTGGCAATGAAAGCAGATGATGATAATATTATATTCAAGGCTGGGCATGCATTTACAACCAGATTTGATGTAAATATCTGGTAATGTATTTTTGGTAACTGGATTACTGTTATATCAACAGCTGAAATACACAAATGCAAGTCACTGGAATCATAAAATAGCAAATACTGCTGATGTCATTGTTTACCAAACTGCACAGAAGACATAAAACATTGTATATAGAAATTGTATTCAAAGCCTCAGTCACATTTTTTTAGAGAGGAAAAGAACCATTTTTAGACGGATATTTTCCTATTAGAGATTAAACTTTCACAATACATGTATTGTAGGTTGCTGGGGATTCATACACAGTGCTAAATATGCTTTGAGCCTTTAATTATGTCTACCTAGCTAATTATCAGCCATTGTTCATCTCCTTAAAATTGAAAATCCTTCTTCTTCACAAAGTCATTGGGGGTTTATCCAATCTCGTTCCCAGAGGCAGCCGCGGAGCTGAAGGCCTCTGGCGCATTAGACCGTCCATTTTTTCCAAACCTAAGCCCCGCCCATTCTGATATCTGATTGGTCAATCTTTTTAGGTCGATTTCTCGAAAACTAGAGGTCGGATCGTTGGTTCGTTTGTTGTAATATGATCCTTGAGTCAAAGTCAACTCGCTGACATCAAAAAATTGAATCCTAAACGAACAAATTCAAGTTTTTGTAAAGATCTATTTTTCTACGCTTGGGTATATTTTTAAGTGATTCGGTCATCCAGGGATGTAAAAACAGGGGCGTACGACGCAAATAAACGAGAAATTTTGTGCGTAGGAATTACATGTCACCTTCCGGGAAAATGACTACCCCGATTCATCAGAGAAATTTCTTCAAAAATTTTTCTGATTTCGGAATTGGGGTTTATCTTCATTTATGAAGTCAGGAATTGATCATTACATGCAGATCTTCACCACCATTTTTCATACACACAACGAATCACTCTCCTTAAATATCAGATCACTCTCCTTAATTTCTAAATTACTCTTTGCTTATTAATGTTAGAAAATGACTTGGACAATGTTGTTTTTATCCTTAACATATGCATGGAGAGACCCTGATTTGGTTCATATTTCAAGGATTAAATCTATGTCGACTTTAATGATATGTAACCATAGGAGGCAAGTTATTTAGCAATTGTAGTTTTTTTTTCTATTAAGGACTAAGTTTGCCACACACTCAAGTTGATATAGCATTAAGCATTGAAGACTAAACATGAGATTCAACAGCTGACATTTTTACAAAAACTGTACTATTGAGGAATGGCCAGTTGTAAAGTTTTGCCTATTCTCCATTGAACTCCCATAGTGATAGTGTCTGACATCAACATTTTGCCTGTTGCTTGATCTCTCATTCACATACAGTGAATAAAACTTATGTAAAGAAATGGGGTCTTAAATGTGTGCAACAACAGGTTGCCATCCGAACGACTAGACAGCTGTCCTTGTCAGGCCCCCTGTCCTGCATCAGTTAAAAATTGGTCACAGTTAAAAATTGTTTCGAAAACTTATATTCCAAAACAAAATCGTCAACAATTGATCGACTATCTGCCAAAAGTTTTAAGTAAAAACAAGATGGAAGCAGAACAACTCCAATATTGGGGATTATTCAACGAAAGCTGTTATGTTTTATTAATAAAGTGCCACTTTATAAGTTATTTATTAATAAAGTGCCCCAAAAGATGTTAATGCTACTATAATAAAGTGTCACAAAAGCTGTTTAAGTTCTTGTATCATTACGAGAGATATTGACACCAATACCAAAAGCAAGCCATCAAGTTTTGACAAATGTTTTGACAAATGTTCAGAGTTATTTCCCCATACATACCATTGGGTTGTCGATTAGCTGGAGCCATTTCACTGTCAACCTTTACTAAATGAAACCTCCAATTAGGTTGGAATTCTTCATAGATTTTTATATCTGATAAAGACACTAACCCTACACCCTGTTGATGGATGAAGTCATTTTAAATTTTTTTCTCTTAAATTTTCAAGTCCATGAGGTTAGTCAGACAACCCTTCTCCTTGTCATATCAAGCCAGGGATCAAAGATTGATGCATTCGGTCACCTCTGGTAATGTCCGTGAGACAATATCAGGTATCTAATATCTGTATATATAGCTCCCCCACCCGCCTTCTCTCCAAGGGAGATAAACCAATTCAGGGGAGATAACTTATGGCTATGGGAGGTAACTAAATCTTAACCATTTTTTAAAAGCATTTTTTTTAAATTAAGAATAATCAAAATATTGCTAAACATGCTTTACTTAAAATAATTCTTGAAATATCTAATGTTTGTATAATATATAGCTTCCCCACCAACCTCCTATCAAAGGGAGATAAACCAATTTCAGGGAGATAACTTACAGATAAGTGGTAGATGAGGTGGTTGGATGGGTTGTAAATGTACATTGGAGGACCCAGAGAATACAAACAAGGTTGAACAGGCAAACCATAATCCTTGTCATAAACAAGCAGGAGTCGAAACAAATGAGACTTTGTGATCTTACGCGCACCCGTTAAACTATTCGAACACTACCCACACCCCATGACAAATAATAGAGAGAAAGAAATGGGTTTTAACATCCACTCAGGTGGACGATAAGTCACGTGACGTAAATAAAGTTCCGCATCGGCATTTGCAAACTTTGTGGAATGAATACTCAGGAGTTTATAGCAGTATTTTTTCATCATTAAGCAATAAAATATCGTAAATAACATAAAAAAGAAAACATTTTGTTCAATATTTATGTAAAATATCATCCAAAAAAATCAAAACCGCGATATATCGCGGTATGTTCGTTTTTTCGATATTTTTCTAAAGACCGTATTTTTCACTTTTTTTTATTTCCGTGACGGTTTTATATCAAAATACCGAAATATCGCCCAGCTCTACCCCTACCCCCCATGACAAATAAGGGAAGGATATCCGCTTGTAATATATCTAAAATATAAACATGTCCATTGATACGTGAATTGCATTTTAGCCAAAATATCAGCAGTCAACACTAGATAATCGCCCGGCTTGGGATCAAACGCATTTAAAACAGGCCCATCATGTTTCTCCTCTACTAATAAAAGATGGCAGTGCAGATCGATTAAACTTCAATTTATCATAACTTTGTAAATACTGAATGGAATGGAACCATTTTGGACTGATATTCCTATCATAGTTTCAACTACTTTCATAATTTGTAGTTCACCAGTGCTAAATATTAATATGCATTAAAATGACTAGGGCAATGGTGTTTTCATCCTGACAAAATGCATGGACAGGCCTTAAATTGATTTGTTTTTCTAGATCTAAATCTTTGTGGCGGTATGAAAAACATTTCTTTTTGCCAATATCTGACATCAATCAGAAGACAACAAGTTTGTTTCCCCGACCCAAGGCAAGGTATGTAACAATCGTGCTTCTTTTCCATTACATATTAAGTTTGTCATATCATATATAAGGTGTAAAGGCCTACTTTTGTGGACCAACCCTATTAATGAAGGGAAATTCCGTGAGCTTTCAATTGTATTCCCACTGGGATAGTGTCGGATATTTTGTCTGTTATTAGCAGATGTGTAACTAGCTGTAAAAGTGAATACAAAAACCTGGACAACAATCGTGTATGTCATTCAATCCCAGATTTAACACCTACATAATTACTTCTGCCTGATTACCAACAATTTTAACTGACTAATAAATATTATGTATTCAAAATGATGACTTTGATCAGTTTCTGGCAAATGTGTTCATTTCTAAAAGTGGTTTGTTGTCACGTCAACGACACCAACTTTCCTGCATAAAAGAACACAACTTTATGGATATGTCCCTTCTCGGGAATTTCAATACTCTTCAGCAACTGTCACACGATACAACCTATTCATGCAACACGTCCATTAGTAGGCGATTTACATGATATAATGGTTCTATGCATTGTATGGTTAAATGACGCTAAATGTACGTTTGAGTGCTGCGGCACCATTTGTTATTTCTTATAGTACTGTATAAAAAAAAATGGTCTTGTTTGTAGAAGAAAGTGTAGTTTTGATGCCGCAAGCTCATGTTCCCTATCATTCACAGATAGATTTAGATCCATTTTTAGAGGTCGCCAAAAAAAAAGAAGGAGAAGCCATCTTTAATAAAAATTCTGGTTACCAAGTCAGACATGACGTATCGTTTAATATAATGCTATTGATTGGATATTAAGGGCGTTGAGCAGTCTAAGATTCGCACTAACTTTTCAACGCCAATCTTATTAAGTCTTTGCAAACTTGTTCCACTTATAAAATAACTCAGAAAACTCTCGAAAGTCGCGTCGTTTTATGTGTAACAATGGAGATACGAGGCGGAGGAATAAAACTATTTATAGCAAACGAGACTGATTCCCCGACCTAGATCAGGTGTTGAATAAATTATGACGTCGTGCACGCCAGTCACGTGATCAACACAGACGTGGCTTCAACGGGAGTGGAAGATGTCACGTGACCAGAAGGAATTCCCTGTATGACGCGATTATCCAGGTCTATTTATCTATCACGAAAGGAACATGACGGATTTTTTTTTTTATGGTCAAAGATTACTATTTTTTGTATGCATAACATGATTTAGAGTGCGGTGGAGTGGTGCAGTGAAGTAATTATTTACTTTTACATCCGAATTGTTGTATTTTAATACTTGTTGTCGACGTATTCAAAGAATTAACCCAAAATCGCAAAATCTTGTTTGAAGGTAAATAATGAACAACAATTTTAAAATACTTTGAGTTGGTATTTTTTAACGTTTTTGGTGTCGAAATGTAGCTTATAACCTCCACTTTCGATCTACTGGTGGGATTATCAATAAATCTTTTGAGCTTGTACTAATAGAATTTCCAAGAAAACGCATCGTTTTTTTGCGTTTCCATGGATACAAGACAAACCACAACCTATAGCCAAAAATTGACCAGTGTATTTTTGGGACTTGCTATTAGCATTGTTCATGCGAAATTTGATGAAAATATCTGCAGGCATAACTGAGAAAATTCTACTTTTGTTGTCATCAATACCCCTTTTTATCATGCTTTTGGGCCAAGTTTGGAACATAGTTGGTAAATAAAATTGGTATTTATTTGGTGATTAATATGTAGTTTATCACCCCAAATAACAAAAAATGTCATATCTTATCAACAAAAATTACAGTGCTAGCTTTAAAATTTGCATTTTAGACTACTCAACGCCCTTAATCCTTATAAGACATATAGAAATAGATCTCACTAAAAATAAACACACTTGTATGGATATACTACTTCTGAATTTTATTGACATGCTACGTTTCAATACACATACAGGTATCGTTATCAAGCAAATAATGATTGGATATTGTATCATTTCATCGAATGACAAAATAACAAGATTTTATTCATACAACACGTTGCCAAGGCGATCATTTATCGGACGAGGTAGTTGGAAGGGTTGTACATATACTGTGTCAACGCCGCTTTACAAGATCTTTAAAAGAAAATCATATTAATTACCTACCTTAAGAAGCTGAGCAGCATTTACGCCACCATAATTGCCGGGAAGTACCATTCGTTTCCTTCGGAACATTATCTCTGGAACACCACCCGAATTATCCTGTTTTTTTTCTTCACCAGTGAATACACGGAAGAGGTCTGCCACCTGTTGAGAAAACAGAGATAGATTTTTACTAGGATATTACTTCTGAATAAAATCTTCCATCTCGTCTAAATACCTATTCATTTTCAGACCCAGATGTAATCAAATAGCTTACCAATCCATGTGTAATGTCATTGCCTTCTGCAAGTAATGAAACACTCTTATCCACAGCCAAGAGGAAAACTTCAGAATTGGCATCACACGTAACAGAAATATCAATATTGTTTCCTGCACGTTCCTTAGGCTTGGAAAAGCTCAAAGATACCTGAAATTATAATTAGGTTAAAATAAAGATGATGATGATGATGATGATGATGATGATGATGATGATGATGGTACCAATAACTGGTGGAGATGCAGTTTAATTCCTGACACAACAAAACAATCAATCACAGACCTATTGATCTATAATTAGAAGCAGATTTCTTATTTCCTTAAGAAACAACCAACGACTTTTATCAGATGGAAATGCTTATCAGCCAACTCAAATCAACTTAAAACATTCTACCTCACTTAGAAGCAGAGTTATTGTGTCCCAAAAAGTGTGACGGGCAGACAGAGAGAGAGAGAAATGGGGTTCAACGTCCACTCAACACAAACAAGGTCATTTCTGGACTAACATATGATTTAATTTAATTTCAATAATTCGCTTGCGCGTAGGGGTCTTTAGCAGTGGGAGGAAACCAGAGTGCCCGGAGGAAACCCACGAGGTTGAGAAGGCGCCCCTATCTCCATGCCACATACGCTCACACCAGGACTCGAAACCACAGCCGCAAGCCAGAGGTGACGGGCCAGCTAGAGGTCGAAGTGCGACACTCTAGACCACTAGGCCATCCCCCCCCCCCCCTGGCAGACAGACTCGGGGGGACAACAATTCAGACATTTTGCTATTAGCGATTTACCTTGTTCTTCATTCCATTACTGATAACTACATCATAAACATCTACTAATAGTTCGTGGGCTTTATCATCTGTGATGGCATAGACGACCAAAGTTGCCATTGGAGACATTGCACTATTAGGCATAAAGGTCATAGACTGTTCAGATCGTGTAGGGTCAAGAGTGACACTTGATATGACCTTTCCTTTCGAAATAACCTGTTGAATAAAAAGAAAAATATTAGGCCATATTCAACAACCTGCATCACTTATATAATGACCTGTTTTTTATTTTAAATAAAAAAAACCCAGTAACATTAAATATTTTTACCCCCCGGCAGGCTCAATTATCGAGAATTAAATCCTGCTTAATTTTACAGGCAATCACAAGACAATACATTCCAAAAAACAAAATATCAGATACATGTTTATAATAATACACTTTTCCAGTAGCAAAGCTTTGACTTAGTGCTAGGTATTGCCACTGCATTCACAATATGATAGACATTGGGAAATGGGTGCTACAATACAATACACACTGTGAAACAGGTGATACGATACAATTTGTATCAAGATTTATAACCAGGTTATTATCCACCAAGACAACAACAGGATAAGTGAATAAAATGGATATTTTTAGTAATACATGATTATCTCCCTTGACACATCAAATTATCTCCCTTGACACATCAAATTATCTCCCTTGATTCATTAGACTATACTTGGCAGTCATTACATCATAAACAGTATTTAAATATCTGTAGTAAGCATCACAATACACTTTCAACAGTAACTGGAAATGTATTTCTTATCATAACAATATAAAGTCTAAAACATGAGAGGGTAACAGAAGCAATCCCTTTAAATAGAAGCAGAAGCTGGACAGGCTGGTAGTTAAGCTGTGGTATCTAGTGATGATGCTGGTGGGTAGAGTAGACATAAATATTAAATAATAATAATAATACTAATAATCATTTTCTATTGCACTGAAGCTTCAGTCAGTCTGACTGCTCTGTGGTGCTTTACGATGTAACTATGAATTCTTAAAAACATACTGTATATACTACATACAAGTAGAAAGTGAAACAATTAAATTAAAGTTAAAAAGTTTGGGTAAAAACAGTCTGTATTATTGTGGATTTTCGAGGTAGAGCAGGCATATTTAAATATATAAAGGCTTACCAAATAGGACAACAAGGAAAGGGATCCTTTTGTTTTTACAGTCAACGAAAATCCAGTATTGGCATCCAGATCGTAATTCTGAAAATACAGAAATTAATTAAAGTACAGAAATGCTTCATGTCCGCTCAACACAAAGCAAGTCATTTTTGGATCGACACAGGGTACAATTTTAATTCGGTTACTTTTCTTGCACACACAAGGAACATAGATGGATGAAATTTCAATTCACATAACTTTGTAAACTCTGAATGAAATTGAAGAACCTTTTTCGTACTTATAATCTATTTGAGATAAAACTTTCAAAATATCAGGGGGTTCCTGTAGTGCTAAATAATGCATTGAACCCTTAAACACACATTATGCAAGAGCAAATTCTGTCTATTGTATACGTAGGTCTTTCATTAGGCCTGAAATGTTACAAAAACTATTAATTAGACATTACTTAACTTATCCAGACAATAATCAACTCTCCATGTCAAGGCTAGCCTGCAATATTGGTTGGATGTCAGTTCGATTTGTTGCAAAATGTTCCTTTGTGATTTAAAGATTAAATGGATAATTGAGACTACTAGCACTAGGGACCTGGTATCATTCAAATTTGATGAAAAAAGGAAAGAAACTGAGCTTACCATCTAAAATCTAATACATGTATCCAGTTGATAGATTGCGTTCAGAAAGTGTTAAATACCATCAAGATTTATCAAATAACACCCAGTTTGTGCTACCATTTTGTTTAAGACACACTGTTTAGTTTTGACAATCGGTCATCTAGTTTATGACCATTTATTTTAGTTTTGATATTAGTCACTCAGTTTATGACCATTTAGTTTCATAATCTAGACAACTGATGTCAAACTAAAAGGTAGCACAAACTGGGCAGTATTTGATGAATCTTGATGGTATTTAACACTTCCTGCATGGCAATCTATTAACTGGATATGTGTATTAGATTCTAAATGGTAAGCTCAGTTTCTTTCCTTTTTTCATCAAATCTGAATGATACCCGTCCCTAGTGTAGTTTTGTCTTACCAACTTTGGTAATGATGATCGAGGCCAAGCGGAGCTTTCATTTACTTAGTTCTTGGTTCATAGTGGATTAATTTGACTGAAATATTCTGCAAATTGCCATTATATTTTCTAGTTTTTAACTATTATAGTGAGAACTGCCAACTCGTTATCTAATCTCACATAATGTATCTTTAACCTCACCTTTAGCGTCATTCCATCAGAATCAGTTATCTGTAAGGTTGAGCTGCCAATTGATGAATATTTGTCTAATGACAAGTAAGCCATCTGAACACCTGAACTACTTTCAATTTGCGCCTAGAAACAAAAAACACCACAAATCTTAAACACAACAACTACAACACAGCAACCACAATAATAGAACGAAAGAAACACACTAAAATTGTGTTTCTCTTCCATTTTTTCTGCAACAACAACCAGAGAGAGAGAGAGAAATGGGGTTTAACGTCCACTCAACACAAACTAGGTCATTTAGGGACTAAAATATAGTTTAATTTTATTTCAATAATTCGCTAGCGCGTAGGGGTCTTTAGCAGTGGGAGGAAACCAGAGTATCCGGAGAAAACACACCAAGATGGACAGGCAACCCCACTCCTTGCCATGTACAACCTGGGATTTGAAACCACACCAGTTGACTCAATGGCAGGCCGTATGATACAGTACGAACACGCTAACCATTCAGCCATTCAACCCCCCAATAACAACCAGACCATTGAAGACCGACATATACACAAGATAATGTGCAATGATGGAAATTTTAGACCAACAGGTGTGTGTTGCTACTTACTCCATTCTGCAAACAGAAAATTATCTACAGCACTTGGAAAATAGATTTCTGCCTAAATGAGAGCCATATCCAGCAATTAGTATATATATACTACATGAATTTCATAATTTCAAGCCTTGAAATAAGGCACCTGTCACTGACAATGTCAGGCACAGATTCAGGCCTTGTCAGGCACTGATTTGTCTTTTTATTGATATTATCAATACATGTACATATCCGGAACTAAGTTGAAAATGTCAGGTACCATTTTACTAGTGCCTGTCAGGTACAATATATAAAACAGTTATTTCAAGGCCTGTTTAAAATGCGGTCTTACTCTGGTTCGCATCTGTTTTACATAAAAAGTCTATTCAAGTCTTTTCTATTTCATTAATGAAAGCAACATATATATATATACGCATACGCCTCTTTGATTTAGGACTTTAATTAAATTAGCTTAGTGTCAACTAGCTTAGTGTCTGTAGACAGACAGCTTAAGTTTAATATGTGCTTACTCATCATTAGCTTGTAATAGCCACAGGTTTATTTTTCTTTATGATAAGGACTATTGTTGTTCCAGACCATGTTGCCATGGCTTCCGACCTGCCCCACTGACAAGGGCAACACTGCCGATAAATCCCTAAGAACTTTCTCAGCAACAGGTAGGATGAGCCAGTGACTTACTGTAGACCCGGCTATTTTAAAAAAATATAAAAATAGATACGTACATTAAAGTTAACATACTGATCAGCATACTCGTCAAAAGTAACAACAGAGCCCTCTGGACCATTTATAGTAACATCCTTCTTTATTTCACCGGTTGTTACTGATACATTCATTCCATATTGTGTTAATGGTAATCCTTCAGGGTCTGTAACTTTAACCTAAAATAGACAACTAAAATTGACAGAGAGAGAGAGACAGAGAGAGAGGCAAGTGATCTTCCCAAACCTAAAGGCTGTCAAGGCCATCACACCCTCTAACCAATGAAATGAATATGAAATGGGGTTTAACGGCCTACTGTCTAATGACAAATAAGTGGTTTGAAAATCTGAACTACTTTCAATTTTCCCCTAAAAATCAAAAAAACACCCAAGATTTTAAACACAACTGCAACATAGCAGACAAACTAAGTTAGTGAACACCATATGCCATACAGTGCGTTATGAGGGAAATTTTGCCAGGGCAGTGGCGCTACCGCCTATATAAAATTCCAACTGCCAAGAGATTTTTTACGTGCATGCTAATGTGTACACAGGACCTCGTTTTTTGTCTCATCCAAATGACTAGACAGCTGTTCTAGTCAGTACCACAGTCCTGCATCACTGACAAGGGGAAACCACACCTGAAAATGGGGATGAACTGACAATCTTTTAATACTCACCCGAAGTTTGATAGGCATACCAGGATGAAATATTTTTAAGTTGTTGAAGGTTTCAAGATGGATCTTCTTGGAATAAGAGTAAATCTTGACACTGCTATCATCGGTAATACTAAACATTGTAGGTAAGGCTGTAACATTCACACCGATACTGACTTTCTTTTGTTGAAAATATCGGTATGACCTAAAAGAACTGTAAACATCATCACCTACTAATTCGGCAATCGTGAATTTTACATCAACTGAACCAGAAATCTGTAAAAAGAAATGAAATGAAATTAGGTGTGAGAGAGAGAGAGAGAGAGAGTGAGAGAGAGAGAGAGAGAGAGAGAGAGGTCCACTAAAGATAAACTAGGTCATTTTGGGATTAACACGTGGTTCAACAATTTTATTTCAATAATTTGCTTTGTACGTAGAGGTCTTTAACAGTGGTGGGGGGGTAACAGGAGGACACAGAGAAAACCCACAAGGTTAGGTAGGCGATTCTACTCCTCAGGCTAGTTGACTCAATGACAGAGCGTGAACCATTCAGCCAGAAGAATGTGTGAGTAACGTAATATGACAAGTAAAGATTTTTGTTTTAAAGACTTTGACAGAAGACTCTGATGTTTCGGAAAAATGGAATGTTTTTTTTTTGACGCTTTAGATAATAGGAATGGGGTTTGACATTTTTGAAAAGTTTAGAAAAATGGAATGGGTATACAGCTTGCTATAAGGGAAGAATTGTTCAGACATATCCTTACGAAATGCTACTCAAAACCAAACACAACATATTCCATATATATGGCTCTAGCTGTGTTTTAGCATCAGTACTAATTCATGTTCTCTGTGAGTTTTTTTTAATGAATATGTCTTTTTTATGAATTAAAATAATGTTTTGTCATTGGAAAGCACACAAGAGTATGCTGAGTTGAATATAAATGAATTATTATTATTATTACTTTTGAGGTGAAAGTTCAGAATATGTGGTTGAGACATGTGAGTCAGCGTCTTAGCCACGTGTCTACCTAAGTTTTTAATTAAAGGTATAAGAGAGAGAGAGAAATGGGGTTTAACGTCCACTCAACACAAACCAGGTCATTTCGGGACTAACATATGGTTTAATTTTATTTCAATAATTCGCTTGCGCGTAGGGGTCTTTAGCAGTGGGAGGAAACCGGAGTGCCCGGAGGAAACCCACGAGATTGAGAAGGCGCCCCTATCTCCACGCCACATACGCTCACACCAGGGCTCGAAACCACAGCTGCAAGCCAGAGGTGACCGGCCAGCTAGAGGTCGAAGCGCGTCACTCTAGACCACTAGGCCATCCCAACCCCCTACTTAAAAGTCTACTCTTGGTATAGTATATTTGCAATCTGATTAAAACACAGATCCTATTTCGTTCTGTTTTTTAAGGTTCAAAATTTTGTTTTACTTGTCTTTACTACACAGTGTTTTGGTTGAATTCAGGGATCATCTAATAAAACAGCATGCCATAAATGGAACTGTGGCTTAATGATAAGAAGCGTTAACACTGACTGATTAATAAATGTATTAGGTCATAGGGACAAAAACCGCTCGTATGACCCACTACAAGACCTTCCAGTACAGCTTGTCATAGTACAACTCATATCAGCCAGAATGCAGGTTATATAACAACTTATGTAACAGATCCTAGTGCAGTTCAATGAAAGAGACAGAGAGAGAGAAATGGGGTTTAAAGTCCACTCAACACAAACTAGGTCATTTCGGGACTAACATATGGTTTAATTTTTATTTCAATAATTCGCTTGCGCGTAGGGGTCTTTAGCAGTGGGAGGAAACCGGAGTGCCCGAAGGAAACCTGTTAAATGAAGATTAACTATAATTGTATATTCTTTATTAGCTATCAGACGCACGTCTGCCTTTCATGGCTACATACATAAAAGTGATGAATGATGATCTACAAACACATAAGGACCTCTCACTGCACGTGCGCTATACTATACAAAACTAATTAATATTCATGAGTCTGACATTCACCGTCTTTCTTTATCTCCCAATTAAAAAAAAGGTTCACATCTAATACTTTCTGCAATGACTGATTAAAACCATATTTTTATCATTGAAATAAACTATTCACACCATTTTGTTCTTTTTTTTTGTTTTTCTTTTAGTATGATGCAGTACTTAAAAAATCTAATCACAACTTTTGTTACAATACTGACAAAACAATTTTCCTCCATTCAAAATCTTCAGAAGAGAAGCACTAGAGGCGCCAGTTTTTGTCAGACAGTCAGTTAACTGACTTTGACTGTCTGTCCACCCAATATTTTTGATTTCCCCTCGCGACAACATATCACGCAAAACACAGACATCAATTTTCAATCGCTTATCCACCAGTGTTCCAGTGTTTTGGTTGAATACACAGTATCGTAAAGAGATTTGTTGTCTACAACACAGTGGATGGGAACAGCAGTAGTGTTAAGTCCTAATATTTCACACAAAATTGTTCGTAAAAGACAGCAAGCTTCAGCAGATTCTAATAGTGCCAATGCCTCTGCTGCTATTGTACTCTTAACAACACGACGAATTTTCTTAGACTGCCACAAGAGTGGAGCTAGATTTCCATTATCCCCTATAAGAAACACAGTGGAAGCGTGCTGGGCCCATAACCCAGAGGTCCGTGGATCGTAACCACGCTCTGCTACCACGTTAAATGAAGATTAACTATAATTGTATATTCTTTATTAGCTATCAGACGTACGTCTGCCTTTCATGGCTACATACACAAAAGTGATGAATGATGATCTACAAACACATAAGGACCGAGGCGTCCTCTCACTGCACGTGCGCTATACTATACAAAACTAATTAATATTCATGAGTCTGACAAAACCCACGAGGTTGAGAAGGCACGTCTATCTCCATGCCACATACGCTCACACCAGAGCTCGAAACCACAGCCGCAACCCAGAGGTGACCGGCCAGCTAGGTGTGGAAGCGCGGCACTCTAGACCACAAGGCCTTTCCAACCCCCCTTAGTTCAATGAAACAGAAATAGGATCTATGTTTTAACTGATTGGTGGGATATAAGTAAAGAATCTTACATCAACAGTTTTCTCCATACTGGTTGTATCACTAACAACTTTTACACGAGCTGAACCTACAACATCTTTACCATATGTATATCTGAAGAAATAAAAACACCATACAGCAACTAGGTCATTTTGAGACTAACATATGGTTCAAATTTCTTTCAATAATTCGTTATTGAATGATAGACCTTATAATACAGCGCACACTCTTATATAGCATTGCAACTGGAAAGGGTTTATTAACGTACACGCCAATCTGTAGTTAGGATCGCATGTTTTGATTCCATCCAGATGACTATATGTTGTCTTTTGCAATGCCCTTCGTCCTGCTCTATAATAATAATAACTTACACAGCTTTCACCTTAACAACAAGATCTTGTTGTTCGCCCTCTTTAAACAGTAAATATCCAGGTTCTGTAACGGTGGTTACTTCAAACTTTGGTAAAACTAAAATATATAACAGGTAGAAATATAGTTGCCAGGCAACCCCAAAGAGAGGCAACCCACAGAGAGAGAAAGAGAGAGAGAGAGAGAGCTCCACCATTTATTACAAACTAGTAGACCATGTGGAAATATTGGGTTCAACAAATCAGGTAGAAACATATGTAGGTTTGGGGTTTAACGTCTATTCACTACAAACTAGATCATTCTGGGACTAATATACAACTCAATTTCATTTCAATAAATCCCTTGTGCAAAGGGTCATTGGCAGTTGGATGAAATAGGAGGATTCAGAATAAACCAAGTAGGTTGGACATCCTACCCTACTCTGTGTCACATACAAGCTGGAAACCAAAACCATGCCACTTGACTCAATCACAGACCTTATGATCCATCGCACATGTGTTATCTCCCTTGCGAGAAAGAGAGAGAGAGAGAGAGAGAGAGAGACAGAGAGAGAGACAGAGAGCAAGATGGGGTTTAACATCCACTCAACACAAACTAGGTCATTTTGGGACTAACATATGGTTTTAATTTTATTTCAATAATTCGCTGGCACGTATGGGTCTTTAGCAGTGGGAGGAAACCGGAGAGCCTGGAGGAAACCCACTAGGTAGAGTTATCAAACTCGCAAAGAAATATACACAAATGGCAGGAAAGTTGTTCAAGCACAAACAGTCCACAAAGGTTGTAGCATATTCATTCTTTTGTAGGTAAAGGGAAAATTTACAATACATTGCAGTACAAACTCCTTCAAATCATTTAAAAGGAAATGGGTTTTAACGTCCTACTGTTTGGCTCCTTTACTGGGCTAATGAAGACGAGTATACGCCATACAGTACGCTATGGGGGATATTTTGCCCGGACAGTGGCGCTACGGCCTACTCTTATATCGAATTCTAACTGCCCAGGGATCTTTTACGTGCACTCTAATGTGTGCAATGGAGCTTGTTTGTTCTCCCATCCGAATGACTAGACAGCTGTTCATGTCAGGCCCTCCATCCTGTTACGTCAATACGGTAACCTTAGCCTGTAGTGTCCAGACCACTTGTAAACAGCGACCCACTTAAACAAAAGTACACAATGAAAACTAACAGGCTACCCTACCCTACACAGTCACACCACAAAGTATGGATCAGATTCCGACACCACTGCCCGCAATTCATCATGATCACATGACTTGAAGGCTAGCAGACGGCATTAGATTTTGAACATCCAGTACTCACCATATTCATCAACTTTAAATACTTTATTCTGAGTGACATCCTAACAAAAACAAAATGGAGTTATCAATCAAACACATGTTTATATAATTTCACATTAGAAAATCCCCGCACAACAAAAGTACAAAAACAGTCTTTAGGTTGAGTGGTGATTTATCCTTCATAATATTTGGGGGCTAAAAGACTGTTTATCAATCGACTGCTTCTCTAATTATTTTATTGACCCTTTGCCACTTATAAATAGACTGCCCTAAATGGGGTTTTTCCTTAGACCCAAATCAATTGATTGCTTTTCTAATTATGTTATTGACCCTTTGCCACTTATAAATAGACTGCCCTAACTGGGGGGTTTTCCTTAGACCCAAACCACGTACACAACTTTAGTGATCATACAAACTCGCAGTAAATGGTCAGAAAAGTATTCACATATCTTGGGTGGTTTGAGATAGTCTAATGAACAGTAGTTTTACATGTACCAGTATTTATACTGTTCTCTAATTTTTTTTACGAGAGAGAAATTGGGTTTATCATCCACGCGACGCAAACTGGACTAACGCGTGTTTCAATTTTATTTCAATAATGTGTTTGAGCGTAGGGGTCTTTATCAGCCAGAGGAAACCGAAGGACCCAGAGAAAACCCACGAGGTTAAATAGGGGACCTATCTTTGTCACATACAACTGGGGGATCGAAACGACACCAGCTGAATCAATGTAAGATTGTATGATATGACACGCAAGTGCTGACCATTTCGCCACCCAACATTTCAATTTTGTTCAAGTCCGAATAGTAAGTGCAGGGTTACAATCAGACATTTCAATCGTAGGCCCATGGTCGTGATCCTTTAGCAAATAAAAACAAGAAAATAAACAGAGTGCTCCAAAATTATATTTTTTGTTAAAGCATTATTTGACACCCAGAATAAGCTTTATCAGCTTTCATTATCAACAATCTAAAAGTGCTAAATTCTTTAATCTGGTTAACTTACCCCCATTGTAGCTTGGATTGTCCAGTTGCCAAGTGGTGGTTCATCGGAGATTGGAAATTCAAGTTGAACAACACCTGGTGCAATAAAAATAACAGTGATAAAACATGTCAGGCATTAATAAATGTAGAAATGAAATGGAATTAAATCATAATGTTCGTTACTCGGCCCTCTGTCCTGCTTTAAAAGTGGAACACCCTATAAGCCAATCTGATTAAAACACAATCTAATTAAAATATAGATCTATATTTCGTTTCGTTTTTTTATACTTTCGATGGCCTATACTCATGTAGATCTAACAAGTTATAGTGGGAGCTCACGTTCTATGACGTCAGGTATCAAACACGGGACATTTGACCCGATAACGTCAGTCATTTGAGTAACCAATTAGCAACCGCCATGCTTTTTAAAATCTACTTTTGTTTTGTTTTGATTTCTATATTTACCCACAGTTCCACGCATGAAAAGGTTAAACGGTCGATTCGACAGACCATTTGATTGGCTGACCCCTCATTTCAGGCAGAACACAAGTTAAATAACAAGTCCTCCAGATCCAAGAGTGAAGACAATTAAAAACAAAATTTTGAACTATAAAAAACGAAACGAAATTGGATCCGTGTTTTAATCAGATTGATTAAAACACAGATCCTAGTGAAGTGTGAAGCTGTAATTCAATAGGGGAAGAAAGTTACGAGTGTACCATCATACAAAATTAACTCACCGTTTTCACCAACAACATTTCTAAATTCATCTAACTTGTTGTTGTTCTTGTCCTAAATAATAAAAGAACCGATAATTACACACATTCCATGTAGATGCAGATATACTGTTAAAACATGCCCTTGGATATACCGGTATCAATTGTATTTAGTCTACTCTTCAAAGAATCAATTGTATTTAGTCTACTCTTCAAAGATTCGTTACATGCTAGAAGAGAGAAAAGGAGAGAGAGAAAGGGAGAGAGGGAGAGAGAGAGAGAGAGAGAGATTAACCCACTCCACTGACACAAATTAAGTCATTTTAGGACTAACACATGGTTCAATTTTCTTTCAATATATAGCTGGTGCGTAGGAGTCTTTAACAGTGAGAGGAAACCAGAGGACCCAGAGAAAACCCACAGAGTTGGACAGGCGACCCTACAACCGGGGGAATGGAAACCATGCCTGTTGACTCAATAACAGACCTATCCATACTGTGTGCATGTGCTAACCATTCAGCCATCCAACCTCCATGTTAGGATTGAACCCGGGACCTACTGGAAAGCAGGCTAACCAATTCCAAAGTAAGGAATCATCCAAGGGTACTCTCATGGACAACACTGGAATCAAACCTGGGACCCCTTCTGTTAAGCGGGCAAACACGTCCAAAGTAAGGAGGATGCATACAGTTAGAAATAAAAACTCTGAACAACTGGGTCACAAAAACTTCAACATTTGTACCTCTTTATGGTGGCAATATCTTATTGAAATCCATAATTGTAGTAATTGATGTCAATATTTATGAAAATATTTACCAGACTTTCTTCAATAACAAGTGGAATGAAACGAACTGGAGTTTGAAATGAAATGAAATGGGGTTTAATGTCCTACTCTTTTGCACCTAGCCTGGGCTAATGGAAGACGGGCATACGCCATACAGTGTGCTATGAGGGAAATTTTGCCCCGGCAGCAGCGCTACTGCCTACTCTTGTATCAAATTCCAACTGCCAAGGGATCTTTTACGTGCACTCAAGTGTGTACCCGGGACCTCGGTTTTTCGTGCAATCCGAAAAACTAGGCAGCTGTCCATGTCAGGCCCTCCTTCTGCGTCACTGACAAGCGGAAATCACGCCAAAAAATCTAGATGAACTTTCTCGGCCAATGTAGGGATCAAACACCCAACCTCCAGGCTAGCGAACCACTTAGCCACTTAGCCACCGTGATTCCCGAAATGGAGTTTATCATTCAACTATTCTACTAAGACTGAGCTAAGTAAGACACATATATACCCCATACAGTGAGCTATGACACTGCCAGCCTTCTCCTATATCAAATTTCAACCGTCAAGGTTTTTTCTTACATGCACAAGAATGTGTACACTGGATCTCGATTTTTCATACCATCCAAACAACTAGGCAATTTTGCTTGGACAGCAGCGCTACAGCCTTCTCCTACATCAATTTCAATTGTCATGGGTTTTTTTTCTACATGCTCAGCAATATGTACATCGGATCACAGTTTTCCGTCCTATCCGAAAAACTAGACAATGAGTCTTAGACCACTATACTGACAAGGGGGAACTATGTCGTAAATATAGAAATTACAATCTCTGACGATTGATATGAACTACTAACCGTGATAGAAACTGTCATAGGTCCATTGACAACTTTATAATCAGGATCAATAGCAAGTAGTCTCATCTTTACTGTAAATAAATAAAAAATAACACTACAACTCAGTTGTGATATTTTACCAGAAGTTACTACCTTCAATGTTTAGTTTCAACCCATTGTAGCCAAACTGTTCCAATTTGTTGAGGATCATCAAAGAATATTAGCTTCCTACCGTCACATAGTTTAAAATATCATCATACTTGCGCAGTGTTTTGTTTGATTAGAACTAATCCTGCTACTTACTGCTTTAAAGGGCGAACATTGTTGTTCTAAATTATTATTGGTCAGTAGTTCCATTACCAACCAGTAGCTGACAGCGTTACAAAGGCTTTACCTTTAAAACAAAGTGCCAATGTGTGCTATGAAGAAAATATTGCGGTGCTACGGCCAAATCTTATATCGGTTTCCAACTGCCAAGGGATCATTTACGTGCACACCAATGTGTAGAAGGGAGCTCAGTTTTTGTAATACCCAAAGGACTACACAATGATGCATTCCATCATGCATCATGCATCATTGACAAGGGGAATCCACACCGGAAAATCTGGATGAAATTTCTCGATCAATTCAGGGATCAAACAACTAATCTCAAGAATAGTGAGCCAGTGTCTTAACCTGACATCATCAAAATAAGTAAAACCTTATTCTAAACTTACCAACTTGATTTGGTTTATAAATAGCTTTATCTGTTTGTATAAGCAGAAGAGCATTCTGACTTTCTCGTTCTACTGTTGTTTCATTGGTGAACGTCAATCCACCGGTACCAGAAACTACTAAACTATACGCTCCTTCTGTGGCATCGATCGGTATCTACGAAATGGAATTATTCATTTTACCATAATTATTATACTACAACTCGGGTATCATGTTGTGTTATTTTAGCAGGAGTTATGCTGTTTAAATTGGAGTTTCTGTATTTCAGGTATTGTGTTGTGCTGTTTTAGCGGGAGTTGTTCTGTTTTAGTCGGAATTGTTCTGTTTTAGCGGTAGTTCGACTATTTCAGCAATAGTTGTGCTGATTAAATTAGAGTTTCTGTACACAATGTTTAGTTTCAAGCCATTGTTCAAATTCGTAGAGAATTATCGAAAACTATCGTGTTCCTACTGCTGCATAGTTTAAAATGGTATGTCTAGATTACTTTACTGAGCAATGTTGAGTAATTAATTATTCTAAGGAAAGTTCTAGTGTTATCAGAATGATCATTCCAAATACAACTTAAACATACATTATGCAAGAGCTAAATCGACCTATTGCAGGCCTTCCTTTAGCATTGATATGTTATCTAAATTATTAATTATCTATATCATAATCAATTCTTGATGTCATCGCCAGCCTGTGATATTTACTAGATTTCAATACATTTTGCAATTGATTTAATGTCAAAATGGAGCGAGAGAGAAATGGGGTTTAACCTCCACTCGACACAAACTAGGTCATTTTGGGACTAACATATTTGGTTTAATTTTATTCAATAATTTGGTTGTGCGTGGGGGTCTTTAGCAGTGGGAGAAAACCTGAGGACCCTGGAAAAAACCCACGAGGTTGGACTGGCGACCCTACTCCTTGTCATGTACAACCAGGGATTCGAAATCACGCCAGTTGACTAAATAACAGGCTTAATGATATAGAGCACGTGCTAACCACTTTGACATCCAACCTCCCACGTCAAAATGTATACCGTATTTTTCGGTGTATTAGGCGCACTTTTTTTTACCAAATATTTTATTTTCTAGAAGGGGTGCGCCTAATACACAACGTTAAGCAAATCCAGGTTTTTCCCGTGTCTACACCAAAGTCGGGAGTTCAAGAAATAATTGTCCTACAATCAACAAATGTCGGCCCGGTGACGCTACCTCAAAAGTTAGGTATTATCACTCAAACTAAAGACAATACCGTTCCCTTTGTGTCCACCTATATTTGTCATAAATGTTTTAGATATTTTAAAATGCGTCCATGTCATCAATTATCTTTTAGATACGGTTAAAATGTCAATAATTATCGGCCATATTTCTGTTATTTCGTGCATAAAAAAAGATGGGTGCGCCTAAAGCATGCACTTTTATTTTTTCATGAAATACCTCTGCCAAACTCGCCCTGCGCCTTATCTACGCATGTGCCTTATACACCGAAAAATACGGTAATCGAGACTTTGGGGTTTTTTTCGTACCAACTTTTGTAATATTAATAGAGACTTTGCCTAAAATTAAATTTCTAATATCTTGGTTCATAGTGGAGGAATGTTCTCTATACGTTATGTATTTATTAATTTTTACAGCGAGAACTGTAAGGTTTTATCTAATATTCCATAATGGCCCTTTGATCATAACTGTTATACTCTGGTCGAAAATTAGTGGAATACGGATCAAAGGTCATATCAAATAAAATTTATTTGTTGTTGAAGTAAACCGTTTTTGATAATTATTTGTAATGGTCATACATATATACTATTACAATGTCAAGGTTGTTGTCTTACATAAGCTACAAGAATTAAACAGAGCGTAAAGATTCTTCTGATAAAATATTTAATACATCTGTATAATTATTGAGTATATATTACATTGTACATATTATCTTATAAACACTCACTATAAATTATTATGTGTTTCACAGGATTCACAGGGCTTGAAATCTGAGATATAATCAATAATACCTTTTAACAACAGAGGGAAAGATATCTGACCCTATCTATTGAGAAAGATCTGACATTGCAAATGAAATGTTTTGCCCTGACACGTCTAATAGAAATTGGTATGTATACAGTTGCTATGAGCAGTATTTTTTTGAGGGGGACGACAACCCCATGTTTTGTCTTACCGACCTCGGTTTACGGAGCTAATTTCTGCCGCTAGTAACATAGATGCTGATTGTGTGTCTGATAAGATGTGCACTGTGTGCTATATAATATATATACGACCACGCGTGCATATCCCGGTGGAAGTTTGTAGGACCCAGGATTCCTATACACCGGTGGGGAGGGGGTTGACTAGTCACCCTAGTCACCCCCCCCTGGATCCGCCCCTGATGAGGGGAATTTTGCCTAGGAAGCAATACTACCTACTACCTGAAGTTTTAACGTCTGCCTCCACATATGACCTACTCTTATAACAAATTCCAACTGCCAAGGAATCTTTTAAGGTGCACACCAATGTGTACACAGAAACTTAGTTTTTCGTCCCATCAGAATGACGAGACAGCTGTCCCAGACAGTTGTCCTTCTCAGACCCTCTATCCTTCTGTTGAACTTTCTCAACCAATGCAGGGAACGAACATGCAACTTCCAGACTAGCAAGCCAGTGTCTTTACCCACTTAGCCACTGTGGCTTCCCTCAATTTTATTGCAATAATTTACTAGCGCATCTGGGTATTAATTTAGCAGCAGGAGGAACCCAACTCTGGGCTACTCCTTGTCATATACAAGCTCGAAATCGAAACCACCCCAGTTGGCTCCATTATGATATAAGACATTAAGTAAAACAACAAGAAATGTTTACCTGGAAGGTAACGGTACTTGTCTGTCCTGAAGAATAAAATAAAATGTGGATTGACATTCGTACAAATTACAAGTTGGGTTTATTTATTTATTTATTTATCTATTTATTTATTTATTTATCTATCTATCTATATATTTATTCTTCAAGTAAACGTTACAACATGACAACAATAAATTAATATACTAAGAACTATGAGTTGTATGATCGGGAAAGTGTCAGCAATAAATATAGTTGTGTATTTATTTATTTATCTATCTATTTATTTATTCTTCAAGTAAACGTTACAACATGACAACAATAAATTAATGTACATGTACTAAAAACTATGAGCTATATTGTATGATCAGGAAGTGTCAACAATAAATATAGTTGTGTATATGAAATAAAGACGTTCTAATATGCATTGTATGATTGGAATGAGAAATGAAAAGTATAATAGGTATGATGTCATGAAGAGACTTTTACTTAGGATAGCCCATCAACAGGACAAAGTCAGAGGGGTCAAAACCAAAAGTACGTCGCAGATGGTTAATTCCATGCTACGTCGCTGCACAGTGTGTGTAAGAGCCAGAGAAGGAAACACGCGCTACTGACATCTGTGTCGTACTTTTGTTTTTGACCCCTCTGACTTTGTATCGTTGATTACAGATTAAACATCCATAAGTGTACAAATGTGTTGTTATTGATGGGTTCCCATTTGAATATTGTTCACAATAAGAAGCAAAATAAATAAGATATGTTTACAGGATCATTTTGTTATACGAAAAACTAAGTGATGCATTTTCTATGGCGCTCAGTATACTTACCACTGACACCAGTTGCAGACGACTCTAGCATGGTACCGCCACCTGGTGCTTTACTTTTTAATGTGCTCGTTATCGCCACATTATTCGATGCTCCTTCAATACTTATCAACACTTTGTATTCTGAACTTGGACGAAACTTCTTAGATGCCAGAATGACATATCCACTGTAAAATAAATAGCAATCAATATAATAATAATTAGCAGGGGTTTATAAATAAAATTACAGATTAAAGGACGGACAGAACCTATTTCCAATATCCCTCTCTTAAAGTCTAAAATCGTCATTTGAAAGAGTTTGAGTTCCTACTATGAAAGAGGGAGAGACAGAGCTGAATGGAGCTTAACGTCCACTCGACTAGGGACTAACATATGGTTCAATTTTATTTCAATAATTTGTTTGTGCATTGGCGTATTTAGCAGTGGGAAGAAACCGGCAGACCTGAATAAAACCTGCGCTGTAGGACAGACGACCATTCTCCTGGCCTCGTAAAACTGGGAATTCGAAACCACACCAGTTGACTCAATGACAGACATTAATGATACAACGTCGACAGGCTAACCAGTTGAGGGGGGTTGGAATGGCCTAGTGGTCTAGAGTGCTGCGCTTCAACCTCTAGCTGACCGGTCACCTCTGGCTTGCAACTGTGGATTAGAGCCATGGTATGGTGTGAGCGTATGTGGCATGGAGATAGGGGCTCCTTCTCAACCTCGTGGGTTTCCTCAGGGCACTCTGTCCGGTTTCCTCCCACTGTTAAAGACCCCTACGCGCAAGCGAATAATTGAAATAAAATGAAACCATACATTAGTCTCAAAATGACCTAATTTGTGTCGAGTGGACGTTAAACCCCATTTCTCTCTTTCTCTAACCAGTTGACCACCTAACCCCCTTTATTCGACATGAAATGATAACATTAACAAAGGTGTCCATGGAGGCAGGTGATCACCAGAGTTCCCCTGTTGGCCATTTCTTCCAGTCTTCACTGACAAGCAGTGGAGGCTGTGGCGGTTCAGTGAGTAAGATGTTGAATTACTAATCTGGAGGTCCTGTGTTCGATCCCGCTGTTGACTGAGAAAATTCATCAGGATTTTCCGAGAGAGAGAGAAATGGTTTTTAACGTCCACTCAACACAAACTAGGTCATTTCGGGACTAACATATGGTTTAACTTTATTTCAATAATTTGCTTGCACGTAGGGGTCTTTAGCAGTGGGAGGAAACTGGAGTGCCCGGAGGAAACCCACGAGGTTGCTTGAGAAGGCGCCCCTATCTCCATGCCACATTACGCTCACACCAGGGCTCGAATCCACAGTTGCAAGCCAGAGGTGACTGGCCAGCTAGAGGTCGAAGCGCGGCACTCTAGACCAACCCCTCAGTGGAGCAAGACAGAGATGGGGCAAAAAACACAAGTTCCTGTCTACATACATTGCCATAACCATTAACATAAAAAAGAACCTTTGACAGTTGGAATGTGATATAAAGTTTAGCACACTGTAAGATGCATGCTTGTTTTTAGTAGCCCAGGCAATGCAGAACAGTGAGACGTCGAACTTCATACAATTGAATGCATTTCTGACAGGTAAAAGGAGATTGATTAACTGGATAATTTATTATTCAGTTACATGCTTTGGTATTAGATATTTTGAAGAACTTAACATAACACTCACCATTCAAATAACGGTAAACATAAGAGCAATAATACTGGAAGACAGAGTCTCCAATCTGTGGGTTTGGTTGTCATGTCTTTTTACTGTATAACTGATGATCTTGTCAATTTGTAAACACAAATTAAAATCTCTGAAAAACAGAACGAAAACAATTTATAAAAGCTTTTTATGGCATTATAATATTATAAAACATTTCTGTCAACCAAGAAATTCTTTGAGCTTGATGATGTTTGTTCTAGGTGTTGGTGATGATGGCGAGAATATATAATGTAAAAAAAAACATAGACAATTGGTATTTGATGAAGTAGGACGAACACAAGAACCCTTGACAGAATATCTAAAGCAAAGACTTAATTTAGCAGAAAAGCAGCGCTAAAAAGATCGACAAGAAAATACATAAATATCAAAAAATATTTAAAGCCAGGATTAAATTTACCTGAACTGCAACGTCAAAAAAGGTTCACGTGAAAATGTAAGAAATAAACAAAACTCTCAGCTTATATACCTAACAATTTGTTTATGGGTATAAACGTAAAGTATAATACGCTAGGAACAGATAATCCGAGGCAGGTACCTATTTAGGTGTCGATAATATAATACTTTTACTATCAATTAACATAACAATTAGAAACCAAATCTCCTGGTGTTTATGGAAAGTTTGTGGGGGAATGCGCAAATTGCACCCATCTTATTTATTCTCCAAAAATAGACACTCAATGTCATCCTTGTGTTGCGCAATGTTAAATCTTTAAAAAAATTTAAAAAGAGTGTCAGGTAATTCTTTTTACTAAATTTTTATTCATGCTACTTATTTTTCATTCATAATACTTGAAATCTAATGCACTACACAATACGGTGCTATGTGTACCCGCCCGATATACCTTATTTTCAATTCGTATTCATTTACCTTTTCTTTAATAATTACTAACATTTGACCTAAATTGGGAATTAAATACTTTATATCCTTTTCATAAATCTGTATTTAGAGAGCGTGAACAATTAGTACCAGTTACTGATCGTCGATACCAGTTATTATGAAGCAATTATAATGTATCATGTTTGTTTAGAAATGTATAGATTACCGTGCATTACGTACCATTACCTACAGTACATTAAGCTTCATACAGATTTGACCCAACATGAGAAATAAATACTTATATATAAAAGATATCACTACGCTCCGGTGAACGCGTGAACAATAAGTACCAGGCACACATAGTACGTCCAAAAACGCAAAAAAGAAATCGTGAACAAGTTAGTTGGTTTGTTTACAAATGGGTTTTTTCAATAGAAGAAATAGATTTATCTATCATGAAACAGTCACAGTTTCTTGTTTACAAAGGTGTGTTTTTTTTATATCCATGTGTTTTGCCAATATTCAAATGGTTTTTTTCTTGTTTGTGAACAATTTGATTGATATTGTATTCATAGTGGATCAGGGAATCAGAAAATAAAACAGAGAGAGAGAGAGAGACAGAGAGAGAGACAGAGAGACAGATGGGGTTTGATGTCCACTTGACACAAACTAGGTCATTTCAGGACTAACCCGAGAGGTTGGACAAGCGACCCTACTCCTCGTCATGTATAACCGGAAAATCGAAAACCATGCCAATGGACCCAATGATATTCCAGCCCCGAAATCACGAAGCATTGTCAGACTTAAGTTAAGAATTCACTCAAAATTGTTAGCCCTTTATAAAAAAATTTTTTCTTTAATGTATCAAATACCCTAATAAGAAACTATATGCATAGTTTTGTGTTTCTGGATCAAAGATATTACTTATAAAAAGTGATTGAAAGTTGAGTAAATTATTAACTTAAGTCTGAGAATGCTTTGTGAACTTGGGGCCTTGTTGCTTAAGAAATTAAATCCTATAAATAAATGTGGTCTTTTATTAGGTATAAAAAAATAAACATGTTACTCAAAATATTAAACCAGGCAAGATGAAGCTATACCCACATTTTTGGCAAAATTGCAAGAGATATGGATTGAAAACAAGTTAAACAAAAAGCAATTTTTCGTATCATCAAGGGACATAATTCAGAAAGTTACAATCTGATATGCGTGAATTTTGACAGGAATCAATTAATATCTTTGGGTTATATATTTCAAGTTTCATCAAAATTGGATGAAAATGTGGGCGTATAAAAAATTGATTACATCATAATTACAGTAGATATTCAGGTATATTTATAAGTAGGTGTTTACAATAGAACACATGCCTAATTATATACATATACAGTATATCATGTTCCTGATGCAACCACTGTGAGTTTTACAATATCTTGACGTTGCAAGATTACTTTACAAAATTCCCAAACTTAAAGGTATGTTATCTGCAGACATGTGAACAGTAGCATCCAATCAGAGGTTGTGAGAGAGAGAGAGAGAGAGAGAGAGAGAGAGAGAAATGGGGTTTAACGTCCACTCAACACAAACTAGGTCATGTTGGGACTAACATATGGTTTAATTTTATTTCAATAATTCGCTTGCGCGTAGGGATCTTTAGCAGTGGGAGGAAACCGGAGTGCCCGGAAGAAACCCACAAGGTTGACAAGGCGCCCTTATCTCCATGCCACATACGCTCACACCAGGGATCGAAACCACAGCCGCAAGCCAGAGGTGACCGGCCAACTAGAGGTCGAAGCGCGGCACTCTAGTCCACTAGGCCACCCTAACCCCCCTTCACGATGATCAAGGAATCTGATAGGCTCTCAATCAAAGTACGTTCTTAAATATGCTGGGCATTATGAGAAGGCCTTAATAATAAGATGTAAAGAGAGAGAGAGAGAAATGGGGTTTAACATCCACACGACAAAAACTACGTCATTTCGGGACTAACATATGGTTTAAATTTATTTCAATAATTCGCTTGCGCGTAGAGGTCTTTAACAGTGGGAGGGAAACCGGAGTACCTGGAGAAAACCCACGAGGTTGGACAGGTGACCCTACTCCTTGCCATGTACAGCCGGGGATTCGAAACCATGCCAAGATGTAAAGTGAGATCAAGCCTCCTATTGAAGATGACAGTACATATACAATACATGTAGCTGAATAGTCGAACACATGCACTTTAGATCTGTCATGGAGTCAGGTGACATAGTTTCTACACCAAACTTGTATGTAACAAGAAGTAGAAGGTTGAGGTGGAGGTGTAGGGAGCAAGCCCATTTTTCTTCCACAGTGTTCTTTGAGGAAAAGTTGACTGGGCAGCGGCGCTACAGCCTACTCTTACATGTATATATAGAATATTAAGAATTCTTTTAAGTGCACGTGTACCAATAATGTGTACACAGGTCCTACAGTATATATATATTTATGTTGTTTATTGCCAGGCCCTCGGTCCTGCACTATTGCCAAGGGGGAACCACGCTGGAACATCCTGATGACCTTTCTCTGTCAAAGCAGGGATCGAACATGAGACCTCCAGGTTTGCGAGCCAATGTATGACTCACTGAACCACAGTGACTCCTTATCTCTTTCTGCCAACTTGGAGTGGAATTCCACCATTTTTTGAGGAATATAAATATTTCGGTACTTTCCAAAATTTAATTTGCTTGTCACAATCATAAATTGCATCAATATTTGTAAACATTGTGATAATCATTAGTCATTTTCTTAACCCTTATCGGGAGCTACAGTGGCTAAGTGGGTAGGATGCTGGCTCCCTGCATTGACCAAGAAAGTTCATTGGGATTTTACCTTGTTGATCAGTGGTGCAGGACTGAGGGCCTGACAAGGACGGCTGTCTAGTCTTTAGATGGGATGAAAAACAGAGGTCCCGTGTACACATTGGCATGCACGTAAAAGATCCCCTGGCAGTTGGCATTCGATAGACCACTTGGATCAGAAAAGTAGGTTGTTAAACGCCATTTCATTTCATTTTTCATCCCTAATCAACATATAAATACATTTTTTGTACAAGCTTTTACATAACTTATATACACCGGTATACGCTTTATAACCTTATACGGTTTCTTACATATGTCTGAGACAAACAAAGTAATAATAAATCTGGAATAATTATTAACAACTTACATAAACTGTACAGTGTATACGTAGAGACCTTCAAATATCTAAAGTTCACTCAAGTGTGAAATCTGAGTTTTTCACACATACATTATGTAGAGTGTATGAACAATCACTCAAGTGTGAAATCAGTGTTATTTATGAAGAAATACAAGTCAATTACTGGCCCGGTATCCTCTTTATGAAAGTTGGATCCTCAACTTACTGTCCTGTCATGCATATAACTTCACACCCCTCAAAGGACTCCTATCATTTCTTAATTTCACCCATCAATCGACTCTTCTTCCATGTTTTTATTACAGCTCACCCCCAATTCTGTAAATCAACTGACCTACAATGTCCTTATGGGGACCTCTCAATCAACTGTCCTATCATGTGATAATGGGGACCTCTCAATCAACTGTCCTTTTATGTCCTTAAGTGGACCCCTCAACCAACTGTCCTATC
Organism: Patella caerulea; assembly: GCA_036850965.1. Lineage (NCBI taxonomy): Eukaryota > Metazoa > Mollusca > Gastropoda > Patellidae > Patella > Patella caerulea. The sequence goes on along the minus strand of JAZGQO010000006.1, from coordinate 54,826,448 downwards.
AAGTGATAATGAGGACCTCTCAATCAATTGTCCCTGTATGTCCTTAAGGGGACCGCTCATTCACCATTCAACTGTCCTATCATTGCATTATGGGTAATTTCCTGCCCTGTCCTTATGGGAACCTCTAAATCAACTGTCCTTGTATGTTGTTATGGGAACACACACCTAAACTATCCTTATGGTGACCTCTATATCAACTGGCCTATCATGCCCTTATGAGGACCTCTCAACTATCATGTCCTAATGGGGACCTCTATATCAACTGGCCTATCATGTCCTTATGGGAACATCTCATTCGACTGTTCTACATCTTTCTAAAAGTGCATCCCCCTATATATCTAATGAACGTGATAATATAAATGTAAAGCTGGTATGGAAATCATTGAAATGACTCACGCCTTCTGGTTGATAATCCCACACTACCGTTAATTTTAGTTTGTGTGATCGCTGTCAGGGGAACTCAACACTAATAGTCATCAAACTATTGTATATAATCTGGAATAATCTCAACCAAGCTCAACTCAATTTCAATGAATAAATTGAGTTATCTCACAGCTAAATTAGTATTTAATCCATGTACAGTCATTTATCCAATATCACATATTCAGTAGAGGAAACAAATGAAATGATGAAGACAGGAATATATCATATAGTGCCTACAATGAGGGAAATACATGTATTGCCAGAGCAGCGGCACTACTGCTTACTCTTACTTGTAAATTTAGACTGTCAAGGATACTTTTACGTGCCCAACCCATGGATACAGTAGAACACAGTCTTTTTGTCCTAAACAAATGACTATATGTTAACGTTTGCTGGCACTAAGGCCTACTCTTAATATCAAATTGCCAAGGACCATGTGCAATGGACCGTGGTTTCTTGTCCCATACGAATGATTATATTTTATTCCTTAATAATATACTCCCTGTCCTGCATCACCGATGACAAAGGACCTCTAGGTTAAAAAGTAAACACCTTACTCACTGAGCTATTATGGATCCCTATTCAGTATGGACAAGAAAAAAACCCAACATATAACCATTGGCAATTTGCAACCAGAGAGTTGAAAGAAAGAAAGAGCTGAATAAAAAGAACTTGATCAACTAACTTGAAGTGATACTCTCCAGGTAGTGAAGTTACCTGTCAGTAATGACGTGTAATATAAATTTATAATTTTTATTATACATGTACAGGGAAAAAACGACTGGCTATAAATCTCAGATAAACGAAATATAGTAAACATTTACCAGCTACCAAAATGCCTTCTATTTAATCGAAATTTAAAACACATTGAATTTATACACGCAAACCATGTTTAATTTAAATGCATTGCATAAACAAAAAAGTCAAATAAATTATACCTGTACATTAAAAAATTACTAGCTACCAAAATACTTTACGTGGTATCTTGAAATTTAAACAAATAAACACAGATAAATTTGTAATTCTAACGTGTAAACAGCTAAGAGATATATGGATCATTCATACTTTGCATGCATTATAATTGTGTAAAAAAAAATCTTGTTAAATTTCAGATCAACGAAAACATTTACTAGCTTTCAAATACAGATCTATATTTCGTTTTGTTTTTTATACGCCCACATTTTTATGTGGACGTATATTGTCGTCGCCCCTGTCCGTCCGTCCGTCCACAATTTGTTTGTGGACCCTCTACAGGTCACAATTCTTATCCGATTTTGACGAAACTTGAAATATAGGTTTATCCCCAAAAGATCTCGGCTGCTTTCGATATTGGCATGTATCGGATGAAAACTTCATGGATTATGGCCCCTGATTGTACGAAAAATCACGTTTTTAGCTTGTGGACCCTATAGAGGTCACAATTTTGAACCGATTTTGATGAAACTTGACATGCATGTTTATAACCCAAAGATCGTGGTTCCTTTCGATATTTGCGCCTATCGGAATGTAATTTCCTGAATTATGGCCCCTGATTGTCCGAAAAATCACCCTTTTTAGCTTGTGGTTCCTCTGTAGGTTACAATTATTATCCGATTTCAAAAAACGTTTGATTATATCACCGTTACACCCTAAGGAAGGTTGAGTTCGAATTTCGGGAAAATCGGACGAAAATTGCCATACAAAATGGCCGCCGTTTGTACGCGAATACTGTTAAAAAATGGTATATCAAGGTTGTGGACCCTGTAGAAGTCACATTTTTTATTCGATTTTGATGAAACTTGAAATTCATGGTTATAACCCAAAGATCTTGGTTCCTTTCGATATTTGCGCATATCGGAACGTAACTTCCTGAATCATGGCCCCTGATTATACGCAAAATCGCCTTATTTTAGCTTGTGGTCCCTCTGGTGGTCACAATTATTATCCGATTTACTAAAACGGTTGATTATATTACCGTTACATCGTAAGAAAGGTTGAGTTCGAATTTCGGGGAAATCGGACCAAAATTGCCATACAAAATGGCCGCCGTTTGTACGCAATTACTGTTAAAAAATTGTATATCATGGTTGTGGACTCTGTAGAGGTCACAATTTTAATTGGATTTTGATGAAACTTGAAATGCATGGTTATAACCCAAAGATCTTGGTTCCTTTCGTTATTTGCGCATATCGGATCGTAACTTCCTGAATTATGGCCCCTGATTGTCCGAAAAATCGCCTTTGGTCCCTCTGAAGGTCACAATTATTATCTGATTTGAAAAAACGTTTGACTCTATCACCGTTACACCCTACGGAAGGTTGAGTTTGAATTTCGAGAAAATTGGACTATAATTGCCAGAAAAAATGGCCGCCGTTTGTACGCGAACAGTATAAAAATATGGTATGTCAAAGTTGTGGACCCTGTAGAGGTGACAATTTTAATTTTTTCGATTTTGATGAAACCTGAAATGCTTGTTTATAACCTAAAGATCTTTATTCTTTTCGATATTTGCGCATATCAAATTGTAACTTAATGAATTATGGCCTTTGATTGTAGCAAAAATCACTTTCGGTATTGCTTGTTCTCTGTCTATCTCTCGAACAATTATTATCTGATTTAAAAAAAACCTCTGATTATATTACTGTTGCACCGTAAGGAAGGTTGAGTTCGAATTTCGTGAAAATCGTACCAAAATTGCCGGACGAAATGGTCACCGTTTGTACGCGAATAGTGTAAAAATATGGTATATCATGGTTGTGCACTCTCTACAGGTCACAATTCTTATCTGATTTTGACGAAAAGTAACATTTCTAGGTTGTGTACCGTCACACCATAATCATTGTCGGCTTCGAATTTCATGAATATCAGACTGGAACTGACCAACAAAATGGCTGCTCCCTATACAGTATGAAATACAGGACTTAATGATGTAGGAAAAATCACTTTGGGTATTGCTTGTTCTCTATCCATCTCTCAAACATGTGGGCGTATCCTGCCTGGCAGTGCCAGCCTATCTTTTATACTTTCGATGGCCTACACTACAGGAAGATCTTACAGGTTGTTTTGGTAGATCGCGTCAGAGGTAATACAACCATCTTTGACCCTATGATGTCAGACATTTGATTAACCAAGGCAGCATTGATGTTTCCAGTCCATTACTCACATATCTGTGAACATCACATCAATAGCTTGTCGTAACAGACTGTTTCATAGGCTAATCCCTTACATCACCCAGAACATGTCAATGATAACAACCCTGCCTGATCCTAGTGTAGTAAAGACAACTAAAACCAAAATTTTGAACTACAAAAAAACGAAAATAGCATCTGTGTTTTTATCAGATTGGCAATGTGTAAAAAAAAATGTTATGCTAATTCTCAGATAAAAAAAGCTCACTTAAAAAATTAAAGGGCTACCTTGAAAAGAAATGTTATGCTAATTCTCAGATACAAAAAACTGACTTAAAAAATTAAAGGGCTACCTTGAAAAATGTGAACTAACAATGGTCTCTTTAGTATTGATTAAAACAATGGACATCAGTTAGCCTTATACTAAAGATGTAAATATTACTTACTACACAGAACATACATGTACTCGCTTGGACTTCGGATAAATTATGAATAAATATAAACCTGTGGACTCCTGGTAAATTATGAATAAATATAAGTAAACCTGTATTTTATGTGACCCCCACTAAAGTTCACCTGTGATTTTGTTTACATGATAAAATTATGGTTGTTTTCTGATGATGAATATTTTATGCACGGACATCAAAACATCAAGGTCGACCGCTTCAAACAAGGTTTCAGTATCCCAGCAGGACAAAACCCTGATGAACTCCTCAAAACCTGATGTACATTAATAATATTAATAATTCAGAGACTGGTTATGTCTGATCCTTAATCCCTTTCAGGTGTTAGATAAAACATTAGTTAAACATAATATCGTCGGTGAAGTGTCAAAAGGGTGTATCTCGGAAAATTAGTCAAATACACTTTTTTGCATTTTTAAAATCTTCCAATTAATATGCACATTTCTGTCTAAGCTGTGTATCTCTACGCCAATTACAACTGTTCTGGGTATCATGTGTCCAAATTTTGAATCTTGATTTGTGGAAATTTTGAAATGAAAAAGGTTATATTTCTTAATCTTAGAAATTCTGAGATACACCCTTTTGACACTTCACCGACGATATATTTTGTGTAGATCTATCATAGACTACATTAGTTGTAAAAATTATTTAGGTTTTACAATGAATATATACGATTGGGAAAATTGTGTAATAAAATTTAGATTGTAATAAAATTAAACTATATGTTAGTCCCGAAATGACCTAGTGTGTGTGAAGTGGACGTTAAACCCCATTTCTCTCTCTCTCTCTCGCTTCATTCTGAACCACGATGAGCGATTCATTACTAAGGTTGGCATGATAATAAAAAAAATCTTAATTATCCATTTTAAAGTTAAATTATGCATAACGAAATGTATTCGAATACACTAAATATCTCAGGCTAATAATGACAACGGGAGTTTATTATGATCTAGATAAGTTAATTAATGTCTAATTAATAATTTAGAAAATATTTCAGGCCTAAAAACAAAGACCTACACCAGGCAGATTTAGCTCCTGATGTGTAAAAAACTATTATGATCAAGATTTAGCTGTTAGAATTACAAACAAGGTAGTTCATATATAACTTTAAATAAATTCTTCAAGATTTAGTCAAGAATTAGTCACATTTACTTTTTCTGAAAGAAAATACATTAACTTACCTTTTTACAAGTTCAAGTGTTTTGAGGGTGCGACCAAATAACTGTACCTGTAGGCCTATTGTAAACATCCAGGGCCTATTGTAAACACAGTATGACTGGTTCATTCAACATTAGATTGAACACACATTCTACATTCAATACTTTTATTTTGAGGCTAGTCAGTCGGGTTAAAAGTAGAGTGAGTGTCAGTGAGTGGTATAAAAAAACGAGAGACAGAAATCGGCCTCGGTTTTTCTTTTTCTCGGGTTGTTTTCTTCAGTCTTTCTTTCCCCAGCATAACCTCAGTCTTGTGCTTTATCCTACACATATACATGTATGATTTAATAGCAGTGAGAGGAAACTAGAGGATTTGGGGGGGAAACCAATGATATAGGGGACCCTGCTCCGTCTCACGTACAAGCGGAGAATCAAAACACAAAAGACAGACCTCATGAAGCAATGTGCATATATGTTATCCATATCCTAATTTGTTTCAAATCCCTCTCAAAACTTTGTATTTATGGGGAGATTCCCCAAGTTGAGAATCAAAAACGCTAGATTTTAATTTTCGATTAGCAACAAACAAAATTTGCATCTGAAATTGTGCTGCGACACTAGTTTATCGGCAGCCTTGCTCCTTGCCTTTTGATTATTATTAGCAACCACTCCATCAGTCAACCTAGCACACAATCCGCTGGCAGACAACATTCAGCTTGCCAATGAGTAATTCCTTGACATTTTTGCTCAGTGTCTGCCGCATGTTTATTTTTTTCTGGGTAATCCAACTATTTTTGTAGTAAGACTTTCAGACTTGTATTGAAAAAAAACCCATTTGATAAAATACTTTCTGGACAGTGTATCTATAAATTGTAAAGTAGTATTGTGAAAGTTGAATGAGTGAAAGAAATATCAGTTCAACAATTAGGTTTAATTCCCATCTGTATTTACATCGATATTCTAATTTTCTAGTACAAGGAATGAAATGAAATGGGGTTTAACATCCTACGGTTCTGTCCCAACTGGGTTGATAAAGAAAGGAATACGCTGTGAGGGAAATTTTGCCCAGGCAGTGGTGCTATGATTTCAATGAAGGAACTTTTGTCTGGGCTTGTGGTGCTATACAGCCTACATGTATTTTGAATTCAAAGTACATGTACCAAGGGATCTTTAATGTATACCCCAATGTATACATGGGACCTTGGTTTTTCATACCATCCGAATGACTAGACAGTGGTTCTGTACCACTGTCAAGGGAGAAACACCTTCAGAAAATCACTATAAACTTTCTCGGCCAATGCAGGAATCTAACACGCAACCTACAGGCTAGTGAGCCAGCATCTAACCCTTACTCACTTAACCACCGTGGCTACTCTTTAAAGGGACAATAACATTCTTGCTGGCTTGGTAGCTCCAGAAAATAAATAATAGCCTTATTCTAAGTACTAGATGTTTAAGTGTCCTACCTGTTGTGTAAATTATCCATTACAACCTATTTTACTTGTCCAGAGAGTTCGAAAATATTTTAAAATCCAAGTCACATTTGAAAAGGTTTACGTTAGACTTTTCAAATCAATTAGTTGAATTTTTCCAATTTTTTTAAAATAGGTGTGTTAAGATGAAATTTATATCATCATTTAATTGGAATATTCTAAAATAATACGATTTGTTGACCAGAATGAAGATTGGGACATATTATTCAGTTACGACAAGAGTGTTATTGGGGCTTTTAATATACACAAGAGAAATAATTGTTGAAATATCAATTGTTTCACATCTTTGTTTTTCTTTCGTAAAACAGTTCAACAATAATATAAATTCTAAAAAGCAGGAAACTGATAAATTAAACAATATTTAAGCCAACACTAGACAATGTAGAAAGGAAGTATAATTTCAAACAACTTAACAAAGAGGTGTTAACAATACAATACAGTAAATAGTAATAATAACTAAAAGCTGTTCTGTAGGTCATACTAATTTCAAGTTTCTGTGTATCATTTTCATTTAAAGTTATAATGCACACTATTTGAAATATACTTTTAAACATAGATTATCCAAGAGCTAAATCTGCCTATTGCCTGGTTTTTCTTTAAGCCTGAAATGTTATCTAAATCATTAATTAGACATCAATTAACTTATCCACACCATAATAAACTCTTGATGTCATCGTTAGCCTGTGATATATACTGGATAAAGATCTGATTTGCTGCTCAACTTTCATTCATGATTAAATCATGAACTGGATAATCAAGACTTGAGTAATGATGATCAAGGCTATTTAAAAAATTGGATCATTAAATTCTCGGTTCAGAGTGGATCAATTGGACTGAAATTGTCAGAAAATTCTCTTAATATTATTATGATTTTAACGAATAAAGTGAGAAATACCAGCTCTCTTTGTATCTTTAAAGGGACAATAACACTCTTGCTGGCTTGGCAGCTCCAGAAAATAAATAATAGCCTTATTCTAAGAACTACATGTAGATGTTTAAGTGTCCTACCTGTTGTGTAAATTATCCATTACAACCTATTTACTTGTCCAGAGGGTTCGAAAATATCTTAAATCAAAGTCACATTTGAAAAGGTTTACGTTAGTTTTTTAAATCAATTAGTTGAATTTTTCCAATTTTTTAAATTAGGTGTGTTAAGATGAAATTTATATCATCAATTAATTGGAATATTGTAAAATAATACAATTTGTTGACCAGAATGAAGATTGGGACATATTATTCAGTTACAACAAGAAAGTTATTGGGGCTTTGAATTACCATGACTTAATAAACAAAAAAAATCTGAATATTATTTTCTGGGTTGGATTAAATCGGATTAAGATATCAAGCCCATCTTTTAGTTCGAGATTTATGCAAGTTGTGTACCGTATTAATCACGGGAGACGCAAAGAACAGTATACATCAACAAAAAAAAGTTAAATATAGATATGTATGTTTGTTATTATAATTTCTGTTGATGTGTAAAATAATTATGTGTCAGGTGTGTGTCTTGCCTTGGATTAATGAACAGTTGATACTCTGATTAATTATTCACAACTATAAACATTTACAATGTTGAAGCATCAGTGAGATATCAAATCAATATCTCAGGCAAGCCTGGAAATAAGGCATCTGTCACAGACAATGTCAGACACAGATTCAGGCTTTGTCAGGCACAAAACCTCTGTGATGGACGGATGGTCTTGCAAGAGACAACATATATATAGTCTTTCGAATGGGACAAAAAACTAATGTCTTGTGCACACATTGGCAGTTGGAATTCAATATAAGAATTGACCATAGTCCTGCTGTTCTGGCAAATGTTCCCCATAGAGAGACAGAGAGAGAGAAATGGGGTTTAATGTCCACTCGACACAAACTAGGTCATATTGGGACTAACATATGGTTTCGTTTTATTTCAATAATTCGCTTGCGCGTAGTGGTCTTTAGCAGTGGGAGGAAACCGGAGTGCCCGGAGGAAACCCATGAGGTTGAGAAGGCGCCCCTATCTCCATGCCACATACGCTCACATCAGGGATCGAAACCACAGCCGCAAGCCAGAGGTGACCGGCCAGCTAGAGGTCGAACCGCGGCACTCTTGACCACTAGGCCATCCCACCTCCCCTCCCATGTTCCCTATAAGCACACTGGATGGTGTATATCCGTCTCCGCGAGCCCCGACAGAACTGAACAGAAGGACGTTAAATTATATTTCAGTTCATGTTTTCTTAAAGAGTTTTTTTTATAAGTTTACCAGAAACAATTAAAGCTGTTGTGATTATTGTTATTATTTATAATACAACTTAGCCTTCCTATAATACAACTTAGTCTTCCAGAACACCTGACATAACATTAATAAGTGTAAAATATTTTCCATCATTATCCAACAGTATATCTATATAAGTTATGAATTATGTATATATGTGAGAGGTATCTGCTACAACAGTAGGATATCATGTAGATATGGAGATCTAGAATTACAAATAGATTAACAATATCCTGTTTGATGATATATGATAATATTACCATAGTTTGTTGTGTGGCTTTATCAATTATTTAAATACAAAGTAATAAATGTATGTGGTTCTGTTCAAATGACATTGTACAGATCAAATGAGAAGGTCTGAAAATTAATCAGTGTTCGACTCCAGATGTAGGATAATTATATTCATTATTTTAGAATTACAATCTGATTAAAACACAGATCCAATTTCGTTTCGTTTTTCATAGTTCAAAATTTCGTTTTTACTTGTCTTTACTACTCTTGGATCTGGAAGACTTGTTATTTAACTTGTGTTTTGCATGAAATGAGGGGTCAGCCAATCAAATGGTCTGTCGAATCGACCGTTTGACCTTTTCATGCGTGGAACTGTGGGTAGATATAAAACAAAAGTAGATTTTAAAAAGCATGGCGGTCGCTAATTGGTTAATCGAATGACTGACGTTATCGGGTCAAATGTTCCGTGCATGATACCTGACGTCATAGAACGTGAGCTCCCACTATAACTTGTTAGATCTACATGAGTGTAGGCCATCGAAAGTATAAAAACGAAACGAAATATAGATCTATATTTTAATTAGATTGTTAGAATTAGAAACTGTATTTATTGTTAGAGAAAGAGAGAGAGGCATTTAATGTCCACTCGACACAAACTAGGTCATTTCGGTACTAACATATGGTTCAATTTTAGTTCAATACTTTGTATGGACGTAAGGGTCTTTAGCAATGCGAAGAAACCGGATGAAGCAGAGAAAACCCTTGAGGTTGGAAATCATACATGAGGCCTATCAGATTATATTTCTCATTATTTCTGTTTATTAATGAAACAATATCTCCTGTTATTGTTTGACATCATATTCAATCAATAACATAGCCCTGATGTAGATTATAATAACAACGATCTACAGTAATTAAAATATAGATCTAAGTTTACTCTTGTATTTATATAACTTTCCACGACCAATTGTACGATATCTAGGTTTATTATTTCTAATTTCATCTTACGGGACATTTTAATCTGTCTGTAAATGTAATAAAGATTTGATATGCTTAATTAACCACAAAGACAAAGTCATTAATCTGTCAGTTAATTTAATTAGTAAAGATATATTATGTAAATTCAAATAAAAATATATATTGAAAGTTTCATTCACTGTTCAAGTTTTGACAAAATGTCTCAAATATTGCGTGTTGATAGAAACTTAATTGATTTAATCTCTGCCATTCATTTAAATGTCTAAATAAAAATTCATATAATAACATTTAAACGCAAAATAAAAACCTGCAATATCCTATTTAGCTCTTACATTTAAAGATAGGCCTATATTATATGGGAGATTAAAGAGCTTGCAATTCTCACTATAATAGTGATATAATGTAAAGGCAATTTGCTGAAACTTTTAGTCAAACTGACCCTCTATGAGATATGAAATAAAGTACCAAAAGTACGACAAATATGGTTAATTGTCAGTAGTGCGTGTGTCCTCCACTGGCTCTTACGCACGCCGTGTAGCACAATTAACCATCTTTGTCATACTTTTGGTTTTGACCCCTATGAATATGTACCTTTGTTTACAGATTAAACATCCATAAGTGTACAAATGTGTTGTTATTGATGTGTTCCCATTTGAATATTATTCACAATAAGAAGCAAAATAAATAAGATATGTTTACAGGATGATTTTCTTATACGAAAAACTAAGTGATGCGTTTTCTATGGCGTTCTGTATATATGTTTAAACATCTTTATTGCCTGATCTGTTATGTTCTAAATGTCTGAGGACTTTATTTCATATTTTGAATTTTTCGCTCTTTTTCACTTTGTATATGGTTTTCCTGATCATTCAGTTTCTCATTGTCTTCTTTTCGTAAGAGCACCTGTTCCACGGTACATTTCTTATCTATTTTCATTATTATTATATGTATTACATGCATAATAGTCTTCAATCTTTTATTGTTACCTGTAATAGGCAAGATATCTCCATGTATTAATTAGTTATTATGAGTTGCATATCCTTTTGTATATATATTTGCTAATTTAATTATTTTATTATTTCCGTGTTCTTATTTTTGTAAATAATTGCCTGTTTTGTTCCTGTGTACATGTTCTGTGTGTTTTAAATAAACTGTTTAGCGTGTTCGTCTTGTCTCGTGGTTTAACTCACAACCTGCAATGGTGGATAATCTGTCCATCAATCCTGATGCACCGTCCTTCATGACAACATTTAGTATGTAACTTGGATATAAAAAGACAAATTTAGGTTACATGTAGTTAGGGTCTTGTCTGTGACATCACCCTTGATTGACGCAGATGTTAAACCCTCAAAAGTTATATAAATCATTAATTTGACTATTATTTACAAGACAAAACCATAATCAACTTTCTAGAACTTCGGATAGTTTTGATTTTCAATAGATTTTAATATGATAGGCAGTTAATCATTTAATTTGAAACTGGATAATTGAGCCTTTGTTTATTATTGTAACAACAGTAGCAATGACAATCAAGGCTACACTTCTGCAAATGACAGTAACTCTGCTCAGAAAGAAGTAATTTCCTTATATCACACTGTATGTGTATACTAGTCTTCATTAGCCCAGTAGGAGCCGACAGTAGGATGTTATTATTAAGCCCAATTTACTTCTCAACCTTGTGGGTTTTCTCCGGGCACCCCGGTTTCCAAGGCGCTGATACAGAGCCTTCAATCCCCCTGCTCAGACTTGAAAATTTTTTATGCGATTTTATTGGCGATTTAGACCTGTAATTTTGGAATTTACCCTCCGAAAATATGTCAGAATGAACCAAATTGAACCTAGTTTACCAAATTAATCGGTTCAGCGCAATTAGTTAAGCAATTATCAAACCTAGATCCGCGCCTGTTTTCTCCCACTGCTAAAGACCCCTACGCACAAGCGAATTATTGAAATAAATGATTAAACCATATGTTAGTCCCGAAATGGCCTAGTTTGTATTGAGTAGATGTTAAACCCCATTTCTCTCTCTCTCTCAATTTATTTCATTTTTCAACGAGAATGTCATAACACGAAGAGTTTAAAGTACCAGAGTCGATGTCAGTCCAATTTCATTTCATATTTCTTTTTTTAAATGAACACACCCAACATATCATTGATAAACAAGCCTATGTACATTGTACCAGCCTCCAGATGGTCGTAACTCCCGGATACATAAAAATCATCCATGTATGACAAAACTATTAACGTTGAAAAATCTTTTAATAAACACACATACATCATGCATAAACAACTTTTAAATTGGTGAATTGCCTTGATGTCTTTTTTATAATTCTGACCTTATTCTTTATTTATCACAGGGAACTAATTAAGCTTACTCTTGACCTCTGAGTGAATTATGCCAACTCATAAATTTTCTACTGGATGATATTAAAGACAGTTATACCTGTACACCTGTTCAACCAGATAAATGTTTTAATTAATCAAAACTTGTGAAATATGACAATCTGACACATTAACCTTAATGAGCAGGGATTATTAATTTGTAAGTTCAACTGAGTCAGCAGAAACAACTTGACTTTCATCTATAAAGTACAAGTACATGTATCCCACCCCAAAAGCTAATGTTTACATGCATTTTTGTCAAAATAATAATTTTAAAATGTGTTTTAAATTGGTTTTAATTTGAATGACTGGATCTCTCGGAAGTCCAGTGGCTACGCAGTATATGATTTTGGGACTAACATGATGGCCCCAAATGACTACTTCATGTTAGGTGGACATACAGAAACTCAATTTCTTCTTGAGTCAACTTTTCAAAAATAGTTTCCAGCGATAGAACAGCTCACACATTGAAGTTGATTTTAGATTGAACTGCTACAGGATACAAATACCACAAAATATTATCACCATAAATAAAAGCTAGATCTGCCAGGCAGATATGAAAACTTTCACATGCACGACCACTTCTTGTCACATATCATGTTACACCATACAAATGCCAGAATTATCTTTTATTAATATATAAAATATCCCAAAATTAAATACGTAATTGTAAGCTAATATTTGCTAATAACATTTACACTGGCCTTAAGCTGACATCATATCAACATGTAATCCAATCCAACTCTACGTCTCTTACAGACTGTACATGTACCTGTATAGAACTTTAATATTTACCTACATGTACACTAGCTAGTATAAATCATAATATGTGAGCTAAATTTTAAAGTACCTTTATTCATTATTTTTATAAATTGAGATAGCGAAAAATTTAAATATTTTACTCTATCTTTAGTTTCGTTTTTCTATACTTTCGATGGCATACACTACATTAAGATCTGACAGGTTACATGTACATGTATAGTGGGAGTTCACGATCAAACGATCAGCTTTTGACATTAAGTCGTCTGACTTTGATTAATCAATCAGCGTTGACGTTTCTAGGCGTTTACCCACAGTTCCACGCAGAGAAAGCCAAGAAGTCACCGTCTTAGACCGTTTCATTGGCTAATGCCTCACATCAATAAGAACGCCTATTATATATCAACTCTTCCAGAACCTAGTGTAGTAAAGACAAGTAAAACAAAATTTGAATTATAAAAAACGAAACGAAATAGGATCTGTGTTTTAATCAGATTGTGTAGAAACAGTTGTAAACTTGACAACTGAAACTAAGCCTTGATTATCAATTTTAGCGCTGAAAACAAGCCTGGAAATGTCAGTTTTAGATGTACCTGAAAATAGTATCTGACATTTTCAACTTAGTGCTGGACATTTAGGCCTATTAATAATATCAATAAAAAATCAAATTAGTGCCATACAAAATGACAGGCACCAGAGGTTTGTGCCTGATCAGACATTGTCTATGACAGGTGCTTTATTTCCAGGCTAGTTGACTGAAATTTAGCATCTTAAATTGCAGGTGTTCAAATCCGCTTAAATCTTAAGCTTGGTCATGTAAATATAAACTTTATGCTTGTAGGCAGATTTTCACTCTTAAATAAAGTATTTAAAAAAAACAACGCATCGAGTAATTTTTGCATGGAGTTAAATAAAATAGAATACTTTAATAATCCACAGTTTTCTATAACGTTTGAAAAACCGAACTTCAATAAGTTTGCTCCCAAAATAACATTTGTTTGTGTAGGACACAAATATATTGCAAAGTATAAGTAGGCTACTGGAACATAATCAACTGATTTTCTAAATGACACCTTCCTATACCATTGCCTTACACTGCTTTGTCCGAGAAACATCAAGATTTTCTGGTGTGCCTCTCTTGTTAGTGGTGTTGGACAAAGGGTCTGGCAAGGGACAATGTAATACACAGTCTTCGGATGGGATGAAAAACCAAGGTCCAATTAGCGTGTACACTTAGAAGAACCCTTGAAAATTGAAATTTGAAAAAAAGGAGCCCATGCCCATAGCACCCTCCAGGTAAAAATTCCCTCATAGCACATTGTATGGCATACATACATGTATACATGCCTGTCTTCATTAGCCCAGTAACATTAAACCACCCATCTCATTTCCTTCATGTAAATTTGTAGCCTAGCCTACTGGTAGGGGCATTAAAATTGAGAGACAATCGAGTTGACCAAGCAAAAAACTACTCATGTAATTAACATGATCCACTTTCATTGGACTCATCGCTATCTAATTAAAAAGTATGGTATGGCAGTAGTTCAGCTCTGAACGCCGGTCTCATTATACTCACCCTGACCGTTCAGGGACTGGTCTATTCAATCAGTGTCGAAAATAATTTGAACCCCAGTCAATTTTACTGGGCAACTTTTCACTGCGAAACATCGGAGTGTCAATCCGTGTGGACGTCTGTACAATGTAAAGGAACATCTTAGTGACAAAATAAGACCTTGCTTACCTCGCTAGACTTAGTATGAGCGAAACAACACGCTGTTTAAAATACGTCCCCTCCTATCAAACTACCCTTTCGCCACCATGACACAGCGTGTTGTGATACTCATACTGACTCTACCGAAATGAGCAAGGTCTTATTTTTTCATTGAGATGTTCCTTTACACTGTACACGCGTCCACACGGAGTGACACCCATCGTTTAGCAGTAAAAAGTTGCCCAGTAAAATTGGGGGTCAAATTATTTTCGACATTGAATGAATGGGCCAGTCCCTGAACGTTCAGGGTGAGTGTAATGAGACCGACGTTCAGAGCTGAACTACTATTTCTTTTACAATTATTAGATCTATCAATACATGTCATGTGTCACATATCAAAATTTCATTACCGGTATAATAATAATCACTCAGTATTTTGTTGAGTAATTGTGAAATAATTCGATCACATGCATTGTGCAGTAAAAAATACGTTACTCTCCAGGCCAGGTACAGTATATCATCATTATATGGTTTATGACATCTTCATCTTGACTTGTTTTTGATTTTGTACTAAAAACTAGGCCTACTAGTACTACTATAAATTACTAGCAGTAGCAGTACTACTGCTACACAATCTTCAACCATTTTATGATTGTTGTTTTAACTCAATAAGAAGGAATATTATTTGATCTTGATCCACAACCCTATCAAAAGTAGGCCTATAATGTAAAAGATGATTACAAACCTTGTCTGACGGTTGATGCGGTTCGCAATCTCCGCGTCTTTATGTGCTGTACTCCGTAGTACGTTTGTTTACACTCCTTGCCGGTTTATTTGTCAAGCCCAAGCTGTTCTGCTTATTGTAAATATAGAACACCGCCTCCAGCAAAAATCATCAATACGCGTGCGTTGGTTTGACATTTTTGGCCTATTTTTTTATCCATACAATAGGTGAGTGAAAACATGTCCTTGAACTTGGCCGCCGTCATCATAGTTGAGCTCATTCAGCCACTAATTACTTGGATTGAAATTTACTTTCAAAAACACTGAAATACTTCAAACATTAATTGATTGTTTATACATAATAATAGTTTTATTCATTAATTCTAGAAAGGGTTTGAAATAATAAGATATAACAAACGGTACACCTGAATATTTTAAAAGTGCGTCAAGGGAGATAATTTGCGATGTTCAATTCTAGGAATCAGACCAATAATTAATTTTATTTTCATTTAAATGAACTAAGATTTAATTTTAATCAATCCTTGAATTACCAGAAATTTAATTGAGTGGGCGTGTTCTGTATTCGTATGTTTCACGTCAAAGATAAATATATGGTTGATGTTGTTCATTATTTGTACTTTTGGATCATCAGGTGGCATATTTTTTAATAACCAGAAAACTTTTATGAAAGATGTTTCACTGGTCTCCCACTTACCAAGATAAATCTAGAAACATCAGATAAATTTATCTGAATATTAGCAGTTTGTTGAGGCAGAACTTAGAATGCGTGAAAAATTTCAGACGACTGTGCTCTGTGGAAGGTGACGGAGTGCAGCCTACCATGTGGCCCCCACCCACCTCTTGAAAATTTGACGATCGCAAAGGCATTTTCCTCCTAATCCAGCTTGCGCAATCAGCAATTTGAATGTGTCTAATATAGCCTAACTTTGGTGCCTAACTCGAATCTCAATCAAAAAAACAATCATTTAGACACTCAGTAGAAGTTTTTGGAAATTTAACTGCTGCAAACAGGTTTTCCTGCTTTGTTGCTGGTATGAAATCATAAATTTACAAAAAGTTACAAAAATATTTTATCACCTTTTTTATTCAATCATCACTGGGTTCAATCACATACAATATATTCAAAATAATCTTTTTTTTTTAAAACAAACCCCACTGCATATCACTCAAACAAGACAAATAGCAACAAAGGATATACACAATCCAGTTTCAAAAAATATAAGTTCAGTTTCACCATAATATTACCTGTCTTACATATAATATGACTAACCCATTTAAATACAACTAGAAAACAATTGTATTAATATTTTTCTGATTTTTACATATTTTCTCTCACAACCATATTTTGCGTAGCGACTACCAACTTTTTGTATTTTAATCCTAATATTTTCAGAAATGGTCCCAAATGAATGAGGAATTATGTCACTCCTACCAAAGAGATAAGAGTCATAATCATTATATACAATAAAACTTACAATATCAAATACGGATACAACTGTCCATTAATTCTGTTAATTTTACAACAATAACAATATATAGATAATATCCCAATACAGATAACTCCGATTACGGGATAAATATTAAACACAAAATGTTAAATTATGACGTTATATTATTATCTTTGTTAAGTCTGTTGAGTTTGAAATCTTGAACATTTCACATGAGAATTGTTGCTCTAGCAGTTTAACCTGTGAAATGTATTTCAATCAATTGTATTTTGCCTTCACTATAAATTGGTATTAACGATAAGGTTGGATTTCTTCATAATGTATACATCGTAAAATCCTGTGATACAGGGAGATTACTCTCCACAATTTGTAATTGTCAACGATAGCATATGGGACTAAAGAGACAGAATCATTGTCCTTATACTTTTTCACTAGGTCATTGAATAATATCATCTAGGTCTAATACAGTGTTCAAACCATGACATCCTAGTTCATAATGTTTTAACCATGTTAATATTGGCTTTTACCTTCATTTTGTGAGTGTGTGAAACTGTAAAGCAATATAAATAATCTAGTAAATCATTTTTAATATCAAAATTATTAAATGCTAAACAACATTATTAAATGTTTAACAAAATTATCAAATGTTTAACAAAATTATCAAATGTTTAACAAAATTATTAAATGTTTAACAAAATTATTAAAAGCTAGACAAAATTAATAAACGCTAAAGACAATATTGTTTTATTAATATCAAGTATACAGGTACTATCTCCAGATGATAAGAGAGAGAGAGAGAAATGGGGTTTAAAGTCCACTCGACACAACCGGGTCATTTTGGGACTAACATATGGTTCATTTTATTTCAATAATTCGCTTGCGCGTAGGGGTCTTCAGCAGTGGGAGGAAACCGGAGTGCCCGGAGGAAACCCACGAGGTTGAGAAGTCCAGATGATAAATTTCACCGTCAACCCACTCTGATTAAAATCATATCTATATTTCGTTTGTTTTTTTTTTACATAATTTCAATGGCCTCCACTACATAATATCTGACTCTGACAGGTTATAGTTGGAACTCGCATCAGAGGTAATATAAGCTAATTTTAACCATATGACGCTAGTCATCTGATAAACTAATCAGCGTCAGTGTTACAAGGGGCTACTGAAAATTTTGCTTTGTTTTCTATCGCAGTGAGTGTCTACCCACGCGCTATGTAAATTTAATAGGCAAATTCTTCAATTCACCCACAATTCGGCGTATTTAACAACTCTTCTAGATCCTGGTGTAGTCAAGATAAGGAAACGGAATTGTGAATTATAAAAACCAAAATGAAAATGATACATGTGTAATCAGATTGTATCGACCAGTCAAGGCATGGAAATATCAAAATGAGAGCCCTGAACACGTCACATGACATTCAATACTTTAAGCTCTTTTAAATCACCTTAAAATTTCATCTTATTTAATATCATTTACCCAAAATGCACCAATTTACCCTAAGCTACATTAATCTCAAACATGATTTAAACAGAAAATATCGTCCAATTCAATATCATTTAACCTAAATGCAATACCCTACACTAAGCTGTATTAATCTCAATCACTATCTAGAAATATTTCCTTAATTATAAATGCCATATAGGTATAATTAACTATTTAATATCACTAAAGCCTTTCTCAGGCAATTTCTCTTGTCGAGTCGTTTTTTCATTGACTAATCAGCACAAGCTAAAATATCATGTGATTTTACAAAATGGCAACCCATCTCAGGTAGATTTTTTTCCTTTATTGGAGTCGCCATTTTGACTAGTCATATGATCAGCAGTGGCAATAACTCAACTGCATAGCTGGTGGCCTTATACATGATCATTGCTTCAATGGCCGTTAAAAAGTCTGCTGCATGTGCTACATGTAGGCTTAAATTACAACAAATATTTTTGCTAATAATTCTCTTCAACAATCATCTCAATTCTTGATTAACGAGTCAAACCATTCATAACTCTTGCATTCAACTTTCAACAAAATATTGTAAAAGGTTACAATACTTAAACATGTTTGTGAACAAAATAATAATAATAACACAGACTTCTGTATTCGAAAACAAAACAATATCAGTTATACAGTCCTTAGAATTAAGAATTTTCTATTACGGCAAAGAAAAGTGAAGAATGCCATGGCATACTAACACACAGTACAATTTCATGCATACACGATTACGTTTTTTAGTGTATATTTTTCTACTATGTGCCATCTTCTATAGAAGACTTGATCTCACTTTATCTCTATACATCTTATCAAACCCTTCATGTAATACCTTCCATATTTCAGCAGTAATTTTCGATTGTCTACAGATCCAGCTGAGGAGCCTATCAGATTTCTTAATCATCAACAAAAAAAAAAGCCTTGCGCTTTCAAGATAACATGACTGTGAAGGTTGCCATGTTTGATTTGAGTGTGTTTGTGTCACAACCTCTGATTTGGCACTGTTGTTCACTTATCTTCAGTAAAGATAGATGATGTAGCTATTAGTTCAGCTATTTCTGACTACGGTTAGACCTTGCTCCAGGAACATGACTATCTGCATAATAGTATACCCATAAAATTGTACCTGGTGTTAATATGTTTAATTACTAAAATATATTTTCATTGTTCTAAATCAATTATCATGACGTATATCATAATCTCCATTAATAATTATGTTGTAATATTAAAAACTGTTGGCATGGTAACAAGGTGACATATGATTGTAATACTGAATATTTAAAGCTTTCACGCTGACCAATAGAAACACCACAATATAAAGAGACAATAATCATTATATCAAATATATGGACTAGAAATAAACAGACTTGAGATAGAAATAATATTACACTGTCACCATTTCACAGAAAAGGTTCAGTACTAATATGACAATAACCTGGATGTAACTGGACCAAAACTAGCACAATTACACAGAAATGGTTTGGTACTCATAGAAGTCTATTACAGACCCTGGCTGTAACTGGGCCAAAACTAGTACAAATTTTATCCAAACACTGATACTCATGTATACATTGTCAAATGTCTTGAATGCCAAACAAAATGTGTAACATCGTGATTTGACAATTAATTTTTCAGCAAGGAACACAACTCATTTTTTATTCATGTTTGAAATATAACAGCTTCAATGACTCGACAATTTGTTTATTTCTAGCCCTAATAATAGAGATCAATGCTGGGTGGTAACCGAACTATAAACTTCATTAATTTGTTGGGTCACACGAATAAATGTTGTTCTACGACTCAATTCTTTCAGTTTCGACGCTCCGACGTAGGTACACGTTGATCTTATTCCACCCAAAACATCCTGAACTGTTTTTTCCACATCGCCACGATATTCAATCTGAACAGTCTTACCCTCGGAAGCTCTGAAATAAAATTTGAACGTTCACCATAGAAAAAGAGACAACTGTTTTATTAATCAAAAATTAAAACAGACAACTTAGTATTACCGGTAATCTGATTATATGAGAAAAATCAATGGACATAGAAATTTAAAACTTCCTTCATTTGAGCTCTATGTTTGACGCCACATTTTAGACAAACTAGGTAATTTTGGGACTAACACATGGTTTCAATTTTATTTAAATAATTCGCTTGCGCGGAGGGGTCTTTAGCAGTGGGAGGAAACGGAGTGCCAGGAGGAAACCCATGAGGTTGAGAAGACGCCCCTATCTCCATGCCACATACGCAAGCCAGAGGTGACCGGGCAGCTACATGTAGATGTCGAAGCGCGGCACTCTAGACCACTAGGCCATTCCAAACCCCTGATTTTTGAAAGGTAGATTGATCCCTCTCTACGTATGTACAAGGGATAATAGAACAAGAAGGAAAATTCTGCTTACTATCAAAACCTAACCCTGAAAGTGAATAATACCATAGCCTATGTCAAAATTAGAACAAGTGGGCCAAAGAATCCCATCCCTTGAAATAAATATACCTGTATTCCGCTACACCTCCAGCGTGTTTCTTCATGGCTGTAGCTGAACTCATTCCGTAAAACAATTTAAACTTCTTTCCATTCTGTTCTATCAACTCTCCGCCGGATTCTGTATGTCCAGCTAACATACCTCCCATCATGACATAATCAGCTCCAGCACCAAACGCCTTGGCAACATCTCCAGGACAGGTACATCCACCATCCTAAAATAAAACAATTTTATATTCCCTTTAAAACATAGAAATAAATTCAGAAGTAGCAGAGGAATTGTGGGTGGACACCAAGCATGGAAATAAGGCACCTGTCACTGACAATGTAGGTTACAGATTCAGACTTTGTCAGTGTACAATGTATTTCAATAATTCTCTTTTGTGTAGGTGTCTCTAGATGTGGGAGAAACCTTGTGGATCCTACGAGAACTCATGAGGATGGGCAGGAAATTTTACACCTTGTGCACATGATAAGACATTTAACCACCCGACAGCCCCTCTTAAAACTAGAAATGGTAACATGTATGATAAATGATCAAAGAGAAACAGAGAGAGAGAAATGGGGTATAACGTTCACTCAATGCAAACCAGGTCATTTTGGGACTAATATATGGTTTCAATTTTATTTCAATAATTCGCTTGCGCGTAGTTGTCTTTAGCAGTGGGAGGAATCACACGAGGTTGAGAAGGCGCCCCTATCTCCATGCCGCATACGCTCACACCAGGGATCGAAACCACAGCCACAGGTGACCGGCCAGGTAGAGGTTGAAGCGCGGCACTCTAGACCACTAGGCCACCCCCCCCCCAAGGGGAACAACTTTGATATAATATACTAACCGATATAATATGTCCACCAAGACCATGAGCTGCATCAGCACATTCTATAACAGCTGAGAGTTGTGGATATCCAACTCCAGTCTTCTTACGTGTTGTACAGACGGAACCCGGACCAATACCCACTTTAATTATATCGGCACCCGACAAAACCAATTCTTCCACCATTTCTCCTGTTACAACATTACCAGCCTAGAGAGAGAGAGAAATTGGTTTAATTTTATTTCAATAATTCGCTTTCGCAGTGGTAGGAAACCGACGGACCTTGAAAAGTCCTACTAGGTGGGACAGGTGACACTACAACCAGGGAATCAAAACCACACCAGTTGACTAAATGCCCCCGCCCCCCAGGCCTAAAGAAAGAGATACATACACTATTTAACATCCAATCAAAACCATGTCACTCAACAAACGCTGCCAGGAAACCACAAAATTCACATACTACCTAATTATTCTCCCAAACTGACAGAATTCTTTAAATTCTACAGAGTTTTGACTCATAAAAGTTGCAAACATTTGAAATATCTATTTATAGAATTCTTTAAATTCTTCAATATCAATGAGTTTTGACTCATAAAAGTTGCAAACATTTAAAATATCTATTTATAGAATCAGCTAGACATTGTATAAATAATTCATTTTCCATACTTTCATCTCATTTTTTTTGTAATATCTGCCCACTATGTTACAGAATTAGATTGATGTTTGATAGCATTGGTTACTATTTGGAAGCACATGTGTAAGCTTTATCAAGGGAGATAATTGTAACAGTGAGACATTGTCAATCACCTGCATTTATTTGCATGATAATGTTAGTTGTTTAATAAAACAAAAGATTAATTAACAAATAATCCCAGGTTTATTGTTTTTTTCAGCCTTTTTTTTCCCTGATCAGTGGGGGTCCATACTCACAAGATTAGCAGTGGTGTTACGAAGAACGATAAGATGATATCATTCAACAATGGCTGTTGAATGGACGATGTTTTGTTAAATTTATTTGTAAAATAGAGACCGCTGGCCACGTTGGAGGAGTGACCGTTGAATAAAGAGATGAAACAATACAATACTTATAGGGGGAATTTATCATGACCACTTACAAGATGTCGCTGAATACACTAGGGACATGGTATCATTCAGATTTGATGAAAAGATAGGTTGCCAGGCAACGAAACATACACCCACAGCAGCTAAATTGTCCGCGCAGTCAACAAGGGTTGTCGCATATTTTTACTTTTTTTGGTAATGAAACATTTGTAATACACTAAAATCTGATTAAGAGTAACAACTCATTATGTAATTATCTGAAAATCATTAGAATTTGTTTGCTTTTTATAAAAGTTTTACCCCACGCTAACAATTAGTATAGGAAACATTTAATATCATGGATTTAGCAGTTCAGTTATCAACATTCATTGAAAATCAAAATACTTGTTCGTTTCAACACCTTAAACTCTGTGTATCAATCTGAAGTCAACCGGATGATAAGTTTGGCCTCTGTAGCATCACAAGGTTTTTTTGAAGTGATCAAGGGAGACAACTCTGGAAGTAATTATTTGAAATCGCTCAAAATCAATAGGCTTCTTCGTCTCATGACCTGAAACAGTGTGTGTGTCAATCGGGTATTAACTTTGGCCTCTAGAGCGTCCACAGGATTTTTTGATGTGATCAAGGGCCATAACTCTGGCAGTAATTATCAGAAATCGCTGAAAATCAATAGGCTTTTTCGTCTCATGACCTTAAACAATGTGTATAAATTTAAAGTCAATCAGATATTAACTTTGGCCTCTAGAGCATCCACAAGATTTTTTGAAGTAATCAAGGGCCAAAACTCTGGCACTAATTATCAGAAATTGCTGAAAATCAATAGGATTCTTCGTCTCATGACCTTAAACACTGTGGATAAATTTAAAGTCAATCGGATATTAACTTTGGCCTCTAGAGCGTCCACAAGATTTTTTTGAAGTGATCAAGGGCCATAACTCTGGCACTAATTATCGGAAATCGCTGAAAATCAATAGGTTTCTTCGTCTTAAGACCTTAAACACTGTGTATAAATTCAAAGTCAATCAGATATTAACTTTGGCCTTTAGAGCATCCACAAGATTTTTTGAAGTAATCAAGGGCCAAAACTCTGGCACTAATTATCAGAAATTGCTGAAAATCAATAGGCTTCTTCGTCTCATGACCTTAAACACTGTGGATAAATTTAAAGTCAATCGGGTATTAACTTTGGCCTCTAGAGCGTCCACAGGATTTTTTGATGTGATGAAGGGCCATAACTCTGGCAGTAAT
Source organism: Patella caerulea (assembly GCA_036850965.1). Taxonomy (NCBI): domain Eukaryota; kingdom Metazoa; phylum Mollusca; class Gastropoda; family Patellidae; genus Patella; species Patella caerulea. The sequence continues at coordinate 54,802,192 of JAZGQO010000006.1, read as the reverse complement.
TATCAGAAATCGCTGAAAATCAATAGGCTTTTTCGTCTCATGACCTTAAACAATGTGTATAAATTTAAAGTCAATCAGATATTAACTTTGGCCTCTAGAGCATCCACAAGATTTTTTGAATTAATCAAGGGCCAAAACTCTGGCATTAATTATCAGAAATTGCTGAAAATCAATAGGCTTCTTCGTCTCATGACCTTAAACACTGTGGATAAATTTAAAGTCAATCGGATATTAACTTTGGCCTCTAGAGCGTCCACAAGATTTTTTTGAAGTGATCAAGGGCCATAACTCTGGCAGTAATTATCAGAAATCGCTGAAAATCAATAGGCTTTTTCGTCTCATGACCTTAAACAATGTGGATAAATTTAAAGTCAATCAGATATTAACTTTGGCCTCTAGAGCATCCACAAGATTTTTTGAAGTAATCAAGGGCCAAAACTCTGGCACTAATTATCAGAAATTGCTGAAAATCAATAGGCTTCTTCGTCTCATGGCCTTAAACACTGTGGATAAATTTAAAGTCAATCGGGTATTAACTTTGGCCTCTAGAGCGTCCACAAGATTTTTTTGAAGTGATCAAGGGCCATAACTCTGGCACTAATTATCGGAAATCGCTGAAAATCAATAGGTTTCTTCGTCTTATGACCTTAAACACTGTGTATAAATTCAAAGTCAATCAGATATTAACTTTGGCCTTTAGAGCATCCACAAGATTTTTTGAAGTAATCAAGGGCCAAAACTCTGGCACTAATTATCAGAAATTGCTGAAAATCAATAGGCTTCTTCGTCTCATGACCTTAAACACTGTGGATAAATTTAAAGTCAATCGGGTATTAACTTTGGCCTCTAGAGCGTCCACAGGATTTTTTGATGTGATCAAGGGCCATAACTCTGGCAGTAATTATCAGAAATCGCTGAAAATCAATAGGCTTTTTCGTCTCATGACCTTAAAGCCCCAATAACACTCTTGTTGTAACTAAAAAATATGTCCCAATCTTCATTCTGGTCAACAAATCGTATTATTTTAGAATATTCCAATTAAATGATGATATAAATTTCATCTTAACACACCTACATGTAATTTAAAAAATTGGAAAAATTCAACCAATTGATTTGAAAAGTCTAACGTAAACCTTTTCAAATGTGACTTGGATTTTAAAATATTTTCGAACCCTCTGGACAAATAAAATAGGTTGTAATGGATAATTTACACAACAGGAAGGGCATTTAAATATCTAGTACTTAGAATAAGGGTATTATTTATTTTCTGGAGCTACCAAGCCAGCAAGAATGTTATTGTCCCTTTGAACAATGTGTATAAATTTAAAGTCAATCAGATATTAACTTTGGCCTCTAGAGCGTCCACAATATTTTTTGTAGTGATCAAGGGCCATAACTCTGGTAGTTATTATCGGAAATTGCTGAAAAACAATAGGCTTCTTCATCTCATGACCTTAAACACTGTGTATAAATTCAAAGTCAATCGGATATTAACTTTAGCCTCTAGAGCGTCCGACGGACGGAGGCGACGACAATATACGACCACATTTCAATGTGGGCGTATAAAAAGGAAAGAAACCGAGCTTACCATCTATATACACATATATATTCATTTATAGATTGCCATGCAGGAAGTGTTAAATACAGGTGGCTGCTCATACAGATCCTACTGTAGTATTCAATTAACCTATGGATATGATCATTTAAGTATACAAATGACAACTAATATGAGACTATATATAATTCTTTACCTACCATTATGGTATGTTTGGGGAATTTTTTTCTTACATCTCGCACAAATTGAACAAAATGTTCTGAGTAACCATTAGCGACATCAAGACAAATAAAAGAGAGTTCTGGAACAGCTTCTAGAATCTCACTGAGCTTTTGTAGATCTCCCTCCGCAATACCAGCACTTACAGCACAATGCTAAAATAGAGAAAATGAAATGGGGTTTAAAATCCTACTGTTCTGCTCCTATAACGAACTGTCAAGAGATCTTTTTTTTCCCTGTCACATACGAACAACTAGACGGCTGTCCTTCGTCCTGCATCGCTGACAAGGGGGAATGAACTCTCTCAGCCAATGCAGGGACCAAACTCCCATCGGAACAGCAAACCTCCAGGCTAGCGAACCCTCGTGATCCGCAATGTTAAAACAAAAACATTTCATCCACCAATAATCTCTCCCCTCACAGCACAATGTTAAAGTTACATTACGGGAGATAAGATAAAGAGATGGCAGTTCTCACTATAATAGTTAAAAACTAGATAGTGTAAAGATAATTTGCTGAAAATTTCAGTCAAATTGATTCACTATTAGCCGAGAAAAAAGTGTTTGAAATATTCACATAGCCTCGGTCATCATTACTCAAATCATTAATATAAACAACATAGTCTCGATTATCCACTTGATTGATTTAATTATCAACGGCCATTAACGCTGCATATGAGAATCTAATCCGCGAACATCTTAGGCTAGCCTTGACATAAAGAGTTTATTATGGTCTGGATATGTTAATTAATGTCTAATCGATTATTTAGATAACATCTAAGGCTTTAAAAAAGACCTGTAATAAGCAGACTTTGCTCTTGCATAATGCTATTTTAAAATAAAACTATTTCATTAATACCAGTCATGAAGAAGTGACTCTTCGATAAACTTGTAACATTAAATGAAAGACTTACTGGAACAGCATCTTTATTAGAAGCAGCAAATTCCTTCCATGCATCAACAGAATAATGCTTATGTATGGTGGTAAACATCAGATGCTGAAAATACAAGCAAATAGTCAGAGAAACAAGTCTGATTTCATATTTAATCTGGAAGAAAAAAAGGTCATATTTCATATGGTTAAGGCTGGGAATCGATATGAAATTTCAATATCGATTATCGGCAAGAATTTGTCGGCGATTATCGATAATAATCCATTATCTTTCTTCTGGAAAAACCGAACTTTACCGACCTGTGCCGATGTGCGTAAAAAAATCAATTAATGTAAAATAATTAGTTGCTAAATGTAGGATTAACTTGAGTATTATTCTCCGATAAATACAAAGACAATGCATGGTTTCTCTTTGCAAGTTACTGGCGACCATACAGTGTTACTAATAATAGAATAAAATATAATAGAAGGCGTTTATTGATTGGACAATAAAAAAATAATTACCGGCTTTCAAAGTAGAATTTTTATGATTGGTTAATTTTGACGAAAACCAAAGTAGAATTCTTCCAAGAAATTACGAAAGATATAGATATTTTCCCGGGAAGTCAAAAACTTGTTTTGTATGGGCTGTAATAAAAGCTGAGTTGATCATTAATAATACAATTAGTTTTTATCGTGAAAGCAGACAATTTCTATACAAATCAATCAAGAGCAAAGAAGGAAGATAATTCTAATTTTACTATATCACGTGCGATCGTCATTGTTCACAAAGTGCGTGACCTATTTTAGTTTCAACTAGTAATAACAATAAAAACATTGAAAATATTAAAATAATGTATTTAATCTTAAAGTTTACTTTTGTTTCTTTTTACAATAACATATATTTAAAATGTGCCAGTTTGTAGGCAGAGGGGGGAAATAGTTGTTGTGTTGACGTTGTATTCGTTCATTCGCTGCATGCCAGACTACGCCAAGTTCAGTCATGTGAAAGTGACCGTAACTTGCCGTCAGAAGGTAAATAAACCGATAATCGATATTTGAATTTCAATATCGATTATCGTATCGCTAAATAACTTCTACCGATTATCGATTATATCGATATTTTTGCACAGCCTTACATATGGAATATCCTTAGTTCAAGAATTTCCTTGTGCAGAGTTTTAGGAAAGAGGGTGAGTCAGAGTGGGGGAAAGAGGATGAGTCAAGAGTAGGGGAAAGACGATGAACCAGAGTGAGAGGAAAAAGGGTGATCCGGAGATGGAGGAAAAAGGGTGAACCAGAATGGGAGGAATGAGGATGAGCCAGAGTGGGAGGAAAAAGGGTCGCCCAGAGTAAGAGCAAAGAGGGTGAGAGGAAACTACATTTAAAACATTATTTGACAGTCTTTTGGGGGAACCATGCAGATATTTTATCTTATTCTGACAAATAACCAATTTATCCAACCGATTCAAAATAAAAAAAGAAATTTAAATTATCACTGATCATGTTATTATTCTACCTTTGATAAAGCTTTTGCCATTTCAAAAGTCCCAACAGTGTCCATATTGGCAGCCATGACAGGAATACCAGTGTACGTTTGACCAGAGTTACGGAAGATGAACGATCTTGTGAGATCGACCTGGAAAAAAGACATAAAGTTACGATATAGTAGATTGCTTCACATTCTATGCCATACACGGTACCATCTGAAAAACTAGACACTGTCTTCGGGCCACCTGTGCTGCACCACTGACAAAGACAAAGGGAAACCACTCTGGAATATCCTGGGGAACATTTGTGGTAAACACCGTGTCTCCTGGAAAGCAAGTCAGCACATTAATCACAGAATTTAACTGTGGCACCCAAGTGGCACACATAACACCTAGTTCAGCTCTGAACGCCGGTCTCATTACACTCACCCTGATCGTTCAGAGACTGCCCCATTCAATCAATGTCGTAAATAATTGGAGCCCCACTCAATTTTACTGGGCAACTTTTCACTGCTGAACGACGGTGTGTCAATCCGTGAGAACGCATGTACACTGTAAACAAACATCTTAGTGAGAAAATAAGACCTTGCTTACCTCGCTTGAGTCAGTATGAGCGACACAACACGCTGTTAAAAATACGTCCCCTCCTATCAAGTTACATTTTCGTCGCCATGACACTCTAACTGTAGGTCAACGTCCACATTCAGGAATGTCGGTCATACAAGACGAAATGAAATCTACAGGCTTTACATTGTACAGGCTTCACACGGATTGACACCTCGTCGTTCAGCAGTGAAAAGTTGTCCAGTAAAATTGACTGTTCTCCAAATTTTTTTCGACGTTGATTCAATGGGACAGTCCCTGACAGTCACGTTCAGGGTGAGTGTAATGAGACCGACGTTCGGAGATGAACTAACATGCACCATACACCGCAAGTGCATGCAAGTTGCTGCATCTTTAAACCAAATTGATCAGTATATCATTCATGATAGTTCATTTGGAATTCTTACACTTTTTTCAAGCAGATTTAGTGATTAAAAAAAGATACACAAAATATGTTTGAACTGATCAGCCATCACAAGACTGGACCATGCACAGACCACATGTTTTTTTTTATCACATACCGGGTATATGTCAGATGTGGCAAGAAATGATTCCTTTTTGCCTTTGTGAAAAATAGATGCTAAGAGGGAGGTGAGGTAGAGCGGTCTGTGTTTTCATTTTTTTGCAGCTAAATTGGGATGAATAGGAATGTTGAGCAGAGAGGAACGGTGAGAAAACACTCATCAGTCAGGGACATCTCATCTTCATATAGTTCATGTACAAACTACTGTGTGAGTTCTGGTAAATAATAAACGGATTTCTTCGATTATGAACAAACTAGTTAACATTGGTTATTATAAACTTACCTGTGTGTTTGAAATTAACTCCCGTTAAATAAAATCCATTGCACAATAAAATATCTCAACGAATAAAAACGGTTCTCTCTTGAAAGATTTGAATATTTACTTGTTATTTCGACAGTGGATAATAACATTGCTTTCGTCACATATTGGACGAATCCAACACACGGAAGCGAGGTTGTTTAAATTTGACGCATATTTTGTCAAGCACGTGCTATACTCAAAGCAACGCGCCAACATTACAATCGTTTGAGTTTGGGCGACGAAAATATCAATTGAAGACAATTACATAGGAGCTTTATCTTTATATTGAAACCATTGATCGCCAGTCTATCAAATTTTATTCACAATGAAAGAAACACTGATTGCACGGATACTCTTAAAAACAAAGTCTTGTATAAAATATAGATTTTAATATCCTATCTTCTTTATGTAATAAATAGATTAACACGGATCATGAAGCACATCTCCGAAGTGGCTGAGGACTCTGAGTGTATTATTAATTTGATCTCATTCTTGCGATCAGATAATAACCGCTTCAGTGACATTTTTAAGCGTGTTGCGACAGCGTTCAAAGTGCCTAATGGCATTGGGTGGCGTAAGCAATGCCGACAAGTCCGTAACGCCCCGTAAGAAGCGGAACATTAATTGTAAATGACCTGCATATATGTTAAAAAATAATATTATCATACCATATTATAAAGATGGGTAATATTTAAGGCCTGTGAAAAGAATGTAGTTATTTTTGTTCCTCATGCGTGTTAAAAAGAAAATTATCCCATCCTAGTCGGTAATCAAATAATTAAGACGGTAACAAATTTAAAAAAAAAATACTGGTTGTTATGTGTGCGAACGCTCAAACTCAATGCCGAGACGTGCTTAACTTAAAACAAACTTGAATTGACGTAAAAATGCCACATTTCCTATGCTGTCACCCCTAATACAAAGTGATATCTCCCGAGGTGTGACGTAACCAGCTGCCATATTGATATTTTTCTTAACCGAAAGTTTGTGGGATTTCAATTTTTCAAGAGAGAACTGTTTTTATACGTTGGGACATTTAGTGGTTTGATGGATTTTATTTAACGGGAGTTCATTTTAAACACACGGGTAAGTTTATAATTACCAAAGTTAACTAGTTTGTTCATAATCGAAGAAATCTGTTTATTATTTACCAGAACTCACACAGTAAGCAAGTATATTCATGAATTCATGACAGCAGACATACCACAATGACAGTGTTTTTCATTAAGTCAATTGAATAGACCTTTTATAATAGCATTTATCTGACTTCATTAAATAAGGAATCTTACAAAATGAAATATACTATAATATTTAAGAATACGAGGCGATTTTTTTTCTGCCAGTCTCCCGGTTTGAGAATGTTCATTTCTAATTCTAATAAATTATTCCTTCCTTGTTTCGGCCGAGAGTGGAAAAGAAACTTACATCAGATCGGCTGCGAATCGTACTTCGTTTTGGTCTGAAAAGAACATCTTTAAAATCAAGTTTGATATCGTTGTCAATTCGCGGCATACTTGCGCCCTTTCTGTCTACTTTCTACCTTGAAAAAGAAAAAAATGTGTTGACAGTCTCAGACTGAAATTTCCTTCTTAGGAAAAAGACCATAAACAAGGGCCATAACTCTGATTTTTCGTTCTCAGATTACCGTTTTGCATAATAATGGTAAAAGAAAGCTTAAATCTGTGACGTGCAATTTAATGTAATGATAAAAGTTTCTAATTACTGCTTCTGGTATACTGTGCAGCCTGAGCATCCAGTTACTAAATAACATCATTTACCATACATGGTCTTCACATCGCCGCTCTTGGTCAGAGTAGGCTAAACGCGCTATATGACTAAGACCAACTGTAATAATAGCTTGAAAAGATTTCATTAATAAAAACAAGGAAAGATTTCATAAAAAAAAGAACTTAGAAAGATATGATTAAAAAGATTTCATAAAGAAGGCTCGAAAGGATTCATGAAGATTTTTAAATCCCCCCCACCCCTAAAAAAAAAAAAATGGCAAACTTATGGATAAAATGGTGGAATTTTTTGTTTTGTCAGTAGGCCTAGCGCCAATTTAAAAGAATTGGCATCCGAAAAAGAATATCACTAAATATTGTGATTATGATTATTATTATTAATTATTACAGCAACCGAACAAAAAAAACAACAAGATTATGGAAATACCTTTCCTTGTCGGTCACATTTTTTAAGTACATCGTGCGCGATACGGTACTGACCGTGATCCTGGCCCGCCCCCTTGTTAGTGACTAGTGGGGCCCACTGCTGGCACTATTTTTCTGTTTAATTGTTCGCATAGGGCGAAAAGGGCTAGTTCTCCAGTCGCCCGGACTTTTTGTTTTTATTTTGTCGTTCGCATGGGGCGAAAAAGAAAACTAGTTTGCGTGAATAACTTTGCGCGTAAAGGAAGTCTTGGAAGTTGGAATGACATTAGCCTGGTTAGAACAGAAAAGAGTATTCTTAGCCGGCCAGATCCTCAGCCCCTCCAAAAAATCCTGTAGCCCCCTCCCCCACACCAATAAAAAGGTATGAGCTGGCTACGGGCCCGCGGCTGGCCGTAGAAACTTTTGGTTCTGCTACATCACTTTCTCCGTTTTCTTGCGGCTGATCTGAGAACTACCAAACCCTACGACCAGTGTGTGTCAAAATACGTACGGCAAGTTGTGAGCTAGGCTTAATGTGAAATGAAATGAAATGGGGTTTAACGTCCTACTGTTCAGCTCCTTAATTGGGAAAATGAAAACGGGCATATGCCATACAGTTTGCAATGACGGAATTTTGCCCAGACAGCGGCACTACGGTCTACTCTTATATCGAATTCCATCTGCCAAGGAATTTTTTTACGTGCACGCCAATGTGTACACGGGACCTCGGTTTTTCGTCCCCGTCACGACGCAGTAAAATTGCTTTGGAAGACAGGCATTTATGTAGTAACTGGATAGAGTAATAAACTAAAATACATACTAGTTACTAATGTATTTGGTCGACGTTCTCTCAACGTTTTCAAGCAATGACTGACTGGGCGACGTTTCGACTAGGGTTCCATAGTTTTAATAATTTCAGTTTAGAAATTCTAATTAATTCCACTGCCCACATCGAACATATTATCGATTTAATCCCAACACTGCCTGTATCTTTAAAGTTAGACTATCAAATAGAATTATCCACTGCCAACATGCATGTAAAACTGTAACCATAAACGACAGTTATTTCCCTTGTATCACTCAATCGTGTTCCTGGCGCCGCCGTAATAAAAACAATTCCCCTTTTCTTTCTCTACATCAGTGATTTCCAACCAGTATGCCGCGATATCTTTAGTGTGCCGCGAAAATGAGAAAAAACACGAGATCCAAGTACAGTAATCACTGGCAGGGCCGTATGTAGGATTTTAAAAGTGGGGGGTGCAGCAGAGTAGTGGGGCGCCACGGCCTCCACGTAAGTGTTATAAGAATGATTGGATCAGGGCAACCGAACCCATTGGCGTGTGGGCGCCCTTAAAGTGCCAATCCCGATAACTTTTGGGGGAATAAAACTGCTTAATTTTGTGTTAAAATCCTTTAAAATCCAGAACCTAAGGCCCACCTACTAACCCGATATTTGTGACACGCTTGTAAATAACTTAAACCTGACAGTCTTCATCTGGAGACGGAGAACGTTTTATTATACAGTATCTGGATAAAACCAGACTTTTTTCTATAAAAATAATATTTAGGTGAAATTTACCTTTTGTTATCAAGTACAGGGCATGGGCCATTCACTGCATAGACTTCTCAAGAAAAATTAATCGATTATCAGGTCACCCAATGAAAAAATTGACCCGAAATCTTAAAAGGGTTACGTGTCCAGATAAGCAGTGTTGACGTTCACGTCCAAACGACTCAATATTTTTTGAGCTGAAATTTTGAGACAAGGTAAATACACCATGCCACCATATTTTGGTCCATAAATTTCTTAAATACTCGGACTTTAATTTTTGAGACTCTGTTCTTATCGGGATTGTCCCTTTAAAACCGACCGACTGAACAGTGCTTTAAGGACATCACATCGAGGTCATAATCAAGTGTATTAATTTATAATTGAAAGATTGTCAAATTATTTATTTTTTTGGCTGAGGTGGGGGGGGGGCATTTCTCGGGGCGCCTTATTTTTCTTGGGGTGTAATGTACTCCCTGCACCCCCGCTAGATCCGCCCCTATTCACTGGTGCCGACTGGTAAATTCATAGCTGTGTTTTTTTCTTTATTTTGTTTGAGTCGGGGTTGTTGAGTCGGCCAGATGCTTAGCACGTCCCCTGGTTTCCTACCACTGCTAAATGACACCTACGCGTAAGCGAATTAAACCATATGTTAGTCCCGAAATGACCTAGTTGGTGTCGAGTGGACGTTAAACCTCGTTTCTCTCTCTCTTGTTTGATTCATTCTCTATGTGACGTTGGGAACCAGTGCTCTATATGTATTATACAGGACAGTGTACGTGCCAGGCCGCTACAATCACTGATATGGATGACATCGATTCCCTGAATATAAACTTTTTTCCTCCGACAAATTAAATTCTAAAACACTTTTTTTATGTATGATAAATAAAGTTAGAAGTTTTTATAGGTAAAAATTATTTCCTATTTATTGTAAATGGGTATTAAAATGAGTAAAAAGCACCACACGCCTTTGACCTAATGATTGACGCCGCGTGATATGACGGCACGTGTTGAAGACAGACATCTTTCACGGAGATATTAGAAGACCCCCGTAATTCTCTGTGTCAAGTGACGAGGTCATTATTATCTTCGCTGCAGGTTTTAACTTAATTTGCTTGGACTTTGTACATAAAAATACCAATTCTGATCGATTGTGCTAGATCATATTTTCTCACTTTTGGCTGGGCCTTGGTTTACTGATCATGACGTCGCGGGTTCGATTCCGTTATCGGCTGAGAAATATCCTCTAGAGCTTCCAGCCTGATTTCCTATAGTCAGTGGTGCAGGACACAGGTCATGGAAACGAAAAACGTATGGTCGTTCGGATGGTACGAAAACACATTGCCGTATAGTTTAAAGTACCTTTAGTTGTAGGGTTAGATGACGAGTAGACGGAGGCGCTATCCGGCATAAAATTTCCCTCACAGCACACTGCGTCGTGACCTGTGGGGTTGACGGTAAAGAAGTAGAACTTTAAACCTCATTTCATTAGCTGTCCCGTTTGTTCAAATCAAAGCTGTCTTCATTAGCCCATTAGGAGCAGAACTGTAGGGCGTTAAACCGCATTTCATTTCAATGCAAACGTATTCACATTAAAGGCCCCCGCACACGAGCTGAAAACTGCGTACGCAAATGGCGCAGCGTCATTTTCGGCTCGTGTGCGGGGGTATTTTCGAGCGCATTTTGACGTTCGCCAAATATCTGTCATGTTTGATATTTTTTGACGCAGCGCCAACCGCGCTCTCATGTGCGGGCGACTCAGCGCTATTTGCGTTTCATTCGAAGTCAATGCGCATGCGTCATCACTGCTCCCTAACAGAGTTGTCTTCCCTTGATAGAGCGAGACTTGCGTGGAGAATGGGCGGCACCCAGTGAGTTCGTCAGTGACGCAATTTTAGAGGATAAAATCGTCGATTTATGGCAAGAATATCCTTGCCTATATGATACAAAATGCGTAGAATTTCAAGACCGCTGCCATTTTCGGATGAGTGGTGGTCACGTGAACTACACACTTGCCGCAGTAGCTTTCGCGCAGCGTCGTTTTCGGCTCGTGTGCGGACGCCGTATTTCTGCGTCAAATGCGTACGGGGGCCTTAACGCATACTAGTCTTCCAATGATCGGAGCACTGCATTGTCGAGATGTCAGATGCCTTTGATACTTGATTAAGTGGCATTTCAATTGTAACATAATATTGGTATAATGTCATCTGACCAAATGGAACAACACCATGAATAAACATTTGAATTTTTGTGAAATATATCAATACTTCTTAATGACATTGGCTCGGTTCAGCTTACGCACATGGTGGAGCAATTTACCCGACACTCCGGCCAATTTGTGACATTTAACCAAATCTTTGGGACCCCACCATAGTGAGAACAATTTCTTAAACCATGCATTGAAACCATTCTGGGCAAATTTTTGTGGATACTCTGGACTCAAGAACAGTTTTTGTGGCACAACTGGCCCCTCTCTCATATTACTACTACAACCACTACGACTACTATTACAACTACTATCACTATCACTACTACAACCACTACTACTACTACTACTACTACTACTACTACTACTACTATTACCACTACTACCCCTACTACTACTACTACTACTACTACTATCACTACTACTACTACTACTACTATTACTACTACCCCTACTACTACTATCACTACTACTACTACTATTACTACTACCCCTACTACTACTACTACTACTACTACTACTACTAACAGTATCACTAGTACTACTACTACTACTACTACTACTACTATCACTACTACTACTACTACTACTACTACTACCACGGTACTACGTCATTCCATCGACTACGACTACTCGGAGCAATTTAATATCATTAATCAAATTTGATAAGTTAATGATACAAGGCAAAACCGACCAATAGACCAGTACCATGGGCTATAGGCCATTTGCTACTACTTTTGTCCACTCAAGTTCATTGTCCATGCTTCGTATTCCACCAGAGACAATGGCCTCTCAAGTAACAGGCCACTTGATGTTCTCCTCGGGGAGGTCGAACAAGTACAGATCTTATTCATAAACCAAAGTCGAACCTCATTTGTCAGAAATGATTTCTTTTCAATCTCCAAGTACTTGAATCACCAATACTGCGGGCTATATAGTCCACTAGTGACCATTGTCCAGTCCTTCATTCCATATTCCTACAATGATCTCCCAGTAAGGTTTTCAGATATCCGGTCTTAATGAGGCCATCAAAGTGCTAGTAATTCTCATTAATTCTGTCTTAGTTTGGCTTAAATAAAAGATGCATTCCTTAGAGATCTGAGAGGAAATGGGGTTTAATGTCTACTTTTCTCAGGTTCTTTTACATACAGTTCAACGAGTATACTTAGGTTGTTTCCCGTTTATCGACCCGTCCGAACTACTAGACGCCTTGTCTTACCAGCTGCCGTAACATTTCCGTGCTATTTGCCTCACTGACAAGGTGAAACCAGAGTGAGGAACTTTTTCACATGCACACTGTTTCCCTGTTCCAGTCCCACAGGTGGACAAGTACAATGCTGTATTATACAGACCTATTTATAATAAGTAAAATTGGCGCAATATAGCCCAGTTGGAGCTGACGTGCCCTTAAACAATAAGTAAAAAAAAAACAACACCCCCCCCCCCAGATATATACATACAGAACCGATTCAAACATTTTCCACAATAACGAAATGAATTTCACATGCAAACTCGGAAACAGATCTATACCTAACCGAACATGTCGTTAAAACTCGACATTGGGCATGAAAAGTTAAGAAGGTTTTCCTTTAATTAAGGTAGTCACTAAACACAGAGAACCAAAGTTTCATCCAGGTATTTGTAAAGCTTCGAAGCTGTAAGGATCATTAGCTAAAGATGAAAGCTAATGACTGACATGACTGCTTTAATATTTATATTAACGGTACGTTGTATGGGTTCTAACGACATACATGTAGTAGTTGTTTATTAACGTCTCACCAGCTATAAAAACATCACATTCATAAATTATAATATACTAAGAATTAAAAAAAACTGTCATTCATTAAGAATTATAATATACTAAGAATTAAAAAAAACTACCCTTCATTAAGAATAAAAATATACTAAGAACTAAACAATGTCATTCATTAAGAATTATGAGAGACGAAATTTGCATAATATAGACACTACTGTAATGTGTTTTAACGGCATACATAATAATACTGTATATAATATTGTATATAATAATACTGCTGTAACGGGTTTTAACTTCATATGTGTAATAATGTTGTAATGGGTTTTAAGGGCTTTAACGGCATAATGAGTTCATGATCTGGTACGCGCAGATACGTTTTGATACGATCATCACGTTTGCTCCGACTGACCTCAATATATGATAGATAAGACCTGATCACCACACTTTCAATGGCAGAACGAATCGCGATAGTTGGGACCTAGAAGACAGTGGATTTTCGACCAAAGTTGACTTACTAGACCCACATTATGCAGGCGCGGATCCAGTGTGAAAACTGGATCTCTCATGATCGGTTTAGTATTTACAAGGAAACGATGATCTAAACATTACGCAGTTCTTTGGCATTCTCGGTAGACTGTGTATGAGAGAGAAATGGTGTTTAAAGTCCATTCGACACAATCTAGGTCATTTCGGCACTAACGCATGGTTTAGTTTTATTTCAGTGATTCGCTTTAGCCATCGGAGGAAATCGAAGTACCCGGAGACAACCCACGATACCCGATGCCACAATCTGATTAAAACCCAGATCTTATTTGGTTTCGTATTCATAGTTTAGAATTTCGTTTTACTTGTCTTTACTACACTAGGATCTGGAAGAGTTGTTATATTACGGGTGTTTTGGTTGAAGTAAGCGATTAGCCAATGAAAGGCTCTGTTACGGCGACTTCTTGACGTGTCATGCAAGGAACTGTGGGTAAACCACTAGAAACGCCAACGCTGATTCATTAATCAATGTGTGACGTCATATTCTCAAAACCTTTCATCCGACCCATGACACGAACTTCCAGTACAACTTATTCGATCTTCATGCAGCGTAGGAGAACGCTAGATCGGAGACGGTCCTACGCAAATTGTGACGTCATATGTGAATTGTGGGTTAGGGTAAGGGTTAGGTTTGATCATGGGTTAGGGTTAGGGCTAGCCCTGTTTACATCTCGGGACTTTGACAAAATCTACAGGTCCTAGCCCTTACCCTAACCCTAACCCATAATCTATATATGACGTCATATGTGCTAAAATGCGTAGGACCGTCTCCGATCTAGCGTTCTCCATCGAAAGTATATAAAAAAAAAAGAAACGAAACGAAATAAAAATCTGTATTTTAATCCGATTGACCAGATCCTATATACATACAAACCTCATCCATTTCATAACCAATTGTAAGTCATATTTCTTAATAAAGAAACATCATTTCAGTCATAATAAAAACTAGTTATTGTGCTTGTCGAGAACCAGTTTGCTGCTTCCTGGTTCGATTTTCTCGTGAATGGCTACGATTTTAAATCCCAAGAATCCACGCCATCAGGATTCTCATGGTGAATTGAGATTAGAAAATCTTTTTTTTTTTAAATAAAAATCAATTTTCAGATTGTATTCCGAATCGAAAATCTTTTTGATTTTTTTTAAAAAAAAAAGAATCGAAAATCTTTTTGATTTTTTTTAAAAAAGAAGAATGATATAGATTTGTAATTTTTCTTATAAACCCAAACCGAACAGATTAAGATTTAAAGGTTAGATAAAGAGCTGATAGTATCCTGAACTTTACAGTCAAAATGTTTCACTCTAGACCCAGATATTAGCGATTCAATTTTAGGATACCCTCGATCGCCATTACTACCGTTGTTATGATAATAAACTTAGTCTCGGTTATCCGGTTTTGCGTTAAATCAACCATTACAAAACGTATTCAAATCCACTAAATATAGTAGATTAACGATGACATCAAGAGTTGATTATGGTTGGATAAGTTAAGTAATGTCTATTTAATGATTTAGATGACATTTAAAACCTAAGAAAGGCATGCAATGTGCAGATTTAGCTATTGCACAATGTATATTTAATACTTGAAAATGCATTTTTAATATTCATTTTTGAAACACTAAAAATTGAAATCGATTCAGGTTTTAAAAGATAAAACAAAAAGGAAATAAAATCGATTCAGTTTCGAAATTATAAAAAAAAAGAATGGATTCAGATTTAGAAATTACCTTTTTATTGAAATTCCCCGTTTTTAAAAGTAAAGACAAACAAATGTGGATTGCGAATGTAAACAGAATCCAGATTCAAACACACCCAACCAATTTAATGGAAGAGGAAGAGGATTTCTTCCCGAATTATAATTTATCCATTTATCTATAACGACAGGGGTTTCTAAGTGCATCTCTTATATCGACATCGTGTCATTTTCAATGATCGTACGATTTGCTACAATTAAACGGGTCCGGGGGGTTAAAGAGCATTGGATCAAACGCCATTACACCAGAAAGCCATCTAAAATAACCGATAGGGTCAGTGAGTGATGGTCCAATACGGTATAAAGATTAGTTAAAGGAATTAGTCTGGATAATAGTTGGTGGAGAGCCCTCGTTAAACAAGCACCTGTTGAGTATCTAACCCCTCGTTTCAACCATCATGTATCTCTAGCATTGTAGATCCAGTACTTGATACCATCAAATATTGTACCAATTGATGTTCAGTATTAAAAGATGACTAAAGATGGAGGCCACTCCAGGGATCAAAGCAATCGTATAAATTAGACCACATCTATCAACCATTGCTTAGATCTCAAATCACGGTCCAGGATTTCTAGTAATTTCGAGCATTGCGTTTAGTTTATTGTAAACACGGTTTGAAGTCGGTCTGACAAGATTGCATTCCTTGTTTTTTATTCTGGTTAATGAACTTGAGATCTTTGATCGTTAGGGTGACTGTACCTAATAAATA
Organism: Patella caerulea; assembly: GCA_036850965.1. NCBI lineage: Eukaryota > Metazoa > Mollusca > Gastropoda > Patellidae > Patella > Patella caerulea. The sequence continues at coordinate 54,785,967 of JAZGQO010000006.1, read as the reverse complement.
AACCGAGTGTAGTGTGGAATATTATGGAGTTCTTTTTTAACCGGCCTAATGAAGATGTCCTATGACAGTAGCGTTGTCGCCCATTCTTTATGCAATTCCAACAGTTCGTGATCCGATGAAAAAAACCTAGGTCTGTGAAGACATTGACATGGACGTAGAAGATTCCTTAGCATTTCCTCGCCCACCATTGACATGGGACTAGGCATCAAACCAAGATGGTAACTCGGGGTGATAGGATTTAGATTGCAAAAGAAATAAAATGAAATAAAATGAAACGGATAACGTCATTCTGTTCTGCTCCTATGCTCCTGAACTGTGCTAATGAAGATGAGCATACGCCATATACAGTGTGCTATGAGGGGAATTTTGCCCTCATCATAATCTTTGTGATGTCTAATTGGGCATATCAAATATTTTGCCCCCCCCCCACACACACCAGCCCGAATAATGAAATAGGGTTTAACGTCCTACTGTTCACGTTTAACTGGAAAAATCGAATTTCATGTTGATATGAATTCAATTATTGAATGAGACTCCAATTATTGTCATCTTAGCATATAAACTTAAAAATGTTCCCAGAAGGCAATTTGACCACTTCATTCCCCTCAGACGCCATGATTCCGATCAACTTCGATTTACGACATATCAACCGGAAATAGCAGACGGTCCCCAGGAACTCGCGTCTAGCATTACTCACGTTCAGCGGTCGGTCTCAATTTTTTTCATTAAAACTAAAAAGATAAATTTCCTGGATGAAAATCTAACCTCGTTTGGTTGGTTTGTTCTTGCGTAAAGTACAGGAACTGGGCACCACAGACAATAGTGTGTGTTAGAGAGAGAGAGAGAGAAAGGGAGAGAGAGAGAGATCAGTTGATATCTAGAAGAAGTACCGCTAACTACTGACAGCAAAGACATGGGGTATACAGTACATGTATATAATGTAATTAAATGTGTATTATTCAATATCGGCGTTTCGTAACACGTCATACAGGTCACGTTTTCAAGTTAATATATGTTTCAACAATGCATAGCTGTACACATGGCAACACACATTCTGACCACAAAGTCAGCTAGTTGTCATTTCTTTTTAAGCGATATTTTCGTAATCAGAGGAATAATTCAACACAACGCGATAATATCCCGTCTCAAGGACAAAGTCTGTTTACGACATGTTGGTATCTATATATTAATTCTACTATAATTCTAGACAAACGTGGAGATTAAACTTAGAGAATAATTCATGTCATGTCGGCAAAAAACGTAATCCCAACATTATCATGTCAAGACACGAATTGGGGTTCAACGTCCTACCTCCCAGCACTGACTGGGTTATTGAAAACGGGCGTATATATGAGGGATTTCTGCCCTGGCAGCCTCACTACGGCCTACTCTTATTTCGAATTCCAACGTTCTTTTACATGCACGCCCATTTGTGCATGGAACCTCACCCTTTTCCGTTCTATGCGTGCGAACAGGTACACGATTCTTGCCAGGTCGCCCAAATAAGATGGAAAAATCCCGATGAAATTTCTATTTTTCTTTGAAAAACATTTTATTATATAGTCTTAATTTAACGCCAGTCATCATTGTTTTTTTATGCTAACAATATTCCCAAGACACGCACATGTCTGAAAAAACAATGAATGGAAATAATGGGTTATTCCCACGAGTATAAGATGGAATGTAGATACATGTGAAGCGAATACAGCGTTTCACAAATAATAAAAATCAAAGCATACACTCACCCTGGATTAGTCGAAATACAAAGTCAAGTAAACAAATTGAACAAGAAAAGAATTATAAGAAGATTCCAATTGATTTGACTAACAGACAGTGTCAGGAAAATCGCAGAAATAGAACTTTGTGATGAAATTGAGACAATGACGTAATGAAAACGAAATAATGACGTCTTGAAAACCACGAACATAGGAGTCGTTCAACTTTTTAAAGCGATTGAACGTTTACCGAATTTTTCACACTTGTTCGTAACCTAGATACATTTTTCATTAAATTTCGGATCAAACATAACTAATCTTTATAGGGAACTAAACTTTTAAATCAATATTTTCCATAAAATTCGAAATTAAAGACGCAAATTAAAATCCAATAATCGATATAATCATGTTGTGAGTATTTAGATTTTTATATCCTATATTTAAGACATCGTGGAAATTTATACATCAGTACACGAATCGTGTTTTCTATGGTTTCAAGCACCATTTGTAATGAACAAAGAAAAACATACGCTACTAAACAATGTAGACTTAATTAGTAATGGTTGATTCACAAACGACAAAATAATAAGAAAATAACACATATAGAATAGACAATTTGAATGAAAAGCACGTGCGCGTTGTATCATAAGGTCTGACAGACCATATAATGCAAATCATTCCCCCCCCCCTGGATGTTTTCAATATTCACTCTAATAACATGGTACCCACGATACACCCTATGAACACTACTGTATCTGGACACAGCTCACCATATATTCTTCATACGCCGTCACAAGGGTGAATGGATTTTTGTGGATTTTTTGGTGTAGAATCAAAGAAAAGAGTTTGCATATACATTTTCTACCAGGTTTTTGTGAATATTTATGATTTTGAGACGAAAGCATACAAAGCCAATTTGACGCCACGTTATTCAATATGCTTGAAAGGGCTGGATTGTCGAGACTGTTAAGGCAATGGATGCGATTAATTTTCCGTTACACACGCCAATTCCCGTAAATATAAAAAATATTTGTAAACTTGAACTTATCGGAACTATGCGTGATTTATGTTTGTCGGAAAATATCAAAATTTCGCAGGGATTAATCGACCCTGATACCTACCTACATTGATTATTTTACATCAAAGTAAGAAAACGACATCAAAATATTTTAAGTAGAGAGCAGAGTAGATCGATGGAATTTCAATTCACCGTGTCTTTGCATGTTCCGCTTTAGAACACAAGGTCTGTCGCTGAGTCACGTAACGTGGTTTCGATTCCGCGCTTGGTCGTGACAAGGAGTAAGATGACTTGTGCATCTTCACAGGTTAATTCCCACAGCTAAAGATCCCCACGCGCACGCGAATTATTGGAATAAAAATGACCCGGTTGTGTTATGTTAATGTTAAACCTCATCTCGCACTCATTACTGGGTTTTTATGAGCCCTGTTTCTCGAATTTCACTTCAATTTTGATTGGCTAAGCACTAAAATCAATCTAATATTATCCAATTAAAATACTTATATTTGAATTTTATCTAAGTTAAAAGTTCGTGAAACAAGGCCCTGGACCTATTACCTTTTGTTTTATGATCGAACAATCTAATTACAATATAGATTTATATTTCGTTTTATTTCAAGTACTCAGTAAGTTCACAATCTTTCCCAATAGTACATGTCACATTTATATGGAATACAAGTAATTTGGTGACGTTTCGACGAGGGTTCTGTCTATATTCAGGTTGGTCTTGTATATTTATATTTGGGGATCACGTGACTAAGTGGGTAAGGCGCTGGCTCGCTAGCCTGGAGGTAGGGTGTTCGATCCCGTGATTGGACGAGAAAGTTCATCTCGATATTCCGGCGTGGTTTCCCCCTTGTAAGTGATGCAGAACGGAGGGCCTAACAAGGACAACTGTCTAGTCGTTCGGATGGGACAAAAAGCTAAGGTCCCGTGTACACATTGGGGTGCACGTAAAAATATCCATTGGTTGTTCTAATTCGATATAAGAGTAGGCCGTAGCGTCGCTGCCCGGGCAAATTTCCCTCATAGCACACTGTATGGCGTACGTCCGTCTTCATTAGCCCAGGTTAGGAGCAGAGCAGTAAGACGTTAAACCACATTTCATTTAAACTGTTTATATATATGGTTTCATGGAGACTTATATATGGACATAACGTGATCTATGGCTCGTTAACATGAAACAATAAATACACACTAAAAAAATAAAATCATTGGTACTGTCAATAAATGGAAATAAAGGTTGATTTATATTTTTAATAAATAAAGATAGAATAATAAATTATTTGTCTCTTTAATTTTGAATCCGCCATTTATCGGCATTAATCACGCTATGTATTTAATACTAGACTTCTATGATACACTCCGGGGGAATAAAAATTGTTTTATAAAAAGAATTAAATGCGCAGATGGCTAATCTGATTAAAAAACACACATAGTTCGTTTCGTTTTCTTATTAAAGTACATAAGTTCGTTTAACTTGTCTTTACTAAATTTGGATGTGGAAGAATTGTTACACAGCGGCGGTAAGGCCTACTCTTCTGTGAAAATTGATAAGAAAAAGGTTCATATTTTTGCATTGCTGTGCACGCCCCTCCTCCTCAAAGACCACCCGGGGGAGGCGGCGCCCTGGGCCTCACCAAAATCGCAGGGCCCCTAACGAGACGAAAAGATTATTGATATCCTTTTGAATGACAGGCATGCATAATACATAATTAAACTGTCTATTATACAAGAATAATTGCATAATATCACATACTAAGAAACCGGAGGAAACGGAGAAAAGTAACGATGTTGGACAAACGACCCTACTTCTTGTCACGTACAAGCGACTAATCAAATCCACAACCCTTGAATGAATGACAGGTCTTGTGATTTAAAGGGACAATAACATTCTTGCTGGCTTGGTAGCTCCAGAAAATAAATAATACCCTTATTCTAAGTACTAGATGTTTAAGTGTCCTACCTGTTGCGTAAATTATCCATTACAACCTATTTTACTTGTCACATTTGAAAAGGTTTACGTTAGACTTTTCAAATCAATTGGTTGAATTATTTTAAAATAGGTGTGTTAAGATGAAATTTATATCATCATTTAATTGGAATATTCTAAAATAATAAGATTTGTTGACCAGAATGAAGATTGGGACATATTATTCAGTTACAACAAGAGTGTTATTGGGGCTTTAACGCGCACGTGATAAACCGTTCGTTTGCGCTATTCAAAAGCTTTTAGGTCCAATTTTCCTTAGTTTTGAAATTAAAAGCTAAGGCTATTCATTTATCGAGTGCCAAAGAACAGAAAATCAAAATGGTGTGGCCTTTAGTAAACCATTTCGTGTGAATGAATTACCCATAAAACTTGGTTAACTACGTGTAATAAACGTCAAACCGATAAAATCTGATCTGTAATTTGTGCAGGTCGAAATAGCCGGGAAGCAATGGCCTCTAGTCGTTAGAACCATGTGAAAACTGAGGTCTCGTGTACATGTTACTTTGCACGTAAAATATCCCACAACAGTTGGAATTTGAAATATGAGTAAGTTGTGGCGCCGCTGTACAGACAAGCATTGCCTTATAACACACTGAATGGCGTATATCCGCCACTGTTGCTGTGTTTATGGACGGCTAGCTTGATTTCCCTCTGAGGTCGATGGTACCATATTTTATTTAAACAATTTGCCTGATGTTTGTCACTTTTCGGATGTATCCTACCTCAATTATTATAAACGGTCATATTTCCCAACAAATGGGTGGAAATTATATTGCAGACTACAAGGCCCGAGGTCAAGCCAAATTATCCAGGGCAATTTTCTTCTCATTTTGTGGTTTTGAAATTATAGGACAATTACAAGAAGGGTCGTTTGGTGTCTATTCAGGATTTCTGGGGCCATCATTGGTCGGCAAACTAAAAAATGATCCGAGTGTGATTATTTAACATTTAAGTTAAAAAAACAAAACAAAATATAAACAGTAGATTATATCCCGGCATGGAGAGAGATAGAGATAGAGAAAGAGAGAAAGGGAGAGATAGAGAGAGATAGAGAGAGAGAGAGAGGAAGAGAGATGGGGTTTAACGTCCACTCGACACAAACCAGGTCATTTCGGAACTAACATATGGATCAATTTTATTTCAATAATTCGCTTTTGCGTAGGGGTCTTTAGCAGTAGAAGGAAACTGGGGGACCCGTAGAAAATCCACGAGGCTGGACATGCGACCCTACTCCTTGTCGCGTACAACTGGAGAATCGAACACCCCCACCTCTCTCTCTCTCTCAGTTTTTTTTATGAAAGCAATATGTTTTTAATATGTACCCAATCACGTGGCTCATCAGTTCATTAACTCGCAAGATTTAATGTAAATTATTAGTTACTGGCAATCTGTGCTGACCGTAGGGTGAACTACTATCACAACAAATTCTCTGTTTCATGTCAAACGTTTGTTGTTGCGGTTTGTTTGTAAGTTTTAAAGTGATGTTTAAAGTAGCCAAGTCTGTAACTCAATATCATCTAAAATCTTCGACATTGAAAACAGGAATTATTTGTCAATTTAAAGTAGTTAAGTCTCTAACTCAATATCACCCAAACTCTTTGACATTGAAAACTGGAATTATTTGTCAATTTAAATCAACATTGATGTTGTGATATTACCGGGAAAACATGAGCTTCTGATATCCAATATTTAAGACAAAATAAACATTTAATTTTACCATTGGTATACGAATCGTGTACCATAACGTTTCAAACCATTTGTAACAAGGGACTCGAAGAACGAGGCTAGACATATGTCTATCGGTGACGGCATATACTTATCTGGAGAGCATGCGCTATACATACTATAAATAGACTGGAATAACCAGACACTAGAGACTTTTTTTCGATTGAAAACTTCTACCGAATTTCGCCGAACATTATTGATTTCAAATTAAAGTAAAAACGGAAACAAATACTACTGTGTCGATTTCTAGGTCCCAAATATTATTGGATATTTGATGATTCAGCAAAACTCTACTTCGCTCATGTTGACACTAACATATTGATTTTATCTATGGACACGTTCCCGATGCTAGGAAGAAAGAAGACCCCCCCCCCCCTCACAAAAAAGAAACTAGACACATGTTTATGTAATTATCTAAAGGTTAAAACATTTGGATTTATTTAAATAATGTTCAAAAATAACGTTAACAATGTATGACCTTTAACTTTCAGTTTTGATTCTAGATTTTCCCCAAAGATTCAACGTCACAGTGAACCTAATCAATATTTAGAAAACAACGCCCCCCCTCCCCCCCCATCCCTCCACCCCAAAACAAAAGCAAAAAATATAACTCCCCCAATCTTTGCATTGTATCTGAAGTACCAACTGATTAAAATACAAATCTATATTTCGTTTCGTTTTGTTTATACTTTTGATGGCCTACACTACATGAACATCTGACCAGTTGTTTTCGGAGTTGCGTCAGAGATAATACGAGCGACGTTTGACCCTATGGCGTCGGCCATTTGATTAACCAATCAGCATTGAGGTTTGTAGTAGATTACCCACAGTTATGTGCACCTCACGCCTAAAGCTTGCTGCAACCGACCATTTCATTGGCTGACCCCAGAACACGTCAATGTAGTAAAGACAAATAAAAAGAAATTTTAAACTATAAATAAAAGAAACAAAATAGCATCTGTATTTTAATCAGGTTGCTGAAGTACGCCATCAGTAGGATTCTGATCTATAATTATAGACAAGTGTAATTGGATATCTCTCGTTAATATCGATGTCAAGAATCTTGAAGAATAATCATGCTCTTTTTTTGATATTAAACAGATTGACAAGTTTGAGATGAGTGAATCATCTTTCTAATTATATACTCAGACTGTTGGTCTTCTTCATCAATCCTACGTCATACGTCTCAAAATACTTCAAAGTGAGATGACCATGATCATACGATTGATTAGTGAACATGCACGGACGTCAGAGTAAATACTTTCAATGGAAACGTTGAGTTTAGAGGCAGGGGTAGAATCTAAATTTCAAATATATCAACCAGTGGACTATGTAACTTTTCAGTCAACTATGTAACTTAAAATACCACAACCTGTCAACTATATAACTTTAAATACCACAGCTAGTCAACTATATAACTTTAAATACCACAGCTAGTCAATTATGTGACTTTAAATACCACAACCAGTCAACCATATAGCTTTAACTACCACCACCAACCAACTTTAAAACTTTAACTACCACAGCCAACCAAACAACTATATAGTTTTAAAAATACCAAAACCACTCGACTATATTACTTCAAATACCGCAATCCGTCAAAATATTAATTTTATATACCGGAACCAGTTAACTACATTACGTTAATTATCACACTGTAAGAGTTCTCGTCCGCCGAGGTGAGCAAATATTTGACAAATGACCGTAAATGGTGCTTTCTCTAGAACATATACATCCTAGTACAAGACCCCCAGAGATTGCTTTGCTTACACCAATCCATCAAATAACTAAAACGGGCCCCCGAACTACAAAAACTTCTTTAGCATGGAGTTTAAATTAGTACTTTTATACACCACTGAGTTAATGAAGATTGGCTTATTGCCATACAATGTGTTATGGGGGAAATTCTGCAAGAACCGTGGCATTTCAGCCTTGTCCCTGTCGAATTCCAACTGCCAAGACTCTTTTATGCACACACGGAGACGTAGGTTATTTTTTCGTCCAATGCTACTTACACCACTGACAGGAGGAAACTGTGCTGGAAATCTTGATGAAATTTCTCAAAAAAAAAAAAAAAAAAACAACAAAAAAAAAAGAAAAAAAAAACCTCCGAGAAAATAATAAGCCAATTGAAAACACACATCAACAACTTTGACTTCTTTATTCTGGTATACCTAACATCACCCTTAATAGCCGTCGTCGGATGTTATTATGTACATAAACAATTATAAATGGCGGTGTGCCAGCTAAGAAGCTTCACACGGAAACTGCTCTTTAATCAGTACAGGTATCTCCACCCACACAAACATTCATTAAACAACCTTGGTTATAATTGGCCAATTAAAGATCCATTATGTAATATTTAGATAAAGAAGCTGTTCCTTCGTGCTATAATAGTTTTTAAAGAGAGAAATAGGGATAGGGTTTAAGGTCCACTCAACACAAACTAGGTTTTTTGGGGACTAACATATGCTTCAACTTTATTTCAATTATTCGCTTGTGCATACGGTCGGGGAAAACCGACGGATCCGGATAAAACCCACAAGGTTGGCCAGGCAATTCCAAAGGCATCTAGTGCTAAAAAAGACTTAATGGGAAATGAATATGATGACAGTTTCAGTCCAAATATTTTAAGCTTAGCAAATATTTAAAAGAAGTCGATCAATTGTCAAATCCCCCATGTGTAATCTCCATGTATTTTGTTAACGAAGTTATGGCGGTCGCTGTTTAATCCACTCAATTTCCTAGACACCCAAAGGTTTTAAGTGTTAAGGGTATGGAACGGTCATGACAATATAAATGCTTACATGATATATTATACATGTATAACATTTGAAGCTAGAAAAGAGACTTGCCATAACTCTTTAAGACAGGTCCTCACCACCACGATTCGCGCTATGATTGGAATCGTGGCGTAACCATTGTGATACCATCGGTCTTGTCATATATCACGATTCGCATTATGCCAGGCTGACACTTGCACGACTTTTGGCCATGATTTTGTCGTGCCCATCAGTGTCCACATTGACACGAACTGGCACGACGAGTTCACGCATAGTTTGCGTATTGTTTACGCACTTCCCGCATTGGCTCGACGAGTTTGCGCAAACCGGACGGTGTCGTGCCGACTCGGGTCGTGCCAATGCGTGCCACGGAATCGTGCAAGTGTCAGCCTGGCTTTACGATTGAAATCGTGGTTTTAACCGCACAGTAATCGTAGTGATCCTATCAGGTCATATATTGAGATCGGTCTTAAGCCAGGATGACACATGCACGATTCCGTGGCACGAATTGGCACGACTCGAGTCGGCACGACACCGTCCGATTTGCGCAAACTCGTCGTGTCAATGCGGGAAGTGCGTAAACAATGCGCAAACTATGCGTGAACTATGCGTGTGAACTCGTCGTGTCAGTTCGTGTCAATGTGGACACTGATTGGCACGACATATTCAACAAGAATGCAAGTGATGCAAGCATTTTGTCGTCGAAACGATTTTACCCCCCATTAAGCTCGTTTTCCATGTGCGCGTTTTCGCCCGTTACATGGAAACGATCGGCTATTATTAATTATTAAAAAAAAAATACGCACATGCTTAAGGCATCAGAGAACAGGGGGCATTATTTCAGATTTCCTTACATGACGAATTTAAAATATTTCCATCAAAAATTAATTAATTGTTTTGTCTATTCTTACCTGGTTTATCTCTATTAATATATATACCTGATTTGGCCAAATGCACATCAGTGTGAACGCAAGGGGAAACACCTTTCAGACAAAATTCCGATTTACTCGAACTGTCACACGTTAAAAGTAAAACAATATAATTACGATATATGTTGGTCCCAGCTTTAAAGTTCCAATAGCATTTTTTTAAGTTATATTTTTAAAATTTATTAAAATAAAGCCCCAAAATAGATTGAACCTATAAACAGTCCTACCTTGTTAAAGAATAATCCTATTAATCCTATAATTCACTATTGCCAGTTGAGAAATTGGCAAAAATATCATTTTCAACTTCAAATTCAAACGTTTGAAGATGGCCGTCCATGGAGAAGAATGGGAAAACAAGGGAGGTAATTGAGTAACTATTTCCTCAATCAATCAGTGTCACCCTTTCTAACCCCCCAAAAATTTTGTCCATGATCGTATAATAGTGAGTTGACAACCTTTTGAGCAAAAAACATAGAAATAGTTATATTTTGACTTTCTTAGAAAAAGTGAAATTGGAACTTTAAATACAGATTGACGAGACGTGAAACGCCACTCCGTTCTGAACCCCCAATTATCAGACACGGAGTAAAAGATTTAATTATATCTCAAGATGTCGTGATAATTCCCTCATCTGAAGTTCAAATGGCCCGAAGCATCTCCACGTAGAAGTGGGATAAGACGTCAACACATTGTCTGACTATTTGCGACTTTCGTTTCTTTGCCTGTCTTGATGGCCATACTAGGGCTGCTCAGAGGTCCAACTGGTTAAAATGTGGGGTATACGGGTTTCATCCGGTACACCTCGGCAGGCTTCGGCATCCCACACCAAGCCGCGGCTGTATGACAAATTCCGCCGTAGGATATACTGTGAAGTTCCCGGATTAAAATTGGCGGCGCCCATGTAGAGAGTTTTATCGTAAGAAATTGAATACGCCACACAAAGTTTTCAATGTCTGAAGCTGTTTTCATTTCAGGTTTATCCGATTTTCTTAAAGGAAGGAGACATTTTGAGATCTTCGTTCTAAAGACAACATGTTTTCCTAAAAAGTAAACTGGTAGCCGCATCACAATTGATAGGGTGCCCCACACGATACAAGCAGTAGTTACATTTTACTTTTATAAGGTTCGTAAAACAATTGTCGAGTCTCCCACCGAGTGTTATTTCTAAATTCAATTTTTTCTTCCAGCTCTCTGTCATGTGTCGTAAAAAAAGTAGTCTTGATTATCCAGGCCTGTGTTATTTCTAAATTCAATTTCTTCTTCTAGTTTTCTGTCATGTGTCGTAAAAAAGTAGTCTTGATTATCCCGTGCACCCAATGGGAATTGAACTCACGAGGAACCCACGCGCCTCGAAGATGATAGTCTTATCGCACAACTCTGTTGGGGTTAGGTTAGGGTAGTACTAACATAAAGTAGCTGTATCCACGAGGTAATCGGTAGTCACAGTGTAGGTATGAGTATTCTATATTCGCAAACCGTGTGGTTACGACGTGGTAAACTGTTTTCATAAAAATTGTAGTTACTAAGTGAAGTTTATTCGAAAACAAAGTGGTTACGAGAGGACCTTTACAATGCTAAACTTTGTGGTTTTATTCATAAAAGTTGTGGTTACAATGGTAAACTTTATTGTGGTTTCATTCATAAACATTGTGGTATCATTAAAATTGTGGATTTATTCGTAAAAATTGTGGATTTGTTCGTAAAAATTGTGGATTTGTTCGTAAACATTGTCAATTTGTTCGTAAACATCGTGGTTGTATTCGTAAACTTTTTGTTCACGGATACTGCTTGACATTTAAACTCTATTAAACCAAAATAAATGACTTAACAAAAAGCAAGCAGAATTATTCCTACACTTCTTCTTATCTTTAATCCGATCAATGAACACCCTCGTCATTCCGTCGTCTGCGTTTCCAAATTGTCAAATCATCGAATCAAATTACCCAACAAACAAGTGAAAGAAATAAATGCAATTGTCTGCGTAGTTTATTCAGTATCGATCTTAATCGATAGTTTCTATAAAAATTTGAACGTTAATTGAAATCCAATATTTGAGTGTAAAGATTAGACAGTATAAGTAATTCTCTAGAGGAACTCATTAGATAATTTCTTGGCACACATGTACTCAACATCCTGTATTGTCAGTATTCGAGGCCACACCGCCCACACAGGCCACTATAGAATGTGTACGATCCGACCTAAATACTCGATACACTAACAGAGTATCACGGAAATGCTCCGACTTGGCTAATGAAGACAGACATACGCCATACAGCGTGCTATGAGAGAAATTTTGCAGCGGCACTACTTCGGCCTACTGTTATATTCCAACTGCCAGTGGATCTTTTATGTGCATGTTAATGCATGCACGAGGCCCCGGGGTTTTGAACTATCCGAACAACTAGACAACTGTCCTTTCAGGCCCTCTGTTCTGCACCACTGACAGAGGTAAACCACGTCCAAAACGTAACACGGACGTTTCTTGGTTTATCTGCGTCCAACTGTCACACGATGCATTTCTGACAAACCATCGAATTTGATAAAATATGTTCCCTAGAATATGCAATCATAATGGAAAATATTTAAAACTTTTGTTACAGACCACGTTGTGTAATTTATGATGAACTACGATTTATTATATTTTTACGAATTATCCCCCGATTGCTGTTCTGTGACACCCTTTTTGTAATCTGTGGGGATGGTCAGTCGGTTTGTGACCTTTTAGACTGATGATCGACCAGTTTGTGATCGTGTAGGCGAACGATTCGCAGGTTTGCGATTTTTTATACGAATAATATCCAGATTTGTGATCTTTTCGAGTAGCCCACCGGTTTGTGATCTTTTAGGCAGATGTTTCTCACTTTTGTGATCTTACACATATGATCCTCTTGTATTGTCGACCAATTTATAATCTTTTAGACGGACGATCCACATAAACGGATGGGACTCCGGTTTGTATGGAAGCGTATAGGGGTCAATAGCGCGATAGATACCGCAATATTAAGTTGGTATTATGTGAACATATTGTGATTATTCTGATGATTTTATCTCTGAAAAGTAAATTTTTGCCGAGGTAATTGAGTCAACACGCTATGTTTTATGTCCCCATTTCGTCTTAAATGTACACGTTTGCGGTAAGGTATTGCTATATGGTAGCTTTGGAGACATATTCCATTTCGCCGCGGTATATGTTCAATTAACTCGGCAAAAATTGCCTTTTCAGAGATAAAATCTTCAGAAAAATCACAATATATTGACTTGTTATCAACTTAATATTGCGGTATCTATCGCGCTATTGACCCCTATACGCTTCCATAGGTTTGAGATGTTTTAGACGGATGATCAAGATTTTGTGGTCTTATAGCTAGCTGTGTGAAACTATGGGACTGCCATTTAAATCCAGAAACCAGTGTTTAATATGTACCTAAACCTTTGTTTCTCGCTGTGTACTAAACCTAATCAATACGAATGAAAATCATGCACTCTAATGACCGATAGATCCCCATACTAAACTAAGGCTGTCTGTTGACATTTAGCTTCGCTAGTTGAACGATATTTTAAGTCCTAAATCGACTATAAGTACAAAAAAGTAAGTGTACTTCGAGAATTTTGAAAATTATTTATTTTGCTTCCATTTAATGGAATTGAATAGGTTTATTAGTCTGTGTGTGTGTATGCCAGGTGTGAAACTGGTTAGAACCGCATTACAAAACAATACGGGGGGTTGGGATGGCCTAGTGGTCCAGACTGCCGCGCTTCGACATTTAGCTTGGCCAGTCACCTCTGGTTTGCGGCTGTGGTTTCTATCCCTGGTGTAAGCGTATATGGCATAAAGATAGGGGCGCCTTCTCAACCTCGTGGGTTTCCTCCAGGCACTCCGGTTTCCTCCCACTGCTAAAAACCCCTACGCGTAAGCGAATTATTGAAATAAAATTAAACCATATGTTAGTCCCGAAATGACCTAGTTTGTGTTGAGTGGACGTTAAACCCCAATTCTGTCTCTCTCTCACACAAAACAATGCACTACGTTTTGGATATGGGGGCCATTCAAGTCAGGGATTTATTCTGGATGTGTGGAGTAGATTGATCTCTCTATTCAGAATGATAGATCTCGTGTCCTATTGATGGGTGGTCGGTTTATGTCGAATTGACTGTTATACGAACTTTCAATAAGTCCGCGTTATTGTCTGTGAATACCGCGATATTGTTCATTACAATCCGTTGAAGAAGCTATAGTTTTGACGGTGACAGCTTAATACTGGGGCTATTCTCTTATCACAGAATGGCTTTTCATGGATAAATCTTTTAGATGTATGCCTTCACACCGAACTGTACTTTGATGACATGCCCTTTGTAGAAATGAAATGAAATGGAGTTTAACGTCCTACTCTTCTGCTCAGAACTGCCCTTATGAAATGGGGACTTTTATAGAAAGGGAGTCTTAATAATTGTGTTTTTATCTATTTTTGATCCTGATTCTCTCTCTAACCAAGAGGTCTCGGGTTTGATCCCGATGTTCTCCGAGACAATTCAAGTCTAACGTTCCCCGTGTCAGTTGTGTAGGGCAGGGTGAGTATCTGGCAAGAAAAAACTATAGTCATACGGGTGGGACTAAAAACTGAGGTTCTTTGTATATAACCTTTGCAGCGCGCGAAAGATCCCTTGATGCCTTAAAATGGAAATAAACGTAGCAAGGTCGGTACAGAAAAGTTAGACGTACAACCGCATAACATTTCTACACGAAATTTTGTTTTATCTGACGCAAGTCAGACGTAAACTCCTATTTCATCGGAATTTAAATATATTCGTGGGAAAGCGCGTCGGGTAATTCAGAATCGTTACCCAATGATCCCAATATAAAGCCAAGCTGACACTTGCATGACTTTTGGCCACGATTTTGTCGTGCCCATCAGTGTCCTACATTGGCACGACGAGTTTGCGCATAGTTTGCGCATTGTTTACGCACTTCCCGCATTGGCACGACGGGTTTGCGCAAATCGGACAGTGTCTTGCCGACTCGAGTCGTGCCCATGCGTGCCACGGAATCGTGCAAGTGTCAGCCTGGCTTAAGCGATTCCTTAATTTGCGTGAGGGGGAGAACCTACGTTGTCGCATACGAGATCACGCAACATTTTGCATCGCTATCTAGTGGATTTCGGTTTAACGACACACTTTTATCCGATCCTGTTTGATAGAAATGAAATGGGGTTTAACGTCCTACTGTTCTGCTCCTAAACTGGGCTAATGAAAACAAGCGGGGCCAATGTGTTAACGGGATCCCGGTTTTATGTCCCAACCTGAACGATTAGACAGCTGTCCTTGTCAGGCCCTCCGTCCTACATCACTGGCATGTAGTAGGATCGGTTCTACGTCACAAGTAGTAGGATCAACTGTACAACCTCGTGGGTTTTCTCTGGGTTCTTCAGTTTACTCCCACTGCTAAAGACCACTACGCTTTATGTTAGTACCGAAATTACTTAGTTTGCGTCGATTGGACGTTAAACCTCATTTTGTTTTCTCTCTATCTGTTCCTTAACCTGGAGAATGAAGACAGGCATATAGTGTGTGTTCTAGATGAAAACCACCTGTGCTGCTCCCTATAATTAATGAATGTAGAGTTATCGTTAATTATCTACCTTATTAAAGTGACTTTAGTATTAATTGACTGCTGTTTTGATATACAGCAGACAAGTTCTGGGAGCTTCCACGAGAAGAACTGCTTGTGTACATCTGGGCCCTGTTTCACGAAATTTTAACTTAAGATAAAATCCAATTTTAGTAGATACTTCAATTTTGATTGGCTAAGCACTAAAATCAATCTAATATTATCCAATCAAATTACTAAAATTGGGATCTTATCTTAGTTAAAATTTCGTGAAATAGGCCCCTGGTATCTAAGTAGTGTATTACGCTAGAATGGCCAAGAAAGTTCATCGGGATTTTTCATGCGGGGATTCCCCTTGCCAGTGGCGCAGGACGGAGGGTGTGGCAATTGGGACCAGTCATTCAAATTTATCGCCAGTGTGATAGTATGGGACAGGGCATCAGACATCGTGAATTCTTAACAGGGATATATGTTCTTTGCGTCCCGTTCCCTCTCTGTGAAGTATCTCGTATAGCAATACTAGCAGTCACGTTGGAACAAAGAGTAGGGGACCACGGTTGCTCAGTGAGTAAGACCTTGGATCGCTCACCTGAAGTTCACGTGTACGATCCTTGCGATGGCCGAGAATATTTTATGGTTTTTTTCCGGTGTGGTTTCCTTCAGTGGTGCAGGTCGAAGGGTTTGACGAGGGACAAAGAATGATTGGTCGAATGAGACATGCCACAGGGGTATCGTGTACACATTGGTGTGCACGTAAAACGATCCCTGGCCGTTGGCATTCGAAAAAGGAGTAGGTTGTAGGGTCGCTGTCCGGTTAAACGTTCCCTCCTGGCACACCGTATGGCGTATGTCCGTCTTCATTAGCCCATTTGGAGCAGAACAGGTGTGGAAGGAGCGAGGGGTAGGGCTCGATCAATCTCGGTGTTGGCTGTTTCTGGATTTTCTGACATAGTTTACGCCTGTAAGTAGTTCAGGACGTCTTGTCGTTTGGGTGGGACAACTTAGCTCATCGCGCACGAAATGAAATGGGATTTAACGTCCTACTGGTCACCTCCGATTCGGCAAAAACTCGTAGTACGCGTACGTCCGTATGGAGTATGTACGTTGTAATTATCCCGACTGGTGCAATACAGTAGAATGTTATACCCCATTTTATTGAGCTTTATTGATAAAGAATTCAACAAAAAGACGATTATAAAATCGGGTTATTTATTAACCTATCAGGATGAGTGTTATATGTAAGCGAGTTTTTATTACAGTCCATGTGATTGGTGGTTCGTCGAATCACGATTTAAAAACGTAGTAAATTGTCCTTGAGCTTCGGGCTAGTCTGGGTCACTCACAGAACTTCAACACAATTATGTCCGCCATATTGCCCCAACAACTAATATTCTTGCCCATTGTGATGTCTCTACAGATAATGCTAGCGCTGATGAGGTTTTGTTGTCTAGCCGGGGCTTCACACTAAACGCTTAAGATATTAAGTTAATAATGCCCATCAATAATATCATAAATGAGTTCGACTCCCGCTGAGTGTTTTTGTAAATACATCCATCCCGGATTACAGGCACGGTATCGTTTGTGAGTAGGCTACAACGTTTATTAAAATACTTTAAATTTATTTACATGATTGTTACAAAACAAAACAGTGGATATTTTTTATTCCACATAAAATTAATATTTCTTGGAAAAGGATTCCGTTTAGGTAACATTAAATCGACACCTAATATTCTCAAATTGTTCCT
The DNA here is from genome assembly GCA_036850965.1 of Patella caerulea. Classification (NCBI taxonomy): domain Eukaryota; kingdom Metazoa; phylum Mollusca; class Gastropoda; family Patellidae; genus Patella; species Patella caerulea. The sequence goes on along the minus strand of JAZGQO010000006.1, from coordinate 54,768,454 downwards.
CTTTTTAAGAATAATCTTCAAAACTATGTTGAAGAAAACAAATAATGATGATTTAATGTTTCTGCTTAGAAATGATAAAGCTATGTACAAAATCCGTACTAACTTGACACGAAACATCGTCATCTTAGTTTTTCCAAATTGTTCTAACACGTTGTTGTTGTCGTTTACATTAACGATGTTTCAAACTCTTTTTTCCATTGTTTAGACACCTGGTAAATGTTCCAGCAGCCACAACAAAACAAATATTTCAGGGTTTTTCTGAAGTAGGGGCTTATGATACAATAGAGAATGAAATTAACGGAGAAATTGACAGACTGCATAAAATTCATGACAGCCTCGATTGTTAAATATGTGTAGTTACTCTCATTGTCCGTGATTCTAGCTAGATGGATGACTATCTCAGATGGCGCCACCAAGATGAAGAACATGACGATGATGACAACGAGAGTTATCGTTATTGTATGGCTCGTGCTCGTCGACGAATGGTCACTGCGACGATCACGTTTAAATGCCTGTCGCATTTTGTAGGATTTGTAGATTTTACGGCACAGACAGACATTAAAATAGAGCAAGAGGACGAGGGGAATAAAATTGCCGATCACGGCCCAGATTATCCGATAAGCCGTGTCGATCTGTCGATCATTCCACAGGGGAATGGGATTTGGTATATAAACTTTTGTACTGGAGTTTGTGCAGAGTTGTCGAACCTCGTACCGCCACAAGACAGGAATGTTGAAGGTGAACGAGAACACATAAGTTATCACAATAACACATTTGATCCTACTGGTCGTCAAGTAAATATCTTGACGTAACGGATGACATATCGCAAGATATCGTTCTAACGCCATAGCAACAGTTAACCACGTGCTAATGATGATGAATACGTTAATAATGGCGGCACAGTAGATTCTGTAATACAAAACAAATCCCCTGCTGGTGTAAACATCATCTTGGGGTAAAAACACCGTCGGGAAGGCAAAGAAACAGAACATTAGATCCGACACGGCGAGTGAAACTAGGCACAGATTAGCAGATAACTCCAGTCTTTTGAAGGCCTTTTGTAGTTTTCGTCTGGTTAATATACACAGATTTAACACGTTACCAAAGATACCGAATAAACATACAGACGGTATGCCAAAACCATAAACAACATGGCTGACTTCCTCGAACAGTTTTTTCGCTTCATCATTAGCAATGCTCATGTTGAGATGAGCTTCCATTGTCAGATTTAGACAATCCAACATGACCCTGAAAAGAGTAAAACAAAATATTACTAAATTAATAGATCAATAAACAAATTCAATTTCAAAGGGCATTGGGGTTCTAGCTAACTCAAGGAACTAGACAGGCCCTAGTGGCAAAACCATAGCTAAACACGTTGAGATATACATTTTGCCCACATAGACCCATCTAATTCATTCTACGAGGGGAATCCCCCAGAAAAATTTGGTAAATTAGATTCAATTTGGTGCATTCTGACGTATTTCCGGAAGGTAAATTCCAAAATTACAGGTCTAAAAATCGCCATTAAAATCGCATAAAAATTTTTCAAGCCTGTGTCTTAAGTGATATATTAAAAACAAATATTTAATAATGCAATATATTTTATTGCATTTATTCAAGACAGCCTACTGAAAGTCGAATATTTCAAGATGGCAACCAACTGAAAGTCGAATATTTTCAAGATGGCAGCCTCCTGAAAGTCGAACATTTTCCAAATGGCGGCCGAATGACTGTCGGATATTTTCAATGGATAGCTTTGAATATTTGTATGATTTTTCCAGCGCGCTACACAAAATGTCATAGTGTCACCTTACAGTCGAGTTGCCCGGTAACCAAGACTCGAGTTTTGTGTACGGGTTTTTATGAGCCGTGGTGGCTGACCGTTCTTCTTCTATTATTTTTTGCACGCCCGCACCAAATGAGGTGATATCGCAGATAAATTGTCATATTTTCGTTTTATTATCTTAGCACACGTTCATGCGTCTTTTCTGTGGGAGCAATCCGGAACACCCGGAGTAAGCCAAAGAGGGTGTGATTTTGCCCTGTACAATTACGATGTCCGTCAGGATAACCGGGACCACTTCCACCTTTCAACGGAGTCCCGTAATACCAGCGGGATTTCACCTATCTATAGCCGTTTTGCCGTGGCTACTGTTCAGATTATGCATTAGACATCAAATATGTAACATTGGTATTAATTGCGGACGTGGGAATTGGTACATAACTGAGCGTCATAGAAAACGCATCACTTAGTTTTCGTACAAATGATCCTGCAAACATATCTTATTTATTTTGCTTCTTATTGTGGCACATCAATAACAACACATTTGTACACTTATGGATGTTTAATCTGTAATCAACGGTACAAAGTCAGAGGGGTCAAATCCAAAAGTACGACCATTCGGTATCCCACTTTTCGTAAGTATGTTTGTTGTTTGTTGTTTATTGGGGATTTAGTAAGCCGTCATGATTAATAGTCTTGATACTCCAGACGGATTGTGACCGGATCTAACACGAGAGTAGTAAATTATTCTGTCATCAATTCTCCTATTTAATGCCATGTTTAACGAGAGAGATATATCTAGATGTATGATGACTCAGCAAATACAACGTTAAAGGAACAATAACATTCTTGCTGGCTTGGTAGCTCCAGAAAATAAATAATACTCTTATTCTAAGTACTAGTTGTTTAAGTGTCCTACCTGTTGTGTAAATTATCCATTACAACCTATTTTACTTGTCCAGAGGGTTCGAAAATATTTTAAATCCAAGTCATATTTGAAAAGGTTTACGTTAGACTTTTCAAATCAATTGGTTGAATTTTTCCAATTTTTTAAAATAGGTGTGTTAAGATGAAATTTATATCATCATTTAATTGGAATATTCTAAAATAATACGATTTGTTGACCAGAATGAAGATTGGGACATATTATTCAGTTACAACAAGAGTGTTATTGGGGCTTTAAGTCAGATAAATGTGCAAACCAACCAGCTAATGATTTACTATCATTCTACTTGATTTCCCACGTTGACGCCGTGCATCACCAAAACATCGTTTGTTTACATTCGGTTTCTCTAACAAGGACACCCAATATCACCTATCATATCAGGTCTGAAGCCGATCATATGTCGATTTTATAAATTTAGAGTCTTTGGTGGACGGTCGAATGTTTAGCGCGTGCGCGTGCGCGTTGTCGTTGTATCATTAGGTTTGTCATTGAGTCAACTGGCGGGGTTTCGATACCCCTGACCATCTCAGCGACTGCTAAAGACCCCCGACACGCAAGTAAATTATTGAAATAAAATTTAACCATAATAGCCTATGTTACTCCCGAACTGACCTGATATGTGTCAAGTGGACGTTAAGCCCCCCCCCCTTCTCTCTCTCTCTCTCTTTCTCTCTCTCTCTCTCTCTCTCAACTATTAATTATTAATGATGCATGATTTGTGAGATGTGTTAATCCCCAAGCGAGTGTGGAGTGGGCATTACCCTCCGCCCCACTTACCTCCCCAAAACAAAATAGATAGAAAATAAATATTGTTTTCGCGAGAGAGAGAGAGAGAGAGAGAGAGAGAGAGAGAGAGAGAGAGAGAGAGAGAGAAAATGGGGTTTAACGTCCACTCAACACAAACTAGGTCATTTCGGGACTAACATATGGTTTTAATTTTATTTCAATAATTCGCTTGCGCGTAGGGGTCATTAGCAGCGGGAGTTTTCGCTATAAAATATATGTACATGTATATATTTATATTATATGTCTACTACTTTCGTATTTCGTAAATAAACTGAAACGTGGTTTTAACATCCTGTTGTTCTGCTCCGGCTGATTCGATGAATACGTTGTAGATATTTATATTCTATGTTTTATAACTATGGGAATTTTGATAAACATAATGTAGGACTATTTGTATAATTTAATAGTTCTGAATTAAAGAATTCTGTTTTCCGAAAGAAACCCCGCTATATATAACACCATCCTTATTATGTCCAATAAAGGTGTAAATAACCGTAGATGAAAACACGTGGGAATCTGGACAGGGTTTAAATATAAGAGGATTTCAAATAATAAATAAACTATATATTATATACTGAATAAAAAGGTACTGTATAGAAACTAACTGTTGTCCTGAATTTGAACCTGTGTGGCTAGATAATAAATGAATATTATTTACACTAAAGTATTGTCCATGGATTTATTTTTTTTTATTGAAAATGGTTAATAAATAGTAGAATTAAACTTCAGCTGAACAAAGGTGTCACATGTCGTATTAAAGATGAGTATTAAATTGCTTCTAGTTCATTGTTATTAGTTAAATAAAAATGGTTTCAAGGCGAATGAGCTGACTCCATTGACCGGTCACCGGACACAATACATCGCTGTATTGTTGGTCGAACTGTTGAATTGAATCCGATGTTGTTAATGATGGTAGCATCTTCGTGCAATACGGTGCAATGAAATGACATAGGCTATAATGTACAACTTCTTTTCCGCTTGGATCGGGCTAATGGGGGCGACCGTATACGATGTGCCACGAGGTATATTATGCCCGGGCAGTGGCGCTACGGCTTACTCTTTTTTTTCCTAATTCTATACGCATGACCTAGGTTTTCTGACCCATCCAGACAATTATAGACACTGTCCCTAGTCAGGCCGTCTTGGAAAAGGAAAACCAAACCAGAAAATACCGACGAGCTTTCTCGACCTACAGGCACCGAGATCGTCAATTGTTCTGGTGTATGTGTAGGAGGAGGACAGAGACCTGGTTGTCGAAGATGATATGTGTTTGAGTATGATACCTATATGATTAGAGATGAATGTTCGGTTGACTAGGATGGTGTTTCTATAATAACACCTGTATGTTGACACCTATATAATTAGAGATTGATATACCGGGTATAGACTTGTATCCAACAACAACAACAACAAAGCGTGAGAAATGGAGTTTATCGCCACTCGACACAGACTAAGTTTTAGTTCAATAATTGACTGCTGCGTATGTTTCGTTAGCAGTACTGGGAAACGGACAACCCGGAGAAAATTCACGAGGTTAGGCAGGGGACCTTACTCCTTTTTGCCGAGTACTAGATTTTACCCACCACCTATAGCCGACTGCTAATTTTTATTGATCACCTATATCCGACCATCTTTAGCCATCTAGTTGTTTTTACCACAAACATCAAAAGGTTGGGAACCCCTGCATTATACGGGAGAAAATACTGTTTATTACAAGAATTCTATAATCAATAGCATGCAATCTCGATAATAAACAGTAAATCTATCAGAGGAAGAGAGAGAGAAGGAAAGGGCGAGCAGGGAGAGGAGGGAGAGAGAGAGAGAGGGGGAGAGATACAGGATATTACGCCTTGACACGAAAATGCCTGGAATTGATGTCAAACCGCCTAACACAACTACAGACCTTACAATATACAGCGCACGCATTAGATCACTCGGAGCAGAACAATAGGATGTTAAACCACATTTCACTATAAGTACTCAATAGAAACACCAATGCCCTCTGACGCGACCTTACCCTATAACCGGTCAAATCTCCATGTTGTGCAGGCTATAATATATAAAGTATAAAAAAACGGAACGAAATATAGATCAGAATTTTAATCAGATTGCAATCTTCAGTAAAACTGTCTGTAAACAGATAGAAACCTATTCAATTCACGGGTATCACTTATCACACCAACGACAGGTGATTATTTTAAAATCTCCATTTGACGCATGTACACACCGGGATACGAAAATTATTTTTACAAAACCAAACCACATGTGTTTTGATATTTGTATTTTTTTTGTGAAGATTCACAGCTTGAACCAAGGAAAAACAAACTTATCTTGACGGAGATTGATAGAAACTAAATAACGAGAAGATGTTTCATTAAATTCTTTACGTGTCTTCGATATCACTTCATTGGAAGCGGACGTTAAATACAGCTATTTCACCACGTGTTAGATTTTCTGCAATATCATTTCACTGTCCAAGAGGATTTCAACATTATTTGTATAAAATCTTAGTATACAATCCGTTTAACATCTGTCATACGCACAAAGACGTAGTAAATATATTTTCAATTTCATGAAATATGAAAATGAAAGTGGAATAAATATTAAATAACATTCGCGAGATATTCAAGTAGACAGAAAACGTATGTCTCGTATGTGCGAAAAACACTACCACTATAACAATACGCCTAGCTCTTTATTTTCTAAATAATTTGTACAAATCAGTAAACTTTTAAAATGTAATATGCACGCCCCAAGTTCACAAAGCATTCTCAGACTTAAGTTAAGAATTTACTCAAAATTCTTTGACTTATTTTAACAAAAATATAACCAAAAATTTTTGGTATTAGTGTATCAAATACATCAGTAAGAAAATATGTGCAAAGTTTTGTATTTCTGAATGAAAGATATTTTATATAAACAGTGATTGAAAGTTGAGCAAATTCTCAACTTAAGTCTGAGAATGCTTTGTGAACTTGGGGCATGGACGAGTTGTTATATTTAAAATTAGATAATGAAGAGTGAAAATAATATGTCGAAAATTGCAATCAAATTACACCACTCTGTGCTGTGTAAATGTCGTTACAATACCAGTGTAGCATTGATTGTCATTACTAACGTTGTTGCGATAATAAACAGTCTCTTTTACTCTATTATCTACTTTTAGGTTAAATCATCAACCGCTGATTTAAATATTATGCTGCAACGATTTAAGGCCTAAAGAAAGACCAGCAATAGGCAAGCTTAGCTCTTGCATAATGCCTGTTCACGCAAAAGATTATAATAAAAATGTATAATTGCACGTTTGTTATGCAGAAAACCTAAAGATAATTTAAACAGCGTTTAGATTAGTTAAAACCGTTTAGATAATTTAAAAAATGTTCATTAAATCTAATTACTATGTATTTTACATAATAGGGCATTTTCATTCAGAAAATCTTGAAATAATTAAAATTCTCATTCTCATTGTATATGATTTATTATCAAGGTTTATTTTAAAGGAGATTTATGTAATTATAGAATGTCACTTCCTACAAGTTTCAAATATTGTGAAATCGTACAATAACACACTACGGACATTTATTTGGAAAACACCCACGATTTTTCAAACATATATTACAACATTTCCAATTTTCATTTATGCTTGAAAGCGATAAGATATCATTTGTACTGCATCGAGAAATGACACTCAAGGATTAAAATTTTATATTTATTCACATCATATTATTATAGCCATTTCCCTAATTACAAATTCAGCAAATCCCTTGTTCTTATAGACCTTGGACTGCACAGTACATTGATGGATTATTTACTAATCAAATTAATATTATACCATTATTTCCTTTAGTGTTTTTATTGTTCTAAAGTTATACTATATACTAAACTTAGGCTGTCGGTCAATTGTTTACAGTACACAACCAAGAACATGCTAAAAATATAAAATTTGGACTTTAAAATGCCATTAAACGAAAAATGAATTGAATTACATTCTGTTCTTGAATAGCATGCCATGTACGTGTTTTTTTTTTCTTCGTTGCCCTAGTTGGTTGTCTTGTTAATTTAGTTGCTGACACATTTGGTGCGGTCCCCATAAACAATAACAAATTAAGTTAGATTTTATTATAAGAACAGCTTTTTTCACGATCGTGGACGTATTCCTTGCACGACCCTCTATACTGCGTGCCCCCCCCCCCCCCCCCCCAGGTTAGCGAGCTACATCGGCGGTTGGATCGATTAACGTAGAGGTCTCATTAAAATGGTATTAATGCCACTCGTGTATTTTAATTCCTTATTGAAGTTTTTAATTACGACACTAAAATCTTTCAATTTTCATTAATGTTGTGAAATATGTATCAAATGTTCCCCGTGATATATTAAAATACATAACTAATTTTAATTACATCACAAGAACATAATCAAAATGTCATCAAAAAGCACTCTTTGTAAAAATCAATTAGGAAAAGCATTGAGTTTTATTTTCTATGGAGAAAATTTTCCATTTTTATGTAGATTTGGCATTGATTATTAACAAGAGTACATTAATACACCAAGCTGCTGATCATGAAATGCATATTTCGGAAAATATTTCATTTTTTATGTATTTCGCCCGCACTAAAGCGGGCACAACCTGCTTATTGAATATTGAGAACAGAAAAATCAAAATGTCAAAGGCGGATAATCTCCTGGATTGGTTTCAATAAAACAGAGGCCAATTTAAACATTTGAACCAACCGCTAGCTTGTTTTTATGAACTCTAAAAGGTGTCGTATGTTTCAATTCATATCAGATCACATTCGATATAAAACTGAAGCGCAGCGCCGCTCGCCGTCGCCGCACAGGCGAAGTTTCGCTCATAGCGCGTTGTATAGCGCATGCGCGTCTTCATGGTCAGAGCAGAGTTGCAACCCTGTTTCATTTCATTTATATCTTTGTAAATACTTAACGGAGTAAAATGCTTACAGTAGTTTGCAAAGGAATATCAAAATTGCACTGGCACTAAATGACAATAAAGAGAGAGAGGGAGGGAGAGAGAGAGAGGGAGAGAGAGAGAGAGAGAGAGAAGAGAGAGAGAGAGAGAGAGAGAGAGAGAGAGAGAGAGAGAGAGAGAGATGGGGTTTAACGTCCACTCGACAAAAAATAGGTCATATGGTTTAATTTTATTTCAATAATTCGCTTGCGCGTAGGGGTCTGTAGTAGTGGGAAGAAACCGGAAGACCCACGAGGTTGAACAGGCGACCTGACGAAACCACGCCAGTTCAGTCAATGACAAGCTTTACGATAAAGCGCGCACGTGCTAACCATTCGGCCTCCCAACCCCCCAAATGCCAACAAATAAGATTTTTAAAATTTATACATGCGCGTCACTAATCCCCTCACAGCCCCATCTAAATCCATCATGAAGACACACAATTCAAATCCCTAACACTAACCCTGTAATCACTGTAAACGATTGCCCGCTTTATTCTATGAACAGTGACAAAAATCAAAGCGTTTGTGAAAAATATACATGCTGAAATCAAACGAAATTTGTGACTTAAACTGGTCCTTTACTTACAAATTTTAAAATTCTGGGTGGACTGGTGAGAGCCAGTTCCTACCCCTTTAAGGTTAACAACACGTTTGCCAATTCCCGAACAAAAAAACTTTATAACAACCAATATCAAAATAAACGACTGGAAATCCTGCAAATCTTACAGTCGATAAAGCAGCATTGTAACTGATTGATTCTTTTGTTACAAGATCACAAAATATTGTCTGGGGTTTTATTACATACAACAGCTGGGAGGATCGTTTATTTTTTCCTATTCACTGTTTTTATTGCTTTTTAATTTTCCATTAGAAGAAAATGACTCTTTTATTGCTTTTATACAAATCTCAAATCGATCAACGTGAGGTAATAGACCTTTAATTTCCCCAACATCAACTTCAATCTGATTAAAGAGGAGCACACTCCAGTAACTACATTTATTAAAGTGGCCCACTCTCTTGTCCTAACATTTTTTTAAAGGGGGGTCACACTACAGTACGCACTACCACACTTCAGTACATACACTTATTAAAGGGGACCACTCTCCAGTAACGGCCTTTATCAAACAGGACTAGAAGAAGACTTGCTCCAGCAACTACACTTACTAAAGGGAGGCAATATCCAGTAACTACATTTATTCAAAGGGACTGCGTTCCAGTAACTGCCATGACCAGTAACTACAGTTTTTAAAGGGGACTTCTCTCCAGTAACGACCTTTATCAAGGGAGACCGTTTTCTAGTAACTACACTTATTAAGCCGCCTCTCAAGTAACGACCTTTATAAAACGGGACTACTCTGCAGTAACTACATTTCTTAAAGGGGGACTAAACTACAGTAAATACACCTTTTAAAAGGGGCCACTCCCCAAGAAAGTCCATTTATCAAAAGGTCAGCTAGAATGGGAACCGTCTACCACATATGACGTCATATGTGGATTAGGGTAAGGGCAAGAGTTAGGGCAGCATATTTCGTCAAGGTCTCGAGATGTAAACCGGACTAGTAGCACTACTCCTAATCCTAGGTCTAGCCCTCATCTCAACCCTATTACACATTCCACATATAATGTTATTGAGGGGGTTGGGATGGCCTAGTGGTCTAGAGTGCCGCGCTTCCACCTCTAGCTGTCCGGTCACCTCTGGCTTGCGGCTGTGGTTTCGAGCCCTGCTGTGAGCGTATGTGGCATGGAGATAGAGGCGCCTTTTCAACCTCGTGGGTTTCCTCCGGGCCCTCCGGTTTCCTCCCACTGCTAAAGACCCCTACGCGCAAGCGAATTATTGAAATAAAATAAAAACAAATGTTAGTCCCGAAATGACCTAGTTTGTGTTGTGTGGACGTTAAACCCCATTTCTCTCTCTCTCTCTATAATGTTATTAAGTGCTAGATCTTGTTCGACTTAGAATTCCCCATAGTTTTCTCTCACATTTCATCGAACCCCAACTGTCATTGGCCAGTTTACTTCAATACTAATCTGTACACGGGACCATAGGTTTTTGTCCCATCTGAACGACTAGACACAAGATAATAAAGATGAAACTACAGTCAGGCGCGGATCCAGAGGGGGGGTCCAGGGGGTCCGGACCCCCCCCCCCCGCTCAGGCTTGAAATTTTTTATGCGATTTTATTGGCGATTTAGACCTGTAATTTTGTAATTTACCTTCCGGAAATACGTCAGAATGAACCAAATTGAATCTAATTTACCAAATTAATCGGTTGAGCGTAATTAGTTAAGCAATTATCAAACCTAGACCCCCCCTGCAAAAAATCCTGGATCCGCGCCTGACAGTGCCCTCTGTTGGGATTTTATAATAACCCGACCGTGTTCAATCAGCGCATAACTCTGTGTGGTTTTGTTGTGGTCTATTGGATGTTCATATTTCGACAACGTACAATTTAACTCACATTAATGACCAGTAGTGTCACTGCCCACTCTTTCTCTTAACACCAAAACACATGAATCAATAAATGAACAAACGGGCACCTGCTCTCCAATCATCATCCAATTAGTTAAATGTATAATTAGTGACGTATCTAATTGTAGATGAAGATTGGTAATGACAGCCTATTTAATTAGAAAGTGTTTGGAATTATTAAGCGGGGATGAAACACGAAAACAGCTGATATTTCAGATGATATGAAATTAAAGAGACAAGCCCAGATTCCGGTTACACAGATTGGACAATTACTGATACATTCAAATCGTGTGAGCTAGCGCTGTAATTGACTAAAAGGTGTTTTCAAATCCCTTTCAAAATCTCTAAACCACAAGGGTATGTTCTAAGCCCTAACAAACTATTTTAAGCTGTCCTGTTTGTCGTGTGACTTGGCTAACGAAGACATCGTACAATGTCGTTACGATAGATCCAGAGACACAGGACACAGGTCATTGAATCAAGTGGTTTGGTTTCGATTCCTTACTTGTAGATGACAAGAAGTAGGTTTATCTGGCTAATCTTATGGGTTTTCACTGGGCATTTTGGTTACCTTCCACTGCGAATAACCTCTACGCACAAGAGAATTATTGACATAATATTGAACAATATGTTAGTCCAGAAATGTACTGCTTTAAATCGATTGGACGTTAAACCCCATCTCTCGCCTTCTCTCTAAACCATCGCCATGTCAGCCACAATATACGTTCCTAGGAACATAATTTAATCTGTTTATTAATGGCGATAGCTAACGCTTCTTTAAGTAAAGTAGGTGCTAACAACCATAAACTATCTATTACCTATTAGCAGAATTCCCCGGATGTTTAAACGCATAGATAACAGAGTCTACAGGTGATAGACAAGTGATAGACATCACAGGTAACTCGCGATTGACATGCTGATTAACTAAATAAATACTGGGCGGTTATTAAAATAAACTAAAGATAAGAAACACGGAGAGATACATCAGATCGTGACTCGCTGTTTTTTTAGACATTGAATCGCTGAAATGTATGAACGGACACAGCTGCCAAAATGCTTAAACATGTTTTCTTAACAATTAAGGCCCAATGGTGTTACAGTCAGTATTTCGGTTTACCACTGCTGTCATTTTGCCACAGAGATTATCTAGGGTTTAACGTCCTTCTGTTCTGCGCTTACTGGTCTAATGAAGAGAGAGAGTTTTCCCGGTTTGCAATTAAATTTCACCTGTCGAGGTTTCCTTTACCTGCACACCAAGGTGTACACCAGGGGCGGATCCAGAGTGGTGGTGGTCGGCTACATAAAAAAAATAATGCCTCGCATCCATGAAATTACATCACAAAGGGATCCTACATCAGTATAAAATGAGTTCTCTGTTTAAAAAGCTCAATTTGTATGTATGTAATTTAGAGACGATGATGGCAGATTTCCGTAACAGAAACCTAGAAAACCCCCTCCTGCAAAAATTCTTGGATCCGCCACTCTACACGTTTTGTTCGTCCGAACGACTAGACACTGTTCCTTGTCAGCCACCCCGCACCGTTCTGCACCAACGGAAACACCTGGTCAGCTAGCCAGTGTCCTACCCACTGAAGCACTGTGGCCGCCTAAGGTGATAAGGGCACAACCGTTGGGTTGACGTCTTATTGGTGATTTTCGCCACCGACGTTACAAGTAGCATCAGCGTCTAACATTCAAGGTCTAGGATAACTAGCCAGCACTAAGCCATCGTGGCCCGCTGCATGAATAAGGGCTCAACCTTGGTTGGTGAGTTTCGCTATCGGGGTTCCTGCTCTTCCTCGATACCACTTGCCAATTACCTTTGTATGTTTTTGTACTTTTTTAAACTATTTATTATTATTCAGAATATCTGAATGGGATAAAGAAGCAGGCTTAATAATCTATGTAACCCCCGCTCCCTTCTTTATTTGACGAAGTATCCATTTTTGTCGACATTCCTGCCATATCATGATTTGTGAAAGAGGTATGTTTTGCGGATGAAAGTGTGTATATGTTTCGTTTGTAGAAATACTAAAACAACAAAATGTAGAATATATTGTTTATGTATTTTGGAGGTAGAGCAATGTACCTGGACATTTTAATTATAGAAATGTTTTTCCAGTCAAGTGTTGCTATTCTCGAACATGCGATATTTCAATTATAACCAATACCAATTTCTTTCTCATTTTGGGAACCAATTAACATTAGTGGACTACAACCGGGGATAATATTGTTAATCGAGTCATCAAAGGCGATATCATTGTTCATCAGAAATACCCTCAATAATCCAGTTATCGACAGCAGTATCATTGTTCATGAGAAGTACCAGCAATAACCGGTCCAAAAGTTTCCAAATTTGAGATTCTTGCTCACTAGCCAGGATGTCTCGGGTTATATGGCAGATAAAGTATCATGGGACGATAAAGGGCCCGACAAGGAACAACACCTAGTCTGGTTCACTAAGCAAGATATCTCATCACGACGGAAGGCTTGAAGTGTCAAAGTGTGTCTGAAAGCGACACGATGACTTCATTTCTTTAACTGAGACGAATTCAATCGGATGGTTGTCGTTGGGCAGACGCATTTTTTTACTTTTAATCAGAACTCATCGATATTTATAACAATCTTTTATATAATGTTTTTTATCGAACAACATCCTAGATTGTTCACAAAGGCGACAAAGAGATTTCATGTCTTTAGATCTATTCTATTTTTTATAATTTAATCAGACAGAAAGACATTTATAAAAAAAATAGTACACATCTTACAGACACTGTCAGTCTCAACAACTGAACAATGTAAAAAGAAGTCGTGTTGGCTCAGCCATTAAGGCATTGATTCAATAACGAGGAGGTGGTGGGTTCACTAACCAGTGCTGGCCCGGACTATTTCGTTGTTTATCGTCGTTGTATCCCTTTGCCAATGGTGTATGAAGGGGTGAGTTGGGATGGCCTAGTGGTCTAGAGTGCCGCGCTTCGACCTCTAGCTGGCCGGTCACCTCTGGTTTGCGGCTGTAGTTTCGAGCACAGGTGTGAGCGTATGTGGCATGGAGATAGGGGCGCCTTCTCAACCTCGTGGGTTTCCCCCGGGCACTCCGGTTTCTTCCCACTGCTAAAGAACCCTACGCGCAAAATGAAACCATATGTTAGTTCCAAAATGACCTAGTTTGTGTCGAGTGGACGTTAAACCCCATTTCTCTCTCTCTCTCCTTTGCCAATGGTGTATGAAGGGGGTGGGGTCGGTTTAGTCACTCGGATGGTCTAACATGTCATAAGGTCTGTCAATGAATCAAGTGGCGTGGTTTCGATCACAATCTCGTACATAATATACCACTGAGATCTCGATTTTAACATTCATTAAAGCTGCAATTTCATATTTTTAAGTTATATTTTTAAAATAAAGCCTTAAAATAGATTGTATCTATAAACAGTTCTATCTTGTTAAAGAATAATCGTATTATTCTTATAATTCACCATTGCCAGTTGAGAAATTGGCAAAAATATAATTTTTAACGTTTGAAGATAGGTATTGCATGGGGGGGGGGCAATGGGAAAACAAGGGGGGTAATTGTGTTATTATTTCTGATGTGAAGGATTTGTAAGTGTGAAAATAATGTCTATGATTGTATAATAGTGAGTTGACAACCTATTAAGCAAAAAGAAAACATCGAAATAAATGTGTTTTGACTTTCTTGGAAGATGTGAAATTCCCGCTTTAATTGCAATAAAGAAGTTAACAGTTTATCAATGAAGTTAACCGTTTACCTTCATGTGTGATTTTTTTTTAAGCTTCCAGACAAACGGACCAACCATTCACAAATTCCGTCTGAATGATCCTACTTATCATTACCGTCATTATGTTATTATTATCATCCAGCCTTCCGATTATCAATAATAATCGCATTTATTAGATTTATCACTTACTCAAAAGAACATTATCTCGATTTCTTATTCGATTAGTTGAGGCTTTAGGGCATGAACTACTTCCATGACGTCAACAGCGATTACAATTGACCATATTAATACTCGGTAATTGGGATATACTTCGCTTCTGCACAACAACATCATTAAATGAATATTAGACTCCATCATCCAGTTTATCCCCGTCAACATGTCAGTTATGTGGGGATTAGACAAGGTCATATTTTGTCTAATATCACGTTCGGATGCTATTAGTTAAACTGAGTGGGTGTAGGTGGTGTGGTGTGGGGCTGGATGGTGTGGGGTTGAGTGAACTACCGCGTGCGCTGTGGATCACAAGGTCTGCCACTGAGTCAAGCTAGTACAAGGCAATGGATGTGATCGTCAGTCCAACTTCGTGGTGTTTCTCTGGCTATTCTGCGCCCCCGCCCTAAACTCCACCGTCAAAGATACACCTACACGCCAGAGAATTACCTGAAACTCTGGTCTATTACACCTGTCGAGCATAGCATTCACGCGTGCTTTAACCGCGTCAGCTTATACTGACTTCATGATCACCAAAGATGAATTACCGTGGTGCCTAATGCTAGGTAAAAGTTCGAGAGGAATAAAGCAGTATGTCCGTTTGTTGTTTTTGTCTATGGTGTTAGTGCTCTGGTTTCCCCCATCCCCCATATGAATGAGTATAATAGAGTATACCATATGTTCCAAACTCAAATGTACACGGGAAACATATAACCGTTCGGATGGGACAAAAAACGGGGTATCGTGTACACATTGGCGTGTACGTAACATACCCTTGGCAGTCGGAAATCGATAAAAAAAAAATCCCTCATAGCACACCGTATGGCGTATAGATGTTTTTATTATCCCAGTCGGAGCAGAACAGTAGGGCGTTCGATCCCATATCCTTGTCGTCCGGGTGGGACAAAAAACGGGGTATCGTGCACACATTAGCTAAAACGTTTCACTCACAGCACACTGCAGGACGTATGAACATCTCTTTTAGACCAGTCGGAGCAGAACAGTAAGACGTTCAGTCACATGTCCTTTCATTTCTCCGTTCATAATTTACAGCCGCGGATCCCGAGGGGGGCGCACGCCCCCTCTATTTTTTGAGGCGGCGAGCAATTGTTAGCTCCACATATTTCCGCAGGAAAAGAGAGCAAAAATAGTTTAAGTTGGAAATCGTAATTTACAGTACTAGTGTGAACTTAGTCCTTGTGAGAATTTTTTCCACTCAAAAATCACGGGCCGGGCTTCGAACTACGCCCCCCTCTTTCTGAAAATCCTGGATCCGCCCCTGATTTAAGTTCAACTAGAATCAGCCAAAATATACACCTACTTTCAAACAGGTTTATCGTGAGAATTTTTTTCCCACCTCTGATAGAAATAACACATGCTACCAACAATATACGACTCTTTATGATGATTTCAATCAAAGAGGCTTAGCTCGTTTAACAATAATTTCTTGCAATTTAAAAATAAAAAATCAATTCTACTTTACGAGCAGGTGTTTTTCTGATGTAATCTGAAGATGAAAATAACATAATATCTTTGAAGGGCGACGGGTTGATTGAAAGAAGATAGCCTGTCTGAAGGAGGTTTGGGGGCAAGTGGTTTAACGCGCACTCTCAGAGACCGTAATCTCAGCTTCTAGCGCAGAGCATATATTTGTTTCTATTTTGCATTCATGGAAATAAACAGACAGAGAGCGAAATGGGGTTTAACGTCCACTCGACACAAACTAGATCTTTTGGGACTAATATATGGTTTAACTTTATTTCAATAATTCGCTTGTGCTTAGGGGTCTTTAGCATTGGGGGGAAATTGGAGTGTCCGGAGGAAACCCACGAGGTTGAGAAGTCATGGAAATCAAGCCGAAAAACTTATCCTACACGTATTGTCTCAAATCTTCCGATTTTTCCTCTTTTGCTTGGGGATTTTGAATTCTTTGCAAGCTTTAATCTTTCTTTTTATCTTACCGCAAATTATCACACACAGTATTATAAACTATGAAATAAATGGGTTTTAACGTCCTATATGGGCACGAGGGAAATGTTGTTCGAATTCAAACTGTCAAGGGTTCCTTCACGTGTACGCCGATGTGTATGCAGGATCTCTGAGCTACTATACCATGTCTCTTGCGAGCCACCCACCCCCTCAACGGGAGAGGGAGGAACCCTACCGGAACTCTTTCGATCACCACCAGGATCTACCGCGGGACCTCCAGGTCTCCCGTTTTACAGAGAAGCACGGACGTGTTGAAAATTAGAACTCAAATATCAAAGTCATTATTATTATATCATTAAAGATACATTATTGGAGAGCAAAAATTGACTTTTGTCAGTCTTCCTTTGGGCCTCAGATGTCATAGAAATTATAAATTAGATCTTTATTTAAACAACAAGCCAAAAATCAACTCCGTAGACCCACGGATGGCTTGGATTGTGCTCGGATTTAAACAGGATTTCGTTGAGTGATTTAATCACAATGGCTTCGTGGGCGGGGTTTCTTCGAGACGTTGACGTCATCATACTTCCGGAAATTATTCATAAAAGACAGCGATGACCGAGGCTAAACACAAACTTCACTAGATGTCGTTTAAACATTACTTGATAATCGAGACTATGTAGGTGGAGTTAAGGCCTGTCAATCGACGATCGGCCATTCGAAGAATCGGTGAAGATGCAATTAAACCCCATTTCTAGTCAAACATTACACTGGTAATAACTATGTTCAGAATGAAGTAATTTGACTGAAATTTTCGATATATTCTTGTTTCATCATCTATTTTTGAACTATTATAGCAAGAATGGCTAAATCCTTATAAAAATCTCCCATAATGTAACTTTAATATAAAATAGTTGTACTTACAGTGTATTCATTGAACTGGTTGTTTTGTTATATCATCATTAAATATATTCCAATCCAAATATTGATCCAGAATTCACAGAATTAGAACATATCACCATATCACAGTTGGATTTATATATCACAACTGCGTCTATTAAAACACCTCCCGTCAATGTAACTTCCCTCAGCCTAACTTAACGCTTTTGGATTTAACGATTCAAATCTTTCCAGTAAGTGTTTAATAAAAATATCTATGTATATCTAACGTGTGCGTTTTTGTTTGTACCCGACATGGACGTTTATCTAGATTACAGCTCCGACATCGCCAATATCTCCGTTGATCGCCTTAAGTCAAGCGACATTGATGGATTCAACCTCTGTTTCAGTCGAGACCCCCTTGTCTTGTTAATAAACAACTACCCTGAGATCTCTTTTGTGGAATATGTACGTAGTTTGTTCTGATGAAGGAAGTTCTTTCCAGTTCACAGGTGTCCTTTCACCTTATCGCACGAAGACTCATTCATTTTCATAAGCTCTGACATTTTAACCCTACAAGAAAGACAAAAGAAGCTGAATTAACAAATTGATGATATTGATTAGTATAAAGATAAGACATCATCGTGATGTAATGAAAAATAAAACAATTCAATTTACAAAAATTAAATCATATTAACGATGAAACAATTTCCGCCCATCCTTATTGATTATTAAATCAGACAACAATGAAAGAAGATGTATAAATTAAAATAGGAAAATAAAACAATAGAGGCAAGTCGGATTATAAATGGACTCCAGAAAGGTAGCGAGGTGAAACAGGATTTAATCATGTACATTAATACATCAACCAGGTTCACAAGAAGAGAACAAGAAACTAGGTCATTTCAGGATAACATGTGGTTTAAATTTATTTCAATAATTCGCTTGCGCGTAAGGGTCTTTAACAGTAACAGGAAACTGGAGGACCTGGAGAAAACTCACGAGGTTGGACAGGCGACCCCACTCTTTGTCACGTACAAGCGGGGAATTAAAACCACGCCACCTGACTCAAAGGCAGACCTACTAATTGAACACGGGCACGTTAACCATTCGCTTCCCCACCCCACATGGCATCAGGTTAAAGTTCCAATAGCATATTTTTAAGTTATATTTTTAAAAGGTATTAAAATAAAGCCCTACCTTGTTAAAGAATAATCCTATTAATCCTATAATTCACTATTGCCAGTTGAGAAATTGGCAAATTGGCAAAAATATCATTTTCAAATTCAAATTCCATGGAGAGGAATGGGAAAACAAGGGAGGTAATTGTATTACTATTTCCTCAATCAGCGTGTGTCAGTCTTTTTAATGCCCAAAAATTTTTGCCTATGATTGTATAATAGTGAGTTGACAACCTTTTGAGCAAAAGACATAGAAATAATTATGTTTTGACTTTCTTAGAAAATATGAAATTGGAACTTTAAAGAAGACGGGCGTACATCATGCAGTGTGCTAGGCTAAAAAGTTTGCCCACACGTCGTCGAATACCAACAATTCGATGCCCCTTATCAGGCCCCCGTACTACTCCACTGACAAGAGGAAACTACAGTGGAAAACCCCCGGAGAACAGTTTAACTAACACGGGAGTGGCGGGATAACAGACCGTTTTCCTACACACCGAGCCAACGTGGCCGCTTTAAAACAAAAACTGATTGTACTAAGCCGTAACATTATGTCTGGTCTATAAAAGAATTACTCTATTCATTTAACAGGAAATAAAAAGGATAAGAAAATAAAATGTCTTCCGAAGGTTTTGTTCGGTTGTTTGTCACAACTGTCACAACACGCGTAAATAATTAATTAAGTTTAATTACATCCGCAATGATAGTGGATTCTATGATCAGGGTTATTTAGAAAACATATAGATATTTCGTACTGCCAGACAACAAGTTTCACAGCACGATCATCGGTCTAGGTTCTTAATTGAATAAAAGTCAGGAAAATGGAATCACATCTCAACACAGTCATCAAATACAAAGAGCGCACCTTTGACATTTCTCAAAACCGGTTTCAGTTTGTCTAAGGCGAGGCACCAATGAGAAATGACACGATGTATCTAGTAGCTCGGATGAGTTGAAGATACAAGGTATATTATACTCATTTATAGGGCACGTAAAAGATCCCTTGACATACCCCTGGTCATCGATATGAAAATTAACACAACGCGAACTTATCCATCTGTATTCCCTTATGAAATGCACGACGTGCCTCGGCGGATTCGAACTTGAATCGTATCAGCATTTACCTATCCGATATAGACTGAAATGTAAAGGCAGTACAATATGTTAGTCCCAAAATGATTATCGCGATGCAAAACTATTCATCTGTATTCCGTCCATTTTATTAAATAATCGACGTGCCTCGACAGATTCGAACTCGAATCGTATGAATATTTACCTATCCGATAGCGATTATTACCTGACAGTCGTGTTTAATCCACGCCAGCTGAACTACATGTTAACACTACAAGTGAAGAGTGACCGTTGACTGTTGTAATCCCCAGGATTTATCAAGCAACGCTTGATCGATATCTGTAAACGAGCTGCGAAACATCCTAATGACGAAGTACCTCAAGCTATCTCGCCTCGTTGTTTCGTGTTTTCTTTAAGCGATGTTCCCATATTAGCCCCTACAATGATTACAGTAGCGACACCACCGGAAATGACATATATATATGAAAGGGGTTATGGTTTGAGCTGTTATTAATTAACTGATAAAATCCCACCGAATCTGTGAGTGGTATCGAGAAACTTTAATTGAACATAATTTGCAAGGGAATCAATGTCAACACACTTATAATTGTTATCTCCAAGTTTACTAATCTAAGAAGGGAAAGAGAAAGAGAGTGAGAGTGAGAGTGGTTTGACTGGACACGCTTCAGAATATTTCAATAATTCGCTTACGGGAGTAAACTGGAGTACCCGGAGGAAATCCACGAGGTTGGACAAGCGATCCTACTCCGTGTCACGTACAACCGGAGAATTGAAACCATGCCAGTTGACACAATGCCACACTTTCTGATACAGCGCGCACGTGCGAACCATTCGGCCATCCCCCACCCAATTACTCTACGGTGGGGCTGCGCTGCTACGGCGACACAAAATGGTCAACATCTCCATAAGCGTGGTAAAGGCGTGGTAGAAACTCAGGTATCGCGCTGTGGTCTCCATGATCGCCAATGATCGCCGAGATGTTAGTTCCCGAAATGACCTAGTTTGTGACGTCCATACGCCATACATTGTGCTATGAGGAAAATTTTGCCTAGTTAGGCTAATTCAATATCAGTTTATTGGATATGTACCAAAATTACTTAGCTTTCATAAGGTGAATATTTATGACATTTTGATTAATTACGCTATTTCATTACCTTAATATGATACTAATTTGTACATCCACAAACATATATCATGGATATAGAAAATTATCATCATTTTTACCAACCGGTGAATATGTTGTGAGCTCCGGTGTCTCTTTAAGGTCAAGTTTTTAAGGCAGTTATTTTTTTTTACTTTTTTAAAAGACTTTTGAACACTGATGTAGGTGAACTGGTTTAGTTTCCCTCCTGGGAGGATCAGTTTTCCGCCGATTAATCAGATCACTGAAGTAGCCAGGATGAGTTGCAGGAGTCGAGTGAATTAAAATGTCACAGTATTGACAAACGGGTTATGCAGGAGAGATTTAACATCATTTAGACATGGTCGACTTCCATCTCCACTTAATACCACAACTTAAAGAGAAATGAATGGAAACGAAATGGGGTTTAACGTCCCACTTTTCTTCATCAACCGGGATAACGAGGAAGGGGAATACATCGGGCATCGATGTACAAGCGGGATTTGGTCCTAACAGAGGCGTTTTGTTGACATCGAATTCAAACTGTCAAGGTGTCCACTTCATTTCATTTCTATCCTGCATTCCGGTATCTTTCGTCGTCCGACAAGGAGTAGGATCGCCTGTCCAACCCAGGGGCGGATCCAGGGGTGGGGGTGGGGTTAGGCTACATGAAAAAAAAATAATGCCTTGCATCAATGAAATTACATCACAAAGTGACCCTACATCAGTATAAAAATGATTCCTCTGTTTAAAAAGCTCAATTTGTATGTATGCCTATGTAATTTAGAGGTCATAATGGCAGATTTCTGTGACAGAAACCTGGCAAACCCCCTCCTGCAAAAATTCCTGGATCCGCCCCTGCAACCTCGTGGGCTTTCTCCGCGTCCTCCGAGTGATTACCACCGTTAAAAAACCCAGCCCTACGAGCAAGTTAATTATAGAAATAAAACTTAAACCATATGTTAGTCCCGAAATGACCCAGTTTGTGTGGCGTGGAAGCTTTATGATACTTTAAGGCAGCCAGTTGCACGCGGTAGAAAACAAAATTCTTCTTTAAATAAACCCATTTCTTGAATCACGGGTAATTATCGGTTAGCTTAAAGAGTGAAACCGAGATAATAAAACAGAAGATCAGAATTGATGGATTATTTGAAAAAAATCCACAGCTGTAGTGGCGTAGTGATATAACCAATCCCCATACACTTGTGACACGAGAGGTGAATTAAATGAGGTTTAACGTCCAATTGTTTGCTTCTATCGGGGGGGGGGGTACTGAAGACGGATATGACGTCATGCAGTGTGTTTGTCATTAGAATCCTTTTCCCGGCAGTGGCGTTTCTACTTGCACCTTATCTAATGGCTAAATCTATTTGTTAGGGTCATCTCAATTTTCGTCAAGGTCACTGAGATTTAAATAAGCTTAGGTCTAGTGATTGTTGGGGAGATTGTAGGTTAGGGTTAGGGTAAGCAATGTGGCGTAACCCTAGTCCTGTTTACATCTCGTGACCTCTGACCAAACTTGAAGTTGGCCTTATCAAATAGATATCTAAAACATCCATCTAACTGCCAGGCCACGTGTGTTATTGCCCGAGTTGGATTCATTCATATTTAAAAGAGGCCCAGCAAAATATCTTACCGAACAGTTATAGGTGACGCTGCCATGTTTAGATCGTCAACAGAGAATGACGAATTTTGTGTATTTTTTAAATTGATCAAATCTTCGTGAGAGAGAGAGAAATGGGGTTTAACGTCCACTCAACACAACCAGGTCATTTCGGGACTAACATGGTTTTAATTTTATTTCAATAATTCGTGTGAGAGAGAGAAATGGGGTTTAACGCCCACTCAACACAACCAGGTCAATTCGGGACTAACATGGTTTTAATTTTATTTCAATAATTCGCTTGCGCATAGGGGTCTTTAGCAGTGGGAGGAAATCGGAATACCCGGAGGAAACCCACGAGGTTGAGAAGGCGCCCCTATCTCCATGCCACATACGCTCACACCAGGGCTCGAAACCACAGCCGCAAGCCAGAGGTGACCGGCCAGCTAGAGGTCAAAGCGCGGCACTCTAGACCACTAGCCCCCCCCCCCCCAAATCTTCGTAAATACTGAACAGAATTGAACTATTTTTGAACTGGTTCCTTTAATAATGAATTTCAGAATATTGTAGCTTCAAATCACTCAAACGACTATCAGAAACGACTATCAGAAATTTAAATTATCAGCAATCTGGAGCATCCAGCCGTTAATCGATGAAATGAAATAAAATTGGATGATGAACTGTCCATTTGCTGATTACACTATTTTGCCTATAACGTTTTTTAGGACTTCGAATTTTGTCTATTGGTTTGGATTGTTCGTACTTGGTTTTTATTTTATTATCTTACTGTCCTGCTCGAAATGGGCTGATTGAGGCGACTATACAATCGTCTATGAGGACAATATTTCTCCCCTACCGCCAACTCTTATATCGAATTCCAACTGTCAAGGGCTTTAATCTTTGAAGTGGATGATAGATAATTAAGTCTATTAATAGTCAACACAACTATAAGGTACATTTGATAAAAGGATCTATTTTTCAGAATATTAATATTACCCTTGACCTTTCTTAACAATTATAAATATTATTTAAAAAAATGTTATTAACTCCCCATTACGCACCCATATTTAGAAACATGTCCGTGACATGACGTCAGAAATAAAATACAATATGATTGAAATGTTAAGTAAATTAACTTTCGCTCAACATGGAATAATTTTACACATTAACATGGAAAAGAGATAACGAGATCGTCATTTCACAATATAAAAAAACTGAATTTCTACCGTTTTGACCATTTTCTCCACAAATAACACATCAAAAATATGTGTAAAGCTATATGAATTCAACTACACAATTAAATCATGACGTCAACATATTGACTTTAGTTTTTCGGCGCCGTCGTAAAAGTTAAGAATACTCAAAAGGATGGAAACTTTTGGCATTCGTTGATTGCTATGGTATTCAGAGAGCTTCTATTCTAATATTCAATTAAAACACAGTTAAAGGGGGCGTGTTCGGGTACCAAGACGGAGTCGTGGTCAAGTTTGTCGTGATGTCTTTGGGATTACGGAAGAATTTTATAAAATCGGGAGATCTGAGACAATATTTCTGCTATTTCATGAAGCCAAACTGCTGGCAATGCTTCGCACGTTTCTTTAAACAAATATACGACCCCACCCCACCAACCCGCTCTGGACACGCGAATGTACAATTAATTATTGTTTATTGATGAGACTTTCTATCAGATGAGTTGTACAAGTGAAATGAAGAATACCGCATCATGTGCGTGTAATTAGTTATACTTTATTATTGGTTGTAAAAACAACGAGCGTGATAAAGACTCATTGTTATCTTTTATATCAGCTTTGTATGGTAACTCGATAGTGTCCACAGAGCACGTAGCAGTTAATTTACATTCGCTGATCAGGGGGTTTGGGATGGCGTAGTGGTCTAGAGTGCCGCTCTTCGACCTCTAGCTGGCCGGTCACCTCTGGCTTGCGGCTGTGGTTTCGAGCCCTGGTGTGAGCGTATGTGGCATGGAGATAGGAGCGCCTTCTCAACCTCGTGAGTTTCCTCCAGGCACTCCGATATCCTCCCACTGCTAAAGACCCCTACGCGCAAGCGAATTATTGAAATAAAATTAAACCATATGTTAGTCCCGAAATGACCTAGTTAGTGTTGAGTGGACGTTAAACCCATTTCTCTCTCTTTCTCTCTCGCTCTCACATTCGCTGATCAATCCCTGCATTGGCCGAGAAAATGTCATCGGGATTTTCCTACGTGGTTTCTCCATGTCAGTGGTGTAGGGTGGAGGCCTGACAAGGACAGTTGTCTAGTCGTCCCGTGTATACATTGGCGTGGACGTAAACAAATCACTTGGCAGTTGGAATTCGATATAAAAGTAAGCCACAGCGTCGCTACCCGGGCAAAATTTTCGACATACCACACTGTATGGCTTATTTCCGTCTTCATTAGCACATGCGGGGCTGAACAGTAGGACGTTACACCCAATTTCATTTTATTTCATGGTTGGTGATGAAAAATAAATGGAATGGGAATGGCCGTTTACATCCAACGTATCGGCACCACCCGGGCTATTGGCGACGGATATACGCCATGATGTGTACTGTGAAGGGATTCCGCTAACCTTTCAACTGCCAAGGAATGAATGTGCTGCACACCACACGCCAACAAAGACACTGGATTTTGGTGTCTTTTGCACCATCCCTACAACACTGTCCCTTGTCAGGCCCTTTGGACTGAGCAGTCGAAAGCAAGTTGAGAAAACCTAAGGTGCTTTCGCGGCCAAAAAGCGATCGACGCAGGAAAATGAACAGTATTAAAGACAATACAAAAGTGGACTTATTTTATAAAATACCCTTTACAATAAGATGTTGTAGTATATTATATTTAAATGGGATTTAGTGAAAAGAACAGTATTAACGAAACATATCAGGAGACTTATTTTGTAAAGTGAGCTTTCGCGGCCAAAACAGCGATCGACACAGGAAAAACGAACAGTATTAAAGAAAACACATTAATGGACTTATATTGTAAAGTACTCTTTACTAAAGGATCTAGTAGTATATCATATTTGGAGTGCATTTAGCGAAAGCGATATATATGTAATAAAAGATAGTTTTATAGATAGTATTCACTAGGTTTATTAACTACGATGTATCAGTGAGGATACCATCACCGTTATTAGTGCTTGATTACGGTGAGAGTATCTCATTAAAGCTATCTGTTATCAGATAGAGAAAAAATGGGGTTTCACATCCATTCAACTAGGTCATTTCGGTACTAATATATGGTTTTTAATTTTATTTCAATAATTCGTTTGCGTGTAGGGGTCTTTGGAAGTATGAGAAAACCAGGGGACCCGGAGAAAAACCCACGAGGTTGATCAGGCGACCCTACTCCTTATCACGTACAACCGGGGACGTGGATTCGAAACCATGCCAGTTGACACAATGAAAGGCTTTATGATACAGCGCGCAGTGATGCAGAAGGAGGGCCTGACAAGGACAGCAGCCTAGTCGTTCGGATGGGACGAAAAACCGAGGTCCCGTGTACACATTGGAGTGCACGTAAAAAATACCTTGACAGTTGGAATTCGATATAAGAGTAGGCCGTAGCGCCGCTGCCCGTGCAAAATTTCCCTCATAGCACACTGTATGGCGTATGCTCGTCTTCCATTAGCCCAGGTTAGGTGCAAAAGCGTAGAACGTTAAACCCCATTTCTTATCAGATCTTACTGTATGTAATTAGAGTTTATTGATGATAAGTATGGTACATTTTTACTACTCATTGTCGTGCGCTTTACAAGTGGGATAACCGACCACACAATAAAAAAGTCCGTGGCATAATACGCGTAGTAATTAACTATACTTCATTGATGTCAACAAAACGTAAGAAGCGTTATATATTTTAAGTACCTATTGTGCTCTGTTTCGTAGTACAACAGTATAATAATAAAAAAATCTCTCAGCCAGGTTGAGTTGTAATTAGTTTATATTGTACTAATGTTAATAATAAAGAAGCGTAACTTTCTACTTAATTTTTTATTGATATTAAATCAATTGGAGCGAAATGAGTTCGCATTATTAAATTTTATAAGTAATCTGTAATTGTCAACGTTACAACTGTGCTTGTAATTAATCATGTAATGGAAGCCACCGTATCATTCTGCACTAAGCGAACTGCCTACATTGAGTATGGAGCACTTTCCTGGATGGCTGCCATATTGAAAAATAAGTGTAGAATCCGTTTCATACACACACAAACACGAAATAAACTTTTTCGTTTTCATATAAAAACTGGAAAGGGAATAAATACTTTTCAAACTCCTAGAATATATATGTAGTGTTTTGCGACTAGAATTAAAATGTCAGTTAACTAGCCTCATGTATGTTCTAATGGTACTTATCGTAGACAGACAGCTCCAGTTTAGTATGTCACGGCAGTTCGGCAAATAAGACAAGACTTAGGCTCGCTAACAAGGCCACGTATGGGCCGAGAAAGTCCCCTATGTCGTTTCAACGTGTCAGTGATGTTGTGCCAGTGTCCTTCTTCATTATCCCGTTTGGTGCAGAAAGTAGAAATGAAGACGAGTTGAACACAGGACGTTCACTTATTTGTTTAAATCTTTTAGTATATCGAGTTTAAATCTACAGGCCGGGAAGTAGGATATACGCATCGATAGATGGTGGACCAGAATAGAAATTAACACAAATTCGTTTGCTTCCTGGTTTTTCTCAATTTTCGATGCGCGTATTTATCTCGATTATTGACTATAGGTTATTAAGTCAACAACTGATTGGTAATTTAAGTAGTAAAGTATGTCGCGAAGGTTAGGAATGTTGTTTTTAGAAATGCATCATTGAGTATTATTGAATAGCGTTTCAACCAAGCCACAGCTGTTGATATAGATGTATATTTGTATTATTTGACTTACTGAATACTGGATTTTTTTTGTCAATATTATTTTTTCTATTTTTTATTTGCTTACAGTCAGTAAATACCAGTGGGTTAGTGAGTACAGAGATCTGTCCCCGAATGGCTGCCATGTTGATAAACTAGTGTATCATTTTGTTGCTACAATTCTATCATTTTTGATATACACAAAGACATTTTTTTTTTCAATTTCATTTATTAAAAAATGTAAGCGGTATGCACACTTCTCAAAATTCTCAAAAAGGAAATTAAACTGTTTGTGTCGATTCCGGTGATGGATGAGAAAGTTCCTGTAGATTTTGCAGCACCCCCTCCCCCATCACCCCAACCCCCTCCTGTCTGTGGTGTAGGGCGGGGAGGGTGGCTGTCAAGGAGCTGTTCAAGTACTTCGGATGGGACGATAAACCGAGGCCCCGTATACACGTTAACGTGCACGGAAAAACATGAAATAATTGCAGTTCGTGGAACTTTTAAAAAACACTTTCCTTGTATAGAGCTCTCAGACGTTTCATCTCTGACCTACGTTGATTTAGGACGCATCCACGGAACCGCAAACCCACCCAATCACGTGACTGACAAGATGGAGCGGAGTATGTAATACAATCATTAACCACAGATAATCTAGGTTGTTTAGATCTACTAAAGAGAAACCAAATCTGATTTTAGATTCTCCTATCACAAGAGCGGGGTCTTTTAGTTATCTCATTATGGTTAAACAGAAAACACTCCACTCTCTCTCATGAAAGTTCTCGAGGGCGATGGAGTAATTGATAAAAATGATAGCATATCTGAAGACAGTGAGTGATCTGAAACGTACTTTGTAGAATATAAAGTCTGTCAAATCTCACCCTCCTCTCTAGATAACAGATCCGGATCCAGGATTTTGTCGAAGGAGGGGGGGGGGGGAGGGTGCATACATTGGAGCAAAGGTTAATACGTTACAACCTTGGATTGCTTGGGTGGAGACAATGCGAAAAGCATTTTTATATCATCTATTAAAGAGCAGATATGTGAACTGCAACAGTAACAAAGCAAACGAGGGGGGGGGGCTGGGCCACACACTCTGGATCGGCGCCTGGATAAATCCATGAGAGTATCGACATTCAAATTTGAAACAAAAATGTCGACCGCGTCAAGTGCTTTAATCAATGAAAAGTAATATGAGGCGTTCTGCTGTGTTATGTTTGTAATCAAATCACAGAGCTACTTTCATGTTCCGGTGCGTTAATCTGTCTTTTCCGACGTTGGTGGTGCAGGATGAAGGCTAAGAACGGTGTCTTGCTTGTCGTTCGGGTGGGTTCAAAATATCCTCCATAACACATTGTATGGCCTTTAACGTCATGCCTTTCTGCTACAACCAGGCTAGAATGAAGACGGGCATACACCACGCAGTGTGCTTTGAGGGAAACCTTAACTGGACTTATGATCACTTATAAAGTATAGTCGGTGGTATTTAGAATACATTCCAAATTGTGATTTGCAATCAATGCAAGAGTACAAACGTGAAGCTAAACGTGAAGATTTATTCAAAGGGTGGGAAAATTTACGGTCAGTCTTCGATCTTCTGCGGTCCAGAACACATGCAAGTAACGGGTAAGACTCAGGCACGGGTTTACTAATATCCCCTCCGTCTGAACGATGTCCGCGTTAGCACGGTCGGTGGGTTACCTGTATGTAGGCAAGCCATTTCAGATAGTTATTAAGTTGTTCCGCCGAACTACAGCTTGGTTTCATTGTGTCATTGGCACAGGCAGAAATGCCTAGCAACGAATAGGTGTGGCCAAAATACCGATGTACTTAGAACGGAGGCGGGGAAAAGTAGTATTTTCATTTTACAGCTTAATATGTGCCAACAAACAAGACATTATAAACTCCATTTCATTTCCCTTCACAAAAAGAACTGATTTCTATAGTGCTTGGTGAAAACACTAGGGACCAGGCGACATAATTCAAATGGGTTGTCGATGACCGCAAAATGTTCGTCAAGGGAACTTCTTTCTGGTTAGAATATTTAACTAGAGGCATTGTGGCGTTTTGTATTCGTCTATTTACAACGATAATGAATCTAGGGAAGCCGGTATAATCTACCCCCGTCAATCAATCTGTTATCACACTAATTACCCTGGAATATATTAATCTGTTGAACAAATGAAATTAAATGAAATGGGGTTTAACGTCCTACTTTTCTGCCCCGACTGGGATAACGAAGACGCCCATATGTCATACAATGTACTATGAGGGCATACGCCATACAGTGTACTATGAGGGCATACGCGATACAGTGTACTATGAGGGCATACGCCATACAGTGTGCTATGAGGGCATACGCCATACAGCGTGCCATAAGGCCATACGCCATACAGTATGCAATGATGGCGTACGCTATGCAGTGTGCCACCAGGGCATACGGCATACAGTGTGTCACGAGGGCAAACAATGTGCCATCAGTATACGCCATAGAGTGTGTCATTAGGCATACGCCATAGAGTGTGTCACGGGGCGAACGCAGTAGAGTGTGTCATGGGGCGTAGCCTACGCAATACAATGTGTCATGAGGGTGTACGCCATACAATGTGTCATGAGGGTGTACGCCATACAATGTGTCATGAGGGTGTACGCCATACAATGTGTCATGAGGGATAATTAAATTCTGCTCCCTCTGCACTAGTAGACACTATTCCTGCACTGTGTCCTATACTCTGACACGGGGAAAGGGAGGTTGGATGGCCGAATGGTTAGCGTGCGCGCGCTGTATCATACGGCCTGCTATTGAGTCAACTAGCCTGGTTTCGAATCTCCGGTTGTACGTTGCAAGGAGGAGGGTCGCCTGTCCAACTTCGTGGGTTTTCTCCCGGTACCCCGGTTTACTCCCACTGCTAAAGACCCCTTTCTCTCTCTGTTTGACATCCAGAGATGACCGAGTCCAAGATTTCCTATCTAACGAGCCAGCACCCAACTCACTGAACCACCGCGGGTCACGTTCGGCTAGATGACATTTTAGTTTCCAACTAGATCACAAATGAAATTTTAAACCGTAACATTTGAGAAATATGTGATTGATTTTTTTAGGATTCAAAAGTTTGCTTTGATAAACAAATGGAAAGAGATTGGTGTTGCCACTTCTAGAAGAATCTCTATATTATCGCTGGATATATTTATTCTTTGACTGACCGACTTATGGATAATTAAAACGATAAGAAACATCCGTTCGGATATATTTCATCAAGCTACGAGGATAAAAATAACTATGTACCATACTGTATTAATTATATATATTTTAATAACGAGACAGGTGGGTATTATTGACTTAACGTCTAGTCAACGTTATACTTTAGTCATACAAACATAACATATTTATAAGATATTACTTAGTTTTATATCAACGTCACCAGGTCCGTAGCTAAGGGGGGGGGGGGGCAAGTGGAACAGCTGCCTCCACTTAAGCAAATCCCCCCACCCCACGGGCCTGACCATTTCTTGAATAAAATACTGTTGGAACCACCAGATATTATTCATTTTTACATAAAATTAAATCATGTAGTTCCGAAATGGCCTAGGTTGTTTCGAGTGAACTTTTAACCTCATTTCTCTCTCTCCGTAACAATTATACACATTCCACGAAGTTGGATAGGTGACCCTACTCCTTGTCACGTACAAGTGGTGAATCGAAACCACGCCACTTGAGCCAATGACAGACCTTCTGTTTCATGACCTAAATCGTGTTACATAATAGATGAAATGAAATGAGATTCAATAGGACACTCTTCTGATCAACCGGAATAATCCAGATCGGTACTATACATTCAACCCCAAAGTACGCACGTGTTAGGGGCTGTGGGGGTCGAATGGTTCGAGTTGGATCATAAGGTCTGTCACCTGTACAAAAGCGCGGATTTTCTGCGGGTCCCCACTTTCCCCTTCACTGCTGGGGGTTGGGATGGCCTAGTGGTCTAGAGTGCCGCGCTTCGACCTCTAGCTGGCCGGTCACCTCTGGCTTGCGGCTGTGGTTTCGATCCCTGGTGTGAGCGTTTGTGGCATGGAGAAAGGGGCGCCTTCTCAACCTCGTGGGTTTCCTCCGGGCACCCCGGTTTCCTCCCACTGCTAAAGACCCCTATGCGCAAGCGAATTATTGAAATAAAATTGAAACCATATGTTAGTCCCAAAATGACCTAGTTTGTGTGACGTACGTTAAACCCCATTTCTCTCCCCTTCTCTCTCTATCCACTAAAGACTCTCCGCGCACGCAAATTATTGTAATAACAATTGAACCATGCAGTCCCCAAATGACCTAGTTTGTGTCGAGTGGATGTTAACCCCGCCCCCCCCCCCCCTCTCTCTCTTTCTCGCATGTGTTCAGGGTATTTTTTTAAATAGGGTTATAGATCGAAAGCAACCGCACAGCTAGTTTTATTAACCCGTATTATTAACTCAGATGAAATAAATCACAACTGTAAAAAATTATAATCACGATATACGTCCATATATTTATAGTCAAGCAAATAAACAACACACAATAAATTCAGTCCTGAAACGCAGTTGATGTTATAAATAGCTGTGGATAGATGACTTTTACTTCAATTTGAAATAAAGATATATGTTCATACTGTATTACATGTTTATACGACGAGGGTATAATTACATTATATGGTCTTTCCCTGTCATGTAGTATATATGAGACCACACACATCAAGACACGGTGCCTTAGGAGCAACAATCATCTATTAGTGATATTGGGACATGGGTGAGAAATGGGGTTTAACGTCCACTCGACACAAACTAGGTCATTTTGGGACTAACATATTGTTTCATTTTATTTCAATAATTCGCATGAGCGTAGGGTCTTTAGCAGTGGGAGGAAACCGGAGTGCCCGGAGGAAAACCACATGGTTGAGAAGGCGCCCCTATCTCCATGCCACATACGCTCACATCAGGACTCGAAACCGGCACTCTAGACAACTAGGGCATCCAACCCCCACCCCGCCACACCACCCCCCACGATGAGAAGACAGAATTGCTGATATTATCAAGATCAAAACTTAACATTTTCAACCATTTTACCACAGCCATGCATCGGCGATACGGAAATTTCACCATCATGTAATGCACGAAATCTTGGTTTCATCATGGACCAGACAATGTCACTCATCCCACAGGTTAACAATGCTATGTGTAAAACGTAAATGAGATTAAACCCAATATCCAGAATCGGGTGGTATCTTACTAAAAGATTCATCTATTAGCATTGGTCATATCTCAGTTGGACTATGGAAATGGACTCCTGGCTGGCATTTCAGATTTATCCCTCAGGCGCCTTCAACCGTGCTCGACCGACTAGTTGCTAAGGATCTTATAGAGATCAAGTAACATAAACTCTCAAAAGTCTTCATTGGCTGCCTGTAAAGTAAAAGCCTGGATCGACTTTAAAGCTTTGTTTTCGGATACTGATCCCTCCCACACGAAACAATTATATTTACATTATACAAACAGGAAAGACCAAATCTTATGACAAACTGTGCTGTGACATTTGTTAAGCACTTAGAAATATCAACGGATATACTGAAGTACTATAGAAGATGAATAATAATAATAATAATAATAGAGAGAGAGAGAGGGAGAGAGAGAGAGAGAGAGAGAGTGGTGGTGAGGGGTTGCGCGCACTAGACACAAACTAGATCAAATCGCCTCAACATAAAGTAGGGGTTAATAGAAGTGGGAGGGAAAACAGGGGACGCCGAGAAAACCCACAAGGTTAGGCAGGCAATCCCTTTTTTCTTGTCATGTGCAAGCGGGGAGTCGAAATCACGCCATTCGACACATTGACACGTACGTAATATCATTCGGTCACCGAGCTAACTTCCTTACGGCAATAAAGTTATTTACAGTGATTAAGAAGTGCCCTTATCCCCAGCCCTAAAAATCAGACATGGCGCAATTGCCCAGCTGACTTTTGTTCTGGCGTGTTTTACCCTGTATGTACTTGACATGTAAGGCAGTGTAAGGTTATCATATAGATCTTCCAGGTGAGTTGTAATAGTGATCATCTTAAGGTGGTATTACACGTGTATTAATATATACCACGTGTTCACGTGATATCAAGTTACCGGAAGTAGACATGCATCGTTCTATTTATAACCAAGGTTAGACAGTATAAACATGATGACGTATACATTCCAATTAATTATGGTATAAATCTTCTATTTACCCTACCCCCACTCCCCAAAAAAGGAATTACCTGTTATAATTAACAACACATCTGATGATCACATCAATTAGCAAATTGCTAGAATGTTTTCAATATAAACTTGAAGAGAATAACTATTTATATTTAGGTTTTTCTACCATACACTAATAATATGATTACCCTATTACACGTGCTAATAATGCCACGGCCAGCATATATAAACATAACAGTCAAAATACATACACATGGTACTAAAAGGTTAAAAGATAAGGGTGTCAAGGGGAGAGAATCGTGTCAAGGGAAAATCTGTTGATCGGCCTGATTCGAATTGGATTCAATCAGAGCCTGAAGTTTAGTTATAACCATTGATATTTTGGGGTTTTTTTGGCTGTAAATTCTAGTGTAAAAAATCAATTTACGTGCGTGTTAGCATAGATTAACCTGTAGAAAATTGGATATTTTCCAAAAAACGCAAGAAGTTTTTTTTACATTTCAGTGGGGCGAAGAACCAGTAGAGACCCCACGAGGGTGGACTAGCCACCAAACTCCTTTGGAACCCCATTCCCAATACATATTTTTTTTTATCCAGGAAATAACAACCATTGGAACACCCGTTCGTTATTTGTTTTGTTTTAATATAATTTATGTAATTGTGAAAATGTAATCGGATTAAAAAAAATCTATACCCCATTTCGTTTTTCATACTTTCGATGGCCTACACTACATGCAGATCTGACAAGCTATAGTGTGAATTCACGTCACGGATCAAACGAGCGACCCTTTACCTTATTAATCAATCAGCGTTGACGTTTCTAGTGGTTTACCCACAGTTCCGTGCATCAAAAGACCAAAGAATCGCCGTAACAGACCGTTTCATTGGCTAATCCCTCACCTCATCCGGAACATGTCAATGATAACAACTATTCCAGATCCTAGTGTAGTAAAAACAGCTGGTAAAACGAAATTTGGAAATAAAATAACGAGAAAAAAATAGGATCTGTGTTTTAATCAGATTGGTGAAAATTCTAACCGCGTCTCATAAGTCGTCATCGGTTGGTATCTACTTTTTACTTTGATGTATTTTAAAATATATAAAAAATATGTATATGTAGATGGTGACACGTTAATAAAATATATTTTAGATCATCTTACTTATATGACATACCAAGTTACATACACTAAAAACAAGAGGATTAAAATGGTTTTATAACAACAGTTTTTGCCAAATAAAACAAGAAAAAAAAACTTAATGTGACAGAGTAATACATTTATATGTCACCATCAGTCCCAGAAACATTAATAAAGAACGAAAGATCAGGATAATAAAAGAATGAATGGCTTCTGTTCGTTGAATGAAGCCATTACATCTTTTAAAATCGATGGAAAGTACATAAAAAAATGGGATATAGATGATGTCGTAGAATGAACAAGTCTCGTTAGCAACCGTCATTAAATCTTTTTTATTTGTTTTATTATGTTTTATTTGTCTTATAACAAATTATGTGTTTTTGTCTCATCGATATTTCATTTTCTTGATGGCAAGTTTCGTTTTCTTGATTGTGAATTAATTAACTGGGTTTGAGTTTCATTTTCTAGACAGCGAGTTTAATTTAATTGGCTTTTAAATGATCAGTTACAGTTAGAATTCTATTAAGCGGGAACGACTCTTACCGGGCAAACGGTCCCCCAAACCACAATCCAGGGCATATACCTGTACACAGTAGGACGCCACAATTCATTCGGAGATTTGACAAGCGGATGACCCGGTGCTGCACGGATAAAACATGATATCACTCCGAAACGTCAGTCACCAGGCTTTTGGTATTCCCCGATCAAAGCTACTTCTCCACACCAAATTTCAGCCTCAGAACAACCCTAGTGTAACGGCGAATTCTAAACAAACAGACAAACAAACGACATTCATAAATTTAGTATAGATTAATTTCTAGTAGGTATGGTGTGAAAGTCGATACCTGCCTTTGGCCTTGAATTTACATAGAATTGAAATTGTGTAAACGTGAATCCAATAATCAAACCTATCATATCCATTTGTTTACACGGACAACTATTTTCATGTAACCAATATTGACAAACACCAGATCGGACAACTATACCGCCAGACATATTACTTATGTATATTACTTATCAAATTATTCAATTATAGTATTTACCTCTCATTAACGATTTTTATTTTCCTTGTTTCAATCTTTAAAAGGGCTTTATTCACATTACCCTGACAGCATACAATACGGCGCGTGCCTTCGATTAACTCGATCAAATTGTCTTTTCAAAGGAAAATTTTTTGCAACGATGACAATATTATCTAAACATACATTATTCAAGAGCAAAATCTGCCTGTTGCAGGTCTTTCTTTAATCATGAAATGTTATCTGAATTATTGATTCGACATTTATTAACAAAACAAGAACATAATCATCTCACAATGGCATCGGAAACTCGAGATTTTTACTAGAAGAGAACGGCCCGCCATTTAAAAATTTACTTAAAAAATTGGAAGGCGAGACTACGTGTGGAGTATACCAGCGCGCTGATTACGACAACACACGAATCTTGTCAAAAACTACAAACAGTGAAAACGTGGCTCAGAATGAGGTAATTTGAATGAAATTTTCAAATTATTCACTTTACATTATCTATTTTTGAGCTATTATAGCAAGAATGGCTAGTTGCTAGCTCTTTAACTAAATCTTACATAGTGTATCTTTAGGATATAGATAAAGAGCTGTTCGTTCTTGCTATACAAAAAAAATATAAAAATATGAATATTTGAACATTTCATTCAAATTACACTATTCTGAATGACGTTATGGCTGAATCTGTAGCGTAGATGGATTGTTATCGTTGCAACGGTACTTGATATACGGGACTTAGTCTCGATTATCGATTGGTTGTTAAAAATCTAACGGGTGATCAAATCCGTTTATATCCAATAGTCAAGAGAGTTGGCAGATTCATCTCTTACATAACGTATCTATAATATTGAGCCATCTGCCACGACACTGACTCTCAAGCAAGGCTGACACTGGCACGATTCCGTGGCACGACTCGAGTCGGTACGACACCGTCCGATTAGCGCAAACTCGTCGTGCCAATGCGGGAAGTGCGTTAACAATGCGCAAACTATGCGTCAACTCGTCATGCCAGTTCGTGTCAATGTGGATACTGATGGGCACGACAAAATCGTGACCAAAAGTCGTGCAAGTGTCAGCCTGGCTTTATACGCTGTCATATACAACACGTCTCTTCGACCATACATTCTGTATGAAATGTCACAACCCCTTTAACTAAAGAAGTACCCCGTTAAGTAAATAAGTAGTATCTCTACCATAATAAAGACACAGATAATTAGATTTGGAGATGACAACTTGACATTTATCGGCCATTATTGGGATAGCTTCCATAATCTTTAAAAACTAGAACATAGAATGTCAACGAGAGTTTTGTCAAGCTATTTCAGATTTCGTTTTCACTAACTACAATTGGAAACGATAGTGACTGCGGGGTTGACTCTCATTCATATTTAATGAAGGTTTGATGCTTCGCAGATGACAAATGGCGCCTTTCCGGAAACGTGACACATCATAGGAAAGAACACTGCAAGGATTTTATTTCTTGAAGATGTAATCATCAAAAAGAAAACGAACAAATAAACAAAAAAAAAAAACAAAAAAAAAAAAAAACAAGTTCGATCATACTATATCAACTAGGAATCGATCATGAGGTCGTCGCAGCCATCTTGGAATTTAATGGAACTAGAATTGGCGAGGCCCTATGGGCTTTTTTCAAAGAGCGGCTTCCCAAAGAAGAGCAGCAACAAAACGAAGAACATCAACAAGACGAACAAGAAGATGAACAAACCAAAAGAAGAACAAAAGACGAACAACAATAAGAGGACAAACAAAAAGAACAACAAGACGAAGAGAAACAGACAAGAACATCAAAAAAGAAGAACAACAACAAGACGAAGAACAACAAGAGGAACAAACAAGAACAACAAGACGAAGAAAAGAAGAACAACAACAGGACGAAGAAGAACAACAAGAGGTACGAAGAATGAAGAAAAAACAAGACGGAGAACAAACAAGCAGAAGAACAACAACAAGAAGATGGAAAATAATTTTTGGCACCTAAAGAAATTTTCATGAAAGCGAAATTAATTGAAATAAAATAAATATGCAGAACAAAGGGCTATTTCGTGGCCTCGTTTCTTTGGACCCGTCCGAATTACTAGACTGTGTTCCTTTATAGGCACTGTGTCCTGGCCCTGTGCCCTGAACCATTGACAAGAAGATGAACATAAGAAGAACAAGAAGAAGAAGAGCAAAAGGGGGAACAAAATGACAACAAATATGAACAACAGCGCGAAGGGCAAAAAGGAAAAAGAAGAACTAATAGGAACAACAAACAAAAAGAACAATAACACGAAGAACAAACAACAAGAGGAACAACAAGAAATATAAGTAACAAGAACAAGAAATCAGAAGAACAACAAGAAGAATAGAAGAACAGCAACAACGTCTGGCTCTAAAAGAAATTTCCATGAGCGAGGTTAATTTGAATACAATTAAGTGGGACCAAGGGCTATTTCATTTGTACATGGACACGGCACCTCGTTGATTTCGTCATATCCGTATGACTAGGTCTTGATGCTTGAGAACAGTTGGGAAGTAGGGGAACCACACCAGAAAACGATGTGTTTTATTTATGTTAGTTAGTATTACACTTCCAATAAGGAAGTGAGAGAGAAATGGGGTTTAACGTCCACTCGCCACAAACTAGTTCATTTCGCGACTAACATATCGTTTAATTTTACTTCAGTAATTCGCTTGTGCGTATTCACCTTTATTAGTGAGAGGAAACCGGAGGACTCGATGAAATCACGCGCGGTTGGACCGACGACCTTATTCCTTGTCACGTGCAACCGGGGAATCGAAACCACGCCATTTGAATCAATGTCAGACTTTATGGTAAAGCATGTACATGCTAATCATTCGGCCATTCAACCCCCAAACTTACAATAAACGCAATTGTTAATCTAGTATTTTTTTTAAAAAACATCCAACAAACAGGGACTCTACGGTGGTTTTGAACGAATTCAAACAAAGTTTAATTGAATGAAATAAAAAAAGGTTGTTATAAAAAAACATATATTGATAAACAGTGCCATGAAAAGATCCTGCGTTTTTAATAAAACTAATGAGTGTTTTGTTTAGAATCAATTACCTGAACAGACAAACTTCTTCAATTGTGTTATTCAACACCCTTTTCTTGTAGCAAGTTCAATATCTGCCGGAAGGAGATGGGATGATTCTAATAAGCAAGGACATCTGAAACTCTGAGCCTTTATTATTTAGAACTTAAAGGGATGTTATAGCTCTGGGGAACTGTGTATTTATATGTTAACGAAACCTTGAAAATGGGAAAATCGATACAAAAGTAAGTAGTAGTGCCACTGTATGCTGCATGGTCGTCTTCATTAGCCCAGAGATTGGGGGATGGAGAAGAAGATGGCCGAATGGCCGTGTGCGCTGTATCATAAGCTCTGTCATTGAGCCAACTAGCGCGGTTTCGATTCCCTAGTTGTACGTGACAAGCAATAGGGCCGCATGTCCAACATCGTGGGTTTTCTCCGAGTTTCCCGCAAATGCTCAAGACCCCTATGCGCGGCGTAATTGAATTATTGGAATAAAATTAAACCATATGTTAGACCCGAAATGCCCTAGTTTGTGTCGAGTGGAGTTAACCACAATTGAATGTGTGAATAAACATTTTACAATATTCAAAGAACAACCGACCGTGGCCATCCATTTGCGATACAAAAAAGAAGAGAAGATAAACATTGAAACTACTTAATTCATTAAATATTGTTTTTATAAACTCTGACAACCCTTGATCAAGATGACAGAAAGTAAACAATTTTTCTATGCTTTCGATCGAATCATATTCTAGTTGTATTGTTGTACCAAGATCGATTATTTTAACAGAAAACAGTCGAGTGTCATCATAACGGCCATGTTGAATGGAACATGCTGGGATCCACGTTTAAATAAAATATCACGGATAGCCATTTAAATACGACCATTCTGATTTCACGTAATTTGCTGTCAACCGATGTCGCAATTACAGACCAGAAACGACGCTCAAACTGGGGGTCAGTGAACGGCGAATAATTGAAATTTAAATTGGGTTTGTGTCGAGTTGACGCTACCTCCTGGGGGTCAATGAACGGGAACCAACTATAGGTTTAGTGGTCGAATGGTTAACGCGTGCGCCTTGTATCATAAGATATGTTATTGAGTCAACTGGTGTGGTTTCGATTCGTCGGTTGTACGTGTCCAACCCCGTGGATGTCCTACTGATAAAGACCCCGTGGTTTGTGTCAAGTTGACGCTACCTCCTGCATCAAAGTTCTGAAACATATTCGATATGAAAGTCCACACTTCTTTTGTATATTTGTCTTTAATCTGTAGAGAGACGACTACCCACTAATCACATCAGGTGCGGATCCAGAGCGATGGTATGCGCCCCCCCGTCTGCCCCGCTTGCGCGTAGGGGTCTTTAGCAGTGGGAAGAAACCGGAGGACCCGGAGAAAACCCACGAGGTTGCATGGACACGCGACTCTACTCCTCGTCACTTACAACTGAGGATTCGAACCCACGCTAAAAGGGGTGTCGGAATGCTCTTTCTAAAAAGTTTAGTTAACATGCATGCCTACGATATTTGGAGACGATGATGGCACCATGCATTGTCAACAATAAAATTTACTCATCAGGAATCTGGCAAAGCCCTTCCTTCAAACATTCCTGGAGAGAGAGTTGACCCATACTCCTGCGCAGTGTTTCGTTTGATTAGAACTAATCCACGTCACACTGCTATCTTGAGTGAACATTGTTGTGCTAAATTATTATTGGTCAGTAGTGCCATTACCAACCAGTGACTTGCATTGTAACAAACAATATCGGGGTTAACCAGACCTCAAAATATGTTACCGCAATGTATCTAGTGACAATCGCGACATGTTTACGTCATAACCCGCGAAATTTATAATGCTCGATTATCCAGTGCAAACATGTTTTCTTCGTGGGTTATTTTGAAAATTATGACGAATGCGAGAAGAGAAGAGGGATTTGATTGGACGTTAAAAAGCGACACGCCCCGCCCAATTTCAAGAATATGACTTCTATCCAGCAATGGTAAGAGAGGGATTTCTCGCGCCATTGCTTCAG
Organism: Patella caerulea; assembly: GCA_036850965.1. Taxonomy (NCBI): domain Eukaryota; kingdom Metazoa; phylum Mollusca; class Gastropoda; family Patellidae; genus Patella; species Patella caerulea. Next base: position 54,727,422 of record JAZGQO010000006.1, on the reverse strand, counting down.
GAATATGTATATGACCATGTTAAGACATTTGTTATGGAGTTAATTGTTCTAGTGATGTAAATAATATGAATTAATTCGTCTGGGATGTATGTATATACCACCAATTATTACACATTGATAAGACAATGAATATGCTAGTTACCCCTAGGACAATATTGTCTGTAGATTAGTTAAATGACATTTATCTGGATGTAAATTTCAAAATTATTTATATTGGCCTTACGGCACTTTCCGTCCCAATTTTAAATGGGTCGTGTGCTTTTAACTGAGGGTGTTAAATTAAATTAACAATAAACGGCATATTCTGAAAGAGGCTGATGGTTTGGTAACGGTATTGGTATAGAAAGTTCATCGAGATTTCTAGCGTGTTTCTTTGTCAGTGGTACGAGGTGGGACGAAATCTCACGATCTTGTGTACGCATTGGTGTGCCTGCTACTAAATGATCCATTGGCAGTTAGAACTAGATATAAGAATAGTCCGGGCAAGGTTTCAACCATAGTACACGTCATTATCCCTGCCAGAGCAGAACAATGGGACGTTAAGCCCAATTTTATTTCTAATTCTGGGGCTTGATTGGTCAATGTCAGTGATGCAGAACGAAGTACCAGGCAAGAAATACGATGAAAATAGTAACCGAGGTTGAGGTGTACCAGTAACAGATAGTGAAACCTCCCCCCACCCGCCTCTCTCCCTCGAGAAAGTCCCCTCACCCCGAGCAAAAATAAGAGTAGACCAAATTCTCATGAGAGTACATTTCATGGCGCATGAACGTAGGATGTTAACACAAATTTGTTCATTTCTTTGTAAATAATATAACACTTTTATCTTGTATTGGCGAATTGACAACCTTAAAACTCAATTATTTCAAATAAATTCTGTATCATGTTTGATGCATCAAATTACATAGAGAATTTAATGAACTTCAATAAAATCTGACGTCAACACATTTTACACTTTTAGGAAATAAAAACTTGTTAAATATTATTAGCTTCTGAATGACGTGAGGCATGAGATTAAACAAATAATAGCCGATAAACTAATATTTGAAATAATGGAGTAACTAATGAAGACTTGTATACGCCATACTGTGTTATATGAGGGAAATGTAACCATTATGGCTGAGCTATGAACTACTCTTATTTCAAATTCCAAATGCTTTTAGTATCACCCAACGACTTTAAATTTCACGCTTTCGCTTCTTATTAAAGTCACATTTGAATTTAAAATCTGAAAATATCCCATAACAAAAAATTACTTCAAAGTTATAACTGATTTTTTGATACTTTTAAGTATCGTGCAATGCGTTAGGATAGTATTGGCCAGACTCTCTCTATATAAGGCTCTGGTACTGTCCCCATAATAGCCGATAAACTAATATTTGAAATAATGGAGTAACTAATGAAGACTTGTATACGCCATACTGTGTTATATGAGGGAAATGTAACCATTATGGCTGAGCTATGAACTACTCTTATTTCAAATTCCAAATGCTTTTAGTATCACCCAACGACTTTAAATTTCACGCTTTCGCTTCTTATTAAAGTCACATTTGAATTTAAAATCTGAAAATATCCCATAACAAAAAATTACTTCAAAGTTATAACTGATTTTTTGATACTTTTAAGTATCGTGCAATGCGTTAGGATAGTATTGGCCAGACTCTCTCTATATAAGGCTCTGGTACTGTCCCCATGGAGTCCATGATCTGCTACGTGTCTATACGTCCGGATATAGTCTTATTTTTTCCATTTTCATTATCTTAGCGCACGGGTTTTTGCTGTGGGAGGAAACCGGAGTGCCCAGGGGAAACCCACGAGGTTGAGAAGGAGCCCCTATCTCCATGCCACATACGCTCACACCAGGGCTCGAAACCACAGCCGCAAGCCAGAGGTGACCGGCCAGCTAGAGGTCGAAGCGCGGCACTCTAGACCACTAGGCCATCCCAACCCCCCTTCAAAGGGGTTGTTACGAAGACCTTTATATATGACAAAACATGATAGGATCACCATGATTACTCCGCGATCATGTCTTCAATTCATAAAATCGAGTAGCCCAGTCGTTAACTCATTATCAACTCCAGTCTTTGACATTGCAAACACAACCCCATATATCACCCCATCAATAACGGCACGTGTTATCAATATGCACGTGAAACGGATATGATAACACCAAGCTGTTTTGTTTATGTGAAGATGGCGTCTATCTTGTGGTGCACCGGGAGGCCATCTTTAAACTTCACCGACCATTATGATAAGAAACAGCGTATGTTATCGGTCTTATTCTGACAACTTCCTACAAACATCAACAATATTTATATGTTTCATTACACTTATTTACTTAGTACGAAATGTCCGTCTCTTCTTTCCTCAACTTATTCAGTAGCTATTGAGATGGCATTGCCAACAACATGGGTTCTCTCCAGGTCGTTCGTTTCCCCCCCCCCCACTTCAAGACCCATAATATATTCGACTTATTATGAAGTTAAACCGCATCTCTCTCTCTCTCTCCCCCTCTCTCATAGATCATGTTTTCTCTCGGATTTAGGCCGTTTGAATGCAAAGGCGGATTTGATTTATTTTAAAAGTAGATAAGCCATTTGTCTCCAATCGGGGGGCTCGGAGCCCATGAATCCTCCGCCCGGGACCAAGTCGGACTGCGCATGCCGTGTTAAACCAAACACCGAGTAAAACAACAAGAGTGAAGAAATCTTTTGATAAACTACAAGTAGACTAAAATAATTGATATCAACACCGTTCTAACCCCACTACGTCATGGTACACGCCATATAAATATTATGATTAGAACAAGAGTCATTGCCTTACAACATGCGAATACGTCGTTATTTATTTAACATCATGTTTTATTTTATTTAAAGGGCAACCTGTTCCTTGTAACTCCCAGACCTGTAAAATATACCACGATTTTATTATTTATAGCGCATCCGTCAGATCATTGAAATGTCCGAACGACACAACAATTAACATGTTGATTCGGATTAGCGCTAGCCTTGTTTACATCTCGAGACCTTGACGAAATCTTCGGGTCCTAACTGTTACCCACATGATATATAATATGTCCCAGACCGTCTCCATCTAGCGTTCTCCTAACTAGTTTCACGTATGAACTATTAAAATAGAATTGAAAGCCTATACACATTTCAACACGGCATTGATTTCACGTGTGAGAGTCAATCTACTCAGTCCTAGCTAAACTGTTTTCCCGACCATGCCATTAAAAGCAAATTTACTGTCTAAATTTTAAGTTGTTCAGAAATAAAAAAACAAAAAAACAAACAAAACTATTAGCCATTTTTCTGAGATTATCATTAAAATGTTTATAAATCTGTATTTATACAGTTGAGTAAATAGGGTGTAAAATGGATAAAACAGGCTAAAGTTGTTATTTAAAGATGTAATAATACTCGAGTAACTCACATCTACCGAATCAATTTGACCAGGCCATGTACACAGAAACTAATCTAAAAATCAGATGAAATATGTCCTACTTTTCGTTCTTGGAATATGGATTAAACAGGTTACAAATGTTAGAGGAATATGTAATAATACTGCCATTAAATACATCGTTCAGTTGTACCCGAGTAACTCACATCTGGTTTGTCCAGCAGACAAGACGAAATACACAAGTTTGTCACTCCCCTTTCTTTAGCCTTAGAAAACAACTCTCGCGCCAGATTCCAATTGACCATCTCCCACATTAGGCAGCGAGTTCACGTAACATTCTCAAACTTAAGTTAAGAATTGACTCAGAATCGTTCGCATGATGTTAACCCTTGTGCGTATACAAGGGGTATTTTTGCACCCCACGACCATATACTTAACGTTTGTGAGAAAATGGTTCATAATTGTCTAGCGAGAATTTTATTCATTGTCATCTACTTAATTTCGAGTATAATGCTGTAAATAGAATGGATGTGAGGCAGTGGCAACATTAATCATTTGACAAGAAACTTCGAGTATTACGTTGTCGGTTACCAGGGGTCTTGTGGACCCCACTCCCCTTTCCTTTCAACATTTTGCAAGTTACAGGTGTCTAATCTGTTCTGCAATCATTGCTAGCTTTGTATTAGAAATCATTCTTACTGATGATATTGTTTTAGTTATTCTGGTAATCTAGATCTGAGCGCAAATCAAGGTACACTACCAACCCCATCAAAAGACTATTCTGCATGGAACATGACAATTACGATAATTTTTAGATTTGTATGGTTTCAAAAAAATCTTATAATTCCTTTTGCCACTGATAATACCTGAAATATTTTGATCTAGCCTGATTGATTATTGTTCAGTCTTGATATGAAGCTGTAGTTTGATCGTATTTGAATGAAATTATTCATCCAAAAACCTTTTTATGTCTGGGGTCTGAGATTACCCCTTGTTACCGACAACGTTTTTCGTGCGACGTGTACGCACAAGGGTTAACTAATATAGCCCTTTATACATTTTTTGTTGTTTTAATGTATCACGTGTACCAATTAGAAACTATGTTCAAAGTTTTGTGTTTCTTGATTAAGAGAGAGAGAGAGAGAGAAATGGGGTTTAAAGTCCACTCAACACAACTAGGTCATTCGGGACTAACATATGGTTAATTTTATTTCAATAATTCGCTTGCGCGTAGGGGTCTTTAGCAGTGGGAGGAAACCGGGGTGCCCGGAGGAAACCCACGCCCCTATCTCCATGCCACATACGCTCACACCAGGGCTCGAAACCACAGCCGCAAGCCAGAGGTGACTGGCCAGCTAGAGGTCGAAGCGCGGCGCTCTAGACGACTAGGCCATCCCAACCCCCCGTTTCTGGATTAAAGATATTTGATAAACAGTGATTGAAAGTTGAGTAAATTCTTAACTTAAAGGAGATCAATCGCTAACATTCGAGATCTAGAAATTGACAGAAGTGGTTCGCAATTACTCGCAACGCATATAATACTGTAATATGAATATATAAACAGATTTATATTCAATGGTTTCCGTTTTTACTCTAATTTCAAATCAGTTATGTTCCGCGAAATAAGCCAGCAGTGTCAATCGAATGCAAATTTCTATTGCCTGGTTATTCCCGCCTACATACACCGTTTGATTTGATGCGATGTGACTAGCCTCGTTTCCCGAGTTTTATGCTAGAACTGGGGCTGAAACGCATTATGGTACACGATTATGTACCAATGGTAAAATGTTTATTTTGTCTTAAATATTGGATATCATCTTTTCCCGGCAAGATCACAACATCAATGTTCATTTAAATTGACAAATAATTCGTGTTTTCAAAGTTGAAGGTTTTGGATGATATTGAGTTAGAGACTTAGTTACTTTAAGTCTGAGAAAGCTTTGTGAATTCCGAGCCAGATGCGATCTGAGCAAGTTCCACATCAGATTCCACCTGTCCGACCCACTCCCATGCCAGGATAAAAGTATCCAAGAAACGATATGATAACTATGCAAGGATCCCCAATAAATCGATACATAATTTCTCAATGTAAAATTGTATGGGATTAAGCTAGAATAAAGACGGCGTTGTGCCTGACATGTTTGTTATATCCGGGCTTATATATACAATCATAAAATTAGATCCGTATTAATAGACACGTTCGTTTAATCAGGATGCGAAGGTGCGTCGGTGTTAATATACGATTATGATAATACTAGTCTAAAGATGTTACAACTGGCGTGGTATCGAATTCCCGGTTGTGCGTGACAAAGAGTTGGGTAGCCTGTCCCGCCTCGTGGGTTTACTTCCGGTACTCCGATTTCCGCCTAATGCTAAAGACCCCTGCGAGAGAGGGGGAGAAGTAGTACAGTCTTTTACATGTAATAAATCGCATGCCAGAATGCCTTCGAGCGATATTTCCAATGAAATGACTGGATGAACGAGACCAATAATTTCCCAGAAGGGAAGACTGGAATAACCAGACACCAAAATATACAGTAACGCCGAAGCGGTTCCATGTAAATTAGTTTATATACATTCATATTACATTATTATGATGTTCATTGAGACCTTTTTCTGTCCATTTTCAAATAATTACCAACAAATCAATGCATGATCTAATTGAAATCCACTCATTCTTTGCCGAAATCGAGGAAATACGGCTTAACGTCCAACTGTTACGCTCCTACTGGAGATGCACGTAAAAGACACCATTATAGTTGGAAATAGAAAAAAAAAGTTTCTGCTGAAACATAACGTACCTCGCAATGTCTACTATAACCGAAACGTTGTGTTAACGAGATGCTAAACCCCATTCAAAGTTAATTAGGACATGAATGTCAGTTGGTACGGCCTTAATACATTCTCATCGTTTTGTTTTGATATACAGCCATTCGATAAGAGACTTATCCTTCCGTGAAAAATATACAAGACAGGACATTATAAGCAATAGGAACGTGTTATAATTATTCATTGGTAACAGGCCATGACCCTGCTCGAGTTATCTTCATATATATAGACGGTGATAGAAAATATTCATTCTCATTATTTTCATTTCTACACCTGTCAATCAAATAAAGACCCACCATATCGATAGGGATGTTATACCCGCCAAAGTATTCTAGTGTGTCATTCAGCATCATCAACATTTTGGCGGATGTAACATACCGTATATATAAATCTAACGTCTTCTAGCTATTTTGTCACAGAAACACCCGAAGTACTTGCTTGCCTTTGTTAAACTCCAATTACAACTTTTCATCCATTTTCAGCAATGGTGACGATTCCACATTTGGTGACATTATGTTCGTTGGTTTCTGGGGTTTAACGTCCACTTTCACCAGGGGTGATATCCAAGCCTGGAAATAAGGCATTCGTCACTGACAATGCACGGCACAGATTCGGAACAAAACCTCTGGTGCCTGCCATTATGTCCGTCATTGATTTGTCTTTTTAAATTATATTTCTAATACATATCTGGCACTAAGTTGAAAATGGCAGACACTATTTCATTAGCGCCTGACATTTTGTCAGGTACATCTAAAACTGTTATTACCAGGCTTGGTGATATCGTACACAAATCTTTTGTAATTGATTAACCCAATTTTTAAAAAAACAATTTACTTATGTTCATCTCAAATCTCGTTGTAATTCACTCAAGAATATACTTTGCACCAGAAATACATGTTTAACACAATGACCAAGGAATTCAAAGTAATATCTTTAATATGGACTGCTTATTTGTAGTCATTTCGTCAAAGGAATGGAAAATTCAGACATCTTACCAAATTTCTGATTACAGTATGCATCTGACGACATGACTGATCACAGTGAGCGTTTGACTACATGACTGCCCGGGCGTTTGGTCAAAATCTTGGTTTGGGAGATTGTAAACATATATATATATATAATAAATGTATACAAAATATTTTAATATGACGGCTATTCAAGGCAGAGATCTGTTCCCAAAGTATAGATATATGCCTATATGGAGAAATGGTTGTGTATGGTCTTGCTATGGTTTAAGGATACTAAAGTACAATGAAACTATTCTATCCGTATCAATAATTTCGTACTCCCTTATCCGCGATATATCTAAACTTTTATTGTTATAAATTTGATCAGACAGATTGCGCAACAATTGTATTATGCAAACAGTGATATTTATCACGATGTTCAGCATCAGGTGTCGTCATTGTCTTACAAGTTTTCACGTGCAATATTTATGTTTGGCATTTCCACCATCAAACAAATCAGACGAATGTATCTTTTTTTTGTATAACAAAGCTGTCCCTTTGTCTTACACGTAATTTATATTTGGCATTTACACCATCAAACAAACCAGAGGTACGCATCAATGTTGGATAAAAATAACAAATCGTTATTCATGCATTTAATAACAGGTAATCAATAACGACTCGTCATTTAAAGGACATATGACTCTATCCGTGTTTTTAATTTCGAAAGTTACGAACCATATTGAGTTAGGACATGTGACCCTATCCGTGTTTTTTTAATTTTCAAAGTTACGAAACATATGACCCTATCCGTGTTTTTTTAATTTTCAAAGTTATGAAACATACTGAGGCTTTATTTCTTTAATAACCCGTCTACATAAGTCCACGTGGACGTTAAACCCCACTTCAATTCCTTTAATAAAAGCCCATCAACATCACTCCGTGAAACGTCACTACTAAAATAGTAACATGAAATATGGTGGCGTCTCTTACCCCTCTAACCCTGCCGGACATGGAAAGATGGGTATACGTCATAATATGACGAGGACACACTTTCTCCCACTACTTCGTTGCCGCCAAGTCGTCCTGGAATTCCATCTGCAAAGGTTACGTGTACACAAAATAAACACTCAACTTTCTGCAACAACTGATATAATAGAGGGACATTTTACGGCGAATTCCAACTGCGGAATGTTCTTATACGTGCACATTGAAATGGATGAAATATTGTGTTGAAGCGTTCATTTGCATTGCGGTTGTATTCTATCAAAAAGTCATGCACGCGTCCACTGAAGATTTATAATGACTATTAAAACGTCTGTATCTCAGCAATGGATTGGCAGATAAGGCTATTATAGTATTCATTAATAAGGCACTGTATTGGCAAGGAAATGGCGCAGGATCAAGGGCCTGACAACGGCAGCTGTCGGGATGTTCAAATGGGACGAGAAAACAAGACCCCTTGTATACATTGATATGGCAGTGAGAATTCGATATAAGAATAGGCAATGAAGCCGCTGCCCGGGCACAATTCCTCCATTGCATACTGAGAGGCATATGCTCGTCTTCATTAGCCCAGTCGGTGCAGTAGGATGTTAAACACATTTTCATTTCATTTCATTTATTAGTAAACACTTTAGTGGCGAGGCAATTTTGTATGTAAGGTTACACGGTAATCTTTATTCGTCAACAGATGTCCTTGTATTCAAGCCGGCGATATATTCCAAACAACCGTCATGCGTGTTAATTTTTGAAATACTACCTTACTGTTAAACAACGACCAACATATCAGAAATCATTCGTCACAGTTGTAACTTTGTGAACATGATTAGTATTCAATATATTACATATCTCAAATTCCTGAATATCAGGAACAAATTATAGTTATGACGTACTTATTATCAATCGTTAATTGTTTTGAAAATCTTTGTGCATACAGCAAATAAGGCAAATTTATACGCTCCGTGTTTAACGTCCGCAGTCAGCAAGATATATATCGCATTCAAGAATACCTTATCGGAATTCGGTGCAAAACGTCCAACAGCACAGGGTCCACGAAATACTTGTAACAGATTTAGTTCGGTGCATAATGTCCGCTCCCACATAGTGATATCGCAGGGTTCATAATACGTTACAGAAATAGTTGTAACAGAGTGAGTTAAGTGTGCACTGTCCGATCCCACATGGTGATATCGCAGGTTCATACGTTATCGGAATAACTGTAACAGGACGACTTCGTCATTTTAAGTTAGGTGATATCGTAAACACTTAAAACGTTATAGGTATATTCTTAAAGCCCCAATAACACTCTTGTTGTAACTGAAAAATATGTCCCAATCTTCATTCTGGTCAACAAATCGTATTATTTTAGAATATTCCAATTAAATGATGATATAAATTTCATCTTAACACACCTAATTTAAAAAATTGGAAAAATTCAACCAATTGATTTGAAAAGTCTAACGTAAACCTTTTCAAATGTGATTTGGATTTTAAAATATTTTCGAACCCTCTGGACACATAAAATAGGTTGTAATGGATAATTTACACAACAGGTAGGACATGTAAACATCTAGCAGTTAGAATAAGAGTATTATTTATTTTCTGGAGCTACCAAGCCAGCAAGAGTGTTATTGTCCCTTTAATAGGGAAACTTTAGTGTTTAATGTCCGATTTCATAACTTCAAAATAGAAATCGAGGTTAACGTCCCACTTTTCTGCACAGCCTTCTCATTTTTTTTTCATTTCTTTTGGCACATTTGGCAATATATTGGCTCGCAAATCCATTCATTGCTGCATTTATTTCACTTCTTTCGTAACCCTCAGTTCGTGTTGGGAGCTACGGTGACTAAGTGGGTGAAACAGGTGTTCGATCAATGCATTGTGACGAGAATGTTCGTCGGGATTTCCGGTGTGCAGGAAGGAGGACCGGGCAAGAACAAGAACAACTGTTTAGTCGTTCGTATACAACGAAAGACTGGCTCTGTGTATGTATTGGCGTGCACGTAAAAGATTCCTTGGCAGTTGGAATTGGATATAAGAGTAGGCCATAGTTCCGCTACTTGGGCACAATTTGCCTCATAGCACACTGTTTTGACGTATGCCTATTTATGACGTTAAACTCTATTTCATTTCATTTTACTTCAGTTCGTTCTGGTATTTTTTATATCCCCGTTATTGAACCATTGTGGAGACATCATGGCGATCATAAGAGGTTTGCCCTTGGAACGAAACCATAACCGGCAACCTCGTTAATAAAAGAAATCCATTTAGAACTTTATTAATTAATAAAAATGTTGTTAGTGGTACTTTTTTCTCCGTGTAGTTATACTATCTCTTGTTTTTAGCAATTTACATCTAAGACGTTCATAACCGGCGACCTCGTTAATAAAAGAAATCCATTTAGAAATTTATTAATTAATAAAAATGTTGTTAGAGGTACTTTTTTCTCCGTGTAGTTATATTATCTCTTGTTTTTAGCAATTTACATCTAAGACGTTCAAAACCAAATGAAAAAGATGAAACGCTCCATGGATAGCGTCTGTTATTGGATAATGTGATTTAGTGACGCAATTGAAACCCCATCCTGTTAGAGGCTAACGGCCATTACCGATCCTCCCTGGTGATATCTATTGAATCATTTCAGCAATTTCGCCCATTTAATGTTTAGTTTTAAAGAAATGATGCGATTATCGCCACATTGATAAATAGAACTAATTATGACCAGTTGAACAACTCCACCCTAGTAATATACCGGCCTAATGAGAATAGAGAAATGGCTGACAGTAACTTAAATGTATCTCCTCAATTACTGACAAAGGTTCCAAATACATGAAGTCACTATTAGGATATCTGTTTTGGAACTTGGAAATGGTGTACTGGAAGGATTCTCGAGGTAAATGTGTGATCATATCTCGTTACAATCCGTTTTAGACTGTGTCGAATGTTTAGAAATTCCCCACAGGTAAACCCACTCCTTGTCACGTACAAGCGGAAATCGAAACCACATCACCGGAACTGAACTATTTGTAAACTTATTTATTTCATAATTTTACGTAATATTGTACTTAGCAAAGATTTCACAACCATCGCGAAATTCATTAAGAAAAATCATTTCGTCCGGCAAAAATCTCCAAATCAACTCACGAAAACCGCATCAATATTCACGCCAAGATTCAATGTATTTAGATCATGTGAAAAACACAAAATAATCCTATAAAAAAAAGTCAACTCTTCTTTGACAAAAACTCTCTTCATTTCTCAGAACAAAAAGAGTTTGGTCTTTGTGAGAATTAAACTTTAAATTCAAGGACGAATGGAATAGTTCTTGTTGGTAATAACGCGGCTTTTAAGCTCTTTATTTTAAAAAAAATACCTTATACACCTTTATTACGCTCGCAAGATAACCCCCGATTCCACAAGTTTAATAGAATAGAAACCGTGTTCACGTCAGCGAGTTTGGCTTCGATTAAAGAAGAAACTGAGAATGAAGAAACAAGGTTCATAAAAAGCCAATCACGTCATTGGTTTTGATGTCCGGGTAACATCTTTCAAATAAGTACGCCTGTTTAACCGAAATAATACTTCACTCCGATTGACATGCTGATTCCGTATTCGATCAAATAAGTACACGTGTCCGTTCGGCAGCATATGTTATATTTAGCAGGCGTGTTTGTCCAAAGGGAAAGGGGTTGGGATGGCCTAGCTGGCCGGTCACCTCTGGCTTGCGGCTGTGGTTTCGATCCCTGGTGTGAGCGATTGTGACATGGAGATAGGGGCGCCTTCTCAACTTCGTGTGGGTTTCCTCCCCTCCCTATACGCAAGCGAATTATTGAAATAAAATTAACCATATGTTAGTCCCGAAATGACCTGGTTTGTGTCGAGTGCACGTTAAACCCAATTGGTCTCTCTCTCTCTCTAATTCTATACATTAGGCTTCTGAATGAGCACAGCTATGATCTAAAGAGTTTCTGGTTTTATGAGATTCCCGGGTAATACTATAACGAGCTTCCGCCAATCTTGACATTCTTCCCGCCCCAATTCCTCAGATCCCTGGACGCGCCCCCGATTAGATCTCCTTCTTATGATATTCCCTGACATTTTCCGCTGTAATAAATTAGCATTGGGGGGTCTAGCTCCTTTTTCCGGACAAAATGGAGACCAATTGATATGAACATTGTCCTCCAATTACCAGACACACTCGGTAAAATACGACACGCCGAATTTCAATAAGTCTTCAACCAAATGCAATATGAACACCATTTTGTAAAATATGGAATGCTTAATTTCAAGAAGTGTTAACATGACTCGTAAATATTACATATTAAATTTCAATAGGTCGTTGTACGGAAGCGCTATGAATATCATTCGGTAAAATATGGCAAACTTATTTTCAATAGGTCTTTGTCCGGATGCGCTATGGACATCATTCGGTAAAATATCCCCGAGTTAATTTCAATATGTCCTTTTCTGGATTTGCTGGGATCACCATTCGGTAAAATACGACATACTTAAATTTCAATACGTCTGGATGCGCTATGAACATCATTCGGTAAAATATGTACCATACTTAATTTCAATTTTTTGTCCGGATGCGGTCGAAATACCATTCGGCAAAATATGAATTTCAATAGGCCTTTGTTCGGATGCGCTCAGAACACTATTGGGTATATAATGCCAAACTTAATTTCAGTCGCATCAACCTTGCACTAATTCAATTCACGGGTCAATGTTTAACACGAAGTGCCCAATGATAAACAAACTATCAAAACTCAGAGTAGGAATAACCTTTTCAATATCTATTTACAGGCGAAATTGAATTTGTTGGTTGTTGTGCTTATTAGGTGAAAAAGACATTAAATATAATGAATCATGGCGTAGACTTGTATTTGATTACCTGTCATTCCAGGCTTGTCTCACAAACTGAATTTGTAAAGGAATAATCTCACACTGTCATAACTAAAATAGCTGCATTGAAAACTAATTTGTCTGTTTGGATTAAGGTGTAGATGTATTAGCTTTAGGTCGAACGTGTGAAAATAATTCCAGACTTTTACATGTTATAATTCTGTATGGCCGCCTCCGTTAAAACACTTTCATGCCAATCTTTCTCGGCAGGTCGCTTTATCAAATTGACTGATGAGCGGCGGGTAACAAGACACCCGGGTAACTACATTACCAAAACCAAGGTCAAGACAGGTCTAACCAACCGACAAATCTTTAATTACCTGTTGAATACAGTAATAGACGGTGTTAGGCTACATTGATATGGACATCTTGAATACGAGATAAAAATACAAAAATGTCGGTTTGATTATATTTGATGGGTGGAATCGTCTACGAAGTGGGTATCCGTCTACATGTGTCCGTAGAGTAATCAATTTTGGCTAGCAACTGACGTAGGACATTTAGTTAGAACGGTCCGGGGGTCCTGCGAGAAAATATTGGTAATTGGCACATGTCTGAGTCCGAATGTAACATTTAATATCATACGTTGCATAATCACCAACAACAAAAAAGCTTTGATTTACACGTTTCATAGAAACTGAATAACCCGCGAAAAATTTATAATAATAATAATAATTTATCATTTATTTGGCTCCGAATATCCAACACAGGTGTTGCTCAGGGACACTCCATACAAATTAGATTTTATTAGCACATATAAAACACTGGATATATAAATCAAACCCTAAAAGCACCCCGGAAAAGGACAGTTTTAAAGCCCCAATAACACTCTTGTTGTAACTGAATAATATGTCCCAATCTTCATTCTGGTCAACAAATCGTATTATTTTAGAATATTTCAATTAAATGGTGATATAAATTTCATCTTAACACACCTATTTTAAAAAATTGGAAAAATTCAACCAGTTGATTTGAAAAGTCTAACGTAAACCTTTTCAAATGTGACTTGGATTTTAAAATATTTTCGAACCCTCTGGACAAGTAAAATAGGTTGTAATGGATAATTTACACCACAGGTAGGACACTTAAACATCTAGTACTTAGAATAAGGGTATTATTTATTTTCTGGAGCTACCAAGCCAGCAAGAATGTTATTGTCCCTTTAAAGGTTTTTTTTTTCGAAACGTAGTTAATGATGATGCATCATTTAAAGCATACTCCGCGCAGTGTTTCGTTTGATTAGAGATAATCCCACTACACACTGCTATTATGAGTGGATATTGTTGTTTTAAATTTTGATTGGTCAGTAGTCCGTCTACCAACCAATCACTAGCTGCCCTACAAAAGCTTTACATTTAAAACGAGTACCAATATTGGACCAAATATGTTTACATAACGTTACGTCATGGCTCACGATTTTATTATGCCTAATTAACCCGTGCATAGCAGAATACTGCAGTAAAAGTAATTGTGTGACAAACGAGGCTATCAAATCGAATGAAATGTAAACAATATTGTTTGGAAACAAACAAATTTTCACCGTTTCTAATACCTTAAATCACTGTCCAAAGTTTTAGGGAAGATCCAGATTAAACGAAGGACTGTCATGTTGCTGTACTTAAGCGATAGCTTTCATTGAACGGAAAAAATAGACACACTCCCGCATAAGTTCAAGAAACAGACGCTATTCCAGCAATGGCCACAGATTGATTTCTCGGGCCAAAGCTTTAGGAATATGCATTTAAAGATGGGACATGACCTAGTTTGTGTCGTGTGTCTCTCGCCGTCTCTCTCTTTTGAGCTCATTCGAATCTGAAGAAACTTAGGCGATACTCGATTCACAGTTCCGGAATTGAATTCCAAAACTGGTGTCAATCGAATGAAAAGGAGAATTTCGGATTACAGCGCATGCGTCGACTGTATAAAAAGTATCCCAACCAATCATGACTGCTGAAACATATTTTTTTACCTAGGAATACATCACGATTCTACTCACTCCACCTCAGCTGTCGGGACTTGAAGAACTGTGACAGGACTGAATTCCGTGTCACTCGATTGTAATTCTGTCGATTCGGACGTTCTGGACTGTGAATCGAGCACCTCCTTATTGTTATCTCCAGTACAAGCCGACAGCCCCTTTTCGGAATCAAACTGACACGTTAATTACGAATTAAAGCAGGGCCCGATTCCTAGAACAGAAATGTCAGAGTTGTTTTCAGAATCTGACAAATCGTTAATTACGGATCAACAAAAAAAGAATATAATAGTTTTAAAATTATCCAATTAAATAGCTTTCTGTGTTTTCCTTCCCACAACAAAATAACCTGTAGTTTTTTTTAAATCCGGATCTAGAGCATTGATTGGTTAATATTAGAAGTAGGGGGGCAGAAAAATGATGAGAACTTCCGGGTAAATTGACATTCACGATAAAGGTGATTTGTTTCAGTGGTGGTATACGGGTTACGCTTACAAGGGCACGTCGAGCGCAGTTGTAGTTCCAAACAAAGTCTTTTAACGGGCTATGTTGGAACGTATTAAATACAACACATATCGTGAATACACACAGCACCACGAACAATTGTTTCATTAATGAACTGGGGGTTACTGTTCTATTTTTAGGGCAACAACTGGGCAATGAGTTGTAACGAACATTTTGCGCCTATTCTCCAAAGAAAAGATCTTTAACGTGTACATTACGGAACAAGGACTCAGTTCGCTTTGTCGTTTCATCCGAAACCGCTATCCTGTAGCACTGAGCTAGTTTTGAAAATTCCATTTGTTTCGGTGATGAGCAGTAACATCAGCGATTTCCATCGGAATTTGGGGTGGGTGGGTAGATGGCCAAATGGTTAGCAATTGCGCGCTGTATAATAAAGCTTGTCATTGAGTCAACTGGCGAGGTTTTGAATCCCACGTTGTACTTGACGAGGAGTAGGGTCGCCATATGTTAGTCCTGAAATGACTTAGTTTGTGTCGAGTGGACGTTAAACCCGATTTCTCTCTCTCTTTCCATTGGAATGCAACAGGACAGACATACCAAATACAGTGTTTACGCAAGTATGTCCATCTGAATTATACAACGTTGAACGTCTTAGCCATTGGGCTGTAATTAAACAATGCGATATAGGTCCCAGGGGGCCATTAAAACAATAAATGTGAATTTCCTTTCCAACTACCCTTAGTTTTAATATAATTATTGGTGCTTATAATGTAGTAAATTGCTGATGCTTACTTGCGAAACAGAAATAAGGAACAATTATAGCGGACAATTTATATTCTTTGTTTGAAATCAATATTTAGAATTGGCTTGGTTTGTTTTTGCACGTGCTATATCATACGCCTGGCATTGAGTCAACTGGCGTGGTTTCAAATCCCCAGTTGTACGTGGTAAGGAGTAGGGTCGCCTGTACAACCTCGTGGGTTTTGTCCGGGTATTCCGGTTTCCTCACACTGCTAAAGTCCCCTACGCGCAAGCGAATTATTGAAATAAAATTAAACCATATGTTGGTCCCGAAATGACATAGTTTGTGTCGAATGGACGTTAAATCCCATTTTTCTCTCTCTTTTTACATTTTGCTTTTGTTTCCATTTCTTTATGTGGTTTGTTTAGCGATGAAATAAACTATATTACTTTTATCAGGCCAATCGCGATTATATCTTGGAGAATAAAACTGCTTAATGGTGTGTGAAAAGTCCTGAGCGACTAACTCAATATACGTGATATGTTTTCAAACAACTTTAATCCGTCAGTCTTCGTCTGGAAATGGAGACCGGTATCCCAAGCTGTATTTTATAAGATATTAACGGTATATAGATAAAACTAGACTCTTATTTCATATCAGGTCACCCCACGGAAACACTGACCCGAAATCTTAAAAGGGTTACGTGCCCAGATAAGCGGTTTTGGCGTTCACACCCAAACAACTCAATATTTGGAGCTGAAATTTTGGAACAATGCAAATATCATTCCTCCATATTTTGGCTCTTCAATTTCACACGTTTTGTAGGACCCAACCCTTTTCATTCAAAGTTTAGCTGAACCCATTAACCACTTATAGTTTTTGTCTGCTGTTCCGTATTCCTTATCGTTTTGGTCTGTTGTTCTAGATTCATTATCGTTTTGTTCTGTATTTTTTATCGTTTTGTTCCGTATTCATTAACGCTTTATTCCGTGTTCCTCATCGCTTTATTCCGTACCCTTATCGCTTTATTCCCTTTTCCTCATCGATTTAAAATATTTTCGAACTCTCTTGACAAGTAAAATAGGTTGTAATGGATAATTCACACAACAGGCAGGACACTTAAACACCTAGCACTTAGAATAAGGGTATTATTTATTTTCTGGAGCTACCAAGCCAGCAAGAATGTTATTGTCCCTTTAAAGTAAATAATATTTCGTATCATCATGCCAAGTGGTGTAACAGTTATTGACGTTTGTACAGCATATAAAGATTATGACAGTTGGTCAGTTTTTGTATATTGACACTTGATTGGCAGCTTTACGATCGACTCATTCGTTCAGGAAAATATAAGAGCATGGATATAATTATTAAAAAAATTATATTTTTCTTTTGTCAAAGATAAATATAAGTCTAAATTTGGAAACAAAAATTTGACATTTATTTTTTGTTAACATAATATCATGTTAAATCGATAAAGAATTTAATATCATGTTAAATCGATAAAGAATAACATGTTTGTGTTCGGGCCGGGTATGGCATTACATATTTGTATATACGATTTGATGTCAAGCCATTGTAAAAAGAGACTAACCGGTGGAAGATATAATGTACAATACTGAAAAACACACCGCAATTTCAATAAACCGCCAAAAAGTTCTATAATTTTTAAAACTAGACAAAACCTCAAGAGACCAGAAAGTTTGTGCGTGGTTTGACCGTGAACATAATGTTGATTTGTGGATCTCGGTCGGTTGATACAAAAACTACAGTTTAGATTTTTAGACAATACAATTTAACAATTTACAGATTATTAATTTGTATCAATAAGGAATGAAATGGAGGTTTGGCATACTACTGTTCAGCTCCGATTGCGCTAAAGATGGTAGATTTAAGAACGTTAATGCAACGCACCTTACTCAAATTAGGTCAGCATTTGGATTTTCAGTTATTTGGAAATTCTATGTTTATTTTCCATATTCTCAAAAAGTAAGGCCCTTTACTTTCTTGGTGAGGTTGGCAATGTAATTTTTGAAATGGCGAGTATGGGTTGCTTTTTTAATTAAAATTTATGACTGAAAATGATTTAATTCACTAATAGAGATGGATGTTCATCTTTCGTTAACAACAATATATTTTAATTTCATTAGGAACCGTAATGTTCAATAATCTAACACCAAATCTTTTACCCGCCGTTTAAAGCAAGCGATTTCACCATTTCTTTTAATTAATTTAACAGACCCCGTGCCGCAATCAAAAATCCACTCAGAAACGGTAGCGTGATGTGATTGGTCAATCCAGACCCCTTTTATAACACTTACAGTATCCTTGACTTCAATTGAATTTTGTTCTACTTTTCTTCAATTACATGGTTCTGGTCGATGCGAAATACTGGCAAGTGACCTTACTCAAGATAAAGTAGGTCTGGTCACAATAAAATCTATTTTCAAGAAGGGTATACTGGTCTAATTTTAAATGGGGTGTGATTGAATTAAACCCAAAGGATGGTCTAGTTAAAGCGTCAGTTATGTTCTAGCAACTGGAAGGGAGAGGGCATTTACCATCGCTGTTCTAAAGTTAAAGGATGACCTACATTATTGAAACTGTCAGAAACAGTTGAGGTGGGGAATTTTGCCAGGGTTGTAATTAAATGAAACTCAAACAATGGCCTAAATAATGGGTCGTTTTGTTTTGCCGTATTCATTTTCCCAGTCGGAGCAGAACAACAGGGCGTTAAACCCCATTTCATTTCGTTTCGTTTTGCTAAGGCTCTGATTTAACTGAAACGATGGTCTAAATAGTTATACTACAACATGGGTTGAGAAATCCAGAACTTTCGCTGCGATCGAGCCAGTTAACACTTAGTTATTTAACCACCGTCTTATTCACTAAACCACCATGAATCTCTTTCAGAACACCACGAAACATTAAAAAACTAATTCCCCTTCTACTCGTAGACCCGACATGATTCCGAGCCACCACATTAAACGCTGAACGACCGTGTCTACCCAGTCAAACACAACCACTAGATCCAAAATTCCACAAATCATGCATTAATCTAATTCACTTTCTACTCTAAGATAAATACAATCGCAATGTTGCCAGGCTTCTGACTATAGAGAAACACAGGTTGGACAATCCGGAACTTAAACGACCAACGCTGGAATCGAAACAGTAAACTCCTGGATACTGAGCCACCGCCTTATTCACTAAGCCATCGTGACAGCCCCCCCCCACCCTGCAACCACCATGAATAATCAATAAACTAATCCACTTTCTACCCGGAGATATTTCAATCTGATTAAAAAACAGATCCAATTTCGTTTCGTTTTTTTTTTATAGTTCAAAATTTCGTTTTTACTTGTCTTTACTACTCTTGGATCTGGAAGACTTGTTATTTAAGTCGTGTTCTGCCTGAAATGAGGGGTCAGCCAATCAAATGGTCTGACTGTTTCATGTGTAGAACTGTGGGTAGATATTACCAGCGGATAGAAAGCAAAACAAAAGTAGATTTTAAAAAGCATGGCGGTCGCTAATTGGTTAATCGAATGACTGACGTTATCGGGTCAAATGTCCCGTGCTTGATACCTGACGTCATAGAACGTGAGCTCCGACTATAACTTGTTAGATCTACATGAGTGTAGGTCATCGAAAGTATAAAAGATAGGCTGGCACTGCCAGGCAGGATACGCCCACATTTTCGAGAGATGGACAGAGAACAAGCAATACCGAAAGTGATTTTTCCTACATCTTTAAGTCCTGTATTTCATACTGTATTGGGAGCAGCCATTTAGTTGATCAGTTCCAGTCTGATATTAATGAAATTCGAAACCGACAATGATTATGGTGTGACGGTACACAACCTAGAAATGTGACTTTTCATCAAAATCGGATAAGAATTGTGACCTGTAGAGAGTCCACAACCATGATATACCATATTTTTACACTATTCGCGTACAAATGGCGACCATTTCGTCCGGCAATTTTGGTACCATTTTCACGAAATTAGAACTCAACCTTCCTCATCAAAATCGAATTAAAATTGTGACCTATACAGGGTCCACAACCATGATATATCATTTTTTTAACAGTATTCGCGTACAAACGGCGGCCATTTTGTCCGTCAATTTTGGTCCGATTTTCCCGAAATTCAAACTCAACCTTCCTTACAGTGTAACGGTGATATAATCAAACGTTTTTTTAAATTGGATAATAATTGTGACCTCCAGAGGGACCACAAGCTAAAGAAAGGGGGATTTTGCCTATAACCAGGGGCCATAATTCAGGAAGTTACGATCCGATATGCGCAAATATCGAAAGGAAGCAAGATTTTTGGGTTATAACCATGAATTTCAAGTTTCATCAAAATCGAATCAAAATTGTGACCTCCACAGGGTCCACAACCTTGATATACCATTTTTTAACAGTATTCGCGTACAAACGGCGGCCATTTTGTATGGCAATTTTCGTCCGATTTTCCCGAAATTCGAACTCAACCTTCCTTAGGGTGTAACGGTGATATATTCAAACGGTTTTTTAAATCGAATAATAATTGTGACCTCCAAGCTAAAAAAAAGGCGATTTTGTGTATAATCAGGGGCCATAATTCAGGAAGTTACGATCCGATATGCGCAAATATCGAAAGGAAGCAAGATCTTTGGGTTATAACCATGAATTTCAAGTTTCATCAAAATTGAATCAAAATTGTGACCTCCACAGGGTCCACAACCTTGATATACCATCTTTTAACAGTATTCGCGTACAAACGGCGGCCATTTTGTATGGCAATTTTCGTCCGATTTTCCCGAAATTCGAACTCAACCTTCCTTAGGGTGTAACGGTGATATAATCAAACGGTTTTTTAAATCGAATAATAATTGTGACCTCCAGAGGGACCACAAGCTAAAAAGGGTGATTTTTCGGACAATCAGGGGCCATAATTCAGGAAATTACATTCCGATAGCCGCAAATATTGAAAGGAACCAAGATCTTTGGGTTACAAACATGCATGTCAAGTTTCATCAAAATCGGTTCAAAATTGTGACCTCTATAGGGTCCACAAGCTAAAAACGTGATTTTTCGTACAATCAGGGGCCATAATCCATGAAGTTTTGATCCGATACATGCCAATATCGAAAGGAACCGAGATCTTTTGGGGATAAACCTATATTTCAAGTTTCGTCAAAATCGGATAAGAATTGTGACCTGTAGAGAGTCCACAAACAAATTGTGGACGGACGTCCGGACGGACAGGGGCGACGACATAATACGTCCACATGAAAATGTGGGCGTATAAAAACGAAACAAAATATAAATCTATATTTTATTTAGATTGGATATATTTTAGATTGATGAAATATAAATATACTACAGGTGAACAGGATTCAAATTTATTATTACACCATCTGCATGTCCTAAAAAGTAAACAGCTGTTCACCTACTCGCTGGGTATTAATACATGATATTCATTTATAAAATCAATTAAAATAGTCTACATGTAGATTACTGGCATCTACAAACTTTGGATTGTAATGGACGGACTTCCACGTTTCTACAGGGCCTGTGAGAGGGGGAGCAACTGGGACACTTGTCCAGGGGCAAATTTAAAAAATATAAAAATACAATGTTACTTGATCGTAAATCCGTTAGTTCACTTACTTTGGAAATATTGATGAATTAAAAACTACAAACCACCTGCCCGGGCCGTAGCTTCTCGGGGCTCCGGTTCGATCTACTTCCGTTGAGGTTATCGCTACTATCAAGGCCCCAGCAGGCAAACAAACGCCGCCTAGTCCGGGCCTTTGGAACGCTACAATGATGGTGTGCACCAGTTATCAGGTACAAACACGCGGTTATCGATAGCTCTTAATAGGCTAACTGTTATCCGATCACTAAAAACGAAACTAAAATTGAAACTTTGTTTCGTTAGGCGCTGACAATCACGATTTTTTTACGATATTTTTGCCAATTGTGAACCCTTTTCCGACTTATTTTATCAAAACAACTACCAGTTACCCGAGAAATACACCAAAATGACATTAGAGCAATGTATTTTTCAAAGCTTTTTCCGGACCCTCCATCGCTGAGTTGCTTGTTCCAACGTCCGAATGTCCCTGCCGTGGGCATTGCGTTTCCACAATACAACGTTTAAAACTTTAATTCTCAAATTGGCTGTAAAAATATCGTTTCAATATTGGTCCATGTGGATTGATTATCTTGGGTTGAAATTATAATATACTCTTAAATAATTGCAAGCAAATATATTCATAGTGTGCTTTTGACCATTTTTGTCTACATGTATTTTATGTTCTAAGGTACTGAGCTATACACAATTTTATATGTTGACGGGACTTAAAGACCAATCCAAATCAATGGGGACTAGTATAGGTGATGGGTCTGTTATTATCAATTTATTCATAAATATTTAATAAATATGGAAATAGATTTTATTGAAACCGTAATTTAATACAGCTTTCAGTTAAATAGTCATCTTCATTTATCTCCAGAAAACATCCCAAGTTAAATGTATTTACATATTTTCTCAAGTTTTTGCCAGTTTCGATTAGATGCGATAGTTCTCGTTTCCAAGATAGTCACACCACGGAGCAGCCTCTAGGCAACTTGTTTTGCAAATATTATTCAAAAACTCGATACAAATTTAGATCCAAGAAAATTAACTGTCATCCGGGAAATCAAGAACATTTCAAGAAAAGGGTAAATATATGTTTAAAAAAAAAACAGAATGAGATCCTTCATTAAAATTGATTTTTCGGGTTGATGACCTTCTTCAAGGAGAAATGTGCACCGCAGATGGCTCACTTACAAGTAGGTCTGTGTTCAATCCTACTGTTGGCAATGACGTTGGCGTGCACGTAAAAGATCCCTGAGCAGTTGCCATTCGATTACAAGTAGGTAATTTGAAGTTAGCTTGTTTTTCGTTTTTCGATATAGGCGATTAACGAAAAACAAAAAATAACTAGTCCGTTTTTCGATATTGGCGAATATCGTAAACCGTTTACGATATTCAATCTTGAATCTCAAAAAACGCAGATTTGATGGATATATATCTAAAGAATGTCTCCAAAACAAACTTGATTAAATAAGTTTTCTAAAACAAACTAAAGATTTTATCTTTGAGAATGCCTGAGCAGTGTTTTCACATAAAAAATGCCCTTTCAGCTTTTTATTTTTAATTTGGCGAATGTGGAAAACGAGCTACCCGTTTTTTTCGATATTCAAACTTGAATCTCGGTCAGCAGATTTAATGAAAATGCCTGATAAAATTCTGAATATCGAAATATGGGAATTAATTATGCGTAATTTGATTTCACTGCCAAGGCAACCTACTTTTTAGAAAATGTATCTAATCAAATGTGTTTTGTTGACATTATGTGGCTGTACATGGATCAAATCTTCTTGTTTTCGACATTCGCAAAACAATAAACAAGGAGACTGTGCAGTATTTATACGACTCCGGCATCCTCGGTTATGAAAACTTATTTAATATTTAATCAAGTGTGTTTTGGAGACATTCTGTAGATATACATCCATCAAATCAGCTATCGAAAATCGAGCTAACTTCACACTGCCTAAGGAGAATGCAACTTGTGCACAGTGCATGGCGTACACATGCATGTCTTTAAGAGCGTAGTTGATGCGGCCGAACCGAAGTATTTCAAACCTATATCCATATATAAAATCCTAATTTCGTTTTATTGACGACAGCGTAAATATTTCAATATACTTTTCATTAAAAATCGTTGCGTACAGTTAGTTATCACCCTAGATTACAACGGTGAGCCGATGTTTAAAATTTCATAAATAATGCCCCACTATAAAATTCAACTGGAAGTTTTACCCTTTGTAACTTTTGTAAAAAGTGGGGATTTAGCACAAGCAAAACTATTTGAACGCGTTCATGTCAGACCTCCTTTAAATTCCATTTAATGAATTAAAGTCTATGAACATCAAATGAGGGATTGCAATATAATAAAATACATTGTTAAAGTGGAATCTCAAAAAGGAATATCAGTCCAAGAAAGTTTTCATTCCATTCTATATTTACAAAGGAATAATGAGTTAAAAAAAAATCAAAATTCGGCTTCCTCTGCAGACGATATAAAATGGGTACGTAAAAGCCAGCGCCACCGAAAATATTGTCTAAAATCTTTTGATAGGTCTCATTTTAATGCATGAACCGTTGTTATTTTAATTATATTTACGTCATCAAATGAATGATCATTTTGATTTTTTCCGCAAAATGTAGATAATGCACAGGAGCCTGTTTCACGAAATTGTAACTAAGATAAAATCCAAATTTTAGTAATTTTGTGTGATAATATTAGTTTGATTTTAGTGCTTAGCCAATCAAAATTAAAGGATCTACTAAATTTGGATTTTATCTTTATTATAGTTGTGATTTCGTCAAACAGGGCCCTGAAACAATAAACCAATAAATCCTGAAAAAGAAAACTTTTACAAAGTTGAAAACTTTTTGACTTACCTCTCTTAGTTCAGCTTAACTAGAGAAAATCCGATATTTAATACTAATAATAGAGTCCATGAACCAGAAAGCAAAAGAGGATAGCCATTTTCCTTTCAAAAATACAATCTACAAAGCTACTCCAATGTACTTGTCTTTAAATAGTTTTTGGCGAATTATACAGAAGACTAAGTCAATGCAAAAGCGCGTTACTTGGGAATTCACGGAGCCAGACTATCATAGCGCCGTCTTTACGCGATATACAGGCTACTGAGCCACTGAAACTTGTGCTGTCAATCGCCAACATTCGTTCATTCACCACGCGAAGCAATTGATCGCCCTTCTTTGCTTCATATTACACCTAGCTTTACCATTGACTATTGTTTATAAAAAGTCGCTCGTACAACACGAGAAAGTTTTTGTATGCTTCGGACATCGATAGTGAATAATTTTCACATTTCTTGATATGCTTGGGTCAAGCCTGGGTCAGTGGACATCGGTTTGCAAAGGCAATACCGGACGATGTATATACCTCGCTTCGTTAGTTATTCATTACTTGTTCGAGAATATTGGACGGAAAAAATATATAAGACCATTTCAGATAATCAAAGGGGTTTAACTGATAAAATTATCACATAGGGAGCAACATTAAGGAAAGAAATCCAAAACTCTTATTTTTAAAGGATGCAAGTCGCTCACTCAATATCATCCACAGTCTTCGACATTGCAAACTCTCGACTTATGGGGCAGTTTAAATTAAAATTGGTGTTGTTATCAACTAGTAAAAATAGGGTTTTGATATGCAATATTTAACACAATATGAAAATTTTAAAATTGGCACACGAATCGTGTGCCAGGATGCTTTCGAGTGTCATTTGTAATGAAGCGACTCGAGAAACGGGGATATACACACCCCAAAGGAGAATATCAATGGTGTAGACTGGAATAACAGACACTAAAGTAAAGTATTTCGCCAAACATAACTGACCCATTTGAGTCCATTTCAAGTTGCCAAAGAATAGCGAGTTAGCTCCTTTGTATGTATGTTCGCTATTTACGAAGCGAGACGTTTGAATCATTTCGAGGGCCACGGTGGCTCAATTAGTAAGTCGTTATTTTGCGGTCCCGTGTTCGATCCTGGTTTGGGCCGTGATAATTCATCTTGGGTTTTTTTCCGGCGCAGATACATTAAGCAAGGGTGACACTTGCACGATTCCGTGGCACACATTGGCAACACTCGAGTCGGAACGACACCGTGCGATATGCGCAAACTCGTCGTGCCAATGCGGGAAGTGCGTAAACAATGCGCAAACTATGCGTGAACTCGTCGTGCCAGTTCGTGTCAATGTGGACACTGATGGGCACGACAAAATCGTGGCTAAAAGTCGTGCAAGTGTGAGCCTGGCTTAAGCCTTGTCACTGGTGTCGGAAAAATTCCCATCCTAGCACATTGTATGCTGAAAGCCTGTATTTATTATCCCAGTTGGTGCAGAACGGCGGGACGTTAAACCCCATTTTATTTCCTTTAATTTTATGTACTAACGTGCTGCCAGTTGTATACACTTCGGTATTACGTCACACCCGTACACCTAGAAGCTTTTTTTTCTGTCCTAGTACTCCGCTCGGCATCCCTAATAAGGGTGGAGCTGGCTAAACAATCTAAAGACGACCTTGTTCGGTCCTCCATCGGCTGAGCAGAATTTTTCAAAATACTGTCTGGACAAAATCACTTTAAATGCAAACTGTTTTGCTTTATGTTGTTAAGATTCAAACGTGCAAGGGGACGAGGGTGGCCGTTTATTGCGTGCGCTTGAAATTGTAAGGTACCTTGAGTCACGTGGCGAGTTTTTTATTCCCCGCATGTACGTTATAAGTATAACGTCCCCTGTCCAACCTCGTTTATTTTCTCCGACTCATCCCATTGCTAAAGACCCCTACAGCGAATTATTGAAATAAAATGGAACCAAGTGTTAGTCCCGAAATGACCTAGTTTGTGTCGAGTGGACGGTAAACCCAATCCGCCCCCCCCCCCCCCATTGCTAAATACCCCTACGCGCAAACGAATTATTGAAATAAATCTAAACATGTGTTAGTTCCGAAATGACTTAGTTTGTGTCGAGCGGGCGTTAAACTCTCTCTGCCTCTCGCCCCCTCTCTCCTCTCTCTCTCTCTCTCATCTTTTATATCAACACAATGTGTACACGTGAAGACGAAACTTGTGGGTGGCTGTTATATAATCAATATG
This sequence comes from Patella caerulea, assembly GCA_036850965.1. Classification (NCBI taxonomy): domain Eukaryota; kingdom Metazoa; phylum Mollusca; class Gastropoda; family Patellidae; genus Patella; species Patella caerulea. The sequence goes on along the minus strand of JAZGQO010000006.1, from coordinate 54,700,431 downwards.
AGAAGGACGAGTAACTTTCTTTCATTATCCCATTCGGAGAAGAACAGTAGGACGATAAACCCATATCATTTCATTTCTATTTAAAACCATTCATTTATAACTCTGCACCATTCTGAAAGGCAAGAAATCGAAACTTGATTGAGAAGTTAAACACATGTTAAAACTATAGCTGATCTGGTGAGCGTATTAATGTATGATTCAGTACACTTCCTCAGTAGTATACAAACGTTTGGATTACCCATCATAGATGTAGTATGGAGAGAGAGGGTGTTGGGGTGTTTAACATTTACTCGTCACAAACTAGGGCATTTCGGGATTAATGTATGGTTCAATATCATTCCTGTTCTACGCTAGCAGTCGGGCACAAATTAGGTCATTTCGGGACTAATAAACGTTTCAATTTTATTTCAATTATTCGCTGGCAGTGGGAGGAAACCAGAGATTGACCAGGCCACATTACTCCTTGTCACGTACAACCGGGGAATCTAAACCACGCCAGTGTGAAATGATTTAGAATGCAAATACTGTTCAATGGGTTTCAGCTTATTACTTTTCTGCACCAACCGGGCTATTGAACATGAACATTGAATTCCAACTATCGGGAGTTTTTATTTTACGTACAAAAACAACGTGAACACAGGGCTTCATTTTTCGTCCAATCCGCACGACTGGAGACTTTTCCTTGCCCAATCTCCCGTCTAGCATCACCGACAGAACACTGTATGGCGTATGCCCGTCTTTATTACCCCAGTCGGTGCAGATAAGTAAGACATTAAACCCCATTTCATTTCGTTCCTAATTTGTGTGAAGAAGATTGTTTCCCTTTTAGAAGACTATTGACAACAATATCGATAAAAATTGAACGTTGGCGTATTGAACGAAAATTAAATGTCAGTGCAGATCTAGCAAATTAAATCTTCACATAAAAAGTCAACCAAACCTTCATTTACAGCCCAAATGAGAGTGTCGATTCTATATACTGTTCGATTATCTTCCTTTATTCCACTCGAGTGGCTGATTGGAAAGCCCTGATGACTTAAATGAACTCCGTGATAAGTTAATCCTTTACCCAGCATCTAATACCCTTACTATAACTAGGTTATGTGATACGTCCAGCTATTTTGGTTCTAGGAAATTAAATTATACTACCTTGACCTAGATAATACACCATAACAACGTATTACGTTCGCATTACTGCGACAATATGTCGAACATGGTGTTTGCGCTCGGCTGCATAATTCTTATGCATAACGACTCAAAGAACAAATGGTGCTGCATGATCTGATTAAAATACCAATATATGACCTCTTCAGCGGAGAACGCTAGATCGTAGACGGTCCTGCGCATTTTAGGGCATATGACGTCATACATTAAGATTGTGTGTTATACTAGGGTAAGGGCTAGGACCTTTAGAGGTCTTCAAAGTCTCGAGATGTAAACAGGCCTAGCCCTAACCCTAACCCTGTGCCAATGCTAACCCTTACCCTAATCGACATATGACGTCATAATATGCGTAGGACCGTCTCCCATCTAGCGTTCTCCCTCTTCTGCTCGGGGCAAATACGGAAAACAAAATGTAGTTGGACGTATCACAAAATGGTGACGAAGAGTTGGCGGGAACGTCGATGTCCTGATGAAATAGAATGGTTGTCAGGAGTCTAAAATAAACCACAATTCTTCGGTCATTTTGAGGGCTAATGTATGAACAATTTCAATGGTTGGGATGGCCAAGTGGTCTAGAGTGCCGCGCTTCGACTTCTAGCTGGCCGGTCACCTCTGGCTTGCGGCTGTGGTTTCGATCCCTGGTGTGAGCGTATGTGGCATGGAGATAGGAGCGCCTTCTCGACCTCGTGGGTTTCCTCCGGGCACTCCGGTTTCCTCCCACTGCTAAAGACCCCTACGCACAAGCGAATTATTGAAATAAAGTTAAACCATATGTTAGTCCCGAAATGACCTAGTTTGTGTTGAGTGGACGTTAAACCCCATTTCTCTCTCTCTCTCTCTCTCTCTCTCTCTCAATTCTATTAGTTACAACTGGATAGCGACAAAAAGTAAGCAGAAATTTTCACTCTGAACGGGAGTACGCCTTTATTAAATCGGTTAACTGGTCCAAAAAACGCGAAAAACTATTTCATTTCATAATTCTGATCTAGTTGGCTAAAAGAAGTTCAGAATAACGAAATCCGTACAAATACTTTTAACTCAATTTGTAAGAAAGCCTTGAAGCATCAAATGTTAATATTTGTAGAAAATCTTCTCCTCTTACTATTAATTTTACCATATAAGGCATCAGAAAAAAAAAACAACTATGCATTAGAGTATCTTCTTCTGCCATTTTTATTTATACGCACACATTTCAGCGTAGGCGTTTAATGTCAAGGTGCTGTTCACCCTCTCCATCAACAATTGGTATATGAACGCGATGGATGTGAACAGCTTTTGAATGGCTCTTTTCAAATTTGGTTATGACAGGATGCATGCTATTGATATTCATTGTCACATGACATTCCGTTCAGGAATAATCCCCTATTGACGAAAAATCCTGTGAATGCGATAGAGACTACACTTTTATTTTTCAAATTTAGTTTTAAGCATTGGGTAAATTAATGGTAACCGTGTGAACGCGATACAGTCGACAGTTTTTAATGGATTTATTTCAAATTTAATTTGAAGCTCTGTGGTAACGGGGAGACGAACATATAGATATTCAGCGATCTACAACTTTCCATTTTCGGCGTTATCACCCTATATTCTTTTCAAATTTGGCGAAAAGCTTGACTCTTACTTATATTCATTGTTCCACGGCAATTTGTTGTGGAGTTACCATCCTTTGCCGAAAGAAAATTGAACGCAATAGAGGCCACAGGATCGACGAATGTCACTCCCGCAAGAGGTCTCCGGGATTGTAATTTCTTTCGTAGAACACGAGGCATTTCAATTGTGATCCGTTGTCCGATCTCGCACCTGCCCTTCATATCCTAATGCGTTCTTCTTCGCTTTCAGTTTAAAGGAAGTCGGTTTTATATCTAACCTTTGGCGATATGTGATGCCATAAGTAATGGAAAGTGTTTTAGTTCTGGCATATGCTGGAAATAATTGCCAATAATTATAAAATTACCCATGTCGACATGCCACTATCGGCTATTCACAACTTATACACAGTAAAACCGCGACTCCTGCAACCTGGTCGTATATACAGTAAGGAGTTGGGAGATAAAGATGAAACGAACGGTATTGAAGTTTAACGTCCTACTGTTCTGCGATGACTGGGCTAAGTAAGACGGACATACATTGTGCTTTTTTGCCCGGACAGCGGCGCTACGGCCTACTCTTATATCTAATTCCAAATGTCAAAAGATAACTTACGTGCATGCCAATGTATGCACGGGACCTCGGTTTTTTTGTCATATCCGAACGGCTATACTTTGTTCTTTGCCCGACGCTCTGCACCACTGATAAGACGGGGCGACGCCTAAAACTCCCAATGAACCTTCTCGACTAACCCCTCGGATCGAACCCACGACCTCACGGATGACGAGCCAGTGATTTACTCATTTAGCCACCGTGGTCGCCGTTAGAAAATAAAGATGGCTCCTTAGTACGTATGATTATACTTATGCCCCTACCACATTGTGCCTCCTTCGCTACATCCCAACGTAAAAGAGCAACCGCGATCGTATGATAGAATTTGTCTGCGATATGACCTCGGTGGAAGCGGACGTTAAATGAAGCTATTTCACAAACCGTATGACAATGTACAGTACTGATTATGTTGGGTGAATTGGCTGCGAACTCCTGCTTGATTGGAACATTTGCAATACAATTAATGCCAAACAATCAGTGAAATCAATTTTCATTTTTCTGTCTGATTCGAAAGGTCTTTGTTGAATTTACCACAGTATACAGTGTATTGATGGAATACAGTACATAGAATTTCTTCAGATGCGACATCATACGTCATTGGTTTGAATCTGACAAGAAATCGGCCGTTAACATTGCTTTTATCAACACTTCATTTTAATTCATGTTGAAATGGACGTTGCTGCGAAATGCTCATAATATGGGCAAGAATATGAACAATAACGGTTTGGTGTTCAGATTAGCAACAATGCGACCTCCTTGCATTGCTATAGACCCGTACAGGTAAGAGAATCATTGCATTGAACAATGTTTAAATTGAACCTGGTTTAGGTCGAGTTGACGTTAAACACATTTTTCTCTCTCTCCCTGTCCTCATAAACTACTTCAGAATATTCTGGGGTTGGGCATCCTAATACAATTCATAACACATCCCCTGGGCTTAAAGTCCTAGTGCGCACAATTTAAGCAATAAGAATCGCTTACAAACTACAATATCTTGACCGACTAATCTCAGATCTAAATATCTGTCAAATAACAGTTCAACTCCGTTCAGTGTTTGCAAAGATATGCGGAACTCACATTTCACCGATCTATGTTGGTTGCCATGACATAAATCCGCCGCTAATAGGCGTGTTTTAAATCCAATTGAATCCAGTCCGGACATTATCTAGGGTCGGTATTTTGATTTCTTAATTAAATGGTACATAATCAATCTGAGTGTATATTATCGTGTAAAATACAATCCGATTTCGTTTCGTTTTTTATAGTTCGAAATTTCGTTTTACTTGTCTTTGCTACACCAGGATCTGGACGAGTCTTTATATTACCGGCGTTTTGGTTGACTGAAACCGTCTTGTTACGGCGACGTCCTGATTGTTTAATCAATGTATGAAGTCATAGGGTCAACAGCCGCTTGCACGACCCCTTACACGACCTTCCAGTACAACTGGTCAGATCATTATGTAGTGTAGGCCATCGAAAGTATAAAAAACGGAACAAAATAGAGATTTGTAATTTAATCAGATTGTATAGCGTGAATTTGATATGGCTATTTTAGTGCCAAATGTCAAGGGGGGGGGGGGCACCGTGACTTTAACAACAAGATTAGATGGAACACCTCGTTATTTTACAGTGTAGACGACGTTAAAAATATTGCTTCTATCTTCTACTATACCTCTATTAATTCTGATAGAGTGCCAGACTTCCAGACATGCTATAAAAACCGGAAACATTACAACATTTGTTCTAGCCAGAATTGATTGGCACCAACCATTCATAAATTTACGAAGGGACATGTGAAAGTATTTTGGGTGAGATATATATTGCTTTTATCCAACGCGCTAATGCGTCTAGTTTATGAGCAAAGCCATTTATTTTTCCATTGGAAATTGAGTACTTGTAAACCGAAATACATGACAGAAATATTCATTATTTGTTGTAAATATGGTATCAGAAAACAGTTGGGTTATTGTTTGTGAAGAGGCGTTTTTATACGCCCACATTTGCATATAAGGACGTCAGTCCGTTCACAATTTGTTTGTCTACAGGTCACAACTTTTACCTGATTTTGACGAAACTTGAGACGTCACAATTTGGATCTGAATTTAATGAAACTTAATATATTTGTTTATACCCAAAAGATCTTGGTTCCGTTCGATATGTGTTTATATCCCAAAGAAGTGGACATTTTTAACCAGTATTTATTTAATGAATTTAAAGAAAATAAACTTGAGTTATAATTTAGACTGATAACGAGCAATGAGAGTCTGTTTTTTTTTTTACGTCAGTCTGTTTTTACTATAAATGACATGAAACGGTAATATATTATCTTTTATTAACGAAAGAAACAAAAACAATCTTTATACTTCGCAATGGAAACTCTTTTTGATCTAACTTTAGATGTTTTTATATTTTTTTTTCCATGATAATATTTATTTTTAATTAGCAAGTCCAGGAGTTAAAACAAATATTAAATACTTCAGTAAATCTAATTGATTAAACTTCGATCTTATTATTCATATTAATTAATTGAAATGTAAACTTAAATAATAGTACAATTAAACGAAAAGAGTGGCAGAAGACCAATAATCAATATTTGAAAAAGTATAAATTGTAAACATATAAATGAAATGGAGTTCACCTACTGCTGTTCTGGTACTACTGGGCTAAAGCAGACGGGCATACGCCATACATGTGCTATGAGGGACATATCGTCCTGACAGCGACACTATGGCATACTCTGTGAAGTAATCTTTCACGTGCACTCCAATATGTAAACAGGACCTCGGTTTGACGTCCCATCAGAACGACTTGACTCTAATACGGGGAACCCACACTGGAAAATATCGACAAACTTTCTCCGCGAACACCGGGAGCGAACACGCGTCCCCCAGGCTAGCGAGTCAGTGTCTTAAACACTAAACCATCGCGGCCCCAACTTAGATCTGAACGGAGGTTTCATAATAATAATTATAATATTTATAATACTAATGGATATTTTAAAAGCTCTAAAGTCATTCGGATGGGACGAAAATATGAGGGTTGTGTACACATCGGTGTACACGTAAAAGAATCCTTTACGGCTGGAATTAGAAATAAGAGTAGATCTGAGTGCCGCGGGCATTGTACTATTTCCATCATTATCCCAGTGGATGCAGAACAGTAGCACGTTAAACAATGGCCCTATACTATCCATCCATTTACGCATGTTCAAAGCGTTATACATATATATAAGAGTAGTGGCTCGTAGTAGTCGAGGCCATCGAGAGAGAGGGAGAGAGAGAGAGAGAGAGACGCACTAGGTCATTTCGGGACTAAGATATGGTTTAATTTTATTTCAATAATTCGCTTGCGCGAGGGATCTTTAGATGTGGGGCGGGGGAACCGGAGAGCCCGGGGGAAACCCGTGAGGTTGAGAAGGCGCCCCTATATCCACATACGCTCAGACCAGGGATCGAAACCACAGCCGCAAGCCAGAGGTGACCGACCAACTAGAGGTATATTTCGATCAGATTGGTGATCTGTGGTCCTGTTAGTGCTATGACGTTTCAACCGCTAGATAGTGGTACACCTTACATCTATCTGTACATGACTGCATTACCGTCTTGTACAGTCAGTGTATAACATGTACGGATTAAATTTGACATTGGATGTAAAGCAGCAAATTATAGCAGATTTGAAGAAAGTTCCACGACCTATACAGAAGGAATTATTTGATTTTACCTAGCTGATATTTGATTTTACCTTGTTGATATTTGATTATACCTTGATGTACTATAATTACCGGTGACACATTGGATATTGTATAAGATACCAACTCATTGAATGTGGAACATGTTGACAACATTCTAACTATCTAAGAAGTTTACTGACATACAATTACCGGTAGAGCTTGACAAGACAATTCACACAATTATGTGGATCGGAACGACAGATGATATGATCGGGATACACACTGGAGACCGTATCGTTCGTGTCTTAACTGTAATCAAAAGCATCATGGCCACGCAGTTCTTATCTAGGGCCGTATGTAGGATTTTAAAAGTGGGGTGCAATAGAGTGGTCGGGCACCATAGCCTCCACGTAAGTGATGTAAGAAAGTTTGGATCAGGGCAAACGAACTCATTGGCGTGCGGGCGCCCTCCGACTGATCAGTGTCTTAAGAGCATCACTGTGTGATCATAATCAAGTGTATTATTTTATAATTGAAAGATTGTCAAATTATTATTTTTGGATTGGGGGGGGGGGGGGTGCATTTCTCGGGGCGCCTTTTTTTCTGGGAGTGCAATGTACCCGGTCCCGTCACCCCCGCTAGATCCGGTCCTGTTCTTATCCTGGTGTTGACAACCTTTGATTGAATGACTGCCAGTTATGAATGTCGTCTGTTATCTGACATATATTGTACTACATGTGACTACATTCTTTAAGGGCGTTGAGCAGTCTAGGATTCGCACTAACTTTTCAACGCCAATCTTATTAAGTCTTTGCAAACTTGTTCCACTTATAAAATAACTCAGAAAAGTCGCGTCGTTTTATGTGTAACAATGGAGATACGAGGCGGAGGAATAAAACTATTTATAGCAAACGAGATTGATTCCCCGACCTAGATGAGGTGTTGAATAAATTGACGTCGTGCACGCCAGTCGCGTGATCAACACAAACGTGGCTTCAACGGAGAACGCTAGATCGGCGACGGTCCTACGCATTTTAGCACATATGACGTCATATATAGATTGTGGGTTAGGGTTAGGGCTAGGACCTGTAGATTTGGTCAAAGTCCCGAGATATAAACAGGGCTAGCCCTAACCCTAACCCATGATCAAGCCTAACCCTTACCCTAACCCACAATTCACATATGACGTCACAATTTGCGTAGGACCGTCGCCGATCTAGCGTTCTCCGGCTTCAACAGGAGTGGAAGATGTCACGTGACCAGAAGGAATTCCCTGTATGACGCGATTATCCAGGTCTATTTACTATATGACATGATTATCCAGGTCTACTTATCTATCACGAAAGGAACATGACGGATTTTTTTTTTTGATGGTCAAAGATTACTATTTTTTGAATGCATAACATGATTTAGAGTGCGGTGGAGTAGTGCAGTGAAGTAATTATTTACTTTTACATCCGAATTGTTGTATTTTAATACTTGTTGTCGACGTATTCAAAGAATTAACCCAAAATCGCAAAATCTCGTTTGAAGGTAAATAATGAACAACAATTTTAAAATACTTTGAGTTGGTATTTTTTAACGTTTTTGGTGTCGAAATGTAGCTTATAACCTCCACTTTCGATCTACTGGTGGGATTATCAATAAATCTTTTGAGCTTGTACTAATAGAATTTCCAAGAAAACGCATCGTTTTTTTGCGTTTCCATGGATACAAGACAAACCACAACCTATAGCCAAAAATTGACCAGTGTATTTTTGGGACTTGCTATTAGCATTGTTCATGCGAAATTTGATGAAAATATCTGCAGGCATAACTGAGAAAATTCTACTTTTGTTGTCATCAATACCCCTTTTTATCATGCTTTTGGGCCAAGTTTGGAACATAGTTGGTAAATAAAATTGGTATTTATTTGGTGATTAATATGTAGTTTATCACCCCAAATAACAAAAAATGTCATATCTTATCAACAAAAATTACAGTGCTAGCTTTAAAATTTGCATTTTAGACTACTCAACGCCCTTAACAGAAAACTTGGATTACCAAAGTGTTACTGTGACCCATGCAAAAGCCAAAAAATTGATTTACCAAGCCCTGAAAACTTCCCATACATAAATCAAATTTTAAAGTGCACATCAGGTGACAAAATAAAATTTCCTGTGCTTGTAACCAGTGGCTATTTATGAACTTTACGGCAAGTCTAACCCAATCGGATTAAAATTAAATCCGCCATCTTCACTCGAAGTCCCTAATATAGACCTCCCGTCAGACGGGGAATGTATATTTATAATGTTTAAGCCTTAATTACATATATACAGCCGTGGAGTGTATTCATTAACGTCTGACTGTTTCCTTAACTCCCTTATGAATAAAACAATTGACTACGGAATAATATGTTTTGTAATTTGTTTTATATCACCATAACAAAGACAGTCGTTGTAGTCATATGTGTTAACTTACAGAACATCAGATACCACATGTCACTGGCTTCCTTTATTCGAGGGCCTGAATGGAGTGAGCCTGCACTGGCTGATGGGGTCGAGGGTCTGTGTGGTCATCTGAAGACAAGAGAATTATTTAGCATGTTGGCCATTGAAATGTTGGTAGTTAAGCGCTCGAATCCAACCGTAGATCGAGCAAAGCGTTCGTGATATTTTTTACCGGTTGAATGAGGTCCAACAGTATACCTACAGGTGCTTCGTAATATTTTTTACCGGTTGAACGAGGTCCAACAGTATACCCACCGGTGCTTGTGTAAAATTAATAGCCCTTCCAAGAAGAGTAGTTGGAGATTATCTATCTGGCATTGCACATGTAAACCTTAAAATATACTCTTATCTTATTTTGAGGAGACATTATACTCTCGTTATATTCCATTCCTTCTGCCCCTTTAATTCTATTCATTATACCCGTTTATATCTGCCCCTTTAATTTTATTTATTACACCCTTTTATATGCCATTCCTTCTGTTCCTACTACTACTACTACTACTTGGTGTTTAACGTCTGCTTCCACATAAGTGATATCACAGACAAGTGATATCTGTTCCTTTAATTACACCCTTTTATACCCCATTCTTCCTGCTCCTTTAACTCTATTAATTTTACCCGTTTATATTCCATTCCTTCTGCTCTATTCCATTCATTTTATCCCATTCATTATATACCCTTTTATATTCCATTCACTATGCCTTATTCTATTCCATTCATTATAGACCATTCTTCTATTCCATTCTTTATATTCCAGTCATTATATCCTATTCTAATCCATTCATTATACTCCATTCTATTCCATCCATTATACTCTATTCTATATATCCCATTCTATTCTATTCATTTCATTATCCCCCATTTTATTCTATTGATTAAAGTCCATTCCTTTAAGCCCATTATATTCTTTTGGATAACGCCCATTCTATTCGATTCGTCAAAGCTTTATATGCCACTCATTAAAGCGCATTATAAGTCATTCATTGTACTCCATTATATTTCTCTAAAAAGATTCTTGGGTATAAATAATGCCAACGTCTCTCATACACGTCTATCACATATCGATATATTTATTGTACATCGCACTGATTAGTAAAAAGTGTAGTCTGCAATCTACTGCTCGTAATTTCATGTTCCAGGGTGGCAATATCAAATATCTTTAATGCTTAAAATTGGTATATAATATTGGCATCAGGAACTGATTATTATTTTGAATATTTAACGGGTCGGTGGAACTGTATATACAATTATTCCAATTCGGTCGTTGAACTCTGCAAGGAATCAGATATAGACCAGTGCAAGACGGGCACACAGTATAGTTAATGAAATGCAATGGTGTTTAAAGTCCTCCGTTTCCGCTCCAACTCGACTAATGACGACGTCATACAGGCGGATTTGGTTCTTGCATAATGTATGCTTAAAAAGGTGAAAAAGCTGCATGTTCTCCGCAATTTATGCATTTTATTTGATGATTTCTCTGTGGTATCTACCAAAAAGATTAATAAATAAATAATAAAAACATGATGAACCCATGAGGTGAGGAATAAGTCCACAGAATATTGTTAATCATACCTTAAATCTACAGTGCGACTTAGAATCAGAATTTTAATCCCGCAGAACTTTCTACTTTGAATAGAGATCTCTGCCCTGACTATCCGCCATGCTGAAAATTAGTGTACTATTTTGTTATGACATCTTTCTCACGTTATGACATCTTTCACGCACACACAAAGACTAAATAAATATTCTTAATTTCATTGAATATGCTAATAGATCAAGAACAAGTAGTTATAGAAATCCTCGAAGTACATTTAGTGAAAATGCCGATCAACAAATTCCGTGTCTGTTTATAAGCTACTAGACAGATTGGAACAACCATTTACGGCACTGTTTCGCACATGGAATATCAAGGATTATACGTATTTCAGATAAGGTACATTTGTTACATTTCAGATAACGTGTAGCCTTTATGTTTCAAATATATTACCAGCTGTTAGGATTTGGATACAACTGTTGTATTTTTAGATACGCTGTAGCTGATCGACTTCAAATACTTTATACCTGATCGATTCAGATACGCTACAGATATGCTATAACTTTCAGATTTCAGATACATAACAGCAGTTAGATTTCAGATCCGTTATAGCTTTTGGAGTTAAGATACGCTAGAGCTATATATAGCTTTTGGAGTTAAGATACGCTAGATTTCAGACAGCTGATATATTTCAGACATGTTATAGCTTTTAGATTTCAGAAAATCTATTGTTGTTGCAATTCAGCCATAGATGTTAGAATTCAGATAAGGAACAGCTTGTAACGTGGATGTGAAAAAAATTGAACAATACATAATCTCATTGTCTTATATATTGTTAATATGGCCTGGAGAAGATTAAGAGAGAGAGAGAGAGATGGGGTTTAACATCCACTTGACTCAAACTAGGTCATTTCGGGACTAACATATTGTTTAGATTTATTTCAATAATTCGCTTGCGCGTAGGGGTCTTTAGCAATGGGAGGAAACCGGAGTACTCAAAGAAAACCCACGAAGTTGAAGGAGTAGATTAAACACGTTTACCAAACAGTGTTTCTTCGAACTGCTCCCAGAAACATATGATATACTTGTATATATAATCTGAAAATAACCACACATCTATAAAGGCTATAATTAATTAATGACTAGTTATGTTTTCAATCAACCATAATTATTAACTTCAAAGTGTGAGGGGGCGGGGCACAGAGAAAAGGTGGCGTGTTCGGAAATAGAACTATAAAAAATAAATGATTTATAAATCAAAGAAAAAAATCAAATTATACAAGTAATAATTTGCAAACATTCCTGACATTTTAAAACGCAAATCAGAATAAATAATAATAATAATTGTTTCATGCCTCGTCTAGTCTATTTCAGAAAAAAAATTGTTTTCTTTTTATCAAAGAATACGTTTTTATTTTCTGACAAGCTTTTGTGGTTCAGTTTTATTCAAACCTTCGACTTTTGAACTGAAGTCAAAAGTTAGTAAGTGACATTTGTTTTTCCATTTTGATTATATTATTATTTGTATTCTCTTTGAACAGGTTAATAAATGTTACAATGTCCAACTCCCCGTGTCTCCCTGGGAACAATGACTATACGATGTAGAGACAGAGATGAGGTTTAACGTCCTCTCGATACGAACGATGCCATTTCGGGACTTTGCGCCGAAGGGTCTTTAGCAGTGAGAGGAAACCGAAGGACACGGAGAAAACCCACCAGTTTGGACAGGCACCCCTTCTCCTTGTCTCGTACAACCAGGGACTCGAAACCACGCCAGTTGATTTAATGGCAGACCTTTTGATACACCGCGCACGTTAGCATCGGTCACCCCCTCCCACTCAACTGTTGCCGAGATTCAGGCTGAGCGGTGTTTTTGAGCGTAGTAAAAATAGAAAGGACTATTTTAAATGTGTATTATATAAATACGATTACACCCAGGTTTTATCGACCAGATTCGATTCGTCGTTATGTTTCATGCTCTATTTCTCATAGGGTCATTTTAATTACAATAACGGCCGCTGTATCGTGAACTAAATTCAAGTAGGATTTACCCCCTTATTTTCCTACAGGCAGTAGGCTACTGAAGACAAAAGTTGCTAGGAGGGAAATCGTGCCAGAAAAGAAGCACCTGTTTTAAGTACATGTACTGTATTAATATCGGGCTTCCTTGTTGTGTTCCTCGTGATCGTAAATACAACTACAGATTAGTTGTTCTTACAATTTTACTATTAAACTGCTTGGCTTTGAAAGTCTCTCGTTCTCAATAAAGTATAGATGATAGCTGCTCGGAATATCAGAATAATTGGGTGAGCTCTGAACAATTTCGCATAACACCCTCTTTTAATTTCCTTTCCAAATGTTGAATAAGCACGCCCATTCTTAAAAAAACGGGAGGGGGGGGGCGAATTACATTATAAACATAGAATTTGATGGATGTTTTGACAATGGTAAGGATTTTAACAAAATATCACTTTTATATATATGCACATGTCAGTTGGCTTAACCTAGCACCCCGAATCGAATTGGTTAAAGTGATCCAAATATTGCAGAATAAAAATTGAACAAATCCCAGGTGAACGTGGAACCAGGTGAAAATGAACAATTAAATGATGTTTTACTGGATATTTGTGTATGTAGTGAGTTTTCGTTTAACAAGGTAAAGTAGCCATTATGTCCTGGGTGTCATGCGTACGGTGTGGAAAGCGGTTTCATAGAATTACTCCATTGATACTCGAGGCTACAACATGTGAAGCCGTTTAAGTTTGTTAGCTGTGAGTAGATTCTTGCATTCAGTGAAATTGTTCATCTTTGATACCCGGGGCTACAATATGGTGGGATGAAGAAATCAGAATCACTGTGTTGATAAATCGTACATAATATGGCGAGCATTTGGTTGTCATTGTCGGTAACGCCATCTTGCTATCCCTGATGACCACAAAAATTGTTCGTCGCTCTGGCATCTCTGTGTATACCGCAATTGCTCATGGAACAATCAGTGCAACCTAATATATCACAGAATCTTACAAAATGTCGACCTGACCCGCCTTAACAAGATTTGACTAGTCACAAATTTGGTTGTACGTGCACATATGGTCGTGATATCGACATTACAGATTGCTACAGCAAGCGAAATGGCCCGTGTGCCGGACTTTAGAGCGCACACTGACCTGACGTGAAGTCTGCTTCCACCTATGGTCATATCGCAGATAGATGAGAAATTACAGTGTCCAAGGGTGCTGTTTACAACCTTTCCAAATACATAGACCCCGTTCAAGGGCGTTACAACTGGGTACAAGTAACAAAGGGTGGTGTCTAAACCAGTACACATACTTTTAAAATTACAAGGGTGGCTGCACGACACACAAAAATATACAGAAGACAAAGCTACGTACAAGACACAAAATACAAACACCATAAACAACAAAGACACATATAAGATCAAGTGAATGGATCCAGGTGTTAGTTGTATGTGTCCACTGTGCTGTATAGTCCCGGGCCTGTCGTGATCTGGAGCCAACTCAAAAATAGTTGAAGTACCAACATAAATATATGTACTGCATTCAATTTGTTTCTATACTTATCTAGTAATAAATGCAAAATATATATCTATAATATGGTGTAATTAATACCTATCCAGGGCGATATTAAAAAACCCAGCGGCCACCAGATGTAATGAAATGAGGAGGCTCAGTGTTCTACCGTTTAGCACCAACAGGGCCAATGAAAACGGACATGTACCCTATAACACCCATGGTCGTAATTCCACAGATAATATGAAACATAATGGAATGATACCAATTAAAAACATATACCACTAAACATCTTTGCCACTTGAACTTCAAACAAAAGTAAGAATACATATACTGGGTCTATTGCATTTCCTAGGATAAGCCATATGCTATGTAATCAAATTCAAAATGCCAAAGGTTCCTGTGCGTGTATGCTAACGTGTACATGGGGCCTGGCTGTGCGTGAAATCCCAACGACAATTTGATGTACCTCCTTAGCCCCCTACCCCAACTCATGCATGTACCTTATTGGGTAGAGATTTCAGAAACGGAAGCTTAACTCTGGAATCTATGATTACATAAATCTACACACACAAAATCTTCTCTTTATCACGGATCCATTATTACTTATTACGTGCACAGCAGGGGAAGAAGTTATATCCTGTTACTATAGACACATCACAGTTGGACATTAACGTTGGATAAATTTAATTTTATTGAAGATAAATAACCGTTAGATAGATAATTATTATTGAGTTTGCATATTTATGCAACGTGAAGGCGATATTTTGGAAAAATATAAAACTCTAATTTCCTTCACACATCGGTGTTAATTTAAGCGTTCTTGAAAACAATAAAATGAAAAGGAAACATACGACGTAGATTGTTTAGGTTTACAGATTCCAAACTATGAATCGACTATGGCATGGTTGTGTTTTAAACTCGAAATAAAATGAATAAAAAGTGGTTTTATGGCACGCGAGTTCCAACCGGGCTGTATTGCTCTTTTAAACTTAGGAGAGCGAGAAATGGAGTTTAACGTCCACACGGTACAAACTAGGTTATTTCGGGACTAACAAATATTTCAATTTTATTTCAATAATTCGCTTGCGTATAGGTGTCTTTAGCAGTGGGAGGAAACCGGGGGACCCGAGGTAGGACAGGCGACCCTACTCCTTGTCACTTACAACCGGGGAATGGAAACCAAGCCATTTGTCTTTTAACCGGGAACTGGTCTCATGCACAAAATAACCGTCTTCTTGGGCGACGCGATCGACATAAACTGATTGCCCGACTTTACTTTTAATACAACTATTATACAAGAACTTTAGATACGTTGCTTTCCTGACGTATTTACGATCTGCAGGAGTATAAAGCCCATAAGATCATTTCGGGATTAGACACTGCGAAGAAATTCCAGGGAGCTGGGATGATTCGTATTTTAAAATTAAAGAGATATATAGAGATATTAACGTCCACTCGACTAAAACTTGATTATCGCGGTATTAACACACGGTTAAATTGTATTTCAATACTGCTCTTGAGTGTCGGTGGAGAGGAAGGGACAGACCCAGGACCAAATATTTATCACAAATCGGCAGCCTGTTGGAGACGTCTGGAGCGCTATGGAGTATCTTGCTATTTCCACAGAACGTAACCACATGCAGACATAACAGACGCCAATCTGAACTGATATAGAACTGATATAGAACTTGTGAACACCATGATAAGAACTAGACTAAGTCGCTATGATGATTCTGATTACAGTTAAGACAAGACGAGACAATCTCCAGTGTGTTTCACGATATCTTCTGTCGTCAGGGTCCACATAATTGGGTGAACTCTCTTATTAATCTATACCGGTAATTTTATGCCAGTAAACCTCGCAGATTGTTAGAATGTTGTCAACATGTTCCACATTTAATGAGTTGGTATCGTAAACAATATTCAGTCTGTCACCGGTATTTATTGTACATCAAGGTAAAGTCAAATAACAGCAAGATAAAATCAAATATCAACAAGGTAAAAGCAATGTAAAATCAAATAATTCCTTCTGTCTGCCACCGGTAATTATTGTACATTTCAGTAAGGTAAAATCAAATTTCAGCAAGGTAAAATCAAATTTCACCAAGCTAAATTCAAATATCAGGAAAGTAATTTGTACAAGGTTAAATCAAATATCAGCGAGGGATTAGCAAGGTTAGATCAACTTTCAGCAAGGTTAGATCAAATCAGAGAAGTAAAATCAAATTAGCAAGGTTAGATCAAATCAGCAAGGTTAATAAAATCAAATACGAGCAAGGTAAAATCAAATGGTAGCAAGGTTAGATAAAATATCAGCAAGGTCAAATCAAATATTATCAATTTAAATTAATCAAATACCAGCAAGGTTAAGTCATATTCGAGTAATAAGGTACAATTTAATATCAGCAAGGTAGATACATGTATCAGCAAGGTAACAGCACAGACAAATCAAATATCAGCAAGGATAGATCAAATACCACTAAGGACAAACACATACATGTATTTGCAAGGTGCTGTGATCTCGATTCACACGATCTGGATTATTTCGTCTTTTGTTTCTGATCTTTTAAGTTACAATGTAAGCAACACGTGTTGATAATTTTATACTGTTTAAATAATTAATTATTTTTTATTGGTCTTCCTCCACGCTGTTTAATTCTACTAGGGTTCAAGTTTACATTTCAATTAATTAATATGAATAATTCGATCGGAGTTCAATCGATTAGCTTTACTGAAGTATTTAATATTTCTTTTAACTCCTGGACTTGCTAATTAAAAATAAATATTGCCATAGAAAAAAATAATATAAAAACATCTAAAATTAGATCAAAAAAAGTTTCCTTCGCGAATTTTAAAGATTATTTCTTTTCTTTCGTTAATAAAAGATAATATATTACCGTTTAATGCCATTTGTAGTAAAAACATGTTGACGTAATTTCCTGTTTATAACTTCAGTTGCTCGTTATCAGTCTAAAATAAAACTCAAGTTTATTTTCTTTAAAGGGACAATAACATTCTTGCTGGCATGGTAGCGACAGAAAATAAATAATACCCTTATTCTAAGTACTAGATGTTTAAATGTCCTACCTGTTGTGTAAATTATCCATTACAACCTATTTTACTTGTCCAGAGGGTTCGAATATATTTTAAAATCCAAGTCACATTTGAAAAGGTTTACGTTAGACTTTTCAAATCAATTGGTTGAATTTTTCCAATTTTTCAAAGTAGGCGTGTTAAGATGAAATTTATATCATCAATTGATTGGAATATTGTAAAATAATACAATTTGTTGACCAGAATGAAGATTGGGACATATTATTCAGTTACAACAAGAGTGTTATTGGGGCTTTAAATGCATTGAATAAATACTCGTAAAAACGATATAAACACACCATTTCTCTGCAGATACACTAATTTATAGCGGAAGGATCAATTCTGTTCGGGTGTCACGGTGGATAAGTGGGCATGACACTGGCTCGCTAGCCTGTATATTGGATGCTCGATCCTTGCATTGGTAGAAAAAGTTCATCCAGATTTTCGGGCGTGGTTCCTCCTTGTCGGTGATGCAGGATGGAGTGCCTGACTAGGACAGTCGCCTAGCCGCTCGGATACATTCCTCTGTGGATACACTAACCTATAGCGGGGGGGGGGGGGTCAATTATGTTCGGGATTCAAGGTGGTTAAGTGGGTAAGACACTGGCTCGCTAGCCTGGGGTGGCCGCGAAGGTTCATCGATAATTTCTGGTGTGGGTCCTCCTTGTCAGTGATGCAGGACGCAGGGCCTGACAACGACAGTTGCCTTGTCTCTCCGATGGTGCGGAAAACCAAGGTCCCGTGTACATATTGGCGTGCACGTAAAATATCCCTTGGCAGTTGGAAGTCGATATAAGAGTAGGCCGTAATGCCGCTGTCCAGACGAAATGCCCCGTCTTCATTAGCCCAGTTCGGATCAAAAAGTTAGAACGTTAAAACCCATTGGTCTTTAGTAGTGGGAGGAAACCAGAGGTCCCGGAGAAAACCCACGAGGTTGGAAAACAATGCAGAGATTTAACATAGATAATACTAAATCTTTATAAGATTTTAATCATATTTACATATGGGTGATGAGGCATAACAAACTTGTGATGAAACATAAAACATTCTTGCATATCAAAAACTCGATGTAAGAATCGCTGCCGTAAGAAGAGAGGGTGGGTCACCATCTTCCTTTGTCATAGTTAAAGGAGCTAAATCGGTTACATTTGGAACCTAGAAATTGACACAAATAGGTCGCAGTGCATATTATAATGTAATATGAATGTACATACACCGATTTACATTCAATCGTTTCTGTTTAAACTCTCATTTCAAATCAGTTATGTTCGGCGAAATACGCTAGAAGTCTCAATGGAATCACAATCTCTAGCGTCTGGTTATTCCAGTCTACACCAACAGTATTTATTGCACATGCTCTCCAGATAAGAATTTGTGGTCACTGTTTGAGATGGAATAGATCACTGGTCTGGTTTTGGTCTTTGAGTCCCTTGTTAAAAATGGCGGTGAAACGCATTATGGTACACAGTTCGAGGGAGGGTATCCTCTATAGTCATAAACTCGGTAATTGCCTAACTAAATAATTGTTCCTTGTGTTAATATTATCAATTACTAAGTCTCAATCAAGGAAGACGTTCGGTGAAATTTTTGATTTGTCTAGTTGTTGTTATTGGTTGTTTGGTCCTCCTACTCTTCCATCCATTGTAGGTGATCGGTTTATTATTTCCATGGAAACATTATTGAAACAACACTATTTAAGGATATTTGGGGGCTGCAACGAATCCTTACAAATGACGAGGATTCGACATTCACTTATATGACCAGACGATATGAAATCAGGCGAACACACGCGGAAATATTTGATATTTTAAGGCTTCTGTAATGATGGAAGATTTTCCCAGTGTGTCATGTACTCATTAAAGCCACAATGTACCAGCATGACTTCGAGCATTCTCCTTTGTTAATTACGGTTTAAAAATATGTGAAAATAGTATGTTTAATATTATAAAGCCATAACATTTTGGTCCGGGCGTGACTCAATTTGTTGATTTTATTCTTCTTTAGAGCGATGCCCTTCAGAAAGGGTCCGGGACCACGGTGTCTAAGTGGGTAAGACGCTGCATTGTTCGAGAAAGTTCATCGGGATTTTCCAACGTGGATATCCCTTTCAGCGGTGCAGGACAGATGGCCTTAAAGAACAGCTGTCTTGTTCTTCGGGTGGTATGGAAAACCAAAGTACCGTATTATACATCGGCATGTACGTGAAAGATCCTTTGGAAAATTGAATTCGATATAGGGATAGGTCATAGTGGTCTAGAGTGCCGCACTTCGACCTCTAACTGGCCGGTCACCTCTGGCTTGAGGCTGTGGTTTCGATCCCTGGTGTGAGCGTATGTGGCATGGAGATATAGGCGCCTTCTCGACCTCATGGGTTTCCTCCGGGCACTCCGGTTTCCTCCCACTGCTAAAGACCCCTACGCACAAGCGAATTATTGAAATAAAATGAAACCATATGTTAGTCCCGAAATAACCTGGTTTGTATCGAATATCTCTCTCTCTCTCTCTCTCTCCCTCCCTCGCTCTGTTTGACGACGACACGCCTATTAACCAGACTTTGGGTTCACAATGCGTGCTAAGAGATTTAAATTTACTGAGAATTGTTCACCTTATTTTATTTAAAATATACATCTTTATCCAACTTCTGTCGGGGGTTAGGATGGCCTAGTGGCCTAGAGTGCCGCGCATCGACCTCTAGCTGGCCGGTCACCTCTGGCTTACGGCTGTGGTTTCTATCCCTAGAGTGAGCGCATGTGGCATGGAGATAGGGGCGCCTTCTCGACCTCGTGGGTTTCCTCCGGGCACTCCGGTTTCCCCCACTGCTAAAGACCCCTACGCGCAAGGGAATTATTGAAATGAAATTAAAAACCATATGTTAGTCCCGAAATAACCTGGTTTGTATCGAGTGGACGTTAAACCCCATCTCTTTCTCTCTCTCGCTCTGTTTGACGACGACACGCCTATTAACCAGACTTTGGGTTCACCTAAGAATTTTAAATTTACTCAAAATTGTTCACCTTATTTTATTTATTCAGACATAAAAAAAAGTTGTTTATTCAGACATGATTTTTACATAACCGGATTTTAATGATGATAAGAAGAGCTGAAACTGCTGGACAAACACAATTCTAACACAGTGTCATACTTTTTAAAGCCGAATCTTAAAATTAAGACGAAACCTTATATATGTAAGTGATAATGTAGAGGATTTTGTGTGTAGGTTGGAAGCATATATACGGCAACATTTTAATACGCTCAGACAATAAATGAATTCTACCTCTTCATTCAGTCAGATCGTAGAGAATTGGACGAATCTCTTCGAGTTTATCCACTGAAATCAAACGAATTGAAAGGCTACGACTTGTCTAATGCAGACACAGGGAGAGTGAGAGAGAAATGGGTTTTTTGACGTGCACTCGACACAAACTAGGTCATTTGGAACTAACACATGGTTCAATTTTATTTCAATAATTCGCTTGCGCGTTTGGGACAATCCACACAGTTAGACGGGCGACCCTCCCGAGGAATCGAAACCACATCATTTCACTCAATAATAACAGAAGACAAAGGGTGATATAAGGGAACTTGTGGTGTACAGCGGCGCTACAACCAATTCGTGTATCGCCAATGTGTACACGGGACCTAGGTTTGTCGTCCAATTCAAACGACCACACGCTGTAACTTGCCATGCCGTGGTCTCGAGCCCTAGTGTGAGCGTATGTGGCATGGAGATAGGGGCGCCTTCTCAATCTCGTGGGTTTCCTCCGGGCACTCCGGTTTCCTCCCACTGCTAAAGACCCCTACGCGCAAGCGAATTATTGAAATGAAAATTAAAAACAATATGTTCGTCCCGAAATGACCTACGTTGTGTCGAGTGGACGTTAAACCCCATTTCTCTCTCTCTCAACTGGCCAAGCCCGTGTGCTGCATCACTGACAACCGGGAACAACGCCGAAAAATCGCAATGAACTTTTCGACCGACACCGGGGTGGAGCCAATACGGCTCTTCAAGTTTATCTGCTAGTTCGTATCAATATCTATATCAAATTTTTACGTTTAATTTAAACAACTAGACGCTGTACCCTGGTAGTATTTCTTCGTTGAATATTATATTGGCTCCTCTGACAAGAAAATGAAATGAAATGAAATGGGTGTTGACCGTCCTACTGTTCTGTTCAAACTGGGCTAATGAAGACGGGCATACTCCGCACAATGCTATGAGGGACATTTTGGTCCGACAGTGGCGCTACAGCCTACTTTTATATCGAATTCCAACTGCCAATGGATCTTTACCTACATTCCAATGTGTACACGCACCCTCGGTTTTTAGACTTTTATACATCATGCAGAATGAAATTTAATCTTACTTACATTTTTATATTTACAGTTGACTCTGTCACATCCGACATCTGAATACTACGACAATCTGTGAAATCCATCATTTTCATATTTCCCTGTAACTTCAGCCAAAAAAAAGCTTTGAATAATCGGTATTCTTAATATTCAGCCGTTCCGTCACCCGAAGCTATAATAATACACACCGAAAATGGATCATAAACAGAGAATAAATTAGAAATAAATAAACTGCAATGACTGAGGTTCCCCTTTAAAATAAAATAAATAAAAAAAGAAACCTCTTTTAAATTTAACGAAGGCGTAGGTTTTAAAAGGTTTCCTGGACTATTTGCTTGTGTCGCATCAACATGGAAAATGAAGCCGGAATGTCAACACAATCTATTGAAATAACCAATGAAAAAAATCTAGTTAATTCTTATATTTGTATTTAGTAACAAATTTTGTAACACAAAGAAAGCTTATGAGAAAACGCACAGATTCTCGACATTAATTTAAAGTAGCTATTTCTTTAACTCGATATCATCCAAAATCTTCTGCATTGAAAACACGAATTATTTGTGAATTTGAATCAACACTGATGTTGTTACATTAACGGAAAAAGATGGGCCTCTAATATCCAATATTTAAGAATGAGAATGCGCAATAATTACTATCGTTGTAGACTGGAATAACCAGACGCCAGCGGTTGCCATTTGGTTGAACTTTCTGCGTATTTCTGGATCCTAAGTGATTTGACATTAGAGTAAAACGGAAATAATTGAATGTAAATCAGTTTATATACATTCATATTAACTTATTACATGCGTTGCTACCCATTTGTGCCAATCTTCAGATCCCAATTAACGTTTTCAGGCGTAGTTTCTCCTTACAAGTGATGCAAGGCCAGCTGTCTAGTCGTTCGGATGGGACAAAAAACCAAGGTCCCGTTTACACATTGGTATCCAGGTAAAAATCCCTTGGCAGATGGAATTCGATTTAAGAGTAATCCGTAGCGTCGCTGAACGGGCAAAATTTCCCTCACAGCACACTGTAATGCGTATGTCATTCTTCCATTAGCCCAGGTTAGGTGCAGAAGAGTAGGACGTTAAACCCCATTAAGGCTATTTTTAACCCTATTATCCATCGGCATGTACGTAAAAGATCCCTTGGCAGTTGGAATTCGATATAAGAGTAGGCCGTATCGCCGCTGCGCGGGCAAAATTTCCCTCATATGGCGTATGCCCGTCTTCCATTAGCCCAGGTTAGGTGCAGACGACTTGGACGGTAAACGATTTACCTCTTTTAAAGGGAATTATCGACAGTTTCAGTTTTTGTTGATATTTTATTCGATATTTAGTTTAACACGATTCAGATAATGTGTGGGTAGCTGTCGAGTCTGTTAAAGAATTAAATCTATTTACGCACGCACCTAAGATTAAAAAGTAATTAAAGAAATGAAACGGGGTTAAACGTGCTGTTTTTCTGTTAAAAATAACTGTCATAGTTGAAATAGAATTAAAGAAACACGGACATATTACAATGTATTTTTGCCCTTATGTAATTGGTGTTGGTGGAGAGAAAGTTCATCGGGATTTTCTGGGGTTGATTTCCACTTGTCAGTGGTGCAGGACAGAGGACCTTAAAGAACAGCTGTTTAGAAATAAGAAATAAAACTCCTTAACAATTTTCATGAATGATGCGATCAACGATTTCGACAGTTCAAAATATATTTCCTGACAAGGAACACCCGCATCCATTGACAGCTGGAATTCGATATAAGAGTAGGCTTTAGCGCTACCGTCAGAGCAAAATTCCCTTCATAACACATGGTATGGCGTATGCCTGTCTTCATTAGCCCAGTTGGAGCAGAACATCAGGACGTTAAACCCCATTTCATTTCATTTACCTTAGAAAATTAATTGATCACGGGTAATAGTGTTTATTTATATTGAGTTAATTTAGACGGCATTGGTGACCTAACTGCCCTTTAAATACCAAACACACTAAATTAAGAATCAAGAAATCAAATATAGATACACTTCAAAAACAATAGTTGTCCTTTAAAACAAAAACTTCTTTTATGAACGTAGGAGGAAGCTTTGAAGCATTTCTTCAACTTAAAAGCTTTCATAATAATAGAGTTCAATTTATATAATATGCCCTGCGTCAACATTAACTTGAAAGAAAAAAATATAAATTGGTTACATGAGTGTTGATTAAAATGGTGGTTTATCTTAGGTCTGGGAGGGCGTGGGGTGGGCTTGTCTACTGTTTTAAAGCGTGCGCGTGGAACCATAAGGTCCGTCATTGAGTCAAATAATTTTGATTTGTACGTGACAAGGATTAGGGTCGATTGTTGTCAAACCTCGAAGATTTTCTCTAAAGCGAATTATTGAAATAAAATTGTACCATATTGTATAGTCCCGAAATGACCGACTTTGTGGCGTTTGGACGTTATACACCATCCTTTTGCCTATTTGTCCGTCTGTCTCTCTCTCTCTCTCTCTGATTAACATGGCGGGTTATCCTTTGTTTGTGCCACTAACCAGCATTTGCATTTTGTGCAAATAATTTCCACTGCTTAGTCCACGCCAGTGTGCACCCAAAGTCATTGTTTAACATTTGATTCACAAACATAATACAATTATCAACGGATATAATCTCCTGCCTTAGAGGTCCCCTCTTCAATGCCTAGTAGGAGAACTGGAAAAGTGTATTGTTCTTCGGAATGGTAAAAAACAGACATTAAATATTCGACAGTCAGGTCCAGTCAGGTCCGAGAGGCCAGGCTAGGCGGGCGCCTAGTTAACGTACCTCAGGGGTACTAGGGAGGTCTAGGAGTCGGAGACGAGACGACAGTTTCTGGAGTTAGCACACTCGTGCTAAGTCAAGACACGACTCCCTCCATACAAGTTAGTTCTGGGGTCGCATACATTACGATGTTTGTACCTAATATGTAAGTAGCAAAATAAAAGTATTATTAGAAGTTATACTAGTGTTGTCACCAAGAATTGCCAATGTGCACACGGGACTCAGTTTTTTGTCCCATCCGAACGACTATACGGTATCCCTAAATTTAAATAAACCAAAAGTTGAGCTAAATTTATGTTGGTCCTGGGTCCTGTATAATCTACAGATGAACTTGGACGTTCACGTAGCTGATATTGTGTCACCGAGATGCACTGATGATGGGATTTAGTCTTCTCTATAACTTAATTCTATCAATGCTAGAGGAGTCAACAAGAATCTGGGTAGCTTCAGTGTAAGTAAGTGTGGCCTGTAGCGGAGTTTATTAATAACTGTCATTAAATACATGTGCACAGATACAGTTAACTACACACATCACTCAACGTCTTTATCGGTAACATCACACCCTTAAAGAGAGAGAGAGAGAGAGAGAGAGAGAAATGGGGTCAGGTCATTTCGGGACTAACATATGGTTTTATTTTATTTAAATAATTCGCTTGCGCGTAGGGGTCTTTAGCAGTGGGAGGACATCACACCCTTAAAGAGAGAGAGAGAGAGAGAGAGCGAGAGAGAGAGAGAGAGAGAGAGAGATGGGGTTTAACGTCCACTTAACACAAACTAGGTCATTTCGGGACTAACATATGGTTTAATTTTATTTAAATAATTCGCTTGCACGTAGGGGTCTTTAGCAGTGGGAGGACATCATCTCACACCCTTAAAGAAAATCTCATACTTCTTCGTCCGCGTTGCATCATAAGGTCTGTCATTCGATTCCCCGGTTGTATGTGACAAGGAGTTTGGTGGCCTGTCCAGTGGACAGGAGTAGGGTTTTCCCCCCGCTGCTAAAGACGCCTACGCGCAAGCGAATTATTGAAAAAAATTGAACCTTATGTTAGTCCCGAAATGACCTAGTTTGCGTCTAGTTGACGTTACTCCCCCCCCCCCTCTCTCTCAAGTTCTCTCTGATACCTCTCATGTGTGTTATGCGATAGCTCAGTTGTAGAGCGCCAGACCCACACCCGCCTTGTAAGCTCCCCTCTCGATAAACGTAACTCGTGTCTCTTTGTAGCGTGAGTTATTGAAACAAAACTGAACCACGTGTTAGTCCCAAAATGACATAGTTTGCGTCGAGTGGGTGTTTAACTCTCAAATATTGAAACGATCGCCCCACAAAACTGTTAAATGGATCCTTAAGACAGATCTATACTCTTTTTCGAAAACATATCTCTCGAGTCTCCTCGTTAAGCTAATAATACACGTTTATATCGCTTCCAGCCAAACTCGCCGAATTCACCTCGGTTGCTAATTAGATCAAATATATGAACACGGGGTAGATACCACCACTATGAGAAGATGCGATTATTTTAATTGGATTTCTCGGGAAAAATAATCCGGCGATTGTAGGGATCACGATACTAGCTCCTGTAAGATGTAATTAAATCCTTAGTGCGCCATTTCTCAGCCAACGAAGGCATCGAAAACGGGACCTACAGGTTAGTGAACCACCGTCGTATACACTGAGCCACTGTGAATCCCAGAAAATATGAAATTTCATAATTTCTACGGCTTAATCCTTCCTAGCATGTAGGGGATGCTCGATTCACAGTCCAGAACGTCCCGAATCGATAGAATTACAATCGAGTGACGCGGAATTCAGTCCCGTCACAGTTCTGCCAGTCCCAAAAGCTGAGGCGGAGTGAGTAGAATCGTGACGTATTCCTAGTAAAAAATATGTTTCAGCTGTCATGATTGGTTGAGATATTTTGTATACAGTCGACACATGCGTTGTACTCCGAAAATCTCCTTTTCACTCGATTGACACCAGTTTTGGAATTTAATTCCGGAACTGTGAATCGAGCATCCCCATAGTGAAATTCATTTGTCGGAAAATATGTAACCACGGGATCGAACACAGTACCACTAGGTTAGCGAGCTACCTTCCTACTCACTGAGCCACAGTGACACCGATGAAATTATAATTTTTTTATAATTTCAGCGGCTTACGAAATTACGAAATCAAGCTATTCACACTAAAACTATGTAATATCGTCTGGCATACATTACCAAGACACCACTCAAACAGGTTACAGCGATGGTGGTATATTGTCTAGAGTGGAGAATTTAAAAAACCTCAACCTATTCACACTATGTAATATCGCCTGGCATACATTCAATCGGATTAACAAGAGACCATTCCATGGACGGATCCAGGATTTCAGGATTTTCAGAAGGGGGAATCGTAGTGCGATGCCCGGCCCGTGATATTTGAGTGGAAAAAATGCCCACAATGACTAATTTCATACTAGTACTGTAAATTACGATTTCCAGCTTAAACTATTTTTGTTCTCCATTCCTGTGAGAATATATGGAGCTAAAAATTGTTCGTCGCTTAAAATAATAGAGTGGGCGTGCGCCGGGTGCGACACCCCCCCCCCTCGCCCCCCTGGATCCACGCCTGCACTCAACAGCACTCGGCAAACCTCGTAAGATTTCGGGAATCTAAACTCGGCTGTATGATGAATTCCGCCATATTGGAACTACTTTAAAGGTCCCGGATGAAACATGGCTGCGCCCATTCCAAACACAAGTTGGCAACCTATTTAGCTAGCGACCTATTCGACCGATCCAGCTGTAAGATAATGACGAAATTACACGTCTATTCTGAGCTGAAGGAATGGATAAAAAATAATATATTCTACTTTCATTTGATAGACATAACGTTGGATTTTATTGGTTGATAAAAAGAGACTGTTGTCTTTACTCTAAATAGGTTTCCAGCGAACAGGTTGCAGCTCGATCGGTCGAATAGGTCGCTAGCCGAATAGGTTCCCAATTTGTGTAATAGCGTCAAGTTTTCCTGTTAAAGTAAACCGGTAGCTGCATCGCAAATGTATACATATCACTTACTGTCATACATCCGAGACTAGATGTAGTTTACGTAGTTTACGGAATCTGTCGAGATTAGCCGAGTGCACTCAACAGATTATAGCTAAGGTGGCCATATTGTCTAGAGTGGCGAGGTTGAGCGATTGTATAAATACTGCACGGCATTGAATCATAGAGAGATTCAAATGGAAGTTAAAATTTTAAAAGGATACTCCAGTGTGTTCTTTACCTGCGCTGGGGACTCTCTGTAGAAAACAAATAGTGAGCGATGTTTCTCTAGTCACTATCAAACAATATGAAATATAAATTGTAATCGGACGCTTAAACTTAGTACTTATTAGAGACTTTTGGCAAGCGTAAATTCCTTGTGCGTATCGCGTATCCGTATGGATTTTGTGTGTGACGTCATCAATGTGTGTGTATTTCTCATACGTGATATAGCAAACGGATACGACAGCCCATATTGAACAGCTGACATACGGAGAAGGTCCGTATAACATTGTTGTCTTTTTAGACACTGAAATGTTGTATCATAGCGTTTTCTATGAATCTATGTGTATCTTACAGCAAATAGGTGTATATTTGATGTGAATTAAATCATAATAAAGACTGAAATTTAATCATTATTTTTGATGGGTTTTTCTCGGAATTTTCATACTTTTCCTGTCTGTCGGCACGCTGGTTGATCTACGGGCTAGATTTAGGAAGATATGGGACCTTGCAAATCTGTAAACGATATGATTCTATGGTAAAGGGATGTAAATGGTAAATTAGTGAAACCAAAAATTCCTATTGCGTCAAAGTCAAAGATTTTTCTTGAATGATGCGACATTAATTTTTTTAATAGCTCAACAGTCGGCGAATGACGTCATGCACTCCGAGAAATTGTAGGCAAGGCATTTGACTAGTACTGGTGGTGATCTTGGTAGATAACTGCCATCATGTTGTACAGAACTAAGCTTAGCTCAGTGATGCATACGTACGCGGCAAAAGAATCTGCCAAAACTCTAACATTACTCTGACGCAACGTGTGACGCATATGATACGGATACGTGATACGGATAGGGAAAATCCCACTTGCCATAAGTCTATATTTATGATGGACGTGTACGCAAGCCTTGCGATGTCTTCGTTTAACAGAAACACTACAGGACTTATTGAGTTTACAAATGAAAAAGTTATTTCAATCAACAACAATCTGAAAAGTTGTCTATTATTACTGACGTTGTATTGTATAGCAGATACGAAAAATAAGAAACAAAAATGACATTATTTAAACATGAACCATACCCGTCTTAAAGGGACATTAGGTAGAATAAAATAAAGAGCTCAAAGTTCTGGCTATAATAGTTAAAATATAGATAATGCAATGAGAATATTCCGACAATTTCAGTCAAATTGCTAGATAACAGCAATTCAATTTTCCTACCATTGTTACCATAATAAATAAAATCTCGATTTACCATTTTTACGCTTATTTCATCGAGAAACAAACGCATTCAAATCACTAAATATTTCAGGGTAACGATGATCACTTAGGTATATAAAACAGCTACATGAATACAACAAGAGAGAGAGAGAAATGGGGTTTAACGTCCACTCAACACAAACTAGATCATTTCGGGACTAACATATGGTTTAATTATATTTCAGTAATTCTCTTACGCGTAGGGGTCTTTAGCAGTGGGAGGAAACCGGAGTGCCATGCCACATACGCTCACACCAGGGCTCGAAACCACAGCCGCAAGCTAGAGGTGACCGGCCAGCTAGAGGTCGAAGCGCGGCACTCTAGTCCACTAGGCCATCCCAACCCCCCAATACAACAAGAACATTATAATAAATATGAACTAAACTACATCAGGAACATAAACAATAACTTCAACACGGTAGATTAATATTTATATGATTGTATTTCAACCATTTCGTCCTTCTTCCTCGGCAGTGGTTGAACTCGGATGAGCCATAGGCCGGTCTCTGCCCCACCCTCCTCCCCAGCTCGTCCCTCGTCTGCGTCACACCCTTGTATGGCTAACTGTGCAAATTCTATTTAATCAAGAACTTTGTCACAAACGGTGCATGCAATAAAACCAAGAAGTAGTACATCCATAAAGTTGAGTTATTATGAATATTATACCTCGACTTCTAAATGTCATTTAATGATATCATGTTCAATGTGTTCACAACAAAAAATATTTCTGTCAACCAGAACTGGAATACATGCCTGTTATTATTGACGCTGGCCTGTATAGAATATAAGATAAAAAAAGATCAGAATAAAATTTCCGGAGAAAATGTGACAGATGGCTGTTGTTACCCGTTATATTATAGTTATTAAACGTATTAAAATGATGAAGCTATGACATAGTTGTCCTGGAAAATAATGAAATAATGAATAGTTATGGCTACCAATTACTGAAGTGAATCCCTACATAGTGGTATATAGCATCATCCTTGATTCATTAAATGGCACAATTATTGATGACTCAGATTTGTGCCACATTACAAAATGTCACTTATCGTTTATATCAGTAGACAAACACATTTATAAATTATGCTTGGCTGAGTGAGAAAGAAGCTTGGAGGCCGAGAATGTTGATCAGTTGGGATATTCCGGCACGTAATTCCCATGTGATGCCGGACGGGGAGCCTGAGACAAGGGCAGCTGTCTAGTCTTTCGGATGGTTCGAGAACGTGCAGGTAAATGGGCCCTTGGTAGTTGGAATGGTGGTAACTGAGACTAAGATATGATGTATATATATTTATGTCAATATTCCAATCTTTGGCAGCGGGAGGACATGCAGGCTTGGTCGATTGGTAACCGACGAATCGCTGTTACGCACATACGAGGCTGGGCAAACAATTTTACTCGTTTTCGGTCACAAACAAGGGATGCATGGTATCAAGTCAAGTCAAGTTCTTCATCCAATATCAGGGCACCGTAAGGTGAGGGCACTGACCGTGGAGACGGGGCACACCGATCGCTGAGAGGGGGGTTTCGGGGGAGGGGGGAGGGTCCTTGCACCTGTAGCCTTTCCAAGAGCAATCTGGCTGACATTTTCATCTACGTAAACGTTCGGAACGGACATAAGTTTTATTTGGGTCTGAGAAAAGGCACTTTCAGCAGTAAAAAGGCACTGTCGAAAATTAGGGGGGGGGGGCGCGTCTCCGAATATAACAATTGTCGTGGTCGGACGAACAGATTTAATGCTGGGCTCGATCATTAATGATATCCGAAACATTGTTCAATTATGAAGTTTTTCCATGTCAGCAATCGCACACAATTCGGAATAGCATTGCACAATAGGGTGAGAATGAAGTTAAATATCTATGACAGATCAACGACAGAATTTACCCTCGAAAGAAAGGCCCTTCACTCTCTCGATCACATTGACTTTTTTTTTTTTTGTAAACAATATTTTATTTCAGAAATTCATGAAAAAGGATCAAGGAACAGACAAAGCTTATATCACCCCTCTCCTCATACACGGATTATAAAACATATAATAAATATATACAGATCCTCTATGTACATATTACACAATAGTGGTGAGAATCATATGCAGTTAAATAATAGTATAAGTGCTATTTACAACAAATAAAAATAAAAATAAAAAGGGAAAAGTTCTGTTTTATAACATGATAGAAGGTTTCTATAGATTGAGTCAGATATTGAAGCGTCTGGTAACATCGAAGTATTCATGTACTATTTCTAAGATGTTGTTCGATGTATCCTGATTTTCTGTGCCAAAAAGAAGTGGTTTAATTGATTGTTGGTGTGATGGTAAAAGATGTATTGTAATTTTTCGTGCATCTGAGTACAGTGGACACCAGCGGAGAAAATGTTCGGAATCTTCAAAGCGATGACCACAGCTGCAGGATGGATCCTCGGAGATATGTCGTAAAAATTTATGCCCGTGTATTATCTGGTTTTTTCTTTTGCCCTGTAGAAATGAATTTGAAATAATTGGATCATTTAATTTTAGATTTAGTTTAACAGTTGAGTGAGATGGAGAAATTCTTGTGCTGATATGAAGTTTATTCCATTCTTTTGTTGATGAGGGTCCGAAAGAGTCCGAATTATTTTTGTTTTACATTGGTATCACATTGATCGTGATAACGTAAGCCTGATCACGTGCCACGCTGATCAGCGGTGAATATTCGCTAGGCCGCTACAATCACTGATAAGGATGACATCGACGCGACTTAATTACTCCCCCATATTAACTATTTTCTTTCGACAAATTAAATTCTAAAACATTTTTTTTATGTATTAGAAAAATAAGTAAAGACGTTTGAAGTATTTGTAGTTAAAAAGTATTTCCTATTTAGTGTAAATGGGTATTAAAATGAGTAAAAGGCATCATCTTGCCCGGAGCAGTTGCGTCTTATGTAAACAATGCACGAACCACTGAGCCATTGATTGAAGCCGAGTGGTGTCACTGCACGTGTTCAAGACAGTCATCTGTGACAGAGATAATTCGTAAGTAATTATCTGTAAAACAGATTGAAGCCCGATATGATTCCAACCTTTATATTTCAATCGAGATCCAACATGGAATGGCGCTGGTATTTCCGCCGGTAATGTTAGGGGTATAATTGTCTTACTGAATCTTGGAGTGAAGTTTACCGAATTTTAACCTTTTGTTAAGTCATAATTAATATGTCTTGTGGCCACTTGGAGACGTTATTCATGTGGTAATTGATTTCTGCTGTTCTGACATTCAAGTATCTGCTTCGAATCTTGCACACACTGACACAACCCGCTACCTTTTGAATAGTTGAAATCGGTTATTTTTTTTTTACTTTCTGAGATTGTTTGTTTTTTGTTTTCATTAAAAACGAAGTCATGTTCTATCAGTTGACATCTCCTACTATATAGTGCTTGCTATTTATTCTTCTTTACTTTCTGAGGTTGTATTTATTCTGTAAAAGAATGCAACTATTTTCTCGCCTTTCTCGTTATTATTAATCAAAATGGTGAATTAAACACGTCGCCCACGGGGGGTTTGATGGTCGAATGGTTAGCTCGTGCACGTTGTATCATAAGGTCTGTCATTGAGTCAACTGGCGTGTTGTTGACTCACCGGTTGTACGTGACAAGGCGTTGGGTCGCCTGTCCAACCTCGTGGGTTTCCCCGGGGTACGTCCCCGGTCAATACCTGGGATTA
This sequence comes from Patella caerulea, assembly GCA_036850965.1. NCBI lineage: Eukaryota > Metazoa > Mollusca > Gastropoda > Patellidae > Patella > Patella caerulea. The sequence continues at coordinate 54,667,396 of JAZGQO010000006.1, read as the reverse complement.
AACACCGGGTCCGTATTTTGTGGTGAGCCAACTGTTCACTCACTGGCTCCTATCCGCTAGGTGGGGTTGGGTGGGGTGGGGTGGTTGCTGGCTCGTTATTCTCGAGCCGAGAAAGTTCATTCCGATTTTCCGTTGTGGTATCCCCTTGTCAATGGTGATACAGGACGGCGGGCTGGAAAAGGGCAGCTGTCCCATCGATCAGATGAGACGAAAAGCCGAGGTCCCGTATACACATTGGCGTGTACGTAAAAGATCCCTTGGCATAGGGACAGAACAGTAGGACGTTGAACTTCATTTCATTTTCATTTCGGCTTCCATCAGTGAATTTCCAGTTTCGGATAATAACTTGTGAAACAGCTATTGGGGAATATCCCAAATTATCCCAAAACTACGAAACGGATTCAAATTGTGTTAACTGAAAGGTTTGAGGGAAGCATCACTAATTTCAGCTCTTGTCCGAAGTCGTACTTGGCCCGGCTATATCGCAGTTTTGTTAAAATATTACGTGTAGTCCATTAAAATCACCAACACATGTATGTTTTCTGTCTGATCTTGATAAAATGCAGGTTTGCGGAAGTTAAATTAAAACGCATTTTAGCAGCTGCCTGGCTAAGCCATTAAGCAGCGGTGTTCACGTCACGATCATTGAGTGTACAGTTTCCGGCTAGACTATACCCCGAGTTCTCTAGCGTGCGGTCAAAAAAGCCAATTCTAAATGGGAAAATTTGAAGACCTGTGAGGGCGAATATCGCGGGGCGAATGTCACCGAGTCAGTAGTTTAAATGAAAAATCAAACAGTTTGTGGGTGTTGCTACAATTTTCAAGACCTGCGAGGGCGAATATCACCGAGTCAGTAGTTTAATTTGAAAGACAAACTATTTGTGGGTGTTGTTACCACAATGTCATTAGCCTAGATCTTCTGATCAATTGTAGTCCAGCTAATGTTATAGTGTTACCGATCACCTTTGGGATACAAAATTGTTGAACTCGTGAACCAGACGACCACCAACCCGGGGTCATCTAATGCTACGCCCTAGGTGTCCTTAAGACATCCTCTGAATGAACGGATGAAAGTCATACGGAAATTATGAATTAGTGTATTATATGCCCCGGGTTAAACCTCGTTTAATTAGGATACTGGTATCGTCGTGGAATTATATACGCCTTCATTGGCCACTGTACTCAGTCAGACGGGTGAAATGTCTGGTCAACCCATACTTTGGTTATTTCGGGACTAACATATGACAATTGTTATGTGGCTACATGTCGTCGATTTACAACTACCCGGGTTGGCCGTTGCGTCCTAACGAATGAACCATATAACCATAATTATTATATCTATGACTATATCTAATTATCCATGAGGTTATATAATTTTGGCCGGGCCAACAGCATCGCCGCCCTGCTCACTTCGTCGATTCACAAATGCTCTTGTACGTGCATACTAATGTGTGCATTGGTGGACCTAGGTTGACTGTTCCGTCCGAATGATTAAGAGGCCCGTGTCAATCTCACAGGATGTACCACTGGCAAGTTAAGGCCGGTATTAGAATAGCTCGAATGTTCTTTTCGATACTGTGTCGATCATGCATCTAAAACTAGGTCATATCGGGACTAACATATGGTTTAATTTTATTTCAATAATTCGCTTGCGCATAGGCGTCATTGGCAGTGGGCGGAGAAATCAGAGGACTCGGAGAAAACCCACGAGGTTGGACAGGCGAACACAACCTTGGAATCGACAAGTACAACTTGTGAATGGTGACTTGTGACGCATGACTTGACCCGAATGCAACATTTATTTGCATCAGTTACATCACCCCAAACAACAAAACCCTCCTAGTTACACTTTTCATAGAACTATAACACGACATTCTATCATAAAGAATTACATGTGTGGCATGTTAGAGAGAGAGGAATGGGGTTTAACGTCCATTCGCGGGACTAACATATGGTTTAATTTTATTTCAATAACTCGCTTGCGCGTAGGTGTCTTAGCAGTGGGAGGAAACCGGAGTGCCCGGAGGAAACCCACGGGGTTGAGAAGGCGCCCCTATCTCCATACCACATACGCTCACGCCAGGGATCGAAACCACAGCCGCAAGCCAGAGGTGACCGGCCAGCTAGAGGTCGAAGCGCGGCACTCTAGACCACTAGGCCATCTCAACCCCCCCGTGTGGCATGTCAGATAAAACACTGAGGTAAAACATTGATTGAATAGTGTAATTTTATTTTAGGCTTAACCATCTAATATTATTTGATTTTCCTCTGGGGGACAACCCAACCCGGATCTGATTAAAACGTAGATTCTATTTCGATTCTTTATGTATAGCTCGAAATTTCGTTTTACTTGTCTTCACAACACTAGGATCTGGAAGGGTTGTTATTTAAGCAGCGTTCTGGTTAATATGACGAGGGACTAACCAACAAAATGGCTTGTTAACGAGTTCTTGGCGTGTGGTGCACAGGAGTGTGGGTAAACCACTAGAAACGTCAACGCTTGTTGATTTATCAATGTCTGACGTCATATGGTCAAAAGCCAATCGTATGACCTCTGACGCCTCCTCCCACTACATCAGGTGAGATCTTTATGTAGTGTAGGCCATCGGAAGTATAATAAAACGCAGCGAAATATAGATCTGTACTTTAATCCGATTAATTGAAGACGGATATTATTATTAGCGCATTGACACCAGCTAAGTAGATTACGTTAGATTAGAATTGATGTAGTGATTATTTACAATTTAATTTAGTTTTATTTTTGGATGCCGAAAAAAAAAGCTTCAGAATAAAATTATTAGATTTGCCGCTCATGTAATAGATTAGCCTTACATTCAATTTGTTTTACACCACATTTCTATTTCTGAAGCACTTGTCTTTCCAAATGTCTTCATCTTTGTAAGATTTATCAAAATGTAGCCGCTTCGCTGATTGGTGAGATTTCAATATTTGAACACAGCACCAAAACTGTCAATTAGCATACTTAAAACATTTTAGAAAAATTGAATTAGTAACGCTTAAGAAACTATTACACCAAAATAAAATTGGTAGCGAGTGCATATGTCTTGAGTGAGCAATCTAATTTTCAAGCAATGGGGAGTTGCTATGACAAACGTCTGTGGATAACGTAAAGCTACATTATGGGAGATTACATAACGAGCTGGCAGTTCTCACTATAATAGTTAAAAGGTGGATAATGTAAAGGGAATTTAAAGGGAGTTAAACCCAATTTCATTTCATTTCACACACATTCGGAACGACTAGACACAGTCGCTGACCATATCCAACCTCGTGGGTTTTCTTCGGGTCCTCCAGTACCCCCACCCCCACCCCCACACACTGCTAAAGACCCCTATCCATATGTTCGCCCCGAAATGACTTGGTTTGTGCCGAATTAACGTTAACCCTATTTATATTTTGGCCGCTCTTGAAAATTCCGAGAAACACCGTAATCTAGTCCGGAAGCTCGTAGTTAGTGATTTAGCGCCTTGGTCATTCGGACACAGTGGAGCATGACTCGTAAGAATTGTTATGTCAAGTGGAAGTTATCCAATAATGGTCGTGCGAATTCTAATGTCAATTTTAATTGGATTTCGAATACTGTACGTCATGAAACTGATACGTTGCTAAAGTCCAACAGAGCAAGCACTTTAAGTTATGTCTGAGTCCCTAATGGCTATCAATCTAAAGTGCAACCATATATTCTATACGAAGTCGGCTGTAATCATTATATATACCTTTATAATGCTGTAGTTTACCTTGCACAGCACTAAGTGTACCAAGCGTAGTGGTACAAAAATATTAAGAAATCTAAAATTAATTGGGGAAAGTTTAATAATCAAAACATTTGGCTTGTTTAAAATTTCCTATCAAATAGTGTTTTATACAAACTCTCGATTTTATAACTTATAAATGAAATACATCTTGGAGGGAAATGTTAAATTAAATATTGCGATGATAAAGTGCAATAAAAACAACTCAGGAGGTCTAAATATAGTTATTATTCACGAAAATGAAATGAAATGGGGTTTAACGTCCTACTCTTCTGCTCCGAACTGGGCTAATGAAGAAGGGCATACGCCATACAGCGTTCTACGGTCGACACGTATGTCGAATTCCAACTGCCAAGGGATATTTAACGTGCACGCCATAATCAAATAACATGAAATGGGGTTTAACGCCGTATCGAGCTTAAAATAAAAGACGAGCACATGCCATGCAGTGGTCTATCAAGGGAATTTGTCTCCAACCCGGCGCTACGGCCTACTCTTTTTTTTCGAATTTCAAATGTCAAGGGTTATTTTACGTACAAGGGATAAAGTATAGTCGCGCGGACAAAGAGCCGAGGTCTCGTATATTCATTGTCGTGCACGTAAAAGGCCCCTTGGCAGTTGGAATTCGATAGAAGAGTAGGCCGTCGTGTCGCTGTATTCATAAGTAAAAGACCTCGAAATATTATAAACAATTATAAGAGTGGCGACGGCCCAATGGTCTGGCAAGGGGCGACGTGTAATCGTGCGGATTGGTCGAAAACGGAGGTCACGTTGTGCACGTTAAAGACCCCTTGGCAGTTGACATTCGACATCAGCGTAGGCCGGAGCGCCCCTGTCCGGGCAAAATGTCCCTCATGGCCCACCGTATGACGTATTTCCTTCTTCATTAGCCCAGACGGACAAGAGCAGTACGACGTTAAATTTTACGTTATATTTTGAATTACGGAAGAGCCTATCAATGTCTTGTGCGGTTGTGATTAATATTTGTTTTTTTCAGACATGTTTACAATCATGTTTATAATCCCAAGGATAACTTCAAACAATCTATTTTTGTAAATATACCGATTAACCACAATGTAATAGATCATACTAAATTGCATTAATGGATTTAGAATTTGATTGTCATTCATGATCGATACGTACTATATTTATATAGTAGTATTATATATTTAATTCAATAATATTTCTGTCTGATCTTAATGTTCTGTAAAAATACATTTTCATGTACACGTATTATTTTAGGAATTAATTCCTTTTTTTTTTCATAACAATAAACATATATGATAGACACGGTGTTACTATGTTGGGTATGTTTATGTTGAAATGCTATTAAAGCGGCAATTTCATATTTTTTTTAAGTTATATTAAAATAAAGCCTTAAAATAGACGTTAACTATAAACAGCCCCACTTTGTAAAGAATAATCGTATCAATCCTATAATTCACTATTGCCAGTTGAGAAATAGGCAAAATTGTCATTTTCAACTTCAAATTCAAACGTTTGAAGATAGCTATTGCATTGCGGGGAATATAAAACAAGGGAGGTAATTGTGTTATTACTTCCAGTGTCAGTGATTTATAAGAATGGGTAATAATGCCCATGATTGTGTGAGTTGACAACCTGTTGAACAAAAGACAAAGAAGTAATGTTTTGACTTTCTTAGAAAAATATGACATTATCGCTTTAAATGTTAATCGAACTTTTTTACCTCTAACCCCGGTATAAATATTTTAAGTTCATCAACAATAACTGATAGTTCTCTTGAGGATTACAGTTTCCATGTTTTTGTCTAGGTTAGGCAGTTCTCGGGCATTGACTACTTAAAGTGACCTACATATTTAAAGTTGCTCGATCCAGACTATTGTTTCCTTTACTGTAAATTATAACAAACTTTAACTCGACACAAACTATAAGCCATTTCGGTACTTACATATGATTCAATTCTATTTTTAATGCAGGGGTCTTTAGCAGTAGAGAAAACCAGATGACTCGGGGAAACCCCACGACATTGGGCAGGCGATCCTAAATCAAGCCACGTTCAAGCAGGAAATCTAAACAATGCGACTTGACTGACAGACTTTATGATCTAACGCGATTGCATTTGCCCATTCGACCACAAAACTCCTGTATAACTTTCATATAAACTAAGCATGTGATGCGATCAACGATTTCGCCAGCTAAACAGTTCAAAATATATTTCCTGACAAGGACAGTGGTCTAATCGTTCGCATGCACGTAAAAATTCCATTGACAGTTGGAATTCGATATAAGAGTAGACCGTAGTGCCGCTGTCCGGGCAAAATGTCCCTCATGGCACACTGTATGACGTATGCTCGACTTCAGTAACCAAGGTCGAGCAGAACAGTAGGACGTTAAACCCCATTTCATTTTATTTCATTTCAAAATATATTTCAATGCTAACTACTCTCTGGGTATGAACCGATAGTTGCGGGATACTACCCTGGGGATCAGAATAACAATAAAATGAATAAAGCAAGATAATTCTAAATCAAATTTTATATCTGACAGCCGTTAAAAGGTGATACCTTTTTGCGGAAGAACGTGTCAGGCGCCCACTGAATTTACATTTGTACATTTCCATCTTATCACTAGAAATTATTCATAAAGAAATCAAATTACAATTTCAAGATTGGCAAAAAATCGAGATGAAATCCGGCCTTGTAATTAGAAGACTTGTCAGCACTCAGTGTGTGGTAAATATGTATATACAAACAAAAAACTCATTTCAAATCGAAAAATGTAGAATGTAATGCTATATTGTTTGATATTTCAACAATGAAAAATGAAGATATTTTAAAGACGCTGGTCACAAATCGCCCACCATTTCCCCTTCATCCTACAATTAGGTTGTACAGGACGACTGGTACTCACAACAAATAGCTACAGGGGGAATTTTGATGGTATCTTATTTTAAAATTGCCCGTTTCAAATCGAAAATTTAGAATTTAATGCAGTGTTGTTTAATTTCTTAACAATAGTCAGCTTTTAATGAATCTGGCCACAGATCACCAAATGAAATAAAATGGAATAGGATTTAACGTCCCTTTCTGCTCTGACTGACCTACCAGGGAAATTTTCCCCGGACAGCAGCGCTACGCCCGACCCTTACATCGAATTCCAAAAAGAAAGGTATATTGTACATTCACGTCAATGTGTACTCAGGGCCTAGGTTTTTCCGTGCAATGCGAGCGACTAAAGATCACTAAATATTTCCATATTAAGTTTTTCCCAATGGCGGAAATGTGACAGCGTTTAGTTCAAAAGCACGTATGGGGGAGTGAGAGGGGAGGGGGACTTGGGTTTAACGTGCACTCGCCACAAACTAGTTTTGCGCATAGGGATCTTTGGCAGTGAGAGAAAACCGGAGGAGACGGGCAAACCATCTACGTTGGACTGACAGACGGCCCTACTTCTTGTCACAAGGAATCGGCGACCCCCACCCCACCCAGCACGTTAAGACACACAAACCGGATATACCATGCCATGCCGGTAAACATGTATTTTGAATTCGAATAACTTCGCGGGTATTCTATATGACAAGCTTTGAAATAAACCAAATCTACCAAGACATCATTTAGGCAGATAATAAGCTTTCAATTGACATGTTTTTTGAGCTGTGTATAAATTTTGCCCGCACAGAGACACAATGGGTCTACTCTTATTTCGAATTGTCATGGGATCTTTTACATGGACGCCAATGTGTACGCGGGACCTCGATGTTTCGTCCCGTATCAACGTCTATGCATTTTCCTTTGTGAGGCCCTCTGTCCCGAACCCCTGACAAAACCCAACGAAAATCCAGAGCCCAGGTTAACGAGCTAACGTCTTACTTACCAAGCCATCGCTGCTCCTTTTATAATTAGTTTAAACAACAAGAACTAAGTGTTTGTGTTGAGTAACTTCAGATCCACCTACAAGTCAGAAACAAATAAACAACAAGACTACTTATAGCGTTTAACACCATTACAGAAATACCACCTGTTGCAGCATGCTTCCAATTTATCGTTTTTCTCAAAGAGTAAAACACTTATAATAGATAACCCAAACTTATTAATGCAGCTTAAGTAATCGACAGATTATTTTTGCCAATTAATGTTTAGTCAGACAAGCGCCAGACAACAGCTAATTGGCTGTGTATTTTGATGCCGCTGTTAGCTGGAATTATTAAAGCATATTCGTATTTAAAGCAACAACCCACCTTTGCCTAAATGGGAAAGAGAGAGAGGGGGAGTGTGGTGGAGGGTGTATCGTCTTGACGGTAACACTTCAAAGAGGAAAATACATAACTTTGCAAGCGCATTTGGAACTCCTAATACGAGTATTTATTGCGCTATAATGGCATGTTATGTTATGTTCAGTGGCTAACTCAATATCATTCACAGTCCTCGACATTGCAAGCACGGCTTATTTAAATCAACATTTATGTTGTTCTCTTACCATGAAAGTTGAGCTTACGATATTCAATATTTAAGACAAAATGAAATATTTAAGACATTTTTTAAAAAAAAAAAATCGTAGACAACGCCACCTGAGGTTATTCCATTACGACGCCACTTTAAGGATATCTACTTGTATGTTGAGTTATTCCTTAACGGCGCCACGTGAAGTATTTATTAGACCATGCCACTTTAAATACGTCCACACGAGTAATCCCTAGTCGACGCCACTTTAAGTAACTCTTAAAACATGCCACCTTACAAAATTCGATCTATAAGAGTGATTCATAGACGACGCCACTTTAAGCTATGGCACATATGTGTTGAGTAATTGTAAAATTGCATGTTGAATGAAGAAGATAACATCTATATTGTACAGGCTTATCTATTTATCTGTACGTGGAACAAATTATCTACATACAGATTGAAGTAGATATAGGCTGATACAGTAGCTTATTTACTCTAACATCGTTAAAACTGATTAACGAATTGCACTCGACAACAGAAACTCTATCTTATATTATTGACGGTCGGGTTGATTCGATCACACATTTCAAACGTTATCAAAAATTTGACTGTACTTGCTCCTGTATGGACTGGAATTATGTTGTTTACTGGGCACGTTCTTGATATATCGGTTTGGTTATTCCGTCTACAATAAACAGAAATATTATGAAACTAAGTCGAGTTTAAAGCGCAACCGGGATAACAAAAGCAAGCATATTATGCCATGCTGTGTGCTGAGGGAATCCGCCTGCCCTCCGTCGAATTCCAGCTACGTGTAAGCCAATGTGTAGGCGGAACCTCGTATCCGATGACGTTCCTTGCCAGATTTATGTTATGCACCACTGACAAGAATAATCCACACTGCAACATCCTGGTCAAACCTGGATAGTCCTGTCTAGCTAACTAGCACCTGACTCACTCAGCCACCATGGCCAATATAGATGGTTATTACATAATCATAATCGTTTTCTATTTCACTGAGGCACGTCTAGGTCTGTACTCGGTTTTCGTCACCTCAGAAGACAAGTATCGATTAAGCGTCGCGTTTTTATAACTGCCGGGAATTGATATTCCCCGATGCTTCATTTATTTCACTGTCTTTATTCTTTGCTTTTATTTTTCTTAGTATTATCAAATAGTTTAATTAATATTATCAAATGTTTCAATTAATATTGTCAAATATTTTAATTCATATTATCAAATATTTGTAATATTTTCAAATACTTTTCTTTTTAACTTTAATTACTGTTATTGTCGTGTATTTTTTATGAACTTATTATTATTATTATCACTCACTTTGAACTTTTTCATACCGAGCCAAAAGCGGTACTGGTTAAATCCGTGACATTAAATGGCTGATTTAGTGAAGACTGAGATAAACACGGGAATCGATATATATTCTGGTTGGAGATATAAGTTGAACAAAAAACAAAACAAAATATTTGACAGATCCATTATATTTCTGCATCAAATAATAATGGTTTTGACAATACCACTACATTAAAATTATCTTCGTTGGAGATGAGATACGTAGTTTGGTATTTTAAATTAGAGTCCCGGCCCCAAGTTCACAAAGCATTCTCAGACTTAAGTTATAACAAATATATTTGATCTAGAAACACAAAACGTTGCATACAGTTTCTTATTAGGGTATTTGATACATTGAAACAACAAACGTTTTATAAAGGTCCACATTTTAGTCAAAATAAGACGAACAATTTTGAGTAAATTCTCAACTTAAGTCTGAGAATGTTTTGTGAACTTGGGTACCCATCTTAAGTATGGTTTAATGGTCGAGTGCGAGACATTAAGTAAAATATTGATATTGGTTCGGAGTTAGAATGCGGTGCGAGGGGAGAATCTTCCCAGTCTGGTTTTCCCCAAAAAGGTTGACAGATTATTTGTGAACGGAAACAGCCATGCACGACCGCCGCTTGACGAAGCGCGTTGTAAACAACGTGTACGTTCAAAAATGCAGAAACCCCTTTTGAAATTGATGAGTTTCATCCCAAACGTCTGAATTCCCCACTGAAAACTGAAATCAGTAGACAAAAGAAGAGTCATTACGGCGTTCACTCAATCATGACTCCTTGATGTATTTTAGTGGTTAGAAAACAAAATGGTATATTGATTTAAAGAGAAGAAAAATTAACGTTGAACTCTTCGCTAATATCAAGGGAATAGCGTCAGGGAGTCTAGATCCGGATTGGAATATCAGTCAACCATCCTTAAATCAGCGCAAGTGATTCCATCCTTGTGGTAAATGAGTCGATATGATCATCTTTAGTCTTCATATCGATGGTTGTAAACAAATAACTCACACTAGTGACCTCTTTTATCTATGACGGTTAATGGCAAACAATAAAACAATCTCTAGTATCGAGGACACAGGATTGAGCCAGTGCCAATAAACGTAAATGATATCTCTTTTGTTTCGTCAATAAACAAGGGTTTAATGCTGAATCCGAGGTCAGTTAAATTGGGATGTAGGTGAGATGGGTTGTGGAGAATAGCTGGTAGGAGGTCAAGTGGTGTAGGTCATAGATCGCTTGGCGAGGATGTCAGGGCAGTTGAGGAGTATGCCAGATCGATAGTACATGGAGGTCAGATCGCTACGGGAGGCGGTCCGGCCGGTTGGGGAAGAGGGTGCTGGGGGCGGGGCAGCTTGCTTGGGAAGGAGGAAGAGAGGATCAGGTCACTTGTAGTGACGTTTGGGTCGATCTTTTCTATATATAAATTTCATACATCGGGAAGTCTGGATAACGGATCCTCAACCTACCCCCCTTGTTTTCATCTCGGCGTGTGGGAATTCCCGACTGCCCAAATCGGGTTAAATAGATCCTCCTGGTGAAAGTACGAACACAGCAAACGTTTGGTTTAGGTAGGGGAAAGCAATACAAACACGTGCGCTTTGTAACTGCCTTATTAAACTTGGTGGTGGCTTCCAATTCAGTAACATTCCTGAAATAAATCAAAGAAAAAAAAAACAATATCAGTCTATGCTTAAATCGATTTGATCCGATTACATCTTAATCATACTTTAATAATCTGACTTGACTTATAATCTAATCCTCTTATTGCAGAACAATAAGACGCTTGAAAACAATTGCTTGTAATAATGAGTTTAAAGAAAGAATTGTGGACTTACATAATAACCTATGACATGTACGGTGGCCCTTTAGTGCCATTACGTTTATTTATAGATTTTTTTTTAAAAATTTACCTCATATGCGAAAACGCATAGAAAACTTTCCACCTCGGAGAATAGTTTTTACACCGTGGCGAAAAGGTTTACATCGCGGTGGAAATCTTTCTGTTGGGGTGGAAACACTTTCACCGCGGTGTAGAGGTTTTTCATGTTTTTTTTTTTATTTCTCAGTTTTCTCTACGATTTCTCAAATGAGGAAAATTTCAAGAAATAGTCCACCGTAGACATGGCATGGACAGTAATATAGCAATTTATACGGATAAAAATTGAGACATGTTGGCCAAGAATGTTCTTTGGAATTGTGTCGCCTAGTTAGTAGCGAGAACGGATCACTTGTTGCGCTCTCTATTGACCAATCTCGTTCCCAGAGGCAGCCGCGGAACCGAAGGCCTCTGGCACATTAGACCGTCCATTTTTTCCAATTTTTTTCAAACCTAAGCCCCACCCATTCTGACCTCTGATTGGTCAATCTTTTTGGGTAGATTTGTCGAAAACTAGAGGTCGGATCGTCGTTTCGCTTGTTGTAAAATGATTCTCGAGTCAAAGTCAATTCGCTGACATAAACAATTGGATCCTAAACGAGCAAATTCAAGTTTTTGTAAAGATCTATTTTTCTACGCGTAGGTATATTTTTAAGTGATTCGGTCATCCAGGCACGTAAAATCGGTGGCGTACGACGCAATAAAGGAGCACACGAGATCGGAGACGGTCCTACGCATATTATGACGTCATATATGTGATTGTGGATTAGGGTAAGGGTTAGACATAGCCAAAGGTTAGGGCTAGCCCTAATTACATTTCGAGACTTTGGCGAAATCTACAGATTCTAGCCCTTACCCTAACCCACAATCTCTAAATGACGTCATATGTGCTAAAATGCGTAGGACCGTCTCCGATCTAGCGTTCTCCCGCAATAAACGAGAAATTTCGCGCGTAGGAATTACATGTCATCTTCCAGGAAAATGGCTACCCCGGTTCATCAGAGAAATTTCTTCAAAAATTTTTCTGGTTTCGAGATTGTATATTGACGCGATCTTGTGTATCAAGATTCTACTACAACACGTAGGGGTCGGGTGGTTGTTTGTTTCTAATTCAGTAAAAACAAAATCAATATCGGATATAGAATAAAATATTATCAAATGAATAGTGAGTGAATTAGATGCCTATTTCTATATGCGTTATTGTAAACCTTTACATGTACATACATTGTCATGTGCATTAATTGAAAAGAGAGAGAAAGGGGGGGGGGGGAAATGGGGTTTAACGTCCACTCGACACAAACTAGGTTATTTCGAGACTAACATAATATGGTTTAATTTTATTTCAATAATTCGCTTGTGCGTAGGGGTTTTTAGCAGTAAGAGGAAACCTGAGTACAAAGAGAAAACCCACAAGGCTGGACAGGCGACCCTACGTTTTGCCACGTACAACCGGGGATTTCATTATTTAAAGAAATAAAATTATAAAACGAAAACATAACTCAAAGTCAATTAGTCTCTAAATCAGATGAGGTTATTCAACATGCATGTTTATTTCCAGATTGAATATACATGTATATGTCGAATCCTGCTTCAGTTTAAATAGATGTTGATTTAGAGCCTCTTCAAATTAGCCCATTAAACAATTAACACAATAGCTTTAATTATAAGAGTACAGTTTGAATGAGCTTAAAATTATGTACCTCTAGACATCTAGGTAATTAAAACAATGAAATTATTTTACAAATAGACAATCAAGCTTGAGGGTTGATTAACATCTATAATGAATGAACACGTGTAATAATAAAATAAAACCATGTATGAAAAATCCAAGCCATTAGACAAAATTCTAAGCCATTTAAAACGGTATAGGTAAAATAGTGTAATCAGCAAATGGACTTTTCATCGAGTACAAATACATGATAACCAGTGGTAAAGGGTATCCGGAAGAGCGATAACCTCACGGGGGTATCGTAGCAGTTGTTTGTTTCTTATCCTGAAATTGTCTCCCAGTCATAAATATATACAAAACTTTAAATACACAATCTTTCGTTAGGACTTCCAGTATTGACTAATGGTTTGGATTGTTCGTACTTGGTTTTTATTTTATTTAACAATTAATGTTGTATGTACACCATGTCGAGTTATATGCTCTACAATATCAGAGTAGTGCAGAACAAAGGGCCTGCATGGTGAAGAACAGTATTTTCGGCCTGATGGCACGAACAAGAGGTCTTGACAGCTTCCAGTCAGTGATACAAGACGGGGTTATCTTGCAGGAAATCTAGTCTAGCATAAAGGAATCTGGGATTCGTGTTGTCAGAGGTGCTGGGCGGATGTCCTGACACCTGGAACGACGTATGGTGAGTGGGACGCGGTCCTGTGTACACGTCAATGTCTTCCTAAATAGTTGCTTGGCAGTGTAGAAGGAAACTGTGTGGCGTGCAGTCATTTTACTCCATTGCATTCATTTTCTTTAAGTACGTTTAAACACAATGCCACTAAGTAATTTGTAAATTTACAATATTGATCAGATAATTTTTACAGTGTCGACTATGTAAATTACACTGCTCTAGATCAGGTAAAGAGGATTTATAAGTTAAACATTTCTAAAACCCCTTCCAGATTGACATGATCTGTGAGGCCATTTTGTCATTAAATATAATCAGACAGAGATAATAATACCTCCCTGACTACCTGATTGATGTTCCATCTTCGTGATGTTTTTTATTTATTTTATATTTTTTTCTCTGGTGGTCATTCATCATATTATTATAAGATAAATTCTCTCAATAAGTAAAGGGAGAAAGGCTTGAATAAAATGGAGTGTGTTGAACTGAGGCAAACTAAACTGTACTCAACTACAGTCGAGACATCCAACAATAAATAATGTTTCCGTTGAGGAAGTTCATTGCCCTGTCGCTATAGCTAGTTATTATTATTTTGATTCCATTCCTTATCTACATGTATATGTCTCAACTCTAAAATGGTGATTTGCAATCCACTGAATAAGTCACCCAGTATGGCTGGAGTATAAGCGCGCTACATAGATTGAAATGTCTTTCGAAAATTAACTCTTCTAATGGATTGGCAGATTATTTTCAAATTCTAATGCAAACTAACATCGGTATATTTTAACCAAATTTTATCATATCACGGGAAATCTAAATTAATTTTATTTTGCCGAAGATCTTCATAGATGTTATTCCCCGGCAATTTCATGTTCCTGAAGCAATGACTCCGCGTATTAAAACATCTGGATGTTACTACATGGACTCAGACTAGTAATTATTTGCCCATTGACTTCAATGTTAAAAGCATGTAACATCACAGGCTGTAGTTTTTTTCTCAACATTCCGTTGGTTCCAATCTTTTTAGGCACAGTGGGGTCCACCATTTGGCAATCTCCTCATCATAAATTTGTAGGGGGTTGACCACTTAGATTTTTTGCTACGGGGATTTGAAGTTCGCTGGGGTAAAAATCTCACTTCCGACACAATGATTGCCCCGCAGAAAGACATTTTACACCCCCTATCCCTCCGCTGTAATATCCTAAGTATTACCCAAAACTGCTATGAAATTGAAAATTTGATGCCCTTTCTCCAATTCTAGACCAAAAAGTCAACCAAAAAATGCAGGAAGAGGGGAGAAAAAAAATAAAGGAAAAATTGTCTATTTATAACTGGCACTACAATAATTACTAGTCTTAGTCCACATTACTTTACAATTGTCGATCTTATTGCAACGTTATCTGCAGAGACAAAGCGTCCAATCAGAGGTTGTGTAATAACCGCCATGGACGCCTTGACATTGAATGAACCTAGAACTTTGTAACTCGATTATCACAGGAAAACATTTAGCTTGAAAGCGCGAGACTTTGGTATTCTGATCGGCTCCGAAGATGTGTGAATACCCAATGGAAATTATTGCCGGAATATGGAGGGCTATTACTCGATATGTACGTAGTTAAAGCGAGACCATACCCCGAGTTCACAAAGCATTCTCAGCCTTAAGAGTTAAGAATTTGTTCAACTTTCCATCACTGTTTATGAGATATATATTTGATCCAGAAACACAAAACTTTGTATTTGATAAAATAAAAACAACCGGCGTTTTATAATGGGCTATACTTAAGTTAAATTCTCAACATAAGTCAAGCTTCTAAACCATCTGCATGGAATATACATCAATATACAAACGTACGATTTAATTAAGAGGGAGAGAAATGGGATTTAACGTCCACGTGACACAAACTATGCCATTTTGGGACTAACATATTAATTTAATAATTCTTTAGTGGTGGGAGGAAACCAGAGGAACCACAGTAAACCCACGCGGTTAAATAGACAGCCCCACGCCTTTTCACGTACCAGTTGAGGGGGGACCTTTTGATGCCGCACACAGGCGTTAACCATTCGGTCCAATAATTAGACAATAACGTATGCCAATGAGTCAAGTGACTTGGTTCGATCCCGGACTTTTAGTTGTTCGTGATAAGTTAGGGCGCCTGTCAGACATCGTGGGACTTTTCCGTGTACACCCCCCAACCCACCCCCTCTCACTGACAATAATAGCAACGATCTCCAATTATATGTCAGTTTCGAAGTTTCGGATGTCCTGTAAGACGTTATTGTCCAATTTATGTCATTTCCAAGTCAATTTAAATGTTCGAGTTGTTTTAAATCGTAATCTCTCTCTATCTCTTTCTAGTCTCCTTGTCCGACCCCGTGTCTATATGCCTTTTATTTTTTGTAGTTTAGAAAATATTCTAATTTATCTTTAACTCATGACAAACTGGATAGAATCACACCTTAAAGCAAAACAATTTGAACAGTCGTCTCGGGTTATATTTAGTTCAAATAGGATTATTATCCATTATCATTTAATTTATAATCGATTCTCATGGCTGGCAACTCTTTATTTAAATTTTTAAGCTGGCGGCCAAGATACTTTTGATCATAGCATGTGAGTGGGCGTGCGTAATAACATGGCATATGCGATGTACTTTAAAGAATCAATATTCGAGTATATTAAAGGTACACTATGTAATATTTGAACAAAGAGCTAACCGTTATCGCATTAATATTTCAAAATTGATAATGCAAGATGAATATATTGAACATTTCATTCAAATTCTTTATTTTGGCCGAAGTTATCAATAGTTGAAGTTTTGAGAAGATGGGTGCATTGATCGTAACCACCGTACTACTGGTTATTCGATTCTCCATCTTTAAATTATATCGGCCAATAGCCGAATCGTTCTAATCTTCCATCCGATGTCACCGAGAGTTGATTATGGTCTTGTCACATTTAATGTCGACCTGCAATAAATTTATCTCTTATATCAATAAATGTTAAATAATCAATCTGGGTACATACAGGTGTGGATTATCCCCAAAGGCGTTTTATAGCTGAAGTGCCAGCCTCCTATCGAAACAAATCAAAGAAGTTGAAAAAATAAAACGGGAGGAAAATGCTAAAACCGATGAGCAAAATGAAAATGTACCTTAATTGGTGGGGGGGGGCTATAGGCAGACAAAAGGGCCCCATGTCTGACGAAAGGGCCCCTCTGGCCACGGGAAAGGGCCCCCGAATCCAAGTCAATCGTTTTCTATACCATGTTACTGTCGAATCCACTACTGATTGCGAATGCAGTTATTGCATTGGCATGAAAATAACTAATCAAGAAATCACCTTTCTGAAAACCTTCTAAAAGCTATTCGGGAAAGAGGTGGCTTATAGGCAGCCCAGTGTGGACTGGCTTGGCGGAGCGATCACTTCTATGCTAAATAGATGCCCCCCCATCCCGGACCCACAACGATAGAGGCCCCTTAAAATTGTATAGCCCCCGCCATGATAAACCTTAAAACGCCCCTGATTATCCCTTCAGAAATTGTTAATTTCGTACTCCGGGTGCGTCAAGATCGCCATGCACGTGGTGAAAACGCCAGGTATAATGTTGTGGTATCCATGGTCACCAATGCTCGCCGAAGGCACGGCGTTTGGTTTTGAGGATGTTGGAAACAAACACCAAGGTTCTGCAATCTGACCTTACTTTTGCCGACGACCTTGTTTATTTTCTGGTCACTGTACAGCCGCGGCAGCTCTGTACACACACAACCCCGGTCTGCCGCGGAGGGGGTGGGGGCATTATCGATCAATGCAAACGACGCATCTTTATTATTCAATACATCAAATCAAAATGATTTGCTTTCTAGTTGTAATCGTCCTTATTTGACAAAATCCACTATTTATTTTTAGTCTGCAATCTACTTAAAGGAGGCAAGTCCCTTAGCTCAGTGTATTCTAAAGTCCTCGATATTACAAACACGACTTATAATTTAAATCAACATTGTTGATTTCATTCAACCCAAATATTTAAGACAAAATGAACATTTGTAATGAAGCGACTAGATAAACGAGGCTTAACATACCCTCCCCCCTCCCCAATAGAATACTACTGGTGTATACTGGACTAACCAGATGCCAAATTGTTGAACGATTATTTAGGTGCTTAGAACTTATTGACCCCAGCTGTTTTTTGTTAACGTTATTGGCTATTCATCTCTATATACCTCTGTTTACTTACAGTTTAATTAAACATGTAATTAATCCCAATATATGTCATTTACAAACTTAATCTGTGTTCAAGAAGGTCCGCATGAATTCAAGGGAATGTACTCTGGTCGATAATCATACCATGACGTGACAAGAGGACAATTCCATACATGATCATGAGTCGTATCTACTATCCCTATTGTCGGAGGCTATATAACCAGGAGTTTGATGGCAGACAGATAAATGGGGACTAGAATAGAGAGACAGGCGTATGGACCCACCCGAGTCCCTCCGCTGCCGAGGCAGGAGGACGGAATGATTGTCTTAATGTACCATGTTAATGTTATCGTTTATATTCCCGATGTATTTTATTTCCTGTTGTATCTATGCAGTTATCATATGTTCTGTTCTGATGTAAATAAATCATGTATTTATTAAACTGATCTCTGCTATCACTAGGTCAAACCAGATAGAGTTTCGGTGATCTGCGATAGCGCATTTTTCACAATCAAAAAACATACAAAGAAATATAAGTTCAAACACACTTCTATGATTATACACCAAAATGGCAAGACACAATACCATGAAACTCATGAAACATACTGTGGGGGCTGGCGGAGAGGGTTAGTTAGTTCCTGGGGTGATAGCGTAGAGAGAGAGGGTTCGTTCGTTCGTTCGTGGGTTTAACGTCCACTTCTACCTAGGGTGATATCGTAGACAAGATTGAGGGGATATACTACTACTACTTGGTGTTTAACGCCCGCTTCGAGAGAAGTGATATCGCAGACAAAAGAGGGAGGAGGAGAGAGAAATGCTTTAAATAGAAAAGCTACAGTCATGGTAGTCTCGATCATTCAGAGCCCCCTAGTCTTCACTAATATTTATGTGAATGATAGAGACTACATTCATGGAATCAGAGAAGTTATTATTAAATTGATTTCATCTGACTTTACGAGATTGAAATGATGTCAAGTGTTATTCTTATCAGAATTCGATACGATGATAGAGCATGCAAAGCAAACAACAAAACTGATGAAATTTTCTGGAAAAAAAATGTTACTATGTAATTGATAAGCATCGTGTCTTACAGATCGTGATTGATTAAAATCGCCTCGTAATTTCCTAAGCAGTGAGGGGATCTTTTGAATTTAAAGATTGGTGACTACGATATTTTTTTTTTTTTTTTTGTTCTCTGTTCTTCAGTCCCACCATTCCATAAATTTGAACTTTACTATAATTGAGGTCTAAAATTCGTTTGCAGATAGGATATTGTGTGATATATCCACAAAACTCAATTTTTCCCAAAATAGGAAACAGATAATCTGGTTCCAAGGTATAGTGACATTGTGTTGAGTAAAATTGATCGGATAATGACAACGTTAAGAAAAGGAGATTATTCACCATCATGTTGCTCTTTATAGTCTACAAATATTAAATCCGATACGTATGTATAACGGGTGGTAACGGTTTTCTTGAATGACAGGACAGACGGGGTTAGCTCATTACAATATCCCTACTTCGTTGGGTGCGAGATAACAAAGTTGTGAGTAAAATCAGAAATGAACGTCTGTAGATGCGGTCGTAGTAACGATTCGCGACACCTGATGAAACCCAGGCCACAGGGATAAGCAGAACTGTCTTTCAGATCGTTCGGATGGGCATGAGAATAGTCCGCGATTCGACATCATACTCAAGAAGCCAGGGGTTAAAATGCTAGATATAATTATGTATTCCTATCGTTCGAAGGAAGGTTCGACAAAAATCACATGGCAATTTGGCATGGAACATTAAGTAGCGCTGCCTGGGTGATTATCAGTGACAACTCTATTACTATAGCTGAGACCTGTTAATAACACATTACAGAGGTGAGAGAGAGAGAGAAATGGGGTTTAACGTCCACTCAACACAAACTAGGTCATTTCGGGACTAACATGGTTTTTTAATTTTTATTTCAATAATTCGCTTGCGCGTAGGGGTTTTTAGCTGTGGGAGGGTACCGGAGTGCCCGGAGGAAACCCACGAGGTTGAGAAGGCGCCCCTATCTCCATGCCACATACGCTCACACCAGGGCTCGAAACCACAGCCGCAAGCCAGAGGTGACCGGCCAGCTAGATGTCGAAGCGCGGCACTCTAGACCACTAGGCCATCCCAACCCCCCACACCAATGTGTACCTGTTAATAACACATTACAGAGGTAGAATATAATTGAAGAGGTATTATTTACTATTTCGTTTCTAACGGCGAGGATCCGAATCACATTTATAACAAGATTCTGTAATAGTCGCGATCCTCGGCGGCTCAGTTAGTAAGACGCTTGCTTGCTAACCAGGAGGTCTAGGATTTCCTTGGGATTTCCAGGCGGTTTATCCTCTCAAGATCAGTGGACAGGGCATGACAAGGACAGGGTCTATTTGTTCGGATGGGACCAAACATCGACGTACCGTGTACACATTGGTGTGCACGTTAAAGAACACGTGACAGCTGGCAAAATGTCCACCATAGCACACTGTCTGGTGTATGCCGCTCGTCACTGGTCCAGCCGGAGCCGAATATAGGACGTTAAACCCTAATGGCCCCTAATCAAAGATGTTAAACTTTAATTGTATTTTTATCTTTGTTGCATATTCTGTATATATTTGCCTATACTATTCACAAATTTGTATCATTGCTTGATAAAGACGAGAGCATCCTCATCGAAACGTCGCTTAGTATCAAACTCAGTAATTGTGTATCCATAAAATTGTACTTGTGTTAATATGTTCAATTACTAAACGCCAATCAAAGAAGACGCTGATCCCATTTCAGTTCATTCAATTTCCTAAAATCTTTTGATGGCCCTTTTGTTGAATCCGATCGAATCCAAGTCGATGATATTTTGGAGTCCGAAGTAAATGTTTAATAATTCATCTGAGTATATTTTATCATGTTGTTGTACTTGACAAGAAGTCGCCTGTCCAACTTCATGGGTTTTTTTCCGGATCCTCCCGGCACGGTTTCCTCCCACTGCTAAAGACCCATACGCGAAAGCAAATTATTGAAATGAAATTGAACCAAATGTTTGTCCCGAAAAGATCTTTTTTGTCGAGTGGACGTTAAATCTCATTTCTCCCTCTGTATTTAAGGGTGAATAAGAATCCGGACTGAATTTCGTCGTGAATTCTGCTCCATGCTGAAGATCAAATTGTGCGTGACTTCCGTCCATTTGATTAACGTATACCGTTATATATGCGTTACAACTGATTACTTCTGACCAAAGTATTCAAATCAAAATGGCAGCAGAAATTGATAAAAATGATCACAACGCTGTAACCGACGTTGTTTCATTTCACCGTCGACCGATTTCTTCCTCAATTCTCATTAATTAAAACCCCTTCATTAACCAAGTTACTCACGGTTAACGGACTCTGGATAGAAACAAAAGCATATTTGATTAAGTTGTTACAGATATATGAAAGTAGGGCATTATAAAACCTATTTGATTTGTAAATGAACGCAGATTCCTTGCCAGGTTATGTATGCTGCATCACCGTTAGTAAGTAAGTAAATTTATTGAATATAAACGCCCACTAGGAGCAGCATACAATTACAAAAAAACATTACATTAATACAATACAACAGATATAATTTTAACAAATAAACGAACGTATATATAAAGCTTGAAATCAATTAAATATCAAGGGGGATAATAGGCATGTGCTTCCTTTAGAACTCTTTTGTTTCAAAGTCAGCATTGTTAATTATTGTAAATAAGGCAGAAGGTGCAGCAGATAATGCACCACTCTCTGTTTTTAAAAGGATGACAAACGAATGAGCACACACATGAAACATGAAATCGAAGGAGAATGGTTGACTGTTGGCTTGTAATGCATTAGAAAATGTCACTCATCCTCCACAATATTGTTAGGCGCCAAAGTATATAAAGTGCCTGGATTTTGCGCCTCGCTGGAAGGACTAGACCCTATCCTTACCAGGCCATCTGCCCTGCACCGTGAAGTGGTGGAGGCGACCACACCGGAATATCTCGGGAACGTTCTCTCAACAAAATAATCGAACCCGGACCCCCTGATTAGTGAGCCAATGTCCTTCTTACTGACGCACCGTACCGTCCAATTTGTAAATAATTTACTTGGGGCACTTTGCTTTTCCATACAATGCAAGCGGATTCTTTTACATCAATAAATCGCTTGCCCGTAAGGTTCTTTATCAGTAGGACGGAAAGGGACGACCCGGAAAACCCCCAACCAGGTTGGACAGGCAGACCTACTTCGTGTCACGTGCAACCGGGGTATCGAAACCACGCCAGTTGCACTTTGGCGAAAAATGAGAGAGTAAAAACTTTTTAAGATTATGTAAAACATGCCCAAGCCAGAACATTTAAATTGTTTTCAAAAAAAAATGTTTTAATTGTTCTTTGTTGCTCGCACTTCCTTTTCTCTCAGGGGTGCCAAGGTGGGTTAGTCGGTGGCTCGTTAGCCTGTAGGTCGTTTTTTGGATTCCCGCGTTTGCCGAGAATGTTCATCAGGGTGTTCCGACATGGTTTCTCCTTGTCAGTGATGCAGGACGGAGGGCCCTACACGGATAGAGAGAGAGAGAGAGAGAGAGAGAGAGAAATGGGGTTTAACGTCCATTCAACACAAACTAGGTCATTTCGGGACTAACATATGGTTTAATTTTATTTCAATAATTCGCTTGCGCGTAGGGGTATTTAGCAGTGGGAGGAAACCGGAGTGCCCGGAGGAAACCTACGAGGTTGAGAAGGCGCCTCTATCTCCATGCCACATACGCTCACACCAGGGCTCGAAACCACAGCCGCAAGCCAGTGGTGACCGGCCAGCTAAAGGTCGAAGCGCGTCACTCTAGACCACTAGGCCATCCCCCCCCTACACGGATAGAGCAAGGGAGTCTGGGGCGAACCACATATGCTATTTCCTATACTTTGGGACTTTATGGGTGCATGCATCGAAACTATGAATAGAAATACGTTAAAACCACGGACCTTATATACACGTGTTATATTATAATGATGCCCATATTAAATCTAGTCGTATAAATAGTAAAATATAAAAGTAAAAAACAATCACACGCACAATTAACAGTTTGATTTGAACACAAATTACCGCAAAATTAAAATTAAGATAAGACGCTGCAAATGTTATTTCCTTCTGTCAAATACTGTGGTTTTTTATGGTGTCGGCATCCTCTGCAAACAAAAATATATCTATTCATCTAAAGTTCTTCAAATTGCATTATCTATTAATTTGATTTTACTATTCTTCCAGTCTTTGAATCTTGTAATCATTTTCAACACGGTAGTACACAAACCCATCGACTTGATATAATATTCATATTGTTAACACAGTAGCACACTATCCCATCGACTTATATATTGTTATTTATATTGTTTGGTATATTACGCTTCATGTGTGAATATTGACACGTAACATTTACTGAAAACGCAATCTAATTAAAATATAGATCTATATTTCGTTTCGTTTTTTTTATACTTTCGATGGCCTACACTCATGTAGATCCAACAAGTTATAGTGGGAGCTCACGTTCTATGACGTCAGGTATCAAGCACGGGACATTTGACCCGATAACGTCAGTCATTCGATTAACCAATTAGCACCGCCATGCTTTTTAAAATCTACTTATGTTTTGATTTCTATCCGCTGGTAATATCTACCCACAGTTCCACGCATGAAAAGGATTCGACAGACCATTTGATTGGCTGACCCCTCATTTCAGGCAGAACACTAGTTAAATAACAAGTCCTCCAGATCCAAGAGTAGTGAAGACAAGTTAAACCAAAATTTTGAACTATAAAAAACGAAACGAAATTGGATCTGTGTTTTAATCAGATTGCTGAAAACGGTTCGGTGTTGCTATGGGAACGAAAGGTGGTTCCAAGTTATGCAAATTTGTGTTTTGAACGGAAAGAAAGTAATATCGAGGATCTAGAAGAATACAGGAACGCATTGTTTTGTAACACCAAACTTGAAAATTATCTTGACAAATCTTTGAAGTTATAATGACAAAGTCATTGATATTGGCTTGTTTACACGTGTGTGTGTGTGTATTTTCTTCACCATTGAAAATTATATTTACACACGTTATCATATTGTTGGATCTGTTTATCTGCTACTATAAACTAAACATAGTACATTTTGTCGGATCCTTTCTTTTTACATCAGTTGCCATGTTTCCCAATCAGTAGATGTAACAATGGTGCTAGTTTCACTTTCATCAACAACTAAACATTGCTTAGTTATCTTATTATAACTATACCCCACACATCCACATGGTAATTCTTCAGTGGGTCTCGCACATTGAAAAGTACATTCTATCTGGCTTCTAGCCTGATGACCTGTTAACTTCGTACCCTGAAGCTTTTTGTTTCCGGCTACCTTCTTCCAACCAGAAGTCAATACAGTAGAAGCGATATCTAGAATATAATAATAAATACTATTCTTTTAACGGCATCCAATAACAAATCTTGAAATATTGGATTCAATCAAATTAACAAATCAGAGGAATCGATGAACAATGTCTTGAAATTGGCAACAGAAATTTATAATAATATTAATAAATAACAACAATAATATTTTTAGAAAACGCAAATTAATTTATTATGAACAACGCAAATAAACTATTAGCCTCTACTAAACTATTCGGAAAAATTATCGCCTATCTGTGCCCTCATGATCGACAGATGATCGACTGGATGAAGTTTTTCTATATTACTTTTGGTATGAAATATATATTTCTGTATTGTCTATGGCAAACATTGTCTGGGAAAGATTTTGGTTTCTAATTTTGTCATTAGACGGAAGGTAGTAGTAGAGAGGGGCGTGACTGACTGAAGTGACGACTGATTACAGATACACGGGTGAATTTCTGCTTATCGGTACTAATAATTCTTCCCAAGACCAACAGTTATTATATGGGAGTATACCCAATCTGATTAAAACACAGATCCAATTTCGTTTCGTTTTTTATAGTTCAAAATTTCGTTTTTACTTGTCTTTACTACTCTTGGATCTGGAGGACTTGTTATTTAACTTGTGTTTTGCCTGATATGTGCGGTCAGCCCATCAAATGGCCTGTCGAATCAACCGTTTGACCTTTTCATGCGTGGAACTGAGGGTAGATACGTCTATACTAACACCAGCGGATAGAAATCAAAACCAAACAAATGTAGATTTTAAAAAGCGTGGCGGTCGCTAATTGGTTAATCGAATGACTGACGTTATCGGGTCAAACGTCCCGTAGTTGATACCTGACGTCATAGAACGTGAGCTTCCACTATAACTTGTTAGATCTACATGAGTGTAGGCCATCGAAAGTATAAAAAACGAAACGAAATATAGATCTATATTTTAATTAGATTTGGAGTATACCTGACAATTCAAAAAATAATTGACTGTCACGAGATAAAGAAAAAAACGTGATAAGTAGACAAAGTCCATGCATTACAATGTTTTTAATAAGTATAGAACAAATACAAACAATGGAAAGTACGGACTATTTCTATTTTTCTCAATTTCCGTATTCTTGTGATATTCAATTACTTTTGCACTATTTTGGTTTTGAATTTGATTGGCCTTTCGGGTCATGTTATTTATATCTTACCTATATCCCAGCAGCCATCACTTCCCCATCCAGTCATTAGGAAAACATAGTTGAATTCCACAGGAGTGATTGTATGAAAAGATATCCTGTCAATACCAAATTCACTCCCCTTTCCCAACTCTAACAATCCTCCTTTCCAACGGATCCAAAATGGTCGAAACTGGTTACAGTCCAAGACAGCTTCGTTATGGGCGGAATATCTAGCACCCCCAGCATTTCGTGGTGCTGCAAAAATCTCGCTCCTTGAGTTTGAGTATACTCCGATTGCAAAAGCCCAGTTCCCAATACGAAATAAATCACTCACTTCGTCTTCCTGGAGGAATATATAACCATCGTTGCAGGCCTTTAGTTTAAATTTTAATTGTGTGGTATTTGTAACGGCGAGTCCCTTTCTTGCCAGTGGAAAAACGTAGTCTTCGTTGTCTGGAGTAAAAGCTCGTAATCCAACACAAACTGAAACATGAAATATATTACTTCACAACGAACGTATATTTGATATTATTCAGACATTGTATTAACGCATGGACAGCGTATCCTTGGATCTTATCAAATTCTCCTAAAACATGAGATTTGAGTTGGCACTCAATTCCCATAGTGGAAGGAGACCTCTTTACGGATCTGGTGCAGGAAAAAGATATGCATCATAACTAGTGGGGATCCGTAGTAGCTTGGATGTCTAGTTCATCATTTGTGCAAGACGGAGGGCCCGCAAGTGACAACGTATTGTGGTTTCGATGGGGCGAAACACCCAGGACCCGTACATGTAAAAGAATCCTCGACAGTTGGAATTCGGAATAAGCGTAGGTCGTATCGTCCGGTCCGGGCAAACGTTCCCTTATGACATTTGCCCGTCTGCATTTCATAATTAGTGGGATCAAGAACAAGCGTATTGACAATCGGCACATTTCCGCATTGTGAACACCATTTTAAAGTTCCGTATTATTGAGTTGTCACGCTGTAATTGCTCGAATATCCCAACCCTTGTCGTTTTTAATATTTCTATCTCTGTTACTTGTGAATACAGTGACATTACGTCCTACTCTTATATTGAATTCCAGCTGCCAATGGTTCTTTTTGCGTGACGTCAATGTGTACACTGGACCTCGGGTGTTCGTTCTATCCGGACGACTTTACTTTTTCCCTTGTTAGACTGGCAAAGGGGAGCAACGACGGAATATCCCGATGCATTTTCTCGGCGAATGAAGGGATCGAACACGCGACCTCCTGGTTTTAGAGCCAACGTTTCTTTTGTTGCGCGAAGAAAACCACAAGAATGTCTATCACAGTTTCATGGTACTTTCGTCATCTTGTACCCAGAACATTCAACCAAACTATCGCTCCAGTTAGCGATAAGGTGCGACGTGTGTTGTATACGAGGTAGGGTATGTGTATTAGTTTGAGAACACCCAATACTACTGTTGTAGTTTATAACTGGGATATTAACAAGAATAATATAATTATCTACGTAAAATATGTCATTATTTTGAATAAATGGAACTGTTTTGTACCACGACTGTTTATATTTATTTTGCTTTTAGCAAAAGGCAAGGTTTTTTACGTGGACACTATCAGATACGATATATTTTATTTTTTAAACAGGGCAATCTGCTAGCACGCCCCTTTCTCAGCGGAACACCTTTGAATATCTTAGTAACTAGTGACAAAGCATTGACTTAAAAATTCAATGTACATATTCACCTTTCAACCCTTTTAAACCATTTCGTGATGTGGTATATTAATGTATATATGAATGTACATTTATGATACTGTATTTGAATTTTGTGAAAACATTTTACAAGAAAACAAAAGTGGCAATATACTGTATATAAGTAACAAATTACATGTATTAATAAATTAGATAACATTTCAAGTCTAAAGAAAGACCCGCAATAGGTAAATTTAGCTCTTGCATAATGTATGTCAAAAGTAAGCATATTCGCGGAATGAGGTTTAAAGACATGTTGAGAGAAATAAACTATACCATGATGAATATTTGAATGATCGCGACACGGTATAGTCAAATTCCATGACATATAAGCACGACCATAGAGTCAAATTCCAAATGCGTGTGTCCTGTCCTTGTATATATAGTTTTGTTAGTTTGACATTTTTATATGGCGGTTTTGCCAACAGTATGAATTCCAGATATTCAATTTATTAAAATGGATCGTATCGTTAAATTAAACTATCATATATTAATTAAGTGACGATGTACTCTAATTTGTAATTCATTTTGCATCATGGTTAACTGGTTGAAGACTAATATATTGCTAGAAACAAATCTAAGATTTTTAACATTTACCTTTGACAAAAAGAAGAGCGACAAATCCCATCAAGAACTTCACCATTTTACTACTTACTCTCAAGAGTTTCTGAAGAAAGAATGTGCGGCGCGATATAAAGTCACCCCAAGAAAAATGTAGCCGCAAGCTAAAGAAACAAGTCTTCGAATAATATGCATGATTGCGTTTAAAAGTCTGCGTCGTTGTTGATGTGATTACGAGTATGATGAACTCATAGAAGCTAAAATAAACGTCTGAATAATTTCTGTTCTAAGAAACTAATCCACTGGGAATTGGTGCACCAATATTTGTAAAAGTTCATTGAATATGCAGTTTTGTTGCAGATATTTATTTGCGGGTATCGAGTTCAAATGTGATATGAGTAAACAGGAGAAATTCTGTGACATAATGCATTTGATTTGCACAATTACCAAGCTTTTCAACTTTAAATCGCCATTATTCTGGATTTCATGGACAACATTTATACTCTCTGCTATCCATTGGAGAAAGTCGAAAGTTGTTAGTAAAACGTAGAAATTCTTTTCCATGGACGTAGAATTCCGACCAAATGCAAATCTAAACGTTACATGTTTCGACCTCTAAATCGCAATTTGAACCAAGCTTCGAAGCTCGTTTCCCGTGTTAGGAAGTCAAAGTAGTCTAAGGTATTCCAAAAGCTATAAGAGAGGCAGACACAGATAGACAGACAGAGGAGTGTTCAGGGCGTATTTCTTGGAAGCTTGAAATAGTCAAAAATGGTTCTAAAAGCATATTAAAGCCCCAATAACACTCTTGTTGTAACTGAAAAATATGTCCCAATCTTCATTCTGGTCAACAAATCGTATTATTTTAGAATATTCCAATTAAATGATGATATAAATTTCATCTTAACACACCTAATTTAAAAAATTGGAAAAAATTCAACCAATTGATTTGAAAAGTCTAACGTAAACCTTTTCAAATGTGACTTGGATTTTAAACTATTTTCGAACCCTCTGGACAAGTAAAATAGGTTGTAATGGATAATTTACACAACAGCTAGGACACTTATAAACATCTAGTACTTAGAATAGGGGTATTATTTATTTTCTGGAGCTCCCAAGCCAGCAAGAATGTTATTGTCCCTTTAATGTAATAGGAATGTATGTAAATTGATTTGTATCCAATGTTTGAAAAAAAAGTTATTTCTAGTCGATTATGATCGGTGAAATACGTACGTGAACAGTTCAAATTGAATGGCATTCGTTTACGCCTGCTTATGCATTCTACACTTACTTGGGGGGTTGGGATGGCCTAGAGGTCTAGAGTGCTGCGCTTCGACCTCTAGCTGGCCGGTTACCTCTTTCTTGCGGCTGTGGTTTCGATCCTTGGTGTGAGCGTATGTGGCATGGAGATAGGGGCGCTTTCTCAACCTCGTGGGTTTCCTCCGGGTACTCCGGTTTCCCCCCCCCCCCACTGCTAAAGAACCCTACGCGCAAGCGAATTATTGAAATAAAAAATTTAACCATATGTTAGTCCCGAAATGGCCTAGTTTGTTCCGAGTGAACGTTAAATCCCATTTCTCTCTCTCTCTCTCTCTCTCTCTCTCTCTCTCTCTCTCTCTCTACACTTACTTTTTTTTAAAAATTATTATTTTTTTGTGTTGGCTTAACCATTGTGCTGTAGGATATGTTTTTATTTGTTCCTTACAAAATGATACACTACTTGTGTACTGATTATAAAATGTTAATTGTGTCTTTAAAATTTGTAATATTTGGATCATATAGTTTCACAGCAAGATAACAGCACTAATCCACAAGGATGGACAGGCAACCCTACTCTTTGTCACACGAAACCGGGGAATCTCTAGATATGAATGTATATATATTCAACTTTTGAATTGTTTATCCTTTTTTCTAATCTATTATGTTCGGTGAAATACGCGAACAGTCCAAATTGAACGGTGTTTATTTTGTCGTTTGTGAATCAGCCATTAAATAAAACTCCTTAATTATCTTGTGAGATATGCTTTCTTATTAGGTCATTAAAATTGGCGCCCGAAATCATAGATTGCGTGACTCTTGTATTGACTTTAAAATTCTGTCTTAAATATTGGAAATGAAATGAAATGGGGTTTAACATCCAACTCTTCTGCACCTAACCTGGGCTAATGGAAGACGGGCATACGCCATACAGTGTTCTATGAGGGAAATTTTGCCCGGGCAGCGGCTCTACGGCCTACTCTTACATCGAATTCCAACTGCCAAGGGATCTTTTACGTGCATGTGTACACGGTTTTTCGTCCCATCCGAACGACTAGGCGGCTGTCCTTGTCAGCCCCTCCGTTCTGGATCACTGACAAGGAGAAACCACACCGGAAAAGTCGAGATCGAACTGACAAGGAGAAACCACACCGGAAAAGTCGAGATCGAACTTAAATATTGGATTTAAGGATCCAATATAATCTATATAAAAAAAACAATATTGGTTGAAATGGAACAATATAGAATTTGAATTCGTATTTTTAATTCAGAATTTTATTGAGAATAAAGATTTTGACGTACAGCTCCTTTAAACTGCAGAATTGTGTAACGTGATGAGAGTGACGTATACTGGAATATAATAAATGTCTAATACGACCTGCTCCTACGTATAACAAGACCCGTCTCATCAATTCTCCTTCCTAAAACATGCACTACCAGTCATCACCGCAAGTCCATGACAAGATTTATATTGAACCAATAATATTCAGTCGTAAATTATTCATTAATTCATGTAATATGTGGAAATTAAACTGTGTACTTTGTTAGAGTTCCTGAAAAAGCCAACGGTCTTCAAAGAGAATTTTATATAAAAATTGAAATGATTTATAGCTCTGTGAAAGGCTGTTAATATAGTGATTAGGGAGAGAGAAAAGGAAAGAGAAATGCGGTTTAATGTCCACTCGACACAAACTAGATCATTTCGGAACTAACATATGGTTTTTAATTTTATTTCATTAATTCGCTTGCGCGTAGGGGTCTTTAGCAGTGGGGAAAAACTGGAGTACCCAGAGAAAACCCACGTGGTTGGACAGGCGACCTTACTCCTTGCCACGTACAACCGGGGATTCGAAACCACACCAGTTGACTCAATGACAGGTCGTATGATACAGCGAGTGCACGCTAAAAAGTGATTATGGGGGGGGGATGGCCTAGTGGTCTAGAGTGCCGCGCTTCGACCTCTAGCTGGCCGGTCACCTCTGGCTGGCGGATGTGGTTTCGAGCCCTGGTGTGAGCGTATGTGGCATGGAGATAGGGGCGCCTTCTCAACCTCGTGGGTTTCCTCCGGGCACTCCGGTTTCCTCCCACTGCTAAAGACCCCCTACGCACAAGCGAATTATTGAAATAAAATTAGGAACAACCATATGTTAGTCCCGAAATGACCTAGTTTGTGTTGAGTGGACGTTAAACCCCATTTCTCTCTCTCTCCAGAGTGATTATGAAATTAAATGAAATTAAGTGGGGTTTAAACAGGCTACTGTTTTGCAATGACTGATTGGGCTAATGAAGACCATTCGACATGGACGGTGGCACTGCAGTCTGCTCTTTGTTTTCCAATTTCAACTGTCAATGTGTACATGGGACCTCGCTTTTTGGTCCCATCCGAACGACTAGACAATGTTTTCTGTACCCCCCCCCCCCGTCCAGCACAAGTGAACAACGGTAGCGATCCTGAGACCCCCTTGTTTAACGAACGTGCGTCTGACTCACCGAACCACAACGACCCCAACGAGGATAAAAGAACCATTATATTTTATGACAACAAACTTTATTCTGATTTCTACACACAAAAACAAAAACAACACATGTTTTATCTTGAAGTTATATTTTATATATTTTTGGATATTGTTTTGTGGTATTCGGGAGTGGCAACTTATTGGATATAGTTTTTAAGATTCTTATTGATGGTATTTAGGGATGGAGATTTATAACAATTAGATGGGTTATCTCCCCTGGAAAATTGAAGATTTTATTATGTGCACAGATCACTATCTACTTGACAAATAGATCCCCGGCTTGAATAGACGCCATATTGAAAATCCACTGATCTGGTTTGTTATGCTAGTCTAATTTGTTTTA
The DNA here is from genome assembly GCA_036850965.1 of Patella caerulea. Taxonomy (NCBI): domain Eukaryota; kingdom Metazoa; phylum Mollusca; class Gastropoda; family Patellidae; genus Patella; species Patella caerulea. The sequence continues at coordinate 54,635,402 of JAZGQO010000006.1, read as the reverse complement.
TGAAAATGGAAGCCAAACAATTCTTCTAAAAATCCTCGAAGCACATACTATAGTACACGATTTGGTATGCGATTCTAGCTGTGTTTGTGTCAAAATTTTACCATGTGTACTAAATAATAGATTAATGCATTTTCTTACTGCGGAATCGACGCGCTTGTGAAACAGTCTGATTTAGCCCATTTGCACTCTGTCCTAAGACCCATTCACTTACGAATTGCCTAGTTGTGTCGAATGGGAGTTAATCCAGATTGTGTTTTCTTACGTTTGAACAAACAGTAAAATAGATATCTCTGTGGATTACCGAGTAGCTGAAGATACCAGACCGGCGAGAAATAATGTCTGGTATTTCCACAAAGCAATTACATCAGATTGTTGGAGCTTGAAATGACAAGTAACTGGTTATCACGAAGAACTTGACACACATTGTCTCGGAACCGGCCGTGTTCTTTTGTCTTGGCGCGCCAGACCGTGTCTTATGTCTGGAAGTACTGGACACTAATGAAGAAGTAATCAAGCTGGTGCCATTGACGGGGGTTCTGGACAAACGTTATTGTTACTATAAACGGTCTGATGAAAATGTGTGTTCATTCACCTTTACCAGAGAAATCAGACTAATGAAGTCCTATTTTCTGATTAATTTTACAATGGAAACATCCACACGTAATAAAATCCCTTCCCTGTTCCAGAATTCAGAATCTTCTGAAAATAGATGGTCATTGGTTCACATATTATCTAGTTGACAGACTTGATGTCACAGGGCCTGGGAAAGTGAGAAACAGACAGTTAATTTATTTGAAAAAAAAAATATCGCTTTTGAAAGACTGTCTCGATTCTTCATTTGACAGATCGTTTGTCCATACAGTTCACTAATGAAATTAAAAAGGTCATGAAAAATTTGAAAGCATCATGATTATTTTGGGGTAATTGATGTGTCCATCGTTCGAATCCTTCGAGAATTTTCAAAGGTCATCGTGACAACTGAAAATACGACCAGGAAAGACTATTTAGCCGTTCGCATGAGCAAAAATACGAAGGTCTCCTCTCACGCTAAAATAAACATGGAAGGTTCGTGTATTCGAACCACGTCACTTGGACATTCTAGTGCCCGAACCCAAAAACATCGTGACAATAGGTCAGTCAGCTCCGTTCACACAAAATCCTGATATAACTAATAACGGAGAAATAAATTTACTGCCAGGAATTGGTCAGACAATCCACTTGTGGAATAGAATAACTGTTAATAAAGGTAATAATCCAACTTCCTTGTCAATTTAATGTAATTGTATATAATTATATCAATCATGTGTCCACAAATAATAAACTGTGTCAGTGGGTCTTACCGGGAGCCGCGGTGGCTTAGTGAGTAAGAACTTGACTAGCTAACATACAAAGTGAAATGGAATGGGGCTTACTGTTCTGCTTCGACTGGAATAAAGAATACGGGCATACGCCATACAGTAGGGACATTTTGCCGCGGGAAGCGGCACCATAACCTTCTCTTATACCGAATTGCAAATGCCAAGGGATCTTTTACGTGCATGCCAATGTGTACACGATACCTCGGTTTTTCGTCCCATACGAACGATTAGACAGCTGTGCGTGTCAGAAGGTCTTGCTGGAAGTCGCTGGGATAAAGAAGACGAGCATACGCCATACGGTGTGCTATGTAGGACATTTTGCATGGGAAGCTGCACAAGGGTCTACTGTTCTGTCGAATTCCAGTTATTTTACGAACATGCCAATGTATTCACGGAACCTCGGTTTTCAATCCCATCCGATAACCTAGACTCTTGTCCCTCCCCCAATGTTCCCGCAACAGCGACTTCGAGTTTTACAACATCTTGACGTTGCTAGACCACTTCACAATTCCCTAACGTATAACTACGTTATGTACAGACACGTGAACAGTAGCGTCCAATCAGAGATTGTGACATAGCGACCTCCTCGAAAACCTTGAACATTGAAATAACCTGGAAAGGACGATACTTTGTATTCGTGATGATCGAGGGATCTGATGAGCTACCAAGCTGGGTGAATACCCGCTCGAATTTATTGCCGAAATATGCAGGGTATTGATAAGATATACGAAGGCCTTGATAAGATGTACGTACTTAAAGCGAGTTTAAGCCTTGAAGATGGGTTTCCCCTTGTCAGTGGTGCATGGCAATGTAGTTAGTACAGGATTACGTATGGTCGTTCAGATGAGAACGAAAAAGCGAGGTGCCGTGTACATAATGAACCCTTTGGAATTCGAAGTGAGACTAAGCCGTGGTGCCGCTGCCCTGGCAAAATGTCCCTCGTAGTACACTTATTATCCCAATTGGAGCAGAACAGTAGGACGTTAAATCCACTTCATTTCATTTCCACTGTACTCTACACACAGCCCGAAGTATCCCAAGAGTAGAGTGGACTTCAAACCCCATTTATCTCCCTCTCTCTCCCTCTCCCGAAGTATCCCAAGGTCGGCTCAGTATCCTGGCACCGAAATGACACGCTAAAAGCCGAATGACAGACGTTAGTATTTCATTATTTACTAACAGTAGAAATAACATCTTTATTCCCCCGTTCTGTCACATGATAAGTCGAGACACCACCGTGCTTTCCTTTGGGAACTAGTAAATTTATCGACAATCATTAAACGACTGTCGAATATAAGACTGTGTGGGTGTTGACTAAATGTCTAAAACAGCGATTTATGGAGCCATCGGCAAATTATAAAGACACTAACACCAGGGATATATCGATGACCACTTATACATTTTAGCTTTAATAAAGGTCCCGTTCCAAACATCGAACACATTGTGACTATACATCGTTCCTTGTTATTTTTGTAGATCTGACAAGCTGTAGAACATTATAGAACTCACTGGGTATAAATCAATTTTACACCATACCACTTTGTGTAATGGCGTCGTTGTAGGGGATACGCAGACTGTTTTATGGTGGTTCATACTGATAATTGATTAACTCACTCGATTCCTAAAATCCCGTCTTATAAATAGGTTTATACATGAACAAAACAGAAATATAAAGTGATAACAATTAATCTTGTTTAAATCATCGACTACGGCGAATTCAGTAATTAGTAATTGATCTTGTAATTTATAAGTCATGAAAATAGCTAAGAGGAGAGCCCTAGTGCACGTTTTATATCTTAAGGGATCTCATTCATTTAAACATACATTATGCAAGAGCTAAATCTGCCTATTGCGGGTGTATCCAAATTATTAATTAGACATTAATTAACTTATCCAAACCATCCTTCGATGTCAACGATAGCCTGTGATATTTACTGGATTAGGATCCCATTTGCAGCTCAACTTTCGTTCATGATTTAATCATGAATTGGACAAGCGAGACTATTTTTTTATTGTAACAACTTTAGTGATGATGATCGAGGCTAGTCTAATTCTTTTTGAATTATCTGTTATAACTATTACAGCAAGAACGGCAAGCTCTTTAATTAAACTATCATAATGTATTTTTAAATTGCAAAGTTTCGAGACCAATCGTACACGTGACAAGAAGTACGTTCGTCAGCCTAACCCCGTGAGTTTTCTCTGGATCGTCTGGTTTCCCCGGCTGTTAAAGACGCCTATACGTATTATTGTTAGGGCAGTTCACAAACTTTGTACTTCTTATTGATGTATTTGATACATTGAGATAACACAAATTCTGTAAAGGGCTATATTTTATTTACAATAAGGTGAACAATTTTCAGTAAATTCTCAACTGATGTCTGAGAATATTTTGTGAATTTTGGGCCGGTGTCTCTGTATATGCGTTGTTCGTTCCCCACCCCTTTCTATCCCCCTCTCTCCGTTTCCCCCTTATGATGTTGTTGGGCGCCGCGGTGGCACGGTCAGTAAAACGTTGTGTCGTTAACTTTGTAGTCCATGTGTTCGATCCAGGTGTTAACAAATAAAGTTTGACTGGATTTTCCGACGTGGTTCCTCCTTGTCAGTGATGCAGGACTGGACCGAAGAACTGGCAAGGGGCGGCGTATAGTCGTCTGAATCAGACGAAAAACCACAGTCCTTGTAAACATGGGCATGCACGTACAACAATCCTTGTCAGATTAGTAAATCGTAGAACCGTAATATCTTCACCATAGCACACTATTTGGCGTATACCCGTGTGCATTATAGCTCGGTGGGTTTTGAACAGTATTGCCTTAAATCCTGTTTTATTTCATTTCTATGATTTTGACATATCAGTTCATCCTGGGTTATTACAGAGGAAAGCAATCCAATTGCTATGCCGTCTATGGGCAAACTCGCAAAATGTGAGCATCACCATAAGAAGGATTATTAGCAATGGAATGGGTCTCTGATTCTGGCTTCATTCTTAAAGTACACCTATGAAAATCATTGTGACTAATGTTGTTAATTCTACTTAATGTCCTCTTTCGCCGAGAGCAATATCGCGGACAAGTGTTTCCTTGGAACCTGACAGAAATAGCTAGTCATAAAGAGGATGGGATAAAGACGAGCGATTGAGAATGTAGTATCGTCTCCATTTCCTTAATTGTCTCTTTTGAAATGCAGAACCTATAATTATTCCGAAATGAATTGGGGATATTGGGGAAGTTCGAATCGGTGGATTACGTACGCCTGGTGGCTTGGCACTACCACTTCCGGTTTCGAAAGTTACAATACTTCCGGTAAGGCACTCAAAAACGAATTGATAATAGATCATATCACACCTTTTATATGCTGATATGACAATAAATGTCTGATGCTTTTATGATTCCCATTTCGTTCTCTAAATTAAGTCAATAAATGTCTCAAGCGAAGTATGAATTGTTCAATTCACACTAGTTAGATGGAGGCATGGTTTACCGTTACCATTTTTTAAAGAGATGTCTGACGCGTTTTTCATGAGAATTATTGATACAGATACTCGATACGTTTGTTATTGAACCCTTTTTAATAACCAGTTTCACACTTATCACGTGTGATTTGTGATATAATCGTTGTAATATCTTACAACTTTAAGTATCGCCAGAGACATTTGAAGCCCTCGGAGAGTCTGGCCCACGCTTTTACATACACCAGATTAGATATAAATCAGACGCTATGTTATATATATTGGAGTTTATACAATGTAGATTTTTCCACTTCATATTTGCGTCTTATGTGACCGATTACCGTCAATTACAAAGTCCTAGGAGTGTCTGACTTGTGTCAATAATGTATGTATATCAGAATTATGTATATCATGGGGCATTTTACTTTCTCTCTCGTTCTTTGTTTAGAGAGGATAGTTGACGCCATGTTTGTATAGTAACGGGACTATAGATTTCCCATTATATGATTACTGCATGGATGAAATGGAATGGAGTTGAACGTGTTACCAATCTGTAAATATTAGTGAAGCTTGGTATGCAGTGTGGCACAACCTACTCATGTCTCGAAACCTAACTGACCATCCTTGTGGGTTTTCTCCGGGTCCTCCGGATTCCTCCGACTGCTACAAAACCTAACTGACCAACCTCGTGGGTTTTCTCTGGGTCTTCCGGTTTCCTCCGACTGCTAAAAAAACCCCTACGCGTAAGTATTTAAAATCTCGATTATCCGATGGATATGTCATTTAACTAATTAACGAAGCCAGAAAAAAGATATGCAATAGATAGAATGTGGTTTCGAGTACTGGTTGATCTATTTGACACCTAACGAATATTTCGTGTAGGTCACGGGGTCTTAATAGGGTTGTGGCACATGATTGTTGCCGGGGATTGTGGGTTAGGTTAGGGTTAGTGTAAAACGTAGGAACAAATTCTTGGTTTAGGGTTAGCCCTAGCCCCGTTTACATTTCTTGGTCGTAATGAAATTATGTCTTTGGCATTGTCAAATAGGTCTAATTTTAACCCTCGAGTAAATTGTCACCGATGGGACATTAACTACGCGAAGCAATAGCTGTGGTTTTTCACAGATTTGAATTTAATTTTGAAACTACGCAGATAGACTAAAAAAACAACGGTGGCAAACATGATAAACTGATTAGAAAACTTTTTCCAATCAAAGCAGGAGAAAATTGGGGTTTAACGTCCATTCGACACAAACTAGGTCATTTCGGGACTAACATATGGTTCAATTTTATTTCAATAATTCGCTTGCGCGTAGGGGTCTTTAGTAGTGGAAGGAAACCGGAGTGCCGGAAGGAAACTCACGAGGTTGAGAAGGCGCCCCTATCTCCATGCCACATACGCTCACACCAGGGATCGAAACCACAGCCGCAAGCAAGAGGTGACCGGCCAGCCAGAGGTCGAAGCGCGGCACTCTAAATCACTAGCCATTCCAAACCCCCGAATAAAGATGGACATACTCCATAGAGTGTGCTATTAGGAAAATGTTGCCTGAACATTGAATTCCAATTACCAAGAGTTCTTTTAGGTGCACGTTAATCTATACGTTCACAGAACCGCTGAGATTCGTAGCGAGTGTCACTTGTAAGGCTCTCCACCAATAGGTTGAGGTGCTGGAGCACGCTGGGAAATCCTGACGACAACGGGACCGATAGGTTAGGAAACCACCAACGTTTTACTTACTGAAACACGGTATTCCAATATTTAATGGACAATCTGGACCATATCCATATCTGATGATTGATCAATTAAGATGCATACATTCAAGAAACAGTTGGATGAACTGACATGCACTACAAGATGCGTATACCGCAGTCATTGACATAGCAAGTTTCAGAGATTTTGTTTCACCGCATTGTTGGGCATTTCCAGTTAGTTATAAATTGTCTGATGTATAATCTTTATTTTCGTCTATATCATCTCATTTCGACCAACCAATTTTGTATTGACTTTTCTATAACAGATTCCACAGTTATGACGAAAGTGGATTTTTTTGTGAATTGCGACAGGGAAAGACGGGTTCATATGTTGAGACCCGAAGATTTTTAAAGTCATATTATTTCTCGCCATATTACACGATTTTATTAATAATTACCACGTTATCCTGACTGTCTTATGATTTAGATCAATTTAACACAGACCGCTCGACCACGGTAATCTAGTGCACGGATGTATATCTGGGGCAAAGGTTATCAATTATCACACCATGCTGCCCACAATTACGATTCGATTTAGAACAATTCTAATTTCAATATGGACCACTTGCCTACCAAGGGCCTGGCAAGGAGACTTGTCTAGTCGGTCTGATAGGACGAAAAACCGAGGTACCGTGTACACATTGGCGTGCACGTAAAAGACCCCTTGACTGTTGGAATTTGGCATAAGATTAGGCCGTAATGCCGCTGCCCTGGCGAAATGTTCATCATAGTAGATTGTATAGCGTATGCCTGTCTTGAATAGACCAGTTTAGGAGCAAAACATTAGGAAGTTAAACCTTTCACTTCATTTTCCTTTAACCATTACTACATTATGCTGTCCACGATTTAGAACAAATTTTAATTTAAATATGGGACCTTCCACCAAGGATGATCCGGTTTCACCTGCTACCGGGCACAAACTGCCGACACCTAGTAGTACTAAAAAACACGGTAAACTTATTTATGTCCATCCGGTTGTTGCGACTAATCAATTTATATATTTTTCTTCCGTTGCAGATTTGTCAGTTAAAACTAGCTTTACTCTTGGTAAGGTTGTCATAAGCCCGGCTTAAAGAGAGCCTCAAGACATTATTTCATTTTCATTTTTATCATAAAAGTAATTCTACTTTAATGTTTGTAATTTTGCGAATTTCTCACCTCGCTGTTTTCATTATGTATAATCTATATTTGTGAGACAAGACGTTTATTTAGTGCAGAGCTGTCCAATTGACCAGGTTTTCTCATCCCATGTAAAGTGGATTAAAATATGATATTAAGTCTAGTAGCCATAGGAACAAAACCGGAAGACAAATACAATCATCTCTTCTTCACAGAAGCCATAAAACTTTGAGCCTTGATGAAACCCTACATGATAGTCTGTAAAGTTGATTGTTTATATGCTTTAGTTATTAATATTAATATCCGAGATATACCTAGATCCCTGGTTTATTTTAGTGTATGAATTACGTCAAACCCGCGAATAAAGAATGTTATAACTATACAATGTACTACATGTAGCACAATTTGTCTGGATAGTGACGTTTTTATTTAATCCTCAAAGGGTTCTTTTATGTGCCCCAAAACGTCTAGACGCTACCCTGTACCCTGTCAGGTCTTCATTCCTGCATTTCTGTACCCGCGCAAGCTTCTTACCAACCAGGGATCAGAATCAGGACCTGTCTGTTTGCGAACACTCTAACCACTGCGCCACCTTGGCTGTATCCGTGTACATATCCGCTTCCCCTCTCCCGGTTGGTTCAGAAAACTAGGATGTGAAATGAAATGAAATTTAACGTCCTACTCTTCTGATTCGACTGGAATAATGGAGACAGACAGCTATAGCGGCCCAGATTGCAGCCAGCACTTACATCGCATCCCAACTGCCAAGAGATCTTTTACGAGCACGCCAATGTGTACACGACACCTTGGTTTATCGTACCATCCGAATGACTAGACAGATAAGGTAAATTACCCCGGGTAAAATGTAGGATGTGATACATTATTTCTTTTCCGCATGAAAAGTTTCTTGTACTTTATCTTCAACTTTGAAATTAAAGCACGACAAACAGTCCATAGTCACCATACATCATCAGCATCGCAACGCTTTAGATCGCTCATGTTAAATCTGAGATACTTGGCTAAAAGTGCGATGGCTGGAATGAAAGGGTTATTGCGACACCATGGCCTTGAAGAAATGTTTCGATGATAATCAATAGATGTGATTGAGTGGCGCCAGGTTGACATTTAACAAGAGTGGGTGATGTACTTGGTATTTAATGAGAGAGAGAGAGAGAAATGGGGTTTAAAGTCCACTCAACACAACTAGGTCATTTCGGGACTAACATATGGTTAATTTTATTTCAATAATTCGCTTGCGCGTAGGGGTCTTTAGCAGTGGGAGGAAACCGGAGTGCCCGGAGGAAACCCACGAGGTTGAGAAGGCGCCCCTATCTCCATGCCACATACGCTCACACCAGGGCTCGAAACCACAGCCGCAAGCCAGAGGTGACTGGCCAGCTAGAGGCCGAAGCGCGGCGCTCTAGACGACTAGGCCATCCCAACCCCCCCGGTATTTAATGAAAAACAATCATAGTTGTATAGATCAAAGAACATGGGGCGTGTTCAAGACACTGAGCAGCGGGGGTCCATGATGGATAAAATGAAATGATATGAAATAGGGTTTAACGTCCTACTATTTTGCTCTTAACTAATGAGGACGTGTGCTATGGGATAATTTTAGCCCGGACAGCGGCGCTATGGCCTACACTTACATCGAATTCCAATTGCCAAGGGATCGTTTACGTGCACCCCAATTTGTACACGAGATCTCGTATTTTCGTCCTATCCGAACGACTAGACACCTGTTTTTGTCAGGCCCTCGGTCCTGCATCACTGACAAGGGAAACGCACACCGGAAAATCTGGAAGAACTTTCTCGGCCAATGCAGGGATCGAACACCCGATCTCGTTCAAAGGTTGGTGGTTACTGGGTATCATGTATACACCCAATGCAGCTCGGATGACACCATCTAATTAGTAGAATTGATAAATACAGCATTTTGCTGAGTTGACCTTCGCGACTCTAATTAAGTATGACGGAAATGCAACAGATAAATTTGACCCAGTCCGAACAATGGCGATACTCCGCATTCAGTTTTATCAGCGAACGAAGAAGGTTTCCTTTTTGGCTAATCTATTTAATCACAATAATGCTTAGGTATTTTTTTATTGAGACTGACTTTGATATACCTCATCGCATTTCAATAAATTTCCATTAACACGAATCGTTGACATGTTCAGTAAATATCACTGATTATTAGCTTTCTATATTCATGCTGTTCATCCATCACCTTGCTGATGATCAATTCGTGAATCCAATTACATTTCCAACAAATAAATATAATAAACATGCATATATTCTTTTGAAAATGTTTATTGACTTTGTAGTCATTTGAAAGAAATGGCGCTTACGAGAGAGATAGAGATAAATGGGGTTTAACGTCCACTCGGCACAAACTAGGTCATTTCGGGACTAACATATGGTTTAATTTTATTTCAATAATTCGCTTGCGCGTAGGGGTCTTTAGCAGTCGGAGGAAACCGGAGTGCCAGGAGGAAACCCACGAGGTTGAGAAGGCGCCCCTATCTCCATGCCACATACGCTCACACCAGGGCTCGAAACCAAGCCGCAGGCCAGAGGTGACCGGCCAGCTAGAGGTCGAGCACGGCACTCTAGACCACTGGGCCATCCCAACCCCCCCGCCCCCCCCCCCCCCGCATATGCACGAACCTGGCCAATGAAGACTTGTAGTGTGTTAGGAGCAGCGTGTCTACCGAATTTCAGCCGTGACTTCGGTGTATCGCTCAACCCATTCCATTTACATATCCCATCACTGCAATATATTCTTGATGGTGTTCAATTTACGTTTTAGTATGTTTAGTTGTAAGTCAGTTTTCTATTTTGCGTTTCAGTCTATTTGGTTGATATAGGGGTGAAAAGTCAGTATTGTACTTGAAAAGTTGAAAAGTCAGTAATGTGGGTGTGTGTGTCCATTTTACGTTTCAGTCTGCTTGGTTGACATGAGGGTGAGTTGTCAGTATTGAAATGAAATGAAATGAAATGAAATGTGGTTTTATGGCACTTCGGCACCAACCGGGCTATATTGCGCCAAACCTACAATGATTTATGCGCGACAAGTTAAATTAATATCGCAGAAAAAGTTTTATATGCATAAATAAAAGTAATATCACAGTAAATAAGATAAAAAAATCAAATAAATCTTTTATGCATATAAATATTTAAAATATAAAAAATGAAATGATAAATATACAATTAAAATTTATAATAAAAGCTTGTCTCTTTTAAAAAGTCTAGCAATTTACAATATAAGCCCGGTTGGGCAAATAATTTATGCAGAGACTGGCAACGGTAATATTTCGATCTTTGGTTCTTGAGATGCTTGCACTCAATCAAAACTTGCTTCACTGTCAAAGGAACATGACAGTGTTCACATTCTGGTTGAGGCTCTCGTTTCAAAATGAAAAAGTGTGTTAAAAAAGTATGACCTATACAAGAGCGACACAGAACAACTTCATCTCTCCTGTTGGTTCTATAGGAGTTTGGCCAATCTCCTAAGAGAGGCTTAATGTGGTGAAGTTTGTAGTCAGTATTGTGGATGTGTGTGTCCACATTACGTTTCAGTCTGTTTGGTTGATATAGGGGTGAAAAGTTGGTATCGTATTTTACGTTCCAGCCTTTTTGAATGACATAGGGGTCCAGAGTCAGTGTTCAGTTTGTTTGGTTGACGTAGGGTCGAATAGTTAGTAATCTATAAGCAAATAAGAGCCCTGTCTTCTATAGATAAGCCTTCTATATTCATTAGCCCAGTAGGAGCAAAACATCAGATTTAAACCCATTTTATTCTGCACGTAACAGGACTGTTCCATACATAGTTAAACCCATTTTATTCTTATAAACACACAACAAACACACAAGTGACTACTGGACACTGCACGTAACAGGGCTGTTCCACACATAGTTAATAAATGTAACCTATGGACAGACCCTAATGTACAAAAACTTCAAGAGAGAGAGAGAGAGATGGGGGGTACGTCCATTCGACATAAACTATTTCATTTCGGGACTAACATATGGTTTAATTTTATTTCAATAACAGGGCTGTTCCATACAAAGTTAATACATGTAACCTATGGACAGAACCTAATGAACAAAAACTCCAAGAGAGAAGAAAGGGGGTGGGGGGTAACGTCCATTCGACATAAACTATTTCATTTCGGGACTAACACATGGTTTAATTTTATTTCAATAACAGGGCTGTTCCATACATAGTTAATAAATGTAACCTATGGACAGAACCTAATGAACAAAAACTCCAAGAGAGAAGAAAGGGGGGGGGGGGGTAACGTCCATTCGACACAAATTATTTCATTTCGGGACTAACATATGGTTTAATTTTATTTCAATAATTCGCTTGCCCGTAAGGGTCTTTAGCAGTGGGGGGGGGGGGGGGTGAATCAGAGAAAATCCACGAGGTTGGACAGGCCTCAGTAACAACCAATAGGTGGCGTTGTTCTGTGTGATAATATGGCCACAGAAATAAAGTGAAATGAAATGGGGTTTAGCGTCCCAAAGTTCTAAATCGACTGGGTTGATGATAACGGATATAACACAGAATTCCACAATGCTCAATGATCTAAAGCACACGTATTCGATATCCACTCCAATCTTTTACTTATATTTTAGCCCAAATTGATATCGTATCGTCTATGCTGGTCAATTCTATAGCTGTTCGAGTAACTGTATCGTATACTAGCTATATTACCATAAAACAGACAGTTTATTAGAGTCTATCGTAAAAATAAGATTGATTTCTTTCTAATATGAATACCATGGAGACATATTAACTTTCACGTAGAAACCAGATGCAAGTCTTGTGTGGTGTTGGTACTTTTTACACTAAGTGTTTTTCATTCTTAAATGTTGATTGAATGTTCAAAGGAATGGCGATCGGTTGGGAGTCTTAATTCAAAATGAAATAAAATGGGATTGGACGCCCTACTGTTCTCGAAATACCGGTCTTATGAAATCTTCCTCGGCGGCGACCCATCCTTCTACCTTTCTTTTACGAGCACACCAACGTTTACAGGGATCATACGTTCGATTTATGTGAATCTACTGCTCCACTGGCAATCCTGAATAGCTATTCGTTACTGCCCCTGTGCCTTTTTTATTGAGTTCATGGGAGTTCTGAGTTTACAGACTCGAGAAACCATACACAGTACTGGAATCGTCAAATGCTCTCCACCCGACTTTACAGCACATAATTGCTCGTTTACGGAAGAGGGCGGAATGGTTATAACCTGTTGATCCAGGCTGCACTGCTTTTAATGTTTCCCGTCCAATCTAACGCTGCCTTGGTTTAATGTTTTCTGTCCAGTCTAACGCTGTCTTGGTTTAATGCTTCCGGTCTAGTCTAGGTTTAGTATCCCCGCCCTGTTTAATATTGCCTTGGTTTAATGTTTTCAACCCAGTCTACCGCTGCCTTGGTTTAATGTATTCCGACATTCTAACGCTGCCTTGGTTTAATGTTTCACATCTCGCCAATACTGCCAAGCACCAGCAAAGAGTAACGTGGCGTCCAGTATTTCAGTCTCGAGCAATCAGAAACAATACCACCACCCACCAATGGGCTGTTTTAAATACTGTTATAGTGTATATTTGTATATATTTTATTTTATGATTTTAGTTAAAGTAGTAATTGACCTATGTCCGAATTGATATCTCATTAATCTTTCATGTCTTAAACTGTTTGAGTTTATACTTAATGTAACGATATATATTACGTAATTATAGTTAACACGCGTTCTTGCTATGTCCATATCTTCTTCAGTATTTAAACATCTGTTTCCTATGTGCAATTTAACATCTTATCAAATATTATTATATTATCATTATGTAATTATTTTAATCCCAAGCTTGTATATATGTTCTATATTCTATTGTAACTTCAGTCTGGTGACCGGCTCGCCCTAGCGATACCTATCTCGTTATTGTGACCGTTAGCCAGTTTTAAACATTCGTTTATTAAAAGTACAATTTTAGCTAGTTATCTGAGTTTTCGTCGTTAGTGTTGGAATAAGCTACAACCCCCAGAAAATAACACTACGGCAATTGGTGGAGAAAGCGGGCAGAGTATTTAGTTGCTCATATTTTCCGGTGAACCCTCTCAGCGAGTTAAGAAACAACGTCATGGATATGGAACGCTATTTTCCAGCAGCAGCTTTGGCCGTCATCAGGTATATGGACACCTTGCCAGTAACCTGGAACCTGAGACAGGAGAATGGTTACACAGAAATATGTTTCAAGTGGAATAATTCTATTCACCGTAATCCAGAGAAGAAGCATCGTTCTTCAGCAAAGAAAGAGCGTGATCAACGGCGTCGTCAAGAATTTCTATCTAGGAAAAGTGACTTTCAGCAGGTATCGTTAATTTCTTCTAAACGAAGTGATATATATAGGCCCAGGGTGCCTAAAACTGTTGAAGTGGCCGTTGAGACCGACTCATTGCCTTTGGTTTCGGTGGGAACAATGTGTTCTGTGGAAAGTGAGAATCAAAGTTGCCAAACGGACATCGGAGGACCAGCGAACACAGAAAGAGTTTGTCTGAATTTAAATCGATGGACTAAGAGCAAAAATGTGAATGCTGATGTAAACCATCTTCGTAAACGGGGCACAACAACCAAATCAACTCAGGAAGTTATCAGAAAACGAATAAAAAGGGACAAACAAGAATATTTTATTCGTTGGAATGGTTTCCCGACAGCAACGAATTCTTGGGTGCCAGAGGAAGATTTGGAAATTGTTAATGGGATATGATTGGTCTCTCCTCTACACAAACATGTGTATAAGTGCTAGAAAGTTCAAATGTTCGCGACACTTGTTCTTCAACCCAGACTTATCACATCACATTATTTATTTTTTCTCGTCCACAGAAACATAATTCTGCATTCTTTACAAAGGGATCATTCCGTTAAGTTTACTCAATATTATTTAGTCCCCTCATTAGTTCATACAAATTATACTGTACTGATATTAGAATTAACATTATATCCTTCATATTGAGATCATATAAACTGTTACATTAATATTTCATTTATATGTTCACCATTTTAAATTTACATGGTTAATTCCTTCGTGTGATGTTTAGTATGTCGTATTTTGTAGGTTTTATTTTATTAATTGAATTAGAACACCTACTGTGTGTGATTTATTGTTTGCTTTTACGGAGAAAAGCGTTTTTCGTGGTGACGGGGTGTTGTTATAGTGTATATTTGTATATATTTTATTTTATGATTTTAGTTAAAGTAGTAATTGACCTATGTCCGAATTGATATCTCATTAATCTTTCATGTCTTAAACTGTTTGAGTTTATACTTAATGTAACGATATATATTACGTAATTATAGTTAACACGCGTTCTTGCTATGTCCATATCTTCTTCAGTATTTAAACATCTGTTTCCTATGTGCAATTTAACATCTTATCAAATATTATTATATTATCATTATGTAATTATTTTAATCCCAAGCTTGTATATATGTTCTATATTCTATTGTAACTTCAGTCTGGTGACCGGCTCGCCCTAGCGATACCTATCTCGTTATTGTGACCGTTAACCAGTTTTGTACACTAGTTTATTAAAAGTACAATTTTAACTAATTATATGAGTTTTCGTCGTTGGTGTTGGAATGAGCTACAACCCCCAGAAAGCAACACTACGGCAATACAATTAACCAATAACCTGTTGATTATCCAGTAACCCTTTCCTGGTTTATGTTTCCGGATATTATAAAGTATATCATAGTTAATAGATAAACAGACAAAAGATGTCGCGTCGTTCTACACTGAGTGTGATGGCGTCGTTAATACGACTCGGTCATTATTATATGTAACTATATTTAATGGAAAATTCACGGAAGAAAATGTCTGAGTAAAGTCATTATACGTGAATAGAATAACCAAGCTATGATTATAAAACCATAGATAGCCTCGTGATTTTATATCCATCATAAAATACATCATTACCTCAAACACGGTATCACAGTCATATAACCTCCAGTAACATCATCACGAGACGGACGATACGATAAACGTTCTACTCCCGTCGCGTCCAGCCCATTTGGTGCTTACACTATTTTGCCTATACCGTTTTTTAGGGGGAGAGAGAGAGAGAGATTGGGTTTAACGTCCACTCAACACAAACTAGGTCATTTCGGGACAAACATATGGTTTTAATTTTATTTCAATAATTCGCTTGCGCGTAGGGGTCTTTAGCAGTGGGAGGAAACCGGAGTGCCCGGAGGAAACCCACGAGGTTGAGAAGGCGCCCCTATCTCCATGCCACATACGCTCACACCAGGGCTCGAAACCACAGCAGCAAGCCAGAGGTGACCGGCCAGCTAGAGGTCGAAGCGCGGCACTCTAGCCCCCCCCCCCCCGTTTTTTAGGACTTAGAATGTGGCCTAATGGTTTGGACAGTTCGCGTACTTGATTATACTTTATCTACACGTATAGAAAACGTTGTACTCTATCAGGAGCCATATCAATACTATATAATAGCTCGATCACATCATGTGATGTACGGTACCCGGATAGACCGTGGTCCGAATTATTGTTTACGTTTCAATCCCAGTGATGTCATAATAATAACATAAACGGTCTACTCCGTTCGCAATCATATTCGCACTGGTAACTTCATAAGGCGACAAGCCCTATTACGGTAAGCTTACTCTTCCTGAAACCTGTTACCACTGTTTGTCGTGTATTTTGTACACGGTGAACAGTCCATTTGCTGATTACACTATTTTGCCTCGACCGTTTTTATCGGACTTCGAATTTTGACTAATGGTTTGGATTGTTCGCACTTGGTTTTATTTTATTAATATATAATATTCAACTCCGTCGACAGCTAGTAATTATAACATGCAGCATTGTATTATAAACCGCCTACCCCGTTCCCAGCCATATTACAATTATAACATGTAGGACTGTATTATAAATGCCCTACCCCGTAAACAGCCATAGTACAATTGTAACTTGAAGGACTGTATCGTAAAGTACTATTTAAGGGGAATATTCACACTAGTTCATGAAATAAAAAGAACATTGTGTTTAACGCCTTACTGTTATCCACCAGGCCACGTGGTGATAATCTACAATCAGGATAGTGTTGTAGGAGGGATATTTTGTCCACTTGCTTTCTTCATCGGAACTCCAAATGTAAATGTTTCTTTAACGTGCACGGGTTAGAGCTAAATTCGGTAAAAAAAACAAATTTAATCGTTTGAACTCCAAACGTTTTATAAGTTTATCCAATCTTTAGTCGAATAAAACACATTGATTCCACCCAATTTAGTTTAAAACAAATCTAAAATGTTGAGATAATTTAACTCTATTGACATTTTGTCGGGATTAAATGTACTTCAAATTCCCCGTTGTTATGAGGATTGAGGAAGAGTTCCGCGAATGAGCGATGCTAATTGTCTGACAGTACACGACCGCGATCTGTCAAAATAGCTATCAGTTACCAGTGCGAAGATTGGAACTAGTTTAGTTTTAATATACAACCAAACCACAGAATATTTGTGTGAATTAGATCATGGCGTGCAGACAAATCACTGACCGTAAATATAATTATTTATAAAGAGAAAAACAAAGTGTAGCAATTTATACCCAGCCGTTGAAGTCGTTTACACAAAAATAAGTTTTAATTGTTTTATAAACTGGTAATTGCTTAGTGTGCCACAGAAAAAGCAAGTAACTCAAAAGTCAAATCAATGGATATGCCCGGGTTTAAGATTCATTCATTATATTTCCTTTGTTGTTTCAAAATAAGAAAAACGTGAGCCACTTTTGACCATACTCCTGCGCAGTGTTTCGTTTGATTAGAACTAATCCACTTCACACTGCTATCTTGAGTGAACATTGTTGTGCTAAATTATTATTGGTCAGTAGTGCCATTACCAACCAATGACCTACATTGTAACAAACAATATCGGGGTTAACCAGACCTCAAAATATGTTACCGCAATGTATCTAGTGACAATCGCGACTTGTTTACGTCATAACCCGCGAAATTTATTATGTTCGATTATCCAGTGCCAACATGTTTTCTTCGTCGGCCATTTTGATAATTATGCCGAATGCGAGAAATGAGGAGGGATTTGATTGGACGTTAAAAAGAGACACGCCCCGCCCAATTTCAAGAATATGACTTCTATCCAGCAATGGTAAGAGGGATTTCTCGCGCCATTGCTTCAGGAATATGCTTTTGACGGGAGAGCGGGGAACTCTTCTTTATTTCTATGTTACCGTCATGAACTGATACCACAGTCGCCGCAATATGGGTTTTTAACTAAGAACTGTTACATGCACCCGTCTGCATTAGCCCAATTTGGAGCAGAACAGTAGGACGCTAAACCCCATTCCATTCTTTTTTTTTTCGGGGGGGGGGGGGGTAATCTTGTTGTTATCGCAGGGTTAATGCTCTATACAAACTCCCATGGCTACATTTTCGTTGACGCACGTCTGAGTTTGAGATGACGCCATGTACGATTCCCCGGTTGATACAATAATACTTTCATACTTGTATTGAACAGTGTGAATACAGGAATGAAAAACGTCAACATGGTACATATCGGTGGTGACCACTAGTTGAGCACGTAACGCGTCGACCAGCCGTAAGATGTTACAGATCGGTAGCACCTGGTAGTCGGACATGTAAATTATTGCTTAGACATAAGGTGTTACAGATCTGCACGTAAAGTGTTGTCTTAACGTTTTAACGTGTTATAAGTCGGTAGCACCTTCTTGTCGGACACGTAAAGCGTTGGCCAGACGTTAGATGTTACAGATCGATCGGTCCTGTTGGTCTGACATATGCAGTGTTATATACAAGTTATATGAATAACCATCTTGAATGACAATCACATGATATAATGTAAACAAATACTGATCAATTTCACACTGCAACGACAAAAACAAATACTAAAACGATTTACATTACAGGGGAAAGAATTAAAAGGCAGCTTGATGTAATTTTTAATCAGGAACAATCTTGGTTCGTCCACTTAGGAATACATTAAACATAAGACTAGAGAATCGCCAACCACGTGAATATTATTCCATTAACACTGTAAACTACGACCCTTTGTAACTACATTGGGTTACTGGATCAATGGTGTCTTCATGATTAAAGACGGGTACATCCAGTTCATTAATTACTCTTCCAGACTCTGTTAATCATTTATAAATGAAATGAAATGGGGTTTATCGTCCTACTGTTCTGCCCTAAAACTTGGCTAATGAAGACGGCCATACGCCATACAGTGTGCTATGAGGTAAATTTTGCCCGGACAGCGGCACTACGGCCTACTCTTATATCGAATTCCAACTGCCAAGGAATCTTTTACGTGCGCGCCATCCGAACGACTAGACAGCTGTCCTTGCCAGACCCTCCGTCCTGTGTCACCGACAAGGGGAAACCACGCCGGATGAACTTTCTCGGCTAATGCACGGGTCGAACACCCGACCTCCATGCTAACGAGCCAGCGTCTTACCCACTTAACCACGTGATCCCCTCATTTATAATACATTAGACTTCAGATACAAATATTTTTCGAAGAGTAAATATACCCCCTACAAAATCAAACGGGATTCAACTTCCTGGTATCTTTAGAGTCGTAGTCGGGCTAATGACGCCATAAGGATAGATTCTTGCGGCACAGCGTCAATTTCGCCTTCGTTAAAAAGAAATGCACACTACGAGGGTTCTTTCACGTGCACACCATGTCTACATCGTCTAGTAGGCATTCCGTAAAGTAGCTGAAGATAATTATCGGACAACAAATTATCGGACTTGCTTGTCAGTGACCAAATATGTCTCTTGTCATCGAGCTGCCTTATCCCAACCCAGAGCTGAATTACTAACAGAATGACTTATAGTACAAAGTTAAGTAAGCTAAATTTTTTCTAAAAATCACGAGTTTTAATACATGTAAGAACGTAGTATTCGTAGTACTGGGTATGACGTCATTGCAGCCATCTTCGAACCAAAGTTCGCTAATCGGTTGCGTAATTGTCCAAAGGATGTGCATGCGAAGTGTCGTGTCGACCGTAATCGAATTGGTTTGTCCGCAGGGTTTGGTGATGATCGTTGACCCACGAAGAAAGTTTTTAGATTGCTTGGAAAGGGTTTAAAACAATGTATTTTCAGTAATCTCTACGATGTTTACAATATCCCCCAAGCCCACGACCACGCAAACTAGCTATTTTTAAAACTTCTCTCGAAGTTGGAATGCAAAAATGTTTTTCAAATACGGTATTTAAATAAAAAGCACGTTCATAGCCCCAATCCTTCCACGCACTTTATATTATGGTCCGTTTTATAACGTCTTTAGGATAAGGTTGTGGTTCATCTTAACAATGAAATGTAAAACTATCACATCATAGACTTGTGGACGACAATCTAAAATACCACAAATCTATTGAACAGTGTAAAATTCTTCGCCTTTGGCCCATCGATTTGATTTAAAACATTACACTGGAAACTTTCGAGTTATAGATCCGCATTTCGTCTGAGGAACCAAAGTCCCACAGTGAAGAAATCAATTGGTTAGCACCGAGATCGTTCCAAAATCAAGAACCTACATATACTTAATGGACGAGGATATTCAAGTTGTTTAGCTTATGGGGAGGGTTGAATGGCCTAATGATTAGCGCGTGCGTGCGTGTTTTATCACACGGTCTGTCAATGACTATGAGTTAACTGGCGGGGTTTCGATTCCAGGGTTTAACGAGTGGGACGCCTTCCAACCTCGTGAGTTTTCTGTGGGTCCTGCTAAACACCGTACGCGCAGGCGAAATATAGAAATAAAATTTAAGCATGTTAGTCCCGAAATGACCTAATGCCGAGTGGGCTTTCAACTCAATTTCCCTCTTTCTCTTTTTAGCTAACGCTATAGGCGGTGATGACTTGTCCTAATAGGTGATAAACAAAACAACTATTTACGAGAACAGATTTTAATCTTAAAACAGCTATAAATAAGAGCGGTCCAAAACATTAGCCATAACGGTTATAGATTACCACTCGATTTTCTGGCGTAGTTTCCCCTTGTCGGTGATGCAGAAGGAGGGCCTGATAAGGACAGCTGCCTAGTCGTTCGGATGGGACGAAAAACCGAAGTCCCGTGCGCACATTGGCGTACACGTAAAAGATCCCTTGGTTGGAATTCGATATAAGAGTGGGCCATAGCACCGCTGCCCGGGCAAAATTTCCCCTCATAGCACACTGTATGGCGTATGTCCGTCTTCCATTAGGTAAGGTGCAGAAGCGTAGGACGTTCAACCCCATTCATTTTATTTATAGATTACCACAAAAAGGACTATATAATGTCTGTTACGACCATAGAATGTCCATAACGATCATATATTGTCTATAATGGCCATATATGGCCAGATGAGCATTCGTGTTACTCTTTATTGCGGTGGTAATGCACACACTAAGATAGTTCGTAGTGTTAAATCAGTGGTGACGTAGAGTGATGCAGTGTAAACCTGAACACCGGTTGCTACAGAAGACTAAGGAACCCTAACACAGGTCACATCTCACAAAACTCTTCGAACTGTTCACAAGACGAGACGAGAATGTAGGTGACGAGAGAGAGAACTGGGGTTTAACGTCCACTCGACACAAACTAGGTCATTTCGGGACTAACTTGGTTTTAGTTTTATTTCAATAATTCGCTTGTGCATAGGGTCTTTAGCAGTGTGAGGAAACCGGAGTACCCGGAGAAAACCCACGAGGAGAGGGGGGGTCTCTAGGCTTCTGCCTGTTCTCCAATCCCCGGGGATTCGAAACGACGCCAGTTGACTCAATGGCAGGCCGTATGATACAGCGCGCACACGCTAACAATTCGGCCAACCAACCCCCTAAATATAAGAATGTGGATAGAGACCCGTGTGTTGTCAAGACGATGAACGGATCAAAGTAACCAGAATTTGTCGCAAAAACACAATCATGGATAACCCCCCTGGTAAATGGCATTTTAGGGTTACACAAAATCTTAAAAATGAATCAACAAACCCCTCGATTTCAAGACGATCACAGAGAGGACGAAGGTTAAATTCTTACAAAATAAATTGTTTAAAATGAATCAACATTTAAGACCTGGGTTGCCATGACAATTCCGCTGAAGACTGCAATTCACAAAAAGTTCAGAATGAACCAGGAAGAAGCCGCGATGTATTGTTACACGAAATTAATCTAATTTTCACTTTTCAGGAATTCATGAAAGAACCGAAACGTCTTGAGAACCACAGCAACAATCAAGTGTGTTGGCGATAAAATATAAGAATAGAATCCATTTCCTGAAAATAAGTTAATTCCTTGATGAGCAAACACTTCAAATAATGTTTCGCAAGTGGTGAAAAACTAACCAGCTACAAGCAATTTGCCGTGTCAGTATCATTGAATTCTGGAATTCTATTTTGACCCAATGCATGTATGGAACGGAGTTCACGGCATATTTTTTTAAAAGGGTCGTTCGTATCATACGCCGTTGTTATTTTTGTTATGTTTCTTGAATAAAAATAAAATTGGTTTAGCGTCTTGCTCCGACCAGGTTAATGAAGACGGTCATACGCCATTGTCTTCCTAGCGAAAATTTGTGAGTATTGCCACTGGTTGACGGATCTTGGGTATTGAAATTTGATCATAATTATTAAATTCAAACCCGTTTCGCACCTTGTTATTATTATAGCTATTGAACGAGAATCGGTTTCAGTCACGTTATTTGGAAACAGACCACTTATACTTGGAAACAGACCACTTATTTATGATCTCGCTTACGAACATGGACTTAAGACATTATTCTTAGTCATAGCTTAATGTTAATTTGAAATATTTTCCACGTTACATGCGCCTGTGATACACTACCATGTCCCTCTAGCTCTTTATTAATTTATAGTTTATGCTAAATATGCGTTTTAAATCGGCTATTTTTAGATTAGGAACTGCTGCCCGGGGCACTACCCGTTTTCTTGTTCTCATTTCATTCTGCTTGTGGGTGACTTTTTTTTAAAACAAAAGACAATTCAATATAAAACTTATCATGCCTGTGCCTTGAACAATTGGATATCAATTTACGGCTTTGTTATTTGACCACCCTATATCAAGATGGCGACGATGACGTCATATTCTGTTCCGATCTATAGTACACTCGTACTCGTTAAAGTACATGACTTGTTAAAGTAGGCAGATATTGTTTAGCTATATTTGATCTCAGAAATCAGTGAGACGAACGGGAAGACTTTAAAGAGAGAATTTCCGTGACAGAAAGAGAAGCACCTAGAAGGCTTTTTCTGACAGCTGTGCAGCTGTACATATAAGATAGGTTGAGGTCGAGAGAGGGAGGCAGAGAGAGAGAGCGAGAGGGAGAAAGTTGGATTAACGTCATCTCGACACATATTAGGCCATTTCTGGACTAACACATGCTTCATTCTTATTACAATCATTCGCAGTGCGTTGTCTTTTTGGCGGGGGGGGGGGGAACCGGAATAAACCGATGAGGTTGGAGAGGCGACCCTACTCCTTGTCATTTACAACCACGCCAGTGGACCTTAACATACAACACGCAAACAAGTCTATTAGACATTCAGGATAGCTCTTCAGAATTGACTTATAGGTACGTACTGGCTAGTTGGCCATCACCGGGATAATGAAGACGATACGCCATAAGGGTTTACTGTTAAAGGGACAATAACATTCTTGCTGGCTTGGTAGCTCCAGAAAATAAATAATACCCTTATTCTAAGTACTAGATGTTTAAATGTCCTACCTGTTGTGTAAATTATCCATTACAACCTATTTTATTTGTCCAGAGGGTTCGAAAATATTTTAAAATCCAAGTCACATTTGAAAAGGTTTACGTTAGACTTTTCAAATCAATTGGTTGAATTTTTCCAATTTTTGAAATTAGGTGTGTTAAGATGAAATTTATATCATCATTTAATTGGAATATTCTAAAATAATACGATTTGTTGACCAGAATGAAGATTGGGACATATTTTTCAGTTACAACAAGAGTGTTATTGGGGCTTTAAGGAAATATTGCCCACTATTATCCTTAATTCCCATTGTCAAAGGCTCTTTTACGTGTACACCAATGTGTCCACTTTTTCGTCCCACGTTGCTAGGTCACCCGAAGTACGTTCTGGATTTCGGACAAAGTTTTTATGCAAAAGAGAATGATTTTGTTATCAGGAATATAAACCCCAACACAGACGCTTGCACAATTATATTTGATAAGGAAATTCAATTTAAATTTTATTCTTGAAAATAACATTAGCAATAACACTCCAGAATGAACACATCTTTATTTGTAGCCATATTTAATTTTATTAATGGAAACTTGTTTAAGTTGCCACGCTGTAGTATGTTGTGTATTAATGTCCGCTACTACAACAACACGCGCTAAGGCTCTCTTATACTTCAATATAATGTTCTCGCGATCTCTTCTCAAACCTCTTCGCCCATTTAGAAACGTTTACGAGTACCGGGAATGCCAGGAACGTGAAATCCTTATTGCTGGATTCCATTTAGTTGAATTAGAAGGACTGGTGTCACAAATAGAATCGAAAACAAGAAAATAAATTCAGCTTAAGTACATGTGATGGATAGGAATGTGTGAATAGTTACTTGACTGTTGTCGATACTGTTTGTAACAAAAAACCATAAATAATTAATGATTGTAACTTACTTCACTGCTTAAGGCATTTAAATGTGTACACATTGTGCCGAAAGTATCGAGAGAGTTGAATGAATTTTCATTTGGCAAGTTAAAAAAATATCCATGCAGAAAGTAATCGCCTTCTTTCGTTTTCATACTTGATTTCCGGTTGTGTCGATACAATACTTTATAGAAAACGTGCATTTAAGTGCCAGCGTGGCACAATTTAAAATTCACTTGAAAACACTTGAAAGCCTTTGTAAGTGATTGAATGTGGAAGAATGTTGAGCAATTTACGTGAATGAGACTTATGCACCAAAACCTTAGAGCTGGGTCTAAACAGTGATGTAGTCTTTACGGTCTTATCGGGGTGGAGGTGCTCTGAACTCAGAGTTGCAAAAGAACAAACAATAAAGTAGTAATACTAAGAAAAACCTCAAGTCCTGGCAAATACAATCCATTCTACCATTCTAGACATTGGGGTAACCAATGGTGAACCACCTTTGTTACTCAGTTATATTCATTCCAGTCCAAGTGGGCCTGATCAAATGAGGGTGGATCAATTTAAATCATTATCACGCACAATCTCCGGATCGCCTACGTTAGCTGCAATAACCACGTCCCACCCAACTGACTCGTTGGTCACACCAAATAGGTTAAACTGGTATTCTAGCTCTGTTAATTTTAAATCCTTGAATCGAACCCTGAGTTCAACATTTACTACTTCTTTATATTGCAAGAGGTGGGGGAGCTAATGGTAAGCGTGTTAGTCAACTGGAGTTTACTCCGGGTTATCCGTTTTCCTCACGCTGCTAAAGACCCTTACAGGCGCGCAAGCAAATTATTGAAATTAATTTGACCAATATGTTAGTCGCGAAGGACCTAGTTTGGGTCGAGTGGACGCTAAACCCAATTTAATGAATTGTCATAGTTTAATATTCTCCCTATACTGGACAGGGACAACGTATATAAAGTACGCAGAGGCTCTGCGGTAAATTCGGGCACCCACATGCCCCGGAATTTATTTGTAGACAGTCGTGATGTACTCGACAATTTGACACTTTCACAAATTACCTCAATTTTAATATTATTTTAACACACCTAATTACCTGCCACTGTGACAGCAGATACAATCCGGAACGCAGACTGCAAAATCGCATTGCGATTTGAAGGAAGATCTTAGGGATTTTTTACACCGATATCACCCATATCAATGACTCTTTATTGGGACCATGGCATGACAGAAAACGTATTTTATAGTGGTTCGGTTACAATAAAAAAAAACGGTACACCCATGTTTCATCATCTTCGTAAATATACGTAATAAAAATAATTTGAAAGAACAGAATTGGAATTACCGTTCTAGACACTGGATTATCGCGTATGTAAAAAACTCATGTCTGTTGAAATTTTGTACGAGTAGAGAGAAAAGCCCCTATCCGGGCGCATTGGGTATTTCCATCTTCATTAGACCAGTTGATACGTTACAAGACTTTTCTGTTCCGTAGAGAAGTATTCCGTTAAAGCCTATTTGATATCCTGTATATTCAACGACAAAGCTTTGTATCAGTATCAGCAGGCTAATTAATTGCAAATGATTGACAGTGCCTGAAAGATTAATTAATGAACTGGATGTGCCAGTCTTTAATCACGAAGACACTATTGATCCAGTAACCTAATGTAGCCATAGACAAAAGGTCGTAGTTTACAGTGTTAATAGAATCATATTCACGCGAAACTCAATCAGTCAGATACCAGATTCATTTGCGACTTTCACGGTAGGCGATTCTCCTGTCTTTTGATCAGCGTATTTTCAGTTGACGAACCAAGATTGTTCCTTATTAAAAAAAATACCCCCTCTCTCTCTCCTTATTATGCCTTCTCTCTCTCCTTATAATGCTTTCCTCTGTAATGTAAAGTTTTTTGATATTTGTTTTTGTCGTGGCAGTGTGAAATTTATAAGTATTTGTATACATTATATCATGCGTTTGTTATTCACGAATAACGAATGATAAAACAGTTGACTGGTTGTTATTCGGGATTGGCGGAGGAAAACATTACGTTACGGATTGACAAGTTCCCATGTGCGCGTTGTAACACAATGACATAAAACAGAGAAAACACATCACTTTTAAATCAAGAGGATGTATAAGAGCAAAATAAATAAGATATGTTTACAGGATCATTTTGTTATACGAAAGACTAAGTGATGCTTTTCTATGGCGCTCAGTATTTATCACCAAAGGACGATGTTTTAGCGATCGCGTAAAACCACCAAAGATATATGGCCGTAAGCACACAAAACTCAACAGATTGGGAACAGGAATGTATTGTTCAGATTGAACCAAGACGACTGTTATACATACAACGAGTTGCCCCATCGACTCGAACCCGTAAGTTTTGTTTACTAAGGACACTGGTAAAATTCTGCCATTGATAACGTAACCATGTGTTAGTCTCAAGACAACTAAGTATAGTTTAGTTATATACAAATAAGCGATATAACTGTCTAGTCTCCGTGGTGATTTTGCTGATAATTCCTATTTATAAACGAATTTCTCGGCAGCAACTAAAACGTATTATTCATTGTGAACTTAATCCAGGCAGTTTTAATTAAGAACAGTTTATAAAACAATAAAAACTTATTATTGTGTAAACGACTTCAACAACTGGGTAATTGCTACACTTTGCTTTTCTCTTTATAAATAATTACATCCACGGTCAGTGATTTGTCTGCACGTCATGATCTAATTCACATAAATATTCTGTGGTTTGGTTGTAAATTAAAACTAAACTAGTTCCAATCTTCGCACTGGTAACTGATAGCTATTTTTGACAGATCGTGTGCTGTCAGACAATTATCATCTCTCATTCATGGAACTCTGTCAATTAAAATAGAGTTACATTATCTAAACATTTAAGATTTTGGTCAAAATTAATGGTTAAATTGAGTTGAACCAATTTGTCTTATATCATAAACCATACAAGTTGGGATAAATTTTTAAACAGTTTTCATTTTCCGATTTCCACTGTCAAGTGGAAGTCCGTGTGTTTACTCATGGCCGGGGAAATTCTTCGGGATTTTTCAACCTGGTCCCCTCTTGTCAGTGGTGCAGGAAGGCTGTCCTGTGTACTCATTGGCGTGCACGTAAAAGAACCCGACGAAGAGATGTTGCCCGATAATGTACTTAATTGACCCGTCTGGTGCATCACAGGAGAACGGTCAACCCCATTTTCAACCGCTCTCCTGTAGTTTCAGCAAACAACAAAATTTGAGAAAGTAAAATACTTAGTGTAAAAAGTACAAATACTAAGCAGGACTTAAGTCGGGGATGTACAGGGACATTAATATCCCTCCATGGTATTCATATTAGTAAGAAATTCTATCATTTTTACGATAGATTGTCTTAGACAATGTGATTACGTGTAATAAACCGTCTGTTTTATAGTAATACAGTTATACAAAAATCAATAGATTAGATAAGAATGGTACAGTATACCATACACTTATTCACATTGTATTAGAGAGGGGTAGACGTTACGCTATATTATATAGAAATAGAAGTGGGGTTTAACGCCCACTCGACACAAACTAGGCCATTTTGGGACTAACATATGGTTTCATTTTATTTCAATTATTCGCTTGCGCGTAGGGGTCTTTAGCAGTGGAAGGAAACCGGAGTGCTCGGAGGAAAACAACGAGGTTGAGCAAGCGCCCCTATCTCAATGCCACATACGTTCACGCCAGGGCTCGAAACCACAGCCACAAGCTAGAAGTCGAAGCGCGGCACAAGGCCATCCCCCCCCCGATATATTATATAAACTGGGGACAATAGTTATATCTTAAAGAGATCACGCACACAGTAGGACTTTAAACTCCATTTCATTTCTATATTACAGAATATTAAAAGAAAGATACCAGAAGGGGTAGGGTTCGACTTATACGTTTGGTTTAAATCAGAACTAGACGATACGATATATCAACCTGCCAATCATTATATATCTAAGAATAAATTTATGAAATGAGTTTCAACGTCCTACTTTCCTAATTCATCCTGACTAATGGAGATAAACTCGGCTGGCACAAAAATCCCAGGTCTAATTTACACGTAAAAGAGTTCTTGGCAGTGGAAATTCGAAATCAGAGTAGGCCATAGCACCACCATTGGGTAAAATGTCCATCATAGGATCAGGAGAGATCAGAAAAAAAAACATTTCCTATCATTTCACGATGATCCATGACGCGATTTAAAGTTTTGACGAAATCGTATGATTCGGTTATAAAGCTCTGCACATGAACTATCAGTTGGCCCACGAGATGATTATCACAACAATTTGCTATGATGGATAACCAAAGAGAAGAGATTTTATAAACAGATTGCGTCTTGAAAGGGAAACCACCAAGAATATATACACGTGTGTTAGCAATTTAATTTGACCAACGACTGGATCACTGCAAGTGTGATGGATGAAAAGAGTGAATAAAGAAAGTCAATAATACATGTATGTAATATATACTGATCTGTCAACGATTCGCGTTTGTTGAAATTTATTGAAATGCGATGAGATCTGTCAAAGGGGAAGATATGTCAGTCTCATAGGAAAGCAATTAATATAATGAAAAACATATCTGCATTCGCTGACGAAACTTCATTCACTGATGGTACCACTTCATTAGGGAGGGGGTGTGTTACATTTATTACAACAATTGATATAACTTCTCATTTATTTTAGAAAGATGTGTTTTCCCTTTCAATGACATCCGATACCACGTGTGAGTGTGATGGATGTGCTGCCTCTTTCAAGAACATCTGGTACAGTTTTCATTTATTTTAGATGTGTGTGTGTGTTGCTTCTTTCGTAAATATATGGTACAGGTTGCAGTTTTTGAGATTGACGTGATATATCTCTCCAGCTGTTATTCAAGATATATTTATTTGACTGTTCATCATGTGCATTTAGCATACCGATAGCCCACTGGCCAATCACGCTGATCTACCGAGATTTCGTCTAGTTTGGATACAGCTATAAAGGGGCGGGTGTGGCGCCGGGCAGGATAAGCTTACCCTTCCGGACACCTGTTACCACTGATTGTCGTGTATCTTGTACACGGTGAACAGCCCATTTGTTGATTACACTATTTGGCCTCGAACGTTTTTTTAGGACTTTGAATTTTGACTAATGGTTTGGATTTGTTTTTTTTATTTCAACAATATCTGGTACAGTTTTCATTTTTTTGAGATGGGTGCCTCCATTAAGAAAAACTTGATACTACTTTTTATATATTTATTTTTTTTTTTTTTTTGGGGGGGGGGGGGATTTCAAGAACACGTGATGTCACTGTGTTTACTTGGGGATATGTTTAATCTTCCTTGAACGCCTGATACCACCACTGTCATTTATTTGAAGATGTGTTTACTCTTTCTATAACATCTGATAAAATTTGTTTTGTATTTGAGAATGGTGTGTTTACTCCTTGCAAAACACCCGACACCTCATTTATTATGTGATGGCGTGTTTAAGCTTACTAAAACAGTAATATCACATCTGGTTTGTTATGTTTACTTTTTCTATACGACAGATATCACATCTGGATTATTGTAATATGTTTACTCTTTCTAGAACGTTGCTATTACATCTTGTTTATTATAATATGTTTTCTCTTTCTAGAGCACTGACGTCACATCTGGTTTATTATAATATGTTTACTCTGTCTAGAACGTTGCTATTACATCTTGTTTATTATAATATGTTTACTCGTTCTAGAGCACTGAAGTCAAATCTGGTTTATTACAATATGTTTACTTATTCTAGAACGTTGCTATTACATCTTGTTTATTATAATATGTTTACTCTTTCTAGAGCACTGACGTCACATCTGGTTTATTATAATATGTTTACTCTGTCTAGAACGTTGCTATTACATCTTGTTTATTATAATATGTTTTCTCTTTCTAGAGCACTGACGTCACATCTGGTTTATTACAATATGTTTACTCATTCTAGAAATGAAATAGAGTTGAACGTCCTAACCCCCTTAGATGTTTGTTAACACATCTGTTTACTCATTCTAGAAATGAAATAGAGTTGAACGTCCTAACCTCTTTAGAAGCCTGATGACACATCTGATTTACGTTGAAGCTTCATTTGGCTAATAGATAATGGGACTTAACGCCCTACTTTTCTGCACCTAACGGGACAATGAATACGGGTACAACTTAGGACATTAACTTCCAGTACATAAATACACGGTTTGTTGAAAACAGAAAGTCAGTTCTATCTGTTTTGGTACAATACCGTTTGGATTGAGTCGACCAGTTGCTTTGTTCTCGCAGGAAACAGCAAATTGGTTAACCAATATTAAGGACGTAAATGTCATTCGAAATGTCCATTTATTTCCCGTGTAAGAATACTCTCCCGTGGGCTCAATCCTTTGTCGATTAAAAAACGACTTTAGCAAATCAAATTAAACGGCTTCCGATCTTTGACGTATATATTGACACAGTGTACCTCGAAGAGACAGTCACTCAATATATTTTTATTAATGGAAAGTCAGTTAGAAACGTTTATTGTATTTTTTATCAATCAGATTAGAGTACCAAGCATCAGTATCGATTAAATAAATTTTTGTTTGGCAAAATCTCAAATATAAAGTGTGTCGTACTTTTATAGAACGTATACATAGAGGCGACGGAGGATGGAGTGCGACAGTCGAGAGTGGCCATTCATAATCCCACCGCGTTGGTTGTACTTTTATGTATAATTCGTCACTTTCTCATTTTCACTGATACAACTTGGTGGGTTGGATAACCGAATGGTTAGCGCGCCTTGTATAATGTCTGCCATTGCGGGGGTGTGTGGGGTGGATGGCCGAATGGTAAGCGTGCGCGCGCTGTATCATACGGCCTGTCTGCCATTGAGTCAACTGGTGTGGTGGTTTCGAATCCCCGGATGTACGTGGCAAGAAGTAGGGTCGCTTATCCAGCCTCCTACGCTCTATCGAATTATTGAAATAAGAAAAACCATATGTTAGTCCCGAAATGACCTAGTTAATCTCCATTTCTCTCTACGGCATTGCGTCAAGTGGCATGGTTTCGATTCTCCAGTTTGCCAAGAAACCAGGTCGCCTTTCGAACGTCGTGGGTTTCTTCCCACTGCTAAAGCCCCCTACGCGAAAGCGAATTATTGTAATACAATTGAAACATGCTAGTCCCGATATGACATAGTTTGTATCGAGTCAGTGGACGTTATACCCCATTTATCTCTCATTCGTAAAGGGTTTTATCAATCGTAGTGCCTAGTTTCAGTATTTGATGTGCATCGAAATACATTCATATTCAATGCGAGGATGAGCTCATATTGATACTCCGTGTGCCCGGCCAATCTGCTGTTAAGTTTCTATGGAAACCAGTTAGTCCGAGGGTCTAGGACTCACTCTTATGCAAGAGTAAAATCTGTCGATTGATAATCGGCTCTCGGTGCCATCTGATGGAAACGATTTTAAACAGATTTGAACCCGATCTGCGATTCAACGGCTGTTTATGTTTAGTATTAAAAATGGATAATCGAGACTTTGTCTATTATCATAACAACGGTAACAATGAAAATCGAGGACTAATAAGATATATTTTCTTGAAATTCGTTTTTCTAGGCTCAGAGTTAGGAAATGCGACTGAAAATTTCGGTACATTCTTTTTACGTTTTCTATTTTTTAACTATTATAACGCGTATTGTCTTCTCTTTATCTTATCTCCCATAATGCCTCCTCAATTAAGGTCACTCAGCTCAACAGAAGGTTCGTACGAAGTGTTAAGCAATATTTATGAAAACTGAAAATGCTTGTTTTTAAAATAACAGGTTTTCAGACTTTGCTCTCAGATACAGAGATATCCAGTTGGCAGCTCCAGCGAAATAAGCAGTGTTTGTAACACCACAATGATCATGGTGATATCTTGATTGGTAAATTACGGTTAAAACAGACTCCGTTTAATGATCAAATTGTTATAATTATGACATGTAACTATACGCCGTCTGCGTTTATATAATCATGGTTGTCACAATCTACTCGCGATAATGGTGCGGAAGGCGCCGCTTTATCAGGTGGATTTCACCTGATGATTTCTGGTAGCTAGTGGATTCAAGTTCACTTGCACAGGAGTGATAACGCATATCAAGATTGAGAAAGTAGGAGGAAGAGATGCATATAACGTTTACTCAACACAAACTAGGTCATATGAATAATTCGCTTGTGCGTAGGGATCTTTAGAAATGGGAGAAAACCGGGAGACACGAGGTCACGTAAAACCAGGGAATCGAAACAAAGCCAGTTGACTCAATCCAATCTAACACCCCACACAGATCAAGACTTGTATGCAGCATTGTATGTAACACAAATGGTTGAATGAATAGCAATGGAGAGAGAGGGAGAATTGGGGTTTAACGTCCACTCGACACAAACTAGGTCATTTCGGGACTAACATATGGTTTAATTTTATTTCAATAATTCGCTTGCGCGTAGGGATCTTTAGCAGTGGGAGGAAACGGGGTGCCCGGAGGAAATCCACGAGGTTGAGAAGGCGCCCCTATGTCCATTCCACATACGCTCACACCATGGATCGAAACCACAGCCGCAAGCCAGAGGTGACCGGCCAGTTGGGGAGGGCGTGGCACTCTAGACCATCCCAACCCCAGAATAACAATTAGGTTTCATGTCACGTCAGACCCAACCGGGCTACTTTTACATAAATTTAACGTCTATCATACCATAAATAACTGCCCACAACTTGACATGAAATGAAATGGAATGGGGTTTAACGTCCTACTGTTCTGCTCCTATTGTGCTAATAAAAACGGACATACGCCATACAGTGTGCTACGAGGGAAAGTTTGCCCCGATAGCGGCAATGCGACCAACTCCTCTATGAATCCCAACTCGTTTTTTCGTCTCATTCGAACGATTATACGTTGTCCGTTGCTAGGCCGTTTGGTCCTCCACCACTGACAGAGTGAATCCCGATGAACTTTCTGAGATAATGGGGCGATCGAATATGGGACCTCCAGATAAGCAACCCACCATGACATCCTTAGGTCGTTGTGCTGCTGTCTGAATAAAATTTCCCTAGCCCCAGTACTTTTCATTTCAATTTTGTTTCGTCAAACTAGCTCGTGATAGTCCTGTGGTCTTTTCAAGTGGGAACCTGTCTTAAAATCTGCAATATTTCTCCGCCCACATAGAAAATGTTAAAAGCCAATTAATTAAATTCAGTCGCTCCACGAAGTCGGAAAATAATCAAACGGATTTATGTAAATTATTTAATAAAGGTTTAATGTGTGTGTGCATTGGAATAAATGGTCCCTGAAAGCTGCAACTCTTCGCTTGGTTAGTGGAAGGAATAGCGAAATAAAAGACGCCTTTTAAACGTCACGAAACGGTGAATAGAAATCATATGTAAGGATTTGATAGACAGACAAATCTGATATGTCAAAAAAAAAAATATAAATAAAACATTAAAGGGCCAACCACAACAACTTTTTGGTGAATATAACTGCTTGATTTTGTGTTAAAATTCCTTATATCCCATTACCTAAGGCCGACCAACTAACCCGATATTTGTGATATGCTTGTAAATAACTTAAACCTGACAGTCTTCATCTGGAAATGGAGACCGTTGTATTATACAATATCTGAATAAAACCAGACTTTTTTCTATAAAAATCATATGTAGGTGACCTTTTGTTATCAAGTACGGTACATGAGTCATTTACTGTATAAACCTCTCAAGAAACGGGAATCGATTATTACCCAATCAAAAAATTGACCCGAAATCTTAAAAGGGTTACGTGTCCGGATAAGCAGTGTTGACGTTAACGTCAAAACGACTCAATATTTTGAGCTGAAACTTCGAGCCAAGGTAAATACACCATGCCACTATATTTTGGTCCATAAATTTTATCAAGGTTCGGACTTTAATTTTTGAGACTCTGTTCTTATCGGGATTGTCCCTTTTAAAGGAAGCGAAATGGGGTTAACGAGTACTCAATATAAACTAGGTCATTTCGGTTGCGCGTAGTGGGAGGAAACTGGAGGTACCAGAGAAAACACGAGATTGGAAGGTGACTCTACTCATTGGCACTTACATTTTACCACGTACAACCGGGGAATCGAAGCCACGACAGTTGACTCAATGACAGACCTATAGCAATGGGGGAAAACCAGATACCGGAGATAACCCATGAGATTGGTTTGCGACCCTACTCATTGTCACGAACAACCAAGAATCGAGACTATGCCAGTTGACTCCATGACAGACATGATACAACGCGCTGGTGCTAACCACTCGGTCATCACACTCCCTGACACACGATATACACTTCAAACAATTAACAACAAACGTATACATGTATATCAAAGCGAGTGAATGGAATTGAGGGATGGTCGTTAGCGCCTACTGCGCTGTGCATTCCCATAGAGTGAGAGATAAATGAGGTTTAACCTCCACTCAACACAAACTAGGTCATTTCGGAACTAACATACTGGTTTTTAATTTTATTTTCATAATTCGCTTGCGCGTAGGGGTCTTTAGCAGTGGGAGGAAACCGGAGTGCCGCATTCCCATACTCCTCGCAGTGTTTCGTTTGAGCACTCAACCTCGGCCAATTTCTGTTTGATTAATCAGGCCGATCAATAACCAATACATCAATACGTAACAAAATCAATCGGGATTAACCAGCTCTAAATGTTACCGTAAAATGTCTGGTGATTATTACGTCACGAAGTACGAAATGTACTGCGCTCAATTAACTAGTGCATAAACGAGGCTATCCTAATAGCTACAATGGGAAATCGCCGCGCATGTTGAATCTCGGAGATTTGAGTCACAGAATGTCCAATAGGGAGGGAGTTTCAACGATGGATAAATTTACCGATGCGAGAGTATCGAGGATGTTCCCGATGCTTCCAAGACCAGGGTAAAAAAAAATTGAAATCAGCAAACCGTGGGATTTGCTTTTGTTTTTTTAAACAGATCACCATGAAAAGTAGATTTGATTGGACGATGAGAATGGACTCCGCCAAAACTCAGATTGTATCAGGTTTTCAGGCTTAGTATAGCAATGGTATGAGTGAGATTTTGCTGGCAATTGCTTCAGGAATATATGCATTCCCGGGACTGTAGGAATTCAAAATTCAACACACGTCGTGTTTTTAGAATTAACCTAGTGATTGTTTCCCATAAAAACCGTGGCCTCAATACGTTGCATAATGTAAACAGGCGCGATAGTGTCGTAACGCACAACTGCAGCTACTCTAGAAATGTATATTTAAATGTACCGTTTCTACTGTATTGTTAATTTATTTTCTTGATTGGTTGTGCGATTCTCCCTTTTGTTCAGATAAAGAGTCACTTCAATATTCAAAAACAAAATCTGCAAACAGCAGAAAAGATTGTAGACATTTTATACAGCCCGATAATAAACAGACTGAAAAAACACCCTGGTGTGATTATGATTGCGATTATTCAATGATGGTTTAATGTCTCGTTGCTGCTTTGAGTTAAACGGTTCCTGATAGTCGCGACTCTTCGCTTGGAGAAATGAGAAAATTGTTGAAAAACACGCATCTTGTAGTCGTCGAGCGATGCAGAATTATAAGATATATTTAGTGATAGAAAAGTAGTGAATTGAACCTTTATGTATGTACTGACGTTTAATACCTTGCTAACACAGTTGAGGATATTAATGGAATAACGTACGTTTGTTCCACGTGGTGAAGGGGGTTGGGGTGGACTAGTGGTCTAGAGTGCCGCGCTTCGTCCTCTAGTTGGCCGGTCACCTCTGGCTTGCGGCTGTGGTTTCGAGCCCTGGTGTGAGCGTATGTGGCATGGAGATAGGGGCGCCTTCTCAACCTCGTGGGTTTCCTCCCACTGCTAAAGACCCCTATGCGCAAGCGAATTATTGAAATAAAATTAAACCATGTTAGTCCTGAAATGACCTAGTTTGTGTTGAGTGGACGTTAAACCCCATTTCTCTCTCTCTCTCTCCACGTGGTGATAGACAAGTGGTCGTATAGTAATTGCTACACACAATGTATTTGGGTGTGTTTATAGAAAATAGCGTCCACGCCAAACACTGTGGTAAGTCGTAATGTACCCCTCAAAACAAGTTCCATGGTATTGTTAAACGAGGTGCCCATGACTTAAAGAAAATAAGTTGCAAACATTTGGGGCTTTTAATCTTTAATTGCCATTTCACATAAAGTAAACTGTTGATTTAGACGTTTAAATCTGTTTAAGGACTGACTATTCAATTAAAACTGTTTACTTCTGGTGAAACAATTACTATTGGTGGCAATTCAAAATGGGGGAGGAATTGAGTAATACGAATCTATCTCTCTAATCTTCATCAAATTCTATTAACCTTATTCTTTAATTCCAGACGAATCGATATAATCTCCATGAAATAAAGTGACCTGGAATTTTAATGCTATATATTGGATAGAAATTAAATTTTAAAGTAGCTAAGTCTCTAAGCTCAATACCATCCAAAATCTTCAACTTAGAAAACTCTAATTTTTTGTCAATATAAATCAACACTGATGCTGTGATCTTACCAGAAAAAGACGGACGTCTGATATCCAATATTTAAGATAAAATAAACATTTTACCACTGGTACACGAATCGTGCACCATAATGCGTTTCAGCCCAGTTCTAGCAAGAGACTCGGGGGAACGAGGCTACACACATTACACCAAATCAAACGACGTATGTAGAGTGGAATACCAGACGCTAGAAATTTGCATTCGATTGACACTGCTGGCTTATTTCGCGGAATATAACTGATGTGAAATAGAGTAAAAACGGAAACCATTGAATGTCAATCAGTTTATATACATTCATATTACGGTGTTATATGCGTTGCGACCCATTTGTGTCAATTTCTAGGTCCCCAATGTTAGCGATTTAGCTCCTTTAATACCACATCAGTACCGATACTATACATGGGACGAGAGAGAGAGAGAAATGGGGTTTAACGTCCACTCAACACAACCCAGGTCATTTCGGGACTAAAATATGGTTTTTAATTTTATTTCAATAATTCGCTTGCGCGTAGGGGTCTTTAGCAGTGGGAGGAAACCTGAGTGCCCAGAGGAAACCCACGAGGTTGAGAAGGCGCCCCTATCTCCATGCCACATACGCTCACACCAGGGCTCGAAGCCACAGCCGCAAGCCAGAGGTGACCGGCCAGCTAGAGGTCGAAGCGCGGCACTCTAGACCACTAGGCCATCCCAACCCCGGAACGGAAATTGTATTTTAATGAAACGTCGGCACTGATATTATGCTATACACGGGACGTGAATTGAATTTTAATACCACTCCAGTATGGATATATTATATATAGGACGGAAATGTTATATTATGGGACAAAAAATTGCATTTTGAAACCATTTTAATGCAACATCGTTACCGATATAATGTTATACATAGGAGGGAAATTATATTTTAATACCACGTCAGTGCCGATATAATGCTATGTATTAGATAAAAATTTACTTTATATCACGTCAGTACCGATTTACTGCTATATAGATAAAAAAAATTGAATGCTAATGCCACGTGAAATAGAATTTTAATGTCGCGTCAGCACTGATACAATAATGCTATAGATTGAATTGTCTTGATAAGCTATTATATATTTATGTATGTCATGATAACTGAATTTAAAATTGATTTGCAATGTCAAAACAACCAGATATTGGTATATTTTTGAATAGAATACCACTATACGGCGTCCTTGATGTTAGTTATCATTCTACAATTTCGTGGTAAGGCTATTATATCCGTCTTTATGTCTAATGATAACGGTGTTTTCTTATTGGCTAGACTGTTTTACCGTTGTTTATTACTTAATAGATGACAAAAGTAACACGCGATTCCTTTATAATGGTTACCTTTCGATCATCTTATTAAACAGAAAAACGCGGTCTCAATAATCGTTACTTATCGATAATATTGTGCAATTGGAAGAACGTGACTGTTGTTTGACGGGCTGGATAATCGTTACGTATTGGTGATATAATTTAATCAACTGATTCGAGTGTAGGTTGGTCTGGATAAATGTTACTTAATTATATAGAGATTTAAATCTATGGTTAGCTGATTCTTGTTCTTGTAGTCGCAATCAGAACAGCTGGAGACTAATCCAATGCAAACATTCACCGGACACTGGATGATCAAGTCTAGGACTCCCCGAATCTTTGTTTTGGGGACGTTAACAGACATTAATGATTTCGCTACTGGAGGAACATGTGGCAAACTCTTGCCCAAAAGCACGTATGCGGTTCTTCATGAAAAAAACTTGAGATACACAGCTAACCAACCGATCAACTCGTGTATACTTCCGCCTGAATATTCACCAAAACCCCTTTCTTACATTCAACAACAAAAAGGGAAAGGGCTAGAAAGACTAAAAATAACTATCGCGTAGGAATATTTGGTTACCTGATTAGTTCGATTAGGATTGTTTCGTTTGAAAATGACCTCCAATTACAGTCTGATCCACTCATCGCAAACCGGCCTAAAATAGACAACGCCGTATCTTGTCGCCGACCAGGTCAAGCATCTTGTTCATTGTAGTGATTTTAATCTTTAAAGGCCCAATACCACTCTTGCTGTAACTGAATAATATGCCCCAACCTTTATTCTGGTCAACAAATTGTATTGATTTATATTTCAATTAAGGAGTAGGGTCGCCTGTCCAACCTCTGGGTTTTCTCCGGGCCCTCCGACTGCTAAATATCCCTACGCGCAAGCGAATTATTGAAATAAAATTAACCCATGTGTTGGTCCCGAAATGACCTAGTTTGTGTCGAGTGGACGTTAAACCCCATTTCTTTCTTTGTACGACGTTTTTGTTCAGGTGGGTGCAGAATTTAGTGCACACTTTCAAAAACATTACGTTCCCTTCCAGTGAACTTGAACGAGACCCTAACGTTATATAACAATAACATTGATTTTTCCATGAAATACAGAGATGTTTACGCATACGTTTCATAAAAGTTCGAACGATGACCGACTGCTCACAGTCGACAGATGGGTGCCCTCGGTGATTAATACTGGGAACAAAAAGGTCATTCGACTGATCCTATTGATCGTTCCACGCCTCCACTTCACCAAGGTCAAACGGTAAATGATTAAAAAATCGCAACCCT
This sequence comes from Patella caerulea, assembly GCA_036850965.1. Taxonomy (NCBI): domain Eukaryota; kingdom Metazoa; phylum Mollusca; class Gastropoda; family Patellidae; genus Patella; species Patella caerulea. Next base: position 54,595,825 of record JAZGQO010000006.1, on the reverse strand, counting down.
ATCCTTGTTTATACGAACTTACACGAGACCCTGACGTTAACAACAACATTGATCGCTCCATGAGAAACCTTTGAAATTCCAGACCATAAGATCTACGTGAACTTCTTTTCATTCACCCGGAGATGTTTTGCCTAAGATAAGCGAATTTGATCTAAAAATCGATGACAATATGTTGAAGAAAATCAAATAAGGTAATCGATCATAATATCAAAGCGTTTTCTGTTATATAGACCAGTTTAACATTTAAAAACAGATGAATTTCTTTTTCTTTCTGAGACATATCGCTCTTGAACTTTTAAGATGGAAGGATTTGAAGAAAGAAAACAACTAATAAATCTCTTAATCACAAATGTGAATATTCTTAACATGTGTTGTTTGACGAATTTCAATATGATAAAGTAGTAATTATATACTATTTCGTAATTTTAACATTTGAAGCTTTGAAAGGTCACGTTCTTTGAAGTAGCAAGATCAAGTTAAATCGGTATTTTTTAAAAAGAAATACTAGTAATACTGAATTAGTAATTACAGAATCCACTAAAAAAAGAGGCTTTCTTTAATTAAATAAGCCCGCTTAACCTTTTCAAGATATAATCCTAGAGCAGAATAAATAAAAACACAAGACAAGGTATATGGGCCAGGCGCGGATCCAGGGCGGGCGTGCGCCGGGGGGGGGGGCGCACGCCCCCTCTATTTTTTGAAGTGACGAACAATTGTTAGCTCCATATATTCTCGCGAGAAAGGAGAACAAAAATAGTTTAGGTTGGAAATCCTAATTTACAGTATTAGTATGAAATTAGTCCTTGTGGGCATTTTTTCCACTCAAAAATCACTGTTCCGGGCTTCGCTCTCTTAATTGGGTACAAGCACGCCCCCTCTTTCTGAAAATCCTGGATCCGCCTCTGTGGGCAGCAACAATATCTGCATAATTTAGTACGACGTTTCGACAAGTGATATTCGGCTTTGTACTCTTATTTCAGCACACGTTCTTGGATACCCTGCCAAATAAATTAGTAGTCGTAGTTTTCCATAAGTATGCGTTATAGTTTATTGCCATAGCCAATTACTACAGCCTGCAGAGAAGTATTGGTAACTTCTGTGTTATTAATTCTAATATTTATTTTTAAACCCGCGGTTTAATATATTATTTTATATTATATAATTATAAATCTTTTCGATATAACCAACTATATCCAATTGTGGAACATTCTCTTTCTGCAAAGTACTGGAAACGGATTTGTTCCTGAAGAAATCCCTCTCTAGCCATGACGATTACTCTATGTTTAAGTTTATAGCAATTTTAGATAACCTCGATTCACTAATAGTTTTTTTTTCTGTAATATTCTTCTATTCTCAGGATATGTGACGTAATGTAGACTGGGTTGTTATCCAGCACAATTTACCACACCATATCTCAATAGAAAAACAGAGGACCAATTTGTTCCAATTCGCACATTAACAAGATAATCTAGAGTGGGTAATGACCTAAAAGTATTCAGAGACGTGATTTTATTTTCCAGCCGCGACCAGCAGTTTTCTTTGTCCAGTTTGCGAATAAGTTTAGTTAAAATAAAATCCAAAGCGATAATCTGGCACTATACGCTGACAATATAAATTCGAGCAGTTTACTAAAAATGTAAACAAATGTCTGGTTAACTAAGCTTCATACCACTCTCGGACTTTGCGACAGAGCAGTGATTCTCAAAAAGACCTTCCTAAGTGTGCCGCGAAATTTGAATCGCACCCCACCCCCCCCCCCCAAAAAAAAAAATCAGTCATTCTAAGTGTCTATAACAGTAAGACTATAAAATAAACACCATTCGATTCCCATGTGACTATTACTAGTCTGCGATTATTGTTGTATGCCATATATTACTGTTAAATATTTGAATCGCAGCCCCCCCCCCCCAAAAAAAAAAAAAAAAAATTCAGCCATTCTACGTGTCTATAACAGCAAGACTATAAAATAAACCCCATTCCATTCCCATGTGCCTATTACTAGTCTGCGTTTATTGTTGTGTGCCATATATTACTGTTAAATATTTTCCACGGATATTTTAACAGGTGTGTTCTAAGGAGTGCTATACGAAACCGTGGTTAAGATTAAGCACTCTTAAGCAAATTACGCATTAAATCACGATATAATCACAGATACAGACTCGACAATATACATGTTAAACCAGTGCTCGAATGTGAAATGAAATGAAATGGGGTTTAACATCCTACTCTTTTGCACCAAACCTGGGCTAATAGAAGACGGGAGCTCGGATGCGATTCGGATGAAACTGCAGTTATATGATGGGGCAATAGATAACTTCAAGGTGACTGTAAGGGAATTCGAAGAAGAACCATCAACCCTTTATTTAAATGAATCAAAGTCAAGACTAGAATTGGAATTTTCTCGTAAAGAAGGGAGACCTGCATTTAATTTTCAAGAGACTTCCTTACAGTACTTCAATATGACTTCAAATTGACAGATATTGCAAAATTATTAAATGTTTCTGTCAACACTGTAAAAAGAAATATTCAGGAGTATGGACTTTATCTACATTTTTAAAGTGAAATAGACGTTGATGAATTAAATTAACTAATAAAGAATTTTAAATTATGAATTTCCTGATGCTTGATATATAGGACATTTACAACCATTTAACAGGACATTTTTATTTATCCCGACATTGGTCTATGAAATGTAACAGTATTCTTTATATTTTATTTTGTAGTTGGAAGTTCATCATTCATGGTGGGATTGGTGGGTATTCCAGATTGACAGTATTTCTTGTTGTGAACGCATATAATAAAACTGAATGAGTGTTGGAAGCTTTCACGTCATGTGTTAAAGATTGGGGTTTGTCTGAGAGAGTACGCTCTGATAAAGGCGGCGACAATGTAAAAGCTCTCAACAAAGGAGTTGGAAGCTTCATCATAATCAGGGGTGGGTTAACTGTCGATAGAAATTCCACTGACCAATAAAACGGATATCGCTGCGCTGTGAGCGTTTAAGTTAATGTTGCAATTTCATATTTTTAAGTTATATTTTTAAAATGTATTAATATAAAGCCCTAAAATAGATTGCATATACAAACAATCCTATCTTGTTCAAGGGGGGTAATTGTGTTCTTTTTGAGTTAATGATTTTCCTGTTCCTGCCTAGCATGATCGTATAATAGTGAGTTGACAACCTTTTGAGCAAAAGAAATAGAAATAATTTCTTAGAAAATATGAAATTCCCGCTAAAACTATTCTCAGTATTCTGTCTGATTTTCGATCTCATTAAAACACAGATCTATATTTGGTTTCGTTTTTTATACTTTCGATGGCCTACACTACACGAAGATCTGACACGTTACAGTGAGTTCGCGCCAGGGGTCAAACGAGCGGCGTTTGACCCTACGACGTCAGGCATCGATCAATTAGCGTTGACAGGGGTTTACCCACAGTTCCACACAGAGAACGTCAATAAGTCGCCGTAACAAACCGTGTCATAGGCTAATTCCTCAGATCAATGAGAACCCCTTATGTAAGTTACCACGCTTCTAGATCCTAGTATAACTAAAGATAAGTAAAACTAAATTTTGAACTATATTATAAACGAAACGAAACAGGATCTGTTTAATCAGATTGGTTTCATTTCCACTTGTCAGCGGACCTTTAAAGTGCACTGACACTTGGAACAAGACCTCGATTTTTTGACACATCCAAACACTCCTTGTTATGTGCAACTTACAAGCCGAACACTGGAATTAAACCCATGGCTTTCTGATTATTGAGCAAATCTCCTAGTCACTAAGCCCCCATGTAAAGCATCTACCACTTATTTAACTCAGATGGATTATAATGTTCTTGGTGATTCTTTTACGTGCAAATCAAAGGTAACAGTGTATGGGCTTTCTGCTATATTTAGGTCACAGGACAGTGGTAGAAGATTTTTAACAGGAGCTCAATTTGTCAGAGTGTAATTTTAAGAAACTATAACAAGTATAATGGTGTTATATAGTTAATAAAGGTATTATAACAGGTCTTGAACATCTGATTGAATTAGTTTCTTTACGTGTAATTAAAAAAAAATGGTGTATAATTACACGGCACATTCCGTTATTTCCATTGATCTTTGCTGTAGACAAAGACATTGGCTGTTTTCACATTACCGACAACGTAGGGGTGTATGGGAAAGTTGTAATTGTCACTAACAGTGTTTATGAGGACATTGTGCTCTGACAGTGCCATTACAGTCCAATCTTTTTTCGATTTCCAACTGTGCTGCCCCGGAAACATTTCAGACCAACATAGAATATTGGTGCTAACAAAATCCTCCACATGGTTAAATGTAAACAATGGATATGTTTACTTCGGAATTTAATACTCTTCCGATTAAATTAGTCTATAACTGGAAAAGGATTACCATTCTCAACAAAAACAATATGAATAGCCGCCTTACCCAATTTCTATAATAACATAAATTATTTCCATTCCACAGTTTTACAAATATACCAAAAACATTTTGCCTATAGCTTTTTTTTGCATCATAAACAAAACCCAGTTTGTGACAATTTACCCTATATAAATAAAACATTTTGATTCCACAATTTTATAGGTATAATAACTCTACTTATTTAAAGTGCCAATCCCGATAACTTTTTGGGGAATAAAACTGCTTAATTTTGTGTTAAAATCCTTTAAAATCCATAACCTAAGGCCCACCTACTAACCCGATACTTGTGATACGCTTGTAAATAACTCAAACCTGGCAGTTTTCATCTGGAGATGGAGAACGTTTTATTATACAGTATCTGGATATGTAGGTGAAATTTACCTTTTGTTATCAAGTACAGGGCATGGGTCATTCACTGTATAAACCTCTCAAGAAACATTAATCGATTATCAGGTCACCCAATGAAAAAATTGACCCGAAATCTTAAAAGGGGTTACGTGTCCGGATAAGCAGTGTTGACGTTCACGTCCAAACGACTCAATATTTTGAGCTGAAATTTTGAGACAAGGTAAATACACCATGCCACTATATTTTGGTCCATAAATTCCATAAATACTCGGACTTTAATTTTTGAGACTCTGTTCTTATCGGGATTGTCCCTTTAATAAGGTTATGGTAATCTAGAAAATTCCAAAATAATCATTAGCTATCAACAAAATGAACACCTAAACAATGTTCGAACATTCTACCTCAATTCGAAGGAAAGTTATCGTGTTTGAAATTATTGACCAATCAAATCGTTCTGCTTGCACCCTAAGCAGAAAATGCTCATTATCGAACTGAGTCAAGGCATTGTTGTAATGGAACTAACTATAAACCAATCAAATGGCTTATATCTGCTTACCCTAAGCAGAATATTCTCATCTTTGAACTCCTTCAAGGCATTGACTTGATAAACACCAACACCAAAATTAATCATTTTAACTCAATTAGAAGGAAAGTTACCGTGTCCCTAACAGTGTGACAGACAGATCCATTTTAATAATCCCCTGCTTTCTCCGAAAGCCTGAGGACAGAAATCCAAATACTCTCACATCTGCAGTCGATACTGTATTCTAAGGTAACTAATTGAGTGGGTGGGTCAAATCAGAAGAATCATGACCACTGCAACTCGTTGATGAAATTGAAAAATAGCGATATACGGCCATATGTATACCAAGTTCTCTAAAGATCCTCAATGACAAGACACTATATATATACAAGTATTATGCCAAGTTTTCTATAGATAGGTTTGGACAAAAAAACTTTCAAAAAATAAGTAGAATCGTGCGAATGCATTCGTTGAAAATTGGAAAATTTGCCACAAGAAGTGTGGAAGCGTGTTAATACAGCAGCAAATTTAACTGAAGTAAAGCGATAAATTCATTTGCTAACATACGTAATAAAAATATGTTGCTATTTAATGTTTATTGATCATAACATACACTGGATTCAGCCATTAAAACGCATTAGATCCGGTGCCAGTAAATTAGTATCAGCAACTATTGCGATCACGTCACTTTGTTTCATTTTAATCACATGAACTTCATTGTTCTATTGTGCCAAAAATGTACAAGTATGATTAAAGTATGACTTTGACATGTAAGCAAAATAAATTTTAATTACTTTAAATAAAGTATGTTATGGTAAGTTACGAGACAATTATTCATTTTAATCAAATTTTTGTAAAGGCTCTTAATAATGTCACTTGCCACTTCCTTCACGTAATCAAGAAATGATCTATAAACTTGTCTTTGCTGAAAGTTTACTATTTGAACCTTCCTTTGAAAAGTTTGTCGCCAGTAGCTTTACCAGCATCACCTTTTTATACGCCCACATTTTCATGTTGACGTATTATGTCGTCGCCCCTGTCCGTCCACAATTTGTTAGTGGACTCTCTACAGGTCACAATTTTTATCCGATTTTGACGAAACTTGAAATATAGATATATCCCCAAAAGATCTCGGCTGCTTTCGATATTGGCATGTATCGGATCAAAACCTCATGGATTATGGCCCCTGATTGTACGAAAATCACGTTTTTAGCTTGTGGGCCCTATAGAGGTCACAATTTTGAACCGATTTTGATGAAACTTGACATGCATGTTTATAACCCAAAGATCTTGGTTCTTTTCGATATTTGCGCCCATTGGATCGTAACTGCCTGAATTATGGCCCCTGATTGTACAAAAAATGACCTGTTTTAGCTTGTGGTCCCTCTGGAGGTCAGAATTATTATCCAATTTAAAAAAAACGTTTGATTATATCACCGTTACATCGTAATGAAGGTTGAGGTCGAATTTCGTGAAAATCGGACCAAAATTGACAGCTGTTCTTGTCAGGCCATCCATCCTTCATCACTAACAAGGGGAAACCACGTACCAAAATTGCCGGACGAAATGGTCGCCGTTTGTACGCGAATAGTGTAAAAATATGGTATATCATGGTTGTGAACTCTCTACAGGTCACAATTCTTATCCGATTTTGATGAAAAGTCACATTTCTAGGTTGTGTACCGTCACACCATAATCATTGTCGGCTTCGAATTTCATGAATATCAGACTGGAACTGACCAACTACATGGCTGCTCCCAATACAGTATGAAATACAGGACTTAATGATGTAGGAAAAATCACTTTCGGTATTGCTTGTTCTCTATCCATCTCTCGACAATGTGGGCGTATCCTGCCTGGCAGTGCCAGCCTATCTTCTGTAGTTTATATTAAATAATAGCGACGCCAATATGTACACCAGCCCTCGTGTTTTTGCCCCATTCGAACAAATATAATCACGTCCCTTGCCAGTTCTCTGACAAGAAGCCCACTCGCAAATGTACCAAGACACTCATGTATATCAACGAAACCAAAATCTAAGGTCTTTAATATCATGGGGTTCTTAGTTACAAGTTCAGTTGCACATGTCGACACTCAACCAGTACAGTGATGCCACTTAATTCACAACAACGCTATCGGTCTGTTACAAGCGGGGGTTGGGATGGCCAAGTGGACTAGAGTGCCGCGCTTCGACCTCTAGCTGGCCGGTCACCTCTGGCTTGCGGCTGTGGTTTCGAGCCCTGATGTGAGCGTATGTGGCATGGAGATTGGGGCGCCTTCTCAACCTCGTGGGTTTCCTCCGGGCACTCAGGTTTCCTCCCACTGCTAAAGACCCCTACGCGCAAGCGAATTATTGAAATACAATTAAACCATATGTTAGTCCCGAAATGACCTAGTTTGTGTTGAGTGGACGTTAAACTCCATTTCTCTCTCTCTGTTACAAGCAGGTAAATCCCAGACAGATGTAGCCAGACTGCTCTCTCCTTTGGGATAGGTTCCGACTGCAAGGTTCAACACATGACCAGTCAAGCCCAGGCCGACCACGGATGACCACATCCACCCAGCAGGAATTGTTGACAACAGCAGTAATTCTTGGAAGACATAGGATCTCCGTAACCGTCGACGTAAAACCGAATTACGAACCAGACCACTAGTTGGAGCTGTTGTCTTGAAAGGCAGACACGGTCAATTTTCTTTAAAAAAAAATTAAGAGTATATATTGATGACACGCACCATAATTTGCAAACCGTCAACGAAACTTTATATAATACACAGTGTATGAATATACTGTCCTAATAATAGACGCCATTGTATTAATGTTTCATGCAGTTACTGGATAACCCAAATTTTAGGAGAATTTCAAGGGATTCCTGAATATCAAAATTTAATGACTTAAATTTTATTTTTAATAAACAATTGGTGCAAAGTGACTTAAATTTTGTTTCTAGTAAATATTTGGTGCAAAGTATCCCTTATTTTAAATCATTAAATTTTGATGACCGATTCAAGGCATAAACAAACCTGTATCAATCCAAATCTATTCAGTCCTTCAGTGAATTGTATTTCTACTTAGTTTGATGGACATATAAGCAATTTCTGTATGTTTTAAACGTTGCAGCAGATCGTCCCAGTAATATAGATTAACCTGTAACAAAACATTTTAAATCGTACATATTGGACATTGCGTAATACATTGATTCGACAGTCGTCGAAATGCCCCCAAGTAGCATCAATGTTCTATTTTATGTCTTGATCTCCACTAAACCACACATACTGTTAACAACAATCACCAGGGGAGCTTTCAGCGATCATTGTATTCTCTAGCAATTTCTAAAAAGAGAACGAAGAAATCCCACAGCATCTACACGATCTTCCATTTGAAAATAAGAACCAGACAAATAATTCAATATAAAGATTTGTTCAATCCATGCAAACTGATTAACACCATTTTTGTTGTATAATTCAGTAAATCAATTTGATTTTTCGAATCAGTTGTTCGATTTTTTTCTGTCTTTGTCAATATTCTTAATCACATTTGTTATACCCTTTATTACTTTGAACAAGGATGTGAATTTAATTTGGTATGCCACTGTCACAGAAATCGAATCCCCGACCATCATCGTGATGGGCGGGCAGGTTTACTCATAGTCACTCACCAAGATGTCCCGCAATCCCGGGTTCGATGTTACTTTGGGCGAGATACGTCTTCCGGATTTCTATGCCTAGAAACCTTTGAGCAGTTGTGCAGGACAGCTGGTATGGCAATAAACAATATTTAGTTGTTCAGCTCCGACTGGGCGAATGTAGACGAGCTGACACTGTACAGTGCGTGCGTTAAGAGGAATATTTTGTCAGTGACGGCCAATGTGTACACCAGACCTGTTTTTGCGCCATTTGAACAAATATAATCATGTTGTCCCTTTCCATGGTCCCGTACCCCTGACAAGAAAGAAGCCCGCTTGAAAATCCCACTTTGTCGGCCAACACTGGGATGGAACACGGAAACTTTAGGTTAGCGAGAAGACATCCTACTGAGCCAGGGTTTGGCGATGGAATGGGAAGAAGTGAAGTCTGAAACGACACCATATGGACGTAGTTTGTCCCACAGCACACATAACGTGTTCAGATCTTCAATATCCCGAAGTTCATCGGGTTCATCGGGCGTAGTTTCCCCTTATGATTGGGATTATGCAGCTTGGTTTCTACTTGTGATTGGTGCAGGATGGAGCGCTTCACAAGGACAGCTGTCAAGTGTTTACATTAGCATGTACACGTAGATGAACCCTTGGCAGTTGGAATTCGATATACAAGCATAAATTCCTTCATAGCACACTGTATGACGTATGCCCGTCTTCATTAGCTCATAAGGGGCAGATCAGTATTAAATATTCCAGTTGTTGCAGAACATTAAGACGATGTCGATAATTATGATCAATAAGTGGTGCCCCCTTCGCTATTCTCTTTTTACAGGTCTCTCTTTATTTCGATTGTATCCAATCCGGGAGAGTATATACCAATGATATTCCGATTTCTTGTCTTAATTAAATGGTAATCCGAGTTGGTATTATTATACAACACTTATATAGCGCTAACTCCCACATACGTGTTCAGATGCGCTTTACAATAGATACATGTATAGGATATATAAAGTCTTTTTAAAAAATAATAATTATAGAAACAGTAGAAAAACTAAATATCTATAAAATCAGTATAAAAATTAAAAAAAAAAATCATATCTATAAAATACATATAGTGATTATTTAAAATTAATTCAATAATTAAAAGCCTTTCGGAATCTGTTTAAAAGTTGTTAAAGAGGTACAACTGCGTATATTAAAAGGCACTAGATTCCACTGCTTTGGGGCTTGAAACGAAAACGATCGTTCTCCATAACTTGAAAGGTTGGCTCTTTTTTCCGTTAATATTAGCGGGGCTTAAGCCATTGACAACTGGATCTTTTCCGAAAATGCCAGTCGCACACAGACAGTAAAGGTACATTCAAACGAAAGGATTTATATGGTAGGTATTTCCAATAAAAAAACACAACGTAGTTTTTTTTCTCCCTCTCTCTTACGGAAAGTAGAAGCACCCAATATTACTAGAAATATATATATGATTCACTGATAAACAATCGTTGTGTTTTTGGTCCAAATATATCATCAAATACAGTCATTTATGTGTTAAAATGAAAGAAAGAAATGGGGGTTTAACGTCCACTCGACGCAAACTAGGTCATTTTGGGACTAACATGGTTTCAATTTTATTTCAATAATTCGCTTGTGCGTAGGGGTCTTTAGCAGTGGGAGGAAACCGGAGTGCCCGGAGGAATCCCACGAGGTTGAGAAGGCGCCCCTATCTCCATGCCACATACGCTCACACCGGGGATCGTAACCACAGCCGCAAGCCAGAGGTGACCGGCCAGCTAGAGGTCGAAGCGCGGCACTCAGGGACAATAGTCGGTCAAAACAACCCTATTTCATTTTTATTTGTATCTTATTGCCATTTAAATATGACCTTGCCCTCAAATAACATGTGATCGATTGCAGAAAATCCTCGACACATGTGAAAATATTTCTTCAATGAAATCAATTTACTTTCATGCTTTTTATTAATCAACTTTTGTTTAGATAAGATTTATGTTATTTTGTTGGTGCGAATTATCGCGTGCATTCTATTATTACCATCTCCCGCCCGTTTCCACGTTGTACCTGATTATATGAATAATAGAAAAGATTTCATGTGGGTTTTTATTTTCGTCAGATTTTATGGCCTGTGTGAAATCGCGTAGGGATTGTTAGTAGACATGCAAACTGCACATTATTGACACGACTTAAAACGCGTTCATCTCATTCCATTTTTTATACCCAGTCATTATAAAATCCTGTTACTGGTGACTAAATAGCATCGAATCATTTATCTTCCATTAGATACAGTCATTTACGTGGCGATGAAAGAAAAATGCAGGATTACTTCAAACGAATAATGTCCCCCGCCTTTCGAAGAAATCGTCAGACTTTTTGGGACACAATAACTCTCTTCCTAATTGAGCTAGAATGTTCAAACTGGTGTATCTGCTTATTAGGTCAATGCCTTGATGGAGTTCGAAGATGAGCATTTTCCGCTTAGGGTAGGGTAAGCAGTTAAAATGTTCAAACTTGGTGTATATGCTTATTGGGTCAATGCCGTGATGGCGTTCGAAGATGAGCATTTTCCGCTTAGGGTAAGCAGAGATAAGCAATTTGATTGGTTGATGCTTTGGGACACGATAACTTTAGTTCTGATCAAGTGAGAGTGATAAAACTTGGGGTATAGTTTCATTACAGTAATACCTTGACTAAGTTCGATAATGAGCATTTTCTGCTCAGGGTAAGCAGAGCGATACGCAATTTGATTGGTCGAGACTTTGGAAAACAATAACTCTACTTCTAATTGAGTTTAAATGTTAAAACTTGGTGTATATGCTTATTAGGTCAATGCCTTGATGGAGTTCGAAGATGAGCATTTCCCGCTTAGGGTATGCATAGATAAGCAATTTGATTGGTTGATGCTTTGGGGCACGATAACTTTAGTTCTAATAAAGTGAGAGTGATGAAACTTAGTGTATAGTTTCATTACAGTAATGCCTCGACTAAGATCGATAATGAACATTTTCAGCTCAGGGTAAGCAGAGCCATAAGCAAGACTCAGACACGCGGGCCCTTGGCCAGAGGGGCCCCTTACTAGGGTACATTTTCGGTTTTAGCATTTTTCTTTTTTCTGTTAAGGTTTCCTTTCCTATCGAACCAGAACAATATGTTGTTGTTGGGAGCCCCCTCCCACCTCTGAGAAAGGAGACCATTTTGGTCGCCACCGCTGCCAAAGGGAGACTACTCTGCTCTCCATCAGTAACAAGGGAAGACTACTCTACTCTCCACCACTACCAAGGGGAGGGAGGCTACTCTGCTCTCAGTCACGGTCAAGGGGAGACTCCTCTGCTCTCCACCACTAACAAGGGGAATCCAGACTGGAAACTCCCTATAAATTAACCTCGGACAACATCGGGTTGGGAAATGTTCAATAGTTGGTCCTGGAGCGCCCCGAATTGACAGAAATACTATCCAGAGACGCCGAATTGAGCCCTGTCAAAATGTTGTTAGTCCACATAAATATTATGTTGCAACTGTCATGGTTGGCTGAGATATTATCTTATATATGCCCGAATTAGTCCTGTTCACTCGATTATTAGTACTTTTGGGAGTGTGTTAATACGGTCCCGGAACGTTCAAAATAACATCCCCAATGTTCTCACATCCAAACCCCGTGGCTCACACTGACTGAAATGTAAGGGCGTGATAGCAATTTGTATTATATTAGTAGCACTGTACCAAATAATCCACACAAAGCTTGACACCTATATCGATTACGCGTGCGCGTATTTTCCGGCGTGGTTTCCCCTTGCCAGTTGTGCCGGTCAGAATGCCTAACAAGGACAACTGTCTAGTCGCTTGGTTGGTTCGAAAAACGAAGGTCTCGTGTACATATTGAAGTGCGCGTAAAGATCCCTTGGCATTTGGAAATCGATATTAGGATAGGATGTAGGGCCGGTGGCGGACAAAATGTTCTTCGTAAGCGAAGTAGGCGTTAAACTCCATTTGATATCATTTCAATTACGTGTGCACTTTATTATTAAAAGTATTTTATCGATAGCGTTACCTCCCCTGTTTTTAAACTATTACATGTCTTTCAGAAGCATCGGACTTGATCCGCCCCCTGTCATGTTTACGGCTTAAATCGACTTATCCTTAGGAGGAAAAGAAAATGTCGACCAGATTACTAATTGCTGTTAAGTGTTTTGAGTTGATGCCTGTTGACAGAGCGATGATTATTTGGTGATAGATCATGGTGATTCTTGAAGCTACTTTACTCGATAACCCAATAACACACAGAGATCCTATTTCGTCATCTGAAAGGATTTCATATGTTCTCTACTACGGTTGAGTTAATAAAGTGTCAGCTCAGAACAAATAAATCAGAATACTAGTACAATGTTAAATGGGTAAATAGAAGTTAAGGACGGGCGCGCTGAAAATATCAGAATTAACCCAAGAGTAACTAATGCTGCGACCGAGGCACTGTGAGTGAAGTAATAACGAATTGAACTCTTGAACAGTATGGCCACAGATCACCAATGATTTCCCCGTTGACTTTAATGTTAATTCTTCTCTCGGCTCTTAACTTTTTCTCAAATGTTCGTTGAGTAGAACGCTTTTGAACACAGAGGGAGCTTCATGTGGTAAACTTGCTCAAAGGCACGCACGAGGTTCTTCATGTAAAACATGCAATTTTCCGCCCTACATTGTAACATAATCAACCTCTCGCCTCAAAATCATGAAAATTCACCAGGACCTGGAAGCAAACCCCTTTTTTCGATTCTACATCAAAACATCAGCAAAGAGGGTCATCATGCTAAAGAGGGAAATGGGAGTAGGAATAATTGGTGAAATGTGTCCAGATAGTCACCTGAAGTTACGCGCATGCCAAGCGTCGCCTAAAAAAAACAATGATCACATATACATGCAGCAAGGTCCGCTTTCAACAATCCACAAATATCGCAGGCAAGCCATGTCACCGAGAGTTGATTATGGTCAGGATAAGTTAATTACTGTCTAATAATAATTAATAATTTAGATAACATTTCAGGCCTAAAGAAAGACCTACCACAGAGTTTGCTCTTGCATAATACATGTTTAAATAATCAATCCGAGTACAATTTAAGGCGAATTAAGTCGTGCGAAATTTGATAGTTTAAGGAAAATGCAATTGGCGCATTGAGCGGGGCTTTAATAGAGGTTTTGGCCTAGCTCATACAGTTGGCGTTATGTTTTGACGTTACATTTCATGATTTATTTGATAATACTAGCTTTTCACCATAAATAGCCCTTATCGCTTTAACGTGTCTTCGTCGGTTCGTAAAAACAATTTGCGGTTTAACGTGATTTGAATACAGTTACATGATAGATGTGCAAATGGAATTATACAAAATATTTGACAAATTTTGACATCCAGTCACTAAGTAATAGACAGGCTAATCGTTTTTGGTCAGGGAAATTTAACGAATCGAGATGAAAAGAAATGAAACAGTCAATTATTCTTTTATGTGCACGTTAATGTGTACACGGCCCCATTATTAACATCATCATTTGCTTGTTTAAGACGGTGTGGTTTCGAATCCCCAGTTGTACGCGACAAGGAGTAGGGTCTCATGTCCAACCTCGCGGGTTTTCTCCCCACTGCTTAAGAGTCCTACGCGCAAGCGAGTTATTGAAATAAAATTAAAGGCCTATGTTGGTCCCGAAATGACCTAGTTTGTGTGGCGTGGACTTTAACCCGCCCCTTCCTCTCTCTCTGTTTATTAAAGACAGAGTATCCTCGCCGAAACGTCGCTAGTATTACACTCCGTGAGTGTGTATCCATAAATTTGCCTTTTTTTGACATAAACTAGGCCATTTCGAGACTTAAAATATGGTCCATGTTTTTTTTATTTTAATAATTCGCTTGCGCGTAGTGGTTCTTAACAGTGTGGAAAGAAACCGGACAAAACCTATACCATAACGTTGGACAAGCGACCCTACTCAGTGTCACCTACAACCGGGGAATCGAAACCACGGCAGATAACTCAGTAACTCGGAGTTTGGTACACTAGCGTGGAATTTTGATGACTGGAGTCTTCGTGTGACATCTATATTTTGTGAAAATGACAAAGTCTCTCTATGATTAATTGCGATATTTCAGTCAGTCTAATTGATTTATTTTCTTATTAGTTTAAGTTTCAGTTACACGATACGATTATTGAATTAAGAATTTAAATTAAACCCCATGTGAGGAGATATATATTTAAATTATTCATTTATTAAATGTTTCAGTGTCTCTGCAGGCTTAAATAGTCGTTATTAACGTAGTCGGTCAGACATTATGTTATTATTTCAGCTACGTGTCTAACACCTTTTCTTTCCAAAGAAACGTCTTTAAACATAAGTGTGGGGCCCGTCCTAATTAGCCAAGTCGGAACGGAACAGTTTTATTACTTTTTATCTTTGGTGTCTCGGTATGGTATTGGTACTGATGTACTCTTAATGAAGGCATTTTCCATTTAAAACTTATTGCTCGATTGTCACATGCAGGCATTTTAGCTAAAAGCACGAAACGTGGTATTCAAGACGACCGTTAAATCTGAGAGGTTCCTAAGCTGGGCTTGTGCTAATTCAACTTGTGGCGAAATATGCAGGGTATTACGTGAAGGGCTTGATAAGATGGATGTACTTAAACATACATTATGGAAGAGCAAAAACTGACTTTTGTCGGTCTTCATTTGAGCCTCAGATGTCATAGAAATTATAAATTAGATCTTTATTTAAACAACAAGCCTAAAATGAACTCTGTAGACCCACGGATGGCTTGGATTGGGCTCGGATTAAAACAGGATTTCGTCGACTGATTTAATCACTATGGCGTCGTGGGTGGGGTTTCTCCGTGACGTTGACGTCATCATATTTCCGGAAATTATTCATAAAAGACAGTGATGACCGAGGCTATACACAAGCTTCACTAGATACCGTTTAAACATTACTTGATGATCGAGACTATGTAGGTGGAGTTAATGCCTGTCAATCAACAATCGGCCATAGTGGAAAAAGGGTGTCGATGGAAGTACCTACCATTTCTAGTAAAAAATTATAGTGGTAACAACTTTAGAAATTTGACTAAAATTTTCAATATATTCTTGTTTCAACATCTATTTTTGAACTTTTATAGCAAGAATGGCTAACTCCTTGTCAAAATCTCCCATAATGTATCTTTAAGGCGAGATCAAGCCTTCTATTGAAGATGGGGGGGGGTATCCTCCATTCAGTTTTATTTGATTAATTCGGTAGCGCATAGGGTATTTACAAGGGAGAA
This sequence comes from Patella caerulea, assembly GCA_036850965.1. Taxonomy (NCBI): domain Eukaryota; kingdom Metazoa; phylum Mollusca; class Gastropoda; family Patellidae; genus Patella; species Patella caerulea. Next base: position 54,579,587 of record JAZGQO010000006.1, on the reverse strand, counting down.
GAAACCATGTAAACTAAATACGTACGACATATTGCATTTCGTCCCTGTTTGATCGCTGTACATTGGATAATAATGGCAATCTAAGCTGTGGGAATAAGTATTGGCAGTTGTAATTTGGTGACAAGATGGCGGAAAAGCTGCTGTCTATGCAAAATATCCCTAATGCCACACTACTTGTCGCACGTCTATCTTTGTGAGACCAGTGGGTGCAGAAAGGTTGGACGATGCGCCCTATGCATATTTCGGTTTTATTGATGAAAAATAACAACATATAATTGGGATCATATTTGTTTTGTCTTGAACGGATCACCATATACAGTGTAGTTTGTATTTAACGTTATCGTTTTAAATTGTTTTTTTTTTTTTTTTTTTTTTTAATTTTTATCATTTTCATCATTAAGTATTTTGATGAAGGTCGTTCCATAGAACTGTAATAACAAGTATCGTCCAATGTTATCCGTTGGGTTATGTTAACTGACTATTAAAGATCATTTCATTTCCAAATAAACACTAAAATAATAGACGTACTGTCTGGGCATGGCGTATTAACATGGCAGTACCCGACTAGCACCTGGGTTATTTATGAGTATCAATAGAGGTAATAACAATCAACAAACATGTGCGTTCAATCTATCAGAGAATCATTTCAATCTATCTCCGTGTTTATATCAAAATGGCAGCTCTACCTGTCAGAGAGCAGGTTTCATCGGTTAGATTGTATGCGTTTACTAGTCTTTCTGTCTACTCATTGGAAGATTTTATCGTTGAAACACGAAAGTTTCGAGTGCTTTACGACTTGCTTGGTTTTGTTTAACAGCTTCATTTCATTTCATTGTGAGCATCTATATGTTTCGCTCTGTGTAGTTGATATGACAGGTCTAAGACCGGTTGCTACGAAACATTTTATTGACGTGGCGCCATTTTTCAATTAGCTTGTTGCTTATTTTAGCACTTTTATAAATAATAATGGGCATGTGTTTACTCTAATCAATAAGAAACCCCGATTTCAAATATGTCGATAATATTTTACGGAACGGGATACAAATATATAATTCAAGTCATCGAATTGTGCTTTTAAAGACAAATGAATGAAATGAAATGAACTGCCGTTTAATGTCTTACTGTTCTGTGAATGAAATGAAACGAAGTTTACTATTGCTGCATCAACTAGTCTAATGAAATACATTGATATGCAAAAGGCTTCTGCTCCGACTGGGATAATAAAGACGGGTATTGTGTTTGAGGGGAATTTTGCACGGGCAGCTTCACTGAGGGTTACTTTTAAATCAAATTAAACTACCTCGGTTTTTCGTCCCATCCGAACGACTAGACAACACCATGATCGTAACCCCCAGACAGCGTCCACTCACTTAGCCACCACCGTGCCTCCACCCATGTGTTAATGAAGAGGGAAATACACTAGCCTAAGAGTGGCATATGTAATGCAGTGTGCAATGAGAAGAATTTTGTCAGGGCAGCAGTGCGTGTATCCACTCTTCATTGAATTTCATCAAGGTTTTTCGTTCCACCGAACGACTATCAGTAGCTCCTTGTCAGGCATGGGAGATTCAAAATTAGTCTATTGTCTGTTCCAGGTAACACTCCAACTTGAAAAATTCTTGCTATAATGTCACAAATTCTCACTGGATAATATGGAGTGACCTAAAGATTAAAACTATTTTGAAAAGTCGCCACATGCCAGAACCATGCGAACTTTCCGAAATAAGTCAATTGGTGTAAAAGGTTAGCCTTAATTTTAAATTTGAATAAATATGTCGGGTAAAATAATTATGTTTTCTGCGACATTATAGCTGTTGTTTGAGAGCCAAATAAGCACGGTGGTAACAGTACCAAAACCATATCAATATTGTTTCACACAAGCTTCATAGTGTGAAGCCCTGTTTGATAGCCAAATAATCACGGTGGTAATATTACCAAAACCATATCAATATTGTTTCACACAAGCTTCAAAGTGTGAAGCCCTTATAAATATTATTGTCGCGAACATCAGGGCGACTTCTCCTTCGCTAGACATTTATAAAGTACCTGTCTACCCTAATGCGATATGTCAGATTAACGCACACACACACACTCTCTCTCTCTCTGTCTCGGGGCTAAAGCGCTGATTATGAACCAGTGACAAGGAGGAACCACGTAGGGAAGTCCAGATGATCCCTCTCGACCAACAACAGGATGTGACACGGGACGTGGGAGCCTCTCATTTTAGCGAATTCAGGTTGTTCTAGAACTTAACAAAGGATATAGGCGTTTCTTGTTATGTTTGATCTGAGAAACGTCGATGTTCTTTTAAGTTGTCCTTTAGTAAAGTTTTCCACATCTACGACTCCCTTATTTACTTTGTGCATTACAGCATTTAAAATCATACGAAGGGTCACAACTGCAGACGATCTGAGGGTACATGGAGTGAAATTTGTAACAACTGTTCCACCTAGCATCTTTGCCGATACATCTCAAGTTATCACGTTTCCGAAAATCTAAGGCTACCTGGAGTAAAATATGCAGCAACTGATCCACCTGGCACATTTGTCGTTACATATCCAGGGATCAAATTTCCGGAAAGGGTTCTAGCTTCAAATTACCTAAGATCTCGGGGAATAGTTTTGTTATCTCCATCAACATACTTAATTTCCTCATGGTCTTTCTGTTGCGCAACATTCAAGTTTCTCTGACGAGTTCCAGCTTAAGACGACCTACCAGCAATTGTTTCGTCAAACATCGTTAGATCACCGGGAATAATTTTGCTATCGTCATAACCAATCTCTGCTGTGGTCTTTCAATTAGCTTCCGTTCCCATAGTTCCGAACCGTAATGTATGCGTACGCACTTCCTTCTTTCCATGTCAATCTATGTGGAAGTGAACCACCATCTAAGTACGGGGGGTTGGGATGGCCTAGTGGTCTAGAGTGCCGCGCTTCGACCTCTAGCTGGCCGGTCACCTCTGGCTTGCGGCTGTGGTTTCGAGCCCTGGTGTGAGCGTATGTGGCATGGAGATAGGGGCGCCTTCTCAACCTCGTGGGTTTCCTCTGGGCACTCCGGTTTCCTCCCACTGCTAAAGACCCCTACGCGCAAGCGAATTATTGAAATAAAATTAAACCATATGTTAGTCCCGAAATGACCTAGTTTGTGTTGAGTGGACGTTAAACCCCATTTCTCTCTCTCTCTCCATCTAAGTACGTGGTGATTTCTGTACCTTCATCTTGATAATGGCATGAGCCAATGTCACACCTACAACCGGGGATTCGAAACCACACCAGTTGACTCAATGGCAGGACCTATGATACAGAACGCTAACCATTCGGTCACGACCTCTGATTGGACAATGCTAATTAGTCACGTGTAAACACAACCGGCGCAAAACTTCAGGAATTACCCTACTCTTTGCCACGTATTAGCATATGGAAAGTCCCCATTCGTACTATAACATGTTTTACACTGTCATCATCTGAAGCCTCGGCCCCAATTTCTCTTAATTTCCAGGACACGGGTTGATCAAATGTTAAGATTGTTGGGACATATCGAAGAGTAGAATATATACAGGTTTTATCGCTAGACTGAAGATTTACCAGGATGTTGCAAATTAGCGTGAATCATTTGCATCATACCTGACCAGTTGGGAGATACAGATTTGCATCGAAACATTGCCCATAAAATGTCAATTTTTGTCTGTATATGTTGAGACGAATATATCGAACTGAAGAGATAATCGTACACGATTTGCTGCATGGTATTGGCGAATAAGACTTTTGGTGTTTTCTGTAATGTCCAGTAGGCCAACAGGTTTACAGGACATATAAAGGTCCTATTTCCATCTAGTGGCATAATGTTCGCATCAACATTATCTCCGGCGAAATCGACATCTTAACGTTAATGTGTGAGTACCCTACCCTACTCTCTGGGTTTCCTTTGCTCCCATAGAGTAGCAAAAAAATCGTGGTCTATAACAGTTCTGTTTTTCAGGTTTACAATGTACACATTTTAAAGATCCACTATGTAAAATCTAGCTAAGGAGCTGACTGTTCTAATTGCTATAAATGAATATTGAAAATTGCATTCGAATTTCTTATTCTGAGATATATATAGCTTAGCTTGTTATCGTAGAAATGGAATTTGGAAGCGAAGCCATCAATTTTACTGTTAATTTCTTAAATCTAGTGGGCGTCCGAATCCATTTTAACCGCTGTCATCTGATGTGCTAGAGAGTTGATCAGATGCTTATGTTAATAATGCCTAAATATCAGTTTATAAATATAATATTTAACTCTCACATGATGCATTTTTAACACGACACGTCCGTATTAGCTCCGCACATCATCGGATGGCTACGATGTTACGTTAGATTAGATAACCGGTACTTAAAGGAGTTAAATCGCTAACATTTGGGACCTAGAAAATTGACACAAGTGGGTCGCAACGCATATAATAATGTAATATGAATGTATAAACTGAATTACACTCAATGGTTTCCGTATTTACTCTAATTTCAAATCAGTTATGTTCGACAAAGTAAGCCAGAAGTCTCAATCGAATGCAAATTTCTAGCGTCTGGTTATTCCAGTCTACATGCGTCGTTTGTTTTGATGCAATGGTTCTAGGCTCGTTCCTCAAGTCACTTGCCAGAACTGGGGCTGAAACGCATTATGATACACGATTCGTGTAACAATGAGAAAATGTTTATTAATTGTTTTAAATATTGGGTATCAGAAGCCCATCTTTATCCGATAAGATCACAACATCAATGTTGCTTTAAATTGACAAATAATTTGTGTTTTCTATATTGAAGATTTTGGATGATATTGAGTTAGAGACTTAGCTACTTTAATAGTCTCGATTGTCAACTACAAAAACACTGCGGCCATGTAAGGTTTAAAAAATATATAACTGGGACTTAATCGTCGCGATTGTCAATTACCGTCCATTATAGTTTAGCAAAATTTTAAAAAATCATTACGTTGCACCGAATCGCCTAATTTATCATTTTTCATTGTCTTATAAATAAGTCTTGTTGTCTCCCTAGTAATGTTAAACAAGTCTCGCTGTCTTCTTACTAACGGATGCAGTAACAATTAAACCTGTATAATTGCGTGTTGTACCCATTTACACATATGCCATACACATTAACTAAAGAAATAAACGGAATCATCATAAATCATTCTCCCATCATGGTATCCTTGTACTGTAGTATCGTGTCAGTATTACGACATTACGTTGGTGTTTTAATTATAGCTGCCTTTAGTTTAACGCCTACTTCACCCTAAATGGCTGTGATGGTCGCTGAGTATTTAATCAAAGAGTTGGATGAGGGTTTTAAGATTTAGGGCATTTCTGGACACGAATATGGAATTCCATATTCAGCAGCTACAACCTCACTGAAGTGTAATATGGCGATTGCAATGTTAAACAAATCACAACAATGGCACAGTGGGTACTAAACAATAGGAGCTTTTACGGGTTTCCATTTTGACGTCATTTTCGGTCATGCGCAGACACTGGCCTTATTCGTAGACTGTAACCCATAGGCCAGTGTGTGTTTTTTTGTGAAAATACCGCCGTACAGTGAGCTTGTTTTACATAAAATGGATCCGATCGCCATTTCTATATACATGTAAGGTTTACCGACCGATGCCAGATACCGATATTTACAAAAACTTCGATATAGAAAAGATACGGCAAGTTTACCAGACCCGTAATGGCCGTTGCAATTTAGGAAAACAAGTTAAGACTGGTCCGTGCTCATGGCGTGAACTAGAATTTGGTCTCAAATTCATTACGCATTTTACGACCAAACAAATTTTATCTATTAATTACAGGACTATGAACACAAAAGATTTTTTTTTTAAAATCTGGTCTAGATCATATTTACATTCAGCTGCCGACTGTACAGTACTTGCACGGTTGATATATCGTCTGCTATAGCGCTGCATGCTATACTGTTACACAAAACACGGTTATGTTGAGCATTGATGCTATCGACTTAAAATAATTCCAGCTAATGATACTATAAATAGTATGCAATATGCAAATAAGATTGTCTATGCGCGCTGTTAACCAATAGCTACTGCAATTTTCCCCGCGTTTCACGGCTCTAACCAATGATAAAATAGTTGTTTGATGCACGGAGTAAAACGCGTCAGCCATTTTATTAAAAAAAATCATCTTGATGGAATATGAATAACAGAAAGAATAAAACGATGATCAATTTGAATCTGTGAATATTTTTAAAACCTTTTTTTTCCAACCACATAAATCGTTTTGGCACAACTTTTGACACTCTGTGAAATTTTAATCCGGTCAGTTTATGTCGCAACCCAAGAATGAAGAACGATATACTTGCGTCCATTTTATCAATTTCGAATTAAGTATTTGGTTCGGAGAACACATGTTGAATGCAAGTATATTATTTGCTCTTTTTTTTAGACTTGCTACGGTCCTGCTTTAAAAATTTTAATATTTTGAATCTTGAATAATTGTTTCGTGAAGCCACGGGTCATCACTCTATAACCCATTCTATTATTTACTCTTTTGCTCGATTTCGTGTCATTTTACAACCAAACAGATGTTATCTATTAATTGTTTGCAATAAAATTAACACAAAACATATAAATCGGCTTCATACATCAATGCATCTTTGTAATCTTTTGCGTACAGCGGTCAACTGCAGACCGCGTGCGAGCTTAGCATGATATCGTCTGCTACAACGCAGTATATCGTCAATAAAACGAAAAAAAAATAATTTAGACATAATTTGAAATCGGTAATTTATTACGAATGCTACACATATCTTACAACAAGGGTGGCATTCAAGAATACGTTTTATATTAAAAGATACAGACGGAAAACCCCGTTTTCCTTAGCATTTTCCATGTTAAGATACGGCAGTGAAAAGGCCAGGCTAAAAATAGACACCGGAAATACGTCACGCATAAAACCTCCTATAAATAACTGAAGCAGATGGAATAAAATTTTAAACATATGACCATAATGGCACAGTAGGTACCAAACAATTACATCTAGAGAAGTCTTAACAAAATTTCCCAAAAGATCGTGGTGTCATTTTATTTATTTTGGCGCGATCGTAGTTGATGTGCGATTCAGTATCCTTGATATTGTTCTATAAGATTTGTGTCTATTATGTGATAATACAGAAATAAGTTAGTTTCTATACTTCCTGCTGCTAAATAAATACCATTATTATCATACCATGATAATGAACAGATTCATATGCATTTGATCATTTACCCGTCTGATAACATAGGGTATATTCTGTTGGCTTCTCCACATTCTAAAATTAGTGTTGAGCTGGTAGCTAGGGGTTTAACCCCCTATTGGCTCAATGAAGACGGACATACGCCATATAAACAGTATGCTGTGAGGGAATTGTTTATCTACTTATACATCGAATTCCAACTGCCAACTGAGTTGAGAAATATAACATTGGCAACACGTTCAAGATCCTTTCGCAGTTGGATATCCAGAAAGGCTAGGTCCTGGCATAGGTGTAAAGGCTGAAGTTCCTCAATGGCACACTACAGGACGCATACCCACCTTTATTCTCCCGGATGGTGCAGATATGTAGGATGTCAAACCGACCAGATCTATTTTTAAGGCCATGTCCAGATTTGTTCAACGATCACGAGATGTAAACAGGACTAATGCTCACCCAAACCTAGCCCCTAGCCAAATCTAGAGGAGGTCTAAAGAAATAGATCTAGCCAAGTCAAACCCCATGTAATTCCATCTCAGGGTCAAAGGAACATTTGACTTTATAATCCAGTCGAAACAGACATGGGAAAGGGTATACAAAATTTAAGACACGTCGTTATCATTTTATATACGAATGTTTGATTATAAAAGGACGTGTCTACAGGGAATACCAACATAACGATTCATAATTGTACAGTTACAGATAATAGTAGAAAGAGAGTCTTTATCGTCCAAAAGAATTGTCCCACTGGTGTTTATATACTCTCAGACGGAGACATCATAACTGGTAAATAAATATTATTTTCTCTTTGAAGATAAGTTAGTGATGTTTTAACACACAGTTAATGTACACTATCAGATGTAAAATGCATGTTGTGTTAGTTTTACTCTCGTTATCCTGTGTTTTATCGTCGTTATGTAATAAAAAAAAAACCCAAATGATTTACCAGACAGAAAAATGAAATGAAATGGGGTTTATCGTCTTACTCATCGACCAACCGTCCTTCCTTGCAATACTATACTAATCTCCCACAGATTAATGTCGTGTCACGAGCGAGTGTATTGTATATGTTTGAGTGTAGAATTAGCGAAAAGGTAGACCGTTAAATGCCATTATATTTCAATTCATTTCCCTATATATTTCATTTCACAATGTATTTCTTTTTACCATTTATTTCTACACTATACGGATCCACCGTGCCTAAGTAAAAAGGAAAACCAAATTTCGCAACCGTTGTTGGCCGAGAAAGTTCATAGAGATTTTTCCGGCAAGGTTGGTTGGACAGGAAGCGTGGCAAGACGCAGTGCGAGCCGGGGCAGCGTAGGACCTGCGGCAACGAGCGTGGCTCGAACGATTAGAAATTGACTACGCGCCAATCACACCCACACCACGGACTCACTACACTCAGTGCGCTACCTTTCGGCGACAATGCCCCCGCTCCGACTGGGCGTACCACATCTTAGACACCCTTAGCTGCGACCAATCAGACTGCATATGCGCTCACACTTAGTCCCCGCTCAACAGGATGCAAATGTTTGGTGTAAACTGAGAGTGCCAATTTTCAGTTTCCAATACCACCTCTCCACCATATCACTCTTAGTAAGTGCTTAACGAGGACCATTACCTCTCCATGTCTATACAATTATTCCTCGTAGTAAGCGCATAGTAGTGATGACCATTACCTACCGTAGTGTTGTTATATATAGGCGCCACGGGGAATAGGTGGGTAAGACGCTAGCTCGGGAGTCGCGTGTTTGACCCTTGTTGTGGTGCAGGACGGAGTGCCCTGAGATGTACATCTGGTTGGTCGTTGAGATGGGACGAAAAACTGTAGTTGTAATTAGACAAAAGAGTAGGCTGCCCGGGCTGAATGTCCCACACTGCATGACGTATGTCTGTCTTCATTAGCCAAGTCGGAGAAGAATAGTAGGAAGTTAGTTAAACCCGGTTTCATTTCGTGTTTGTATGTATAAGAAGTTTGTGTATTTAGTGGGTTTTCTGGTAGAGTAACAATCTGATTTATTGTTCAATTAGTCATCACTAATATCTTTCTTTGCGAGCAATAAATCATTGCCTTAATCCTCTTACTATTTATCTCTGTTCTTAAATTGGGTTCGTTTAGGTGTACACGTGTAACATGTTGTTTTACAGCTTGATTAATGACAACCGTCAGCTTTGGTGTTCTAGTGATCCGAATTAATGATTCAAAAACTGAAGTGAAAGCGCAACAAAAGATGTGCTTGTTAAAAGAAATCTTCCTGGTTCAAGGCAAATACATCTTTGTTCATTTGTAACATCCGTCTTCATGTAATATCCATCTTCATTAGCCCAGTCGGTACAGAAAGGTAAGATGTTAAACGAAATGAAATGAAATGGGATTTTACGTCCTACTGTTCTGCGCCTAACCTGGGCTAATGAAGACGGACATACGCCATACAGTGTGCTGTGAGGGAAATTTTGCCCGGACAGCCGCTCTACGGCCTACTCTTATATCGAATTCCAACTGCCAAGAGATCTTTTATGTCCTAGGACCTCGGTTTTTTGTTCCATCTCTCTTCTTCTTTCTCTTTCTATCTTATTTCAACGTATTACCAACCAGGTGTTACCAAGATTAATACCTCGTGAGGAATGGAATAAAATGCATGAGAAAGAAATTTAAATGAGTTTTAACGCCCACTCGACACAAACTACGTCATTTCGGCACTAACATGTGGTTAATTTTTTTTCTCAGAAATTCGTTTGAGCGTAGATGTCTTTAGCGTTGGAAGAAAACGGGGCGACCGGAGAAAACTCATGAAGTTGCAAAGGCGTCGAATCGAAACCAACCAAGCCAGTTGACTCAGTGACAGACCAATTGATACAACGTGCATGCGCTAGCCATTCGGCACCCCCATTCAATTTTTCTGCACAAGCTGCATAATGGAAACTGAAAAATAGAGTATGCAGTGTGCCACAAGTAGAGGTTTCGATGTACCGTGGCGTTTCCGCCTGTACTGTTTTAACAAATTCTTTTACGCGAACGCCAACTTGTACGCGGGACCTTGCTAGAAACATTATGTTACTACACTGCATAGAGTAAACAAAGGTCTCGACAGGTTTGCTTATCTTGTCCCTTGTTTGTGTATTTGAAGGCTTTGTGACATCGCAATAAATGTGTGCCTCTAAATTTCGACAGGGTGCTGCATTAACTAGAATAACAACAAGTTTGAAGTAAACATTTGTCCTTGCAAGGTTTCAGTAACAGTAGTAGTAAGACTTCTGTCCGTGCAAGGTTTCAGTTGCAGTAAGACAGTGATAAATCTTTATGGAAGTCGAAATTTCAGAAGTGCCCATATTTCAAAAAACCGTGGAATATTCGAACTAGCTCGTTCTCGATGTGAAATTAACCTAATATTCTCTTTTCATACAATTTCCTTCCGACAGTGCACAAGTAAGGCTGTACCTTGGACCGTGAAGCCGAATTGGAGTCACTTTGTTATTTATGGGTATCTAGAAAAGAAGGAGATTTATACATCGAGCAATTTAATAGGAATACACCACTGATAAAGGGTAGACAAGACTAAAAGCCCAGGGAACTTTCTCGGTTTTCTTCTTGACTGCAACCACGGCCTCTTACTCCAGTACCTATCATGTGTTCATGGAGCCAAGGTGCCGCCTTCTTTTTAAAGACGTTTATTGTGATATGTCGCAGCTTTATGGACTGTGTACATCTTTAGAATTTTGTACCACCAGAATTAAAGCAGCAACGCGGGATGTTAAATTCTATTTTATTTTATTTGTATTGAATCAAATGGTACTTTAAGCCACCAAACAAAAGTACAAGAATCAACTGGAATTGATTGTTTGAACTAACGATGTTTATTGGAGTGTCTGGGGGAATAAATACAATCTTCTGGCGAGAGTATAAATGCAATTACAATGTCTCCAATGGGATGGAAAGCGATGTACTTTAACGTTTCATCAACTAAAGATGTCGGTCATTTACGGACAAACATTCGGTGCATCGTTTTAAGTCATGTGTAAATGAAATGGGGTTTAGTGTCCTACTCATCTGTCCCAATTGTGCTAATGAAACCGGACATACACCATACAGTGTGCTATAAGGGACACTTCCCGGGTATCTGCATTGTGACTTACACTTATATCAAATTCCATCTTGCCAAGGGATCTTTCGCGTGTAGACGGATATATACACGAGGACCTTGTTTTTAGTACCATCCGAAGGACAAGAGTAGAGAGCTGCCTTGGTTAGACCTTCCGTCCCACATCACTGTCTGTTGTGCTGGACTAAAAGTCACCACTTTGCGCACACTGATCACCACCCAACTGTTCTTCGGAAGGCACATCTACATCTGTATAATGAATGAAATGATGTACAACACCCTACTGTGCCACCCCCTACTGGGCTAGTGCAGACTGACATACACCATGCAGCGTGTTTTCGTTCCACCCTACACCACTGACAAAACGTCAATGGGACTCAATTGTTTGCCAGACATCCCGCTCAGAAACATCTACTGGCCCTGTCGGTTGATCATTCCCTTTTAAATGAGAATTAATGCTCTAACTATACCCAACTGTAACTAGTTCTGTTAATAACAAGCATTTGGTAACAAACCAGGATCTGAGATTTCATCTAATCCGAACCACCCAGGGCAAGATCTTAATGGCCAGTCCAAAAGCCGATGCCTCCCAAACCTGGGGTTGTTAGATCACGATGTTTATTGCCCATTGGGTCAAGTGGTATAGTTTGGATTATTTGTTTTTACGTGACAAGGAGCACAGTCGCCCTTCAAACCACGTGCCCAGTTTCATCACACAGCCAACGAAATAAAAGTAATTTCACTGGTTCACCCCCCTCCCTCTCTCTCTATATATATATATTACTGGAATAGAAGAGACCCTTACTTTTAATTTATTGCAAGACACGGTGTTCGTTAATTCAGCATACACCAACACTTCCCACTCAGTCTGCAATGTTGTAAATGACACAAACTCGAGTGTGTAGAAGCTGGTGTGTCATTTCTATTCACAATGGACGTTTTCCCGTGTATTTTCTTGCTTTTTTCATAGTTGTGTATAAGTTGAGGAAGAAAGTATACGACGAGAGGAGATGATGGAACATGTTCTAGTTGTTATCTAAAATGGATGTAATATTTGTTCTGTCAGCATGGACATGTTGGTAAATTGTCGCAGATGTCGATTTGAAAAAAGTCAGCAACCAATGCTGAAATATTTAAGGTCATTTGACTAAGACTTTGTGAGCTGCTTCAACCGTAAAGCCGTGTTATTACCACTCCTTGAAGTGGTACATATAGTCACGTTGGTAAACTCAATACAAATTACATATAGTAGCGAGATTTTCCAAGCTGCAGGACGTATGGGCAATGACATGAGGGAACCACAACGGAAAATCCCGATGTACTTTCTCAGACAACACCGGGATCGAAAACGGTACCTCATGGTCAGCGAGCAAACGCCTTTACTCCCCGAGCGACTCCCCATATAAAATAACCCCACTGGCTGTAGGTAGTAGCTCCCCTTTGATGGATGACTTGTACCGAAGGACATTAACTTGATTCTATTAATAGCATATCAACAACGCTGTCCTATTGTTACTCAAACACACATAGACAGGCCTACAGTACTCGCCGAGAAGGTCAAAAGGCCAAAAAACAATGGAATACCAGACAAGAATCTGGAGAAGAACTAAGAATTATACTTGTAGATCTTTCTAGATTATAATTAGTCTTGTTTTGTCAGTCTAGTCTTTCAAGACGGCAAAACGATTACATGATAACAACTAAAAGTACGTGAAACGAAGTGTTCCAGATACATAATTATCACTGACGTATCCTTATAGAATGGGGTTTCACGTAACACAACTCAAATGTCCAAGGAATGTAGGTCGTCGAACGAATATTAATTCTTGGAGTGACTCTTCAATTCTCTTTGCCAACAATTAAACGCTTGATCATTTTCTATCAAATCGGACTTATGATTAGTTTATCGAATCCCTTAGCTGGTCTCATAATTTGATTAATGACTGTCTCTAATGGCTATTTAAGCATAATAATGGAATCCTTCTGTTATGGATGAAATAGAATGGAACCCTTATGTAACATATGAATATTAAAATATAGATTAGAATGAAAAACAAAATCAGTACAAAGAAAGATATGGCATAGAAATCGGTCTTAATACTAAGTATTTATATAAAAGGAGTTAAACGTACACGAGACGTGAGAGAGAAAAATTGGGTTTTAAGGTCCACTCGACACAAGCTAGGTTATTTCGGGACTAACGTATGTTTTAATTTTATTTCAATAATTCGCTAGTGTGTAGTGGTCTTAAGCAGTGAGGGGAAATCGGGGGACCCACAGAGAACCCACGAGATTGGGGAGGCGAGCCTACTCCTTGTTAACCGAGGAATCGAAACCACACCAGTAGACTCAATGACAGACATTATGGTACAGCGCGCACGTGATAACCATGTGGTATTTTAAGTATATCATGTGGTATTTTAAAACTAACATGTGATATTTTAACAATATCATGTGATACTTTAAGACTAACACGTTGTAATTTGAGACTATCATGTGGTATTTAAAGGCTGTCATGTGGTATTTAAAGACTGCCATGTGGTATTTAAAGACTGCCATGTGACATGTTAAGATTCCATGTGACATTTTAAGACTAACATGTGGTATTTTAAGACTAACATATGATATTTTAAGAGTAGCATGTAATATTTTAGGAGTAGCATGTGATATTTTAAGAGTAGAATGTTATATTTTAAGACTTATATATGTTATTATAAGAGTAACATGTGCTATTTAATGACATGTTACTCTAGTCATTGAACCCGGGATATTTTAGTCAAGAGAGACTATTGTTTAATGGTCGAGAGCGAGACATTAAGTAATATATTGTAACAACAAGAGGGCCGTGAGGCCGTGTGTTTTTAGAATATATTACGCCATGTCTTAAAGCTGAACTCCGGTTACAAAAATACCGAAATAATTAAATAAAAAAAAGTTAACGCCCCCAGCCGCCATACTTGTTTCCAAGTTGTGAAATAAATATGGCGGACATGGAGGCTTATGACGTGGAAAGGTAAGCCGCTCTCACTTCCTGTGTGTTTGTTGTTAGCGAGCTATACACATCCGGTTTTATTCTTACACTGATTGTTCTATTTTTTCCCAACAGTTTACGAAATTATCGAAGATTGCAAAATGTCTGATCAGGTAAGCCTGTAAATATTTATATGAACTACGTCTTCTACAATATAGCCTAATCTTTACTCTAAACCAAAAGATGCAACAACATGACTTACCGCAATCTGAAATTTTCAACCATAACAAATCCCTACACAAACTATTGTCTTCTTCCATATCCATATCATTACAGCGTAGATGGGCCACGTCTTCTTGTAAATATCTTACACATATATGTAAATCACCCAAAAAGTTATCGCAGCAAATGTCCAGTGTAATTATAACTAATACTATGCAATAAACAGATAGTTTAGATTAGATTTTCACATGTCAGCATGATGTCACCATCTTCAATTGTATTTGGCGCACGAAAAGGGGCATAACTACATTTTGGGCCGGCTCTCATTGGGGGAGTGTTTGACAGTGCTAAATTTTTTGATGTAATGTTTTTTTTTTCTATTTCACCAAAAGTGGAAGAAATTGATATCTATGAATTTTTCACTGACCCTTCAATGCCTTATGATATCGATAGGCCTAAAGATATCAATGGTAGCTACCGTAGCTCTACCGTCCGGCCTACTACTGTGGAACATCAGGCACCTCTAAATGTACAAAATAATTATACAAAAGTAAAACTCAAGCAAAACAAAACATCCAATATTAGGCCCAATTATGTATAACAAAAAAAAAACGTAACATCAATAAATTTAGCACTGTCAAACACTCCCCCAATGAGAGCCGCCCCAAAATGTAGTTATGCCCCTTTTCGTGCGCCAAATACAATTGAAGATGGTGACATCATGCTGACATGTGAAAATCTAATTTAAACTATCTGTTTATTGCATAGTATTAGTTATAATTACACTGGACATTTGCTGCGATAACTTTTTGGGTGATTTACATATATGTGTAAGATATTTACAAGAAGACGTGGCCCATCTACGCTGTAATGATATGGATATGGAAGAAGACAATAGTTTGTGTAGGGATTTGTTATGGTTGAAAATTTCAGATTGCGGTAAGTCATGTTGTTGCATCTTTTGGTTTAGAGTAAAGATTAGGCTATATTGTAGAAGACGTAGTTCATATAAATATTTACAGGCTTACCTGATCAGACATTTTGCAATCTTCGATAATTTCGTAAACTGTTGGGAAAAAATAGAACAATCAGTGTAAGAATAAAACCGGATGTGTATAGCTCGCTAACAACAAACACACAGGAAGTGAGAGCGGCTTACCTTTCCACGTCATAAGCCTCCATGTCCGCCATATTTATTTCACAACTTGGAAACAAGTATGGCGGCTGGGGGCGTTAACTTTTTTTTATTTAATTATTTCGGTATTTTTGTAACCGGAGTTCAGCTTTAAGCTCGAGACCTTTAAACAATTTAAAATACAATCACTTGCAAGTGTTTGCAATGAAATACGTCACTAAGGTTCAATATTTTAACTAGTTACCCTTGACACATTGCCCGTACGATTATTTGAAATAATGGTACGCCAACATCAAAGGATGACGTCACATTTGTATTTTAATTATACATATACTTAATGTATGACTAAAACTAAGAATACCAAGACGAGTGGTGCTGAATATGCAATCATACCTGACTAGACAATTGATACGAAAGTAAGTCATCTAGTTCAGATAGGTGAAACGGTCATTAGAACTTATAGGGTCATTTTCAGATTTCCATATAGATCGTGGCTCGTGTGGCTTTGAATCGTCTGTCAGACCGAGACGGGTAATTAAACATCTACGGGAATAAACGATTCTCATTAAATCTTGTTAATGAGATGACGTTGACCATCTCTTCTCCTAGACCTAGCCAAAGACCCTCAATTTCACAAGGTGTAGGGCGTCAATAAAAACGACTTTATACGAAGTAACCTATTATACGGCTTATTCGCTAGAAAACTCAGTTACACACAAACTATATTATTTCGGCACTAACCTATGATTCAATGATTCGCTTGGGCTTAGGGGTCTTTAGGTGAGAGTGTCGGTTGGGGGAGGGGCAGGACTCGGAGAAAGTCCAGGAGATTGGACATGCGACCCTAATCCTTGTCAGCGAGGATTCACAACCACGCCCTTTATTCAATGCCACACCGTATGATGAAAAGCCTATTAATTAGACATTAATTAATTTATTCAGGCCATAATCAACCCTTGATGCCAATGCTAGCCTTCGATATTTAGCGGATTATTTGCTGCTCAACTGTCAGTCATGATTTAATCACGAAATGGACAATTGAGACTATGTTTTTAGAGTCCTGACTTTAATATTGGTTATCGAGTCTCAATCGCTAAAATCTCGGTTCCGAGTGGATTAATTTGACTGAAATTTCTGCATATTCCTTTTACATTATCTAGTGTTTAACTATTAAAGTGAGAACTATATGCTCTGTATGTTATCTCTCTTAATGGAACTTTAAGGTTGCCAAAGATTATTTATATATACCATGTAAATGTTGTTTCACGGGGCCTTGGTTTTTCGTCACATCCCAACGACCACACGTTCTCCCTTGCCAGGACCTCTGATTTGCACACTGACAACTGGAAACCACGCCGAAATATGTCGATAAACTTGCGACATGAACAAGCTATTAATGGGATCATGACGATTGGGTAGCCGAATCGCTAGCGTGTGCGCGCTGCATCATAAGGTCTGTCATTGAGTCAACTGGCGTAATTTCGATTCCCCAGTTGTCTGTGACAAGGAGTAAGGCCACCTGTCTCACCACGTAGGTATTCGTGTAAAGCGAAATATTGAAATAAAATTGAACCATGCGTTAGACCCCATCTCCCTCTCTCTCTCTCTCTCTTCGCCCCTCTCTCTCTCGTCTCATCATTTAAACGAATTGCTTGCTGAAACCTGATTTAGTAGATAATAAACGTATGGAGGAATCCTATCAAGGTCAGTGATCAGTCTCAGAAACCAGTCTTCTTCCAACTAATAAATCCAAATGTAATGAAGGGATAGTGGATCCGTTGCTGGTCTAATATCAACCATGAATAATAATTTAACCTATATATTCCACTGATGGGATTCAATTTATCATGATGGGAAAGCAATGAATATACTGTAAGGTTGAAACCAATCTATAATTGATAAATACGACTGGATAAATCGCGACACGATGACCTTATTTCCGTGACCTTATGACATCAATTTCTGTATAAAACACTACGGTGTTCCAGATACTGGACCTCACTATTGAACAACTACCAAACAAATTTTTTTATTGTTATTAAAGGGAACAACTTCCCACTTTTTGCATTAAGTCCGTAAATGGAAAAATTGCAAAAAAAAACATATTCTAATATACAGAAAGAAACTCCTTGTTCTTGTCTGTGATATCACTTAGTGTAAGCAGACGGCTTAGTGGCATTTTTGGGAGATTAGATATAGAGCTGGAGATTGAATTTCAGGCCTAGCTTTGATCACTATTACTAAAGCCGGTACGATAAAAAAAAATAAATAAAGTCTCGATTATCTAGTTTGACGTTAAAAGTCTTCAATCATAAAGGTCTTCAAATCCAGTAAAGATCGCAGGCTTGTCAAGACAGCGAAAGTTCATCATGGTCTGGATATGTTAATTAATGTCTAATTAATATTTTATTATAACATTTCAGGCCTAAAGAAAGACCTGCAATAGGCAAATTTAGCTCTTGCATAATGTATGTTAAAAGAACCATCTGGACAATAATAGTGGAAATAGATATCCACCCGCCTTCATTAGCCCAGTATGTGGTTAAACCGCATTTTATTTCCCTTCCCGGATACATGTCAATATCATACTCTAAAATACCACAGGTCAAAAAAATGATCTTTGCTGTGCGAACTCCTAAAATGATTGCTCGTTTCTAGATTTACATGTCGACTTCCACTGGGGTGATATCATAGACAATAAACAGAAGTGGTATCAGCTATTCGATATACTGCTGCAACCTGTCACAACCTTATGTCAAATCCAGGTACATATTAGACGAGGAGTTTAGAAGTCGTGACTCCATTTCGCAGTCTTACTGCCCTTGCACGTTATATATGGGGATCGTTTTGTCCCATAAATTAAGCGGTAAGGCCTCGGTCCGGACAAAATGTATTCTCATAGCACACTATTTTATGGCGTGTTTACGCGTCTTTATTACCCCAGTCGAAGCAGAACAGTATGACTTTAAACCACATTTCATATCATTACATGCATGAGCTGAAGTTACGACAAAACCCGAATCTCTGATATAATGATATTAAGTTCAAATTTAGAATAATTTGGCGGTGATAATATTAAGTGACAGGCCGATTAGACATGCTTATATATTGTACATGCCGTGTGACAAGATCTGTTGACATTTTGAGTATTTCCAATTTATTTTAAAGACGATAATTTCCACAAAACCATTTGGTCATTTCGCAAATGATTGAGGTTAGTTGTGTAATAATACCTAACTACCATTATCTTACATCGAGAAACAATTATATTGACCTGTACCTACTGAACTAGTATTTAATCATCGCTAACTGTTTGGGTATTCAATGGGAGTGTTACAGGAAAACAATAAATCAAGTGATTGGATATTCGGGGCTGTAACTGATATGAAGATTGCATAGAAAGTAGTCAATAAATCAAATATTCTCCTCGGCAAAATATCATCCAAATATTGAGTACATTTTTTATCTGATTCGTTGGATGTTTTATTTTCTTGGGGTATGGAGTTTTGATTTATGAGGATCGATCCAGACGAATAGTGTCGAAATTATCATATTCAACCCAGACACGGAACAATGCCCTCGTATATGATACAAACCCAGTGCCTGTATTCGAATAAACAGACGGCGCCGCGTTAGTTTTAGTTTTTCTATTGACGTACGATTTTCATAAAACTAATTTTACACTTTGTAACTTGAATTTTAAGTGATTTGTGGAAATTGATAATAAATATTGCATTCTTTAAATTTGGGCATGCGTACAAACAAATCATAAGCAAAGTAACCGTATAGTAAACTAACGACCAATGTTTCCAGATTCTACCGGGTAATATACGTTATACCATATTCGTCGAGAGAGCATAGATCCAACTTAAATAGCGTTAAGATTTAGTTAGACTAATACCCCTGTTAGACCAGGGTGACGTTCTTACTGCGTTCCTAAGACAACAGAAAATGTCAAGATCAGCACAATCGCCAGATCGTGCTGTGGTCCCCAATGATCACCTTCACCGAGTGACGGCGTTTGTTTTAACCATGTTCAGAGCAATGGCAAGGTAGAAAAATTATAACATCGACCTGATTTAGCTGTCGTATTTATTCAAGTCACAGATTACAAAGTTCCAACATTATCCACGTAAGTTAAACGACCCCTCTCTCTCTCCACATTAACCCGAGTGGAACAGAACACTACTAAGAACTTATGTTATATATATATCCCAAGTCATTATAAACGACATCATCGGGGGAGATTAACATTTGAAGACAGACGTTTAAATTAACAATATATATTACCGTGTCCCTAATCTTCAAATTTAAAATGTTAGAGCATGTTGAACTTTAGTCGAGAGTCAGACCTCATTACATTACATTAAGAACATCGCCAGAAGACAGTTTATTACGTTCCTTATAAATACTATATTATCTCAACATGATAGCTCATACCTACACACATAATAAAGTAATGTGACTGAACATTTCAATGTATGTATTCACATTCCGGCTCTTTATTTCAGTCTTCCATAATGCACTTAAAGGGGCGCACATCTTTATTCTTTGAATGGCATTTAGTAATTGGGGCATAATGAAAAAAACACACTTTTATGGAATAACAATTACTATGGTTTATTTCACTGCGACGTTTCAACAAGATTTCACAAGTCATTATCAAGCATTATACACAAATAATGAGAAAAATATGAATATATATATATACAAACATCAGTGTGAACCATCCAATGGAATGTAAGGAAAGCTATTACAAGCACATCTTTTATCCCCGTAGCATTAAAATAGACGCAAATGGGTCTAAAGCACGCGTAAATGTGGTTTCATTCCATGTTTGAATTTTTATTTAATTTCTTATCAATTGTGTTTGGTTTGATACGTGAATAGTCCTTATTGAAAGACAGTGGTTGTTGGAGCATCAACCATCATTAATTATTTCCACATTGTCTTGCAGCACATGGTTGGTTTTTCCCAATACAAATGAAGCTGGGTTACATATAGTACACAACATCGTGATTTGATTTTTAAATGTTTTTGTGCCTTCACTATTGGGCATCAAAATCGCATATTTTAACCGTAAAAGCCGCATCAAAATTAAATAATATGGATGCTACTGATTTCTAATTAACGAGAAGTCTTATAATGCACTAAAATCGACATCACAATAGGGCAATGGTCTAAGCGATAATTCATGTTAATAATTTTGAATACTATGGATAATATTGCAATAGATAATGGTCACTCGTGGTTCATTACTAAAAGTTAACAAGGCTTCAATCAGACGCCCTTAATTTGTAGATAACTGCATGACGTATTAACTTAAACTGTATGATATTATTGTGTCACTTATAAAACGATTTAACCGACTTCAGTCAAAGTATTAAGTAAACAGGCTTCTATTTTTCTGTTATCTGTACACGAATTAATAGTGCAGATTCTTATATAATTGACTGTCCGCCATTTTCCCCTTTTCGGAACGGATACATAGTTGGTTATCCGATGGTTTAATCCCCATTTCGACGATATGTTGATTGTGGGTTAGGGCTAGCAATAACCCTAGCTTTAATCATGGACTAAGTCTAACCTTTAACCTAACCTTAACGCACGACCTACATATGACGTCATATATGCACTGTGCAGGACTGTCTCCAATCAAGCGTTCTCCAAGAATTTGGGAAATTATTTATTCTGCTCCCGCTTTGCGTATAATCAAGACCACAGTACTGGTACACATTTGTTTCTTTGTGAATTTGGTTTTCATTTCTAGTAAAGCCTCAAACACTAATGGTCCGGGACTTCACCGTGTAGTGGATGCTAACGGCTGACACCTAGATCCACTCGCTTGATCCGGTATACGTTTGTCGTCTGTTGCTTATATTTATCGTCTGGTTCTGTGTCTTGTCCGCTAGTTGTGTTTGTCTTATTGTCGTTTGTGATCGAGACCCACAATAGCTCCAATGATACGAATGGGCTTCCATAGATTGTATATGATATTGACTTCTGGTATCAGACTGGACGAGTTTCATTGTTAGCGATTTTTATCCTGCTGGAATAGAAATATCGCGAGGTCATCCAAAATAACAAAATGTAAGAGTATTCTCGCCGTTGTATCAATACATCAATTGAGTAACCTAAAACAAAAAAAAATATGATCGCTGGTTCCATTAATTCTCCTAGCTTACATCTTGAAGTCTGATTTACAGCGAACAAGACAAAGGTCCAAATATTGTAGAGAAAAATGAAAGCTTATTATTTCTTTTATCCAGCGATAGACGGTTTAACGACATTTTTTATAATACACGATCTAACAGGAAAGAATACAAAAATCTATGACAAATTGTTTGTTTCGCCCTCCGTCGCTTGTCTGTAAAAAAAATGCTAAAAATAGAGTTACCAATTATCAAAGATCGACCGTCCAAGAAGTTTTCGTTTGTTATTTATTTAAATGTCTGGAACCAAACAAAAGAATTTATTATGTGTTAGTTATAGACAATATCAGATATAATCCGTTCTAGAACAAGGTTGATTCTTAACTCGGTTCTCTAGAACCCAATAAAACGTTTCGTAGATTGGATGAATTATTTCCATTTGTGACGAGGCAAGAGTTATACCATTTATTCCTTTCTTTAACGAATGTTAACAATAAAGTATACTCTCCACGCGCCGTCTCTTATTGTTGCTATATAATCGGGATCCTTAAATCCTATCACAGTTAATCGGTTTGTGTTATGTTTCTTATTTATTGAATTAATCTCAGCTTATCAGTTGTTATAGGGCAACGACCAGACATACAAGAATTTAACCGTGTGATCGTTTCAGATAAATAAGTTACGGACTGAAGTCGCGGAGCATCCAGGAAATTGGGATCTTTTTAGAGATGAAATGAACGGTAATGTTTTTGTGAATCCCTATTAAAATTATCTATTTAATCATATTTTAATATGTCGTTGTCAGACCCATAACAAGTAATCTCCGCTGATCAAAATCTCGGTACCACTATGTTATGAAGGAGAGCAGTCATCCCGAAGCAAATCCATGTCGTAAAGCAAGCAGAAGTGGGTTCGAATTCTGACAAGTTGTATCGGTGACAGAGCTTGTCATCTCCCCAAAAGCACTTCAGTGGTGTAGAATTTGTATGAAGCATCCTAAAAGTACGCCAAACAAGAATATGACGCCATTTCTGAAAACTGATGAATAGCGATATGATCAGCCCTGTTGAGAGGCGTGTAGATGAGACAGAAAACTGGGATGCCCAATAGTATGAGGCCGGGAAATGCCGCTGTCCGAACATATTTACCGTAAAGTACACCGCATGGTATAGTCATTAGCCCGACTGGCACAGGAAAGGAGAAATACTATTTTATTTACTTGGTGCGATTATTGCATGGCATTCGGGTAAAATTGGCAGACTGCGCAATATTCGACATGGCTCTAGACCCAAGATCAAGTGAATGAAACGTAAGTCAGTGAACCACTTAGGCCGAAAGCAACACTTGAACATATAGATCTCTTAAACCATTCCGGGCAATACGTTTTGCAACACACTCGCCCCCACTCGTATAACGTTCAATAAGCTGTAAACGACGACATTTTAACTACACCTCTTGTCCGTCCGCCTTATAGGCAAATGATGAAAGACCTTTGATACAAACAATTACAACACTCTCGCTTCCTCCCTAGATAACGGTCAATAATCTGTAAAAGACTTTAAGGAGCAACAACCCCCTTCCGCCTTGTAGGCCAATGATCAAATACCTTTGATATAAACATTTTTAGATAAAATAATATTATCTGCCAACACTGTCGACTACGTCATATAATCACAACAACAACCACCGAGCTAAAACAATTGATTAATATTTTCTGTTGTCGACTGGTTTTGTTTTTAATTAATGTCAAGTGTCTCTCTTCCTAGATTTTCTTTATACGGATGTGTTTTGTTTTCGTGCAGAAAGGTATCTCACGCAGTGGGCGTATTATGTGCACGTGTTGTGGTCAACAACCAGTAGTTGATGAAGAGTAGCGACCCATTGTGGTTTGCTTAACATGGCTTCTAATTATGAAGTATTTCCGTTCCTGGGGTTGTTGTCCACAGAGCTGGTTGTAACTAATACACAGTTCAATATACGTTTAATTACTGTTTATGATTTATTGTAACTGTGTCAAGAAACCATTGGAAATGCTGGAAATAAATATAATGAAATGAGGTTGAATGTTCTACTTTGTTGGCGATATGACCTCTGTGAATGCAGACAAAGATACTACTACATAATGTTCTACCGTTTTGCACTAACAGTGCCATGCGCTGCACTGTGTAGCACTTTAGTTCGGATAGCGACGTTTTCGCCGTAACCTTAATTGAATTTATATTATTGACAAGAGAGATAGGCGGAATTGAGATTTAACGTCCACTCGACGTTCTTGTCTTAATTTTGAAAGAATGTTTTTCATTTGTAGTCTAAAAATATATTCTTAAATTTGAAAGAATGTTTCTAATTTGTCGTCTAAAAAACATGTTATTAATTTGTCGTCCAAAAACATGTTTCTAATTTGTTGTCTTAAAACATGTTTTTTAGACTGTCGTCTAAATCTAAAAAATATGTTTTTAATTTGTTGTCCTGTTGCGTTCCGGCGTCGTTACGTCAAGTATGCTATTCCCAATTTAACATAACATGTTTTTAAATTAACACCGAATAATTTCAGGCCTTACGTCGTTATTCTTAGCCACTGCATTTTAACTGACGTCAGCTGGAGAGCCTTTGGTTATTTTGTATGAATGAAGATAGTAGCAACAGAAAAGGTCAAAGCTACTACTGACACCCTGAGGAGATTTTATCTTGTTGGATAGACTGACAAACAAAGCGGAATTTACTAAAAACTATTTATGTTTTGAGAAGATATTTTCAGAAATTATTTTTAAACCTCAACGAAAACAAAGGCATTAGGACAAGATGGTGGGAGGTTGTTTTCGTGCTCCAGATAAATTAATATTATAGCTTTCATTTTTATTTTTCTACCATAAATAGATTGTAATAAACATGATGTCATGTTTTCTTTTTTGATTTTAAAATGCAGAAATAATAAATATTATTACGATCTTAGTTTCGTGATCTTGCGTTTCAAATAACAATGATAAATATTTGCCCACTGCAAGTGATTTATTGAGACATAATCAAATCATGTGTTGTTCCCACAATGACCTACTCAGTGTCTAGTGGACGTAACAATGAGTGGGGTCTCTGTTTAGCCTCGTGGGTTTTCCCGAGGTCCTCCGGTTTCCACCCACTGTTCAAGACCTTTTACGCGCAAACGAATTATTAAAATAAAATATTAAACAATGTGTTAGTCCCTTAATGACCTACTTTGTGTCGAGTGGACGTTACCCCCCCCCCCCTCTCTTTCTGTTTTTTTTTTGTGGCGTGGGGTTCTCCTGTACTTAATAATACTAAAGATAATTGGCCGAAGTGGACCTACAAACAGTAAGTATGTTGCTTGAAATTTTTTTTAATAAAAACGCCAGGCTCGAACTTAATACACATGCTATCAATCACTTTAACCTTTTAACATTTAGAGTATTTGATGAATGAGAATGTTGGCCATTGTTTCCTGTAAGTTACAAGTCTGGAAGGATAGAGAGCCACACAAAACACCCATTATAGAAACACTCAGAGGTAAATAGGACTAAAATTACAGCACAAGTCAAGCATGTTTATTAAATTAATACAGTTAAACAATGGTTATATTGCGTGATGTTTAGAGCGATCGAGACGTATTAAGTAGTTATATCTACAATCTACATACTCATTAACCTGATTACACAAGCTTAATGGTACTTACAACATTTTGGTTTGTTGTTTCACCCCCCCCCCCCCCCGCCATTTGGGATCGGGGGTTGGTAGCGGAATGCGCGTTGTATAACAAGGTCTATCATTCATTCAACTGCCAGGCTTCGATTCCCCAGTTGTAGGTAAAGAGTAGGCTCGACTGTCCAATCGTGTGGGTTTTCTCCTCCGCTTTCCCCCAACTGCTAAAGACGTCTAAAGCTAATTATTGAAATTTTAAAAAATCAAATGTTAGTCCCGAAATGACCTTGATTGTGTCGAGTGTGCGTTAAACCCAATTTTTCCCCCTCTCCGCCATTCGAAGAAAATATTGAGAGTTGGTTAAATTAAATAAAATTTATTGTAAAAAATAAAAAATAGCCTACAATTAAATTTTATCAAAGGGGAATACGAAAAACAAATCTCGAACAACAAATTTCCAAATACAAATCTCCAAACACCAATCTTGCAAAATATTTATATTTAAGTTAATCCAATCTATCATTAAATAAAATAATTCGAAAGTAGTCTTTCTTTAGTAATTAAGATATTTTACAGCAACGTATTTCTTTTGACAGAAGAAAGAGGAGACGAATTAATATGAGCCTTATTATCAATGTATTTATTCATCATCTATCTGGTTTTTGACATTTTATGATATTGACTTTTCAACTCTATTACTTATGTTTATAAAACATGTAATTAATCTCATATGTCATTTACAAACTACATATTATTATGATTTGTGTTCAAGCTCATGGTAAAGGAATACGCAATGGTAAGTTAAGACCGTGACGTGACAAGAAAACAATTCCATATATATGATCATGAGTCTTGTGTATTTTCCCTATTGTCGGACCCTATATAACCAGGAGTTTGCTGACAGATAGACAGTCTTGGAGTTCAGACGCTGACAGGCAAAATGGTGGATTTCATAAAGTTATTTACTGGTGTGTTTCTGTCGTAGGGCCTAGTATAGTTTCTGTTTAATATGTTCCTGTTGTAGTTATGTAGCTGTGTTATATTCTATTATCACTGAGATAGTGTTACACCGATATTTGGACATTTAATGTATGAGTGCACCGCACACAAATCTACACATATCAAATTTATGGACAAGACATCATACCCAGAGACCACAAACAGAGAGAATGGGTCCGGAGGCTAGCCTTAAGCTTCCACTGCGCCGTACAGTCCCAGTCCTCCGATAGAGAGAGAGAGGGAGAAATGGGGTTTAACGTCCACTCAACCCAAACTAGGTCATTTCGGAACTAACATATGGTTTCATTTTATTTCAATAATTCGCTTGCGCGTAGGGGTCTTTAGCAGTGGGAGAAAACCGGAGTGCCCGGAGGAAACCCACGAGGTTGGGAAGGCGCCCCTATCTCCATGCCACATACGCTCACATCAGGGCTCGAAACCACAGCCGCTAGCCAGAGGTGACCGGCCAGCTAGAGGTCGAAGCGCGGCACTCTAGTCCACTAGGCCATCCCAACCCCCGCCCTCAGATAGAGTTCAGATGATCAAAAAAAATATGTTTAATAAGGTACGTAAATATGAATGTCCCAGAAAATATTTTACAATTTTGAAAACATATAATATCTTATTATAAGATCACTTGACAGTCGTAGTGCTGCTGTCCGGGCAAAATTTCCCTCATGGCACACTGTATGACGTATGCCCGTCTTCATTAGCCCAGTAGGACGGCCATTTCATTTCCCTTTAATTTATCCTATCTGTTTACATAAATAAATCTGGATGAAAAAATTACCTTTAACCCATGCAGCTCGCAGAAAATTGTTCACGTCAATTTGTGTTGATTTCGTCTATTGGCTGATGGTTCCTGTTTCATTGCGGTATATTTATGGCGGTGTTGTGATGGCCTAGATGGCTTAAACAGGCCCATAAATGTCAAATTATCGACGTAAGTAAATTTTTAAAAAGGGAGACGAGATCTAGTTCACCAGCTTAAATCGACAATCTCACTTAATAAAATAATGTCTGAAATTTATCGATGCTGGATAATTTCCCTGGCGGTTCTTCGGGCCAGACTAATGGAAATCAATGACTTAAATAAATTGCATAAACAGATTGTAAGGTTAGAAGTGATTGGTGAAAATTGAGTGGCTTTAGTGACGTAATCATGTAAGAGTATTAGAAGGCGTGTCTGAAGGATTAAACCTACCGGTGTTTATCTATTTAAAACGAAAGTAGAGCAGGCGGGCGAAATAATCTTGTTACATAGATCCACTCAAATTAGGTATAAAATGTCTTTATTTAACTTTAAAGTTAT
Organism: Patella caerulea; assembly: GCA_036850965.1. Taxonomy (NCBI): domain Eukaryota; kingdom Metazoa; phylum Mollusca; class Gastropoda; family Patellidae; genus Patella; species Patella caerulea. The sequence goes on along the minus strand of JAZGQO010000006.1, from coordinate 54,551,817 downwards.
TGACAGCAACGAAAACCTTAACCCAGATCAGATTACTGGCATTTATAGCTTTACATAGGAAGAATATATCAAAAAGGTTCCAGAGAAACAAGTTAAGAGGATTATCTATTGATATCACAGAGACGATTAAACAAAATCGATATGTCATCCAATTGTTGGCATTAATCTTCATGTACAGTCCAATACATCGACGAAGAAAATCATATTATCAAGAACTGGCTCGTTTTCGAGCAAATTGATTAAATTTACTATTAACAAATTGCAGACGTAGGTGATATTAAATTAATCAATGTATGCAATTACTAGATATGATGTCGTCAGCCAAAACAAATGAAAATTGGTATCAGCCGTTTCATGCCGTTGTATATTATTATGTTACTACTAAAGTTTAGGGTTGGTTTAATGCCCATAGAGACCCTTGACACTTTAAAGGATTTGGTACTCCCTTACATATCTTACATTATGGGAGATTAGATAACAAAAACAAACTGGCAGTTCTCACTAAAATAGTTTAATAAAACTAGATGATGTAAAGGGAATTTGCGAAAAATTTCCGTCAAATTGATGCACTCTAAACCGAGGTTTTGGCCATAAAAACACATATAGTCTCGATTATCTATTTCATGATTAAATCATGAATGAAAGCTTAGCAGCAAATACAGCTAAAATCGAACACTATCGATGCCATCGAGTGTTGATTATAGTCTGGATAAGTTTATTAATGTCTAATTAATAATTTAGCTAACATTTCAGACAAAAAGAAAGGCCTGCAATAGGTAGATTTGGCTCTTGCATAATGCATGTTTAAAAAATCTTAATTAACTTTAAATTAAACAAAGCAGACATTCTGTATTTCCCTTGTTCCGCGATGCCCTAAGCATGTATACTATTTATCAGGCAACAAATCTAACAATTACATGTGGTATAGCGTGTTCGAAACCAGCATCATACATAATAGTTTAAAGTAGTTAATCTCTAACTCAATATCATCCACATTGAATTTTTTGTGATCTTACCGGGAAAAAATGGGCTTCTGATATCTAGTAATTTTGAAAAAATAAACATTTTACCATTGGTACACAAATCGTGTATCATAATGTGTTTCAGTGCCATTTGTAAAATTAGAAATTAGAGTAAAAACGGACACGATTGAATGTAAATCAGTTTACACACATTCGTATTATATTATTATTTGCGCTGCAACTCATTTGGGTCAATGTCTAGCACTTTTCAATGAAATGAAATGTCAATAAGCCTTCTACTTTCTTGGGGACATTTTGTACAAACAGCAGAGTTTGCAATTGTCATTGAATTCCCGCTCACAAAAACACCTTTAAGTGTACGCCGTTCTAAAGAATAGACTTTGATCCTTGTCTAGCACCTTTCATGTACGACCCATCATCATCCGTCAGAAATTATTAGCGCAGTGAACACGGGGTTTAACGTCCACTCGACACAAACTAGGTCATCTCGGGACTGACATGGTTCAATATAATTTCAATAATTTGCTTGCGCGTATTAGTCTTTTAGTTTGGGGAAACCTGGGGACACAGAGAAAGGGGAATATACACCACGCCACTTGACTCAATGACACACCTTATGATAACACGAGCTATCCATTCCCCCCCCCCTCAGTGAACATGGACGACATGAGATAAAGAGTGTGATAGGTATTCTACTAAGTATGACCACGTAATCATATTTTAACCTGGAGCTTCGTCACCAAATTATCTTGTATATAAACAGTTTCAACATTACTTAGATAGCTTTCAGGAGTCGGCTCGTTAGACGTTTCTCCGAACCGACTAACCCGAAAGGCTCATATTTATATACATTAGTTATAACATTAACACTTAAGCAGTCATTCTTGTGAACTACAGTCGGGCACGAAGTTTTTGAATTTCATGATTAGACCATTTGTATACATGGCACGTTTTATTTTTGTTGATGCTGACCTTTAGTTAAGATCGTTTAAAATTGTTGGTCTTCTTCCCATTCTTGGGTCATAAACTTAGTAACCAGATCTCGATAACCTGGTTGCATTAATTTGTCCCGTTAACTTATGTGTTGACGCATTTCGTCGGTTTTTTGGAGCTGAATGACTTCCTTTGTAATTTATGTCATTGAAAAATAAAAATAAACCTAGATTCGTAAAAGTGTTTTCGGGTTTTCATGGACACCATTAACAACCTGTAGCTCGCTGCGATCTGTTGATGCAGTTGTCTCATATTTAGCATGCCTTCTAATCTGAACAACCCGTATAGCCATTTTTAGCCCAAATTCAAAATTATTCTTTGATCGCCAAAGAGCAAATACCCATTGACTCTGGCTTGTTGAGTACGACGTTCACTCATTAATTGGGGGTTCTGTGTTCCAGAAAGTTCATCAGGATTTTCCAGCGCGGTTGCCCCATTTCAATAATGCAGGGCAGTAGGACTGGCAAGGAATAACGTATAGTCGTTCGGATGGGACAAAATCTGGGGTCCCTCATAAATAACCCTCGTCAGATTGAATTCGATATAACAGTAGGTCTTAGTCCCGCATTTCGGGCTAAATTCTTACCATAACAAAATGAATGGCGAATGTCTCTCGTCATAGGCAGAACACAGAACAATAGGACTGTATAATTCATTTCATTTACCTTATAAACTAAATAACATAGCTCGTATGTAAATGATCCATTTGATTTATCATTTTGTATTTTTTATTTTCAGGGTATGCCAACTAACTAATATACAGGAATAGAAAGCGTGTTTGGTTGTTGCTTAGTGCCTTATTAAAGAACATTCACCATGTTTGGTGTTGCAGAACATAAGGACGGTAAACCCCCTTTAATTCGACACAATATTAACGCCGCTGAAACAAAACTCAGGAGATCTTGCAAGTTATTGCCTCTTTAATCATAATAATCTTTCATCAGAAAACCCACAACACATCTTTACTCTAAATAGATTGCTTCGGGTTTTTTTTTTCACCGCTTCATCATGACGTATGGACATGTTTGTCTAACAAGTGATAGATCATTCTGTTAAGGGGGGATAATAACTAAAAAAGCAACTAACAGGATTGAGACCGGTAATTACGTAAACAGCAATATTATATTGTAATTCGCCTGTTAATAATACCCCCCTCCTGTCTCTCTTCATCCCTTTTGCCTGGCCATTTCTAGTGATTTTTTGGTCTATAATGGAAGTCGATGTTCGTTTTGAAAAATAATTTACGCCAGGTTTTGGTAAATATTCCTGATTTAGAGGCGACCGGTTAACAAACTGGTAATGAAGACGTATATAGCCAATTAGTACGTGTTATTATTGTGCTGATTTCATGTTTAGGTATCACAACAGTTTAGCAGTCAATGTCACACAAAACCTGGTGCAAAGACATGTCCATTTGTTGCTCTATCAATAGTGAAAAATGTCCAGTCCAACGAAAATACGAGGTATGTTGGTTCCGGACAAATAGAGCAAAATTATCTTCGAATTTAGCAGAAAAAAATTAATGGTGGCCCGCCTCAAGCAAGTAACAGGTTTAATACCGTTAATGTTATACACGTCATTAAAATAATCACAACCGTCCTATATGAAACTATTACAGTATTTTAAGAGGGATGGGTTGCAACACTGATTCTCTTGCTGTTTTCGAGCATCATGCTGATATAGCTACCGTGGCAATCTTCATTTCAGGTAAAATTGTGCCACTGAAAAGCGCGAGTTGATGATGTGCGACACCACAAATAATGCTTTGTATCAATGAAATTAAATCACAATGTTATCTTATTAATTCACTATAGACTGAAATCGACGTCAAATGGCGTGTTGTATTTCTCTCTTTAAACAAACGTAGTGTGTATGTATATGTTGGAGACGGTGATTGCATCATGCATTGTCAAATATCAAATTTCCTCAACAGGAACCTGGAAAACCCTGTCCTGCAAAGATTCCCGAGTCCGCCTCTGCCGAGGTCATTGATCTCTTAATAACTTTCGATTTTAACCATTGAGCAATCAATGATTGTAACTTTTATCGTAGTTATCAGTCTGTAGACATACGAGCGTATCAAATCAATCTCCTACATGGTTAAAGGGGCATTAGGTAAGATTTAGGTAGTACAGAGCTAACAGTTCTTTCTATCGTAGTTACAAAATAGGACAATGAAAAACTGAATATTTTGACAATTTCAGTCAAAATGTTTCACTCTGAACCGATTCCATCGTTGGTTGGCCTCGATCGTAATTACCACTGTAAGTACGGTAATAAACAAAATGTCTCGATTATCCATTTTTACATTAAATCATCCATCACAAAACATATTCAAATCCACACAATATCACAGGCTAACGATTGCATTATGGTCTTAATAAATTACTTAACGACTAATTAATAATTTAGAATCTTAAGGCCTAAAAGAAAGACCTGCAATGGGTTATTAACTCTTGCGTAATACATGTTTAAGTCTGGTATCGCAGGCATCCACTCCCTGTTAAAGAAAATGTAATAAAAGCCACGCCATTACACTCTGATGTCTGGTCGCCATTTGTAGAGTCAGTAACCTAATACTAATATTTACATATGACGTGATTAAACAATGTACCAATGTTTATATATGACGTCAGTACCAACTCACGAGAGAAAATCATTAAAGGATGTTTGTATTTCATACTTTGAACTGGCGAAGATTTAGATTTTTTATTTGTTTTTGTCATTGCTGAATCTTGTTGATGACCAGTTTACCCAGTTCTTGAAGCGATTGAATCTAAAAGTTAATCTCATCGTCATCGTTTTATAATCGACCATGTTGCCATATAGACTTAACCTGGGGACCTAGATACCAACTGTGTACTAATGATTATACCTCATGGAATAAGTCAACACAGTTAAATATAGTAACGTTAATTTACAGTCGTTAAATAAACAACTGGGATTGGTCACCATTTGTGGCTTCAAACAACCAGTATACTGATATTTACATATTATTGTGTGAATTTAAACCGGAAATGGAAAGAAACGGAGTTTAAGACTTAGTCAATGTCATTCCTTGGTTTCTAAAACTATGGTAATTTCTTGTCAAACAAGGCACGTTGAATTTTTCAGCCCTGTCACCAGCACCCCCATCTTGTCCAAGATGCCCTTACAATTTATCATGCTCATATTATCCACCGTGCTTCCTACACACAATCACGTTTCCTATTGAACACTCTTCTTAAACACAGTGCGCCCAACAAACATTCGCGTTTCCTAATGTACAAGCTTTCTTGTCCGCAGTGCTCCTACCACCGGCCGTAGTAAGACCACTTGTACATCTGTTTTCGTATTTTTTTACTGTGCAAGAAAACCAAGTTTTGTTACATCTTTGTACCGACAAAATGACATGCCCCAGACAATACGCAGTTGTTGTAATAGCCAGAAGGTGGACGTGCTTTAACCAGACTGCTTTATTTTTCGTCTTGTCTTTCGCAGCATGTGGTAAACGAGTTGCAGTTCTTTGTATAACTTAACACCACGGTAATCCACTGCGCAATATGAAATGTGTGCTAATAATGTGACCCACTTCATAAGCAATTGCCATCGTCACTTCGAACTCGGTATGTACCGAAGTCCTTTCCGGACTTCATATTATCGTGTTATTGTTATTCAATAAATGTCAAGTCATCACATTCTAAGCCGATGCGCAAAAACACAAATGATCTAATTATGATGGCATATTTACACAAAGGTCGTACAGTTATTATTGTAAACAAATTATAAGAGTATTTTATTTTGTATTTTTTATAGATACATGAAATGCGGTTCCTTAACGTACACTCAGTTTATCTCGACGCATTTTCATTGCAACACTGTCATATGGGGTGGAGGGAAGAGTCTTCTACGTCAAAAATCCAAGCGATAAAATGGAAAATCAATTAAAACGACGAAGCTGAGAATGTCACGTAACAAAATAAGCCCCAGGAAGATTGCGAGATCACGATAGATCAGCCGCCTTAAGTTATAAATAAATATACCAATGTCTGGAGAAAAAATATTCTCTCAATTTAATTAATATGATTTCAGTTTTCTTATGTTCCTTATCCAGATTTGATATTTGCAAATATCCCCGGAGGTGAGTTATTACCCTTTGGAACCTGGTCGTCAAAGGCCGCGGACTGATCTATCAAATATATCGATTGACGGAAACCGAAAATGCCTTTATCCAGAGTTTATTTTGCCCTGGCCGAAGTGGTGTAGAGATGTAATTGATACCCCAACCTAATTACGTCTTCCAGTTAATTTTACAACGCTGCCCAAGTACCCAAGTAAGTTGGACGCTGACTCGCTAGCCTGGATGTCGGGTGTTCAATTCCTGCATTGACTGCGGAAGTTTATCCAGTGATGCAGGACGGGAGACCTGGCACGGAGTCCTGTGTGCAAATTGGCATGTACGGAAACGGTCACTTGATTGTTCGAATTCGATATAAGATAAGATTAGCTCGTAGTGCCGCTGCCTAGGCAAATTTTCACAAATAGCACACTGTATGGCTTATGCTCGCCTTAATTAGCCCATGCAGTTCGGAGCGGAACAGTTCGACGTAAACCTCCATTCCATTTCAATTGGTTTTGAGTGTCGAAAACAATCAGTTCAGTTGTAAGGTAGCCTAAAAAAGAGTTTGATAACATCTTTTTAAACACTTGATACCATTTCTTATCTATTTGGACACTTCACATACCGATACAGGAAAATGTACTAAAATGAGGTTTAATGTCTTACTTGTTTTCTTCACCGCAGCATGGATTGATAATAAATACGGGAACAAACAATGCAGTGTGATAGGGGTGGGGGATTGTGTTCCAACGGCTTGCTCGTTCGAATGACACATGTCAGTGGAACTTAACCATTTCGCCAATGGCGGGCCCGTAGCCAGCTCGTAAAATTTGGAGGGGCGGGGGATTGTGTTCCAACGGCTTGCTCGTTCGAATGACACGTGTCAGTGGAACTTAACCATTTCGCCAATGGCGGGCCCGTAGCCAGCTCGTACAATTTGGAGGGGCTACGGAATGTTTTGGTTTTTTTTTTGGGGGGGGGGGGGGGCTACGGAATGTTATGGAGGGGTTGAGGATGTGACTGGCTAAGAACACTACTAAGAAATCACTATTTTTGGCGAAATTTTTTGCCGGGGCTAATTAGATTTTTTTTGCCCCCCCCCCCATAGCCCCTGTGGCTACGGGCCCGGACAATGGTATGTACGTGGCACATCCGAGTATCTACAAACATTTCCTGACCGACAACAAACAATATCAGGCTAACTACAAGACACGTGTTTTTTTAATCGTCTACACTGGTTAGCGTGCGCGCGCTGTCTCATAGGGTCGCCTGTCTAACCTCAGGGGTTTTCCCCCACTGCTAAAGACCCATACGCGCAAGCGAATTATTGAAATAAAATTATATCATGTTAGTCACGAAATGACCTAGTTTGTGCCGAGTGGACGTTCAACCCCATTTCTCTCTCTTGTTCTTCACCTTCACTTCGGCCTTGAAATGTCATGGTCGAGTACTTTTGTTCAGTAATTAACGCTAATTTCTTGCGTCCTTACAGCCCGGAGTTCATTGTTGACCTGAAGCCCAAGGTGTTATTATAACACAAGTTTAATGGCAGTTATAATTATAAGCCTTTGGTAACATCTTAATACGGGTAACTGACGTCATCATAGACAGTAAATGTCAGTATTGCACTAATTAGTCTTTGTCTTTTTTGCGCGCTATTATAAAACGACATAAACGACGCAGAAAAACTGACCTGAACTAATTCACGTAAAGCTAGTAGGCATATGTCAGTTACCAGTGCAATCTAATTAAAACACAGATCCAATTTCGTTTCGTTTTTTATAGTTCAAAATTTCGTTTTTACTCTTGGATCTGGAAGACTTGTTATTTAAGTCGTGTTCTGCCTGAAATGTCGAATCTACCGTTTGACCTTTTCATGTGTGGAACTGTGAGTAGATATCACCACCGGATAGTAATCAAACCAAAACAAAGGTAGATTTTAAAAAGCATGGTTAATCGAATGACTGACGTTGTCGGGTCAAATGTCCCGTGCTTGATACCTGACGTCATAGAACGTGAGCTCCCACTATAACTTGTTAGATCTACATGAGTGTAGGCCATCGAAAGTATAAAAAAACGAAACGAAATATAGATCTATAATTTAATTAGATTGTTACCAGTGCTACAGGAAGGGGGGGGGGGGGGCTGGCAAAAGACAACGTGTAGTCTTTCGGGTGTGACCAAAAACCAAAGTTCCAAGAATATCCTAGCGCGCATCAAAAACACACATTTGAGTAGGACGCATAGTGTATGACCATCTTTGTTAGATCAGAAGGTGCAGATCCCAAGGAGGTTAAACCCAAGATCATGTCATCTCATTCCGTAGAACGTCAGAGCTTGAGGTAGAATATTGAATAGCTGTGGAACACTCTCTACCTATTTCCTTAGTATTCATAATGTACGGGTTTCTAAACTTCTTTTTTTTTTCAGGATTCAATCCAAGTATAAAATGCCAAATTTCAACATCCCCCGTTTGGCCCAGTTCAATTTGTTGCGTTTGAGATAATTGTTCTATGGCGTGTTCACGGAATCCTGAAGACACCGTTCTCCCGTTTGTTTTCCAGATATTTTTTGTTGTTACAATCAGAATTTCAAGATTGAAATGTATCGCTTAAACGAGATTAATAATCATCAAGTTATAGCTCTACTGCTCGTAATTTAACTGATGTTTGGAAATATAGAGGATTTTGTTGGCCGAAACAGTTCGTAGCGAGATAGTTGTGGCAATCTTCACCTATTGTATTGTAATCTCAAAGCACTGAACAAACTGCGATTTGTAAACGATCTAGTTGTGACAAAGGCACAATCCCCGTTAGCAAGGTTAAATATTTGGAAACAGGCAATTAAAAACCCGTAATTGTATAATTACATCACCGATATCTCGTAACTGAAACCTTATAATTCCGAATGCCAGGGGCGTATAATACTACAAATAAAGATTATGCCGTATACGTAAGTCTGAGTTTCCAAGTCTAATTATCTAATGAGACTGTTTTAAGAAAATCCGCAGGCCAGACTACATGTTAGGGATTTTAATGGCAAGGAAACCAAGAACACGTGTACCAAGAACTGGGTATGACGTCATGGCACCCATCTTGGAATTATAACGAAATAAAGCGCAGTTTTCCAAGAGGCGTGCAAATGTATTGTAATCGGTGGAGGCTTGGTGGCTTTTGATCACTAGATTCGCCCCAGAAGAGGAATGACACAATGGATTGCGCCCGGAGCCCAGTTCCTCATCCACATAAAAAGAAAACCCTACAGAATATAATGGAATGCAAATACTGATTATATGAGAAAGAGAGAGGAGGGGGGGTCGTCCACTCGACACAAACGAGGTCGATTTACTCACCGAGCCACCATTGATATTGTTACGCCTCGTAGATTTGCAATAGATAGAGCCACCATCATCGATACTCTACACCTCGTAGATTTATAATACATGGAGGAACCCATCCGTTATTGAGCCATCGATTTACTCACCAAGTCACCCTGGCTACCGTTACAAGAGATGGAGGAATCGACCTGTTACTGAGCACCAGGTCCCCATGGCTGTTGTTACGCCGTGTAGATTTACAACAGATAAAAGAACCCATTCGTTTGTAATCCACCTATTTACTAATCAAGCCATCCTGGCTACCGTTACACCGCGTAAATTTAAAATAGATGGAGGAACAAATATGTTAGTGACGCAATCAATTCTGTTAATGTTTTGTGGGGATTGACTAATAATAGTTCATTTATTTCAATTCTAAACAACTATTTTAAACCTTGACGGAAGTTTTAAAAATATAGCATAATACTGACTGGGATTACTGAGCAAAATAGCCATTCACTGTACACGTGCGAAAAAATAGCCAGCCACCAATAAATTGTGGTACGTTAGTTACGTACGATACTTACTACTGTCACACCACTGACTACCGTCGACTATGGTTCTACGAGATTGTTGTGAACAGCGAACAGATAGCTGGACATAACTGTTTTCTGTATCGATGTGAGCCCTGCTTCACAAGCGCACCATTTAGACTCAAGGATTCTGAAAGTGTTCAAAAGCAGTGAAAAACGATATACATATTGAAGTTCCTGTATTTCCCAATAAAAGCCCTTTCAGTTCTATTTACTCATGATACTATCTCTTACACTTCTACGCGCAATCACAACAGTGGATAATTGAAATGGAAACTGGAATCGCTTGAAGTACTTTGATGATAAAAAGTCAATTCAATCAACTAGTTGATACTGGTTAACTATGACTTTAAAGGCTGCACCACACAAATAGTCTCGACAGAGTAGCGAATACCGCCTTGATTGCCGTGAACACGTATGTTCACGTCCACAGTTGATTTATGGGATATGTTAATAATGCATTCTACATATGACAATACAGGGGGAGGGGGGTGTCTTTCTTTCTTCCAGCCAATCGCCAGAGATTACGATAATCCTCATATTAGCTTTGACACTGCATATTTGGTGCTATTGTTCCATACTATGTTGCGACTATAGTCTTGACGTGTCTATTAAACAACATAAACGTTTGGCTGTCGAGAGTAGGTGGAACGTCTCTGACCAAGCTCGCAATCCTGAAAACTCTCCTCGACCAACACCCGAATCGACCCAGGAACGAACCTTTTAGTTAGTTGCCCACCGCATTGCCCGGTTACTGTGGCTACCACACCCAAACCCAAGAGATTGCAACCTTAATTTACACGAAAAGTCGAAAATGTGAAATTATTGATGGATTTCGTAAATGGGAGAATATATTACTTTTTCATTTTAAACAACCAGGAAATAGAAGAGAGTGCCTTTATAACTGCGAGCTCTAAAAACCCAGATTTTACGCCATGTGTTAATTTACTGTTTAATTCGTGTATGAAGGTGGGTCGGTACTATTAGGTCAGACAGTGGAAATATGATGGGAGTGAAACATGTCATACTTAAGGTGTACACTGATTTCCGACTAGAACAGCGACTGTGTAAGCATATAGCCCGCAATATCTTATTCTCCGACTCCCTTCGCCCCGTACACCGACATAGTCTATTATTATAAATATCTGATAGTATCCACCCCCGCAAACACACCACTCACACACGCAATATCTAATATGAAAGTATAGCCTAATATCATATCTTATTGTCACTATGTTTTTAATTTAGCTATGGTGTTATCATCAACAATACGGTTTAATTACATTATCACATACTAAAATCAATTTGTCAAACTCAATAATTAGTTGAAGAGTCGTTCAATATAGTTTGAGAATTTGCTGTTGCGTGTTTCTTGATATAGAATATACATTCAAGATTTCCGATAATAAAAACGTCTCATTAGTTAAGAAAAAACAAACTTAGATTGTAACATGTTTAATTAAAGGCAACTGTAAATTGAATCTCGATTATATTTTCAATGTAAAATTAATAACGAGACCCTTCTGGATAATCTGGAATAACGTTAGTCTAAAAGTGAAACGAAACATATCTGAACAGCAAATATACTATTAAAAAAAAGTAGGGATATTTGATTTTTAAGTGTTATTAAAGTCACCTAATAAAACTGACGAAGAAACAAATGACAAAATGAAATGAAGTTCACATTCATCGATTTATTCCAAATGATCGTTAGACTAAGTAAGGCATAGACTGACCATTATAAGGGTAAAATGATACCCGGGGTCAAACAGCAAAGTTACCACAGCATCACAACAAAGTCAGTAAAGGGTATATCCTCCTCTGTTTGCCAAACAAGCATTGATCCGACGTAGCATACTCCTAATGACACGTCTAAGGTCATTTTGGTCCAGATTGTCCCATTCCTGTTGCAACGCAGCAGCAAGTTCTTGGACATTGGCAGGACGTTGTTGACGTTGACGTAACCTCTGTTCAGGCATGTCCCAGACATGCTCGATGGGGGAGAGGTCGGGACTCAGTGCTGGCCAAGGTAATGTGGTGATGTTCTGTTGTTGGAGGTAACCTGTAACGATCCTGGCCCTGTGACATCTTGCGTTGTCATCCTGGAAGATGAAACAGCGGCCATGACGTCGTGCGAACGTCACAACATGGACTGCCAAGATGTTGTCCCGGTAGTACTGGCCTGTAACACTCGGCTAATCTCGACAGATTCCGTAAACTACGTAGACTACATCTAGTCTCGGATGTATGACAGTAAGTGATATGTACCTACGCCCATACATTTGCGATGCGGCTACCGGTTTACTTTTACAGGAAAACTTAACGCAATTACACAAATTGGGAACCTATTCGGCTAGCGACCTATTCGACCGATCGAGCTGCAACCTGTTCGTTGGAAACATATTTAGAGTAAAGACAACAGTCTCTATTTATCAACCAATAAAATCCAACGTTATGTCTATCAAATGAAAGTAGAATATATTATTTTTTATCCATTCCTTCAGCTCAGAAAGGAAGTGTAATTTCGTCATTATCTTACAGCTGGATCGGTCGAATAGGTAGCTAGCCAAATAGGTCGCCAACTTGTGTTTGGAATGGGCGCAGCCATGTTTCATCCGGGACCTTTAAAGTAGTTCCAATATGGCGGAATTCATCATACAGCCGAGTTTAGATTCCCGAAATCTCCCGAGGTTTGCCGAGTGTGGCCTGTAACACGCCCTGCAACAACATGTAAAGCCGTTCTTCGAGCAACAGTGATGCCTCCCCACACCATAACAGAACCACCCCCAAATCGATCATGTCTGATGACGTTAACGTCTTGGAAGCGCTCGTTTCGACGACGCCACACCCTCCTACGTCTGTCCAAAAAATCAACAGTGAACCTTGACTCATCTGAAAACATCACATTGCTCCAGCGTCGATTATCCCAGTGTTGACGATCCCTACACCAACGACGTCTTGCCTGAATGTGATGATCTGTCAAACAAGGGATCACGCGAGGACGTCGGGCGCGAAAGTGACCCCTGTGCAGTCGATTCCGAATCGTCTGGCCACTCACTCTCACACCAGTGTCTGTTTGAAGACGAGCGCTGATCTGATTTGCTGTGATGACACGATTTCTCAAGGCCAAGGTACGGATAAATCGATCCTGGGCTTGAGTTGTCGCCCTTGGGCGACCTGAGCGTGGTCTGTCCTGTACAGATTGTGTATCACGGTATCTGGACCATAGCCTGCTTATGACAGACTGAGAAACATTCATCGTCCGCGCCACAACCGCCTGTGTTGTGCCGATCTGTAGCATGCCAAGGGCACGTAACCTTTCATTTTGGGTAAGCCGACGCATATCAAAATTTGTTTTCTGGTCACTAAAACAATTAAACTGATGTTTCCACCCTGGAATTCAATGCCACAATGACTGTAACATTCAAAGTCAGAGTCGTGCAAATCTTGGGTTGGACCCCCATGATGATCCCAAGCATCACCTGCATTCCATGCGGTAGCTATTGGTGCGTTTGGGCGTCACATGTAACTGGAAATGATTCTTCTGTTAGGTTCTATAGTGACTTTTTTCGTAGTCATTTGCATATTTTAGTATTATGCCCCCGAAATCAAATATCCCCTACTTTTTTTTAATAGTATATATGATCAATAAGAAACACGAGGTTAACTATTCAAGGTTTAAACTGGCATTACTCCCACATTGTTCTCACGGCAGTCAGTGGAGCATTGTTATATTACAACGTTTCGTCTGCACAGGGATTATCAGTTGCCTGGCAATCATTCGTGAAGCCGTAAAGATATGCGTGTTTGGAGTTTGACTAGATAGTCTTGATTTTCAAGTATCATTAATTGTCGCGATTATCCATATTAAATGGGGAAGGTATGCTAATCCATTCAATATGCAAGCGATCCGAAAGTTTCGATTATCGCGTACCATTTATGCGATAATAGACAAAGTCTCGATTAAACATTTTATCGTTATATTATACAATAATGAATGTGTTTTATCCACAGAGGTAGGGCTCGACTTAAGACGCCTTAATTTGCGACCTTGAATAAAATTATTTATTGCAACTCATGCAAGGCGACTCGAACTGGGCTGCCTTGAAAGAGCTTAAAACTCGAGAATAGCGTTTGCCCGTCGTTATTAGCACAATTGTGGCCCAACAGTTGGTCCTTAAAACCCATTTCATTTCGTTTGCGTGAACACCAATGTGGTCGGACCTCCGACGATTACCCGGTTTCCGCCATGCACCAGGTTGAAATCAGCTGATAAAAAGAGAGAAACTTTCTGGCAAAGCAAAACTGCATTATACTTCCGTCTTTATGAGGGTGTTGAAACGAAACCTGGAACGAATGGATATAATTTTTCAAAAATTCAGTTGACATCGCAAACAGATATCCCTTCGCAGACACACGATGGTGACTGGAAGACCCTGAAAAAGCCCCTGGATACTCCCGCTCTAGGGTAGTGGTGGATGATAGAACTTCTACCAGAGCGCGAACAAATACGTGTAAATGCTGCTTTCTAAGCAGACTTACATTATATACATGCAGTATCATATAGTAGACAATGATACACTTTTCAAATAGGTTGAACCCCTGGGCCCCGCTCTATTTCTTGATGTTCTAATTCACATTATTTTAGCGTGTGACAATCTTAAACTCAGGACTAAAAAAGGGTTGCAAACTAACAAACGAATCCAGGACAACGTGAAAACAATACTTTTATTTGGACCAACAAGGTCTATGATATGCACAGGTTTCGCCTGTTTGTCGCCCAAATCACCCAATTTGCACGTGGGAAGGTATCTGTAAAAATGCTAATAACTTCTTGCAAGCCCGATGAAACAAAGTTCAAAAACTAACGGCAGAACTTCCATGATCACCAACTTTACCATCAATTGTATAGACAATATTATGGACAGATATTAACCCATTGAGAGTTGAAAGAGGTAAGCAACCGGGTGCAATTAAAATGATATACGTAATCGACATGATTTGATTTAAACAATTTATCTATTGGACAATTTATCTACTGCTCCATTAGTTCTAAATCACTGTATTATGTCACGCATTATCAAATTTTTAATATATATATATATATATATATTGTTGTTACATTCGTTTAGACTAATTGATATGAAAAATATAATTTTTGGCACCATTAAAAATGAGACTCCCAGGAAAGTTAGAAACAGAGTGGTAACTAAGATATCGATCGTTAAAAAACCGTCAAGTTAAAAACTTGACTATAATGAAGTGTAAACAGTCTCCAAGTTAAAAACTTGGCCCCGATCGCTTCAGTGTTAACGCTCGTGTATGTGAAAAACACTCACGTTTCAGTGGTAACGCGTCTCACGTGATATGCACATTAGTTGTTATGTAGACTTTATCAAACAGACACTTAAATGTAAAACAGACATAAAAGACGAATAGATCTATAAACGTAATAATAAATGTTAAACACTGAGTATTAACATAAACTGCAATATATCTGACGAATGGGAAAAACACTCACTATTATAGGCACTATTTCCCACACTTAAAAATCTTTCACACCGGAAATAATAACATAATTACCTCCCCAGTTTTTTATTCCCCCGTGCCATAGTTATCTTCAAACGTTTCAATTTGAAGTTAAAAAATGATATTTTTGCAACTTGTTCAACTGACAACAGTGAATTATGGAATTATTCTTTAACAAGATAAGACTGTTTCCTGATACCATCTATTTTAAGACTTTATTTTAATATATTTTAAAAAAAGTATCTGAAAAGTATGGAATTGTAGCTTTGAAATGTGTTTTCCCTCTAATATCTGTACTACTCGGTATTGCAGGGTTGGTATTAAGACTTGGTGTAGTAAATATTGGGTCCAGGGAAAGTTCATAAGCATAGGATGGGATAATTTCATTCCGGGTTATTGGGAAATCCCAATTTAGCTTGATGTTTACGGACGCGATTGTGAGCAACGTAATGATTTACAACATAATATTGAAACCGCCCATCAAATTAATACGGGCTCTGTAAGAAGGGGAACAACTCTTGTTTTCGGTAAGAAAAGTGGTTTCGGGCTACTAAATATTTACCTTGCAATATCCGAGGAGATAAAAGTTTTTCGGGCCAATTTCCAACCTTTATATCAAGAAAGGGTTACAGATGTTGCAGTTATCTAATAAAGCGCACCGGGTTATTGAAGCAACAGTGTGCTATGGGACACTATTTTCATGTAGAATTATGCGATACAAATAGATAAACAACTTTCATTTCAATGCAGCCGCCATGTTCAATCTACTATTCCAAATTTCGGAATGGAATTTTACCGTAAACGAAAATTCTTGCTGTACATGGAATAACACATAGACTATTTAAAATATTTTATGAAGGTCAATATAATGCGTTGTTCTGTTTATAGATTTTGTGTAATAATTAATCACGCATGTTGAATAAAAAAAAAAACTTTAGTGACCGTGTACAGCACGAATTTTCGTTTACGGTAAAATTCCATTCCGAAATTTGGAATAGTGGCTGAGCAGTAGATTGAAAATGGCGACTGCATTCAAATGAAAGTTGTTTATCTATTTGTATCGCATACTTCTACATGAAAATAGTGTTGGATTTTTATATATTTGTGTCGGATGTAAAACAGTGGCGTTTCACAAACCCATTTTAAGGACAATTTGAACTAAAATCAGTTTTAACTTAGGATAGCCGTCACACCCTGTCCTAACTTAAAATCAAGAAATTAACAAACATTGATCAGAGCTACATTGTTACATATATTGCGACATACAGATATAACTGGAATAATGATAATATTGTGAACGGCCCGGGTCACATAATTTTAATATTCCAACCATCATTCACAAACACAATTCTCATTCAAATTCTTTTCACCCTTTATCTTATCGTAAGTCAATTTAAGCATTTGGATGGTGCTCCATATTAGAACTCCAAGAAAACAAAGCCACTCAAAACCCCAGTAAACTAAACACTAAAAGAAAATCATTTATTCCTCCCAGAGGAAGCCTAAGGCGCATTAGACCGTCCATTTTTTTTCCAAACCTAAGCCCCGCCCATCCTGATCTCTGATTGGTCAATCTTTTTGGGTCGATTTCTCGGAAGCTAGAGGTCGGATCGTCGTTTCGTTTGTTGTAAAATGATCCTTGAGTCAAAGTCAACTCGCTGACATAAAAAATTGGATCCTAAACGAACAAATTCAAGTTTTTGTAAAGATCTATTTTTCTACGCGTCGGTGATTCGGTCATCCAGGCACGTAAAATCAGTGGCGTACGACGCCAATAAACGAGAAATTTCGCGCGTAGGAATTACGTCACCTTCGGGGAAAATGGCTACCCCGATTCACCAGATAAATTTCTTCAAAATGTTTTCTGGTTTCGAGATTGCATTTTTTCATATCCAATTTCTTGGAAAGAAGAGCCCTCTTATCTATAAAGAAAATATGTTCGTCTACAATGGTTTAATATGGCCCATTTCCTGGTTTTAGAAGGCCTAAAGGCCTATAATACTAGGCAAACCATATGTAGTATTTACGCATACTTTTGGGCGTTATGGTGATATGTAAAGAGATAAATCAATAATACCAAATGTGTTTATTGAAAAATGTTATAGGCCTAGGCCTATTTGAAATTAAATTTTAATATAAATTTATTATTATTTCTTAATAAAGTCTTACGTTAATAAAACAACAAAAATAATTGGCATTTTAGGAGCCAAAGCTATTTTATCTTGGGGAAAAATTCATTTAATTGAGTAAGTATCATTTTCAAAGTATCATTGAAAGGGTGGGTCTATGGGAATGACATTTCAAATATAGGCATCGCAACATTGGTTATTTGGTGTATTAATTTCAAAGTTGATAAACACTTTTGTTGTAACTGAATAATATGTCCCAATCTTCATTCTGGTCAACAAATCGTATTATTTTAGAATATTCCAATTAAATGATGATATAAATTTGATCTTTACACACCTATTTTTAAAAGTTGGAAAAATTCAACCAATTGATTTGAAAAGTTTAACGTAAACCTTTTCAAATGTGACTTGGATTTTAAAATATCTTCGAACCCTCTGGACAAGTAAAATATGTTGTAATGGATAATTTGCACAACAGGTAGGACACTTATAAACATCTAGTACTTAGAATAAGGGTATAATTTATTTTTTGGAGGTACCAAGCCAGCAAGAATGTTATTGTCCCTTTAAAATGCGACGAAAAATTACAACCTGGATTAGCCGTTTGATTCATAAATATCGTAATATGTTTATGGCAATTCTCCAAAAAACTACAAATCCATGCGATTTAGTTTATCGATACACATTATTTCCATTGACGCCTGCGGGTAAATCAAATTCCCATGTCACGAATCAAATGCCAAGTTCAAGGCCAACCCACCGATACTTTTCGAATTATATACTACGCCGTACACTCATTTATTTCACCTCTCTACGAATGTCTGACTGTGTGCAAACATTGCTTCAACGTATGAAACTCTCCCCATTGATATCGCAAGCGTTAATTCAACCTGCCAACAGTTTTCAGTTTCGAAGCGTATTTGCTTTCACCGTAAGTACCCGCAGCGGAAATGTGCGTTAGAGTTACGGAATAATTTGGGGATTTCCTTCGTTTAAAATAGCATTATGCAAGAGCAAAATCTGCTTATTACAGGTCTTTCTGTAGGCCTGAAATGTTACCTAAATAATCAATTAGACATTAATTAACATATCCAGACCATAATAAACTCTTGATGTTAAGGCTAGCCTTCGATGTTGGCGGATCAAATTCTTATATGCCGCTTCGCTTAATGGCCGTTGATAATTAAATCAATCCAGTGGATAATTGAGACTATGCTGTTTATATTAATGATTTGAGTAATGATGACCGAGGCTATGTGAATATTTCAAACGTTACCTTTACACTATCTAGTTTTTAACTATTATAGTTAGAACTACCACCTCTTTATCTTATCTCCCATAATGTAACTTTTTCAGCAAATTACCTTTACACTATCTAGTTTTTAACTATTATAGTGAGAACTACCATCTATCTTATCTCCCATAATGTAACTTTTTCAGCAAATTACCTTTAAACTATCAAGTTTTTAACTATTATAGTGAGAACTACCATCTCTTTATCTTATCTCCCATAATGTAACTTTAAGTTATAAGTATTACATATTTAAACATACATTGTGCAAAAGCTAAATTTTCCTTATCAATTCTTGATGTGATCGCTAACCTGCGATATTTACTGGATTAGGTTCAAATTCGCTGCTCAACTTTCATTCATGATTTAATCAAGAAATGGGTAACCGAGACTTTGTTCAACCGGACGTCTGTCTGTCTGTCAACAATTGTTTGTGGACAGTCTACAGGTCACCTATTTCTACCCGATTTCAATGAAATTTAAAATGTCGGTTTATCACCCTAATTTGAAATGCATGTTTATAAGCAAAGGATCTTTGTTTCGTGCAACAATTGTGCATATCAGATCTTAACTTCCTGAATTATGGCCTCTGATAGTACGAAAAATCACCTGTTTTAGCTTGTGGTCTCTCTGGAGGTAACAATTATTATCCGATTTAAACAAAAAAAAGGTCTGATTATATCACCGTTACACCGTAATGAAGGTTGAGTTTGAATTTCGTGTAAATCGGGCCAAAATCGGAGGACAAAATATCCGACATTGTACGCGAATAGTTTAAAAAATGGTATAGCAAGGTTGTGGGCCCTGTATAGGTAATAATATTAATCCGATTTCGATGAAACGTGAAATGCATGTTTATATCCCAAAGATCTTTGTTCATCTCTCGAATAGTGTAAATATATGGTATATCAAGGTTGTGGATTAAACAACATAGTCTAGATTATCCTTTCTTTAAATTTAATTATCAATGAGCGTTGAGCAGCATATTGGATTCTGATCCAGCCATCATCGAAGGCCAGCCTAGACATCAACAGTTGATTATGTTTTGGGTAACTAAATTTATGTCTAATAAATAAGTGTGGTGATCTGATACGCATATTCATAGCCCGATCCGCGTCCTCAGTTTAGACGATCTCATCGCGCAGGTTTCAGTCTTTGTCTATTGGTAACTGGGCGAGGAAGGCCGTTTCCCTCTCACAGTTAGTATTTAGTAATTATCTAATTTAATTGTACATTTTTAAGAACTGTAGCTTTGTTCTTGTGTCGCCTATATTTTAATGCATATGTATATTGTTAATTCATTTTCGTAACTCAGTCCTTACACGCGCTGTCATTAGCCCGCTATCTATTGGCTGCACGTGGTTGTGATTGATAGGTGTTTCTTGTACCACGTGGTTACATCACGTGATTTTAGGGTATATTATACCTCGTCTTGCCCCATAGCACAGTAGTCTGAGTTGAAGACGTAGTCGGAATGTAGTCGGAGTTGAAGTCGCAGTCTGAATCTAGTCTGAGTCGAGCCATAGAAGTGGTAAAACAGAGTCTGACCCCGACGTATAGGGAGCGATTAATAGAGCCCGGTTAGGAGCTATGGAGATAGCCCAACAAGGAGCGTTTTAGAGAGCCCGGCAAGGAGCGTTCTAGTCTGACCCCGACTTATAGGGAGCGATATAGAGATAGCCCGTCAAGGAGCGTTAGAGTCTGACCCCGACTTATAGGGAGCGATACAGAGAGCCCTTCTAGGAGCGTTTAGAGAGCCCGATAAGGAGCGATTAATAGAGCCCGTCAAGGAGCGTTTAGAGAGCCCGACTAGGAACAGTATAGCGTTTAGAGAGCCCGATAAGGAGCGATTAATAGAGCCCGTCAAGGAGCGTTTAGAGAGCCCGACTAGGAACAGTATAGTGCTGACGAGTGTTGGTTGGAAATGAGTTATTTTGTATTTGGAGAATAATAAAGAGAGTTGCTGATTAATCTGGTGTTAGTCTTTCTGAGCCAGCTGCTTGGTTGGCTACTCCCACACCTCTACAGTAGTGAACCCTCAACAGAACAAGCGGATAGAGCCAGGCCCACTCTACCACAGTAATCTGCTCTATCCGGAGATCCAGTTCACTACATAAGTTCGATAAAATTTCAGGCCGAAAGAAAGACTTGTAATAGGCAGATTTAGATCTTGCATAATGTATGTTTAAACAAAAAAATTTCAGTAAAACCTATTTTGTATAATGGAATCCATATTCCTGAAGCAATGGCCTGAGAAATCTCTCTCTGGCCATTGCTGGATTAGCTTCTGATTCTTGAACTTGTGCGGGAGAATGTTTATTCTAGCAGTTCAATCAAAGCTATCACTTAAGTTCAGTAACATGACAGTCCTTCGTTTAATGTGGGTCTTGACTAAAACTTTGGACAGTGATTTAAGGTATTAAAAACGGTGAAAGTATGTTCGTTTTCAAACAGTATTGTTTACATTTCATTCGACTTGATAGCCTCACGCAATTAGTTTTACTGCAGTATTCTGCTATGCACGGGTTAATTGGGCATAATTAAATCGTGAGCCATGACGTAACATTATGTAAACATATTTGGCCAATATTGGCACTCGTTTTAAATGTAAAGCTTTTGCAGAGCTGCTTGTGATTGGTTGGTAGTCGGACTACTGACCAAGCTGCTTGTGATTGGTTGGTAGTCGGACTATTGACCAATCAACATTTAAAACAACAATATCCACTCATTACAGCAGTGAGTAGTAGGATTACTTCTAATCAAACGAAACACTGCGCCGAGTATGAATGGAATCGGACATTTATATTTGGGGTATTTACCTTCAAATGAAAGAAAAGCGGCTATTCCCGTCCAGAGTATCTACATGTCAACCTTTCAACTTCAGATATGTTACAGAATGGTATATTTGACTTTCATACAATTATGCGAAATAGAGCTGATAATTGCGATACTCACAAAAGGATATCTGTTAGTATTGAATACTTACAATAGGATATCTGTGTAGTACTACTGCCACCTTTAGGACTTCTTCTTTGTTATGTTCTTGTGATCGTAAAACAATACCACAGTATTTCAGCTATAAGAACTTTATTGCCAAGCTGGGTGACTTCGCAGGTGCCTTGAATATCTGGGTGAGTTTCTAATGGGGCTTGATCTACACTTAAATTTATACCATCATCCCTGCACGTTCAAGGTTTAGCCTTCACGTTAATTTCCATTTCAAATGCGTAATAATAAAATAAAACCAAGTACGAACAATCCAAACCATTAGGCAAAAATCGAAGTCCTAAGGAACGTAATAGGCAAAATAGTTAGGCAAAGTAGTGTAATCAGCAAATGGACTGTTCATCGTGTACGAAATACACAACAAACAGTGGTAACAGGTGTCCGGAAGAGTAAGCTTACCCTGCCTGGCGCGCCACACCCGCCATCGCTGCATCCAAACTACTAGGCAAAATGTAGGTAAAATAACGTGATTGGCCAATGGACTATAGGTATGCAAAATGCACGTGATGAACATTGTTATCGGTGTAGTAGACATAATCAGAGAGATGGTAAATAGGATACGCGTCAATTAAATATATCAAGAATAATAGCTGAGAGCGACATGTTATATTTACCAATCAAGTCAATATGACGGCCATAAAACTTTTTAAAGGATTTTATAAGTTTAGTGCGTAAGTATCCTTGTAGTTGAAGTTTGGTGGACAAATGTCTCGATCTACTTAAAAAATCAGAATAGAAAGAACAAGCTCTCGCGTATCGAATAAGCTGAGACACAAACACTCCATAAGCTGGTGATACCGGAATGTTACTACTAATAAATGGAAAGTTAACAATCGGAAAGTCAAAGTCATCACGTTTATCATACAATTTAACACTAAGTCTATGGCAATTGTCAAAATCGAGACGCAGATCCAAGTAGGAAGCGTAATTGTCACTGTCAGTAGTATTTTTAATTTCAAGCTCATCAGGATATATGAATTCTACATAATCACTAAATTTAGGATTATTCAGTGATAGAACATCATCGATATACCGATAATTAAAATTAAAATGTCTGAGTAGTCGTTTATTTGTTTTAACTAGTGCCTGTATGTACTCGGCTTCATAGGAATACAGAAATAAATCAACAAGCAAAGGTGCACAGTTGGTGCTCATGGGGATACCAACCACTTGCTGATATATTTCCCCTCCAAATTCAATAAAGATGTTATCAATTAAAAAATCCAACATCTGAATTATCTTGATGGCGGTGAATTTATTTTTTGAATCACTATGGTACTTAACGAAATATGAAGAATTGTAATTAACAACTAAATATTGATATCTAGCAGTTCCCGATTTAGATGAAAAGACACTGTGAATAATATCTTTCAATCGAGCTTTTAATTTACTATGAGGAATTTTAGTGTACAAAGTGTAAAAGTCAAAAGTTTGAATAGATGAGATCGAAGCAAGGGATCTAGATTGTAAACCATCAAGTAATTTTTTAATATCCACATTTGATTAATACCACTACGAGAGTATATTTTGTCACAGTATTTTTGAATACCCTCTTTAACTGCAGTTAGTATAGATGTCAATACTTTTGAAAGTGGTTTTGTGGAACATCGGGATGAACCTGCTATAAAACGTTGTTTGTAGGGATTTTTTATGTAGTTTAGGTATCCAATATAACAGGGGCAAATCTGTATAGGTATCTCCGCATGGAGTACCAAATGAAGTGAGTACAGATTTGTGATTGGATATAATTTCATCCTTACTAAGAGTAGATCGTTTATACGTAGCACTGTCGGTTGATTTCCCGAAATTAAGTTCTTTGAAGAGACAGTCATAGTAATATCGTTTACATATAAACACAAAGTTATTGGACGTTTTGTCAGCCGGAACAATGACATACTTGTCATGCAAGGCTTTGAGATTTTCAACGATGCTAACATCATTGAAAATAGACTGTGTCAACTGACAAACGTTGCATATAAGTTCTACGTTTTAGTAAACGACTAATAGACTTAGTCCAATCAGAGAGAGTATCAGAGATAACATCTTCCCTCTTAGCCCATGAACAAGCATAGTCCTCTACGGCATCCATAATAAGTTTGAAATTTTGATCCCATGAAAACGGTTGCGGTTCCCGGTATTTGGGCCCTTTGGACAAAATTTCACGCAGCTTACTATTCTGGACTATATTCAAATCACCAGTGACCACATGCCCAGCTGGCTGATAAAGGAAGGACGATGTAGAGCAAGAACAGGGTGGAGGGTTGTCATATAAGTGTTTCGCATTGATGTCAGATAATGCGTTTCTGTAATTAAATATTTTAGATGCAATGGGTTTTGAATATGTATAGGAAATCCTGGGAACAGTAACAGTTTTGAAGTAGGGGGGGGGATGTGTGCTGTGACTTGCTTATGATGCAATATTTGGCTTAACCCGATAGCGTCAATGCCTTTATTAGCAAATTTCAGTTTTAGGAATGCACTGTTGGTGGTGTTAGACGCATCGGGTTCGGTCGCAACGTCCAAACGACGGTGGGCAATGTCAAGCACAATGGATACAACCCTGTATTCAGTGGATGCAGGATCAGTACAATTAGAATCCAAACATTCAATTTTAAGTAATTTCAAAATAGTGAGTGGAATAGAATATAATTTAGTACGTATATGATGTGGCCCTAATGGTTCTTGGATAATTTCCAACAGGGCATCCAGTGAAATAGTGCTGAGTTTAGGTGGTGTGTAGCGACGATGTCCATGACTGCGTTTTCGACGACGAAACTTTGGAAATAATGTCATGACATTAACGTCACTACACGCAGGGCTAGACAAATTTCCAATACTAGCTACATTGTCATTGCATCCATATGGGGTGGCCGTACCTAATGCCCGTATCCAATATTCTTCTCGGTCTCTGCGAAAAGGAGTACTCAAAGTAGGGCTGTTGGTATGGTGGTATAAATTTTCTCTAATATGGACACTCTCATAGATAGTATAGAGTGGTCCGGTTGGTTAAAATGTCTATAGAGAATGTGGTTACTACCCTTATTAATGTTGTGACGATGACCGTTAATACGTAAATGTAAGAGTGTAAATTCTATACCGTAGATAATATTGGAGGTTTTACAATTTAGTTTCTCAAACCCACGTGTATAATATGATTTATTAGTTAAAGAACTTGTAAAAAAATTATTATTATTCAAAATAGGACAGGTTTTACAATTAGAAGACATACATTTAGAAATATAACAGTTATATTGATGTGGTGAAAAATGCAAAATATCGGTTAGTTTGACGGAACACTGTTGAGTTGAGATTAAGGAAGCATTCGAGGAATTTATAACATTACAGGTAAATTTCACACAAATAAAGCAGGTGCTGATACTATATTAATGTCTACTAACCAAAGGTCCAATAACAGGAAGAACGTGATGGACAGTTTTGTCACAGGTTATGATTTTACCAAAACATCACTGACTTTTTATGTATAGCTTATATTTCACGTTTACTAGGTACGTGGGATTTTAATTTTATAGACAGAGAATTTAATAATTTTCCAAAGACACAATATGGTCTTAAAGACCATAATCTTACATCTGTTTGTATAGAAAACCTAGGTTCATTTAGGAATTCGATAATCAGTTGAAAAAGAAAATATACATTTTATATTATACTCTCCCAAAAAAGAAACGCAAAGTTACATTTCGTCGTCGGTATATCCTCGCTCTACCATCGCCTTGTTGCAACAAGAACCGCGAACCAAACTGCTCTCCAGTGTTGCTGTGTCCATACCGTCAGTGTCTGATCCATTAAAGTTGGATTTCAAGGTGTTGGCGTGTTTCAAAACAGAAGCTCTAACGGGGACGTCTGCCTCGTTATTCGGTTTCACGTAGGCGTTTACCTACTGTCTGATACGAGATTCTACGCCGTCCGGGAATTGCTGCTGCAGTAGAGGTAGCTGTTGAAGACCATTTACGCCAATGACGTAACCGGAAGTGACGATCCAGGACAGGTGGGGTCACTCTTGTTTGGCCTGAGCTAGGGCGGTAACGTGTTGAACTTTGTTGTCAGTACCCACCCAATGGCGAGAAATGGAACCAAGAGAAACATTCAGCAGTCTGGCAACATCTGTCTTGGATTCACCTGCTTGTAATCGTCCAATAGCGGTGTTGTGTTGGTTTTCGTTCAGATGTGGCATCATTTGGTTCGTTGAGTATTTACATGTGCAACTGATATGGAAACCGAGAACCCCGGGATTTTAAAGACCTTAGATCTAGGTTCCATGCGAAAATCTCGCGAAGTTGTTAAATTCGTGTTTCTTGGTGCAATCAAGCGATAACAGATTTCGACAAAAAGGATGACCAGTCACAATTAGTGACCCTACCTTTAAAATCAATAATGAATTTCTGTTATCGTTGCGTAATGGCATTGAAAACAAGTAAGATTTACCGAAACAACGACCTCGTTCAAATAAAAAATTGATGAAAAATGGGTTGTGCGTTTCTTTCTTTGAAGAGTATATATTTTTATTGTGTTGTATTTAATTAACGCATCGCAATGAACTAGGATAACAAGGATAAGTCTGGCAGTTTAAAATCGGGCAAGGACATCATAGTCTGATAATCCAAATATGGTAATTTCATGCATTAGATACTAGTCAATTTCTCGGGGTTCAATACGTGACTCATGCATTTTATATAAGAATAAGACCTAACGAAGACGTAATCCGTGAGTTTGTAGAGAAGCGTCCTACCAACAGCCGCCTATGTTGATATACAGACAAAATGTGATGTTTAAGCGGTTGGTGTGAGTCATTAAGTATGTTAAACTCAGACCGTGGATATTTTAATAATCCTAAATGTTAAACTCAGACTGTGGATATTTTAATAACCTTAAAGTATCTATAATAGATGTTGTATTTCTCCTGTATTTTACCCGTGTAATTCGCTAGATTTGTTATATAAACTTATTTACAACATAAACGGTGTTCCAAATTCAGTTAATTGTTGAGTGAAATAATTATTTTAGAGTGAAATCTTGAACGAAAAAAAAAGGATAAAAGAAAGGAATCGTGCACTTAAGGGAATGCGTATGTTGTTGCTATGGGATCGAAAGGTGATCCCAACAGATACCAATTTGTATCTTGTTTATCTCGAACCCCTGGGACAAAGCGATTGGAAAGCTGAAAAGGAACGAAAGAACTATCGAAGATCTAGAAAAATATGTGAAACGCATTATGTTGAAATTCTTGTAAGTTATAACAAGGTAAATGACTTTAGCAGGTTACACGTGTACATATACTGTTGACAATTTCTCGGAAGTTCATGGATAAGATATAACACAGACGTCCTAGTTAATATCCTATTTCAACTACAATAATTGATATGCACTTACTATTTAGCTATCAATCGATTATATTGTCAGAAAAAAGGTCGGCCAAATCCCGCGGGTTGTCTCGGTTGGAATTATTGAACAAAACAAAACTGGTTTTCTTGTTAGTTTTGTGTATGTTTAGTCATTTACGACTAAATGACAATGCGTCACACAGCCTTTTTTCAAATAATTGTTAATTTTATTTGGATTTATATTCCCTAGAGAGTGTGAACTATATATTACATTCAGGCAAGTTATATTGATGGATCTGTGTATCTGCTCCCTTAACCTTTTTGTTTTACATCAGTTGTAAAGCTAAACTATTGCTCTTCCTGGTCGATGACACACTAATATATATATATATTTAAATAATGATTTACTTGAATGTAAAGAAAATTATTTCATCAAAAAGTACAAACCCGAATTAAATAAACGGATATTATAATAAGAGATGAAATAATTCTCTTTTTAGTGATAATTTACTAAATGTAAAAATGTGTAAATAATATTTTATGGTGTATTTGATATATTTATAGTAACGTCATGACGTTGCGTCTATTGTTCTACGTAATTCTTCATAAATAAAAATGGTCTGATGATGTTCAGTACGAACAGAAAGCGCTAACCGTCAAATTAGTATTTTGGTGTACCAGGTAGTACTACTGGTCTAATTTCAGACCTTGTTGATAGCACAGATACCCAACTCCCATAAATAGAATAATCCATCACGTCGTCTTTCGTACGATTAGATGAGCCGGGCCACTGGTCCTAACTTTAAATCTTAATTGTGTGAAATTTGTTATGGTGAGTCCCTTTCTAGCCAATGGAAAAGCTTCGTCCCACTCGTAAAATAAAGAAAACTGAAATAAAGAAAAGAAAATGTAAAGGCCATATTTAGTACTTTCTTGACGACACCGTTCTCAATGATTCTGTATAGAGTATCCCCCCCCCCCCTAGCAGATGGTATAAGAAGATGGCTAGATACTTAAATTCTTGGTATAAGTGACTCTCAAAAGCGTATTTCCCCAATGAAACGGTCTGTTACGACGAACTTAAGGCATGTTTAGCATGTAACTGTGTAATCCACTAGTAACATCACTGCTGCTTAGTTAATCAAATGTCTAACTTTATAGGGTCAAAAGCCGCTCGTTTGGTTTTGATAGCTCGATGGTTTACAAAAAGAGGAACGTGCAAATTTATTTATCTTGATGGTCTCGACGAGAGACATCGCCGTTGACTTGTGCATTGTAGTTTTGACCAATTAATGAGACAGGCTGACTTTTGTGACGTTAAAGCCATTTCCTTTCTGTAACCTCCATGGAAAACAAATTAACACAAAATTTGGATGCTATTATTGATGAGGTCACGATGGTTAAGGCGCTGGATTTGGCTGAGAAAGTTCATCTAGATTTCCCGGCGTGGTTTCACCTTGTTAGTGATGCAGTACGAGGGGCGTGCACGTAAAATATTCATTGACAGTTGGAATTTTCTATTGGTTCGGATGGGACAAAAAAAAACAAAGTCTCATGTACACATTGGTGTGTACGTAAAACATCCCTTGGAATTTGATATAAGAGTAGGCACAATGTATGGTGTATGCCCATCTTCATTAGCTCAGTTCGGAGCGCAACAGCAAAACAATAGGACGTTAAGCCCCATTACATTTCATTTTTCTATTATTAATGTGTGCGAGTATTATATGCATTGAGTAGAATATGATTGTATTGTATCAAATTATTCAGACGTGTCCTTGCATCAACAACCGGAGTATTTATTAAATGCGATTTTAAATATGAAGTAGGAAAATGGAGAAGTTCTTGGTGGGAATTGTCGCTCTGCTTTTTCTCAAAGGTAAATGTTTAAAATTTTAGATTGTTTTCCGAGTAATACATCAGTCTTCTATTTAATAATCACGATGGTAAATTAGTACTCTTTTATCAAAGATAAATAAAACAAAAATTTAATGTCGAAGTAGTTTTGCTCAAGTTCATAAAACAACAAAACGAGGACGGAACAAGTTATGGAATTGGCCTTCCTTTGTTTCGCGCATTCCTTCACACATTGAATAAAAGCTAACGCTAGTGTAAAATGTATTAATATTGGTAGAATGTTTGCTCTGATAATTAATAATGGAATTATATTTCATTAATTAATATCTCTGGCAAGTTAGTAGATTCACATAGTTGTACTTAAAACTAAGTTACCGAATGAGTGACAGATGGTTACGTAAAAAAAGAGTTATAATTTGGTAAACATTAGCTGTTTCTCTGGGAATAAAAATATATTTGACCAAATTAGATAATTGAAGGTCCAAAACACAAAGCTACAAAACTATCATACTTGTGAAAATTCGCCAGTCGTCAGACAGATTCTGAAAGAGGAAAGATGCAACAGTTTTTATCAATGAATGAAATGGAGTTTTATGGCACGTCAGCTCCAACCGGGATATATGGTGCCAAACATATGGTGACATTGACGAGACAAATTAAATAAATATATTTATATACATAAATAAAAACAAGTATCACAGAAAATAATGTTGTTAAAAATAAATACAACTAAATATAAGTCCTTTATGTATATAAATAGTTAAAAACAAAAATACGAATTATATACACACACATTATATATATATTTATATAAATATGAAGTTTCTAGAAAGAAAAAACTAATAATTTCATCTTAGCTAGCGCTTTCACCCACTACGGGGATCGTCAGGCTTTTAATAATGAGATCGTTCCAAGATTATTAAGGTTGAGTTCGAATTTCGTGAAAATCGGACCAAAATTGACGGACAAAATGGCCGCCGTTTGTACGCGAATAGTATGAAAATATGTTCTATCAAAGTTGCGGACCTGTTAGAGGTCACAATTTTGAACCAATTTTGATGAAACTTGACATGTATGTTTATAACCCAAAGATCGTGGTTCCTTTCGATATTTGCGCCCATCAGATCGTAACTTCCTGAATTATGGCCCCTGATTGGCAAAAAAAATCGCCCTTTTTAGCTTGTGGTCCCTCTGGAGGTCAAAATTATTATCCGATTTTAAAAAAACATTTGACTATATCACCGTTACATGGTAATGAAGAGAGAGTTTGAATTACGTGAAAATCAGACTAGAATTGACGGACAAAATGGCCGCCGTTTTTACACGAATAGTGTGAAAATATGTTATATCAAGGTTGTGAACACTATAGAGGTCACAATTTTGAATCGATTTTGATGCAACTTGACATGTATGTTTATAACCCAAAGATCTTGGTTCCTTTCGATATTTGCGCCCCTTGGGTCATTACTTCCTGAATTATGTCCCCTGATTGTTCGAAAAATCACCCTTTTTAGCTTGTGGTCCCTCTGGAGGTCACAATTATTATCTGATTTAAAAAAAAAAACCGTTTGATTATAAAAACCAAACAAATTCTAATGATTTTCTGATAATTCCTTAATATGTGACAACTCTTGTTGACTGCCCGGACGATTTGGCTGCTTTTTGGGCGTATGTTTCGTTGCCTGGCAACCTATTTTTACTGCTTTGCCTTCAATAATGTTGTCACATGTTTTACATCTATGTCACCACACTTTGTGACACTCGATTCTGTGACTTTAGAATCAAATTCTACGTCTTCAAAATTTGATTCTTTAAGTGAACACTTAGATACATGTGGAAAGGGAAAATTTAGGGTATTCCCCTTATATAGACTCAACTCAACTTAACAATTTTCCGTATAGCTCCGGTTGTCGGATAATAATTTACCAGAAAATAAAGAACGACATTTTATTAACAAGTATCACCCTAAATTAAATGCTTCATAATTTTATATGATATCTTGATATTGTAAAATATTCATAATTTATATTATTATTGTCATGTACATCATGTATTTATAACGCCATGACGTCATGTAATTGCATACTATCTCATTATTAAAAGCCTGACGATCCCCGTAGTGGGTGAAAGCGCTAGCTAAGATGAAATTATTAGTTTTTTCTTTCTAGAAACTTCATATTTCTATATACTTTTACCTGAGAGTTGAATCTTTTATTTATTCTATTTTATGTATATATATATATATTCACAAAGATACAAAACTATCATACTTGTGTATATATATATACATATATATATATACACAAGTATGATACATATATATATATACAATTAAAATTTGTAATTAAAGTTTGTCTCTTTAAAAAAGTTTAACAATTTTCCGTATAGCTCCGGTTGTGCAAATAGTTGACGTACTGACTGGCACCGGTAATAGTGTGACCTTATATTCTTGAGATGATTGCAATCAATGCTTAACTGTCAAAGGAACATGACAGTGAACACATTCTGGTTGGGGCTCTCGCTTCAAAATGAAAATACGAGTTAAAAAGGTATGACCAGTCAGTATTTGTTGAGGGCTTTCAGACATTTCTGTTTTAGGTTTTTAATGTGGGGGATAAATGATAATTTCTTATCAAATATCAGCCCCAGAAATTTGGTTTCATCCACAACTGGAAGGCGTTTGCCATCCAAGAACAGTTCTGGATCTGGATGTAAACCTCATTTCTGACAGAATGCATACAGAAGTTTTTATCACGCAGACGCGACCATCTAACTAATAAGGTTGCCTCACGAAAGTTGAATGCATGTAAGTAATAAGAGTAGATGCCTAAACAAAGTATTTGAGAAGAAATATTTGCTCAGAATGAAGAAAGGTCTACCCCTGAAACACCGACCTTGCTTCTTACCATGCTTAATACTCATAATATTTATTACTATCTGTATTGACCATATTGCGTTGCACTCTTTTGCACCTAACCTGGGCTAACGGAAGATGGGCATACTCCATACAGTCTGCCGTGAGGGAAATTTTTCCCGGGCAGCGGCGCTACGGGTTACTCTTTAATCGAATTCTAATTGTCAAGGAGTCATTTACGCGCACTCGGTTTTTCGTACCACCCGAACGACTAGGCAGCTGTCCTTGTCAGGCCCTCCATCACTGAATCACTGACAAGGGGAAATCACCCCGGAAAATCGAGATACACTTTCTCGGCCAATGCAGGGATCGAGCGCCCGACCTCCAGGCTAGCGAACCAGCGCCTTATCTACCGTGACCACCGCATAG
Source organism: Patella caerulea (assembly GCA_036850965.1). Taxonomy (NCBI): domain Eukaryota; kingdom Metazoa; phylum Mollusca; class Gastropoda; family Patellidae; genus Patella; species Patella caerulea. Next base: position 54,519,399 of record JAZGQO010000006.1, on the reverse strand, counting down.
CACATGTACAATAATTGGACTACATGTTAAATAACAATATAGTGTGTTTCTAACGATTTGGATAAGATACACTATCGTAGCCTGGGAATTGAGACCCACTGCAATGTCCATCTGATCTAATAACTATCCGTGTTTGAGATATAACAACCACGAATTAACCTTACGTTTGAATTTATGGAAGACCAAACAGCTCTTTATTCTTTATGTTCTTATTTCTAAATTCATAGTCCTTCATTTGTTGTCGTATTTCGACATTTGTACACTAAAATTAACATTTGTATCTTAAAATCCATATTTGTTTCACAAATCAGAAATGCGTCATATCAGACTTTCTTTTTAGCTTGTTCTCTATCTCTCGACATATCCTGCCTGGCAGCCGCTGGTTTGATAATTTTATGGACGATTTTGTTTTTATATAGGAAGTTTCATCTAAGGACAGTATATACTCATAGACAGAGACAATTTTGCACTTCACCTTGTTATGTTTCCGTTTTTAAGATTCTGTAAATTAGAATATCATCGGACCTTATCACCACTTAAACACCATGGGGCTTTAGGTAAAAGGAATCTTTGCGAACGGCGTCGTTGTTAATAAAGCTAAATATAAAACACATATCAAACATCTTGGTTTAACATTAACTAATAAGAGAGAGAGAGAAATGGGGTTTAACGTCCACTCAACACAAACTAGGTCATTTCGAGAGTTACATATGGTTTAATTTTATTTCAACAATTCGCTTGCGCGTAGGGGTCTTTAGCAGTGGGAGGAAACCGGAATTCCCGGAGGAAACCCACGAGGTTGAGAAGGCGCCCCTATCTCCATGTCACATACGCTCACACCAGGGCTCGAAACCACAGCCGCAAGCCAGAGGTGACCGGCCAGCTAGAGGTCGAAGCGCGGCACTCTAGACCACTAGGCCATCCCAACCCCCCATTAACTAATAAACCAGATCATACAATAAAATAAAACCATGTACGAACAATCCAAACCATTGGTCAGAATTCGAAGTCCTAAAAACGTTATAGGCAAAATAGTGAAATCAGCAAATGGACTGTTCATCGTGTACAAAATACATGACAAACAGAAGTAACAGGTGTCTAGAAGAGTAAGCGTACCCTGCCTGGCGCCACACCCGCCATAGCTGTATCCAAACTATTAGTCGAAATCTCGGTAAAATAGCGTGATTGGCCAATGGACTATCAGTATGAAAAATGCACGTGATGAACAGTGTTAACGATGTAGTAGACATAATCAGAGAGATATTAAATAGGATACGCGTCAATTAAATATGTCTAGAATAATAGCTGAGAGAGACATGTTATATTTACCAATCAAGTCAATATGACGGCCATAAAACTTTTTAAAGGATTTTATAAGTTTAGTGCGCAAGTATCATTGTTGTTGAAGCTTAGTTGACAAATGTCTCGATCTACTTTAAAAATCAGAATAAAAAGAATAAGTTCTCGCGTAACGAATTAGCTGAGACATAAACACTCCATAAGCTGGCGATACAGGAATGTTACTACTGATAAATGGAAAGCTAACAATCGGAAAGTCAAAGTCATCACGTTTATCATACAATTTAACACTCAGTCTATGGCAATTGTCAAAATCGAGACGCAGATCCAAATAGGAAGCGTATAATTGTCACTGTCAGTAGTATTTTTAATTTCAAGCTCATCATGATATATGAATTCTACATAATCACTAAATTTAGGATTATTCAGTGATAGAACATCATCGATATACCGATAAGTAAAATTAAAATGTCTGACTAATCGTGTTTTTGTTTTAACTATTGCCTGTATGTTCTCGGCTTCATATGAATAGAGAAATAAATCAGCAAGCAAAGGTGCACAGTTGGTGCCCATGGGGATACCAACCACTTGCTGATATATTTCCCCACCAAATTCAATAAAGATGTTATCAATTAAAAAATCAAACATCTGAATTATATTGATGGCGGTGAATTTATTTTTGGAATCACTATGGCACTTAACGAAATATGAAGAATTGTAATTAATGACTAAATATTGATATTTAGAAGTTCCCGATTTAGATGAAAAGACACCGTGAATAATGTCTTTCAACCTGGCTTTTAATTTAGTATGGGGAATTTTAGTGTACAAAGTAGAAAAGTCAAAAGTTTGAATCGATGAGACCGAAGCAAGGGATCTCGATTGCAAACCATCAAGTAATTCTTTGGAATTTTTTAACACCCACATTTGATTTATACCACTACGGGAGTATATTTTGTCACATTATTTTTGAATACCCTCTTTAACTGCATTTAGTATAGAGGTCAATACTTTTGAAAGTGGTTTTGTGGAACCTCGGGCAGAACCTGCTATAAAACGTTGTTTGTGGGGATTTTTATGTAGTTTGGGTATCCGATACAACAAGGGAAAATCTGTATAGGTATCTCCAAATGGAGTACCAAATGAAGTGAGTACAGATTTGTGATTAGATATAATTTCATCCTTACTAAGAGTAGATCGTTTATACGTGGCACTGTCGATTGATTTCCCGAAATTAAGTTCTTTGAACAGACAGTCAAAATAATATCGTTTACATACAAACACAAAGTTATTGGACGCTTTGTCAGCCGGAACAATGACATACTTGTCATGCAAGGCTTTGAGGTTTTCAACAATGCTAACATCATTGAAAATAGACTTAGGCCTTGTGTCAACTGACAAACGTTGCATGTATGTTCTTCGTTTAAGTAAACGACTAATAGACTTTGTCCAATCAGAGAGAGTATCGGAGATAACATCTTCCCTCTTAGCCCATGATATACCGTAGTCCTCTACGGCATCCATAATAAGTTTGAAATTTTGATCCCATGAAAATGGTTGCGGTTCCCGGTATTTGGGTCCTTTGGACAAAATTTTGCGCAGCTTGCTATTGTGTACTATATTCAAATCACCAGTGATCACATGTCCAGCTGGTTGGTAAAGGAAGGACGACGTAGAGCAAGAACAGGGTGGAGGGTTATCATATAAGTTTCGCATTGATATTAGATAATGCGTTTCTGTAATTAAATATTTTTGATGCAATGGGTTTTGTATATGTATAGGAAATCCAAGGAACAGTAACAGTTTTGAAGTAGGGAGGGATATGTGCTGTGACTTGCTTGTGATGTAATAGTTGGCTTAACCCGATAGCATCTATGCCTTTATTAGCAAATTTCAGTTTTAGAAAAGAACTGTTGGTGGTGTTAGACTTATCGGGCTCATCAGTCGCAACGTGCAAACGACGGTGGGCAATGTCAAGAACAATGGATACAACCTATATTCAGTTGCTGCAGTATCAGTACAATTTGAATCCAAACATTCAGATTTAAGTAATTTCAAAATAGTGAGTGGAATAGAATATAATTTAGTACGTAGATGATGTGGTCCTAGTGGTTCCTGGATAATTTCCAAAAGGGCATCCAGTGAAATAGTGCTGAGCTTAGGTGGTGTGTAGCGACGATGTCCATGACTGCGTTTTCGACGACGAAACTTAGGGAATAACGCCATGACATTAACATCACTACACGCAGGGCTAGACAAATTTCCAATACTGGCTACATTGTCATTGCATCCATATGGGGTGGCCGTACCTAATGTCCGTATCCAATATTCCTCTCCGTTTCTGCGATATGGAGTACTCAAAGTAGGGCTGTTAGTATTGTGGTAAATTTTCTCTAATATGGACACTCTCATCGATAGTATAGAGTGGTCCGGTTGGTTAAAATGTATATAAAGAATTTGGTTACAACCATTATTAATGTTGTGACGATGACCATTAATGCGTAAATGTAAAGGTCCTTTAGTTTCGCCAACATAAATCAGTCCACAGAGTGTACATTCTAATTGGAGGTTTTACAATTCAGTTTCTCAAACCCACGTGTATAATATATTTTAATGGTTAAAGAGCTTGTAAAAAAATATTATTATTCAAAATAGAACAGGTTTTACAATTATTAGACATACATTTAGAAATATAACAGTTATATTGATGTGGTGAAAAATGTAAAATATCGGTTAGTTTGACAGAACACTGTTGCGTTAAGATTAAGGAAGCATTCGAGGAATTTATAACATTACAGGCACCTGAACGAAGAATATCTCCGATACTATTACTCCGGAATTATACACAAATAAATGGAAATATCTTTTTAAGACATCCTCCATACCTACTCCCCATTGATGGTTTTATAGACTTAGATCTGCGTACAGTAGCGCCCCCTGTGATTAACCGTTTATACAGAACAATCTAACTTTTTCATCTTTCTAATATGAATTAGATGTACGTAACACATGCTTGTAAATAATTAAATATTGAAGTAAATATTTTTCATTTCTATTTCTATAAAATGAATGTACATGCTTGTAGACAGGTAAGTTTTGATATAAATAAAATTTTTGAAAAAAAGAGCACTATATAATAATTCGTAACAATAATTTATTGAACTTGTAATGCTGCTCTGTGAGTACTTAAATTTAAAACATTATAAGGATGGAAAATCATAAGAATAAAATAAAACTATATGTTAAACCAAGATAATAGGATTTTAAAATACATAAAGTCGCAGGGTACAGACAAAATGTAGATAGAAAATCATAACAAATTAAAATTAAACTTTTTGGTAAAACAAATAACTAACAGTGTACGGATTTTTTTTTTAAAGAATTCAAATTATTGGTTAAAGAGAAATTACATTTCACATTTTCTATTTATTTTCAGTTTGCTTTAGTTTACAAGTATTTACTCCCGACGACGAAGATAACGCCTTTCCACTAGCTAGAAAGGGATTCACCGTTACAAATATCACACAATTAAGATTTAAACTAAAAGCATGTGATGGCGGTCATTTAATCCTCCAGAAAGACGAAGTTGTGGATTTCAATACTTACGGGAGCTGGACCTTTGTGATAGGTTCATTCACTAACACAAGGTCTTCTATTAGATCAGCGGTATATGGTACACTATATAGCATTCACTATGAAGCTGTCTTGGACTGTAACGAGTTTCGGCCATTTTGGATCCGTTGGAAGGGAGGATTGTTAGAGTTGGGAAAAGGGAGTGAATTTGGTATTAGTAGGATATCTTCCCTCAATACAGGGACCCCTTTTTTGGGATTCAACCATGCCTTCGTATTAACTGGATGGGGAAGTTATGGCTGCTGGGATATAGGTAAGATATAAGCAACATCTTGTATTATCGATCAAATTTAAAGTCAAAACATAACGCTACAATATACGTCCACATTCCTGCTTTGATTGATATGGTACTTTGTCAAGAAGGCTAGGCGTTTGGTTTGTTTAGCGTTGAGGTTCGTGCACCAACATTAATAGTTGCCGTCCTTAGAGTATAAGGAATAACTAGACCAAGATAATCCATTCAGAATTGTGCCTTCCTAACACTAAAGGCAAAAAGTGGGCGTGGCTCTGCCCCTGGGGGTCGGGACATTCATCAAAATCAATAGTGGACGCCCTCAGGCTATAAGGAATACATAAACCAAGTACCAAGCTGATTCATTCAGAATTGCGGCCTGTAAACAACACACACAAAAATTGGTCGTGTCTTGCCTGTGTGAGTCGGGACATGCAGTTGACGTCCTTAGGCTATATGGAATACATATCCCAAGTTTAAAGACGATCCATTAAGAATCGTGGCCTGTAGACAACACACATAGACACGAAGTAAATGGGCATGGCTCTGCCCCTGGAGGTTAGGAAATCACCAAAAACAATAGGTGTCATCTTTAGGGTATAAGGAATAGGTTTGTAAAGTTTTAAAATGATCTGTTAAGAATTGCATCGTGTAGGCGAACACAGGACACAAAAGCATTGGGCGTGGCTCTGTCCTAGGGGGTCCGTCATGCACCAAAAATAATAGTGGTCAGCCTTGGGTATAAGGAATATATATAAAAAAAAGTTTTCAAGACGATCGATTAAGAATTGTGGGCTGTAGGTGACACACAGACAGACAAGAAAAAATGGGCGTGTCACTGTCCCTTGGGGTTGGGCATGCACCAAAAACAATAGGGATCTTCCTTAAGATACAAAGAATAAGTATTCAAAGTTTCAAGATGATACATTAAGAAATGCAGCCTGTAGACGACAGACAAAGAAATACAAAAAATGGGTGTTGCTGTCCCACGGGGGTCGGGCATGCACCCAAAACAAAAGGGGTCATCCTTAGGGTATAAGGAATAAGTATTTTAAGTTTCAAGATGACCGATTAAGAGTTGTGGCCTGTAGGCGACACACAAAAAGAAAATGGGCGTGACTCTGCCCCTGGGGGTTGGGCATGCACCCCAAATGATAGAAATGTTCCCTAGGGTACCAAAAATAATCATGCAAAGTTTCAAGATGATACGTTAAGAAATGTGGCTTCTAGACGACAAACAAATAAATACAAGGAATGGGCGTGGCTCTGCCATTGGGGGTCGGGCATCCTTCGGGTAAGTATACAAAGTTTTAAGAAAATCCAGTTAGAATTGCGGCTTCTAGGCGACACAGAGACACGCAAAAAGAAAATGGGCGTGGCTCTGTCCCTGGGGGTTGGGCATGCACCCCAAACGATAGGGATCATCCTTAGAGTATAAAGAGTAAGTATACAAAGTTTTAAAGAAAATCCAATAAGAATTGCGGCCTGTAGGCGACACAAAGGCACACGATAAGAAAATGGGTGTGGCTCTGCCCCAGGGGGTTCGGCATGCACTCCAAATGATAGGGATGTTCCTTAGGGTACAAATAATGTGTATGCTAAGTTTCAAAGTTATAAGTTAAGAAATGTGGCCTGTAGACGACAAACAAATACATACTAGAAATGGGCGTAGCTCTCCCTGGGGGTCGGGCATGCACCAAAAACAATAGAGATCTTCCTTAGAATGAATGAATGAAATGGAGTTTAATGGCACGTTAGCTCCAACCGGGCTATATTGCGCCAAACTTATGATCGTTACGAGACAGGTTAAAATATATCACAGAAAAACAATATCACAGTAAGTAAAAACTAAAAATAAAACACATCTTTTATGCATATAAATATTTAAATACAAAAATGAAATAATATATATATATATACAATTAAAATTTATGATAAAATCCTGTCTCTTTTAAAAAGTCTAAAACTTTACCATATAAACCCGGTTGGGCAAACACGTGATGCAATGACTGACAACGGTAAAAATGAGATCTAATATCCTTGAGATGCTTGCACTCAATCAAAATGTGCTTAACTGTCAAAGGATCTTCCTTAGGGTATAAGGAATACGTATACCAAGTTTGACGAAAATCCAGTAAGAATTGCGCCCTGTAGGCGACACAAAGACACCCGAAAAGAAAATGGGCGTGGCTCTGCCCCTGGGGGTGGGGCATACACCCCAAACGATAGGGATGTTCCTTAGGGTACAAAGAATGTGTATGCAAAGTTTCAAGATTATAAGTGAAGAAATGTGACCTGTAGACGACAAACAAACAAATACTAGAAATGGACGTGGCTCGGCCCCTGGGGGTCGGGCATGCCCCAAAATCAATAGGGATCTTCCTTGGGGTATAAGGAATAAGTATACCAAGTTTGAAGAAAATCCATGAAGAATTGCGCCCTGTAGGCGAACCACACACACACACACAGAGACAGGGGCGACGGCATAATACGTTCACATTATGAATGTGGACGTATAAAAAAGGGAGTTCAGTAATACGTGTATTTAGTCATTTGGGCATGTACAGATATGTTTCCGTGATCATAAAAGTAATTGTAAATAAAAAATAAAATAAAAGTACGAAGACTACAAACCATTAGACAAAATTAAAAGACAAAAAACGGCATAGGACATACGAAGGGTATATTCTTATCACCCCCTTCTCTCTAATTAGGTTGGCAAAATAGTATATTCAGCAAAACGACTGTTCACCATGTACAACATACACGACTAGCAGTACTAACAGATGTCCGGAAGAGTAAGATTATTTTTTCTGGCGCCACACCTAAAATAGTTGCATAAAAACCATCAGACGAAATCTCGGTAAAACGCGTAATTAGCTAATGGACTTTCAGTATGCAAAATGCATACGATGAGCAGTGTTTAACAGATGTCGTAAACATAATCAGGAAAGTAGTATACGAGTCAATTAATACTTGAATAAAAGTTGAAAGAACAAGTTATACTTACTAATCAGTCAATATGACGGTATACAAAGTTAACAGGTTTTTTTTTTAAAGTTTATTGTCAAGAAGGACAATTACTGTAACACTGTATGATGGCAATCTGCAAGATTTTCATTTTGTTGTAAATGGTATATAATCAGAAATGTAGTCGGAAAAGTTAATGTCTGCGAAATGAAGTTTTCTGAATCACCAGCAACAGTCAGTGGTTTGACCGACCGGAAATGCGTCAATGGAGTTGGTGTCCTGCCAGTGATCATTTTTCTTTTAGTTTCGATTTCATTTTCGTGGAGGAAAACTTTATCTCCGATCCTTGTCATTGGTTCTACATTTTAGCATGTGAAGGATACTGTTTTTTTTTTCGTTTTATTTATATTCACATACATACATTCAAATACAATGTATGAGATACTGTATAAAAATATTATTACAGACTGAAAATAAACAATGTAACTATAAAAGTAGAAATATATTACAATATTTCAACAAGGTTATTGTATAATACATTAAAAGGGGAAAAATAAACGTTTGAACAGCTTCTTAAGCCAATTTTAATATCCATAACTCTTATCTAAACTGGGATCTCAAACATCATTAAAATCACTTATTGCTGCCATGAACATTTTTCGCCATATGAGTGATCACATCCCAAACCAAAATCTTTAAGCACATTCTTAACAGCTTTGATTTTTTTTTTCCTTTTATCTGTCACCATTTTCTTGTCTTTATTTCAACCTTTAAAAGTTCTTTTACGCCTGCTTCGTCGAATACCATGAATATGTACTCCTTAGCAATCGTTTTATCTGATTTTGATGAAACTTGAAATGTATGTTTATAACCCCAAGATCTCGGTTTCTGTCGATATTCGCACACGTCGTTCTGTACGAAAAATCCCGTTTATAGCTTAAGGTCCGTCTAATGGTCACAATTTTGATTCGATTTTGATGAAACTTAAAATATGTGTTTATATCACAAAGATCTCTGTTCCTTAATGCAACGATATATTGTCGTGCTTAACCTAGTGATATCACAGAAGATGCCACGCCCTTCCCGTTGCTATAAAGGTAAAAAAACAATCTTTGTTTTGCAGACACCGGCTCGGCTATGTTGGCCTCTACATGGAAGACGTTTCCAGGAAGCAAGAAAATCCTTGGTACGAAGGTGTTGAGTTATCAAAACAGAAGCCTGGTAGAATGTAGTCTTAAATGTCTGACATCTGAAGATTTACCATGTGGATGTGTGGAATATAGTTATAATATGGTAACTAAACAATGTTTAGTTGTTGATGCGAGTAGTGACGTCACCATAGTGGATGAAGCAAGGTGGGAAACTTGGAACCTATTGTAAATAGGGGTAATGTGGAATGGTTTCCATATTAAATGAAGGACTAATAATTCTCTCCTAAATCTTTGATGTCCGCCTTCCTAAAATATGCTCATCGGCGATATTTCCCTGTTAAGGTCTCGTGTGTTTTCTCCGGATCCTCTGATACCCACCCCCACTGCTAAAGACCCCTACACCAAAGCGGATTATTGAAATATAATTAAACCGAAATAAGCTAGTCTGTTATTGAACCTTTAACTTTATTTGTCTCTTTCTGTGGTTAAGGCTTCGATGCTTCATTTAGCGTTATTATCAATGTGTCATGTCAATTGATTTAAAATGGTGTTTGCCACATGCAAGTGTCTTTAGCACCTCCATACTTGATGCAAATACGTACTTCAGTGAGAAACACGATGTCTTCAAGTGATAACTTCCTGTTAGCACAACCTTGAGATGACGAGAGGGCTTTTTCGTTTTATGCACTGTCCCTTTGGATCAAGTTTTCTTATTTTATTCGGTAATCAAATTCTACTATTACATTCAAATCGCACTTGACAATTCATTAAGCAAACGCGCTTTTTATGGATTTTACTGTTTTGTGTTTAAAATTTTATAAATTTTTTTTTTTTTTACAGTGTCTCTCTTTATACTGTTTTTTAATAAAACTTTTCTTTGTTATCATAAATTATATTTTTACTGTGTTATTGCTAAGTGCATGTGCTATATTAATTTATTAAATAATAATATTGTGAATTATAAATATCTCACATTATATATCGGCTACAAATATTGTTGAATTTACAGAGCTATGTAGAATTGAACACTTTCATGGATCTTTGCTGTTTTCTGTAGAATAATTCCACAGTCCGCGCAAATATATTAATTGATAAACCTGTTTTAAACTCGATTGAATCTAAACCGGTGAGTTATCTTGCGATGGTATCTTGATTTGTTCGAACAAATATTTATGGTGTTCTAGTACATGATTTATGACAATAAAATCTATTGTAAATTTCAAAACACGGTGCATGCCCAACAAATTACAACAATCAAATATATATGTTGTTCTTTTTGTGTTATGTTTGTTCGAACAAATATTTATGGTGTTCCAGTACATGATTTATGACAATAAAATCTATTGTAAATTTCAAAACACGGTGCATGCCCAACAAATTACAACAATCAAATATATATGTTGTTCTTTTTGTGTTATGTTTGTTAATAGTATGTGATATGTGACAATAAACTTCTAATGTAAATTCAAGAAACGGCGCATGGCCAACAAATTATCCAAAAAAATCAAACACATAAGCCTTTGTTTTAATTGCGTGTCCCTTCCCACTCACAAAGATCTATGTCCATTTTCACCAAGAAAATTCATGGATCTAGTGTCACGTGATCTTGTGACAAAATGTAAAGATACGCCCACAGGCAGGATACGCCCACATTTTCGAGAGATGGATAGAGAACAAACAATACGGAAAGTGATTTTTCCTACATCATTAAGTCCTGTATTTCATACTGTATTGGGAGCAGCCATTTCGTTGGTCAGTTCCAGTCTGATATTCATGAAATTCGAAGTCGACAATGATTATGGTGTGACGGTACACAACCTAGAAATGTGACTTTTCGTCAAAATCGGATAAGAATTGTGACCTGTACAGAGTCAACAACCACTATTCGCGTACAAACTGCGACCATTTCGTCCGGCAATTTTGGTACCATTTTCACGAAATTCGAATAATTCAGGAAGTTACGATCCGATATGCGCAAATACCGAAAGGAACCAAGATCTTTGGGTTATAACCATGCATTTCAAGTTTCATCAAAATCGAATTAAAATTGTGACCTTTACAGGGTCCACAACCTTGATATTCTGCCTCTCCTGTGTGTGACTTGTTTTTGTAAGTCGTGATACGGGATTGCATATAGCTAAACCAACACTAATAATAATATGTCGAATGGGCCTGGATTTGCAGCAAGGTCAATGTCGTTTAAACTTCTTATCAAAGAGACTCTGTTCTTCAAAAGATGTATTTTAATACATTAAACAGTACAAGTTCGGTAAGAACGTAAGAGTGCTATGGATGTAAGTTTGTTGACTAACCAAGACAAATGTATGGCGGCTACGAAGACATGATATTATGTGTGTGTATGTGCGGTAAAAAGACTGTGGTCTTGTTCGGCGTCTGACAGCATGGCGGGCTCGAAGGTAAACAAAGTAGCCCCCTCTGTAGTATTAAAGGGAGATAAACTAGCCCATACTAAATAATAACGGACACAGACAGGTAATTACATCCAACACACTCCCCGCCTTATGTTAAATCGTTAACATAACACAAAATAAAGGAATAAAGAGTCAGTTCGTTTTAGATAATAATAAAACAGTTTCTTTAATTGGTCTGGTGTAGGTTGTCGGTATACCATCTCGTAAGACGCGAATAACAACTTTCCTGATCTTCCCATCATCAGAAGGTAGAACTTCAGTGATCACGGCCATTGGTTCCGTTGCGCATCATTATCTTTCATCAGGACAACATCACCTTTGTGTAAGTTGGGCTGATCTAATGTCCACTTGGATCTTTGTTGTAGAGTGCTGAGGTACTCAGTCTTCCACCGATGCCAAAAGGTATCGGCCAAATGCTGAACACATCTCCATTGTCTCTTGTATAAGTCCTTGACATTGAAAGTTAGATCAAAGTTGGTGTGGTAATTTGTCTTCTGGGTAAGGAGCGTGGCAGGTGACAAGACGAAAGGATTTTCAGGATCTGTTGAAACTGGAACTAATGGTCTACCATTGATGATAGCTGTTATTTCTGCTAGAAGTGTAACCAAAACATCATGGGTGAGATGCTTGGATGAGATGTCTTTAAGTAGTGCATCAAGGATGCGTCGAGCAACACCAATCATTCGTTACCATGCTCCTCCCATATGTGAAGCATGGGGTGGGTTGAATATCCATCGTGATCCTTCTTTGTTTAGAAAATCCATCACAGGACCATCTTCGTCGAATATGGAGTTGACACCTAGTTCACGTACAGCACCAACAAAATTGGTTCCCCGGTCGGAGTAGAATTCCAAAACTTTGCCTCTTAGGGAAAGAAACCGTCTGAGGGCGTTGATGAAGGTTGATGCACTCATGTCCTCTATAGCTTCAAGATGGACAGCTCTGCTAGAGAGACAAGTAAAGAGTACAGCCCATCTCTTGTCCTTAGCAACATGACCTTTGGTTCTTCTGGTGACCACTAACCATGGTCCAAAGACGTCGATCCCAACATATGTGAAGGGTGGTGCTGGAGTGAGACGTGCTACAGGTAGGTCGGCCATTAGTTGATATGGTGGTTTGCTTCGAAGTTTTTTGCACTGGACACAAAAATGTATGATAGAAGACACCAATCTTTTGCATCCGACAATCCATAATCCGGCAGAACGTATGGCTCCCTCCGTGAGGTGTCTACCCTGGTGGTGGATCTGCTCATGAAAGTGTCGAACCAGCAGTTTTGAAACATGGTGAGATGAAGGAAGTATCATAGGGTTAATTTCCCCTATAGGTAACTGTGACTTTCGAAGTCTTCCCCCAATACGTAGAACTCCATCTGTATCAAGAAGTGGGTTGAGTGGAAGTAGTGAACTGTCCTTAGGCAGTGGATTTCCGGCATCCAGGTTTCTGATTTCAACTGTGTAAACCTCTCTTTGGACTGCTTTAATAATTATTTTCTCAGCAGTATGAATAAGACTAGGATCTTTTCTTCTATTACAAAGATGCCATCCTTGGCAATCCCCTGTAGGTTGCTTTGTGGACTGGATAACATGGCAGAGTAATGATATAGCCCTGGTTAAACGATACCAGGATGAAAACCTTTCAAACCGCTGTGTTCCTAAGCTGTAAGTGATATGGGTAGCTAAGGTCTTGATTTCTTTCCTAATCTCCTTGTCGTTTTCAGGATCTTGTAAGGGGTAGAAATCTTCATCCGGTGTATAGCCTTGGTATCTTAACTGTTTTGGGCCAATTAACCATGCTGAGTTCTTCATGTGATCTGCAGGCAAAAATCTGGTGCCTTCATCTGCAGGATTCAAATCAGTACTAATGAATTTCCACTGGCTTGGGGTAGTGAGTCTGCGAATTCTTTCGACCCGATTGCTAACATAGATGTGGAACCTTCTTTATTCATTGTGTACATAGCCGAGTACAACCTTGCTGTCAATATAAAACTGGGTAGTATGAATTTCGGTATCCAGCTGTTCACGAACAAGGCTGTAGATCTCCACTGCAAGCACGGCAGCGCAGAGTTCCAAACGTGGAATTGTATGGCCTTTGACAGGAGCTAATTTCGCTTTTCCAAACACAAAGCCGAGTTGGATGTTACCATCTGAGCCATACGTCTTTAGGTAAGCCACGGCTGCAATGGCTTTCTGGGAAGCATCTGAGTAGATGTGGAGTTCTGTCTTTGTAGAAGTCTTTATGGAATCCGTGTAGGTACGTGGTATCTGTAGGTCCTGAAGATCCTGTAAAGATTTCTTCCACTGTTCCCAGTCGGTTAGATAATCCTCAGATAGGGGTTCGTCCCAATCTACTGTTTGAGACATCATTGTTCGTAGTAGGTGGCGACCTTGAATGACTACGGGAGCTAAGAAACCCAAAGGGTCATAAATACTGTTGACTGTTGACAATATACCTCTGCGAGTGAAGGGTTTTTCATCAGAGCATATGTTGAAGGTGAAGGCATCTTGTTTCAAATCCCAATATAACCCCAGGCTTCTTTGGATAGGGGCTTCGTCAAATCTCAAATCAAGTTCCTTAACATCCTTGGCAAGGTCTTCGTTAGGGAAAGCTTCCATAACCTCAATGCTGTTGGAGGTGATCTTGTGTAAGCGAAGATTTCCATTTAACTTAAGGGCTTCTTGCGTGCGTTTCATCAAACTAACAGCCTCTTCTGGGGTTTGAACTGATGTCAAGCCGTCGTCTACGTAAAAGTCACGACACACAAATCTTTTGACCTCCTCGTCACAGTTAGCGGATGGATGTGTCACTGTTTGACGAAGGCCATATGTTGCAACAGCCGGGGACGGACTATTGCCAAAAACATGAACAGTCATGCGCCATTCTGTAAGTGGTTTGCTGTAGTCGTTATCGGAGTACCATAAGAAGCGAAGAAAATTACGATGTTGTTTTTGAACCTTAAATCCATAAAACATCTGTTCGATGTCAGCAGTCATGGCAATTGGTTCTTTCCGAAACCGTATGAGCACACCAATCAGTTGGTTAATCAGGTCTGGGCCTTTCATAAGCACATCATTAAGGGACAGATTTTGGTATTTGGATGAAGAATCGAAAACAGCCCTAAGACTATCCTTCTTCTTTGGGTGGTATACGCCGAAGATAGGAAGGTACCAGCACTCTTCGCCATCATTCACACGAGGAGCTGGTTCAGCATGTTGATTGGCTAAAATCTTATCCATGAAGGATTTAAAGTGGACTGCTTTCTCAGGGTGTTTTAGTAGACTTGAATGTAGTGATTTGGCTCGTTGTAAGGCGACCTCATAATTGTTGGGTAATCTTGGCCTTGTAAGTTTAAAGGGGAGTGGTGCTGACCAGTTTCCAGTCGAGGTATCTTTAGAAAATTCTCGATCCATAATTGAGAGAAACTGGCGGTCTTCAACAGGTAAGCCAGTCTTTTCATCCTCGGTCGATGTGCGAAACACGTCTTTACCAATGTCATCATGGTCAGTCTTCATGACAGGAGAACAGCTTTTAATCATCATGTGATTTTCGCAAGGTGGGAACAAAGACTGTCGACCATCTAATGATATGTAGGTTTTCTTGACGTCGAGTCGGTGAGGTAAGTGTGCTTTGCCTAAGCAAACATTGCCAACTACAACCCATCCGAGGGACAACTTCTGTGCATAAGGACCATTTGGAGGACCAGTCTTTTGATCTAGCACATGGTGAACCATTGGAATGTCTCTTCCCAACAGCAATAGAATATCCGCTTGTAGATGTAAGTTTGGAATGAGGTGTTGAATACTTTGTAGATGTGGGTGCTGTGAGAGAATTTCTGGCGTAGGAATTTCTTCTCTGTTGTTTGGAATATTACCACATTCAATGATATTAGGAATTTTTACCGTAGTTTGACCATCGTATGATTCCACCATAACACCCATAGATTGTTTACCATGATGTTCAACTTCACCAGAACAGGTTGACAGTGTGTAGGAAATGTGAGATGATGGAAGACTAAGCTTGTCGAATAACTCCGGTTTGGCTAAGGAGCTATTGCTTTGATCATCTATAATAGCGTAAGCCAACAGCTGGTTCTCTGGGTGATCTTGGTGATATACCTTTACCAAAACTGTCTTCGAGCAAGATCTGCTAAATGATAAATCGCCGCAAATTGAAGTACATGTAGATTTAACCACTGGAGGTTGTGACTGCTCTCCACCGTGCGTAGGTGTGGTTCGCGGTGCATCACCAGCATGTTGCTCCCCGCCATGCGTACGTATGGGTTGCTTTACAGAGTCCAAATGCATGGCGGATGGATGAGTATTATCTCCACAAACACCACATTTGATGGTTTCCTTGCAGTCTGGAGAAGCGTGTTGCTCCGAAGAACAACATCGGAAGCAGAATTTATAGCGACGAAGTAGATCTCGACGTTCACTCAAAGGTAAGTATCTGAAGCCTCGACATCTGTTTAAAGAGTGGTGATTGGATTTGTGGAAAGGACAATATTTGGAATTATCCATGTTTGGAGGAGTTTGAGCGATGTCAGTTTTCCTGGTAGAAATACGACCCTTCATCAAAGAACTGTTTGGAGTCCTTTCCTTGTTGTAAGTTGAAGGTGTGTAGTTTTCATAGGCAAAACTCGGATCGTTCTTAACGTTACAAAGATCTCGAATAAACCCTGCAAACACTCTGAATGGTGGAAATGATGTCTGGTGGGACTTCTTATATTTCACTGCCTCATTGGTCCATTTCTCTTGCCAGGCAAATGGCAGTTTATTTACAATTGGAATAACGCCTGATGATGTATTGAAGTAGGCCATCAGGGACTTATATGTGTCATTTTCCATTACTGACTCGATTTCGGTTATGATATCTACCAACTCGTACAGTTTCTTGACATCTTTAATGGACATTCTTGGAAAATTATTCAGTTTAGATTTCAAAGCAGACTCTACCATTTCGGGACAGCCGTAACGATCATCTAATCTTCTCCATATTCTTTCTAAACCACGTTGTGGATCGCCCATGTTTGATGCTCTTATGGTGGTTGCTTGTTTTGCAGAAGATGGCCCAAGCCACCTTTGAAGAAGATCTAATTCTTCGTTTGGCGTAGCTTGTAGTTCAATTATAATCTGTCGAAATCCGGCCTTCCATACAGCATAACTCTCGGGTTGGTCGTTGAAAGTGATAAATCTTGATGTAATTAGCTCTCTTTTAAGAAGAAAACGTGTGAAGTCAGTAATGTGTGGTGACTCTGAGTTTCTAGGTGTATCAGGCGAGACATTATGAGCAGCAGAAATTGGATATGATGGCTCAGGATGGACACAATTGTCAGCAGCATTCAGGGTGTGTTGCGATTGATCGGTTGGAGGAACAGCTTGGTTTTGTTCTGTAGAAGAATTACCGCATGTGCAAGCTTCTGGTGTTTTACCATGTTGAAGAACATATCTGGAAGTTCTTACTTGTGTGTTTTCCTCTGGAACGCCAGGGAGATTTGTATAGACCGAATTTTGTTCCATATCACATTCAGTCAATAAAGCCTGTAGCTCAGCTTCGGCGGCCGCTGCCTCTTTTTGTTGTTGTAAAAGTTCAAGGGATGCCTGGATTTCGGCATTTGTGGTTTTTAAATGCTTTTCTCTCTCTACAAAAGGTATTTTAGCTTTTGCTGACGAGGCCTTTGCACGGGCTTTCGCAATCATCCTGAGAAGAGTATCTTTTGATGAAGCACAGGACCTTGTTTTGTACGAAGTTGCTGTTTTGGTTTCTGATATTTCCTTGCTTGGAATTTCTTGTTCCATGGCTGGCTGTGAAACCGTTTTATAAGATGAATATCGATTTGTACTTATAACTAAGCGTAAACTTCAATAAAGCAAGGATTGTTTTGGTTTACCTGGTTACTTGAACTTTTGCCTGTACAGGTCGTCCATACAGTAGCTACTAACTATTGCTACCGGTGTGCGAGTTGTACTTGTAGTCACGTAAGCTGTGAATGTTGTTGACAAGGTTCTTAGTCTTTTTACTATTCTGCCTCTCCTGTGTGTGACTTGTTTTTGTAAGTCGTGATACGGGATTGCATATAGCTAAACCAACACTAATAATAATATGTCGAATGGGCCTGGATTTGCAGCAAGGTCAATGTCGTTTAAACTTCTTATCAAAGAGACTCTGTTCTTCAAAAGATGTATTTTAATACATTAAACAGTACAAGTTCGGTAAGAACGTAAGAGTGCTATGGATGTAAGTTTGTTGACTAACCAAGACAAATGTATGGCGGCTACGAAGACATGATATTATGTGTGTGTATGTGCGGTAAAAAGACTGTGGTCTTGTTCGGCGTCTGACAGCATGGCGGGCTCGAAGGTAAACAAAGTAGCCCCCTCTGTAGTATTAAAGGGAGATAAACTAGGCCATACTAAATAATAACGGACACAGACAGGTAATTACATCCAACACACTTGATATTCCATTTTTTAACAGTATTCACGTACAAACGGTGGCCATTTTGTATGGCAATTTTGGTCTGATTTTCCCGAAATTCGAACTCAACCTTCCTTACGGTGTAACGGTAATATAATCAAACGTTTTTTTAAATCGGATAATAATTGTGACCTCCAAGCTAAAAAAAAAAGGCGATTTTGCGTATAATCAGGGGCCATAATTCAGGAAGTTACGATCCGATATGCGCAAATATCGAAAAGAAGCAAGATCTTTGGGTTATAACCTTGAATTTCAAGTTTCATCACAATCGAATCAAAATTGTGACCTCCACAGGGTCCACAACCTTGATATACCATTTTTTAACAGTATTCGCGTACAAACGGCGGCCATTTTGTATGGCAATTTTCGTCCGATTTTCCCGAAATTCGAACTCAACCTTCCTTAGGGTGTAACGGTGATATAATCAAACGTTTTTTTAAATCGAATAATAATTGTGACCTCCAAGCTAAAAAAAAAGGCGATTTTGCGTATAATCAGGGGCCATAATTCAGGAAGTTACGATCCGATATGCGCAAATATCGAAAGGAAGCAAGATCTTTGGGTTATAACCATGAATTTCAAGTTTCATCAAAATCGAATCAAAATTGTGACCTCCACAGGGTCCACAACCTTGATATACCATTTTTTAACAGTATTCGCGTACTAACGGCGGCCATTTTGTATGGCAATTTTCGTCCGATTTTCCCGAAATTCGAACTCAACCTTCCTTAGGGTGTAACGGTGATATAATCAAACGGTTTTTTAAATCAAATAATAATTGTGACCTCCAGAGGGACCACAAGCTAAAAAGGGTGATTTTTCGGACAATCAGGGGCCATAATTCAGGAAATTACATTCCGATAGCCGCAAATATCGAAAGGAACCAAGATCTTTGGGTTACAAACATGCATGTCAAGTTTCATCAAAATCGGTTCAAAATTGTGACCTCTATAGGGTCCACATGCTAAAAACGTGATTTTTCGTACAATCAGGGGCCATAATCCATGAAGTTTTGATCCGATACATGCCAATATCGAAAGGAACCGAGATCTTTTGGGGATAAACCTATATTTCAAGTTTCATCAAAATCGGACAAGAATTGTGACCTGTAGAGAGTCCACAAACAAATTGTGGACGGACGGACGTCCGGACGGACAGGGGCGACGACATAATACGTCCACATGAAAATGTGGGCGTATAAAAAGGAAAATAGCATGTTTGGTTGTCCAGGGCAGAAAAGTCATCGCCAGGTTGCTTAGAATATTGTCCGACAATGCAAACTTGATAGGCACGTCCTTAAGCCGAAGTTTGTTTTTTTTTTGTTATTTTGTTGAAACCCGTTTTAAGGGGCTGTTCGAGATAATACCAGTAAATTCTCGCTCAAACATGTATTTAGACTGGCCCAGTCTCTTCTATTTATTTTACATTTCGATTTATATAAAAGTAGTAATTTTTAGTAAACCAACACTTTCGTTTCCATTTGTATTAAACAAAAAAAATTGAGTAAACCTGTAACCAGCACCAGAGCCTGGACAATTTGCGAGCTTCACAATAAAATGGGCGTTCCTTATCCTGTTTTACGTTGTTCCTTATTTGGAATGATTGACAGTTGTCAAGCAAGCCCCGAGTCACGTGACACGAATTTGTAAATGTGATGTCTAAGATAAATTAAGTTCGATATTTACCTTCATGAATCATGCGTCTCGAATGGAGTGCAAAGCAGTCATGCTGAAACCGTCTGCGGGCTGATGTCACGTTTTTGTTTCCAGTCGCCATTCGGCTTCGTCCCGATACGCATGAACTGGCTTCGTTAAGTTGTTATAATGATGTCGTGTGTAATTATTTATGTTCATTCACCTCATCCCATACGTTGTATCCGTTCATTCGACAGATATTGTCCGTCAACAAAATTCTTAGATCGTTAAAGTATCATTAAATAACAATAACTGTTATCCACAACAAACATCTCGCACCTACACCAGTTTGCCAGTGCAAATGCAGTAATCCCGTGCACGACGTCACACGACCTACATAATGCAAATTGACCTACTAGATGAGAATGAACCTATTTGCCCAGTCTCTAGAGATTACGTTTTTTTTTTTTTTGTTTTTTTTTTGAGAGGACTGGCCAATTTTTGGTGTGTGGAGAAGACTGGCCACCAGTCTAACATGTATTGTATGATATGTAAAATGTACACAGTTCGTAGAGATGGATTGTCTTTCGGTGCTGGACGTTGAGAGTTTTCGACACAGGTTACTTTTGTTACTATACCATGGGCCAGACGCCGAGAGTTTTATTATACACATGTGTACTAAGTTCAAATATAATTTGACTTGCTAGATATTTCCTGATTACGGGAGCTATGTACATAGTTGGAGAATGTTTTCAAAGAAAGAATTGTATCATTTGTAAATATTTATTGTTTATCTTCCCGGTGATGTAAAACTGCACATACAGATTCTGAAAGAAAGAATTGTATCCTTTGTAAATATTTATCCTTTGTAAATATTTATTGTTTATCTTCGCAGCGATGTAAAACTGCACATACAGATGCAAAGACGTATCTTTTCAGTTCTGTAAGATAATGCCGCGAGACTCCTATTGCGGAAGGACTAATCCATACGGTCATTCAACATTATATAAAGCAAATGAAATGATATGTGGATTTACATCCTACTGTTTGCTCCGACTGGGCTTATGAAGACGCGGAGGCGTCGTCCAGTGTGCTATGAGAGAATTGTTTGCCCGGGTAGCGCCATTATTGCTTACTCCTACACCGAATTCCAACTGCCAATGTATAGACCGGGCCTCGGCGTTTCGTCCCACTCGAACGTCCTGTACCACTGACAAGGATGAACTTTCTAAGCCTTATCCGCATAGTCAAAGTAGCTCGTTTTATAAGGCAAAACCTGATTTGAAACAAAATACCGTAACCGTAACTGACTTTCACGAATGCTGCATCTGTTTCATTAAAAAAACCATTATTCGTTCAGCACTGTACATTGAATGGCTTATTGCTGGCCAGTGGAACATTAAAGTCTGAAATATATAAAGTCATGTAAGATACGGTCACCATCATATAGAAAATTGCAAATGAACTTACAAGTAATTGGAGAAGGGGGGCTAATACCTAATATTAGGTGTATATTTTCAACAAGGGTTTTTAGAAATTTTAAAGGGATGCTTATTAATACTCTTAATTCTATTCCGCTGATTTTTTTTATTACAAGCTTAATAATTCAATATTCATTTGCGTGATAAGAATAACCGCTTTTCTTTTCTGGAAAGTACTTCCCAAGTCTGCATCTCGAGCGTGGATTCAATTTTGTCCGAAATTACTGGGAGATTCATTTTAGCCAGAACAGTTGACAAATGTCTTACAACTGCTCTGGTGTTGGGATTTAAAAAAAATATCCTTTATACTCCATAAAAAGGGCAAAGAAATTGTTGGAAGAGTACCCCCATTAGTTGAAACTAACTGGAGATGGTGTATACTACTCTCTATATAATGAAAAAAGTTAAAGGTTACAATAAATCGGTTTTCACCTTGAATTGAAATAGCAGACATCATGTAGTTGTTATGCATCCTTCAAACATGAACAACCATTCTTTAAATTAGTAGCATAGTTAAAAGACACATTAAAAAACCTAACTGGATATTTTTATTCCGTGTTATGAAATATATCTGTGCTTACATTGATACATTGATAGGTCGTTGAAAATATGCCCTTTGTATAATCGTCTACAGGTGTTGGGAAATATGATGGCATTTGGATATGTTTTAATAATTCATTTGCCAATGTTAACCCCTTTCTTGGTATCTGAATGGATTTTTGTTAGCTGTAAATAATAGAGTATCCTTTAACCCTTTTTATGTTTACCATTTACACTTAACCAGGATATAGCCATCAAATACATGTCCTCCTTTTGTTTATGAAATTAGTGAACAAATCTGCTATATTCTTATTAATTGCGTCTTTTGGATCTATCTTTTAAACCATTTTAAATTCTGCCGGACGATTTCTGTAAAACAAATACCAAACATTTCTTGCATTGTTTACTTTGATGCTAAACTAATGTGTCTGAATCAAGTCGACCATGACCCAGTCTCAAATATGAAAAATCTTTATAAATTATAGTACCCTTATTGTTTTAATTACCTTCTTTTAACAAATGACCTTTAAAGTCTCTGGTTTTCTTTCAGCATTTCAGGCCTTTTCTGATACGCCCTGTCTTGCTACAATAAAAATATATGCAGTTTTAAATAATCATATGCTAACAATGATATTTATCATGCAGTATTTGCGCAGTAGCAAATTAGCCAACTGCAATATATTAAACCGAGCTCCTTTCATAGGGCTAAAAAAAGTATTGCAAAGGTATGTTGTGTAACTACATACGTCATAAAAAAGGTAAAATAATATAGATGGTCCGATCTGATGGATAAATGAATTACGTCAAAAACGCCAAGGGTAAGGTCTGAAATGGCATCTACATCTATGTACAGAAGTAACGAGGTCAGCAAATGCCCAAATGATCTCGGAATGCTGACCACCCCACGGAATCTCATAACTACTCTCTTCCTAATTGAGCTAAGAATGTTCAAACTAGGTGTATGTGTTTATTAGGTCAATGCCTTGATGGAGGTCGAAGATGAGCATTTTCCGCTTAGGGTAAGCAGAGATAAGCAATTTGATTGGTTGATGCTTTGGGACACGATAACTTTAGTTCTAATTAAGTGAGAGTGATGAAACTTGGTGTATAGTTTCATTACAGTAATACCTTGACTAAGATAGATAATGAGCATTTTCTGCTTAGGGTAAGCAGAGCGATACGCAATTTGATTGATCAAGACTTTGGAACACAATAACTCTCCTAATTGAGTTAAAATGTTCAAACTTGGTGTATATGCTTATTAGGTCAATGTCTTGATGGAGTTCGAAGATGGGCATTTGCCGCTTAGGGTGAGCAGAGATAAGCAATTTGATTGGTTGATGCTTTCGGACACGATAACTTTAGTTCTAATTAAGTGAGAGTGATGAAACTTGGTGTATAGTTTCATTACAGTAATACCTTGGCTAATTTCGATAATGAGCATTTTCTGCATAGGGTAAGCAGAGCGATACGCAATTTGATTGGTCAAGACTTTGGAACAAAATAACTCTGCTTCTAATTGAGTTAAAATGTTCAAACTTGGTGTATATGCTTATTAGATCAATGCCTTGATGGAGGTCGAAGATGAGCATTTTCCGCCTAGGGTAAGCAGAGATAAGCAATTTGATTGGTTGATGCTTTGGGACACGATAACTTTAGTTCTAATTAAGTGAGAGTGATGAAACTTGGTGTATAGTTTCATTACAGTAATACCTTGACTAAGTTCGATAATGAGCATTTACTACTCAGGGTAAGCAGAGCGATAAGCAATTTGATTTGCCGAGACTTTGGAACACAATAACTCTCCTTCGGTTAAAATGTATAAAATTGATGTGTATGCTTATTAGGTCAATGCCTTGATGGGAGTTCGGAGATGAACATTTTTCTTCTTGGGGTAGGCAGAGATAAGCAATTTGATTGGTTGATACTTTGGGACAAGATAACTTAGATTCATCTTGATTGATGATTTTTATGCCAATACAATGTCTGCATTCTCATTCAGTAATGGATTCGACAGTAACAGTGTGTAGAAACGATTGACTCGGACACGAGGGCCCTTTCCTTTGGCCAGAAGGGCCCTTTTGTCTGCCTTTAGGGCCCCCCTTACTAGGGTATATTTTCATTTTTCTCGTCGGTTTTAGCATTTTTCTCTTTAAAACACTTTGGATGTGTACAGTTTGATTGCTCGATACGTTTGAAAAAAATAAATGTGCGATTAATTAATATGTGTCATCTATATATTTTAGGATTTCGGCGGGGGACATCAGCCTCACTGTTGGCTTGTTGTACTTAAAGTAGCGTGTACCAAGCTTAAGGGCAGTTAACTCTGTTTGGCTTAATATTTGGTCCAAAAACACGTCATGAATTTAAGCCGAAAATTACGTTCGACCATACCTTTATTTTTATTGGCGGATGGTGTAACTTGGCGGGAGATGTTCCGGGGAATGTTGGGAAAGTAGAACATAACAATTTGTCCCGTATCAAGTGGGTGTAACGATTTTTTTCTAGAATTTTAAAAAATTCAATATTTTCCTTTTCTTGACGGATGAATGTTCCAACTTAATATACTATTCAAAAAAGTAGGGGATATTTGATTTTGGGGGCATAATACTAAAATATGCAAATAACTACGAAAAAGGCCACTATAGAATCTAACAGAAGAAACCTTTCAAGTTACATGTGACGCCCAAACGCAGCAATGGCCACCGCATGGAATGCAGGTGATGCTTGGGATCATCATGGGGGTCCAACCCAAGATTAGCACGACTCTGACTTTGAATGTTACAGTCATTGTGGCATTGAATTCCAGGGTGGAAACATCAGTTTAATTGTTTTAGTGACCAGAAAACAAATTTTGATATGCGTCGGCTTACCCAAAATGAAAGGTTACGTGCCCTTGGCATGCTACAGATCGGCACAACACAGGCGGCTGTGGCGCGGACGATGAATGTTTCTCAGTATGTCATAAGCAGGCTATGGTCCAGACACCGTGATACACAATCTGTACAGGACAGACCACGCTCAGGTCGACAACTCCAGCTCAGGATCGATTTATCCGTACCTTGGCCTTGAGAAATCGTGTCATCACAGCAAATCAGATCAGCGCTCGTCTTCAAACAGACACTGGTGTGAGAGTGAGTGGCCAGACGATTCGGAATGGACTGCATAGGGGGATCACATTCAGGCAAGACGTCGTTGGTGTAGGGATTGACAACACTGGGATAATCGACACTGGAGCAATGTGATGTTTTCAGATGAGTCACTGTTGATTTTTTGGACAGACGTTGGGGGATGTGGCGTCGTCGAAACGAGCGCTTCCAAGACGTTAACGTCATCAGACATGATCGATTTGGGGGTGGTTCTGTTATGGTGTGGGGAGGCATCACTGTTGCTGGAAGAACGGCTTTACATGTTGTTGCAGGGCGTGTTACAGGCCAGTACTACCGGGACAACATCTTGGCAGTCCATGTTGTGCCGTTCGCACGACGTCATGGGCGCCGTTTCATCTTCCAGGATGACAACGCAAGATCTCACAGGGCCAGGATCGTTACAGGTTACCTCCAACAACAGAACATTACCTTGGTCAGCACTGAGTCCCGACCTCTCCCCCATCGAGCATATCTGGGACATGCTTGGGCAGAGGTTACGTCAACGTCAACAACGTCCTGCCAATGTCTAAGAACTTGCTGCTGCGTTGTAACAGGAATGGGACAATCTGGAGCAAAATGACCTTAGACGTCTCATTAGCAGTATGCCACGTCGGATCAATGCTTGTTTGGCAAACAGAGGAGGATTTACCCGTCACTGACTTTGTTGTGATGCTGTGGTAACTTTGCTGTTTGACCCCGGGTATCATTTTACCCTTATAATGGTCAGTCTGTGCCTTACTTAGTCTAACGATCATTTGGAATAAATCGATGAATGTGAACTTCATTTCATTTTGTCATTTGTTTCTTCGTCAGTTTCATTAGGTGACTTTAATACCACTTAAAAATCAAATATCCCCTACTTTTTTTGAATAGTATATTATGATTTTATGACACCTTAGAGAATATTCTATTCATAAAACAAATAAAAACCGACTTGTCGTGGACGTAATCATGCGTTAATATTATGATTTTATGACACCTCTGAGAATATTCTATTCATAAAAATTTAAACACAGAATTGTCGTGGACGTAATCATTCGTTAAATTGGGAATTAAGTAAAAAATACAGCAAATAACGGTACATGACGATAAGCCGATAGTTAAATATGCATTATGGATGCCTTGACGAGCGCTGTAGCTATTTGTTTTTCATTCCGTAAAAATTTACTTTTTCGGTTTTTTTTTTTTACATAGATCGGTTACAACATGACTTAAAAAATAAAACCACCCATGTTTATAATATAAGAATGATTCAGTTTTAGCTGATATGATTCTATCTGTAGAAAAATGGACCGAAACCGACCCGAAGAAACGACATTATTGTTATTGACAGACATAAATAAAACATTGCAGTAATAACGCACGTTTTTTAAAAGCAAAATTATATGCATTGTATCAACAAAGAATAATTCACGTAGAAGTTAAAGTGAAATGTTAGGCCAATTTATCGTCACTGACATATAGGACATAATGTCATGCGATATTGCGAGTAGGCTGTCTATTTTAAATTGTAAAAATAATATTTTTGTCAATATAGTAGTAATAATCAGATTGTGGGTATGAAAACTAATCCTTTGTACTGTTTTTTCCATTTTCATTTTTTATTTCCACCAAAGCTGTTTATCTGTCATATCAAATTTAAATTGTTACCCCAACTAAAGATAAAAAAAAGGAACAGCGAGCTCAAGCAATTATTGTTTGATATTGTTATTATTTTTTTTTTATATAAATCACCAATATCTATTTATTTATTAAGAATCAAATCGAATTAAATTGAATATTACTAGGATGAAATCTTAAAAAGCCTTGTTGTAATTTTAATATTTTATATTTATTTTCAGGTACTGGTAAACAAATCAGTTGAATTAGAAACAAATTTTACTCTCTTACGATTCCATGCTTCATAAATGTACATTTTTGTTTTTTCCAGTGAACTTAATAAATCATATTAAAAGTATTACGTGTTTAGATTTAGTTTCCAAAGAGTAGGATCAACTTGGCTGTCTCTACCGCATCCTTACTGCTAAAGACCCCTTACTGATAAGCAAATTATTGATTAAAATTACAACGGTGGTTTATGTTAGTCCAAAAATGACTAAGTCTGAGTCAAGTGGATTTAAAACCCTCTCTTCACATCCTTCTTCTATTTCTCCATTTATCTACCCTTTACCCTAGTTGAAATGCATATTTTAGGATTTGTGTGACGGGAGCAGATGTTTAAAAAGAAGAAATAGCAAATAATCGTGAAAAAAACACTTTTTTCTGCACAAAGGGGGTCTTATTGTTATCTGAATGATTGTGAATTTAATAAGGAGTAACCAAACTGTTTTCTACCAAGTTTGGTGTTAATTCATTGAAAAATAAATTTTTTACTTTGCACTGAAGTCAAATTACCACTTTTTGGACCAGATTTCGATTTCGGACCGAAAAAATAATATTAACAAAAATTGAATATTATAAGAAGTATAAGTCAGATTCTAAAAATTTAAACGGTTTTGAAATTCTAATGTTTGAGCAGTTATTTCTGTCAAGTTTCAAAGCAATTGCTCAAAAAATTTGGTTGGTACATGCTAGTAGTAATCTAAAAAATCACGATTTTTTTTTGTTTGAATACTTATTTTAAAATGCTTATTAAACGCCTGGGTAACTACATAGCATGATGATTACAACAGTCGTTAGAATGACCTTTCCGAATATTTCCTCAAAATGTTCGCCCCCCCCCCCCGCCGCCCTGCTTAATGGTGTCTAGATACGGACCCGTTCCATATGGTGAATGTGTTTATAAGTCGACAATAAACATAACCTGTGCTGTAGATACAAGTTGATACTGCAAATAGTAAGCGCTGGAGTATATCGCCATCTTTTATAATTATACTTGATTTAATAAGGACTCCTATGTACTGGGTAGGCACTGAATAATTAACTGAAAGTGACTAAGGAGTATGTATACCTTTACAGGAAAAACAATATAAATTTATATCGACGTCAAACTGTATACTTATACTATTTCTATGCATTACATCAATTGTTTGCACCGTCTGATCATAATGCCTAAGTCACCACAAAGCTTCCTTTTCAGTCTTTCGAATAATATGTTCAAGGTTTTGCTTGGATTGCCTATACTTGAAAGCGTATCAATAATAAGACTAACCTCAATGAAGCCTTAAAGTCTGGTTGACTGAATGCATGTTATTTGGATCTCCCAGAAGACTAAATAAAGACAGTATTACTTTGAAATATCGTGCAATCAGCTTGCGTGCAAATAAAGTCCGAATTGATATGAGTAACACTTTCGTAAGTGATAACAGAATCCGTCTAGTAAATATATGGTTTATTTACAACGGGAAAAGAATATCAAATAGATAGGCCTACATCAACATTACATAAACTCACTAAACTGGAACAATTACTACGGCGAGGACTAGACTACATCGGAACACATCTAAAATATATAAATTCCGCGCCGCTGCTTATGCAGCGGCTGAACTCTGGCGAGACCAAACGCCGGTCTCTGCCGTCTGCTTTCTCTTTTCCTCTGGTTGTCTTTAACTGTGAGTGAACGCTTGCTTGTGAAGCCTCCATCAGTTGGGGAAGATGGACAGGAGGGATCATCATATAAGGAAAAAGTTCTGCCGCGTGTTATACACAGATCATATATACCCTGTAAAAAAAAAAATAGATGGTAGATAAGATCGTGCCTTAAAATAAGTTTAGAGACGACCACCATAATATATTTTTTCAAAACTAACAGAGGTCATACAGTTCTTTGGACCTAAATGAATGTTTAGTTTATGAAAGGTACAGATCACTTTGTTACATATGTTAACGGACAAGTTACAAATTGGCACTGATAATTTTGACTTACTATATAGCGAAAACGACGAAAGTAACGAACATGCTGTCATTGCTGTTGTAAAACGTGCCTTTATTACACTGTTAAGTGTAGCGCGTGTACGATGTACTTTAAGTAAAAGTCTATCGCGATATGTTATAGAACCTCTAAATCATGCTAATTTGTTCTCACGTCGGAACGGAATTTCCTCGGGTATGTTTTGTCCCTCTGTATAAAAAAAAGTGATAGAACACCACCTGGTAATTATAGACCCGTGCCAATTTTGAATGTGGTGTCAAAAGTACTAGAAAAAGTAGAGTCCTATTTAATAAAGAAAATTCTCCTGTTTGAGCAACAATCTGTTTTAGGCCTGGGTACTCGACCGACACTGGGAATTGACAAAATGTCAAATGGGTCGTTTTGCTCTTACTTAACTGGTAGGCGTCAGGCGGTTGATGTAAATGGAATTCATTCTAGTTGCACCAATATCATGTGGGGTGCCCAAAGGGTCGATACTTGGGCCTCTTTTATTTCTCCTGTACGCAAATGATGTGCAAGCGTCGGTGTCTTGCAGACGTCTGTTATATGCGGATGATTCTGCCCTAATTGTTTCAAATAGAAACATAGAGGAAATCGAAAGTAAACTTAGTGGTTATATGATAATAATTTATCACTACATTTAGGCAAGACAGGGTCCATTCTTTTTGGCACTAAATCAAAACTAAAGAAACATTCTAGTATAAATGTAGTCTGCAATAACACTGATATTGCATCAACCACATCCGTAAAGTATTTGTGAGGGGAAATAGATCAGTCACTCTCTGGTGAGGATATGGGTAGAAAGGTAATGAAAACCTGTAAACTAAAATTCCTATATAGAAAGAGTAAATTTTTGTCTACTTTTAAAACTTATTGTCATATTACAACCTCCTTTGAAACTACCATTTTCATGTCATTGTCTTTCAGCATAATGTGTATAAATGTATCTGCGGCTTGTCACGTGGTCATGACATTTCCCAGGACTATCACGGAAATAAGCTTAACACATAATGTCTGCTTTTGATGTCATCCTTGATTCGTCATGACCAGGTGTGACAATCCCAGTGTGTAGTGTAATAAATGAGATTATTTATTTAATTATTAAGTATACGTGCAATGCATATTGATGTTTATCTGCTTATGATGCATCAATACAAATCTTATCTTAATCCGTCACAAGAAACGATGGTATTAGAAACAATCAAGCTGTTGGCAAGGCAGTATAGAATTCGATGAAAATGACGTCATGAAACCGTTAGAGACGGGTAAAGTGAATGATAGTAAAAAAAAGTTAATTAACTTAAATTCCAGAGCATTTAATAGATTTATATGACAGGCTATTAACTCCAGCTGACTAATTAGCTTTACCCAATACAATCGATCCGTTTATTTAGATTGCTTCGCTAGCGTGAATTCTATGGGCGCAGGGTTGCCTCAAATGCAGGATAGTCAGGAACGGGTAATGGCTTACAGTAGTGTTTTCTTAACGCCCAAACAGCGCTACTCGTTTGGAAATGTTAGTGATAGTATGCTTTACTAGACAGTTTAGGCACTACTTATAAGGAAAACGGTTCTGTATGCGTACGGATCATAATAGTTTGATTTGGTTATTAAACAGTTAGTGCGATGGCTTGAAGAGTCAATGAGTCCAATAAAGCACACAACCATCAAAATGCCGATGCTTTATCACGCATGAACTTATCGCATCGACCATGTTCTAATTTTGATATAAATATTAAAGTAACTGATTTACCGTGCGGAGGATGTCAATATTTGTTAAAGAGCCCATGAAAATTGGATCCATTTCGCAACCAATGTTTACGAAGTTAGGCCTTTATCAATTACGGAAAATGCAACGGTAAATGAATCGGTTAATCCATCCCTAGCATTTTAATTATTGATTTTCCTGAAAATCCACGAGTTAATATCATGACAATAGACAGGGCAATACTGACGAATAATTATTCTCCCAAAATACTCAAAGACAAACAGGATAATTACTTAGATTTGAAACTGTTAATGGCCTGCTTGAAAACCGGTGTTGAACCCAAAGAAAGTGACGTAATGCTATCTAGTCCTACAGTTAAATATTACTGGATAAACCTAACTTGTTTCTTATCGATAATAATGAAATTCTTATAGGGTAAAGCAATTAAATATTTACTCGATATGCTATTAATTAATTAAACTGGATATTTGTCAGTTATCTCACGACATTCCCTTATCGGGTCGTCAAGGAAAAAGTAGACCAAAATGTCGGATTAAACAGCGATTCTATTGGTACGGCTCGTTATCCTTAAAATAAATATATCATGCCGGGGCTTCAATGGAAAGGATACACCTCGACTTTTTGGGCCCGTTGCCCGTGACGCATGCCGGAAACGAACACATTTTAATGATAGTCGACCAATTCACAAAGTGGGTTGAATGTATTCTATTACCTTCACAAAACGCGGATGTTATCGCCAAGGCAGCGGTGAATGAGTTCTTTTCTGGATTTGCATGTCGTTTCCAGTTATTTACGGATCAAGGGAGAAATTGCGAGAGTAATTTATTTCATTATGCAAGGTGTTGCATATACGGCACCACGCCATATCGCCCGTCGTCGAATGGACAGCTTGAGAGATATAACCGGATTCTGATGGAAACGGTGAAATGCTATGTAGACGGATGTCAGGAAACGTGGGATATCTTTGTGCCACAAATTGCAAGTGCATTACGGTCTAGTGTAAACCGTCAAACCGGTTTTACGAGTAACAAGCTAATGTTAGGGCGTGAAATAAATCACCCAGCTGATTTGATGTGTGGCGCACCTGTCGAAAATAACGATGATATAAATATTTATGTCGCAAAAACTATGAAAGCGGTTCATGAAATGTCCCGAAAGAATTTAAAAGCGAGCGAAGAATGTATGAGGAGAGACTTTGACCTACGTCCCAAGGTTAATGAATATACGTTAGGTGATGTAGTTTATATTTTGGATACCGCGGTAAAGAAAGATAAAAATCGCACGCCATCACCGGTTTGGAAAGGTCCAGGTGTTACTCCATATTTGTTCAAGGTGTAAAGGAGAGTGTAATGAATCATGATCGACTAAAGTTATGCCTATATAGGTCGAGAGTTTCCCGCATGGATCATGACGTTCTGAAATAAGCCTGATTTGACATCCCCGAGTGCGACGTGAATATAGAAACTTATGGTATATACAAAGGTCCCAACGATCGCAGTCCCAGGATTTGGGCGACCAGTGGGATGAATGGTATCACTACCGGGTCAAATAAAAGGGGTGGGGGAGTACAACTAACAATGCTGCCTAACGAAATATGCGGTATTGGCAGGGTATGCATGTATTTTTTCAGAAAGACTAATTGGAGGACACCGGCAAGGTTCGTTCATGATCCGCCGACAGACTTGGTGTATGCACTGTGGGTACAACAGACTGAAGCCAGTTTGAACCAAGAGGGACGAGCGCTAACGCCCATATATTTTTCCCTGACGGCACCACTGTCCCGGGTAACCTTCCACCAACAGACAGTGCACAAAGACAACAACCCGTGGACAAGAAGGCAAGGGTGGGAACAAAGGTGTCCAGTTAGGTGTAACATAATCAGATAATATTAACTGTGGATTGAACTTCTTTATTATAACAGTGCAGGAACGAACATTACAAATACATCTATAACTCTAACAACCAATACAGCATACCGGAACATAACATATCATGTACATTAGTTTGTAGTCATAATGACCAGCGTCCAAATTCACGTCTGCTTCCATTGTCACATGCCCTCGTTCTGTCTTGTAGAGCAGCAGTCTCCGGTCTGTGGCCTCTCGATAAGATTGTCTTCCATCGTCTCCTTTAAGCTTCTAACTTGAGCTCATTTATAAGGCCAAGGTGTTATCCACAACCTTATTAGTATTTCACAGCCATTCACAAGTTATAATACGTATATATTAGAAGCCTTCATTAAACGGACAATCATATAATATTATCTAATAATACGAGAAGATAGTGACTAATTAACTAACTTAAATAATGCACGTGTAACACATATATATACTAATTGTACGACAGCTATAAACCACAGCTGCTTAATGTTGTGTTACAATTTCCTCCCTTTCCTAAGCTGTGAAACAGCCAAAATAATTATGAATTAATCATCATTTTTTTTTTCTTGTTAAGGTTGACAGGATGAAATATTTATAAATGCATAAGAATAACATAACGATCTACAAACAATACATAATAAGGGTCTCGTCAAATTGATTTTACTCGAGATAAACGATTATGAATATTTTTGAACACATATAATTATCTTCAATAAGATATTTTCTGTTTTATAACGCATCAAATTTTCAAATGATTCATCTTCCTATACAAAACAAACGACAACACAAAGTAAAAATCTACCATAATGCTCTTAACTTGAGCTAACCCTTCCTCTGGGGTAATTACATATTAAAAATGTACCATAATGCTCTTAACTTGAGCTAAACCCTTCCTCTGGGGTAATTACATATTAAAAAATGTACCACAATGCTCTTAACTTGAGCTAACCCTTGCCTCTGAGGGTATAAATACATGTTCCTCTCTTTTTAGGAATCCAATAAAATACATCCCATTAATTATCGGGAAAATATATACATAAAACATATTTATAGGAAGATAAAACATTAATTTTGGGATTGCCTCTTTAATCAAAACCGAAACTTTACGGAATACGTCTTAAGCGTTTTACAAAATCTTTGAGACAACCACAAAACATTTCAATTCTTTTAAGAATAGTTACTTATTCTTTTTCTCGTACCCAAATAGTTATCATATTATGCCAAAGGATGTGTTCAAATTAAGACAAAAATCGTTTATATTCTTTTAAATCAAAATGACTCACCTTCTACAAAAGTCTACTAAAACAAAGTTCATATTCCAGAGTTCTTTCTTTTAGAGTTTTCATTATTCGGGTGTTTGTTGTACAATAACTTCTTTTTTCTTCATAACTTGTTTCCATGTTTTCTCGGTTTTTTATAACGGCTTCGACGTTGTGTTCTCCTTTTTTTTAAACTGTTGATTGGCACGAATTCTGTCTTCTTCTCAACATCGACCAACAGGTTCTTCAGTCACGGACACCAAATGTTTGAGTTGTAACATAATCAGATAATAACTGTGGATTGGACTTCTTTATTATAACATTGCAGGAACGAACATTACAAATACATGTACATCTATAAGTCTACAACCAATACAGCACACAGGAACATAACATTAGTTTGTCGTCATAATGACCGGAGTCCAAATTCACGTCTGCTTCCATTGTCACATGCCCTCGTTCTGTCTTGTAGAGCAGTCTCCGGTCTGTGGCCTCTCGATAAGATTGTCTTCCATCGTCTCCTTTAAGCTTCTAACTTGAGCTCATTTATAAGGCCAAGGTGTTATCCACAACCTTATTAGTATTTCACAGCCATTCACAAGTTATAATACGTATATATTAGAAGCCTTCATTAAACGGACAATCATATAATATTATCTAATAATACGAGAAGATAGTGACTAATTAACTAACTTAAATAATGCACGTGTAACACATATATATACTAATTGTACGACAGCTATAAACCACAGCTGCTTAATGTTGTGTTACATAGGGACCAAAAGATAAAATTCCACTTGCAAATATGGCATTTGCCAGCATATTTTTGTGGAGAATGGGATTGTGCGCCCGAAATTTTAGATAAAAGACTATAAGCTTTGTTGGCTTTATGCCGAATTCTGCACAAACCCCATTTACTATGGTCCAAACATAACAGGGGTGGTTATTTGCCGGACGGGTGTAGGCTGAGGGCTCTATATGAGCGGGCTGGGTGGAGGATTCCCGAGCGAGATACATTTACATAACTCCCCAGCATGTCTTACATACTGGAGGTACATGACTAATATGCTAAACTCTTTAACTCCTTCCCAACAGAGGAATTTTGTTGGGATTTTTAAGGGTTTGTTCGTAACCGGGATGGGAACGAAATTTTGGAAGGGGAAATTGAGGAAGTGACATTGTCTTAAGTTGGGAGGGATATCCTGTATATAGATGTACATATTTTTGTTCTTGTACGGGGGGCAAAGAACACATTAAGATCATTAAAAATGATGTCGCCACATTATGTCCAAATTGGCCGCCGTCACCTCCAGATGACCGAAAGTCCATAACTATTGACTCAAATTTGATGTCTATCCCCAGGTTTTGGAGTACAAGGAACACATTAAGGGAACTATTCGGAAGATACAAATGGTCTAGATAAGGCCATATCACCCAGAAGCGCTTTAAAATACCAGAACTGGAGTAGACGTCTAAGGAAGTAAATGTGGAAGGTGACAGTAATGATTTGCTAGCTGAAACAGCTGACAGCATAGAAAACAGAAGACAAGACACCAGTTATGCCACTGTGACCTAAGTTATTTTTTGAGAATTAGACATCATTTATTTTTCTAATCTCTCGTAAAATATTCGAGATGAACTGACCAGTTTCGTGTTCCGTTTCCTCAATGGTATGATATCTTCACATCTTATCAATCTGAGCCAACATAGCATTATGTTTTTGTGTTGCTAACTTGTAAGGATATATTGTGCCTAACTGTACAGGCTCAAGGTCGAACTCAATCTGAAGTCCATGGTTTTCTAAAAAGCTGAATTCTCTTTCCCTTTAGCTGCCCTATATTGTACTGAAAGTACAGGCAGGGAGCTGTTTAAAATATTGAGAAATTCATCCCATTGATCAAATGAGGAAATATTATCAAGGGCACCCACCATTTTCATTTCTTTTGGTTTTGAGATTGGCTGTATCTCTGTCTCCCTCCTCGGGACCTTCTCGTGTTGATACCAGATCTACCATAAGTTTTATTGTGTATATCTCTACAATACTGACTGTATTGTGTATAATGACCACTAGTGGATATCTTCCCCAAATAGTAGTTGAGATGCACCCACTTTAGAGTTATTACTGTAATTACAGATATATTTGATTTAGATCAGGATTTAGACAGTCTCTGCGAGTTTGGTTTATCTTTTTCATCGCAGCTCACAACATAGTTAAAACCTCAGTATGATTTTTATCGGTAGATATTTTCTTGAACTGCATCACGTTATTGACACGAGTAAACCACTGTAACCTCTCAACTCAACCGCGTCTTTTATGTCAAGTAATCTCAAATTAGCCACAAACCTATCAGCCTCTGGGTTTTTACATCCCGAAACCAATTTCAGAACAGATTGCCTTGCTATAAAATTTTCGGATGATAAACCAGCATAGCTCCCCTGTACTAAGTGATGCGTTTTCTATGGCGCTCAGTGTACCAATTCAAACGGGGGGGGCATTCCATGACAAGTGTACTTACAATTTGGGCGATTTTGACATGGCTATCACGCACAACTTCATTAATTAAATCTGCGCTTTCGTTGTTTAGAAGATTAAGAATATCGGACAAATGTTTAAAAGATTAAGAATATCGGACAAATGTTTAGAAGATTAAGAATATCGGACAAATACTCATTAATAAACATGTCCTTGCTTGGGCCATTTATTAAAGTTTTTTCAAGTTGTATGATAGAAGTTATTAGTGTAACTAAAGCTCGCTTTAGATACGATAGACCATATTCTGACTGAGGTTGATGCACTAACATTATTTTTGTCTCTTTGCTCCATTCTATTAATCTCAATTAAATTTTTCTCCTGGGGTTAGTGTAGTATAGGTTATTTACTCGCTTGGATTTTTGGTAGTGACCGGAGCTCAATACCATTCGAATTCCACCGTCAGTTTGTGTTATTATCACATCATCTCTAAAAGTTGCATCGATCTACTTTCTTAGACATTTTTTACTATCTAATCTGTAGCTTTGGTTCCTCAATAATCGAGCACTGTAGTTGCATTTTTCATTTACGTTTGGAGTCGGAAGATAAGGTAATCCACAACTATTGTTCTGCTAGTTGTCGCCATCTTGAAAAAGCCCGGAATATGAAAGTTTGATGTGAAAACGTTTTCTTATTTTAAAAATTAAAACGTAATTAGTTTTTATATAACTCACATCGAAGTACATAAACCGATTCACTGGGTCATCACACACATTTTACACCATATAGAACACATTTTCACTTGATATTTATAGGTATTTCATAAAAAAAATCTAGCTAGTTTGTCAAAGAAACAAGTGTATTCAGCCTCAGAAAGCATAGATAAAGTGAACATTGTAATTTCACCTAATTTTGTCTAAAAATCAGGAATATTCACACAGAAATCAGGAATATTCTCCCATTTCGATGTAGAAAGTAATGCCTTCGTGACTACTCAAATGAGTCAAAATTTCTAAAAAAAAAAGCTCTTATTTCCATTGTTAATGTAACGTAGATTGGATCTATAGGGTTGTCATATTTGTCGATCAAGTGGAGAGTTTAGGTGGAAATATACCATAATTTTACCCTATATTTAAACGTAATAAATATGACCTCAACAGATTTTTTTTTGTACATTTAAGGACCATAGTTATTCCAGGAAGTTAAAAATCACATATACCATTTATTTACACTGTTTGGTAATGAGGGCGACCATTTGTTCCGGCAATTTTAGACAGATGTTCACAAAATTCGAACTGTAACGGAGATTTAATCATACGGGTTTTGACACTGTATAAAATAAAACGTTACCTTTAGTGGGAACTATAAGCTTTAGACACGATTTGTCATACAAATGTTGTAGGCAACCGAGATCGTTTTGAGATAAACCGATATTTCAAGTTTGGTCAAAATAGGATAAAAATATTATGACGTGTAGTGTGCGCACAAACAACTGCGGACGGAGGGGGGCGACAACAATATCAAAATCATATTATTTGATAATGATACAATGTCATGCAGTGTTATAAAATAAATATCATAAAATTTGATGACATAAAATTATACTACAAGCTTTCGTAAAAAATATATATATTTGACAAAATCTATGTACGATCCCTGGTCGATTCAAATCGCGCGCATCACTGTCATATCACGAAATGACTGATTGGTTTAGCCATACATGACATGACTCATTACACAAATCGGCTGTCACATACAGAAATGAATGAATGAAATGGAGTTTTATGGCACGTCAGCTCCAACCGGGCTATATGGTGCCAAACAAATGATGATTTTAACGAGACAAATTAAATAAATATCACATAAATATATTTATATACCTAAATAAAAACAACTATCACAGTCAATAATGGAATTAAAAATAAATACAACTAAATATAAGTTCTCTATGTATATAAATAGTAAAAAAAATACGGGATATATATATATATATATATACAATTAAAATTGGTAATAAAAGTTTGTCTCTTTTAAAAAGTTTAACAATTTTCCATATAGCTCAGGTTGTGCAAATAGTTGACTTAGTGACTGGCAACGGTAAAAGTGTGATCTAACATTCTTGAGATGATTGCACCCAATCAAAATATGCTTAACTGTCAAAGGAACATGACAGTGAACACATTCTGGTTGAGTCAAAAAGGTGTGACCAATACGAGAGCGACACAAAACAACTTCATCCCTCCTGTTAGTTCTATAGGAATTGGGCCAATCTCCTAGGAGAGGCTTAATGTGATGAAGTTTGTTTGTGCCTGCAAGATCCCAAGACCGTTGCCAGCGGCCATAAATGAAATGTTTAATTGAAGATTTAAAATCAGTATATGGTATTAAAAAATAGGATAAGGGAAGATCTAAAGCAGACTTGGCAGCCGAGTCAGCTAGATCGTTCCCTTTTAAATCCATGTGACTGGGGAGCCAGCACAGGACAATGTCCTTGCTGCTCAACTCGAATGTTAGTAGCAGACGGTAAATATCTGCTACTAATGGGTGTTCAAGCTGTTTGTTATTTATTGCTTGCAAGGAGGACAAAGAATCAGAAAATATTATATATTTATATTTTAAATTGGATGAACTCCAAAGCCTGTAGAATGGCCTGGAGTTCAGCTGTAAAGATGGAAGCAGCAGGTGGAAGGCGGATATAAATGGTCTCGGATGGTGTTACAGTAGCCGAAGCTACCCGATCATCATCCTTCGAACCATCTGTGTATATTGGAGCATAATCACCATATTTAGACCTTGGCTCTCGAAAGAGAGACTGAAAACCCGTAGAGCTAGTATCTCTCTTTTTGTGTTGAGTAAGATCGAAATCTATCACTGGGGGAGATACAGCCCACGGTGGAGTCTCAAAGAGAGGGGTATTCGCAATACTGTCAATGCTGATACCAGCCTCAGACAAAAGGGGTTGTATGCGAATACCAAATGGTGGAACGACGTTTTCGGTTGCCCATTGTTGAAGTGAATTCAAACAAAGCTGCAACTTACGTTTGATTATCCGCATGTATGTAGAACCATAGCACATCTGAAAGTCATCAACATAAAGAGCGCCGTTTGTACCTGGTTTAAGGCACGCTGGGATAGTATTAATTTTTATTGCAAATAGTGTTGGAGATAAAATACTTCCTCGAGGAAATGGGTCAGAGAATATTGATCCCAGTCGTACCTTAAATGACATATCTTCGAGGAAATTTTTAATGAAGATAGGTAAGCTACCTCGTAGGCCGAGGTTATGGAGGTCGCGCATGATACCATGTTTCCATGTTGTATCATAAGCTTTCTCCAGATCAAAAAATATTTAATATTCAAATCGAATGAGATGATCAAGAGTGCTCCTTTGGGACCGAAATCCACACTGGAGGTCAGTAATGGGGTTGTTGGACTCAAGGTACCAAACAAGCCTTCGATTGATCAATCTCTCCATGGTTTTGCAAATACAGCTAGTTAAAGCGAAAAGATCCAGTAAGATTAAGAGTGTGGGAAAAGGTAAATGTTTTAAAATTTGGTAGTGTATTTCATCTGGACCAGTTGCAGTATCCCGAGCTCGCCTTAACGAATCACGGAGCTCTGCAATGGAAAAACGATCATTATAACATTCATCATTAAGTCGCCTTTTCTCCTGTTGTTGCCTAATGCCCCGAAAAGCATCAGAGGAGAAACTGGATGATGAATTATATGAAAATGTACTGGCCAGAGAATTTGCAATATCAGGAAATGTTGTTATGGTGGTATTATCAACATTTAGATGGTTAACTGATAATGCACTGCTTTTACCTTTAATCCAACGAATCCTATCCCACACCGACTTAGATGTGGTACGGGAATTGATCCTTGAGACAACTCTCCCATGAAGATTTCTTTGCTTGACGTATGGTTCTACGGGCCTTCGCCCGGACCATTTGGTATGCCGCAATATTCTCCATGGAAGGATGGTTCTTTAATCGTCTCAGGATACGATCACGCTCTTTAAGAGCGGATTTGCAATCGTCGTTAAACCATGGTTTATTGAAACGTTTTGGTTCATGTCACATACAGAATATAGTGTTTTAAATGTCTATATAAATCTGACAGAGAACAACTCAGAGAAATAATTAAACTGAAAAATGCGGTATTTGGCAATGCTGTTTAGTGCACTTTGATTATTCAAAGAACAGAAAAGTAGGACGTTAATTCCCATATCATCTATACGGTATATAAACACAATAAATAGTGTTACAATTGTCTATATAAATCTAACAGAAAGCACCCGAGGGAAATCAATAAACGAAACTCAGACAATTGGGAATAATGTTTATTTAATATTTCAAAAATACTTTTTTTTTCTCCGGAATATCCCCTTTCATTAGCGCAGTGAGAGCGGAACAGTATAACGCTCTGGAAGATAAATATTGTTTGTTCTTTACAATTTTCCGATTGTCTTTAAATATTCTGTAGATATTACGTATATAAAGAAAATCTATATTTGCAAATTTACACATAATGTATATTACGTATCTATTAGTGTGCAGCGTACTTGCATCACACATGATGTTTGATTATTTAATTCCCAAATGTGCATAGATAACCCTCTTTAAATTAGATTAGGTATATAAGACAAATAAATATCCTATTGTAAGGTATTTACAACAGACACGGTATTTATATTAACAGACCCTGATTTCTATTGATTAGAGAATTCCCAATGGTGCATAGATGGTCTGGAGAGATTAGGTATACATATTGTAATTATCAGTTCTATTGACCATACTTGTATGACAGTCAAACACACCATTGTCTGTAACACTCTTGGTGGCTTGGCAGCTCGAGAAAATAAATAATAGCCTTATTCTAAGTACTAGATGTTTAAGCGTCCTACCTGTTGTGTAAATTATCTATTACAACCTATTTTACTTGTCCAGAAGATTCGAAAAATATTTCAAAATCCAAGTCACGTTAGCCTTTTCAAATCAATTAGTTGAATTTTTCCAATTTTTAAAATTAGTTGTACTAGGATAAAATTTATATCATCAATTAATTGGAATATTGTAAAATAACGCCAAATGTTGACCAGAATGAAGATTGGGACATGTTATTCAGTTTCAACAAGAGTGGTATTGGGCTTTAAGGAAGAAAAGTGGACACGAAGACACTCTGGAAGAGAATAGGCTACCTTCTTTGAATAGAAGATAGATACCCCCACCTCTATGTTATAGCATAACACTATACTTTAATCTAATTGTATTCGTAATACTGATAACAACGAAGGAAATCCTCAAATTATTCCTTAACCCTAATGTACCTCCAATACTAACTCTTATTGTTGGTTTATCAGTACTGGGTCCGTATTCAACGGAAATCTTAAATCTGCTTATTACAGGTCTTTCTTTAGGCTTGAAATGTTATCTACATAATCAATTAGACATTAATTAACATATCCAGACCACAATACACTATTGATGGCAAGGCTAGCCTTCGATGTTGACGGATTAAATTCATATGCCGCTTAATGACCGTTGATAATTAAATCAATCAAGTGGGTAATCGAGACTATGCTGTTTATATTAATGATTTGAGCAATGATGACCGAGGCTTATATTAATGATTTGAGCAATGATGACCGAGGCTATGTGAATATTTCAAACGCTTTTTTCTCAGCGATTAATGGATCAATTTGACTGAAATTTTCAGCAAATTACCTTTACAATATCTAGTTTTTAACTATTATAGTTAGATCTGACATCTCTTTATCTTATCTCCCATAATGTAACTTTAAGTGACCTGTGGGAGGTACCTTAAAGTTATGCGTTTTTACACAATGGCGGCTTACGGAGGTGTTCGAAATTTAGTATACTATTCAAAAAAAGTGTTATTAAAGTCACCTAATGAAACTGACGAAGAAACAAATGACAAAATGAAATGAAGTTCACATTCATCGATTTATTCCAAATGATCGTTAGACTAATAAAGGCACAGACTGACCATTATAAGGGTAAAATGATACCAGGGGTCACAACAAAGTCAGTAACGGGTAAATCCTCCTCTGTTTGCCAAACAAGCATTGATCCGACGTGGCATACTCCTAATGAGACGTCTAAGGTCATTTTGGTCCAGACTGTCCCATTCCTGTTGCAACGCAGCACCAAGTTCTTGGACATTGGCAGGACGTTGTTGACGTTGACGCAACCTCTGTCCAAGCATGTCCCAGACATGCTCGATGGGGGAGAGGTCGGGACTCGGTGCTGGCCAAGGTAATGTGGTGATGTTCTGTTGTTGGAGGTAACCTGTAACGATCATGGCCCTGTGACATCTTGCGTTGTCATCCTGGAAGATGAAACGGCGGCCATGACGTCGTGCGACCCTGCAACAACATGTAAAGCCGTTCTTCCAGCAACAGTTATGCCACC
Organism: Patella caerulea; assembly: GCA_036850965.1. NCBI lineage: Eukaryota > Metazoa > Mollusca > Gastropoda > Patellidae > Patella > Patella caerulea. The sequence goes on along the minus strand of JAZGQO010000006.1, from coordinate 54,476,761 downwards.
CCACACCATAACAGAACCACCCCCAAATCGATCATGTCTGATGACGTTAACGTCTGTCCAAAAAATCAACAGTGAACTTTGACTCATCTGAAAACATAACATTGCTCCAGCGTCGATTATCCCAGTGTTAACCATCCCTAAACCTACGACGTCTTGCCTGAATGTGATGATCTCTCAAACAAGGGATTACGCGAGGACGTCGGGCGCGAAGGTGACCCCTATGCAGTTGATTCCGAATCGTCTGGCCACTCACTCTCACACCAGTGTCTGTTTGAAGACGAGCGCTGATCTGATTTGCTGTGATGACACGATTTCTCAAGGCCAAGGTACGGATAAATCGATCCTGGGCTTGAGTTGTCGACCTGAGCGTGGTCTGTCCTGTACAGATTGTGTATCACGGTATCTGGACCATAGTCTGCTTATGACAGACTGAGAAACATTCATCGTCCGCGTCACAGCCGCCTGTGTTGTGCCGATCTGTAGCATGCCAAGGGCACATAACCTTTCATTTTGGGTAAGCCGACGCATATCAAAATTTGTTTTCTGGTCACTAAAACAATTAAACTGATGTTTCCACCCTGGAATTCAATGCCACAATGACTGTAACATTCAAAGTCAGAGTCGTGCAAATCTTGGGTTGGACCCCCATGATGATCCCAAGCATCACCTGCATTCCATGCGGTAGCTATTGGGCGTCACATGTAACTGGAAATGTTTCTTCTGTTAGGTTCTATAGTGACTTTTTTCGTAGTCATTTGCATATTTTAGTATTATGCCCCAAAAATCAAATATCCCCTACTTTTTTTTAATAGTATATTTTGTCAAAACAAACGTAGAGGACTTGATCTGCACTTGAATTCTACAATGGTGATGAATTCAAAAGGAGATACAGATTTAAGACAAAGTGTCCGTCTCTTGGTAAAATTAGTAAAAGATGATGTTGAACCAAAGGAATACTATAATCATGCATTCAGTGTGGAGGAAAGAGTTTGTTTTCCATAGAGATTTATGCAACTGGGGCCTATCAACTTGTTCTTGGTGACGGGGAAAAGGCATCGCAGTCTTCAGTAAGCAGGATGGTAAAAAAAATAGTTACTGATACAATTTTATTTCGAGCCCCTGAATACATTGTATTTTCATGTAATAGACGACTTCTAAAACAGTATCAAACAGATTCTATGATTTTCATGGTGAGTAAAACCTGACGTAATATTAATTACAAACATGAACTAAGGAAAGTGCTTGATCTTTCGTTTTCCAATTGATGGTGCCAGTTCCAGGTGGATGAAAAATGTTACCCTTTGAGCTAATTTATAAACTGAATATAACACAATAATAATACTCACTAATGCTAACAATTATAGATGAAATCAATTTAACTGTTGCAATGTTTGTTTCAAGATTTCCAAATGTTGCTGGGGCAATTGATGGAACCCAAATTAGAATACGATCACCTGGTCAAAATGCTGAACAAATATATCAACTGACACGGAGTTTCTGTAATTAATGTTTAAGTTATCGTTAATCATAGAGTGTGTTTTAGTTATGTTGCTCGCTTCCCGTATTCTGCAGGAATGTGATCTCCAACCAATTCTTGCAGGTGGATCATTTGGGAAAAAATATTTAATAGGTGATAGTTGCTACGGATGCAGTCGTTACTTGATGATCCCATATACGAACCCCTCTAATGAAATGCAAACTTACTATAACTCCATACATGCGAAAATGGGGGCCCCTCCGATGATCCGAGGGCCCTCCATCGTAAGTCCCTGGGGCCCCCCTCAATTTTTTTTTGTTTATTTACCGGGAAAAGTCAATCGAACTATTGTTTATAATTGACATTCAAGATAATTCCCCAACGTTGAGGCAATATTGAGAATATATCTATGTGTGATGATATCTAATTGTTCTTTGGGGAGATCTTTCTCCAAATTGAAACATTATTATCTCCGGTCTACGATGGGTCAGGATAAGCTAATGTATTTGGTTCGGCTGACCTCTGAAAGCGATATCCCGCGCACCATCAGTGTCGAAGAAACCATTTCAAAATTCGCCAGGGTCAAAAAATAGAAGTGTGTTCATCCATTGATCATTATCATTCAACTCTAACTCGGCGTAAAGGTGGGCGATCACGTGGCTATGTGGATAAGGCGCTGGTTCGCTAGCCTGGAGATGGGTTGTTCGATCCCTGCATTGGCCGAGAAAGTTCATCTTGATTTTCCGGCGTGATTTCCTCTTGTCAGTGATGCGGAAGGAGGGCAAAAACAGCTGCCTAGTCGTTCGGATGGGACGAAAAACCGAGGTCCTGTGTACACATTGGAGTGCACGTAAAAGATCCCTTGGCAGTTGGAATTCGATGTAAGAGTAGGCCGTAGCGCCGCCGCCTGGGCAAACTTTCCCTCATAGCACACTGTATGACGTATGCCCGTCTTCCATTAGCCCAGGTTAGGTGCAGAAAAGTAGGACGTTAAACCCCATTTTATTTCATTTCTGCGTATAGGTTTGTTCATACTAGATCCGTATCTGTAAATACGTGCGTGAATACGTACTGGTATACTTTAGTCATTTTTAGAGAAAGGGTTTAAATAGAATCCGGCACGTATTGCGCACAGAAACAACTGCATCCGTAAAGCCGGTTTGATTGCTCCCAGAGCGTATTTTTGTGAGCCGAGCTTTAGCCAATCAGCGAGTACTTTCCCCCTACTACATCATGTCCCCAAATAGCTCGGAAACTGTAACTCGAATTATCGCACAGCTCGAACCAAATTTCCGGTACAATCCTTATCGAAGTCCTATTTATTTACTCAAACTGTAAATAATGGATCTTGCAGGTGACTGTGCCTTGGCACCCGATGCAACTGAGGTATACCCTATTCAATAAACCTCTATGATTCAGTTCCACCCGGTTGAACAGGAGGTATGTAAGGGTTATCGACTGAGAACGCGTTAGCGTTCGAAGTGTTCAATTGCGCGAGCTCGAGGGTTCATCTAACTTGACCCCAAGGGTCGAAGGTTGATAACTAGCTTACACACTGGGCTCTTTGTTTGTGTAAGAAGCTAACAATGGACGGATATTTAACAGACGACATTTTATCACAAGCGCTAGATCTGTATGACAAAGAAGCAGAGGGCGATGATTTATTTATTACCCAAAATCGTTTTACCGATTCATCTATAACAGCTATGAATACATTATCTTATACATCATTTCATTTTTGTTTACATATTCAGAAAGTGTTGAGGGTCAATGTATACCCTTCACACAGTGGACATAGGAAGTTTATATGTGTTTATATACGATACCCACAAATCAGACCATGTCCAATATTTTGAAATAAAATTTTAAGAAATTTGTATTAGTATACACGGATAAATGTATTTGAAGGTTATTTCAACTTTTGAACACTTTTTTAAACATCCACAATAGGCCAATAGATAATGTAATATTCATTTGGTGGGAACAGGAATACGTTTCACATATTCATGGTGTTTTCTTTTTTATTGTAGAAGAAGAGGAAACTGCGCTTGAGAAAGCTATAGATATTACAGAATTTGCCGAAGAAACATCTCCATGTCAAATAAGCGCAAGGAATTTTGGGAACGCTTCAAGTGAGTTAATTTTATACTTCAAACTGAGTTGGGTCCTCCGGTTTCCTCCCACTGCTAAATACCCCTACGCACAAGCGAATTATTGAAATAAAATTAAACCATATGTTAGTCACAAATAACCTAGTTTGTGTCGTTTGAGTTTGAGTTTATTTCGAGATTTTTATCTTTTGTCTTTTACTAAATTTATAACAAAATAAACAATCCTTCCATTCTGTCAGATTTTTTTGCATTGACGTAACTTCGTCAAATATATAGCTGCATGTTGGAAGGCAATAATTTTAACAATAAAAAACCCAAATGTATAATTGACATTGTATAATAGAATAAATAAATTCAATTTTTGTGTGAACTTCCCAAATTACAAAAATTACTTCAATTAATATATAAAATGCGTTTATTATATTTATGCAGGCGACAAACCAAAGAGATTTGAAGATGTAACCAACACCATGCTTCAGTTGAATGACAAACCTTTTGTTCCCAGAAATACTCTACGAAAAAATATTTGGGCTCTGAATTTATTTTCAAAATGGAGGTGTGAATTTTTAACATCAAATTCTTGTAACTTGATAGGTGTGAAAGATCAGCCTGTAGTAGAAGTTTTACAAGGAAGTGATGACAGAACAACTTACACAGATGAACATTTGAATACTAGTTTATGTTACTTTTTCCTTGCTCTTAAAAAAGAAGATGGGAATGATTATAAAGGGGGTAGCATATTTAGTATTCTCAATGCCATACAAAGGCACTTAAATGTTAATGGCAGAATTGTAAATTTTCTCGCTGAACCTCACTTTCAGCGCCTGAAAAATACTGTTGACAATATTATGCAGTCGAGATGTAAACGGGGCTTGGGCATATTCAAAAAGAAAGCAGATATCATTACAGAAGATCAAGAGTTACCTTTGGGAAAATCATTTTCTCGGCGATTCTTCTCCCTCCATTTTGTTAGACACTGTGTTTTGGACAATTGGTATCAATTTTGGTTTACGAGGGGGTGATGAACATAGCAATTGGACTTTTCAGAATTTTGCTATCGAGACAGACGATGATAATGTGCGTTACGTTCAATATACAGAGTCAGTCGCTAAAACATACCGTGGTGGTATTAAACATCGGAAAATAGATCCCCATTCCGCTAGGGCGTATGCAAATATTTCCAGCCCAGTAAATATCTTTAATTCATACATCAGTAAGCTGCCCCCAAATAGAAAGCGAGATAGTTTTTACTTTCGCCCTCTTTCTATCCCCAAATCCAATGTATGGTATGCAAATATGCCTCTAGGACATAATAAACTTGACGGCATTGTTAAACGAATTATGTCGAGTGCAGGGTTTTCAGGGCACTTTACAAACCATTCTCTGACAACCACTACTGCTACGCGTTTATACCGTGCATGATGTCCTGATCAAATAATCAAGGAGCAAACCGGTCATAGAAGTAATGCTATAGAGAATTACAAACGAACATCCAAAAAAGAGATGTATCAAGTGTTTTGCAAGGGGCTGCAAAGGATGAAACCGTCGTTAAAAAGCAAAAATGCAGTAGTACCGGTACCTCAAATTATGATGAATCTGAATCTTGTGTTATAAATTGTAATATTGCAAATGTTACCATATATAAATGTTAATATGAAGAATAATAAAATGTTTAAAGTTACCGTATGTTATCTCTTCAGACTGATTAGTTAACTGCAACAAGGTGGAGGAAAAGCAGCTGAAAACACTAGGCACTATTTTATACCCCATGATTTGTCAGCCACAGAAAAAACTAACAATAGGATGTTAACAAATTAGCATGTGTGAATGGTATATTAGTTAGAATAGAAATCTCCAACAGGAAGGTTTAAATTTATTCAAAAAATGGTCAAATAACCAATGTGTTTTTGTTTCATATTACTGGATGAGTTTTCGAACTAATTTTACTATTTCACCGACAATAAAGCTATTTCCATCAAATCCTTGAAATCAATATTTGTTAACTATCTGTATTTATCAATTTCACTTAACACGTTGTTTTTTGTTATTTCTAATACACTGTACGCACGAAATTGCATGGTTTGTTTTGACAATCACCGGGTTAGTATGTTGGGGTGTTCATTTTATGAACACCTACTTTTCTTCAAATGATCACCTGTACATGTGCTAAAACTATACAATACAGGTTGATCAGTAACTTGAACACCCGAGTGGGAACAAAGGGTCCAGTGTGTAAATTATAATATAATAATATATATATGATTGAGGTTGGTCGATTGAGTAGGGTAGAAAAATAATACCATAGCCTTGTGTACATACACATTAGCCAATCAGATTTGGTGTCTACGTCATCAGAGTCTAATGACGTAGGTTGGTAGTTTCAGGCGCGATACCTTGGATCAGATTCTAGAAGAAGCTACTGCCTATGAACTTAATATGTCGACGAAACAGGTTACTTCTACCCCTACCGCTACACTGCCACAATCAGAGGTAAGATTCTAAATACTTTTCACGGGTCCAGATTCTAAAATAGAATGGAATAGGCCTAGATTTGACTAGGTCGCGAATGCATTACTACAGTACCAGTAGTACTACTACTCACTTAACTCACTAGGCCTAGCTTAGAAATGGTTCCACTACTGATGCCTTCCGTCATACTTCAGGCACAGTAGTGGCTTTTCCTACAGAGTTCCTTTGCGCAAGTTTTGTAGTCGAATGACTACAAAAAGTTTACTGGCCTATAGCTCCCTTAATTTACACAGACACTAACCCAAAACTGTGCTGCACATAGCTTAACATATAATAAATCAATTCCCCATTGAAATAAAGGTGAAGCCTTACCGCATAATTAAATGATTTGATAAAATCAAATCCCTTCATGCAAATTCTCAAGTTCTGAAATTATAATGGCCGCCCAGTCAAATAGAGCATGCGCAATCCAACTCACGTGATCATACGCCCCTTTCCATATCTGGCATATGACCATAATTATATGCTAATGACCTCAGCGTGCGAAAATATGTCAGAAACAATAATAGACTTCGTGTTGGGAAGGTTGGGCATAAATTTTTCGCTCCAACCTGAACAAATACTGATAATAGATTTTATTGTTCAAAAAAAGGATGTAATGGGGGTCTTTGACATTTCAGCCGAGATTCTCTTATAGTATTTGTGCTGGATCAGCGTGTCGTAGGCATTGCCTTATATGGAAAGTGATGGGCGGAGTTAAGGCGTCGCGGTATTTGGCGAGATTTCAACTGGCCTGTGTCATGGCTGCCTGCACATTACAAGAACACCGCTAAGAAAATGTAAAACGCATTACCACAAAGAAAAACTGTTCGGTAACTCTTTTAGTTGTTAAGACTTCATTATGTATGATAGGATTACTTATTTTAATACAAACTGTAATGACAATTGTGCGTTTTAACCTATTTGAACTTGCGTCAACGGTCTTAGACTGTACCACTTGTAACGATAACCAGCTATAGTTATCGTTACATTATAGTAACTAGGCCTAGCTCTGCTAGCCTCCTAATCCTATCTGTACTCCTGCAGTAAACTACGGTACTTTTTTTTTTTATAAAACTCGGCTAGCCTAGATTTTACTTCTAGATTTAGCCTAGCCCCTTGCTTTCCTATTCTGCTCAAATCCTAGATTATATAAATCGGCTGGACCTTGTGTATTGGGCCTACGGGCCTAGTCGGTTTGATTCATGTTTTCAAGCACATCCATTTCATTATCCATTCCATAGCCATACTAGTGCCCCAGGGTCAGACCCAGTTCCTAAAATTAACGAACTTTCCCACGATGTAGAGTAATAATGGATTTACTGAGAATTAAAAGCTTATGCATGCGTATCACATGTTTAAACTATTGCGCCTGGGTTTTCAAATTTCATTTGATTAATTCGACAAGACTGCCGTGCCGGTATTCAATCTAATGGTGGAATCGAGTGCCCCTTCGTACCTCGTTTTCAATTTAATTTATTAGTAACGGTTATCCAGTACGTGCGAACTTGAACTAGAAAAAAAGGGTTATGTCCAAGAAGCTTCTTCGGTATATAAAAGGCTTTCGATGTTCGGTTAGATCTAAATATTAAGCCCTAAACCTAACTATAGCCCACATTCCGGCCCGATCCTCAGCAACATCACGTTCTGCAGCAGTCTAGGCTGACAAGGCAGTCTACTCTATTCTATGGCCTAACTAACTTAAAGTTCCAATTTCATATTTTCTAAGAAAGTCAAAACATAATTATTTCTATGTCTTTTGCTCAAAAGGTTGTCAACTCACTATTATACGATCATGGGCAAAATTTTAGAGGTGTTAAAATGGGTGACACAAGCTGATTGAGGATATAGTAACTGAATTACCTCCCTTGTTTTCCCATTCCTCACCATGGACGGCCATCTTCAAACGTTTGAATTTGAAGTTAAAAATGATATTTTTGCCAATTTCTCAACTGGCAATAGTGAATTATAGGATTATTCTTTAACACGGTAGGACTGTTTATAGGTACAATCTATTTTAGGGCTTTATTTTAATAAATTTTAAAAATATAACTTAAAAATATGCTATTGGAACTTTAACTAAACCTGTAGTCACAGTTCGGAGTGTTTACATCTCGTGACCTTGATATTTACACCCGATGTTCGGTAGGCCTATTCCTGAGTATTTGCTCTACAGAAGCGGCAATATCGGTCTCACTACGAAGATATTATCGCCTGTTGAATTCAGTTAGATTATTAGATTATACATAATTTTAAATTAAAAAGGCACAGACGACAATTTTTAAAAAAAATGCACCACTTTATAACCGCATAGGCCTAACGTTCTCATTTCCCAGTTCAACTACATATCAAGGGGAGGGGGGGGGGCAATGGTTATCATGTGCGCGCTGTATCATAAAGCCTGTCTTTGAGTCACCTGGCGTGGTTTCGAATCCCTGGTTGTATGTGACAAGGAGTAGGGTCATCTGTCAACAACCTCGTGGGTTTTCTCCAGGTCGTCCGGTTTCCTCCCACTGCTAAAGACTACACACAAGCGAATTATTAAAATAGAATAAACAAAGTGTTAGTCCCGAAATGACCTAGTTTGTGTCAAGTGGACGTTAAACCCCATTTCTCTCTCTGTCTCAATACAACAGCTCACTGGTTTTGAAATTAATTTTTAATAATATAAGATATACCAGTTGTTTTCTTTTAAACGAGTCCCTGTAAAATTAAATACTTCGGGAGCTTCTTCAAAATGGCTCTTTAAAACAAAACCAGGATTATGGTTCAATTCAAGTGTGTAAATACTTCCGGCTTCGGGTTCACAAGGCATTCTCAGACTTTCAATCACCGTTTATGAGAAATATCTTTGATTGGAAACACAAAACTTTGTACATCGAGTTTCTTATTGATGTATTTGTCAGATACATTAAAACAACAAAAGTTTTATGAATGGCTATATTTTAGTTAAAATAAAGTGACAATTTTGAGTAAATTCTTAACAATGCTTTGTGAACTTGGGACTTGATTCTTTGATTTATGCTTTATATGTTATTACACAACTCCCACAGTTTTTCTGACAGTGTCATTAATGTACTGTCTTCATTCTTTTTCCTTTTTAGATAACATCACTATTAAAAGAGTTTTATGACAGGGGTATGACATCAAGGGGCAAAGCCCACAGCCATCTCCATCAAGAGGCAACTGTCAAAACGGGACTTCCCCTCCAAACTAAATTGGCAAGTTCTTTAAACACACATTATGCAAGAGCTAAATCTGCGTATTATAGATCTTTCTTTAAAGATACATTATGGGAGATTACATAACAAGTTGGCAGATCTCACTACAATAGTTAAAAACTAGCTAATGTAAAGATAATTTGCTGAAAACTTCAGTCAAATTGATCCACTGTGAACTAAGAACTAAACGAATGAAAGTTCCGCTTAGCCTCGATCATCATTACTAAAGTCGGCAAGACAAACCTAGTAGTCTCAGTCTAGGTTATCCATTTCAACAGTTAATTTCGATGAAAATTTTTGCAGCAAATTTAAAAAATCGAACAAAAATATCCTTGACATCGTCATCGAGAGTTGATTATGGTCTGGATAAGTTAATTAATAATTTTTATAACATTTCAGGTAGGTTGGGATGGCCTAGTGGTCTAGAGTGCCGCGCTTCGATCTCTCGCTGGCCGGTCACTTCTGGATTGCGGCTGTGGTTTCGAGCCCTGGTGTGAGCGTATGTGGCATGGAGATATGGGCGCCTTCTCAACCTCGTGGGTTTCCTCCGGGCACTCCGGTTTCCTCCCACTGCTAAAGACCCCTACGCGCAAGCGAATTATTGAAATAAAATGAAACCATATGTTAGTTCCAAAATGACCTAGTTTGTTTCGAGTGGACGTTAAACCCCATTTCTCTCTCTCTCTCTTTATAACATTTCACTCTCAAAGAAAGACCTACAATTAGCAGATTTTGCTCTTGCATAATGTATGTTAAAGTCTGAAATGTTATGTAAATTATTAATTGAACATTAATTAACTGATCCAGGCCATAATCAACTCTCGCTGGCATCGGATTTCTCAGATTTTAAATAGATTAGAATGGGTTCAGCTATATCTTGATTAAATCTAAAATGTAGGAACGAGACTTAACTTCGAACAACCAGTACGGTAGTTGCAATTATCGCACACGTCTTATCAAACTCTTTGTTAAACTCTTAACTAATGTATCTTTAAATATCTTGAAAATCTGTTACATTTACTAACGATTCTTGGTTTTTCGAATTAAACAAATTTCGTTTCAATGGTTATTTTGATTTTAAAAAACAACGTATCAGTCGTATAATGTTTCGTATATTTTTCACAACTGGATTGGAAACGTCCAGAAGAAAGTCAGTGGGATAATATACCCAAGAAAAGTCACCCACTCTCGTGGAATGACAGCCTTTAATCTGTATGTACACGAAAACAAAGGTGACAATCTTGACCTTCTATTAATATTCATAACCTTACCTTTTCTCCAATCGTCATTTGCGTAGCTACAGCGCCATAGGCTACCCGTTTCAGGTCCAACTTATGGACGCTTATGCCGACAATACAAGTTCTTGGTGATTTGTGGTTTGTTTTTTTTATTAAAAACCCAAACTAAAACACGATATGGGCGGTTACAGACCGGACCCAGAATACATATTTTTATGCGCCCACATTTTCAAGGTTGTGGACCCTGTAGAGGACACAATTGTAATCTGATGTTGATGAAACTTGAAATACGTGTTTATAACCCAAAGATCTTGTCTCTTTTTTATATTTGCTCATATCGGATTGTAACTTCCTGAATTATAGCCCCTGATTGTACGTAAAATCGACTTCTTTAGCGTGTGGTCCATCTAAGTCTCAATTATTATCCGATTTTAAAAATAATATTAAATGTTTCGTATAGTTCGTTAGCATGGGCCAGAACTTTATAAAAACCAAACAAATTCTAATGCTTTTCTGATGATTACTTAAAATGCAACTACTCTTGTTGACTGCGCGGACGTTTTAGCTGCTGTGTGGGCGTATGTTTTGTTGCCTGGCAACCTATTTTTGATTCTGCAGGCCTTTCTCATTATTTTTAACGTTATGTAAGTTGTTTTTATACAGCTAGAAACAGGGAATATTTATGCCAGGAGCTGGAAAATATTGGCCGCTTCGTCCATGTATAAATCGTTAAAATTTATACAAATAGATTGTTTCATTTCAATGTTTGTTTGTTTTAGAGATAATTTAACAACAATGGAAGACTGGGCAGCGCAGTGGGAGCTGTTGGGGGATGTAGAGAAACAAAACTACCGAGATAGAGCCCAACAGCTTCCTTCTGTTATCGACCCAAAGAAAACCCTAAAAAAGATTTTTTCCTTGGTAAATATTTTTTTTATATGCCCACATTTTTATGTTGTCAATCCGATGAGGACGTCCATTGTCATATTTGTGGAGACTCTACTATAGTTCCTGGTCGCCGAAAATCAGCTAGTTTGAAACACTATTATAAGGTTCGAGACGCGCAAAAATGCCAATGGGCCACGCTGCAGTATTATAATTCCAATTTCTACTGCAGTATGATAATTCGAATTTCTATTGAAAAATAAAAAGCATATCTTTAAAACATATCATTGCCCCATACTACACCAGTGGAAATCGATCATAAACTATATTCTTTTTATCTTCAGATTACTGACTTATCCGACGAAGGGGTTGATCTTGTGTGCGTAGGCAAAAACATGGAAGGTCACCAAATAATTTTTGGCCATGGAAAACCACTTCAATTTTTTACATCCAGGGAAGATATTCTGGACAATTTTTACTCTTTTTGTTTGACTATTTGAAATGTTTTATGGCACCGTCAGCTCAAAACGGGCTATATTGCGCCAAACACAAAGATGATTCTTTCGAGACTAATTATTGAAATGAAATTGAACCATGGGTTTGTTCCAAAATGACCTAGTTCTTTTATTTTTAAATATATTTTTTATAATATTTGGAATATTTGGTGTTTTGCATTTAGGATTTAGAAGACAGATTATACAGAGTTATGCTAGAGTATATTCTGTGATAATATAACTCAGAATTTAGTTGTAATCATTGTAGTCCATTTTGTTAAAAAGTACAATATATTTTTGTTAATTCATGGTTAATCCTGATTACTCAAGAGAGCATGTGCCAATTTCAATGCGTGAGCATTGTGAGTCAAAAAAATAAAGCCACATTCCCATTACAAGTATTTCCATATTCTTTAACTCATTATCATCCAAAATCTTTAACATTGAAAACACGAATTATTTGTCAATTTAAATCAACATTAATGCTGTGATCTTACCGGAAAAAGTTGGGCTTCTGATATCCAATATTTAAGACCAAATAAATATTTAACTATAGGTACACGTATCTTGTACCGTAATGGGTTTCAGCCCCAGTTGTTACAAGAGAATCGAGGGACGAGGCTAGACACATTGCACCAAGTCAAACGGCGTATGTAGACTGGAATAACCGGACACTAGAAATCTACATTCGATTGAGACTGCTGGCTTATATCGCTGAACATATCTGATTTGAAATTAGAGTAAAAGCGGAAACCCTTGAATGTAAATCAGTTTGTATACCGGTACATTCATTTAACAGTATTATGCGTTCCGACCCCTTTGTGTCAATATCTAGGCCCCAAATGTTAGCGATTTAGCTCCTTTAAAGTCCAACCTTTACTTTTCATGTTTATATTCAAATATTGTCATTTAAGCATTTTTCAGATCGCAATGTCATCACCCTTTTTTGTTATATCATTTAAAACTATTTATGCCAAGACACTACAGAATAAGAGATCAAACTATAAATACTCGTCACGGCACCCTTACTAAAAATCTGTACGTTCGGTCACATGGCATAGACTCAAGTCAAGATGATAAATCGGTTGTATGTACAGCGACCAGCAGTTCAGTGATTTGAATTTCGTAAATCTACTTGTACTTTAGGTGGCTGAGAAAATGCTTCCAATGTATTTCGTCAAAAAATCAGTTTTGTTGACACTGACATTAAAAAATGTTTCTTGTTAGGATAGACAAGTCGACTCAGTTTTATTTGTAGCGACATGCTCTGATTATTCCTACACATTTTGGGGTGAAGCCCATTGTGCTACCGGTAGTTCTACAGGTAAGACAAATGGAATAGTCTATACCGCTAGTCCCCTACTTACAGAATATAACGACGAGCTAATGCTGTACATCTGGAAATGTTTAGGAGATTCACAGAAAGTCTTAGTGGGTATATGGCATTCTAGTTGCAAGCACGCCAGGTATTCCATAAGAGATAGGTCAAATGCCATTTTTGGTCCGTGGGGCTACCTGGCGATAAATTGTACCGCAACAGTGACAGCTGGTGGTTCACATTTGCAAAATTCGATGGTCGCTGCATTCCTATAAAAGAAAATCCATTATATTCAGTAATTTATTTGTTGCAAGTGGGGTATAAAATAAACTGGTCTGTGCTTATTTGAATAGCAGATATTGTGTATTCATTCGGTACGGCAGATTTCTAAATGTTTTCAAAAAAAAAACTGACTTGAAGTGAATAAAATACTGGTCACTTCGCTTAGACGTGACATTTTAAAACTAATAAATTTTTAGAATAAAATACATGTTATAATTCAAACATAGATGACCCATATATAGTATCTACTTTTTATATCAACCACAGTTATGTCAGTGAGGTACATGTCACCACAAGTATGACCATCTTTTCTGTGTAATTTGGTCATCATTTGGAGCGGCAGATATAAAGAACCCTGTAAGAAAGGTATTTTCATAAACAAGTGAAACCTACGTATAGGTATGTAAATATAAATCACGAAAATAAAGCCTCGGAAGTAAATGTCTTTGTAAAATATTGTTGCTTCTTGTTAATTCATTAAAAAGTGAAACATTAATGTTTTAGTCATTCAAGGCAATATAAATAACTCAAAATACTGGTAGTTTTTATAGCCCTACAGTACACCGTTTTAAAATTTACAAAGATTGGTAATGAAACCTAAAAACTACTTTAATACAAAAAATAATAAATAAACCTATACCTATACTAACTATTCAGCAAACTAGGAAAATAATTAATTCAGTTGTATCAATTTCGAAAAAAGTGATGTTGATAAAATGATGTATTTATGTTCGAAATTGTTCATGATACTCTGTCTGAACTCACCATCCAAATTTCGGGAAGATGAAACAACATGTGACTGTGGACCTCCTCACAGCACTCATGGCAATAATACGTTAATGGGCCACAAGAAATACACTTCACTGTGTTAACTGTGTCGGTGGAACACCTGCTGCAGGTCAGAGTTGCTCGCAAAAATTCCTCTAACCTTGCCTGCGTTATATCATTTCTGATATTGGTTCATGCTTCATACAGCCTTTGCTTCTTCTGTTTGTAGCAAATGTCGACATTACTACGTATACCTGTACCGATAATAATAACAATTAAAAATGGATACCATCAAGCAAATAAAATCGGAACTAGGTCTTAAATGAAGACTATTTAGCTGCTGTGGACGTATGTTACGTTGCCTGGCAAACTATCTTTACATTAGGAAATTAAATACCATTTTTAAGAAATGCATTGAATGGCCCATTAACTGGAGCCTATCTTATAGACTCGTTCGAGTATACAAACCTATTATTTTATTATAATTAAGCCAATTATAGGACAGTAATTTTATTAGTAGCTAGACTATAGCCATTAAGCTAGATTAAAGTTGCCGTGGATTATGCTTAGAGTTAGCCTCGTTTTCTAAAAGTGCTTGTATCGGTGAGATGTGTGCAAAGGATACAATCAATGGGCTAACCCAGGCATGAAAATTCGGTAAAACCTAGATTTATACTAATAAGTATAAGATTTACTTTTATCATGACTTTTAATATAAGTCAAACTCAGATCCCCCTCCTGGAATACCGGAGCGATGATTTGAGCCTGACCATTTACTGAATTTTGTCGTCTAAGTAGCTGGTACTTAACTGGTTACATGCAATCTTTTAATTTTCTTCTGAGTCTTAAACCTTAGACGATTCATTTTTTAAAATGATAGATCTATTAAAAAAGTTCAGAAATTACCCGCCAAAATAAAATATATAGTCCAGGCCAACAAGTCATCTTTTCTGGAACCTCTGACAACGCTAGTAACGTCAAACCTCAACTAGACCTGCATGCAGGAATGACGGGTTTCACTGGTGCCATGTTACCCTTAAACATGTCACTTCCGGTGCCAAGTTACCCTTGAACATATGTCACTTCCGGTACCAGCGAAACCACTAAACAGGTTTCCAAATTAACATTGCACACAAATAAAATGGACGCAGAATCAACAAAATCCAACAATATCAATTCATTTTATACATTTGTTACTTGTAAATGATCTTGACAAAATTAGATTACTTCCTGTGTTAATGAAAATGTTCAATTAGTCTTATGAAATCAGAAATGGCATACGATATCATATAGTGAAAATTTTATGTAAAATTTTAAGACCAAAAAACTTGAAAAGTGACTTGTAGAAAATCTGCTATTTCTCTGCAACCGTACAAGTTACAAACCATTTTGTGGTATCTGCGTGATCGTATGGGTTCATTCTATTTGTTGATTAGCATCAAATACCATAATTTGAAAAAGATTTCAAAACAGACTCATTTGAATAAAATATCTGTTTTGAAGGCTAAAAATACAGTTTTTGCCAAAATGACGTTACTTCCGGTGATAATGAAAATCTTAAATTACTTGAATGAAATCCCAAATGGCAGTAGGTATAACACGGTGTAACGTTTATGAAAATCGAATAATAATTGACACTTTTATGGCCCCGAAACCTTCAAAAGTGACCTGTAGAAAACCGTCTATTTCTCGGCAACCGAACAAGTTAGAAACAATTTTATGATATCTATATGACCATATGAGTTTTGTTTATATGTGAATTTAAACCAAAAGTTAAAATTATTAATACATATTAAGTTATTCTTTTTTGAATAAAACATTGATTTAAAAAGTTTAAAATGCAGTTTTTGACCAAATGATGTCATTTCCGGTGTCAATTTTAAATTGTAATCAACTTGATATGACGCTACATGCTTTTTGAATCAAATGATGTCACTTTTATAAAAATCCAATAATAATTGACTATTTTACAGGCAAAATAACGAAAACAGTGACTTGTACAGAACTGCCCATTTCTTGGTAACTGCTTATATTACAAACGAATTTTAACATACATTTTCTTCGTATGGATTATAGCTACAAGTTTATAAAAGTTGCGAAGAAATATTTTAAAATCTGAAAAGCCTGAATAGGTTGTAAATAGGTAAATTTTACACCATTTTTAGCCTCTTAATCGAATTTGCTCGAAAGTGAAATCGAAATTAAAAAAACTGCTTCCTACATTTTTTGCGCCTTGAAAGGGCACACTCTTTGAGTCAAATAATTTTTCCAAAAAATAATATTTGTTTTCGAAGTAGGAAAATAACTGTCAAAATTGTAGTTTTTGGTAAAATTATGCCACTTCCGGTGCCGACAGATAACACTTTTGGTAATAAAAAAAATGACAATTGATACAACGAAGCATATGAATTTTGTTTTATACAAATCGGACAATAAAAAATTAATCTAGGACTGAAAAACTGAATTAGCCAATGGCGGCCAAGGAAAATTACTGAGACAATTTTTTTTAACATTTTTGCACTAGTCAGATGACTCTTTAATTCTGTGCACAATACGACTAAAAAATATTCATAAATAAAAAAATTTTTTGTAAAATTTTAAATTTTCGAAATTTGGCGCCTAATATCTTCGAAGATTTGCCGAAAATCAAAAATCGAAAGTAGCGTAGCTATGTGCCCTGTCTCAGGCTATGCCAAAATGTATCGAAAGTTAAAATCCAATGATTATTGTTAAAATTACTGCAATATTTTCAAAAACGATATCTTCGGTGATTTCGCATTGTCGCAGAACGTTCAAAATAGCTTTATCCTCTAAGTCACACCCACTTTTCCAGTAAAACCGAAGAGATCGTAACGATGCGACACGTAGTTGCTGAGATCTATTCAAATTGGAATCTGAATAATAATAATAATAAGAATAACTAGACCTGCAAGCAGCACTGAACCGGCTTTCAGGAATCAGACAGGATGTTTGTTATACTATAACCGATCCATTGAGATACAAAACTATACTTTAGTTGTTTTTCTTCAGTGACACCCTCCCTCATTTGTAAAAGTAATATTTGCTGGCGAAAAGACCGGTCAAAATTGTAAATTATTTCAAAATTACGACTACTTCCGGTTTTACGATCATTGTCGTGATAGCTTTACGAAGTTCTTTGGATACTTATCTTTCTGTACCAGAAGTGTCAGAAACATCCATTGAGTAACAACAAAACACATACTTATGGAAAACAGTTACTAGTGTATTTTAGGCGACGTTTCGTAGAGTATTCTCTCAACGTTATCAAGCTAATACAGTAAAACAGGTATGAGGCAAACATATATAGACAAAATACAATAACATAACTGAAACCATACTTAACAACAACATGATCAAAGGCCTACCCCAACACTTATTTAAATATACAAAAACAGGTAGAGAGTTAATTAACTTGATAGTCCATAGTCGGTGAGGGTGTTTTAACAAGAAGAGAAACCATACCTAACAACTAGTAGATCAAAGGTAATAATATACAATGGCAATATTATACAGGTAATAATATACTAAGTAAGAGAGGAAGCCCGTATGTTGAACGATGAATGAGGCCACTAAGTGTTGCGATGATAGCTGAATATACAAAGTGATTAATATGGTTAAAACAATATCATTGAGTTATAGAGTATGTACATGTACAACAGATGAATGTAAAGATATGAAGGGTGTTAAAGCTAGATTGAATATAACTGTTTCCCTACCCACCACTTTAAAACCTTGTAAATATATGACAGAAAGATAATTGGCTATGCAAAGGAGATATAGATTAACGAAACAAAAACTTAAAGCCATAAATAAACAGTGTGGTAAATGAAGTCACGTGATGTAACACAGCACAAGTGTACAGTTTGAAGTAGAAACATGCTATATTTTTAAAGTAATTGATCATACGCGTTGGGCAAAAATATCCCTGTGTCACGGTTAAGATCTGGATTGTTCCTTCTGATGTGTATTGCCTCCATTAATTTACGTGTCTTTTCTATTGGGAGATTTGATGCCAGGGTTTCGTATGACTGGATTCTATGCCCAGCATGTTTCTACTTCAAACTGTACACTTGTGCTGTGTTACATCACGTGACTTCATTTACCACACTGTTTATTTATGGCTTTAAGTTTTTGTTTCGTTAATCTATATCTCCTTTGCATAGCCAATTATCTTTCTGTCATTTATTTACAAGGTTTTAAAGTGGTGGGTAGGGAAACAGTTATATTCAATCTAGCTTTAACACCCTTCATATCTTTACATTCATCTGTTGTACATGTACATACTCTATAACTCAATGATATTGTTTTAACCATATTAATCACTTTGTATATTCAGCTATCATCGCAACACTTAGTGGCCTCATTCATCGTTCAACATACGGGCTTCCTCTCTTACTTAGTATATTATTACCTGTATAATATTGCCATTGTATATTATTACCTTTGATCTACTAGTTGTTAGGTATGGTTTCTCTTCTTGTTAAAACACCCTCACCGACTATGGACTATCAAGTTAATTAACTCTCTACCTGTTTTTGTATATTTAAATAAGTGTTGGGGTAGGCCTTTGATCATGTTGTTGTTAAGTATGGTTTCAGTTATGTTATTGTATTTTGTCTATATATGTTTGCCTCATACCTGTTTTACTGTATTAGCTTGATAACGTTGAGAGAATACTCTACGAAACGTCGCCTAAAATACACTAGTAACTGTTTTCCATAAGTATGTGTTTTGTTGTTACTCTATCCAGTTACTAAATGCCATTTAAAGATCATCCATTGAGTAGTTTTGGAAAAAAAGATAAATTAAAGAGCGTTTACAAAAATTTAACGATTTTTCAATTTTTTTCAAAGTTTGATGCCATTTTTGGACCACCTATATTATTTCAATGCTTTTCATTTTGGATTCACTATATAGACAACCGATAGGACTTTGAGTAAGAAAAGTTTCAGAAAAATCTGCGGCCTCGATTTCGAGAAAAGGGCGTCTCAGAATGTTAAAAAAATCCGAAAATACTAGATTTTTGGCATACAATAATTTATTTCCTTACCATCGAAATCGTACTATTTAGATACCATATGATGGTCCATTAATAGGACTATTCAACGACACTTTAGTTCTTTTGGTCCGCTATTACCTAAGGGAGAAATCAAGCTTTTTGCAAGTGCGACAATGTTTTTATCCCTTTTTTTTTTCATTTTTTGAATACTTCCGGTATAATTATTATTGTCGGAATAGTTTTAACAGCCGGTTTGGGCACTAAAATAGCCACAGGGCTCTGTAATGATATATTACATTATCTGATCAGATAAAATGCCTCAGAGAAATCCTATGTTCAAAAGTGCCAAAAATGCAAAAAATTTAAAATATCGAAAATTAAATTTCAATAACTACATACATATTATACATCGTTAGAATTGTAATTAGGTCAGCTATCTGAATATACAATCTTTTTTTGGAAATCTCTTAAAATAAAAAAATAGAAGAGCATTTTCCAAAATTTCACGATTTTCCGACTTTTTTCGATTTTCAGTCCGTTATTTCTCCTATTCCAGATATTTCAAAGTCTTATTGGATGGCTTCATGCAAAATACCTCCGAAAGGACTCTCGATAGAAAAAAATTAAAAAAAAGTTGCGGTTAAGTTTTCGAGATACAGGCGTCCAAAAACGCTCCAAATCAGAAAATACTTGATTTTCAGCGTGCTATATTTTACTTCCGGGTCATCGTATCTGTATGAATTGCGTATCATACGATACCCAAATTCACGCGCAACCCAACGATACCCTAATCCCTTTCATCCGTTGATATCGGACAAAATAATCACGTTTTTCCCCAAAGCACCCATTTTTTGCATTTTTTTCCAAACATCAGAAATTATTTCGACTACTTCCGGTTTACGGATCGGTGTTGAAATTGCTTTATCCAACTGTCGGACTATATGGCTTTATGTTCCAGAGGTTTCAGAAATATCGATTTATCCTTTCCAAAAAATATAAGGGTTACAAAATGGGCAGAAAATTCGAAAAAATACGAAAAATAAAGGGCGATAACTCTGAATGAAACTTATATTACGGGAATCACATAGACTTCAGGAATCCAAAAATGTAGGTCAAATTTGCAAATTTTGAAAAATAACAAAAATTGTCTCATAAACAACGTCTTTTCAATTTTCGAACGATAGAAGTCATAGACGAATGTTCGAAATTGAAAAATGTGAGATAGCCATTATCTCCAAAAAGATTCAGGGTTCCCGAAAATGTCATTTGTTTTAAAATGGGTAAAGAATTGATTAAACTATGGCCTATTTTCAATTTTTAGACGACGTACAAAGTTCGACCACTTCCGGTATGCGCAGAGGTTTGAAAAATAGTTTATCAAGTAGCCACCACATGTTTTCCCGATAGAAATGTTGGTTCCAGATCGATATCTGTTTTCGATCATGGAGAAATAGGCTCCCGCGGAAAAAAATAATAATAATAATAACTAGACCTGCATGCAGGAATGACGGGTTTCACTGGTGCCATGTTACCCTTAAACATGTCACTTCCGGTGCCAAGTTACCCTTGAACATATGTCACTTCCGGTACCAGCGAAACCACTAAACAGGTTTCCAAATTAACATTGCACACAAATAAAATGGACGCAGAATCAACAAAATCCAACAATATCAATTCATTTTATACATTTGTTACTTGTAAATGATCTTGACAAAATTAGATTACTTCCTGTGTTAATGAAAATGTTCAATTAGTCTTATGAAATCAGAAATGGCATACGATATTATATAGTGAAACTTTTATGTAAAATTTTAAGACCAAAAAACTTGAAAAGTGACTTGTAGAAAATCTGCTATTTCTCTGCAACCGTACAAGTTACAAACCATTTTGTGGTATCTGTGTGATCGAATGGGTTCATTCTATTTGTTGATTAGCATCAAATACCATAATTTGAAAAAGATTTCAAAACAGACTCATTTGAATAAAATATCTGTTTTGAAGGCTAAAAATACAGTTTTTGCCAAAATGACGTTACTTCCGGTGATAATGAAAATCTTTAATTACTTGAATGAAATCCCAAATGGCAGTAGGTATAACACGGTGTAACGTTTATGAAAATCGAATAATAATTGACACTTTTATGGCCCCGAAACCTTCAAAAGTGACCTGTAGAAAACCGTCTATTTCTCGGCAACCGAACAAGTTAGAAACCATTTTATGATATCTATATGACCATATGAGTTTTGTTTATATGTGAATTTAAACCAAAAGTTAAAATTATTAATACATATTAAGTTATTCTTGGTTGAATAAAACATTGATTTAAAAAGTTTAAAATGCAGTTTTTGACCAAATGATGTCACTTCCGGTGTCAATTTTAAATTGTAATCAACTTGATATGACGCTACATGCTTTTTGAATCAAATGATGTCACTTTTATGAAAATCCAATAATAATTGACTTTTTTACAGGCAAAATAACGAAAACAGTGACTTGTACAGAACTGCCCATTTCTTGGTAACTGCTTATATTACAAACGAATTTTAACATACCTTTTCTTCGTATGGATTATAGCTACAAGTTTATAAAAGTTACGAAGAAATATTTTAAAATCTGAAAAGCCTGAATAGGTTGTAAATAGGTAAATTTTACACCATTTTTAGCCTCTTAATCGAATTTGCTCGAAATTGAAATCGAAATTAAAAAAACTGCTTCCTACATTTTTTGCGCCTTGAAAGGGCACACTTTTTGAGTCAAATAATTTTTCCAAAAAATAATATTTGTTTTCGAAGTAGGAAAATAACTGTCAAAATTGTAGTTTTTGGTAAAATTATGCCACTTCCGGTGCCGACAGATAACACTTTTGGTAATAAAAAAAATGACAATTGATACAACGAAGCATATGAATTTTGTTTTATACAAATCGGACAATAAAAAATTAATCTAGGACTGAAAAACTGAATTAGCCAATGGCGGCCAAGGAAAATTACTGAGACAATTTTTTTTAACATTTTTGCACTAGTCAGATGACTCTTTATTTCTGTGCACAATACGACTAAAAAATATTCATAAATAAAAAAAATTTTTGTAAAATTTTAAATTTTCGAAATTTGGCGCTTTATATCTTCGAAGATTTGCCGAAAATCAAAAATCGAAAGTAGCGTAGCTATGTGCCTTGTCTCAGGCTATGCCAAAATGTATCGAAAGTTAAAATCCAATGATTATTGTTAAAATTACTGCAATATTTTCAAAAACGATAACTTCGGTGATTTCGGACATTTCGCATTGTCGCAGAACGTTCAAAATAGCTTTATCCTCTAAGTCACACTCACTTTCCCAGTAAAACCGAAGAGATCGTAACGATGCGACACGTAGTTGCTGAGATCTATTCAAATTGGAATCTGAATAATAATAATAATAATAATAAGAATAATAATTTTAACAAAAACAATAGTGTTTCACACAAGCTACGCAGTGTGAAACCCTAATAATTTTTGTAAAAACAATAGTCTTTCAGACGAAAGTCTGAAAGCCTAACTAGACCTGCATGCAGGAATGACGGGTTTCACTGGTGCCAAGTTACTCTTAAACATGTCACTTTCGGTGCCAAGTTACACTTGAACATATGTCACTTCCGGTACCAACGAAACCACTAAACAGGTTTCCAAATTAACATTGCACACAAATAAAATGGACGTAGAATCAACCAATCAATCTAGCAATATCAAGTCATTTTATACATTTGTTACTTGTAAATGATCTTGACAAAATTAAATTACTTCCAGTGTTAATGAAAATGTTCAATTAGTCTTATGAAATCAGAAATGGCATACGATATCATATAGTGACAATTTTATGTAAATCAAATAATAATTGCCACTTTTAAAGACCAAAAAACTTGAAAAGTGACTTGTAGAAAATCTGCTATTTCTCTGCAACCGTACAAGTTAGAAACCATTTTTTGGTATCTGTATGATCGTATGGGTTCATTCTATTTGTTGATTGGCATCAAATACCATAATTTGAAAAAGATTTCAAAACAGACTCATTTGAATAAAACATCTGTTTTGAAGGCTAAAAATTCAGTTTTTGCCAAAATGACGTTACTTCCGGTGATAATGAAAATCTTAAATTACTTGTATGAAATCACAAATGGCATTAGGTATAACATGGTGTAACGTTTATGAAAATCGAATAATAATTGCCACTTTTATGGCCCCGAAACCTTCAAAAGTGACCTGTAGAAAACCGTCTATTTCTCGGCAACCGAACAAGTTAGAAACAATTTTATGATATCTATATGACCATATGAGTTGTATTTATATGTGAATTTAAACCAAAAGTTAAAATTATTAATACATATTAAGTTATTCATGGTTGAATAAAACATTGATTTAAAAAGTTTAAAATGCAGTTTTTGACCAAATGACGTCACTTCCGGTGTCAATTTTAAATTGTAATCAACTTGATATGACGCTACATGCTTTTTGAATCAAATGATGTCACTTTTATAAAAATCCAATAATAATTGACTATTTTACAGGCAAAATAACGAAAACAGTGACTTGTACAGAACTGCCCATTTCTTGGGAACTGCTTATATTACAAACTAATTTTAACATACATTTTCTTCGTATGGATTATAGCTACAAGTTTATAAAAGTTACGACGAAATATTTTAAAATCTGAAAAGCCTGAATAGGTTGTAAATAGGTCAATTTTACACCATTTTTAGCCATTTAATCGAATTTGCTCGAAAATGAAATCGAAATTAAAAAAACTGCTTCCGACATTTTTTGCGCCTTAAAAGGGCACACTCTTTGAGTCAAATAATTTTTCCAAAAAATAATATTTGTTTTCGAAAAATGGTACCTAACTGTCAAAATTGTAGTTTTTGGTAAAATTATGCCACTTCCGGTGCCGACAGATAACACTTCCGGTAATAAAAAAAATGACAATTGAGACAACGAAGCATATGAACTTTGTTTAATACAAATCGAACAATAAAAAATTAATCTAGGACTGAAAAACTGAATTAGCCAATGGCGGCCAAGGAAAATTACTGAGACAAAATTTTTTAACATTTTTGCACTAGTCAGATGACTCTTTAATTCTGTGCACAATACGACTAAAAAATATTCATAAATAAAAAAGTTTTTTGTAAAATTTTAAATTTTCGAAATTTGGCGCCTAATATCTTCGAAGATTTGCCGAAAATCAAAAATCGAAAGTAGCGTAGCTATGTGCCCTGTCTCCGGCTATGCCAAAATGTATCGAAAGTTAAAATTCAATGATTATTGTTAAAATTACTGCAATATTTTAAAAAACGATAATTTGGTGATTTCGGACATTTCGCATTGTCGCAGAACGTTCAAAATAGCTTTATCCTCTAAGTCACACCCACTTTCCCAGTAAAACCGAAGAAATCATAACGATGCGACACGTAGTTGCTGAGATCTATTCAAATTGGAATCTGAATAATAATAATAAGAATAACTAGACCTGCATGCAGGAATGACGGGTTTCACTGGTGCCACGTTACCCTTAAACATGTCACTTCCGGTGCCAAGTTACCCTTGAACATATGTCACTTCCGGTACCAGCGAAACCACTAAACAGGTTTCCAAATTAACATTGCACACAAATAAAATAGACGCAGAATCAACAAAATCCAGCAATATCAATTCATTTTATACATTTGTTACTTGTAAATGATCTTGACAAAATTAAATTACTCCCGGTGTTAATGCAAATGTTCAATTAGTCTTATGAAATCAGAAATGGCATACGATATCATATAGTGAAAATTTTATGTAAATCGAATAATAATTGCCACTTTTAAAGACCAAAAAACTTGAAAAGTGACTTGTAGGAAATCGGCTATTTCTCTGCAACCGTACAAGTTAGAAACCATTTTGTGGTATCTGTATGATCGTATGGGTTCATTCTATTTGTTGATTGGCATCAAATACCATACTTTGAAAAAGATTTCAAAACAGACTCATTTGAATAAAATATCTGTTTAAGAGGCTAAAAATACAGTTTTTGCCAAAATGACGTTACTTCCGGTGATAATGAAAATCTTGAATTACTTGTATGAAATCCCAAATGGCATTAGGTATAACATGGTGTGACGTTTATGAAAATCGAATAATAATTGACCCTTTTATGGCCCCGAAACCTTCAAAAGTGACCTGTAGAAAACCGTCTATTTCTCGGCAACCGAACAAGTTAGAAACCATTTTATGATATCTATATGACCATATGAGTTTTGTTTATATGTGAATTTAAAACCAAAAGTTAAAATTATTAATACATATTAAGTTATTCTTGGTTGAATAAAACATTGATTTAAAAAGTTTAAAATGCGTTTTTTGACCAAATGATGTCACTTCCTGTGTCAATTTTAAATTGTAATCAACTTGATATGACGCTACGTGCTTTTTGAATCAAATCATGTCACTTTTATAAAAATCCAATCATAATTGACTATTTTACAGGCAAAATAACGAAAACAGTGACTTGTACAGAACTGCCCATTTCTTGGTAACTGCTTATAGTACAAACGAATTTTAACATACATTTATGGATTATAGCTACAAGTTTATAAAAGTTACGAAGAAATATTTTAAAATCTGAAAAGCCTGAATAGGTTGTAAATAGGCCAATTTTACACCATTTTTAGCCTCTTAATCGAATTTGCTCGAAAATGAAATCGAAATTAAAAAAACTGCTTCCTACATTTTTTGCGCCTTGAAAGGGCACACTCTTTGAGTCAAATAATTTTTCCAAAAAATAATATTTGTTTTCGAAGAAGGAAAATAACTGTCAAAATTGTAGTTTTTGGTAAAATTATGCCACTTCCGGTGCCGACAGATAAAACTTTTGGTAATAAAAAAAATGACAATTGATACAACGAGGCATATGAACTTTGTTTTATACAAATGGAACAATAAAAAATTTATATAGGACTGAAAAACTGAATTAGCCAATGGCGGCCAAGGAAAATTACTGAGACAAAATTTTTTAACATTTTTGCACTAGTCAGACGACTCTTTAATTCTGTGCACAATACGACTAAAAAATATTCATAAATAAAAAAGTTTTTTGTAAAATTTTAAATTTTCGAAATTTGGCGCCTAATATCTTCGAAGATTTGCCGAAAATCAAAAATCGAAAGTAGCGTAGCTATGTGCCCTGTCTCAGGCTATGCCAAAATGTATCGAAAGTTAAAATTCAATGATTATTGTTAAAATTACTGCAATATTTTAAAAAACGATAATTTGGTGATTTCGGACATTTCGCATTGTCGCAGAACGTTCAAAATAGCTTTATCCTCTAAGTCACACCCACTTTCCCAGTAAAACCGAAGAAATCGTAACGATGCGACACGTAGTTGCTGAGATCTATTCAAATTGGAATCTGAATAATAATAATAATAACTAGATCTGCTACTGTCCCATGCAGATATGAAAGCTTTCATATTCATCGTCACGTGTCATTGGTTGTATCAAGTAACCTAAATAAAAGGATACGAAGAAAAAATTATTAAAATTGGTCAAAAACTCGCGAAGTTACAAGTCTAAATATAGTATGAAACATTGCACCCAGGCATAACAATAATCTGAAAACTAAACTGAAACTTGTATTACTGTAATGAGACGGATGAGAAAATGAAATGAAAATGGCGGGAAAAAAAAATTAAAAATGGCAGGTTGGACAGGCGACCTTACTTCTTGTCACGTACAACCGGGCATTCGAAAACACGCTAGTTAACTCAATGACAGGCGCGCGTGCTTACCATTCAGCCACTCAACCCCCCTTTGAAATCAGACACGTGCAATATGTCATATAGGAAGAATAAGAAGTCGCTCACAACAAAATGGTAAATTAATGAGTTTAGGTCAAAAGGTTGAGCTACTGTTTTAGAGTACTTAATAGTTTTAAAGAGACACGTTAAGGGTTGTTCATAGTTAAATGAAAGTTGAATTTTAAATAAGACCAATAAAATTAGGATTTAATAATGCCAGACTAATATTTCCAATATGTTTGGTTATAAGTAGGAAATCGTGACGACTTCTTAAGCATGTTTTAAACAAAGGATCATGTTTGTTTAAACAAGAATGGCACTCTGCAATAAAAAAAACTGGCCAAAGCAAGATTTCTATGCAGAAATTAAATAATTGCTAGAACCAGAAAAATATTTATCCACTATAATAAATAAGCAACATAGAGAAAATGAAATGAAATTGAATGGGGTTTAACGTCCGACTGTTCTGCTCCTAAAATGGGCTAATGAAGACGGGCATATGCCATAATGTGTGCAATGAGGGAAATTTTACCCGGGCAGCGGCGGTTACGGCCTACGAGGTTGGACAGGCAACCATACTCCTTGTCACGTACAACCAAAAAATCGAAACAACGGCAGTTGACTCAATGACAGACGTTATGATACAGAGCGCACGTGCTAACCATTCAGCCACGCAACCTCCCTAAAATCGGCAAATTGCTGACCTACAGCGAGAAACATTTCAACCGGGCCAAATTTTCTATTGTAACAGTTTAATTTGCACGGTACCTTTAGTTATCAACCGAATATTACAAAACTTTTAAAAATAAGCTCCCCCCTGACCAGCTTAAGCGTTCGCAATAAACGTTTGCCACTTAAAATCGGGAAATTGCTGACTTTAAAGTGAGAAACATTACAACCGGGCGAAATTTTCTGTTTTATCACTTTTACAGTACCTTTGATTACCAACCGATTATTTTCTGTTTTATCACTTTTACAGTACCTTTGATTACCAACCGATTATTACAAAACTTTAAAAATAAAAGAGAAAGAGAGAAATGCGGCCTAATGTCCATTCGACACAAACTAGGTCATTTCGGGACTAACATATGTTTTTTAATTTTATTTAAAAACTCCCCCTGCGCTTACAGGTCTTTAGCCGTTGGGAGGAAACCGAAGAACACGGAGAAAACCCACAAGGTTGGACATCATACTTCATGTCACGTGCAACCTGGAGATCGAAACGACGCCCGTTGACTCAATGACAGACGTTACGATACAGTGCGCACATGCTAACCATTCAGCCATTCAGCCTCCCTGAATTCAGAAAATTGCTGACTTATAGCAAGAAACATTTCAACCGGGCGAAATTTTCTGTTTTAACAGTTTAATGTGCACGGTACTTTAATTACCAACCGATTATTACAAAACTTTTGAAAATAAGCTCCAACTGACCAGCTTAATCGTATGCAATAAACGTTTTCGCCTGAATTGAAAGTTCTGCACGGAGAAAGTTCATCTCGATTTCCCGGCGTGGTTCCCCTTGTCAGTGAGCAGAACGGAGGGCCTGACAAGCACAGCTGTCTAGTCATTCGGATGGGACGAAAAACCAAGGTCCCGTGTACACATTGGAGTGCACGTAAAATATCCCTAAGCAGTTGGAATTCGATACTGTTGAATAAGCTCTATACGATGACTAAATGTGTAGATTGTAGTCACCCACACTGCATGTTTCGCTTAACAATGAAAGGGTGCCGTTTTCAATGTTCGATCCTTTTGTTCTTCTACTCCTGATATGTTGGACTGTTGATCGATGGTTTCATATAAAAGACTACCAATAAGACTCTTTGTACAAGAAGTTCCCAAAAAATATTATGTTGACTTTACGAGAAAGACCTCTAAACATGCTCCAAATTGTAAAAATACGACTTTTTGGGTTTTCAATCTCTTTTTTTCGGCTATCCCTGATATTTAGAAAAAATAATACAATGATTTCACACAACAGGCTAGCTATTAGACTCTCTATTGACAAAAGTTTCACCGCCCTCCCTTCATTATAACCGAAGTTATCGTGCCCTAAAGAATCAACAAATTAGCTTGTTTATCTCTGCTTACCCTAAGCAGAAAATGCTCATATTTAAACTCAATCATAACATTGACCTAGTGAACGTCTACACCAAGTTTGAACATTCTAGCTTAATTAGAAGGAGAGTAATTGTGTTCCAAAGTCCCAACCCTTCAAATTGCTTCTATTTTTCATTTTCAATTCAAAATGGTGACCATCACGTGACCGAAATCAAAATTCTATTCGCGACATTTTTTAGGCCTTCCTACAAGGATTCAGAAAATATAACTCCCGAGTCTGTAAGTAAAATAGCAAAAAAGCCTTATTGATTTTTCACTTTTAAATATGGCGGCACTTCCGGTTCGATCGACAAACTCCATATTTTGTGTACAAATCAGTAATTACTTATCTAGTATCCAAAAAAAAAATCAGGTCATTCTGACCTATATTTCGATGATTTTTTTGAAAATTTTGATCCTTAATTTCGTCAAGGGGAGATAATTTAGAAAATTTCTAATTATATTTTTGAAGTCACATCGGTAGGATCTACTTAGATACTAAATTTCATGAAAATCGTACAACTATTAAAGAAGTTGTCAAATTGGTCTAATCTTCCGGTTCGAAATCACAGCGACGAATTTTCGAAATTCGAAAATGTGAAACTGCAGATGAAAATGGTTTTTTTAAAGGTATTCAAAGAAAAAAGAATTAGTAAAATCGGTCAAAAAATAACAAAGTTACGACTATGCATTGTCATTTTTTTCGTTCGTAAAATTCGGTGATTTCGGATTCGTAAAACGTTTCGAAAATATATTTAATCAAGGTTCGCACCCCATTTTTGGGGGGGTAGGTCAAAATTTCAGAAAGATCCTATGGATAGATTCTGAGAAATCCGATTTGCAGAAAACACACAAAAAAAAAAAATAACTAGATCTGCTACTGTCCCATGCAGATATGAAAGCTTTCATATTCATCGTCACGTGTCATTGATTGTATCAAGTATCCTAAATAAAAGGATAAGAAGAAAAAATTATTACAATTGGTCAAAAACTCGCGAAGTTACAAGTCTAAATATAGTATGAAACATTGCACCCAGGCATAACAATAATCTGAAAACTAAAGGGAAATAACTGAAACTTGTATTACTGTAATGAGACGAATGA
The DNA here is from genome assembly GCA_036850965.1 of Patella caerulea. Taxonomy (NCBI): domain Eukaryota; kingdom Metazoa; phylum Mollusca; class Gastropoda; family Patellidae; genus Patella; species Patella caerulea. Next base: position 54,446,422 of record JAZGQO010000006.1, on the reverse strand, counting down.
GAAAATGAAATGAAAATGGCGGGAAAAAAAATTAAAAATGGCAGGTTGGACAGGCGACCTTACTCCTTGTCACGTACAACCGGGCATTCGAAAACACGCTAGTTAACTCAATGACAGGCGCGCGTGCTAACCATTCAGGCACCCAACCCCCTTTGAAATCAGACACGTGCAATATGTCATATTGGAAGAATAAGAAGTCGCTCACAACAAAATGGTAAATTAATGAGTTTAGGTCAAAAGGTTGAGCTACTGTTTTAGAGTACTTAATAGTTTTAAAGAGACACGTTAAGGGTTGTTCATAGTTAAATGAAAGTTTAATTTTAAATAAGACCAATAAAATTAGGATTTAATAATGCCAGACTAATATTTCCAATATGTTTGGTTATAAGTAGGAAATCGTGACGACTTCTTAAGCATGTTTTAAACAAAGGATCATGTTTGTTTAAACAAGAATGGCACTCTGCAATAAAAAAAACTGGCAAAAGCAAGATTTCTATGCAGAAATTAAATAATTGCTAGAACCAGAAAAATATTTATCCACTATAATAAATAAGCAACATAGAGAAAATGGAATGAAATTGAATGGGGTTTAACGTCCGACTGTTCTGCTCCTAAAATGGGCTAATGAAGACGGGCATATGCCATAAAGTGTGCAATGAGGGAAATGTTACCCGGGCAGCGGCGGTTACGGCCTACGAGGTTGGACAGGCGACCATACTCCTTCACGTACAACCAAGAAATCGAAACAACGCCAGTTGACTCAATGACAGACGTTATGATACAGAGCGCACGTGCTAACCATTCAGCCACGCAACCTCCCTAAAATCGGCAAATTGCTGACCTACAGCGAGAAACATTTCAACCGGGCCAAATTTTCTATTGTAACAGTTTAATTTGCACGGTACCTTTAGTTATCAACCGAATATTACAAAACTTTTAAAAATAAGCTCCCCCTGACCAGCTTAAGCGTTCGCAATAAACGTTTGCCCCTTAAAATCGGTAAATTGCTGACTTTAAAGTGAGAAACATTACAACCGGGGGCAATTTTCTGTTTTATCACTTTTACAGTACCTTTGATTACCAACCGATTATTACAAAACTTTAAAAATAAAAGAGAAAGAGAGAAATGCGGCCTAATGTCCATTCGACACAAACTAGGTCATTTCGGGACTAACATATGTTTTTTAATTTTATTTAAAAACTCCCCTTGCGCTTACAAGTCTTTAGCCGTTGGGAGGAAACCGAAGGACACGGAGAAAACCCACGAGGTTGGACATCATACTTCATGTCACGTCCAACCTGGAGATCGAAACGACGCCCGTTGACTCAATGACAGACGTTACGATACAGTGCGCACATGCTAACCATTCAGCCATTCAGCCTCCGTGAATTCAGAAAATTGCTGACTTATAGCAAGAAACATTTCAACCGGGCGAAATTTTCTGTTTTAACAGTTTAATGTGCACGGTACTTTAATTACCAACCGATTATTACAAAACTTTTGAAAATAAGCTCCAACTGACCAGCTTAATCGTATGCAATAAACGTTTTCGCCTGAATTGAAAGTTCTGCGCGGAGAAAGTTCATCTCGATTTCCCGGCGTGGTTACCCTTGTCAGTGAGGCAGAACGGAGGGCCTGACAAGCACAGCTGTCTAGTCATTCGGATGGGACGAAAAACCAAGGTCCCGTGTACACATTGGAGTGCACGTAAAATATCCCTTAGCAGTTGGAATTCGATACTGTTGAATAAGCTCTATACGATGACTAAATGTGTAGATTGTAGTCACCCACAATGCATGTTTCGCTTAACAATGAAAGGGTGCCGTTTTCAATGTTCGATCCTTTTGTTCTTCTACTCCTGATATGTTGGACTGTTGATCGATGGTTTCATATAAAAGACTACCAATAGAAGAAGTTCCCAAAAAATATTATGTTGACTTAACGAGAAAGACCTCTAAACATGCTCCAAATTGTAAAAATACGACTTTTTGGATTTTCAATCTCTTTTTTTCGGCTATCCCTGATATTTAGAAAAAATAATACAATGATTTCACACAACAGGCTAGCTATTAGACTCTCTATTGACAAAAGTTTCACCGCCCTGCCTTCATTATAACCGAAGTTATCGTGCCCTAAAGAATCAACAAATTAGCATGCTTATCTCTGCTTACCCTAAGCAGAAAATGCTGATCTTTAAACTCAATCATAACATTGACCTAGTGAACGTCTACACCAAGTTTGAACATTTTAGCTTAATTAGAAGGAGAGTAATTGTGTTCCAAAGTCCCGACCCTTCTATTTTTCATTTTCAATTCAAAATGGTGACCATCACGTGACAGAAATCAAAATTCTATTCGCGACATTTTTTAGGCCTTCCTACAAGGATTCAGAAAATATAACTCCCGAGTCTGTAAGTAAAATAGCAAAAAAGCCTTATTGATTTTTCACTTTTAAATATGGCGGCACTTCCGGTTCGATCGACAAACTCCATATTTTGTTTACAAATCAGTAATTACTTATCTAGTATCCAAAAAAAAAATCAGGTCATTCTGACCTATATTTCGATGATTTTTTTGAAAATTTTGATCCTTAATTTCGTCAAGGGGAGATAATTTAGAAAATTTCTAATTATATTTTTGAAGTCACATCGGTAAGATCTACTTAGATACTAAATTTCATGAAAATCGTACAACTATTAAAGAAGTTGTCAAATTGGTCTAAACTTCCGGTTCGAAATCACAGCGACGAATTTTCGAAATTCGAAAATGTGAAACTGCAGATGAAAATGATTTTTTTAAAGGTATTCAAAGAAAAAAGAATTAGTAAAATCGGTCAAAAAATAACAAAGTTACGACTATGCATTGTCATTTTTTTCGTTCGTAAAATTCGGTGATTTCGGATTCGTAAAACGTTTCGAAAATATATTTAATCAAGGTTCGCACCCCATTTTTGGGGGGGTAGGTCAAAATTTCAGAAAGATCCCATGGATAGATTCTGAGAAATCCGATTTGCAGAAAACACACAAAAAAAAAAATAATAATAATAATAACTTTAACAGAAACAATAAGCTTTCATATGTAATATGAAAGCTTAATAACTAGATCTGCTACTGTCCCATGCAGATATGAAAGCTTTCATATTCATCGTCACGTGTCATCGATTATATCAAGTATCTCAAATGAAAGGATAAGAATAACAAACTATCAAAATTGGTCAAAAACTCGCGAAGTTATAAGTCTAAATATAGTATGAAACATAGCATAATCTGAAAACTAAAGGGAAATAACTGATACTTGTGTTGCTGTAATCGGGATGACTTCCCACTTCAAAACTTTCAGAAAAATGAAATGAAAATGGTAAGAAAACATAGAAAAATTAAATGAGATAACTTTGAACAAAACTAAAAAAAATTCAGGTTGATCCCAATTGTTTGAATATTTACGTTAAATATGTAAATTTGGAAAATTATAAAGACATAATTATCAAAATCGGTCAAAACTCACAAAGTTACAAATTTAAATGTAGTGAGAAACATTGCACCCGGGCGAAAAAATAATCTTTAAACTAAAGGGAAATAACCTAAACTTGTATAGCTGTAATCGGGCTTCCAAAATTAGAGATATGTTATATAATTATGGTTTCCAATATGTTTGGTTATAAGTAGGAAATCGTGACAACTTCTTAAGCATGTTTTAAACAAAGGGTCATAGACTGCAATAAACAAGAATGGCACTTTGCAATAAAAAAAAAACTGGTCAAAGCAAGATTTCTATGCAGAAATGAAATAATTAATAGAACCAGAAAAACATTTATCCACTATAATAAATAAGCAACATAGAGAAAATGAAATCAAATTGAATGGGGTTTAACGTCCTACTCCTAAAATGGGCTAATGAAGACGGGCATACGTCATAAAGTGTGCAATGAGGGAAATTTTACCCGGGCAGCGGCGTTACGGCCTACGAGGTTGGACAGGCGACCATACTCCTTGTCACGTACAACCAAGAAATCGAAACAACGCCAGTTGACTCAATGACGGACGTTATGATACACAGCGCACGTGCTAACCATTCAGTCACGCAACCTCCCTAAAATCGGCAAATTGCTGACCTACAGATAGAAACATTTCAACCGGGCGAAATCTTCTATTTTATTAGTTTAATTTGCACGGTACCTTTAGTTATCAACCGAATATTACAAAACTTTTTAAAATAAGCTCCCCCTGACCAGCTAAATCGTTCGCAATAAACGTTTTCCCCTTAAAATCGGCAAATTACTGACTTTAAAGTGAGAAACATTACAACCGGGCGAAATTTTCTGTTTTATCACTTTTACAGTATCTTTGATTACCAACCGATTATTACAAAACTTTAAAATTAAAAAAAAGAAAGAGAGAAATGCGGCTAAACGTCCATTCGACACAAACTAGGTCATTTCGGGACTAACATATGTTTTTTAATTTTATTTAAAAACTCCCCTTGCGCGTACTGGTCTTTAGCTGTTGAGAGGAAACCGAAGGACACGGAGAAAACCCACGAGGTTGGACACCATACTCCATGTCACGTGCAACTTGGAAATCGAAACGATGCCGGTTGACTCAATGACAGACGTTACGATACAGCGCGCGTATGCTAACCATTCAGCCTCCCTAAAATCTAGAAATTGCTGACTTATAGCAAGAAACATTTTAACCGGGCGAAATTTTCTGTTTTAACAGTTTAATTCGCACGGTATTTTAATTACCAACCGATTATTACAAAACTTTTGAAAATAAACACCAACTGACCAGCTTAATCGTATGCATGTCCATGTCACGTACAATCTCGAAATCGAAACGACGCCCGTTGACTCAATGACAGACGTTACGATACAGCGCGCACATGCTAACCATTCAGCCATTCAGCCTCCCTTAAAAATAAGCTCCCCCTGACCAGCTTAATTGTTCGCAATAAACATTTGCCCTCTAAAATCGGCAAATTGCTGACTTTAAAGTGAGAAACATTACAACCGGGCGAAATTTTATGTTTTATCACTTTTACAGTACCTTTGATTACCAACCGATTATTACAAAACTTTAAAAATAAAAGAGAAAGAGAGAAATGCGGCTCAACGTCCATTCGACACAAACTAGGTCATTTCGGGACTAACATATGTTTTTTAATTTTATTTATAAACTTCCCTTGCGCGTACGGGTCTTTAGCCGTGGTAGGAAACCGTAGGACACGGAGAAAACCCACGAGGTTGGACACCATACTCCATGTCACGTGCAACTTGGAAATCGAAACGACGCCGGTTGACTCAATGACAGACGTTACGATACAGCGCGCGTATGCTAACCATTCAGCCTCCCTAAAATCTGGAAATTGCTGACTTATAGCAAGAAACATTTTAACCGTGCGAAATTTTCTGTTTTAACAGTTTACTTCGCACGGTATTTTAATTACCAACCGATTATTACAAAACTTTTGAAAATAAGCCCCAACTGACCAGCTTAATCGTATGCAATAAACGTTTGGCCTGAATTGAAAGTTCTGCAACGAGAAAGTTCATCTCGATTTTCCGGCGTGGTTCCCCTTGTCAGTGAGCAGAACGGAGGGCCTGACAAGGACAGCTGTCTAGTCGTTCGGATGGGACGAAAAACCAAGGTCCCGTGTACACATTGGAGTGCACGTAAAATATCCCTAAGCAGTTGGAATTCGATACTGTTGAATAAACTCTATACGATGACTAAATGCGTAGATTGTAGTCACCCACACTGCATGTTTCGCTTAACAATGAAAGGGTGCCGTTTTCAATGTTTGATCCTTTTGTTCTTCTACTCCTGATATGTTGGACTGTTGATCGATGGTTTCATATAAAAGACTACCAATAAGACTCTTTGTAGAAGAAGTTCCCAAAAAATAGTATGTTGACTTTACGAGAAAGACCTCTAAACATGCTCCAAATTGTAAAAATACGACTTTTTGGATTTTCAATCTCTTTTTTTCGGCTATCCCTGATATTTAAAAAAAAATGATACAATGATTTCACACAACAGGCTAGCTATTAGACTCTCTATTGACAAAAGTTTCACCGCCCTCCCTTCATTATAACCGAAGTTATCGTGCCCTAAAGAATCAACAAATCAGCATGCTTATCTCTGCTTACCCTAAGCAGAAAATGCTCATCTTTGAACTCAATCATAACATTGACCAGTGAACGTCTACAACAAATTCGAACATTCTAGCTTAATTAGAAGGAGAGTTATTGTATTCCAAAGTCCCGGCCCTTCAAATTGCTTCTATTTTTCATTTTCAATTCAAAATGGTAACCATCACGTGACCGAAATCAAAATTCGGATCCGATAGATTTTTAGGCATTCGTTCAAGGATTCTGAAAATATAACTCCCGAGTCTGTAAATAAAATAGCAAAAAAGCCTTTTTAATTTTTCACGTTTAAAGATGGTGGCACTTCCGGTTCGATCGACAAACTCCACATTTTGTGTACGAATCAGTAATTACTTGTCTAGTATCGAAAAAAAAAATTAGGTCATTCTGACCTATATTTCGACGATTTTTTTGAAAACTTTGATCCTTAATTTCACCAAGGGGAGATAATTTAGAAAATTTCTAATTATATTTTTGAAGTCACATTGGTAAGATCTACTTATATACTAAATTTCATGAAAATCGTACAACTATTAAAGAAGTTGTCAAATTGGTCTAAACTTTCGGCTCGAAATCACAGCGACGAATTTTCGAAATTCGAAAATGTGAAACTGCAGATGAAAATGATTTTTTTCAAGGTATTCAAAGAAAAAAGAATTAGTAAAATCGGTCAAAAAATAACAAAGTTGCGACTATGCATTGTCAGTTTTTCGTTCGTAAAATTCGGTGATTTCGGATTCGTAAAACGTTTTGAAAATATATTTAAACAACGTTCGCACCCCATTTTTGGGGGGGTAGGTCAAAGATTCAGAAAGATCCCATGGTTAGATTCTTAGAAATCCGATTTGCAGAAAATACACAAAAAAAAAATAATAATAATCTTAACAGAAACAATAAGCTTTCATATGTAATATGAAAGCTTAATAATAACTTTAACAGAAACAATAAGCTTTCATATGTAATATGAAAGCTTAATAATAATAATAACTAGACCTGCATGCAGGAATGACGGGTTTCACTGGTGCCATGTTACCCTTAAACATGTCACTTCCGGTGCCAAGTTACCCTTGAACATATGTCACTTCCGGTACCAGCGAAACCACTAAACAGGTTTCCAAATTAACATTGCACACAAATAAATTGGACGCAGAATCAACAAAATCCAACAATATCAATTCATTTTATACATTTGTTACTTGTAAATGATCTTGAGAAAATTAAATTACTTCCTGTGTTAATGAAAATGTTCAATTAGTCTTATGAAATCAGAAATGGCATACGATATCATATAGTGAAAATTTTATGTAAAATTTTAAGACCAAAAAACTTGAAAAGTGACTTGTAGAAAATCTGCTATTTCTCTGCAACCGTTAAAGTTACAAACCATTTTGTGGTATCTGTGTGATCGTATGGGTTCATTCTATTTGTTGATTAGCATCAAATACCATAATTTGAAAAAGATTTCAAAACAGACTCACTTGAATAAAATATCTGTTTTGAAGGCTAAAAATACAGTTTTTGCCAAAATGACGTTACTTCCGGTGATAATGAAAATCTTAAATTACTTGAATGAAATCCCAAATGGCAGTAGGTATAACACGGTGTAACGTTTATGAAAATCGAATAATAATTGACACTTTTATGGCCCCGAAACCTTCAAAAGTGACCTGTAGAAAACCGTCTATTTCTCGGCAACCGAACAAGTTAGAAACAATTTTATGATATCTATATGACCATATGAGTTTTGTTTATATGTGAATTTAAACCAAAAGTTAAAATTATTAATACATATTAAGTTATTCTTGGTTGAATAAAACATTGATTTAAAAAGTTTAAAATGCAGTTTTTGACCAAATGATGTCACTTCCGGTGTCAATTTTAAATTGTAATCAACTTGATATGACGCTACATGCTTTTTGAATCAAATGATGCCACTTTTATAAAAATCCAATAATAATTGACTATTTTACAGGCAAAATAACGAAAACAGTGACTTGTACAGAACTGCCCATTTCTTGGTAACTGCTTATATTACAAACGAATTTTAACATACATTTTCTTCGTATGGATTATAGCTACAAGTTTATAAAAGTTACGAAGAAATATTTTAAAATCTGAAAAGCCTGAATAGGTTGTAAATAGGTAAATTTTACACCATTTTTAGCCTCTTAATCGAATTTGCTCGAAAGTGAAGTCGAAATTAAAAAAACTGCTTCCTACATTTTTTGCGCCTTGAAAGGGCACACTCTTTGAGTCAAATAATTTTTCCAAAAAATAATATTTGTTTTCGAAGTAGGAAAATAACTGTCAAAATTGTAGTTTTTGGTAAAATTATGCCACTTCCGGTGCCGACAGATAACACTTTTGGTAATAAAAAAAATGACAATTGATACAACGAAGCATATGAATTTTGTTTTATACAAATCGGACAATAAAAAATTAATCTAGGACTGAAAAACTGAATTAGCCAATGGCGGCCAAGGAAAATTACTGAGACAAATTTTTTTAACATTTTTGCACTAGTCAGATGACTCTTTAATTCTGTGCACAATACGACTAAAAAATATTCATAAATAAAAAATTTTTTTGTAAAATTTTAAATTTTCGAAATTTGGCGCCTAATATCTTCGAAGATTTGCCGAAAATCAAAAATCGAAAGTAGCGTAGCTATGTGCCCTGTCTCAGGCTATGCCAAAATGTATCGAAAGTTAAAATCCAATGATTATTGTTAAAATTACTGCAATATTTTCAAAAACGATAACTTCGGTGATTTCGGACATTTCGCATTGTCGCAGAACGTTCAAAATAGCTTTATCCTCTAAGTCACACCCACTTTCCCAGTAAAACCGAAGAGATCGTAACGATGCGACACGTAGTTGCTGAGATCTATTCAAATTGGAATCTGAATAATAATAATAATAAGAATAATAATTTTAACAAAAACAATAGTGTTTCACACAAGCTACGCAGTGTGAAACCCTAATAATTTTAACAAAAACAATAGTGTTTCACACAAGCTACGCAGTGTGAAACCCTAATAATTTTAACAAAAACAATAGTGTTTCACACAAGGTACGCAGTGTGAAACCCTAATTAAGGCCATGCTGCATTTGTTTTTCATAACCTGTCAATGTCAAATCCACTTGTAATTTTTTTACTTCTGATTAGAGCCAATTGGGTTTGATTTATTTTATATGGATTTTTATTTTATAATCGGAAAAGTATTTTTCATAAGCGGATTTGGAAGGCACAGATGGTGTAGCTTGACAACCGAGACTAGGATGTACTTGATTACCAATATTCGATCATGCTAATGTTGCCCTGTTTGTAAATCTGTTATTATTATAAGCTTGATTAAAATTATCACATTGTCTTATACATGTATGTAAATATTATTTGTCATTTTATTAAATGCACATGTTTATATTGTATGCTGTCCTAAAAGGACGTTTCGGTGCAATAAAATCTTATCTATCTTATCTTATCTGCTCTTTTGCACCCTCCACGCCCAACATCCTGGCCTCTGCATCGTATAAGGTCCTGTGTCATTCCATGTATCTCACTCTCATCTATCCCCTATAGCCCCTAAAGGTATGCGTAGCAAAATGGAATACACAGCAATATAATAAGCTACAAATGTATCTAGCCAAATTATAATAATGATAAAATCGGGCCATGGATAAAAATTAAAAAACAAAATAACCAAGCAATGAGGAAAAATAAGCTTGTTAATATTTGACGCTATATCAAAGACTGTTCCATTCTTGTGTAGCATTTATACATGGGTTAGTGTGCATTTAAATTTGTCTCAATCATCGGCAAAATGTTGCCAGTGGCGTGGGTCTACCTTAGTACCTACGCATAATTTTCAAAAAGGGGTGGACAGAAATTAAGTTCAACCCACTTAAATCGATTTAATCCACGCTGCAAACAAAACCATCTAAACGGCATCATTTTAATTGATTAAACAGTTATTTTGTAAAAAGAATTTGTTTTATCAAATTAAAGGAAGTGGGTCTGCCCCCCCTCCTCCCCCGCAGACCACAACCTAATACCCCAACCTAGGCCTGTTGTCGCCAATATGTAGACCCGCATTTGACCTTAAAACTGATAAATCTGATTGGCTAATGTGTATGTGTATGGTATTATTTTTCTACCCTACTCAATCGACCAACCTCAATGATATATATTATTATAATATACCCCCTGTTCAACCGGGTGGAACTGAATCAATTGAATAGGGTATACCTCAGTTGCATCGGGTGGCCTTGGCAACTTTCCCGGAAGCTTGAGGATTTGAAAAATAAACGCTTTTTGTGCGTTTATCTAAGGGTGTAATACATGGTCTTTTATTGCCGTGAGATCTTCTATCGGACCAAACATCATCTAACTCTAACAAATTACCCGTCCCCATCATTTCGAGTAGCGCGAATTTTTCTTCAGATTGACGTACGATTGTATATAAGCTGTTGTTGTTGATATTTGTTGTGGGTATAAGCTGAATTCGATGAGATGCACATGATGATCACACGAAATATTCAGATTTCTTGAATAAATCATGATCACACGAAATATTCAGATTTCTTGAATAAATCTCGTATTACCATCTACAGTTTTAGACGTTCGTTAAAAATCGAGTCCGGCTTGGTCGTAACGTTAAGGCCCCCATTCATCAAATCGTCGTGGGGATATAATACGATTCGGAATCAAGCTATTTATCAAAATTAGGTTTGATGTAGCTCTGCCATAATTTCATAGCACTCGCATAGATTGGTCCACTGAAATAACGCCAGAATGCGCTAATTTTGTGGCAGGATTTTTTTTTCTGGGGAAATTCCAGGAAATCACGTCTGGGGGAAGCCTCCCCCCTCGAGGGGCTGCCGGCCACACCTACGCCCTCGGTGATCAGGGGGCCCCACCATGGTTAATCCAGTGTTGGTTGGAAGATAAAATTTGGTTGCCTTAGCAAAGAGGTGCAAGTGAAGCCTGCCCGTACTTGTTCCATTATTCAAGCTTGTGCTGTTTCGTGGATTATCTGGTGGTAACAAAGGGTATGCTTTAAATGAAGATAATGAACCAGCCAGCTGACGATATTTTTGATAATATACCGCCGACCGCTGGAGGAGAGATAATTCGAAATGCAGTTTGCAATTCACTATGGGCAGCAAAGAACTAAACCATCTTAACACAAATATGGTTCAATTTGATTTCATTAATTCGCAGGAAGAAAGCAGACGACCCGGGGAAAAAACAACAAAGATGGACAAGCGACCTTACCCTTGTCACGTACAGGCAAAGAATCGAAACAACGATGCTTGACTAAATGATATACCCGAATTCGTTCACGCGCCTTAGACCACTAGACCATCAAACACATCAGTTGGCTTATATGATTTCGCTTATATCACTAGTTTTATTTAATATGCACAAATTACACTTCGACTCTACTGTGTTTTTTTTTCTAGCAAAATCACCAGAAAAGGACTCCCCTCAATACACTCAAGGGATATGATGTGCATTCCAATCCCTTTTCAAAAATCATGTATCTGGCCCTTTGTAAGTACATTAATGTAGATTCTTCATTAATCTTACTTAAATTTAATACCAATACAATTTCATCCTGTTCAATATGTTCTTCGTCACAGATAACTGTCAAATCTTAGGAAGGGGCAATGCCCTGTACAGAACGGGTTTCTCAACACAATCATCGCTATCTTTGTAAATTCTGCAGATTTGGGCCCCTTCCGGTTTGGTGCCTTCTATGCTGCAATATTTTTTTTTTCTTGGCTAAAATAATATTTTAAATAAAATGACATGCAAAACAAAATGAATATATTTAAATTGTAAATATGCGCAAGCTCTTCAATGTAAATTATATGTAATTCGAAACGAAATCCACTTACCCCCACTTATCTTTTTTCTGCAGCTTTCGGTATCGCTGTTGCTCCTAGAGAAAATATGTACATAATAAGGCCAAGTCTGTATTGAGTGGAAAACAATGAAACAAAGTAGGCCTAGAAATAAAACATTCGTGCTCGGTGACAATCCACGTTAGCCAACATCCACCACAAGGCAGTGTAATTGTGTGCGATACAAAACTTACATTTAGCCTGGGTTATTTCGGTAGAAACACGATTCAGTTTCTTTTTCAATAAGGGAGAAAACTTCGACATGGTTCGAATATCTTACCCTGCCATATCGTGCTCGAATATTCTCACTTCTTGAGATTTTGGTTGACACGATTGCAAAACCACAGTTCCCATTACGAAATATATTAGCCATTTTGTCTTCCTGTGGGAATATATGACCAACGTGGCAGGCTTTTAGTTTAAATCTTAATTGTGTGGTATTTGTAAAGGTAAGTCTCTTTCTTGCCAATGGAAAAATGTAGTCAAAGTTGTCTGGAGTAAACGCTCATAAGACAACACAAGCTAAATAAATTTTAAAATATTAATTCACAAAATACAATAACTGGTTTTTATATTTACCCAAATTGTGTTGAAAGAGCGAGGGCGTTATTATCCCACTAGAAAATCTTGAATATCAGGTTAAAATTATGAAATATGGGGACTTGTTGGTTGTGTCTTAGTTATATACAGTCTTAGCCTATGCATTCTAGGTATTAAACACCATCCATAATAATATAATACTGATTACAAACAAGCCCGACGAACCAGAACCACTCATGCCAGGGTTTGGACATGGCATTTTGTTGGTTTGATTTTATGGCAGTATGACAAACAATGTATGAAACTGTTTTTATTTCGTTTCTTTTCTTTAAATTTCATAACGCAGTTTAAACGGGGTACATCGACAGAATAATTGAATGACTACCACTGGCTAATTTTGTGAAGGTGGATTATGTTGAAGGGGTATCATTCAAACATATTTATTCACGAAAATATTTTTAATCAGTATTAACAATGTTCTAATCAATAATAACAAATTAAATCATCGACTTATACTGAATAGTCCAATCCGACTTTTATCATTGTCTGGTTGGGTTTCCGATTAAATATCTTGTAGAACGTTTGACTGAAGGCTAAAGTTTTTGGGGATTGGGATGGCCAAGTGGTCTAGACTGCCCCGCTTCGACCTCTAGCTGGCCGGTCACCTCTGGCTTGCGGCTGTGGTATCGAGCCCAGATGAGAGCGTATGTGGCATGGAGATAGGGGCGCCCTCTCAACCTCGCGGGTTTACTCCGGGCACTCCAGTTTCCTCCCACGGCTAAACACCCCGAAGCGAATTATTGAAATTTAATGAAACCATATGTTAGTCCCAAAATAACCTGGTTTGTGTCGAGAGGACATTAAACCCCATTTCTCTCTCTCTCGAAAGATTTTCTAAAGAAATATACAAATACGTACCTTGGACCAAAACTCGCTAAACAGACAAGGGGTTATATTAATAAAAATTATGTAAGCCAATTAAAAATATTATTATTACAGTATATTTATAGCCCGGCCTTTCATATCACATGTCTAGAGAGACTTTACAAAGTGACAATATAATGATAAAAAACAAGATTATGGACACGTTAAAAGTTATTCATTGGAACAGGAATTTGACTGCTAAAAAGCGTAAGAGACAGTTGAAGAGTTTGGGGCTTTGATGTAGTGTATCGGATGTACATATACTAGGTGTATGTTCTAAAAGATCAGCTGTCTTATGACCTAAATGCCTTATAAACGTGAATGGTATCAGAGATTTTTAGTTCAAGATAATATTAGGTTATTTGCGAAACTGGTCGATGCGGGGGCAGGGAACTTGACTCTCGACTTTCTTTGAAAATATGAAATTCTCGTTTTAATCAGATTGATTTCAAACCCCAACATAAACCATCAAACTATTCGTTTGTGGACAAATGGTTCATAATTGTCTAGCGAGAATGTTATACATACAGTACATGTAGTATAATTCTGCAAATAGAATGGACGTGAGGCAGTCATAACATTCATCATTTGACAAGAAACTTCGAGTATTACATTATCGGACACCAGGGGTTTTGTGGACACCCTCCCCTTTTATTTCAAAATTTTGCTGGTTACAGTAGACATTAACCACCAGTAAACAAGAAAGGAAAATACTAGACCAATAGATGTGCGTGTCATTTCGGATGGGACGAAAAACCGAGGTCCTGGGTACACAATGGCGTGTACGTTAAATATTCCTTGACCGTTGGAATTCAATATAAGAGTAGGCCTATCTCCGCTGTCTGGGCAAAATGTCTCTCATAGCACACTGTATGGCGTATGCCCGTCTTCCATTAGCTCAGGTTAGGTGCAGAAGAGTTGGACGTTAAACCCCATTTCATTTCATTTTGTACGTGTCAGGATTGATTAAATAATCAGCCTGTGTTTTGATTTGAAATATCGTGTTATAAAAATATATAAAAATGTTGCAGCTTTGTGAAGGTGTAATTGTTGAATAGATAACAATCAATATATTGTTATAAATAAAATATATTTGAGTCAGTGATCCAGTAAGAAAACAGTAAGAAGTAATACACAACGGGAGCAGAAGAAAGACATCCAGAGACAAATTTTAGACGATCACCCGGCTACGAATATACGTAGGACATGTCAACCGGTTTTAGACGGCCCGCCCTCCACGTCTGACAGAAAGGGCCATGGTGCTACATATTTGAACTAAAACAAAAACCTATAGTTGGCAGATTTAGCTCTTAAATAGCGAATCTTTGATGTATTGTCAAACATCTGTGATTTTGCGCTATGATGGACTATACATTCTAAAAATTACAATGAACAATACAAATTTGTAAAATGTGCAGGATTTAACCCTCTAGTGGCATTTAGCGATTTAAAATATTACTGAGTTAAAAGGTATATGGGACAACAATATCACGTTATGAAGCAAGTTAATTATGAGACTACAATATATAATACAGTTAGTTATATTAACACACACACGTTTATAACGCCAGGCGTGATATAATATCCCCTGGTGCATACAATATCTTGATATATCATTTGATATCACACTACGTGATGTACAATCAAATATTTTATCAATAATCGTACTTCAAACTTCAAACAACAACCAAGAAAGTATATTCCCATATGGAACGTTGGAATGTCTGGTTTCTTGTTACCATTGCTAATGTTTAATCAGGTTCGGTGGTTTCGATTCAGTGGTTGTACGTGACCCCTAATCGCAAGCGAATTATTAAAATAAACCTTAAAACCATATGTTAGTCCCGAAATGTCCTAGTTTGTGTCAAGTGAATGTTAACCCAACTACTCTCTCTTCGATCATGTTTGGCTACATCATATAAGCCCCACCCCCCTAATCTGTCCCGAACATTTCCAAATAATTATTGAATTTATCTCCATTGCTTTTCTCTAGAGTATGAGAACTAGTTCATGTAAGTTATAATATTGATCGATCAAAAACTAAACATAGAACATTTTGTCGGAACCGTTTCTTTTTACATCAGTTGCCATGTTCTCCAATCAGTAGCTGTAACAATGGTGCTAGCTTCACTTTCATCAACAACTAGACATTGTTTAGTTAATTTATTATAACTATACACCACACACCCACATGGTAAATCTTCAGTGGGTGTTGCACATCTATAACCACAACCTTGTTGACTTCTAGCTTGATAACTCTTCACCTTTAGCCCCTGAAGCTTTCTGTTACCGGGTACCTTCTTCCAACCGGAAATCAATACCGTAGAAGCGCTATCTAGAATATACATGTAATGATAGTTACCATTTTATTAACAGCATCCAATGACAAATATTAATTTATTGGATTCAATAAAATTAACATGATCGGCATAGTAGAGAAGGCAGTAGTTATAGAGGGGCGTAACATTCCCATCAATGTCAAAACATGTTTAAATTATTAATCCGTTTTTGAACTTGATCAAGGATATTCAACACCGAAGCTAAATTTTGCGTTCAAATTATATGGTTGTCATCCGAAAATATGAATAGTTTCAGTTCACGATCCAAGTAATTAGCTTCATAAACACTGAACATACTATAGTTATTGATATAGAGGTTTGCTGATTATTTTGATTATTCTTGGCCGAATGGTTAAAGTGAACGTATTGTATCAAAAGGTCTGTCGCCTGTTCTCCCAGTGTCGCCCGGTTTACCCACAATGAAGAGCTTTCACGTTGGCTACGAATGCTCTCGTCAATGATTCTTATTTTGGTCTTACACATTCGTATTGTACGTAGCGCATTCATGAGGGAACTTTTTTGTTTGTTAAAAGCTATCATTACGGTTTATGTATTTTGGAATGTATATAATTTTCGTAAAGCCAACTTAACTCTTTCGTAACATCCGAAACTGTTTCCTATTCGATTCTTGGACATTCGCTGTCATTCGTGACTCCCTAAAATTCTCGAAAACGACACCAACTATCCAAAATCGATTACAATTTTGTCGGCTATATAAATTCTCCTCTTTCGCGTGGGTTATGGATGTCATGGATTATGGAAGGGTATCGCTGCCAATATTAAATGCGCTGCTGCAATGATAATTTTTATGATGTAAAGAGTACCATGTACACAGTCCTAATACTGGAAATAATTTCACAGAATCGAATAGGAAGCTGTTACGGACGATATAAAGGATTACATGTTTTTTAATTAAATTCGGACAATACGAACGTGCAAGAACTAAATACGAATCATTTTCGAACTTCAAGATTCATAAAAGGTTTGGATTCGGTACTATTCGTAGCCCTGAGTAAAATAAGCGGTAACAACATAACAATTTCCGGATCCCAAGCTTTATCGGCATTATTCGTCGATCGTGTCATATTGTAAGTGAATTCGATACATTTGTAAAAATTTGGCTGAGTGATTCTTTCATTTCGTATCTTTACCGCAAACCTATCTGGATATTCGACATATTTTTCAACCACGAATTATCGTAACTCCTGTGTACACGTTTCATAACAACTTCGTAACTACTCCCGATGTATTTGCAGGATCGCCACGAATTCGCGTTCGAGATTATGGTCTCAACGGGGACATCCTTATTATAACACGTCGCACGATAATGGGAACCTACCATAACATCCTATAAGTATGTCAATTTCTGTTCTGTAATGACGAAAATACAGATGTTACCTATCAATTGATTGTCGTACTCGAGGCATGGTATGCTTAGTATGTTAAACGTCTCTGAACTTCACGTAGTTTGAATGTGATTGAATTCTTGGATTGATGAAACCACGTGCTTCATATCTTACCTATATCCCAACATCCTTGACTTCCCCATCCAGTTAACACGAAAACATAGTTTAATTCCACAGGAGTGATGGTATGAAAATATATCCTGTCGATACCAAATTTACTCCCGTTTCCAAGCTCCAACAATCCTCCTTTCCAACGGATCCAAAATGATCGAAACTCGTTACAGTCCAAGGGAACATCGTGATGGAAGTAAAATTTATCACCACCATAAAGAGGACCTTGTAAAAACTCACTTCTTGAGTTTTGGTTTGTTCCGATTCCAAACCCCCAGTTTCCATCACCAAATATACCAGCCACGTCGTTTTCCTGGATAAATATATGACCATCGGTACAGGCTTTTAGTTTAAATGTTAATTGTGTTAAATTTGTTATGGTGAATCCCTTTCTTTCCCATGGAAAAGCGTAGTATTGGTTGTCTGGAGTAAACGCTCGTAAACCAACACAAACTGAAACATAAAATATATTATCCAAAGAACTAACGTATATTCAAGTATTTCAGTAATCCACAGACTGAGTAGCCTTGTTCCGTGACAAAAGTTTCCAAAACATCGGTGGTAGGTGAGCTCTTTGGGAGATTTGTTGTAGGGATCTGATGCGGCTTAGTGTAACAATCTTCGAGTATGAACGTATATTTAATATCATTCTGGTATTGCAGTAATACGCAGACTGCGGCAGGACGATTTACCCCATATCACCATACTAGTTTACTACCAAATATACTATTCAAAAAAAGTAGGGGATATTTGATTTTTAAGTGTTATTAAAGTCACCTAATGAAACTGACGAAGAAACAAATGACAAAATGAAATGAAGTTCACATTCATCGATTTATTCCAAATGATCGTTAGACTAAGTAAGGCACAGACTGACCATTAAAAGGGTAAAATGATACCCGGGGTCAAACAGCAAAGTTACCACAGCATCACAACAAAGTCAGTAACGGGTAAATCCTCCTCTGTTTGCCAAACAAGCATTGATCCGACGTGGCATACTCCAAATGAGACGTCTAAGGTCATTTTGGTCCAGATTGTCCCATTCATGTTGCAACGCAGCAGCAAGTTCTTCGACATTGACAGGACGTTGTTGACGTTGACGTAACCTCTGTCCAAGCATGTCCCAGACATGCTCGATGGGGGAGAGGTCGGGACTCACTGCTGGCCAAGGTAATGTGGTGATGTTCTGTTATTGGAGGTAACCTGTAACGATCCTGGCCCTGTGACATCTTGCGTTGTCATCCAGGAAGATGAAACGGCGGCCATGACGTCGTGCGAACGACACAACATGGACTGCCAAGATGTTGTCCCGGTAGTACTGGCCTGTAACACACCCTGCAACAACATGTAAAGCCGTTCTTCCAGCAACAGTGATGCCTCCCCACACCATAACAGAACCACCCCTAAATCGATCATGTCTGATGACGTTAACGTCTTGGAAGCGCTGGTTTCGCCGACGCCACCCCCTCCTACGTCTGTCCAAAAAATCAACAGTGAACCTTGACTCATCTGAAAACATCACATTGCTCCAGCGTCGATTATCCCAGTGTTGACGATACCTACACCAACGACGTCTTGCCTGAATGTGATGATCTCTCAAACAAGGGATCACGCGAGGCCGTCGGGCGCGAAGGTGACCCCTATGCAGTCGATTCCCAATCGTCTGGCCACTCACTCTCACACCAGTGTCTGTTTGAAGACGAGCGGTGATCTGATTTGCTCTGATGACACGATTTCTCAAGGCCAAGGTACGGATAAATCGATCCTGGGCTTGAGTTGTCGACCTGAGCGTGGTCTGCCCTGTACAGATTGTGTATCACGGTATCTGGACCATAGTCTGCTTATGACACACTGAGAAACATGCATCGTCCGCGCCACAGCCGCCTGTGTTGTGCCGATCTGTAGCATGCCAAGGGCACATAACCTTTCATTTTGGGTAAGCCGACGCATATCAAAATTTGTTTTCTGGTCACTAAAACAATTAAACTGATGTTTCCACCCTGGAATTCAATGCCACAATGACTGTAACATTCAGAGTCGTGCAAATCTTGGGTTGGACCCCCATGATGATCCCAAGCATCACCTGCATTCCATGTGGTAGCTATTGGTGCGTTTGGGCGTCACATGTAACTTTTTTTTTCTTCTGTTAGGTTCTATAGTGACTTTTTTCGTAGTCATTTGCATATTTTAGTATTATGCCCCCAAAATCAAATATCCCCTACTTTTTTGAATAGTATACTACAACCTATATAATGGTTCCAAAATAGACATATCATTTAATTTTTTTTATTTTTTTTCAAAAATAGAGAGTTACATTGCGGGAAATGTACTTCAATTGCGATTACCGATGCCTGACTGTTCCATTTGCCTCCCTATATCGCCCAAATCAAGCAATTATCCGCGCATCAGTATATTAATTGCAACGAATATTCGATAACTTTCAGGATATTGAAATAATTACACAGTTATCCCCCATTACAACCAATAAATAGATTTTAGATTGCTACCCCATATTACATAATGACAGATGTCATAGAAGAGTCCTGTCATATTAATACATGTAAGTGGCTGGAACATCAACCTGTCGTTATCGACACCCGGCTGGAGATCTTGGTAGCATTCCTTATGTCATTATGTAACTTTAACTTGTTGTTGGCATGTCTTATCTAACTTTCTTTGTCTGATAAACTGTACTGAACGTTAAACCTGATATGATACATGATTCATTAGCCAGATGTCTAATAACACTCCTTGGTTTGGAAGGGTATATAAACCCAGAATAGAAACGAAAAAGTCGGACATGGTTATGAGACGGAACGAGAGAGAGTGTCTGAGAGTTAGCACTATGTGCCAAGCTAGGACATGACTCCCTCCATACTAACTTGTTCTGGGGTCGTTTACATAACGATGTTTCTACCTAATATGTAAAAAGCAAAATACAATATTATAAGATGTTTTACTAGTGTTGTCATCAAGAACCCGACTTCAAGACGAAATTTTTTCACACCAGATTAATCATCTTGATGGGTTTTGCAGTTAGTTTGAAAAACGTTGAAGTTAAGTAAGGAAACCAGATTATTATAGATGCTCTCGCTATGGTTTATTCTTACAATATAACGCTAAATGCATATCAATATATAACATAAGTAGCAAACTAAAATCTATTTATTGGTTGTAAAGGGAGATAACTTGATACACATTTCAATCTTCTGCAAAGTATTCATTGCAGTTTATATACTAATGTGCTGTCACTTGACAATATAAGTTGTTATTTGATCATATTGGTAGTATAAAAACCAAGTTCCCGTGTACACATTGACGTGCACGTAAAACATTCCTAGGCAGTTGGAATTCGATATACGAGTAGGCCTTGGCGCCATGGATATTACGATGAAGTATACTAGGTTATACTTGTACCTTTGCATAACAGAAGAGCGACGATTCCCATAAAAACCTTCTCCATTTTCCTACTTATTCTCAGTCACAAACCCAAAGAATATGCAGAAGTTATCAACCTGAAAAAGGGTAGAAAAATGCGAAGACGTATCAACCCTTTACAGTAATTGTGCCTTTTGCTATTTGGAATTTATATTCCCGGGGCGTATCTCAGTGATCATTCACGATATGGTCATGAAACTTTGTACAAATATTAACCCAGTCTACATAGCAAATTGGAATTTCTCAGATTTAATCATTCGTGTTTCCATGGAATCACATTTGGTTTGGTTTTTGGTGTGCAATTTTGTTTCTGGTCCTTTCATAAACCATTCAAGATATCCTTATGAAAACTTGTACTAACATCAACCTATTATATTATAATTTTGTTTCCGGGGCATATTTTAAATACAATTCACAGATGAGCAGAAAGTACTTGAACAATGTTGACATGTTAGCACATAAACAGTGCTAAAATCAATGTTCACGTCGGTTATAAACAATAACCCAGTAGTAAAATAAGTGTTTATTTGTTAAATCAACAAACAGAACAGAATAAACTACCAGACATCGACAAATTTAAATGCGTTAGTTCTAGTTTGAGAAGTCAAGCGACTAGTAAGTTCTATTTATCTTTACAGCTCTGAACTTCCCAAGTCCTATTGTTTTTCAGTATTGAGTACTTGTTGGCCTTAAAGGGGAAGACCAACGATTTTCAACAGGTTTCCATAAATATTAAATATATATTCAGAAATAATCCCCTCTGTAACACAAGTAAAAGAGAAATTAATTTTGATTAAAACCGGAAGTGACATAGTTGGTTCAACACGCTCACTAGGCTCTATAGAAAGTATAAAGATTTGGCATAAGTTTACTGCTGTATTGTGTTCACGCCTCATCCTTTGGGCCAAACATCGTATGGAATCAGCTGTTTGTTAGGATATTATACACACGAATTTATGGTGTTTTAACGTTTAGTACACAAAGCCGTCGCGTAAAATCACTCACAAAACAGTACGCTGTGGCCCAATTCATACCGCATGGCTAATTATGTACATCACGTGGTTTGATTGACAGCTTACACGTGATATGCATATTGTCTGCTTTGTTTCCATATATGTTAATAAGTCACGTGATATCTTTATTTGCATACCTTGTAGATGATGCTCTGCGTAAGATGATATATACAAAGCGTAAACGACAAGGGAAATGTCTATTGTACACACGTCAAAAACAGCATTTTCCGATGAAACATTTGACACGTTGCATTTAACTTTGGCATTAAAGCTATTTTGACATTATCATTACCGGTATTAAGACTTTGTACATTGTACTTTTTACACGTAATCAATAGAAAAGACATTTTAGCAGAGCATCTAATAATGGCATAAATAAAATAAAACCAAGTACGAACAATCCAAACCATTAGACAGAATTCGAAGTCCTAAAAACGTTATTAGGCAAAATAGTGTAATCAGCAAATGGACTGCTCCCCGTGTAGAAAATACACGACAAACAGTGGTAACAGGTGTCCGGAAGAGTAAGCTTACCCTGCCTGGTGCCATAGCTGCATCCAAACTATTGGACGAAATCTCAATAAAATAGCATGTTTGGCCAATGAACTATCGGTATGCAAAATGCACGTGATGAACTCTGTTAACGATGTAGTAGACATAATTAGGGAGATTAGTAAACGTGTCAATTAAATATATCTAGAATAATAGCTGAGAGAGACACATAATATTTACTGATCAAGTCAATGGGAAGGCCATAAAGGTTTTTATAAGTTTAGTGCGCACGTATCCTTGTAGTTGAAGTTTAGACGACAAATGCCTCGATCTAATTAAAAAATCAGAATAAAAGGAACAAGCTCTCGCGTAACGACTTAGCTGAGACACAAACACTCCATAAGCTGATGATATTGGAATGTCACTACTAATAAATGGAAAGTTGACAATCGGAAAGTCAAAGTCATCACGTTTATCATACAATTTAACACTCAGTTTATGGCAATTGTCAAATTCGAGACGCAGATCCAAATAGGAAGCGTAATGGTCACTGTCAGTGTTGTTTTTGATTTCGAGATCATCAGGATATGTGGAATCGACATAATCACTAAATTTAGAATTATTCAGTGATAAAACGTCATCGATATATCGATAAGTGAAATTAAATTGTCTGACCAATCGTTTATTTGTTTTACGAGCGCTTGTATGTAATCGGCTTCGTACGAATAGAGAAATAAATCGGCAAGCAAAGGTGCACAGTTGGTGCCCATGGGGATACCCACCACTTGCTGATATATTTCCCCTCCAAATTCATCAAAGATGTTATCAATTAAAAAATCCAACATCTGAATTATTTTGATGGCGGTGAATTTATTTTTGGAATCACTGTGATTCTTAACGAAATATGTAGATTTGTAATTAACAACTAAATATTGATATCTAGCTGTTCCCGATCTTTCAACCGGGATTTTAATTTACTGTGGGGAATTTTAGTGTACAAAGTAGAAAAGTCAAACGTTTGAGTTCAAACCATCTAGTAATTCTTTGGAATGTTTTAATAACCACATTTGATTTATACCACTACGAGAGTATATTTTGTAACAGTATTTTTGCATACCCTCTTTAACAGCTGTAAGTATAGATGTCAATATAGAAAGTGGTTTTGTGGAACAACGGGATGAACCATGAACCTGCTATAAAACGTTGCTTGTAGGGATTTTTATGTAGTTTAGGTACAATCTCGAAACCAGAAAAATTTTTGAAGAAATTTCTCTGGTGAATCGGGGTAGCCATTTTCCCGGAAAATGACATGTAATTCCTACGCTCGAAATTTCTCGTTTATTTGCGTCGTACGCCCCTGATTTTACGTGCCTGGGTGGCCGAATCACTTAAAATTATACCCACGCGTAGAAAAATAGATCTTTACAAAAACTTGAATTTGTTCGTTTAGGATCCATTTTTTATGTCAGTGAGTTGACTTTGACTCAAGGATCATTTTACAACAAACGAAACGACGATCCGACCTCTAGTTTTCGAGAAATCGACTCAAAAAGATTGACCAATCATAGGTCAGAATGGGCGGGGCTTAGGTTTGAAAAAAAATGGACGGTCTAATGTGCCAGAGGCCTTCGGCTCAGCGGCTGCCTCTGGGAACGAGATTGGTTTAGGTATCCAATATAACAAGGGCAAATCTGTATAGGTATCTCCACATGGAGTACCAAATGAAGTGAGTACAGATCTGTGATTGGATATAATTTCATCCTTACTAAGAGTAGAACGTTTATAAGTAGCACTGTCAATTGGTTTCCCGAAATTAAGTTCGTTGAACAGACAGTCATAATAATATCGTTTACATATAAAAACTATGTTATTGGACGCTTTGTCAGCCGGAGCAATGACATACTTGTCATGCAAGGCCTTGAGATTTTCAACAATGCTAACATCATTGAAAATCGACTTAGGCTTAGTGTCAACTGACAAACGTTGCATGTATATTCTACGTTTCAGTAAACGACTTATAGACTTAGTCCAATCAGAAAGAGTATCAGAAATAACATCTTCCCTCTTAGCCCGTGATCTAGCGTAGTCCTCGACGGCATCCATAATAAGTTTGAAATTCTGATCCCATGAAAATGGTTGCGGTTCCCGGTATTTGGGTCCTTTGGACAAAATTTCACGTAGCCTATTATTCTGGACTATGTTCAAATCACCAGTGACCACACATGCCCAGTTGGTTGGTAAAGGAAGGACGACGTAGAGCAAGAACATGGGGGGTTGGGATGGCCTAGTGGTCTAAGAGTGCCGCGCTTCGACCTCTAGCTGGCCGGTCACCTCTGGCTTGCGGCTGTGGTTTCGAGCCCTGGTGTGAGCGTATGTGGCATGGAGATAGGGGCTCCTTCTCAACCTCGTGGGTTTCCCCCGGGCACTCCGGTTTCCTCCCACAGCAAAAACCCCTGCGCGTGCGCTAAGATAATGAAAATGGAAAAAATAAGACTTGTCTGCGATATCACCTTCGGTGGAAGCGGACGTTAAACACCAAGAAGAAGAGCAAGAACATGGTAGAGGGTTGTCATATAAGTCTTTTGCATTAATGTCAGATAATGCGATACTGTAATTAAATATTTTGGATGCAATGGGTTTAGTATAAGCATAAGAAATTCTAGGAACAGTAACAGTTTTGAAATACGGCGGGATATATGCTGTGACGTGCTTATGATGTAATATTTGGCTTAACCCGATAGCATCAATGCCTTTGTTAGCAAATTTCAATTTTAGAAATGAACTGTTAGTGGTGTTAGATGCATCGGGCTCGGCTGCAATGTCAAGACGACGATGGGCAATGTCAAGCACAATTGATACAACCCTGTATTCAGTGGATGCAGGGTCAGTACAATTTGAATACAAATATTCAGATTTAAGTAATTTCAAAATAGTAAGTGGAATAGAATATAATTTAGTACGGATATGGTGTAGCCCTAGCGGTTTTTGAATAATTTCCAAAAGGGCATCTAGTGATATATTCAGTGGATGCAGGGTCAGTACAATTTGAATACAAACATTCAGATTTAAGTAATTTCAAAATAGTAAGTGGAATAGAATATGATTTAGTACGGATATGGTGTAGCCCTAGCGGTTTTTGAATAATTTCCAAAAGGGCATCTAGTGATATAATGCTGAGTTTAGGTGGTGTGTAGCGACGATGTCCATTCTGCGTTTTCGACGACAAAACTTTGGGAATAAGGTCATAACATTATCATCGCTACACGCCGGGCTTGATAAATTTCCTATACTGGCTACATTGTCATTGCATCCATAAGCGGTGGCTGTACCTAATGTTCGTATCCAATATTCTTCTCGGTTTCTGCGATAGGGAGTACTCAAAGTAGGGCTGTTGGTATGGTGGTAAGTAAAATTTCTCTAATATGGACACTCTCATTGATAGTATAGAGTGGTCCGGTTGGTTAAAATGTCTATAGAGAATCTGGTTACTTCTCTTATTAACATTGTGACGTTGACCAGTAATGCGTAAGTGTAAAGGGCCTTTAGTTTCGCCAACATAAATAAGTCCGCAGAGTGTACATTCTACACCGTAGATAATATTGGAGGTTTTACAATTTAGTTTCTCAAACCCACGCGTAAAATATGTTTTATTAGTTAAAGAACTAGTAAAATTAGTATTGCTATTCAAAATAGGACAGGTTTTACAATTATTGGACATACATTTAGAAATATAACAGTTGTATTCATCTTGTGAAAAATGCAAAATATCGGTTAGTTTGAGAGAACACGGTTGGGTTGAGATAAATGACGTATCCGAGGAATTTAAAACATTACAGGCACCTGAACGAAAAATATCTCCCATACTATTACTAGTATTTTGGGATATATCACCGATATCCGGCGTGCCCTGGGGGGGGGGGGGTATCGTGGCAGTTTTTTACCATGAAACTGCCTACCAGCATACCCTTCCATATTGTAGCAGCTCAATACGTTTTTGGCAGATCTCGGTGTTGCCATTGTATTTTGATAGCTAAAACTGGTTGTAGATTTTATTTGCAACTCCCGAGTTTCTAGTATTTTGGAGATTTCGAATTCATTTTATTTGAGAGTTCCGAGTTTATTTTACTCATGGATTGAATGAATTTTCTGTTTTGTTTGACTATTTCTGGGTTGATTATATCGTGTACGACGAACAATGTTTAACATTTGTGTGTATCAACGCTGTTTTATGACCAATATCCAACACTTGACATTTTAGAATTCTGAATACCAACTGATATTTTTTTTTAATACAAGATGGGGGGGGGGGGAAATGTTGTTTTAATACAAGATTGGGGGGGGATGTTGTAAACCACGTGGCACCAACAATATCCACTCGTTCACTTCAATGGGTCATTAATTGTCTTAATCTATTCCGAGATTATTTTTTTTCACGCGTTGCTCCTAAATTGTGCCCATACACCTTTAATGATAGACAATTAAAACCACATATAGGTGAGCTAAACAGAGATTTATGACAACAGCAGCACCGCGTCGAGGTAATATAAGTTAACATAGAGAAGGCTTTGGCGATTGGTATCCAATCATTGAGGACTACTAAAGTAAAGAATAATGCCATTGTTTCTATCCACAACCCCCAACTTCTTTAAAATAATACAGGTGAGCAAGTCAATCCTAACATCGAACAGAAACCTCCGAAAGAAATTTCACACCTAACCAAATCATATAACTCATCCATCCTCGGTTTGTATGTATCTAAATACCAGATCATGTGACGCCAAACAACAAATTAATTGCGACACAAATTACATATGCCGTCTCCATGTTTATATCGGAGACATGGGCACAATTATACGGAATAGAGTAATGACATGATTTATAAGAGAGAAAGTTGTCGGTGATAGTTATCTGTTACTTTGAGTTCTCTTCGTTTCACACTAAGGGGGGTGGCGTAGTGGACTAAAGTGCCGCGCTTCGACCTCTAGCTGGCCGGTCACCTCTGGCTTGCGGCTGTGGTTTCGAGCCCTGGTGTGAGGGTATGTGGCATGGAATTAGGGACGCCTTCTCAACCACGTGGGTTTCCTCCGGGTACTCCTCCCACTGCTAAAGACCCCTACGCGCAAGCGAATTACTGAAATAAAAATGACCTAGTTTGTGTCGAGTGGACGTTAAACCCCATTTCTCTCTCTCTCTTCACACTAAGAATTCGATTTGCAGATAGTCCGGTTCAATTTGATATTTAAATCTAAACCATCCATAAGGCCTTGTAGATCTGCAACGTCGCCAATTCTTTCATTCATTTGAAATAGAGAATAATTTCAATTTGTGACATTGATAAACTCGTCAAAAATGTAACTGATAGTTTTCGGAATGTTATGGTTTCTTCGGCCGGGAGATCCAAACAACGGTTTAAAGACTAGCCAAACAGCAATAAACTAAGGTGGGCATGATAGCGTGTCTTATACAAGTAATAAATAAATATTTACAGATTGAAAGTGAACTGAACAGAAATCTGTTTGCCGTGTGGAGGTCTGAACTAAGCAAAGCAAAACCTAACGCAAAAGTCAAATTTAATAATACCATGGAGTCACGTTTGTGTGTATTGAGTATAACCCTACGAAATTCTTGAACGTCATAAACGGTAACTAGACCTGCATGCAGGAATGACGGGTTTCACTGGTGCCATGTTACCCTTAAACATGTCACTTCCGGTGCCAAGTTACCCTTGAACATATGTCACTTCCGGTACCAGCGAAACCACTAAACAGGTTTCCAAATTAACATTGCACACAAATAAAATGGACGCAGAATCAACAAAATCCAACAATATCAATTCATTTTATACATTTGTTACTTGTAAATGATCTTGACAAAATTAAATTACTTCCTGTGTTAATGAAAATGTTCAATTAGTCTTATGAAATCAGAAATGGCATACGATATCATATAGTGAAAATTTTATGTAAAATTTTAAGACCAAAAAACTTGAAAAGTGACTTGTAGAAAATCTGCTATTTCTCTGCAACCGTTAAAGTTACAAACCATTTTGTGGTATCTGTGTGATCGTATGGGTTCATTCTATTTGTTGATTAGCATCAAATACCATAATTTGAAAAAGATTTCAAAACAGACTCACTTGAATAAAATATCTGTTTTGAAGGCTAAAAATACAGTTTTTGCCAAAATGACGTTACTTCCGGTGATAATGAAAATCTTAAATTACTTGAATGAAATCCCAAATGGCAGTAGGTATAACACGGTGTAACGTTTATGAAAATCGAATAATAATTGACACTTTTATGGCCCCGAAACCTTCAAAAGTGACCTGTAGAAAACCGTCTATTTCTCGGCAACCGAACAAGTTAGAAACAATTTCATGATATCTATATGACCATATGAGTTTTGTTTATATGTGAATTTAAACCAAAAGTTAAAATTATTAATACATATTAAGTTATTCTTGGTTGAATAAAACATTGATTTAAAAAGTTTAAAATGCAGTTTTTGACCAAATGATGTCACTTCCGGTGTCAATTTTAAATTGCAATCAACTTGATATGACGCTACATGCTTTTTGAATCAAATGATGTCACTTTTATAAAAATCCAATAATAATTGACTATTTTACAGGCAAAATAACGAAAACGGTGACTTGTACAGAACTGCCCATTTCTTGGTAACTGCTTATATTACAAACGAATTTTAACATACATTTTCTTCGTATGGATTATAGCTACAAGTTTATAAAAGTTACGAAGAAATATTTTAAAATCTGAAAAGCCTGAATAGGTTGTAAATAGGTAAATTTTACACCATTTTTAGCCTCTTAATCGAATTTGCTCGAAAGTGAAGTCGAAATTAAAAAAACTGCTTCCTACATTTTTTGCGCCTTGAAAGGGCACACTCTTTGAGTCAAATAATTTTTCCAAAAAATAATATTTGTTTTCGAAGTAGGAAAATAACTGTCAAAATTGTAGTTTTTGGTAAAATTATGCCACTTCCGGTGCCGACAGATAACACTTCCGGTAATAAAAAAAATGACAATTGAGACAACGAAGCATATGAATTTTGTTTTATACAAATCGGACAATAAAAAATTAATCTAGGACTGAAAAACTGAATTAGCCAATGGCGGCCAAGGAAAATTACTGAGACAAATTTTTTTAACATTTTTGCACTAGTCAGATGACTCTTTAATTCTGTGCACAATACGACTAAAAAATATTCATAAATAAAAAAAAAATTTGTAAAATTTTAAATTTTCGAAATTTGGCGCCTAATATCTTCGAAGATTTGCCGAAAATCAAAAATCGAAAGTAGCGTAGCTATGTGCCCTGTCTCAGGCTATGCCAAAATGTATCGAAAGTTAAAATCCAATGATTATTGTTAAAATTACTGCAATATTTTCAAAAACGATAACTACGGTGATTTCGGACATTTCGCATTGTCGCAGAACGTTCAAAATAGCTTTATCCTCTAAGTCACACCCACTTTCCCAGTAAAACCGAAGAGATCGTAACGATGCGACACGTAGTTGCTGAGATCTATTCAAATTGGAATCTGAATAATAATAATAATAAGAACTAGACCTGCAAGCAGCACTGAACCGGCTTTCAGGAATCATACAGGAAGTTTATTATACCATAGCCGATCCATTGAGCTACCAAAGTATACTTTAGTTGTTTTGCTTCAGTGACACCCTCTATCATATGTAAAAGTAATATTTGCTGGCGAAAAGACCGGTCAAAATTGTAAATTATGGCAAAATTACGTCACTTCCGGTACCGAAAGAAATTTTTATAGGTGAAAAATAAGTCGAAAATTCGCAACACACAAAATACAAACTTTGTTTTATACATATCGGGCAATAAATAATTAACCTATAACCCATAAACTGAAATTAAGAAGGTAAAAAACTTAAAAGTGACCCTGGGAAAATTGGTTATTACTCGACAAGGGAACATGCTAGAAGCCTTTTCTTGATATCAATATGATGGTATTGATTCAATCTTACTGCCCATTAGAGCCAGACGTTATAAAGTTAAACGAATAATGAATATAAATCACTTCAAAAAAATGTTTGTTTTGAAGGCTAAAAATACGTTTTTTGCAAAAATTACATTACTTCCGGTGATATTGAAAATGTTAACTTGGTTCATAGAAGTCATAAATGGCATAAGGCATCAAATGGTAAAAAAATTATAAAAATCGAATAATAATTGAGACTTTTATAGACCAAAAACCTTGAAAAGTGACTTATAGAAGATCGCCTATTTCTCTGTAACCGTACAAGTTAGAAACCATTTTGTGGTATCTGTATGGTCGTATGGCTTCATTCTATTCGTTGATGGGAATAAAATATCATAATTTTAACAATATTATAAGGGAGACTGATTTGAATAAAATATTAGTTTTTTAGGTTAAAAATACAGTTTTTGCCCAAATGACGTCATTTCCGGTCAAAGTGAAAATGTAAAATTGGCTTGACCTAGTCCAAATTGGCATTAGACATCAAATGGAAAAAAATATTGCAAATCGAATAATAATTCACTCTTGTATAGGCAAAATAACGTGAAAAGTGATGCATGCAAAATTGCATATTTCTCGACAACTGCTCATATTACAAACTAATTTTCGCATACATTCTCTTCGTCTGGATTATTGCTACGAGTTTATGAAAATTACAAATAAATATTTAAAAATATGAAGACGCTGAATGAATTGTAAATAGCTGAATTTTACACTTTATTTTACATTTTATTCGAAATTGCCCGAAATTGAAATTTAAAAATATGAGCTAAGGATTTTGTGCACCTTCGCAGGGTGCATCCTTTTAGTTATATCAGTTTTGAAAAAAAATAATATTTTCTTTCAAAAAGTGGTACCGAACTGTCAAAATTGTAGTTTTTGTTAATATTACGTCACTTCCGTTGGCGACAGAAAAATTTCACCGTAACATGAAAAATAACAATTGGGACCACGGAGCATATGAACTTTGTTTTATACAAATCGAACAATAAATAATTTTTCTGGGTACGAAAAACTAAATTCGCCGATGGCGGCTAACGCAAATTACCCAGACAATTTTTTTTCTCATTTCTGCTCAAGTACGATGATATTTTAACCCAGTGTAAAATATCACCAAAAAATATTCATAAATAAAAAAGATTTTCGTAAAAAAAATAATTTTTTTCAAAATATCGGACATTTTTTCGACTACTTCCAGTTTTACGATCGTTGTTGTGATAGCTTTACGAAGGTCTTTGGATACTTAACTTTCTGTACCAGAAGTGTCAGAAACATCCATTGAGCAGTTTTGGAAAAAAAGATAAATAAAAGAGCGTTTACAAAAATTTAACGATTTTTCAATTTTTTTCAAAGTTTGATGCCATTTTTGGACCACCTATATTATTTCAATGCTTTTCATTTTGGATTCAATATATAGACAACCGATGGGACTTTGAGTTAGAAAAGTTTAAGAAAAATCTGCGGCGTCGTTTTCGAGAAAAGGGCGTCTCAGAATGTTAAAAAATCGGAAAATACTAGATTTTTGGCATACAATAATTTATTTCCTTACCATCGATATCGTATTATTTAGATACCATATGATGGTCCATTAATAGGGCTATCCAACGACACTTTAGTTCTTTTGGTCCGCTATTACCTAAGGGAGAAATCAAGTTTTTCGCAAGTGCGACAATGTTTTTAACCTTTTTTTTCATTTTTTGAATACTTCCGGTATGGTTATTATTGTCGGTATAGTTTTAATAACCGGTTTGGGCACTAAAATAGCCACAGTGCTCTGTAATGATATATTACATTATCTGATCAGATAAAATGCCCCTGAGAAATCCTAGGTTCAAAAGTGCCAAAAATGCAAAAAATTTAAAATATCGAAAATTAAATTTCAATAACTACATACATATTATACATCGTTAGAATCGTAATTAGGTCAGCTATCTGAATATACAATCGTTTTTTGGAAATCTTTGAAAATAAAAAAATAGCAGAGCATTTTCCAAAATTTCACGATTTTTCGACTTTTTTCGATTTTCAGTCCGTTATTTCACCTATTCCAGATATTTCAAAGTCTTATTGGATGGCTTCATGCAAAATACCTCCGAAAGGACTCTCGATAGAAAAAATTACAAAAAAAGTTGCGGTTAAGTTTTCGAGATACAGGCGTCCAAAAACGCTCCAAATCAGAAAATACTTGATTTTCAGCGTGCCATATTTTGCTGCCTGCTCATCGTATCCGTACGAGTTGGGTATCATACGATAGCACAATCCTAGTGCAGTCCAATGGTACCCTAATTTCTTTAATCCATTGATATCGGGCGGAGAATTCGCGTTTTTCCCCAAAATATCCATTTTTTGCATTTTTTTCAAAATATTGCACATTATTTCGACCACTTCCGGTTTAAGGATTCTTGTCGAAATTGCTTTATACGTTGGTATTGGACTGTAACTTCATGTTCTAGAAGTTTCAGAAACGTCAATTCTACCATAAAACGAAACCCGAGCTGACAAAATGTGAAGAAAATTCGAAAAAAATCGAAAAATAAAGGGCGATAACTCTGAATGAAACTTATATTACTGGAATCGGATGGACTTCAGGTATCCAAAAATGTAGGTCAAATTTGAAAATTTTGAAAAATGACAAAAATGGTCTCGTAAACAACATGTTTTCAATTTTCGAACGATAAAAGTCATAGACGAATGTTCGAAATTGAAAAATGTGAGATAGCCATTGTCTCAGAAAAGATTCAGGGATTCCAAAAATGTAATTTGTTTGAAAATGGATAACGAATTGACGAAACTATGGCCGATTTTCAATTTTTAGACAACGTGCAAAGTTCGGTCACTTCCGGTATGCGCAGAAATTTCAAAAATATTTTATCAAGTAGCCACCACATGGTTTCCCAATAGAAAATCTAATTCCAGATCGATATCTGTTTTCGATCATGGAGATCTAGGCCCCCGCGGTAAATAATAATAATAATAACTAGACCTGCAAGCAGCACTGAACCGGCTTTCAGGAATCAGACAGGATGTTTGTTATACTATAACCGATCCATTGAGCTACCAAACTATACTTTAGTTGTTTTTCTTCAGTGACACCCTCCCTCATTTGTAAAAGTAATATTTGCTGGCGAAAAGACCGGTCAAAATTGTAAATTATTTCAAAATTACGACTACTTCCGGTTTTACGATCATTGTCGTGATAGCTTTACGAAGTTCTTTGGATACTTATCTTTCTGTACCAGAAGTGTCAGAAACATCCATTGAGTAGTTTTGGAAAAAAAGATAAATTAAAGAGCGTTTACAAAAATTTAACGATTTTTCAATTTTTTTCAAAGTTTGATGCCATTTTTGGACCACCTATATTATTTCAATGCTTTTCATTTTGGATTCACTATATAGACAACCGATAGGACTTTGAGTAAGAAAAGTTTCAGAAAAATCTGCGGCCTCGATTTCGAGAAAAGGGCGTCTCAGAATGTTAAAAAAATCTGAAAATACTAGATTTTTGGCATACAATAATTTATTTCCTTACCATCGAAATCGTATTATTTAGATACCATATGATGGTCCATTAATAGGACTATCCTACGACACTTTAGTTCTTTTGGTCCGCTATTACCTAAGGGAGAAATCAAGCTTTTTGCAAGTGCGACAATGTTTTTATCCCTTTTTTTTTCATTTTTTGAATACTTCCGGTATAATTATTATTGTCGGAATAGTTTTAATAGCCGGTTTGGGCACTAAAATAGCCACAAGGCTCTGTAATGATATATTACATTATCTGATCAGATAAAATGCCTCAGAGAAATCCTATGTTCAAAAGTGCCAAAAATGCAAAAAATTTAAAATATCGAAAATTAAATTTCAATAACTACATACATATTATACATCGTTAGAATTGTAATTAGGTCAGCTATCTGAATATACAATCTTTTTTTGGAAATCTCTTAAAATAAAAAAATAGCAGAGCATTTTCCAAAATTTCACGATTTTTCGACTTTTTTCGATTTTCAGTCCGTTATTTCACCCATTCCAGATATTTCAATGTCATATTGGATGGCTTCATGTATAATACCTCCGAAAGGACTCTCGATAGAAAAAATTTTAAAAAAAGTTGCGGTTAAGTTTTCGAGATACAGGCGTCCAAAAACGCTCCAAATCAGAAAATACTTGATTTTCAGCGTGCTATATTTTACTTCCGGGTCATCGTATCTGTATGAATTGGGTATCATACGATACCCAAATTCCCGTTCAACCCAATGATACCCTAATCCCTTTCATCTGTTGATATCGGACAAAATAATCATGTTTTTCCCCAAAGCACCCATTTTTTGCATTTTTTTCCAAACATCAGAAATTATTTCGACTACTTCCGGTTTACGGATCGGTGTTGAAATTGCTTTATCCAACTGTCGGACTATATGGCTTTATGTTCCAGAGGTTTCAGAAATATCGATTTATCCTTTCCAAAAAATATAAGGGTTACAAAATGGGCAGAAAATTCGAAAAAATACGAAAAATAAAGGGCGATAACTCTGAATGAAACTTATATTACGGGAATCACATAGACTTCAGGAATCAAAAAATGTAGCTCAAATTTGCAAATTTTGAAAAATAACAAAAATTGTCTCATAAACAACGTCTTTTCAATTTTCGAACGATAGAAGTCATAGACGAATGTTCGAAATTGAAAAATGTGAGATAGCCATTATCTCCGAAAAGATTCAGGGTTCCCGAAAATGTCATTTGTTTTAAAATGGGTAAAGAATTGATGAAACTATGGCCTATTTTCAGACGACGCACAAAGTTCGGCCACTTCCGGTATGCGCAGAGGTTTGAAAAATAGTTTATCAAGTAGCCACCACATGTTTTCCAGAGAGAAATGTTGGTTCCAGATCGATATCTGTTTTCGATCATGGAGAAATAGGCTCCCGCGGAAAAAAATAATAATAATAATAATAATTTTTGTAAAAACAATAGTCTTTCAGACGAAAGTCTGAAAGCCTAATAATAATTTTAGTAATCTCAATAGGCTTTCAGACGAAAGTCTGAAAGCCTAATAATAATTTTAACAAAAACAATAGTGTTTCACACAAGCTACGCAGTGTGAAACCCTAATAAAAATTAACACAAACCTTGAATTTTCTAGACTTTTTAGAACATCACAACAATATCTATGGGCACAACCGTACTATAGTGACACGAAACCACTTTCTAATTTAATCGAAGGTAAATCACTTGAAGCCTTAGTACACCAATAAAAGAAGATGAAATAATCAACGTAATATGTAGTGGTATTGATCAATATGATTTAAAAAGAAAGTATTGATTTAAAGACACATTGACGTGTACAAATTTTGTGATTTGATTATGTACATATTCTATCAATCTATCACAAATTTGCTTCAATTCCTATTTGTATTCGCCGGAGATACCTTTAGCTATGAATAAACTTTTGTTAGAAGCAATGTCTGTCAACTTGTAGGGGGATCCATTTTTCAGAATGTGTTTATCATCATTACTTACTGTAGATTTACCATAAATATTCAGGTCTGAGTAAATTGTTAATTATTTCTGTCAGTTCTTTTCCCTCCGTTTAATTGCGAGTTCTTTTGTACGTTGACACCCCTCGATGTTCTCCAAACCGCCTAACCCGTTTATCAAGATATAACAACCTCTCTCACTTAAGCTGGCACACTATAATCTGGCAGATAACAGTCGAGTTGCCACTTAGTGATACCCTGAAAATTTTGTCCAGTGCTTGCCACATGGGCGTTTTTCGGGTAATCCAGTACATGTACTCTTCTAGTAAGATTGGGTGTCTATACTTTTCATTTATACCAAATTTGACGTAATTTATTGGAAATAACCACCTGATATATACTTTTCTATGAAAGTATCTCCACTGTTGGTAAAAATATTTAACGGTGGCTATGATAGTGAGAACTATCCTAAATGATGGCACGACTGCTTATAATAATAATACCTGTTCCAAAAACGGTGACTTATAATGACTTCAGAGGCATGGGGCCGGTTGCTCAAAGCTCTGTTAACTTTTAACGATCCGTTAATTTTTACGTGTCTGTACTACACTAGGATCTAAAAGGGTTGGGGTTTTTTTACGTGTTCTAAGTGATGTGAGGGATTAACCAATGAAACAGTCTGTTACGGCGAGCTTTTGGTGCATGGCCATGTAGGTAAACCACTAGAAACGTCAACGCTGATTGAACAATCAATGTCTGGCGTCATAGGATCAAAAGCAGCTCATTTGAAACACAACGTGAACTCAGACTATAACTTGCCAGATCTTATATGGTGTAGGCAATCGAAAGTATATAAAAAACAAAACGAAATGTACATATGTATATTAATCTGATTGACGAACACTATAGAAATGCCAAATCACTCATTTTCATGGATATAGAACCTCAGTGTTGCATGTAAATTATAAAACATGCGGATACTGTTCCATATGGGAATAGCAAACTACTTCAGTTCGTGTTCATTCATGTTTTTTACCAGAAGTAAGGGAGAGGTTCATTGCTATAATACCAACAAGGAGCATTTATGGTTACAAACATTACAGATACGAACTAGTCAGTTTTACATCTAAACACGATTATATATGTCATTCTCTTGGATGTTCCTTAAAGATGTCCCAGCTGCGACATTAAGACTTGGGAATAAGATTTTAAACCGCCAAGACTGCAGTGGTCAAACAGAAATATTCTCGGAAGCCAGCTCAATATTTCTGGCATGTGCATAACACTGTTGTTGTTCTTGGTGTTTAACGTCCGCTTCCACCGAAGGTGATATCGCAGACAAGTCTTATTTTTTCCATTTTCATTATCTTAGCGCAGGCGCAGGGGTCTTTGCTGTGGGAGGAAACCGGAGTGCCCGGAGGAAACCCACGAGGTTGAGAAGGAGCCCCTATCTCCATGCCACATACGCTCACACCAGGGCTCGAAACCACAGCCGCAAGCCAGAGGTGACCGGCCAGCTAGAGGTCGAAGCGCGGCACTCTAGGCCATCCCATCCCCCCTGTGCATAACACTGTTTAACTTAGCATTTATATAGCTGCATGGTACCTAAAGGGAAATAACTCCATTTACATAAACGCTAAAAAAAACAAAAACTGGCACTTGCAGATAGTACCTTTAAATATTTCCCTTAAGCCTGGCGCAGACTACGCGACAACTGAAGCGACGAGTTTGGTGACAAAAATCGCCGTAATTTAAGTGGAGTGAGCACACTACACGACGACTTCGGCGATCCCGCAAACTATAACAGATCACGTGATTCGTCATGTGACACCACAGAATGGCAGTATTTACGTCGTCAGCACGTCAAAAACTTCTATTAATGTTATTTTGGTACATGATGATGTGTACGAAGAGATTTCATGCGCCTTTGTATTTCAAAAACTGGAAATTAATTAGAATTCTATCTATAATAAAGATTTAATTTTGACACAGAAAAGGTTTATCTTCAAATGTAAATACCATTTTGTGACAGAAATACACGACAGCTTGGCTTTTACGCTATAAAATTAACGAGGGTAGTACTAGTAGGTACACTAGGCATCCGCGAATGATATTAGAATTCAAACTAGCCTACTTGGCTACATTTTGATCAGAGTGGGATAATAGAATAAACTATAACTTCATTGGGAGTAAACTCCGGGCAGCTAACCTTCGTGAGATTCAATCTAGACCTAGGCCATACTCGATTAATTAACCGCAGATTATCTGACGCCTAGACTATGATAAGTTAAACTATGATATGATACCTTGTAGATAAGCCTACCGGGATGATTGGAGGCAGAGTGAATGTGATCAATAAAATAAAACCAAGTACGAACAATCCAAACTATTAGTCAAAATTCTAAGTCCTGTAAAATGAACTGTTCATCGTGTAGCCTACAAAATACATGACAAACAGTGGTAACAGGTGTCTGGAAGAGTGAGATCCTCATTTAGGGGATGGGGTGGGAACGGTAATAAGTATGAATGGAGTTATGTACATTGGAAGGTAGGCCTACAGAGATCGATATTTACCACAAATCAGTCAGCAGGCTTTCTTTTTCGTCTGTCCAAACTGTCTCGTTAAAGTTTTGCAAAGCCATATTGTGTGTTTATGTCACATGAGACAAATAACTCAAAATGACTGGTTATATAGGTGATTTTGTTTCCTTGTCTGTCGCCCAACCCGTCGCCGAGGTGAGCACACTTTACGATTGATCGCCGGCGAAGCGACCACTTTAGCGATCATATCAAACAAGTCTGATATCGGCGACCATCGCCGCGATGGTCGCTGGCGACGAAAAAACGCTTGCGATTGAGTGCGCACACTAGGCGATTTTTTGATTTTTCATCGTCGGCGACCGAAATCGCCTATGTCGTCGCGTAGTGTGCGCCAGGCTTTAAGTGCACGTTTCATACCATGTCACAGCCTATACCACGTTGAAATGGGATTTAATAATCGTCAGCACCAACCGTTGGGGGGGGAGTGTCACAATGGGTAAACCGCTAGCCTGGAAATCGATCACTGCATTGATCGAGAAAGTTCATATAGATTACCTGCCATGGTTTCCCGTGTCAGTGATAGAGGACGGACAAGGACAGCTGTCTAATAGTTTGGATGTCGACCTTGCAACTGGGAGCAACTGATAAAAGTCGACCTGAGCGCCTCTTACAAGTAGTTGCACATGTTCAACTTTCTGCAACTCGTTGCAGTCGACATGAGCGCAGAAATAACATCAAGTGATAAAAGACACGTGTCATGTGACATTATAAATAAGCAAATGGAAGCGAACGAATACACCCACTTTCAAATGTTGATGATGTCGACAATAATTTACTAGTAGATATGTAGTTACACCGACCATGCCTTTGTGTTGCTTCTTTTATGTTATTCGCCATTTTATTGAACACGTGATGAATAAATGAACAGTTAAGTGTGATTCTTCTGAGTCGACATAAGCGCTCAAAATTCAGTTTCTCACAGTTGCTGATATGATCGACATAAGCACCCTTGCAACTAGTTGCTTTGGGTTGCAAAGTCGTCACAAGCCCCTTTTACCTCAGAAGACGACCAGTGCAAATACATTTTCCAAGGATACAAAGTAATAACTATCCAGGAAGTAAATCATTGAATCTAATGAATCTTCTTCCATTATTATTAATCATGTAAAGGATTTGATGAGGAATACCATTGAAAGTCGCTTTGACTGTAACATCAAATTAGATGGCAAACGATTTTATGTAGGAGTACCAGTCTTGCCTAAAAATTTGTATCAAACTGTTGGCCCTCCACGCGTGGCAATTGCACAAAAGGTTTGAAGGAACGCTTAATTCTGCGTGACGGTTACAGAGACCTTTATCCTAGGCAAGTTCTGTGATAATTGTTTCGTCAAGAATACCAAAACTTTTCTTGTCATTCAGCATTATTCGAAACATTCAGATAATTTCTGGTCTGTTTACAACTTCTCTCCAAAAAACAGATTTCTCATGTAAAACTTCGGTTGGCAGCATATTGATAAAATGGCAGCTTGTCATATTTATCAAATCATCCAGGAAACAAAAAATAACCTTCTGTAACAAAATACATTATTACAGAAAGCTACATTAAATTTGATAATTTTTTGGAAACTACATGGAATTACAACTTTGCTTACCATTGATTGTAAATCATAACATTACAGTATCATAAAATATTTTAATCATTCCATTATAAACAAGAGTATTCATTTCTTATTTCCATGACTATGCATGCTGGCAATGATACTCTGTTCTTGGAACCCAACTTTCCACCATCCAGTAACGACTCCACGATATGTCTGTAGGCTAGACGCCTGTAGTGAAAGAAATAACAGCGATGCCACAGTGTTATTATTGATTTTTTTAAATAATTGTTTGTTATTGATGTTACACAGGTTTTTTTTTTTACATTTCTCTTGCGTTAAATTATATAAATAAATAGAAATAATAATGGATGTGTCTGTAGGCATGGCAGTTTTAAGTTGCTGATTTTTAGTTTACAGATAGATCAGTTTTACATATGCAATTTGTAAACATATTTGTAAATTGTCAAGTCAGATATATAAATGTGTGACAGAATAATGCTTCCGATTATTATTAAGTAGGCCTAATAAATTTTATCTATTTGTTATCTTGTAACTCGGACGCATTCATTGATAAACCTTATCGTCTAACATGTAATCCAATGGCTGCTTATAACAATGTTATATTTCCAAGCATCCCATAAAAGTGGTACATGGGATCCAATGGGAGGTTCCATATATTAAGTTTTCAAACTTCTAATAATCAAACATTTGATTATGGAATGTTATGGAATTGTATTTTAAAATTAACTATTAGTTAAACAGTCATTTGGTCTCGGAAGCTTCCTCCTTCTGTCTTCATGACAACACACAGATTCATCAGACGTAGATTGACTGAAAAAGAATTACATGTGCACCTGAATGTGTTTTCTGTGTGGTATATTTCCTCCACCACCGCCTCGACGGAAGAAACGGTTGTTGTTACCTGAACGTTTCCCGTTTTTTTTTTCCCAATCTCATGGCATTCATTTCTTCTTCGAACTGATATATTCTCATATAACAACTCTTCGTCTTCTGAGGTATTATCACAGTGCTCAAAATCGTCTGTGATTACATTAATTGTGTTAATGATTCGTGTGTGTTTTCATTTGAGTAACGTCACTTCCATTTTGAATGGATCGAGGTCGCGACTCAACCGCGATGAAGAGGTTTACTTCAAAATTATGTTTGGAATCTGTGTAATGAGTGTGTGGCACGTGAAATCCAACCGGGCTATATTGCGCCAAACATAGATGAATAATATGAGACAAATTAAAAGGTATCGCATAAAGTATTCATGTACATAAATAAATACAAATATCACAGTATATTAAATAATTAAAAATAAAATCAACTTTATGTACATTAATATTTAAAATGAAAGATAGCATGATATAAATGTAAATATTTACAGTTGAAATTGTTTATAAAAAATCTGTCTCTTAAAAAGTCTAGGATTTTACAATATAGACCCGGTTGGGCAAACAATTGATTTAAAGACTGGCAACGGAAGTGTTCTGGTCGTGTGTCCTTGAGAAACCTGCACTCGGCCAGAATGTGTTTCACTGTCAAAGGAATATGGCAGTGCTGACATTCTGGTAGAGGCTCTCGTTTCAAGATGAAAATGCGAGTTATAAAGGTATGACCAATACGAGAGCGACACAAAACAACTTCACCCCTTCTGTTAGTTCTATAGGAGTTGGGCCAGTCTCCTAAGAGAGGCTTAATGTGATGAAGTTTGTTTGTGCCTGCAAGATCCCCAGACCATTGCCAGCGGCCATAAATAAAATGATTAATTGAAGATTTAAAATCAGTGTATGGTATTAAAAAATGGGATAAGGGAAGATCTAAAGCAAACTTAGCAGCCAAGTCTCCCTTTTATATCCATGTGACTGGGGAGCCAGCAAAGGACAATATTCTTGCTTACGATAAATATCTGCTACTAAAGGGTTTTCAAGCTAATGGGTATACTAACTATTGTGATATACTTACAATGTGAGACAATTAAGTAAAATCGATTATTTTGTCAATACACTTGAAAAGAGAGAAAAGGTCGGCCAAATCCCTCATGCTGTCTGTAGTGGAATCTATTGAAATGGGAGAATTTTGTTTATGACTACACCATAATACATCACTCAGAATGATTGTTGATGTGAACTAATACATTATATTTACTCAAGTTGCATAATGATGGATCTGTGTATCGGCTGCCGTAAACTTTTTCTGTTTACATTAGTTGCCATGTTCTCCAATCAGTAGCTCTAACAATGGTGCTAGTTTCACTTTCATCAACAACTAAACATTGCTTAGTTAACTTATTATAACTATATTCCACGCAGCCACATGGTAGATCTACAGTAGGTGTCATACATCTATAACCACAACCTTGTTGACTTCTACCTTCACCGTTAACCCCCGAAGCTTTCTGTTTCCGGGTACCTTCTTCCAATCGGAAGTCAATAATGTAGATGGACTATCTAGAATATAATGATAAATACAAAGCCCCAATAACACTCTTGTTGTAACTGAATAATATCTCTCAATCTTCATTCTGGTCAACAAATCGTATTATTTTAGAATATTCCAATTAAATGATGATATAAATTCCATCATAACACACCTATTTTAAAAAATTCGAAAAATTCAACCAATTGATTTGAAAAGTCTAACGTAAACCTTTTCAAATGTGACTTGGATTTTAAAATATTTTCGAACTCTGTGGACAAGTAAAATAGGTTGTAATGGATAATTTACAC
This sequence comes from Patella caerulea, assembly GCA_036850965.1. Taxonomy (NCBI): domain Eukaryota; kingdom Metazoa; phylum Mollusca; class Gastropoda; family Patellidae; genus Patella; species Patella caerulea. Next base: position 54,403,720 of record JAZGQO010000006.1, on the reverse strand, counting down.
AACAGGTAGGCCACTTAAACATCTAGTACTTAGAATAAGGGTATTATTTATTTTCTGGAGCTACCAAGTCAGCAAGAATGTTATTGTCCCTTTAACCAATATAACACCAATGACAAAAACTAAAATATTGGATGCAACAAATTAGTGGAATATGTGAACAATGTGTCTACAACAAACAGTTTCTGTGTCAAATTTTGCTTTTTATCATTCAAGGGAAAGATGTTGTAGTTGGGGACGGAAGGTAACTCATCAGGGGCTTTCCGGTCAACTTTTTGAAATGTAAATTGTTAGTCTGTTTTTGACTTTGATCAAGGATATTCAACTATCAAGCCATAAGTTGCATTCAAAATATGCTTTCATGCAAAGGAATAAACACTTTTTACCGCGAAGAAAAGCCTGATGATGTCCGGTGTGTTTATATGAGTTCACACAGCTACATGTAAGTTAGATTGTACAAGAAGTTTCAACCAAGCTATCGCAACTCCTATGAGGGGGTGGGGTGGGGTGGTCTAGAGTGCCGCGCTTCGACCTCTAGCTGGCCGGTCACCTCTGGCTTGCGGCTGTGGTTTCAAGCCCTGGTGTGAGCGTATGTGGCATGGAGATAGGGGCGCCTTCTCAACCTCGTGGGTTTCCTCCGAGCACTCCTGTTTCCTCCGACTGCTAAAGACCCCTACGCGCAAGCGAATTATTGAAATAAAATTAAACCATATGTTGGTCCCGAAATGACCTAGTTTGTGTTGAGTGGACGTTAAACCATATTTCTCTCTCTCTCTCCCTATCCTTTATATTTTAGAGGATTATGAATGTTGGAAAAGTCTGCAAATAAATAAAAATTACTCCCTTTTCCGTGGAGTACATCCCGAAAATTATAGAATTTATTTCTGGGAACACAGTTTGTATAGTACTTCATATAGTAGCTATGGCACGTCTGTCTCTGCTGGTGGCCTTGCCATAAAAGTTATATTTAACCCAACTAAACCATCGCTTCAGTTAGCGATAATGTCTGGCGGATGTCGTCCATGAATTAGCGTATGAATATAGAAGCATCCAATACTACTTTAATTAACAAAAAAAAGAATTGATATATCTAAATAAATTTTGTGTTACTGGTGTATTCTAGTTTACAGTAATACTATTATGAACAAATTACTTCTACGTAAAATATTTAATTATTTTGAAAGAATAGAGCAAAGCTATATTGTACCAATGTTATTTACATTGATTTAGTTTCGTGCGTTCTCCTTAACCCTCGATTTTCCGGCGTGGTTTCTCCTTGTCAGTGATGCAGAAGGAGAGTCTGACAAGGACAGCTGTCTAGTCGTTCGGATGGGACGAAAAACCGAAGTCCCGTGTACATTTTGGCGTGCACGTAAAAGATCCCTTGCAGTTGGAATTCGATATTAGAGTTGACCGTAGCGCCGCTGTCCGGGCAAAATTTCCCCCATGGCACACTGTACATTAGCCCAGGCTAGGTGCAGAAGAGTAGGACGTTAAACCCCATTTCATTTCAATTCATTTCCTTAACCCTGGTTATGAAAAGTCAAGATTGTGCGTGGCCATTATCCCATATTTTATATCACATGCATTAAAGTAAGCATATTATTATATTCATTAATATGTTTGAATGGAATGGAGGTTAAAGTCAATTTTATACAAATATAAATGGATTCAAATTTATCACCGGAACAACGTGATCACTTGCATTAATCGTATTTATCACTTTCACCTTCGTAACATAGAATCCATAAGAGATGCTGCTCATCACCAAATACCAAATGCGTTTGTCCTGTTCCCGGGTGGTTGTGCATTTATTTTGATTGTATACCAATAAAAGGGAAATTTACTAGTGGGAGGAAATGAAATTACCCTGAGATAACTATCTAAATTCGACAGGCGACCACTGTTTGTCTGGTACACAACACGGTGTTACACCACGGCACTGGACTTAATAGAGACTTTTGGCAAGTGGAATTTTCCGCATCCGTATCGCCACGTGATACGTTGCGTCAAGGTAGTTTTAGAGTTTTGGCAGATTTTCGCGGCGTGTACATATGGGTAACTGGGCTAGCTTAGTTCTATTTACAGCATGATGTCAGTTATCCGTATGCAAGCTGTTCGATACGTGCTGCCGTATCCGTGTGCCATATCACGTATGAGAAATACACAAGCATTGTTGACGTCACACACAAAATCGATACGGATACGCGATACGGACAAGAAATTTCCGCTTGCCAAAAGTCTCTAATGACTGACATACCATATGAACCAGTCGCCCCCGATAAGATATACACGCCACTATTATATGATAACACTGGGACATCCGATCCTCAACCCCAAGCTACATACGCTACTGTAAGATTGGACCAACAAACTACCAAGCTATATACCTAAGTTAAACACACACTGTTATATAATAACATTAGGCCATGAAATCAACAAGCATTTAATGACTCAGTAACTAACACAATGGCTACTTAGTCCTCTGTTATATATACCGGGGGTTGGGATGGCCTAGTGGTCTAGAGTGCCGCGCTTCGACCTCTAGCTGGCCGGTCACCTCTCGCTTGCGGCTGTGGTTTCGAGCCCTGGTGTGAGCGTGTGTGGCATGGAGATAGGGGTGCCTTCTCAACCTCGTGGGTTTCCTCCCGGCACTCCGGTTTCCCTGCACTGCTAAAGACCCCTAGCTACGCGCAAGCGAATTATTGAAATAAAATGAAACCATATGTTAGTCCCACAATGACCTGGTTTGTGTCGAGTGGCCGTTAAACCCCAGTTTCTCTCTCTCGTTATATATACCACCAAACCACCCAACTCGCGTACGTCATTATTATATAATACCTCCAAACCACCCAAGTACCATACGCCATTGTCACATAATACCACAAGACGACCAAACTCCCAAGTAGCATAGGCCATTATTATTTAATAATGTAAGACCATTAAAACTCCATGCCACAAAATGACAAGGTAACCAGCCGCCAACCTACATATGCCACTATTATATAATGCCACTAGACCACCCAACATGGGTGTATTCCCGCGAAGGCGTAGTGACCAAAATTAAACCTTCCCGCGAAGGCGCAGATATCAACTTGTCGGCTTTCGTTTGAAGAGAACCCAAATAACGGTGTTAAAGATTTTATGAATTTATGTTAACTCCGAATTTTATTCACCAATTAGCAACTAATTTCCAACCTTTGCATCTGCGAAACGTAGTCTGTATCGCGCCAGACGATCAATATATCCAAAAATACCAATAACAAAACGTGAACTTGAAATACCCGATAATCCGAGGCATACCATTGATGGTGAACTATTTTACCTAATCGATTATGGTGTCGATGGTAGGATTCTTGGTGTTGTTACCCCAAAGCCAGCCAAAATAACCGAATTGGCCGACTACATAACAAATCAATGGTTTCAGGGTGAATTTTCAATTCGTCAATGGAAACACTACGACACAGCGGAGCACAGAACCAACAACAATCTGGAAGGATGGCATTCAAGAGTCATGAAACTAGTTGGAAAGGCCCATCCGAATGTGTTTGAAATGATCGCATTTTTGCAACAAGAACAAAATAATAAGATAAAAATCGTCCAGTATGCAGGGGGACAGGAACCACCAAGGAAGATGCATAAATATACCCAAATCCAAAGTCAGCTCCAGGAATTAAAAGGAAGACACGAGGAGGAAGAATTGAATTTAATCGAGTATTTAGACAGGGTGTCTTATTTGGTGAAATTAAACTTATTTGTTATAGTATAGTTATGTTTTTATTTATTTATCGAAATTTGTTATAGTATAATCATGTTTTTATTTCTTATTTGGCGAAGTTAAATTAATTTTTGTTTTAGTATAGTTATGTTTTTAATATCTATGTTAAAAATGATGCTGAAATGATAGTTAATTAGTTACAGTGGGGATTATGAAAGTGTAAATTCTTGCCATAACAATCTATAACACCATTGTTACGTTTTTAATCCCTAGGAGCAGGATTCCCGCGAAGTCCTCGAAAACAATCTCTTTTAATCCGTTACGGTCAATAACTGCGCCTTCGCGGGAATAAACACAACATATATACGCCAGTATTATATAATAAAACTAGATCGACATAACCCTCCCCCTCCCCAAGCCAACCGTTATATAATACCGCTGGGGTGACCAACATCCACCCCTCGAGATGCATAGGTCACTATTATATAATACCACTAGACTACCTAACCCCAAAGCTACATACATCACTATTATAACAGCATTAGGCCACCCATCCTATATACGTCACTATCCCCTTCCCACTCCAAATGTATAAGAATACTAGACCAACCAACCCCAAAGCTATATACGATACCACTATTTAATAACACTAAGCTACATACGCCATTATTATATGATATACAACTGGGTGTAGTTTTTTTTTTTTTCTTTAATGTCCATAGCAGTTATATCTCATAACAACCTCTCGTGACGTCATCATAGGTTGATATATTCGGTTCATATCAACCGCTGATGACGTCATGACAGGTTGATATATTCGGCTCATATTAACCGCTGATGACGTTGATGAAATAATACAAAAACACAGAAATCAATTTTTATTCTTTTGACAATTACAATTAATATTTTTGGTACAATTGGAAGAATTTACTATCGAAACAGACGGCTTAGTTAACGGCATTTCTTGATCGGTCTCTAATTTAGGTTTTTTTGCCTCGGATTCATAGCTGGTACTTGGCCCTCTTTCCTGTAACAAATCACTTACGTGACGTTTTTGTTCATCAGTTGTTCTTTTGAACACTCTAACGCCTGAAACATGTACACAATAATTGTAGGTTAAATTTCTTTTATCAAAACTATCACGAAAAAATTAATTTACCACCAAGACTTCGATAAGTACAAAGATAGGCTGGCACTGCCAGGCAGGATACGCCCACATTTTCGAGAGATGGATAGAGAACAAGCAATACCGAAAGTGATTTTTCCTACATCATTAAGTCCTGTATTTCATACTGTATTGGGAGCAGCCATTTAGTTGGTCAGTTCCAGTCTGATATTCATGAAATTCGAAACCGACAATGATTATGGTGTGACGGTACACAACCTAGAAATGTGACTTTTCATCAAAATCGGATAAGAATTGTGACCTGTAGAGAGTCCACAACCATGATATACCATATTTTTACACTATTCGCGTACAAACGGCGACCATTTCGTCCGGCAATTTTGGTACGATTTTCACGAAATTAGAACTCATTATTCCTCATCAAAATCGAATTAAAATTGTGACCTATACAGGGTCCACAACCATGATATACCATTTTTTTAACAGTATTCGCGCACAAACGGTGGCCATTTTGTCTGTCAATTTTGGTCCGATTTTCCCGAAATTCAAACTCAAAATTCCTTACGGTGTAACGGTGATATAATCAAACGTTTGTTTAAATCAGATAATAATTGTGACCTCCAGAGGGACCACAAGCTAAAGAAAGGGGGATTTTGCGTAAAACCAGGAGCCATAATTCAGGAAGTTACGATCCGATATGCGCAAATATCGAAAAGAACCAAGATCTTTGGGTTATTACCATGAATTTCAAGTTTCATCAAAATCGAATTAAAATTGTGACCTTTACAGGGTCAACAACCTTGATATACCATTTTTTAACAGTATTCGCGTACAAACGGCAGCCATTTTGTACGGCAATTTTGGTCCGATTTTCCCGAAATTCGAACTCAACCTTCCTTACGGTGTAACGGTAATATAATCAAACGTTTTTTTAAATCCGATAATAATTGTGACCTCCAGAGGAACCACAAGCTAAAAAAAAAGGCGATTTTGCGTATAATCAGTGGCCATAATTCAGGAAGTTACGATCCGATTTGCGCAAATATCGAAAGGAACCAAGATCTTTGGGTTATAACCATGAATTTCAAGTTTCATCAAAATCGAATTAAAATTGCGACCTCCACAGGGTCCACAACCTTGATATACCATTTTTTAACAGTATTCGCACACAAACGGCGGCCATTTTGTCGGTCAATTTTGGTCCGATTTTCCCGAAATTCGAACTCAACCATCCTTAGGGTGTAACGGTGATATAATCAAACGGTTTTTTAAATCAAATAATAATTGTGACCTCCAGATGGACCACAAGCTAAAAAGGGTGATTTTTCGGACAATCAAGGGCCATAATTCAGGACATTACATTCCGATAGCCGCAAATATCGAAAGGAACCAAGATCTTTGGGTTACAAACATGCATGTCAAGTTTCATCAAAATCGGTTCAAAATTGTGACCTCTATAGGGTCCACAAGCTAAAAACGTGATTTTTCGTACAATCAGGGGCCATAATCCATGAAGTTTTGATCCGATACGTGCCAATATCGAAAGCAGCCGAGATCTGTTGGGGATAAACCTATATTTCAAGTTTCGTCAAAATCGGATAAGAATTGTGACCTGTAGAGAGTCAACAAACAAATTGTGGACGGACGGACAGGGGCGACGACATAATACGTCCACATGAAAATGTGGGCGTATAAAAACTATAGGATAAGCTTACAAAAATATCTGACGAAAACTTTCAACTTACCCTCAATACTTCTATGACCAGTTCTTTCCATTATTAACTGTTCTTGGACATCTTTGGAAAATAATTCAGTAGCAGTTGTTACTCTCAGGCTATGTTTAGTCTTGTCACCCCTAATTCCTGCTCTTTTACACAAATCGGGCACAACTTTCTGGATGGTGTTATTGTCCATTGGCTGTTTACTAAACCAGAGGCTGTCTGTTGTTTGTTTAAGGGGCGTCAGATAAAATGCATCGTCCCTTCCCACTGAAGGACACACTGCCATATATTTTTTTGTAGATCTCAATATGACATTTATTTTTGTCAGAATTGGGATAATGATCCACAGTTTTAGGAGCCACTTTACGATGCTTTAAACCTCCTTGATATGTTTTTGATACATCTTCTTTATATCTAAGAAATGATGTACCATCTATTCTAGTTAATAAGCATATTTGACTGTTCTTAAAGCGTAACTTGCGATGTTCTTGTCCGCTTCTTAGACTAAAATGTAACCCATTTAAATATATCAACGTGTTCACCAACAATCTTGGATTATGGGACCCTAAAACTCCACATTTCCACATTTGTTCTTCTTCATTATCTGTGATTGGTTCTGCCTGCTTTCGTAAGTTTCCCAATCCCATATTTGAAATTTTTTTCATTTGTCCGTCTAACACTTGTCTGAATTCCTCAAACTCTGAATTTGATAAAATATCAATGTTTACCTTACGCTCTACTTTTATGTAGGATGCCAGGCCCATAACCATACTTCAAATGCTGTTCGGTGGGTAATATGATCCAACCACTTATCTAACTTCTAAAACAAAACGAGATAGCCAATAATTAAGTTCTGAGTTACTCATGTCTAATATGTCTTTTAGAATTTTATTTTCATCCACGTTTTGGTTGTTTCTCCAAACACTCCAAGACTTGAAAGTGTCACAGGCCCATGAGTTTCTGCGTAAAGTATTTTTTGGGGACAGCCCCTTTCACACACTCGGTTAGATCCTTCTCTGAACAAATTTCAAAATCTTTTAGATTGACTGTTAGAAATATCGTTTGCCTTGTACAAATTTTCTTCGGGCTGTTGACTCGAAAGTATAAGATCTTCATCGGAATTTGTATTTGCATTGGATTCGCCTTCCATCTCTTGGCTAAAAAGTAACAACTCTCCATCCGATAAGGTTTGATTGGTATCCATTTTATATAAGATTTCAATTCAAATGAACCTGTTGTTACTACAAAAATGGCGATAAGGTGGCTTGATAGAAACATGCACGGGCATACGCGTGAATGCTTTCGGTAATTTTCGCTGTTTGGAAGAAATTGTCGAGCAGTTATCCAATCACTGTTGCCTTTTTTAGAAGAGTCCATTACATTTAAGGGTGAACGTTGTATATGTTAGATATAAACCTACTCTCCCTCGGATTGATATGATAGGTTAATATCATATAATAGCACCACTAGACCCAAAGCTACATACCTCACTATTATATGATAACACCACTAGACCCAGGGCTACATACGCCATTATTATATAATAACACCACTAGACCCAAAGCTACATACCTCACTATTATATCATAACACCACTAGACCCAAAGCTACATACGCCATTATTATATCATAACACCACTAGACCCAAAGCTACATACGCCATTATTATATCATAACACCACTAGACCCAAAAGCTATATACGCCACTAGTATAGGACAACACCACAAGATCAAAAGCCACTGTTATGTAATCCCAAGGGATGCTAAATCAATAGCTGTGCATGTCAGAGTGTCTTGAAATAGAAACAATTGTCAAACTCTAATATCCGAAAAGAAAATGATCAATGTATTTTCATTAATAAAATATTTTAGTGAACACATTCAAGTGTAGTCGGTGATCGATCACATGATACGAACACAATTACTTTTTAAAACCCGACCGACTTATTACAAAATATGGAGTGCTACTACTACTACTTGGTGTTTAACGTCTGCTTCCACATAAGTGATATCGCAGACAAATATGGAGTGCTGAATAACACGCACATTTATAGCCCTTTCTGAAAAGGTCTAGTTCGGTTACGTGCAATTCTGTTCATTTTTATAGGCACGTATTAGTTTCAGTGTTTTCGTTTTGTAAATCACCAAAAATACGAGATCTCACACAACATTCACGTTTTGTTATTTTTTAACGTCATTTCAACAATCAGCATATCACCGTCCAACAGTCTGGGCTAACGAGGGAATGAATAAGTGAGATAACCATTTTGCAAGAGATTAATAAAGATCAAACATAAAACAAAAACTTTTTTTTATAGTTACAATCCGGGGCCATAATCAAGAAAGTACGGTCTGAAATGCACAAATATCAAAAGGGACTGAGATTTTTGGGCAAATAAACAGATGTTTTAAAGCTAAACTCTGATTATGACACTACAGAAATAATTAAATTTTAAAAGAAAGGTAACGCCCCAAAACAACCGCAACACTTGTTTTCAATTTATAGAACAAGAATGGCGATCGCTTTGGGCGGACAAACGCACAAGCAGGACACGCCCACTTCCACTGTATACCGTGTTAACCGAAGTGACCACATATCCAATAACCTCCTGACTGATTTAATTTTTTTTTTACACTATCGACTCACAGAAAATATTTTTGCTACACAGTTATTGTGTCTGATCAGGTACATATTATTTTACCATTTATACGAAATAAGTCAACCATGGTGTACTTTTGCTCTTAAATTTCTAAAAATGACAGAAAAACTGCCTTACCCCAATCAGCAACAAATCTGCCAGCACCAACCAATTTTTTTTCTTATTTTGTGAAATGTTTTGCACAACAGAATAGAAACAACAAAGACTTTTCTGCGTCATAGAGTCCCCAAAACAGCAATAAAACTGTAATCCAACTGTTGTTATAATGGCGAACACGGAACATAACTTATATTTTTGTGGACATTACAATAAAGGGGCATTACTAATCGTTTCTCGGTTTTGGTTTGGGATAAGGCAATTTTCTGTTATAATAAGAGAAAAGGTAGGTTGTGGTTGACGTGCTTCGTCTAATTAGAAAATTAATATATACCTGATCAGACATTATAATTGTGTGTAAATAATATTTTCTGTGAGCTGTTAGTGTAAAAAAAAACTTCACTCAGGAGGTAATTGACCACCTAACCGGATGTGCTCAAAATGGAAGTAGGCGTGGCCTGCCTGTGTGTTTGTCCGCCCAAAGTGATCGCCATGTTAGTTCAAAAAAAATGAAAACAAATATTGCGGTTATTTACGGCGTTACCTTTGGCGTAACAACTTTTGTAATTGGAGTTCAGCTTTTATTTTCATCAAAATTTAATAAAAATTGTGCCTCGTGAGGCTCCATAACATTTGAATACAAAGATCGGTCATTTTGTCGGACAGTTTCCTTTCGATTTTCCCTAAATTCCAATTGAACCTTCATTATGGTAGAATGGTGATCTAAATCTAAACGGTTTTTAAAATTGTTACCTCTAAGGGGACCACAAGCTTAAAACGCGATTTTTCATACAAATATCGTTAGCAACCGATTTCGTTTGGATGCGACTTATGGTGTATAAAGTGTCCACAAAAATTGTGGATGGATGTCCGGGAGGAACCCGGCGACGATCGATCCGATATAATACGTCTACATAAAAATGAGGACGTATAAAAATCATAATAGATGATAATGATAAAAAATCATGAAATGAGATAAAATCATTATAAAAATATCATAAAATTGCACTAGAAGTTTTCATAAAAATATAAATTGTTGACAAAATCTGTGTTCGGTCCCTGATCGACATAAATGTTTCACGAACTAAATCAAAATCAAATGTTATAAATGCCTATATAAATCTAACAGAGAACAACCTAGAGAAGTAAATAAAAAGAAAAAATGCGACACTTGGGAATAGTGTTGATTGCACGTTTATTTCATTATTCAAAAATAAGTTTGTTCCGAAATTTAGACCGGTACAGAAAAGTGAGAAGTTAAAGATACATTATGGGAGATTTTGACAAGGAGTTAGCCATTCTTGCTATAAAAGTTCAAAAATAGATGTTGAAACAAGAATATATTGAAAATTTCAGTCAAATAACTTTATCCTGAACAAAGTTGTTACCACTATAATTTTTTACTAGAAATGGTAGTTAAAATCATCGACACCCTTTTCCCACTATGGCCGATTGTTGATTGACAGGCGTTAACTCCACCTACATAGTCTCGATCATCAAGTAATGTTTAAACGGTATCTAGTGAAGCTTGTATATAGCCTTGGTCATCACTGTCTTTTATGAATAATTTCCGGAAGTATGATGACGTCAACGTCACGGAGAAACCCCACCCACGACGGCATAGTGATTAAATCAGTCGACGAAATCCTGTTTTAATCCGAGCCCAATCCAAGCCATCTGTGGGTCTACGGTGTTCATTGTGGGCTTGTTGTTTAAATAAAGATCTAATTTATAATTTCTATGACATCTGAGGCTCAAAGGAAGACCGACAAAAGTCAGTTTTTGCTCTTCCATAATGTATGTTTAATTAACATTTCATTTATACCGTATATACAGCATTCTAATTTTCTAATTAATGTTTAACAGGTATTAAATAGACGAAACTCCGATACTTGGGAATAATGCTGACTACACGTTGATGTAATTTTTCATTAGTTCCAGATGAGCGGAACAGTAGAATGTTCTGGAGGATAAATACTTTATGTTCTTTACAATGTTACGGTTATTGATCCAATTTGATTAATTATATAAAACAAATGATAAGTTGTAAAGGCACTTAATATGTATATTTTATATCTACAGTATAGGGGTACAGCTTACTATTAACACTCATGATGTTTATATTGACAGACCTCGTTTTTAATTGATTATCGAATTCCCATGTGCATAGATGTTCTGTAGAGATTAGGTATACATATTGCAATTATCAGTTCTATTTAGCATACTTGTATGGCAGTCAAACACGCCATTGTCTGTGAAACACTTGAAGAAGAAAGGTGGACATGGAGACACTCTGGACGGGAATTAACCCTCTTCTTTTAATTGAAGATAAACCACAAACCCACCCACCCAACCGAAAAGAGTTTTCGGGGACGGGGAAAATCATTGTAACGATTACGTTTTTGTAAATTTGAAAACACAGGAGGTTGGGCAGGCGATCCTACTCCTTGTCACGTACAACCAGGGAATCGAAGCAACGCCAGGTGACTGAATGACAGACCGTATGATATAATGTGTAGCCCCAGACGTAAGAGCTTATGTCCTACAATAACTGGATGTAATTTTCAACTATTACATTGTGAGACAAATAAAATCAGTTTTTATACGCCCACATTTTCAATGTGGACGCATTATGTCGTCGCCCCTGTCCGTCCACAATTTGTTATATCAAGGTTGTGGACCCTATAGAGGTCACAATTTTGAACCGATTTTGAAGTTTATAACCCAAAGATCTTAGTTGCTGTCGATATTTGTGCATATCGGATTTTAACTTCCTGAATTATGGCGGGGGGTTGGGATGGCCTAGTGGTCTAGAGCACCGCGCTTCGACCTCTAGCTGGCCGGTCACCTCTGGCTTGCGGCTGTGGTTTCGAGCCCTGGTGTGAGCGTATGTAGCATGGAGATAGGGGCGCCTTCTCAACCTCGTGGGTTTCCTCCGGGCACTCCGGTTTCCTCCCACTGCTAAAGACCCCTACGCGCAAGCGAATTATTGAAATAAAATTAAACCATATGTTAGTCCCGAAATGACCTAGTTGTGTTGAGTGGGCTTTAAACCTCATTTCTCTCTCTCTCTGGTACGTTTGTCAGGGTTGGATTTTATTTTATTAGGTGATCAAAATGATTTTTTTTTTGTTACTTTTTGTTATGTTTAATCATGTACAGCTACGTCATATTACACCCCCTACCCTCTCGGACTTTTGTTGATTTTATCTCCATTTCTTTTGTCTAGTGTATGTGAACTACTAGATTATTTACCCAAGTTAAATTGTGTATCTATTGACATAAACATTTTCTATTTACATCAGTTGCCATGTTCTCCATCCAGTAGCTGTAACTGTGGTGCTAGTTTCACTTTCATCAACAACTAAACATTGTTTAGTTAACTTATTATAACTATATTCCACACAGCCACATGGTATGTCTTCAGTAGGTGTCGCACATCTATCCGCACATTCTAATGGCCCTCTGACGTGATAACTCTTCACCTTTAAACCCTGAAGCTTTTTATTTCCGTGTACCTTCTTCCAACCAGAAGTCAATACTGTAGAAAAACTATCTAGAATAAAATGATAAATACAATGTACTGTAAAAACGGAAATCTAAATGTTGCCTAAAATTTTCCTTGTTAGTGAAAGAAACATGGATGTCCGAAATTCTTGTCGTACTATTTCATTTTTTTACTTTGACTGACCTTTCGGGTGAATGATACAATGTTATAGATATCTTACCTATATCCCAGCAGGCAGTACTTCCCCATCCACTCAGTAGGAAAACATAGTTGAATTCCACAGGAGTGATTGTATGAAAAGATAGTCTGTTAATACCAAATTCACTCCCTTTTCCCAGCTCTAACAACCCTCCTTTCCAACGGATCCAAAATGGTCGAAACTGGTTACAGTCCAAGAGAACTTCGCGATGGGTGGAATATCTAACCGTACCATCTCGTGGTGCTCGAATAATCTCACTTCTTGAGTTTGTGAATGACCCGATTGCAAAATCCCAGTTCCCAATACGAAATACATTAGCCGTTTCGTCTTCCTGGAGGAATATATGACCATCGTGACAGGCTTTTAGTTTAAATCTTAATTGTGTGATGTTTGTAAAGTTGAACCCCTTTCTTGCCAGTGGAAAGGCGTAGTCAATGTTGTCTGGAGTAAACGCTCGTAATCCAACACAACCTGAAAAATTAAATATATTACTCACAACGAACATATTTTCGATATTATTACGGTATTGTATTAATATACAAACTGTTTAGCATTACTTCTTGCCACCAGTTTCCAAAACATCGGATTTGTGTTAAAACGCCGTTCTGATAGTGGAAGGGGGGCTCTTAGGGTGATTTGGTTCCGGACAAGATCGTCTCTTCGTTCAGTCGGGATCTGCGATGGCTTAGTGAGTTAATACGTTGGCTAAATAACTTGGAGTTCCCGTCTTCGATTCCTTTTTTGGCCGTTTGTCAGTCTTTGTAAGCTCAGTCATTGCAGAAAAGTAGGACTTATAACCCATTTCATATCAGTTCATTTCATAAAGCTTAAAGCAGACTATGGAACATTTTAGCCGAACATTTATGAAACATTGTTCATCGTTTGAAGGTTAAAAGGGCAACAGAAACGAAAATGGCAAAATATTTAGAAATTGGTCACCACCCGAGCATTTATAGTCACGGTGGACAAGTGAGTAGGGCGCTTGCTCGCTAGTCTCGAGGTCGGGTCCTTGCATTGGCCAAGAAAGTACATCCAGGTTTTCCGACGTGGTTCCGCCTTGTCAGTGATGCAGGACGGGGGGACTGACAAGGACAGTCGTATAGTCGTTCGGATGGTACGAAAAACACAGAGGTCCCGTGTATACATTGGCGTGCACGTAAAAGATCCCTTGGTAGTTAGAATTCGATATAAGAGTAGGCCGTAGCGCCGCTGTCCAGGCAAAATTTCCCTCATAGCACACTGTATGGCGTATTCTCGTTTTCATCAGCCCAGTGTTTAAGAGCAGAATAGTAGGACGTTAAACCCTATTTCATTACTCATTTTTAATTCGGCCTTAATTAGCCCAGTTCGGAGCAGAACAGTAGGACGTGAAACCCCCATTTCATATCATTTATATTTAATTAATGTTCTATCTTGGATATTACGATGAAGTATACTAAATTAAATTTGTACCTTTGGATAAAAGAAGAGCGATGAATCCCATAAAAACTTTCATCATTTTTCTACTGTTTCTTACTTCTCCATTCTCCCAAACAAAAGATTATGCGATGCGTTAGAAAGTTATCAACCTGAAAAAGGAAGAAGTGTGCTAAAAGAAAAGAAACAGGAAATTATTGATAACGCTTGAATCCGATGATATTTCCTACCAGGGTATAGGCGGGTGTAAGTTATATGTCCTGCCATCTGAAAAAAATGAAAAAAAAGAACGGAGAGTTCTGGAAAGTGTTACAGTATTGGTGCTTTGATCAATTTTTGATGACTTCATATGATTCTTTATTATTCATCCAAACATATAATGTAAAAGAGAGAGAAATTGAACGTCCACTCACGTCGACATAATCTAGGCCATTTCGGGACTACCAAATGGTTTAATTTTATTTCAATAATTCGCTTGCCCGTAGGGATCTTTAGCAGTGGGAAGAAACCGGACGACTCGAAGAAAACCCACGAGGTTGGACAGCGCAACTACAACCGGGGATTCGACCCACGCCTGTTGACTCAATGACAGGCTTTAGGAAAATGTAAATGACTCTTTAGTAATGTAAAAGACTTTTTAGTTAATGATTTCTTAGTTAGCTGACACTTTAGTAATGTAAAAGACTTTTTAGTTGATGATTTCTTAGTTAGCTGACTCTTTCGTAATGTAAAAGACTTTTTAGTTAATGATTTCTTAGTTAGCTGACTCTTTAGTAATTTAAAGGACTTTTTAGTTAATGATTTCTTAGTTAGCTTACTCTTTAGTAATGTAAAAGACTTTTTAGTTGATGATTTCTTAGTTAGCTTAGAAAGTCCTAATTCCTTACAACAATAATAAAAAAAATCTTTAAAAAATGTAGCCTCTATCGAAAGTCCCAAATCCTTACAACAATAATAAAAAAAATCTTTAAAAAATGTAGCGTTCAAAATGTGTTTTAGAAAACGGAAAGTCGTAGAACACTGAATATCGATGGGGTTTTCCTCTCATGGCCACAATGCTTTGCTCAAACATTTAAAATGAATCTGTCGAAAACTAACCTCTATAGCGTTTTTTGCTAATCTGTTTTTACAAAAAGAACTCAAAATCAAAAGGATTTGTCCCCTAATCACACCAAAGCTTACAACCACAAAACAAATATCGTTAAAAATTGTAGTCCTTGTCATGTTCACAAAATGTTTTACGTAACATGGGATATTCCGGAGCGAATGAGCAGGTGGGTGGCACAAGCCCATTCCTTAAATTTTTAAAACTTTGATTCAGAAACATTTTCAGAATAATTATTTCGTGTCAAACGAAGTTAAGGATTGGGAGGAATAATGATACGGATCGTCCTTCGTCCCCGATTTTGTTCAGAATAATTATTTCGTGTCAAACGAAGTTAAGGATTGGGAGGAATAATGATACGGATCGTCCTTCGTCCCCGATTTTGTTCCGGAACATATCTCATAAACCGTAAAAATAGCTTTTTGAAACTTTGTACACATATCAACCCATTACACTAGTTATGCATTTTGGAATTTCGTGAATTTATGTTTTTTAAGGTTTAGAAACAAATTCAAATGCGATTTTGGTGCACAATTTGTTTTCCGATACGTATCTCATAAACTATTCACGATATCTTCATGGAATTTCCCAGATTTAATAAAATGTGTTTCCATGAAATCAAATTTGGCTTGGTTTTTTTTAGTACAATTTTGTTTCTGAAGCTTATCTCATAAAACATTCAAGATATCTTTATGAAACTTCGAACAAACATCATCCTATTATTATAATAGTTAGCCTTTTGCGTATGTGGAATTTGACTTTTGTGCATATCTTATATATCATTCACCGTATCTTCCGGGCCAAAATTCATATGACATCTTTCTGGCATTTTGTATACACAACCCAATACAGTAGTTGTGCTTTTTGCTAATTTGGAATTTCTTGGATATACATTTGTTGTGTTTTCATGGAAACACATTTGATGTACAATATTGTTTCCGGATCATATATCATAAACCATTCAAGATACCTTTATGAAACTGTTTACAAACATCAACTTATTAAAATAGTAATGCCATTTGCTGATTAGAATTATCCTCTGTTGAATGAATTTTAATTTTTACAACACATTTGTCTATGGTTTAGTGTATAATCCCAGAAATTATTCAAGATATATTTATAACACTTTTACTTTCACCAACCTATTACTTTATTCCGTCCCAATTTCGTGTCCTTAGTATATTTCAATATCCGTTTAAGCAATTGTTTTGGAACTTTTCACAAACATACACCTATTATATTATTTTGTTTTCTGGTGTATCAGCTTATTGTTTAACACACAGCAGTTGATTTGTTAAGCAAACCTTGCAGAGAGTGGCTACCCTCTCTTGGCGGGCTAATGTGACCAGAGTATGAAGTATCTGATCAAGTTATCTGTACCCAAGCGATAATTCTTGAAATGTTATTGCTCAATATAATAACACGGTCTTTTATATTTAATTGAAGATGGGGAATGTCTATACAATAACCCATGCTTGATATTCGACTGAATAAGTAATGAAGCTTACACATACAGATATTGGACTGATTACGGAATGAAGATTACAAGTACAGATATTGCTTTATTATTTATCTTTACTGAAGTAAAACGTCTTCTAATAACGCGATGGGATGATATCACATCCAGTATTTTGATTGTACTCGGTTAAATCTACTGGCAGGAATCAGACAAAGTTCATGCGCAGTAGACCCGAAAACAAGTGTTTTTCTGTATAATGGTTTCCAACAGAAACTAATACTAATATTGTCAGTTGCAAATTATTCGACTGACAACAAAGACTGTAACGTGTTACCACAACCTTGTAACCAAACTGAACCCATTAACCCTCATAATGACGATCCACAGATACGTAGTTTTAAGAATCTTTAATGATGAAAACAGAGTTGGTAGAGCTCACACACATGTGAAATAATATTTAAAGGTTAATAACAGGTAAATGGAAGGGTACGTTGCATGAGACTTTGTGATGCGTTGATGTGATGTTTACACTGATGTAATGTTGGTAACACTGATGTAATGTTGGTAACATTGATGTTATGTTGGTAACACTGATGTTATGTTTCAATCTGAAAGTGAATAAATGTACATCTAAATAAACAATTTAAACGTTTAACTATTTACGATAGTATTGAGAATATATAACAATGAAAATGAACGTTTTCTATTAGTCGAGAAATTTCGACCTGACAGTAAAATATGAACAGTTCTTTATCAACAATAAATCACATAAGTTTATATAAAAAGTATTTTCTGGATTAGCACACGTGAACCAGTATCTACTATAATGTTTATTCTTTATTTTCAGCTTACCATATGATGCCATACGAATTTTTAAGAGTTAAATTCACCACAGTGAAAATATAATGTTGCCTTGCGAAAAACACTTAGAAAAAATGGCGTCCTTTGAGAATCAGCTGTTCTTTATTACACAATCACTGATTGGCTTACTTAAGCACTAAGCGCGCTCACCGTTGGTCAAAGATGACATAATAGAGTTCACTGATCGTTGAACCGAGACGGTCTATGAACTGCACGACCACAGCGTGTTGTTTTGGCGAGCAGGGGCGAACTTGATTCATAACACTTATTGACCGGCGCCTTAGATCCCCATGGGGATCTAAAACACCTAAAACGTCTGGACTGATGTAGGTCTTAACCTGGTTCGAATCGAGTCTTGATTCTGATGAGCTTTCTTTAGAAACACTATCGCGAGAACAGTCTGTAGCATTATCACTCTCTGAGGTAGACTCCTCTAAAGTTTCAATTGGTGAATCCACAGTCGCCATTTGATCTTTAACTGAAGACGATGATTTTTCCCACAAACGAAGTCGTTGCGCTGGTTGATTTATTTCACCTTTAGAAGTTTGTAGACGATAAGTTCTGATGATCCTGTCGCGACTTCTAATTTCTGATATAACTCGAGCAAGCTTCCATTGGGGTCTCCGGGTATTCTCTTCAGTAACTAGGACAACGTCATTTTGTCCTAGAGGTTCATTTTCAAAATGCCATTTTTGAGAAGGAAGTAGCGTTGGAAGATATTCAGTTTCCCAACGATTCCAAAATTCTTCAAGAATATCCCGCTGTCGACGATAACAGGAATCGAGTGACTTATGTTTTGCTGGTGCTTCTTGAAGCCGTTCCAATGATCGTCCTAGGTTGAGGTGGGCAGGAGTCAGTGACATTGGATTGTTAGGAACAGATCCTGTGTAAGTAAGTGGTCGGGAGTTGAGATGACGTTCATTTCCTCCCAGGACAACATAGCATTTCCGATGATTTTCCTGTGGGGCTCCTTTGTGGAACGAATAAGGCGCTCCCAAAATGCTCCTCTGTGTGGGGCCCTTTCGACTATGAACTCCCAGTCGATTCTTTCTGAGGCAGCATAACGTTGGAGTTCAGGTTTGATGATTGTAGAGCATTTGATGAAATACTTGGCATTGTCCGAAATGATCTTCCTTGGGGTGCCACGCCGGTTGATAATACGCCTGAGAGCTCCCATGGTCTCTTCAGTACTCATCCCAGTGGTAAGCTCCAAGTGGCACATACGAGTTTGAGCACATATACCAATAAGAATGTATGCCTTTATATTCTTGCCTCCTGGTGCCTTGACTGTTAGGGCGCCTGTGTAGTCGAGGCCCAGAGTATCAAAAGGAGCAACGATGGAGCCCACACGGGACTCCGGTAAATCTCCCATTTGTTGTTTGACTGGTTTGGCATTATAATGTTTGCAGGCGAGACAGTTCGAACAGCTTGTCTACACTGAAGGATGGCATACTTCTGACGCAGTAGATTTACTGTATGGTCCTGTGGAGTGTGAGCTCTTTGACAGTGGTGATAGAGGATCAAAAGATCTACCAAGCGGTCTTTAGATGGGAGTATTACTGGTTCTTTGGCTTCTGGGTGCAAATGTGAAAAGGTCAATCGGCCACTTGCAATGATAAGTCTTCGCTTACTGTTCCAGACAGGTTTAAACTTGACAAGTCGACTTCCCTTATGTATCGATGTTCCATGTTTTAAAGCATTAAACTCTTCTGGGAAATGGGTCCACTGAGTATAGCAGAGTAGACCATCCTCTGCTTCCTTTAATTCAATAGCCGTCAGTGGAGCAGGTTTGCCAGGAACAGCGACAGATTCAGTTTGACTGATCTGGCGGGTAGGTTCTGTTTTGGAAATCCGTTTTTTCCGAACAAAATTCAGCCATCTACGAATGTAACCAGCATGGTTTAAGCAACGATAGTAATCGTTAGATGAATCCAAAACAAAAGAATGACCGGTAGATATTGGAAACTAATTACTTTGTACTTTTGCCTCTTCATGGGCAATGTCCTCTTTAGTTGGCTCTGGTGGAGAAGGAGATGGCCATGAAGATGTAGGGTGTTGTAACCAGCTAGGGCCTGACCAATAAAGCTCGTTATCCAGGAGATCTGACAAACTCGAGCCTCTGGAGGGAATATCCGCCGGGTTATCGATTCCAGCGATGTGATGCCAAGTACAATCAGCTGTCAACTCGTGTATCTTCTGGACCCGATTACGTACATATACCTTCCAGTCATAGCTAGGTCTAGCTAGCCATGCCATAACTCCATAGATGCACTTCAAGGTGAGTATTGCTAAGGGCTTCCCTTATAAAGGTGACAACTTTGGCAAGTAGCAATGCAGCGACAAGTTCAAGGCGAGCGATGGTGACAGCTTTCACTGGGGCAGCTTTACTCTTCGCCAACAGAAAGGTAAAGTGGATCTTCCCTGTAGTGTCCACAACACGTAAATAGACAACACAGCCCAAAGCGGAAGATGAAGCATCGGCGAATCCACACAGCTGTGCATCGATGACCTTGGGAGAGAGTTGAGTCCAACGTGGTATCTGGATCTCCTGTAACTTCCAAAGTTCGCTCTCCCAGGTTATGTAGGCGGTCTCCACCTTTTCAGCAACAGGGTCGTCCCAATCATATTTCTGCTTCCACAGACCCTGAACTATGATAGAGGAGAAGTGACTCACTATTGTCCTCTTTGTGACTTTCTTAGTTGCATAAAGCATGGCATCAGGAACCTTGATCCCAAAGGTGTCTGTTTTGTATCCCAGACTAGGCCTAGGGTAGTGGAGATCCCAGCTTCGAGTTTTTCTTCATCATCGAAACAAACCAAAGAGTTGGGCATCCGTTGTTCGGGAGAGAGGGACTCCAGAATGTGGCGAGAATTGGAGGAAAACTTTCTTAAATCCCAACCACCTTCAGACAAGACTTGAATGGCGTCATGACAAAGTCGACTTGAATGGCGTCATGACAAAGTCGCGATACTTCTTCCTTATCGTGGCCACCAAAAAGGAAATCGTCCACATACATGTTTTCTTCAATTTCCTTAACCACATTTGGATAGTCGTCTTGATACTGGTCTAGGTGATGCCGCATTGTTTGAATGGCAAGGAAGGGAGATGAGGTCACACCAAACATCAGTGTGATCATAGCATAGACCTAAGGTGAAATTGTAATATTGCCACCTCGCCATAGGTAGAGTTGATATCTCCAGTGAGCCGGGGCTAATCGTGTCATACAAAACATCTTAGAGACATCACCAGCAACAGCAAAGCGATTTGACCGGTAGCGAAGTAGTACTTGGTAAAGATCTGGCCGTAGTTTCGGGGAGCAGCACATCATTAAGAGATAAACTATTTTGACTAGTTTTGTGTGAGGCGTCGAAGACGACTCGCAGGGCTGTGTAAGTTGATTCCTTCATGACCGGATGATGAGGTAGGAATACATGTTCTGAACTCAGAGCCCAGTTAATTTCTTCCTCATTGAGTTCCTTAGCAAATCCTTTTTGAATATAATCCTCCATGGCTTCGCTGTATTTTTCCAACCTCTCAGGTGATCTAAGTAATTGTCTCTCTATTCTCAACATTCTTTTAAGAACTACTTCTTGGTTGTTAGCCAATGCTGGAGATTCATCAGAGAAAGGCAATGCTACCTCATAGGATCCCTTTTGGGGGTCAAAAATGACACTCTCTTGGAATTTCTGTTGTGCAGCTTCTTCCTCTTTAGTTAAAGTTGAGGCTGTCGTTTCAAGACCCCAAGATTCAAGAGACATGTGTCGCTCTAGTTGTTCATCTAGTTTCGATATCCCTTTATGCCCATCGATAGCAAAACTACCTGTGTCATGCTCCTGATCATTAAGTTGATCCAGGGGAGAGAAGGATGGAGAGATCAAAAGACAAGAGGTGACTTGTTGTGACTTCAAATGGGCTGTGCTCCGATATGCTCCTGTTATAGTATAGCCAAAGGGCGTTTCCACCAAACATGGACCATCATTCCCCACATGGGTCACCTCTCGTAGATTTGGGACTGTATGATTAGCGCCAAGAAGTACGTGGACACGAACAGGCTGATCAAGTGGTGCACATGTAAGTGGATAGCGCTCAAAGACGGCAGCAATGTCAGCTTCCAAATGGACATGCGAAATAGGGTCACAGATCTCCCCTTCTCTAACCACAGCTTGAAGTCGAAATGATTCACGAGGTAATAAGCAAAGTGAGGATTCAGATTGGTTGATGGAAGTCAAATCAAAAGTAGTTGCCTTGTTAAGCTCTGTCTTGAATCCACCAAAACCAGCAACTATTAAAGGAGCCATCTTGTTAACAGGAAGATGAAGTTATCGACAATGTCCTGTGTTATAAAACTCTTCTCGGAAAAGCTATCCAATCCAAGGTCGACTATGCATGATTTGTTCCAATGAGTAATCTTCGCTTGGAGTACTGGTAAAGCCACGTATGACCGATCTGTATGTGAGTTGGTGGCAGTCAAAACCGTAGGTAAAGAAATGCTACTTTGCAATGGAGGAGGCTTGGCTGCAGCATTATTCATGGAGGGACTAGATTTACTGGACTGTGCAGAAATACTTGGTGGTACCACATATGCGTCATGGATCAATTCGTGGTGTTTTTGAGAACAAATGGTGTAAGTTCTTCCACAATTGTGTCTTGGTCCTCCATAATGCCCTGGGCATGATCGACAAATGCGAGCTGTGAAGACATGGATCAACCGATCCTTTTTATCCAAAGCAAGGAACTGCGAACACGTCTCCAAATTATGTGACTGGTTACAGTACGAACACTTGATATTAGAAGTGATGTTCCCATTCATGTGGTTGCTTTTCTTTAACTGTAACCCAGTGGTGGCAGCCAGTGATTGGGCAGAACCTGAAGGCCTCTTTTGCTGCTTTTGGTAATTCTGCCTGGTATTAAAGGATGACGTCGATGACGAAGATTTATCCAGACTGGAGGCTTCTAAAAGTTCAGTCTCAACCTGCAGAAAATCAACAAGATCCCGCATAGAAGCACATGCATCATCGTCAATGTGAGTCTTCAAGTGTCTCTCCCAAGCCATCCTGAGTGTTTTAGTAAATTTCGGAACGACGAGTCCCACCAGAACAGTTTCACGATCAGCCTTTTGAGTTTCAAGATTCATGGATCGAGTTTGAATTGTTTCAAGACACTTTCTATAAGAGACAGGACCATCCTTGAACTCTGGGATCTTTACAATAGACTCCACTTCGTGATGAATAAGCAGTCTTGGCTTTCCAAACCGCTTTCTCGCCAAACTATAGGCAGTTTCATATTTCTCTCCAATGTCGAAATTTTCCAAAGTTGAGGCAGCTGATCCTTTCAGGGCTTCCTTGAGGGCCTTCAGCTTACCCTGATTATGTACTTCTTGATTTAGATGGACAAGTTGATCGAACTCTGAGATCCAAGATGCAAATTCCAAAATGTCTCCATAAAAGGGAGGAACTTTGATTGATGGAGATAGAAATGATTGTCGTTTCTTCCTATCTTCTTCCTTCTGGATTGCACGAAGCTGAGTTCTTGCTAAACGATGAGCTTGGTCAAAATCATTTTCAATGATTTGAGCTTGTTGCAAACGGCTTTCTTTCTTTAAGGAAGTCTCCTGAGGGAAAATGTACTGCTCCACGAACGATGTCAATTTTCCAACATTTATCTGTGCCTTTTTATCAGCGATGGCAATGTCAGATTCAGTAGTAATTCCTTTCACCTCTGCTTGTAAACAGCCAACAGCTTCAAAGGCGTTCTTGACATATTGTTCATACCGACGATCAATAACATTGGGATCGGACAGAGAATCAGATCCATGTCTCGAAGGAGATGGAGAGAGGCGTTGAATAGCAGATTTATTATTTCTTGTTTGTTGAGTCTGCTGGAGAGAAACAGCTTTGATAATTTCCACCATTTCTTCCTTAAGAAGTTGCATATCTTCTCTTCTCTCTTTATCCCTCTTTTGTTCCATTATCACAAACATCTTCATCTCTGACGAAACGTTGGTCAGATTAGGTGTGGGTGGAGAAGTAATGTGCTCTGGTTGAATACCATCAGTATGCTCTGTGTTATCTGATGGAGGACTAGCAACAGCAGAACTTGTGGAAGCAGGAAGCGGAACTGAGTGTTCCGGGTCTGTGCCCAAACCAGTAGCCGTTCCATTATTAACATGTTCATTATGACTGTAATCATCGTCAGAGTAATAACGATCTTCGTCTGAATACACTTCTTCATGTTGAATAATATTAGGATCATCATCCATTGGGAGGTTTGCTCTTGGCAGGGATGATGGAGGGTGGACCTCAGCTGTAACTTGTAGTGGAGTAGCTTGCAGAGATTTCCATTCAATCTGGGACTGTGCCCTTGCTCTGTCACTGAGAACTTTAGCCTTGATTCTTTGGAGCTCCTTATCAGGATCAGGATGATTTAAAACCACTTCAATGAGAAACTGGCGGAGAGAGTTGTAATTTGCTCTAGGCGAAGCAACTATGCTGAGTCCAAGGTCGTACAATTCTTGATGAATCTTTTCTTCAGAGAATGTCTTAAGCATTGAATCAGCCGCTCTTTCCGCAATGTTCAGCTCCATTATTACTTGACAAATGCACAAAATGCCAACAAAGATGATCAATAACATATGTTGTAAATAAGCATATGATTGAAATAAATCTACTGAGAGGAATCAGGCAAAGTTCCTGCGCAGTAGACCCGAAAACAAGTGTTTTTCTGTATAATGGTTTCCAACAGAAACTAATACTAATATTGCCAGTTGCAAATTATTCGACTGACAACAAAGACTGTAACGTGTTACCACAACCTTGTAACCAAACTGATCCCATTAACCCTCAAAATGACGATCCACAGATACGTAGTTTTAAGAATCTTTAACAGAGTTGGTAGAGCTCACACACATGTGAAATAATATTTAAAGGTTAATAACAGGTAAATGGAAGGGTACGTTGCATGAGACTTTGTGATGCGTTGATATGATGTTTACACTGATATAATGTTGGTAACACTGATGTAATGTTGGTAACATTGATGTTATGTTGGTAACACTGATGTTATGTTTCAATCTGAAAGTGAATAAATGTACATCTAAATAAACAATTTAAACGTTTAACTATTTACGATAGTATTGAGAATATATAACAATGAAAATGAACGTTTTCTATTAGTCGAGAAATTTCGACGTGACAGCAAAATATGAACAGTTCTTTATCAACAATAAATCACATAAGTTTATATAAAAAGTCTTTTCTGGATTAGCACACGTGAACCAGTATCTACTACAATGTTTATTCTTTATTTTCAGCTTACCATATGATGCCATACGAATTTTTAAGAGTTAAATTCACCACAGTGAAAATATAATGTTGCCTTCCGAAAAACACTTAGAAAAAATGGCGTCCTTTGAGAATCAGCTGTTCTTTATTACACAATCACTGATTGGCTTACTTAAGCACTAAGCGCGCTCACCGTTGGTCAAAGATGACATAATGGAGTTCACTGATCGTTGAACCGAGACGGCCTATGAAATGGACGACCACAGCGTGTTGTTTTGGCGAGCAGGGGCGAACTTGATTCATAACACTTATTGACCGGCGCACGGTTACACTCGGTATACGACGACCAATCTTGATATTGTGCTACTAAGTGAAACGTACTGGTTGAAAGGGGACGAATCAATTTTATTGCTAATTTCTTAATTAATGGTAATTATTATTGTTAGTAGAATTTGATTATACAACCGCGACAAACATAATGATGAGTCGTTAGGTCCTGCAGTTTAAGATAGCCTTAACGACAAAAGCACCAGAACATGAATGGGGTAATGATCGAGGACAACCATGATATATATTTATGAATTATTATATTTTACCCATTTCTATACAATGATATTATTTTGAAAAGCTTCCAAATGAGCGAAAGTACATTAACAATGTTTAAATGTTAATTACCCAGTGTGGAAATCATTGTTCACATCGATTATAAACTAAAACCGAGTAGTAAAATGCAATTCCAAGTCATTATTTGTTACTTCTACAAACAGAACAGAATTAACTACCAGACATCGATAAATATTTATGCGTTGTTTCTCGTTTGAGGAGTGCTATTGTTTTTCAGTATTGAGTACTTGTTGGCATTTAGCTTGCTTGATTAGAGTTGGTTCATATGGGTTAACATACATGTACTATTTATATTCATCATTTCACAGTTCAATAATTATAACAAATAACAGCCAATTAATTAAATTATTTGGATTGAGGTTATATTTGGAGAATCATGGCAATAAATATGCAAACTGCTATTGTCGAGCAATAATTAAAATCGGCGTCACATAAGGCGAATCAAAGCAGAGGGGTTTGTCATGTTAACACAGGAAGTAGTGTATTATCCATCGATCATCTAGCCTAAACCGTTGGTTTGCCATCTGAGCCATGCGATGAATGGGTCGAAGAAGAATTAATAACTTTTGTTCCTCAAGAAAAAAGGGTGTTGAATGTACGAGAAGCTGAGGTGATACACGCAAATATGACATAATAGGGGCAGATTGTGGAAACAAAATTTGAACATATTTTTATGGCAATTAATGAACAGTCCATTATCTTAAGAAATGAAGTTGCATTGTGCAACCCAGTTCCAGCAACAATTCCCAAAGACTCTTCGGTCCTTGGTCACCAGAATGAATTTCCAAAACACCGCATCTGAGGCGTTTAGTTCATTTGAGGGGGTCCAATACCTAGTTGCTCCTTCATTTGGTTTGGCAATAATCGTCTACACATAAGCCTATCAGGAGGATCAAGAGTTATATGCCTAGCCAGTGGATACGGTTTATGGCTGTAAATTTTGGATCGTGAAGAAACCCAAGAGTACGAGAGGAAAGCTGCCCGAGAAACAGACGAGTCGCATTTATAATAAAGAACCCCCTCCCCCACCATCCCATTGTAAAAGGTAACTGGGAATCGCGATTTCTAGAAGCTGGACATCGTAATTATAGCTTAAGATGGTTCTATTTTCGGGGGATGACAAGACAACCTGGGAGTCGTTGCTTGTACTAGTTGAAAAAGTGGGACATAGGCTTGGTTGTTCTGCTGGTTGTTCTGAACGTAAACACTTCCCCTAAGGGGGAGTGCTTTTGAGTACCTGAATCGATTTAGTACGCGAACTGCAATCGGTTCGCCAATCAGATAGTTAGACTTTGAATCAATTTGCTCAGCGGCTTCAATTCTTTGTCCTTAGCTGGGCGAATATTGTGATATCAACAGAGACACTGCCAATCAGTTGTTTGTTGACGCCCTTCTTCGTCGTTGTGAAGAGAAGGGGGCAGATAAGGTTACTATGGAATACTCTCCTCACTATGGCTAATACCAAGGCTAAATTTAAGTCAACAGAGAGAGAGAGAGATAAATGGGGTTTAACGTCCACTCGACACAAAGTAACATATGTTTTCATTTTAATTCAATAATTCGCTTGCGCGTAGGGGTCTTTAGCAGTGGGGAGGGGGGCGGGGTGCACGGAGGAAACCCACGAGGTTGAGAAGGCCTCCCTATTATCATGCCAAATTTAAGTCACACTGTGTCTTTCGGGCGATGTCTGGTGCCATCTACTAAGTAACAACAGTAATGGCGAAAGAAAATCAGGTCCATGCTTCGTTTTCAAACCTTTAATACTTCTCGATCACCATCTTCATGCAGGCGTGGACGGTAATAAAAATTGGCAACCCACTCCTTGGACTTTCAGCCCTCAGACATACAACAATACCGGAGAGTTATCGCCCCTGTTTTCATAACAGTCATACTGAGAAGAATACATCACGACAAATGTTTCTAAGAGTCTAATATGTCTGGAAGGGGACATATTCTAACTTGAGCAATCACCTATAAAACCGATTGTCCAATTCCATCAATATCTAAACAATGCAATGATTATGAAAAATTTTTTTTGGGGGGGGGGGTCGATTTCTGGGGGTAAATGCCTTGGCAGCTCTCGGGATTGTCATTGTATTTGGATTGCTAAACCGGACTGTAGATTTTATTTGAAACTCCCGAGTTTCTCTTATTTTGGAGATTTCGAGTTCATTTTATTTGAGAGTTCCGAGTTTATTTTACCCATGAATTGAATGACTTTTCTGTATTGTTTGACTATTTCTGAGTTTATATTATCGTGTACAGTGAACGGTTTTTTTTTCATTTGTGTGTATCAACGCCGTTTTTGACCAATTGCCAAAACTTAACATTTAAGAATTCTGAATACCAGCTGATATGATTTTATATACAAGATGGGGAAAATGTGGTAAACCACATGGCACCAACAATATCCACTTCTTTTTTTTTTACATGCCACTTTCACTGTTTAGTAACAGTGTTGAGTTAGCCACTTCAATGGGCCATTAATTGAATCAATTTTCTTTATCTATTCGGAGATTACTTTTTCACGCGTTGCTCCCAAATTGTGCCCATACACAACAGCGTGTACACGGGTTTCAGTTTGTTACCTATATATTATGTGGAACCCTAATAATTTCAATTGGTGACATTGATAAACTTGTCAAAAATGTAACTGTGATAGTTTTCGGAATGTAACGTTTTTTTTTCTCGATCCGGAGGTCTAAACAATGGTTTAAGGACTAGCCACACGGGGGTTGGGATGGCCTAGTGGTCTAGAGTGCCGCGCTTCGACCTCTAGCTGGCCGGTCACCTCTGGCTCGCGGCTGTGTTTTCGAGCCCTGGTCTGAGCGTATGTGGCATGGAGATGGGGGCGCCTTCTCAACCTGGTGGGTTTCCTACGGGCACTCCGATTTCCTCCCACTGCTAAAGACCCCTACTCGCAAGCGAATTATTGAAATAAAATTAAACCATATGTTAGTCCACAAAATGACCTAGTTTGTGTCGAGTGGACGTTAGACCCCATTTTTCTCTCACTAGCCACACATAGCATGTACTTATAAATCGTGAAATAAATATTTGAAGATTCAAAGTGAACTGCACAGAAAGCTGTTTATCTTTTTACCGTGTGGAGGTCTGAACTAAGCACAGCAAAATCTAAAGCAAAGTCAAATTTAATAATACCGTGGAGTCACGTTTCCGTGTATTGAGTGTAACCCTATGGAATTTCTGAATGTCATAATAAAAATATAAAAATGAACACAAACCTTGAATGTATAGACCTTTTTGAACATCACATATCACCGTACTAGTGACACGAAACCGCTTTATAATTTTATGGAAGGTAAATCACTTGAAGTTTTAGTACACCAATGCAAGAGAATGAAATGTAATAAATGTAGTGGTATTGATCAATATGTATTGGATTTTAATAGAATGTATTGATTTAAAGATGTATTGCCGTGTACAAATTTTGTGATTTGGTGATATATTTGGATGGAAAACATATTCAAAGTAACCAATCTATCACAAATTTGCTTCAATTTCCACTTAGAAATTTGTATTCGCCGGGGATATCTTTAGCTATGAATAAACTTTTGTTAGAAGCAATGTCTGTCAACTTGTATTAGGGTCCATTTTTCATAATGTGTTTGTCATTACTTACTGTACATTTACCATAAATATTGAGGTCTGAGTAAATTGTTAATTATTTCTGTGAATTCTTTTCCCGCCGTTTAATTGCAGGTTTCTTTGTATGTTGACACACCTCAATGTTCCCCAAACGGTCTAACCATTTGATCAAGAAAAAACAACCGCTCCCTCACTTACGATCCAATATGGGCAAATATGCAATGGAACCAAGATCATTAGGATATAAACATGTATTTCAAGTTTCATCAAAATCGGTTCAAAATTGTGACCTCTATAAGGTCCACAACCTTGATATAACATATTTTCACACTATTCGCGTACAAACGGCGGCCATTTTGTCCGTCAATTTTGGTCCGATTCTCACGAAATTCAAACTCTCTCTTCATTACCATGTAACGGTGATATAATCAAATGGGTTTTTTAAATCGGATAATAATTTTGACCTCCAGAGGGACCAAAAGCTAACAAAAGCGATTTTTCGGACAATCCAGGGACATAGTTCAGGAAGTTATGATCCGATGGGCCCAAATATCGGAAGGAACCTAGATCTTTGGATCATAAACATGTATTTCAAGTTTCATCAAAATCAGTTCAAAATTGTGACCTCTATAAGGTCCACAACCTTGATATAACATCTTTTCACACTATTCGCGTACAAACGGCGGCCATTTTGTCCGTTAATGTTGGTCCGATTTTCACGAAATTCGAACTCAACCTTCATAACCGTGGAACGGTGATATAATCAAACGTTTTTTTTTAAATCGGATAACAATTTTGACCTCCAGAGGGACCACAAGCTAAAAAGGGCGATTTTTCGGACAATCAGGGGCCATAATTCAGGAAGTTATCATCCGATGAGCACAAATATCGACAGGAGCCAAGAGTTTTGGGTTATAAACATACATGCCAAGTTTCATCAAATTCGGTTCAAAATTGTGACCTATAGCTATAAGGTCCACAACCTTGATATAACATATTTTCACACTATTCGCGTACAAATGGCGGCCATTACGTCCGTCAATTTTGGTCCGATTTTCACGAAATTCGAACTCAACCTTCATAACCATGGAACGGTGATATAATCAAAAGGTTTGTTAAATCGGATAACAATTTTGACCTCCAGACGAACCACAAGCTAAAAAGCTTTTCGGACAATCAGGGGCCATAATTCAGGAAGTTACGATCGGGTTGGCGCAAATATCGACAGGTACCAAGATCGTTGGATCATAAACATGTATTTCAAGTTTCATCCAAATCGGTTCAAAATTGTGACCTCCACACTGTTCACAAGCTAAAAAACGTGAATTTTCGTACAATCAGGGGCCATAACCCATGAAGTTACTGTCCGATACATGCCAATATCGAGAGGAACCGAGATCTTAGGGTGATAAACCTAAATTATAAGTTTCATTGAAATCGGATAAAAAATTGTGACCTGTAGATTGTTCACAAACAATTGTGGACGAACAGGGGCGACGACAATATACGTCCACATGAAAATGTGGGCGTATAAAAACTAGATAGTAAAGTTAATTTGCTGAAAATGTCAGTCAAATTTATCCACTATTAGCCGAGAACGAAGCGAGTAAAATATTCACATAGCCTCGGTCATCATTACTAAAATCATTAATATAAACAGCATAGTCTCGATTATCCACTTGATTGATTTAATTATCAATGGCCGTTAAGCGGCATATAGGAATTTACCCCGCCTACATCGAAGGCTAGCCTTGACATCAAGAGTTTATTATGCTCTGGATAAGTTAATTAATGTTTAATTGATTATTTAGATAACATTTCAGGCCTAAAGAGAAAGACCTGTAATAAGCAGATTTTGCTCTTGCATAATGCTATTTTAAGCTGGCACACTATACGCTGACAGATAACAGTTGGGTTGCCACTTAGTGATACCCTGACAATGTTTTCCAGTGCTTGTCACATGGGCGTTTTTCGGGTAATCCAGTACTTTTCAAGTACGATTGGCTGTCTATACTTTCCATTTATACCAAATTTGACATAATTTTATTGGAAATAACCACCTGATGTATACTTTGTAGGAAAGTATCTCCACTGTTGGTAAAAATATTTAACGGTTTCTATGACAGTCAGAACTATCCTAAATGTTGGCACGACTGCTTACAATAATGCCTGTGCCAAAACGGCTAGCATATAATTGGACTATAGAGGCCTGGGACCAGTTGCCCAAAGCTCTGTTAACTTTTAACGATCCGTTAACATGGAGTTAACGGAGAGAAAGGTTGTTGCTAGAAGCCCTGTCAACTTTAACGCGTCATTAAGTTGCCGTTATATTTAACGGAGGTATTGGGCTCCGTTATCTATTTAACGGTGGCATTGGGCTGTAGCATACGTCATACATGTAGATTATCAGTGTCATTTTCTATAAAACACTTTAGAGGGGTGGGCTATTCAATTTTCTATAGCATGTTTTTCTATAGTATTCTGCAGAATTTGGGGGTTCTGTAGAAACAAATGGTCCCAAATATATTGTAGTGCAAATCCAACAATTTGTCTTACATATTTATGCTAAAATTTCTAAAGGAAAAAATAAAGTATTCTATAGTGTTTTCTGTAGTATATTAAGTTTTGTGAACAGACTGCACAGTTAGTTGTCCCACTGACGTCACTATCTTTAGTTTCTTGTTAATACTTTCTAAGAAGTTGGCATATACATGTACATTATATTCATTTCAATTTAAAAATTCAGCCAATGAACAAACAGTCTTCTATGGTTTAACTTAAATGAATCCGTTAACTAATAGATAATGAAATTGGCTTTCCAGCAACAGCAATTTAACAGACCGTTTAACGGATCGTTAAAATAACTTAGTTTGGAGCAACCGGCCCCTGTTCATCAAATCTGTATTTTCGATATTATTTTTCTGTATTCTAAATCGCATTTTATACAATTGAAGCGAAACGAACGAAATAAAAGATGAGACCCCATTTGGCTTAAGGTTCCTTTCACAGTAATGGGCATATTACTCCCTCCAGGAAGATAAAAACAAATTAATGTAATACTATGCCATTAATCCACTTTGAGTTTTACCAAGTGACCATTTTATGATTTGTAAATTCATATAATGCGATGGCGTAGCTGGTTCGCTCCTTCATATGATAGTGTACGTAACAGTATGTGGGAGTAATGGAACCTCAGTGTTGCATGTAAATTATAAAACATGTGGATACGAAGTAGTCAATTCTACATATGTTATTCTCTTGGATGTTCCATAAAGATGTCCCGACTGTGACATCAAGACTTGGAAAAAAGATTTTATACCGCCAAGACTGCAGTAGTCAAACAGACATATTCTGGGAAGCCAGTTCAAAATTTCTGGCAAGTGCATTACACTGTATAGTTTAGCCGCATAACAGAGTATTTAAAGGGAAATAACCCCGTTTACAAAATTTGGAGATGGTACCTGAAAATATTTCCCTTAAATCCACAGTTCATACCATGTCTTGTCCTTTTCCACGTTTTACTATCCCTATTGAATGGGCTACAAGCGATGAAAAGGGGGTTTCGTGGGCGTCAATACCAACCGTGGGGGGGGGGGGTGTAAGACGCTGGCTCCCTAGCCTGGAAGTCGGATATTCCATCCCTGCATTGGCCGAGAAGGTTCCTCCAAATTTTCTGGCGTGGTTCTCCCTTGTCAGAGATGCAGGACGGAAGTCCAGCTGTCTAATCGTTCGGATGGGACGGAAAACCGAGGTCCCGTGTACACATTGGAATTAAAAATAAGAGTAAGCCGTACTGCCGCTGTCCGGGCAAAATTTCCCTTGTTGCAAACTGTATGACGTATGCCCGTCTTCATTGGCCCAGTTCGGAGCAGAACGGTAGGACGTTAAAACCCATATCATTTCATTTGAACTAAGTGGGGTATATGGCGTTTAACGGGTTTTTAGATCGGTTTTGTGATGACAGCAGTGTCGGGTAACATCTATTCTGCAGTTCAGAGGTCAAAGCTATGACATTTGCCTTTATTTCCTCTATAACATCAGGGGTGTTTTCATTGCATTTCGGAGTCCTCTCTCATCGACATGAGATGAAATGAGGTTTAACGTCGTACTGTTGTTATGTTCCTAAACTGGGCTAATGAAGAAGGACAGTTGCGCTATACGGTCTACTTTTAAATCGAATTCGAACTGCCCAGGTATCTTTTACGTGCACGCCAATGTATACACGGGACATCGGTTTTTCATCCCATCCGAACGACAAGATAGCTGTCCTTGTCAGGCCTTCAGTCCTGCATCACTGGCAAAAGGAAACCACACCGGAAAATTTGGATGAACTTTCCTTGCTCATCGAACTGTAGAAAACATATAAACTATAATAAATAACACATTATACCATTTATTTTATTTCCGGCTATTACATTAAGAGGTGATATCACCCGGTTATTTTGTTTCAATCTATGATTAACTAATTCAGAGTTGATTTATTTGATTATCGCAAAGTTGTAAATTGAAATGTTACTTTCAATACATCCAACCCAATGCTACTTAAATTTCTTGTATTTTAGTGCAGTCTCATTTGTAATTTCGTGTCACATGACACGATGCCAAACAAAGTATCTAAATATAGGTTTTCCGAAACAAGAAAACCAATGGAACCATCAAATTTCGCTAAAGTTGTGATTCGCATGCCTAATTTCAAGATGGCGTCCAAAATGGCCACCGTTTACACTAAATTCTGCTTTTTTTCGATACAGTAGTCCATACAATGACATTTATTGGAACAGATAACTGCAGAATCGTGCAAATGATGTTCTCGAAGGGATACTTATCAAATTTGTCCGATTGGCCAATTGAAAATCCAAGATGGCGACCATATTTCAAGATGGGCCACGAAACGGCCTTCCGAAGTTGATGTTTTGCTTAGAAATATTTGTAGTTTTCCGATTTGCTTGATCTAAGTGTCCTATGTTTTACCTCCAAGTGTCTGAACATGGTCTTGTCTACAGAAGATATTATTAGTGTCTTAACCGTGTGACCTGCAGGTTTATCTTTTTCAAACAGAATATATTAATCTGGCCATTGATTGCTATTATATTTGATTATGACACTCTCGTTAAGTACATCAATACAAACTTGGCAGAAGTGGTCAACTTAGTACGTTCTATATTGGGGTTTCCGCCGGGATAATAATGTACACCATTTAAGTTTTCATTTGTACAAAAAGGTTCAGCAACATCGTACCACCACCCTCCACCCAATTCGCGAGCACATACTTTATTAGGTCCATTGTCAAAAGTAGAGAATGGGACTGACACAGGATCGGGAACATAAGTTTGGTTTTCTAAACAAGATTGAGAGTAGTCCATGAATGATCCAGTGAAACCAAAATCAGTAGTGATATTGAAATCATTGTAAATCAAAGCGCACTTGTCAGAGTTTAAAAATTCCACCATGATTATTAGGCGGTATGTGTCTCCCGTGCGTAGGATTTCTTGAATATGTTGAAATCCAATCCAGTGTTCGGAGTGCATGTAACCAAATCCCTGTATATAGTCAGTCCAGCTTCTGTTAAAATCGACAGCATTGAAATCTGGCCTACGGCGTTGTATCGTTGTGAAGCTGTTATCAAAGTAACAAAACACCTCAAATGGTTTGGCGGATTCCAACGGCTTAATATAAGATAAGCTGACGCCTTTCATGGATTTAGACTTGCCGTCTGAACAATCTGTAACAAATAAAACGTAACAAATTTGTTATTGGAGGGAGTGTAACATCCCAGAAAACGGGCCATTTTTTACTTTTGTTTATCTCATTTTTGTTCACCATTTTCAATATATTAAACACACGGAATTTTGTTCTAGATGATGAATTAATGAGTGACCGGGCTGATTTAGACGAGCATACGCCATTCAGTGTGCTATGGGTAAGAAATTGTCTCTGATCGAACCATGTTCGGTGAAGTTCCTATCCCTTCCTACATAGCTGCCAATATGAAAATTTCAATCATCGTCACCCCTACTCTAAAGCTATGTTGGAATTCTTATCGATTTTTCACAGTAGAATTGTATTTATTTTAATAAATTTATGTTAGATATGTTGAGAAATGATTCCTTTTGCACGAAATAAACAATCACGGTGAAAAATAGAAGGTAATGGTTCCAAAAAGCCTGAGGACAGAGGTGGGGAGAGCGGTATTTTATAGTATTTTCATATATATATATATATATATATTGCTGTCTTTTTTCATTTATTTTAATTTTATTTATTTTTTTTATTTTATTAATAAATATATATATTGCTGTCTTTTTTCATTTATTTTAATTTTATTTATTTTTTTTATTTTATTAATACATATATGTATATTAAAAAAATAAATTAATTATTATTTATCAATGATTAATGTAGGTAACTGTAGTAAACAGATCAATTCAATGTAAAATAAAAAAAAAAAAAAATAAAATTAAAATAAATGAAAAAAGACAACAATATATATATATATATATATATATATATATATATATATATAGCTGTCTTTTTTCATTTATTTTAATTTTATTTATTTTTTATATATATATATATATATATATATATATATATATATACAGCAATATATATATAAATATATATATATATATATTGCTGTCTTTTTTCCATTTATATATATATTGCTGTCTTTTTTCATTTATTTTAATTTTATTTACTTTTTTTTTATTTTATTTCATTTTTTTTTTTTGGGGGGGGGGGGGTAATTATTAATATTATTATATTATGTTATTTTTAATATATGACACTGTTAGTTGGCTACATAAATGGTGGATAAATAATTTTATTTTAATATTTCAAGTTTATTTGAATTATTTTTATTATATGGGGTGGTAGTGATGTTGGGGATATATAAATATGGGTATGTGGATAAATAATTTCATTTTATGTATTTATTTATGTCTTTCTTTTTTTTAATATTTTGTTAACATGTAATTATCTGTTATTTTTAATGTTTGAATACTTAGAAACAAAGTCTTGTTTAAATATGTTGATTCCATTGTATAATTGTTAATGATTTATGCCCTAAAGTTAAAGTTTACGTAATTTTTTAATCTTCTGTACCATTATTACAAACATTATAAAATAAACTTCTACAGCTATATGTAAAGTGTTTGCATGATTGTGTTGGTGTGTAAATAAGCTTAATTTTGGTGAAATAATTATGTCTGTAGGACTTGGTTTCTGAGATATGGAGTGGGGTTGAAAATTGAAGCAAAATGGCCAATTTCACAAACAAGGGGTGTGCCAGTTCGCGTTACTAAACGGACTGTCACTCAGCCAATTCTGCACCGATTTTGATAAACTTGGTGTTGTTACAATACTGAGATGTACAGTGGTGAAAATATCAAGCTTCTAGAGAAAGAAATATTATTTCAAAATAGCTGCCGGTCGCTACACGTAGGCGCAAGCGAATTGTTGAAATAAAGTTAAACCATATGTTGGTCCCGAAATGACCTAGTTTGTGTCGAGCGGACGTTAAACCCCATTTCACACTCTCTCTCTCTCTCTCTTTCATGTGCCAGTAAATGTGGACATGGGACCTAACTTTTTTCATTCGGTACGCACGAATATGATTCTTTGCCATCTGGTTAGTAAGCCAGCGCCTTTAACCCAGTGACCCATTTTATTCTAGTCTTGGTGACTATAGCAACAGAAAATCTGCATTCACTGTGACCTTCTGCTCTGTGTTAGTTATTTTTTGATACAAAGGTACAGTTACAATTATTTGAGAGGTGACGTAATGCCCAGAAGTAGTGTGAGACTCGTCATTAATGCATCTAAATCAAACGATATTTCCATTTCAAAAGTCAACAAGTGCCGTAAGGTATTCTAGACCTTGAAGATACCATATCTCGTACACCAACAACCACTGCTACGTACGGGCAAGGATTTTGGTGAAACTGCAATTTGGAATAAATTGTGAATGATATAATCGTGCCTTAATTGGTAACCAAAATACAAACATATAGTACCTTTTATAATTGATGCACAATCTTCGCCATAGTAGCCGATGGGGCTAACACATTTCCCATCCACAAACTGTTTTCCCTGTTAACGATCAAAGATAATTTATTAACACAAGTTTTTGGAAATTAATTTTATACCCCGTCAGAGCTGCGTAACGTTTTTACTGCTCTGCTACGGCGACGGAAAATAGTCCAAGAGCGCGTCAAGATCGCCATAAGCGTCTTAGTGTACATTAAACCAGTATCTTTGCGTTGCACTGGCAATTTATTTATTCATTAAAATAAATGTTGTCCTGAATGGTGTCAGAGCTAGTCAAGATCGTCATAAGCGTGGTAAAAGTGTGGTGGAAATGCCCGATACCGTGCAGTGGTCTCCATAAGGTCGCCAATGATATCAAAGACACGGCGGTTGTTTTGAGAATATTCCAAAAAAAAAAAAGGGTCAAGCCTCTTCGATCTGGTCTGGAATGCTGTGACGACGGGGCATTTTCGTGCGTTATGTTCACATTAACCGGCGACCTTGGGCATTTTAACTATTCCATTTTCACTGCGGTTTTACTAAAATGAATCCATAATTACCATTATCTCCTGAGACTTTCGGATTTACCAATAAGTATCGTGGGTCATTGACCTTAGGCCCATAGATATCAATTTATCATCGCTCGCATGCCAACGTATCACCTTGCA
Organism: Patella caerulea; assembly: GCA_036850965.1. Taxonomy (NCBI): domain Eukaryota; kingdom Metazoa; phylum Mollusca; class Gastropoda; family Patellidae; genus Patella; species Patella caerulea. Next base: position 54,365,644 of record JAZGQO010000006.1, on the reverse strand, counting down.
TGAAGTGTACAATTTACACTGAGGACTTTACAATCGACTCTTAGATGATAGAAGTGCATCGGGGGGGGGGGGCTAGTTCCGCTTTGCAATAGTTGTATTCTGTTATACCAGCGATTGTATTCTCCTTTTCTCAATATAATTATACCATATGTCATTCAAACCGATACAGTCGTATAAATAATATAATCTATACCTTTCTGTAACAGCTGCATGTACCATTTACAAGATCTTTCACAGCACAATCTTCTCCATCTGGAAAAAGGGTGCACCATTTATCACCACCAGGGGATCCGCAATACAGATATCTCCGACAATTATAATTCCTGGCACATGAATTACTACATTCAAGCCTACTTCTAACCCCACCCATGTATAAACTAACTGTTGTGGCGAAGTCTTCTATTAAACGTGTTTTGAAAAACAGAACTGACAAACAGTTCCCCAAACTTATCATCATCAAAATAGAAAGTTTAAGAATCATCCTAAGCAACATAATGTACATTCGATAACGACAGCACAAAACGAAGTCCCTTTCCAGGCACTTCCGTTTTAAATGATCACTCTGGCCACCGATCAATTGCTTTTTTTTTAGTAAATATCTTCATGGCCTTAACAACCGTGTAACATACCATGCCGTGCGTACTTTTCATTCAGTGTTTTCAATTATTAGTGGGAGAGAGAGAGAGATGGGGCTTAACCGTCAACTCGACAGAAACAAAGTCATTTCGGGATTGAAATATGGTTCCGTTTTATTTAATAATTCGGTGTAGGGGGGGGGGGGGCGGTAACACTTCCCTTTGTCCTGTACAACCGGGGAATCGAAACTATGCCAGACAGACCTAATGATGCAATGCACACTCGCTATCTATTCGACCATGCATCCCCTCCCCCTTTATTATTAGTTCTTAATTATTATTAATTCTTCATTTGTATTTTGAAATCATTTACAAATCAGACATAATAGGTCATATCAGATTTGTGAATTGTATTCTTATAGAACGACATCTCGCACATATTTTCAAAAAGAAATCTCCAAATACTGAATCTGCAAAACATTTGTCGAAAAACATTTGTAAAAATTCATCCAATTTCAGTACAGTCACGCTCATCGAGTGAGTTTTCTTATTGTTTGCCATCCTCTGTATCCCTAGTGGTTTCATATGACCTTTCTTGTGTCGAGTGGACGTCAAACCCCATTCTCTCGCTATATATATATCGATAGCGATATATTCATTTGTTTTAACGAAAGCAGATTTATCTCTTTTAAATTGTGTAATCATGAATAACTAATACTCGTATATTCAAAGAGGGATAGAAAAATACTTCTAGGCAATGCATTACTCGATAACTTAAATGTCGTATTTAAGTTGTTATTTGACATTTAAATAGAGTTCAGTGCACTTAAGATTATTACGTTTAACCAGGAACATAAATATGAATATGCCTGAAAATATTTGAAAATTTTGAACAGGTATACGTACCTTCATTTTAATGGTATGTCTTGTATTTCGTATTATGACGTTACATACACCCCCCCCCCCTCTCCATTTAAATACAGCTTAGCACCATTCATATTTGATCTTTCAGTGTGCATATAAATGTGCTAGAACAGCTCTAATGTCTAATAAGTGATGGGGGGAGGGGCTTGAATGTTAAATACCATGATACGAAATTAAAGATATCACATTGAATACCAGTGGAAAAGGGTTTCATTTACCTTTTCAAAAATGTAAATTATATTTATACACAATCATATACCTTGAAAAGTATATGTATACTATTCAAAAAAAGTAGGCGATATTTGATTTTTAAGTGTTATTAAAGTCACCTAATGAAACTGACGAAGAAACAAATGACAAAATGAAATGAAGTTCACATTCATCGATTTATTCCAAATGATCGTTAGACTATAGTAAGGCACAGGCTGACCATTGTAAAGGTAAAATGATACCCGGGGTCAAACAGCAAAGTTACCACAGCATCACAACGAAGTCAGTAACGGGTAAATCTCCTCTGTTTGCCAAACAAGCATTGATCCGACGTGGCATACTCCTAATGAGACGTGTAAGGTCATTTTGGTCCAGATTGTCCCATTCCTGTTGTAACGCAGCAGCAAGTTCTTGGACATTGGCAGGACGTTGTTGACATTGACGCAACCTCTGTCCAAGCATGTCCCAGACATGCTCGACGGGGGAGAGGTCGGGACTCAGATGGCCAAGGTAATGTGGTGATGTTCTGTTGTTGGAGGTAACCTGTAACGATCCTGGCCCTGTGACATCTTGCGTTGTCGTCCTGGAAGATGAAACGGCGGCCATGACGTCGTGAGAACGGCACAGCATGGACTGCCAAGATGTTATCCCGGTAGTACTGACCTGTAACACGCCCTGCAACAACATGTAAAGCCGTTCTTCCAGCAACAGTGATGCCTCCCCACACCATAACAGAACCACCCCCAAATAGATCATGTCTGATGACGTTAACGTCTTGGAAGCGCTCGTTTCAACGACGCCACACCCTCCTACGTCTGTCCAAAAAATCAACAGTGAACCTTGACTCATCTGAAAACATCACATTGCTCCAGTGTCGATTATCCCAGTATTGACGATCCCTACACCAACGACGTTTTGCCTGAATGTGATGATCTCTCAAACAAGGGATCACGCGAGGACGTCGGGCGCATAACAGTGTACATAACAGTGTATTCTACAGACATAATATGTTAACGGTTGTTAATTTGATGGGCTTTATGTGCTAATAGTCATGTGTTGTTCATGTTTCAGTGCATCAGTCAACAGGAGTGAATTACTGAATTTATTTGTTAAATAAAAACTGTATCAAGGTACAGACCATCATTTATTTTTATCCCCTCGCAGTAAAAGACAGGCTGAGACGGAGTCCAAAATTCCGGTCTTCATACTGAATTCCTGCTGTTCTTTTATTTACTAATGGAAAGTATTTTTATTTTTATTTTCAAAAAATATTCTCTGGTACATTCACAGTTACGTACCTTAAACTTTGAAGCAATTCAAATTAGAATCGAAATGATGAGCTTTTTTTATTGTGTGTGGTGGGGGGGGTATTTTCAAAATTAAAATTATTTTTCTATCGCTCGTTCGATATTTTAGATATTCCCTCGCAAAGACACGTATCGCTACCAGACAATCGCCTAATTGCTAAAAATACGACTACGTTATGGACGGCCGGGATTAGCCCTACCATGATGGTGATTTTACTACTGTCACGGTCATCGATCGATTTATAATGTAAAAAGATAAAAGATTGTGTGGTGAATTTGTGGATTACGTGGCTAAGTGAGTAAGACGCTGGCTCGCTAGCCTGGATGTGGGTGTACGATCCCAGCATTGACCGAGAAAGTTCATCTAGATTTTCTGGCGTGGTTTCCCCCTTGTCTAGTCGTTCAGATGGGACGAAAATCCGAGGTCCCGTGTACACATTGGCGGGCACGTGAAAGATCCCTTTGCAGTTGGAATCGATGTAAGAGTAGGCCGTAGCGCCACTTCTCGGGCAAAATTCCGCGCATAGCACACTGTATGGCGTATGCCCGTTATCATTAGCCAAGTTTAGGAGCAGAACAGTAGGACATTAAACCCCATTTCATTTCATTTTAATATCTAAAGATATTTTATCTTAATAAAAACAAATATTTATACTTTTTCTCGAGTATGCTTTGTTTTTTCTCGTTGTATTATGTAAACATAATGTTGTCGATTTTAATAAATTGTGACCGATGTTCATTTTGTATAAATACATTTTACGTCGATGTATACAATAGGTTTTATTTTTATTACATATTGGACATTTCACAAACGTCGCTGACATGATAATACATCTTCTGGCTGTTTTACAAGTAGACGAATCATAATTCTTTGTAAGTACAGAATGTTTAGTATATTATTGTTTATAGATAACAACTAATTCATTTCAAAACGTTCTAGATATTGATATCCGACTACAAAATTATTGATGTTACTAATTCTTTTGCGTCACTCAAATTGAAACATGTCCCGAAGACATTCCAATCAATTCGAATTGTTTTATAACTGTATTATTTAGAGTCTAGGTTATAAAACAAATAACAGTGATAAGTCTTTATCAACACTGTTACCTGAAAATAAAACATTGAAGAAAATACCTATGTTCACAAATTGAAATCTTCTATTCAACCCTTCAACCCAAATATTTTAAAGTAAAACTTTGGAACAGGCAGTCGTTCCGTAGGAAGGGGCTTCATCGGGATGAAACTCATATTACTACCACGTTAAAGACAAAGCTACCAGAATAATCTGTAACACGAACCCTGTACTGACTTCTTTACATTGGCTTCGGATAAATGAGTGGATTGAATTCAAATTGCTGTGTCTGACATACCAATCATCCAAAGCGTTCAAACAACTACGCTCATCTGTACTTATAGACTGCCACCTTCTTCTAGAAATAATCTTTCTGTGTTAAATGTCCGTACAGAATTCTAACCTCTTTCGTCGGTGCATTCTAAAGCACTGCTGGCCGAAGGTCCACCTGTCAGGTCATTAACCAAGGTCCATACAAGTACGCGCCGAAGGCGAGCGAACGTCCGAGTGGAGTCTGGGGTGGGGTCTCCCCCAGGAAAATTTTGAAAACAGCAAACCCAATTTCCAAGCATTTCAGACTAAAGCTTTTTATCTTTTCTTTCTCCTGCGCTGTGTCCTTTCCTCCCCTTCCTCCTTTCTTTCTCTTTTCTTTTTTTCCATTTTCTTCCTCTTTTTCCTTTTTATTTCTTTTCTTTTTTTTCTTTATAGGCTAAGGCCGACCTTTTATAATGAGCTCAGTGACAGGTGGACACGTGGGCAGGTGGGTCCAGTCCAGCACTGTTCTAAAGTAAATTTATTTTATTTCACATCTATTCGTACGTTAGTGAACACTTCTCAACAATATTTACAATATACATAAATATACATTTAGACCTGCAGTCAAAATTTATATTTTTGGAAAGCTTATAACACCAGGAACACAAATCCAGATAGTTCGAAGCAAGCGGTTTGACTGCTATATTTATACTAACAATTGTTAAGTTGACATAATATTAAATATTGGCGGAAACACCCAATACCTTCTTCCTATGCAAAAAAAAATATGATATTGGTTAAATTTTGATTTAAAGAAAAATGTAGAAAGCATAATGAACAGGGGAACAGATAGAATCTCGGAAATCCATTTATGATAAAAGGAATTATCTCCCGTTATGGAAAATATAAAAAAAAAGTATTGATAACAGTATTTTGTTTAAAGGATGAAATGAATAGGAATTCACTACAGATCATTTCGGGACCAACATATGGTTGAATTTTATTTTAATAATCCGCTTGCACGTAGGGGTCTTTAGGAGTGGGAGGAAACCGGAGAAAACTCACGAGGCTGGACAGGCAACCCTACTTCTTTCCACGTACAACCGGGGATTCAAAACCATATATCTTCATTACAATTGCCACTATCTGACAGTATTATTTAGGTTTTGCCATATATCTATTTTAGTGAGAAAATCACATATAGATGCTTAGTTTCAATTCAGATATTTATTAGGAATTTAGCCCCAAATCTAACCTGAAATTAAAATTTACAGACATACTAGTAGAAATATTATTTTGGTAGAACTTATATGACCCCCCCACCCAATTTGATATTTATACATGTAGTCACAGTGATGATAACAACAAACCTTGATTTACGGTGCAGAGTAATTTTGATTTTTAATAATTGTTTTACTTGAAAAAATAAGTACTATCTGTTCTAGGTAATAGTACAACTCGAAAATCGGTTGTCATTTATTCAAATTTTAATTAAAATGGCTAAAACTTCGTGAAATACCTGGAATGATCATCCCATTGCTTTCTGTCTTGTGAGAACTAAGTTCAGGTCATGCGTTATGTCCTTTCTCATATGAAAAATCGTTATTTGTTTACATCTTACTAATTGAATCTGCTATGTTTGGCCTAGTTTTCTGGACGAGCCTATCTGTACAAGGGGTACTGGGTTTGCTTTAGGTCGCTTCGCCCTACTTTGATTAGCAGTTGGTTGTTTCGTTCCAGTAGAATATAACTCTTTTGAAAAAGCCATTTACTGAATCCCAGACCACGGCTGCTTGTCCCACTAACTTGAATATTTAGTCGTCCTCCGTCCGAGAGTTGTGATTTTTTTATATCGATGTAAATTTTAACCCGCTATCAATGAAATTGTTGAAGGGGCTGTACGACATACTCAAAATTGGTTACGAGAACGTAGCTAAAAACGTTGAGATATTCTGATGTGTTTGTTTTTAGCTACGATGGGATGCCTGCCTTTATTTCCAAGTGGCAAACTCAGTTTCTTTATTAATGCACGTAACATCTTTAAAATAAGATAATTTTACACTATTATGTCCAGTTAAACAGAGCTATAAAGTCGCAGAAAACAAAATTCGGAATCATTTTACCAGACATATTTATTCAAATTTTAAATACGGCTAACATTTTACACCAATTTACTTATTTCTGGGAGTTCGCATGGTTATGGCATGTGCCGACTTTTCAAAATAGTTTTAATCTTTAAGTCACTCCAAATTATCCAATGAAAATTTTTATGCGAAATAAACAAGGTGGAACCACAAAAAAAAAACATATCAATCTGAACAAAAACAATATTGTTTCACATAAGCTTCAAAGATTGAAACCCTACCAAGTATTATTGTCCCGAATTCTCCCTCACTAGACATGTGTCACATTTCTAACCGAATGCACCAAATCTGTAAAGTACCTGTCTACCCTAATGCGAAATGTATGTGCTCCATTTAACGCACGCGCATTCGTAATGTTGATGTTCTGATAAAGTGACAATGTCTAAATATGTGAAATTTGCAAGAGAATACTGAATTTTATCGGACTTTTAGTCATTTAGGCTAAGGGAAGAAATCAAAGAGACGTCAATTCCAGGTATGTCACAAAGTTTTAGCCATTTTAATTGAAAAATGAAGGCATGGTATAATTTTTCGAGTTGGAGTATCACCTGGAACAGACATGGTTTCAGTTTAAATAAATGTTTGTAATTGGGCTTTAAATCACGTGGTTTCAATGCGATTTACAAAACTACGACAGAATCTGGCCTCTATTACTTCATAGACATATTGCTCACCCAATACCAACACAACTCCTTCAGTCCTTGCAAATCAGACTAGGCGCCCATAATTTCTCTGTTAACACCCGGTCACCAACCTTTGCAGTCCCGGGACACCATTAATTATATGAATATTGGGTTTGTGTGCTCACACATGGTCTTCTGCGTCATACAAAAAAAGATTATCTCTGCTAAGCCGATGTAAAAAATACTGATTGTCGAACCCAGTCAAGACATCGACCTCAATGAAGGTAAGACACTTTACCTCAAGTTATTACTCCACAAAAGTGTGACGAACAGTCGGGCAGACCCGGTTTCTCCGAGTTTGATGGTGATTTTTTCTATTGAGCAAAAGACACAGAAATAATTATCTTTTGAAATTCTAGCTTTAAAATTTAATGTTAATTGAAACTCTAACCATCCTGTTTTGCTTAGTAATTTGGGATTACACTTGGTCATAATAAGGCAACAGACAAACGAAAAATTATAAATTTACAATTTTAACATTATTGATTACCAAAATAAACTACATATTGCCATAACGATGTATTATCATTTATTAATAAACATATATTTAGTGCTGTCGTGTAATAATGGTAAATAATATAAAAAAAATATTGTGACATCAATAGTTAACATCTTATTTTACTGATATTTCTAATTCGTTTACTTTATGTGGAAATTTTGGTGACCTAGTAGTCCAACAGGTCCACTTTAGTCAAATGGCATGGTTTTGAGCCGACACTTATACGTCGTGGGGTCCCCCATTCTAAACCCCATTGTTGAAATAACATTATACCGTGTTATTCCGGGGATCGAACAGTGGTCAAATGGGTAAGACGCTTGCTCTCTAGCCTGGGGGTCCCGTGTTCGACCCCTGCATTGATCGAGAAAGTTCATCCAGATTTTCCAAAGTGGTGCCAATGTCAGTGATGCAGGACAAAGGGCCTGAAGTCTAATTGTTCGGACAGAACGAAAAACCGCGATCTTGTGTACACATTGGCGTGCACGTAAATGATCCCTTGACAGTTGGAATTCGATGTACGGTCACTGTCCGGGCAATAAGTATCCAGCATTATATAGACAAAACTATGGTTATATGCATAACCAAATCTGGAATAACTATTAAGAAGCCTACTCAGTGCTAAGAGTAACAACGCGAGAGGTGGGGTAAAGTGCCAGATTTTCCATGTTAATTAACAACATATATATTTACTACCCATCAAGACATTAAATATACATATATATATAACATGACGATATTTTCATTCTGCAAATAAATCTATTTTTTTTATTACAGAGATGATGGGTCACGAACGTCCCTTTGGAACCTCTAACTGTTTGAACATGGTCCTGTCTACAGAAGATATCATGAGTGTCTTAGCTATGTGATTAATCTAACCATTGGTTTCCATTATCTTTGATTATGGCACTCTAAATAGGTACATCAGTACAAACTTGGCGGAAGTGGCCAACCTGGTACGTTCTATATTGGGGTTACCGCCGGGGTAATAATGTACACCATTTAAGGTTTCATTTGTACAGAGAGGTTCAGGAACATCATACCACCACCCTCCGCCCAATTCGCGAGCACATGCTTTGTTAGGTCCATTGTCAAAAGTAGAGAAAGGGACGGACAAAGACTCGGGAACATACGGTTGGTTTTGTAAACAAGATTTAGCGTGATCCATGACAGTTCCAGTGAAAAGATAATCAGTAGTGATATTGAAATCACTATAAAACATAGCACAATTGTTTGAGTTTAAAAATGTCACCATGATTATAAGACTGTATGTGTATCCCATGCCTAATATTTCTTGAATTTGTTGAAATCCAATCCAGTGTTCGGAGTGCATGTAACCAAATCCCTGTATATAGTCAGTCCAGCTTCTGTTAAAATCGACAGCATTGAAATCTGGTCTACGACGTTGTATAGTTGTGAAGCTTTTATCAAAGAAGCATAACACCTCAAATGGTTTGGCGGATTCCAACGGCTTAATATAAGATAAGCTGGAGCCTTTCATGGATTTAGACTTGCCGTCTGAACAATCTGTAACAAATAAAACGTAACAAATTTGTTATTGGAGGGAGTGTAACATCCCAGAAAACGGGCCATTTTTTACTCTTGTTTATCTCATTTTTGTTCACCATTTTCAATATATTAAACACACGGAATTTTGTTCTAGAATGAATTAAGGAGTGACCGGGCTGATTTAGACGAGCATACGCCATTCAGTGTGCTATGGGTAAGAAATTGTCTCTGATCGAACCATGTTCGGTGAAGTTCCTATCCCTTCCTACATAGCTGCCAATATGAAAATTTCAATCATCGTCACCCCTACTCTAAAGCTATGTTGGAATTCTTATCGATTTTTCACAGTGAATCATTTTTTGCAACCTGACACATAATTCAACACTATTCTCAAGTAGAATTGTATTTATTTTAATAAATTTATGTTAGATATGTTGAGAAATGATTCCTTTTGCAAGAAATAAACAATCACGGTGAAAAAAGAAGGTAATGGTTCCAAAATGCCTGAGGACAGAGGTGGGGAGAGCGAGATTTTATAGTAGTTTCATATTGCTGCTATATAAGAACTGTCAGCGGATATCGTCCGGTCAGAGACAGTTCCTATAGGAACATCTATGAGGGGGATTCTCTCTGAAACAGAAATTAAATTTAAAGATACATTAGTTAAGAGGTTAATAAAGAGTGGGTCATTCTTGTTATAAAAGTTCAAAAATACATAATGTAAAATTAATAATTTGAAAATTTTATTCAAATTAGTCCATTGTGAGCGAAGATATTTGCCCTAGAAGGTTTGACAAGACGTGTGCGATAACTGCAACTCTGTGCTTGTTGTTGGAATCTAGGCATCAGTTAATTAATGTTGAATAATTTAGATAGCATTTCATCCCCACAGAGAGATCTACAATAGGCAGATTTAGCTGTGCTGAGGGGTTGGGATGGCCCTGTGGTTTAGAATGGCGCGCTTCGACCTCTAGATGGCCGGTCACCTCTGGCTTGCGGCTCTGGTTTCGATCCCTAGTTTAAGCGTATGCGGCATGGAGATAGGGGCGCCTTCTCAAACTCGTGGGTTTCCTCCGGGCACTCCGGTTTCCTCCCACTGCTAAAGACACTTACTAGCGACCGGCGCCTCCGCAAGAGGGCCCAGACAGTGCTGTACACAGCTATGGCCGATTTTCAACCCCATTGCGTGTGTTTTTGGGTCATATATTTGCGGAGCTGGTACCGACTTTTGCATCGGAATCCGAGTCGGAAAACACATGATTATCTTAGACAAGGGTCAGGCGCGCCTGGAAATATGGTTTATGGCGGATGACATGCAGTAAGTTGCTTTTTATTTTATTGTTGAAGTTTTCTTTTATTTTTAAATTGTCCCATACGCGCATATTCGCCCAAAGTGTTGCTTACAATCGTGAATATAAACATTAAATTAGTGATAAAAAATATGACTGGGAACGGAAACCCACGTGGAAATTGGCAATTCCTGGAAATCCGCACCATGTCGGATTCCACAGGGACGCAACTCCACCAAAATTATGGGTACAGACCACTGTTAATAGCTTGACTGATTTTGACAAGAGGAATGTCATCGAGTGACTAGTATGCATTATTAGAGATATAAGTGTAATTTGAAATGTAGACGCTATTTTTGAAAGTTTAATTAATACAGTCCATTTTAATTGATAGCATTACAGTTCCATAATGAATGCTAATTCATCAGATTCTGAAGATGATCGTTTTCATCTAACCATTCGTTTAGAAATTGAAGTAAGTACATGATATACAGAGAAGTGCTTTTGAAGTCAGGATGGTTAACAGAAATCTGATTACACTAGAGGTTTATTATTTCATTTAAAGATGATTATATAAATTATGTGATATGCCAAGCCATATTATTGATTTATATTTTATAAAATTAACTTAACTGTGGCTGTACTTCTCTCATATATATCTATTTGTTTCATTAAGAGTTTGAGAGTAAAATAAAAGGAACACAAATTGACAAAGAGTCATGAGGTTAAAACATTTACATTGATAAATCATGGCATGAATAATAATTTTGCTGTGCGGACTATATAATCCTTTACATTATATAATTTTTTAAAATCTAATATATTTTCAGTTATTAGTATGGTAGACCTATATTTTGGTATTCAGGGGAGTGCTGGTTTGGAGAAAAATCTGTTTTTATTTACATTGAATTGATCTGTTTACTACAGTTACCTACATTAATCATTGATAAATAATAATTTTCTTTCAATCCTTATTTTTTTAATTTATATATTAATAAAATAAAAATAAATAAATAAAATTAAAATAAATGAAAAAAGACAGCAACATATATATATATATATATAATAAAATATAGGTAAATACAACTCCCAGTTAATATATATATAAACTAAATTAAAGAAAGACACCAAAATACTAATTTGACGGTTAGCGCTTTCTGTTCGTACTGAACATCATCAGACCATTTTTATTTATGAAGAATTACGTAGAACAATAGACGCAACGTCATGACGTTACTATAAATATAGTTACTCTAAGTAACGTAAATGTTTCGGCTCTGGCCTCCACTACGTTACTATTCCCCCTTATTAACAACTAGTATGAAAATAAGGCCTTTCCCTCATCTCCGTTCTAAGACTATTTTGGAATCCTTACCGTCTATTTTTCACAGTGATACTGCTTTAGTCGCCAAAAGGAATCATTTCTTGTCACATCCGACACAAATTTATAAAAATCCAACACTATTTTCATGTAGAAGTATGCGATACAAATAGATAAACAACTTTTATTTGAATGCGGCCGCCATTTTCAATCTACTGCTCAGCCACTATTCCAAATTTCGGAACGGAATTTTACCGTAAATGAAAATTCGTGCTGTACACGGTCACTAAAGTTTTTTTTTATTCAACATGCGTGATTAATTATTACACAAAATCTATAAAACAGAACAACGCGTTATATTGACCTTCATAAAATATTTTAAATAGTCTATGTATTATTCCATGTACAGCGAGAATTTTCGTTTACAGTAAAATTCCAGTCCGAAATTTGGAATGGTGGCTGAGCTGTAGATTGAAAATGGCGGCTGCATTTAAATGAAAGTTGTTTATCTATTTGTATCGCATAATTCTACACGAAAATAGTGTTGGATTTTTATAAATTTGTGTCGGATGTGACAAGAAATGATTCCTTTTGGCGACTAAAGCAGTATCACTGTGAAAAATAGACGGTAAGGATTCCAAAATAGTCTTAGAACGGAGATGAGGGAAAGGCCTTATTTTCATACTAGTTGTTAATAAGGGGGAATAGTAACGTAGTGGAGGCCAGAGCCGAAACATTTACGTTACTTAGAGTAACTACTATAAATATATCAAATACACCATAAAATAATATTTACACATTTTTACATTTAGTAAATTATCACTAAAAAGAGAATTACTTCATTTCTTATTATAGTATCCGTTTATTTAATTCGGGTTTGTACTTTTTGATGAAATAATTTTCTTTACATTCAAGTAAATCATTATTTAAAAAATTCAATTTGTGCAAGGGAAATACATTGAATTTTCCACCTCCACATGTTTCGATGTGTGCACTTAAAGGTATCGTTCGATTACTGGGTATCTTAATTTGAGATCTATGAAGGTTCATTCGAAGGTTTAGTTGACCTTCTGTTTTACCAATGTATTTCCCTTTAAAACCATAGCATATGATGAGATAAATTACATTTTTTGATTTGCATGTCATGCTTTGTTTTACATGAAAATCATTGGATTCATTTATTTTAATGGAGCTCCCTTCGACTATCATATTACAAGTTAAACACCTGTTGTTTCCAAATGTGGGGATGAAAGATGTTTAACTTGTAATATGATAGTCGAAGGGAGCTCCATTAAAATAAATGAATCCAATGATTTTCATGTAAAACAAAGCATGACATGCAAATCAAAAAATGTAATTTATCTCATCATATGCTATGGTTGTAAAGGGAAATACATTGGTAAAACAGAAGGTCAACTAAACCTTCGAATGAACCTTCATAGATCTCAAATTAAGATACCCAGTAATCGAACGATACCTTTAAGTGCACACATCGAAACATGTGGAGGTGGAAAATTCAATGTATTTCCCTTGTACAAATTGAATTTTTTTAAATAATGATTTACTTGAATGTAAAGAAAATTATTTCATCAAAAAGTACAAACCCGAATTAAATAAACGGATACTATAATAAGATATGAAGTAATTCTCTTTTTAGTGATAATTTACTAAATGTAAAAATGTGTAAATATTATTTTATGGTGTATTTGATATATTTATAGTAACGTCATGACGTTGCGTCTATTGTTCTACGTAATTCTTCATAAATAAAAATGGTCTGATGATGTTCAGTACGAACAGAAAGCGCTAACCGTCAAATTAGTATTTTGGTGTCTTTCTTTAATTTAGTTTATATATATATATATCAATAAATAAAATTAAAATAAATGAAAAAAGACAGCAATATATATATATATATATAAAGACAGCAATACATATATATATATATATATATATATTGCTGTCTTTTTTCATTTATTTATATATAAAGACAGCAATACATATATATATATATATATTGCTGTCTTTTTTCATTTATTTATATATATATATATATATATTGCTGTCTTTTTTCATTTATTTTAATTTTATTTATTTTTTTATATTTTATTAATATATATATATATATATTGCTGTCTTCTTTTCATTTATATATATATTGCTGTCTTTTTTCATTTATTTTAATTTTATTTATTTTTTTTTATTTTATTTCATTTTTTTTGGGGGGGGGGGGTAATTATTAATATTATTATATTATGTTATTTTTAATATATGACACTGTTAGTTAGCTACATAAATGGTTGATAAATAGTTTTATTTTAATATTTCAAGTTTATTTGAATTATTTTTATTATATGGGGTGGTAGTGATGTTAGGGATATAGAAATATGGGTATGTGGATAAATAATTTCATTTTATGTATTTATTGATGTCTTTCTTTTTTTAAATATTTTGTTAACATGTACTTATCTGTTATTTTTAATGTTTGAATACTCAGAAACAAAGTCTTGTTTAAATATGTTGATTCCATTGTATAATTGTTAATGATTTATGCCCTAAAGTTAAAGTTTACGTATTTTTTTAATCTTCTGTACCATTATTACAAACATTATAAAATAAACTTCTAGAGCTATATGTAAAGTGTTTGCATGGTTGTGTTGGTGTGTAAATAAGCTTAATTTTGGTGAAATAATTATGTCTGTAGGACTTGGTTTCTGAGATATGGAGTGGGGTTGAAAATTGAAGCAAAATGGCCAATTTCGCAAAGAAGGGGTGTGCTAGTTCGCGTTACTAAACGGACTGTCACTCAGCCAATTCTGCACCGATTTTGATAAACTTGGTGTTGTTACAATACTGAGATATAAAGCTTGCTGAAAATATCAAGCTTCTAGAGAAAGAAATATTATTTCAAAATAGCTGCCGGTCGCTACACGTAGGCGCAAGCGAATTGTTGAAATAAAGTTAAACCATATGTTGGTCCCGAAATGACCTAGTTTGTGTCGAGCGGACGTTAAACCCCATTTCACTCTCTCTCTCTCTCTCTCTCTCTCTCTCTCTCTCTCTCTCTTTCATGTGCCAGTAAATGTGGACATGGGACCTAACTTTTTTCATTCGGTACGCACGAATATGATTCTTTGCCATCTGGTTAGTAAGCCAGCGCCTTTAACCCAATGACCCATTTTATTCTGGTCTTGGTGACTATAGCAACAGAAAATCTGCATTCACTGTGACCTTCTGCTCTGTGTTCGTTATTTTTCGATACAAAAGTACAGTTACAATTATTTGAGAGGTGACGTAATGTCCAGAAGTAGTGTGAGACTCGTCATTAATGCATGTAAATCAAGCGATATTTCCATT
This sequence comes from Patella caerulea, assembly GCA_036850965.1. Lineage (NCBI taxonomy): Eukaryota > Metazoa > Mollusca > Gastropoda > Patellidae > Patella > Patella caerulea. Next base: position 54,350,499 of record JAZGQO010000006.1, on the reverse strand, counting down.
TCAAAAGTCAACAAGTGCCGTAAGGTATTCTAGACCTTGAAGATACCATATCTCGTACACCAACAACCACTGCTAAGTACGGGCAAGGATTTTGGTGAAAGGATTTATTTCAATAATTTGCTTTAAAACTTATGAGTAGCCAATCTATCTGAATTATCCTTACATTTTTATATTTACTGTATGTAACAGTCTATAATATCTGCTATATAATATAATATTATAAATATCATACATAATATGTTAACCGTTGTTAATTTGTTGGGCTTTATGTGCTAATAGTCATGTGTTGTTCATGTTATTTTTATCCCCTCGCGGTAAAGAACAGGCTGAGACGGAGTCCGAAATTCCAGTCTTCGTGCTGAATTCCAGCTGTTCTTTTATTTACTAATGGAAAATATTTTTATTTTTATTTTCAAAAATTATTCTCTGGTACATTCACAGTTACGTACCTTAAACTTTGAAGCAATTCAAATTAGAATCGAAATGATGAGCTCTTTTTATTGTGTGTGGTGGGGGGGGGTAAATAAAAACTGTATCAAGCTACAGACCATCATATGTTATTTTTATCCCCTCGTGGTAAAAAACAGGCTGAGACGGAGTCCGAAATTCCAGTCTTCATACTGAATTCCAGCTGTTCTTTTATTTACTAATGGAAAATATTTTTATTTTTATTTTCAAAAATTATTCTCTGGTACATTCACAGTTACGTACCTTAAACTTTGAAGCAATTCAAATTAGAATCGAAATGATGAGCTCTTTTTATTGTGTGTGGTGGGGGGGGGGTATTTTCAAAATTAAAATTATTTTTCTATCGCTCGTTCGATATTTTAGATATTCCCTCGCAAAGACACGTGTCTCTACCAGACAATCGCCTAATTGCTAAAAATACGACTACTTTCAATTTATTTACGTTATGGACGGCCGGGATTAGCCCTACCATGATGGTGATTTTACTACTGTCACGGTCATCGATCGATTTATAATGTAAAAAGATAAAAGATTGTGTGGTGAATTTGTGGATTACGTGGCTAAGTGAGTAAGACGCTGGCTCGCTAGCCTGGAGGTCGGGTGTTCAATCCCAGCATGGACCGAGAAAGTTCATCTAGATTTTCAGGCGTGGTTTCCCCCTTGTCTAGTCGTTCGGATGGGACGAAAATCCGAGGTCCCGTGTACACATTGGCGTGCACGTGAAAGATCCCTTGGCAGTTGGAATCGATGTAAGAGTAGGCCGTAGCGCCACTTCCCGGGCAAAATTCCGCTCATAGCACACTGTATGGCGTATTCTTGTTTTCATTAGCCAAGTTTAGGAGCAGAACTGAAAGACATTAAATCCCATTTCATTTTATTTCATTATCTAAAGATGTTTTATCTTAATAAAAACAAATATTTATACTTTTTCTCGAGTATGCTTTGTGTTTTCTCGTTTTGTTATGCTTTGTGTTGTCTCGTTGTATTATGTAAATATAATGTTGTCGATTTTAATAAATTGTGACCGATGTTCATTTTGTATAAATACATTTTACGTCGATGTATACAATAGGTTTTATTTTTATTACATATTGGACATTTCACAAAGAAAAGTAACCTGTGAGGAATTGAGTACATTTCAATGATCCCTGTAAGTTCGACTCGATCATTCAATATGTAGAAACAATCATTTTAGTCCTCTTACTTTCTAAAACATTTAGATACAAACGTCGCTGACATGATAATACATCTTCTGGCTGTTTTACAAGTAGACGAATCATAATTCTTTGTAAGTACAGAATGTTTAGTATATTATTGTTTATAGATAACAACTAATTCATTTCAAAACGTTCTAGATATTGATATCCGACTACAAAATTATTGATGTTACTAATTCTTTTGCGTCACTCAAATTGAAACATGTCCCGAAGACATTCCAATCAATTCGAATTGTTTTATAACTGTATTATTTAGAGTCTAGGTTATAAAACAAATAACAGTGATAAGTCTTTATCAACACTGTTACCTGAAAATAAAACATTGAAGAAAATACCCATGTTCACAAATTGAAATCTTCTATTCAACCCTTCAACCCAAATATTTTAAAGTAAAACTTTGGAACAGGCAGTCGTTCCGTAGGAAGGGGCTTCATCGGGATGAAACTCATATTACTACCACGCTCAAGACAAAGCTACCAGAATAATCTGTAAAACGAACCCACGTGGACGCATTGCCCCTGTATTGACTTCTTTACATTGGCTTCGGATAAATGAGTGGATTGAATTCAAATAGCTGTGTCTGACATACCAATCATCCAAAGCGTTCACACAACTACGCTCATCTGTACTTATAGACTGCCACCTTCTTCTAGAAATAATCTTTCTGTGTTAATTGTTCGTACAGAATTCTCCCCTCTTTCGTCGGTGCATTCTAAAGCACTGCTGGCCGAAGGTCCACCTGTCAGGTCATTAACCAAGGTCCATACAAGTACGCGCCGAAGGCGAGCGAACGTCCGAGTGGAGTCTGGGGTGGGGTTTCCCCTCGAGGATGGATCTATAACCAGACACAGATAGGGCCGCCTTCGGCTCGTCCAAATGGTCGACCATAGTTCAACTCGGTCTCGACCATGTACACCCGAACTTGAAATGGTTAGACTATAGTCGCGACCATGCTTAACCAACCTTTTGAGGTCGGTTGAGGCTGGTCAGGTCAGATTAAAAATGGCGGCTGGCCACAAAAAATGTGTTGTGTTGGAATTGTTATTTGAAGAAAGAACGTATACTACCAATGTTGCTCCAGAACCTGAAAGTTATTTAAATTCATATAACATTATTTAAGTAGTTTCTACATTATATAAAGTGGAAAATCATTTTTTGTCAATCAATTTGACCATAAGGCTGATGTCAGACTGAAATTGTGAAAGTACTGAAAGTGACGGTATTATAGTAAAAAAAAATTCAACTATTTGTGAATTTTATTTGGAAAAACAGTAACAAACAAACGATTTTGTTCATTGAATACATCCGTTTGATATACATTGTAAATATAAATTATGTAACAGTAAATAAACTCTGGATATTTGGTTGATCTGTTTATTTTATTGTCTGGGGATAACTCTGTCACTGACTCAACTGTGAGTAGATTTCTTGAAATCGTCGTTATCACATTCTACCCCAAGTAAGCTTTATCAGCATAGTCAGAAACTTTTGGCAAACGTTCCGGGAATTTGCATCCGAAGAATGATGTGGTCATATCAAAGTTTTCATTAAGCAAATTTGCGTTTTCGTTAGGTAAAAGATTCTGTAGCAGTTCATTGAAGGTAATGGCGTCCATTTTGACGACTATGGTCGAACTAGCTTTCGTTCGGGTGTAGTGAACTATACTCTGTCGTTTAGTCGTGACCATACAAGCGCACCCGAAGGTTGCCTAGGCTGTTCGTCTGCATGCTAATAGACAAAGCTTCAGATTCCCGATGATAAAGCCTAGAGAACAATTTGCTTTTCTTCACTGTTTTTGTGGTGCTAGATTTCCATTTAAGGTCCTCCGAAATAGTAACTGAAGGCTATGATTGTGGAACATTCAGCTGGTGATATCACATAAGTAGAGTGGTTCAGAGACACAAATATATCACTCGGCTAATCTCGACAGATTCCGTAAACTACGTCAACTACATCTAGTCTCGGATGTATGACAGTAAGTGATATGTACCTACGCCCATACATTTGCGATGCGGCTACCGGTTTACTTTAACAGGAAAACTTGACGCTATTACACAAATTGGGAACCCATTCGGCTAGCGACCTATTCGACCGATCGAGCTGCAACCTGTTCGTTGGAAACCTATTTAGAGTAAAGACAACAGTCTCTATTTATCAACCAATAAAATCCGACGTTATGTCTATCAAATGAAAGTAGAATATATTATTTTTTATCCATTCCTTTAGCTCAGAATTGAAGTGTAATTTCGTCATTATCTTACAGCTGGATCGGTCGAATAGGTCGCTAGCCAAATAGGTCGCCAACTTGTTTTTGGAATGGGCGCAGCCATGTTTCATCCGGGACCTTTAAAGTAGTTCCAATATGGCGGAATTCATCATACAGCCGTGTTTAGATTCCCGAAATCTTACGAGGTTTGCCGAGTGACAAATATATTTGTCCTTATAAAAACTGACCCACTTATCTGTCTGATCGCTCCTTCGAGAACTTTTCTGAAGTGAGCAAAAGTTAGCCCCGCGCACGTGATTTAGGATGTCGCAGCAAATATAGGTCACACGAGGTATTTTACAATTATCTTGTTTGATGTTGTATGGAATGAAATGAATGGAGTTTAACGCCCTACTGTTCTGCTCCTAAAAGACGGGTATCTGCCATAAAGTGTGCTATGAGGGATCTTTTACGTACAAGCCAATGTGTACACGGGACCTCTGTTTTTCGTCCCATCCGAACCAGTTCCTTGTCAGGAGCTCCGTCCTGCATCACTGAAAAGAGGGGGGGGGTGCACGCCGGAAAATCTGGATTAACTTTCAATAATCTGAATTATCCTTACATTTTTATAATTAGTCTGTGTTACAGTCTATAATATCTGCTATATAATATAATACTATAAATGCTATTATTATAAATAATATGTCAACGGTTGTTAATTTGATGGGCGTAATGTGCTAATAGTCATTTCAGTGCATCAGTGAACAGGGGTGAATTTATTTGTTAAATAAAAACTGTATCAAGCTACACACCATCATTTGTTATTTTTATCTCCTCGTTGTTAAAAAAACAGGCTGAGGCGGAATCAAAAATTCCGGTCTTCATACAATTCCTGCTGATCTTTTATTTGCCAATGGAAAGTATTTTTATTCCTCTTTTCAAAAATTATTCTTAAACTTTGAATTAGAATCGATATGATGAGCTCTTTTTAGTGGGTGGGGGGGATTTTTAAAGTTAAAATTATTTTTCTATCACTCGTTCGATATTTTAGATATTCCCTGACAAAGACACGTATCGCTACCAGACAATCGCCTAATTGCTAAAAATACGACTACTTTCAATTTATTAACGTTATGAACGGCCGGGATTAGCCCTAGGTCATCGATCGATTTATAATGTTAAAAGATAGTGTGGTGAATTTGTGGATTACGTGGCTAAGTGGGTAAGACGCTGCCTCGCTAGCCTGGAGGTGGGAGTTTGATCCCAGCATTGACCGAGAAAGTTCATCCAGAATTTCCGGCGTGGTTTCCCCTTGTCTAGTCGTTAAGATGGGACGAAAATCCGAGGTCCCGTGTACACATTGGCGGGCACGTGAAAGATCCCTTGGCAGTTGGAATTCGATGTAAGGGTAGGCCGTAGCGCCACTTCCCGGGCAAAATTTCCCTCATAGCAAACTGTATGGCGTATGCCTGTTTTCATTAGCCCAGTTTAGGAGCAGACCATTAGGACATTCAACCCAATTTCATTTCATTTCAATATCTAAAGACGTTTTATCTTAATAAAAACACATATTTATACCTTTTCTCAAGTATGCTTTGTGTTTTCTCGTTGTATTATGCTTTGTGTTGTCTCGTTGTATTATGTAAATATAATGTTGTCGATTTTAATAAATTGTGACCGATGTTCATTTTGTATAAATACATTTTACGTCGATGTATACAATAGGTTTTATTTTTATTACATATTGGACATTTCAGAAAGAAAAGTAACCTGTGAAGAATTGAGTACATTTCAATAATCCGTGTAAGTTCGACTCGATCATTCAATATGTAGAAACAATCATTTTAGTCCTCAAACAATGGCAGTCTTACTTTCTAAAACATTTAGATACAAACGTCGTTGACATGATAATACATCTTCTGGCTGTTTTACAAGTAGACGAATCATAATTCTTTGTAAGTACAGAATATTTAGTATATTATTGTTTATAGATAACAACTAATTCATTTCAAAACGTTCTTGATATTGATATCCGACAACAAAATTATTGATGTTACTAATTCTTTTGCGTCACTCAAATTGAAACATGTCCCGAAGACATTATAATCAATTCAAATTGTTTTATAAGTGTATAATTTGGAGTCTAGGTTATAAAACAAATAACAGTGATAAGTCTTTTTCAACACTGTTACCTGAAGAAAAAAAAACATTGAAGAAATACCCATGTTCGCAAATTGAAATCTGCTATTCACCCCCTCAACCCAAATATTTTGGAGTAAAACTTTGGAACAGACAGTCTTTCCGTAGTAAGGCATCATCGGGATGAAACTCATATTACTACCACGCTCAAGACAAAGCTACCAGAATAATCTGTAAAACGAACCCACGTGAACGCATTGCCCCTGTATTGACTTCTTTACATTGGCTTCGGATAAATGAGTGGATTGAATTCAAATTGCTGTGTCTGACATACCAATCATCCAAAGCGTTCAAACAACTACGCTCATCTGTATTTATAGACTGCCACCTTCTTCTATAAATAATCTTTCTGTGTTAAATGTCCGTACAGAATTCTCCCCTCTTTCTTCTGTGCATTCTAAAGCAGTGCCGGCCGAAGGCCCACCTGTCAGGTCACTAACCAAGGCCCATTCAAGTACGCGCCGAAGGCGAGCGAACGTCCGAGTGGAGTCTGGGAGGTGGGGTCTCCCCCAGGAAAATTTTGAAAATTGACAACAGCAAATTTTCCAAGCATTTCAGACCAAAGCTTATTATCTTTTCTTTCTCCCGCCCTGTCCTCCCTTTCTTTTATTTCCTTCCCTTCTCCTTTCTTTCTCTTTTTCCTTTTTTTTTCTTTTTTTTCTTTATTGGCTAAGGCTCACTTTTTATAATGAGCTTAGGCCCACCAGTCACGGACAGGTGGACAGGTGGGCCCAGTCCAGCACCGTTCTAAAGTAAATTTATTTTATTTTACATTTATTCGTACGTTAGTGAACACTTCTCAACAATATTTACAATATACATAATTAATATACATTTAGGCCTGCAGTCAAAGTTTATATTTTTGGAAAGCTTATAACACCAGGAACACAAATCCAGACAGTTCGAAGCAAGCGGGTTGACTGCTATATTTTTACTAACAATTGTGAAGTTGACATAATATTAAATATTGGCGGAAACACCCGATACCTTCCTCCTATGCAAAAAAAAAATATGATATTGGTTAAACTTTGATTTAAAGAAAATTGTAGAAAACATAATGAACAGGGGAACAGACAGAGTTTCGGAAATTCATTTATGATAAAAGGAGTTATCTCCCTTTATGGAAATAATAAAAGGATAAAATGAATAGGAATTTACTACAGATCATCTCGGGACCAACATATGGTTTAATTTTATTTCAATAATCCGCTTGCGTGTAGGGGTCTTTAGCAGTGGGAGGAAACCAGAGAAAAACCACGAGGCTGGACAGGCGACCCTACTCCTTGCCACGTACAACCGGGGATTCGAAACCTTATATCTTCATTTCAATTGCCACTCTATCTGACAGTATTATTTAGTTTTTGCCATATATCTATTTCAGTGAGAATATTACATATAGATGCTTAGTTTCAATTCAGAAAACGATTATAGAAAACGATTATTATTATTATATTATTTTGGATAGCAAGTGGCCTTTTATCACGTTTTTTATTCTTATGCAATAAGTATCCAACATTATAGACATACAATGATTATATGTATCACCAAACTAATAAGAAGCCTACTCAGTGCTTAGAGTAACAACGGAGGGTCGGGGGTAAAGTGCGGGATTTTCAATGATAATTAATGACATATACAACCCATCAATACATTAAATATACAGATATAATATATAACATAACGATATCTCCATTCTACAGCTATTTTAATCTTTTATTGTCCTATTTATTTTGAATAACAGGGTTGGTGGAGCACGAACGTAATATTATCTGTTCATGACCTCTAAGTGTCTGAACATGGTCTTATCTACAGGAGATATTATTAGTGTCTTAACCGTGTGACCTGCAGGTTTATCTTTTTCAAACAGAATATACTAATCTGACCATTGATTGCTATTATATTTGATTATGGCATTCTCGTTAAGTACATCAATACAAACTTGGCAGAAGTGGTCAACTTAGTACGTTCTATATTGGGGTTTCCGCCGGGATAATAATGTACACCATTTAAGTTTTCATTTGTACAAAAAGGTTCAGCAACATCGTACCACCACCCTCCACCCAATTCGCGAGCACATGCTTTATTAGATCCATTGTCAAAAGTAGAGAATGGGACTGACACAGGATTGGGAACATAAGTTTGGTTTTCTAAACAAGATTGAGAGTAGTCCATGAATGATCCAGTGAAACCAAAATCAGTAGTGATATTGAAATCATTGTAAATCAAAGCACACTTGTCAGAGTTTAAAAATTCCACCATGATTATTAGACGGTATGTGCCTCCCGTGCCTAGGATTTCTTGAATATGTTGAAATCCAATCCAGTGTTCGGAGTGCATGTAACCAAATCCCTGTATATAGTCAGTCCAGCTTCTGTTAAAATCGACAGCATTGAACTCTGGTCTACGGCGTTGTATAGTTGTGAAGCTCTTATCAAAGAAACATAACACCTCAAAAGGTTTGGCGGATTCCAACGGCTTAATATAAGATAAGCTGGAACCGTTCATGGATTTAGCTTTGCCGTCTGAACAATCTGTAACAAATAAAACGTAACAAATTTGTTATTGAAGGGAGTGTAACGGGCCATTTTTTTTTTACTTTTGTTTATCTCATTTTTGTTCACCATTTGCAGGTTATTAAACACACGGAATTTTGTTCTAGAATGAATTAATGAGTGACAGGGCTGATTTAGACGAGCATACGCCATTCAGTGTGCTAGGGGTAAGGAACTGTCTCTGATCGGACGATGTCCGCTGACAGTTCCTATCCCTTCCTATATAGCTGCCAATATGAAAATTTCGCTCGTCGTCACCCTTAGTCTAAGGCTATGTTGGAATCCTGATCGATTTTTCACCGTGATTCTGTGTTTGCCAAAAGAATCATTTTTTGCAACCTGACACATATTTATAATAATTCAACACTATTATCAAGTAGAAAGGAATTTAAAAAAAAAAATATGTTAAATATGTTGAAAAATGATTCCTTTTGCAAGAAATAAACAATCACGGTGAAAAATAGAAGGTAATGGTTTCAAAAAGCCTGAGGACAGAGGTGGGGAGAGTGGTGTTTTATAATATTTTCATATTGTTGCTATATAAGAAGAGATAGGAACTGTCAACGGATATCGTCCCTTCAAAGACAGTTCCTAAAGGAACAGCTATGAGGGGAATTCTCTCTGAAACAGAAATTTAACTTAAATATACATTAGTTACGCTTAATAAGAGTGTTCCATTCTTGGTATAATAGTTCGAAAATAGATAATGTAAAATTAATAATTTGAAAATTTCATTCAAATTAGACTATTGTGAGCGAAGATAATTGCCCTAGAAGGTTTGACGAGACGTGTGCGATAATTGCAACTACTGTACTGGTTGTTCGAAGATAAGCATCGCTCGTCCATTTTTAAATTAATCAAGAAATGACTGAACCCGTTTTTATCTATTTAAAATCGGAGAAATCCTATGCCATCGACGGGTGATTATAGCCTGGATCAGTTAATTAATGCTGAATAATTTAGATAATATTTCAGGCCTACAGAAAGATCTACAATAGGAAGATTTAGCTCTTGCATAATGTATGTTTAACTTTTCTTTCATGTGCCAGTCAAGGTGGACATGGGACCTAACTTTTTTCATTCGGTACGCATGAAGATGATTCTTTGCCATCTGGTTAGTGAGCCAGCGCCTTTAACCCAATGACCCATTTTATTCTGGTCTTGGTGACTATAGCAACAGAAAATCTGCATTCACTGTGACCGTCTGCTCTGTGGTTTTTTTTTTGTTTGATACAAAGGTACAGTTACAATTATTTGAGAGGTAACTTAATGCACAGAAGTAGTGTGGGACTCGTCATTAATGCATCTAAATCAAGCGATATTTCCATTTCAAAAGTCAATAAGTGCCGTAAGGTGTTATAGACCTTGAAGATACCATATCTCGTACTCCAACAACCACTGCTACGTACGGGTAAGGGGTTTGGTGAAACCGCATTTTGGAATAAATTGTGAATGATATAATCGTGTCTTAATTGGTAACCAAAATACAAACATATAGTACCTTTTATAATTGATGCACAATCTTCGCCATAGTAGCCGATGGGGCTAATACATTTCCCATCCACAAACTGTTTTCCCTGTTTACGATCAAAGATAATTTATTAACACCTGTTTGTGGAAATTAAGGCAATTAAATCGCAAAACCGTCTGTAGAATACAATAAAATTATATTTTTGTTGTAATGCAAATTCAACAAATTCTGCTGAAACGCGGTTGGCTGTAAAATGGCCATAGTTAGCTTGAATTATCTTATTTTAACTATTTGCTTGTTATTTATACCCCGTCAGAGCTGGGTAGCGTTTTTACTGCGCTATTACGGCGACGGAAATTAGTCCATGAGCGCGCCACTATCGCCATAAGCGTGCGTCTTAGTGTGCATTAAACCTGTATATTTGAGGTGCACTGGCAATTTATTTATTCAGTAAAATAAACGCAATACCCCCGTCAGACCGCGGTGTTGTCCTGAATGGTGTCAGAGCTCGTCATAAGCGTGGTAAAAGTGTGGTGGAAACGCCCGATACCGTGCTGTGGTCCATATGGTCGCCAATGATCGCAGAGACACGGTGTTTGTTTTGAGAATATTCAAAGAAAAAAGGCCAAGACTCTTCGATCTGATCTGGAATGCTGTGAGGACGGGGCATTTTCGCGCGTTATGTTCACATTTACCTTGCGCATTTTCACTAGTCCATTTGCACTGCGAATTTACTAAAATGAATCCATATTGACCATTGCCTCCCGAGACTTTAAAGACAATATCGGCAGGGTCGGATTTACCAATAAGTAACGTGGGTCATTGACCTTAGACCCATATATATCAACTTATCGCTCGCATGCCAACGTATCACCTTGCTTGAAGTGTGCAATCTACACCGAGGACTTTATAAGCGACCCTTAGTAGTGATATAAGTGCATCTGAGGAGGGTGGGGCTAGTTGTATTCTTTTATACCAGCGGTTGTATTCTCATTTTCTCAATATATGCCATATGCCATTGAAACCGATACAGCCGTTTAAAATAATATAATCTATACCTTTCTATAACAGCTGCATGTACCATTTACAAGATTTTCCAAAGCACAATCTTCTCCATCTTGAAAAAGGGTGCACCATTTGTCACCACCAGGGGATCCGCAATACAGGAATTTCCTGCAGTCATAATTCCGCCCACATAAAATACTACACTCAAGCTCACTTCTAACCCCACCCATGCATAAACTAAATGTGGGGAGGTCTTCTATTAAACGTGTTTTGAAAAACAGAACTGACCAACAGTTCCCAAAACTTATCATCAAAATAGATAATTTAAGAATCATGATATCATAAGCAATCTAATATATTTCAAAACCGACAGCGAATACAAAATGAAGTCCCTTTCCAGGCACTGCCGTTTTAAATGAAAACTTTAGCCACCGATCAATTGCTTCAGTAAATCTATAGTGTCTTAACAACGTAAGCCGTGCAACTTACTATGCCGTGCGTACTGTTTATTCTGTGTTTCAATAATGAGTGAGATAGGGTTTAACGTCCACTCGACACAAAGTCATTTCGGGATTAAAATATGGTTCAATTTTATTTAATAATTCGTTTGCAGTAGGGGTCTTCTGTCGTGGAGTGAAACCGAAGGACCCGGAAAACAATACTCCTTGTCCTTTACAACCGGGGAATCGAAACCATGCCAGACAGACCTCATGATGCAACGTACACTCGCTACCCATTCGACTATACACCCCCCCCCCCTTTATTATTAGTTCTTACTTCTTATTAATTCTTCATTTGTATCTTGAAATCATTACTTGTTTTACAAATCAGACATATTCTGTCATATCAGATTTGTGAATTGTATTCTTGTTTGATTTTACTGTATTTTAATATAAAGATTAAACGTACTTCAGAAAATAAAAAAAATACATTTCATCAGAAACATACAACAACGAAAAAAAATCTCGCACAGAACAGAACATTTGTCGAAACACATTTGCAAATATTCATCCAACCTGAACATATGACGGCAGAGACGCAAGTTGTGGGCCGAAAGAACCTGGAATACAATACATCACCACACAACAAGTCATCCTCGATATCCTAAGTGTTCTCATTCCCGGCCTTGATTGTAGATAAGGTATATGAACCAATCAAAAACAAGTTTACAAACCAGTCGTTCCCCTTCGATTTTATAAGGGTATAGATAAACATATGCATGTCCACTTACTGAATGATTTATGCAAATAATGTATAATATTTTTTAGTTTATGTTTCGCTGATTTCAAATATGTATGACATCTAAATGTTTGACTTTTCTTTTTATTATTACTATTCGTTCTTTGTCTGAAATATTTCATTCTGTTAGTTTATTTAGAATAATTTGGGGACTTTTATCCGATGAGAGCTACTTCGCTTTGCCAATTTCCTATGTAATTAACAATGTATGGGATTGGTCGATAAAAATAGCACAACCATCTTATAAACATAACCCAATGGATTAGCCATACCCCGCACGTATGTAACACTACAGATAACAGACCATCAGCATAGGTTGTAGATCTTTTATTGAGAACATGGAATAGACATAGATCGGAAGGAGCTCTATTCAAGTCTGACTTACTGTCAGTTAATTCTGGCTTTATAAAGCATACAGCCATTAAGAATAATGATACATGACAGATTAACTTATTTGGAATTGAGAGTATAGTTTCTATAACTGCACTGCATCTTCCCTTTAATGTCGCGAAGTTCTGCCGAGTGTTAAACACATAGATCATGTGTAGGTTATAAATAACATATAAATAAATAAGATATTTAATGAGATCGTGCCTTTTGTCAAAACGAGCAGAGGTCATTCGTGTGTTGCCTGTAAATAACATATTGAACAGATAAGCAGAAGTTGTATATAGTTGAAAACGTCAAATATAATATAATGTCAAATCTAGCAAAGTTCTATGTAAAAATAACTTTGTCACATTCCTTCATCACCCATGAGTTATGTACCAAAAGGACATAACAAACACAATTGAAAACGTCCAATATAATATAATGTCAAATCTAGCAAAGTTCCATATCACTTTGTCACATTCCTTCATCACCCATGAGTTATGTACCAAAAGGACATAACAAACACCATTTTCACAGGTGGGACACTGTTTCCATTTGTATACATTGATGTTTCGCACAATAAAATTACATTACACACGAATTAGGAAGAGCACACGCGATATAACACAGCAAACCTGATATAACAACAGTACGCATGAAATAATAAAAGTACATATGATAAACTTAAAACACACGCGATTATATATATATATATATTTATATTACAAGTCCGGAACAACCTTGGTCCTAGAAGTTTTTGTAGGACGATACCATTCTAAGTGTACACTTCCTGTTACCATTAAATTTGGTACTGACATCATAATATTTAATTTTCCACTGGCATCCTTCTTGATAAACTTATGACAAAGTTAATGTCACAGGATTATGTCGTAGTGCTGGTGTGGAATCATCTGTTCCAGCGAACGTATTTCCGTCCTCGGTCTCCGCCGACACCATCTCCTTATGAGCAGCATACGTTGCCCTGACTCTGTCATTTTCGAATTTCTTGGCTAATTTTCCTTGACGAATTTGAAAGTATCGTACCAAAAGATAAGTAACGACACTAATAGTTAAAATGAGCCCAATAATACTTAATACAGAATTTGTGTGAGGCCATGGCTTGTCTACAACTTTAAGAGGTGTGAGTTCTTTGATAAATTTCTTAATAGGTATTTCTTTCACATCTTTTAGGGTAGGGGGAAGTTCAGGAATTTCAAGATAAAGGTTTCCACAAGGCAAGACTTGAAATATTAAAATGAGTATTAATGTTTTGAAAGGTATTTTGGATATGAAAAGTGCTTTCTCGATTATAAATTGGTAAAAGAGAAATATATTCATTTGATGCCGAACAAGACATATTTAACTTTAGGATATCAATAGGTGGCTTTGCAGTAATGGATAACGTTGAGGTTGAATATTTTTTTTGATTACAAACAAGTGAAAAACGTAATAAATTTTGAGTGGATACGGCCCAATAACCATCGGTTAGATATTCAGCTAAAGGCAAAATTATTGTAGGTTGAACATTTACGGTACACACGTCTTTACTCAATTTTGTGTTTTGCATAAACAAAGCGATTACACATAATTTACTTAAATTAATGGGATACAGTGGACTTTTGATAGAACAAGTTTTTACAAGGCGATTGGTACAGACTTCAACTTCGGATTTGGTGAGAAGTACATATTGTGTTCTTTCCGAATTAACTGCAAACATTTGACTTTCTAGTTGATACTTCGCTACTAATCCGGAAGTATGGGGTGTTTTGGCATGAACGTATTTGGTTTGCATAGGTGCAGGTAAATTATGAGCATAAAATATTTCAAGTTTTTTAGTTGAATCCAAAAGTGGAATGGTTAAAATGACGTAAATTTTGTCCACATCTAATTTGTAGAACACGTTAAAAATTTATAATAATGCCAAAGTTTCAATGAGGGATCCGCCGAAAGGTGTACTGTACTTGGCAGTTGAGATCGAATCTCAAGGAGTAACGATTTAAGATCAGCCGGTTTAAGTACACTTGGAGAGATGTGACCTAACGATAACATATTGAGTTGATCATTGAAATACTCTACATATCTTAAACATTGTAAAGTTAAATGTTTTAATTCATCGAAAATGAACTGAAGTTTGTAGTCAAGCGAAAGAAAATTTTTAATTAATGTAACTTCGTTTGTTAAATTGGCCACTAAACCTTGGAATTGTAATTCAAATTGTTTTAAATTTAAAATTAGCGAGTTAATAGATGCCCTATTTTTGGAAATTTCAATACGAGAAACATTTAATATTGATAAGCTTTGATCTACGACATGGATAATACTTTCCTGATTTTTATATAATTTTTTAACATTATGTTTGATAGTATTAAATTCTGATTGGGAAACAGTGCCAAATAAATAACTCAAAGCTTTGCCTACTATTGGTAAAATTGCGCGACGAGGCCTTGTACTTGCTATCAGCTTATATTCACCTGCTTTTGTTCTAAGTTCTGTATATAAAGATTGTATATCCTGAATATCTTGCAAACGATTAGCAAATAAACTAGCATAGTCCATATTGGTTTGTTGCTTAATATATTTAGAAATTATCTGATGGGCAGTAGCAATTCCCTTCTTTTTATCTCGACTTAACGAGGAAATAAATGTATTATAAGGCTTTAAATCAATAACAAAAGAGACAAGCCAACGAGATCTCGATGTACTAAATTCACTTATTTGTCGAAAGACAACATTTTCACGAATAAGGAAAGAATTAATACCGCCAAGAAAAATGAAAATGAGTGAGAGTTTCATCTTAATCCTTCAAATAAAAAATACCGCAAAATAAAATATAAAAAAAAAATTCTAATATATATACAATGAAAACATTTGAAGCTTACTTAATCATGCCAATTATACTCGTAAGTAATTGTTTTAAATTAGCATTAGGATCATTATGGGTATTCGAATTAGTTATCGCAATATCAACAGCATCAACGTCCATGCTTTCTTGAACGTAATTATCAACACATGGCTCGAGCTTATCATCACGGCACGTTTCTAATTGATCATCAATGTATGTTTCGGATTTCTCATCAGACGTGTGAGGCACATATGTTTTAGATGCAATCCGATCTTTGTTTCGAAGGCGTTTGGCTAATTCCATGAGCGGAATATCGTCCTCGTCAGAGGAATCGTCACGTTCACGTCTATATTGTTCAGTGATATCAAAGGGTGTAGGGTCAAGATCGTTTACATGGTCCATATCGTCATCTGGAGAATCGTCAGGTGGAACAACATAATTAGCTTGCCTTAACTTTGGAATATTATCAGTTGGGATGTCCCAGTTATCTAAATTGGCTAGACGCAAATGTTCAGCATGTGATTTTGTTGTTGAGCCATCTAATTGATTTTTAACAATGAAAGACAGAGGACCTGTTTTTGTGATAATTCTATAAAAAGGTTTCCATTTGGATTGAAGTTTACTTTTACGTAAATGATTTTTGATATAAACGGGGTCTCCAACCTCAAAAGCAATGGCTTTACTATTTTTATCCGCATAGTGAGCCTGGCGACGTTTAGCTTTTTTAAGGTTTTTATGGACTAACAAAAATGCTTTATGCTGATTTTCAAGAGCAATTTGATGGAATTCTTCACCTAAATATTTCCGTCGTGGTTTCAGCAAATTATCAATAGGCAAAACTACATCTCTTGTATATAATAAATAAAATGGTGAAAATTTTGAAGATTCACAAATATTAAACCTAATAGCTGCCAATGTTTGGTTTAAATATAAATCCCATGTATTTAAATTATCTTCTAACTTTTTTGAAAGGACGCTAACCATCGTTTGATGGAATCTTTCAACACGGCTGTTCGATTGGGGCCGGTAATATGATGTTGTTATATGGTGAATATTTAAAGCAGTTAATGTTTGATGCATAGTGCGATTTTCATTTTCGCTCCCATTATCCGTAACTAATTGTAACGGTGTGCCATATCTAGGAAAGATTTCGTCAATTAATAAATGAGCTACGTTATCAGCACTTTTATCCTTGACCGCATATGCCTCGGGCCACCCACTATACCAGTCAACAAATGATATGATGTATTTATTACCCGAGAGTGATAATGGGTATGGTCCAGACAAATCAAGTGAAACTTTAGCAAAGGGGTATGGTGGGATATCGGTTTCTTGTAATGGAGGTTTAATTTTCTTTGATGAACGCTTTTGACATGTTACGCATCTGGACACATACTGATAAATGTGTTTATATAAATTAGGCCAATAATACTTTTCTTTGATAAAACTGTAAGTTTTATCTATACCTAAATGAAACATGTCATGATATTCCTTAATTACATCAGATCGTAAATGATCTGGTACAAATAACCTCGGAGTCGGTTCATCATTAGGATCAGAAATGTAATGTAAGACATCCTGCATTAATAAGTATTTATTATGACTTGCACATGGTTTATTACTTCTTAACTGTGCAATGATATTGACAATATCCTTATCTTTAACCTGTTCTTCAATCATGTTATAACCCTCTAAAGCAGGTGGTCTAACGGTATTATCGTTATTACCTAAATCGACCGTGCACTTTGCAAATTCCCGTGGTTCAAACTGATTCGAATTTATGGCGTTGATTTCTAGTGTATTATCGTTTACTTCTGAATTAAGCAGTTCTTCCTCCTGAAATTGAGTCGGCATTCGACTAAGAAAATCAGCGATAACATTTTGTTTACCCGATAAATATTCAATCTTACAGTTATAAGCACTTATTGTTAAAGACCACATTTCAAGTTTTTTATTATTCATCGGTGAATCAAGTAAATATTTTAAAGGTTTGTGATCAGTACGTATAATAAATTCTGCGTCATGTAAATAGAAATCTAACTTTTGTAATGCATAATGGATAGCATAACATTCTTTTTCAATAGTTGACCAACGACTTTGTGTATTACTAAGTGTATGAGACAGCATATAAACTGGCAATTCTTCTTCTATGCCTTTAGAATTACGTTTAGTTTGACAAAGATAAGCCCCCACGGAGAAATTACTCGCGTCCGTATACAGAATATACGGTTTGTTTGGATTAGGGTACGATAACATTGGTATTTGAACTAATGTTTGTTTTAAGGCATGAAATGAATTTTCACATTGAAGAGTCCATTCGAATTTTGCATTCTTGCGGGTTAAAGCAATCAATGGTTCAGCAAGTTTGGAAAAATTAGAAAAATAACGACGATAATAAGAACACATGCCAATGATAGATCGAACTTGTTTTACAGTTTGGGGCTGACTTAGATTTTTGATCACACTGACTTTCTGAGGGTCGGGTTTAATGCCATTGGGCGTGATGACAAAACCTAGATAAGTTGTCTCAGTTTGGAGAAAACTACATTTCTTTAATTTCAATTTGAGCTTATGAACACGAATCCTGTCAAAAACTAAATTAATATTAAGGATGAAGAGAATATTAAAATATCATCTAAATATGCAATAGCAAATGTTTGCATATCACGAAGAACAATAGCCATTAATCCTTGAAAAAGTCCTGGGGCGTTGGCGATCCCAAAAGGCATAGTATTGAACTCGTAAAGCCCGCGATGACATGAAAATGCTGTTTTTTCTCTATCAGCTTTGTCCATTAACACTTGCCAATAGCCCGATTTCATATCCAATTTTGAAAAATACTGTTTGTCGTGCAATTGAGCTAAAATGTCGTCCACCAGGGGGAGGGGATATGATGAGAATTTAGTGATTTTATTTAATTTCCGGAAATCGACACAGAACCGTTTCGAACCATCTTTCTTGGAAACGATGACTATAGGAAATGACCAAGAGGAACACGAAGGCCGAATAATATTCGCCTGAAGCATATCATCAATTGCTTGATCAACTACAGGTCGCTTATTAAGAGGTGTCCTATACGGCGGAAGTTTAATTGGGGGGTGTGATCCAGTATTAATCGTCATTTTAACTGTGTCAGTTTGACTAAGATCTAAATCTGTGGCTGCAAATAGGTCATTATTACTGGAGATAAGATTATGTAATCGGTCTTTAAATTGTGCGGGTACATCAACATCATTGAGATTAACCGCCGGCGGCGTTTGGGCCGTATTTGTTTGAGAAATTTCAGTGAAAGCTATTAGTTTGCCTGAGGCAATATTTTCAATCCTACCAACAATACATCCCCTTTTAAGTTTAAACGTACGATTAGTGCTATTTGTTATCATAAGGGGAAATCTACGTCGCTTAGTCGCATTACTGACCCCATTACTAATTAACAACCCGGGTTGATTACTAATGAAGCCAAAATCCACAGGCGAAATGATAACAGAATCGTCATGCATTAAATTAGCAACTGGTTTGGCGTTGACGAAACATAAATGAGACGTTTGAGGTTTAATAATTACCTGGTTAGCTATTCGCACTAAAGAAGATATATTTAAATCTTCAACCAAAGGTATATATTCATCCTTAACTTTTAAGCACCCTAAATCATAATATAATCTAACGCCATTATTAATTAACCAATCGCGCCCTAATATAAAATTCCGATTGATATTTGATACCACATAAAATTTATGTGTCATCTTAGTTTTGCCTATTGTAAAGGGTAATTCGACATAGCCATGAATAATTAGCGACTCTCCATTGACCGATTGTAAATTAACCTTGTCGGGGATTAAATTAGGTTTATATTGTAATTTTTGGTATATGCGATTATTAATTATGCTTACTTCAGCTCCGCTGTCAATTAACGATCGGAAGTTTTGAGATCCTAATGCTAGTAAACAAGAACTTGGATTATTAGAAATATTTAAATTAAATAAAGGCAATTTTTGTGAGCTCTTTCCATTAGCTTCAACATGAAAAGAGCGTTTTAGTTTAAATGGGGATGTCGCCGGGAACCATTAAACCTAGGTGGATGGGGAGGGCGATGAACATACCTATTATGCTCGCAATTTCGACTGATGTGTCCCTGTTTATTGCAATTCCAACAAATAATATGTGGATTTCGCCAGAAAGGCGGTCGGTGTGTGAAATTTGACCTATTTGGAGAAAAGGGGGGTTTATTTATAAAATTAGACCTACTGGAATAAAAAGGTGGTTTAGTATCCTGAACACTATTAATGGCAGGTGGTAAACTAATTATGGACCGACACTCATTAGTACGATGGCCGTAATTATAACATTTTTGCATGGGCCGAAGATGATCAATTTCCATTGGCTCATGATTATTGGTAAATCGAGGGGTAGAACGCTGATTTAGACGTAACGCAAATCGAGCTTGCAAATTTTGTTCTGTCATAGCCGAAACCGTGGCTTCTTGAAGAGTTTTAGGATTGTCGCGAATTAATTTTAGCTTTAACCGATCATCTAACAATCCCGTTATGAAATATCCTACTAATTGTCGCTGAACGGGTTCTAAAAGAATTTCAGCAGAATTATAAGCCTTATTTGCCAAAGAAAGTAAACGTTCAGCATAGATTTGTACATTTTCAGAAATATATTGTTTTGCTTGTTGTAAGATGACTAACGCATGTTGCGGGTCAACAATAGTGTCATATCGTGTGGCCAATTCCTTTTTTACAACTTCCCAAGTACAATTCGGGTGTTCCGTTAAATATCTATTCAAAAAATCGCTCACCGTACCTTTACTGGATTGATAAGCCACATATTTAACCTTATCTGTAGCAATTTCTGCCAAAAAGGAATATTTTTCAATACTTTTTATCCAGGGTTCAAAAGTTTTAGGGTCCCCCGAAAAAGACTCAACTAAATTATAAATGCCATGATGCTTTAAAGTTGTAGACAGCCCACTTAATTCCCCAGTTAAATTCTGAAATAAAGTTGCAACTTCAGGATGTTCAGCCATAATCGAAAATTAACAAAGACAAAAGCTAACGTACCTTTTCAATGTGGAGATTACATGTA
Source organism: Patella caerulea (assembly GCA_036850965.1). Classification (NCBI taxonomy): domain Eukaryota; kingdom Metazoa; phylum Mollusca; class Gastropoda; family Patellidae; genus Patella; species Patella caerulea. The sequence goes on along the minus strand of JAZGQO010000006.1, from coordinate 54,329,840 downwards.
ACTGGAGAATTCTGGCGTCTACAAGATGGCCTACGGCTACATATGAGGACTGGTTCACGTTGTTTCTGGTTCACTGGATCACGAGCACCATTTCTTATATCTGTAACACTAAAGATAACAGACCATCAGCATAGGTTGTAGATCTTTTATTGAGAACATGGAATAGACATAGATCGGAAGGAGCTCTATTCAAGTCTGACTTACTGTCAGTTAATTCTGGCTTTATAAAGCATACAGCCATTAAGAATAATGATACATGACAGATTAACTTATTTGGAATTGAGAGTATAGTTTCTATAACTGCACTGCATCTTCCCTTTAATGTCGCGAAGTTCTGCCGAGTGTTAAACACATAGATCATGTGTAGGTTATAAATAACATATAAATAAATAAGATATTTAATGAGATCGTGCCTTTTGTCAAAACGAGCAGAGGTCATTCGTGTGTTGCCTGTAAATAACATATTGAACAGATAAGCAGAAGTTGTATATAGTTGAAAACGTCAAATATAATATAATGTCAAATCTAGCAAAGTTCTATGTAAAAATAACTTTGTCACACGTAATGTCAGTAGTCACGATCATCGAGTGAGTTTTCTTATTGTTTGCCATCCTCAGTATCCCCAGTGGTTTCATATGACCTAGTTTGTATCGAGTGGACCCCATTTCTCTGGCTATATATTTTTCGTTAGCGATATATTCATTTGTTCAAATGAAACAGGATTTATCTCTTTTAAATTGTGTACTCATGGATGTTCCAGGAAAATAACTAATACCCGTATATTCAAAGAGCGATAGATAAAGACATGTTTTAAAATTGAACGCAAAAATAAATATGCCTGAAAATATTTGAAAAGGTATACGGACCTTCAATTAAATGGTATATTATGGCTCGTATTTTGACGTTACATTCTTTAGCCCGATTTAGGAGCAGAACAGTAAACCCTATTTCATTTCATTATCTAAAGATGTTTTATCTTAATAAAAAAAAATATATATTTATACCTTTTCTCAAGTATGCTCTGTGTTATCTCGTTGTATTATGCAAATATAACGTTGTCGATTTTAATAAATTATGGCCGATGTTCATTTTGTATAAATACATTTTACTTCGATGTATACAATAGGGTTTATTTTTATTACATATTGGACATTTCAGATAAAAGTAACCTGTGAAGAATTGAATATACATTTCAATGATATATTAAGTAAATACAAGCACAAATAATCCTTGTAAGGTTCGAATCGATCATTCAATATGCCAAAACAATCATTTTAACCCTCAAACAATGGCAGAATTACTTTCTAATAAAAACAATGAGATGCAACTGTCGCTGCCATGATAATACATCTTCTGTCACAATATTCTACAGAATCTTTATTTTATAATTGTTTATAGATAACAACGAATTCATTTCAAAGCGTTCTTGATATTGATATTCAAGAACAAAATCATTGATGTTACTAATTGTTTTGAGCCACTCAAATTGAAACACGCACTGAAGACATTGTAATCAATTCAAATGGTGTTATTAGTCTATTATTATTTGGAGTCTAGGTTATAAAACTAAAGCCTTTATTTGTTACTTGAAAATAAAACAGTGAAGAACATACCCACGTTCACACATTGAAATCTTCTATTCAACCCAAATATTTTAAAGTAAAACATTGGAACAGGCAGTGTTCAGTAGCAAGGGGCTTCATCGGGATGAAACTCATATTACTACCACGTTCAAGACAAAGCTACCAGAATAATCTGTAACACGAACCCTGTACTGACTTCTTTACATTGGCTTCGGATAAATGAGTGGATTGAATTCAAATAGCTGTGTCTGACATACCAATCATCCAAAGCGTTCAAACAACTACGCTCATCTGTATTTATAGACTGCCGCAAATCTTCTATAAATAATCTTTCTGTGTTAATTGTCCGTACAGAATTCTACCCTCTTTCTGCTGTGCATTCTAAAGCAGTGCCGGCCGAAGGTCCACCAATCAGGTCAATAACCAAGGCCCATACAAGTACGCGCCGAAGGCGAGCGAACGTCTCCCCCAGGAAAATTTTGAAAATTGACAACGGCAAATCCATTTTCCAAGCATTTCAGACCAAAAGCGAATTATCTTTTCTTTCTCCCGTCCTGTCCTCCCTTTCTTCCTTTATTTCTCTTTTTCCTTTCTTCTTTTTTTCTTTATTGGCTAAGGCTCACTTTTTATAATAAGCTTAGGTCCACCAGTCACGGACAGGTGGACAGGTGGGCCCAGTCCAGCACTGTTCTAAAGTAAATTTATTTTATTTTACATTTATTCGTACGTTAGTGAACACTTCTCAACAATATTTACAATATACATAATTAATATACATTTAGGCCTGCAGTCAAAATTTATAGTTTTGGAAAGCTTATAACACCAGGAACACAAATCCAGACAGTTCGAAGCAAGCGGTTTGACTGCTATATGTATACTAACAATTGTGAAGTTGACATAATATTAAATATTGGAGGAAACACCCGATACCTTCTTCCTATGCAAAAAAAAAATATGATATTGGTTAAACTTTGATTTAAAGAAAATTGTAGAAAACATAATGAACAGGGGAACAGACAGACGTTCGGAAATACATTTATGATAAAAGGAGTTATCTAAAAAAAAAAAGTATTGATAACAGTATTTTTTTTAAAGGATGAAATGAATAGGAATTCACTACAGATCATTTCGGGACCAACATATGGTTTAATTTTATTTTAATAATCCGCTTGCGCGTAGGGGTCTTTAGGAGTTGGAGGAAACCGGAGAAAACCCACGAGGCTGGACAGGCGACCCTACTCCTTGTCACGTACAACCGGGGATTCAAAACCATACATCTTCATTTCAATCGCCACTGACAGTATTATTTAGGTTTTGCCATATATCTATTTTAGTGAGAAAACTATATATAGATGCTTAGTTTCAATTCAGATATTTATTAGGAATTTAGCCCCAAATCTAACCTGAAATAAAAATTGAGCCCCAAATCTAACCTGAAATAAAAATTTACAGACAAACTAGTAGAAATATTATTTTGGTAGAACTTATATGACCCCCCCCCCCCACCCAACTTGATGTTTATACATGTAGTGACAGTGCTGATAACAACAAATCTTGATTTACGGTGCAGAGTAATTTTTATTTTTAATAATTGTTTTACTTGAAAAAATAATTAGTTGTTGTCTTATACCTATATTTGTGAGCATATTACACAATGAGAGATCTGGTTTGTAATTCGGCTTTAAATCACGTGGTTTCAATTCGACTTACAAAACTACGGACATAATCTGGTCTCCATTATTTCATAGACATATTGATCAGCCAATATCAACACATCTCCTTGCAAATCAGACTAGGCGCCCATAATTTCTCGGTTAACACCCGATCACCAACCCCATTAACGATATAAATATTGGGATTGTGTGCTCAAACGTGGTCTTCTGCGTCATACAGACAAAAAAGATTATCTCTGTTAAGCCGATGTAAAAAAATACTTACAGTCGAACTCAGTCAAGACATTCACCTCAATGAAGGTAAGACACTTTACCTCAAGTTATTACTCCACAAAAGTGAGACGAACAGTCGGGCAGACCCGGCTTGTCCGAGTTTGATGGTAATTTTTTCTATTACGGTTAATCAGAGACGAGTAATTTGATTTTCGATGCCTTGACAACCTTGCTTCTAATTAGGGAACGGTCCGATAATGAAAATTTCGCCTCAACTTAAGAAAGATATAAGTAATTCGACTTTGGAACACGAAGGCGTTGATTCCGGTTGCATGGAGGTGATATATAATGGCGTAAAGCTTCCTGGTCATTGCACACATATCTTGATTATGTACAATATTGGGAATTTTCTGCCCAGGTTAAGCAGAGTGATAAGCAATCTGAGGCCCTGGAACACGTTAACAATTTGATTGTGCAATGTGGTATAAACAGATAAATGTGCATGTAATGAATCCATGTATTTTGGGTATTAATTTGGGGTACATCAGACTCACTGGTGACGTGTTCTACAAAAATAATTAGAATGCTACATTGACTTGATTTTTCATATTTCTGACTATTAACATTTAATAAAGTATGTTAATTGAAACTTTAACTATCATGTTTTGTTTAGTAATTTTAGTTTACACTTGGTCATAATAAGGCAACAAACAGACGAAAAATTATAAATTTACAATTTTAACATTTTTGATTAAAGTTACAAAAAGTTACTTATTGCCATAACAATGTTGTTATCATCATTAATAAACATATATTTAGTGTTGTCGTGTAATAATGGTAAAATAATATAAAAAAAAAATATTGTGACATCAATAGTTAACATCTTATTTTACTGATATTTCTAATTCATTAACTTTATGTGGGAAGTTTCGTGACCTAGTAGTCCAAACATGTTCGCTTTAGACAAGTGGCATGGCCTTGAGCCAACACTTGTCGTGGAGTCCCCCATTCTAAAGCTCATTGTTGAAATAACATTATACTATACCGTGTTATTCCTGGGATCACGGTGCATGGCTAAATGGGTAAGACGCGTGCTCTCTAGCGTGGGTGCCCAGTATTCGATCCAGAATGTTCATCCAGATTTTTCGACGTGGTGCCACAGGGCCTGATAAGGACATAAGTCTAGTTGTTCGAGTGTACACATTGGCACGTAAATGATTCTTTGACAATTGGAATTGGATGTAAGAGTAGGCCATAACGCTACTGTCCGGGAAAAGTTTCCGTCTTCATTTGCCCAATTTTGAGCAGAACAGTTGGACGTTATTTCATTTCATTTAAGTGTTATTGCCGAAATGACAGTTTGTTTTCATCTCGTTATGTAACATTAAACACACACCCCCCCACTCTCACTCGCTCGCTCTCTCGCGTCATAACACATTACACCAACACTGTAACCAGACTTAGACTCACTGTGTGCCTACTTTTCACAGAACGTGTACGCGGGAGTTCGGCTGGTCTTCCGAATGACCATGGACAGTTCAACCTTTGACTAGAAAAGTAGAATTATGCGGATCAGTCGGGTATGGGATGCATACTTCTGTCAACGATTTTCGTAATGGAATTCGAGTTACTCCTCTATGCTCTGATGACGTCATTTGGCGTTTTACACTATGATACTTTACGCGTGATACTTTAGAATTTGACTGTATTTGTTGAAGTGAACATATAAACCATAAATAAATAACACATTATACCATTTATTTTATTTCCCGGCATTTACAATAAAGAGGTGATATCGCCTGGTCATTGTGGCCTGCGAGATGTTTTAATATATGATTAACTAATTCAGCGTTTATTTATTTGATTATTGCAAAGTTGTACAGTGGCATCCATTCCAATTCTACTTTCATTTATTGTCCTTTCTCAAATACTGGCAAAGTGTAACTTTTCCGGTTCAAAATTTTATTGTTGGAATACGCCATGCCAGATCTGACTCTATTTTCCAGACTGATAGTAGGAGATCTACCCCATTGTAATATCCTTTTCGCCAGTGTATATTGTTTCAAAATACTTTAATAAATGTGCGATTAATTGATATGCGTCGTCTATTCATTGTGCGATGTCAGCGGGGGACATCAGCCCCACCGTTGACTTGTTTGTATATGCATGTACATACCCCGCGCAGCGTTTCGTTTGATTAGAGGTAATCCCACTACACACTGCTATTATGAGTGGATATTGTTGTTTTGAATTTTGATTGGTCAGTAGTCCGTCTACCAACTAATCACTAGCTGCCCTACAAAAGCTTTACATTTAAAACGAGTGCCAATATTGGACCAAATATGTTTACATTAACGTTACGTCATGGCTCACGATTTTATTACGCCTAATTAACCCGTGCATAGCAGAATACTGCAGTAAAACTAATTGCGTGACAAACGAGGCTATCAAGTCGAATGAAATGTAAACAATACTGTTTGGAAAGGGACATACTTCCACTGTTTTTAATACCTTAAATCACTGTCCAAAGTTTTAGGAAAGACTCAGATTAAACGAAGGACTGTCTTGTTTCTGTACTTAAGTGATAGCTTTCATTGAACAGAAAGAATAGATACACTCCCGCATAAGTTCAAGAAACAGACACTATTCCAGCAATGGCCAGAGAGGGATTTCTCGGGCCATTGCTTCAGGAATATGATGCATCTATGTTTATTTTATAACCAATGTTGAACACTATAGAAAACGATTATTATTATTATATTATTTTGGATAGCAAGTGGCCTTTTATCACGTTTTTTATTCTTATGCAATAAGTATCCAACATTATAGACATACAATGATTATATGTATCACCAAACTAATAAGAAGCCCACTCAGTGCTTAGAGTAACAACGGAGGGTCGGGGGTAAAGTGCCGGATTTTCAATGATAATAAATGACATATACAACCCATCAATACATTAAATATACAGATATAATATATAACATAACGATATCTCCATTCTACAGCTATTTTAATCTTTTATTGTCCTATTTATTTTGAATAACAGGGTTGGTGGAGCACGAACGTAATATTATCTGTTCATGACCTCTAAGTGTCTGAACATGGTCTTGTCTACAGAAGATATTATTAGTGTCTTAACCGTGTGACCTGCAGGTTTATATTATTCAAACAGAATATATTAATCTGGCCATTGATTGCTATTATATTTGATTATGGCATTCTCGTTAAGTACATCAATACAAACTTGGCAGAAGTGGTCAACTTAGTACGTTCTATATTGGGGTTTCCGCCGGGATAATAATGTACACCATTTAAGTTTTCATTTGTACAAAAAGGTTCAGCAACATCGTACCACCACCCTCCACCCAATTCGCGAGCACATGCTTTATTAGGTCCATTGTCAAAAGTAGAGAATGGGACTGACACAGGATCGGGAACATAAGTTTGGTTTTCTAAACAAGATTGAGAGTAGTCCATGAATGATCCAGTGAAACCAAAATCAGTAGTGATATTGAAATCATTGTAAATCAAAGCGCACTTGTCAGAGTTTAAAAATTCCACCATGATTATTAGGCGGTATGTGTCTCCCGTGCGTAGGATTTCTTGAATATGTTGAAGTCCAATCCAGTGTTCGGAGTGCATATTACCAAATCCATGTATATAGTCAGTCCAGCTTCGGTTAAAATCCACAGCATTGAAATCTGGCCTACGGCGTTGTATAGTTGTGAAGCTGTTATCAAAGAAACATAACACCTCAAAAGGTTTGACGAATTCCAACGGCTTAATATAAGATAAGCTGGCGCCTGTCATAAATTTAGATGTGCCGTCTGAACAATCTGAAACAAATAAAACGTAACAAATTTGTCATTGAAGGGAGTGTAAAATCTCAGAAAACAGGCCAATTGTTTGAAATTCATTTTAACCACAACTTACCATATCTTACTTTTGTTTATCTCATTTTGTTTACCATTAGATGTATTTAACACACGGAATTTTTTTCTAGCATGAATTAATGAATGACCGGGCTGAGTAAGACGAACATACGCCATTCAGTGTGCTATGCGCCAGGAAATGTCTCTGATCGGACAATGTCTGCTGACAGTTCCTACCCCTACCTATATAGCAGCCAATATGAACATTTCGCTCGTCGCCACCCCTGGCCTAAGGCGTATGTTGGAATCCTTATCTATTTTTCACCTTGATTCATCATTATTTGGCAAAGGAATCATTTCTTGTAAACTGACACACATTTACATTAATTCAATCTCTATTCTCAAGTGTACGATTAATTTTAATAACTTTGTGTCAGATATATTGAGAAATGATTCCTTTTTCAAAAAATAGAGAATCGCGGTCAGAAATAGAAGGTAATGGTTCCAAAATAGTCTGAGAACAGTCGTGGTTAAGAGGTGTATTTTATAGTATTTTAATATTGCCACTATATAAGAGGAGATGGGAACTGTCAGCGGACATCGCCCGGTCACAGACAGTTCCTAAAGGAACTACTATGAGGGGAATTCTACCCGAAACAGAAATAAATTGAACTTAAAGATACATTAATTAAGATTTTAATAAAGAGTTAGCCATTCTTGTTATAATACTTCGAAAAAAAAACAATGTAAAATGAACAATTTGAAACTTTCATTCAAATTACTCTATCGTGAGAGAAGATATATGCCTTAGAAGGTTTGACAAGATGTGTGCGATAATTGCAACTACCGTACTGGTTGTTCGAAGCTAAGCATCGCCCGTCCATTGTTAAATTAATAAAGATATGACTGAACCCCTTTTTAATCTATTTAAAATCGGAGGAATTTTATGTCATCGAGAGTTGATTATGGCCTGGATCAGTTAATTAATTTTTAATAATTTAGATATATTTCAAGCATAAAGAAAGACCTACAATAGGCATAATGTATGTTTAACTTTTCTTCCATGTGCCAGTAGAAGTGGACATGGGACCAAACTTTTTTCGTTCGGTTCCGGAAACATTCTCGGTCGAGATCGGATTTGAACCCCAGAAAATCTGGTTAGTAAGCCAGTGCCTTTAACCCACTGAGACATTTTATTCTAGATTTGGTGACTGTAACAACAGAAAACCTGCATTCACTGTGACCTTATGCTCCGTGTTCGTTATTTTCTTGATACGAAGGTACAATTAGAATTATTTGAGAAATATAAGTTAATAAATGGGAGTAGTGTGGGGCTCGCATTTAATATACATCTAAATTTAGCGATATGTCTATCTTAAGTCGCGAAGTTCTACACAGTGAACATACCATGTCTCCAACACCAACAACCACGGCTACCTACGGGTACGGATTTTGATGAAACCGCGTTTAGAAATAAATAATGAATGATATAATCTTGCCTTAACTTGTAACGGAAATACAAACATATACTAGTACCTTTTATAACTGATGCACAATCTTCGCCATAGTAGCCGATAGGGCTAACACATTTTCCATCAACAAAATGTTTTCCCTGTTTACGAACAAAGATAATTTATTAACACATGTCTCTGAAAATAATGCACTCGTGATACAAATTAAAAACACGTAATTCTGCTGAAACGAGGTTGGTGTAATATGTACATAACTAGTTTGAATTACCTTTCTAACCATTTACATATGCTGCGACCGTACGACGACTAGACAATGAACATAGCGCGTGAAAATATCCTAAAATACGCCCCCCCCCCCGATGTAGGGGGTGATAAGAATATACCCTTCGTATGCCCTGCGTGTCGTAAAAGGCGACTTAAAGAATCCCTGCATTGGGGCAATGTGTTTGCATGCGTTGCGACCCGTGTAGGTGGAGAGTGGAATCCTGGTAATTGAGTGGGGATTTAGCTTGCGAGCCTTTTCTCTGCCACACATTACTTTGGCCCATGGTTCAGCTAGATGGGAGGTCAGAGTTCCCCACTCTGATCAATCGGCTTTGGTCGTTTTAGCTCTTTAGAATGTATCCTTTCCAAGTGTAATGCTCTGTTGTTTATTCACTCAGCAATTATCTACTTTTGTGTTCTTAGTCGAGCTCCGAGGCCATACAATGGTTATCCGAGCTAGGCAGGGCAGTAGCCTGGGGGACGACGAGGGGTGAATCTTAAAAAAATACTTTCATAGATCCCCCCCCCATTAGTTAAAGAAAATAATAAATATAAACAGAAACGTCTTGGTTCAGACGACGTTTCGAATATATTTAATAGTAATTATAAAAAGTCAAAGTCTTAATTGCGAGTCCCTTCAAAGACCTATCTAAATTGTCATCATTTTTGATATCCAAAGGCATATTAACCGGTGAGCTTAAGGTTAACAAAAAAATAAAAAATGGAACACTCTTTGTAGAATGTGCCATAGATCAACATGCTACCATGCTTCTTAAATCTTCATCTTTGGCAGACATTCCTATTAAGGTGTCTCTTAATGGGTCTTTAAATTCACACAGAGGTGTAATACGTTGCCGGGACCTTGAAGGCAGCAGTGAGGAAGAAATGGTCCCGACATACCAAATCAATATAGGTTATTTAAACATACCTGTGGATTAGTACATATCCAATCCTCTTCGTTGCTACAAGTGCCAGAAGTTTGGACACAGCAAAACTGTGTAAAGACACATACGCTCGCTTTGGTCATGATGGCCACGAGAGCGCTCTTTTTCTCTTTCTCATTTGCTCTCCGGTCCTGTATCAGGATTTCATATGGAGAGTAAATGAAGATCTATGTCGTAGTGACTACTTTCCTATATTGATTGACGATGGCCCCTCTCCGGTAGAAAGACCCCATATGTGGAAGTTGCATAAGGCCGGCAGGGCTCTATTTGAATCTGATGAGCCCATAGCCTTATTCACTCCAATTCTACAAGATGTAGCTAGCGGGCGATTCCAAAAACCACGACTGATCCAAAACGTTTCAATGAACAATGATATAACGACGATTGCAAATCTGCTCTTAAAGACGATTAAAGAACCACCCGTACATGGAGAATATTGTGATCCTGGCGGAGGCCCGCGTAGAACCATACCGCAAGCAAAGAAATCTTCATGGCAAAGTTATGTCTCCAGGATCAATTTCCGTGCCACATCTAAGACGGTATGGGATAGGATTCGTATGATTAAAGTACAAGTAGTGCTTTATCAGTTAACCATCTTAATGTTTGATGATACCACCTTAACAACATTCCCTGATATTGCTAATTCTCTGACCAGTACTTTTTTATTCAATTTACCACCCGCTTTCTCCTCGGATGTCTTTCGAGGTATTCGGCAACAACAGGAGAAACAACGACTTGGATTTCAAGTCACATGTCAAAGAGCTCGACACCATACACAACCAAGGACTTAGAATCAGTTTAGGAACATTTCGTACATGTCCAGTGGACAGTTTTTACGTCGAGGCATAACTACACTACAGAAGTGATAAACTTGCCCTGCAACGAAAATAGCATCTTTGCCAAACCATATTTCATTTAACATCTTATTTAGACCATATTCTGAGCACTTATATCTGGTTATAACTATCTTTCGATATTCGCATACAACCGCTTTTGTCGGAGGCTGGTATCAGCCTTGACAGTATTGCGAATACCCCTTTCTTAAGGACTCCACCCTGGGCTATATCTCCCCGAAAGACAGATTTTCATCTTTGTCAACATAAAAAAAGAGATACTAGCTCCAAGGTGTTCCAGTCTCTCTTTCGAGAGCTAAGGTCTAAATATGGTGATCATGCTCCAATTTATACAGATGACTCGAAAGATGATGATCAGGTAGCCTCGGCTACCCCGACACCATCAGCGACCATTTTCCTTCGACCTCCACCTGCTGCTTCCATCTTTTCAGTCGAGCTTCAGGCCATTCTTTAAGCCTTGGAATTCATTCTGTCTTCGCCACAAATAAAACATATAATATATTCTGATTCTTTGTCCTCTTTACAAGCAATTAATAATAAACAGCTTGATCAGGCAATTATAGCAGACATTTATTGTCTAACGAGTTAATCAGCAAGTACATTGTCCTTTGCTGGCTCCACAGTCATATGGACATTAAAGGAAATTATCACGCAGACTCGGCTGCCAAGTCTACTTTAGATCGTCCATATCTGAGTTTTTAAGGCCATATAAAGATTTTAAATTTATTATAAAAAAAATCATATATGGCCGCTTGGGATCTTGCAAACACAAATAAACTTCATCACATCAAGCCTCTCTTAGGAGACTAGCCAAGCTTCTATCGTACGAACAGCAAGTTCTGTCGCATAGATCATACTTTTTAAACTCATACTTCCATCGTAAAGCGAAAGCCTCAACCAGAACGTGAACACTGTCATGTTCCTTAGATAGTTAAGCACATTTTGATTGAGTGCAAGCATCTCAAAGATACAAGATTACGGTATTACTGTTACCAATCACTACATCAGTTGTTTGCCCAACCGAGTCTATATTGTAAAGCTCTAGACTTTATAAAAGAGACAAATTTTTATCGAAAGTTTTAATTGCATATATCTGACTTTCCCTTTCACGTTTTAACTATATATACATAACGTTTATATTTATAAATAAAATAAAACCAAGTACGAACAATCCAAACCATTAGACAGAAATTGAAGTCCAAAAAAAACGTTATTAGGCAAAATAGTGTAATCAGCAAATGGACTGCTCCCCGTGCAGAAAATACACGACAAACAGTGGTAACAGGTGTCCGGAAGAGTAAGCTTACCCTGCCTGGCGCCATAGCTGCATCCAAACTATTGGACGAAATCTCAATAAAATAGCATGTTTGGTCAATGAACTATCGGTATGCAAAATGCACGTGATGAACTGTGTTAACGATGTAGTATACATAATTAGGGAGATAGTAATAGTAAACGTGTCAATTAAATATAGCTAGAATAATAGCTGAGAGAGACACATATTTACCAATCAAGTCAATGTGACGGCCATAAAACTTTTTAAAGGTTTTTATAAGTTTAGTGCGCACGTATCCTTGTAGTTGAAGTTTTGACGACAAATGCCTCGATCTAATTAAAAAATCAGAATAAAAGGAACAAGCGCTCGCGTAACGACTTAGCTCAGACACAAACACTCCATAAAATGGTGATATTGGAATGTTACTACTAATAAATGGAAAGTTGACAATCGGAAAGTCAAAGTCATCACGTTTATCATACAATTTAACTCTCAGTTTATGGCAATTGTCAAAATCGAGACGCAAATCCAAGTAGGAAGCGTAATTGTCACTGTCAGCGGTGTTTTTAATTTCGAGCTCATCAGGATATATGAATTAGTTTGTCTCAAGAAACCTCACATCATCATCATGTTTGGCACAATATAGCCCGGTCGGAGCTGACTGGCTATTAACCATTTCATTCATTCATACATTCCTTCCTTAAAAAACGGGTCTGATCGCAGAACCTTCGCGTTTGTTTTGATCATGGTCATAGATTTCACAGTACGATATGTGGTGTTTCCACGGGGCGTTTACCAAGTCTGTGGCGATCTTGGCGCGCTCCGAGATCATTTACGTCAGGGGTAATCCGGGGGAAATCCCTGCAATTGTAACATCAAGGGCATTTTACCAAAACGAAATCTCGGGAAATGCCTCGTCGAACAGAATGAATTGACTATAGATTTTGCCATGTTTCAGCATTATACACCTACCGGATGCATTGTAGTTCGTGCTCTTCTCCCACCAACTGAAATAATTGGCGTAATGGTGTGCAATAAATCTGTATATTTGTAGCGCATCGGCAACTCATTTATTAATTAAAATAAACGCAATACCCTTGTCAGACCACGGTGGCGTCCTTACTGCGCTGCAACGGCGACGGAAAATTGTCCCAGACCGCGTGGTGGAAACGCCGGATATGGTCTCCGTGGTCGCGAATGATCGCAGAGACACGGTGTTCGTTTTGAGAATGTTCAAAACAAAGGCCAGGATTCTGCGAGCTAATTTAGAAAGCTGTGAGAACGGGACATTTTCTCGCGTTTTGTTGACGCTTGCCGTCGACCTTGTACTTCTTAACTGGTCCATTTACACTGCGATTTTAGTAAACAAAATTTGGAAGATACGCCCTGACACTTGAATCCATAATTACCATTACCTCTTGAGACATTAAAGACAATATAAGTCACATCTTTTGGTAATGTCGGTTTACAAATAGGCATACTGGTTCATTGGGCCAGGGCCCACAGAGAAATCAACTTGTCGATCAGCATGCCAACGTATTACCTTGCCTGAAGTGTACACTGAGCATTTATATTTAAAACTATAGCGATCGTAAGTGTTGACATTTGTGCATCTGGGGGCTAGTTCCGCTTTGCAATATTTGTATTAGTTTATACCAGCGGTTGTATTCTCATTTTCTCAAAAAATACCATTCAAACCGATACAGTAGTTTAAAATAATATATACCTTTCTATAGCAGCTACATGTACCATTTACAGGATCTGTCAAAGCACAATCTTCTCCATCTTGAAAAAGGGTGCACCATTTATCACTGCCAGGGGATCCGCAATACAGGTATCTCCGACAATTATAATTCATGGCACATGAATTGCTACATTCAAGCCTACTTCTAACCTCACCCATGTATAAACTAAATGTGGGGAGGTCTTCTATTAAACGTGTTTTGAAAAACAGAACTGACAAACAGTTCCCAACACTTATCATCATCAAAATAGAAAGTTTAAGAATCATGATAACCAACATAGTGTACATTCGATAACGACAGCAAATAAAAAATGAAGTCCCTTTTCGCGTACTGTCTTGTTTTAAATGCAGCCAGGAGCAAAACAGTAGGACGTTAAAAACCTCATTTCATTTCCGGACCATTGCTTATTTTTAGTAGATATGTTCATTGTCTCAACTTTCTTTCAATCTTATGGCAAAACTTAAATACTATGACTTCCACTTACTACTTCTGACTGAGTAAATATTTTCAGTGTCTCCACACCGGAACTTCATTTTTTGCCTCTGGGAAAACGTAAACTATACATAACATGCGACGCGTATTAAGAATCCTCTGTCAGTTCCATAAACCACTTCGGGTGTTTCTTTAAAGATTTAGCTTAGAACTCCCAAAGAAGACCATCTTTTCCAGCCGGATGCGATTCAGAAATTAAAATACAATAACCAACCTTTTATGTTGTACCGCACAGAACCAGATCCATAATCAACAGACCAATAATTTATACGATATAAAACATTTTAGATATCAGCATCTCCGTGATGTTCAAAGTATTACAATCATACCTGTTCAGTTTAGAAGTACAGACTGTAAATTTAAAACATAAATCTTATTCGATAGTCTTCGTCTATACTCTTCTGGGCTTAATTCACTGCCCCTCCTCCACCACATGAGAGTACACAAGGCGACCATGATGATACTCATCATCAACTGGAGTTGGCGGAAAGTTCCGAATTTGGTCAATGTGCAAGCTTTTCCCCACCTTTTACCTAGACTTTTCCATGCGAAAGCTTCCTGGTGTTCCATTTGTTCGGCAATCATACAAACCCTACAGGGCCTCTGCGGTGGTTGTTGAACTGCAAGTGTCGTGTGACCTAACTCATGCAGCTAATGTCGGGACGTTTCAGTTTCGCGTGTTGTGCAAGAGCATCACGAGTTTGAACTTGAATACCAGGCAGTCATTGCAGTTTATTGCGCATATGGTTCTTTACATTTCAATTTCTGTCATGGCGCCGATTCAGTTTTTCGAAAATGTTACGCTGACATGTCAGCATTTAAGGTCAAAATTAGCCGTGATGGTGACATTTAAACGGTGATGCCATATTCTTATATGTGCAATGAACATAACTGATTTGAAATTAGAATTAAACTGGAAACAATTGAGTGTAAATCAGTTTATACACATTCGTATTACTATTATAGTCGTTGCGACCTATTTGCGTCAATTTCTTGACCCCAAATGTTAGCGATTTAGCTCCTTTAATAATGCTATTGGCAGTTCATTATTATGGATGTTATAAAATATGGATGAGTTCTACCCGTAAAACACCAGGTAAAACACCATTCACGTGGTCGTCCGATGGGCTGTCAAAAAATAACCTTGGTTATTGATTTTAAAATGACTAAAAAATGAGCAGTACTGCTCCATGAATTTTATCAGTTTAAATTCTTATTTAACGTTTCATAAAAGTATTTTTTCACAGCTGACAGTAATAATTTTACGTCGATTCATCAGAAAGTTGTTACATAACATAATTATGACAGCAAATTTTGCAATGCATCCTTATACAATTATGATGTTGGCATAATACGTGTTCATCGTATTGTAACTTATGTGTTACGTTTGCAAAAGGACATGGGATATTCGAAACGTTTTCAAACCACCGCCCTTCACCTGTTAGCGGTGAACGACCTTTTACGTGGACCAATATCGTAAGTGGAAAATGAGTTCAATGCAACATGAGCCAGACAGACCATTAAATGTACTAGGTGGTTGCTTCAAGTTAAAATTATCATACAAACAGATTGTTCGAGGTGAATGCAAATAATGTATACTATTTTTGCGAGTCTTAAATTGAAACTATTCCATATAGTCAAATCCATAAACATATTTAGTCCTACTGTTCTGCTCCTATAACTTGGCTAATGAAGACGGGCATACGCCATACAGTGTGCTATGAAGGCAATTTTGCCTACTCTTATATTAAATAAGAAACTGCAAAGGGGTCTAATACGTGCTCACTAATATATAATACACGGGAACTCGGTTTTTGTTCCAACCGAACTTTCTCGGCCAATACATTGAGTAACGTGACAAACAAGGCTACTTAAAGTCTAATTTTTAGTGCTTTGGCTTATTTTCTTCGGATGAAACGGTTTTGAGAGTGTTTTGAAACTATGTTATGATAGACGAACTAGATTAAATACGTTAATATATATGTCATCAACTTACACAATCTGACGTGGGGAAGATACTCGAACAAAAAATCGGCATCGTATTAAAATAATGTCTTGATAAATACAAAACAAAATCTCAAATCATCATTAATCGATCTTTTATATGAAAAGCAAGATGTGTGACTTATGTATACAGTTGTAAAAAATCCAATAAAAGTTTCCGTTTTACAGTTTAGATAATATACCTTGTTTCCGGTTTCTTAATCGATCCATCTGTATATATAATGAGATGAAACATCTAATGCATTCATGTTTAAAACCTTTCATGTCTAATAAAACACAATTGCCAGCAGGCTTTTGCTATCATACACGTGGCTTAGTGGGTAAGACACTGGCTCGCTATCCTGGATGTCGGATGTTCTATCCCTGCATTGGCCGAGATTTTTCGGTGTGGTTTCACCTTGTCAGTGATGCAGGATGGTTGGCCTGACAAGGACAGATTCCTAGTCATTCAGATGGTACGGAAAAGCGAGGCCCCGTGTTTAAATTGGCGTGCACGTATTTGATCCATTATCAGTTAGAATTCGATATAAGAGTAGGGCGTAGTGCCGCTGTCTTGGCAAAATTTCCCTCACAGCACACCGTATGCCTGTCTTCATTAACCCAGTTCAGAACAGTAAGACGTTAAACACCATTTCATCCATTATGTTAAATCTGACAGTCACACATTTTTCTGAGATGGAATATGGGAACATACTTTATTGAACGTTGTTTACAGAAATTCTTAATTCTCCATGTGTTAAAATTCTAATAATAATTTAAATAAATCTTAATACACAAGAGAGGGGAAGAAATGGTTTTATCGTCCACTCGACACAAACTAGGTCATTTTAAACACATGATTCAATTTTATTTCAATAATTCGCTTGCACTTAGAGAGCCTTTAGCAGTGGGAGGAAAACAGATGACCCGGAGAAAACCCACGAAGTTAGACAGGAGACCCTACTACTGGCCACGTACAACCGGGCAATGGAAACTTAATGACAGACCGTATGATACAGCGCGCACGTGCTAACCATTCGGCCATCCACCGCCGTCTTAATATACACTTTTTACTTCGACACTATAATTCTTTGTGTTTCTATTATCGGTTTTTAGAGAATAAAAATCATATGCATGCTGATGAAATATTAAGTTTAAAGTCAAATTACATAATTGATCTATTGACATTTAACTCGTTTCTTCTTTTCTGTATGTGGGTTGGGATGGCCTAGTGGACTAGAGTAAAATGTAATTATTTATATAACAATGTATAGTTAGAAGCCATGAGTTTATATACAATGTCCTTATTAACAACTTTAACTTGCATTAAAATTGTAGATAAAATATAAAATTCAAAACAGAACATGTAAAAATTAGATTGAAACTAAGTTTTTGTTGCCTGTATCTTTTTCATGCCTTTACATTTGTTAATATGTTAACCTTATTATGTGAATAAAAATGTTAAAAAAAAAAAAGAAAAAAAAAGAGTGTCGCGCTTCGAACTTTAGCTGACCGGTCACCTCTGGCTTGCGACTGTGTTTTCGAGCCCTGGTGTGAGCTTATGTGGCATGGAGATAGGAGCGCCTTCTCAACCTCGTGGGTTTCCTCCGGTTTCCTCCCACTGCTAAAGACCCCTACGCGCAAGCGAATTATTGAAATAAAATGAAACCATATGTCAGTCCCAAAATAACCTAGTTTGTGTCGAGTGGACGTTAAACCCCATTTCTCTCTCTCCCTCTCTCTCTCTTTTCTGTATAGTATTATTGTCAGACTATATCAGTGAGATCATGTAAATAATTTAAGTGAAAGATTAAGTTTTATAGCCAGATTACATAATTCGTCTATGAACATTCATTTCATTTTGTTATTCCTATATATGGTCTTGCAATATTTTGTATATTATATATATGTGTGTATATTCTCGATATCTTGCAATATCTTGTGGGAGGTTGGGATGGCCTAGTGGTCTAGAGTGCCGCGCTTCGAACTTTAGCGGGCCTATCACCTCTGGCTTGCGGCTGTGGTTTAGAGCCCTGGTGTGAGCGTATGTGGCATGGAGATAGGGGCGCCTTTTCAACCTCGTGGGTTTCCTCCCGGCACTCCGGTTTCCTCCCACTGCTAAAGACACCTACGCGCAAGCGAATTATTGAAATAAAATTAAACCATATGTTAGTCCCGAAATGACCTAGTTTGTGTTGAGTGGACGTTAAACCCCATTTCTCTCTCTACAATATATTGTATACATTATAAATATTAGACGATGCCTATAGAGGGTAGATAGTCAGCTTATGATAATTTAATGTTAGTAAGAATGAAATAAGGTGGAGAAAAGGGACGATATAACAGTAAGCCGTTGCGCCGCTGTCCGGGCAAAATTTCCTTCATAGCACACTCTATGGCGTATTCCCGTCTTCATTCGCCCAGTTTAGGAGCAGAACAGTAGGATGTTAAACCCCATTTCATTTGTACGAAAAATGGCGTTTTTAGCTTGTGTAAGCAAACAGTGAACAGTGTAAAAAAAATATGGTCTACCAAGATTGTGGACCCTCTAGAGGCCACAATTTTGATCCAATTTTGATTAAATTTGAAATGCAGGTTTTTACCCCCAAGATCTTTGTTCCTGTCGATGGTCGCGCATACCGGATCGTAGCTCCCTGAATTATGGTCCTTAATTTTACGAAAATGGCGTTTTTTGCTTGTGGACCCTCTATAGCTAAGAATTTTTATTCGGGTTAACAAAACGTTTGAATATATCACCGTTACACTGTAATGATGACTGAGTTCGAATTTCGCAAAAATCTGACTAACACTTCAGACAAAATGTTCGCCATTCGTACACAAATGGTGTAAATATATGGTATATGAACGCTATGGATCCTCCAGAGGTCACACTTTTAAGCCAATTTTGATAAAACTTGAAATACCTTTATATAACAGGTTCCTTTCAATATTCGCACATATCGGATCGTAACTTCCTGAATTATGGCCCTTAATTGTACGAAAAATCACCCTTCTTTAAGCTTGTTATCTATCTATCTCTTGCAAAATATGGGCGTATCCTGTCTGGCAGCCCCTGGTTTAAATTTTGAATAAATATTACACACGTTCTGATAAGCATTGTTATTTAATGGCATATAGTACTTCGGTGACAGAGAGAGAGAGAAGTGGGTTTAACGTCCACTCGACACAAACTAGGTCATTTCGGGACTAACATATGGTTTAATTATATTTCCATAATTCGCTTGCGCGTAGGGGTCTTTAGCAGTGGGAGGAAACCGGATTGCCCGGAGGAAACCCATGAGGCATTTGTTTCAGGAAGCGATATTCATAAGCATCTTCATGCTTTTTTTCGTAACCTACGTACTGTGATTCTAAACATTGCAAATAAATATTGTTTAAACCAAACCCCACCGTAAGTGCAATGTGTGTTAACAAAAAAAGCCTACAGGCAATCTATTAGACATGAATTGATATAAACATAAATGCGTTAGATATAAATCGTTTAAGAGACCGAAAAAGGGTATTTTATCAAAACCGTGAAACGGAAACTTTTATTGGATTTTTTAAAGCTGTGTGTAAGTTAAATGTGCTGCTTTTCATGAAAAAGATCGATTAAAGATCCGTTAAGATTGTTTTGTATTTTTAAAGACAATATTTTAATACTATCCTGATCTTTTGTTCAAGTCTCCTTCCTACGTCAGATTGCATGAGTTGCTGACATATATGGACTATTAACATATTCAAACTAATTTGTCTATAACAACTTAGCTTCAAAACTCTCCCAAAACAGTTTAGTCCGCAGAAAACAACCTCAAGCTACAAAATCCGATTTTATGTAGGCTTGTTGGTCACGTTACTTCCTGTATTGGCCAAGCAAGTTCATCGGGTTTTGCGACGTGGTTTCCCTTTGTCCGGAAATTACTGTCTTCTTAAGTGTGTTTTATATTAAGCCGGATACAAAGTTTAAAAATAAATCTATGGACTAAAATATAACATCTCAATCCTCTAAGTTTGCTCTACGTAGAGCACCTACCTGCTGGAAACGTTACATCATGTTCTCATATAAGGGCTCTGTGTTTCCGAGGCTAGTTCCTTTATAGCATTGACATGTAGTTGTTGGCATTCGATATAAAAGTAGGTAATAACGCCAACTGATTAAAATACAAATCTAAATGTCGTTTTATACTTTCGATGGCCTACACTACATGACGATTTGACCAGTTGTATTAAGGGAGGGAGGGTGGCCTAGTGGTCTAGAGTGCCGCGCTTCGACCTCTAGCTGGCCGGTCACCTCTGGCTTGCGGCTGTGGTTTCGAGCCCTGGTGTGAGCGTATGTGGCATCGAGATAGGGGCGCCTTCTCAACCTCGTGGGTTTCCTCTGGTTTTCTCCCACTGCTAAAGACCCCTACGCGCAAGCGAATTATTGAAATAAAATGAAACCATATGTTAGTCCCAAAATGACCTAGTTTGTGTCGAGTGGACGTTAAACCCCATTTCTCTCTCTCTCTGTATTAAGAGGTCGTGTCAGACATTCATTTATCAATCAGCGGTGACGACTCTAGGGGTTTCCCACAGTTCCGTGCAGAGCACGACAAGCGGTCGCCGTAACAGGCCGTTTCATTGGCTAATTCCTGGCATCAACTAGAAGAGAGAGAGAAATGGGGTTTAATGTCCACTCGACACAAACTAGGTCACTTCGGGACTAACATATGATTTATTTTAATAATTCGCATGAGCGAAGGATCTTTAGCAGTGGGAGGAAACCGGAGGGCCCGGAGGAAACCCACGAGGTTGAGAAGGCGCTCCTATCTCCATGCCACATACGCTCACACCATGGCTCGAAACCACAGCCGCAAGCCAGAGGTGACTGGCCAGCTAGAGGTCGAAGCGCGGCACTCTAGACCACTAGGCCACCCCAACCCCCCGCATCAACTAGGGCGCCTGTTATATAACAGCTCTTCCAGATCCTAGTGTTGTGAAATTTGGAGAAAAAAAAAAGCTACACGAAATAGGATTTGTGTTTTAATCAGATTGGTTGAAACGCCACTGCCCCGGGAAAAATGTTTCCTTCATAGCACATTACCAGAAGGAAGATGGCATCTAGCATACCCTCTGCAAGTCCCAGTGGATGTCACCATGACTCAGCAAGACGTTGGCCAACTAACCACAGGAAATCCCGAAATAAGTAAAATGAATGATTTTATTAAATTTACACCAATTGAAACATTGGCTCGGTTGGTATCGCTGTGTTCTCCCTGTCCAATATAATTAGAGAGTGTCGAAAAACGTGACTACTGCAACTGTGAGTGCCCAAATAATATTATGGTATGATTTTATGTAAAAGTTTCTAAGATCTCGCTGCTGTAAGCTTTGTGATTGTTAATGTTATTTTACATATGTGATTACCGAGACTATTTGTTCAATACATTTAGCATAGAATAATAATGATGTCATTTTCATTGGTGGTCTTATTCCATCGGTGTTCGGTTGGGTTAACCAGTGTGCTTTGCACGCGGAGGCGCCATGTTTGTCAGCAAGGGAGAAGTTTTTCACTGTGTGGTTAAAAGCGGCTAGAGGGCATAAAAAACCGGTATCATTATTTCTATTGCTATATTTTTTTGTATAAGCCACCAGTGGCACCAGTTATTCTAATTATGTCATTTGTCACAGTGTAATTAGAATGTAGAGTGGTTCAGACTCAAAATGTTTTATAACAAACAGACACTATTTCGGGATTATTTTAACATTATATGATAAGACTTACTATAAAAACTTCATTCATCAACAATGGAAGTCTGACCACATTTGATTTTTGAGGATATACATAGAGGATATTTGTCGTTTTGTCGTGAATAACATATTTTATTTCATCAAGAAGCAAGAAATCTTACATTTCACGAATACGTAGCGTGAGTGAAAATATAAACCTTTTCTTGCTTAGAGATGAAATAAAATATGTTATTCATGACAAAACGACAAATGTTATATTTATTTTATGATTTTACAATTATTTTAGGTAAAACAACATGGACTACTTTGTCCGCTTGGACAACGCGGGGCGTTAGACCGCTTTACATCTTTATCTGCTTCTGGTGTATGAGTACCTTTGAGTATGTAACGAGTGACAAGTCGGCCATATTGTTTTCATAATTTTGTCACTAAAAAGTGTTTTACTGGGCGTTTGTGAATGTGTGATTATTACATTTTTCAGGACATGTTACCTTCACTGATATCGATGTGTTTATTGAAATACATGTAAGTGAAGCGATGTAAAATCATGACACGAGCTCGACTCAACGACTTGAACTAGGGCCTAGTGGTGAGTTGTAACCGTCGCGTAGTTGGGTGTGTACACAGATATGAAGAGCTGTGTTCGGGCTAATAACCAACTGTCAAGAGACTTCACACTAGATAGGGGTATTAGACAAGGTGGCGTTTTCTGATGAACTATCAAACAGTAGTTTTGGCGCATCACTCCTGTATGTCAAGGTATGTTGCCCCACACAGGCCGACGACGTTGCCATTGTTAGCTCTTCACTTACAGATATTATTACAAATATGCGAAACCTACAGTATGAGATGGCGATTTTGGCTTACAGATATTATTACAAATATGCGTAACCTACAGTAGGAGATGGCGATTTTGTTTTTCACCTACCAAAAGCGTGATCCTGAATTTTTCCACATCCACAAAATCTACTGGGAAAGAGCAAATCTACCTCTGCAACCAAGAACTTCCCATAGTTAGCACCATTAAACAAGTTGGAGTCACTCTTTCAGATACCTTTAAATCTAAAGATCGGACTATTGGCGCATGTCGCGCTATTCGTTCTGGTGTCACTGTCCTGGCCAAATCTGGTGTTCATCAGGATGGATTAAACCCTTTAATCCGTGGTAAGTTGATAAAACAGTGCGTATATGCCAAAGCTTTATATGGATGTCAATTATGGAACAATCTGACCCGTGAAGAAATTGCCATGCTTGAACGAGCCCGGCACTTTGCATGTAAATATGTTCTTGGTTTAAAGCTACGAACTCGTTCAGATATGTGTGCAAGTGTCCTCGGATGGGGATCTCTGGAATCTTATATTGACGAAAGAAAACTGTTCTTCTTTGGCCACATTTTGAACATGAACCCTAAATACCTTCCAAGATCCGTACTCATCACAAGACTTTTGGACTATAATTTAGATTGTACAAAATGTCAGAAAGGCTTTATCCCAGACGTATGTAGAATCATTAATAAATACAGTCTTGATCAATATATGTCCATGTTCCGCCAAAATCGTGTTTTCCTGGATATTGTGCCTGGAAACGGATTGTGAAACAGACTGTTAGAGCAAAAGAGTGTAACGATTGGAAGTTTCGGATGTCGCTACACAATGATTTTCGCTTGTTTTCCCAAATACAGAATGAACTGTGGCCACACCCCGTATTTTCATTGTGGATGCGTGATCCCTCATTAAAAGTTGCTTGCAGAATATTTGTGAGAGCAGGTACTTCAATCCGGCAAAATGATGACATTTTGGTTACAGAACTATGTGAAAAGTGTGGTAGATTCTTTAGCTCTAGACCAGAACACTTAATCTTGGAATGCGATTTCTTCAATGACGCGAGAACTAGTCTCATAATATGGTTCGGCGCAGATCGTGATAACCTACTTAGGGATCTGCTAAGTCTAAGAGTGGAACAATCACGTGCTACGACTGTCAGTAGTACAACTATTTATGACTATCAAAGAGCTGCAATAATGTTTGTATATTTTGCTTTACGTCACTGTGATCTTTAGGTCCTTACATCAATTTCGTTTGTATACTGTAAATATGTATATGTCTGTATTGTGTGTATTTCATATGCTGTATTATCTGTACTTTTCATAATTGGAGGAAATAAAGAATATATATATATAATCTGTCAGACTTATGTCAAATTCCCTTTGTTATACTGACATGATAGGTGGAATTTATCTTTGGCACTTTGTTATTATTATGGTTAGCCTCAGAAAGTATATTGTATATTATATCTATTTTCAGTCAATCTGCATCTCTGATGGGGAACTCAACTTTAGCTTTTAGTATTAATCTACATAGCTAACTTCAACAACTTTGAATTGTTACAGCTCTACTCTATGTTAGTTAAAACGTTATAAACTCTTGTGATGCAACTGTAATTTTGTGCCATCATCTGCTATAATATAAAAGTTATGCAGTCATAATAGAGTCTATCATTATTTGAAGTTGTCCTGGGGTTACTCCAGAGTTGTCGAATTGATGTATCACCCCGCTGCTGCCACAAGAAGCAGGATCATTTTGTAATACGAAAAACTAAGTGATGCATTTTCTATGGCGCTCGGTATATTATGTAGATCTACCATAGCATAATATTCTGTGCGAAAATCTTCAATTCCATGTTAGGTTGAGTTGGCGCCATGGAACAAGAAGTGCGAATACATTGGTCGTTCTTGAATAATTGATTAAAATGTGTCAGAGGCTAGATAATGATTAAAATATTTTCTTAGGGCCAAATCAACTTTTTAATCATTCCATGCTAAGAAAAATAGCGTCAACAATATGGCAGTTCTTAATAATCGTTCGCTGTTTCCACCTATTTCGATCAGTAAATGCAGTTTCAAAGAACGATGGCATTTATATCCATTTATAACAACAGATAATATAGGCATTTTCACGAGTCAGGTAGGCTTATAGTATATATTCTTAGCGGTCGCTCGGCAAATAAAACAAGAGTCGGCAGATTTTGTAATGTATCGGTTTTGTTACCGGAAACAGAACATTGTTTGTTTGGCCTACTATATTTTCTAAGAATAATTGTGTATCATGTGTATGAATGGATCATTGACTAAACATATATATTTTATTAATGAAAATACATTGATAATTTTCTATTCGGATATTAGAGTTTCGGACATTTTTTTTCTGTTTCAAGACACACCTGACAAGTTCAGCATCCCTTGGGTGTTAACGTCTACTTCTTTAATCATAAGGTGTTTTTATATAATAGTCGCATATGCAGCTTGGGATTTTGGTGACCTTGTGTTATCACACAATAGTGGCGTATGTAGCTTGGGGGTTGACGGTTGATTACCCTGATGTCATGATACTTGTGGATTGGGTGGCCTAGTGTTATTATATACTATTCAAAAAAAGTAGGGGATATTTGATTTGGGGGGCATAATACTAAAATATGCAAATGACTACGAAAAAAGTCACTATAGAACCTAACAGAAGAAACATTTCTCAGTTACATGTGACGTCCAAACGCATCAATAGCTACCGAATGGAATGCAGGTGATGCTTGGGATCATCATGGGGGTCCAACCCAAGATTTGCACGACTCTGACTTTGAATGTTACAGTCATTGTGGCATTGAATTCCAGGGTGGAAACATCAGTTTAATTGTTTTAGTGACCAGAAAACAAATTTTGATAGGCGTCGGCTTACCCAAAATGAAACGTTACGTGCCCTTGGCATGCTACAGATCGGCACAACACAGGCGGTTGTAGCGCGGACGATGAATTTCTCAGTCTGTCATAAGCAGTCTATGGTCCAGATACCGTGATACACAATCCGCACAGGACAGACCACGCCCAGGTCGACCAAGGGCAACAACTCAAGCCCAGGATCGATTTATCCGTACCTTGGCCGTGAGAAATCGTGTCATCACAGCAAATCAGATCAGCTCTCGTCTTCAAACAGACACTGGTGTGAGAGTTAGTGGCCAGACGATTCGGAATCGACTGCATAGGGGTCACCTTCGCGCCCGACGTCCTCGCGTGATCCCTTGTTTGAGATATCATCACATTCAGGCAAGACGTTGTTGGTGTAGGGATCGTCAACACTGGGATAATCGACGCTGGAGCAATGTGATGTTTTCAGATGAGTCAAGGTTCACTGTTGATTTTTTGGACAGACGTAGGAGGGTGTGGCGTCGTCGAAACGAGCGCTTCCAAGACGTTAACGTCATCAGACATGATCGATTTGTGGGTGGTTCTGTTATGGTGTGGGGAGGCATCACTGTTGCTGGAAGAACGGTTTTACATGTTGTTGCAGGGCGTGTTACAGGCCAGTACTACCGGGACAACATCTTAGCAGTCCATGTTGTGCCGTTCGCACGACGTCATGGCCGCCGTTTCATCTTCCAGGATGACAACGCAAGATGTCACAGGGCCAGGATCGTTACAGGTTACCTCCAACAACAGAACATCACCACATTACCTTGGCCAGCACTGAGTCCCGACCTCTCCTCCATCGAGCATGTCTGGGACATGCTTGGACAGATGTTACGTCAACGTCAACAACGTCCTGCCAATGTCCAAGAACTTGCTGCTGCGTTGCAACAGGAATGGGACAATCAGGACCAAAATGACCTTAGACGTCTCATTAGGAGTTTGCCACGTCGGATCAATGCTTGTTTGGCAAACAGAGGAGGATTTACCCGTTACTGACTTTGTTGTGATGCTGTGGTAACTTTGCTGTTTGACACCGGGTATCATTTTACCCTTATAATGGTCAGTCTGTGCCTTACTTAGTCTAACAATCATTTGGAATAAATCGATGAATGTGAACTTCATTTCATTTTATCATTTGTTTCTTCGTCAGTTTCATTAGGTGACTTTAATAACACTTAAAAATCAAATATCCCCTACTTTTTTGAATAGTATATAATAATGCCGTATGATGCTTGGGAGTTGTGCTGTCTAGTGGTATTATATATATAATAATGTCGCATGCTGCTCGGGAGTTGGATGGTCTAGTGGTATTTATTTATCTTGGGGTTTTGATGGTCTGTTACTGAATGGCAGCGTATGTAGCTTGTGGTTGAGGGCTAGATGACATCGCGCCTGGTACGTTCGTGCATTTTTATGCGCGAACTCTTAGTTTTCCTATTACTGGCACGCGCACGGGCACTATTTCTTTTTCTTTTGCATGTACCAAAATCGGGGGTTTTGCGCGGAGGTTCTTTTGAGGTATTAGCCTGAGAAGCATAACACTTGCCACTGTACCTGTATATCGCTAATTATAAATCGAGTGTGTGAAGACAGTTTATATAGATCACGCGAAAATTTTTCAGTACAGAGTTTATTCTCGCTGTATTTGCAGCTAAGAAAACCAATGGGACTATTTTCTCAACAGTGTATGAACTTTTTCATAAGCGATAATATCCTTACACCGAGAGAAATTATCTAGTCTCGGTGAAAAACCATGATCATCTGGTAAAAAATTACTTTTCTATTTTTTGGAACGAAAAACAGTGTTTTTTAAAACAAACGAACCTGGCGCACATGAGGAAGTCATTATACTAATAATAACAGACGAGAACTCTTTTTGGGCACAGGCTTTCTTACTGAGTAGTAAATCGTCCACAAAAAATTATGAATGAACTATAATAAGAGTAGCGAAGACTGTAGACAGTAAGTAGGTTATACACTATACTTTTGAGTCGAGATTACTCGCTTTGAGTCGAGATTACCAGCTTTCAGGTCACCGATAACCAATTATGTCAGAAATACCATACTGACATTCGGTTTTTTCAAGTTGTACGCGAACTAACAATCGGCGCCCTAACTGTCTTCGTCAGCTACTTTCAGTTTCACAATGGCGTACGACATTCGGTTTTTCAAGTTGTACGCGAACTAACAATCGACGCCCTAGCTGTTTCGTCAGCTATTTTCAGTTGCTGGCATACGGCCAGTGCCGGTGGGAAAAGACAACATTAAAATCAGAAATAGTTTATTTATTATTGTCGGACTTACGGTATCAATCCTGTCTAACAAATCATAAAGCTGTGGTGTTACGGTAGCGGCATAGTATTTCAACGTAACACCACAGCCACTGTAACAATTCATAATACATCTAACTATCACTCCCTACACATTTCCCCTCGACCTACTTTCCCAAACGTCAACAACACATCTCATACATCCAATTCACTGATTAACCCTTGTACCACGTCTACTGGATGGCCCAGTGTTATCATATAATAGTACACTATGCAGCTGCTTGGGGGTTAATTGGTCTAGTGTTGTCATATAATAGTGCTGTATGTAGCCTGTTTGGGGGGGGTGGGGCTGGTTCAAATGGTATGTCAGTCATTGAGTCATGTGCCGTGGTATGTACCAGAAAAATGGCAGGGTCGCCTGTTTAATTTAGATAGTTATCTCCGAGTCATCTCGTTTTCCGCAATTTTTACAGATCCCTTTTATTGTAATAAAATCGAAATATACGTTAGTCGGGTAACTACCTAGTGTTGTTGAATGGTCTCTCTCTCTCTTCTCTCTCGCCCTCTCATTAGTCCAGTGGGAGAAGAAAAGTAGGACGTTACACCCCATTTCATTTCTATTACAAAAACGTATTCAGACGTGTTTATCAACTTCAGTTATTTTATTATAACCGTACTCGCATCAACAACCTCAGGGTAACACCCATATTATTCGTAATTTGTTTCTTTCACAAACT
The DNA here is from genome assembly GCA_036850965.1 of Patella caerulea. NCBI lineage: Eukaryota > Metazoa > Mollusca > Gastropoda > Patellidae > Patella > Patella caerulea. The sequence goes on along the minus strand of JAZGQO010000006.1, from coordinate 54,300,993 downwards.
TCGACAACGCGTCGCATATTCTTTTGACAGAGACTCTAAGATTATGTTGGAAAATGGAGAAGTTCTTGATGGGAATTACCGCGCTTCTTTTATTCAAAGGTAAGTGTTTAATAACACTAAACCAATCTTCAACCTATTAACAATCAGGTAACACGAATTAAAAATGAGAATATATTGCCAATATAATGAGTGTTCAATTTAATGATACAACATTCCGTTTTATTTGATTTAATATGCAGGATTCATACCGTTGGCAATATTATAATGATAAACTATTTCGGATAATTACTACATAACCACACGAGGACAGGACAAATGCATTTGGTATTTGGTGGTGAGGAACATCTCTTATACCCCCGTCAGACCGGGTTGGCGTCCTTACTGCGCTGCTACGGCGAAGAAAAATGGTCTCAGAGCGCGTCAAGATGGTAAAAGCGGAAGGGAACCCCCAGCTATCGTACTGTGGTCTACATGGTCGCCGATGATGGTTGAGTCATGGGGTTTGTTTTGAGCATATTCAAAACAAACGCCAAGGTTCTGCGATCCGACCAGCAAAGCTGTAAGAACGCGACTTTTTTCAAGTTTGTAATTTTTGGGACATTTTCTCGCAATGTGTTCACGTTTGCCGGTGACCGTATGCATTCTCAGGTCGCCGTACTTTCCGATTTAAAATACCGTTTGACTATATCACCGTTACACCGTAAGATTGGATGAATACGAATTTCGTGAATATCGGCCTAAAACTACCGGACAAAATGGTCGCCCTGGTACGTTACACCGTAAGATTGGATGAATACGAATTTCGTGAATATCGGCCTAAAACTACCGGACAAAATGGTCGCCCTGGTACGCAAATAGTGTAAACATCTGGTATGTCAAGGTTTTGGACACTCTAGAAGTCACAAATTTAATCCGATTTTGATGAAACTTGAAATAGTTCGCGCGTAATGGATCGTAGCTTCTTGAATTATGACCCTTGATTGTTCGAAAAATCACTTTTTGTTTAGCTTGTTCTCTATCTCTTGCAAAATGTGGGCGTATCCTGTCTGGCAGCCGCTGTATTTTTTAAAAGTAGTATCGAATGTTTCCATAATATACGTACCCTACCACGTGTACGACATCAGTCAAAACTTATCGCTAACTGGAGCTATAGTTAGCCATGTGAAATAATATAACCACTGCGTTCCTAGAAAGAAATTCTATTATATCCGGTCTGTTCTTGGTGGAAAAGGGAGAAGTTTATATGCATGGTGCCAATTTATTTATTCCTACTTAAACGACCTCTAAATATAGTTTTTGAAAAATATAACAGGATAGGTGTGGGATAATGACTGCGTGGCAACGCCATGATATGGAACTTGAAAAGGCTGTTTACAATGCGAAAATGTTCCAATTTTTATTTCTCTTGGCCTTGTACGAGTAATAATAATATGTCATTTTTCAGTTTGTGATGGTTTACGAGCGTTTGCTCCACGCACTGAAGACAGCGATTTTCCATTGGCAAGAAAGGGATTTACCGTTACAAACACCACACAACTAAGATTTAAACTAAAAGCCTGTAACGATGCCCATATAGTCCTCCAGGAAGACGATGCGAAGGACATAGTTCGCACTGGGAACTGGGATTTTGCAATAGGATCTTACACAAACTCAAAAAGTTACATTCGATCACCTCTAGTAAATGGTCACATATATTGTATCCACCCCGAAGTTCTCTTGAACTGTAACCAGTTTCGGCCATTTTGGATCCGTTGGAAAGGAGGATTGTTAGAGCTGGGAAAGGGGAGTGAATTTGGTACTGATAGGATATGTATTCATACAATCACTCCTGTTAATTTCAACTATGTTTTCATTTTGACTAGATGGAGAAGTGAGGGCTGCTGGAATATAGGTAAGATATAAATAACATATTGTATCACTGATCCGAAAAGTCAATCACATTCAAACTACGCGAAGTTCAGAGACTTGTAAAACAGTAAGTATACTCTGCCCCGTGTACAATACCCGTTGCTAAGTTGTGTATATTTAAGAATATTAGCATAGTTGAAATATATCATTATGTGCGGTTCTGACAACGAAACTGTTTAAATATTGTGTGGTGCCAATTGGCAATACTTGCATTTCTTTAATTACAAAACATGATTTCGATGCCTGTAGGCTATTTACTTGTACGGAATAATCAACAAGCTGCTATATTCAAAATTCTAGTAAAATCAGCGTTAAAACGAAATATGCTAATTACTTGGATCGTCTACTAAACGAGTATGCATTCGCTGAGTCTGATAAATGTATACATATACATATTTCTGATGGCGACCATATAGTTTGAATGCAACTTATAGCTTGCTTGTTGAATATCCTTGATGAAGGTCAAACAGACTAATAATTTAAATATTTCTGAACGTTGATCGGAATAACCCTGATGAATTACTTTCCCTCCCAACCGCTCTACTACTACCTCTTTCTCTCGAATCACAAAAAGCAAAATTTGACACAGAAACTGTTTGTTATAGACAGTGTAGAAATATTGCACACCAAAACTTCTACTGTAAAAATAGACTCACAGTTCATCGATTCCACTGATTTGCTAATTTTATTGAATCCAATATCTTGGGTTTTGTTATTGGTGTTAGATATTGGATGCCGTTTATAACAAAAGTATTTATAATTATATTCTAGATAGTTCTTCAACAGTATTGACTTCCGGATGGGCGAAGGTTCCCGGAAACAGAAAGCTTCAGGGGTTAAAGGTGAAGAGTTACAAAACTAGAACCCAACTAGAGTGTGGTAATATATGCTCGTCATCCACAGAAGCTTTACCATGTGGTTGTGTGGAGTATAGTTTCAATATGGTAACCAAACAATGTTTAGTTGTTGATGAAAGTGAACCTAGCACCATTGTTTCAGCTACTGATTGGAAAACATGGCAACTGATGTAAACAGAAAATGTTTATGGCAGCAGATCCATAAATATGATAACTTGCGCTAAAGTAATCTAGTAATTCACATACACCAGGGAAAATAAATCCAAATAAAATCAACGATTATACTGGGTGATGTATTATAGTTTAGTCGAAAATGACTGAACGCATACAAAACTACCAAGAAAACATTTTTTGTGCTCTATTTAAATAAATTCCAACACTTGGGAATAGACTGACCTTTTCTTTGTGAATAGTCTTTTGAACTATATCGACAATATAATCGATTTTACTTGTCTCACTTTGTGCTAGTCAAATAGTAAGCATATATCAGTTATTGAAGTTATTAAAGTACATTAAAGATGGGTTCCCAGTAAAGTATTTATCGGGTGGTTATTGCCTATAAAAGTATGGCAATTTTGGTATATATGGAAAGTAGAGATATCCAATCTTACTAGAAAAATACTGGATTCCCTGATAAACACTCATGGACAAAAATGTAAGGGTCCCCTTAATGGTCAGCCCGACCATTAGGACTATCCGCGCGCGTGACGTCGAAGGCTGCATGAGTACATTGAGCGCTTTGTGTACATGTTGATAAACTCTATAAAAAGTTAGACTTAACAACACTTTCTGAGATAAAAATCACGGAAAAAGACGCAGGCAGTGGATAATTCGAGAATTTAATTAGGATTTGATATTTGTAATAAATAGTCAGCGATTACAGACAACATCGTCTTGTGTATGCAATGAATTTTCACAGTGTTTTGAGAAGGATTTGAAGCAAAATTATGATAAATTAATTAGTTTGAATATGTTTTTAGTCCTAATATTATCAAATCACCCAGTTTGTACCCGGGAAAGCAACTTTAACTATTACCTCTGAATTATACACATGTATGAATATCACTTTCTGGTGTAATGCATAGTGTGTGTGTTGGGGGAGGGGGCGAATGGTTAGCACGTGTGCACTGCTTCATAAGGTCTGTCATTGAGTCAACTGGTGTGGTTTCAATTGTACGTGACAAGGAGTAGGGTTAAGTTGCCTGTCCAACCTCGTGGGTTTTCTCCGGATCCTCCGGTTTCCACCCACAGCTACGCACAATCCTCCATGTCCTCCGGTTTCCTCCCACTGCTAAAGACCCCCTACACCCAATCCTCCATGCCCTCCGGTTTCCTCCCACTGCTTAACACCCCAACCCCCAATCGAAATATTGAAATAACACTGAACCGGAAATGACCTACTTTGTGTCGAGATGACGTTAAGCCCTATTTCTCTCTATCCGTTATGCATTGTAGGTTTCAAGATCTTGTCAAGAGTATGCACACACGTTGAAGCTGCTAATGTCTTTACTTTGTTATAACTTATAAGAATTTCCCAGTTTCAAGTTCCAAAATATTGCGTTTCACATATTTTTTTTTTTTTTTTTAGATCCGTGATATTTTTCAAGTTCCAAAATATTGCGTTTCACATATTTTTTTTTTTTTTCAGTTCCGTGATATTAATTTCGTTCCGTTTCAGCCATCCAATCGCGTTGTCGTAAGAGTTCGAGATAATCAAGACATAAATTGGCATAAGTTGAGACCACCTTTCGTTCCCATAGCAACATACGGATACCCTTAGGTACACGATTTCATTCTTATATACTTTTTTTTCCAACCTTATATAATTATTCGTTTAAATTATTTCGTTATAACGAATAAATTATTTCGATTATCCAGTTTACGATTTAATGGGCTCAATGCTACCCAGGGGGGGGGGGGGCTAGAGTGCCGCACTTCGACCTCTAGCTGGCCGGTCACCTCTGGCTTGCGGCTGTGGTTTCGATCCCTGGTGTGAGCGTATGTGGCATGGAGATAGGGGCGCCTTCTCAACCTCCGGTTTCCCCCCACTGCTAAAGACACCTACGCGCAAGCGAATTATTGAAATAAAATTAAACCATATGTTAGTCCCGAAATGACCCAGTTAAACCCCATTTCTCTCTCTCTCTCTCTCTCAATGCTACCCACATCCAATATAAAAATAAAATATGTTTGAAAAACAGAATCGTTTGTTTTAAAGGGACAATAACACTCTTGCTGGCTGGGCAGCTCCCGAAAATAAATAATAGCCTGATTCTAAGTCCTACATGTTATGTAAATTATCCATTACATCCTATTTTACGTGCCCAGATGGTTCGAAAACATTTTAAAATCCAAGTCACATTTGGAAAGGTTAACGTTAGGCTTTTCAAATAATTGAATTTTTCCAATTTTTTAAATTGGGTGTCTTAAGATGGAATTTGTATTATCAATTAATTGGAATAATGTAAAATAATACAATTTGTTGACCAGAAGATAGATTGGGACATATTGTTCAGTTACAACAAGAGTAGTATTGAGCCTTAAAGCTTGGCGCAGACGGTCAACTTTTCATCGCTTGTTGCTGTAACAGGCAACTACTGGCAACTCCGAGCAATTGGCAACTCGAGGTCTCCCGTGTGCGCTGACTGGCAACGAGAAGCAATTTCCGGAATGCCGATATCACGTGATCATTCACAATGGATGTTAGCTGTTCCGACGCCGCCGTCTTGAAGTATCACATGACAGTAGAGTGCTCGCTGATTGGACAGTTAACCAGTTGCTTGTTGCCTGTTGTCGCCTTCCGCCGCAGACGAGCAATTTTGAAGCAACCGATGAACAATTTCTCGGCGACGAGCGATTTTCTGTTGTCGAATATCAAACATGTTTGATATTTGGCAACGAAAAGCAACTCGGAACAACAGCAGGCAACTATTGTTGCCCATTGGCGCAGACGAGCGATTTTTTCTTTCAACGACCAGCGATTTCACTGTTGCCTGAAAGTTGCCCGTCTGCGCCTGGCTTTAACGTCAATTCGACACAAACGAGCTCACCTCGAGACTAATAAATATGGAGGACCAAACAGCTTCTTATTCATTGTTCTTTAAACACAATCCTTTGTTCTTTTTACTTCGATTGTTACCTCAAGTCAATCTGCTTAATTCTCAGTTCCTAATACATAGTTCTTATTTCTACATTTGTTGTGGTATTTTGACATTGCTAAACTAATATTAACATTTGTATCTTAAAATCAGGCAGATTAATATTAAGATAAAATTTAGAAATCAACATATTTTGGTTAAAAACAATTGCGTCCGTGGGGTTAACAACGTCTTCGTAATGCGGTCATGTTGGGAGAATGGGGACATTTCCTCCTAAGATTACGGAAACTATGGGGTTATTTTCTCTCCTGACCCCAATGCTTCAAACCATTTATGGAAAATCAAATCCGATATAAAGTGTATCCGTTTTGTGGTCAAAAGAGCGAATCTGGATCGGACGACTGGGAAATAGATCGGGTTCAATCTCTCAAAGAATCCAAAATCTTCACAGAAAGGTTTGACAAACAATTCTGATCAATACAAAATACTCTTTCGCGTTCATCAGGTTTTCGGAATGTGTGTGTGTGTGTGTAGGGGGCACGAACTGAACATCGCGGAATGCTGAAAATCGATAGTGTTCACCATTGTGTAACGCCAATGCTTCCCATCAAGAATTTCAACTAAAGTCTCCTTGCGCTTAAGTTGGGTTATGAAAGTGGCAGATTGGGCATGTTATTTTTAGACGGGAAATGTTTATGCATGGGGAAATGTGAAGTGGAAGATAAACTGGGAAGGCGAAACCCTCCGGAGGGTTGATGACCGATAAAGGGGGCTACTACTCCGTTGTTTAATTGCGATCTTTGAATTCACGGGGACGTTATTCACTTTAACGTATTTGTTACATTAGAAGCCTCATGGGATGCAATTTTGGTTCAGCTGATTTACATTAGGTCCTTGGGTTCTTTCTACGACCCATCGCTAGTGGTTGTGTCGGAGGGGGGGGGGGGGCTTCATTAATCTGATTTGTACAGAAGGACATTAAAACTCATTTTATTTCATAATGTCTAAACTTAAACGCTTGTCAAGCTGTGTGAATTTCTTGAGTTTTTGTTGTTCTCGACAAACACCAACCCTGCTTTACAGTCACCTGGTTTAGCAGCGGAGTTTTCATATTCATAAAGCTCATTATCCCCCCCCCCCCCTTGGTTGTATTTTTTAAGCTAGTAATGACCAGTACAGTAATCAGAAGTGACTTTAACTGGACATCATGTTACACCAAGCAGAAAATACAGTGGGTTCAACGCATGTTCAAACGCACTCGATGACTTTTTTCTTTAGCATACGTTTAATCATTCCTTGTTGATCTCTCTATAAATCGCAATTGTCGCTCTTGGTTTATTTCTAACAATATATTAGCATTCATTCTATTAACCAGTGTTAGCGAAAGAAAATTTAGAAATACACAAACCGGAGCAGGACTTTACACTTTGGTTTTCATTAGACGGGCGTCTGCTTGGAATTATACCCGTGTGTGGCCTATATGCCTCCCATAAATATTAGCTATAGTAACTTAGTTTTTCACCATAGGAGTCCACAAGATATTGGGTTCGTAAATATAAATACATTTTGGTGATTGATCCTGTAAAGCCTTGAAAGTCAACAACAATAATTTAAAACTCATTAATTGAAATTTTCATTCAAATTACATGAACTTTATTTTATGCGATGTTATCACTGTTTGAAGTTTTGACTTACATGAAGATCGTTTTTCATCAAGCTACGTAACTTACTAATCGAGACTCAGCACTGGCTTACCATTTTAAATGTAAATCAATAAATAAAGGTATTTTAATCCGTTTACATCTGCGCAATCCGAATGTGTAGAAGGCTGATTATGTCTAGAAGGCTGATTATGTCTAGAAGGCTGATTATGTCTAGAAGGCTGATTATGTCTAGAAGGCTGATTGTCACGTGAATAAATGTCTAAATAACAATTTACATAAACCACAAAAAAAAAATCTGTAATAGGCAGATTTAGCTCTTACATAATGGATATTCGATGTTTAGTCAGTGATTTCGTGTCATGATGCCAGGCAACCAAAACATACGCTCACACAGCAGCTAAATCGTCCGCGCAGTCAACAAGAGTTGTCGCATATTAAAGGGACTATCCCGTTTTAAACTGAGTCTCAAAAATAAAAGTCCGAGTACGTATGAAATTTAAACGCCAAAATATCTAAGACTGGTGTATTTACCTTGACTCAAAATTTCAGCTCAAAATATTGAGTCGTTTGGGCGTGAACGTCAAAACTGCTTATCCGGACACGTAACCCTTTTAAGAATTAGGGTCTATTTTTTCGTTGATGACATGATAATCGACTCCCGTTTATTGAGAGGTCTATATAGTGAATGGCCCATGTACTGTATTTGATATCGAAAGGTAAATTTCACGTACACATTATTTTTTTTATAAAAGAAGCGTGGGTTTTACGTAGACACCGCACATACTGTTTGGGACACTTGTTTCCTTTCCAGATGAAGATTAACTGGTTTAAGTTATTTGAAAAAGTATCACAAATACTGAGTTAGTTTCTCTGCCGTTGGGTAGATGATTTTAAGCGATTTTAACACAAAATTAAGCAGTTTGGCTTTTATAAAGTTCTGCCCCATGCTAACGTTTAGTATACGAAACATAATAATATTATGGATTTAGCTGTTCAATTATCCATTTTCAAGAAATTCAAACTCAACCATCATTAATGTGTTTAATTCAGAATACAATTGTGACCCCCATAGGGTCCACAAGGTAAAAGACATGATTTTTCGTACAATCAAGGGCCATAATTCAGAAAGTTATGGTCCAATGTGCCTGAATATCAAAAGAAACCGCAATCTTTGGGTTATAAACTTACATTTCAAATTTCATCAAAATCGGATTAAAATTGTGACCTTCATGAAATTCGAACCGCACGTTCATTACTGTGTAACAGTGATATTATCAAACGTTTTTTTAAATCAGGTAATAATTGTGACCTCTAGACCGACCACAAGATAATAAAGGCCATTTTTTTGGTTCAATCAGAGGCCATAATTCAGCAAGTTACAAAGTTACAATCCGATGCGCGCAAATATTGAAAGGAACCAAGATCTTTAGGTTTTAAACATGTATTTCATGTTTCATTAAAATCGAATTAAAATTGTGACCTCTATAGGATCCACAACCTTGATATACCATTTTTTCACACTATTAACGTACAAACGGCGGCCATTTTGTTTGTCAATTTTGGTCTGATTTTCTCGAAATTCGAACTCAACCTATATTACCCTGTAACGGTGATATAATCAACCGTTTTTTTTTTTCAAATCAGGTAATCATTGTGACCTCAAGAAGGATCATAAGCTAATAAAGGTCACTTTTCGTACGATCAAGGGCCATAATTCAGGAAGTTACAATCTGATGTGCCTGAATATCGAAAAGAACCAAGATTGGTTTATAAACATATATTTCAAGTTTCATCAAAATCGGATCATAAATGTGACCTCTATAGGGTCCACAACCTTGATATAACATATTTTCACACTATTCGCGTACAAACGGGGGCCATTTTGTCTGTCAATTTTAGTCCGATTTTCACGAAATTCCACATCCCCCTTCATTACTATGTAACGGTGATATAATCAAACGTTTTTTAAATCGGATAATAATTTTTACCTCCAGAGGGACCACAAGCTAAAAAGGGCGATTGTTCGGACAATCAGGGGCCATAATTCAGGAAGTTTCGATCCGATGAGCGCAAATATCGAAAGGAACCAAGATCTTTGGTTTATAAACATACATTTCAAAATTTTGACCTCTATATGGTTCACAACCTTTACATAACATATTTTCACACTATTCGCATACAAACGGCGGCCATTTTGTCAGTCAATTTTGGTCCGATTTTCACAAAATTCCACATTCCCCTTCATTACCATGTAACGGTGATATAATCAAATGTTTTTTTTTTAAATCGGATAATAATTTTGACCTCCAGGCGGACCACAAGCTAAAAAGGGCGATTTTTCGGACAATCAGGGGCTAAAGCATATGATCCTATAATAGTGAGTTGACAACCTATTGCACAAAAGATAGAAATAATTATGTTTTGACTTAGTTTGAAAATATGAACTTATCGCTTTCAAGAAATTTGGTACGTTTCGGTTTGGAATTAAAGTTACAATTTGAACATACATGGAAACTTTTCTTAGATGTTGTTTTATCATATTTGTTAAGGATAATGATTTAATAAATAAGTTTATATCTTCTGCTTAACTCACTAAATGAAAGTTTAAATTTTATAGTAGAAAACAAACCTTTAAATCAATTAACATTTTTAATTTAACAATAACATTATCTGAAATTTGTGACATTACAATGGATCTATATCATAAAGACTACTAACACACGCCGGGTTAAGAAGGTGGTCCTATCTCCAAGCCACATACGCTCACACCCGCGATTAAAACTACAACGTGACTGGCAAGCTAGAGGTCGAAGCGCGGCACTCTAAATCACTACCACCCATCCTTCCCAGAATCACTAAATTTCTAGTTTTACATTTTCTTTCAGTTTGTTATAGTTTACGAGTGTTTACTTCTACCAACTGGAACGACGCTTTTCCATTGGCTAGAAAGGGATTCACCGTTACAAATATCACACAATTAAGATTTCAACTAAAAGCCTGTGATGCTGGTCATTTAATCCTCCAGAAAGGAGACGTGGTGGATTATTCTACTGAAGGGAGTTGGGCATTTGTGCTAGGAACAGGTGGAAACAAAAGGGCCGAAATTAGACCAGCAGTACTATCTGGTGTGCAATATGGCGTACACTATGAAGCTGTCTTGGACTGTAACGAGTTTCGGCCATTTTGGATCCGTTGGAAAGGAGGATTGTTAGAGTTGGGAAAGGGGAGTGAATTTGGTATTAACAGGATATGTGTTCATACCATCACTCCAGTTGAATTCAACTATGGTTTCTTATTAACTGGATGGGGAAGTACTGGCTGCTGGGATATAGGTAAGAAATAGGTCCAAACAACAACCCGCTCAGCTACATAAAAAAGTTTTTAATGCCGTGCATTAATGAAAATAAATCACATTGTGATTCTACATCATTATAAAAATTGACGTCAAACTGTGTGTTTGATTTCTCGCTTTAAAAAGTTCATTTTTTATGTATGCTTGTATAATTTAGAGACGATGATGGCACTATGCATCGTCAACTGTCAGATTTTCTTTACAGGAGCCAGGCAAATAGCCTCCAGTGAAAATTCCTGGGTTCGCCCCTGAATTCCAAGTGCCATTTAGATGGGGTGAAAAACCAAGATTCATGTACCTGTTGATTTATCCACAAATGAAATGAAATGGGGTTTAACGTCCTACTGTTCTGCTCCCAAACTGTTTTATTAAAGACGGGCATACACCATACTATGAGCGAATGGAACTTTGACGGGCTACTGCCTTCTCTTACATCGAATTCCAATTGTCAAGGGATCTTTAACGTACACGCCTATATGTAAACGCGACCTCGATTTTCCGTTTCATCAGAACGACTAAACAGCTGTCCTAGACAGTCCCTCCGTCCTGCATCACTGGCAAGAGGGAAACACATAAAAGAACAGTTATAATTTTGTATATAACTAATGCGATTATAGAATTCGTCGTGAGGGGTCAAAACCAAAAGTACGACTGTTCTACTGGTTGCGAGTATTCCAGTGATTCTACAGAGCGTAATTAAGTTCGACTTTCACATGAGATTCCACAAGCCCCAGTTAGCCTTTACAAACATTTGCTTTTCACTCGAGATGGTCCGATAGTTGATTCGTTTATAATTTGTGTCATGATAAGAATATAAGGGAAATGATATTGTCGGATTGGCATACCTTTAGGTCGAAACATGTTTCTATATTTATTTCTGAAGTAATTGACAACGAAAACTTATATTTCAATATATTACACGCCGTGGGAACATAATGAGTTTCTTTCAAAGCTTCCATTGGTAATTTGGCTTCCTGGTAGAATTAGCAGTCACTTTGAGGAGAAACACCCAAGCTCGTCAGGTTCAATAGGTCAAATTCTTGTAGAAACTACCGTCATACCAAGGTTCTAGAGAATCTCTCCCAAGTTTTACCCCACTAACTTAAAGTAAATAACCAGAAAATGTCTCAAGGCGGCCATCTTGAATATTAAAATTTCCCAAAGGGTGCCAGCGTGGTATCATCATTTAGCTTATGTAGCTTTGTTGTGGGGCATGACATTTTGGACCTAATGTCATTGGCACCACACCAAACAAACTGTCTTGTAATGGTCATTATTGATTCCTGTGGTGGTATAAATAACCTTCAGTTTTGGGTGGTACTGACTTCAGCTATAATCAAGTCTAATTGTAGGGCGAGGCAATTTGGTTGGTCGTCAAGGGTACTCCACTGCACACTCTGTCTGACAGTGGTAATCCATTCTGTACGTGAAAGTAGAATTCCGACGATGTTAAAGTTTAAAGCTTGATGTTTTTGCAAATCAATTTTCTTAAAGTTACAGGTGTCCATCTCACTAAATGTAACACGATCACAGCGTCCTCCTCGTGCTGGGCATCCGAGAGCAAAGTAACCATAGGTATTTCGAAAGCTGCATCGGGGTGGGGCGTAACGTCCACTCGAACCAAATAGGTCACAATTGGCTTCCCCATAAGGATCTTTAGCAGTGAAAGGACATCAGAGGACCCGGAGATGATCATCGAAATTAAACAGGAGACCCCCCCCGGCTACTGTAGCACTACCCTCCTAAAAAATATTATTTTGGTTTGATCGCCTAGTGGTTGACTCTGGTGTGTGTACAGTTCTAATGGATGAATGATGAACATCCGCCATTTTACCATTCGTTCCAACCAGAATCGCTTCAGCCTTTGAGGCGTTCAATTTTAGCGTATGAGTAGTCATCCACGTTCTGACAGTGTCTGCACAGTTTTCAATATTATTTACTGCTATGACGAAGGCGCTGCATATCATCAGCGTACAATTCAACCCAATGCAGGCAGAAGAATAATTTTGATACACGTTTGATGTTAAAGTCTACATTGCGATATTTAAAATTTACATGTCTCTCCCAACCTCACTTCACTTTGGAAGCCACTACATAATTGCTTGTCAGAATCAAATGGTTGTTTGATTATTTATTCAAGCACTGGTTTTGCTCATATACAGGCGCCAGGCCTCTAGCTGCTTAGACTGATCACATGGCAGTACAGAATTCTGAATGGACATTCCCCATAAATTGCATTTCGGCGGAGATTATTACCTAATTTGATCAACGAAATAATGTTATATGTTTATGAACAATGAAAATGACCGAGATGTTTATTAATCCATATATTATCATGATGTATCAAAATAGCTTGCTGTAGTGTTTTATTATATATTTAGAATCAACAAGCCAACAGTGAGGCTGATGTCCCCCGCCGAAATCCCAAAATAAATAGAAGACACATATTAATTAATCGCACATTTATTTTTTTCAAACGTATCGAGCAATCAAACTGTACACGAAGTGTCATCCAAAAGTGTTTTATAAAGAAAAATGCTAAAACAGACGAGAAAAATGAAAATGTAGCCTAGTTAGGGGGACCCTAAAGGCAGACAAAAGGGCCCCTCTGGCCAACGGAAAGGGCCCTCGTGTCCAAGTCAATCGTTTCTATACACTGTTACTGTCGAATCCATTACTAAATGAGAATGCAGTCATTGTATTGGCATAAAAATCATCAATCAAGATGAACCTAAGTTATCTTGTGCCAAAGTATCAACCAATCAAATTGCTTATCTCTGCTTACCCTAAGCGGAAAATGCTCATCTTCGAACTTCATCAAGGCATTGACCTAATAAGCACATACACCAAGTTTGAACATTTTAACTCAATTAGAAGGAGAGCTACTGTGTTCCAAAGTCTCGACTACTCTCGACCAATCAAATTGCGTATCGCTCTGCTTACCTTGAGCAGAAAATGCTCATTATCGATCTTAGTCAAGGTAATACTGTAATGAAACTATACACCAAGTTTCATCACTCTCACTTAATTAGAACTAAAGTTATCGTGTCCCAAAGCATCAACCAATCAAATTGCTTATCTCTGCTTACCCTAAGTGGAAAATGCTCATCTTCGAACTCCATCAAGGCATTGACCTTATACACCAAGTGTGAACATTTTAACTCAATTAGAAGAAGAGTTATTGTGTTCCAAAGTCTCGACCAATCAAATTGCGTAATAAACACATACACCAAGTTTGAACATTCTAGCTCAATTAGGAAGAGAGTTATTGTGTCCCAAAAAGTGTGACGGACAGACAGACAGACAGACGGACGGACCCATTTTAATAGTCCCCCAACTTTCTTCGAAAGGCGGGGGACAATAATTGGTAATGGTCACAATATTGTTCCAGCGATATTCCCATCGTGGAAGTAGACGTTAACCCCCAGCAAGCAAGAATGGAAACCATTAAAGCAACAAGTGTGATTGTCAGTGCTGATTAAATTTGCAGCCCGTTCTTTGTCTCGAAACATCGCGTAGTTACAGACTGATAGAAAATGGTTCAGCTGTGTGAAAATGTACTGTCTGAACAGAAAACTATTAATGTATTTTCATTAATAATATATATGAGGGGACATATTCAAGTGTAGTAAGTGATCCAGGACAAAAATTAACAGTTCTATACATGATACGAACACCATTATTCTTAAAAAAACAATACAGCGACTGCCAGGCGGGATACGCCCATATCTGGCATGAGATGGATAGAGAACAAGCTAAACAAAAAGCGATTTTTCGAACAATCAAGGGCCATAATTCACTACGTTCCGATATGCGCGAATATCGACAGAACCATGCATTTCAAGTGTCGTCAATACTCTACAGTCAGTGATTTTTCGTACTCTCGGGGGCCATAATCCATGAAGTTACAGCCCGATACATGCCAATATCAAAATAAGCCAAGATCTTAGGGTGATAAACCAATATGTCAAGGTGCATTGAAATTGGGTAAAAATTGTGACCTATAGAGTGTCCACTAACAATTTTGGACGGACAGGGGCGACAATATACGTCCACATGAAAATATGGGCGTATAAAAACCCCTAAGGTTAAGATCTCCAGCAACAATGATGTTGGTTCATTTTTAGAGCGCCAGTTTAAGTGATTCTCCAAGCTTTTGCCAGAATAACTCAATTGTGTTTGGTGCTCGATAGTAGCATAATATCAGTAAAGGCACAGACCTAGTTTGAAGCTTCGTTTAAATCCAGATGCATCCGATGGTGCCTTCTTTTGAAATTAGGATTTTCATTAACTCAAACAAGAATGCTTCCGCCCTATCTATTCCTAAATTTGCGGATTGGTGCGTGAAAAAGATCCCAAAATGAGTATTTGTTAATCAAACTACGAGAGTATATGAAATTCATTGGTGATTTCGTATATCCCAGCAATTTTGTTCCTATTGCTACGGGAATGAAGATGAAATACCGTAAAATTTTAGCATTGTGGCCTGGATTTTGTGACATGTCTTTAAATAGAAATATTTATTTGAAGAGCAAGATAATATTAAAAGTACAATTCGTTCCTTATATTGAAAGTAGCAAGAAAGAGAAATGGGGTTTAACGTTCACTCAACACAAACTAAGTCATTTCGGGAATAACATGTGGTTTAATTTTATTTCAATAATTCGCTTGCGCGTAGGGGTCTTTAGCAATGGGAAGAAAACGGCTTTTTCTAGTCACGGACTTTTTTCGAAAATTTAAGATCTCGTTCCAGCTGCCTGGTATAACACAATGACATATGTCATAGAGGCGTCCTGCCATATTAAAATACGTGTTAGTGATTGTAACATAAACCTGTTGCTATCAAGACCCGGCTGGAGATCTTGGTAGTATTCCTTATGTCATTGCGTAACTATAACTTGTTGGCATGTCTTATCTAACTTTCTTTGTCTGATAAACTATATTGAATGTTAAACCTTCATATGATGCTTGATACATTAGACAGGTGTCTAATGAGCTTCTTTGTCTCGAATACGTTTATAAACTCAGAACAGAAACGAATCTTCAGGCAGGTCCAGGAGGCCATGCTAGGCGGGCGCCTAGTTAAGGTACCTCAGGAGTACTATAGTCAGGTCTAGGAGTCGGAGACGAGACGAGAGCTTCTGGAGTTAGCACACTCATGCTAAGCCAAGCTAATTAAGTCATGACTCCTTCCATATAGTTAGTTCTACGGTCGTTTACATTACGATGTTTGTACCTATTGTAAAAAGCAGAATAAAAATATTATATTTGAAATAAAATAAAACCAAGTACGAACAATCCAAACCATTAAACAGAATTCGAAGTCCTAAAAAAACGTTATAGGCAAAATAGTGTAATCAGCAAATGGACTGCTCCCCGTGTACAAAATACACGACAAACAGTGGTAACAGGTGTCCGGAAGAGTAAGCTTACCCTGCCTTATTAGTATACCTGTCAATTAAATATATCTAGAATAATAACCGAGAGAGACACCTTATATTTACCAATCAAGTCAACATGACGGCCATAAAACTTTTTAAAGGTTTTTATAAGTTTAGTGCACACGTATCCTTGTAGTTGAAGCTTAGATGACAAATGCTTCGATCTACTTAAAAAATCAGAATAAAAGGAACAAGCTCTCGCGTACCGAATTAACTGAGACACAAACACTCCATAAGCTGGCGATATTGGAATGTTACTACTAATAAATGGAAAGTTAACAATCGGAAAGTCAAAGTCATCACGTTTATCGTACAATTTAACACTCAGTTTATGGCAATTGTCAAAATCGAGACGCAGATCCAAGTAGGAAGCGTAATTGTCACTGTCAGTGGTGTTTTTAATTTCCAGCTCATCAGGATATATGAATTCGACATAATCACTAAATTTTGGATCATTAAGTGATAAAACGTCATCGATATATCGATAAGTGAAATTAAAATTTCTGACCAATCGTTTATTTGTTTTAACGAGCGCTTGGATGTAATCGGCTTCGTACGAATAGAGAAATAAATCAGCAAGCAACGGTGCACAGTTGGTGCCCATTGGGATACCTACCACTTGCTGATATATTTCCCCTCCAAATTCAACAAAGATGTTATCAATTAAAAAATCCAACATATGAATTATCTTGATGGCGGTGAATTTGTTTTTGGAATCACTGTGATTCTTAACGAAATACGTGGATTTGTAATTAACAACTAAATATTGATATCTAGCAGTTCCCGATTTAGATGAAAAGACACTGTGAATGATGTCTTTCAACCTGGCTTTTAATTTACTATGGGGAATTTTAGTATACAAAGTAGAAAAGTCAAACGTTTGAATGGATGAGACTGAAGCAAGCGATCTAGATTGCAAACCATCAAGTAATTCTTTGGAATTTTTTAATATCCACATTTGATTTATACCACTACGAGAGTATATTTTGTCACAGTATTCACACCAGTGTTGCCTCCAGAACTTGATTAAAGAACTAATGAAATACTGTCACATATTAATTGGTGCCGTCTGACCAGAGCAACGCTTGAAGTCTTATACCACTAGACGACCACAGGCTACAGATTTTAGTATTCACGGGTAAGTCTTTTCTAAATCCTACCATGGCGACGGTTCATAAATGACATAAGTGCTATGGATTAAAATTTAACTGGGAAACCAGCAGTTTATCATCACGCGTCATTCAACATCATGGTGTAGTTACTAAATTTAATATATTATATCGTCTTTCAAGCTAGTAATGGAACAGTCTTTAACTATATGTAGGAAAATTACTGAAACAAAATTGTATATATATTATTTGTTTTAAAAATGCGTCATGTTGTTTTTAAAAGATTATGTATTATAATTGTTTGTTTTTGAACACATATTTTGGCATTTAAAGTTAGTATTACCAGGTTTATATTGCGCAGTAAAATGTTTTGTGATTGTTTAACTAGAATTGAGTTAACAATATCGTAATTAGGAATTTTACATTCACAAAGTATTAACGGGTTTATCTCTAAGTTTTTTTCGTTTATTTTGTCTATACGTGTATATTATCCAAATAGTTAATGGCAAAGGCCCCGATATTTACGGGTGAGATTTTTATTTGTAATACCCCAAATATTTAATGGGAAAGACCCGATATTTACGGTAGATAGTTTTATTTGTGATACCCCAAGGTTTTAATGGGAAATGCCCCGATATGTAACGGGAAAAGTTTATGTTAAGTGGTTTAACCCCAGGAGGGTTGTGCTCGGATTTAGAGCGAACGTATTGTCTTTGTGTTGTGTTTAAAAATTATAGAGATAAACCGTTAGTTCTTTCAAAAATATCTTATTTAAGATTGGTTAAATGTGTTCAGATCATTCATTATTCTTGAGATAAAACAATATGACTCCGTAATTTCAATTGTATCCATATAAATAATACTGTAAATATCGTTAGATCGTTAGCTAAAGTCAAGTCTGATCCACTTGCTAATTTGATTAACTATTAATTAAGTTCACTCCATGATATATATGATAAGCAGATGATAAAACTTCGGCACGGGTGGCAGTTAATACTCTTCATAGCACATGTCATAACACGCCGTTTTGCCAGACGGTATGGAAAATGAAAAGACTACCGGTCAATAACAAGAGCTGAACTAAACGGAGCAGGGAAAATTCTGACCCCTCAACATTACTGGAACGAGGAAGGGCATCATATGTACCCCACCCCTACAGTTGGCTACGACAGTGCAGTAGCGGTCTAAGAAGATAATTACAGTAGTTTGTGTTCGCGATTCCACCAAATAATCGGTCTAAGAAGATAATTAGAGTAGTTTGTGTTCGCGATTCCACCATTTATATGAATAATAAGAGTAGTCTGTGTTTGTGATTCCAGGATCTTGTTTGGTTTTTTTATTGACTCGCGTGTGTGACCGATTGTGTGTATATAACTTTTAAGTTCGTGTGTTTTTCATTGACCTTTTCATTTTGTTTAAAGACATTTTTGGATATTATGACATTTTACAAGTATATATAACTTTTAAATTCGTGTGTGTTTCATTTACCTTTCCTTTTTGTTTATAGACATTTTTGTATACGACATTTTACAAGTGTTGTTTGTTTTTATATGTCTTTTCATTATTATTATTGTTGTTTATATCTTAATAAGGGTAGTAATTACGACTCCATAGGTATCTAATTTTGTAATAGTCTTTAAAAGTTATTTCATATAATTCATAACTTTATTCAAACAAAGAGAGGGATATAACACAATGACATATGTCATAGAGGCGTCCTGCCATATTAAAATACGTGTTAGTGATTGTAACATAAACCTGTTGCTATCAAGACCCGGCTGGAGATCTTGTTAGTATTCCCTATGTCATTGCGTAACTATAACTTGTTGTTGGCATGTCTTATCTAACTTTCTTTGTCTGATAAACTATATTGAATGTTAAACCTTCATATGATGCTTGATACATTAGACAGGTGTCTAATGAGCTTCTTTGTCTCGAATACGTTTATAAACTCAGAACAGAAACGAATCTTCAGGCAGGTCCAGGAGGCCATGCTAGGCGGGCGCCTAGTTAAGGTACCTCAGGAGTACTATAGTCATGTCTAGGAGTCGGAGACGAGACGAGAGCTTCTGGAGTTAGCACACTCATGCTAAGCCAAGCTAATTAAGTCATGACTCCTTCCATATAGTTAGTTCTACGGTCGTTTACATTACGATGTTTGTACCTATTGTAAAAAGCAGAATAAAAATATTATATTTGAAGTCACACCAGTGTTGCCTCCAGAACTTGATTAAAGAACTAATGTAATACTGTCACACTGGCCCTGTTTTAAATTCACTAAAGTTTGTATAATATATTGACATCGAGGACAAATATATATACAACTATAAACACAATAATACAACTCATTTAACAATAAAACAAACATTTTGTTCTTTAGAATAAAGCAGTATACACATTAAACACTATTTACAGAATAACAATTACTGGTTTATTAACATGCAACGTTTCGACGGTGATACGTTCGTCTTTGGCTTGATAATAGAGACTTTTGGCAAGCGTAAATTTCTGGTCCGTATCGCGTATACGTATCGATTTTGTGTGTGACATCAACAATGTTTGTGTATTTCTCATACGTGATACTGCACACGAATACGGCAGCACGTATAGAACAGCTTTCATACGGAAAAGGTCCGTATAACATCGTTGTCTTTTTACCGTACTTTTTACTACTTTTAGACGTTTAAATGTTGTGTCATAGTGTTTTTATGAATCTATGTGTACCATCGAACACGAAGGTGTATATTTGATGCGATTTTAAGCATGATAATGGCAGGAATTTAATGATTACTTTTGATAAGATTTTCGCAGAATTTTCATATTTTCCCGTCTGACAGTCTGTAAATCTGCATGCTAGTTGATCTACGTGCTAAATTTAGGGAGGTGGGGCCTTGCAAATCCGCATTTAAAAGGGGTATATTATACTTTCTGAAATGATACATTAGTGAACCTTAAAAAAGATTCAACATTAAATTTCATTTTAGATTTTAAATAACTCGCCACTGTCGAGCAACTTTATTCCCTTCGGGAATTTGTAGGCTAGGCACTTGACAAGTACTGGTGTTTGTCTTGGTAGATAACTACCACCATGCTGTATTAGAACTAAGCTCAGCTCAGCTACCCATATGTACACGGCGAAAGTCTGCCAAAACTCTAAAACTACATTGACGCAACGTATCACGTGGCGATACGGATACGTGATACGAAAGCGGAAAATCCCAATTGCCGAAAGTCTCTAAAGACAAGAGTATCATTGTCCAATCGTTGCATGTTAATAAACCAGTGATTGTAATTCCGTAAATAGTGTTTTGTGTGTTATTGTTTAATTACTAAATGTCACTTAAAGAAGTAAAGCAGTATAGGCAAAAAGGTGAAGATAATTATTCTAGAGGATCAGATACTTATTTTAATTGAGTAAGAGAGTGGATTTCGTCAAAGTGCACCAATACAACAGGAAACATAAAATTATTTGAAAAACTTGTTGTCCTACTTTCTCGAACTATATTATTTATATAGATAAACAATTGTAGAGATGAGAGTAATTAGATAGACTGACATTTAACCAAAAAAAAATCCTATGAACTTTCATGGAATGCCACTTTAATTAGTATTCGACACCGGGCAAGATTAACCTTACTATTGCACCCGAATAGGCTCGTGGAAATTTAAATAAGTGCGAATAGCAAGTTGTTGATTTAAATAGGGAGACCACGTCACATTAGCTTTATTTACACTAGATTCCATGTTCTCCAGCCTGCTTCATCCACCATGGTGACGTCATCTCTCTCATCAACAACTAAACATTGTTTAGTTACCATATTATAACTATACTCCACACAACCACACGGTAAATCTTCAGCAGGCGTCACGCATTGAAGAGTACATTCTACCAGGCTTCTTTTATGGTAACCCAACATCTTCGAAGCATGAATTTTCTGGTTTCCCGGCAGCTCATTCCATGTAGAAGCCAACATGCCGGTGTCTGCAAGACAAAGCAATCACTTGCTTTTGAAAAAAATGGTACTATGACAACTGCTAGAGCATTTGATTTGGGGGTCGGCCGTGTTAGTTCATATTCACAGGGTTTGGTCGATCCGTCGAGCCTACTCCCTGGCCAAAATCACCGATTTCAGAAATCAACCGTTTTCGAAATACAGGCCTTTTACGTTTTTCGGTGTTTTTTTGCCATTTTTAGGCCAAATTTTAGGTATTTTCGTCGCACTACTAACGCTGTTACATGACCCCGGAGAACTAGGTTTGGGTTGTTCATGATAGCCGGGGTCTTGCACTACCACATTATCATGGTCATCCGGATCAAGTTCATTTTCCAAAGGTGTCCGGATACTTCACACGATACGTGTCTAGAGATACCTGAATTATACCCTTTCTTCAAATTTCGATAACTCCACTGGAGCAGGGTTTGCGATAAAAATGCAAATCGTTTTATTTGCAGCTTGACCTGTTCTAACAAAGTAAAAAATAAAATCGTTGTCAACTCACCTACTACAGTATGAAAATTTGTGTCGAAAGTTACGAAATTCGTCATTTTTCGCGTCGTATTTTGGTTTCTTTAGTGTTTGGATTTCAGCCATACTTTCCGGACATATTTGTGATATTTTCCAAATGTCAGGCCAGGAATATGACCGACTGGGCATCAATATTGACCAATTGGACATCAAGATATGGTGAATAATATTCAGAATTCCAAAATTAGTATGTGTATTGAGTATATAACTACCACTCGACCTGTATTTATCTTGTTATACCGTCGATACGTACACCTACCTTGTTTACCTGCTTCACAAGCTACGTGTCTAGAGATGCCTGAAATGTACCCCATCTTTAGATCGTTATAACTCCACTGGAGCAGGGTTTGCGATAAAAATTAAAATTAATTTATTTGCAGCTTGACCAGTTCTAACAACATAAGAAATAAATTCGTTGTCAGCTAACTTGCAACAGTATGAAAATTCATGTCGAAAGTTAGCAAAAACTTCAGTTTTCATTGGGATACATGGGCGGATTATTAAGGTACCCTATCGCCTATGTTGTTTTTCAGAGGGTCAGTATATCAACTCCGCCTCCCCTTCAACCGACTTTGCCAAAATATTCAGTCCCGGTTTGGTTTGGGTATCAAGTCTGCAAATCCAAGATGGCCTCTCCCAGAGAATATGGATTTTCGCAAATTCTCGATCTAAAGCGTCAAAATTTTGAAAAACGGTCGAGTTAGAGCAGATAAAAATATTTTTCATATTTAATCCCCGTATGGTACAGAATAACGTGTCTTCGTTTCCACAGCAAATAAATGCAGAATTGCCCAAATAAGAATAGTTTTGCGATGTCAAAACATCGTTTTCGTTATAAAATGTCTACAAAATATTCAAAATACGCCCGTAATAAAAATAGGAAAATCTCGCTATTTTTGTACACCTACATTCTCATGTGGACACCCCTGTCCGTCTATCTGTCCACATTTTCGCGTGGACGTGTATTGTCGTGCCCCTGTCCGTCGGTCCACATTTTGTTTACGGACATTCTATGTGTCACATTTTTATCCACTTTCTGCAATACTTGAAATAATTATAGGTTTATCTCCCAAACATCTCGGTTCCTTTCAATATTGGCATGTATCTGATCGTAACTTCATGGCACCTGATTTTACGAAAAATCATGTTTTTAGTTTCTGGACTAAATCGGAAATAATAACATAATTATCTCCCTTGTTTTCCCATTCCCCTCATGCAATAGCTATCTTCATACGTTTGAATTTGATGTTGATGATGATATTTTTGCCAATATCTCAACTGACAATAGTGAATTATGGGATTAATAGGATTATTAGGCAGGACTGTTTATAGATACCAACTATTTTAATCGTTTTTTTTTAAATTATAATTCATAGATATAACTTAAAAATATGAAATTGTAGCTTTAAAGGGATCGTTTATAACCCTAATCTAATAGCTCGGCGCCTTCCGATATTCCCGGATATCGGATATTAACTTCCTGGATTATAGCCCGTTTACACTTGGCCGCGATAAGCGTGTCGTACTGGGCACGGTACTAGGCCTCGATTAATTTCAAGAAATTGACCCGTTTACATTACCGGTCTTGGAACCGTGCCTAGCACGCCAAAAGCGGGACTCTTCACAGAAAAGTTAATTTCAGTCCCTAAGCAAGTTACCCGGATGAAAACAATTATGGCCGTTGATTTTGGTACGTATAGTCATTTTGACAGAACTGATGACAGAGCTGTCAAAGTTCGCGAAAAAAAGTCAAGGTTCATTTGGCGCATGCGCAGTAATCCGTGCTCAGACCGGTTAGCGCTTACAGTACGAAAATTTAAAACGAGCCGTTCTTGGCACGGTTCCGAGACCAGTGGGCCAGATTGGCACGGTACTCAGTACAACACGCTTGTGTTTGACCCGTTTACACTACAAAAACATTAACGGTGCCGTACCAGGAACCGTTCCTGGCACGCTTAAAATTTGTAATGTAAACATGGTTTATGGCCCATGATTCTACCAAAAAAAAATGCTGTTTTAGCTTGTAGCCCGTCTAGAGGTCACAATTTTCATGCGATTTTTAAAAACGTTTTGATATATCCCAGATACACGCTAATGATTGCGGAGTTCGAATTTCATGAAAATCGAACCAAAACTGCCAGACCAAATGGCCGCTTTTCGTACGCAAATAGTGTAAAAGTATGTAATTCCAAGAATGTTGACACTCTTAAGCGGCCCACATACGCTCAACATAATTGTCAGTTATATTGTCAATACTTGATATTGACAATCATATTGAGTGTGTGTATGTGATGTTGAAGCTCGAAATAATTGATGTCAATATGATTGAAGAAATCAAATGTCCGTAGATTTTTTATTGACGAACCGTCAATTTTTGTGCCACAATTGATCGTGTGTGGGCGTCATCAATAATATTGACGCAATATTTCGTTTTCACGAAGCTCTCGAAGTAGGTGTTTGTGCCCAAACTTTTCCCCCTGAGTACACCCTTGTTGTGACCATTTTCGATGTATTTTCTTTTTCTTGGGACTTGGAACCGCCATAGCTAATGCTAAACAAATTCTTCCGTCAATGATGGCTGCTTTCCTCAGAATGAATATTGAGAAAATATTTGCTTCAATAACATTGACATCAGTAATATTGACAATTATATTGAGCGTGTGGGGACCGCTTAAAGAACATAAATTTTATCAGATTTTGATGAATCTTCAAAACTATCAAATTCAGGCCAGTGATATTTCTCAAAAATTTATTCGTTTGTATGGTAGCAAATGAAAAAAAAAGCTTCCGAAATGGTATTTTAACCACTGTTTGTCGTGTATTTTGTACACGGTGAACAGTCCATTTGCTGATTACACTATTTTGCCTCGACCGTTTTTATTGGAATTCGAATTTTTACTAATGGTTTGGATTGTTCACACTTGGTTTTATTTTATTCATAGATAAATCATTTCTACAATAGATTAAGCAGGTAAACAAGGTAGGTGTACGTATCGACGGTATAACAAGATAAATACAGGTCGAGTGGTAGTTATATACTCAATACACATACTAATTTTGGAATTCTGAATATTATTCACCATATCTTGATGTCCAATTGGTCAATATTGATGCCCAGTCGGTCATATTCCTGGCCTGACATTTGGAAAATATCACAGGACATGTCCGGAAAGTATGGCTGAAATCCAAACACTAAAGAAACCAAAATACGACGCGAAAAATGACGAATTTCGTAACTTTCGACACAAATTTTCATACTGTTGTAGGTGAGTTGACAACGATTTTATTTTTTACTTTGTTAGAACAGGTCAAGCTGCAAATAAAACGATTTACATTTTTATCGCAAACCCTGCTCCAGTGGAGTTATCGAAATTTGAAGAAAGGGTATAATTCAGGTATCTCTAGACACGTATCGTGTGAAGTATCCAGACACCTTTGGAAAATGAACTTGAACCGGATGACCATGATAATGTGGTAGAGCAAGATCCCTGCTATCATGAACAACCCAAACCTAGTTCTCCAGGGTCACGTAACAGTGGTAATAGTGCGACGAAAATACCTAAAATTTGGCTTGAAAATGTCAAAAAAACTGCCGAAAAACGTAAAAGGCCTGTATCTCGAAAACGGTTAATTTCTGAAATCAGTGATTTTGGCTGAGGAGTAGGCTCGATGGGTCTACCAAACCCTGTAAATATGAACTCAATCGGCCGACCCCCACCTTCGAACCTTCTGCATGGTTTTCTCGTGGACTAGCTCTTAAATCGATCAGGGACCGGACACAGATTTTGTCAAAAATTTTATATTTTTATGAAAGCTTCTAGTGCAATTTTCTGAGTTTTTTTATTATCAAATTTTATGATATTTTTATAATGTTTTTATCACATTTTCATGACTTTTTATCATTATCAACTATGATTTTTTATACGCCCACATTTTCATGTAGACGTATTATATCGTCGCCGCGTTCCGTCCGGACATCCGTCCACAATTTTTGTGGACACTCTATACACCACAAGTCGTTTCCAAAAGATATCGGTTTACAACGATATTTGTATGAAAAATCGCGTTACAATTTTAAAACCGTTTAGATAGATCACCATTCCACCAATTTCGGGAAAATCGAAATGAAACTGCCCGACAAAATATCCGATCTTTGTATTCAAATTTGTAATTCAAAGGTTATGGAGCCTCTAGAGGCACAATTGTTATCCAATTTTGATGAAAATTAAAGCTGAACTCCGATTACAAAAATTGTTACCCCAAAGGTAACGCCCAAAATAACCGCCATTTTTGTTTTCAATTTCTTGAACTAACAGGGCGATCGCTTTGGGCGGACAAACACACAGGCAGGACACGCCTACTTCTATTGTATATCGTGTCAAGCGATGTGTGCACATCCGGTTAGGTGTTCAATTACCTCTTGACTGAAGTTTTTCTTTACACTAACAGCTCACAAAAAAATATTATTCATACACAATTATAATGTCTGATTAGTTATATATTAGTTTACTGATTAGACGAAATAAGTCAACCACAACGTACTCCTGCTCCAAAGACAACAGAAAACTGCCTTACCCCGAACAATAACCGATAAAGGTTTAGTAATGTCCCTTTATTGTAAAATCCAGAAAAATGTAAGTTATGTCCCTTGATCGCCATTATAACAACAATTGGAAGTGAAAACACACTTATTTGATGAAGAGGACTACAGTTTTATTGCTGTTTTGGGGACCTTTTGGAACGATAATACCAGACTTTATGGCGCAGAACAGTATTTTGTGTTTCTACTCTGTTGTGCATAACACGAAATAAGAAAAAAATGGCTGGTGCTGGCAGATTTGTTTTTGTTTCGGGTAAGGCAGTTGTTCTGTTATTTTTAGTAATTTTAGAGCAAATGTACAGCGTGGTTGACTTACTTCGTACAATTAGTAAAATAATATGTACCTGATCAGACATAATAACTGTGTAGCAATATTTTCTGTGGGTTGATAGTGTCAAAAAAAACCCTTCAATCAGGTTATTGGCTGTTGACCACTTAACCGGATGTGGTCACCACGGTTAACACAGTGGAAGTAGGCGTGCCCTGCATGAGTGTTTGTCCGCCCAAAGCGACCGCCATGCTTGTTCCTATATATTGAAAACAAGACTGGCGGTTGTTTTTGGGCGTTACCTTTTTTTAATTTAATTATTTCTGTAGTTTCATAATCGGAGTTCAGCTTTAAAACGTCTGTATATTCCCAAAAAATCCCAGTCCCTTTTGATATTTGTGCCATTTCAGACCACAACTTTCTGGATTATGACCCCGGATTCTATATAAAAAAAAATCGTTTTTGTGTTATGTTTGTTCTTTATCCATCTCTTGCAAAATGTGGGCGTATCCTGCCTGGTAGCCACTGGTTTTGATAACTGGGGACAATGTGGTATCCAGGTGGGATTACACGAATATGTATCCATAGACCGGCAACACTTTGGTCAAAAGAACAAGGTACCAATATCTGAGTGCCGCAATGATTATTGTGTAACCTAGGGTTGCTGTGTGTGACCTTTTGGGGCTCACGGAGGGCACCCAGAAATGGGCTAAATCAAACATTGTGCATACCACGCGGAAACACGTTGAAATGAACAGATATATCTTCGAGTACAAAGAGGTCCTTCCAGACAATTTGCCCTCCGCATGGGACCGGCCAGACGCCCCCGCAGAGTCCCAAATCTTGGACTAGATTGAACATTTGAGGTATCATACGAAACAAAGTTAAAATGAACAATTAGACACATTGTCTGCTGTAAAAGGCCAGCCAGATAGCCCCAAAAGATGGACTCACCGACACTGTGCTGAAAATGAACTCGATCAAACATTGGTGATACAAATGAAACGAAATTTAAATTACCTGGTTCATCTCACCGAGTACTAAACGGGCCATCCTAGACATTTTCTCCTCTACGCAGTGTCCGTCATACCTCCCGCCCCCACCACCACCACCGAAGGGTCCCAACTTTTGAACTTGATTAAACATTGGTAGTACCACATCAAACAATGTTAAAATGAACAATTAGACTGTAATGAGCAGAACATACCCAATGTCAGACAAATTGTCTGCTGTACAAAAACCACCAGACACCCCAAATGCTGGATCCCGTGGATAGTCTGTTGAAAATGAGCTGGATCATAAATTGGTGATACCACGTGGAAACAAATTAAACACGGGCCCTGTCAGACAAATTTTAGCTTGAATAAAAATTGGAGGTACCTAACGAAACAAAGCCAACATGAACAATTACACTATTAAGTATAAAATAAACAATGTCAGACAAATTGTCTACTGTATAAGTCCACCAGACACTCCAAGAAGCTGGGCAATGTGGACACTTTATGTGTTAGATGTGGGCTAATCGTAATCGACCAAAATATGCACGGTTGGGGTGTTATTTCTAAACCAGGTGAGGGAAGCAGCTACTGAGGTCAACATGAATTTGGTCATTAACTTGAGATCCATCGTACTTTGAAATCGTTTTGATATTTTTTTCAAAAAAAAAAATATTCTTGTCATTCCAAGATTTCTTTGTTTCCCTTTCATTTTTTTTATTAACATGTTATTGGCACAGCAGCAATATATAAAGGTACCTTTTGTTGTCTCCGTTATGCACGATGACTATTATTTATATTGAGCAATGTAACAAAGCAATAATTAATTAATGTATTGGTGGGCTAGAACCGAAACTCTGTCATGCTGCTTAGCAACACAGCCTTATTGAATTTTGGGGAAACTATGCACTAGAACTGCCGAAAGCCTTTGTTGGAAATTTTAGAATTTTTAATAGAAAAAGATGAGTAATTATATGGTTTATATTCAGAAAGGCACCAATTAAATGTGAGGTTTTGGCCTGTTTATTAAGTAGACCATTCTTTTTTTCTTAGAATTAAGGTAAACAAAAGGACACAGATCACTAAATATTTCTACGCCGTCACCCCTGCAAAAGTTATTTTTAGTCTTTCTCTCCATTTTCCCTTTTGCATGGCGATTTTTCTTGACTTTTTGGTGTGGAATCGAAGAAATGGGTTTGAAAATACATTTTCTGTCAGGTTTTGGTGAATATTCATGATTTTGAGGCGGAAGGATACAAGAGTTGTGAGGTTTGTTACGTTGAAAGGGAGGGGCGAAAATTGCTTGTTTAGCTGTGCTACTTCCTGCTTGTGTATCTCAAATTTTTCATGGTGAACCTCATACATGATTTTGGACAAGAGTTTGCCACATGTTGCTCCATCTGTGGCAGAAAGAGTTCTGCCCAACAAATATTTGGGAAAAAGTTACAGAGGGTCTAAGAGACGAGAATTAACATTAAAGTCAAGGGGAAATAATTAGTGATCTGAAGCCAAAACACTGTTTTCAAGGGAGGTAATTACAATTAATAATACGTGAAAATCCTTCGAATTTACAATACTTAAACAAACATTATGCAAGAGGTAAATATGCCTATTTCAAGTCTTTCTTTAGGCCTGAAATGTTATCTAAATTATTAATTAGACATTAATTAACATATCCAGACCAAAACCAACTCTCGATCGCATCGCTAGTCTCCGATCTTTGGCGGATAGTGATCCGATTTACTGCATAACTTTCCATCTCTATTTAATTATTAAATGGATAAACGAGACTATGTATTTTACTTTACCGATTTTAGTTATGATGATCGAGACTAGGCGGAAATTTCACTTGTTTAATTTTGGGTTCATAGTGGATCAATTTGACTGAAATTTTCAGCAAATTGCCTTTACATTATCTAGTTTTTAATTATTATTGCGAGAACTGCCAACTCATTAACTAATTTATAATGTATCTTTAATTGCTTTAAATTGTTATATTTTGATGCGAATCTCACTTACTCATTCCCTCGTTAGTCCAGACTGTTGAAAGATGGTATGCTTATTGTTGATAACAAAACTTGAATATTGTGTGAGATCTCGCATTTTTGGTGACTTGGTTCAAACTGGCTTCAGTCTGTTGTACCCACAGAGCGTACGCAAAGTCTGTCGGTGGTTTATGAACGAACCTTGTCGGTGTCCTCTAAATAGCCATTTCTGAAAAAATAAAAGCATACCCTGTCAATACCGTATATTTCGGTAGGCAGCGTTGTTATGAGTTGTACTTCCCACCCCTTTATTTGACCCGCCAAAATTGCCGGGACCAGAATTCTAATTACAATGAGGACACGTACAGTTCTTGTCGTCCCAGTCATCATCCGGATCTGTAACGACACAAAGGCAGTGATAACATTCATCACACTGGTCGCAGCACATCATGGGACTGCCATCGTCGGGACCTTTGCATATACAATAAGTTTCTTTATTCCCCGTCGGAATCGGGGATATCAAATCAGGCTTATTTTTAAATGTCGTGATCCATGCGGGCAACTCCCGATCTAGGCATAATTTTAATCGATCATGATTCTCCCTTTTACGAGTTTTTACCTTAAACAAATATTAAGTAAATACTTGGGTAATAACACCTGGACCTTTCAAAGCCGGTGATAGCTTGCGATTTTCACCTTTCTTTACCGCGGTATCCAAAATATAAACTACATCACCTAACATACATTCATTAACCTTTGCACGTAGGTCAAGGTCTCTCCTCGTACGTTCTTGGCTCGCATTTAAATTCTTTCGGGCCATTTTATGAACCTCCATCATAGTTTTTTCAACTTTTTCGACATAAGTATTTTTATCACCGCTATTTTCGAAGGGGTGTGCCAAACATCAAATCAGCTGGGTGATTTATTTCACCCCCTAATTAGCTAGTTACTCGTAAAACAGGTTTGACGGGTTACACTAGACCATAATGCACTTGTAATTTGAGGCAAAAAGATATCCCACGTTTCCTGACATATGTCTACATAGCATTTTACCGTTTCCATCAGGATCCGGTTATATCTCTCAACCTGTCCATTCCACGACGGGCGATATGGCGTGGTGCCGTATATGCAACACCTTGCATAATGAAAGCAATAAATTACTCTCGAAATTTCTCCCTTGATCCGTATATAATCAAAGTCGAGAAAAGAACTCATTCACCGCTGCCTTTGTGAATTTAATGGAATACATTTAACCGACTTTGTGAATTGGTCGACTATCATTAAAATGTGTTTGTTTCCGGCCTACGGGCCCAAAAAGTCGAGGTGTATCCTTTCCATTGGAGCACCAGCATGATATTTATTTAATGGATAATGAGCCTTCGTATGCTTATTTTTATCGATGTTACATGTAGCACATGAATTTACATAGGCGCGTACTTAGGCCACTTAATGAAAGATTACTTAGAACAATACTCAACGTCATGGCGTTACTATAAATATCTCAAATACAACTTAATATTTAAATATTTTCCCATTTAGTAAACAAATGGCATAGGGCGTAACATGTTGTTGGGCTTCACGTCCACTTCCACGTAGAGTGATATCGCAGAAAATGCCACCCATTGTCGTTGTATTATGGTAAATAACCAATCTTTGTCTTGCAGACACTGGCATGGCGATGTTGGCCTCTACACGGAATGAGTTGCCAGGAAACAAGAAAATCCTTGGTACGAAGGTGTTGGGTTACCATAACAGAAGCCAGATAGAATGTAATCTTACATGCGTGACACCTACAGAAGACTTACCATGTGGATGTGTGACGTATAGTTATGATATGGCAACTAAACAATGTTTAGTTGTTGATGAAAGTGATGACGTCACCATGGCGGATGAAGCATGCTGGAAAACATGGAATCTAGTGTAAATAAACTTAATGTGACGTGGTTTCCCTATTGAAATCAAGATCTTAAAGGGACAATCCCGGTAAGAACAGAGTCTCAAAAATTAAAGTCCGAGTATTTATGAAATTTATGGACCAAAATATAGTGGCATGGCGTATTTACCTTGTCTCAAAATTTCAGCTCAAAATATTGAGTCGTTTGGACGTGAACGTCAACACTGCTTATCCGGACACGTAACCCTTTTAAGATTTCGGGTCAATTTTTTCATTGGGTGACCTGATAATCGATTAATGTTTCTTGAGAGGTATATACAGTCAATGACCCATGCTCTGTACTTGATAACAAAAGGTAAATTTCACCTACATATTATTTTTATAGAAAAAAGTTTGGTTTTATCCAGATACTGTATAATAAAATGTTCTCCATTTCCAGATGAAGACTGTCAGGTTTAAGTTATTTACAAGCGTATCACAAATATCGGGTTAGTAGGTGGGCCTTAGGTTATGGATTTGAAACGATTTTAACACAAAATTTAGCAGTTTTATTCCCCAAAAAGTTATCAGGATTGGCACTTTAATATTCGCACTTATTTAAAATTCCAGTGGCCTTACATGTCCTGTGTAGACTGGTCATTAAAGTGAGATTCCGTGAAAGTTTATATTTATTTTTTTGTTTATAGTTAAATGCCAGTTAATATATTTACTCTAATCTCTACAAATGTAAAAAGTATAGTTCGAGAAAGTATGACAAAAAAAATTGAAAGTCATCAGACTATTACTGTTATGAATGGGTAGATTTGACATTTTTTAAACATAATTTTATGTTTCCTGTTGCATTGAATTACTCTATATTTGGTGCACTTTGAATACTTTGACGACATTCTTCTCTTACTCAATTAAAATGAGTCTGAAATTAGTCAGTTTTACGTCTTGAAGTGACATTTAGTAATTGAACAATAACACAGTAACACTATCAAGCCAAAGACGAGAGTGTCGTCGTTGAAACGTTGCATGTAATTATTATTCCGTAAATAATGTTCAGTGTGTATAGGCCTACTGATTTATTCTAAAGGACAAAATGTTTGTTTTATAGTTAAATATGTTGTATTATTGTGTTTAAAATGTATGTCTATAATTGTCCTCAAATGTCACTATATTATACCAATGTCAGTGAATTTAAAACAGGACCAGGCAGCGGGAACGAGATCATAACAAAATTACTTAGGTATGGACCTGCTGGATTTGTCCACTGATAGGCGAGCCGGTTTCTACGTGGCGTACGCCGTTCTGGTTACCGTGTCAAAGCTAATGAAGTGCGCCGGCTGATACAAAATTGGGCGTCGGATAATATTAAACTGGTTGCATTAGATGTTTTAATATAACATGAAAATATGACTTATCAGTAAGTAACAGCAAAATAAGTAGAAAATTATTGTTAGGAATATTTCCGAAAAAAATAATAAATGGCATATGAACAAATGGTTTTACGAACCTCCAATTCAACTTTAAAACATTTAGTTTAATTTTAAAGCTTTAATATTCGTGTTTGCATAGCATTACCATCTGGTTGACATGTTCACCATCTTGCGCCGGTGGTCGCCGCTGCCGACAACGCGGTGAATTCGGCGTACGCCGCAGCCGAAATTTTGTCGACTTCCGGTTAAATCAAGTCACCTCGCCTGGCAAACTGCCGAACTGTGGTCATCCGGTAAGCGCCGGTATGGAAAAATCAAGCACATGGTACTTGCTTGCTACTCTCACCTCATGGGTTTTCTCTGGGTCTTCCAGTTTCCCCCCACTGCTAAAGTTCCTTCGTGCAAGCGAATTAATGAAATAAAATTAAACCATTTCTGTTAGTCCCGAAATGACATAGTTTGTGTCGAGTAGACGTTGAACTCCTCTCTCGATATTGAAATGTATCGGACAATAACTTCATGGATTATGGCCCTGATTGTGCGAAAAATATAACATTTTTAGCTTGTGAACCCTGTAGATGAATTTCGATGAAACTTGAAATGCATGTTCATAACCCAAAGATCATGGTCCGTTCGATATTGGCGCATATAGGATCGTAGCTTCCTGAATTTTGACCCTTGATTGTTCGAAAATCGCTTTTTGTTTACCATGTTCTCTGTCCAGGCGTATCCTGCCTGACAGTCGTTGATTTTTTAAAAAAAAAAATAATGGTGTTCGTAACGGCTGTTAATTTCTGTCCTGGATCGCTTACTACACTTGAATATGTCATATATTTTATTAATGGACATACATTGATAGTTTTCTATTCAGACGTAAGATTTTCACACAGCTGAAGCATTTTTTATCAGTCTGTAACAACGTGGTGTTTCAAGACAAAGAACGGTCTGAAAATTTAATTAACCCTGACAATTACACGTGTTGCTTTAATGTTTTCCATTCTTGCTTGCTTGGGGTTAACGTCTATCTCCACGATAGGAATATCGCAGGAACAAAATTGTGACCATTACCAATTTTTGATTCTAAATTTATAATCAAAAACTAAAGTGAGTTATTTTGATACATGTGCATCTTGATATATCGGTGAATAAACAAGTCGGTCATTTTTATTTTTCATGGTCATAAACATAAAACATATTTCGTTGACCAAATTAGGTAATAATCTCCGCCATTATGCAAGGTATGGGGCATGTCCATTCCATATTCGGAATTCAGTACTGCCATGTGATCAGTCTAAGCAACTAGAGGCCTGGCGCCTGTATAGGAGCAAAACTAGTGCTTGAATAAATAATCATACGACCATTTGATTCTGACAAGCAATTATGTAGCAGCTTCCAAGGTGAGGTTGGGAAAAAGACGTGTAAATTTTAAATATCACAATGTAGATTTTAACATCAAACGTGTATCAAAACTACTGTTCTGCCTGCATGTCTGAATTGGGTTGAATTCTACGCTGATGATACCTAGCGCCTTCGTCATTTTAAACCCAATGACTCCGCCATAACAGTAACTATAATATTGGAAACTGTGCAGTAACTGTCAAAACGTGGATGACTACTCATATGCTAAAATGCAACGCCTCAAAAACTGAAGCCATTCTGGTTGTGACGAATGGTAAAATGGCGGATGTTCATCATTCATCCATTTGAACTGTACACACACCAGAGTCAACCACAAGGCGATCAAACCAAAATAATCATTTTTGGGAGGGTAGTGAGAGAGACAGAGAGAGAGAGAGAGAGAAATGGGGTTTAACGTCCACTCAACACAAACTAGGTCATTTCGGGACTAACATCTGGTATAATTTTATTTCAATAATTCGCTTGCGCGTAGGGGTCTTTAGGAGTAGGAGGAAACCGGAGTGCCCGGAGGAAACTCACGAGGTTGAGAAGGCGCCCCTATCTCCATGCCACATACGCTGACACCAGGGCTCGAAACCACAGCCGCAAGCCAGAGGTGACCGGCCAGCTAGAGGTCGAAGCGCGGCACTCTAGACCACTAGGCCACCCCAACCCCCTAGGAGGGTAGTGCTACAGTGGCTTGGGCGTTGGGCAATCAATTGGTCTTATGCTTGCGCTTTAGATCTAATGATTTGTCAGCCATTGAGCCAAGTGCCGTGGTGTTGAACCCAAACGTTACCTGGCAACAGTAGGGTCACCTGTTTAATTTCGATGATTATCTCCAGGTCCTTTGATGTCCTTCCACTGCTAAATATCTTTATGGGGAAGGCAATTGTGACCTATTTTGTTCAAGTGGACGTTACGCCCAACTCCGATGCAGCTTTCGAAATACCTACGGTTACTTAGCTCTAGGATGCCCAGTACGAGGAAGACGTGGTGTCACATTTAGTGAGATGGCACCTGTAACTTTAAGAAAACTGATATGCAAAAACATCAAGCTTTAAAATTTGACATCGTCGGAATTCTACGTTCACGTACAGAATGGATTACCACTGTCAGACAGAGTGTGCAGTGGAGTACCCTTGACGACCAACCAAATTGCCTTGCCCCACAACTAGACTTGATTATAGCTGAAGTCGGTATCACCTAAAACTGAAGGTTGTTTACGCCACCACAGGAATCAATAATGACCATTACAAGACAGTTTGTTTGGTGTGGTGCCAAAGACATTAGGTCTAAAATGTCACCCACCACAACAAAGCTAGAAGCTGAAGGATGATACCACGCTAGCACCCTTGGAATAATTTTAATATTCAAGAGGGCCGCCTTAAGAATTTTCTGGTTGTTTACTTTAATTTAGTAAGGAAAAACTTGGGAGAGATTCTCTCGAACCTTGGTATGAATGTAGTTTGTGACCTATTGAACCTGACGAGCTTAGGTGTTTCGCTAAAAGTGACTGCTAATTCCACGGGAAGCCAGATTCACAATGGTGGCTCAGTTTTGAAATGAAACGCATAATGTTTCCACGGCGTGTAATATATTGAAATATAGGTTTTCGTTGCCAATTACTTCACAAATAAACATAGAAACATATTTCGACCAAAAGATATGCCAATCCGACAATATTTTCCCCTTATATTCTTATCACGAATCAACTATTGGGCCATCGCGCGTTGAAAGCAAATGTTTATAAGGGCTAACTGGTGCTTGTCCAACCTCGTGTGAAAGTCCAACTTAATTTCGCTTTGTGGAATCACTGGAATACTCGCAACCGTCTGACTCTTCCCCTTTCATCAGTATCATGCAGCGGGGTGAACATTGTTTTGGCAGTTACTAGGTCACTCATATGCGAAGGTAAAGCTGATGTTGGCAAACATTTTCCATCCTTTAGTTCCCTCTGTTTTCTGGTAACGAGACTGACCGCGACTGGAGTCACTGTGAACCATAGTGTATGCTTGATAATTCGCTCTATGAATTCGGCGAATCAGAATGGGTAGCCATTTTGCATATGAGCTCAACTTGGAATACCGTTTGGTCGGAACATGTTTTTGATGTTTATATCTGAGGTGACAGACACCCAAAACCTATATTTGAATTTAATGCATACCCTTTTTTAGGGTAATATATGGGACTCCCTTCAAAAAAAGCTTCAATTTTAATTTTGCCCCACTGTGAAAATAGCCATCACTTTTAGGAGGAATAGCAAAATTCATTGGATTCAGCGGGTCCAATACGATATAAACCAGCTTGATATCGAGGTCTGTGAGAATCTGGCTCTACTTTTACCACACTATAAGTTAAAGTAAATAACAAGAAAATGTCTGATGTCCATCATCTTGAATATTTAAATTTCCCGGCGGGTGTTAGGGTGCCATAACCCAGATTCCGAATCTACACATATTAAGACATTATCCACATCCATTTATTGTATTGCAAGGTGAATCTTTCTCGTGATACTGATCTGTATATGAGTATAATAAACCCATAGAAACGTGTGAATATTTTATGTAATTGGATAAGAATCCTCTGGGAATGGTGAAACAATATTTGTAAAGGTTCATTAAGTATGCAGGTTGATGTGTATCTTGAAATCCAGTTTTGCTACAGATATTTTTTTATGACGGGTATCGGGTTTCTACGGAGCCCCTTAAGTCCACGATTCCACTCTTATATAATTTTTTCGTACATAAATCAAAAGAAAACATAAAATCGTTTTTGTCGAAAAGATTTCTTCCCGCTTTTGTGTCCTCGTATTGAAATCTGAATTTGAATAAATGTGGATTTATATGACGACAGTCCAAAACAAGACGCAATTTTGTCTTATTGGTGGCCAGTGTCAAAGGGTTAATTACTTCAGGTTTATTGAAGACTTCTGAAATACAACCTTTATCCGACAATTTCTGAATTTCGGATTTTACAAAATCGGGGTTATCTCTTGCTGATTTATTATTTCTACGAAAAACCGAATCAGGATTTGTTTTAAAGGGAACTTTATAGCCATGTTTGACAATATCGATAACATGCTGATTGAATCCCACTCATGTGAGCGTGCTCGAAGTTTTCCGACAGGTGAATTAATTTTACAA
Organism: Patella caerulea; assembly: GCA_036850965.1. Lineage (NCBI taxonomy): Eukaryota > Metazoa > Mollusca > Gastropoda > Patellidae > Patella > Patella caerulea. The sequence goes on along the minus strand of JAZGQO010000006.1, from coordinate 54,263,331 downwards.
GTTATACTTAAAGATGGCTCGCCTTGAATAATACCATGTGTAACAAGTGTCGACTGACAAACTAAATTAGGTTTCGGTTCACTTTTAAAACCGTACATATCAATTAAATAAGCTAAATTGTCAAAAATACTCATCTTAGACTTCTTACCTGATCAGCTGTCGGTCCAATGGCCAGATTTGCCACACGAGAAACATCTCCCCGGCTTGCTACTGCTAGTAGAGGCCTCGTCTCTATCTTTAAAGATAAGGCGGCTATATGGCGTTCGTTTTGCTTTAAGCTTTTTCATTTTCTCAACCCGCTGTTTTCTTTCTGCTCTGCTACTGGCCCTCAACATCTTCTTTTTATCTTCTGAATCTGAGGTGGGCTAGAAGAATGAATTGCTTTCTAACTCCCGCCTTTATCACATGACACAGATCACGTGCCAGTGATTTATACTTGCAACGTTAATACAATAATTTCCCTCTCTAATTTTAATTATATAATTTTTTTCGTACATGATTCCACTCTTATATAATTACTTCGTTTAAACGAAATACTAATTCGTTATAACGAATTATTAATATTAATATTAATTCGTTTAAATGAAATATTAATCCGCAGGGTTTCAATGTGATCTGAAATAAAAAAAAGTATACAATAATGAAAGGAAAGGGGAACATACCAGCCTCGGCCGGCCCTTGCATTCGTCTTTGTACCTGAGATATAGTTTTCCTATATGTAAACGTATATTTAATTATTGTGATCGGTGATCTCCTTACCAGTGTATCTTTTTGAAGTTGAACAAAGTGGTACTTATTACAGCGTATTCTGTTATAAAACAAACAAATTGGTATCCTAATTTGTCTATTAGTGACGAGACTCTTCATCCAGTTAACCAGTTTACCATACACTCCCCGCTATGGACAGTCCTTCTGTCCAAACATGATCGAACGCATTTGACGAGCCTACAACAGCACAGATAGATAGCATTGACTGTAACCGAACGTAGAGCTAAATATGGATACTGGTAGTTCTATAATACGGGTTGGGGTCGAGTGTCTACACGCTGGGCTGGGGGTTATAAGGTTTGTTAATGAGTCATGTGGCCTGGTTTCGATGATACAGATTCATTGATTGCAAAGAAATATCTGAGATCATAATATGAAATGAATGGAACAGGGTTTAACGTCCTACTTTCGTGCACCACCCCGACCAGTGAAGTCCTGCATACGCCATGACTTTTCTTTAATATAATATTGACATGTGTGCTGCATTCCCTAACAGGTCCACCTTTCACTCGGACCCAACGGTTTACGATCTTTAAAAACGTCATGGGATACATTATGCTGTGTAGTATTGTGAGGGCAAACTTAAACTTTCAGTTAGTTTAGTATATTCGGGTCCACGAACTGGCGTCGTTTATGCCTAGGACATTAGGCGTATTTTTATGGAAATCTGCCAAGATAACCTTTCGTCAGCGAATTTTGCCTAGTGTGTCTGAACCTACGGCATTCGTCCAAACTTCGGCCGACACCATTTGCTAATATTTGACATGTTAAATCACCCGAATATTTATGGCTGGGAAATCACTGCGTTGCTGGAGTAACTTTGAAGGCGAATATGGCCAAACGTACCGTATATTGTGTACGTCTACATTATCCCAGTCAGACCAAAACAGTAGGACGTTAAACTATATTGTGTTGTAATTTGTTGGGCATTTACCGGTCTTGAAACTTACATTAGAAGTTTATTATCATAAATTATATATTTAAACAAATAATATAAAAATTAACACCATTTCTTGAAATTTACATTAGAAGTTGAAATCAAATACAATTAACAAAAAGAACATCATACATATTTGAAATTTCAAAGTAACCACCATTTACTTTACGTTAATGTTAACTCAGCTTCGTTATTCAACATTTCATGAAGAAATCAAAATACCAACGCTAGATAACTCAGTTTTAAAACAGATTCAATCGAGTTTAAAACAGGTCTATCCATAAATTTTCAGGGACAGAAAGCAAAATGTGGACTTATTCTACAGAAAACAGCATAGATCCATGAAATTGGTTAATTCTACTCATCTTTGTAAATACTGAAAAGAACTGAACCATGTTTGCACCGATAGTCCTGTTAGAAATTTATATTTCACAATATTATTATTATTATTATATATTATTTAATACATTTATATAGTGCATCCTTCGCCGATGTGTTCAGATGCGTTTAACCATTACAAAGTAAAAATACAATTTTTGATATACCCTCTCCCCACTCAAAACAGTTCCTAAAATCAGTATAAAGAGAAGACAATGTAAAAATGAAATAAATCATTTTTAACTACACATAAAACAGTAAAATGTGTCTAGTCAGTAAAAGGCGTGTTGTAATACATGAGTTTTCAGGTGCAGTTTGAATGTAGTAAATGATATAAAAACATCTAACTACATATGCAACAGTAAATCCGTAAAAAGCATGTTTAAATAAATGAGTTTTCAAGTGCGATTTAAATGTAATAATAGAAGTTGATTTCCGAATAAAATAATGAAATTTGTTCCCAAGTAACGGCCCATGCAATGAAACGGCTCTCTCGCCACAGGATGCTAGTCTAGTTCAAGGTTATACTAACAGTAAATCAGGAGACCTTGTGTTTCTCACGGAAGTGCGGATTTGTATCAATTCGGGGGTGCTAAACCATAAGACATTTGTATAGCAACATTTTAAATTCAATTCTAAATGATACAGTGATAGAAGAAGTTATATAGCGCTAAATGATGCATCGCGACCTTAACAAGGAAATGAAGTCGATAAAAAATATTATATAATAGCAGAGATCAAAGATTTTAACTATTATAACATACGGCAAGGTAAATCTTAAGATTGCACCAGAATTGGACTCTGCTTTTTGGGTTTTTTTTCTAAAATGGAGAGAAATATTAGTTCTTTATTTAATATGGAAACCATGCCAAACTAGCTATTTACAATAGGTTCCAAGTTTTCCAGTTTGCTTCATCCACCATGGTGACGTCACTACTCACATCAACAACTAACCATTGTTTAGTTACCATATCATAACTATATTCCACACATCCACATGGTAAATCTCCAGGAGATGTCAGACATTTAAGAGTACATTCTACCAGGCTTCTGTTTTGATAACTCAACACCTTCGTACCAAGGATTTTCTTGCTTCCTGGAAACGTCTTCCATGTAGAAGCCAACATCGCAGTACCAGTGTCTGTAAAACAAAGATTGTTTATTTACCACCATGTAAATAAATAAAGCAATGGGGGGGGGGTGGCATTGTCTGTGATATCATCCATGACTAAAACACGACAACATGTCAAGGACTTTGCATTAAGTCCAGGCTGTTTACCCTTTCCGCCCAACATTATCCATCCCGTTTTATGTTTCCAACTGGAGGTAAATACATGTAACAAAAACTATCTGGGGTTTATAGCTGTGAGTTGAAGATATGATTAGAAGGTTTAAAGAACGAGCAGCAGACAAGATATGTACTGAGAACAAGCAAAAACGAGCGATTTGAAGTAAAATCAGAGAAGAAGAAGTGTTACGATCCACTACGCGCAAGTATCAAAAGAACCCCATATCTTTAGTACATAAACGTATATTTTAAGTTTCATCGAAATCAGATAAAAAAAATTGTGACCTCTAGAGGATCAACAACCTTGGAATTACATACTTTTACACTATTTACGTATAAGGAGCGGTCATTTTGTTGAGCAGTTTCGGTCAAATTTTTACGAAATTCGCAACTCAACCATCATCAGGGAGTAACAATGATATATTTAAACGATTTGTACATCTGCAAATTGTCCACAAGCTAAAATCGTGATTTGTTTCGCACGATCAGGCGCCGATACTGTCCGATAAGAACGAATATCGAAAGTCGTTGGGATTGGACAAAATATGACGTTCTCAATACACTTGCTGTGCATGTAAAAGATACTTTGGTAGTTGGAATTCTATACCAGTACACTCTAGCGTTGAATCCCATTCCATTTCATTTCGTGGCCTCCAGAGAGTGTCCAGAAGCAAAACCATGGCAATATCGAAAGGAGCCGAGATCTCTCGGATATAAACATATATTTCATGTTTCGTCAAAATCGAATAAATATGAGTGTCCACAATAAATATGAACGGGCGGCTGGACTCCATTTCATTATTGCTCCCTATAACTTCGTTCGGCACGGGATAATATATTGAAACCAGGGGCCGATTGGGGCCGGGGAGCGGCCCTGGCTCCCGTATCGGAGCGGCCCTTTTTACTGGCCACGGAGCCCGGATGGGCGTGTGTGGGGGGGGGCCCACTGAAAAATTTTGAAAAATGAACACCAAATATGCGATTTGTTGGCATATCTGATTATAATCCCTGTCAAATAATATATTTCATAAATCGATTAACTTAGGCCAAAACCCCGACCTGCAAGTAATTTACAACCATCAACCTGTGAAATTATCATATCGTCAAATTATTAATTATCATTGTATCGTAAAGAGTCAAGAGAATTTAACTGGTTAAAAAATGGGACTAGTTGAGAAAAATTTGACCATTTGATCAACCAGTTAGAAATATTGAATCAACAGCAACATTTTCATTGAAAAATGTCCCATGTTTGTTTCCGGGAGCGCTAGTTGATTCCTCCTGTGATGGAAAGCCACCAGATACATTGGTACAGAGTGACGAAAATGAAAATCATGAAAGCTGCTTTTTGAATTTTGAATTCTGGCGTATCCCCACAAACAGGTTGCAGGTGACCTAATAATTAGTAAATTTGTCGGGTGAATCCGATGACATTTTCGGTTGAAATTCGGAATTACCATTGCAGGATTCCGAATTCTGATCCACATTCAGCACACCCGTCCCAGAAAGTCTATTATACCAGCCCATTTCAGACTCCAGTGACGGCGTGGCAGTCGGTCCAATACCCCATCTCCCATATAATGTTCAGCAGAAAAGGGTTGGTTTTATTTAGACGAATTGGACAAAATTATTTATTTTTCATTTTGTCCGACCGGCCCTTTGATCGACGGCCCAATCCGCCCCTGATTGAAACCTCTAAAATGAACAACAATATATGAAATTGTTTCTATGAAGACCGGTTTTTTAAAAAAGCCAACAGTAAGGCTGATGTCCCCCGCCGAAATCCCAAAATAAATAGAAGACACGTATTAATTAATCGCACATTTGTATCGAGCAATCAAACTGTACACGAAGTGTCATCCAAAAGTGTTTTGTAAAGAAAAATGCTAAAACCGACGAGAAAAATGAAAATGTACCCTAGTCAGGGGGACCCTAAAGGTAGACAAAAGGGCCCCTCTGGCCAATGGAAAGAGCAATCTTGTCCAAGTCAATCGTTTCTATACACCGTCACTGTCGAATCCATTACTAAATGAGAATGCAGTCATTGTATTGGCATAAAAATCATCAATCAAGATGAACCTAAGTTATCTTGTCCCAAAGTATCAACCAATCAAGTTGCTTATCTCTGTTTGAACATTTTAACTCAATTAGAAGGAGAGTTATTGTGTTCCAAAGTCTCGACTAGTCTCGACCAATCAAATTGCGTATCGCTCTGCTTACCTTGAGCAGAAAATGCTCATTATCGAACTTAGTCAAGGTATTATTGTAATGAAACTATACACCAAGTTTCATCACTCTCACTTAATTAGAACTAAAGTTATCGTGTCCCAAAGCATCAACCAATCAAATTGCTTATCTCTGCTTAACCTAAGCGGAAAATGCTCATCTTCGAACTCCATCAAGGCATTGACCTAATAAGCATATACACCAAGTTTGAACATTTTAACTCAATTAGAAGAAGAGTTATTGTGTTCCAAAGTCTCGGCCAATCAAATTGCTCTGCTTACCCTGAGCAGAAAATGCTCATTATCGAACTTAGTCAAGGTATTACTGTAATGAAACTATACACCAAGTTTCATCACTCTCACTTAATTAGAACTAAAGTTATCGTGTCCCAAAGCATCAATCAATCAAATTGCTTATCTCTGCTTACCCTAAGCGGAAAATGCTCATCTTCGAACTCCATCAAGGCATTGACCTAATAAACACATACACCAAGTTTGAACATTCTACCTCAATTAGGAAGAGAGTTATTGTGTGCCAAAAAGTGTGACGGACAGACAGACAGACAGAGGGACGAACCCATTTTAATAGTCCCCCAACTTTCTTCGAAAGGCGGGGGACAAAAAATGACAAACAGCCTTAAAATTTGATATCATTGGAGATTATTAGCTGTCTGTGCTCTACTAATCAGCAGTCGGCAGATTATCGAATACCTTTTTATATTCGTTTATAATTTATATTCTCATTCGTCTGTAAAAGGCGTATTTTGTCTCATCGGCTATACACGCATCCACGTTCAAAAATAGTGATATTATTGGTATGTTTTTGAACAACAATATACATTCAGTTCAGTAATTGGCAAAATTTCTACCCTTTTCTTCCAAGCGAATATTCTGCCTATTGACGACGTAAGAAAATGTTGACATATTGCCGTTTATTATTCAATAATTGCCTTTAACATCAGTATCCGCTACACATGCAAAATAATGGACCCAATGACAAGATTAGGAGATAAAGTTTTACTCCGCAAAGATGAAATATAATCTTTAAAAAAAAAATATCACTGGTAGGATATCAACCCCAATGACGTGTTCCCTGCTCGGTCAATCCGTTAGCTATTGCTGGAGGCTCGGAAAACTTGATTTAGCAGACACAAGGGGATTTTGATGCGAGTTTTAAGACGTTTACCATCTTCTATCCGCGGTGTCGTTCAACCCAACCATCTATCCAATTCTTTTGAAGCTAAATATAGAACTTTTCTGACTACTTCTCTGATTAAGGAAATGGAAATTTTGTAGATCGCTATCACACAATTAATTCTATGATCGTCGATACATTTCAGTACATACCCAAATGACTAAGTACATGTATTACTGAACTCCTCTTTTTTGACTTTAGATTTGATCGATAATACAAGATGTTGCTTATATCTTACCTATATCCCAGCAGCCATCACTTCCCCATCCAGTTAATACGAAGGCATGGTTGAATCCCAAAAAAGGGGTCCCTGTATTGAGGGAAGATATCCTACTAATACCAAATTCACTCCCTTTTCCCAACTCTAACAATCCCTCTTTCCAACGGATCCAAAATGGCCGAAACTCGTTACAGTCCAAGATAGTTTCATAGTGAGTGCTATATTTGCTACCATATACTGCTGATCTAATACCAGACCTTCTGTTTCCGTTTGCACCTAGCACAAATGTCCAACTCCCGTAAGTATGGAAATCCACCACATCGTCTTTCTGGAGGATTAAATGACCAGCACCACAGGCTTTTAGTTTAAATCTTAATTGTGTGGTATTTGTAACGGCGAATCCCTTTCTAGCCAATGGAAAGGCGTAATAGGGATTGTTGGGAGTAAATATTCGCAAAGTAAAGCAAACTGAAAATAATAAAAAGAAAATGTAAAGGTAATTTATCTCTTTTACCAATAAATTTTAATGCCTTATTTTTTCATCTGTACACTGCTAGTTATTTGTTTTACCAAATAGTTTGATTTTATTTTGTTGTTGATTTTCTATCTGTATTTTATCTGTATCAGTACTCTACTACTTTATTTTTTTTTTAAATCCTATTATTTTGTTTTACTAAATAGTTTTATTTTATTCTTATATGATTGGGGGGTCCAGAGTGCCGAGGTACGACCTCTAGGTGGCCGGTCTCATTCTGGCTTGGGCTGTGGTTTCGATCCCTGGTGTGAGCGTTTGTGGCATGGAGATAGGGGTGCCTTCTCAACCTTGTGGATTTCCTCCGGGCACTCCGGTTTCCTCCCACTGCTAACGACCCCTACGCGCAAGCGAATTATTGAAATAAAATTAATCCTGTTAGTCCCGAAAAGACCTAATTTGTGTCGAGAGGTCTTTAAGCTCCCTCTCTCTCTCTCTCTCTCCCTCTCTCTCTTATATGATTATTTATCTATATTGTTTCACATTTTGTAGTATCTATCATATATTTTTTGTACCAGCGCCACAGAGCAGCTTCACAAGCCGGATTTTGGAGCAATACAAGTTCAATAAATTAGTATTATAAATCATTATATAGTGCTTTCTTGATAACGATGCCGATCGCAAAGATTCCTGAAAGGATATTTATCTAAAGCCCCATGGTGTTTAAGTGGTTATACGTTCCTATGATATTCTATTTTACGAAATCTTAAATTGTAATTGAAATTATTAAATGCACGAATTTAATGCCTGTGTACATTATTTTTGCATCTTCGTATGGATATCAGATATCTCTTTTATAGAACAAATTCGAACATACTATGGACCACGCCATCAAAGCAATCTTGGTATTGAGAGGCATCGACGCGCAAATGTACAAGGGACAATAATACCAAGTTCCATGTCGATCCTACGTGAAATGGTGGAGCTTTAATAAGGCTTCTTTTTTTCGAAGAGCCTCGCCGCCAAGAATAACACGAAGAACAACGAGATGGGTTTATGGTCCAATAAAAATTACTCCAACTGCGATTTAGACCTCATCCAATATATTGTCGAAAAGACAAATTGATTATAACAATTCAAAAAGATAGACCCTGTTGTCAAGATTCTGTGTTCTCAGGATTACAGGAAAATGAAAACATAAAAAGACGAAAGGCGAAATTATCTCTGTCTGAGTATATACAGTCCTTCGACGAAACTCCTTCTCCAAAAAAAAATTTGTCTATAAAATTATCGAAAAGGGTTACCTCACAACTAACTAATGTACGTAATAAGAGTAGATGCCTAAACAAAGTATTTGAGAAGAAATATCATTTACTCCGAATGAAGAAAGGTCTACCCTTAAAACAATCACGTTGCTTCTTACCATTTCTGGCTTAATAGTCATAATATTTATTACTATTTATATTGACCATATTGCATAGTAAATCTAAAATAACTGATCTCTTATTATCTTACATAACAATATGTGCTGCTAACAATCTGGATAAGAGAGACTATCGTAACTGGGATTTGAGGTCCAATGTCCATCTGATCTAATAACTATCTGTGTGTGAGATTTAACAACCTGGATACGTTTGGATTTAGATAATTCTCTAAAACCCATATTATGTAGTTTGTATGTTTATATACATGGTCATGTGTGATATTTTTAGCACCATGGGCCTTTCTGTTAGACGTGGAGAGCGGACTATTGTCAAACCGGTCGCCACATCCTACGTATGACCCATGCACCCTTTCTTACTACATATTATAGTAGCCTTGATCGTCTAGAATTTATCTCTGGCACTCGTCAAACCTCGGAAGATTTCGGACAATCTAAACTCGGTTGTATGATGAATTCCGCCATATTGGAACTACTTTAAAGGTCCCGGATGAAACATGGCTGCGCCCATTCCAAACACAAGTTGGCGACCTATTTGGCTAGCGACCTATTCGACCGATCCAGCTGTAAGATAATGACGAAATTACACTTTTATTCTGAGCTGAAGGAATGGATAAAAAATAACATATTCGTCTTTCATTTGATAGACATAACGTTGGATTTTTTTGGTTGATAAATAGAGACTGTTGTCTTTACTCTAAATAGGTTTCCAACGAACAGGTTGCAGCTCGATCGGTCGAATAGGTCGCTAACCGAATAGGTTCCCAATTTGTGTAATAGCGTCAAGTTTTCCTGTTAAAGTAAACCGGTAGCCGCATTGCAAATGTATGGGCGTAGGTACATATCATTTACTGTCATACATCCGAGACTAGATGTAGTTTACGGAATCTGTCGAGATTAGTCGAGTGTTATCTCTGGTTGTCTTTGGCTTGTCCTTAACCTTGTGTATTTACTTCTTACGGTTTTCTTACGAGGTTTGTCTTAACATGAATAACAATGCAACAGTTAGTTTTTACATTTTATATATGATAGCCGGATACATAGATACACGCATAGTGGCCCGCAAGCCAGAGGTGTGTTAAGATGAAATTTGTAACATCAATTAATTGGAATATTGTAAAATTAATTGGGACATATTATTCAGTTACAACAAGAATGGTATTGAGCCTTTAAAGTGGCAGTATTTAAGATTAGATATAAACAAGAGGTGAAGTTTTGAAATGTCAATTTGAGTTAGATATGTCCATACTTATCTATGTTCATGTATGTCATTCGATCTGCATTAGCTTTTATTCAAATAATGTGTGAACGATTGTGCGAAAAGAGGAGGCATTTTCCAAATTTCCGTCCTCGTTTGGTTTAGTTATCCTAATGGTTTATCGTATAAATAGGCGGGGTTTTAAACGTCACATGTTTAGTCAGACACAATGGTCAATGTTATTAGATTAAACAGTAATACTTCAATTGAAACAAAGCTTTAAATTTATAAATTTATTATTGTTTATCTTTGAACAAAGGGTAAATATTGATTAATAAGTTGATGATCAATTGATTGGTAGAAAACAGTCCATAATTTTAAACATTTACCTTTGAATAAAAGAAGGGCGATAATTCCAACCAAGAGTTTCTCCATTTTCCAACTTATTCTTCGTAGAGTCTTAGTAAAATGAATAAAATCATCCAACATGACTCATAATAATAAAATATACATGATTTTAATTTATAACATTTCTGGTTCCCGGCTCTAATAAAAACTCATTAGTGACGGACACGTCTGATTAATTTTATATATACAATTGGCGGTAGTTTTTTCTTTGACGTCCATAGCAGTTATATCTCATAACAATCTGTTATGACGTCATCATTGGTTGATATTATTATTATTATTATTATTATTATTATACAACACTTATATAGCGCTAACTTCCACATACGTGTTCAGGTGCGCTTTACAATAGATAGATAAATGTATAGGATATATAAAAAATCGTTAAAAAAAGAAAAATAATAGTTATAGACACAGTAAAAATCTAAATATCTATAACATCAGTGCAAAAATAAATATCTATAAAATACATATAGTGAATAATTAAAATTAATTCAGCAATATCTATAAAATACATATAGTGAATAATTAAAATTAATTCATCCAATTGCTTATCTCTGCTTAGACATCAACGAAAATGCTAATCGTCGACTTCGGTCAAGACAGTCGGCTAATGAACATCTATCTGCACATCAGTTTTCACATTCTAGCTCTATAAGTCAGCGTTGGATTAAACATTAAGCAAAGCAATCGCATGCATCATGGTTATGGAAGGGTATCGCTGCCAATATTAAATGCTATGCTAAAATGTCTTTTCCGTTGATTATATGTAAAAAGTATAATGTGCAAAGTCACTATACCGGTAATGATAAAGTCAAAATACCTCTAAAGCCAAAGTTAAATGTAAAACGACAAATGTAATGTGTCAAATGACAAATGTTTTAATGCACAATGCTGTTCTTAGAAATTTCTACATTTTACATTTCTCTCATTACAAATCACATTTGCGCTCTGCCACATCTCATTTGTCCTTCACGCTTTCTTTTTATCAACTTGCGCGTAGCATCTTCTTAAATATGCAAATATAGTATACCACGTGACTTATTCAAATAAATACGGAAAAGACCGACCTTTCTTTAAATAAAAATATGAATAATTGTTCCAAAGGAAAGATAACTCAGTTAACGCGCCATTAGTTGTTTTTCTTTTAAAATTATTTATATATGTTTGTGCTGGTAAAAGGAAAATATAACCTTTTGTTGAATCTAAAAATATGAGCATCCTGACCAATTTCCTCCCCGAATTAGTAAACATTTATTGATGTTTGTGAAAGGTTTAAAGTAGCTGAGTCTCTAACTCAATATCATCCAAAATCTTCAACATTGAAAACGCGAATTATTTGTCAATTTAAATCAAAAATGCTGTGATCTTACCGGAAAAAGATGGACTTCTGATATCCAATATTTAAGACATTTTACCATTGGTACACGAATCGTGTACAATAAAGCGTTTCAAATCAAACGGCGTGAGTAGACTGGAATAACCAGACGCTAGAAATTTGCATTCGATTGAGACTACTGACTTATTTCGCTGAACATAACTGATTTGAAATAACAGTAAAAACGGAAACCATTGAATTTAAATCAGTTTATATACATTCATGTTACATTATTATATGCGTTGCGACTCTTCAATTTCTAGGTCCCAAATCAAATGTTAGCGATTTAGCTCCTTTAAACTAATCGCAATTTTGAAAAATAATTGATAACACTTAACAGGAACAGGATTATGAAAGGACGGAGAAGCCAGGTAATTTTTTCATCCGTTGTGATTGTCATAATATAGACCTCGACAATATTTACTTATTAGGCCTATACATGTATTAATTTTTCACTTACCTGTGTTATGTATAATACGGTATCAATAATTATATTATAAATGTGAGAGAGAGAGAGAGAAATAGGTTTTAACGTCCACTCGACACAAACTAGGTCATTTCGGGACTAACATGGTTTAATTTTATTTCAGGGATCGAAACCACAGCCGCAAGCCAGAGGTGACCGGCAAGCTAGAGGTCGAAGCGCGCCACTCTAGACCACTAGGCCATCCCAACCCCCCCCCCCCCATTATAAATGTATGAATATATATGATCTGTATGTCCATAGTGGCACAGCCGCAGTACTACATTTTGTCTTTGACCTCCTTCATTTTATATAATCTTACGAAAACAAACAATTAGAAAGTGGAATAATGATAAGAGATTATACGCGCATGAAACCACTTGGGCTTACGGCTCGACCTGTATTAGCCGAGAAGGTTTCTCCTAGTACGGGACAAACAACTGAGGTCAACTTATTTGTTAGCTAAAGAACCCATGAATGGCATGAAGTCAACTGAAGAATGGCAGCACGTTAACTGGGAGAAATAATTCATATTCTTATTTCAAGAAAGATCGGACGTTTCCGTATATATGTTAATAAGTCACGTGGCATACTATATTTGGATATTTAAGAAGATGCTATGCGCAAGTTGATGAAAAGAAAGCGTGAATGACAAATGAGATGTTGCAGAGTGCAAATGTGATTTGTAATGAGAGAAATGTAAAATGTAGAAATGTCAAAGAACAGCATTATGCATTAAAACATTTGTCATTTGACACATTACATTTGTCATTTTACATTTAACTTTGTCCTTAGAGGTATTTTGACTTTATCATTACCGGTATTGTGACTTTGTACATTGTACTTTTTACATATAATCAATGGAAAAGACATTTTAGCAGAGCATTTAATATTGGCAGCGATACCCTTCCATACATGGTAATGGTGGCACCACAGAATTTATGTTTCTATAGAGAACAAATTTCATAAAACTTGATTTAATAAATAATTAAAAACTGTGAAACATTGTTTTCCTTCTTATTGTAAAATTTTGTTTCATTTTGAAAGATAAATACTGATGGGTCTTGATCCGGTAGAGTTATTGTGTCCCAAAACCTGTGGCGTGTGGAAGCAGTTTTAATGGTCCTGTGCTTTGTTCGAAAGTCAATGTTGAGAGAGAGAGAAATGGGGTTTAACGTCCACTCAACACAAACTAGGTCATTTCGGGACTAACATATGTTTTTAAAATTTATTTCAATAATTCGCTTGTGCGTAGGGGTCTTTAGCAGTGGGAGGAAACCAGAGTGCCAAGAGGAAACCCACGAGGTTGCGAAGGTGCCCCTATCTCCATGCCACATACGCTCACACCAGGGCTCGAAACCACAGTCGCAAGCCAGAGGTTACCGGCCAGCTAGAGGTCGAAGCGCGGCACTCTGGACCCCCCAATCATATAAGAGAGAGAGAATTTTATTTAAATAATACGCTTGTTTGTAGTTGTTCTGTGGTAGTGGGGCTTGGGATCAAAACCACGTCACTTGACTCAATAACAGACCTTATGATCTACAGATCCCCGCCCCTTTCTTAATATCTTGTAGTATCTTATTACAGACGAGGTAGCTTCCTATTTGCTACTTACTACCTCTGTGTTGCTTTTGAAAAGCTGCTGAAAGCGTTCGATCTTGTCTGGACGAAAGGACTACACGGTAACATGGCTAACTGGGTAAATAGCCTGGGCCCTGAATAACAAATTGGCGATTATCCCGGTACGGAACAACCGAACATACAGCACCACTTCAAGATGAACAAGCAAATGATTTTATTTTGTGATCTCACTGTTGACTTGTCAATTGTAGTTTTGACCATTTAAAGAGACAGACTGACTTTGATGAAGTTAAACCCCATTTCATTTCTGTAACCTCCATGGAAAACAAATTAACACATAATTTGGATGCTATTATTGATGGAGTAACGGTGGGTAAGGCGCTGGCTCGTTAGCCAGGAGGTCAGGTATTCAATCCCTGCATTTGGCATAGAAAGCTCATCCAGATTTTTCGGCGTGGTTCCCCTTTGTAAGTGATGCAAGACGAGGGGCTCGGCAAGGTCATTGGCGTGCACGTAAAAGAGTCATTGACAGATGGAATTCTAGGCCGCAGTGCCGCTGTCGTGACTGAACACCAAAGCAGTAGGACGTTAAGCTCCATTAAATTTCATTTTATTTTTATACGTCCACATTCATAATGTGGACTTATTATGCCGTCGCTCCTGTCTGTGTGTGTAATGATTGTATGAGTGTGTGTGTGATGGTGTGTGTGTGTGTGTGCGTCGCCTTCAGGGCGCAATTCTTCATGGATTTTCTTCAAACTTTGTATACCTATTCCTTATACCCTAAGGAAGATCTACCTGTGTGTCGCCTACAAGGGGCAATTCTTACTGGATTTTCTTAAAACTTTGTGTACTTACTCTTTACACCCTAAGGATGATCTGTATTGTTTTTGGTGCATGCCCTAACCCGGGGACAGAGCCACGCCCATTCCTTGTACTTATTTGTTTGTCGTTTACAAGCCACATTTCTTAATGTATCATCTTGAAACTTTGAATACTTATTCTTTGTACCCTATCATGTTGTCCAACCCCCAGGCCACAGCCACGCCCATTTTCTTTTTGCGTGTTGCCTACGTGCCACAATTCTTAATCGATCATCTTGAAACTTAAAATACTTATTCCTTATACCCTAAGGATGATCCCTTTTGTTTTGTGTGTATGCCCGACTCCCTGGGACAGCAACACCCATTTCTTGTATTAGTTTGTCGTCTACAGGCTGCATTTCTTAACGTATCATTTTGAAAATTGATTTTGGTGAATGTCCCAACCCCCAGTGGCAGAGCCACGCCCACTTTTTGCCTTTAGCGTCTGAAAGCCACAATTCTGAATGGATTATCTTGGCATACTTAATCCTTATACTCTAAGGACGGCAACTATTGATGTTGAGACACGACCCTCAACGCTAAACAAACCAAACACCTAGCCTTCTTGACAAAGTATCATATTAATCAAATCAGGAATGTGGATGTATATTGTAGCGCTTGCGTTATGTTTCTATTATCGATGTGTGCAAATGTAAGTTGCATTGAGTAGAATATGACTATGTTGTAGAAAATTATTCAAACGTGATATGGCCTAATTGGTTTTTATGAGACACGTACTTGCATCAGCCACAGAGTATTTTTAAATGCGATCATATATATTATATTATAATGATACCAGGGAGTGAGTTTAAAACACAAAGTAGGATAATGGAGAAGTTCTTGATGTGAATTGTCACTCTGCTTTTGTTCAAAGGTAAATGTTTAAAATCATGGATTGTTTTTCTATTAATACATTAGTCTTCTACTTGAAGGGAGTATTTATGAAATTTATGGCCCAAAATATAGTGGCATGGTGTATTAACCTTGTCTCAAAATTTCAGCTCAAAATATTGAGTCGTTTGGGCGTGTACGTCAACACTGCTTATCCGGACACGTAACCCTTTGAAGATTTCGGGTCAATTTTTTCATTGGGTGACCTGATAATTGATTAACCTTTCTTGAGAGGTCTATACAGTGAATGACCCATGCACTGTACTTGATAACAAAAGGTAAAATTCACCTACATATTATTTTTATAGAAAAAAGTCTGGTTTTATCCAGATACTGTATAATACAACGGTCTCTATTTCCAGATGAAGACTGTCAGGTTTAAGTTATTTACAAGCGTATCACAAATATCGGGTTAGTAGATGGGCCTTAGGTTATGGATTTTAAAGGATTTTAACACAAAATTAAGCAGTTTTATTCCCCAAAAAGTTATCGGGATTGGCCCTTTAATAATTATGATGGTAAGTTGGTGCTCTTTTGTTCAAAGATAAATATATATTAAAAAAATGTTTCAGTCGAATTAGTATTGTTCAAGTTCATAAAACTGTCCATTTGATCTTGTTGAATATATAAGGTTAATGCCATTTACAATCATGTCATTTTGTACGAGAATTCATATAGGATAACTTAAAGCAAGAATTTATATTATATTTTTAAAATGTATTAAAATAAAGCCTTAAACAGTCATACCCTGTTAAAGAATAATCCTTCAAATTCAAACGTTTGGAGATAGATATTGCATGGGGTGAATAGAACAACCAAGGAGGTAATTGTATTATTATTTCGGGTGTGAAGGATTTTTAAGTGAGTGAAATAATGCCTATGATCGTATAATAGTGAGTTGGCAACCCATTGAGCAAAGCACATAGAAATAATGATGTTTTGACTTTCTTAGAAAATATGACATTCTCGCTTTTAACAACAAAACGAGGACGGAACACTTTATGGAATTTGACTTTATTGGTTTCGCACATTCCTTCACACATTGAATAAAAGCTAATGCAAGTGTAAAATGTTGGTATAATTTTCGTTCTGATAATTAATATTGGAATTATATTTCATTAATTAATATCTCTGGCAAGTTAGTAGATTCAGATCAGAGGTCACACGAGCGGCTTTTGACCTATGACGTCAGTCATTTGATTAACCAATTTGTATTGGTTTTACTAGCCGATTACCCCCAGTTTCGTGCAAAACACGCTAAAGCTTGCGGTAACAGACGGTTTCATTGGCTAAGAGCACATTAAATATGGAGTTTTATATTTTATTTTCTTTATTTCAGAAAGAGGACATGGTGGATTTGGACACTGACGGGAGTTGGACATTTGTGGTAGGAACTGAAGGAAACACAAGCGCTGAAATTAGACCAGCAGTACTAGCTGGTGAAAAATATGGCGAGCACTACGAAACTCTCTTGGACTATAACGATTTTCGGCCATTTTGGATCCGTTGGAAGGGAGGATTGTTAGAGCTGGGAAAAGGGAGTGAATTTGGTACAGACAGGATATGTGTTCATACCATCACTCCAGTTGAATTCAACTATGCTTTCGTATTAACTGGATGGGAAGAAACTGGCTGCTGGGATATAGGTAAGATATATATTAAGGAGTGTATCATCGATCATGAAAACGTCCTAATTAGGAGATAAAAAGTCCTAATTAGGAGATTAAAAAGTCCTAATTAGGAGATAAAAAGTCCTAATTAGAAGATAAAAAGTCCTAATTAGGAGATAAAAAGTCCTTATTAGGAGATAGAAAGTCCTAATTAGGCGATAAAAAGTCCTAATTAGGCGATAAAAAGTCCTAATTAGGAGATACAAAGTCACAATTACGCTTAAAAAAAAATAATCGTGGCACCAGGAGGCTTCCGTAATAAGATATAACTGCTATGGACATCAGAGAAAAAACTACCGCCAGGTAAATATATAAAATTATTCAGACGTGTCCGTAAGTAATGGGTTATTATAAGAGCCGTACTCGCATCGCCCTGGCAACCAGAGTTGTTTTTAATTAAAATTATGTATATTTTATTATTATGACTGCAGGGGTGATTTTAAAACTCGACGCGTATTCATTTGTCGAAGACTCAAGAAGAATAAGCCGGAAAATGGAGAAACTCTTGGTTGGAATTATCGCCATTCTTTTATTCAAAGGTAAATTTTTAAAATTATAGACGGTTTTCTAACAATCTATTGATCAAAGATAAACCATAACAAATTCAAAGCTTTGTTTCAGTATTTTTATTCAATTTAATAACATTTGACCATTTGTCTGACTGAACATGTGACGTTTACAGTCACACCTATTTATACGATAAACCATGTAGGATAGCTAAACCAAACCAGGACGGGATGCTGGAAAATGCCTCCTGTTTTTGCACAATCGTTCACACACTATTTGAATAAAAGCTAATGCAGATCGAATGACACACATGAACATAGACAGCAATGGACATATCTGACTCAAATTGACATTTCAAAACTTCACCTCTTGTCCATATCTAATCTTAAATACTTTCTCTTTAAAGGCTCAATACCATTCTTGTTGTAACTGAATAATATGTCCCAATCTTTATATGGCGTTTTACAATTTCTTTTCTTTATTTCAGTTTGTTTTAGTTTACGAGTGTTTACTTCTACCAGGTGGGACGGAGCTTTTCCATTGGCAAGAAAGGGACTCACCGTTACAAATATCACACAATTGAGATTTAAACTAAGAGCCTGTGGTCCTGCTCATCTAATCCTCCAGAAAGGAGACGTGATGGATTATTATACTTATGGGAGTTGGGCATTTGTGCTATCAACAACTGCTGCAATTAGACCAGCAGTATTTTATGGTTCACGATATGGTGTACACAATGAAGCTCTCTTGGACTGTGACGAATTTCGGCCATTTTGGATCCGTTGGAAAGGGGGATTGTTAGAGCTGGGAAAAGGCAGTGAATTTGGCACTGACAGGATATCTGTTCATACAATCTCTTCAATTGAATTCAACTATGCTTTCGTTTTAACTGGGTGGGGAAAAACTGGCTGTTGGGATATAGGTAAGATATTATATTAAAGGAGTTAAATCGCTAACATTTGCGACCTAGAAATTGACACAAGTGGGTCCCAACGAACGCATATAATACTGTTATATGAATGTACATGTATATAAACTGATTTACATTCAATGGTTTCCGTTGCTACTCTAATTTCAAATCAGTTATATTCGGCAAAATAAGCCACCATTATCAATCGAATGCAAATCACTAGCGCCAGGTTATTCCAGTCTACATACGCAGTTTGATTTGGTGCACTCTGTTTAGCCTTGTTCCTCTAGTCTCTTGTTATAACTGGGGCTGAAACGCATTATTGTACACGATTCGTGTACCAATGGTAAAATGTTTATTTGTCTTAAATATTGGATATCAGAAGCCCATCTTTTCCCGGTAAGATTACAGCATCAATGTTGATTTAAACTGACAAATAATTCGTGTTTTCAATGCTGAAGATTTTAGATGATATTTGAGTTAGAGACATAGCTACTTTAAAGCCCCAATAACACTCTTATTGTAACTGAATAATATGTCCCAATCTTCATTCTGGTCAACAAATTGTATTATTTTACAATATTCCAATTAATTGATGATATAAATTTCATTATTTAACACCTAATTTAAAAAATTGGAAATATTCAACTTATTGATTTGAAAAGTCTAACGTAAATCTTTTCAAATGTGACTTGAATTTTAAAATATTTTCGAACCCTCTGGAATAGGAAAATAGGATGTAATGGATAATTTACACAACAGGTAGGACATTTAAACATCTAGTACTTAGAATAAGGGTATTATTTATTTTCTGGAGCTACCAAGCCAGCAAGAGTGTTATTGTCCCTTTAAATAGTGTATCATCGAGCACGGAAGGCGAATTCTAACTGCCATATGGCTCGGGTGAAAACCCAAGGTTGCGCGTACGTGTTAACTTATTCTTAAAAGAGTAATTGTAATTCTGTAGATACCTAAAGCGATCATAGAATTCGTCGCAAACGCAGATCCTATTTTGTTTCGTTTTTATAGTTCATAATCAATGTCTGGCACGACCTGCCAGTACAACCGGTCAGATATTCATGTAGTGTAGGGAGAACGCTAGATCAGAGACGATCCTACGCATATTATGACGTCATATGTCTGATTGTGGGTTAGGGTAAGGGTTAGGCTTAGCCAAGGGTTAGGCTTAGGGTTGGCTCTACATGTATTTACATTTCGAGGCTTTGGCGAAATCTACAGGTTCTAGCCCTTACCCTAACCCTAACTCACAATCTATATATGACGCCATATGTGCTAAATGCGTAGGACCGTCTCCGATCTAGCGTTCTCCGTGTAGACCATTGAAAGTATAAAAAAACGAAACGAAATATAGATCTGTATTTTAATCAGATTGTATGCTTCTTTCATTGACTTGGCAAATGACTAAAGTATTGTGTGACGGTGAATATCAACATTTCCATTTCCGTAATTAGCAAAGTTGTATATTTGGGCATCGTCGAAACAATTTCAACAACTGCGTTAAAAAGAATAACCCTTGGAATTCCATGATGCTACATCGAGGAGGGGGGGGGGGATACGTAGTCTCTCATTCAGACAAAAATTCTACGAATATAAGTGTTGACGGGTTGCCAGCATTTTAGAATAACTAGGTCATTGGCTCGGTTACTATTTCTTTACATTATCATGAACAAGATAGGGGAGGTAACTAGCCCGAAACCGAGATATCGATGCACTTAACCCTTATTTATTGAAAACAATTTTCTTTTCAATTACCATATCTATGTTTGTTGATAATCCCAATTTGTCGTCCCGATTTTTAAGTATTTATAACAGTGCATGAACTGTGGGATCTGGGGGGGGGGGGCAACTCGGACTTAATTGACTTTAGCTAAAAAGTTTCATTGCCCATGCGTAGCCAGGATTTGTTTTTATGTAGTTGATTATGCAGTAAATTTTGATCACTGACTCAGACCTCCGTTGAAGACTGGGTGATTCTTGGTGACAGAGGTTAGTAAAGTAGGTTTCAATGTAACAAATGGTGTTGGGCGATACACAGACAATACCACGCCCTCCTCGTTGCCTTGTGGTGAATAAACAATCTTTGTCTTACAGACACTGGTACAGCGATGTTGGCGTCTACATGGAATGCGTTGCCAGGAAACAAGAAACTCCTTGGTACGAAGGTGTTGGGTTACGATAACAGAAGCCTGACAGATTGTACTCTTCAATGCGCGACATCTACTGAAGATTTACCATGTGGTTGTGTGGAATATAGTTATAATATGGTAACTAAACAATGTTTAGTTGTTGATGAGAGTGATGACGTCACCATGGCCGATGAAGCAAGCTGGAAAACATGGAACCTATTGTAAATAAAGCTAATCTTGAATGGTTATTCTAAGTACTAGATGTTTAAATGTTCATTACAACCTATTTTATTTGTCCAGAGGGTTCGAAAATATTTTAAAATCCAAGTAACATTTGAAAAGGTTTACGTTGGACTTTTCAAATCAGTTGGTTGAATTTTTCCAATTTTTTAAATTAGGTGTGTTAAGATGAAATTTATATCATCATTTAATTGGAATATTCTAAAATACTACGATTTGTTGACCAGAATGAAGATTGGGACATATTTTTCAGTTACAACCTGAGTGTTATTGGGGCTTTAAATAAAAACAACCCAACAAACAACAGAGGCTAGTTCGGGTGCAATCTTAAGGTTTACCTTGTCGTGTGTTATAATAAGTTATTAAAATCTTTATCTCCGCTATTCTATAATTTTATAATGTTGTTAATCATATTCAAATGTCCTACTGGATTAGTACCTCTAACCTCTAATATCTCTTTGAAAAATGTCTGTCTTCAACACGTGACGCCAAGTCACATGACAATTATTGGCTAAATGGCGCGTGCATTGTTTACGTAAGACCTTACTAATTCGGGCAGAATGTTGCCTTTTACTCATTTTAATACCCATTTACATTACATAGGAAATAATTTTTACTTACAAATACTTTAAACGGATTCATTTATTTTTTTCTAATACAATAAAAAAAAAATGTTGTATAATTTAACTTGTCGAAGGAAACAAGTTAATATTTGTGGCTTATTAAGTCGCATCGATGTCATCATTATCAGTCACTGTAGCTGCCCAGCGAATATTCACTGCTGATCAGTGCGCCTCCATACTTATCCGAATTGATACAAATCCTCATTTCAGTGAGAAACACAAGGTCTTCTTGTGATGATCTACTATTAGTACAACCTTAAGCCAGACTAGCATCCTATGGGGAGAGGGCCTCATCATTTTATGCATTGTTATTTTTTAACAAATTACCTTATTTTTACTCGGAAATCACCTTCCATAATTACATTCAAACCGCACTTGAAAACGGATGTATTCAAACACACTTTTTACTGATTTTACACATTTGACTGTTTTATGCGTTGTTATAATTTTTGATATCATTTTTACATTGTCTTAATCTTTATACTGTTTTTTTTTTATCTTTGTATATAGCTTTTCTTTGTTATCATAAATTGTATTTCCAATAGTGGTAAATTTGATAGTTCAGCGAAAAATGCCAGCAACTCATCGTTACTTTAATTTTGTTCAATCAAATATGTTAGGGTGTTCTTTTTGTGTTATTTATTGTTATTGGTATGTGATTTATTGTAATAAACTTCTAATGTAAATTTCAAGAAACGGTGTGTGTGTTTCTATTATTTTTGTTAAATATATGATTTATGATAACAAATTTCTAATGTAAATTTCAAGAAACGGTTTTTGTGTTTCTATTATTTTCGTTAATATTTGATTTATGATAACAATGTAAATTTCAAGAGGAATTTGAATCAAATCTAAGTTAGATACATAAACATATTTTAGTCCAAATATTCCTTCAAAGCACACAGTTTGTACGTGTGAAGACACCTTTAAACGTGATATTGAAATGGTGGCTTAGTTAGTAAGACGCTGGTTCGCTTACCAGGAGGCCTCAAGGTTTGGTCCCAGTATTGGCCGAGAAAGTTCCTTGACAATTTTCCGCATGGTTTTTCCATTGTCCATTTGATCTTTCTGGTGGGTAGAAAAATGGGATCGCATGGACACATTGGCGTGCACGTTAAAGAACCCAGGAAATGTTACACTTATAGCACACTGAATGACCGTGTGCATGTCTTTATTAGCCCAGTCGGAGCAGAACAGTAGGACGTTAAACCCTGTTTCATTTCGTTATATTTAATATAAAATTGTGTGGATCAAATAAATGCACATATTAAAGTAATATGAATTGATGTAAAGTGATTTATATTCAAGTTCTTTAAACGGGCATTATGAATGATTAGATAAAGAGTTAAGAGTTACCGAAGGAACCAGATGACGCCCGGGACTCCGCAAAACAATAAAATATATGTGGGGGGGGGGCGCAGTGCTGTCGTGTAATATTGGGCTGTGTGGAACATGCTAGAGTCAATTACTAGCATATCTGACTCACTTTGTATGGCAGTGGTTGAACATTATGAATCTGATTATCATGTTGAAAACCGCACTGAACCGCGTGATTTTATGTCATTTGTAAGGGGGCGCAACATTAATATAAACACGATAAAGATATAGGCGTGAACTTATATTTTTAAATCGATAAAACATTGGAATAAATGGATACAGCTCACAGACACTTTTTAGCATAATTCTTTTTCGCGCATTTTTGGGTTATATCGGTGATATTAGTACAGTGGATTGATTGAACGCTTTCTGACACAGATGGAGCAATGGGTGGCAAACTCTTGCCCAACAGCACGTGTGAGGTTCTTCATGAAAAACTTGAGATGGACAAACTGGAAGTAGAGACAAATAAACACTTTTCTTCGATTCTACAGCAAGAAGTCAGCAAAAATCGCCATGCAAAATAGGGGAAAGGGAAAGGAAGAGAAAGGTAAAATGTGTCTATTTATAACACGTACATCATGATATAAGGGGAAATAATTACTAGCCTGAGTTCAAATGGAGGCAGACCACCATTAATTTCCCAACTTGAAAAAGCATACTAAAAACATGTAACTAGTTGCCGTACATATCACCGTAGCCAACCTGAAAACCCCGTTATCCTCCCGCCTCAAAAGCATGTATATTTACAAAAACCTGACAGAAAATGTTAATTCAAACCCTCTTCATAGCTAGACCAAAACATCAACAAAAATAGGCATGCAAAGGGGAGAAAAGAGACAGGGAGAGATTTGCTATAAATAGACGAACTACAATTTGGGAGATGGCTAAATTTAATAGTGGTCTGCCTCCTTTATGGTTTTAAAAATTCATATATCATCAAAATTCTAACCATTGGGCGGAAAACACGAATGTTGACGTGTATTGCACCATTAGCGATGCTCCAGTTTTTTTTATTTATCATAGTATTCATTGCGGAACACCCGAAAATTGCATTGGAAGGTGAACCGTTCTCATGATGTAAATTACAAGAAAGGTGTATTCTATTAATGAATCGCACCAGTGTCTTGGGATTCTTTTGGTGTCAAATGCCAAAACCTTATTTCTACCAACAAGTGTTATTTCCAAAGAGGTCATCGTCTATCACAATGGTGCATTTTTATCAAGCTAAAGAAAGGGGTTTATTATTCTTTGTATGACGGGAATGACATGATGTATAAGAGCGGTAGTTTTTGGTGTCTGTTTCTTTAGAATCGTCCAGAAATCGTTTGTATTAATTTTTTAAATATAATCAGAAATCCACGCCATAATTAATTTCTACAATTTAGTATACTTTTCCCTCGTGTAAATCCATCCCCCCCCCACCACGCCTGAAAAAAAGCATGTCCTTCCACTCAAGAGAACTATATTGACGGATTCTTTCACCTCCAGCTTGTTGCTTTACAATCAAATCAACGTTTTATGAATGACTTGTCGTATCTATAGGTATCGAGTTGCGGACGACCCTATTCTCTTCTACAAATAACTGTATAGGACGGTGTCAAAACCTCTGAGGGAGTGCATGGTTTGTATTGGAAACAAACCGTAATTGAATACTTGAGACTTTTAATAGAACCGGTACTCGATAATTTTAACACATTTCAGATAAGCAGCTGCTCATTTGATATAGGTCCGCCAGATCACTTTCTATCAAAGATTACACCAAGAAACTTGCTTTCATCCCTGAATGCACTTTACTACCCATTGTGTTGCAACGTCTCGTGGTCCCTGTAAAGAAACATACCAGCAGTTTTGGAAGATGAGCCATGAAAGCCCCGATCCTTGCATTCGTTTCTGTACCGGAGATATAGTTTCCCTATATGTAAAAATACATTTAACTATTGTGATTTCCTTACGGATTATCTTTTTTATGTCGTTGACCATGACATTGAACGAAGTGGTGATTATCACAGGGTATTCTGTTATATTGCTAAGGTGATTGTCAATTAATTTGTATCCTAATTTGTCTATTGGTGACGAGACTCTTCATCCAGTAAACATTTTACTATGCACTCCCCACTATGGACAGTGCTTCTGTCCAAACACGATCGAACGCACTCGGTGGGTCTACAGCAGCACAGTCGTTCGAGTAAAGACAGATATACCATTAGCTGTAACCGAAAGTAGAGTTAAGTACTGATACTGGTAGTTCTACGGGGCGATGGTTGTGGATCATCAGATGTGTTATTGAGTCATGTGGCGTGGTTTTGATGATTGAGACTTATTGATTGCAAAGAAATATCTGCGATTATAGTATGAAATAGAACAGGGTTTAGCGTTGTCTTTCGGCACCACCGGCCATGACTTTTCTTTGGTATATTGACATGTGTGCCGCCTCCCCTAACGGGTCCACTTTTCACTCGGACCCAACCGTTTACGTCCTGTAAATATTTCATGGAATACATCATGCTGTGTAGTGCTGCGAGGGTAACTACAACGCAAAATATTTCATGGAATCATCATGCTGTGCAGTGCCACGAGGGAAACTACAACGCAAAAATAGAAACTTAACCTATTTGGTAGTTTAGTACATTCGGTTTCAGGAACTGGCATCCTTTAGGCCTTGGACACTCGGCGAATTCTTAGGGGGATCAGCCGGGTTAACCTTTCGCCAGCGAATTTCGCCAAGTGTGTCTGAACCTACGACATTCGCCAAAGCTTCGAGAATCAGCAAGCCTAACCAGCGATTTTCGACTGGTGTGTCCGAACCTACGACATTCGCCAAAGCTTCGAGAATCAGCAAGCCTAGCCAGCGATTTTCGACTGGTGTGTCTGAACCTACGACATTCGCCCAAGCTTCGGCCGACACCATTTGCTAATGTTTGGCATGTTTAATCACCCGTTTTAATCGCCGCGTATAACGTTCATGTGTGACGTATTCCCTGAGAAATCACTGCGTTGCTCGAGTAACTTCGATGACAAAATATGGTCCGACATACCGTATATTGTGTCCGTCGTCAATAGCCTAGTCGTATCAGAACAGTAGTACGTTAAACGAGGGGGGGGGGCACCCTGGCAAACCCGCTCCTGCCAAAATTCCTGGATCCGACCCTATTAAACTATATTGTGTTGTAATTTGTTGGGCATACAGCGTGTCTTGAATTTACATTAGAAGTTTATTATCATAAATCATACACTGTTAACAAACTTAACACAAAAAGAACACCATAAATATTTGATTGAACAAATCAAGATACCAACAATAGATATCGGTTTAAAGAGAGAGAGCGAGAAATGGGGTTTAACGACCACTCAACACAAGTAGGTCATTTCGGGACTAACATGTTTTTTTAGTTTTATTTCAATAATTCGCTTGCGCGTATGGGTCTTTAGCAGTGGGAGGAAACCGGAGTGCCCGGGGGAAACCCACGAAGATGAGAAGGCGCCCCTATCTCCATGCCACATATGCTCACACCAGGTCTCGAAACCACAACCGCAAGCCAGAGGGAACCGGCACTCTAGACCACTAGGCCATCCCAACACCCCTCATCGGTTAAAACAGGCCTATCAATCAATATATTTGCGTTGACAACAAAATGACTGCGGAGTAATTCTGTAGAAAACAGCATAGATCCATGAAATCAATCCATAGATCTACACTTCTCTATAAATACGGAATGGAACCATTTTTGCGCCGATTTTCCCGTGAGATATTTATATTTCACAATATTATTATTTAATACATTTATATAGCCCATCTTTCACAGAAGTGTTCAGATACGCTTAAAAAAGGTAAAAATACAATTTATGATGATAACAAAAAAAGGGATAAAAAACCCCAACAGAAATCACTTCAAACAGTTTAAAGAGAAAAAGCAATGTAAGAATGATATACACAAATTTAACTATGCATAAAACAAATGTGTCAAATCAGTAAAAAGCGTGTTTGAATACATGAGCTTTCACGTGCGATTTGAATGTAATAATAGAAGTTGATTTTCGAAAAAAAAATACGGAAATTTGTTCCAAAGTAACCGTACATAACATGAAAGGGACCCCTCGTCATATGAAAGAATTCTTAGTTCTTCATTTAATATGGAAACCATTCCACATTAGCCCTAATTACACTAGATTCCAAGTTTTCCAGTCTACTTCATCCGCCATGGTGACGTCATCACTCTCATCAACAACTAAACATTGTTTAGTTACCATATTATAACTATATTCCACACATCCACATGGCAAATCTTCTGTAGGTGTCACGCATTCAAGAGTGCATTCTATCTGGCATCTGTTATGATAACTCAACACCTTCGAACCAAGGAGTTTCTTGGTTCCTGTCAACTTCCTCCATGCAGAAGCCAACATCGCCAAGCCGGTGTCTGCAAGAAAAAGATTGCTGCTTATTTACGATAAAGCAACGAGAAGGGCGTGGCATTTTCTGTGATATAACCCTAGGTTGAAGCGGGCGTTAATGACGACAACATGCCAAGGGAGTTGCGAGGAGCAACTGTCTCTCCTAAAAAGTCTGCCGCCCCTGAAAACAATCGACCATATAAAATACAAAATGGACTCTCAGATAATATGGCCGAAAAACATGTTTCCAGCGGATCCAAAGGGTAGGGGCACCAGCAAAAATATGGCGCCTCGTGATCACTTGCTAGCGACTTTGATTGCGGGGAAATCTTGGGCATTATATTTGCGCTCAGTAACTTTGGGCATTATATATGGCGCCACTGAGAAATAGCCAAAATTGACGCATGCGATTACTTGCTAGGGGCTTTGGTTGAGGCTTCGAGTGCGTGCAAAACTTGGGGGCATTATATTAGCGCCGTTCCACTCTGCTACTTTTAAAATCCTACATACGGCCACGGATCACTGGTAGGATACCAACCCCATTGACGCATTTTTCGCTCGGCCAAACCAATGGCTGTTGCGGAGGCCCGGAAAACTTCATTTAGCAGACACGGGTTGATTTTGATGCGGGTTTTAAGACATTTATCATTTTCTATCCGCGGTGTCGTTCAACCCAAACCATCTACCCAATTACAAGGGTTATTCTTTTGAACGCAAATACAATGTATACAACTTTTCTGGCTACTTTTCTGATTATGTACTATATACAAGGAAATGAAAATCTTGTAGGTCATCATCACAAAATGTTTCAATGATTGTCCTTCTTGACAATTAACTTACAAAAACCTTCATTTTTTAAATTTTTATGGCCGCCATATTGACCTGATTAGTATATATTACATGTCCCTATTATTCTAGATATTAATTGACGCGTATGCTACTTTCCTTATTATGTCTACGACATTTGTTACCACTCTTCACCATGTGCATTTTGCATACCGAAAGTCCACTGGCTAATTACGCTATTTTTACCGAGATTTCGTCTAATGGTTTTTATTCAGCTATGGCGGGTGTGGCGCCAGAGAGGGTAATCTTATTCTTTCGGACATCTGTTATGGCTGTTTGTCGTGTATTTTGTACACGGTAACAGTCTTTTGCTCCTATGAGTGGCATTTAGTAATTGACACAAGTAATAAACACAAAAACATATATTAAAACAGTAATTGTATTCCATATATGGTTTTGTGTTTATTAGTCTCTTTGCTGATTACATTATTTTGCCAACTTACCCGGGGAGAAGGGGATGATAAGAATATACCCTTCGTATGTCCTATACCGTTTTTTGAGGCTTCTAATTTTGCCTGATGCTTTGAAGTGTTCGTACTTTTATTTCATTTTTATTTACAATTAATTCTATGATCGCCGATCCATTTCTGTACATACCAAAATGACTAATTGCATGTATTACTGAACTCCACTTTTTGGCTTTGAATTTAAATTTGAACGATGATACAAGGTGTTTTATATCTTACCTATATCTCACAAGCCATCACTTCCCCATCCAGTTAATAAGAAACCATAGTTGAATCCAATAGGAGTGGTTGTATGAACACATATCCTGTCAATACCAAATTCACTCCCTTTTCCCAGCTCTAACAATCCTCCTTTCCAACGGATCCAAAATGGCCGAAACTCGTTACAGTCCAAAAGAGTTTCATAGTGAGTGCTATATTTGGAATCATATACTGCTGAACTAATATTAGATCTTCGGTTTCCGTTTGTACCTAGCACAAATGTCCAACTCCCGTAAGTATGGAAATCCGCCACATCGTCTTTCTGGAGGATTAAATAACCAGCACCACAGGCTTTTAGTTTAAATCTCATTTGTGTGATATTTGTAACGGTGAATCAAAGGCGTAATCGTTATTGTCGGGAGTAAATACTCGCAAACTAAAGCAAACTGTAAATAATAAAAAGAAAATGTAACGGTAATTTATCTCTTTTACCAATAAATTTTAATGCCCTATATTTTTATCTGTACACTGCTAGTTATTTGTTTTACCAAATAGTTTGATTTTATTTTGTTATGATTTTCTATCTGTATTTTATCTGTATCAGTACCCTACTACTTTACCAAATAGTTTTATTTTATTCTTATATGATGGGGGGGGGGCTAGTGGTCCCTAGCTGGCCGGTCTCATTCTGGCTAGGGCGGTGGTTTCGATCCCTGGTGTGAGCGTATGTAGCATGGAGATAGGGGCACCTTCTCAACCTCGTGTGTTTCGTCCGGGCACTCCGGTTTCCTCCCACTGCTAAAGACCCCTACGCGCAAGCGAATTATTGAAATACAATTAACCATATTAGACCCCAAGCTCTCTCTCTCTCTCTCTCTCTCTTATATGATTATCTATCTATATTGTTTCACATTTTGCAGTATCTATCATATATGTTTTGTACCAGCGCCACAGAGCAGCTTCACAAACCGGATTTTGGCGCAATACAAGTTCAATAAATTATTATATAGTACTTTCTTGATAACGATGCCGATCGCAAAGATTCCTGAAAGGATATTTACCTAAACCCATCAAACGACCCCATGGTGTATAAGTTGTTCTAAGTTCTTATGATATTCTATTTTACAAAATCTTAAATATGTAATTGAAATTATATGCATTATTTCTGCATCTTCTTCTGGATATCAGATATCTCTTTTATAGAACAAATACGAACATACTATGGACCACGCCATCAAAGCTATCTTGGTATTGAGACGGCATCCATGCGCAAATGTACAAGGGACAATAATACCAAGTTCCATGTCGATCCCACGTGAAATGATGGAGCTTTAATTAGGCTTCTTTTTTTTTCGAAGAGCCTCGCCGCCAAGAATAACACGAAGAACAACGAGATGGGTTCCTGGCCCAATAAAAATTACTCCAACTGCGATTTAGACTTCATCCAATATATTGTCGAAAAGACAAATTGATTATAACAATTAAAAAAAATAGGCCCTGTTGTCAAGATTCCACGTGTTCTCGGGAAAATGGAAACATAACAAAATGAAATGGCGAAATTGTCTCTGTCTGAGCATATACAGTCCTTCGACGAAACTCCTTTTCCCCAAAAAATTTGTCTATAAAATTATCGAAAAGGTTTGCCTGATCACAACAAACTATGCCTAAACAAAATATTTGAGAATAAATATCATTTGCTCAGAATGAAGAAAGGTCTATCCCTAAAACAACCACCTTGCTTCTGACCATTTCTGGCTTAATAGTGATAATATTTATTACTATTTATATTGACCGTATTGCATAGTAAATCTACAATAATTGGTCTACTATTATGTTACATAACAATTTATGTGCTGCTAACGATCTGGATAAGAGAGACTATTGTAGCCTGCGAAGTGAAGTCCACTGTAATGTCCAACTGATCTGAACAATATGTGTAAGAGAAATAACAACTTGGAATTAATCTTACGTTTGGATTTAAATAATTCTCTAAAACCTATGTTATGTAGTTTATATGTTATACATGGTAATGTGTGATATGTGTAGCACCATGGACATTTCTGTCAGACGTCGACAGCGGACTATTGTCAAACCGGTCGCAACACCCAACGTATGGCCCATGCATCATTTCTTACTACATATTATAGTAGCCTTGATTGTCTAGAATTTATCTCTGGTTGACTTTGGCTTGCACTTCGCGTTGTGTATTTACTTCTTACTGTTTTAACAGGAATAACAATGCAACAGTTAGTTTTTACATTTCATATATGATAGCCGGATTCATAGATGTGCAAATAGTATAGGTTACAATACTAAAGTCATTCTCAAACCCAAGTCAACTGGGGGAGCCTGCTGATAGAAACTGTTACATCTTTTCTCTTTCGGATTCTGTGTGATAGTTTTGTAGCTTTGTGCTTTTGACCTTCAATTATCTAAATATGATGTAATTAATTAGAGAGATTGGTTAAACAAGCCAAATGATGCAATCTGAAATTTCTTATCACGTGTAATACATGATATTTTTATTCCCCACAGAACCGCCTAATGTTTCCTAAATTATAACTCTTTTTTTATGTAACCATCTGTTACCCATTCGCTAATTTAATTTTAAGTACAACTATTTGAATCTACTAACTTGCCAGAGATATTAATTAATGAAATATAATGCCATAATTAATTATCAGAGCAAACATTCTACCAATATTAATACATTTTACATTTGCATTAGCTTTTATTCAATGTGTGAAAGAATGTGCGAAACAAAGGAAGTCCAATTCCATAACGTGTCCCGTCCTCGTGTTGTTGTTAAAGCGAGAATTTCATATTTTCAAAACATCATTATTTCTATTTGTTTTGCTCAATAGGTTGCCAATTCACTATTATACGATCATAGGCATTATTTTCCTCCCTTCACACCCGAAATAATAATACAATTACCTCTTTTGTTGCTCTACCCCCCCCCCCCATACAATATCTATCTTCAATCGTTTGAGTTTGAAGGATTATTCTTTAACAGGGTATGACTGTTTATAGATACCATCTATTTTAAGGCTTTATTTTAATACATTTTAAAAATATACTTTAAATTCTTGCTTTAAGTTATCCTATATGAATTCTCGTACAAAATGACATGATTGTAAATGGCATTAACGTTACATATTCAACAAGATCAAATGGACTTCGACTGAAACATTTTTTTTTTTAAATATATATTTATCTTTGAACAAAAGAGCACCAAATTACCACCATGGTTATTAAGTAGAAGACTAATGTATTAATAGAAAAACAATCCAAGATTTTAAACATTTACCTTTGAACAAAAGCAGAGTGACAATTCCCATCAAGAACTTCTCCATTATCCTACTTCGTGTTTTAAACTCACTTCCTGGTATCATCATAATATAATATATATGATCACATTTAATAAATACTCTGTGGTTGATACAAGTACGTGTCTTATAAAAACCAATTAGGCCATATCACGTTTGAATAATTTTCTACAACATAGTCATATTCCACTCAATGCACCTTACATTTGCACACATCGATAATAGAAACATAACGCAAGCGCTACAATATACGTCCACATTCCTGCTTTGATTGATATGGTGCTTTGTCAAGATGGCTAGGCGTTTGGTTTGTTTAGCGTTGAGGGTCGTGCCTCAACATCAATAGTTGCCGTCCTTAGAGTATAAGGATTAAGTATACCAAGATAATCCATTCAGAATTATGGCTTTGAGACGCTAAAGGCAAAAAATCGGCGTGGCTCGGCGGCCCCTGGGGGTCGGGACATTCACCAAAATCAATTTTGAAGATGATACGTTAAGAAATGCAGCCTGTAGACGACAGACAAACAAACACAAGAAATGGGCGTTGCTGTCCCAGGTAGGGGCGTAGCCGTGAAATATATATTAGGGGGGGGGGGTCCGCAACGTGGTAGGGGGTACCCCCATAAATTTTGTTTAAAGTCTCAGTCTTCTGTTAACATTGTTTGGCATATTTTACGGGATTAAACTAAAACATCACACCAATACAACGGTTATCATGTTTACAGACAGCAGCACCGGTCTTCCTCGAGAGGCGAAGAAGCGTGGCTTAGTTACCCCCACCTAAGAAAATTTTGGAAACACTTTTTCCTGCTATTTCAGCCCATGAACAAAGCAATTTCAAAGTGGCCTAATATAGCCTAATTAAGGTGGCTTGTTGACTCGAATCCCAATCACTCGTTTACACCCACGAAGACGGGACCGTTGGGAGAAAATTTTGAAAATTGACCTGCCACATACGCGTTTTCCTGCTATTCCAGTCTGTAGTCTGTGAATACAACAACTTCAATTTGGTCCAATATAGCCTACCTGGCTGCCCAGAATTCCAAACAACCAATCAATCGTCGCGGGCTATGGGAGACTCACCCTCTCGGAGAAAATTTTGAAAATTTAACAACCGCAAATGCGTTTTCTGCTATTCTAGCCTGTGTGGGCAAGTCCAAAAGTATCCAATGGTTCTGTAACCGAAATCCCGCTCTGAATTCCAACCATTCAATCACACTGTTGCAGTTGCATTCACAAAGTAGAGTGGCCCCAGACAAAATGTTTTAATCAATAGTCAACTCAGTACAAATTCGTGATAATCAATTAAAAGAAAAGTGAAGTAAGTGTTTTATTAGGACTCGATGACAGTTAGGGAAGAAAAACTAGAAATGCCCTAAGCAGGTTTACGGGCTGCGGCCAGTTTTATTTGACCCCTCAAGAAAATTTTGGAATATTTGATGGCCACAAACGCGTTTTACTGCTATTCCAGTCCTAAAATCAGTGTTTTATTACATTTCGGGCACTTTACTTTGCCCATTTTTTTTAATTTTTTTTTTTTTTTTGGGGGGGGGGGGTCCAAGGATATTCAGACCCCCCCCCCCCCAGGAAAACAAGTCCAAAAGTATCCAATGGTTCTGTAACCGAAATCCCGCTCTGAATTCCAACCATCCAATCACACTGTTGCAGTTGCATTCACAAAGTAGAGTGGCCCCAGACAAAATATTTTAATCAATAGTCAACTCAGTACAAATTCGTGGTATTCAATTAAAAGAAAAGTGAAATAAGTGTTTTATTAGGACTCGATGACAGTTAGGGAAGAAAAACTAGAAATGCCCGAAGCAGGTTTACAGGCTGTGGCCAGTTTTCTTCGACCCCTCAAGAAAATTTTGGAATATTTGATGGCCGCAAACGCGTTTTACTGCTATTCCAGTCCTAAAATTAGTGTTTTATTAGATTTCGGGCACTTTACTTTGCCAAATTTTTTTTTTTTTTTTATTTTTTTTTGGGGGGGGCCAAGTATATTCAGACCCCCCAGGAAAGCAATTGGGGTGGGTCCGGACCCCCCCCTCTCCATGTGTGACGCCCATGATCCCAGGGGGTCGGGCATACACACAAAACAAAAGGGATCATCCTTAGGGTATAAGGAATAAGTATTTTAAGTTTCAAGATGATCGATTAAGAATTGTGGCCCGTAGGCAACACGCGAAAAGAAAATGGACGGGGCTGTGGCCTGGGGGGTTGGACACGCACCACAAATGAAAGGGTACAAAGAATAAGTATTCAAAGTTTCAAGATGATACATTAGGAAATGTAGCTTGTAGACGACAAACAACTAAATACAAGGGATGGGCGTGGCTCTGCCCCTGGGTTAGGGCATGCACCAAAAAACAATACAGATCATCCTTAGGGTGTAAAGAGTAAGTATACAAAGTTTTAAGAAAATCCAGTAAGAATTGACCCTTGTAGGCGACACACAGACAAACAAAAGGAAATGGGCGTGGCTCTGTCCCTGTGGGGTTGAGCATGCATACCAAACAATAGGGATCATCTTTAGGGTATAAAGAGTAAATATACACAGTTTGAAGAAAATTCAGTAAGAATTGCGCCCTGTAGGCGACACAGAAACACACGAAAAGAAAATGGGCGTGGCTCTGCCCCTGGAGGTTGGACATGCACCCCAAACGATAGAGATGCGTAAACTAAAATTCTCCTTTAATAGACAAACTCTAAATAACGTTTATTTGATTTTCATAAGGCCAAAACTGGAATGCGCATGTGAAGTGTGGGATGGGTGTAACGCTTCCAATACCGAAAAACTCGAAAAGGTACAGCTAGAAGCTACCAGGATTGTCACTGGACTAACTAAAACTTGATCTCGTGAAGCGCTTTATTTTGAAACCGGATGGAATAAATTATCAGACAGACGTACATAAAAGCGACTAACTACATTTTTCAAATTAGAAATCAGAAAAATTCATCATATTTATATGACATTTTAGAATATTACCAACAAATATCTCAACAATACAATTTAAGAAAAATCAGCGAATATAGAAATCCTTATTGTAGAACAACATTACACCAAACTTCGTACTTCCCTACAACAATTCGTGATTGGGAATTATTAGAGGACCCCTTAAAGCAATCAACCAACATTAAATCCTTCAAATATCTATACAAACAAAAATTACGTTCCTTAATACTTAAAGCACCAATCTACTACTGTAAAGGTAATAGACATGAAAATATTATTCACACTCGAATACGGCATGGGTGTAGTTCGTTGCAAAATGATTTGTATGAAATAAACGTTGTGAATGATCCCACGTGATCTTGTGGCCAATCTATAGAAAATGCTGAACACTATTTTCTGAAATGTCAATTATATGATGTAATTCGTGCCGAGTTATTAAATGCATTGTCAAATTATTCTGTGGTAAATATAGATATCCTATTGTGCGGCAATTCAGAATTGTCAATTGAGATGAATACAAACCTTTTCCTTGAAGCTCACAAATATATCAAACTTTCAAATCGATTTAAATAAAATGTAATGATATTTATTACTTCTAAGTATATATTGTTAGCAAAAGTTGGGGTTGTTTTGGTGGATAACTGTTTTCTTGCACTTGTCACAAAATTTTCGTTCGTAAGGGTAAAAGAGAGCATAATTTAACCGACTGTTTAGAATTATTTAGCAAATCATTGCGATACAATTTTAAATATAATTATATATTCTCTTTATCACCTCTTCACTTATTTTTATATAGAGCTTTATGATATAATTCATCTGATATTACTTATATTACTTATAAATTATTTATTATTGTATATACTATTTCGCAATCTTGTTTGTATTAAATTTTGACTATTATTTGTATGTATGGAAAGGGCTTTTCTAAGTTTTTCAAACTTGTGCTCAATCCTTTTGATATTTGTCAATAAAATATTTTTAAAACAGATGTTCCTTTTGGTACAAAGAATATGTATGCAAAGTTTCATGATTATAAGTTAAGAAATGTGACCTGTAGACGACAAACAAACAAATACTAGAAATGGGTGTGGCCCTGTCCCTGGGAGTTGGGCATGCACCCCAAACCACAGGGATCTTCCTTAGGGTAAAAGAATAAGTATACATAGTTTGAAGAAAATCCATGAAGAATTGCGCCCTGTAGGCGACACACACACACACACACACACACAATCACACACATAGACAGGGGCGACGGCATAATACGTCCATGTTACCGAGTAGTCCCACCAAGGACAGTCCTTTCGTCCAGACAAGATCGAACGCTTTCAGCAGCTTTTCAAAAGCAACACAGAGGTAGTAAGTAGCAGATAGGGAGCTACCTTGTCTGTAATAAGATACTACAAGATATTAAGAAAGAGATGGGGATCAAACGTGTGCTCTGTTGATCATAATGTCTGTTATTGAGTCAAGTGACGTGGTTTTGATCCCAAGCCCCACTACCACAGAACAACTACAAACAAGCGAATTATTTAAATAAAATTCTCTCTCTCTCTCTCTCTCTCTCTCTCTCTCAACATTGACTTTCGAACAAAGCACGGGACCATTAAAACTGCTTCCACACGCCACAGGTTTTGGGACACAATAACTCTACCGGATCAAGACCCATCAGTAAATTTTTATCTTTCAAAATGAAACAAAATTTTACAATAAGAAGGAAAACAATGTTTCACAGTTTTTAATTATTTATTAAATCAAGTTTTATGAAATTTGTTCTCTAAAGAAACAGAAATTCTGTGGTGCCACCATTACCATGATGCATGCGATTGCTTTGCTTAATGTTTAATCCAACGCTGACTTATAGAGCTAGAATGTGAAAACTGATGTGCAGATAGACGTTCATTAGCCGACTGTCTTGGCCGAGTTCGACGATAAGCATTTTCCCCGATGTCTAAGCAAAGATAAGCAACGACTTTAATTCGTATTAGTATCAACTATAAATGAACAAATGTAAATTTTTACCCAAATCACTCAATCAGAAGTTATTTTCCATCTCGGTTATGGATGACACCTCGTGGGTTTTCGCTGTCGGTACCTATCCCAAAGACGAGAAATGGAACTCAGAAAAACATTCAGCAGCCTGGCTACATCTGTCTGGGATCCACTTGCTTCTAATCGACCAATAGCGTTGCTGTGTTTGTCTTCCTTCAAATGTGGCATCACTTGGTTCGTTGAGTCTTTACATGTGCAACGGATATTAAAGGCCTTAGATGTAGATTCTATGCACAAAAACTCGCGCAGTTCTTAAATTCATGTTTCTTGGAGCAATCAAGCAAAAAAATCAGCAAAAAGGATGGCCAGTCACAATTAGTGACACTTTATTTCCGTGTTCTTTGTATTATACGAACCTATGATGGCGTCATGACAGGTTGTTATGAGATATAACTGCTATGGATATCAAAGAAAAAACTACCGCCAATTGTATATAAAAATTATTCAGACGTGTCCGTCACTAATGAGCTTTTATAAGAGCCGTCGTACTCACATCGCCCTGGGAACCAGAAATGTTATAAATTAAAATCATGTATATTTTATTATTATGAGTGCCGCTGGGCGATTTTAAAACTCGACGCGTATTCATTTTACTAAGACTCTACGAAGAATAAGTTGGAAAATGGAGAAACTCTTGGTTGGAATTATCGCCCTTCTTTTATTCAAAGGTAAATGTTTAAAATTATAGACTGTTTTCTAACAATCAATTGATCATCAACTTATTAATCAATATTTACCCTTTGTTCAAAGATATACAATAATAAATTTATAAATTTAAAGCTTTGTTTCAATTGAAGTATTACTGTTTAATCTAATAACATTGACCATTGTGTCTGACTAAACATATGACGTTTAAAACCCGGCCTATTTATACGAAGACGGAAATTTTGAAATTGCCTCCTCTTTTCACACAATCGTTCACACATTATTTGAATGAAAGCTAATGCAGACCGAATGACACACGTGAACATAGATAAGTATGGACATATCCATAGGCGTACGAGGCCGAACTTGTTTAGGGGGGCCAGCATATTTTCCCGACAGATATATCTCCTTAGAGTACTTACGCGAGCGCTCGTGGCGTCAAGCGTCCCCCAGGCAAATTTTGAAAACCAGACGGCCGTAGACGCGATTTCCAGGCATTTCGAATACTTTCTAGTAATTTGGATTCAAATTATGTCAGTTGCACCATAAAAACTGGTAAAAAATCAATTGAACTTGAAATTTATTAAGAGAAACTAATCAAATTTAATAACAATTTAGTAAAATTAGATTCAAATATTACATAATGTAATAAAAAACTTATTTAATTATATTTAACATCTACATCATAGTGGTTTTGGAACTTTTTCCCGGAGAGATTTATATAAGTAAAATAAGCATTGTTGAGCACATTATCTTTGTATATAACTCTTGCCAGTGGCACTTTACATTCACCTATGAATATATATTTCCAAAGAAAGGGGCTCAATATCGAATTATTTACGGCCTATTGAGCCATCGTACATGTATATTATTTGTGACTATAAGGTACAATATTATTACAAACTTATCAATTATTATTACAAAAAATTTCAGCTGCTCACTTCTATCATTGGGCTCGTCCGGTGCATGGTGTTTGATGCCAGTATACAGGATCACAGTACTCAAGAACTGTGAACGTGACCACCTCTTGTCTATATCTAATCTTACATACTCCCACTTTAAAGGC
The DNA here is from genome assembly GCA_036850965.1 of Patella caerulea. Classification (NCBI taxonomy): domain Eukaryota; kingdom Metazoa; phylum Mollusca; class Gastropoda; family Patellidae; genus Patella; species Patella caerulea. The sequence goes on along the minus strand of JAZGQO010000006.1, from coordinate 54,224,197 downwards.
TCAATACCATTCTTGTTGTAACTGAATAATATGTCCCAATTAATTATACAATATTCCAATTAATTTTACAATATTCCAATTAATTGATGTTACAAATCTAATTTTAACACACCTAATTTAAAAGGGGGTTGGGATGGTCTAGTGGTCTAGAGTGCCGCGCTTCGTTAGAGTGAAGGTTAAACCCCATTTCTCTCTCTGCCTCACCTAATTTAAAAAATTGGAAAAATTCAACTAACTGATTTGAAAAGTCTAACGTAAACCTTTTAAAATGTGACTTTGATTTTAAAATATTTTTTTAACCCCCTGGACAAGTAAAACATCATGTAATGGATAATTTACAAAACAGGTAGGACACTTAAACATCTAGTACTCAGAATAAGGCTATTATTTATTTTCTTGAGCTGCCACGCGAGCAAGGGTGTTATTGTCTCTTTAAAGATGTATTATGGGGGATAAGATAAAGAGCTGGCGATTATCACTAAAATAGCTCAAACTAGATAATGTATAGGGAATATACTGAAACGTTTCAGTCCAAGTGCTTCACTCTAAGCCGAGAAAACCATATTTTAAAATCACCGTAGCCTTGTTTGTCATTATTACCGCTGTCACGATAATTAACTAAGTCCCGATTATCCATTTTTGCGTTTAATCATCAACGGGCGTTTAACAACACAATGATGACATCGAAAGTAAATTGCTTTCTTTTTATGCCTAAAGAAAGGCCTGTAATAGGCAGATATATTTTTTTGCGTAATGTTTGTATACGTTTTATTTCATAAATACTTAACATTTTCATGCTGCAGCTTTAACAAAAGGGTTTACAACAATTGCCAGCAGATTTTAATATATTAACAGACTCCAAGTCATGCCATGATTTGTTCTGCTTGATCTATCCTTTCTTTTCGGGATTGTGGTAACCATTCAAATGATTTAATTTTCAATGTCGTTCTCGATAGTATATGCCATAATTATAAAATACACACTTTTGATAACTTTACAGATCAACATTTCGGTTTTTTTATACTTTTGGTGGTCTACACTAACATTAAGATCTGGCCTAAAGCTTGCGGTAACGGACGGTTTCATTGGCTAATCGTTCACGCCATTCAGACAATTAGAACGAAATTTTGAACTATAAAAACGAAACGAAAAACGATCTGTATTTGAATCAGATTGTGAATGCATGCAACCTATATACAACACAAGACTTAAATCCATTTCAATTACATAGTCCGGGAGTAGGTGGGTTTTATTCAACATGAAAGGTGCGGAAGGTCTGGGATGCTAGTGGTGTATGACTGGGTTAGGAGACTCCAGAAACCCAATTCTTAAGTTGCGCAAGTGGTGGTTGTGGTAGGAGGAGCGACCCATAGTACCCCCCAAAATCGGTTTATTCAACATGGAAGGTGCGGAATCCACTTCAGTGGCATTTGATAGAGGATTGTGCCCTAAACCAGGAAATATAACTTAAGAATGGAATGTTTGGTGGAAAGGTCACTTAAGAAGAGGTCAAAGGTCACTTAAGAAGAGGTCAAGCTGTCACCAATTTGCAATTTTTCGATTTTACTCTGAACTATGTTTTCGTTATCTCGTGATTTATTTCAGGTATTTAACACAAAACTACATGGACATGTTTTATACGGCTACGAGCAACAATATGACATAAAATTAATGAAGTTATAGCTGTCAGTGTCACATAATCTCAAAAATAACGAAAATATCAAATGGCCCTCACCGGTAATTAAAATTTTAATCAACATGAAAAGTGCGAGTGTAAAGCCTAAATTGTACGGAAAGGTATCAGAAATAATTATCATCAACTTAAGAAAGAAATTTCTGGTGGCTAATGTACTTAAGAAGAGGATAATGCTGGTGTGCACTCAATGACCCCTCAATGAAACTAATCAAATTTAATAACAATTTAGTAAAATTAGATTCAAATATTACATAATGTAATAAAAAACTTATTTAATTATATTTAACATCTACATCATAGTGGTTTTGGAACTTTTTCCCGGAGAGATTTATATAAGTAAAATAAGCATTGTTGAGCACATTATCTTTGTATATAACTCTTGCCAGCGGCACTTTACATTCACCTATGAATCTATATTTCCAAAGAAAGGGGCTCAATATCGAATTATTTACGGCCTATTGAGCCATCGTACATGTATATTATTTGTGACTATAAGGTACAATATTATTACAAACTTATCAATTATTATTACAAAAAATTTCAGCTGCTCACTTCTATCATTGGGCTCGTCCGGTGCATGGTGTTTGATGCCAGTATACAGGATCACAGTACTCAAGAACTGTGAACGTGACCACCTCTTGTCTATATCTAATCTTACATACTCCCACTTTAAAGGCTCAATACCATTCTTGTTGTAACTGAATAATATGTCCCAATTAATTTTACAATATTCCAATTAATTTTACAATATTCCAATTAATTGATGTTACAAATCTAATTTTAACACACCTAATTTAAAAGGGGGTTGGGATGGTCTAGTGGTCTAGAGTGCCGCGCTTCGTTAGAGTGAAGGTTAAATCCCATTTCTCTCTCTGCCTCACCTAATTTAAAAAATTGGAAAAATTCAACTAACTGATTTGAAAAGTCTAACGTAAACCTTTTAAAATGTGACTTTGATTTTAAAATATTTTTTTAACCCCCTGGACAAGTAAAACATCATGTAATGGATAATTTACAAAACAGGTAGGACACTTAAACATCTAGTACTCAGAATAAGGCTATTATTTATTTTCTCGAGCTGCCACGCGAGCAAGGGTGTTATTGTCTCTTTAAAGATGTATTATGGGGGATAAGATAAAGAGCTGGCGATTATCACTAAAATAGCTCAAACTAGATAATGTATAGGGAATATACTGAAACGTTTCAGTCCAAGTGCTTCACTCTAAGCCGAGAAAACCATATTTTAAAATCACCGTAGCCTTGTTTGTCATTATTACCGCTGTCACGATAATTAACTAAGTCCCGATTATCCATTTTTGCGTTTAATCATCAACGGGCGTTTAACAACACAATGATGACATCGAAAGTAAATTGCTTTCTTTTTATGCCTAAAGAAAGGCCTGTAATAGGCAGATATATTTTTTGCGTAATGTTTGTATACGTTTTATTTCATAAATACTTAACATTTTCATGCTGCAGCTTTAACAAAAGGGTTTACAACAATTGCCAGCAGATTTTAATATATTAACAGACCCCAAGTCATGCCGTGATTTGATCTGCTTGATCTATCCTTTCTTTTCGGGATTGTGGTAACCATTCAAATGATTTAATTTTCAATGTCGTTCTCGATAGTATGCCATAATTATAAAATACACACTTTTGATAACTTTACAGATTATACTTTTGGTGGTCTACACTAACATTAAGATCTGGTCTAAAGCTTGCGGTAACAGACGGTTTCATTGGCTAATCGTTCACGCCATTCAGACAATTAAAACGAAATTTTGAACTATAAAAACGAAACGAAAAACGATCTGTATTTTAATCAGATTGTGAATGCATGCAACCTATATACAACACAAGACTTAAATCCATTTCAATTACATAGTAGGTGGGTTTTATTCAACATGAAAGGTGCGGAAGGTCTGGGATGCTAGTGGTGTATGACTGGGTTAGGAGACTCCAGAAACCCAATTCTTAAGTTGCGCAAGTGGTGGTTGTGGTAGGAGGAGCGACCCATAGTACCCCCCAAAATCGGTTTATTCAACATGGAAGGTGCGGAATCCACTTCAGTGGCATTTGATAGAGGATTGTGCCCTAAACCAGGAAATATAACTTAAGAATGGAATGTTTGGTGGAAAGGTCACTTAAGAAGAGGTCAAAGGTCACTTAAGAAGAGGTCAAGCTGTCACCAATTTGCAATTTTTCGATTTTACTCTGAACTATGTTTTCGTTATCTCGTGATTTATTTCAGGTATTTAACACAAAACTACATGGACATGTTTTATACGGCTACGAGCAACAATATTACATAAAATTAATGAAGTTATAGCTGTCAGTGTCACATAATCTCAAAAATAACGAAAATATCAAATGGCCCTCACCGGTAATTAAAATTTTAATCAACAAAAGTGCGAGTGTAAAGCCTAAATTGTACGGAAAGGTATCAGAAATAATTATCATCAACTTAAGAAAGAAATTTCTGGTGGCCAATGTACTTAAGAAGAGGATAATGCTGGTGTGCACTCAATGACCCCTTATTAGAAATTTAAATAACATGAAAATCGCGACATTTGGAACAAGGTGTAAAATGTAGGGGGTGATCATAGGATTCACAACCACTAACTTAAGAATGACTATTTTGGTGGTAAATAAACTTAAGAACATCAGCTGTGACCAATGCCCCAAAATATTCAATGACAAGCAGTGAAATATGGCCGGAATGTTAAGTTTCCTCTTGATCTCTGATACCAATAGTGATCTATGTCATGTTATTGCAGACATCTATCAGGACCCAATCAACCAAAAACTAACATACGAGAGGCAACTGTCTTCATCAGAGAAAGCAATGTCGAAGTTCATCATTAGAGGTATCCTGATCAGATTCCCCTATGTCCTCTTCAACAAATGACTCCCGGAGTTCAGTACCATTAATATGATTTCATACCACCCTTCCCTCAACCCCCAGCCATCTTTTAGCGATGAGTGCTGGTTAATTCATGATTTGTCAGCCCTTCCCCACATCTTTGCGACCAATAGTGCCCTTTTGATCTGTAGTGGCACTTCTAATTTGCAGGGAGGGATCATGCTACCATCGATGCCCTTCAATTTCTCCAGAAGATTTTTACATCTTCCCTTAGACCCATTACGTTTTCCCAAACACGGCTTAGCGATGCCTGTTGAGTGAGGATATTGCTTGTCCCTTGGTCCCATACATCTGCTAGCTTTCGTCCAGTCGCAGTGTCTTTTACAAGCTGTGCATATGGGCGAACTTTTCCTTTTCTGTGTAAAGCTAATATTGGTGACATTCCAACATCCATCCAAATGTGACCACACAACAGTATTCATTGTTGGTGCATAATTCACACATCTCGAGGGATTTTTGAATATCATCAAAAAATAATCTATACAACCCATCTCAGATGCTTTACCAAGGTTCCAATCCTTCATAGTGGCAGGCTACGCATCAGCTTTTCACAGAAAAGGAGAGGTTTGGGCATATGCACAGCTTTTAGAAGACACTTCGGTTCAGAGGGCATTTACGGCGATGGCGAGAGGGAAGCGAGCAGATCTAGATCAAGAAGCCCTGATACCAGTCACCGCCCAGGTGTATGGGGCTAAGGGACAAACAATCTCCTCACCCAACAGTACATCGTGTTTGGCAAGACATAATGTGTCTAAAGCAAGAGAAAATAAAGGGCGTCGGTAATACTATGATTCCTCCCTGCCAATAAGTAGTGTCACTACAAATCAAAAGGGGACGCAAAGAAGGGGGGGGGGGGTAACAAATCCGGAATTAACCAGCACCCATTACAAGAAGATGGTTGTGAGTTGAGAGAATGACAGTATAAAATCATATGAGTTTAATGGTCGGTCCTGAACTCCGGGAGTCATTGGTTGCAGAGGACATTGATGAATCTGATCTGGATACCCATGACCATACCTTCGATGCTTCCTCTGAAGAAGACAGTTGCCTCTCCTAAGTTAGTTTTTGGTTGATTGGGTCTTGATTGGTGTCTGTAATAACATGGCATAGATCACTATTGGTATCAGAGATCAAGAGGAAACTTAGCATTCCGGGCACATTTCACTAACTGTCACTCAATTTTATTTACCACCAAAATACCTATACACAAGAATTAAATCCATTTCAATTACATATTTAAAGTATCTATCAATATTCTTCTTATCATTCACACCGGGAATTCATTTGAGGTTTTGAGGAAATACGCCTTTGAGAATCTTTGTGATGGTTTCGTCAAGAGCGCACTAAATATGGAGTTTTACATTTTATTTTCTTTATTTCAGTTTGTTTTAGTTTACGAGTGTTTACTTCTACCGTGTGGAACGAAGCTTTTCCATTGGCGAGAAAGGGACTCGTCGTTACAAATATCACACAATTGAAATTTAAACTAAAAACTTGTGGTGCTGGTCATTTAATCCTCCAGAAAGACGACGTGGTAGATTTGGACACTGACGGGAGCTGGGCATTTGTGCTAGGAACTGGTGGAAACGCAAGGGCTGAAATTAGACCAGCAGTACTAGCTGGTGAAAAATATGGCGTGCACTATGAAGCTGGTCTCTTGGACTGTAACGACTTTCGGCCATTTTGGATCCGTTGGAAGGGAGGATTGTTAGAGCTGGGAAAAGGGAGTGAATTTGGTACAGACAGGATATGTGTTCATACAATCACTCCAGTTGAATTCAACTATGCTTTCGCATTAACTGGATGGGAACGAACTGGCTGCTGGGATATAGGTAAGATATATATTAAGGAGTGTATCATCGATCATGTAGGGCAATTCCAATAATTCATCGAATTCTAACTACCATATGAAAAAACCAAGGTTCCATGTACGTCTTGACTTACCCATAAAATAACAGTTATAACCCTGTATATACCTACCTAAAGCGATCATAGACTTCGTTGCAATCTGATTTAAACACAGATCCTATTTCGTTTCGTTTTTAATAGTTCGAAATTTCCTTTAGCTGGTCTTTACTACACTAGGATCCGGAAGAGTTGTTATATTACTGGGGTTCTGGTTGGAGTGGGGGATTAGCCAATGTAAGGCTAGTTCGTGGCATGCATGGAACTGTTAGTAAACCACTAGAAATATCAACGCTGATGTGATAGGGTCTTAAGCCTACGACCTCTGACGCGACCTTCCAGTACAGCCGGTCAGATATTCGTGTAGTGTAGGCCATTGAAAGTATAAAAAACGAAACGAAATATAGATCTGTATTTTAATCAGATTAAATTTGTTGTGAATGTTTCTTTCATTGACTTGGCAAATGAAATATTGTGTGGCAGCTAATATCAACATTTTCATTTCCATTAAAAAGAATAACCCTTGGAATTGATGCTACATGGGGGAATATTTTCAATGTAATAATTGGTGTTGGATTTATTGTCCGCTTCCACCTAGGGTGATACAGCAAACAATGCCACGCCCTTCCCCTTGCTTTATCGTAAATAAACAATCTTTGTCTTGCAGACACCGGCGTGGCGATGTTGGCGTCTACATGGAATAAATTGCCAGGAGACAAGAAAATCCTTGGTACGAAGGTGTTGGGTTACCATAACAGAAGCCTGGTAGAATGCACTCTTGAATGCGTGACACCTACAGAAGATTTACCATGTGGCTGTGTTGAATATAGTTATAATACGTTAACTAAACAATGTTTAGTTTTTGATGCAAGTGATGACGTCACCATGGCGGACGAAGCAGGCTGGAAAACATGGAACCTATTGTAAATAGAGCTAATGTGGAATGAAGAACTAAAAATTTTCTCTCATTTTTTAAAATTCGAGTGCAATTATAATCTTGTCGTTGTGTTATAATAAGTTAAAATCTTTGATGTCGGCTTTTCTATAATATTTTCATCTACTTCATATCCCTGTTAAGGTCTCGATGAATGATTTAGCGCTGTATCAATGTATCATTCAGAACTGATTTTAAAATGTTGTTAATCACATACAAATGGCTTACTGGTTTAGCACCTCCATACTTGATACTTGATACAAATCCGCACTTCAGTGAGAAACACAAGGTCTTCTGGTAATGATTTACCGTTAGTATAACTTTGAGCCAGACTTGCATCCTGTGGCGAGGGGGCCGTTTTATTTTATGGACCGTTACTTTGGAAAAATTACCTTATTTTATTCGGAAATCAACTTCTATTATTACATTCAAATCGCACTTGAAAACACATTTATTCAAACACGCTTTTTACGGATTTTACTGTTGTATATGAAGCTAAATATTTTTATATCATTTATCACATTCAAATCGCACCTGAAATCTCATGTATTACGACACGCTTTTTACTGACTCGACACATTTTACTGTTGTATGTGAAGTTAAATTTTGTATTTCATTTTTACATTGTTAATGTTATATTATTTATTATAATAAGCTTCTAATGTAAATTTCAAGAAACGGTGTTTGTGTTTCTATTATTTGCTTTTATATATATGATTTATAATAACAAACTTCTAATGTTAATTCCAAATGGAATTTGAAGCAATCATTTGATAGATACACAAGCTAAGGTCTCGTATATTCATTGGCTTACGCGCTAAATATCCCTTGGTATAGTTGGAATTCGATATAAGAGTGGGCCATAGTGCCGCTGCCGGGCCAAAATTTCCCTCATAGGACAATGTATCAGTCGGGGCAGAACAGTAGAAAGTTAAAACCCGTTTCATTTGAATTAGGAATAATTATATTTCGTATATCGTTTTTTCCATTGCAGCCTAAAGCTGTATTATAAGCAAATAATCATTACATGTTGTGGGTGTATTTTGATATCATTTATATAGTTTAAGAAGAGAATTGGTCCCAATACGGAACCTTGAGAAACTCCAGACATTAAGAGTTGTTTCGTGTGATCTAACACCTGTGGCATATTCCCTCAGCGATTGACTTAAACTTAACAAGCAAACAGTGAGGCTGATGTCCTCCGCCGAAATCCCAAAATAAATAGATGACACATATTAATTAATCGCACACTGTACACGAAGTGTCATCCAAAAGTGTTTTATAAAGAAAAATGCTAAAACCGACGAGAAAAATGAAAATGTACCCTAGTTAGGGGGACACTAAAAGCAGACAAAAGGGCCTCCACGTTTGACAATAGGGCCCCTCTGGCCAAGGGAAAGGGCCCTTGTGTCCGAGTCAATCGTTTCTATACACTGTTACTGTCGGTTCGAGAGCGTACGCCAATCTGTGAGTAAATTACGTCGCTCACGTGACTTGTACAAAAATACAATTGAACCTGTTGAGAAGCGGACCAAACAGTGATCAATTCTTCCTCTTTCATTAGATACCACGATTCAGCAGTGGGGCGAACCATTTTAAGATCATATGATATAAATGATGTCGACAAGTAGCTTATGAAAATTAATCGCCAGACGATATACCCCGGATACAGGTGGCACATGAGCGAATATGATCACCGGCGCAAAATATTCGACCATAAATATCTAACAAGCTAGATTAAAGCGATTGATCGGGTGAATGGTTCACGCAGCAGAATCTTCGTCGCCGTGAAGAGGAACGCGGACGTATTTTTTTAGCGATTTTAAAAATGGTAACGACTTTAATTCATAAAATGAGTTGATTCTAAATTGAATTTTGATTATTATCATTATTTGTTTATGATTTTAAGCTGCTGTTTATCAACTATAAATGAACAAATCTAAATGTTTACCAAAATCACTCAATGAGAAGTCATTTTCCGTCTCGGCTATATGGATGACAACATTTCAAATAGTGGACTGGTGTTTAATATGGTCAAAGGGTTTAATGTCAAATAATAAGGAGAAGGACCTAACAAGGAGAAGGATCCCCCCTCCAACCTCATGGGTTTTCGCCGGGTCCTCCGGTTTCCTTCCATTGCTAAAGAAGTGAAATAAAATGGGGTTTAACGTCCTACTCACTGCTAAAGATCACTATTGAATATTGAAGTAAAATTGAACCAAATGTTAATCCCGAAATGACCTAGTTTGTGTCGAGTGGACGTTATATCTCATTCCTCCCTCTCCATACGCCTAATTGTCTTCTCTGCGTAAACCTGTCAATGCAGGTAATGGTAAATATGTATTATAATAGTCACCTCTACAGGCTAATATATTATATCATAATATTTAGCTACACAGATACAGGTTAATACTAGTATATATATTATAATAGTTACCTCAACAGATACAGGTAAATATATACTAATATATTTACCTACACGGGTACAGGTTAATATGTAATTTAATTTTTCAAACATTTATCTCTGTCCCTATGCATCAGAATCGATTGATTGATTGGTGTGGGGTCTTTTTTTTTTTTTTAGTGTGTGTGACCCGTAAGCCTTGTCGTCCCCCAAAAAATCTAGGGTGCACGCCTCATAGGAAACGCGATAAGCCCTTACAGGCACCTCTATTAACACGTTTATTAGGTAAGTATTTTGACACTGTTTGATAGGGTGGTCCTGTTTTCATTCCCAGTATTAGCGGACATGGTTAATCAGGATTTTCCAATCGGGGACTAGTACGAAACACCGCGGTCCCCTGTACACATTGACGGGTACGTAAAAGAACATTTGCTGTCCTCGCAAATTTTCCTTCATAGGACACTATGTGATGTATACCTGTCTCCATTAGCCAAGTCGGTACAGTTCAGTAAGATTTAAACCCTATTTCATTCAATACATTTAATTTTACATTTCGTCGTCGGTATACCCTCGTTCTACCATCGCCTTGTTGCAACAGGAACTACGACACGTCGCTGAACCAAACTGCTCTCCAATGTTGCTGTGGCCATGCCCTCAGTGTCTGATTTCATGGTGTCGGCGTATTTCAAAACAGCAGTTCTAACGGGGACGTCTGTGTCTTTATTGGTCTGAGATTCTCGGAATTGCTGCTGTCGTAGATGCCGCTGTTGAAAACCGTTTCCGCCAGTGACGTAACCGGAAGTGACGTGTTGAACTTTGCTGTCGGTACCTATCTCAAAGGCGAGAAATGGAACTCAGAAAACATTCAGCCGTCTGTCTGGGATTCACTTGCTTGTAATCGACCAATAGCGTTGTTGTGTTGGTCTTCCTTCAGATGTGGCATCACTTGGTTCGTTGAGTCTTTACATGTGCAACTGATTTGGAAACCGAGAACCCCGGGATTTTAAAGGCCTTAGATTTATATTCAATGCGAAAAGCTCGCGCAGTTCTTAAATTCATATTTCCTGGGGCAATCAAGCGAAAAACAAATCTGCAAAAAGGATGGCCAGTCACAATTAGTGACACTACATTTTAAACCAATAATTAATTTCTTTCGTCCTTACATGATGACATTAAAAATAAGTAATATTTAGGGAAACGCTGTCCTCGTTCAAATAAAAATAATGAAAAATGCGCTGTGCGTTTCATCTTTTGAAGAGTATATTTGCAGGGTTTTTTTTAAGAATAATTGCGTTCGTGTCGGCTAATTTCTGTCCTGGATCACTAACTATAGTCTTAAATATATTCCATTAAACTTACTTTATTAATGAAAATAGATTGATTACTTTCTTTTCATATATACATTTGCATTTTCACAAAGCTGAACCATTTTCTACCCATCTGTAACAACTCAGTGTTTCAAGACAAAGAAAGGGCTACAAATTTAATCAACCATGACAAGCACACTTGTTGCGTTTATGGTTTCCATTCTTGCTGGAGGTTGACGTCACTACTTCCATGAGTTATTTTATATATATAATAGTGGCGTATGTAGCGAGGGGGTTGGTCTGGTGTTATTATATACTAGTGGCGTATGTAGCTTTGGGTCTAGTGGTGCCATCTGCATATAATAGTGGCGTATTTAGCTTTGGGTCTAGTGGTGCTATCATATAATAGTGGCGTATGTAGTTTTGGGTCTAGTGGTGCTATCATATAAAAGTGGCGTATGTAGTTTTGGGTCTAGTGGTGTTATTATGTAATAGTGGCGTATGTAGCTTTGGATATAGTGGTGCTATCATATAATAGTGGCGTATTTAGCTTTGGGTCTAGTGGTGTTATTATATAATAGTGGCGTATGTTGCGTGGGGGTGGTGGGGGTCGAGTGTTATATAATACGGGCGTTCGTTTTGAGGGTGGATGGTCTATTGTTATTTATTCTATGACTACATGCAAATACAAGTTAATCTAAATAGTACAGTGTATTTTGAGATTAGCATGTAGTTATAGAATAAATACAGAACTCAATGACCATTGAATACGGCTCGGATATACAATGGTTCACTCGAGTGTATCCCTGCCGCATTCCACGAGCGATTGCGCAGGACTACACTCTCTTGAACCATTGAATAACCCGAGCGGTATTCAATTGTCATTGAGTTCTATCTATATATTAGTGACGTATGTAGCCTTAAATAAATAGCTGCAACAAAACAAAACAGCAAATAAATATCTGCAACAAAATTGCATAATTAATGAACTTTTACAAATATTGTTTTACCATTTCCCAATGGATTTTTATCCTAGTAAAGAACTTATTCAGACGTAATCACATCAACAACCACGTAGATTTTAAACGCAATCATGCATATTATTCGAAGACTTGTTTCTTTAGCGTGCTACTACATTTTTCTAGGGCGACTTTATAACGCGACCCATATTCTTTTGTTAGGGAGTCTCAGTATAAGCAGAAAAATGGAGAAGATCTTGATTGGAATTGTAGCTCTTCTTTTATTCAAAGGTAAATTTATAAAATCTTAGATTTGTTTCTAACCAAGTATTAGTCTTCAACAAGTTAAACATGATGGAAAGTTGGTTAAAAATATATGTTTGCTCAGTTCAAGCGAGAGAGAGAGAGAGAGAGAGAGAGAGAGAGAGAGAAATGGGATTTAACGTCCACTCGACACAAACCGGGTCATTTCGGGACTAACATATGTTTTAATTTTATTTCAATAACTCGCTTGCGCGTGAGGGTGTTTAGCAGTGGAAGGAAACCGGAGTACCTGGAGGAAACCCACGAGAGCCAAACAATTAATATAAATAATGTTGGTACAATACAGAGTCATGCACTGAAAATAATGAACTACTTTACGTAGATAATTATATTATTCTTGCTTTTATTCAAGTAAACTACAACAAGTAAGAACACAAAAGTTGGTTAGCTTAATCAATTTCCCGAAACATAATTATCGTGTGTTGTCAAACTATAACCAATACCCCGCCTTGAGTATGACATACGTCACGCCTTTTTACTAACTTGGGCGATAGTTGCCTCACCCACCAATAATTTTAGAAAATAAAAAAAAGTTTTCTGAAACGTTTCGATAACCAATACATTCTACGGTGATTAAATCCCACATCCCACAGATTTGCATGTTGAGTGATTTCTTACCAAGACCATCCTGCTGAAAACTTACTTGAGAAGTGCTTGTTACGATCCTCATAGTTTTTGGGTATAAGTTCATACACTCACTCCGTTTGACACCTCCCTCTCAGTTCGGATAAACTGTTCATTTGACGACGAACGGTATCTGGCCAGCTCTATTTAGCTCGACTACCAGTGTCCGAAATGCTGCCTGGATGCATTTCCGGTAGTCTATTTCACAAAATATAGTGGCGAAGATATTCATTCAGTTTGCGTCACTTCCTCCGTCCGTTTAACACTTTCCTCTCTGGCCGGATAAACTAGTGATTTGGCGACAGGCGGTATCTGGTAAGCTCTATTTATCTCGACGATCAATGCCTGAAATAATGCCAGACTGCATTTCGGACAGTCTACTTTTCAAGTTATTGGGACTTCACTGATGTTCACAATTTTCAATTCTCTTGGCCCTGATCCCACTCATTATGAAATGAATGATATGGAATGGGGTTTAACGTCCTACTTTTCGGCACCGACTGGGCTAATGAAGACAGGCTGTCTTTTACGTACACACCAATGTGTACACGGGCCCTTTGTGTTTCGTCCCATCGAAACAACAAAACGTTTTTCTTGCCTACCTAGACCTCTAGGTTAGATAATAGCCAATATCTTACCATTACGCTACTGTGGACCCCCCCCCCCCCCCTAGTTATGATGCCAAACTGAAGACTATACGACATCACTAATAGCGGCATATCTTTCCCCGCACCAGATCCCGTAAAGAGCTCTCCTGCCACTATGGGAATGGAGTGCCAACAGAAATCCCACGTTTTGGAAGAACTTTTAAGTAACAAGATGCAAGATTATGTTGTCTATGTGTTAATACGATACCTGAATGATATCAAATATACGTTCGTTGTGAGTACTATATTCTATTTTTCAGTTTGTGTTGGATTACGAGCTTTTACTCCAGACAACATTGGCTACTCTTTTCCTCTGGTTAGAAAGGGGTTCACTTTTACAAACATCACACAATTAAGATTTAAACTAAAGGCCTGTAACGATGGTCATATATTCCTCCATGAAGACAAAGTAGCGGATGAGAGTTGGAATTTTGCAATCGGGTCATACAAAAACACAAGGAGTAAGATTATTCGAATATCACGAGATGATAGTATATATTGTACCCATTACGAAAATATCTTGGACTGTAACGAGTTTCGGCCATTTTGGATCCGCTGGAAAGGAGGGTTGTTAGAGCTGGGAAAAGGGAGTGAAATTGGTATTAACAGGATATGTGTTCATACAACCACTCCTATTAGATTCAACTATGCTTTCATAGTATCTGGATGGGGAAGTTCTGGCTGCTGGGATATAGGTAAGACATAAATAACATAATGTACCATCGACCCGAGAGGCAAAATAGTGCAAAAATAATTGAATATCACAGTACGCATACTCTGCATCTTGTATGATATCTGTTGCTAAGATCCTAACATGTAAGTTGGGTATACGAATGGCAGCTGATGTTTCTTTCACTGATGTGGGGGGGGGGGGGCAAATGGTTAGCAGGCGCGGATCCAGGAAGGGAGCCCCAGTGACATATAGCTGATTTTCATTTTCGCTTGCTTTGTTATTGTTGTAGTTCACCTATCTGCTCTTTAATAGATGATATAAACATGATTTACGCATTGTCTCCTCCACCCAAGCAATCCAAGGTTGCAACATATTACCCTTTGCTCCAATGTGTGTCCACTCCCGTCGACAAAATCCTGGATCCGGGCATGGTTAGCATGTGCGCGCTGTATCATACGGCCTGCTATCGAGTCAAGTGGCGTGGTTTCGACTCCCAGGTTGTACGTGGTAAGGAGTAAGGTCGTCTGTCCAACCGCGTGGGTTTTCTCCGGGTACTCCGGTTTTCTCACACTGCTAAATATCCCTACGCGCAAGTGAATTATTGAAATAAAATTAAACGATATGTTAGTCCCGAAATGACCTAGTTTGTGGCGAGTGGACGTTAAACCCCATCTCTCGCTCTCTCTCTCTCTCTCTCTCTCTCTCTCTTTCACTGACAAGAAGCATGTCAAAAAATTTTGTGATTGCGACAGAACATAACTTAGGATAACAGTGGGTTAGTGAGCAGAAATCACCCTCATATCTGTTATCACTCGTCAATTCAGTAGCCAGTTGATTTCATCTAATCGTTTATGTACATTGTTCATAATAAAGTTTAGTCCCTCATTAATTTTTATTTTTAAAAATATTATGTTTGTTAATTATTAATATTATTATAATCTTCTATTAGTCCGACAATCTGATTAAAACACAGATCCAATTTCGTTTCGTTTTTTATAGTTCAAAATTTCGTTTTTACTTGTCTTTACTACTCTTGGGTGTAGGCCATCGAAAGTATAAAAAAAACGAAGCGAAATATAGATCTATATTTTAATTAGATTGTTTTCCGGCAGCAGGTCGACAAACCGGGAAATATAGCCCACCCAAAGTTTTTTGGTGAGTTATCTGTCTTCAGTATGTGTAGAATAGAATCCGGATGATGTCACCCTGGCACCCTTGTGGAAATTTAAATATTCAAGATGGCCGCAATTCAAGATGGCCCACCCAATCCCACCCCTCCTCCCTGCTCAGCTACTTAAAAAAAATGAATGCTTTGCATCAACGAAATTGAATCACAATATGATACTACATCATTACAAAAATGATTTCTCTAGGGTCTTAAGCCGCTCGTACGACCTCTGACGCGACCTTCCAGTACAACCGATCAGATATTCGTGTAGTGTAGACCAAAGTAAAAAAAACGAAACGAAATATAGATCTGTATTTTAATCTGATTGTATGTTTCTTTCATTGACAGAGCAAATGACTAAAGTATTGTGTGACGGTGAATATCAACATTTTCATTTCCATTAAAAAGAATAACCCTTGGAATTGATGCTACATGGGGGAATATTTTCAATGTAATAATTGGTGTTGGGTTTATTGTCCGCTTCCACCTAGGGTGATACAGCAGACAATGCCACGCCCTTCCCCTCGCTTTATCGTAAATAAACAATCTTTGTCTTGCAGACACCGGCGTGGCCATGTTGGCGTCTACATGGAATAAATTGCCAGGAGACAAGAAAATCCTTGGTACGAAGGTGTTGGGTTACCATAACAGAAGCCTGGTAGAATGTACTCTTCAATGCGCGACACCTACAGAAGATTTACCATGTGGCTGTGTTGAATATAGTTATAATACGTTAACTAAACAATGTTTAGTTTTTGATGAAAGTGATGACGTCACCATGGCGGATGAAGCAGGCTGGAAAACATGGAACCTATTGTAAATAGAGCTAATGTGGAATGAAGAACTAAAAATTCTCTCTCATTTTTTAAAATTCGAGTGCAATCTTAAGATTTACCTTGTCGTTGTGTTATAATAAGTTAAAATCTTTGATGTCGGCTTTTCTATAATATTTTCATCTACTTCATTTCCCTGTTAAGGTCTCGATGAATGATTTAGCGCTGTATCCTTGGGGCAGCATATGTTGGGGCTCTTTCTGAGAGTTCAGGGGTAAAGGGAGGTAATCAGGCTTTACCTGTATCCTAGAGACCGGGATAATAATTGTGTAGCGCTTTGAGCATGAACTTGGTTTATGGATATGGCGCATTATAAATATACAAATTATTATTATTATCAATGTATCATTCAGAATTGATTTTAAAATGCTGTTAATCACATACAAATGGCTTACTGGTTTAGCACCTCCATACTTGATACTTGATACAAATCCGCACTTCAGTGAGAAACACTACTGTGTGAGTTCTGGTAAATAATAAACGGATTTCTTCGATTATGAACAAACTAGTTAACTTTGGTTATTATAAACTTACCTGTGTGTTTAAAATGAACTCCCGTTAAATAAAATCCATTGCACCACTATGTCCCAATGTATAAAATCAGTTCTCTCTTGAAAAATTGAAATCCCACAAACTTTCGGTAAAGAAAAATATCAATATGGCAGCTGGTTACGTCACACCTCGGGAGATATCACTTTGTATCAGGGGTGACAGCATAGGAAATGTGGCATTTAAAAGCACGTCTCGACTCGGCATTGAGTTTGAGCGTTCGCACACATAACAACCTGTATTTTTTAAAATTTGTTACCGACTTAATTATTTGATTAGCGGCTCGGATGGGATAATTTTCTTTTTAACACGCATGAGGAACAAAATAACTACATTCTTTTCACGGGCCTTAAATATTACCCATCTTTATAATATGGTATGATAATATTATTATTTAACATATATGCAGGCCAGTTACAATTAATGTTCCGCTTCTTACGGGGCGTTACGGACTTGTCGGCATTGTATCCGCCACCCAATGCCATTAGGCACCTTGAACGCTGCCGCAACACGCTTAAAAATGTCACTGAAGCGGTTATTATTTGATCGAAAGAATGAGATCAAATTAATAACACACTCAGAGTCCTCAGACACTTCGGAGGTGTGCTTCGTGATCCGTGTTAAACTATTTATAATAATAAAGAAGATAGGATATTAAAATTTATATTTTATATATGACTTTATTTTTACGAGTATCCGTGCAATCAGTGATTCTTTCATTGTGAATAAAATTTGATAGACTGGCGATCAATGGTTTCAATATAAAGCTCCCATGTAATTGCCTTCAATTGATATTTTCGTCGCCCAAACTCAAACGATCGTAATGTTGGCGCTTTGCTTTGAGCATAGCACGTGGTTGCCAAAATATGCGTCAAATTTAAACAACCTCGCTTCAGTGTGTTGGATTCGTCCAATATGTGACGAAAGCAATGTTATTATCCACTCTGTCGAAATAACAAGTAAATATTCAAATTTTTCAAGAGAGAACCGGTTTTATTCGTTGGGATTTTTAGTGGTGCAATGGATTTTATTTAACGGGAGTTCATTTCAAACACACGGGTAAGTTTATAATAACCAAAGTTAACTAGTTTGTTCATAATCGAAGAAATCCGTTTATTATTTACCAGAACTCACACAGTAGGTCTTCTGGTGATGATATACCGTTAGTATAACCTTGAGCCAGACTATAACCTTGAGCCAGACTTGCATCCTGTGGCGCGAGGTCCATTTTATTTTATGGACCGTTACTTTGGAAAAATTACCTTATTTTATTCGGAAATCAACTTCTATTATTACATTCAAATCGCACTTGAAAACTCATTCATTCAAACACGCTTTTTACGGATTTTACTGTTGTATATGAAGCTAAATATTTTTATATCATTTATCACATTCAAATCGCACATGAAAACTCATGTATTACAACACGCTTTTTTCTGCTTTTACATATTTTACTGTTTATGTGTAGTTAAATTTTTTATTTCATTTTTACAATGTTAATGTTATATTATTTATTATAATAAACTTCTAATGTAAATTTCAAGAAACGGTGTTTGTGTTTCTATTATTTGTTTTAATATATATGATTTATAATAACCAACTTCTAATGTTAATTCCAAATGGAATTTGAAACACTCATTTGATAGATGCACAAGCTAAGGTCTTGTATATTCATTGGCTTACGCGCTAAATATCCCTTGGTATAGTTGGAATTCGATATAAGAGTAGGCCATAGTGCCGCTGCCGGGCCAAAATTCCCTCATAGCATAATGTATCAGTCGGGGCAGAACAGTAGAATGTTAAACCTCGTTCCATTTGAATTAGGCATAATTATATTTCATATATCATTTTTTCCATTGCAGCCTATAAAGCTGTATCATAAGCAAATAATTATTACATGTTGTGAGTGTATTTTGATATCATTTATATAGTTTAAGAAGAGAATTGGTCCCAATACGGAAGCTTGAGAAACTCCTGACATTAAGAGTTGTTTCGTGTGATCTAACACCTGTTGCATATTCCCTCAGCGATGGACTTAAACTTAGAAAGAATAGGCAAGAGGGAAATTGTTGAAGATAGATTATGGGAGATTAGATTAAGAGTTAGCAAAAAAAACAATCTACAGACTGTGACAGAGGTCATCATTAGCCCAGTCGAAGCCATCTTCAATAGAAGGCTTGATCTCGTCATAATTGCGTACATCTTATCAAGCCCTTCACGTAAAACCCTGCACAGTTCGCCACTAAGTTCGATTGGGTACAAGCCCAGTTTGTGTGACTATATATCAGATTCGTCGATAGTCGTTTTAACAATACTAAGTCTCGCGCTTCTAGCTAAAAAGTATACATGTGACAATCGAGTTGCAAAGTTCAAAGATTGATCAATGTCAAGGTTGCTGGTTTACGTGAGTTTCTCAATTTAAAAAAAAACCAACCTTTTAATTGCTGTTAACTATGGAAACCACCATGTTTGTTTACAGCGTGTTATGTGCCACAAACTCTGATTAGGCAATACTAATTAGTCACGTGCTTCAGAAAAATACGATCATGTGAAAGTCAACAAATAACCACCACCCACGACATTGCAAAAGGATTGAATGAAAGGCAACAGATTAATGCTGTTTTGCTCAACTTCAGCAAGACTTTTGACAAAGTCCCCCATCGGCGACTATCAGCCAAATTAGCCCACTACGGTATAAGAGAGACAACACTATCTTGGATTGCGGACTTCCTGTCAGGCAGATCTCAAAGGGTCGTGATAGACTCCGAGAAGTCGTCTCCACCCCCCGTGTCATCTGGAGTTCCTCAAGGTACGGTATTGGGACACCTTTTGTTCCTAGTCAATATCAACGATTTACCAGACAGAGTTAAGTCGATAACGAGACTTTTTGCAGATGACCGCCTGATGTATTGCACTATCAGCAAAGATGAAGACGTGAAACAACTCCGGACAGACCTTGACTCCCTACAACAATGGGGAAAAGAATGGGTAATGAGTTTACTCCGGGGAAATGTGAGACAATACAAGCGTAACATCATGGGGGGGGGGTCATATTGTTTCCATGGCTCCCCTACAATGGAAAGACAGTGCTAAATACCTTGGAGTCACCATCAACCGGAAACTGCCATTGAACAGTCACACCACCAGCGTTGCGAGAAAAGCAAACAACACAACTGCCTTTTTGAGACGCAACATCACCGAGGAACATTAAAACCACGTGCTACAAGGCCCTAGTACGTCCACAGTTGGAATATGCTGCCACAGTGTGGGACAACATCTCAAAAACCCACATCAACACCCGGGAGGCAATACGTAGAGCCGCCCGTTTCATCTTGGGAGACTTCAGCAGCCAGACCAACAGCGTTACAGCTATGCTCAAGTAGTCTGAGCTTGCGACTCTCCAGACAAGAAGGGCCCAGGCTAAAGCTACCATGATGTACCGGGTAGTTCACAACTCGATAGATATACTATCAACACCACTCCAACCAACTCGCCCGAAGACCAGAGGTCATACCATCCGATACCTTCAACCATCCTGCAGTTTCAAGGCTTACCAAGACTCCTCATCTCTGCCAGAATCAGCCTGTGAAACAAACTGCCAACCCATATTGTGGATGCCGATATCCTGAAGCGAAATCCAGAAGCGAAACGTTCCAGCCCTAGGTAGCCATGTTTGTTTTTATCCGGTTTTTGAAAAATGTGAACTCGCCACAACACGATTTTAATTCTTTAACCACGTGCGAATATGTTCAACACAGAACCCGTCATATTATTGGAAGAAGAAGAAACACAACCGGTTTGGGAAATGCTGAGTATTGAAGCAACGGTTAGATGTTGTAAAACTCGCGGACATTGCTTAAGGAACATGAGCCGAAGCAGAACAGATGGCAGAATTCATACCAGTTTACCTTATGGTGCAACATAAATAACGGCGTGAATCAGACTCGTAGCCTGAGTCCGGAACTAAGGGGGTTGGGTTGGAGTGTGGGGGTGAGGGGTTAAGGGAGTCTAAAATATGTATAAAAACGTGTTAAAAACACGGAACTTATAATACATGTGGTATATTAAATCTAGTCATGTGCAACTGATTTGGAAACCGAGAACCACGGAATTTAAAAGGCCTTAGATTTAGGTTCAATGCGAAAAGCTCGCGCAGTTCTTAAATTCATATTTCTTGGAGCAATTAAGCGAAAAAAAATCAGCAAAAAGGATGTCCAGGCACAATTAGTGAAACTACATTTTAAACCAATAATGAATTTCTTTCGTCCTTACGAAATGAGATCAAAAATAAGTAAGATTTATGGAAAAGATGATCTCGTTCAAATAAAAATAATGAAAAATGCGCTGTGCGTTTCATCTTTTGAAGAGTATATTTGCAGGGTTTTTTTAAGAATAATTGCGTTCGTGTGGGCTAATTTCTGTCCTTGATCACTACCTATAGTCTTGAATATATTCCATTAAACTTACTTTATTAATGAAAATAGATTGATTACTTTCTTTTCATATATACATTTGCATTTTCACAAAGCTGAACCATTTTCTACCCATCTGTAACAACTCGATGTTTCAAGACAAAGAAAGGGCTACAAATTTAATCTACCATGACAAGCATACTTGTTGCTTTAATGGTTTCCATTCTTGCTGGAGGTTGACGCCACTACTTCCATGAGTTATTTTATATATATAATAGTGGCGTATGTAGCGAGGGGGTTGGTCTGGTGTTAAAATATAATAGTGGCGTATGTAGCGTGGGGGTTATTATATAATAGTGGCGTATGTAGCGTGTGGGTTGGTCTGGTGTTATTATATAATAGTAGCGTGTGGGTTGGTCTGGTGTTATGATATACTAGTGGCGTATGTAGTGTGGGGGTTGGTCTGGTGTTATATAATAGGGGCGTATGTAGCCTGGTGTTATGATATACTAGTGGCGTATGTGGTGTGGGGGTTGGTCTGGTGTTATATAATAGTGGCGCATGTAGCGAGGGGGTTGGTCTGGTGTTAAAATATAATATTGGCGTATGTAGCGTGTGGGTTGGTCTGGTGTTTTGATATAATAGTGGCGTATGTAGTGGGGGGGGGGTCTGGTGTTATTATATAATAGTGGCGTATGCGTATGGAGCGTGGGGTTGGTCTGGTGTTATATAATAGTGGCGTATGTAGCTACGGGGTTGGTCTGGTGTTATTATATACTAGTGGCGTATGTAGCTTTGGGTCTAGTGGTGCTATCATATAATAGTGGCGTATGTAGTTTTGGGTCTAGTGGTGCTATCATATAATAGTGGCGTATTTAGCTTTGGGTCTAGTGGTGCTATCATATAATAGTGGGGTATGTAGTTTTGGGTCTAGTGGTGCTATTATATAATAGTGGCGTATGTAGCTTTGGATCTAGTGGTGCTAAAAAAAAAATAATGGAGGCGTATTTAGCTTTGGGTCCAGTGGTGTTATTATATAATAGTAGCGTATGTTGCGTGGGGGTGGTGGGGGGTCGAGTGTTATATAATACAGGCGTTCGTTTTGGGGGTGGGGGGGTCTATTGTTATATATTAGTGAGGGAAATAAATATCTGCAACCAAACTGCATAATTAATGAACTTTTACAAATAATGTTTTACCATTTCCCAATGGATTTTTATCCTAGAAAAGAACTTATTCATACGTAATCACATCAACAACCATGTAGATTTTAAACGCAATCATGCATATTATCCGAAGACTTGTTTCTTTAGCGTGCTACTACATTTTTCTAGGAGCGACTTTATATCGCGATCCATATTCTTTTGTCACGGATTCTAAGAATAAGCAGGAAAATGGAGAAGTTCTTGATTGGAATTGTGGCTCTTCTTTTATTCAAAGGTAAATGTATAAAATCTTAGATTTGTTTCTAACCAAGTATTAGTCTTCAACAAGTTAAACATGATGGAAAGTTGGTTAAAAATATATGATTGCTCAGTTCAAGAACGAGAGAGAGAGAGAGAAATGGGATTTAAGGTCCACTCGACACAAACCAGGTTATTTCGGGACTAACATATGGTTAAATTTTATTTCAATAACTCGCTTGCGCGTAGGGATCTTTAGCAGTGGAAGGAATCCGGAGTACCCGAAGGAAATCCACGAAATTTAGAAGGCGCCCCATCTCCATGTCACACATACGCTCTCACCAGGGATCGAAACCACAGCCGCAAGCCAGAGGTGACCGGCCAGCTAGAGGTCGAAACGCGACACTCTAGACCATTCCCCACCCCATCCCCACCCGCTCAGTTTATGGATATAGTACATTTATTTAATGCGGAGTTAGGTGGCTGTATCATTGGATCTGTCATTGAGTTAACTGCTGTGGTTGTTTCGATTCCACGGTTGTACATACCAAGGAGTAGGGTCGTCCGTCCAACCTCTTATTTTTTCTCCGGGTCCTGGAGTTTCCTCCCACTGCTAAAAACCCCTACCCGCAATCAAATTATTGAAATAAAAATTAAACCATCTATTAGTCCCGAAATGATCTGGTTTGTGTCGAGTGGACATTTCTCCCTCTCTCTCTCTCTCTCTCTCTCTCTCAATAAAAAGGATAAACCAACAGAACTAAACCAGGACAGCCAAACAATTAATATAAATAATGTTGGTGGTACAATACAGAGTCATTCACTAAAAATAATGAACTACTTTACGTAGATAATTATATTATTCTTGCTTTTATTCAAGTAAACTACAACAAGTAAGAACATACGTCACGCCTTTTTACTAACTTGGGCGATAGTTGCCTCACCCACCAATAATTTTAGAAAATAAAAAAAAAAGTTTTGTGAAACGTTTCGATAACCAATGCATTATTCTACGGTGATTAAATCCCACATCCCACAGATTTGCATGTTGAGTGATTTCTTACCAAGACCATCCTGCTGAAAACTTACTTGAGAAGTGGTTGTTACGATCCTCAAAGTTTTTGGGTATAAGTCCATACACTCACCGTTCGTTTGACACCTTGCTCGCCCCATGAAACAACAATACGTTTTCCCTTGCCCAACTACACCTCCAGGTTAGTTAATAGCCAATATCTTACTCATTAAGCTACTGTGGATCCCCCCTAGCTATGATGTCAAACGGACGACTATACGACATCACTAATAGCGGCATATCTTTCCCTGCACCAGATCCCGTAAAGAGCTCTCCTGTCACTATGGGAATGGAGTGCCAACAGAAATCCCACGTTTTGGAAGAACTTTTAAGTAACAAGATGCAAGATTATGTTGTCTATGTGTTAATACGATACCTGAATGATATCAAATATACGTTCGTTGTGAGTAATATATTCTATTTTTCAGTTTGTGTTGGATTACGAGCTTTTACTCCAGACAACATTGGCTACTCTTTTCCACTGGTTAGAAAGGGGTTCACCTTTACAAACATCACACAATTAAGATTTAAACTAAAGGCCTGCAACGATGGTCATATATTCCTCCATGAAGACAAAGTAGCGGATGAGAGTTGGAATTTTGCAGTCGGGCCATACAAAAACTCAAGGAGTCAGATTATTCGAATATCACGAGTTGATAGTATATATTGTACCCATTACGAAAAAATCTTGGACTGTAACGAGTTTCGGCCATTTTGGATCCGTTGGAAAGGAGGATTGTTAGAGCTAGGAAAGGGGAGTGAATTTGGTATTAACAGGATGTGTGTTCATACAACCACTCCTATTAGATTCAACTATGCTTTCATAGTATCTGGATGGGGAAGTACTGCCTGCTGGGATATAGGTAAGACATAAATAACATAATGTACCATCGACCCGAGAGGCAAAATAGTGCAAAAATAATTGAATATCACAGACTTTGGAAAATAGTACGCATACTCTGCATCTTGTATGCTATCTGTTGTTAAGATCCTAACATGTAAGTTGGGTACACGAATGGCAGTTGATGTTTCTTTCACTGATGGGGGGTGGGGAATGGTTAGTAGGCGCGGATCCAGGAGGGGAGCCCCAGTGACATAGCTGATTTTCATTTTTGTTTGCTTTGTTATTGTTGTAGTTCACCTATCTGCTCTTTAATAGATGATATAAACATGATTTACGCATTGTCTTCGCCCAAACAATCCAAGGTTGCAACATATTACCCTTTGCTCCAATGTGTGTCCACCCCCGTCGACAAAATCCTGGATCCGGGCCTGGTTAGCGTGTGTGCGCTGTATCATACGGCCTGCTATCGAGTCAGGTGGCGTGGTTTCGAATCCCGGGTTGTACGTTGTAAGGGGTAGGGTCGTCTGTCCAACCTCGTGGGTTTTCTCCGGGTACTCCGGTTTCCCCCCACTGCTAAAGACCCCTACGCGCAAGTGAATTATTGAATAACATTAAACCATTATGTTAGTCCCGAAATGACCTAGTTTGTGGCGAGTGGACGTTAACCCCCCCCCTCTCTCTCTCTCTCTCTCTCTCTCTCTCTCTCTCTCACTGACAAGAAGCATGTCAAAATATTTTGTGATTGCGATCGGAAAAATTTCATTTTCGTAATTACAGAACATAGCTTAGGTTAACAGTGGGTTATTTAAATGTAAGGAATAATCAACAACCTTCACTAAGTATCTATAAGATTTTTAAAATCGTAGTTAAAGGACAATATTGGTGTCGGTCATTATTACACGTGTGATAGAACTGGTTAAACACGTTAAGTTCATTATCCATATAGCATATTAAAGGACAATATTGCTGCCAGTCATTATCACATATGTGATAGGACTGGTTAAACACGTTCCAAATATAATTTTATCAGATAGATCTTTGCTACGGTATGTGCGTTATGAAGATTTCACGAAAGGGAAGTGACGAACACAAATAGAAAACACAAGTTATCCTTTGATATAACTGATTGATGTGACGAGTGATAACAGGAATTATTAGTGAGCAGAAATCACCCGTGTATCTGTTATCACTCGTCACTTCAGTAGCTAATGATTACATCTAATCGTTTATGTGCGTTGTTCATAATAAAGTTTAGTCCCTCGTTAATTTTTGTTTTTAAATATATTATGTTTGTTAATTATTAATATTATTATAATCTTCTATTAGTCCGGGAGCAGGTCGACAAACCTGATATAGTCCACCTAATGTTTTTTGATGGGTTATCTGTCTTCAGTATGTGTAGAATAGAATCCGGATGATGTCACCCTGGCAACCTTGTGGAAATTTAAATATTCAAGACGGCCGCCATGAGGCATTTTCTTGTTAATCTACACATATTGAAAATATATAACCCATCAAAAAACATTAGGTGCACTCTATTCCCAGGTTAAGGCTTAAAGCGGAGTTTGGCAACTGGGTTCATTTTTTCCACTCTTTTGTTAATTTTGTTGAATCCAACATTTTAGGGTTTTTTATTGGCGTTATATATTGGTTACTGTTAATAAAATAGTATTTGTCATTATATTCTAGATATTCCATCTACAGTATTGATTTCCGGTTGGAAGAAGGTACCCGGAAACAGAATGCTTCGGGGGTTAAAGGTGAAGAGTTATCAAGCTAGAAGTCAACAAGTGTGTGCTGATAGATGTGCGACACCTACTGAAGATTTACCATGTGGTTGTGTGGAATATAGTTATAATAAGATAACTAAGCAATGTTTAGTTGTTGATGAAAGTGAAACTAGCACCATTGTTACAGCTACTGATTGGAGAACATGGCAACTGATGTAAACAGAAAAGGTTTCAACAAAATATCTTATATTTAGTTTATGGTACCAGATACGCAGATGGATCAATATGTTAACTTGCGTAAATATAATCTTCAATGGTCAAGAAAATACACACACACGTGTAAACAAGCCAATATCACTTACTTTGCTATAACTTCGTAGATTTGTCAAGATAACTTTCATGTTTCAAGATTCAAGTTCTGATATTTCTCTCTTTCCGTTTCAAATCACTTTGTCGTAACGTGACGAGATATTCAAGACATAAATTCGGATAAGTTTGGACCACCTTTCGTTCCCATAGCAACACGGAACCGTTGACAGTAACTGTTACGTGTCAACTTTCACGTATGAAGCGTAATATACCAAACACTAAATATTATATCAAGTCGGTGGGACAGTGTACTACCGTGTTAACAATATAAATATTATATCAAGTCGATGGGTTTGTGTACTACCGTGTTGACAATGATTACAAGATTCAAAGACTGGAAGAATAGTAAAATCAAATTAATAAATAATGCAATTTCAAGAACTTTAGATCAATAGATATATTTTTGTTTGCCAACACCATAACAAAACCACATTATATATTATATATTATTTCTTGTCTGTCTTTGTGGTTTCTTTTACATTCTTATTAAATGCTTACTTCCGGGTTTTTGTATCATATTATCGTTTACCCTGTAGCTTGATAACAACAAGAGGACACTTGTTGAAACGCCGCTGAACTATTAAAGTTGCTAGTGATTCTTATCCACAAAGTTGTGTTTGTGTTTTTTCGATGGTAGTCCTATCACTAAATGCCTTATAACAATATAACAAAACCACAGTATTTTGAAAGCAGAAAATAAAATTTGCAGCGTCTTATTTTTAACGTTTTAATTTTGCGGTAATGTGTGTTCCAATCAAACTGTTCAAGCCCCAATAACACTCTTGTTGTAACTGAATAACATGTCCCTATCTTCATTCTGGTCAACAAATCGTATTATTTTAGAATATTCTAATTAAATGATGATATAAATTTCATCTTAACACACCTATTTTAAAAAATTGGAAATATTCAACCAATTGATTTGAAAAGTCTAACGTAAACCTTTTCAAATGTGACTTGGATTTTAAAATATTTTCGAACCCTCTGGACAAGTAAAATAGGTTGTAATGGATAATTTACACAACATTTGATGTGGTCTTTAAACATCTAGTACTTAGAATAAGGGTATTATTTATTTTCTGGAGCTACCAAGCCAGCAAGAATGTTATTGTCCTTTTTTTAAAAAATATTATAACTATCTTTATGACTAGATTTAATATACCACATGTATATAAGGTCCATGTTTTTAACATGTTTTTTATACATATTTTAGACTCCCTTAACCCCTCACACCCTCACCCCTACTCTCCAACCCAACCCCCTTAGTTCCGGATTCAGTTATTTAGGGTGCATCATAAGGTAAACTGGTGTGAATTCTGTCATCTGTTCTGCTTCGACTCGTGTTCTTTAAGCAATGTCCGCGAGTTTAACAACATCTAACCGTTGCTACAAAAGGCAGTGGTGTTGTTTCCGGTCGATGATGACTCCAAAGTATTTAACACTGTCTGTCCGGCCATGTTGGGTGTGCCCATGGAAACAATGTGAGCCCCAAATGATGTTGCGCATGTTGGTGATTTGTATTGTCTCACATTTCCCTGGATTAAAACTCATCCCCGATTCTTTTCCCCATTGTTGTAGGGAGTCAAGATCCGTCCGGAGTTGTTTCACGTCTTCATCTTTCCTGATAGTGCGATACATCAGGCAGTCATCTGCAAAAAGTTTCCTTATCGAGTTAACTCTCTCCAGATGACATTGGGGCTGGAGATGACTACTCGTCGTCTATCACGGCCGTTTGAAATCTGCCAGACAGGAAGTCCTCGATCCAAGATAGTGTGACGAGATCAAGCCTTCTATTGAAGATGGCTTCGACTGGGCTAATGATGACCTCTGTCACAGTCTGTAGATTGTTTTTTTTTATCATTAGTTAAAGATAAATAATGGGAGATAAGATAAAGAACTGTCAGTTCTCGCTTTAATGATTAAAATCCAGGGCCCTGATTCACGAAATCTTTACTAAAGATAAAATCCAAATTTTAGTAGATACTTCTGTTTTGATTGGCTAAGCACTAAAATCAATCTAATATTATCCAATCAAATAACTAAAATTTGGATTTTATCTTAGTTAAAATTTTGTGAATAAGGTCCCTGATAATTTAAAGGGGATTTGCTAAAATTGATTCACAATGAACCGAGATTTTAGCGATTAGCCTTAGCCTCGAACATCATTACTAATAGTCGCGAT
Organism: Patella caerulea; assembly: GCA_036850965.1. NCBI lineage: Eukaryota > Metazoa > Mollusca > Gastropoda > Patellidae > Patella > Patella caerulea. Next base: position 54,195,236 of record JAZGQO010000006.1, on the reverse strand, counting down.
TATCCATTTCATGATTAAATCATGAATGAAAGTTAAGCACCAAATGGGATCCTAATCAAGTAAATATCACAGGTTAGCGTTGACATTGAAAGTTGGTTGTGATCTGGATAAGTTAATTAATGTCCAATTAATAATGTATATAACATTTCAGGCCTAAAAAAAAGACCTGCAATAGGCAAATTTAGCTCTCTTGCATAATGTATGTTTGATTGTGAAATGTTGACCTTTGTGGTGGCTTTAATTGTTAAACGAACATTATGTAACAGTTAAATCTGTCTATCACAGATCTTTATTTAGGCTTCAGATGCTATAAAAACTATTATTTAGACATTATATTCATTCACACAAGCCTATAATTAATAGACCATTGGGTGGTCGAGGTTTAAATAGATTTGGACATCCGTGAGATTTAAAAATTAAGTCAATGTTGTCAAGTACCGTTCCTACGGTAATAAACAATCTGTAATTCATCTTGACAAAACTTATTAATAATAATAATCGTTTTCTATGGCGCTGAACATTCAGTTAGTCTGACTGCTCTGTGGCGCTTTACAATGTAGATATGTTATAAAATAAGAAAAAACAAAACATACATGTATATACAAATAAACACAATAATACAAAGGAATAGTTAAGTTACAATATACAGATAAAAAGTGAAGCATTTCAATTATTGTTCAAAAGTTTGGGTAAAAAACAGGGTTTTTAGACGTGATTTGAATACAGCCAAGTTTGGGCAATTTGTCCGTTCTTTTGGTGCTGCGTACACAAAAGCTCTCTCACCAAATTTTGACTTTTGTACTGGACATACAAAACTTAAAACTTCGCTCAGAATAAAGTGTTTTGATTGAAATGTTCAATATTTTATCTATTAGAACTATTGTGGCAAGGACGGGCAGTTCTTTGTCTATATCTTACATATTATGTATTTCAGGACTATGCAAGGAGCGATCAGGGGCCGGTTGCTCAAACTCTGTTAACTTTTAACGATCCGTTAACATGGAGTAAACGGATCGTTAACTTTAACGGAGAGAAAGGTTGTTGCTGGAAGCCCTGTTAACTTTAACGGATAATGAAATTGACTGTCCAGTCACAGAAATTTAACGAACCGTTACCAAACGACACATGAAAGATAACGATCCGTTAGTTAAACGGATCGTTGAAATTACTTAGTTTTGAGCAACCGGACCCAGCTATTTATCCGACTCATGCACAATTAAGAGCAATGAAAAGTTCTAGTCGCGGTATGACATAGATTTAATATTACCACAGGCTGATTTAATTAAATTATATACACTTAAATGGTTGAAAATCGATAAAAACACAATATAAAAACATCCGTGTGTATCAAAAGTCATACTAAAACACGCCTTTAAAAATCATTGCAGTGTTACCAGTGCGTGGCGAAAAAGAATCCGCTTGTGTCATGTTGACCACATCTCCAACTTTACCTGAGCAATAAGGCTCCTTCCCAAACACAGAATTGACCCCAAGAAATGGTCTCAAAAACGCAAACTGACTTCTGAGATGCTTCACGTGCCTGGTTGCCTGTCCAACCTCGCGGGATTTCTCTGGTTTCCTCCCACTGATAAAGACCCTTACACCCAAACGAATTATTGAAATGAAATAATATGTTAGTTCCCCCCCCCTCTCTCTCTTTCACTCTCTCTCTCTCTCACTCACTCCTAAAAACTCCCGTGATCAACTCCTCAGTCTACCAAAACCGAGCTTAAAAATTAGAAATATATTTTAACCTTTCTATCTAATCCACATCAATCAACTAGACTACCATTTACACATCTCATCTCAGGCTCTCAGCACTCATAAGAGTCGATCGGTGTGGCTCATATTGGGAATTTCTCCAAGGGCAATACTGAAGCGGGATGAAAGTGCATTGAATTAAACTAAACCCTACACTTGAGTACAGTTTTATAGGCCTGTAAGGCTAAAAATGATATGAATAATAACCCTTATGACAGTATGATAAAATGGTGCAACTATTTAGTAATGGTTAGTTTTGAAAAGGAGGGGGGGGGGGCAAAAAAGAAAGCATATTTCTTTTTTTTATTCGCCCACATTTTCATCTGGACGTATAGCGTATCTTGTCGTCGCCCCCGTCCGTCGGTCCGTCCGTCCACGATTGTTTGTGGGCATTCTACAAGTCACAATTTTTATCCAATTTCAATGAAACTTGAAATATAGGCTTTTCACTCTAAGATCTCGGTTCCTTTAGATTTCGGACTTTAACTTCATGATTGTACGAAAAATCACGTTTTTAGCTTGTGAACACTGTAGAGGTCACAATTGTGAACCGATTGTGATGAAACTTGAAATGCATGTTTATAACCCAAAGATCTAGGTTCCGTACGATATTTGCGCATATCGGATGATAACTTCCTGAATTATGACCCCTAATTGTACGAAAAAATCGCCTCTTTTAGCCTGTGGTCCCTTTGGATGTCACAATTATTATGCGATTTATAATACCGTCTGAGGTTGTGGTCGAATTTCTTGATAATCGACGAAAACTGCCGGACAAAATGGCCGCTGTTTGTAGGCAATTGGTGTAAAAAAAAAAATATGGAATATCGAGGTTGTGGACCCTGTAGAGATCGCAATTTTAATCCGGTTTTGATGAATCTTGAAATGCATGTTTATAACCGAAGATCTTGGGGTCTTTAGATATTTCCGCATATCGGATCGTAACCTCCTGAATTATGGGCCCTGGTAATTGTCCGAACTATTGCATTTTTAGCCTGTGGTCCTTCTGGGAGTCACAATTATAATCTGATTTAAACACTACCGTAATGAAGGTTTAGATCAAATTTCGTGAAAATCGGCAAATGGTGTAAAATGTGATATATCAGGCCTTGATATATCAAGGTTGTGGGCTCAGTAGAGGTCAAAATTTTAATCCAATTTTGATGAAACTTGAAATGCGTGTTTATAATCGAACGATCGTGGCTGGTTTTAGCTTGTGGTAGGCCTACCTCTAAAGGTCACAATTATTATCCGATCTAAAATAGCCTTTGAATAGGCTATATCGCCGTTACACGGTAATGAAGGTTGACTTTGACTTTCATGAAAACCAGACTACATCTTGTATAGCCTATCAAGGTTAGTGGACACTCTAGAAGTCACAATTTTGGTCGGATTTTTATGAGATATAACTTTATAAACCAAAGATCTTGGTCCTGTCGATATTCGCACACACTGGGTCGTACCTTTCTGAATTATGGCCCTTGATTGTTTGTAAAATCGCTTTTTGTTTAGCTTGTTCTATCGATCTCTTGAAAAATTATGGCGTATCCTGCCTGGTAACCCTTTTTTTTTCTTTTTTTTTTTTTTGCTCTCAAGGGACCTGAGAAACTCCAGTCCTAAAAACACTATTACGATAGTGACAAGCTATCATTAGCATTTTAGCGCTAGGAGGAGTATCAGAAGTAGAGAATCAGGCGCGGACCGACGAGGTGGTTATAGAATTATGTCATGAATTCCGCTCCGTATATTTGGTGATAATTTTGATTAGTTGTATTCGAGTATATGTAGCCAACAGATCATATGTACTAGGACATACATCTTTTGATATTTTGAGCTTGTGGTTTTGGGGATGTTTGTTAATTAAAGCTTCCTATAAAATAGAAGTCGCAACATTAAATTATCTCCCCTTGACAAAGAAACTCTTTTTATATTAGAGGTCAAATGTGACGTTCTAAGTAATCAATATGGCGTCGCTTCAGCAGGAAGACATCAATTTTAGAATGCAATTTTCATCTTTTTTGTGTTATTATTGTGGTAATTGTTTCGTGGGTAGGTTAATTTGATAGTTAAACATACACACATTTCAAATATGTATACATCGCCGAATCGTATTCAAAATTTTACCGAATAAACGACCTATATCTATCTTGAATCATCAACTTTTTTTACTCATTTTTTTTTTTGTTGTGTTGATTCTTTCACAATAATGCTATTATAATTAGCATTTCCATAAATTCGCGTTTTTAAAATGCAGAGTTAGTAATTACAAGCTGTGTATTTATTCCATAATTATTTTTTAAGCGTTTTGTGGTGAAATACTCGAATGAATTTGGTATTCCTGTAAAAATATTCATTACTTTTTATTGAAATTTGTTTATATCTGGATTACCTCCCTTATATACCAATCGTTTACAAGTGCTTCTCTTGCTTGGGTTTAATATCAGAGCATGATCACATTCTCAATAGTTTACCCATACAATAAGTGCTCTTCAAATATACAGACTGTTGTTTAATGTGTTATTAAAGTGGCAGTAGGCATACTATATTTAGATAAAGACTTTTAAAGAGCTGGTCATTCTCGCTATAATGATAGTTCAAAAATAGATAATACCAAATGATATCATGTAAATTTCCTTTAAACACGCATTTACTTTGAGCGAAGTTATCAGTGTTTGTAGTTTTGACATAAATAACGGCTTAAGTCTCACGTCTCCTTTTTAAAATCAAATCATTAAATGGTTGAACGGTTCTAATCTATTTAAAATCTTGCGTATCTGATGGCATCCAGCGTTGATTATGATCTTGTCATTTTATAATGTCTAATTAGTAATTTTTATTATGGCCTAAAGAAAGACTGCCAATAGGAAAATTTAGCTCTTGAATAATGCCCCCTAAAGCAAATCCAAAAGAATGAACTGACTTGTCACTTGTACAACAGAGATCGATTTATTATTGATTAATATATGATGTAAATATCAATTATCAAGCTGTGAAATGTCATAAATAAAGACTGATCTACATGTAAATGAAAGTCAAATTTCTTCACTCTGATCCTTAGATATCGATGATACAATTATAGTCTCAAGCCTCATTGTTCCAGTGATATACAAAGTCTTGATTATCTGTTTTTACAGTAACCGCATCGACCACAAAACGTATTTAAATCTACTTATATCACTACTATTTGATGGCATCGAAAGTTGATTATGTTCTTAGTACGTTAGTTAATTACTGTCTATTTGAAAATGTCAGGTGCATGTACTATTTCATTAGGGCCTGACATTTCTTGATTGTATATACTTACAGATATTGTTGATATGCCTCATTATGGCTGAAGATAAAGAAATACAGTCTACAGAGGAGCCGGTGGGCTTGAATCTCAGTGCTGTTGCTAGGTTGTTAATGACATCATCAACAACAGTGAGAACAACAGACGGGGAAGATGAAGAACGGGATGAAAACCGTCCAAATTCACCACCACCTCCAGTAACCTCAGCAACACCACCATTAACAAATGTAATCACAGCAGCTTCTACATCTACAGCAACAGTAACCTCAATACCAGATGAAGCACCAGATCGACTCCATGACGGACTTGCATCAGATGCCGAGACTGATATTGTTGTTGATGATTGTCAATCACCAACTGACCTGACCATATTACAGTCCGATCTTTCACCAGATAGCTATGAATATACTCCATTGGGCTACACAACGTCCGGCGGGTATTATAAATGCAGATTCTGTAGCTTTATGACCATGACTTACACTCATCTTCAACTGCACATGCCTAAACATGGCGGTAAGAATTATACATGTATGTCCACCAAACTTTCATTCATTCTTCAACCTTATAATTAGTAGTTTAGTTCATTCATGATTTGTGGGATTGGATGATCGAATGGTCTAACACATATACTTTAGATCATAAAGTCTGTCATTGAACCAAGTGGCTTGGTTTCTGTTCCTAGCTTGTATTGTAATTACTGGATAATGTGGCAAGGAGTAGAGGAGATGGTCTGTGCAACCTCATGGGTTTTTTCTGGGTCCTCGTATTGCTTCCCACTGCCAGAACCAGCAAGCTAAATATTGAAATGAAATCAGACATTCTTAGTCCCAGAATTACTTAGTTTCTGTCCTTGTGGATGTTCAACCCCCATTTCTCTTTCTCATTCATGATTTAAGAAAGGGACATTTTTCACCTAGATTACACCGTCTTGTTCATTGCTTCGATTCCTCAAGTGTGTACATGACAAGGGGTAGAATTGCCTGTCCAACCACGTGGGTTTCTCCGGGTCCTCCAGGTTCCCTCCGACTACCAAAGACCCCTACGCGCAGCCAAATTATAGAATTGAAATTGAACCCGATGTTGGTCCCCAAATTGCCTACTTTGTGTGGAAACCTCATTTCTCTCTCTTCTTCTTCAGTGCATACATGTATGTACGTGTAGATAAATGTAAGGACGTAGAATCATAGTGAGTTACAGTACATTGATACTTTATTTTAGATATTCGTGAATGTCATATCTATAAATGTGTAATAGGTACATGTACAATCAGCTCAAAAGTATTTCCGGTTTCCGTAATCAACACAGGGGAGTTACATTGGCTCTGTAAAGATGTCCAATTTAGATCTATATTTCTTTTTTTTTATATACTTTCAATGGAGAGAGAGAGGAATGGGGTTTAACCTCCACTAGACACAAACTATGCCATTTCGGGACTAACATATCGTTTAATTTTATTTCTTTAATTGGTTTGCGTGTAGGGGTCTTTAGCAGTAGGAGGACCCAGAGAAAACGTGAAGAACTGTCCAGTTGTAGTGGCAGGTAGCATCAGGTATCATACAAGCTGCTTTTGACCATCTGTCATTTGATGGGGTCACAGTGGATAAGTGGCTAAGGCGCTGGTTCGCTAGCCTGGAGGTCAGGTGTTCGATCACTGCATTGGCCGAGAAAGTTCATCTCGATTTTCCGGCGTGATTTCCTGTTGTCAGAGATGCAGAAGGGGGGCCTGACAAGGACAGCTGGCTAGTTGTTTGGATGGGACGAAAAATTGAGGTCCCGTGTACACATTGGCAGGTGCAGATCCAGAGGGGGGCTACAGGGGGTCTGGACCCCACCCCCCCCCCTGCTCAGACTTGAAAATTTTTTATGCGATTTTATTGCCGATTTAGACCTGTAATTTTGGAAATTACCTTCCGGAAATACGTCAGAATGAACCAAATTGAAACTAATTTACCAAATTAATTGGTTGAGCGCAATTAGTTAAGCAATTATCAAACCTAGACCCCTCCCTGCAAAAAATCCTGGATCCGTGCCTGATTGGAGTGCGCGTAAAAGATCCCTTGGCTGTTGGAATTCGATATAAGAGTAGGCCGTAGCGCCGCTGCCCGGGCAAAATTTCCCTCATAGCACACTGTATGGCGTATGGTCATCTTCCATTATTCCAGGTTAGGTGCAAAAGAGTAGAACGTTTAACCGTCTTCCATTATCCCAGATTAGGTGTAAAAGAGTAGGACGTTTAACCGTCTTCCATTATCCCAGGTTAGGTGTAAAAGAGTAGGACGTTAAACCGTCTTCCATTATCCCAGGTTAGGTGCAAAAGAGTAGGACGTTAAACCGTCTTCCATTATCCCAGGTTAGGTGTAAAAGAGTAGGACGTTAAGCCGTCTTCCATTATCCCAGGTTAGGTGTAAAAGAGTAGGACGCTAAACCGTCTTCCATTATCCCAGGTTAGGTGTAAAAGAGTAGGACGTTAAACCGTCTTCCATTATCCCAGGTTAGGTGCAAAAGAGTAGGACGTTAAACCGTCTTCCATTATCCCAGGTTAGGTGTAAAAGAGTAGGACGTTAAACCGTCTTCCATTATCCCAGGTTAGGTGTAAAAGAGTAGGACGTTAAACCGTCTTCCATTATCCCAGGTTAGGTGTAAAAGAGTAGGATGTTAAACCGTCTTCCATTATCCCAGGTTAGGTGTAAAAGAGTAGGATGTTAAAACCCATTTCATTTCTGTCGTTTGACATTAATCAATCAATTACATGTAGAGTTGACGCTTCTAGTGGTTCACTCCAAAAACTTGTAAGAGTTCGCTTTATTGGCTGGGGGGTTGGGATGGCCTAGTGGTCTAGAGTGCCGCGCTTCGACCTCTAGCTGGCCTGTCACCTCTGGCTTGCGGCTGTGGTTTCGAGCCCTGGCGTGAGCGTATGTGGCATGGAGATAGGGGCGCCTTCTCAAAATCGTGGGTTTCCTCCGGGCACTCCGGTTTCCTCCCACTGCTAAAGACCCCTACGCGCAAGCGAATTATTAGAATAAAATTAAAACCATATGTTAGTCCCGAAATGACCTAGTTTGTGTTGAGTGGACGTTAACCCCATTTCTCTCTCTCTCTCTCTCGCTTTATTGGCTAATCCAGATTTCAGGTGATATAACAACTCTTCCAGATCCTGTTGTAATAAAGACAAGTAAAACGATATTTTGAACTATAAAAAACTTATTAAGGAAATATCTTTGTTCAGACAAAATTTCCCTCATGCCCATTTGCATTTAATACTTTTATTGTTGATTTCATTGATGTTAATGATATAATTTGGTGTATTTTAGGTCATAAAGCTCTCAAGTGTCCAATGTGTGATTATACCACTAATGATAAGAGTAATTTTCGGCGACATAAAAGACTTCACAATCGCTCAAATCCTGCTACAGTGTTACGGTGTGGTAAATGTGAGTTTACGACGGTGTTGCCACGTAAAATACGTGAACATTATTGTCATGAACACAATGAGGATTATGGACCCATCATGCCTCAGATAGCTACAAGCGCTTCGATAGTTATACCCACATATCAAGAAAATCACTTCAATGGCTCGCGACATATTGACATTGCACAAGGTCATTGTTCTTCAACTGGTCTAGGTCAAGGTCACTGTACTGTGACAGGCGTGTCTGTCGGTTCATCAGGTATCCATTCTCTGTTGACCTCGGGACAGGGACCTTCGGTACAATTTGCACGTGCCAATCCCATAATGCCAAATTGTGTTAATCAATATTCATACGATTCGCCCAGTCATCGTGTTCATGAAGATCGAACCATAGCTTCAGATTATTTACGTTCGATTGTCTCAAATATTATCCCGACCCCACGTGTTCCTGCCACCAGTACCATCACATCATCTAGTTTTTATCTCCCACATGCGGTCGAATCATCCCAAGACATGTCACCCACAGGTCAAAAAGCCGTTTCGTCTAATAGATCATACCAAATCGAAGAAGACGATCAACAGAAAATCAAATTTAAATCCGAGCCGTTTGATAGCGATGATGTTTCGGACGTGTCGAGTTCCGCTATCCCACTTGTTATTCACTCACGAGAAATACCTCGTCCCATGGAGGCACAAACAACGCAAAGACTTTCTATAGATATTTACGATGGGAATATATATCAGGAACACAGTAACGAAGAAACCTCATCCTCCAATCAAATGTACACAGAGAACATGCGACGTAAGTATCCACGAGGCAGCAACATGAGTCATAATATCAGCATCAAGTGTGAAACATCGCATGTTGGCGTTCAGTGTTCATTGCCTGTCGTCAAGCGAGAGACAGTGGAGACTGAGGGTCGAAGGGGGGATAGAAATACTAATACCGTGCTATACAATAGGGGTGTGCAATGTGAACTCTTAACCCCACGGAGGGGTACGAACTCGCGTTCGACAAGCGAACCTGGGGGCAGCGAATCACAGACATCTGACACCCGGTGCAGTCACTGTGGAATAAGTTTTGACGATGAAGTGCTCTTTTCTATACATATTGGCTGCCATTCGCATACGGACCCATTCGTCTGTAATGTGTGCGGCAAACAGTGCTCTAATAAATATGGGTTTTATTCCCACATTATGCGTGGTCATCAGTGCTGATCAGCTGAAGAGGTCAGTTCATCTTAGTCACGGTTGGTTGAGTTCATCTTCACACAAGGTATATTCACTTTCTAGTTTCGTAAACCACATGAGGACATCGATAACCTGGGCAGCATTCAGATTTTGATTATTGTTAAGACTAACATTCATTTCCGGCCAGTTGTTAGTAGTAATGTCTGCTATTTTTCTATATATCCAGAACAAAATTCATAATGTCAGATATACAAATGTACTTTTAACTAAAATCATTATTTTTTGCCTTGACATAGTTGACTTTAAAAAAAAAAAGAATTTATGATGTCTTTTCTAAAACTCTTACACAAAAAGTTGTGAATGTTATATTTAAGTACATGTACGTACATACCCTGCCACATGCACTTTTCTTCAATTTCTAAGTCATAAACTTTCTTTGCATTTAAAGCTGATTTCTCAGCCTTGACTAAGATGGCTAGGCCACTTTAAGTATATTCTTATTATATTATTGTTAGGCCAGGCCCAAATATATTTTTTCCCACAAAATCTATAAAACACAGTCTACAGGTTGCAACTGTTAAGAATATAGTTGTCTACAGGATATAGGAGTATGTCTACTCCATTGAAATGATATTTAAAATTATAAAATACACATATAGTAGTAATGAAATGTTTGGCAGTTATTCAAGTGTTTGTTGTTCCAAACTTTACAACAGTTATAGGAAGTGGGTAGAAATTGGAACCTTGTGGGTTTTCTCCCACTGCTAAACTCCCCTACGCGCAAGCAAATTATTGATATAAAATTGAATTATATGTTGGTCCCGAAATGACCTAGTTTGTGTCAAGTGGACAATAAACCCAACCTTTCTCTTTTTACTTAATGCCTACTATAGCAAAGGGGAAGCTTGTAAATGTTTGTGGCAGATATTTTTTATGAGTAGAAGTAATTTGTTCAAAATGACCGATATCATCTTCACAGTGCTCTGCACTAGAAAGTTGATGATAATGTTTTGAAAACGTGTCCAAACAGGATATAATCAATATTTTTTTAGAGGCATTTTAATACAATTTAACTGGATAGAGTAATAAACTATTACTTGTACTTAATGTATGAAAAAACAGCTATTTTGAGGGGTTTCGAAGAGTGTTCTCTCAATAATATAAAGTAATGTTTTTCCATGGACATTTATGCGTTACAGTTTATAGTATATTTATGTACAAAATGAATGTCAAAAATAGGATTTCTGGTCAAGAAAATGTAAGTGGAATATAATATATTTTGGTCTGGTCTATATGTTATTATTATATAGTGTTAGATATTTTTAAAGATATATTTTTGACTGTTTTGATATTTGTCCGCTGTTATTTGTTATTTATATTTTGAATTAATTCATTTTTTTTTCAAAAAATACTAATTATGTACTATTTAGTGTAATCTAGAATTTAGTTCATTTTAAACGTTTTTAAGTATAAGATTTACATTAATGTATGTCATTAATCATATATATATTTTTTCATCTACGTGTGCTAGTAAAATCAGTGTGAGTTATCTGTCCCTGTTAAAATCAGTATGAGTTGTCTGTCCTTGTTATAAAATGGACACCGCAGTTTCTTCATCTTTTGTAACTAAGTAATATATCATACTTATACATGTATTTCTCTGTACCATTACATGAACATGTATGTAGAGATGGCCAAATAATGACAGTGAAAGAAATTAAAGCTGCCAATGGGATCCAACCAAGGTCAGGCCTGAGAGTTTAGAATTACCTAGACTAATCTGCATGGTCATTGATATAGATTTCAGTGGAATATTAACTGAACAAATTATATTTTTGACATTTATTTTCCACAACGATATTTTGGGGTTCTTGCTTTTGTATCTGTTAAAATCGTCTACAAGAATTGACATTTGTTCAGAACTAGAATTTTGGTTGAGTACAACCAACGGGAATTGGCCTGGCTTCAGGCAGATGGTCAAGCCTTAAATTCTTTCACTGCTCACAGTTATGGCAGTTTCATACTTTCACCTTTTAATGACAGGCAATATTTTGTATATTTGTGTTTTTGTAGGATATTAATACTTATATTGTCTGAAGATGCATTAAGTAAGGGCTAGATCCTTTGCATTTAGTAAGAGCTAAATTGGCCTACATAGACGAATAGTTCTGAAAGCATTGTGGAACCTTTGTTATTTAACTTCAAGGCGCGTTTGTAGTAGATTTTCTACTCGAACTTACACATCAATTTTGCAAATGGTTTCCAGTGTTTTGATATGAATTAAAACTTATATAAATACATCTTGCAGTCACTATGTTAATTCTTTGTATAGGTGCCATTGATAACAGACTTACAATAATCATATCTTTATAGATCCATTGATAACAGACTTACAATCATCATTTGGATACATGGACTTTCATCACATCTTTCTGATGTAATACATTGATAACCGACTTAAAATCATCATATCTTTATAGATGCATTAATAACAGACTTACAATCATCATATTTTTATGGATACATTAATAACATTAATTTTTATGGATACATGGACTTTCATAATATATTTCTTTATGCATGTGATTCATGTACATTAATAACAGACTTACAATCATCGTGTCTTTCTTATTCCTAGGAATGATAACAGACTTACAATCATCATGTCTTTATAGATTACATTAATAACAATCATCATATCTTTATGGATACATGGACTTCCTTCATATTCATGTGATACATTAATAACAGACTTACAGTCCCCATATCTTTATAATTGAACCATTAACTGTGATCTTGGAAATCAAATTAGATGATTTTGGCCATGACAACAATATTTTATTATAGAATTATGAAATGAGACATAAGATTGATTCAGATCGTTATCATTGTCTATCTGTTGTTAGAATATACAAATTTATATCATTTCTATGTAAACCTATATTTGTATATTTATTGTGATTAGATCTACGCACAATTTATTTCATTGTTAAGGCCTCTGATTGTCATTTGGGGATTTTTAATATTGTGAAAGTTAAAATCTCAAAACGGAATATCACAATTTAAATTGGTTCAGATATTTTCTTTTTGTAATTTGTCAACGTTTGCATCCTCTGCGGGTGGTATAAACTAATTACAGTCAAAACAATGTCATGTTATCCATGTTTGTTATCACAATCCTGACCCATGAGAGAGTAGTGGCAATGCTACTGAGACACTAAAGCAGTCTGATTTATGCTGGTCGTTTTCATGAGATGAAGAATGGTCTGTCGCAGGCCTAGTCTTGTGGGTTTTCTCCGGTACTCAGGTGTCTTCCTATTTCTAAAGATACCTGCATGCAAGCAAATTATTGATACATGTATATACTCTGTAAACAAGAAACGCATTGACCATTTTTCACCATTTTGTTATATGAACGAACGTGATCATTGTTTCCATAAATCTTATTTGTTTTTAGTGTCATTATGTAAGGATAAAAGAAATTCATTATTGGTTTTAAATGTACAGTCATTAATTGTGACTCAACATATTTTTTGCTGACAATTATTTTCACTTGATTGCACCAAGACACAGGAGTTTAACAACTTCACAAGCATTTCGCATGAAACCCATATCTGAGGCCTTTAAAATCCCTGTGTTCTTGGTTTCAAAATCAGTTGTACATGTGAATGAAGACCAACTCAACAACGCTATCGGTTGGTTACATGCAGGTGAATCCCAGGCCAGTGTTAACAACGGCAGCCTCCACTAAGGCAGCAATTCCAGGAAGGCGAAGGAGCTCAGGCCAGACAGTCGGTAAATGCCTACAAAATGCCACTATGCGTTTCTTTTTTATTAAAGAGTATATAAAATAAGGCCCTTCCATGTTAGGTCCAGGTTAGTGTTGCCAGGTGTCAAATCTCTCTCGGGTGCCCCACCCCCTCATATATAATATATTGTTTTGCCCAAGTCAAACAAGTATAGCTATGTATATGTAATTTGTAGTCAAAGGTTTATGCAAAGCTGGACTTCATTATAACATTTTAACATTAATGAGTTGTGTTTTCGTATTTTATAAGTTTTTTTTATATTAATTTTCTTTTTGCCTGCTAATTTTATTTGTGAACTGGTGATTGTGTTCGTTTTTAATTATATTTTACTATGACTCATGACATTTGTATTGTATGCAAAGGGCTGTAAGCATTGGTTGATAGACCTGCTGGAGTCATGCTTTATTGAAATATTGAAAATCAAAATGTAGTATCAATTTTAGAAGTAGATTGACATTTAAGATAATAGATAATTGTTCAATATTAAATACTTTGATTATGAAATATTGATATTAACAAACAGTCAGAGAGCTTTAAAATTGATGAAATATGACTTTTGCTGAAGTATGAATGCAGCATACAGCCCAAACAATTTTCACTTTGAAAAAAAAGTCAAAAAACCTAAATCTGTACAAGTTATATAAATATATATATGGTAACTGGATTGTTTTAAGGCTTTAGACCAGTGATTAGGGGTATTTCATGCATAAAGAATATAAGTATTGCTGAAAAGTAGTAATGAATCTTTTAATTTTAAGCCAAGTCATCTGGAGATTATTAGCCACATGAATTTATATTGTAAATGGTTTCCAGTGTTAAGATTGACTTGATTTGATTGGAATCAGTATTAATAGGCTGCCTGTCTTCATTAGCCCAACCAGAACTGAACAGTAAGACATTAACCGCATTTCATTAATAGGCTACACTGCCTTGGATAAGACTTACCATCACTATGATAATTCTTTATACATGTAGATACATAATAGTAACAGGCTATCATTGTATCTTAAGAGATACATTAGGAACATACTTACCAACAGTATGTCTTTTAAAGATACATTAGGAATAGACTTACCATCATTCTATCTTTTATAGATACATTAGGAACAGACTTACAATCATTATATCTTTAAAGATATATATTATTAACATACTTACAATCATTATATCTTCCTTTATACATTAGTAACAGACTTAATATCATTATATCTTTTATAGATAGTATTAGATACATTAGTGACAGACTTACAATCAGCCTTACAATCATCATATCTTTATAGATGCATTATATCTTTATAGATACATTAATTACAACCTTTCTATCATATCATTATAGATGCATTAATAACGGACATACCATCATATCTTTATTATAGCCTTACAATCATTATAAATTCATGGACATTCTTTATGCATGGTACACATTTATTTCAGACTTACAACAACACATTAATAACAGACTTAAGGCCATCATATCTTTATAGATCCATGGGACACATTAAAACAAACTTAAAATCATTTTAATACTTTATAGATACATGGAACACATTAATAAAAGGCTTGCAGTTTTTTTTAATAGATATATGGGACACATTAATGACAGACTTACTATCGTTATCAGCTAATTTATATCATGTTTGTCCATAAATGATCTAAATGTGTGGTACTGACATTAAATCTTTACTTAATCTTCTGAGAATTCATATATGTGTCGGAAATGACCTAGTTTGTCTTGTCGTTTGACGATGAACCAAGGTGTTCATCGCAGTTTCATCTTTTACTTAAGTCACCAGAGAGGTTCAACTTTGCTTTTAATTTGTTAAATCATGCTATATTAAATATTTTTATGTATGGAATAGCCCCAAATGTTACTACTACTATAAATGTTTTAAGAGTTATAGAGCTTTATTTCATTTTACTCATGTTAATATATATGCATTCATATTTGTCGCTAATTATGATTATCTTTAGATTGGTCCAAAGTTTACCCTATTATACCCAGGGGCCTTATTCACTGAATATTACACTTACATATTTTATGGTTGCTGCTTTTCTTTTGGTTTGGTAAAGAGTTAATACGTCTGTCAGGAGTTTAGCCCAGAGCTAATGAAGAAATAGTATTAGGTCAACTTTCCATGATTAAGGCCCCTGATTACCCCCTCCCACCTAAAAAAGACCAAATGGAAAAATATTTTTTGTGGATAACATCCCATAGTTTTCAACTTTATCCCATCCTCGTTTGACATACCACAAAATTATGAGTGCCAGAGGATGGAATTATCCCAGAGAGAATTATATTCATGTATCAGTGAAAAAAAGCAGCACAGAATTAACTGTATTAGGTAATGCATTGGGTGGCCATAAAGAATTAGATATTTTGGACCAATTTTAGGAATTGTTTGTTTTAACAACCACTACTTATAAAGAATAAGTAAAGTTACTGCCGTTTTTTATATATTTTTAGAGAAAATGTTTTAACTATCTAAAACCCTGGAGGTAGATTAAATTTGTTAATGTATTTGACGCAAATCATGGTCTATAGAATTTTAAAGAGTATTTTTCCTATTTTGTTAGACTGATGGAAAAGCTTTCACTGTGTCCTACAGTTGATATAGCAAAAGCCTATAAAGATGTAATATTTCAGTTAATTTATGCTGACTGATTATTATTTAGAATATTAGTTTTTATTACTGTTTTATCATCTTCGCAATCGTCATGTCTGACAACTGCCATGTCATATTCACTTCCGGTCATACATTTTCCCCTCCTCGTTGCTGGTTGCATCCAATTTAGCACTTAGGTTTTTGATTGTTTTGTTTTTATAAATATACAACACTATAAATGATCATTTTAAAGATGTCTTTGGTTTTGATAAATGCCACGATAACTGTTTGTGTTATGATGCCGTGTATAATTTGATTTAGATTCGCTACTACTGTTTAGTGTACAAATGGTTGTCAGTTTACAACCAGGGTTTTAGGGTAGACTCAACATTTATTACGTGGAAGAAATACTGCTTTGTTATTTATTGTATCTTTTTTATTGAGCTGCTATTATTAAAACTTTGATGAAACAAGTTAGATGGATTTTTTTTTGGGAGGGGGGTTGTTGTTGTTGTCAGTCTGTCATTTTGAGTCAACTGGTGTGGTTTCGATTCTCCGCCTCGTTGGTTTTCTCCGGGCCCTCCGGTTTCCTCACTCTGCTAAAAAAAACCTACGCCCAAGAATATTATTGAAATAGAATTAAACCATATATTAGTCCCGAAATGACCTAATTTGTGTCGAGTAGACGTTATTTGTGTGTGTCTCTCTCTCTCTCTCTCTCTCTCTCTCTTCTCTCTCTCTCTCTCCCTCTCATTTCAGTGCCCAAAATCGTATATGCAGGGTTAATACAGGGATTGGGCTTAGTCGGTTGGAACATAAAGACTATAACTTTTTACCCTTTGATATTACAGACTGGGTAACGAGAAGTGATAGGATGGCTTTCTAGCCCCTGACTGATCTAGTTTATGTCGCATATGTGTGTTAAACTCTATTTCTCAAGCCCTATTGAAAGTAACCTGAGTCATTGCTTAATATAAGATCCCCATTCACACTTGGTGTCAGAATGTCTTACATCACTGAACATAATTTCTATAAAAAGAAAAAAAGAAAAATCAGATGTATACTTTATTTTCATGAAAATACAATACGTTACTATGGTAACTACATCACAGTCGGTGCTCAATAAATTAATTCACATATAAACAATCAACAGAGAGCGATAGCAAATACGTACGTGTTTATATTTTAATTATAGTTTGTATATATAACATGGATTACAAATCACAATTTAACCAGTACAATAAAACTACAAACCACGCGATCTTTATCTTAATACCGGAAATAACTTTTTATGGTGATTTTAATGCCCTACTTTTATTCACCAACTGGGATATTGACGAAGGGCATCCAGTGTGCTATGGGGCTAATTTTCAATGGTTTATTACGTGCACGCCAATGTGTAACCCGTACCTCGGTTTGTCAAGCAATCAGGCGCTGTTCCTCGCTATGTCATCGGCAATTCACAGCTAACAGGGGTGTGGTGGGGCCTTGCACGCTGACAATTCCTGACGACATTTCGCGGTCAACAACGGGTGGAACTCGTGGTTAGTGTACGAGCCAGCGCCTTACAGTGGCTCCATTTTTTGGTATTAAATCATTATTATTTTTTTGAGAATAAAAGAATATTTTTTTGATGAATAAAGATCGAATTATTGCTGGTTTTCGTGAAGAAGTGAAATTGCGATTTTGTAAGCGATGTTGTCGTTGAGGCCATAGAATTTCCAATCTGCGAATTTGCAGGCGCGGATGCGGATCAAGGGGGGGGGGGGAGTCCAGTTTTCCGCCCCCCCACCCCCGCTCAGGCTTGAACATTTTTTATGCGATTTAGACCTGTAATTTTGGAATTTACCTTCCGGAAATACGTCAGAATGAACCAAATTGAATCTAATTTACCAAATTAATCGGTTGAGCGCAATTAGTTAAGCAATTATCAAACCTAGACGCCCCCCCCCCCTGCAAAAAATCCTGGATCCGCGCCTGGACTGCATAAAGCGGAAACTGAATGTATACAATATTATACATTCAACTGGCGTGATATATATTAATTTTTATATTTATATGAACGTATTTAATCTTGAAGGCTTGCATGAACAAATCTGACGTTTGAGCAAAGAAATGGTTTATATCTCCATATTCCAATTGTGTGAAGATCACTCGTAACTGACCTCGATGTACTAAAAGGGGTTCACTAGTCAGCGGGTGCACTAGTCCGTCGCTCTAAGAAATGCTATAAATATGGGTATCAAAAAACCCAAACCCTAACCCTAACCTAACCCTAATAATATACGATGGACTAATGAGCATTCCACGTAAAATCTAAGAATGGTGCACAAATAAATTTCAAAAAGAAACAACAAGAATAAAAATGATGTCTTTGGGCTTCTGCTGTGTTTTTCTTAAAACAGCTAGAGGATGAAAAGGTGATATTGAACTATAACTACGAAGTGATAGATTTTGGTCTACAATTCTTACGTTAGCAAGCCGCAATGTTTTTAATTTCTTCTTTCAATGAGGAGAAACATTGAAACATCGCCATTCCTAACTATCTTTGGGCTTCATCTGTGGTTGGTTTGTTGGCTAATGGAAGAGGAAAAATAATATTTTGACGGGTTACAAGATAAAGGGTGTGTGTGTGTGTCTTACAAAAATTATGGTAAATTTTGGACATAAACATACAGTATCGGAGTACGACCAATATTGGATACACTTAGGCCGTTTGAAATGAACATGAAGCTTCGCCACTTACAATTCATTTGATCCTAGACTGCACTATAATGAAGGTTTTTTGTCCTCGAATATCTAGTAAACTGATAATGCACACACGTAGTCGTTTCAGATGAACACACAACTTCATATTTTGATCCTGAATATTACTGGAATCTATTTTTCCGGAATATCTAGTGAAATGGTATTTCATACACTAAGACCGTTTCAGATGGACACACAGTTTCACAACTCATAGATCTTAATTTGATCCCAGATGGTTTAAGAATCTTTTTTCACAGCTTATGGCGCATAATTTGATCCAAGAATCTGTCCTGTCCTGGTGATTTCTGGAATATCTACGAAATGTGCGACCCTTTGAAATCATCAACACTATGTCCGATCTCATCTTGCTGATCCTAGAATCTGTCCTGACCTGGTGTTATGTGGAATATGTAGATTGTAGGGCCGGTACATATTTTACAGTAAATGTAGGACCTCCGGAAACCACCAACACTATGCCCAATCCCATCTTGCTGATGGTAAAAATCTGTTCTGTCCTGGTAAATTGTGGAATATCTAAGACAGATACATATTTTTTACAGTAAATGTGCGACACTCGGAAACCATCAACACCCATCTTGCTGGTCGCTAATTCAATGAAATACATACATGTATAGAATTTTATTCGAAAATGTAAGCTTGCACAGATTGAGAGCACTGATAATTAGTGATGAAGAAACTAGGATTAAACATGCATTATGCAAGAGCTAAATCTGCCTATTTCAGGTCTTTCTTTAGGCCTGGCATGTTTTCTAAAGTATTAATTAGACATTAATTAACTGAACCAGGCCTTAATTAACTTTCGATGGCATCCGATTTCTCCGATATTAAATAGATTAAAACGGTTCAACGATACTTTGATTTAATCAAATATGGAGGAACGAGACTTAGCTTCGATCAACCAGTACGTTTGTTGAAATTATTGCACACGTTTGTCAAAGGCTAATATCTTCGCTTGCAATAGAAAACAGAAGTCAGTCGTAATAAAATAATATGAAATAATGTTTGAAACTGTTCCTGCTCTTCCCCAAATAATTTATAATGGGTCTTATTTTAACGATCTCGAATAATATCGTCCAGAAAACCTCAAAAGTCTCCTTCTCTCTCGTGTACATGCCATGTCATGTGCCGTGAGAAACATCGTGCTCTGACGGACTATATACGCTTATTTAGATTCCATACTATCAAGGTATTAATAATGGTTTTTTTGTCCCTTCCGAATTACTAGACCATTACACCACACCTAATTCACTAGACAGACAATCAAATGTTTAGATAAATCTATTTTTACAATTAGTTTGCTTTGGGACAACCACCCACCTCTTCATAAAACTTATCAGTGTTATCAATCGCTACAAGCTCACGTGTTCTAAACGAAAGTTTGCAAGACGAGTTGATTGTGTCATAAAATCAAAAGATGCGATAAAGGCAAGAGAATTCGCAAATATCTAATTAAAAAAATAAATACAGAGATCACTTTTAACACAGTTGAGGTTTTCAAATATAACAAAATAATCCCGTTAATAACCAAAAAACATCCAAAAAAACATCCAAAATTAGTCAACAAAATTTTATCTCAACATGCAGATATAGAAACCAACAGTTCCCGTCATATATACTACCAGTAGTTTTCTAGCCTTTGCTATCCATGGGTTATGTACTATCATATGATCACATAGTAACATGAGATCCCCAGTTGTTGCTATGGGTTAAATATTATACTGGTGTAGTATTATCACACAGCAACCGTGTACATGTGTCAAACATGTCGTAGCATGTTATCACATAACGATTTGAGATCTCGATGTGTTGCCATGGGTTACGCATACCGAATTATGTAGCGTACATAGATCTTGGCCTGGGTTGCGATGTTGTTTGGTCGTTTAATGTACTCATATCCACACATTTGATCAGTTGTTGCCATCGGTTACATAGTATTATCACATTGAATATCTCAAGGTTACACATGTCGCTGTATAGCTTAGAGAGATCTCAAGTTGTTGCCCTGGGTTACATATAGTTGTTGCCCTGGGTTACATCTGTACAATTTGCTGCAATATATTAACACCTAGCATAGCAACACAAGATCTCCACGTGAAAGCTTCCGGTGGTATGTAATTAGAGTGAATATTGTCCATACTAATAGCACGCTGAAACACGTTGTTGACAAACGACGTATTATTGGTTCTGGCTAGTTTTTTCTTGGTATTGTTGATAATGGACTGGGGTACGGCGACAATCACAGATTCTAATGTTATATCTGTCTGGGTACCGACTTCCTACAAAATACAAAATTAAAATAAATTTGAAAAGATATATGGTAGATTCTATATCAACAAAGTCCTTCGATCTGTAAAAGTTCTTCCGTGTATGATAAAGCACAAAATCGAGGTTATGCTGGGGAAGTAAGGCTGAAGAAAATAACCAGAGAAAGAGAAATGCCAGGCCGGTAAGCCGAGGTTTTTTGTTCTTCTAAAGTCTTTCTTCCCCAGCATAACCGATGTCGAAGACTTTATCTTGCTTATAAACCGTCTGTGTTTACATGTAGGTAATACCACGGAAGAATAACCCATAACAGGTTTTAAGAAATTCCTCACTATATATTCAGACCGCAAGTTATTCGGGGCATAGAATTTACCCCAAAGATCAAAGAGATTTACCTGTATAGGTTCATAAGTCGGTATAATAACAGTAGTGGGGGCCTGGGTACAGCGTCGTTTTCGCGCATGCGCAGACGCCCCTAGCAACGGGGTTGCGCATGCGCAGGTCACTTCCGATCCTCCTTAGCAACGGTCACTTCCGGTGATGACGTCATCGATGACGTCATCAATGACGTCACTTCCGGTGATGACATCACTTCCGGTAATGACGTCACTTCCGGTGATGACGCCATGAATGACGTCCTTAGCAACGATCTTTTCCGGTGATGACGCCATAGGTGACGTCATGGCGACGTGACGTTATAGGTTTTTCCGGGATTCCCTCTTCTTGTTTCTCGGGATTTCTTGAGGTTCTCTTGAGGTTTTGTTGTGGGAACCCCCGCCCAGGTGCTCATTTACTCTCGGGGATTCCCTCCCTTTGCTCTAGGGATTCCCTCCCTTTGCTCTGAGGATTCCCTCCCTTTCTTTTTTCTTTGCATTTTCTAGGGATTCCCTCCCTTTGCTCTGAGGATTCCCTTTCTCGAGGGGTTCCCTCGCCCTTTCTCGAGGGGTTCCCCAGAGTTAATAACAATAAATTTTAATTTTTAATCACATTTTTAATCATATGTAATAACAATTTGTAATAACAATTTTTATTCATATTTTTAATAGCAATTTTTAATCCTATTTTTAATAACAGCAAAACAATTTTATAACGTATTTACATGTTTGAAAAAGAACAACACGTTTGTCCACCCAAACGATTTAAGGATGGAAAATGATTTTGAGCCCATTGATTCACCAGCACATCATTTTGCCGAGTATCGGTGCCAAACAATTGCAGGCACCGTTTCGAGTGGCAGATAAAAAATAAACAATAATGTCCACACACAAAACTTGTTAAACTCTGTAACCATTGGGGTTGATGGGTAGTGGGTCCGTGACGCTGACTGAAATCGGCAAAGGCTTGTCCATAGGTTTCGGGTGGGCATCCGTAAGAATCGAAGAAATACAAGTGTCCAGGTCCTTCACACATAAACACGGTCCAGTGGGTGCCGGGGTCCTGTTCGTCGTCGGTATTGACGATGTAGGCTAGAGGATAGGTATGGGGTTGCAACCGGTACAGGTGATTCCGGGACCAAACACCGCCAAAGACGTCAGAATGATACCGCAGGGCCTCTTCTAATTGTAACGTGGATAAAGGACTACCAATCCAGGATGACTTGTCGGTTACGATCGATTTCCAAGACATTGTCGTATTCGGCAAACAGCATAAGATTGAGAGCGTTGGCGGGGGCGGCCGAGAAGCGTAGCTCTAGAGACAGGTTACCGGTGGTTCTGGGGTGTGAATAGGCCCCGTTAGCTCCTCGGTCGTTGGTCAAATCAAAACAAAAGAGTGTGTAACCCTTGATATAATCGTGGAAACTGAGATCCAAATCTTCTCGGGTGTTGAGAACACCCACACGATTCATTAAATCCATGTACGGTGTGATAGCCAATTTATCGGCAAAGTTGAGATCGGCATAATCATCCACGACTTCTCCATTCATGGTCAGGCGAATGTGCTTGAGGTTATGATGATGAAATCGGAACGGGTTCCTGGTATTATATCCATCGTAAGCTCGGTTACTGACCAACCCCACAAATAGACGCGCGGGTAAGGTTTCGTTAATGAACAGATTGTCCAGGACGTGACTGGTGCGGTTACTGGGTACGACCACATCTTTGACGACCATGCGTTTCAAGGGGTACTTGGCATTGGTGGTTTGGAGTTGGTTGGTAATTCGCGTGTACGTGGTGGGAGAAAGGGTGACGAACGGAATTTCCAAATAAGCTTTGATGAAATCAATCTTGTAGGGTCCTTTGTTGTCGGCATACATCAGGAAAAATTTGGAGGCTTGTTTTTCCAAACTCAGGCGTAGATCGACCCCGTCCAATAAGTATCTCTCCTGTAAAAACATATCTAAATGCAACCGCGCTTGTAATTCTACCACCTGACTTTCAGAGATGCGTTTGTAGCGTTCCACCAATCCGGCATTCGCAGGCTCGGGGGAATCTGCATTGACTTTGACGGGTGAGGCTTGATCAAATTCGCCGGCTGTATCCTTGTGCCACAGGACTTGTCGGTCTAAATGGTTCGTCTTGGCTTGTTTTCCATAACTCAGTAAATTCTCTAGGTAAGCTCGATAGGCGTAATTAGGTAGAGGAGACGTGACCAGCGTATCAGAATCTTTTCCCAACCGCAATTTCACATCTTTAAACAAAGAGTGCATCCAATTATTCACGGGACCCACGGCTTCGTCTGCTGGTAGATTGGTACCATCCTCTTTTACCACTTTGAGTCGCAGGTACAGGGTCGTATTGGCCAAATCGATGAAATCCATACTGGCATTGTTCACCAGAAATTCAATCGGTCCATCGTGATTCAGATCGGGTGTGATGGAATATTTACGTATTTTGGTCACTCTGGTAATGGCCGTGTGCGTGTCGGGCACTTGGAACAATTCTTGCAGTTCATCTCGAGCACAGGGACAGGAATCGTTACGCATTGCTGAAGCCATGATCGAAGATGTCTGGCCGAGGACGTTTGGCTCGTGAAATGACGCCAGGGGATTTTCTTTTCCTTTTTATAGAAGTTTTGGGTTTGGGTGGTCTGGTGTGTGTTGGTCGGCGTTGGGTTTTGGGGGGTCTGGAGGAAATGACGTCGGCTAGTGTTTGTCGGAGACGCGGTTTTATGGTACGCTGGAACACATTCTTCAAACTTTGGCCCACACTTTGTTTTCCCGACACTACACCGAGGGCCGCTTTTCCCAACTCTCCAAACGTCTCTTTGTTCAAGAAATTGGCTTTTAAGGCGTTCTTTCCGGCTTGCAGAAAGGGTTTCGCCATGTTCAGTAGTCCCTGTAAACGTCCCGCGCCCTTTTGCCGCAAGACACCGCCCCGATAGACATTGATGGGCGTGCGGGTCTTCATGTTGGCGCCCTTTTGGCGTAACACACCACGATAAAACTGCATATTACGCTTTTCGTCGGAAATGTAGTTTGACGACGACTTTTCCTTTGGTGAATGACACTTTGTGGCCCAGGCCGTTTCTTATATAGAGGCCAATGGTGGTGATGCTGTCGTATTTGAAGGGTTGATAATGGATGACCGTCGGTCGATGATAACCGTGAGAACTGGGAAAGACATCCAATAAAGGCGCCACCATATTCCCCACACGTTGAGGTTCCAAGAGATCCGCATACAGATAAAACATGGTGTGTCCCACATTGATGTCAAAGGTGTCCGGGGCCACGATGACATCCCTCTGTTTGAAAGACGTTAAATGGTCCAAGCGGGGCATAATCGTGGTCTCGTGAATCCACCCCAACGAGGATACCACGGGGCCCGTTAACTTCAATTTGAGAAAGGGTATAAGTTTGAGATATTTAAAGCCATCTTCCGTATTGATCTGCAACTTGACTTTTTTCGTGACGGCGTCCAGCACAAAGGATATGATCGGTTCTTCTTTGATCGCTTTGCTGTAGGCATTTATTTTGGCTTGATAATTCTTCTCGTGTTCTTTTTCGAGTTCCGTGAGTTCGGGATTGTCCGGGTGTTTTCGTCTGGGTTTGGCATGCAGTGTTTCCAGCGTCACGTGATCTTTAAACAGAGCTCGTATAAGCGAATTTATCTCAGCCAACAAGTGTTGGACACTATTGTACGTTCCTCCAGGAATAGGGTATTTTTTGATCCCAACCTTGGCAGGCTCTTCGACTACCTTCCATTTGTCAGTCTTTGGCATGTTGTCTGGCCTGTGTACGTCTGGATTAAAGGGTGCAACCATTACCATCATGAGACTAACCTCACTACTTCCTTCCGGGAGATTGTTCCACGTCGTGGGAAACGACACGGAGGCCAATCCCACTTCCCAGTCTCGGTGGTCCAACTCGATGGGAGAATTCAGCAACGTACGATAGCTGGACATTGTGTTGTCGGGATACACTTTCATGGAACTGTCACTAGGCAACGTGAGATAAAACTGGCGGGGATTTGTCATTTTTAGGGGTGGGGTTGAGAGCTGGCGCCGGAAGCAGGTAACCAATACTACTGGACAGGAGGGCCGTCCACAGGGTGGTTTGTGGACCGTCTGGCTAACTGAGCTAAAGCGACACCGGCCACCACGTACACTAAAATCACTTGACAGAAAAAGACAATTTCCGCTTGAGGGATGCGACTGCCAAAACAAGACCAGTGACGTCGATGTTCGGAGAGGGACGTAGAAATCGTTGACGTGGCTTCGTCTTGTGACATTGTGACATTCCCTCGAACACATCGGGACTATTTATAGACAACGGCACTCTTGGGTATCCAGGAATTGAAGCTGGCGGGGTATCCCAACCATTTGACCAACATGTCGCCGCGGCGACGGTCCAACACCCGTTCAATGGGAAATTCTTCGTTCGGATCCGTTCTCACACTTTGTAATTCTTGGGGATAAAATGATCCTGCGATAGGTTCGCCACGTTCATCCAATAATTTGTACGTCGACCCACTCTGTCGATCCACACGAAACGTTTCCAGGGTCCAATTGGGCCAGTAGCCTTTGTCGAATGCCCCGTGTTTGGGTAAGGCCAAACGAACGGACGTACGTGGAGGCAATCGGGTTGGAACGACCTTGGTTTTCTTGGAAGTGATTTGCCATTCTTTGTCCGGGGTCATGTCCTTGGGTGCCATGCCAATAGTACGATGTCGGGCCGCGTTGTAGCCCCTCACTAGATCGGCCAGTACATCGATGTAACGTTGTGTGTTCCGATGCGTAAAATAACGCCACATGCGTTGTTTGAGCGTGCGCTGAAATCGTTCTACCACACTGGCTTTGGTTTCGACATTGTGCGTGACGAAAAAATGAATCTTTTTCTTCTTCAGGAAAGCTTGAACATGTCGATTGAGAAATTCGGTTCCTTTGTCTGTTTGCAGCCGCAGAGGAATACGTTTTTGTGATAAAACACTCTGTAAAGCCTTCAATAACGTGGGACCCGTTTTATTCTTGAGTGGCACTACCCAGGCGTATTTGGAGAACACGTCAATGATACACAGTAAGAATTTGTACCCATCGTTAAAGGACGCCAAGGACGAGAGATCGGATAAATCGGCCTGCCACTGATGATCTACACCAGCCACGACGGTGGATAAACGAGAGAAACGTTTTCGTATGGGTTTATGCAAGGTGTACGTGCGTTGTCCACGTAACCAGGCCCGGACACGTTTCAATGGAACCCCGGTAGCTTTCTGTAAACGGGTCGCTCCCCCGAAACCCGCAGGGTGTTTGGGGTCGTAGTACACACGAGCCAGCTTCTTGTCCATTTTAAAAGTATTTTAAAAGTATTTGCACTGCTTAACAGTATTTATACTATTTGCAAAGTTTACCCGTATTTATACTATGTCCAAAGTTTTATTTTCAATAAATTATTAATTTTATTTTAATGATTTTACAAACATTTTAATAATAAGAATTTTAATATTTTGATATTTTAATAATAAACATTTTACAAGTCTCTGAAGGGGATCCAACGTGGTGTGGCTCTTCTGCTAGTTTGAAGACGTTTCCTTTTTCGTTCTCGAGGTCTTGTCCAGCGTACCTCCAGGGGTGTACGTGAGGTCTGTGTGGCCTGTGGGGCCTGTGGGGCCTGTGGAGGTGGTTGGGCCGTGTTTCGGCCTTTCACCGATGGTCTACGAGTGGGTGTCTTCCATCGGTCTGCATTCCCTACCCATTCTCGCGAAGCATGTGTCTTCTTTAACGTGGACACAACATCGCTCCACCCCGGAGCTGGCGACACGGTTTTACGGCTTCGCATTAAATCGTTGACGATATCGTAGGCATTCGTTCCTTTAATCACTTGACCATCACGTACCAATTCATAATTGTCGTTCCATTCCAAAGGTGTTTTTTCTTTGATGTGTTTTAACAACAGTTTGGCTTTAGGGCGATACTTGATAGGAACCGATTCTAGGATCGATTGCGAGATATCGGGTTGTTGCGGTGGTTGGGGTGGCAGGGTTGGTGCTGGTGGCGGTGATGTTTGGGGTGTTTGGGATGATGGTGGTGGTGGTGGTGGTGGTGGTGGTGGTGGTAGTGGCGATGGCTGGGGGGTCTCGAGTTTCTTTTGCATCGTTTGAAATCTTTCAAACAATTGCCCATACTTTTGCATTTTATCGGCATCTGACATACGGGATTTCAAGACGGTATCCATTTCGGTTGACACTTCTTCCATGATACGGCGAATGGGGTCCCGTTCCCACACGGGTTCGTACGGCTTCATGACCGTGACACTGGGTTCGTCCACCGGAACCAATTTCATTTTCTTTGCAAATTTCATCGCCGTCGTTCCAGCTGCCGTTGAATACAGGGGAAGACATTTTTCCAAAGAGCTGAAGAATCCAATAAGCGTCTTCGTCGATGCCACGAGGTGTTGGGGGTTCCCAAAGAACGCAACACACGTTTTAGACGTTGTAAACGTTGTTTTTCGCTGGGGCTCAGAGGTATGGTGCCTTGCAGTAAATTACCAATACACTCGGATAAACAATTCACCACGTCTCGGGGCGCTTGTTGAATCAGACGTTTTCGCCAAGCTGGAGACACGTTCAATAACACATTCAAGAGAGGTAATGACTGCATGGTGACGTCTTGGTTTTTATACTGGAGAGCTTTTTTATAGAGCTTTTATAGGGGTCTGGATACTACTCTGGATACTACTCTGGATACTACTCTAGATACTACTCTAGATACTACTCTAGATGGGTAGACCTACCGCACGACCCACCGCCTGACCGACGGTTTTCAGAACTGGAAGCACGAATTTGACAATTTCACCCCAAAAACCACCGCGTTGAACGATTCGTCGTTTCGTTCTCATCGGGGTTTTACGATTTGCCAACAGAGTTAAAGATGAGGGTAGCGGTCTAGAGACTTGGCGGCAACATTCGGAAAGAGTCTGAATAAACGTATCAGGAGCATGTCTCAGAACTTGTTTCTGCCAAGGTTTGGGCAGGGCCCGTAGCGACCGGATAATGTTGAGATCACGGGATTTCATGGTGTTGTGGAGAGAAGCATTGGCTTTTGGTATTTATAGCCTTTTTGGTATTTAGCGTCGTCTTCGTCGTTTTTGTCTGGACTTGACACCGGCAATGTCACCAAAAAATCCACCGCGTTGCACCCGTCTCACGGGTCTCTGTTTTTCTCTGGCCTTTTGCAAACGTTCTTTCCAACGAATCAAGATTCGAATCAGGATACCTCCGAAAAATCCCTGTCCACCAGGTTTCATGATCATGTTCAATTTATCGTTGACAGATAAACGATCTCGGGTCAGTTGTTGCAATCTCTCTCGATTTCGCTCTACCCAGCGTTCGTGTTGTTTGTGCAAGGGTCGTATATTTCCTTTCAGCAAATGGTCGGCAGCCAGCTTGAACCATTTCAGCAAACCAATTTGAGCCATCCCTGTATTCTTGGCCAACTGTCCATAAGCCGTTTCGGGGGACAGTCGTTTCAAACGGTTAATAAAGCTCCGCATTCCTTTCAGTTCCTGACGTGGTGGTTGGCGGGGCGCTGGACGGCGTCTGACGACACCGTCATCATCCAGACGTAGAGGGCGGCGTGGTGCGGGACGGCGCTTCGTGGGACGGCGGGCGTCATCGTCTGTGACTGGAATCTGATGATGGCGTGGCACACGTACAACCACGGGGGATAAACGTAAATCTGGAGCTAGATTGGTACCCCTATTGGAACCCACATGGGTACCCACATTGGAACCCACATGGGTACCCACATTGCGGCGTCGGTTGGGTCCTGCGGCCTCTGTTGGCGTGGCACCAAATGAATTTTGTCCTTTCCAGGCGGGCGGTGGAAATCTAGCACGAGGTAGTCCTGGAGGTGGATGTCGACGAACGGTGTTCTTCACACGAGCCATGCTGACATGAAATGAAGGTGGTCATCCCAGGGGCCTTTTTATACCTTTTTCACGTAGACATGAGACGGTTCTTCCTCTGGTAAGATACGTGTACGAAGACGTAGTTCATCAGGGGTATCGGGTTTTAGATCGATCAGTAAATAGCTGCGAGGGGTACTGGTGGCATCGGCAAAGGCTTCTTGCATAAATTGACCTTGTCCGGGATACATTTGTCGGGCCAAGACACCCATCTGCGAGGCATCGCGGGGATTTTTGAAGAGGACCACATAGTGAGCATTTAAACTGATGGTCCTCTGTTGTTTATCAAACAGATTTTGCACAATGTAAATCACGCTCACATTCCTATGATGACTTTTCTTGGTGAACCAACGTTCTAACGTGTCGGTGTCTTCTCCCATCAAATCATCCACGACTAAACATTGGGGTCCTGGGACTTGTTCCATCACCTCGTCCAAATTGCCCAAACCACGAGTATAAGTATAAGGAAACTGTTTGTAACTGTCTTGCCATTCGCCATAAGCCCAGACAATGCGATCAGGGGGAGTATCAAACAGCGACGCTTGGAGAAATTTCTGCACAAAGACCGTTTTCCCCACACCCGTTGGCCCACTCACTAACATGGTAAAGGGGTGTTTGAATGACACGTCCATGGTGAAATAACTTTTCCTTTATTGGACAGCCCCCCTTTTATACTTTCCCTGGCAAAATTTAAACAAAAATAAAACAGACAAGATGTGTATAATAACAAAAATAACATTTATTAACAATATAATATATTTACAATATATTTACAATTTATTTACAATTTATTTACAATCACAACGGTGTTCTCCAAAAAGTTCACAAATTAATGTTATCCAAAAAGTTCACACATGTTATCCAAAATGTTCACAAATTAATGTTCTCCAAAAAGTTCACACATGTTATCCAAAAAATTCACAACAGTGTTCTCCAAAAGGTTCACAACAGTGTTCACAACGGCAAAGGGTATTCCATGCGCACCATATGCGCATACAGCCACGGAGATCGCGTCAACACACGGGGTACCCAATATACGGAACCGATCATTTGTTGTAGAACGTCGTCGTCGACCCAGTCTTGGGCATCTAGTAGTGTCAACACCAGGGGTGCCCATTCCTTGTCCATCCAAGGCAGTGGTGGTGGTGGAGGCTGTTCTGTCATGCCACGATAGCCACCCGGAATGATAAGTGTGTGGGCTAATCGTTGAGCTTCTTCGGTCGTCAAGGAAATGGAAAACGGTGGCACATCAAGTTGAATCGGGCAATGAACCAAATCCTGTTCCAGTCTAGTTGCTGTCGTAGTACAGGGCTCGGACGTAGGTCGATGTAAGGTCTTCTTTCTCTTCTTCGCCTTGCTTGAATCGGTGATAGAGTTCGCTGGCTTCTTCGCCCCAGTACCAGTTACGTGGTTCGGCGTGACACAGTTTGCTGGTAAGGGTGTTGAAGTCGTCGATTCTTTTTGGGGGCTGTCCACAGGCAAACAATCCATGGCCAAATTCGTCACAGTTGAGACATCGATGTTGAGCTTCTTGTTCTTTATTTTGTTCTTTTTCTTTTCCAGACTGTAAACGGGTCGATGGGTAAGGTCGGTAGCGTTGGGGACAGGCGGGAGCCCAGTGTCCGACTTGTTTGCATCGATAACAGGTGTCGTAGCGTTTACTGACTTTTTTGGCTTCTCCTTGCGCTTCTCGTTGAGCGTCTTTTCCGTTAAATATTTCTCCTTGAGCTTCGCTCTGGGTGTTGACTTCTCCTTGAGTTTTTTTTCCGTGAAATATTTCTCCTTGTGTGTACACTTCTTGCTGAGTTTCTCGCTGAGTTTCTCGCTGAGTTTCTTTTCCGTTAAATATTTCTCCTTGTGTGTAGACTTCTTGCTGAGCTTCTGTTTGCGAGGTTGAGGCTCTTTGTGGACAGTCTCTGTACCAATGTTCATGGCTTCCACACCCAAAGCAACTGTTGGACTGTTGTTTGGTTTCTGTTTCTCGTAGAGTAGTTCGTTGAGTGGCTCGTTGAGGGGCTCGATGAGTGGCTCGTTGAGTGACTCTTTGTGGACAGTCTCTGTACCAATGCTCATGGCTTCCACACCCAAAACAGTTGTTGGACTGTTGTTTGGTTTCTGTTTCTCGTAGAGTAGTTCGTTGAGTAGCTCGTTGAGTGGCTCGTTGAGTGGCTTGTTGAGTAGCTCTGCGTGGACAGTCTCTGTACCAATGTTCATGGCTTCCACACCCAAAGCAGCTGTTGGACTGTTGTTGTTGTTGAGTTTCTGTTCGTTGAGTGGTTCGTTGAGGAGTTCGCTGAAGATCGTACTGTTGTTGTCCATCACCAGAAGTTTCCATACTACGTCCGAGTACTTGAGTTGATGTCTCCAGAATGAAGTATCGGTGTTGTTGGCGGCGTTATATCCCCCTAAATCACGTGATGGATGACGTGGCATTCGCTCATTGGTCATATTGGTCATATTGGTCATAATAGACAACATCCAGAACGTTGAGCTGGTTGCGCATGACCGACGCAGCGTAAACAATACGTCATGGTCACGTGATAGTCCGGTAGTAAATGAGAGGCGAACCAGTGATTCATTGCTTCCTGTGTCATTTGCACTCCATACGTCTTGACTAAACGATCCAATACATCAAAAATAATCCGATCTTCCTCATACCAGGTGACGGCTTGATAACTCTTTTTGTAATAAGCAAAACTAATCCGATCTTCCTCGAACCAAGTGATGACTTGATAGCCTTGAGTCTTTTTATAATAGGACTTCCAAAGGTGTGTAAGAGGGTACACCGTGTCCAACATATCATTTAATACCAACGTATCTTCTCTATTCATATTTTCTTCTGATCAATGCCGTTTTGAAGCCCGGTACCACCTCCCAGTGTTGTCGAAGTGCGTGTTCCACGTCGACTGCCCATTGGGGATCTGCTTCCCATTCTTATACCTGTTGTCACGGCTCGTCCATGAAACTTCCCAATACTTTTTCGACATCGTCGTGGTTGTGGTCCTCTAATACTTGATCCAGATACATGTCAACGGGATGGGACGTTTGACCGGTGGTAGGACAGACTCCCAAACCCAGACAGGAATGATACCGCTGACTCGGGTGATTGTAGGAACATCCAATGCAAAACGTATATTGGTGGTGGTCTATAATAGGTAAATAACGATGACTGACGCTATGCGCCAACCACCTCTGTCTCAGTTTCTCCGTGAGGGTCTCCATAAAGTAAGGTGGTCTCTGCCTCAATTTCTTCGTGATGGTATCCGTAAGGTAGGGTGTTGCTCGGCTGTCCGTCTTGGTCCAATAACACAAACCGTTTGTTGTATACTATCTTATAGATTTTCTCCTCCATGCGTGACCATAACCGTCTATCACGTGATCGCTCAATCTTGTGCGGATTGGTAACTGTTATTTTGTCTTGGGCGAGACCCAGGACCATCTGTTTCACGGTGTCGAAATTCAACAGTTGACTGTTACGGTAGTTGAGCGTAAATCCCCTGATTTTACACACTGTTTCGCCGTTACTCAGTTGATAGGCGTAATTTTTAGGTCCACCGGATACAAACTGACGTATCGACAATGTGTCGGGTAATTCGTTCTTCCATTCGCCTAACGAGTTTCCTTCCGGAGGGTTCCACAGATTCCGATCGTATTTGAAAATGACACTGTCCGTATCAAAATAGCACACACGTTCTCCCAGCGGTTCCAATACCGAATACAGTTTCAACCGGGCTTGGGCTGTCACAAAAGCAGCCACCACGACGTTGGTAATGGGACATGGTCTCACGTGTTCTTCTTTTTTGAGCTTTTCTACCATAACCATGTTTTCGTTCACGACTCGAACATCTTTGATGGTTTCGGTGACATCCATCATGAGTGGAAAATAATCGGCAGGGTCTGTCATGTACACGGTTTGGGTAAAATTATCGCGTTGTCCGAATTTGCCCCACAATGTGTTCAATTGAAGCTTGCTAAAACTTCTCAGGCCTTTGTTGGGTATCATGGCTTCGTGATCGAGTTGAATGCCTTCCTTGTCATACACGTCTTGGATGAAACGCCGTTTATCGTCGTCCGTGGGACAATCGTCCGGATATCCACTAGCTTCCATCTTCTTTTTCAAGTAATGATCAATGTATCCAGCAAATAATCCTCCAGACTTGGATTGATTGTCGTACTGACTCCATTCGCTCCAATGCCATACTTCGTACACGACGAGGACTTGATAACCCATCGCCACGGCCTTCTTTAATTCCAACGACACAAAAGTTCCTACCCAGGTGCGTTCTTTCTGTTGGTGTGTACAATCGACGTAGTGGGTGATCTCACTTTTCTGCATGTACTGTTCCACGCAGCTCCGACACAGCGGAAAGGTGAGTTTTCCGTTGTATCGAAACGGGAGTACGGGGTGGTAGAGTTGACGGGGTGGAAGCACAGAACACTGAATCAGACCTTCGTACTGTTCCCAAGCTTGACTAGGTCGAGTGATGATCTTCGGTTCTTTCAGAGGGAATTTACCGTATTTACACACCCAAGGGTAAAGGGATACCACGTCCACGTATCGGATCTCTTCGTCGGGATGTTCGGCTTTGGCCATCAATTGACAGGCATTGGTTCTTCCTCCAAAAAAGCCAGCTCTGGGCGACAGGGGATCCGGACAAGGCCATCCCTGAGCTTCTAAACTGGCAAAGAATTCTTCCATCTCAGGATTACGACGACGTTCTTCGCTCAGTTCACATTCCCACATGACTTTGATCTCAGATAGGCAATACACGTGACGTAATTTGTGAAGACGATCTTGGGTGTGTTGATACAAATCACGCATCGTTCTAGACGGATCATAGGGGTGATGATGTTTCACGTCTTGTATGGGTCCGGGGTAGCAGCGCGGGCATCCGTGTTATCGTCGTAACCGTCTAAATGATACTCGCCAATTCTCACTTCACCCTGGTTACGGGCATGTCGAATCTGTGGAACGCGTCTTCCCTCTCGCAACGCTTTTAGCGTCTGACAGTGTTGTTCCCATTCCAACCATCTCAAGGCTATGTTAGATTGCTGTCGCGGTCGAAATTGTTTCCAATCTTTTCCGGCTTCGGGTTCCTGCATCAACGCTCGAGGAATGATGGCCATAGTGTCAGGTTCCAAATAATGCGTACGAAATACTTTATTACAGGCCGAAGCCAGCGTGAGACTTTCGACAAAAGGATCGAGGCCCGTGTCCATCATAAACAAGTCTCTGAAAGCAGCACAGCCCCGTCTGAGAACGTCCACGTCGCTCGTGCAATACGTCATCAATTCTTGTTGAAAATCAAACGGTTCGTGTTTGTGTTGTTGGTACCAGGCGTAAAAAGCTTGACGTTCAGACACACTCATTCCATCCGGATCGTATTCTTCGGCAGGTGGATATGAACCCACGTATGCGTAATGTTCCGGCTTGTTGAAAAAGTGTGGAAAATAACCTTTCTTCAGTTCCGTGAGGCCAAACGTCTTGGGTACATCTCGTAAGGGCATCGGTAAAAAGTTCAGCGAATCGACAAATTTAACGGTCCCCAAGGTCACTGTCATCACTTTCCCACCACTCATAATAACTTGAGGAGCGGCTATCGCATGGTCGTGTATCGCCTGTAACATGAGTAAACCATCGTATCCCTTGAAATTATGTGCAACGGCTATGATTTGTGTAGACTTGATTTGTGTGGACTTTCCTCCCGGAACTGTACCGTGTGCCGATAAATGGATGAACCATTTTCCCACGTCGTCCAACGTACGAAATATCCATTCGCGTTGACCATTCCAGAAAGGATCACAGTAATCACAAGGGTGCGACGATGCCATGCAGAAATGACAACAGCACTGTAGCACACACAAGTTAACTAAATGTTCTCCCGTATCTTGGCTGCACTCAAAATCATAAAACACAAAACGCGTCAAGTCTTTTCCTTGCAGTTTCGCTAACTGTTGTGGCCGGTCCGGCTGGGTCAGATCGATGGGTGATTTGAGTTTTTGAATAAAGCACCAACGGTCTCCGCGCTGATGCCATTTCTTACAGATAGAGCACTCGTATTCCCCACACACGTGTTCGGCCAATGTCCGGAGTCTTCTCAGAATATCCCATTCTTTACCGCACTGTAAACATTTCGTCCATCGTTGACAGATCGTTGGTGTTCCTGGTTGTCGAGGTTGTAAGTGTCGGTCATAACACATCTGATTCGGAAAACGTCGATGGCATGTGTCACAGTCTCGACGGGTGGCGTCTTCCAAACACGGGGGTCCTGACTGTTGACAACTGTGACATATAGCATGACACTCGTGTCGATCAGGATGATCGTAACCTTTCTGACAGGCCTCGCAGAAATAGTTTCTTTCAAAAAAAGCAGGCATGGACGTGATGACGTCATAGTGATTAGCGTGATGGTATAGATGTAATACTTTAGGCTGGCCACCTACGACGAACTTGGTGCCTTTGAACATGAGTTTTCCAAAAAGTTGTCGGGAATAAACGTTGATCTGGTAGCCCTGGGGACCCAGCACACGTTGATATTGTTCCCAGGTCTCGGGGCCACGACAGGCTTCGTAGGCACCTCCTACCTCCTCAATCAAACGACGGGTCTTTCGTGTCTGCCAGCTGCTGGGTCCACACTGTCTAACAAGTCTTTTTCTTTCTGCTTCCCATTCTGTGGTGTCATTCTTGTTGGCATAGTGTTTGGCCACCACCAAAGCACGTTGAAAACAGAGCTGGTCCCGATTTTTAATCACCACAATGGCTCTCTTTCGTTTCAAATAATCTTCAAATGAACTCGTGTCCTTCTTTTTGATGATAGGTTGTCCCCTGCCGGATCCATTAGGCGGCGCTACGTGACACACATGTAGTCTCAGACGTTCATCCATTTTAAATTCTTCGTTGGATTGTAATATTCGGGCCAACGGATCCAATATGTGATGTGGTCTGACATCTTGCCATGGTTGAAACGGTATCCACGCCGGCGTCTTGAGTCCCGGGTGCGATACACTAAATCGTACAAAGTCATTGGGTTGACAGCCAACCAAATTCCCCAGATCATTTAATATGTTATCAAAAGTATCATATAAAACTTCTGGAACGTCCGCGGGTGCAATCTGGTCCCAATTCTGATGAAAATCAATGTTGACATATAAACTTTCCGTATGAAAACGTCTGGAACGGCGCTGGTGTCCTAAACGTAGGGTGTAGCCTGGTGTGTTCGCCATTGTAGAATGCTATAGCCAACAGTCGCTGGCTGCTTTATATATACAGGATTGATGAGGCTTACAGTGAAGTCCGCGCGATTTTTTGTCTTTCCTGTCTTCTTGGAATTCATAGAATTACAAAATGTTTTTTGTCCAAAAAAAAAAACGAAGGCTCTCTCACAGGTCCGCGATAGAAGTACAAATAGGCGTGTGAAACCCAACACTTCAATCATGGGTAATTCTCTGAAGAGAGAGAAACGCCTGACAAGCCTGTGGCAGGGGGAGTTCCAGCAACTCCTCTCTGAACAATGTGCAGAGAGGTCGGCATGGGAGGCCGAGAAAGCGGCGTGGCAGGCCGAACGTCAACGGTTTTTGGAGGAGAGAGGGTACCTCCAGAAACTGTTGCGGCAGACCCGCCGTGAGCTCCATCGCTTAGAGACCATGGAGTTGGATACACATAGAGAGGAGTTGTTGGACCTCTATCGGCTACAGGCTGATGGGGTACTTCCCTTACCGCCACCCCCACCGCCTTACAGTCTTTACCCTCGGCTGTAAGGCAAACCGACCATCCAACGGCCCTTTTCAGGGCCACCCAACGGCCCTTTTCAGGGCCACCAAATCCTTCAGAAAGAGTTTTTTCATATTCTAATTGCAAACCAAAATAATAATCATTAAATCACAGTGCCGCGGCACTTGGCGATCCGATTTGGAGCATGAGACATTTTAAGTAATATTTTCAAAATTTATTAATTAATTTCTTTTATTAAAAAAGGTGCTCTCTATGAAGTCCGCGCTTGCAGGGGCTCGATCCGATTATTTTGCATAAAAGGCAGACCGATTGCGCTTTCTTGTCATTCAACATGGGGTCTTACATCATGCTTGACGGCGATGACTGGTTCGAGGTGCTGGAAGAGGTGCTCGTCATACCTGCTCCAGACACTGTAACAGAAACTGTACCAGAAACTGTACCAGACACTTTGCCAGACACTGTACCAGAAGCTATGTCAGATACCACCCTTGAGCCGGAAATTATAGTCGTGAGTGATAGTGACGACGACGATGGGTGGTTAGTGACAAGTGACCCATTCTGGTATACACCGGCCACTCCACCATCACCACCAAGCACCGGGGACGACGACGCCGAGTTTATCCAACGCGTCCGTCTTGGTTAGGCGGTCAACCAACCAACGGCCCTTTTCAGGGCCACCCAAACGGCCCTTTTCAGGGCCACCAAATCATCCAGAAAGAATGTTTACATATTCTAATAATAGTTCTAATAATAGTTCTAATAATAGTTCTATTTTGATAATGAAATTTTAGAATACTAAAACAAAGCATCTAAGCGTCTTTACTTTCACGTCGTGGGATATGCCGATCCTGTTTCCCAATCCTATATTCCTATTTCGCCCATTCATTTTTAATAGTGTAGTATACATTTTAAATGTATATTAAGTGTATTTTAATTGTCGTTTAACGAAAAGTTAAACGTATTTTAAGAAGGGCGGGTTCAATGCTCTCTATGAAGTCCGCGCTGAGGAGGGTTCGGAAATTTCAACTCCAATTCTCAATCCTATTGTGTTTTTATATTTAAGTCTTTTATTAAAAAAGGTGCTCTCTATGAAGTCCGCGCTTGCAGGGGCTCGATCCGATTATTTTGCATAAAAGGCCGCTCGGTCGCACTTTTTTTGTCATTTCATCATGGAATTTCACTGCGTGCTGGAAGACTGTTCGATGGAAGAGGTGGTGGTAACAGAAGAGGTAGTCGAGACACTACTAACTGAAACTAATTATGACGGCGATGATGAGGATGATGGCTACAGCGAAGAAGAAGAATGGATGTTTGGTGATGAGGAGTGGTTAGTCTCAGACCCATTCCTGTGCGAAATGGACCAGGAAGTGTACAGTTGGCTGTATGAGGAGGCGTTCAGACCGAATGTCTCCTCTACACCAGTGAGGCCAACCACTCCACCACCAGCATCCATGTTCGAACCCTTTGATGATATAGAAACGCTAAAGAGTTGGTACCAGCCCGGGTCAGCCACGCCACCGCCGACACCAACCCTTAAACGGAAGATGTACGACGACGACGACGATGAAGACGACGATCCCAAGATGAGGCATGTCCGCCGACGCCTCGTCTAGGCAGTCCACCAACGGCCTTTTTCAAGACCACCTAAACGGCCCTTTTCAGGGCCACCCAACTCATTCAGAAAGAACGTTCATATTCTATTTTGTTTATATCTTTTATAATACCATTTATAAGACCATTTATAAGAACCTTTCATAAGAACATTTATAAGAACATTTATAAGAACCTTTCACAAACACTTTTACAAACACTTTTACAAACGCTTTTATAAGAATGGATGAAATGCCTACACGTAGACTACATCCGTCACCACTTTCTCACCGCTTAATATATCTATGATATATCTATGATATATCTATAATATATCTATAATATAACTATGGGAATCGCATCCTAGCAGGGAGCTCCCACCAGGAAAATCCAAGATTCTAAAAGAAATCTTATCATAATTTGTATAAGAATCTGTATAGGAACTTGTGATAAGAAATCACATCACACTTCACCTAACAGTAACTACGGTTCATTTCCCCAACGTTGCATGACATGTGAATATAGACTAGGCGCAGGGAATCCCTAGAGCAAAGGGAGGGAATCCCCGAGAGTAAATGAGCATCTGGGCGGGGGTTCCCACAACAAAACCTCAAGAGAACCTCAAGAGAACCCCAATAAATCCTCAAGAAATCCCGAGAAACAAGAAGAGGGAATCCCGGAAAAACCTATAACGTCACGTCGCCATGACGTCACCTATGACGTCATCACCGGAAAAGATCGTTGCTAAGGACGTCATTCATGACGTCATCACCGGAAGTGACGTCATTACCGGAAGTGATGTCATCACCGGAAGTGACGTCATTGATGACGTCATCGATGACGTCATCACCGGAAGTGACCGTTGCTAAGGAGGACCGGAAGTGACATGCGCATGCGCAACCCCGTTGCTAGGGGCGTCTGCGCATGCGCGAAAACGACGCTGTACCCAGGCCCCCACTACTATAACTCCATGTAAGATGTCAAAGGTTTTTAGTCTACATAATAACCTAGACTACGGTCAGTGTTCTTAATAACCCGACAAAAGGTCATTACTCTTCATAATAACCCAGCAAGTGGTCATTATTCTAAAATAATGATATTAATGACCCAGTTTCAAACTTTCGCTTTTTCTTTTGTTTTAATGTTCATATAAAATGTGTGGTTCGAATACATAATGAATAATCAAGCTTCGAAACCCTCGTCTGTGTAAGAGCCAATCGGATTTCCGATTAAGAAATTGGGAGTCAATACAATTAAGTTGGATAAGATTATTTGAAATTAATTGAAGGTAAATCAAACTGACTCAGGTTTATTTATGAATAATTGATGGGAATGTCAGTGCGTTCTTTCTCCAATCTATAAGATAGTATTATTGAATAAGTTATTTTTAGATCTACAGTCTCTATTACTAATATCAATACAATTAGCCAGATTGATCACTACACAGATAGTCCCTATATTGTATACCACGCACGTCCAAGTCAATATATGCTCACCACACTTTCTACAGCACCTAGTACCACATTCTATCATGTGATTTTCTTCTCATATGGCAAAACCACTTGTGCTCCTGTGAATGTTTTGGGCCATCGAATATGGGCTCCCATTTTCAATAGAAGGCTTGGTCTCGCTTTAACTACGTACATCTTGTCTTGTAAAACTCGCATTCGCCGCTGCGCTCCACTCCACATATTATGTGGTATCAAATTAACCTTCATGGCCCCGTGAACGTAAATGGCCATTGAATTTGGGCCTCGGGCGAATTGCCTCACTGCGAAGTTTACCCCTGGGCGAATTTAGGTCCGAGAAAATTTGAGGCCTGTTGAATTTAGGCCACTGTCGAATTGGGCCAATCGCGAATTTGGGTGCTGGACAAAGCTGGGTATCCTACTAGTTACTAAATCTAAAAATGGAGGGGGTGAGGACACACATACACCCCCCCCCACACACACACACACACACACTGCTCTACGTTATCTAACTCTGCCCATACCAACACATACCTTTGATCGGTTAAAACATCTGCTATTTCATTTGGCGGGGGATCACATTGTTAAGTGGGTAAGACGCCGACTGGCTAGCTATAGTCTGGAGGTCGGTTGTTCGATCCCTGCATTGGCCGAGAAATTTCATCTCGAATTTCCGTCGTGGTTTCCTCCTGTCAGTGATGCAGAACGGAGGGCCTGGCAAGGACAGTTGTTTAGTCGTTTGGATGGGACGAAAAACCGAGGTCCAGTGTACACATTGGCGTGCACGTAAAATATACCTTGGCAGTTGGAATTCGATATAAGAGAATGCCGTCGCGCCGCAGCCCGGGCAAAATTTCCCTCACAGCACATTGTATGGCGTATGTCCGTCTTCCATTAGCCCAGGTTAGGGGCAGAAGAGTAGGACGTTAAACCACATTTCACTTCATTTCATTGATTTCATTTAGCATATAGCAGCATCACAAGGGGCCTGTTTCACGAAATTTTAACTAAGAAAAATTCAAATTTTAGTAACAGATTCCAGGATGGTTATTATACATATTTTAATGGACATTTGAATAAAGAGGGAATTCAAATCTGCAATACAAGTCATTATTAAACAGGGTTGCCTGTCCAACATCGTGGGTTTTCTCCGGGTCCTCCGGTTTCCTCCC
This sequence comes from Patella caerulea, assembly GCA_036850965.1. Lineage (NCBI taxonomy): Eukaryota > Metazoa > Mollusca > Gastropoda > Patellidae > Patella > Patella caerulea. The sequence goes on along the minus strand of JAZGQO010000006.1, from coordinate 54,153,842 downwards.
ACCGCTAAAGACCTCTACGCGCAAACGAATTATTGTAATAAAATTAAATCGTATGTCAGTCCTGGAATGACCTAGTTTGTGTCGAGTGGACATTAAACCCCATTTTTCTCTCTAGTAAAAATAAAATTCTATTCATAAATTAAGCCTACCTGTCTGTCATTTTGTCGTCTTTTTAAAGCACCGATCGCCTCCGACACCGACTTATTTTTAGCAGAAAACCTAGATAAATTCATCAACCGCATTGAATATCTGCACTCTGGCATCGGACAAACAAAATGTCCGATTTCCTTCATTTTACAATTAAATGTTCCATTGAGTTTACTGTCTCTGATCACGTCCTCTCTCAACCTAGCTAAACATTCACTGCAGAAGGTATGTCCACAAGGTAAAATACGAGGTCTCCTGAACAACTCGCCACATAAATAACACGTCAGAGCTGTTTCCCATTGAGGGGTCTCGTCCGAGGACACACTACTTCCTAATATGGATGACACCATGTTTGATCTGGGGGACAGACATAAGGACGGTGTGGACGGTGTCGCCCGGCAGGAATTGACAAGCGCCGCCATTAAACGGAAGCTGTGTATTAGAATGACCTTGTCACGAGCAGAAGGCCGCGTGCTGTAAGGCTACATGTATAGTTATGGTAGATCAATATTTGGAATCGATTAGATCTGCTTGTAGTCATTTATAACGAAGGAGAAATTATACGTGTATCGCTTTAAGCTAGATCGTATACCACTCACGCTGTATCTGATATCTCATATGACTGTGTCGTAATTCGACTGAGTGGGATAGGAAATAGCTGATAACTATTTATTACCGGTGTTGTTTGTGTTGTACTGCCCGGGGTGATGTTGTTATTATCATGAATGATGTAATAATAAAGTTAGAAATGGGGATTAAAGCCAGCTGGTCACAAACTAGCTCATTTCAGGACTAACATATTGATCAATGTTATTTCAATAGTTCGCTTGCGAGTAGGGTCTTTTGCATATTCCTGAAGCAATGGCCCGAGAAATCCCTCTCTGACCATTGCTGGAATAGCGTCTGTTTCTTGAACTTATGCGGGAGTGTGCAGGCTTGATCTCGCCTTACCTACATACATCTTATCAAGCCCTTCACGTAATACCCCACATATTTCGGCACTAAGTTTGATTGGGTCACAAGCACAGCTTGGGAGCCTATCGGATTCCTTCGTTAAAATATCGGAGAATTATCGGAACACATTCATAGCAAAGAGACTTGCCACTGCCGGTTTTCGTGCAAATAAACACATCTTTAGTTCCTAAAACTGCTTCAATTGTTTTTTGTTGGTTTTTTTTTGGGGGGGGGGGGTCCGTGAGTTTCTCAGTTGAAAAAAAAAAAATTTAACGGCTGTATAAACTTGTCTGTTTCTTTTTCTATGGAGGCCGCCATGTTTGTTTACAGTCTGCGATGTGCCACGACCTCTGATTGGACAATTCTAATTAATCACTTGTAAACACAACGGGCTTAAAAGTTCGGGAATTGCTGAGTATTGAAGCAACGGTTATATGTTTGTAAAACTCGCATACGTTGCTTAAGGAACATGGATCACTACCGGCATCAGGTGTTGTGTTGTAGGAAATGGGGCACCGGAAACACGACGAGGGCAGCTGTATATCTCTTATGATGAAACTGTTCGACTGTCATCTACTTATCCTTTCCAAAATAATGAAATGAAATGAAATGGGGTTTAGGGGATCACGGTGGCTAAGTGGATACGGTGCTGGTTCGCTAGCCTGGAGGTCAGGTGTTCGATCCCTGCATTGGCCGAGAAAGTTCATCTCGATTTTCCGGCGTGATTTCCCCTTGTCAGTGATGCAGGAGGAGGGCCTGACAAGGACAGCTGCCTAGTCGTTCGGATGGGACGAAAAACCGAGGTCCTGTGTACACATTGGAGTGCACGTAAAAGATCCCTTGGCAGTTGGAATTCGATATAATGAGGTATTAATTTGAATTATTTTGTCAATATTCTCAATAAATATTTCAATATTTTTTTTTTTTTGCACTAGTATAGCAGGGCCGTATCTAACGGGGGTGCAGAGGGTACATTGCACTCAGAAATGCCCTCCCCCCTTCCATCTCAAAAAATAATTTGACAATCTTTCAATTATAAAATAATACACTACATTATGATCACACAGCGATGCTCATAGGCATCGACCAGTCGGTTGGCTGTAAGGGTGCCAACACGCCATCCAATGGGTTCATTTACCCCGATCTAAACTTTCTGATATCACTTACGTGGAGGCTATAGCGCCCCACCACATCTCTGCACTTTTAGAATCCTACATACGACCCTGATGTATATACCACTACATGTATTTAGATAATAGCATGTATATACACTTATAGCATATTTGTCGAACTGGTTTATCCACTAATCTAATATTAGAGGTGTGTATATATAATACATACACTAAGCTTACATGTTCATTATGAAGCAGGCCAGTATAACTGATTACTACAACGTTCAGCTAGCTCATTGCCACAAATAGACGGGGAATTCCCTTTTGGAATTTTTTTTTGTCTATGTAATATAATAATGTGTGTCGACTGTTGATCAGAACATCGGAATCACATCAGAAGGAAGCTGCGTATATTAATTCTGTTACTGTAATAGCATCGCGATGTCTGGCACGGTGAGTAGATCTGATGATGCTTTCGAATCTTTTCGTATTTGTCTTGAAAATAGCTCATTTATACATTGGTCAAGTTGCATCATTTACCCTTCTAAAGATGCATTTCCGGCTTGGTTTCCCCTTGTCGGTGATGCAGGACTCAAGGCCTGACAAGTACAGCTGACTAGTCGTTCGGGTGGGACGAAAACCCGAGGTCACGTTGGCGTGCACGTAAAAGATCCCTTGGCAGTTGGAATTCGATATAAGAGTAGGCCGTAGCTGTACGTGACAAGGGCATATTTCCCTCAAAGCACATTGTATGGCGTATGTCCGTCTTCCATTAGCCCAGGTTAGGGACAGAAGAGTAGGACGTTAAACCCAATTTCAATAATTTAATTTTATTTCAATAATTCACTTGCGCGTAGGGGTCTTTAGCAGTGGGAGGAAACCGGAGTGCCCGGAGAAAACCCACGAGGTTGCGAAGGCACCCCTATCTCCATGCCACATACGCTCACACCAGGGATCGAAACCACAGCCGCAAGCCAGAGGTGACCGACCAGCTAGAGGTCGAAGCGCGGCACTCTAGACCACTTGGCCATCCCAACCCCCCTAAATGTAAATTGCTAACAATCATTAAAGTATACACAGTTCCTTATATTAACCTAAAAAAGCTATTTTTTTTTGTTTGAATACTTATTTTAAAATGCTTATTAGACGCATAGTTAACTACATAGCATGATGATTACAACAGTCTGTTAGAATGACCTTTTCGAAAATTTCCTCAAAATGTTCGCCCCCCTACCGAAAGGTAATGCCCCCCCTAGATACGGGCCTGTCTCTTATGATGAAACTGTTCGACTGTCATCTACTTATCCTTTCCAAAATAATGAAATGAAATGAAATGCGGTTTAGGGGATCACGGTGGCTAAGTGGATGTCGGGTGTTCGATCCCTGCATTGGCCGAGAAAGTTCATCTCGATTTTCCGGCGTGATTTCCCCTTGTCAGTGATGCGGGACGAGGGCCTGACAAGGACAGCTGCCTAGTCGTTCGGATGGGACGAAAAACCAAGGTCTCGCGTACACATTGGAGTGCACGTAAAATACCCCTTGGCAGTTGGAATTCGATATAAGAGTTTGCCAGGTTTCTGTTACGGAAATCTGCCATCATCGTCTCCAAATTACCTAGGCATGTATACAAACTGAGCTTTTAAAGGGAGTTGAATTCAATTTTTATTATGAATAAATAGGACCACATTATGATTCAATTTTATTGATGCAGAGCATTAATTGTTGTATCACATATTATATCTAAATCATTTGCTCGCGCTTTGAATACCAATCCCACCGCACCATCTGATGATGAAGGACAAAGCGCATGATCGTTCAGGGGCGGATCCAGATGGGAGGGGGGGAGTTCATCCCCCCCCCCCCTGCTCAGCTAAATGAAAAAAAATAATGCCTTGCATCAATGAAATTACATCACAAAGTGATCCTACATCAGTACAATAATGATTTCTCTGTTTAAAAAGCTCAATTTGTATGTATGCCTATGTAATTTAGAGACGATGATGGCAGATTTCCGTAACAGAAACCTGGCAAACCCCCTCCTGCAAAAATTCCTCGATCCGCCACTGCCGTTACTCTTTTCTCACAAAAAGAGTTGTTTTAGAATTTTTTTCTGTAGCTGGATCCGCCCCTGTTCTGTAACTTTTTTGGTTTGCTCATCTGAACGACCAGTATAGTAGCGTGATTGGACGGTCGGAATGAACAGACAAATGAAAATGCCAATACCCTATGGAAGAATAACGTTACCAATATTGCCCAATGTTCACGGTGCTAAATGCATGCGTCAGCAGTTCAAAATATCGTATTTTAGTTATACACTTTGCAATTTCTATTGCACCACGATATATCTGTGTTCAATTACAGAATACACTTTTCAATAATACAAAATACAGTATTAATATGAATTATTTTTTCAATATTCTCAATAAATATATTCATTTTTCATTTTTTTAAAAATTTTTTTACACTATTATAGCAAAATCGTAAATTCTTTATCTAATTCCTACAAAATGCCTCTTTAGTAGCAATATAGTCGTTAGGATAGGACGAAAAACCGAGGTCCCATGTACACATTGGCGTGCACGTAAAAGATCCCTTGGTAGTTGGAATTCGTTATAAAAGTAGGCCATAGTGACGCTGCCCTGGAAAAATTTCCCACATAACACACTGTATGGCGTCTTCATAATCCCAGTCGTAGCAGAAGAGTGGGACGTTAAACCCCATTTCATTTCGTTTTGTTTACACATTACTATCAAGATTACTAACATTACAACAATGCCCGTGTTACCACCTATAACATTTCTGTTTGGACAATAGGGTGCATATATACTTACTTTTTACTTATAACATATTACATCAAGACATGTCTCCAATCAAACTTGCCGAACTGGTTTATCCACTAATCTAATATTAGAGGTGTATATAAGACGTACACCAGGGGCCTATTTCACCAAATTTTAACTGAGATAAGATCTCTGAATTTTAGTTATTTGATTGGACAATATTAGGTCGATTTTAGTTCTTAGCCAATCAAAATAGAAGTATCTGCTAAAATTTGGAATATATCTTTAGACCTACATGTTCATTGTCATTGTATAGCTCGCCAGAATAACTGAATATTACAACGCTCAGCTCATTGCCAAAAATAGACGGGGAATTCCCTTTTAGAGATTTTTGTTTAAATATTATAATGTGTTTCGACATCATGGTCTCTTTTGATCAGAGCATTGGAATCAGACCAGAAGGAAGTTGTGTATATTAATTCTGTTATAACAGCATCGTGATGTCTGGCACAGTGAGTAGATTTGATGATGCTTTCGAATCTTTTCGTATTTGTCTTGAAAATAGCTCATTTATACATTGCGTCATTCACCCTTCTTAAGATGCATTCTCCGACGTGGTTTCCTCTTGTCAGTGATGCAGGATGGAGGGCCTGACAAGGACAGCTGTCTAGTCGTTCGGATGGGACGAAAACCCGAGTTCACGTTGGCATGCACTTAAAAGATCCCTTGGCAGTTGGAATTCGATATAAGAGTAGGCCGTAGCGCCGCTGCCCGGGCATATTTCCCTCATAGCACATTGTATGGCGTATCCCCGTTGGCATTAGCCCAGTTTAGGAGCAAAACAGTAGGACGTTAAATGCATTTCATTTCATTTCTTAAGATGCATCTATGACGCAGGATGAACAATTGAGACTAACATATGGTTCAATTTTATTTCAATAATTTGGTTTTGCGTGGAAACCGGAGGACCAGGCGAAAACCTGCGAGTTTGATAGGCGACCCTGCTCATTGTTACGTACAGCGTTGAATCGAAACCACGCCTGTTGACTCTGATACAACGAGCACGCGCTAACCATTCGCGCCCCCCACCCCGTGAACAAAACAACAGACTTACTATGTATTATGTATTGATATTTTATCATTCGAAATGTTTCGCTGACGTTCGAGTTGGTAAGTACATATTTGGAAATGTCATCTCAGGGGCGGATCCAGGAATTTTTGCAGGAGGGGGTTTGCCAGGTTTCTGTTAATTGATGCAAGGCATTATTTTTTTTTATGTGGACCCCCCCCCCCCTGGATCCGCGCCTGCATCTATTAAAATTTTAAATTATTGGTGATTTTCAAGTCGTTTTTCTCGCGGCTACGTGTTCGTTGAGAAAAGAAGAGAAGGTAGGGCATAGCCCGTCGTCATATTAAAATACCAATACCAACAGACACATCTGTTTCATGTTTACAGACACTTCAACAGGTTGTCAACCACCAGAGTCTTAATTTCCATCATCCCTGTAATGTACAAGTAGGCGAGCACAACATACAAAATCATCTGACTAACCAACTACAAGAAGACAATGACAGGATGAAGGAGCAAATACAACAACTTCAATTAGACAAACAGAGTCTAGCTGGCGAGATAGAGCAACTCAAGTTAAGAGTGAAAGTTCTGGAAGATAAGACTGACACGATTACTCTTGATATATACCACGGGTTGTAAGTAGATCCCATATCTTTACCGCCCAGGGACGGATCCAAAAATTTTTGCAGGAGGGGGTTTGCCATGTTTCAGTTAAGGAAATCTGCCATCATCGTCTCTAAATTACAAAGGCATACATACAAATTGGGCTTTTTAAACAGAGAAATCATTTTTATAATGATATAGGATCACTTTGTGATGTAATTTCATTGATTCAAGGCATTATTTTTTTTATATAGCTGAGCAGGTTGGGGTTTGCCCCCCCCCCCCTGGATCCGCAACTGCCGCCATCATTAGCTCATTCGGTGCAGAAAAGTAAGACGTTAAACACCATTTTATTTCATTTCCCTGCTCATTGTTCATTTGGAGAACGCTAGATCGAAGACTGGTGTTGAGAAATCGCGGTGGCTAAGTGAATAAGACGCTGATCTCCAGTTCGCTCCCGGTGTTGGCCGAGATTTTCCATCGTGGTTTCCCCTTGTCGGTGGAACGGCGCCCATCGTTGGAATCGGATGAAAAGCGTGTACACATTAGCGTCCACGTAAAAGAATGACTGACTATTGAAATTCTAAATACGATTAGGTCGTAGCACAGCTGGTCGGGAAAAATGTCACTCTTAGCACACTGTCATATATCAATCTTCACTAGCCCAGGCGGGACAGAAAAGTCGGACGTTAAACCCCATTTTGACGTCACCCTTTGATATTGGCGTACCATTATTTCAAATAATCCTACGGGCAACTTGCCAATTGTACGTTATTTATACCAGTGAAATAGTGAACTAGTGTGACGTATTCCACTGTAAAAGCACATACCGAACGTCTGTATTTTAAGTTGTTTAATGGTCTCGAGCTTAAGACATTGCGTAATATATTGTAATTACATTCGGGCCTACGGCCCTCATGTTGTTACAATATATTACTTAATGTCTCGCTCTTGATCATTAAACAATACATTGTTGATATGTAACTATTATAATCTCATATATTTACCTGTATTTACAATGGTGGTAATATAATATATATTTACCTGTATTTACAGTGGTTGGTATGCGATTACTATATAGTATATATATCACTATAATTATATAATATATATTTACGTGTATTTACAGTGGTGAGTATGCGATTACTATATGTGTAAGTAGATGTAGCAGTGTTAGTGAGGTGGAGAAGGTGATACAGATGGAGATTAAGAGGAAGTATGGTACAGAAGTTGTTGGTCATATTGAGTGTATCTGTGGTCGAGTGAATCGGGGAAATATCCGCTACCAGCGTAAGAACGATAAAGATCGCCCATTAAAACATTTCGGTGTACAATGTGGAGATGAAGCTTTGTGGTATTAAAGACAAGTTCTATTATATTTGTATTTCTTGGTATATAAATATGACGATTATAAAGTTGGCGAAGACAGGGGAAAGAGAGAGAGAGAGACAACTATGTATATATATTAAAGTAGATAAAGTACAAGTACTTTGTTTACGGGAGATAAATGCATAAATAAATAGTATATTAAAGTAGATAAAGTACAAGTACTTCTTTATATATAGAGAGAGGGAGAAAGAGAGGGAGGAACGGGGTTTAACGTCCACTCGGCACAAACTAGGTCATTTCGGGACTAAAACTGTATATAGTCAGAACAATTGTATATAATCATATTGTTTATTATGATGTTCAAAGTGAGGATATAACTAATCTACTGATTGTAACTTTTATTATTCATGTATTATGGTACGGTAAATAGTTTGACAACATAAGACACTTATTCTAGATATTTATTTTGTCTTTCATTATTCATTTTTGATCCAAACAAAAATCTACGCCTACATGATTGTAAAGAAATGTATTTCACAGTGTGTTATCATTGTTTTACGGACGGTTGGATTGTCTCCTTTAAATCGTGACTATTGTGTGAGTCGTAGTAAATAATAAACGGATTTCTACGATTATGAACAAACTACTCTACTTTGGTTATTATAAACCTACCTGTGTGTTTGAAACGACCTCCCGTTAAATAAAATCCATTATACAACTAAATATACCAACGGAAAAAAGGGGTTCTCTCTTGAAAAGTCAATGCTTTTGCTTGTATTTTCGTCTGTGTCCATCACAACATTATACATGTGACGTTATGGGCTAAACCATCGTAATTATGTTAAAGGGGGTAATTATTGATAACCACGTGTGTTACAGGCTAATCAAAACAGCACACGACCTTTTCGAGCGTTTGAGTTTGGGCAAGAAAAAAGCAACTGGAGACAATGACATTAATTTTGAACCAATTGATGGTCAGTCTACTAAATTTTATTTACCGATTATACGAATACATGTATAATATTGCTTTTCATCTCATAATTTCACCCGTGTATATTATATATATTTTTATAAAACACATTACAGCCCAGTCAATAATAGTCAACTTTGTGGCTAACATATATAAATAAACACACTTATTTCATAATTTTAATTGATCATATTTCGTATGAAAAATGACCACCGCTTCTTAATTATTTCCATATTTTATTCACGTTCCGACTGTTCATACCATTAATGTTCCTGATTAAATTAATTTTTTGTTCATCGAAATCGAAAATTCTTGATAAGAACAGTTCGGGATGTCTAAACATCGTTTATCGTCTTCATAAAAATGTATTTAAAACAAAAAAATCACACGCCAGAAGGGCATCGCAGATTGCGTGTATTATTGGGTTTTGTGTGTTAATTATGCAGACCGTGGGGGAAATTCGTGCAAGTTTCGCGGCACTAAATTTAACCATCTGTGCAGCATACAATAACTCATATGACATGGTACCTTTTAAGGCAATAGAACTCAAAGCGTTGATTAGCTGGGGCATGATCGCGATCTACGAAATGCCATCGGAAAATTCCACTCTCCGTGGATTTCAAAATAAGTAACAACTGACAGTACAATCATATGGATAAACTGCCTTGTGAATTTCACGATTATAGAATTCTGAACACACCAGAAATAACATTCAAAGAGAAATAGAAACCATCTACCGATAATTAAACCGATGCGCGGTATGATTTGTTGATAATAATTATTGGTATTTATATATATATATATATATATAAACGTTATATACCTATTCAATGGCCTCGGCTTTTAATTTTGCCGAGGCAAATGTAAAGTACATCGGAATTTAGGCCTACCTCGGCTACAGCAGATTGCCCAGGTTAATTGACAGGACTGCTTAAGTTCTTCTTCAGGAATAAATATTCAAGGATGAGATTCAAGGCACGTGAATCAAATGTAATTCAAAAGAAAAAATCCCATCGAACTACCTAACCAAAACATTAATACAAGCCGGAAACAAAATATTGGACTATGGGCGTATTTATGTTTGTAAACGCCCAAACTCATTACTGGGTCTCAGAGAAATAGCTTATTCATAAATGTCGCGTTCGATTACTTGCCCCGTGCTTACTCGGCCAGGATCCTCGAGTACGTTTCGACAGGCGCAGTGGAAATGGGTAATCGAATGGCGCGGCGCTTTCTGCGGGTATCAAAATGGAAAATAAACGCCGCCAAACAATTGATTATGCTCGATGTTCTAATAAATAACGCACAGACAATAATCCGTCAACAAACTTTAGACCTTTTCATTGGTATCTCATTGGAACTATTAAATCCAGAGAAGCGAAATAAAGCCCATATTATGCAGAACATACTTTAAATCACATTTTCGTTCAACCAATGTAACGTTTGTTAACTTTGTTAACAAGCTCAACGGCTTACCAGAATTGCAGTTAGGAGGGAAAGGTTATGATCGCACACTATGGATTCACACTTACGTCCCAGTGAGCTTAGTAGAGGTAAAACAATCTGCTTAGTGGACGAATTGGGCAATTGAAAGGACACTGAGTGGTCTTTTTTTTAATTCTTGGAATCGTTACACCAAGATGTAGAATCACTAAAACACTACTGTGGAACGTAAATATGTTATTTTAAATCCGAGAAAAATGTCAACAATAATTCTTCCGTCGCCTAAACTTAATCTGCAAATATAACTTCGATCAAATAATTGCATCCATATTGAATAATTGGATACTTCCACAAGTAACCATCTCCTTGGGAAGGTTACTTCGGCCTGTTGCGAGTAAGCCGTTCGAATGACATCATCGGTAATCCGAACGCGTCCGTGGTGGCTAGAGTAAGCGCGGCGCCAGTCAGTAATCGAACGCACCAACACAAAATTTGGATTGTCGTAAAATAGCTTTGACCCCCTTATATACGAAATGATCTATTCCGATAAGTGACGTAATAAGCTTCCATTTTTTATTTCTCGATGTCAAAGTTTGTGAGAAGTTCAATTTTACAAGAGAGAACCCCTTTTTTCCGTTGGTATATTTAGTTGTATAATGGATTTTATTTAACGGGAGGTCGTTTCAAACACACAGGTAAGTTTATAATAACCAAAGTAGAGTAGTTTGTTCATAATCGTAGAAATCCGTTTATTATTTACTACGACTCACACAATAGTATTTTTTGTGGTGTAATTTGAAATCTTATACCCGATATTAACTTATTTCTGTTTAATTGTGTCAACTTATGTATTCATTATGCGGTCTTTAGAATTGGGTGAAATATAGATATAATAGATATGTTTGATCTGATTCATTGGCTTTAAAATCATATACAGCTGTACACAAGTTAATTATTGTTCTAAATGGGTGGACGCCTTCTATGCTGCATACGGTGGTTAAGTGGGTAAGACGCCAGCTCGCTAGCCTAGTGGTCGCGAGCTCGATCACTGCATTGATCGAAAAAGTTCATCAGGATTTTCCGACGTGATTTCCCCCTTGTCAGTGGTGCAGGACGGGGGGCCTGACAAGGATGAGACAAAATACCGAGGTCCTGTGTATACATTTGCGTGCTTTGGCAGTTGGAATTCGATATAAGAGTAGGCCATTGTGACACTGCCCGGGTACACTGTATGGTTATGTCCGTCTTCATAAAGCCAGGCTGACACTTGCACGACTCTTGGCCACGATTTTGTCGTGCCCATCAGTGTCCACATTGACACGAACTGGCACGACGAGTTCACGCATAGTTCACGCATAGTTTGTGCATTGTTTTCGCACTTCCCGCATTGGCACGACGAGTTTGCGCAAATCGAACGGTGTCGTACCGACTCGAGTCGTGCCAATGCGTGCCACGGAATCGTGCAAGTGTCAGCCTGGCTTTAGCCCAGTAAGCAGAACAGTTGGATGTTAAACCTCATTTCATTCGTATGTTACATTTACGAAATATATTACCCGAAACTAACATTGATAACATCGTAAAGTAGATTAAAATATAGGAGGGATTTCTTGTTATGGCTTGTTTGTGGTGTTGAATGTGATTCATTGTCTTGATCTGAATCTCAGTGTTACGAAATAAAAATACGCCAACCACGCCCTAATTCTGACTATTATAATAACAGAATATAAGACTATCTTAGTTTATATTATGTCTCTGAATATCTGCAACCTCGAAGGTATTTCGGCTGAGGTCATAGGCCATTGATTTTAGAGCCCATTGTGCTCCCCTGGTGGTATGTGCAAACGTGTGTCATCTACGATTAAAGGAGCTAAATCGCTAACATTTGGGACCTAGAACTTGACACAAGTGGTTCGCAACGCATATAATACTGTAATATGAATGTATATAAACTGATTTACATTCAATGGTTTCCGTTTTTACTCCAATTTGATATCAGTTATATTCGGCAAAATAAGCCAGCAGTGTCAATCGAAAGCAAAGTTCTAGGGTCTGGTTATTTCAGTCTACATACGTCGTTTGATTTGGTGCAATGATTCTAGCCTCGTTCCTCAAGTCTCCTGCTAGAATTGGTCCTGAAACGCATTCGTGTACCAGTAGTGGTAAAATGTTTATTTTGTCTTAAATATTGGATATCAGAAGCCCATCTTTTTCCGGTAAAATCACAGCATCAATGTTAATTTAAATTGAAAAAATAATTTGTGTTTTCAATGTTGAAGATTTTGGAAGATCAGATATTGAGTTAGACGCTTAGCTACTTTAAATAACAAAATTATCTCCACAAATATGCAATTTTTCAATTACAGACTGTTAATAGAGTTAGTTTAACTTGAATGTCATATTCCTGACGCAATGGCCCGAGAAATGATTACCTCTTATCAAACGAAACACTGCGCGGAATGTAGACATTATTATAATTAACTATTTTGCATATTGTATTACATTATATAGATATATATATATCTAACTATATATACATTTGTATATTATGTGTTATGTCTTCTTTGATGGGCATTTAGTAATTGAATATAATAAAACAAAGTACAATATAACATTGTTATAATTTATATTCCGTGTAAAATCACCGAGAAAGGAGCGTATAAAAAGTATGATCAAATAAAAAATACAGATATTATCATATATGGAGATTTAAACAGTCAGCATTCCAATTGCCCCCACTTCCTCCCATTAATAATAATACTGAAGATAAAAGTGAAAAAATTAATTTAGTTCTATTATATACGGTGACACATCGGTTCTGGCAACAAACTGGGTGCAACCCATCTTGATCTTGACCTAACGTCTCCCAGTATAGCTTTAAACTGTAAGTGGCAAGTCATGAAAGGCGGTCATCTGATAGGCTTGACTGAAATAAAGTCAAACATAAGTAAAGAATCACTATGTACAAAGAAAGATGAAACATTGAACAATTCGACCCAAGCGTAGTTAGACACAATGATATAAATACATTTACCGAAAATATTTCGAGTGTGATCTTTTTTAGTGTAACACAAGCTTCAATCACAAGAATAACATATACGGGAATACGAATGGCGCCCCAAAATCTTGGTGGTCCCCAGAATGTCAAACAGTCATGTAAATGCAAGGAAGTAATCACTTAAAAAAGAATATCGCGTCTGGTCCGCTGAGAATAAACCTAGAAGCAGTGCGATGAATGCGCCCGACATGTCATTTCAGAGATAAACAACAATCAAAAAATGGCACTGTGATGGCACTAATGACAAAACTAAAATTTCAAATGAGTGGAACATAATACACGCATTAAGCGGTAAACGGTTTTCTAGAAATATTCCTATATCCTACGCTGAATAAGTGATGCATCCCAATTACAGCGGTTTTTAATCTTGGATTCAAGTTTAATTTTTGATAAAACATTTCGCCGTTAATATAGCCGGCACACCAGTATCTTCTTTCTCCCAATGCCCGGGGATTAATGTTTTTCGAATACCCTGCTGTCATTGACGACAGTTCCGTTGGACATGCCTTGGCTATTGGTTTTTAAAACATACTGGTGTCACGTCAGATTTATAGACTCGTCGGTTGGTGATCTAGGCTGTACAGGAATAGCTGTCTTATTAAGGGCAAGGGGAAATCATGAGAGTCAAGGACGCACACTTTTCTTCCCAGTTTAGTTCTAAGGAAGATTTCGTTTTCATGGTGCCAATATGAAATGAAGAATTCTGTGATTTTCCCTGCTGTAATTTCAATTTTTCCCTTTGAATAAGCTGCAGTTGAGATAAAGCTGCTGTGCGCTGACGGCTGTCCTGTTTTATAAAATGACAAACTAGTGATGTAAATGATATTGCTTCATTTATCAAAGCACTTTATTTGTACAATAATTGTGTTTTAATTATATTATAACAGAAAACAAATATATTAAAAAGTTTTAATAATGGATTATAAATAATAGTTTTTAAATATCACAGTTTTACATGAAGAAATAATGTACGATTGCTTGATATAAATACATGAAACCTTCAAATTTATTTTATTTGAAGTAGTTTAATACCAAATGTATGATTCCTTGATCTTCCGGACCCTCATATATATGTAACTGACCCTAATAAATACATGTAAAGTAAATTTGTTAATTTTTTATCTTAGTTTTGAGGAGTTTAATAAGAAATGTTTATGGCATGTGACAAGGAAATCAATAGCAATGTATACCTAAGTTTATAAAATAACAAATTAATAATGAGATAATGCATGCGATAGACCAATCACAAGCCTCAGGAATTCCAATAAACCAATCATTAGTCTCAGTAGTTCCAATACACCAATCATCACTCACATTAGTTCCAATAGACCAATCATCAGTCTCAATAGTTTCAATAGACCAATCATCAGTAGCGGTAGTTCCAATAGACCAGTCATTAATACTACTTGACCAATCACAAATCTAATACATATATCCATTAATTCTAATAGACCAATTGCCAGAGGTCCAACAAGTCACAGGTCACAATTCTATGGAATACTACAGCTTTCGACTTGGCTTCTCATCATCGCTTGATCAAGACCAGAGAATCCTAGTCAAATTGTCAGTCAGTATTCACCAGTAAATTGTATCACATAGAATTGTGTCCCCTGTATTTCCAATTTAATTACTAAATGACATTGAAATAATCAAGTGTATAATTCTATGACACATTAATTTAATGTTTAATAATAATAAATTTATTCATGAAGTTCTCTTTGATGTAGATTGGAATCCTTCTCTGTTTACCCTAGCAACAGTTGTCAATGTCTACATTTGGGTTACAACCAAATTAGGTAATCCATAACAAACAAGATTAAACCAAGATGGCTGCATTACGACTTCTGTTTCTTCCTCTCCATGATCTGTCTCCGCTACGGATCTGGCTCCGTCTGGACTTCCACTTGGTCCTGTTCCTTTACTAGATTTATCGTCATGTTTATCGTGACCTTTTGATTTCACAGACGGTGTTGATTCTCTGGCCTCTCGCGCTTCTGCTTCAGCTCGTTCCTCATTGGCTCGTTTCTGTGGTGACATCATTAATCGGACCATCTGTCCGGTTGTTTTTCCCTTCTGTAGTAAATCTGAATGATATAAACATAGATTATGAATACACGACAAAATTTGAAGGCTAAATTACTTTAGGCGATAAAAGAACAGATTTTAGTCCAGATAAGGATAAAGTCCCACATACTGATTCTAGACAAGCTAAGGACAAACTGATTCTAGGCGAGATACAGACAAACTGATTCTAAGCAAGATTCTAGGCAAAATAAGGTCAAACTGATTCCAAGCCCAATACGGACAAACTGATTCTAGGCCCAATAATGTCAAACTGATTCTAGTTGGGATAAGGACAAAATCAGCCTTTTTCCCCTGAAAAAATAGACAGACCAAATATTTTATCGGTGTTTCCTAAGAATAAAAGTTCAAATTGGTGGGCGTTGCTCAAAATACTTCTTGACACTTAACAAGAATCTACACATATTTCAACACTGTCACTGTGTCCAATATCAACTTAAAAGTAAATGGTTTCTGAACAAAATTACTGTTTCTTACCTTTCATGGAAACTTTCAATTTGTTGGCATTTTCTGCTAAGGTACAAGGCCACTGATTGGCTAGAATACATTTAACACCAGTTAAACTAGATAACATGGCTGTTTCTACTGGTTTTTCTAGAGATAGATCATTATGGCTGAAATAAAACAAAGATTTTCTATTAGTAAATAAATTCTAGGTGACTTATTTGATTTCCATTTGACACAAGGAGATACCATTACAGTCCCTAGCGGTGACATCCCAGGAATTTGCTGTTAGAGGCGAGTCCACAAACTTCATCTCCCACCTTCATTGAAACAATGGTTTTCACTTGGGTCATATTTGAAAGTTGGGACTGAATGTCATAAAAATCTTGTACTCTAATAAGAACCTCTCTTATTTGATAGAAATCTCCTCGTTTCAACAAGGGAGAGCTTTTTTGTGAAAGATTTTTGACTTTTGCAAATATGAGGAACGTTTTTCAGCTCACCAATCAAATAGAGAATTTATAACTAAAATGAGGATTGCGGTTTATCCTCCTACACTTCTGCACCAACCAGACTACTGAAGAACAAAACGAAATGAAGTAAAATGGAGTTTAAACGTCCTACTTTTCTGCATCGATTGGGTTAACGAAGACAAAATGATCGAGATTTTGTGCAGACAGCAGCACTACAGCCTACTCCTCAAAATGAAATGAAATGGGGTTTAACCCTTAGAACCCAAAATGCCGCAAAACCGGCTTGACGTTGTATCGCATATACCCGAAATGTCGGTTTTGCGGCTTGGGGCGTTTTCAAGCTCCAATTACGTTGACGTCATAATTAATCTGACGTCCTGTAAATCCAGGGAGGGATGTGCAACACCCCATGTAAAGTCAGTGTTCAAAGGGTTAACTTCCTACTCTTTTGCACCTAACCTGGGCTAATGGAAGCTGGGCATACGCCATACAGTGTGCTATGAGGAATTTTGTCCGGGCAGCGGCGCTACGGCTTACTCTTATATTGAATTCCAACTGCCAAGGGATCTTTCACGTGCACTCCATTGTGTACACGGGACCTCGGTTTTTCGTCCCATACGAATGACTCGGCAACTGTCCTTGTCAGGCCCTCCTTCTGTATCACTGACAAGGAGAAATCACGCCGGAAAATCGAGATGAACTTTCTCGGCCAATGCAGGGATCGAACACCCGACCTCCAGGCCCTATCTTCAATTGAATGCCAAATCTCAAAGGTTCTTTTATAAGCATGGCAATGTTTACAAACAACTAGACCGCTGTCCTTGTCAGAATGATAAAACATTTTATTTATTTCTAGCAGTGACAATATGTCTCAAACTGTGAACAAGAGGATCAATGTGATAATAAATAGTCAAGATGTTTACCTTTTAAGAATATCTGTCTTTGATTGGCGGAGGAAACTTTTATTGGTTTGGGCAAGATCCAAACAAAACAACATCACACATTCTGAAACATTACATTAAATATTATTTTAAAAATTTCTTTTAATTCAAATCAAGAACCTGAAGAGATTAATGAATATCCATAGTAACCTGATACCCAATCTGTACATGACAAGGAGTAGGGTTGCCTGTCCACCCTCTTACATGTTTCCTAGCAATAATAAAGACTCCTATTTCCGAAATGACGAAAATTTTGCAAGGGCAGTGGGGCTAAAGTCTATTTATGGCCTACTCGTATCGAATTCGAACTGCCACAGACCTTTATTGTGCATGCTTTTATAATGTTTTATAACAGGCAACTAAAAAAAAAGATTTGAGAGTTTAAAGAACAAACCTGGAATATTTAGAGCTGATAGTTTAGATGGTGGAATGTAGGAGAGGAGACGTTCCATACCATAAAATATCATGGAACTACTTTCATTCAGGTAAACTTCCCATTCTCCAACACTGAAACACAGAAAAAATTCTAATTAAAACACTTTAAATTAAAATACCGAAAAGTACACAGCAAATATGGAGCTACTCCCATTTCTGCAAACGTGAGGTCCTGTGTACACATTGGCATGTATGAAAATGAATCTTTGATGAACAGATGGAAGTCAATGATGAGCAGGAAGAACAGCCAATGTCCCTTATAAAAAAACTGCATGGCGATTCCCAGGAAAAGGATTTATTAGTAGAGAAGAAAATGTTGATGATTGAACTCATCCAAGGCATTCACCAAACGCAAACTACACTAAATTAGAATATTCTACCTCCATTGTGTTCCAAAAGGTGAAATATACAAATAGACAGATATACCCATTTCAAAAGTCTCTCGTCTACGGTGTGCACAGACAGACGGACAGACTTATTTTAAAACTCTTCAGTTTCGTGTATTCTACAAGGTGACGGACAGACAAGCAAACAAATGTATGGCCAAACCACTTTTAATAGTCTCCTACACTTTGCGAAAAATGTGACAGACAGCTGGATGTCCGAACAGACAACCCCAATTTAAAAGAATCTACTCTCCTGCATTCTGTGAAAGGTGTGACAAACGGATGGACTGACAAAAAACATGGGAAAATAATGTGAATTTACCTGGGTGGATGATCTTCCCCTGATACACCTAACCACCGTGGTGTAAACTGTTGTTCATATTCCTCCACCACAGCGTTAAACACAGACACAGGTTTATTTTCTTCTGTCTCGGCACAATCATCGTAACAATCTACCATATCTTATACACAGGTCAAGGTTATAATAATACTTGGGGGTTGGGATGGCCTAGTGGTCTAGTGATTCGACCTCCAGCTGGCCGGTCACCTCTGGCTTGTGTCTGTGGTTTCGATCCCTGGTGTGAGCGTATGTGGCATGGAGACAGGGGCGCCTTCTCAACCTCTTGGGTTTCTCCCAGGCACTCCGGTTTCCTCCCACTGCTAAAGACCCCTCCGCGCAAGAGTTATTGAAATAAAATGAAACCATATGTTAGACCCGAAATGACCTAATTTGTGTCGAGTGGACATTAAACCCCATTTGTCTCTCTCTCTATAATAACACTACACGATTTACTAGCTCATTTCACAATTATCAAAGTTATTGTAACACTACAACTTGGTTATCGTGTAGTTATCGTGTTCTTTTAATTAATGGGAGTCACTATATTTAATGTTTAGCTGAAAACCATTGTTGGCAAATTCTTAAAATTCATTGAAAATCATCAAGAAATAGTGAGTTCCTACTTTTGCGTAGTTTAAAATAACGTGTTGGGGTTGGGCTTAAAACTAAATATAGGAATTAAAACAGCACAACCACAGCCTACAATATGTAACTCTACTTGAACTACTATTCCTACTTAATAGTAAGTGCAGGAGGACCGCACTACATGCAAAACAAGCATCTACAAGATAAATCTGCGGACAAGACAAAAAAGGCATTGCAAAAAAATAAACAAATATCAAATCAAGTGAATGGATCGGAAGGTCAGCCATTAGTGTCCACTGCACTGTACAGTTCAACTGTCACAATATCATGGTTTGTACAAGCTGTGACTCAAAAAAGACATTGATCTTTGGTGCATTGAAAGTGATGGAAAAGGTTACAAATTTTTATTCTCTTAAAATATAATCCGAGAGGACTTCCCAGGGTAAAAAAAAGTGTTTAATATGTCAATACATTGATGTTCATGGATCATAGACATGATTACTTTAAAAAAAGATACATCTGAAATTCATGGTATCAACTGGTAATTGCCATGGTTGTATAGGACGATCTAGAGGTACAATCTTGGCTTGTTTCTGTTTAGCTTCTCGTACTCCTGGTATACGTGACATCGGATTACCACCTTCTTTACCCTTCTTCTTATTTTTATCTCCACTTGTGTCTTCTGTAAAAATTAACGTTAAATCAATAAGACACACATTGCAGTTTTTGAGGGTGGGGTGGGATGGTACTGTGTTTTGGTAGTCGGGTTTTTTTTTCAGGAGGGGGGATTATAGTGTGTCTTGTTAAATGTTATTGGGTTTATCTGATTCCATTTTTGGGTTTGATGGGATGGTGCAGTGTATCTTGATAAATATTTTAATATTTTTGTCGAGGGTTGGGCAGAGAGGTAGATTTTTGATGGTTAACCATATCTGGGGTTAACCATCCTAATTTTTTGCACCAACCAGGATAATGGAGCCAAGCTGCAAAGAGAAATGAGGTTTCACTTCCACTCAACACAAACTAGGACATTTTGCAACGATAGGTCATTAACAGTAGGGGGAAACTGGAGGACCCGGAGAAAAACCCACAAGGTTGGACAGGTGACCCTACTCCTGGTCACATACAAGCAGGGAATCAAACTGGTGTAGAGAGTCGTGCCTAAGGCTCTAGCTGACTGGTCATCTCTCTGGTTTATGGCTATACTTTTGTTCCCCGGGTGTGGGACGTTTGTGGCTTGGAGAAAGGAGCACCTTTTCAACTAAGTAGGTTTCCAGTTTCCTTCAACTTGTCTGTGATATCACTTGGTGGAAGCAGACCGTAAACACTAATACAAGAAGAAGCCACACTGTTAGTAAGGACTGGTGGTGCAGTAAGCATGAATGGTAAAACTTGCTAAATATACCCTGTAAATGCAACTGGATTTATAGGGCCAAGTTAAGTTTTTTTTTAAAAATTGTAAATGGCTTAGAACTACCTTGTACAGGTTCTTGGTGAAATCTATGATAGAACATCTGCAGTGAGAAATCCCTAGATAAAGATGATACATTAATGCCTTGTAGACATTCCAGAGCTTCTAGAGGTAATTGTAATAACACTGAATCAGCCAATATTACAATAGACTCTGGTGATAAGTGATGATCTTTAGGTTCTTTAGATAGATTACCGGTACTACCAGTTGGTGATGAACCTGATCTGAAATATAAACAGAAATAACAAAACCCTTCAGTAGGCTTTAAAAAGAGAGAGAGAAATAGGCTTTAATGTCCACTACACATAAACTTTAACTTAGTCAATTTTTACGGTTCAAATCTATTTCGGGATCCGGAGAATACCCATGAGGTCGGACTGGCGAACATACTCCTTGTCATGTACTAGGGGGATGCAAAACCATGTCACTAGAGTCATTAACAGAACTTGTGATCCATTAAACCATTCGACCACCAAGCCTCCATTTGACTCAATGACAGACCTTATGAAGCACGCCTTAACCATTCAGCCACCCACCAACAGAGGGGGGTTGGGATGGCCTAGTGGTCTAGAGTGCCGCGCTTCGACCTCTAGCTGGCCGGTCACCTCTGTTGCGGCTGTGGTTTCGAGCCCTGGTGTGAGCGTATATGGCATGGAGATAGGGGCGCCTTCTCAACCTCGTGGGTTTCCTCCGGGCACTCCGGTTTCCTCCCACTACTAAAGACCCCTACGCGCAAGCGAATTATTGAAATAAAACCAAAAACCATATGTTAGTCCTGAAATGACCTAGTTTGTGTTGGGTGGACGTTAAACCCCATTTCTCTCTCTCTCTCCCACCAACAGAGATACTACATGTTTATAATAAATTACCTCAAGGCGTGGTGTATATGGGTTGTGATGGGTTTTAAATAGGTTTCCATGGCAACAACAATATGACGGAATTCTTCGTCTAATCTTTGTTCTTCTATGTGATCTTCCACTGTTTGTACCTATTATATAAAGTTAACAATAAAAACAGACATTGTATGGATACCCTAATAACAATTATAGACCTATCTCATGTTTACAAGATTGAATAAATTTGAAAGTAAACGAAATGCAACAGTTCATGCATGATATGCCCACACTAAGTAAAGACGAGAACATTAAACGTTGGCTAATAAAAACTAGACCAAGTGGTAATAATTAGTCAATCATCCTGAGATATCAAATTGAAGTCAGTCTACAGCGAAACATAAACCTGCTCTTCACCCGTCATAATATCATTAGGCTACACAAATATCATTCTGAATATCAGGCAATCATTCCTGAAAATCTGATGTTTATTTTTGTGTTTTTATTTTGTCAAAGGTTCACTCCTGGGTGGAATGACTTCTCATGAACATATATTTCAAGACACTACATTTATGTCATTGTGTTGTAGAATCTATGACTATCCAGTATCATTTAAGACTGTCAATAACATTTATCAGGGCTGCTTATTGGATAATTGAGCCTACGGATCCCTTCCTGTCTCATTTAAATTTATAACATCCCGTAACCCACTGAAATAATTTGTGCATGGTAATTAATAAGGCTGTTTTTATTTCTTTAAAGATAGGCTGGCACTGCCAGGCAGGATACGCCCACATTTTCGAGAGATGGACAGAGAACATGCAATACCGAAAGTGATTTTTCCTACATCTTTAAGTCCTGTATTTCATACTGTATTGGGAGCAGCCATTTAGTTGGTCAGTTCCAGTCTGATATTAATAAAATTCGAAACCGACAATGATTATTGTGTGACGGTACACAACCTAGAAATGTGACTTTTCATCAAAATCGGATAAGAATTGTGACCTGTAGAGAGTCCACAACCATGATATACCATATTTTTACACTATTCACGTACAAACGGCGACCATTTTGTCCGGCAATTTTGGTACGATTTTCACGAAATTAGAACTCAACCTTCCCCATCAAAATCGAATTAAAATTGTGACCTATACAGGGTCCACAACCATGATATATCATTTTTTTAAAAGTATTCGCGTACAAACGGCGGCCATTTTGCCTGTCAATTTTGGTCCGATTTTCCCGAAATTCAAACTCAACCTTCCTTACAGTGTAACGGTGATATAATCAAACGTTTTTTTAAATTGGATAATAATTGTGATCTCCAGAGGGACCACAAGCTAAAGAAAGGGGGATTTTGCGTATAACCAGGGGCCATAATTCAGGAAGTTACGATCCGATATGCGCAAATATCGAAAAGAACCAAGATCTTTGGGTTATAACCATGAATTTTAAGTTTCATCAAAATCGAATTAAAATTGTGACTTTAACAGGGTCCACAACCTTGATATACCATTTTTTAACAGTATTCGCGTACAAACGGCGGCCATTTTGTATGGCAATTTTGGTCTGATTTTCCCGAAATTCGAACTCAACCTTCCTTACGGTGTAATGGTAATATAATCAAATGTTTTTTTAAATCGAATAATTATTGTGACCTCCAAGCTAAAAAAAAAGGCAATTTTGCGTATAATCAGGGGCCATAATTCAGGAAGTTACGATCCGATATGCGCAAATATCGAAAGGAAGCAAGATCTTTGGGTTATAACCATGAATTTCAAGTTTCATCAAAATCGAATCAAAATTGTGACCTCCACAGAGTCCACAACCTTGATATACCATATTTTAACAGTATTCGCGTACAAACGGCGGCCATTTTGTATGGCAATTTTCGTCCGATTTTTCCAAAATTCGAACTCAACCTTTCTTAGGGTGTAACGGTGATATAATCAAACGGTTTTTTAAATCGAATAATAATTGTGACCTCTAAGCTAAAAAAAAAGGCGATTTTGCGTATAATCAGGGGCCATAATTCAGGAAGTTACAATCCGATATGCGCAAATATCGAAAGGAAGCAAGATCTTTGGGTTATAACCATGAATTTCAAGTTTCATCAAAATCGAATCAAAATTGTGACCTCCACAGGGTCCACAACCTTGATATACCATTTTTTAACAGTATTCGCATACAAACGGCGGCCATTTTGTATGGCAATTTTTGTCCGATTTTCCCGAAATTCGAACTCAACCCTCCTTAGGGTGTAACGGTGATATAGTCAAACGGTTTTTTAAATCGAATAATAATTGTGACCTCCAGAGGGACCACAAGCTAAAAAGGGTGATTTTTCGGACAATCAGGGGCCATAATTCAGGAAATTACATTCCGATAGCCGCAAATATCGAAAGGAACCAAGATCTTTGGGTTACAAACATGCATGTCAAGTTTCATCAAAATCGGTTCAAAATTGTGACCTCAAGCTAAAAACGTGATTTTTCGTACAATCAGGGGCCATAATCCATGAAGTTTTGATCCGATACATGCCAATATCAAAAGCAGCCGAGATCTTTTGGGGATAAACCTATATTTCAAGTTTCGTCAAAATCGGATAAGAATTGTGACCTGTAGAGAGTCCACAAACAAATTGTGGACGTCCGGACAGACAGGGGCGACGACATAATACGTCCACATGAAAAAGTGGGCGTATAAAAAGGATGCAAGAAGAGGGACGGCAACACTTCTGTGACAAGCTGACTAAAGCTGGATAGGCTGATACATCTGCCTGGATACTGGATCAAGAAAGATACCGGTGGGGCAGAGGAGTGAAATAAATAAATAAAACAATCTGCACTCAACATTAGCTACTGTTGAGCATGGATTCTTTGATTTATTTCTTTAAAAAATAATAATGGATTATGTAGCTCGAGAACCTTACCTTGGCTTCCTGTTTGATATTGTTGTCGATGTTTTCTAACATTTTATTTCGTAAAGCCGCTTGTGTTCGTTGATATTCTTGTTTTAGTAATAACTGTTGTACACATTGCTTGTGATTATTAAATCGCTCTATTAGTTCTTCAATACATTTTGGACTGGTTTCAATTCCAAATATCTTCGCTCGACTAGGAACTGAAAAAAAAATCCAAAATGAAATGCAGTTTAAGGTTGATTTTAAATCATGTATGTGTACAATGTAGCAGGAGCATTCTTTCCAACAGCTGCGATTTTAGGGATCATGATTATTTAATAATATGGTTTACAAATTTTTCTCCCCCAAAAAGGGTCAGGGGTCAACAAAACGAAAAAAAATTTGATAATTATAATTTCTGTCTTTAATAAGTAACAAAAATGGATGAATATTTTTGGTAGAAAATGTCAATTCATTTTCTAATGGCTGGTTCTTTCCACTACATAAACATGCCTTAAACTAATGTAGCTGCCTTTAACTCAGGTGATATCAGGTGGTCTGGGGATCAGTAGAAATTTAATGAAATGGAGTTTTACATCTTACCTCAATACCCAACGGATAGGATCCATAAGTAATCATTCAGAGAGCTAATCGGACATACTTAGGTGAAGGGATGTGTGGTGAAAGGGTTGTTTGTTTCGACTGAGCAGACGGCTCAACTCAATAACACCTGACCCAACAAATGGCTACGTCCTGAATGACAAGGTCAATGAAGATGGGCCTACGCCATACAGTGTGCTATGACAGAAATTTTTCCTGGAAAGCAGCGCTCCGGCCTACTCTTATAATATCAAATTCTGAGATCTGCCCAGGGATCTTTTACGTGCATGCCGAATATAGGTTATATTAAATTCCAACAGACAAGGATACTTTTACATGCACACCAACGTGCACACATGTTAACTAGATTAAACCAATAATTACCTGTTGTAGAATGTTGTTTACCTCCCTTTCCACCACCAGCACCACTACTAGCTTTAGATCGATCTAATAATGCTCCATACAGAAAATTCCTATAGAAATTACAAAACATATAGAAACGTCCAGCACAAAAATTAAAACATATAGAAATATCAAAACATATAAAAATGTCCTACAGAAATATGAACACATTAAGAAGTGTCCTTTAGAAAATTACCACTGAAAACAGTATCTAACAGGTGCTTGATTATAAGTCTGGAGAGAGAGAGACTAGGTCATTTGGTTTAATTCTACTTCAATAATTTGCTGGTGCGTAGGGGTCTTTAGCAATGGGGGGGGGGTGAACCGGAGGTCCCAGAGTAAACCCAAGAGATTGGACAGGTGACCCTACTCCTTGTCAAGTACAACCGGGAATTCGAAACCACACCAGTTGACTCAATGACAGGCTTTATGATACAGAACGCACATGCAAACCATTCACCCATCCAACCCCGCTATAAGTCTGGAACATTCCAAATTGAGAGAATTGTAACTGAAGGGCACAGAATTACATCCTGTCACAGTTCTACAAATCAAACATTTCAAAAATTAAGATTGGTCGGCTGTCTGCCAGATATTGGACGAAATCCATTCCGGTGGTTATCTCAAGTTTAAGTCAATGAAAAGGTTAATTCTTCTAGAATATTAATCAATAGTTTGTACTAAATATTTACCTGTCTGGTGCATGTTGTAATATGATAAAGTTAAAATTGGATGGAAACTCTTTCAGCAGATCTAAATGATTTGGAAGAACTGTTAATCTCTTCCATGCCTAAATAAAAACAAACATAATTCAATATCTACCTTGAATAATCATAAACATTCTAACATATCTATTTTATAGGACTGTCATAAGCACTTCCATTTTCAGTTGATCAGTAAATAGCACTTTTATTCCTCAGTGGATTACTTAAGATTAGAACCTCCATAATTATTATTGGGCCTTATCTTTCTTATTTATCATAAAGTCTCTAATGAAGTTGCTATTAAAAACTGTACATAAAAACTCAGCTAGTATATATGAAGACCCTATTGGTTGAGTTTTGAAATTCTTTAATATGGTTTCAACCAATAGGATTTGACTAACCCATTCACTGCATTATATTTATTACAGAATAAAGAGAGAATTTATGAATTTTAATAACAGCCCTATCAATCCAGCCTACCTGCCAGTCTTTCTCTAATGCTGTATTAACAGATGTCATTAAAGCACTGGATGATAGATTCGTCTGGATATCAGAGTCTAGGATATTTTTCCGTTGATGTAGAAGAGTAGCAAGTTTTGAAGTGACAGGATCTAACTGTGACTGATGTAAAAGTTTCTCCAGTTTAACGGATGTTTCACAGCTCTACAATAATAAAAAAAAAAACATTGATATAAATGTGTTTTGTTTAAGACAGTTTACTTTCCCAGGAAAGTTCATGAAGATTTTCCAGTGGGGTTTCTTCTTGTCCGAGGTGCAGGACGACCCGGAGGGCCTGACAAGGACAGCTGTCTAATTGTTTGGATGGGACGAAAAACTGGGAGCCAGTGTATACATTGGCATGCATGTAAAAAAAGATCCCTTGGCAGTTGGAATTGGATATATAAGAGTAGGCCATAAGCTGCTGTCCAGGCAAAATCTACCTCATAAAACACTGTATGGCGTATGCCCGAAGCAGAACCGTAGGACGTCAAACGTCATTTCATTTTATTTTTCCAAAAGGTGTTGTGTTAACAGTCTAATTAATTAATTACTCAACATCACTCGAGAAAGTAAACACTTGTAAACCCAACACACATTATTACCTAATCTAGTCACACCATTTAAAAAAACCCACGACAACAGGAACCCAATACTTTTGGGATAATACTCAAAGGATTTTAACAACATTGATAGTCAAGTTGTAGTGTGGTGTGATACAGAATAATCAACATGCAATTTAGGATACAAATTTTAAAAATATTCTGAAAAAATGAATTTGTTTCTAACCTGATGTAAAGCAAGAAGCTGACTGGCAGCTGCTGGATCAAACTGACCAATCAAATCTACCAATTCTTTTGCTGCTGAGCTGGCCAGTGCCTGAAATAATAAAATAAAACATAATAATACATTCCCAACACGTATTATATAGGTATGAAATGAAATGAAATCGGGTTTAATATCTTCTTGTTCTGCTCTAACTGGGCTAATGAAGACTGGCATATGCCAAACAGTATGCAAAGAAGGAAATTTTGATTCCAAATGCGAAGGGATCTTTTACGTGCATGCCAATGTATACATGGGGCTTTGGTATAATAAGCGATTCTATTATCCGAAATAAATATAATTCATGTATTACATCCTTCACAAGAGTGAAAACATTTCCGTGATAGAGAAAAAGAAATGGGGTTTAACGTCCACTGGACAAAAACTAGGTAATTCTGGGACTAACATATGGTTCAATTTTATTTCAATTATTTCAATACCCAAACCCCCCTCATTGATTAGAAGACAAATAGTAAGACTAAGAACTATAACTTACAGTATATCTGTTTTGAAGAGAAAGATTTAAAGTTTGAACCAAACATTCACAAGCTTGTACCAGGTAAAATTTACTCTCAATATGATGTTTCTGAAAACATAAGTATAAATCTAATTACTTGTTATCACTCGTGGAATACTTGCATGGGGATACACTCTCTTCTACCATTGAATAACCAGAGCGGTATTCCATATGAGTTCTATCTATATATTATCTTTCCTCCAAATATGAAGATTACAAAGTATTGAATTGAGAGAATAATAATACATTAAAAGTTCATCGACAATGCTTTTTCAGGTAGTTCAATATCCCAATAAATTGAAGATATGAAGTTAATTCTGATATTTGATATGTTAAAATACATATAGTTCCCTAATGATTATCTCTGGTAATTCATGGATAAAATGAAAACAATTTTACCTTTTTCTCTATAATCTCTTGTGTATATTTTATTGTTTTTTTCGTCTCTTCGTAATCTTTATTTTCCTCCTCGTCTATTTTATCACTTGTAGCTTTCAGTATTTCCTGTAAATATTCACAATATTTAAATATCACGTACTGTTACACAATATTACAAAATACTAACACTAATCTGAAAGAGTAAGAGATCTACATGTATCTGTCTCACAGAATTTATTGACAACTAAAAGAGAGAGAGAGAAATGGGGTTTAACGTCCACTCGACCCAAACTAGGTCATTTCGGGACTAACATATGGTTCAATTTTATTTCAATAATTCGCTTACATGTAGGGATCTCTAGCAATGGCAGGAAACTGGAGGATGCGGAGAAAACCCACAAGGTTGGACAGTGACAGCTAAAAGAATATAAACCAAATCTACCCACATGCAATTTTGAATGCAAGGAGATCCATTTAAATGATTTTAGCTGAGGCAGGTGTCGTGTATATTAACTAATTATTTCTTACCATTTGGTTAACTAGCCATTGTGGTGGAACAGCTGGACTAATAGCTTGTCCTAATATATGTAAACATGTTCCTATATTTAATAAACTCTGAAAACAAACACACAAAATAAGCATAAATAAGGTACAACAAAAAAAAAATTCATAGGGAAATAGATTGGTTATGACACAGTTGCATGGTTGATACACAGTGTCTTTTAAAGTTGAATCTTTGTGTCCTTAAATAAAATATCGTCAAATCCAAGACAATTCTATGTACTACAATTACTGATTATTCACAGAGTGACCTTTACACTGGGATTATCATGAAAATCGCTGAATCAAATGAAAGATGTTAAAATTTTATTACTTTTGTTAAATTTGAACATTGGGCCAATTTAACATTTAAACCAAGCAGAAAAAAAAAATGTGCTGCCAATGAACTTTTCATCTGATCCAAGCAACAAGGGGAACCAGAATGAAAAAATTCTGAGGAACTTCCTCAATCAACCCACCGGATCAAAACTTGGACCTTCTGGTTTGTGAACCACCACCTCATTCACTGAGCAACAAAATCTTTTAAATATACCCAGCCTTTAGCCAGGCCCATATATCAATATATAATAAATAACCTTATGACAAATTGATTAAACAAAAATTGAACTGCATTATAAAATCTTACCTGGGCTCGTAAACTGAGAATATTTGCTGATAAACTGTGACTGTTTAATAACATGGTCATTGCTTCTTCACCTACAGTTCTACACAAAATAATCAAATATTTCCATTTTTTAAAAATAACTACTATCGGGATAGAAAATTAATTTAAAAAAATAGAGGTAGTTGCATACCCTGGAACAATTCGCACAACCAATGGGTGCCTTTACCCAATGGGAAAATAATCGGTTACCCCATTGGGCGCCTTTGGTGCTCTTTCCAATGGTTGAAATACGAAACCACAACCAACATGAACCCCTTGCCCTCGCGCTAGCTATGGGTAGAGTGGTTCAGGCTAAAAATGTTTTATAACAAACAGACACTATTTCGGGACAGTAAAGACATTATATGATAAGACTTACTATAAAAACTTCATTGATCAACAATGGAAGTCTGGCCACTTCTGAATTTTGAGGATATATAATCATTTGGACATATATTATAAATGGCTCAAAATCTTCCCGGCTTCCATAATCAAAGGAGTTATCTCTTAGTGAGAATAAGAGCTATGTCCCTTGGTTGTACTAAAAAAAAACATGCTCCAAGCTACGCACGTCCCGGAAACGAAATAACTTGATCGCAGTCGGAAAATATCGTTTATTTCCATACTGCAAAGTAACCGAATACACTCTATGAGACGATTGGATTTGACATATGTACGCATGCGCGAACGCTTCGTTGTTTTAACAGTAAACCCGCGCCTTCAAATGTCTTTATATTAACTGTGTTTATAATGCTACAGTAGAAATTAAAATACATGTTAAGCTGGAGATGAAAAGATCGGCATTTGACATGAATTATTTCAAGATTAGCCTCATACATATATTAAAATGAACAGTGCGTTTACTTATTTATACCCAGACACTGGCCTATTTATAACGGCATGTTATACAGAGGGAGCGAGGGAGAGAGAGGGGTCTATACATCTAATAATGTAACATTTTAATGTTTATCTCAAAGATAACTAAATATTATATTGTGCAGTACGATGTTTGTTATGAAAAATAAATTGCCGGGTAAAGTACGAGGAAAATATAATGACATGTTACCGAAAAGGGTCTGGAAAATTAAGACTACAAATAAAAAGTTTGTTTCGGTTATTTTCCGGTCTCAAATAGTTCTGCGTATTTAGAGCTAACAAATATTTATTTCCTAACCACAATAGTCGCCAGCGTAAACCAAGAATGTAGCCACTTAATAAAAGTAAATCTCGAAAGGTTGTAGTGAATTTATCTGGGCGCTTTCACCTACTTGAAAGTTAGAAATGAAACGAAGCTATTATAGCTAGCTCTGTATTTAAATCACCAAAATCGCCAAAATCAAGCAAAAATCAAATCAAGGAGTGAAATCGAAATTTTTGCTCACGTTCGCTATTAAATAAACACGTAAGTCGAAGCTCGTAATGAGTGTATTTTTTTAAGCTATTATAGCTAGCTCTGTATTTAAATCACCAAAATCGCCAAAATCAAGCAAAAATCAAATCAAGGAGTGAAATCGAAATTTTTGCTCATGTTCGTTATTAAATAAACACGTAAGTCGAAGCTCGTAATGAGTGTATTTTTTACTCGGCGTTATATACCAATACATGTTTGTAAAAATACCTCATGTGACGTATATTTGCTGCGACTTCCTAAACCACGTGCACAGCGCTAACTTCTGCTCACTTCAGAAGATTTCTCGGCGGAGCAATCACACAGATAAGCGGGTCAGTTTTTATAAGGACAAATACTGTGTCTCTGAACCACTCTACTATGGGCCTGGCATCTGATGTGACTTTAACCAAGGAAAGATAACTCACTGTTTGATATCTACCCAGTCTTTCTCCATGTGAGTATAATTTGGTGTCTGTCTCACAAAATCTTCAACCATCTGAAAAAATAAACACACAACAAATGTATTTTTGAACTCCAAGATTTCAGAATTAATGTTTTGGATTATTATACACCATAATTATAGCAAAACATTTTAAAATCAATGTCCTGGATTAGTGAATAACTTCATTCAAATATTTTAGCATGTTGACCTACCAAGAGGACTGATCCTTTGCGTTCATCTTCCAGCTGTTTATTGCGAGATTCTTTCGTCTGAAGTCGTAAAATATCAATGAGTAATTGCCCACATAATATCTGTATTTCCACTAGTTCACGTTGTATTGGCAAACTTAATCCTCTCATCTATAAATATATGAAGAAAATAACGACTCAATTTCAGACCCAATATTATTATACTCATTGAACAACATAAAATAAATAACAATGCATTTTATGGCGCTAACATGCCTCACTTCACTGTCAGATGTATTCATGTTCTAATAAAATAATCTT
Organism: Patella caerulea; assembly: GCA_036850965.1. Taxonomy (NCBI): domain Eukaryota; kingdom Metazoa; phylum Mollusca; class Gastropoda; family Patellidae; genus Patella; species Patella caerulea. The sequence continues at coordinate 54,122,016 of JAZGQO010000006.1, read as the reverse complement.
CTGTTTTTCTATTTTATACCTTGACTGGCTATTTCTGTGTGCTTATGACGGAAGGCTTCATGTAATTCTGTGTCATTTGTCTGCATTATGTTGTGCATTTTTATTTAACAGTTCCCTTGCTATAATTGATATTGTTTGTTATGTCTCCATTTTGTTGTGCATGTATCCTACATAGTCTTATAGTTATAAACTATGTAATACAGAAAACTATCTATAAAACCAAATATTTTTCAAGCAAATACTTTGTAATAAACTACCTGGGGCATGTTTCACTAAATTTTAACTACGATAAAATCCAAATTTTAGTAATTTGATTGGATAATATTAGATCGATTTTAGTGCTTAGCCAATCAAAATTGAAGCATATACTCAAATTTGGATTTTATCTTTAGAAACAGGGCCCAGATCTGTAAATAATAGTGAATATGATGACAACCCGTATTAACACTCTTTATAAATGGTGATATCATAAGATATAAAATATTAAAACATACATCTTGTAAAGAAGAGAGTGTATAGGAATCTTTATAAACATCTTCAGCTATGATAACACCTTCTTTTAATACAGCTAATGCCTAAAATAAATACATATAATCATTAGTGTCCGGTGTGGGTGGGAGGGGGGAGCATCCACTTTACACAAAGGTCACTTTGGACCTAACATAAAAACATTATGATGAGTGTCAGGTGTGGGGGTGGGGGGTGTTGGATGGGCAGGGAGGTGGTCATTTCGGACCTTAAGTAAAGTACACATTTCAATTATTTCTTAACGTGTTGCAGTCCTTAGGAGGAAACAGGTAATGCATAGGCATTAATACAGGTAACAAGCTGGGATGTGTGTCAAGTAAGACGAAGGAGAGCTCTATGCAAAGATGACTTTGAACCTAACGCCTTTACACAGGTCTGCATATAGACATAGAACCAGGAAAACCTGAACTAGATTAGGTAGATGGTCCTACTACTCATCACAATACATCCAAGCGAACTAGGTCATTTGGGGACTAACACATGGTTTTAATTTTATTTCAATAATTCGCTTGCCGTAGAGGTCTTTAGCAGTGGGAGGAAACCCGAGTGCCTGGAGGAAACCCATGAGGTTGAGAAGTTCCCCTATCTCCATGCCATATACGCTCACACCAGGGATCGAAACCACATCCACAAGCCAGAAGTGACTGGCCAGCTAGAGGTCGAAGTGCTGCACTCTAGACTGCTAGGCCATCCCAACCCCCCATATGATTGAAACTAACAATTGCACTGATGACAAAAATTTGATCTATATCACATGTGCTAGACCAGTCAGCTAAATATCCCATGTGCTAGACTAGTCAGCTAACCAATTTTCTTGTCATGTATATTACAGGGTATTTTTGGTATTCTTATCTTTTTAAGTACATTCCACTATAAACCTCAGAATGCCTCGTTTGGCAAATTGTCCAAACGAGGTGAAAAAATGCCTCGTTGTCTGCAGTTACACAACAAGGTTTTTTTTTAAATTGCCCTGTCTTTGGAACAAGGTATTTTGTTCAGAACGAGACTTGGTAAAAATGCCTCGTTTACTAGACGTGTTTTTTTTCATCAGCGAATTTGTACAAATTAAAATTTATGTTATTTAATATGAAAATAAACCAGTCTAAACTATGATATTATAATCAGAGAAATGGACAAGACAAGAATACATGCCATAGGTGGAGGTGTAAAACTATTGCAGACACACAGCTACATATACCGTGATTGATTTATTACCCAATCAGGTATAGGTGTTAAGTAACAACTGTTCATGAGGTGTTGTGAAAATTAAATTGGGGTTGTAAATCAATCAAGGTAACTTTACACCTCCACCTAACTGATATACTGCTAACAACTATCTTGAAAAAAACATGTTTAATAAATGAGGGATTTTACCCAGCCTCGTTCTGAACAAAATACCTCGTTCCAAAGGCAGGGCAATTTTAAAAAACCTCGTTTTGGAACTGCAGACAACGAGGCATTTATTTAACCTCATTTGGACAGAAATGCCGAACGAGGCATTCTGAGGTTTATAGTGTTCTATTTCATTTTTCAAGGGCCAGGGCCAGAAAAATAAGAAAAGTTTGTAGTGGTATATGACCCTTTTTTAATAATTGATAGGAATTATCCACAACTGACTGATCGACCTGTGATTCATCTTTCCACCCAATCCTTTGACCACAAGACCTGTTATCTGAAAAGTAACCCCCAGACAGTGTATCATGAGTCTTACCTGTAGTAGATAAGTATGTTTTATTTCAGTTTCAATCGCTTCACCAGCGATATGTTTTAAAACATTAGCATGTTCCTTTATATAAGGTAACGCTTCTCTTTTATAATCCGATCTTAATAGTTTCTCTATACCATTCTCAAATTTCTGAAGCAGAAAAATTAAATCACTGGTTGAAATTCCACACAATTAAATAAGGCTGACAACATACAAATGCTTTTAATAACTAAGCCTTTAAAAACAGGGAGCCAGCTTGATATACAAGACGAATGTCTGGAAGATATTTGGTAGAATAAAGTTTTGAAGTGCATTATTTTTAGCCATTGTTAGAACATTATATTGCCAAGGTAATATTAATTGGCATTAGTTTTCGCACAAAATTTAAAAGATTATTCAGTATGCGTAAATTTCGCGATTTTTCGACTTATCAGAACCCTAGAAAGTCTAAAAGATTATTCACCAAGCCTTTTTTTCCCCATTTTTCGACTTACAACAACCCTAGAGATTTTTTATTTGGGGTTAGAATGATGTATAATGTACCTGATCATTTGTTATAACTTACCTCACAAGCAGAGAGTAATCCCTTCATTACTCGTGGTACAGTACTCCTTCGTTCCCCAGTCATCAATATACTTGCTTGTATGGATGCTAACCTAAACAAATAGAAAGGTGTATATGTAATGATATAGTTTATTATAGAGGTTGGAAACTATACCCTACAGAGCTTGACACCATAAGGGTTAACGTTGGGGATATCAGAAATCATCTGAAGATGAATTGATCTCCCCAATCAGCCAAGTTCACAAAACATTCTCAGACTTAAGTTTACTAGAAAAAGGGTTGATTATTTCAACTAAAAATATTTTGTTGTTTTAGTGTATCAAATACATCAATATGAAACTATGTCTATGTTTCTGGATCAAAGATATTTCTCAGAATGCTTTGTGAATTCCTGCCAGACACTACTGAAGACAGGATTAAATCTAATTCTAATCCATCTGGATACCAGCTAGAATGTTTAAGATTTGTTAAAAAGTTTTCATCATAACTTACTTGGCTTCTAGTGATGCTAATATATAACACATTGTACTCATTCTGTTTGGTCTTTCTTCATATATCTGATGAAATTCATTTAATGCATGTACCACTATTTTTCTAGCCTACAAAACATTTCAGAAATTCAATAATCAAATAACGGTTTGTTAATTTGAGCTTTATACAGTCACTCAAGCACTTTTCAGAAACAATTTCTGTATAAGGATATCTGAAGAATTTGGGAGTAATTAAGAATTATTTGAATTAGGAATTACAAATGCAAAACATTTCAGAAACTCTATAATCAAATAATGGTTTGATAGGATACAGTTTGTCAATTTCAGCAATAGACAGTTTCTCAATCAATTTTTAGTAACAATTTTTCTGAACCTAATTAAATAAAATAGGATTTAACGTTCTACTGTTCTGCTCTAACTTGGCTGATGAAGACGGGCAAACACAGTATGCTATATGAGGGAAATTTTTGCCAGGACAGTGGTAGTACGGCCTCCTCTTATATCGAATTCAAACTGCCAAGGTATCTTTTACATGCTTGCAAGATGTATAAGAAAGCTGTCCTTATCAGGCCCTCTGTCCTGCACCACTGACAAGAGGGATGTAAGGTCCTGATGAACTTTTTCGGCCAATGCAGGGATTGGACACAATCTTCAGGCCAGCAAGCCTGCACCTTACCCACTTAGAGAACATAGCTCCCTGGTACATAGGACCATCACAACAATTTTTTCTGAACCTAATTAAATATGGAGTGTTAAAATGCCATGGACTTACGATTCTTTTGCTGTTTTTATTCTCATAATCTTTGAGTGTTGCATCCACCATTAACATCGTGGACTCGTACCAGAAGATTTCATTACCACAATCTAAATCTTGTGCTGCTTTACAGAAGTTGATAGCCTGTCCATATTGGGCCTCATTATAAGACAGCTGCGCTAATCTATATAAAATACGCACTTGTAAATCTTTATCACCAAACGCCTATAAATATAAAATAACAGATTAGGAAATAAAATTGTTTATGCCAGGAGAATTAACAGAATTTAATCAAATTTTCAAAATCAAGATGAATATTTAAAACATAGAAATATCAGGCAATAATGAATATATGCTCTACCAAGTTTTGATGCCAAGGGCAGTACCTCGACAAAAAATAATGTATGACGATACAGGACAACTTGATAAGAAAATCTCCACAACTGTGACAACTTTTGTGCATTGAGACAACAATTTTTGCAAAAATCTGAATATAATAAGGTGCTTCCTCAGGACCAATCAAACTATTCCAGCAAGTTTGAAATTTTGTTGACTTCATTTACTTGTATTAACTATTATCATAGGGCCTTTAGATTTTTAAGTATTTTTTCTTATATATAAATCAAACTCCATACAATGAGTTTGAAGGGTAAATTCACTGAATTTTCAAATATTTGGCATGTAAATTGACTGGAAATTTCACTATCAGTCTGTCAAGGCCGGTAAACTAGGTCATTTCAGGACTAACAAATGGTTCAATTTTATTCCAGCAGAAGGGGGGAAACTGGAGGAAACAGAAATTAGAGAGGAGACCGTATTCTTGTCGCCGTACAAGCGGGGAATTGAAACCACATTGCTTGACTGAATCATGTGATTTGACACGCACCCATTAAACCACTAGCCCACATAACATCCAACCTTAAATTAACCTAAAATTTACGCAAAAATGGTCAGTCAGTTTACAAATCTTTTTCGCGATTTACGTTAGGAAATGACCTTTGTCTGACATAAACTTTACATCATCTGTACGTTTTATATTTACATTATTTTCTGACATAAATCTGACGTAAATTTTGCGTAAAGTTTACGTCACTTACGTTAGTTTTATGTTAGAAAATGGTGTAAGGTTTATGTTAGATTAGCCCCATTTCCTGATGTTAATTGCCGTTAAAAGAAAGAACAAAATGATGGAAATCCAACCAAGCATTTAACATAAATCTAACATTAATTAAACGTCATTTTAGGATGCAATTCTAATGTTAAATCCCCCATGACTGAAATAAGAACACAGCTGCCTACAACTTCTGCAGCAGCAATGTTGGTGTATAATACAATGTACTTACTGAAGCAGCTATGTTAGCCTCATTTAGATAATTTCTAGCATGTTGATAATAACCCTGTAAATAAAAAATATACACAATTATAACCAACATTTTATAAAAAAACAAATTTACTTCTTCAAAGCATTTGATATTTGTACCAATCAAAATGCCCAAGAACTTATGTATGTTCATGCTTGTCCCAATTAAAAGGCACAACAACAAGATATGTTCATGATGGTACCAAGTTTTGTACAAATCTTTATTAAACAATTGCTGCAAGAAAAGAAATGAAATTATGAGAACAGAGAGAAAATAAAGGAAATTTACGTTATTTGGTATGTGATAAATAAAGCTGTATATATAAACTAATACCTGTCTAATTAATACTTGTGCTATATCTGTCCATATTTCTCGTATGGACACACCTCCTAAAACTTTACCCAGATGATTGACACTAACATCTTTCTCTTCCGCCTATATTAAAATAATAAAAAATAAAAGTAAATATTTCAATTAAAACATTTAGAAATATCACTCTGAATGATATGATTGGAGCTCGTCTGTAGGTTCAAAAGGACATGCACTAAACAGATTTTGTCAGCCGGTCAATTTTAAGTCATTTAATCACACACTGAGAGATATCCACAGCAGAAAAATGTTCAATCTGTATCACAACTTTACTCATACATTATCTTTTCCGGAGTGGGTCCCCCTTGTCAGTGTTACAGGATGAAGGACCTGACAAGAACAGCTGTCTAGTCGCTCCGAAAGGACAAAAAACAAAGGTCCTGAGTACACATTGGAGTGAACATAAAAGAACCCTTGACAGTTAGAATTTGATATAAGAGTAATCTGTAGTGGAGCTGTCCAGGCAAAATTTCCCTCATAGCACACTGTATGGCATACGGCCGTCTTCACTTGCCCATTTCGGAGAAGAACAGTAAGATGTTAAAGCCCGTTTCATTTCATACATTATCTGTTATAGGCCTACTTGGTCAAATATCACTTCTGAATGATTCAGATTCACAATTGAGAGAGAGAGAGGAATGGGTTTAACGTCCACTCAACACAAACTAGGTCATTTCGGGACTAACATATGGTTTAATTTTATTTCAATTAATTCACTTGTGCTTAGGGGTCTTTAGCAGTGGGAGGAAACCAGAGTGCCCGGAGGAAACCCACAAGGTTGAGAGATTCACAATGGAGCACATCAATGTAAAAACAAAATCTACAAAGTACCTTGGGTGGTACGAACTGTGCTCTGGATGCAAGAGTTCTCTTCTCTACTTTTCCTTCAGCAGCAAGTCTTGTCAACGATTCTTTAACACGTAATTCCTCTCGTGAAACCTGAACTTGTTTTTCTTTCCATAGAGCAATTTCTTCTCTTGATCTAAGCAAATATTAATATTTTTATTTCAATCTAATGGTTATAAGGAAATGAGCACACAATTTGTATGGGGAAGAATCGCTGTTTTAATTCTGAAAGCATGATAATGATAAGAGGATACTTGCCTAAACGTTCTTCCTTTAAAAGAGAGAGAGAGAGAGAGAGAGAGAGGTGGTTTAATGTCCACTTGACACAAACTTTGTCATTCTGGGACTAAAATAATGTTGTTTTTGTTTAATTCATTAATTCACTTTTGCGTTGGTGTCTTTAGGAGCCTTGGTGTCTTTAGGAGGGCGAGGAAACTGGAGGGCTGGAGAAAACCCACGATGTCAGATAGGCAAAACTACTCTTTGTCACATACAAGCCAGGGTCTCAAAACAACAGCACTTGACTCAATGACAGACTTTAAGATGCAATGTGCACGCGTTAGGAAAGTTACAGTTTTTCATTACTGAAATTTTATTGCAAAAATGGTTGAGCATATGGTAGTGTTTATAAACAGTGACTGACAGATACTCTCATGACCTATGAAATAGTTTTATACATACTGAGCTTGATCTTCTTCATTTATCTCCATATTACCAACCATTCTCTCATGAAAACTACAACCACCTTTCAAACCTAATTCATGACAAACTTCTAAAGATCTGTAATAAAAAACCCATACTTTATTATACAATATAGATATAGCAAATCAGGCAATGTGTAGCCTTTCGACAGCCATAGCAATTCATCCAACACAAGAAGATAAATTCTGTGTAACTTGGTAGCTCCAGAAAGCTTGCAATTGGTATCTGAATCCAACTTACAAGAAATCATAAGAATGCTTTGAAAAGGGCTCATTAGATATCTGATTTGTTAATTTTACTGTATCTAAACAAATAATCATAGTATTTGAATCCAACTTTCTTGAAATCGCAACAGTGCAATTTGTTAATTTTACTGTTTTTAAAGTTACCTTATATGGAAGAGATTGGTCATAGCCTTGTTATTCAAGATGCTACGCGACAGTAAATCTTGAAACGCTAGGACTGGTAGAGCAAGATGATTATAACCAAGGGTACGTAACTCTGTCACTAACTCATCTAAATAATGGGATGTCAGCATCTGTAAATATAGAATCTAGAATTACGACAGAAGATTGACACATGATTAGTACACGCTGATTGTCATGTAATGGAACTCAGGGGAAATTTGATTGGACGATAAAAATAGACACACTCCATCAAAAACCGAGACTCAAGCTCCAAGTGCAGCAATGACAAGAGCAATGTTTACAAAAATACATACTCCATCAAAAACAGCAATGTTTACAAAAATACTTGTATTTACTTGATTTTCAGCTGTTACAGGATTGAAAAAAATAAATTTCTATAACATATAATCGATTACCCCAAAGTGATGAAACATGACACTGTTGGGAGCAATACGGACACTTATGATGATCAGTGATTTTCCTACTTACAGGTTTCTTAATAGTTTTTGTATTGACTCCTAATTTCTTCATAGATTCGTGTTTAAAAGCTTCTAAAACCTGCAAATAAATAAAGATTACAAACATCACTTTCATCACCACCACCAGTGTCCTATGGGGGAAATTTGGCCAGGACAATCTACTATTGTATCGGCTTTCAAGGGATCTTTTACATGCATGCAAATGTATACACAGGATCTCAGTTTTCCGTCTTATCTGATTGTCAGGCCTTCCATCCTGCATCACTAACAAGAGGATGTAATCAGTTAGACATAGTTCATTACCAATAACCCTTTATACCGAGTTTATGTAAAGTTAAGCATAAAGTTCAGTATAAAGTTAAAAGGCCTGCACTGTGGACAGAACAATATTTCATTTACATGTGTTTTGTGCAAGGTGGTCCTGAATGTACTATCCTCTCAAAGACTATAATTGAATTAGTGAAATTTGGTTAATCTGGAATTCTGGACGAATAAATCTTTGTACAAAGCAATAAAATATTAGTCAATATAAATTAAATATTTTTTAATTACCTCATCTGGAACATCATATACTGCCCATTCCTCTGTTGATGATGGTAACACATCCAATGGTCCTTTACGTTTTGGTTTCTCTTTTATAACCTGCATCATACAATATATGTTTACATGATACAATTATACTCTTACATGACATACTAATACTTTTACATGATCACAAACTGATACTTTTACATGACATAACAATACTTTTACATGACATAACAATACTTTTACATGATTCAATAATACTTTTACATGACACAACAATACTTTTACATGAAACCTTAACAATTTTACACGATACCCTGATACTTTGACATGACACAAAAAAGGGGACAGGTGGAAAGATGATGGATTCAAAAAAAAGACAGAGCCCAATTCAGTGTCCCTCTACTCAGTCAAAATGTGCATAATTACTGAATTTCCATGTTATCAGATATTGTATTTAAAATTTGTAAAACTTTTACCTCTTTTTCTTTGTTATTTTTGCCTTTAGATTTGGCTGATTTATCACCAACAGTGGCTGTTTCTGCTGAAGCGTTTTTAGCCAGTTCTTTTAATGTATTCCCAGAGTAGGTTACAGAAACCTAAAATCAAAGAACCAAATAATAACTTTAAGCTACAATCCTGTCAACTCTAATTTTGTCCACAATAGTCGTTACAAACTAAGGCCTCCATATACCAAGTTTTATCAAATGCGGTTTAATATCACGTGCTAATTAAACATACATTATGCAAGAGCTAAATCTTCCTATTGCAGGTCATTCTTTAGGCCTTTAATGTTATGTAAATTATTAATCAGACATTAATATTTATATCAAGACCATAATCAACTCTTGATGCCATCAATAGCCTGTAATATTTAGTGGATTTGAATACATTTGGATGATTTAACGTAACCATGGGTAATCAAAACTTTGTTTATTATAATATCAAGGTATAAGTAATGATGATCAAAGCTACTCTAATTTTGATTTTCTTGTTTCAGGGGATCTGTATTGCCAATGGTGTACACAGGACATAAACATTTATATCCTACCTGCCAGATACGCTGTAAATATCCATACGCCATGAGTAGTGTATCTTTATACTGCGGTGAACCACGACCGTGTAACTCCGCTAGTATAACATGAGCTCGCACCAGATAATCTAGTTGTTGTAGATCTGTTAAATCATCCATAACCATATTAACATTTGTCAAACCAACACCTGAAAAAGTTCCATAGCAATTTTAACCACATAGGGCCTACATGCGTGTTTGATAATAAAGTCTGATATTAAACACATATTATGCAAGAGCTAAATCTGCCTATTGCAGGTCGTTCTTTAGGTCTGAAATGTTATCTAAATTAGTAATTAGACATCAATTAACTTATCCAGACCATAATCAACTCTTGATGTCAACGTTATAACCAGCGATATTTGCAGCTTAACTTTCATTCATGATTTAATCATGAAATGGATAATCGAGACTATGTTTTTTATCGTACTGACTTCAGTAATGACGATCGCGGCTAGGCCAAAAGTCCAATCGCTAAAATCTCAGTTCAGAGAGGAACAAATTGACTGAAATTTTCAGTAAATTCCCTTTCTATTATAATAGTTAGAACTGAAGCTTTAATGTATCTTTAATTAAGTCCTGTGGTCTGGTTTTGATTTTCCACTTGTATGTGACAGCCATGTGGGTTTTCTCTCTCTCAAACATACTATGGAATTAAAATCCCACCTATTTCTGCTTCTTTAGTAACAGGAACATAATCTTCAGGATTTATTTCTTCTTCATTCTTATCATCTTTCTCTTGTTTATCATCAGTTTTTTCTGTTGATTCCACAGCAGCAGGTTTCTCCAGATCTGGAGATTTAGATTTCTTGGCTGACAATTTTCCTCCTTTTTTCTTATCTTTTTTAACACCTGCATCAATAATAGAAGAAAATTATAGTTAAATGAGTAAATTAAAATTTTAGGTATTAAATAAAAAAAGCAAAAGGTATCCCATTTTACAAAAGATTAAAACTTTTTTTTCTTCTTTTTTTTGCTATCGTGCAATAAGTCAAGAATTTAATTGAAATAGTGGAAGTGATATTTATTATTATTATCAATTTACTTGTAATAAAGGTGCAATACTTTTATGTGCAATATATCAGTTATTTTAAACCATTAAATGATAGTTTAAAGAAGGGTTCACAATACACAACTAAATGTTATTAAGTAACAGTGTAGTATTCATATGTTGTTCATACATATTTCTCTAACTTTAGCTTAGGTCGTACTTTATTCAAATATGTGAATTAAACATCAAGCTTTGTATAGTGTTGAAACAAATATTAAAATCTGAAGAGTTTTTAAAGCATTTAAAAATCAATGTTATAATATTCATTATTAGATATAAATTAAAACTAAATGAATTTGATCTGTTTTTTGTCTCCGGTAAAATAATTACTAAAATTGAATGTTCAAAAATAAAAAAAAAATTAATGAATTTGAAAGAGACTCCATGAACTATTTATCAAGACTGCGAATAACTAAATATCCATTTGGCTTGACCTTATCACATGAACAACATTAGCTGCCAGAACTGTGTATATGAGGTTAGCTGTTAAAGCTGTGTATACCACGTTAGTTGTTAGAACTGTGTGTACGATTATACCACATTAGCTGTTTGAACTGTGTATACAATAATACAACAGTATATAGCAATTAGAACTATGTATATGACTCATACGACATAAGCTGTAGTTAGAATGGTGTATTCAACATTAGGTTAGAACTGTGTATACAACATTAGGTTAGGTGTATACGACATTAGCTGCTAGAACTGTGTATTCAGCATTAGGTTATTGGTGTATATGACATTAGCTGTTAGAACTGTGTATACAACATTAGCTGTTAGAACTATGTATACAACAATAGCAATTAGAACTGTGCATACAATAATACAACATTAGCTATTAGAACTGTGTAGTCGACAGTACCAATTAAAACTGTGTATTCAACAATAGCAATTAGAACTGTGTATACGACATTATCTGTATGTTAGAACTGTGGATATACCACCCACTATTTCTACTTACTATTGATATTTGTTGTTGAATCAGTTTCTACAATCAGGATAGATAGCGAGGCGGAGAGAGAGGAAAAAAAGCAAGATTAGAAATATTACTTATATATTAACTACAAAGTTTATATGGGATATTGAACAGATCGACATAGAAATAGATGAAGCCAGATGGGGTTGGGTGTCACATCTATATAAAGTTGCATGCCCCACCAACTACAATGGAGAATCAACAGAAAATAACACCTATGGCAAGTACTGAAATTGCCCTCCTGTTCGAACATCTGACACTCATCTTTTAGCTGTGCCTGCCTTATCTTAGGTACACCATTGTGCAAAACACCACTTTTGGGCTGGCAAAGTTTACATTTGTATCCTACTCCCCCACTAGTAAATAATCCCATTATTCATTCCCAAAGAAAAACTATACATCACAGAATATCAGAGAAAAGCAAAAATAGATGCTACAATATCTATACATTATTAAAGAGAAATATTACAGGTACAGCATATATAATAAAGGTAATAAAAATGCCAGAAAATGGCAGGATTCTTTTTTTTAATGAAATAAAATATGTCAAAATTAAAAAAAATAAATAAAAGCATTGTAAATTTTTTAAAAAGCTCATAATAATGTCTACTAATTATTTATTTCTCTATCAACTTTTGTACCTTTTCTATTTTTCCTTATCGTTGGAATATCTGAGCACAAAAATAAATATATCTGATAAACAAAACATCTGAATACCAATTATAATCTAATTCTTTATGTTAGATATGGTAGAGCAATTTCTATCTGGTCACAGTATCCCAACCGACACTCTCAGTCAAACTCAACTCCATCTTTTAAAGCTCTCAAAGGGCTACAATTTGCCAAATAATATACTATCCCAAAAAAGTAGGGGATATTTGATTTTGGGGGCATAATACTAAAATATGCAAATGACTACTAAAAAGGTCACTATAGAACCTAACAGAAGAACATTTCCAGTTACATGTGACGCCCAAACGCACCAATAGCTACCGCATGGAATGCAGGTGATGCTTGGGATCATCATGGGGGTCCAACCCAAGATTTGCACGACTCTGACTTTGAATGTTACAGTCATTGTGGCATTGAATTCCAGGGTGGAAACATCAGTTTAATTGTTTTAGTGACCAGAAAACAAATTTTGATATGCGTCGGCTTACCCAAAATGAAAGGTTACGTGCCCTTGGCATGCTACAGATCGGCACAACACAGGCGGTTGTGGCGCGGACAATGAATGTTTCTCAGTCATAAGCAGGCTATATGGTCCAGATACCGTGATACACAATCTGTACAGGACAGACCACGCTCAGGTCGACCAAGGACGACAACTCAAGCCCAGGATCGATTTATCCATACCTTGGCCTTGAGAAATCGTGTCATCACAGAAAATCAGATCAGCGCTCGTCTTCAAACAGACACTGGTGTGAGAGTGGATGGCCAGACGATTCGGAATCGACTGCATAGGGGTCACCTTCGCGCCCGACGTCCTCGCGTGATCCCTTGTTTGAGAGATCATCACATTCAGGCAAGACGTCGTTGGTGTAGGGATCGTCAACACTGGGATAATCGATGCTGGAGCAATGTGATGTTTTCAGATGAGTCAAGGTTCACTGTTGACTTTTTGGACAGACGTAGGAGGGTGTGGCGTCGTCGAAACGAGCGCTTCCAAATAGTTTTCGTCATCAGACATGATCGATTTGGGGGTGGTTCTGTTATGGTGTGGGGAGGCATCACTGTTGCTGGAAGAACGGCTTTACATGTTGTTGCAGGGCGTGTTACAGGCCAGTACTACCGGGACAACATCTTGGCAGTCCATGTTGTGCCGTTCGCACGACGTCATGGCCGCCGTTTCATCTTCCAGGATGACAACGCAAGATGTCACAGGGCCAGGATCGTTACAGGTTACCTCCAACAACAGAACATCACCACATTACCTTGGCCAGCACTGAGTCCCGACCTCTCCCCCATCGAGCATGTCTGGGAGATGCTTGGACAGAGGTTACGTCAACGTCAACAACGTCCTGCCAATGTCCAAAAACTTGCTGCTGCGTTGCAACAGGAATGGGACAATCTGGACCAAAATGACCTTAGAGGTCTCATTAGGAGTATGCCATGTCGGATCAATGCTTGTTTGGCAAACAGAGGAGGATTTACCCGTTACTGACTTTGTTGTGATGCTGTGGTAACTTTGCTGTTTGACCCCGGGTATCATTTTACCCTTATAATGGACAGTCTGTGCCTTACTTAGTCTAACGATCATTTGTAAATCGATGAATGTGAACTTCATTTCATTTTGTCATTTGTTTCTTCGTCAGTTTCATTAGGTGACTTTAATAATACTTAAAAATCAAATATCCCCTACTTTTTTTGAATAGTATATTAAAAGAAATGTCGGTTGATTCTTTTCTGTTTTTTTAACCAAAGGACATTTTTGCCATTCAAACAGGACAAATATAAAAAAATTAAGTCATATTCTTTGTTTTAAACAATATTTTTATTCGATGTCCCGATAGCCTGCACTATTTACAGGATCACTAAAATCTTGGTTCAGAGTGGATCAATTTAATTGAAATTTTCACTTTCAGCAAATTCCCTTTATATTAGCTAGTTTTTAACTATTATAGTGAGAACTGCCAACTCTTTATCTTATCTTTCATAATGTATCTGTAAGAGTTTTTATAAGTTGCATTCAATGAGAGTGTATATTCTATCTATTGTGTTGAGCCCAGGGTCAACATACACAGCAGCCTTTCATATAGAAGAAGCATGAGATGAAGTGGGGAGTGGGGATAAGCATAGACAAATATAGGTTGCCAGGCAATGAAACATACGCCCACAGAAGCCCAGTTCATAAATGTCGCTGCAAATGAAATACCCATTTCAAGCAGATCGTATCATAACTTCACAAGGATATAAGAAGTGATCAAGGGCAATAACTTTGTAAACTATGATCTAAATTGCTGAAATTCAATACATTTCTTCCTCTCACCAAATCAAGTATACTAATATTATAAAGATTGCATGGAGAATTTAAAAGAAATTGTGGATGAGGGACCAATGGACAGATGGGAGCGACAACAGAATAGCGCCACATTGCGATGTAGGCTAGATAGTATTACATATTATAAATTAGATTCATATTATTACGCTCTATCAATTTTACGTTTCTTCTCTTTTAAATTTACAATTAACTGTCAACATCTTAAACTTTATTGACTATCTTTGAAATTTGACTTAAGAACATTACATGAAGATCAAAGGATTAAAGAATTATTCTCTAACTAAAGAGACATTTATTTCTTTACATCAATCATGGAACCTCTGAATATTTGCTCTAAATCTGAATCCCCTGTTATTTGAATCAGAGTTCACAAAGCATTCTCAGCCTTCAGTAATGAATTTACTAAAACTTGTTCACCTTATTTAAACTAAAATATAACCTTTTAAAAAACGTTTGTTGTTTTAATGTATCAAATGCATCAAATACATAAATCATAATTTACGTGCGAAGTTTTGTGTTTCTGGGTCAAAGTTACTTTTCATAAGCAGTGATGGAAAGTTGTGTAAATTTTCATTAACTTAAGTGTGAGAAAGACTTGTGAAATCGGAGCCTGTTTATTTCCTTACATAAGTTATGAGATTTATATGAATATATTCTCTATATATCTGTGCAACACAAAATACTTTAATCAGAAATACCATATAGAGTTCCTTACCTTCTTTTTTAAGTAGTGGAGCCTCGTATTTCATATTAAGTAGGATGTCTATAGCCCATTCCACCTGATCTACACAGTCGACTAATGGGAACTGATTTATATACAACCACTGAGCAAACTCTAATAAATAATCGATCTTCAACCAATCATATTTACTAATCTAAAATAATTCAAATAAAATATATATACAGGTAATATTCAATAAAAGGGAGTTAGTAAAAATAAAATGAAAAGAAATTGTGTTTAACGTCCTACTTTTCTGCATTAACTGGGATAATAAAGACAGAATAACCTTTAGTAAAAGAAATATTTACCTACAGTGTATAGATTTCTGAAATAAGATTTACTTAGCATTCTGATATGATTTACTTACAGTGAGGGCTTGTATAGCATTATAATATGACTTACTAAAAGTGACATCTTGCATACTATTCTGCATACTCCTCGCATTGTTTCGTTTGAATATACCTAATCCCACTGCTTTAACGAAAGCAAATTTCTGTTCCAAATTATGACTGGTCAATGGTCCGATTAACAACCAATGGCTAACTGCGTAACAAAAGCACTACTCTTTAATGTTATGTTTACATAACATTACATCATGACTCACGATTTTATTATGCCCAATTAACCAGTGCATAAAAACTAATTGCGTGACAAACAAGGCTATCAAATCGAATACAATGTAATCAATACTGTTTGGAGACAAACATACAGTCGTGGCCAAAAGAATAGGACCACGCTTGAAAATGGTTGGACTTCTTACTTGGTTTGTAAATTCATGTGATCATATATCTGCCACCTGAAGGCCGATTTGCACAAATGAGGTATCGATGGATAGGTTATGTGAAGTATGCTCATTACGCATGTGCATGCGTGTTTGAATGATGACGTCATCACAGCTTTGACGTCATCAATGATGCCCTAAATCGGAGCGGAAGCAAGCACCTTTTAAAGCCAATGGTTGGGGACACACAAAGTATTGACAACTGATCATCACCGATGTTAGATTGCATGTTAACTAATCATTTAGAAATGAAATAAATGGTCATTGATCGAATTTTATCTCAGTTTGGTAATAATTTCTGCCACCATCCCGATGTTGCTAAATTCTAAATCTTCAGTACACTGTCATGACATCATAGTCGTGATGACGTCATTGTTCAAACATGCATGTGCATGTATGATGAACATACTTCACATAACCTATCCATCGATACCTCATTTGTTAAAATCGGCCTTCAGGTGGCAGATATATGATCACATGAATTTAGACGGAAGAAATCCAAACATTTTCAAGCGTGGTCCTATTCTTTTGGCCACGACTGTACTTTCACCATTTTTAATACCTTAAATCACTGTCCAAAGTTTTGGGGAAGACCCAGTTTAAACAAAGGGCTGTCATGCAGATGTGCTTGGGATAGATTTGATTGAACAGGAAGATAAGACACACCTGCTCAAATGCTCAAGTATCAGAAGCCAATCCATCTGTGCAGAGAGGGATTTCTCGAGCCATTACTTCAGGAATATGAGTATTCTGATATGATTTTCTTACCGTGAGAGATTGTATAGCATTCTGATATGATTTAAGTTGTTCAGCTGTAACTCGAGAACAAAGTGCTACTCTTCTCCACATGTGTGCCACATAATCTTCACTTTCATCCTATAATAAATACAATACAATCTATACCTTAATAAGTTTACTTCACATTAAACCCTTCAGAGCAAGATACGAAATAAGTCACCTGTCACTGACAATGTCAGGCACAGATTCAGGCTATGTCAGACACAAAACCTCTGGTGTATGTCCTTTTGTTTGTCACTGATTGGTCTATTTTATTGATATTATTGAGAGAGTAATGGTGTTTAATGTCCACTCAACAAAAACTAGATAGGTCATTTCAGGACTAACATATGGTTTAATTTTATTTTTCAATAATTCGCCTGCGCGTAGGGGGCTTTAGCAGTGGGGGGAAACCAGAGGACCTACAGAAAACCTATGAGGTTGGACAGGTAACCCTACTCCTTGTCACGCATATCGGGGACATTCTGTCAGGTACATCTAAACTTTGAGGGGTTGGGATGGCCTAGAGGTCTACAGTGCCGCGCTTCGACCTCTAGCTGGCCGGTCACCTCTGGCTTGCGGCTGTGGTTTCGAGCCCTGGTGTGACCGTATGTGGCATGGAGATAGGGGCGCCTTCTCAACCTCGTGGGTTTCCTCCGAGCACTCCGGTTTCCTCCCACTGCTAAAGACCCCTACGCGCAAGCGAATTATTGAAATAAAATTAAACCATATGTTAGTCCCGAAATGACCTATTTTGTGTTGAGTGGACGTTAAACCCCATTTCTCTCTCTCTCTCATGTAAACTTTTATTTCCAGGTCTACTTCAGGGCTAAATCTCATCGTTATGCCGTCCGATGTCATGACTAGTAAACGATCGTAGGCCTACTCATGATCTTAACATTCTGAACACAGAGAACTACCTACATCGACAATAGACCTCTGCACTGAATGGCCGCCATATCAAAATATTTGTGTACTATTTTATGATGCGGTTCTACTCTGTTTCACAACTGTCACACACACACAAAGACTAAATGAAAATGTTTGATTTAATTAAAACTTAGCAGAATAAATACTTCTCATAATTCTCTAACTAAACTCAGTCTTTTTGACTCAAAACATCGATTTAGGAATTAAAATGTTGGTAAACTATCAATGTTGTATTGTTCTGCTCCAAACTGAACTATTGAAGACAGGCATACGCCATAGAGCGAAATTTTGCCATGAGGGAAATTTTTTGCCTGGACAGTGGACAGTAGCCTCAGTTTTTATTCCATCCGAACGACTAGACATGTCAAAAAAAACTTTTCTTTCTTGTCTTTATGAAGTTATATAAATCAATTCTCAATTCATGCAACACAATATATATAATAATCAAAATAGTATATAATAGTCACTAAGTATATGTGAAGTCATGCTAGTACTGATAGAATGATATGTATATACATCATCTAAAACATTCACATTCCACTTCATTGCTATCTATTGCATGCATGTGACATATTTTACAATAATCTTACTTGGACTCAACAAGGCTTACTTCTAGATATATAAATAAATATTTCTCATGACATGCGAGTGATATATGTTTCATTTAATATTCATATCCGTGTAAAATAATTGGTTTGTTAAAATTCAATTTTTACCCCAAAATATTTTTCTTCTTCCTATTTGTCATTGAAATAGAAACAAAAGGTTAAAAACTTAGCAATAAACAACAAGGACTCAAATTTACTTAAATTTGTTCAAATTCATTTGGTTAAATTTGTTCAAATTCATTTAGTTAAATTTGTTCAAATTTATTTATTTGGTTAAATTAATTAAAATTTATTATTTGGTTATATTTTTTCAAATTTACTTGATTAAATTTGTTCAAATTTCTGTGTGAGGTTTCTGTTGACCTGATATGATGAAAACAATGATCTATGACCGTAATTCTACAATACTGCTCCGAACAACATTCACAAATTCATTCCATCCTTTACATCAATGACAGAAGTGGGAATGACTGTGTTGATCTGTTTCACAGAGTTATTGAAATCACAATTCCTCTGTATAAGATGACTGACCTTTATAAAAGTTCAAATTACTTCTAGATTCCGTCTGGTCCAGGCAGAATGGGGCCTTTTAATCATTTTATATACTCATTAACACTAAATAGGAAATATTTTTTATCCAGATATACTTCAAACGTCTTGATTTATTTTTCTTTTACAACAAAGAAAATATTCCAAAATTTAATTTGCAGAAGGAAAAAAATAAATACTGCTAGTTCATTAACCTGCACCAATGTCAACCATCTCAGTGATATTAGTGACCAAGCAAATATCCACTGCTGATCAGTGTGGTATCGTATATATATTGTACCAGTATGTATAAATGAATCATTTTGCATTGGTGTCCTTGTTGTCAAAAGTAGAAAAGAATTTTTACTATGACATTTTAGTACTGGAAAGTGTATTATTTCTATGAACACCAATAAAACTAAAACCAACTATTACCTTAAATTTCTGTATATCCATATTGACATCTCGACCCAGTCTGGCTTTTACCATAACACGATGTTTAAATATCAACCTGAAATATCACAACAACTTATTTATCAATATAATGAAATTATTATAATTATCTGGGACACACTTGCGATAACCCTAAATACTGCCATAATATCTCACCAGCTAATTCAACAATTATTTAGCTAACAACTGTAATGAAAACTAGTTGTAATATTCAGTGTGCACCAGACCTCATTTTTTTTTCACATCTGAACGACTAGTCAGCTATCCTTATCAGGAGAAAGCACACCGAAAAATCCTGATAAAATTACTCAGCCAACACCTGCGACCTTGGGATCAAACCTGCGATCTGGGGATCGAATCCGCGACCTCCAGACAAGCGAGGTAGTATCTTACTTACTTTCCCACCTATCCTCTTCCCAAGCAATGAAATATTTGTTTTATAGAAACGTTTTAAAAAATGAAAGTAGACTTACAATCTATGTTTAGTACGTGGCATGACTGTTACAGCTTGATCCATGGCATCTAATGATTCTTCCCATTCTCCCTAATAAAATAAGAAAATAAAAAGTTACTCCAAAATTGAAAAAATTACATGAAATCCACAAAATCAAATCTGCAAAAATTGTTCAATGAATTTTGCAAAGACGAATTTCTTATTGTTTAAAGACCAGCAGGTGGGTGGATGAATGGTCTAACATATGCACTTTAGTTCATAAGGTCTGTCCCACACTTGTACGTGACAAAAATTTGGGTCACATGCCTAACTTTGCAAGTTCTCTCCTGGTCCTCCAGTTTCCTCCTGAGTATGGTTCACTCTGGAACAAGTTTTCCGTTATCCCCGATAGTTTCCCCCATACAGTATAAGATATTCTACCTTGTCCGCATAAGCTTGGAATAAAACACCATATAAGGCAGCTCTTAACGTGAGGTCATCATCAGCTCCACCAATCATACGAGAGGATTTATTATCAGAGTCTTCATCGTCTTTTGTAGCATCTTCTGATTTGACCCTGACATGTGTACCATTTCTGGAATCACCAGTACCATTTTGGGATGATTGCTCATCTTTATCCTGTAAAGATAATTTCGCTCAATGTTCAAAAAACATTCACTGTACATCATCTTCTTGAGAGAACCCTCAGCAAAACGTTACTTTAATTAAAATAGTAATTGTGTTCCATATTAAGGTTTTGTGTTTATTACATGTGTCAGTTGCTAAATGTTGCTCAAAGAAGATCCATGGGCCATTCTTTCGTGCTGCTTTATTTTAAAGCAATATTTCATTTGTCTTGCATTCATCGTGGATCAGGTCCACTCAAACAAATGAACTGTGAAATTTCTTCATTTGATAACATATATAACACTGTTAAGTAAATCTGGCACTCATTTCCAAACAGCTCAGTATGTTGATTTGAAATGTTGAAAAAAGCTATTTCCTCATATTCTGATTTGCATCACTGACATGGGCAAACCGGGCCGGATGTACTTTCAAGGCTAATGTAGGGATCGAACCCCTTACCATCAGGCTAGTCTCACCCACTCAGCTACCGTGACTCCAAAAGATCAAAGGGCTAGCCATAAGCTAAACACAAGAAATTGTTTTACCTCTTTCTTAACTGGTGCTTCTGCGGTAGCTGTAATACATTGCAGCAAAACACGAACAGGTTCTTTCAAGAGCTCTCTTTCTATTGGTTGATTTACTAATGCCACACAGGCATTCCAATAATGTCGGGCAGCAGACATGACCAGGTTGTAGTTTTTGGCATTTCTACCATATCTGCAATAAAAGTTATATTTTAAAATGGAATGCAAATCCAAACCATGGCATCAATATATTGATGATGCTTAATTTTGAGTCTTAAAATATTTTGAATGGAGAGCATAGCAAATGATTAAGATTTCAGTTTTGTCCGATGGGGAACAAGAGGAATTAGACACATGCTTGTTTGAGAGTAGTTGAGTCCTCACACAAAATAAATGGACTAGATCTATTTCTTAAGGCCACCTCCAGATTTCGTCAAGGCCGCTGAGATGTAAATAACATGATTTTTGATGAGATTGTGGGTTAGGAGCTAAGGGTTAGGGCTAGGGTTAGCACCAGCCATGTTTACATCTTGTGACCTTTGACCAAATCTGGAGGTGGCCTTAAGAACTAGATCTAACCCCAAAAGTGGTTAATGAAAAGAGATTGTAATTTGTCAGAAGGCAAATTATGCCAGGACAGCGCCTTTTCCATTTGTTCCTTGTCAGGACCTATTTCCTGCTTCCTGACAAAATCCGACAGAGCTTTCATGTTTAAATGGTTAATAAACAAATCAGCTGTGAAAGTAAATGTAATCAAACCTAGCACTGTTGAGAAAAGCCTCCATGGCTTGTCGTCTGTTGGAATTTTTTCCCGCCATATTCTCCATTAAACTCTGTCCCAGAATGCAACTGGTGTAACTCAACATTTCCTGTTCTACCACATAACGATGTCTGAAATAAATAAACAGATTTTACAGCAAATTTCAATGAAATATTGGGACTTTTGGACAAACAACAGTACTCCCTGTCACATAGAAGCGATAAATCGACTCAACTCCAGGTCACTTAATGACATGCACATGTTAAACCATTCAGTTGACCAACACCCCAACCCCACTCCAAACACAACAGTGAACAATCTGAAAGAATCCTAGCCTCAATCATCATTACTAAAGTCGGTAAGATAAAAGGACATAGTCTTGATTATCCATGTCATGATTTAATTATGAATGAAAGTTGAGCAGCAATTCGGATCCTAATCCAGTAAATAACGCAGGCTAGCAATGACATTGAGGGTTGATTATGGTTTGAATAGGTAAATGAATGTCTTCATATAATTTATATCACATTTCAGGCCTACAATAGGCAGATTTAGCTCCCACATAATGTCATACGATTACATCATGTGTACCTACTTCAAGAATACACATGATGGCAAATGGCCGCCATTTAAAATACTACGCCCGCCTCTTAGAGACGATAACTTAACTCGCTATAAATTGTAAAAAAATTTACTTCGGCTAGAATTAAAAAACACCTAAGATTAACATTTGCTAAAAATTTCTAAAAAACAACCTAAATTTATGGAAATGGGGCCAAATCAAATCAGGCAAATTACATCAAATAGTCCATGTTAAACGTATAGCAAAAATTTTAAACTAACGCGAGGACGCGCGTTTCTAGACAACGCCATAGCGGGTCATAGCAACCAGTGAGTATAAATTGGAAATCCCCAATGACGTAGATATTATAAATTGGAAAGCCGAGTCTGTCTTAAAATAAGTAGTACCGTCAGTAAACAAGATGGAAGCCATCTGCTATCGTGTTTGATCATGGAGTAGGCAAGCACAGGTGTGTCGTATGACATAATGTATGTTTAATTCATTAACTTACGGTTCTATTTTTCTGTTTTTCGGTTGTGTTCCAACATTAACAAATCGTAAAGCTTTCTCGCTACATTTTATCACAAGCGTATGTTGTTTTTGAGTGAAGGATAAATAAGTTAGTTTAGTCCACAATTGTAATTCTATAAACTTCTCAGTCCAACGACAATTTTCAACCATTGCTGTAATCTAAAAGAAATTTGAATAAAACAAACTGTTACTGAAATTGATTAAAACATGAATTTTACATGAAAGTATCTCAGTCATTCTTATTTAGTTTTAACCTGTATAAGTTAAGTTTTATAAAAACAACACCATAGGGCCACATACTCCATTTAAAACAAACAATATACACATAAATTACACACACGGGAGTGTCATAAAATCATTTAAATTATCAGTGATTTATAAGCTTGATAACTTGTGAAATCTTGTTGAAACGACTCAGTATAATAAACTATTGCATTTGTTAACCATAAATAGTGATTTAATTGACAAAAAAAGGAATAATGGTACATTGCATATCAAGATAACGAAAACGCCTCCCCCTTCCAGCTTCCCGGGATACATAACCAAAGATAACATAGCTAGTTTGTATTAATCTTGAAATGATCATAAAATTTTTTACAGATGCTTCAAAATTAGCTGATTATAATATTTATAATTTCAAAAACAAAGTCATGATGTTTTACTATTGGACTAATACTCACATCAGCTAAAGGTGGCACTTCTTTAAATTCCATTATACCATTTTTAGACCTTGATGACATTTCTGTAGCCACGATTGCTTTAGTCATTCCTCTCTGTCCCTCCATATTAGTCTATATGAAAAAGATGATAAACATAGAAATAAAGTGTATATGAAAAGAAACATAAACTACCAGTGCTTTGTTCTCTTGTCCGAGCCTCAATTTGTCATTTTAGAAACATGTGAAAAATTAAATATTAATCTAATTTTGTTGATTTGCTTGGATTTGATTTGCTGAACAAGGCTCTCCTTTAAGTCATATTTGCCGGTCTTGACTGACAAGCAGTGCAATTGACCAACCGGAGAAATTACTTGCCTGTCAATTTACATGTCATGAAATAAGAAATTGACAGGATTTATCCATAATACATGAAGGATTTGAGGAAATCTGGTGTAATCTTATGCTTTTCACAATATTTTCATGCAACAATAAGAAGTTACTGTATAGTAGACCTGGCCCCAAGTTCACAAAGCATTCTCAGGCTTATGTTGAGAATTTGCTCAACTTTCAATCACTGTTTACGAGAAATATCTTTGATCCAGAACCACAAAACTTTGCATATAGTTTCTTATTAGGGTATTTGATACATTATAACAACAAAAGTTTTATAAAAGGCTATATTTTAGTTATAATAAGGCGAACAATTTTGAGTAAATTCTTGACTTAAGTCTGAGAATGCTTTGTGAACTTGGGGCCTGATCTGTCATTGTGTATAAATAAATGCAAAGGGATTCAACATTGTAGATTCTGCTCCAACCGTGTTAATGAAGTTAGACATATGCCACATAGAATGCTTATTGAGGGAAAGTTTGCCCAGACAGCAGCTGAATTCCAACGACAAATCAAGGTTCTTTATGTACACACCAGGGTGTATACAGGAACCTCACTTCTTCATTCGCTCTGAACAACTAGACCTTGCTCCTTGCGTGGCCCTCCCTTCTGCATAATTTACAAGGAGAAACAGTGTGTATGCTTACTAAACAATTATAATCATTATAGCAACAAATGTAACCAACCTCATCGTCTGTACCAAGAGTTTTAGCTATTTGTTGTAGTGCCATCTGTTTAGCTGTTACCCATGTCTGCAATAACGGCATACGGACAGATATATTGACAACATCCTGGTTATTGTCGCCATTGGTTACCATCATACCATATTCACATACCTAAATGAAAAAGTTCAGATATTGAAAAATGTGAATAATTTCATACTCAAGATACTCAAGAATATTTACTCTGACATTTTGAAGAACAAATGTATGGTTATATGGTGAAAAAGTGATTTCACCTGTCTAAAGT
This sequence comes from Patella caerulea, assembly GCA_036850965.1. NCBI lineage: Eukaryota > Metazoa > Mollusca > Gastropoda > Patellidae > Patella > Patella caerulea. Next base: position 54,096,929 of record JAZGQO010000006.1, on the reverse strand, counting down.
AGCTACATATATAATCAAGCGCAATCGTAACCCTTTGGTTTTTCTGCAACCACTTTTTTAATAAAGAATCTCTTCATAGACACTCATCTAGTTATGACTGACAAATTAATAAAAGTAACAAAATAGCAGAAATTTCTTCCAAGCCGATGAGATGAAAATAATGAAACTAAAAAGTTAAAGAATTGTTGAAGAAGCACCATGTCACTAAATATTTAGCCATCGTCAGAAATCAATAAAGATGAAATCAGTGACAAAGACTGACAAAGGTATAAATATATCCTTACAGATATGCTTAAGTCATGTGAAGATGCAACATCATCCAATTTAAGAGCTAGTATACGGTCATTATAATATAGAGTTATTCTCATATCTCAGATAGTCTTTAGGTGGTCTCAGAGAGAGAGAAATGGAGATTAACATCCACTCAACACAAACAAGGTCATTTTGGGACCGACACATGGTTCAGTTTCATTTAAATAATTTGCCTGTGCGTCTGGGTCTTTAGCAGTGGGAGGAACGCAGAGGACCCAGGAAAACCCACGAGGTTGGACAGGCGACCCTACTCCTTATCACGTACAACAACAGGATCGAAACCATACCAGCCAACTAAATGACAGACCTTATGATTCAGCACAGACATGCTAACCATTCGGCCATCCAACCCTCTAGAAGGGTCAGTAGTTTTGAACTATCAATGATCACTTTTCTATTATTACTTGAAGGAATCAAGGTAGTCGGAAGTTATATATGATGAAATATAAATCTTGCCTCTATGGCTTTCTTTAAGTCTGGTAGGGCATCAGGGCTTATAGTCACTGTTACACCAGCTTTACTTTTAGCCGTTCCTACTGCAGTCCTTGCGGCTTTCTTATCTTTTACTGGTGATTTGTCTCCAGGAGAAGGGGAGACTGGTGGTTCCTGGATTTCTTTAGGAACTGGTGGAGGTATCCAGGGTTGTATCAGACTGTATGCCAGGGCATTACATATATTCACTAGCATGACGGTTTCACTGAAAACAGAAACATTTAATTTAGACAACATTGAGAGAATTTATGACATCTGCTCTGCTCAGATCATTCTAGTTTGAAAATTCAGACCAAGACTTACATATATTACATTCTAAAGAGAATCTAGACACATAGTTGTAAAATATTACTGTACAATCTTTACCCCCCCCCCACCAAATTAAAGCCTAGGACACTCTATGTCTGAATGATTCGCCATAAAAATTTGCCTGATGTGTCCTAGGTATTACGAACAACGGTGACGAACAACCGTGCCTCTTGTGAGACGAAGACAAGAACACACAACTGTCAAATATTATTCTTTGTTTTCAAATTTTGCAAACGGTCAAGAAGAACTTCACTGAAGTGGATGTCCAAAGATAACAATATATAATAATAAAGATACATATATCATCACTTCACATAATCAAGAAAAGAATTACAACATATCTTTTGGTTGTTCTTGAAACCTTCAGAACTTTTGAATATGATTCCAGTGTCTATTATAATCAATATAATCCCTTACCCAGCATGTCCGACTTTCTTCAATCCGTCTAAAATAACAGCCAGTGTATTGAGAATCTCACGATGTCTGTTCTCAGTTAACACATGGTTGTTATAATTCCACACATAGGCGGCAGCACTACACACTAACCATGCTTCTTCTAATATAACTCCTAATTCTAATCCTCGTAAAAAACTCTTCGTTGATGTCTCTGATAACATCTTTATCCAATCACTAGAACCATAGAAAATAAAACATTTACCCAAATAAAAATACAAATTAAAATATTTATAACTGAGAATAATCTTAGAAATGAAATGAAATGGGTGTTACCGTCCTGTTTTTCTGCTCCGAATTGGGCTAAGGAAGACGGGCATACCCCATACAGCTGTGCGCTATGAGGGAAATTTTGACTTGGCAGCAGCACTATGATCTAATCTTACATCAAATTCCAACTGCCGAGTGATCTTTAATGTGCATGCCAATATATATATATGTACACAGGGCATTGGTTTTCCGTCCTTGTCAGGCCCTCTTTCCTGCACCACTGACAAGATGAACTTTCTTAGCCAGGGATCGAACACTTGACCTCCACACTTGCTAGTGGACTAGAGTGCCGCACTTTGACCTCTAGCTGGCCGGTCACCTCTGGCTTGCGGCAGTGGTCTCGAGCCCTGGTGTGAGCGTATGTGGCATGGAGATAGGGGTGCCTTCTCAACCTCGTGGGTTTCCTCCGGGCACTCTGGTTTCCTCCAACTGCTAAAGACCCCTACGCGCAAGCGAATTATTGAAATAAAATTAAAACCATATGTTAGTCCCAAAATGACCTAGTTTGTGTTGAGTGGACTTAAACCCCATTTCTCTCTCCACACTTGCTAGTTAGCGTTTTACCCTCACTATAATATATTTAAAACTGAGCATAATCTTTGAATGGCATTTGGCTGTTTATGTAGTCACAACCACTTGATAGCCACATGGAAACTCACAATAAAATTAAATGAAATTAAATGGGGCTTAACGTCATACTGGGCTGTAAGGTAAATATAGTGCAAGATGGATAATTGAAAATTATCTGAACACTGGCATCAAAATACTTACCAATATTCTAACCAATCAGGATCCTCTTCTGGTTTCTTAGCAACATAACCTTTCGGTCGTTTACGAGTATCTTCCGGTGGAATAGGTTTATTATTCAACTCAACTTTCTCGGATCTCAGTAAATGTATGTAAGCCTGTCAATACAATAATCAATTAGAATGAAATGGAATAGAGTTGAACCCTTTAGTACTTGATACATGTAATTACTCACTATTCCCTCCTTTTGAGAAAATTTGAGAATTGGGATATTAGTCCCCATCAAACTGCTCAAGTGATGTGAACAGCTTTCAGATTAATAGGAATATTTTTTGTGTACAACCTCTGCGCAGGTGACTGGGAAGTTTGGGTCAATTAAAGAGTCCAGTTAGAGCGGTTAACATCTCATCTTCAACTAGACAACAGCCAGGGATCATCATGTGGAGTATTGATTTGGGAATGTTATTATACATTGCATATATCATTAATTATGCTCTGATATCTATCTGTATTTTGTACTACCTTGCCCAATTGCCCACTGTCGTGTTGGTCTCTGTGTTATCACTATTGTTCGATAAAGAATGATTTTCTGGGCTGTAAAACTCGTTTGCAGTCGTCCACAATATTTCTAACTTGGCGAGATGTTCTAATCAACTGACATAAAAATTAAATTGAATTCTTACCTCTCCAAATATAAAGTTAACTTCTGCTAGAATACGAAGTAAATCTTTATTATATAGTGGTACAGTAGGTTCTGGAGTGGTAGGATGACTACTAATACGACTTGATTTCTTTTCCGACTCGGACCCAGGAGGTACGTCTTCTTTAACTTCTTTAGATTCAACTTTCTTCTCCTCACTGATTGGTCTACAAAAACAGGATGTTAAAATTTGTGACAACAAATCGATTTTTGTATTGATTCGATTTTCCGATCAGGAGATGTCAATCAATGAAGACAATATGTACCGGTAATGGGATCTAAAATCAGGACATTGCTATATGGGCTCACTTTATGGACAGTTTATTGTGTTGTCAACAATTCGATTTTCCGATCGGGAGATGTCAATCTATTAAAACAATATGTACCGGTAATGGGATCTAAAATCAGGATATTTTTATATGGGCTCACTTTATTGACAGTTTATTATGTTGTCAACAATTGGCTTGTATTATACAAGGAAGGTGCGAACGGGTATCAAAATTCAAACTGCCAAGAGATTTCATGTGCGTAAAATAGAAAAATAAACCACAGATTTGTCATCCTAGACAAGGCAGCAGCCAATACTTCTCGAAAGTGAGTCTTTAGACCATTACAATAATACAAAATTTTACCTTTCTATCGGATTATTCTTCCATCTATCATCATCGTAGAGCAGAGTAAATTTAGCAGCAACACGACAAACATCCCACACTTCATATTTCCTCGCTGTTTTAGCCAAATCAGCCCATAGTCTCGCTCTACAGGAATAAACAATTACATATCAACATTCAGGACTATTATGAGAATATTACCAAATTATATTACTGATTTCCATGTAGTTCTTTGTAACTAGAGCTGCAACAATTCATCGATGAATCGCGATGTTTTAAAATCCCACGATGCACGATAAATCAATGTCCGTATCGCGATTCGTTATCCCAATAAAAATTCCACAAAAATAGACTAATATTCCTTTAAATGCGTAAATAAGTCCATGAGCAAAATAATGTTCTTACTTTCAGCGAGTGTTAAGGCGTTTTCGACACTTGAAGTGGTTTATTAGTTAACCGAGAAGACACCACATTTAAAGTAAATCATAAAAGAAGGCCTAATTTCAAAATTTATTTCCTATCATGATATTAACCGCATTGTAGACTATGAATCCTAATGCCCATCAAATTGTGACCGTGAGGTATCGTTGCAGTTCTACTTGTAACAATGGACATAAAAATAATAACTCTAACCTTTCCCGATCATTTTCATCACCTAATCGTTTTAAATGTCCTTCAGCTTTTTTCAGACATTTATTAAATTGTTGAGCTTTAGCTGCAAGTTTTCTGATGACTGTTTGTGGACCTTTACCACTTGTATCTGAAAATCAAAACAAATAGCTCATCTATTCATCCAGGAAAGAAGAATGTTAAACCCAATTACTTCATTTATTCAAATTTTCCTGATTTATTGTCGAACAACAGTAACTGCACAAGATATATATATTACATCTGTTTCAAGATAATTAGGGGGGGGGGGGATGGTTGAATGGTTAGCACATGCGTGCCCTATCATAAAGCCAATGAGTCAACAAGCGTGGTTTTGAATCCTCGGTTGTATGTGACAAGGATTATGATTGCCTGTCCAACCTCGGGATTTTCTTCTGGGTCCTCCAGTTTCCACCCACTTCTAAAGACCCCTACGTGCAAGCGAATTATTGAAATAAAATTAAAACCATATGTTAGTCCCGAAACGACCTAGTTTGTGTGTAGTGGACGTTAAACCCCATTTCTTTTCCTTTCTTTCAAGATAATTGTGGAACAACTTTTTTCTCTTGCCTAATAAACTAGATTAACAAATAAAAACAAGTCACGAAAGCCTGTGATGTGGCTGATCTGATCAAAAAAATGTTTCTTTTTATACAGCCTAAAAATTGTGCATACATAAATTTCTTTTGAAATCAAGACTGTTACAATATGCAGTGAGAAATATCTTCATCTGAAAGAACTATGTGACAAGGGTAACAAGTCTTTATAAACAAATCAACATCTTGGGGTATAAAAACATAAAACTTCATAAACTAAATCTGTCGCTTTGCTGCATGAAGTATCATTGTTCATATAAGATTTTGTTTTACAAGAATGTCATGGACAGTGTCAAGGACATAATAAATCTAAATTCTACCTCTAGTTTCACTTTCACTGTCTAAAACGAGTAGAAATGCATCAGGTGAGAGAGCTTCACCAGCTTTAACTAATAATGATCTCTTCATTCGGATTGTTCCTGAATCACAACTTCTAGCCTGTAATAAAATCATTTAACACAGATTAATAACAATTCAACTAATTCTTATGATAAAAACAAAACAGATCAAACCAAAAATTTGTTCAAATTATTTTATTTTTGGATAACAAATGTGTGAAAGTCTGAAAGAAATTCTATGTGTATTGATACTGGAATGAAATGAAATGGGATTGTATGTCCTACATGAATTGATAACAACTGACACTTTCATAAGCTTTTAGCCTTGGATGACCTGCATTTGATATAACCAGTGCTCCTTTGATCGCCCTAAACTGTAGTCTCCCTCACAACTAGTATACTGTTACACACCACAATGAGCTGTGGTCTCCCTCAGAACTAGTATCCTGTCCGATTCTGACCTGAATCCAAACAAAACCCAACTGTGATGCTAAATGTGCCATAGGTTTTCTTCATATCAGATTCAATGCAATTCAGTTTGGATTTAACCTTTAAAAATTTATCATTCCACTGTAATCCAACGTACACCTCCAGTGTGAACAGATTGCTGGGAGTGGTCAGGATGAGAAAAATCAATTTACATCTTTGTTTTATGCTATAAATAAATAAATATATCTACCTGTTCAATAATCATGGCTGCTTGATCTTCTGCTCGTTCTGGTTGTTTATATAACTCAGATCGTAATTCTAGACGATGTAGTACCACCTCCAATCTTTCTTTATAAACATTACCATCATCTAATAATAAAGCCTGAAAAAAAAGTTTATAGGAATTGTAGTGTCTTATCAATATGTATGTATTCCAAATAAGGTTATTTATTAATTACATGATCATTATTTCAATTGTGGTACCCCTCTATTGTAAATTGGAGTTGCGTGTATGGAATAAATAAAACGTGGTTAATTAAGATAAGATTTGTGTGTGTGCTTTAATCCGAGTTAAATCCGATGAAATCTTTGAGATATATGACCAGGGTGATATGACAGAAACGATGACACACATAATGTGTGATAAAAACAGATGGAGGAGGGTAATGTAGAGCAGTCTGACTACTGGAATTTTAGACAGATAGTTTTGGGTTCAAATCGGGGCGAGGGCCAAGAATAACCAATGGCATCCATGTTAATGTCATGACAGACCATGTGCTTTACTTTACACTTATTAGAGAGGTTCCGCAACCACTACGAACTACGAACTACGAACTACGAAGTGTTTATGTGCTGACGTCATCAATTTGTGTGATGTCATTGACATAAGCGGCCTTCGGTTCGTCCATTTTCTACGAAGAAATCGAGAAAAGTTCGTGGTTAAAAAACGAAGTACGATATCATGATTTTCTCGTTGATTTTTGGATGAAATTTGTATTTTTTTTTTTTGCGGTTTTATAGTAAGATTGAACATTTACAATTCAGTAGGAGGTTTATCTGCGTCAAAGTGGTCTGTTAGCGGTTTGATTTAGGGCAAATTTTCGCTCTGTGAAATTTGTTTTTTTCGGCAGTCGGCGATAAGATACACAATACAATGAGCTTCTTGAGGACTCAAATTTGATTTGATTTAATACTTTTTATTTAACAAAACTGTGGAACTAAAGATCGTACTTCGGACTTCGTATTTTGGCGGAAACGGATTCTGTTAAAAAAACGAAATACGAAGTACGAAGCTGTGTTCGTAGTACGTAGTTCGTACTGGTTGCGGAACCTCTCTATTAGACCATCCAAACACCCATCCACCCTTGGACATAAATGCTAACTTATACTGATCTGTACAATAAATAGTTCCAGTGCAACATTGTCTCGTAATCAACATTGTGTTCGTAGTACGTAGTTCGTACTGGTTGCGGAACCTCTCTATTAGACCATCCAAACACCCATCCACCCTTGGACATAAATGCTAACTTATACTGATCTGTACAATAAATAGTTCCAGTGCAACATTGTCTCGTAATCATACCTTTTTCAAATGTTGCATGGCAACTTGTATTTGTTCATTATTTTCTTCACAATATGCTAATTCTGTATGTATTTGACATCTAAGCTGTATCAATAAACTGTAATAGATGATACTTTTCATAAAAATATCTGTTAACCTTACGTTAGATTAGACCCTATTACAAAGAGAGAGTGGGTCAATTTAATCCAAATCTAACTATTGTTAAGGATTTTGAGGTAATTTGAATTCCTACATTGTGCACCCATCGGTCATACACAGGTTTTGGTCAAATCTAGCATGATAAGAACTATCTGATCTTAATTTCTTGGGGATAGAGGTGCACTTAAGGAAATTTTACGGTTTCCATTTCTTTGATCATAGTCTTATCAAAGAAGGTCTGGTTTATATAATGGTCTAAAAACATGTGTTATTGAATAATGGCTGCAGAGAGAGAGAGAGAGAGAGAGGGGGGGGGGGGGTAAAGTCCACTCCACACAAACTAGGCTATTCCTATTTCAATAATTTGCTTGTGTGTAGGTGTCTTTAGCATTGGGAGTAAACAGGAAGACCCGGAGAAAACCCACGAGGTTTGATAGGCAACCCCACTCCTTGTCATGTACAAGCTGGGAATCGAAATCATGCCACTTAATTCAATGACAGACTTTATGATACAACGGGCATGCGTTATCCATTTGGCCAACTAAACCCCCTTAATAATGGCTACAGTGATAAGGATGTGTCGACAGAAGTAGGGGTTTTTCTGACACCCAACAGCCCATGCTGTCTTTCATTAATACATAAATATTAATGAGCCATGTTAGACCACATTTTAACCGAAAACTGACAGGTTACCTTTGAATTTCTTCGAGTGCATCTGCAATGATGATCAAATGTTTACGAATATGTTGACGTAAGTTAGCCTGTTGTAATGGTAGAGATAAATTCCACTGGGTAACACAGCCTACTTGTATAATGTTTGGATCACCAAGACGTATAGCATTTAAAATGGCTTCTTCACATCTCTTCATTGCTTGTATTCTTGCCTGGTGTATAAAATGTTTTTTGAAAAATAAGACAAAAAAATATGGAATGTGTTTGAGTCTATTGTAGAGTCATTTCATTTATTTATTTACAATTTTGACAGATAATCTAAAATTTAAAAGAAAAATGATTGACCTAAAATGTAAATATGTTGGAGCTGTAATACATCAATGGCCTTAACAGTAAAAATGTGGGAGCTGCAACAGTTCAGTGGGTTTACTGGCTTAAAGTTCCTTGTATTTAAAGGCACTAAATCTCTTTGAATTAGGTCAAATTAAAGCGTTGAATTGGATTAATCTTGTGTTTCTGTTTAGTATTGGGTCGATAAATTTACAAATAAATTTAGACTTGGAAATAAGATTAAGTGGTTGAAATCAACAGAGATGCTCTATTGTTATTCTGTAACGTCTCCAACTGAACGAATATTTGCTAAATTTAGGACTAACACACATAAAACAATCTTTAACTTCTATAAGCATCTAACATGTATGTGAGAGAGGGGGGAGGAATGGGGTTTAACATCCACTCGAACCAAACTAGGTCATTTCGGGGCTAACAACATATGGTTTGATTTTATCGGAATAATTCGCTTGCACTTAAGGGTTTTAGCAGAGGGAGGAAACCGGACAACCCAGAGAAAACTCACGAGGTGGGACGGACGACCCAGAGAAAACCCACAAGGTTGGACAGGCGACCATACTCCTTGTCACATACAACTGGTGAATCGAAACCACGCCAGTTGACTCAATGACAGACCTTATGATACAGTGCAGTGAGTGCACACACTAACAATTCGACCATCCAACCCCCGCTCAGAAATTAAGGGAATTAACTGCCTTTCCTACTTACATCTACAACTGGCTTTTGATATGACTCTTGTTTTTCACCTAAACTTTTCACAGCCATCGCACAATCTAAAAACTCCAACTCTAAATAAAACTTCTGATCCTGTCAATGAACATAGTTATAATAAAATTTATGAATATTTTGGACTGTAACATATATCCACACTTTTTAGAAATATTTTCAAGTGAGGCAAGCTCTCCAACACAAATCTTTAGAAGAAATACTGAAGATCAATTAAAATGTTGATAACTGTTTAACAGTAATTCAAGCCTTCATCTATACGTACTGCACATGGGGATCCTTGCTTGTGAATTCAAACATTATGAATTGACAATGTCAAGTGACACAGAATTGAAATGTGACACAATTCTGTTAGTACCGATTGTGATGTAGAGAGAGTAATTCATGTTTCAGCTATGATGATTGGTTAAGAAAATTTCATGTTCACTCGGCACATGCTTTGTCACGTAAGATCCTTGTACTTACTCGATTGTCACTGATTGTGAAGTTGAGAAAATTCCATTCTGTGGAATGTTCAATCAATTATCCTATTAATTTCACCAGAGGTTTTCTTTACTAGATATATACATAGAATTCTTGACAACATAATAGACATCCTACCTTAATATTACATAGTTTCATATTTTCAGCACAGATTTCAGCTAAATCAGCAAAATCTAAATCCAGACAAAGTCGGGCCAATTCTAATAATAAAGATAGCCTGAAATTATCAATAATTAAAATATGAATCTAGGAATACGAATAAATATCACAGAGTGAGAACAAACAGGGAATAAGAGAGAGAGAGAAAAAGAAATAGGGTTTAATTTCCACTCGACACAACTATGTGATTTCGGGACTAACACATGGGTCTTCAGCAGTGGGAGAAAACCGGAGGACCCAGAGAAAACTTGGTGAATAGGGGTAGCTTAGACTGGGGAGTAAGATAGGCACGGTAGTGATTAGTGATGGCCTACCACTAATCAGAGTTACGCTACTTACAGTTATACCCATTAAAGGGACAATAACATTCTTGCTGGCTTGGTAGCTCCAGAAAATAAATAATACCCTTATTCTAAGTACTAGATGTTTAAGTGTCCTACCTGTTGTGTAAATTATCAATTACAACCTATTTTAGATCAGAGGGTTCGAAAATATTTCAAAATCCAAGTCACATTTGAAAAGGTTTACGTTAGACTTTTCAAATTAATTGGTTGAATTTTTCCAATTTTTTAAAATAGGTGTTTTAAGATGAAATTTATATCATCAATTAATTGGAATATTGTTAAATAATACAATTTGTTGACCAGAATGAAGATTGGGACATATTATTCAGTTACAACAAGAGTGTTATTGGGGATTTAACTGAAGCCAGTAAAATGTATCAACTAATCTGTATTAAAATAGGCTTCAAACTTACTTGTCTGGGCTATCTACAGCAAGTTTTTTAGAACTTGTTGGTGTCGGCGTTCTTCTTCCAGTTTTACTTCCACTTCTTCTAAAATAAAAACAAACATTTGTCATGTTAACCATTGTCCATTGTATGTTGGAGTAAATGTCATCCAGATATCTGTCTAGGAATAAAATGAATTGGGGTTTAACATCCTACTGTTCTATCGAATTCTAACTGCCAAAGGGGAGAGAGAGAGGGGGTTTACCACTCAACACAAACCAGGTCATTTTGGGACTAACACATGTTTTTTTAATTTTATTTTCAATAATTCGCTTGCAGGTATGGGTCTTTAGCAGTGGGAGGAAACCGGAGTACCCGGAGGAAACCCACGAGGTTGAGAAGGCGCCACATACGCTTACACCAGGGCTCGAAACCACAGGCGCAAGCCAGAGGTGACCGGCCAGCTAGAGGTCGAAGCGCGGCACTCTAGACTACTAGGCCATCCCAACCCCCCTAACTGCCAAAGGATCTTTTATGTCATGTCAATACCGTCCCATCTGAAAAACTAAACAGCTGTGCTTGTCCAGCTCTCCTTTCAACATATCCAGGAATGAAATTGGGCGGGGTGATCTGTGGCTGAGACTGGTATTTGAGAAGTTGGCAGGAGAGAAAGAGATTTAACAGTCAAAGTAATAAAAATATTTGAGAGATGTTATAATTTGAATCAGATGAAGATATGATGGATGTCAAAGCAGGCCAGGTCATTCATTTGTGGTAGTCAAAGCTAGACAGAGGTAACAATACCGATCTTTGTTTTAATGCAATAATAACTTGCATTGCTCAGTAACCTGTTAACCGGTAGGTCTGTGTTTCATCCCTGTGTTGCCACAGAGAGTTCAGTGATGCTTGAGGGTCTGGCAAGGGACAACATATAGTCGTTTAGGTGGGACGTAAAACCAAGGTCATGTGCACACATTGGCATGTACACGAGAAGTTGGAATTCGAAATAAGAGTGGACCACAGTGCTGCTGTCTGGGCCAAACTTCTCTCATAGAACACTGTATGGCGTATGCCCTTCTTCATTAGCCCAGTCGAAGCAGAACAGTACAACGTTAAACCCCATTTCATTTCAATTCATCTAAAAGAATAACTTACTTGGATGAAGTTGTCTCCTCTTCTTTACCAGTTTGGGAAGATGTTAAATTACTAACACTTGGTGAATTATCGCGGGCTGATAGTTTAGAATCTTTACGAGAGACTCGCTCAAGGTTTGTTGATGACGGTGCTGGGATATTGGCAACACCAATCTGATTTAATATACCCTGTATCTCACTGTAATATTCTTTCTGTTCTTTTAGTTCTAGAGATCTACAAAATAAAATATTAGAAATGATCATCTTAAAAAGTAAACAAAACTTTCACCTTTGCTGATTGTGTACTTTTATCTAAACTTCATGCATTCATTTTTTTAAACAAGAGAACACCATTTTGGATTTAAATAAGGTATAGCCTAGGCTACAGCTTCGTGTTTTGTGTTAAATGAAAATTGGCATTCTTCATCCTTTTTAACGTAACATCATTTTTTGGCTATTTGATATTTTATATCTAAAATGTTTTGTAATCAGAATGACGAGATCTACTGGAAGAGCTAATAAAATCAAACATGTGGCCATATCACTATTTTCACTAAAAAAATGTCATTTCCCAAATATACCAGCATATATGAGACCTATATACATATTTTACATATAATGCCTAATAGTGTGCTATGCTATAATGAGAAGATTAATCCAAAAGCAGACGATGGAACATTTTAGTAGAACATCAAGAAAAACATTGTTTCAATCAATTTGTTCGCCGTCTGTGCATAATATCTGTTCAGTGTTTTTGTTCATCAACATGAATATTTTATCATCTGAGTTCCACTTAATAAAATATTGTTTTTAAATTAAATCAAATATACTTACAGCTTTAATTTACATATTTTATAATACACAGAGAGTTCAGGAGAATTTTTAATATCTTTATGAAGTTTAGACGATTCGACCAGTTGATTGTTTACCTGAAAATAGACATGGCAGACATTTAATTTATAAATTATTTGATAGGAGACAGAGAAATGGGGTTTAACGTCCACTCGACACAAACTAGGTAGTTTGGGACTAATATAATATTTGCTTGCATGTAGAGATCTTTAGTAGTGTGAAGAAACAGCAGGATCCAGAGAAAACCAACGAGGATTGACAGGTGACCCTACCTGTTGTCACATACAAGTTGAATCGAAACCATGCCACTTGACTCAGTGACAGACCTTGTGATTTCAAACACGCAAAATACAGACACCACAAACAACTAACGCATCAAGTGAATGGATCCAGGGGTTAGCTGTAAGAGTCCACTGCATTGTACAGTCCTGGGCCTGTTATGATACAGACTTTAATCCAAATGAATACATGACACAAGCTGGTTTACTTGGCATATTCTACAATAATTATTAACTTGGGGGTTGGATGGCCAAATGGTTAGCATGTCGTGCACTAACATAAGGTCTGTCATTGAGTCACCAGGCGTGGTTTCGATTCCCAGGTTGTACGTGACAGGGAGTAGGGTTGCCTTTCTAACCTCATGGGTTTTCTACGGGTGCTCAAGTTCCCTCGCACAACTAAAAGACCCCTACGAGCTTGCACATTATTTAAATAAAATTGAACAATGTGTTAGTCCTCAAATGCTTAGTTTGTTTCGAGTGGGCGCTAAACGACATTCTCTCTCTTTCTCTCCCACTACAATAAATCTTAACACAATTTCTGAATCTACCACATAAACGACAAGTGAAACTTACCATGAGACCAAATACTTGTTTAAACATATTGGGTACATGTTGTCTAATAAATGATGCTGCAGCAGTTGCAATATGTGATGCATCACTTCTTCGACCAGCATCCAAGTGACACTCAATCAATGCTCTGTAAAGAAAATCAGAAATAATATAATCTCCTTGCCAATTACTTAACTGGAACAGATATAGTTCATTCAATTTTGAAAAATCTATTTTCTCCTCTTTGATTTGTATTCAAAATAAAATTATCAATTTCAATGCGCGACAATGTGTTTTTATTGAACATTTTAAGTCTATAGTTAATTCCAGTGTTGAAATATAACTACAATAAAAAAATAGTCTTGATTAATTATCCATTTTATCATTAAATCATTAAATGGCTAATTTACATCTAAGCCATCTTATAGTTCAGAGATTTTATTATGGGCTTATGTGATTAAATGTCTAAATAATAATTAATATAATATTTGAAGCTAGCAAAAACATCTACAATAGGCAGAGTTGTCTCTTACATGATGTATCTTTAATTCAATAAATAAAAAAAAAACTTACATCATTAATTGTGCTCGCCATTCATAATCTTTATCTTCTATATCATCTAAGGCCTTTACGACTTGATGTAAACTACGAGCGAGGTACTGGCGATAACCAGGTTTTAAAAATGGCCGACAAAACTGCCAGTACACCACAGAAGCATTGTAAACAAGAAAATGATATCTGAAATTTTAGAAATGTATAATTAATCCTGGAAATAACAGTACAGTTCTACCTGGTAAAATGTCCCCCAATACTGCATACTAAACAGCCCACAGTTAGCTCTGCTTGAAACACTCACTAAGCTAGCTAGTTGACCGACATTTTATAAGTCCTAAATCATCGATTTTATGCCAAATGTGAAACGCAGTAGCATCAAATTACAAAACAACATGCTAATTTTTGATATGCTGGCCATTGAGAAAAGAGATTTATTTTCAAAATATAAAGTAGATTGATCACTATGTGCAGGATGTCAATACTAATCTAGTACCTGAAAATTTGGACATTTAGCTGGACAGGTACATTTATAATATCAATAAAAATACAGCAAGAAAGATAAATTTGTGCCAGAAAAAATGACATTCCTGACATTGTCTGTGATAGGCACCTTATTTTCCAGGCCTTACAAGGTTTAAATTTATAGTGACACAACCGTACTTAAAGTTCCAATTTCACTTTTTCTAAGAAAGTCAAAATATAATTATTTCTATGTTTTTTGCTCAAAAGGTTGTCAACTCACTATTATACGATCATGGACAAAATTTTGGGGGGGTTAGAAAGGGCGACACTGGTTGATTGAGGAAATAGTTACTCAATTACCTCCCTTGTTTTCCCATTCTTCTCCATGGACGGCCATCTTCAAACGTTTGAATTTGAAGTTGAAAATGATATTTTTGCCAATTTCTCAACTGGCAATAGTGAATTATAGGATTAATAGGATTATTCTTTAACAAGGTAGGACTGTTTATAGGTTCAATCTATTTTGGGGCTTTATTTTAATAAATCTTAAAAATATAACTTAAAAAAATGCTATTGGAACTTTAAGTTGCTTATATGAAATACAGACACCCTACAACTGAGCTGCAAATCCGCTTTTTGTTGCACAATTTTGGTAGGTTAATGGAATAGCTATCTTCAAACGTTTAAATTTGAAGTTGAAGATGATATTTTTGCCAATTTCTCAACTTTAATACATTTTAAAAATATAAGTCAATAATATGAAATTCTCACTTTAATGAGGTAGGAGTGAATGTTATTCTCACCTTTCATTGACTTTAGCTAAAGATATGGCTTTAATAATATAAACTACAGCTTTGTCTAACTGTGCCTACAAATAAATCAAATTATAAATTTAACTTCATCAAATTAATCAATGAAACAAGATTTACAGATGCTTTAAGAAATATTTGTTTTCCCATAAAATACATTACTCCAATAGACTGAAATCTGAAACAGAAGTTTTAATATAAAAATTTATTTAAAAACATAAATGTATGTTATGAAAAAAATTAATAAATATTATAGAGAGACAGAGAAATCTGGTTTAACATCCACTTGACACAAATAAGATCATTTCAGGACTAACATATGGTTCAATTCATTTCAATAATTCATTTGCGCGTAGGGGTCTTTAGCAGTGGGGGAAACCGGAAGACCAGTGAAAAATCATGAGGATGGACAGGTGCGCCTTCTCCTTGTCACGTACAACTTGGGAGTCAAAACCACGCCTGTGGACTCAATGGCACACTTTATTCTACAATCGCCATCCAACCCACCCTCAAATAAAATAAAGGACAACTTACCGAACTATTAGCATCATGTGGTGCCATGAGTTGAGCTTGACACAAATACGCTCGACCAAGAAACTGGTTTGCTGGTGGAGGTTTCATAAAATACATCTTTAAACATTCTCTTGCCATATCCACCAGACCAAACTAAAACAAAGACATGTAAAAACTGCCATAGTGCCTTAAAGACACCTTAATTTAGATTTAGATAAAGATCTGGCCATTCTTGCAATAATAGTTAAAAAATAAATTATGCAAAATAAATACATTCAAATTACCGGTAGTCTGAGTGAAAATATTAGCCTTTGACTACTTTGAGGGTTTGACAAGATGTGTGCATTGATTGTAACCATCATACTGGTTGTTCGAAGCTCAGCCTCCCTTCTCCATTTCTAAATTAAACTAAAATATTGAAAAGCCGTATCAGAGCTATTCAATTAAGGTTTTGCAATATTAATAAATGTCTAATTATAGTTTATATATAACATTTAAATTTAAGGCCTAAAAAAGACCTGCAATTACAAATCTCATTCCTAAATAGCAAAGTTCACTAACATAGTCAAATAAGACACACAAAGCATCAGGTTCTCAAAAGAAAAGACTGTGGTCAGTACAAAAACAATATTTATTATTGTTACCTGGAAAGCAGTTTCTGAACACACAACATACAGATCTGCGGTAAATGCTTCTGTTTCATCAGTTGATGGTCTACTTTGGGCCACACTACGTAGAACATTATATGCTTGTAACAACGCCTGGTTTGGATTTGTGCCTGAAAACAATAACACCTTAATTCTTGCAAATATGTTTTGAAAGAACATTTATTGTATTTGTATTATATTGGATGGGAAGTTAATACAGTATCGTGTTTTGATAAACAATTTTTTTTTTTCTTGTATAATTCTTTGGTATGGTACCGGTAGGCTACACCAGAAATTCCTGAGAAACTTTCTTGGACGACAATGGGATAGAACTGCCTAAGTCACCATTTGGTATTAATATATATTACTTTTATTTACTGTATTAATATCCATTATGATGATGAGCCAAATAGGTCTAAATTAGTACAATGAAAATCCCAATCTGTTTCACAGAGAATTACAAATTATCTCTGTCACATGGCTGTCTTCAACATGTGCAATGACATCACATGGCGTCAATCATTCGATCAATGGCGCATGCATTGTTCATAAGACGTAACAGCTTCGGGCAAAATAATGACTTTTACTCATTTTGATACCCATTTACACTAAACAGGAAATATTTTTTAACTACAAATTCAAACGTCTTTACTTATTTTTCTAATACATACCGTACAAAAAATGTTTTAGAATTTAATTTGTCGGAAGAAAAAGTTAATATGGGTGGACTCATTAACTTTTAAGTCACGTCGATGACATCCTTATCAGTTACTGTAGCGGCCTAGCAATTATATTCACCGTTGAACAGTGTGTGACAGTACCACTCGGCTAATCTCGACAGATTCCGTAAACTACGTAGACTACATCTAGTCTCGGATGTATGACAGTAAGTGATATGTACCTACGCCCATACATTTGCGATGCGGCTATCGGTTTACTTTAACAGGAAAACTTGACGCTATTACACAAATTGGGAACCTATTCGGCTAGCGACCTATTCGACCGATCGAGCTGCAACCTGTTCGTTGGAAAACTATTAAGAGTAAAGACAACAGTCTCTATTTATCAACCAATAAAATCCAACGTTATGTCTATCAAATGAAAGTAGAATATATTATTTTTTATCCATTCCTTCAGCTCAGCTTACCTTACAGCTGAATCGGTCGAATAGGTCTCTAGCCAAATAGATCGCCAACTTGTGTTTGGAATGGGCGCAGCCATGTTTCATCCGGGACCTTTAAAGTAGTTCCAATATGGCGGAATTCATCATACAGCCGAGTTTAGATTCCCGACATCTTCCGAGGTTTGCCGAGTGTGAAAGTACAGGCTCAGGCTGCGACCCTCCCTCAACTCCCTGTGATGTTATTTGACAACAATCAGCTTCGCTCTACTCTCCTCAGAGAATTCCTTTTACAAATATAAAAGTGCAATAGATCGTATCTACTATGTCGAAGACTCTGGATAATATTTAGTTTGAGCCTTACGCCCTTTAAAATATTTATATTTATTATAGGCACTATTGAAAGACTGGTGTTGTACAGCTCAATACTCAATGCAATAAATTCAATGAACAATCCAGAGAGAGAGAGCAAGCCTTTTTGTCTGGTTCATAGATTGTTCTACCTGTGTGGAGCAATGCTGTATTCAACAAGCTTCGAATACTGGTATCCATTGTTATGTTTTCTGATCACAATATGTTTAAAATAAATAATTCAACTGAATGATAACAGTAATTCCCAAGTTAATAAAAATCTTCGTTCATGGAGGCAGCCATATTGTTTACGGGCGAATCACTGAATGCGCATTACCATATAGTTCGAAAATTTATTGGAATTATTTCTTAAAGTTTAAAGTTTATTTCTTAGTCTTTATTAGATTGAATGTAAATTGATCAAATGTGCCATGTAAAATGTGAATATACTTCGAGACATACAAAATTATCATAAATTAATTGGCGTATGGATATTCATAGTAACGGTACTTGTAGACTTTGTCATCTGGTCACTTATAGAAAAGCTTGCCAGGAATCACTCTCCTCCTGCGAATTTAATGTAAAACTAAAGCGCAGAACGCGATAAGTAATTACTATATATAATGTACTAGATTACTATTGAAACGACGTTCCGAATCCCGTCTAATACTTATCAGCTTCTAAAACATCCAATAAAACATTTCAAAAACAAGACTTTGACTCCAAGTTTACGCAAATTAATCGTCTGGTAAATCAGGAAAAATAACAAGTGTTCGTTCCAACATGTGAAAATGTCAAGTACCTGCTGCTGAAGACAGTTCCATCAATTCCAAGAGTACCATTGGTTGTCGTAGTATTTTGCTTATTATGTAAGGTGATCGAATTTTGCGGAACATATATAATGTTTTAGAAAGAAGAATAAGTGTGGTTGTAAGTTATTGACACTGAATTCAATGTGAGCATGGATAAATTCTATGTTATTTTTATTTGACTGTCAATCGAACTGAACTGGGCTAGTGAAGATGGGCATGTATGCCATACACTGTATGATACAGTGTGCTATGAGGGAAATTTTGCCCGGGCAGTGGCATATGGCGATACGCCCTACTCTTCTTATATTGAATTACAATTGCAAGTTCAAGGGATCATTTACCTGCAGGAAAATGTGTACACAGGACCTTGGTTTTCCGTCCCATCCGGACAAATATACAGCTGTCCTTGTCAGGCCCTCGGTCCTTCATCACTGACAAGGGGCAAAATTGTAAGATAAAAAGATCAGTAGCCTATGGACAAGCCACAAGGTCTATCTGACTGTCAATTAATATACAAATTAAAAACTGTGGCACAGATATTCCATGCTTGATCAAAACAAATGTTGAAGAGAATATTAACTTGTACGGTAAAATAAGGTTTTTGGATCAGCAGAGAATTTTTTTATTAAATAGCCTAAATATTTTTATTTTCAGATTCTAAAACAATAATTGGAAATGATGGTAAACTTTGAAGATAATCAAATATAGTACATGTACTAGTGTTGTAGCTCTGTATGTGTCATGTAAAATTGATAACGTTATTCAGCATCATACAAAAAATGACATCAAATCAATTGTGATTTGTTAAAAACACTAGCATTAATACATATATTGTATTGGCCTACTTTTATGATGTAAAATATTAAGAAAAATAATATGGATAATAGCTTATCATGATCAATAGTTTTCTAGTTTAGTAATACATGTTCCAGTTGATCAGAAGAAGTTGACTGTATTGTTCCAGTGTTATTGATTGTTTAAGATTTGTTGTGTTTTTAAATTGACTTCAATGGCGTCATGGGCAAAATCTTCACCAACTCCTCGTGATGCTCCCAGATTTAACCCGAATCAAGGAGGTCGTGGGATCGGTGCGAAATCAAAATCAGATGGTATACCACCTTCAAGATTAGCATTTAAAGCAAGACCATCTGATAAGCTCAACCCTAAAACATTTGATCCCGTAAGTAGTTAGTTATTTTATCAATTTTTTCAAGATTTATTTGAGTCGTAAATATCTACAATTAACCCCCCACCCCCTCCCCCTGTAAATTACTTGATTGATAAATGTATGAAATCTGTTCATGAAATATAGGCAACAAATTTTTTCCATGGGCTTGAAAGGAAATGTTTAAATGCCCATTATTTTTTGGGTGTTGAATCCATATTTTGTTGCTATGCAATAAACAATTTCTCAGTCAGAAAAGTTTTTGATTTTTTACCTTAACAATATTGACAAACTTGTCAGGAACCATGTGTGATATTAAATTTTAATGCCTTCCATTAAGGCGTAAAAGTAAAAGTGAAAAAGTCATTACCTGTAGAATCCTGTGGAAAAAACCTACTGTTGAGTTTGAAGACTCCCACTAGGCACATTAAAGTTTAATATCGGTGTAAGTTTAACAAGTTATTCAGGTTGTCAAAAACAGATTTTGCACTTATATTCATAACATTTGTCCCTATATCTTTAAAAGGAGCTCATCTCTCATCAAAATGACGTCTTAATTCAGATTCTTGACCCCGCCATTCATAAGATGAGGTACTTTTAGTGAATTCTACATCAACTTTTTTTGTGACATTTGCCCCCATATCTTTAAAAGGGACTCATCTCTCATCAAAATGACTTCTTGATTCAGATTCTACATCCCAGCATTCATAAGATTTAGGTACTTTTAAGTGAATTCTGCGTCAACTTAGTTTGTTGCAGGGATGTCTCAAAATGGAAGAAACCTACATACCACAGTACAACTTGAAGGGGTTATATAACCAATCTTCTCTAGTCTAGTCAAGTAGCATAGTTTCGATCCCACGCTTATAGGTGACAAGGAATGTGTTCCTTGCCTTACTGTGTGAGTTTTCGCTGGATCCTCCAGTTTCTCCCCACTGCTAAAACAAATTATTGAAATGAAATTGTACCTGATGTTGTTCCCAACATGACCTAGTTTTTGTAGAGTGGATTTTAGATCCAATTCATTTGAATAACGATTTTATTTTAGGTGGAAATGGGAATGAAGGGTCTCAGTTATTGACTATTGTACAGTAGATGATAGGAGATCCTGTTATCTGTGATCACTTATTTATGATAAAGTTATAGTGTGAAAAATATTTATACATGTACAATAAACATATATATTGGTAATTTTCAGTTTAAAGCTTCACAGAAGAGTTTATCCCCATTTGCTAATTTGTATGCGAACGGTGGAGTTCCTTGCAGGTAAGTCCAACCCCGTTGGTTTTCTCCGAGTCCTGCGTATTCCACCCACTGGTAAAAAACCCTACAAGCAAGCAAATTATTGAAATATTATCGACCTAGTTGGTGTCCAGTGGACGTTAAATCCCATTTCTCTCTCTCTCTCCTTGCAGGTAAAGTAACACAGTACTACCTCTTTGTATTTTAATCCTGTGTATCTTGATATTTATGATGTATAAGTGCAGTCACTCCCCTACTCAAAGTGAAATAAATGGATGTGCTACAGGGTTCAGATTTGAGCGTATTACCAATCTCGACTGACTGGATGTGACACAGTTTTCTGGATTGAGTAATACTGGCTTGCCTTGATTGACTGACTGGTAGTAAAATATATTAGCTGGAGAACTTACATGCCATTCAATTTATATTCACTACATTTAACCTTATACAGCTAATCATACATCGGTTTATTATAGGTCTTTCTTTAGGATGAAATGTTATCTTACATATTAATTAAGACATTTATTAACATGAAAAGACCATAATCAACTTTCAATGCCATCTTATTTGTCCGATTTTCATTTGATTTGAATCTGATCTGCTTTTCAACGCCCATTGATGATTAACTGCAAATGGATAATCAAGACTTTGTTTGTTATCGTGACTGTGGTAACAATGACAATCAAGGCTACAGTGATTTTAAAGTTTTCTTGTCTTAGAGTGAAGCAATTTGAAATTTTCAGGATATTCCTTTTACATTATCTAGTTTTTAACTATTTTAATGAGAACTGACAGCTCTTTATCTAATCTTCTATAATGTATTTTTAAGTTTAGAATTTTTATGCCTAAAGGAAAGAAACCATTTGATTTTATTATGTAATTATTATTACAATATTATTTTATTTTATCAGGTTATTTCATGGTAGCGTAAAACACAGACTACAGTGGGATATACAACCAGAACAAGTTCCCTTCAATCCTATACTAGTAGCCCTAGCTGATGTAAGTACACACAAAACAAAATCTTATACTATTTAGTGGCTCTAGGTTTAGTAAGTACACACAAAACAAAACCCTATACTAGTAGCCATAGCTGATGTAAGTACACACAAAACAAAACCCTATACTAGTAGCCATAGCTGATGTAAGTACACACAAAACAAAATCTTATACTATTTAGTGGCTCTAGGTTTAGTAAGTACACACAAAACAAAACCCTATACTAGTAGCCATAGCTGATGTAAGTACACACAAAACAAAACCCTATACTAGTAGCCATAGCTGATGTAAGTACACACAAAACGTATACTAGTAGCCTTAGCTGATGTAAGTACACACAAAATATACTCTCCCCAGAAAGAAACGCAACGTTACATTTCGTCGTCAGTATATCCTCGCGCTACTGCTCGCCAGTGTTGCTGTGGCCATACCCTCAGTGCCTGAACCTATTAAAGTTGGATTTCATGGTGTCAGCGTATTTCAAAACAGAAGCTCTAACGGGGACGTCTGCCTCGTTATTCGGTTTCACGTAGGCTTTTGCCTACTGTCTGGTACGAGATTCTATGCCGTCCGGAAATTGCTGCTACAGTAGAGGTCACTGTTGAAAACCATTTACGCCAATGACGTAACCGGAAGTGATGACCCAGGACAAGTGGGACCACACTTGTTTGGCCTGAGCTTGGGCGTTCACGTGTTGAACTTCGCTGTCGGTACCTATCCCAAAGGCGAGAAATGGAACTAAGGGAAACATTCAGCAGCCTGGCTACATCTGTCTTGGAGTCACCTGCTTGTAATCCACTAATAGCGTTGTTGCGTTGGTCTTCGTTCGGAATCACTTGGGTCTTTGAGTGTTTACATGTGCAACTGATTTGGAAACCGAGAACCCCGGGATTTTAAAGACCTTAGATTTAGGTACCATGCGAAAAGCTCGCGAAGTTGTTAAATTCATGTTTCTTGGGGCAATCAAGCGATAAAAAATTTCGACAAAAAAGATGACCAGTCACAATTAGAGACCCTACCTTTAAGATCAATAATGAATTTCTTTTATCCTTACATAATGGCATTAAAAACAAGTAAGATTTACCGAAACAAAGACATGGTTCAAATAAAAAAATGATGAAAAATGGGTTGTGCATTTCTTTTTTTGAAGAGTATATAACTTACACTAGTGGCCCTGACTGATGTGAGTGCACACAAAACAAAATTTTGTACCAGTGGCTGTACTATGATTTGTAAGTATGCCGCAAAAACAAGTTCCCGATACGGTCATGGAACACCAAACTAAATCACTCTTGTCCTGTACTATTTGCCTTATTTCACATATATACTATTTATTTCTATACTGGTACACATAAAATAAATTCCATACAATTTGATATTATAGAAGTGTCTCCCCTTACACATAGCTTTGTTATCCAGTTCATGGTGTCGTATTGATTGTCGATATTTACTGTTTGATGTTCTGTGTCAGACCCAACTAGATATAAACAAATATGATTTTATATTTGCAGGGATTACGTGAAACAGTTCACCCATACATGTTTATAGCTGAAACTGGTTTTAAAGAATTGCTAGAAGTACACAATGCAGATGAGAAAGCTGTTCCTCTTTTATCCAGATTAGCTCCACCACTTCGAGCTGCTTTGGTAAGATACAATATCACACTCTCAATAGGTTTATATGTCTAGTTACCCCAACCCTTATGCTGGGATCAGGTGACCATAGGGTTTAAATTAATATTAGATTGTAAGGTTTGCTTTCAATATAAAGTTGGAGGAAAGTTTGATCATTGACAAATACCACTGATATATAAGTGATTTAGTTTCTTTGATAGGCATTTAGAAATTGAACATATTAACACAAGGTACAATTTTATGGATATAAAATTGCTGAGTTTAATTCAAAGCTACGTTTTGATGAGGGGTGGGGGTCATGGTGAAATGATATGAATATAAATATGTGATATTGTATTGTTATAAAGATAATAGATATTGTATATATTTTATTAACAGGGTCATGATAATATGAGTGTGTTTGAAAGAGGTTTAGCTGCCACGATTCAACTGAGTGATGTAGTCGGTCCAGCATTAACACCACACCTTAAAGTTCTTCTCATGCCGGTAAGTTAAAGATTAAACTTACAGGGCTGATGGTGATGTGAGTGTGAAAAAATAAGCAAGATCCATCGATGTTCATACTGCTCTGTGGGGGGTAGTTCTCTGGCTCACCATGGATGGCATGGATTAAAACATTAACTCTAAAAGCCACATGTTAGATAGACCATGTACTAAAGATTCTACATATGGGAGATAACTCTTGGGTCTCTAATCAATAACAAGGGGGGATAACTCTTCCATGAAAGGTGACATTACTTATGACAATACTCGCATACATATCAAAGAATATCAAACAGAATATCATTTAGGAAGAAGTATAGCCATTGTGGCAAAAAATACCCTTGTTGAATTTAGTGTCATTCCATCTGATATATTTTTTTTCTCGGCTTAGTGAGAAATGCTGGCTCAATAACTTAAAGGTCCAGATTTCTGTCTTGTTTTTTGGCTGAGAAAGTTCCACTAAAATATCCAGCGTGGTTTACTCCTTGTCAGCTGTACAGGACATACTGGCAAGTAACTGCGGGATGTTAAACCCACTTTGGTTGAACATGTCCATATTCTCTGCCATTTCCCTTTAGTTCGATATTAAACACTTTATGAACAGATTGTTAGTATTGTTATTATTCCAATGTTTTTGGCATGGAACCATGTGAAATGAAATAGAATGGGGTTTAACGTCCTACTATTCTGCTCAGACTGGGCTATTAGCCTTACAGAGTACTATGGGGGAAATGTTACTATGATAGCGGCACTATGGCCTACTATGAATTCCAACTGCCAATGTGTCCACGGGAACCATTTGAATGTTTTATTTGTATATTAACAGTTAGCTAAGAGAATGATGGACAAGAAATATAAAGAAAGAATAACAGAATGTTTACAACATTTAGAACAGAATTGTGGAAGGGTATGTTTGATCTTTCTTATGTACTGAAGATCCTTTGATATCTTAAGATTCTGGAACTGCAGCCATAATGTAAAGTCTTGGTCAGGTTACACTGTGTAAGACCTTTCCAACCCTACAGAGCAAATTTACATTATGCTTAAAGTAGCCAAGTCTCTAACTCGATATCATCCAAAGTCTTCAACATTGCAAATGCGAATTATTTGTCAATTTATGTCGACATTGATGCTGTGATCTTAGCTCGAAAAGATGGACTTCTGATATTCAATATTTGTAACAAGGGACTCAAGGAATGAGGCAAGACATAAGCTTACTCCACAAGTCATTCAAATAGTGATGACATATTCTTATTTGGAGAGCATGGCCAATAAATACTTCTGTTGTAGACTGGAATCACCAGATGCTATAGATTGCCATTTCATTGAAACTTCTGGCATAATTCGCCTAACATAACTGATTTTAAATTGTAGTAAAAATGGAAACGATTGAATGTAAATCTATTTATATATATTCATTTTACATTAAGATATTCGTTGCGACCCATTTGTGTCAATTTATACGTTCCTTGAAATTACTGTTGACTCTCAGTTTTTGTGTAAGCTATATCTGAATCTAATGTAAGATATATGTATCTTATACAGTAATAGCAAATTGGTATAACTTTTCTGGAACAAAATGACATCATGTATTTAGTACTGTTATTGTTTATTATTCAGTGCCAAACTAATTTCTTGGTTTTTATTTTGCAGGATGCCTTACCAATCATTAAATCCAAAGTTCCAACTTATTCTTCCATATATGGATGAAAGATGTAACAAGTATTGAAGAAGGAAAACTGATTCTCAGCATATCATGTGACCACTCACAACATGTAGATCTCACAAACTTTAGAATGTTTTTATTCTGTTTATATATTTAACAGTAGTGCATCTATACACATAGTGTTAGAACTAGTCCTTCTACAGTAAAACCTGTTTGATCTGACCAGTCAGTGTTAACTTTAAACCTGGGGAAACTGACCACAAATTCAAATCAACAGTTTTCTGATGGCTTTCAACCAACAATTATTAGAAACCATGCTCAATCCGTCCTTGCTAAAATACACACAGTTACAGAGTTATCAATGTGAATACTGCAATGAACATAAGCTTACATTACCATACAAACTTCATTTCAAACATTTTCAAATGATGTATGCCTGTACATCAATACAGTTTGTCTTTAGACAAGCATTTTAATATGAAGGCTACTCTAGATGTCACATGACTACCATATGACCAGTTCTCTAGATGTTACGGGACCACAACTTTAGACGTCACTTGACCCCTAAATTGATCAATTTACTATTAGTCAGAAGGTCACACGACCACTACTTTAGATGTCACATGACCACTACTCTCATGTCACAATTTATTTGAATATATTTTCATACTTCATTATTTTTAGCACCTAATATTATGAGATAATTAATTGAATGATAAAGATCTTATGTTATTATTACTTTATATTTCTATTATTATACTGACAACGAATCATTAAGAAAAACTTAAAGTAACTTGAATCAATTTGAATTCCAGCTAACATACCGGGTAGGCTACAAAATATTAAGGGCCTTTACTTTGCCCTTTTGTTGTAGCTCAAACAATTAAAGTGTCTTCAATATTGTATTGTTAATAATAGCTTTAAATATTCAACATTAATCAGTTTGAATTCCAGCCAATATACAAAGTATTAAGGGTCTATATTCTGCACTTTTGTTTTAGCTAAAACATAATTAAAGCATTTTCAATGTTTTATTATTACTGTAATAGCATTTGATATTTGAAATTAAGTAATTATGTAGAAATTTGAATGTTTTATTATTAATGTAATAGCATTTGACATTAAGTAATTATGTAGAAATTTGAATGTTTTATTATTAATGTAATAGCATTTTACTTTAAGTAATTATGTAGAAATTTGAATGTTTTATTATTAATGTAATAGCATTTGACATTAAGTAATTATGTAGAAATTTGAATGTTTTATTGTTAATGTAAAAGCATTTGACATTAAGTAATTATGTAGAAATTTGAATGTTTTATTATTAATGTAATAGCATTTGATATTTGATATTAAGTAATTATGTAGCAATTTAAAAGTTTATAGTTGTTGTTAAAATACAATGTACTCAGCGTTATATCTGCATGTGCCTTAAGTCAATCCAATTTGATATTTTAATTTTTCAAGGTCTTGATAAATATAAATAGTCAATGAAGTCTCATGAACAAATCATTAGTTTTATTATAAGTACAATAGAGAATGCATCAAGTGAAGGTTTAAAGCCAGACTTTTATATTTTCTAAGAAAGTCAAAACATAATTATTTCTATGTCTTTTGCTCAATAGGTTGTCAACTCACTATTATATGATCATAGGCATTATTTCCCACACTTAAAAATCATTCCCAATGGAAATAATAACACAATTACCTCCCTTGTTTTTCTATTGCCCCCCCCCCCCAATGGACTGGCAATAGGAGTAATAGGATTATTCTTTAACAAGGTAGGACTGTTTATAGATACCATCTATTTTAAGACTTTATTTTAATACATTTTAAAAATATGAAATTCTTGCTTTAAAGTCCAACTTTTCTGCTCCAATCGGGCTAATGAATATGAAGACAGGCATTCACTTTGAGGTAAATTTTGTCCGGACAGCAAATGAATTTCTACTATCAAGGTTTTTTTAGGTACACTCCCATCGGGTACGGGGGAAGTCCGTTGTTCATCCCTTCCAATTGACTACATGTGGTCGTGGGGAAACATACCGCACAGGAAAAACCTGAGTAACGTTCTCAAGAAACACTGGGATCAGACATCACATCTCCTTGTTAGGTACCCAGCACCTTACTAAGTCATGGTGACTTCCCTGGATAGCATGATTGTATTATTCAGCTTAAAAAACAATCAGCAGAATTATGTGGAAGTGGAATTGTAACAAGCGCCATGAGTTGTGCATTTTGGAGCTTCGAATGCCATTGACAAGCCACATTCAAACAACTTCCTCTGTATGATATATTTTGCTAATGCGGTTAAGGTATTAAATGTATTTAGTAATAAATATTGTGACATTGTTAAGTTATATCTGTGTAATTATTAGGTTGTTTGAAAGGTCAAAATATTACATTCCATTATGATTTGCTACAAGTTAAGGTATATATATTTGCTGATGAACTTTCTCGGCACATGATGGGAACGAATTCCAATACCTCTTATTTAGTGAGTCATTGCTGTACTCACCGAGCCACCATCAAATAATAGGGTTGGAGGTTACAGGCTGTTTCCTTCTTGCTTTTGTTTAAAACTCAAACTAAAACATTCAAATATGATCTATTGAAAATGAAATGAAATGGTGTTTAACATCTTACTGTTCAGCTCTAACTGCAGGGCTAATGAATATGGGATGATCTATAGATTATATCCACTTGCTTTATGTAAAGAGTCCTGGTGTGAGCGTATGTGGCATGGAGATAGGGGCACCTTCTCAACCTCGTGGGTTTCCTCCGGGCACTTCGTTTTCCTCCCACTGCTAAAGACCCCTACGCGCAAGCGAATTATTGAAATAAAATTAAACCATATGTTAGTCCCGAAATGACCTAGTTTGTGTTGAGTGGACGTTAAACCCCATTTCTCTCTCTCTTTATGTAAAGAGTTGGTGGGTGCTACAGTGGTCTTACATGTTGGCTGTAGATAACTAGTCTGTTATCTATGCAAGTCATGGATCAATTCCAGGTTCGTAAAATATTAAATATGCGATGGGTTTGATGTGAAAATTTGTATTAATATTTAAGTCTGGGAGAATGTTACATGTAGACCTACTATTGTATACCCGTCCATGTTATGTATCCATGTATTTTTATACTATGAATAATTACATAGATTTATATTGTCAATATGTGCTTTGTTATTTTTATGTGCCCATGTTCATGTGGATGCCTTGAGTTAACTCCCTTTTCCAAAGACCATGTCAATGTGATAGCGATTACACTTTTTAATGATTTTTTTAGATATTCAATGTGCAGCATTGGGACAATGAAAGGATGAACCATATCAATTTTCGCTGCTCTCCGTAAATCTCTTGCAAAATACTGATATATCTTAGTATCTTGATTGTATACCAACTGCTTGTTATCCTGTCCAGGCAAAGAGTAGAAAGAATCTTCTTGACTGTAAAAACCAATTTCCTTGTTTTGAAGTTAACAAAATTAATAAATTTTCTTTCACCAATATTATTTGACTTTCACAATGAGAAGTCAGTTGCACTAAGGAAAAAAGAGAGTGAATTACAACTACTCAAGACTTTAATTTTATGAAACACTAGCAGGAAAGCCTGCTTCGCTCAAGGGCCCAATTTGCCTGGGGCCAAATTTCGATGGCCTAAAACTTTTAATACAGACATGCCAGTTAATTTAATACCACATGCAGGGATGGAGCGCATCTATGAAGCATGATTTGCTCGGGCTCACATTCGATGGCCTAAAACATGATGGTTAATTTGATACCACATATGTGGGGTGGGGATGGATCGCAGAAAAAAAAGAGACAAATGGAGTTTAACATCCACTCGACACAAACTAGGCCATTTTTATATGCCCACATTGAAATGTGGTCGTATATTGTTGTCGCCCCTGTCTGTCCGTAAAAATATGCGACAACCCTTGTTGACTGCCCGGACGATTTAGCTGCTGTGGGCGTATGTTTCATTGCCTGGCAACCGATCTTTGGACATAACATGATTCAATTTCATTTCAATAATTTGCTTGCACGAAGAGGTCTTTAGCAGTTGGAGTATCCACAGAAAACCTATAAGACTGGACAGACGACCCTTTTCACGTACCATGGAGATTCGAAACCACGCCAGTTGACTCAGTGACAGACCTTATGAAAGAGTGCGCACATCCTGATCATTCGACCATCCCCCCCCCCCTCGTAAAGAAGTATCTTTTACTGAGGAGATCCAGTTTTCAGTTTATTATAAAAGTGGTAAGAAACAATTTGACAAATTTACAAACTATTTCACATACATGTACATTATGGGAGATTAGATAAAACAAAAGACAGCTGATTTTAATAAATTCTTATGATTTATTTATCAAATACATAATTTATACAATAACAAATACAATTGAATATACAACTAAAAAAAATTAAACAGATGGCTTAAAAAAACATAATCAGTACCTTCCTGATATAAACAATAAAAAAATTGATTAAAATAAGTAACAAAATTGTCAACCCAGTCCAGAGCCGTAACCCTTATTTTTTCTATGAATCTTTTAACTAAGTCAAATAAGAGTCAATAATTGTTTTTGAGTAAGAAGACATACATTGTAATATGTCCGAACTAGTGCACCTTAAGGCCAATTTATACTCCCCACTAAGGGAAGCACAGAATTGTCTTTGCAACCTTTGTATACCCGTACTTCAAAACCTGTGAATCTAAGGAATTGAACTGGTTCAACTTAATTGTTTTAATAAAAAAATCGCAAACAAACAGCCAATCCAGCAACATGTCTGCTCTTTCGTTCACAAGAAAACCAGCTTTGCTTAGCTTTAGATTTAATTAGCTTTGCCCACTGCAATCAGCAGCTTTTGGATTTTTTTGCTTAGGCAACATGTAGCTTAGCTTAGTTTAGCTTAGCAGAGTATAAATTGACCTTTAGAGTGCCCAAACTGTATAGGTCATATGAATAGCTGAGTCATCCTGAAGAACTAGAACATAGTAGTACAGAGAACTATATTACATGGCTCCCAATTTTAGGTAGTCGAGGAATCAATAAGTTTAGATGGTTTCAGACGGTCCAGGGGTATACATGTATTGATAAGAGTTAAATCACATTGTGCTAATGTTTTTCAAGAAACCAGGGTATTCTATATTTATATGTCACAATTGTCAAAACAAATTAAAGAAATAAACTTAAGAAAATTTAACAAAACTTGTTCTAAAAGTACATAAAATAACAAATGGGGTTTGCCAAAGGTCAAAAGATGTGAATAGGGCTAGCGCTAATCCCAATCCTAACCCTGGCTGGATCTAGCCCTAATGGTTACCCTAACCTACAATCTTACCAACAAACATGTCCTTACTTTATTTGCATCTAAGAGACCTTGACGAAAATTGACTTGGGATTAACACACAGATTTAGCCCTCAATGAGAGACCAAACAATGGTAAGCACCTAAGTTAAATCACTCTGCCACCCAAACCCCCAGATATTATTGCTGGCTTGCTTTTGTAGTGACTAACACTTCCCCTCAAAGCATCACAGCCAATGTTATTCTATTAATGAAAGAAAAGATTATTTCTTGGTTGTTCATGATTGAAACCATTTAAATATTAAATCAGTAATGAATAAAATATAGAGAATAACAAAAAGTCTTCCTTTAAATGTGGGAATTTAACATTACAATTTACTTTGCACAATTTGTCAACAGTCTTTCAATTGCTGTTTTGCATCTTCAAAGTGAAATATACATATACGTGTACATGTATCATTAAAAGGCAGTTTTGGTTCTATAAAAAATATGTATTTTATTTAAGACTTTATATATATTTGTAACAAAATAAAAAGTTTCACATGCATCATCAATTCAACAAGCAAAAAACAAACTATCCCAACCATTCATAAATAATCACTAAAAACCAAGAAAACAAAATGGCAAGGCATCAAATGGAAGCAGTAAGCAATCACTATTTTAAAACGTTTATTGTTCTGTAAGTAGCCTAACTAAGGACAGATTTACTTCAAATGAAAATCAGTCATCTTGTCAAACATAGGCTAATAAACTTTGATGGTACATACATGTATAGCCTTATTAAAATCATGAGCAATAATATGCCGATATCTCTGGTGTCGTAATTCATGTAGTAACGATATTTTAGTGTGAGTTTCTGTATTCAATGCCTAGATTCAAACAATTGTTGGCAAATTTGTTGACATTCATCAAAATATATATGCTTCCTATTATCACATAGTTTAGATTGAATTTTAACAATTTCAGAAACTCCCCCCCAAAAAACCAGCACTACTAAATGATTCCCCAAGATGTAGAGATAAGATTGGTAAATGCTTATATTTAGAACACAAAAGGCAAACGAAAACCCACATCTGTTGGATATAACTAAATGCCAACAAATTATAGCATGTCAACGAATACAAGATTTTATTTTATGATCAGTAGTGGAATACCAGTGAAATAAAAGTGTTATTCCACTGGCTAACAGCAGTAGTCCATGTTGTTTTACCTAAAATGATTGTAAAATCATAAAATAAATAGAACATTTGTCGTTTTGTGGTGAATAACATATTTTATTTCATCTCAAAGCAAGAAAATATTTATATTTTCACTCATGCTACGCATTCGTGCAAATATAAGTTTTCTTGCTTCTCGATGAAATAAAATATGTTACTCACGACAAAACGACAAATTTCCTGTACATGTATACCTTTGTCATATCATAATAAACATAAATTGAAATACAGAATATAATTTGATAGAAAAATATTTCAGTTCCAACAAAACCATGTTCATGAACACTTCTTGTTTGTTGTTATCTGAAGTCAGGGTGGACCGGAGACGTGAGTGGAGAATATAAAGTTTCTATCTCTGTTTACAATTTTTCTTCATTAAATTTTTTGAAGCTGTATAAAATTGACAAGATCATGTTTGGCACATGGAAAGTAAAGCTTTGACCACCTCTGTCTCAAGCCTTATTTTAACTAAAATATAGCTTTTTTTGTTTGGTTTTGTTATAGGAAATACATCAATAAGAAACTTTTACAGCATTTACAGTAATTGAATGTAGAAATTTGTATTTCTGGATCAAAGATATTTTTCATTAACAGTGACTGAAAGTTGAGTTTAAGAATGTGTTGTGAAAACAGGGGCAGGTGTAATGTGTAGTCTTCACACAAAATTTGAAAACAATTTTATACAAATCATTTGAAAATTAAAACCGGATACACTCTTAAGAATCTTAAATGCATTTAAATATTTCGTACGTTTCCCCGCTTGTGTCATCCACCACAAATGGTGCCGTATAATTACCAATCCTATTTGTGGCGTAATCGTTGCTACGGTTTCCACTGTTCTGTTGTGTGGTTTCTAAATTCTGTAATGTAGATTTAGCTTTCCTTTTCCTGGGCGATATATCCAACAGGCCATCTTTCATCGGTATCTGAGAAATCTGTTTACCCGAACCAGTTTGATAGTCCGAGGGAACAATATACAAAACTTCTTCTTCAAGGAATTTTGGGTGAAGAGTATAAGTACATGTATCCTCTTCTAAATAATTATCAAAACCGTCTTCATTAGTTTTTGATTCTCCTTTTTTAAGGAGTTCTGGATAAGATTCTTCTAGAAAGCTACAAAAACAGTCTTTATTTTTCTCTGTTGTTGGTTTGTCTTCTTTACCCGTTTCTGGACGAGTTTCATCTTCTGAACAGCTACAACAACAGTCTTTATTATGTATTTTCTTCGATTTTTTGACACGGTGCGTGACGTTTATCTCTGGTTCATATTTCACAGGGCGTCTACGGATTCGTTTCCCATTGCCGTAGTATTGTGTTGAATGCTCATGAGAGGTCACTGGTTGATGTTTTGGAATATCAAAGGTTAACAAGGGTTTTTTATTTAACAATGCAGTCAATGTTGGTAAATTTGCATTACGACCAGAACTAAGATTTCCCTTATCTGAGTCATAATCAACTGCTGCAGAATGTGTTGGTTGGTTGTTGACCACATTGTTCGCATTAATATCAGAACTGTTCGTGCACTGATTAATCACATTTTTATCAGTATTTCTTGCAACTGACTGAGATTCTTGTTTAATTTGTCTTTTAGCACATTTTGTCTGCATGGAAGGACTCTCAATTTGGTCATAATTTGTCCAAGATCCTGGAGGTACTGCATATATTGTTTCACTTTCAGAATCTTCATTACTAAATCCAACAATCTCCACCTCATCTTCCAAACTCAGATTCTCCTGTTCACATTGCACTGAAGTTTCTGCTGTCGTCTTAGAGCAACCCGTATTTGTCTCTAATTTCTGTGCACTTACAACAGGTTTTGAAGAATGGGTACTGGATGACGATTCTGATAGTCTTTGTTCACCAGTCAGATTGTCTACACTTACAACAGGTTTTGAAGAATGTGCACTTACAACAGGTTTTGAAGAATGGGTACTGGATGACGATTCTGATAGTCTTTGTTCACCAGTCAGATTGTCTACCCATTGCATTGGAGTTTCTGGTGTAGTCTCTAAATTTTGTTCACCTACAACAGGTTTGGAAGGTTGAGAACTGAATGAGGATTCTGGTAGTCTTTGTTCACCAGTCAGATTGTCAACGCATTGCTTTGGAGTTTCTGGTGTAGTCTCTAATTTCTGTTTTGAAGGCCGAGAACTGGATGATGATTCTGGTAGTCTTTGTTCACCAGATACGCACAAAATAGTGTTGTGTACAGAATCACCACTATGGCTATGTTTGATTTTATTTATATCTGTCCGAGAGTCTGAGACTTTCCTCTTATTAACATTTGATTTCTGATCACTAATTGTTAATTCTGATGGAATTGTGAGCGAGCTCTTCTCCTTTTGAACAGTGGCACGTAAATTTGCACATGATTTATTTTTCTCCAGCAGTGAATTATTAATCCTTATTGAACTTTTACTTGTCAATGTGTTCTTAGTTGGACTTATTTTCTGAACGGGTAACCTTGTTTTAAGAGAAGTAAATCGGCTTTTCACAGGACTTATAGTAGTCAACTGGCTTTTAACTGTTTTACTATCATGTGGGGAAGAATGAATTAATTGAGGATTTGAAATTTTAGATCGATTTGTCTCCATGGCTTCTGTGTTTTGTTTCACCCCCTCTGAACCTTTTAAGTTCTCTATATGTTTGCGATGTTTATTTATTCTCAATGTATTGGATACGAGAAGAAATATAAGTTTCATCAACTTTTGAATCTTCTCTTTCCCACATTTATCTGTAATTTAAAAAATAAAAAAGATTATGTGCATGACCATTGTATTTTAAACTGTTCACATTTATTCATTTGTTAAAATCTCTGATCATCTTCAGACAGATATCTTATTCCATGTAAACTACAAAAAGGTGAAAAAAGTTGAATCTTCAAAATCAATACATGTACCAATTTCAAAAAGATATAATCAACTGAAAATTTGTTAACATTCAGCATCCTCGACAGAAGACATGAAAACAAATCGTGAAAATTAGATATTGTTTGAAAAAGGCTTTACTTTTCAAGGTAAAAAAATGCAGACAAATGATGCATACATGTATGCACGAGAGAAAGAGAAAGAGAGAGAGAGAAATGAGATGGGGTTTAACGTCCTACTCTTTTGCACCTACATGTAACCTGGGCTAATGGAAGACGGGCATACGCCATGCAATGTGCTTTGAGGGAAATTTTGCCCAGGCAGCGGCACTATGGCCTACTCTTATATCAAATTCCAACTGCCAAGGGATCTTTTACATGCACTCCAATGTGTACACGGGACCTCGGTTTTTCATCCAATCCGAACGACCAGGCAGCTGTCCTTGTCAAGCCCTCCTTCTGCATCACTGACAAGGGGAAATCACGCCGGAAAATCGAGATGAACTTTCTCGGCCAATGCAGGGATCGAAAAACCCAACCTCCAGGCTAGCGAACCAGCGCCTTATCCACTTAACCACCGTGACCCCCCAGAGAGAGAGAAAGAGAGAGAGGGAGGGGGTTTAACGTCCACTCAACTAGGTCAATTCAGGACCAACATACATGTATGGTTCAATTTCATATCAACAATTTACTGGCATAGGGGTCTTTAGCAGTGAAATTAAACTGGAGGACCTGAATGGGCGACACCACCTGTACTCCTGTCATGTTCAAGCGGGGAATCGAAACCCAAAACATAAAATCTGTAAAAAAAGAACAAAGTAGTAATAATGTTACCTGATATTTTCTTCTTTAACCTTTTTCTAATCTTAATGTTTAAACTGAGATTATTGTTAGTAATGGTCGATTGGTTGATTGTTAAACCACGTAAGACAGTTTGAACAATATTTACATCATTCAAAACATTAAGTGGTAATCTTGTCTTCTTAACCCTGAAAGATACAAGATTTAGGTAAAAAATAAAATATGAAATTGTTTTCATCTGATGTGATATGTCGATACATGTAAGTGATGAAGCAAGGTCAATACAATTAAATTTCAAACAAAACAAATCAACACGTAAAAACAAATCAAATCAATTAATTTTATTTTGGATCCAAATCAGGGGGTCACGTGGCAAAGTGGGTAGAACGCTGACTCGCTATCCTGGAAGTCAGGTGTTCGATCCCTGCATTGGCCGAGAAAGTTCATCCAGATTTTATGATATGGTTTCCCCTTGTCAGTGATCCATGACGAAGGGCCCGACAAGGACCATAGTCTAGTCGTTCTGATGGGACAAAAAACCAAGGTCTTGTACACACATTGGTGTACACGTACATGTAAAAGATCCCTTGGCAGTTGGAATTTGATATAAGAGTAGGTCGTAGCGCCACTGCCAAGGCAAAGTTTTCCTCATAGCACATTGTATGGTGTATGCCCGTCTTTATTAGCCCAGGTTAGGAGCAGAGCAGTAGGAAGTTAAACCCCCCATTTTATTTCATTTCGGATCCAAATCAAAAAGGTTGTGTGAAATCTAGTCAGTTTGAATTTAACTATAAAGGTATGTTACCCACATCAGATGTTATATTAATTTATAGACCAATGATCGAAATTAAACATCCATTAAACTCACCTGAGGGAAGTAAAGGGTTTATCTAAACAATCTATATCAGAGGCTACAGAGGCAAACATATTGAGAGATTGAAACTGATTATCAGGAGTGGTCTCCCTTTCAAACACAATGCGTCTGTCACACAATGATCTAACAATTGGACTTCTGTTTGTTGATTTATCTAAAACCGGAGATGTCAACGGTGTATCAAATATACTTGAACTTTTTACTAATGTTTTTGCTCCAAGCATGACATCATCATTCATAGGACTAAACTGTACTGACCCAGGATCAGACAAAGATGGCGTCTCACCAAACACGACTTGATTTAATGTTTTAGAATTATTATTTCTGTTTATGAAAGGCCCAAAACTTTCATTTAAACTATCTAGTGATTGATTGACCACTTTACTATCATTTAAGTTCGGCAAACTTGTATCTGTGAGATCATTTTCCAGATTTCTTGTTGCTGGCGAAGTTGTAGAAATATCAGGATGAAGCACACTCACAATGGGATTTTTTAATGGTGTATTTTGTAACTTGACAGGAGAGTAAGGATTAGTAAAAGGAGTTGGGGATTCTTCTTTTTGTACGAGATCGGACAATGAAAACAGCGGAACACATTTGTATAATTCTCCACTGTCATTAGCCAATACAGTCACATTTGTATTTTCAGATAATGTTTCTAGTTTATTTGATATAAACTGAGAGTTATCGTCGTTGTCTGTTATTGCTGTCTTCTGGTTTTCAAATGACTTTGACTCAATTGATCTGACGTTATGGCTGGATGCTTCAGGTAGATTCTGATCTTGAAATATAGTTATTAAATTTGGTGCTTGAGAAAGCATTGGATTATCAGACGTTTCCTGTAAGTTAGGGTTTATTTCAGATATACAATTTTCTAAAGCTGCTGATGTTGTTGAGAGATGAGTTGAGCTACCACAAGGCAATATGGAAACAGCAGGGACAATATTTCTCAATATCTTTTCAGCAGCAGATGGCTTTCTAGGACTTTGTGTTCTGCAAGATATTGTGACATTGTTGGCTACAGGCTTGGTCGGTGCATCTTCAGTAGTTCCAAGTTCATTTTGTTTTAAAGCATTCTTACATACTTTGGGTTTTCGACCTCTTTTTTTGCCTTTTTGTGAAAATTTAACAGTGACGTTGACCTCTTTAGGGTTTTTATTTGAAACTTTAAGATTTGTCTTGGCAACTTTAGAATGTATCTTACAAACTTTAGGGCTTATCTTGGGGACTTTAGCAGGGTTTTGTAACAGTTCGGATTCACGTGATTTACATGTAGTTAGCTTTCTCTTCAAGGAACAGTTTGAATTATTTTTCTTGTTTTTTGGTGGTGCGATATATGTATTATTGGTTAATTCCTGACGACATGATTTTTGCTTGGTTTGCAGACACAACTGACCAGTAACATTCCGACCTGAATTAACTTTATTAGTTTCTATATCGAAAATTGCACGAGTTGCAATACTTAACAAATCGTCTCTTTGGTCCGGTTTTTCTTTGGGTAATTCACATGTTATTGACTGATTTTGGGGTAGAAACGACTCTGGATATGTTACAGAGAAAGCGTGACCGAGGAATTTCTTTTGAGATATATATTCAGGATTTAAAGTGGCCAGATCGACTAGAAATGATTTCCCATCCATGCTGCTCTCCGTCTTACCCATCCAGAATAAACACATCGATTTTAATCCTGAGAACCCGATCCAACTGCTGGTGAAGAAACTGTCTGGTAAAGTCACATCGAGCATCTTATAGTGATTCACAATTTCATCAGCAGCAGGCATTAATTGACAATTAAATTTGCCAACTAACTGGAAAAAATCTTCCTTCATCATGAAATTATGTAAAAGAGTCAGAATTTGATGACAGTTTACAAAATATTTCTCACTGTCTTGGCCATTCATATGAAATGCTGCCAACGATGTATTATTCAATATAACACGCCCTATTTCAGCTACCACATATTCCTTGTCTGGTCGTGAAGAACTCTTTGTTTTTGGTTGTTCGATTAAAAATGTATTTAACTTGGTATAGTTTGTAACGTCTGCTACGACTTGACTAACATGTAACAGATTGTCTTTCTCGCATTTATGCCCCAATACTTTTTCGTAGGCGACAGTTTTCCCACTTTTATTATTGTTAGCATTGTCTAAAAGCCAGCAAACTAGACCGACACTTAAAAGAGCACGCTTAGAATAAGATGGAGGGAGCATATTTCTTTGTTTTAAATAATCCTTTTCCTCATTTAATAAACGATCACACATTGCGGGGAATGATTTAATAAAGAACGAATCTAATACTGAACTCAATGGTTTTGGAAACATACATCTGTGATCCAATTGTCCTCGACTCAGAAACAACACACCATTGCGCTTAAAACTACACAATTCTACGTTATTTATTACAACTCGTCCAACATGATGTAATATGATTGCTTTATTGTATTGTATTAACGTCTGCTCCACAGATGGAGAAACACTAGCCGGATTAAGACAATCACAAAATTGAGGCAACGGAAGAGACTTTTCTTTTGGTGGTGATCCCGAATTTTGAATCATTATTAACATATCTAATTTAGTTATTGGAGTTGATTGATCTAGGGAAACATTTCTAGTCCTTTTCTTTCTTGTTCTTTTCTCCATTGGCTGGTTGCTACTGGTTACACAATCTACATTCATGGCTACATCTTCCACAGCAGTTGGTAGATTAAGTTGTTGACCCGACTGAACAATGTTGAACGATGGATTTATTTCTTTCCCGACTTGTTGCACTTGTGAAAATAAAATATTTAGGTCTTCATTATTGTTGGTTGGGATTTCTGTTCTGACAGTTCCAGACGAATAGTTATTGATTATCTGATCTCCAATGCACGTCTCTAAAACTTTCAGAGTTTCAGAAGAGAGGGTGGGAAGAGGGTTAATATTCATTGAGGTGTTTGTCATATCCATCATCGGATCCGGAAACACATTAGGGATAGGATAATCATTTGAGACAGATGTTGTTTGACTGTCAAATTGTCTATCCCCTCCCTCAAAAAGTTCCTCTATAGAGGGCAGCTTATTCTGATAGTTTCCGTTAAAATCACAATTTACGTTGGGGATAACAGAGGTACTTATATTAGAACAGGTGTTTAATTCGGAAAACAGTGTGGAAGGCGTAGAATTTATAACAGACTGTTGTGAAGATCTATAAAAGTTTTGTTGATCTGAATACAGAATTGAATGCGATGAAACAGGATTCCTGATAAGCTGATGCTGTCCGATCGAAGTGCCTGGTATTGTATTATTGGGATATTCCTGAATAACATACTGGCTGTTTGGATTAATATTACTCACAGATGCTGATAATAAATTGGTATTTTTATCTTGTAATGAAGCTATAGAAGTGATAAAATCAATATGGTCCATGGTTAACAGTTTAATAAACAAGTATAATCCACACCTCTTTCTACATGTATATTAAACACCTTATTTATTAGATAAACCATTCTTGAACATCCGAGTCACATTTTTACACGTCTGAGAATCATTTTAATTATCTGATTCTGAAAGATAAAAGAATAAACTTGTTAAAAATGTTAAATTTCAATAAACAATGTAAATAGAACTTTTTTACTTACAGAGAAAGAGAGGGAGAAATGGGGTTTAATATGTCCCCTTGAAAGAAACAAGGTAATATTGGGACTAACAAAGGGTTCAACACTGCTTCAACAATTCACTTGCGCGTGCAGGTCTTTAACAGTGGGAGGAAACAGGGGGTCCCACAAAAAACCTGTGAGGCTCGACAGGCAACTCAACTCCTTGTCTGCACGCACTAAGGACCGAGTATCATCCAGATTTTACAAAAAAAAGGAAAGAAACTGAACGGTCGTTAAGTAGACGATCGAGGTCAAAACTTAACAGCGTTTCTAAATCTACACGGTAGGACAAACTGGGCGTTTTTTGATGAATCTTGACGGCATTAACACATTCTAGACGGCAATCTATTGACTGGATATGTGTATTAGATTCTAGACGGTACATGTAAGCGTAGTTTCTTTCCTTTTTTCGTAAAATCTGGACGATACCCGGTCCCTAGTGACGCACAACTGGGGAATTGAAACCACATCAATTGACTCACAATGACATAGCTTATGATACAGCGTGCACATGCTAACCATTAGGCCATACCCCCCTAGGCCCTAGATCTTACTTAAATGTTTTCTAGTGATACAGAAATAGATGTTTATGAAGTTTCACGTCTAACTTAGATTTTTCTAAACAACATTTATTTACAAAAACTGGATTAGAGAACAGGCAGAAACCTATAGACCCACTCTCCATGTGGGGGGGGGGGATGCTCGCTAGTTGGTGCTAAATGTCTCAAATTGACAGAATTGCAATCAAGTGATGCAATCCCGACAACTGGTGTGGTTTGAGTACAATCGTGATGTAAATAAACACTGCATTTTTTCTCAACTGTCATGATTAGTTGAGTTGCTTTCTTATGCAGTTGGCGTATGTGTTTTTTAAAGTCCAACACTGATAATACTACTATGCATGAAATACTTTCTTTTGTCTAAATGAATAACAAACGTTCTTTAATCACTATTTTTCCTGCACATGTGATTGCTAATAATAAATGGACACATCACAATTTAGTGTCATACATGATTACATGTACTAAGATAATTGATAGCAGTGAATTATTTTGGTTCATGTCATGAATCTCACCCAAAGGTTTTTTAAACTCTAAGTAAATTTATGTTATGATGATCATTATTTGTTTTGTGAAGATATAATATATTATAAAGCATTCTATATTTGACTATTTTTTTAAGCCCAAGGTACACATGTAATGTAACTGTGATGGATGTAGTACATGTGACTTTTAATAACTTATTCTTGAAAAAAATGCACGCTTTGGAGTTCGAAAATTCTTTGATGCAGGTACTGTCGGCAGAAATCCTCCATTTTATTGACTGACATCTAATAATGGGAATGTCGTAGAGCGAAGTCAATTCCGGAACGTTCAATCGGGTACCTCCGATTAAAAAAGCAAATTTCTGCAGATTGTGTGTTTATTCTATCACTTTAATTACTTGTTTCTGCTATACCGTGATAAAGTTTTATTAGCAGAATGTATTCCTATTAACGTGCGGCTGGCAAAGGCATTGCCTCTACATTATTTCGACCTAAATGCGAGAAATACCTCAAAAATAAATATGCACGTTTACAACTTGTTACAACTTCCCAATTTGTCAACCATATTGGATTTCCGCGGATTTTTGTCCACTTCCGGTTGTGGTGTTAGACCACGATTGAAAAAAATATCTTTTTGAGAACTTTACCTTTATTTCCACCAATTGAATTTAATCTTCTGATATAAATAATGATTGTATTTGCAACGTTTTAGTCATTACTATATATAGAAATCTTTTGATTTGACTACATATACTTAAAAAATCATTTTTATAAAAGTAAAAGTAGATTACCCGGTACCTAGAAAAATGTCATTTTCCTTTCCATAAAACTATATGATAAAATATTTGGTTGTAAAATGTCTTATTGGCACAATACTATGGTGGCACTGCATTTTTTTTAGGAGGTCAACAAAAGAAATATGTTTAATTTTACTTGATCAATTTTTGTGACATGACAATATGTTTTTCGTTCATCCAGAAAAGCTATCTAAGAAAAGCATTAAAACTTTTACATCCATATAAAAGGTGTCTTAATACACAGGGAACCAAAAATGGCAATATAATTAGTTTTTTAAAAAAACAGACGTTCTATTTGTCTTTTCAAAATAAATATTTAGGTTTCATAAATAACCGTTCTGGTGAATATGCTTTCTCCGTTAGAGCAGCTTATAAACTGTGGAATGATCTTCCAAAATCTCTTCGAGAGTCCTCTTCCATCCAGTCCTCTTCTAGAGTCCAACTTAAAAACATATTTATTTCAAAGATAGGTTGCCAGGCAACGAAAAATACGTCCACAGCAGCTAAATCGTCCGAGCTGTAAACGAGTTGTCAAATATTTTTACTTTTTTCGGTAATGAAACATTTATATTACACTAAAATCTAATTAAGAGTAACAAATATTAAGTAACATTTAATTGCATGGATTTAGTAGTTCGTTTCAAGACCTTAAACTCTGTGTATCAATTTGATGTCAAACAGATGATATGTTTGGCCTCTAGACCATCCACACGCCACACGATTTATCAAAGTGATCAATAGGATTTTTCATCTCATGACCTTGAACACTTTGTATAAATTTAAAGTCAATCGGATATTAACTTTGGCCTCTAGAGCTTCTATAAGATTTTTTGAAGTGATCAAGGGCCATAACTCTGGCAGTAATTATCGGAAATCGCTGAAAATCAATAGGACTCTTCTTCTCATGACCTCACAAGATTTTTTGAAGTGATAAAGGGCCATAACTCTGGCAGTAATTATTGGAATCGCTAACATTTGGGACCTAGAAATTGACAGAAGTGGGTCGCAACGCATATAATACTGTAATATAGGAATGCATATAAACTTACTTACATTCAATGGTTTCCCTTTTTACTCTAATTTCAGATCAGTTATGTTCCGCGAAATAAGCCAGCAGTCTCAAATCGAATGCAAATTTCTAGCATGTGTGGTAACTTTGTTTATTTTGTCTTAAATATGGGATATCTTTTTCCGGTAAGATCACAGCATCAATGTTGATTTAAATTGACAAATTATTTGTGTTTTCAAAGTTGAAGATTTTGGATGATATTTAGTTACAGACTTAGCTACTTTAAACTTCTATGTGACATTAACTCCAATATCCATTACATTTGTTATGGTCAGAAAATTGTCCTTACTATGTAGACCTACATGTATATTACACCATAAAGCAGACATTTTACAACAATGCTGTTAAGAAAGAGACAGCGTTATGGATAACATTCACTAGGCCTATTATGAAGTTTGATTTTGATATTGACTTGAAACTAATCAGGGGAATTTTGCCAATACAGCGGCACTACTGCCCACTCTTGTGTCAAGGGTCCCTCATAGTACCCTGTATTGTCCATCTTCATAAACCGAGTGTACAGAACAGTAGGACGTCAAACCTCATATAATTTTATATTATTTTTAAAATGTAAATACGACTAAAAGTAAAACAAAAATAGAAACAAATTTTTAATTCACTTGTCAGGTAACAATAATTGTGAACATAATAGCATTGTATATAAGTGTTAGTCACTAACCATAATAACAAAAAAACATCTTTCCTTCACAATTAAATCAAGGTGGAGTAAATAACATCAAATTCAAACACCTTTAATTACCATTAAAGATGCACTATGTCACAGAGAGAGAGAGAGAAATGGGGTTTAACGTCCACTCGACACAAACTAGGTCATTTCAGGACTAACATATGGTTTAATTTTATTTCAATAATTCGCTTGCACGTAGGAGTCTTTAGCAGTGGGAGGAAACCGGAGAACCCGGAGAAAACCCATGAGGATGGGCTGGCGACCCTACCCCTTGCCACGTACAACCAGGGATTTGAAAAATAATAACAACCATTATCTCATTTGTTGCGTAATAAAATGGTTTTATTGTCTTTATTATAACACTCAGCAAATACAGATCCTGACTCACTATATTGTATACAGAACTATCATTCGGTTCGTTATCATAATGACTTATTATTTTGTATTTGTTATAGTGTACATCTAATAAATTTACAGATTGCGTCAATAAATGGTAACCATGGCC
The DNA here is from genome assembly GCA_036850965.1 of Patella caerulea. Lineage (NCBI taxonomy): Eukaryota > Metazoa > Mollusca > Gastropoda > Patellidae > Patella > Patella caerulea. The sequence continues at coordinate 54,052,101 of JAZGQO010000006.1, read as the reverse complement.
ACAGTTGGCCAGACTCTCCCTCTTAATACACTTGTATTTAAATGACTCGGACCATAACCAACTTTATTATTTGCAGCTTAAAACCGCTGTATATTCTGTAGATGTATCTCAGGAGATAATTACCACCCACACGCCACTTCTCTGCCTATAGCTTAGGGATACTTACCACCTGTAGCTGAGCAACATCCAATTCCAGTGCTGTAGATACTACATTGTACTTAATTACTATCTTAATAATAATGACTTTTAAGAGCATTCTCTCGCATTCATCTTTATTTCTGTGTATTTATTGGTTTTATGAATACATGTATATGCTCGACATTAAACATACATTCAAGAGCTAAATCTGCCTCTTGTAAGTCTTTCTTTGGGACTTTAGGCCTGAAATGTTATATAAATTATTACTTAGACATTTATTAATATGACAACTATCGATGCCATCGCATATATTCCATATATACATGTATCTCCGATATTAAGTAGATTAGAACAGTTCAGCCATATTTTATTTAATTTATAATGGAGAAGTGGGTCTTCGCTTTGAACAACCAGTACAGTGGTTGCAATTAATTCTTCAAAGGCTAATATCTTCGATCGCAATAGAGTAATTTGAATGAAATTTTCAATATATTCATTTTACATTATCTATTTTCAAACTATTATTGCAAGAATGTCAGCTCTTTATCTAAATCTTACATAATGTATCTTTAAGTTGGAAATTTCAGGATGCAATTCATTAGTGTCTGACGTTTGTTGGGGGGTTGGGATGGCCTAGTGGTCTAGAGTGCCGTGCTTCGACCTCTAGCTGGCCGGTCACCTCTGGCTTGCGGCTGTGGTTTCGAGCCCTGGTGTGAGCATATGTGGCATGGAAATAGGGGCGCCTTCTCAACCTCGTGGGTTTTCTCCGGACGCTCCGGTTTCCTCCCACTGATAAAGACCCCTACGTGCAAGCGAATTATTGAATAAAATGAAACCATATGTTAATCTCAAAATGACCTAGTTTGCGTCGAGTGGAGTTAAACCCCATTTCTCTCTCTCTCTCTCTCTCTGACGTTTGTTAGGTACAACTAAAACCGTTACATGTCATGTATACATGTATCCTGAACTGTTCAAGTGGTGAAAAGAAAGAAAGAAGTGGGGTTTAACGTCCACTCAACACAAATTAGGTCATTTCGGGACTAACATAGGGTACAATTTTATTTCAATAATTTGCTTGCACGCAGGGGGCCTGAGCAGTGGGATAAAACCGGATAAAAGGTAGAAAACCCACAAGGTTGGACAGGCGACCCTACTCCATGTCACAAACAACCAGGGAATCGAAACCATGCCAGTTGACTCGATGACAGACCTTATGATACAAAGTAGATTTGAAATTGGTGTTGATAAAATTGTTGATTCATATAATCGTCTTGAATTAAACAGAGGTTAAAGATGAAAATTTGATTGGATGCAAATCACTTTGACTAATCAGTGGGTGATAAAAATGCCTCTTGTATGACCATTATAGATATACATGTTTACATTTGTATATATTCTATAACCAAGTTACATAGATATAACTCAATGACCATTCAATACTGCTCAGGTTATCCAGTGGCTCAAGAGTGTATCCCTGCACAGAGATACACTCAAGTGGACCATTGAATAACCCGAACAGTATTCAGTGGTCACTGAGTTCTGTTTTTATTCTATAACTACATGCAAATCTCCAAACACACTGTACTATCCCGATTATCAATAAAAAAATCAGCACCAATAACGTTACACTTCATCATAAATTCCGCCCCTTTTTTTTCTTTTTGACAAAAATTGTGGGTGCCCAGTGGTGATGGCATTCCAGTTTGACGTAATTCTGAAAGTGACTTCATTGTGGACAATAGTTGTACGCATCCAAGCCATTAATACAACCATATTTGTTTGTATTTGAATGTAGTTATAGAATAAAATATAATATCAAATTATAACAATAATAAATCCTGATATCAATAAAGAATGCTCAATCCACAATTTTCAACCTTGAAGATCTTTTATTCTGTTTAAGTCCACCAGCAGCATAGTAGCAGATAAAATAAATATTATAACACAAAGAATAACTTTATAAATAGCGCAAATATTTTCCCTCTAAACTTCTTGTATCCTGTGAAAGTTAAGTCGGCGTGCAGCTATAGCATGAAAACACTAGTCTCTAGTAAGTAATCATCAGGAAACCTTATCACTATGAGAGCACTAGCCAGAAGAAAACACAAAATCTTTGATTAAATAGAGTTGATATTAAGCACAAAAAAAAAAAAATAACAACAAAACTTCATTGATTTGTTTTCAAATAAAACTCAACGATCAAATACCAGATCGTCTATATATACATATACATACACATATGAGTAAAAGTTTTTACACGAACAAATAGGTCCATTTATATTTCGTCTTCAACCTTTGGATTGTTACACGTTTTCTTTTGGTTTTGATGTCAAATTTGTGGACTTTCATTACACAATATTACTCGCGGGTTCAGTTTAAAATACTTAGATCTTCACTCACAAAATGACTTATTTAATTTATTGTTTGCGTAAAATCTGTGGAACGAGAAAAGAAATTGTCTGTTTATATATCACAGTAAAATACTCTCCAACAGTCAATAATATAATCACACGTTTCTCACTTTCTTTCTCTATGTTAATTTATTGAAACATCTTCTTCAAAAGATCGTTTACGACTTCCATCAAAATTACTGAAACATAAATCATTTTATATTAAATTAACTTTGTTCATGTGTAGGAAATAAACTGGATATTCAAATTCTATAACAGTTTATTGAATGATTAAAAAAAATATAGAAATATGGTTGGCAAAAATCGATCTAGGGGATAACCACTCACAAACCATATATATACATGTTCAAGCCTGGAAATCAGGCACAATCCGTCTTGTGTTTGTCATGTTATCAGGCACATCTTTGTCCTTTTTATCTGTTAATTTATATGTAGTACCTTGACCATACCTGATGCAAGAGGAGCTACATATAAATCTGCCTATTGCAGGTCTTCCTTTAGGCTTTAAACGTTACATAAACTATTAATTAGATCTCCTTTGAGTGGCATTTAGCAATTGACACAAGTAATAAACACAAAACTATATGATGTTATACAATTACTGTTTTAATTAAAGCGACGTTTCGTTGAAAACGTTGAGAGAAACGTCGCTTTAATTAAAACAGTATTTGTATTCTATGATATGGTTTTGTGTTTATTATTAATTAGATATTTATTAACATGACCATAGTATAATCAACTCTCGGTGCCATCGGATGCTCAAGATTTTAACCATATCTGAATCTGATCTGCTGTTCAATGGCGGATGATGATTAATCGTAAAATGGATAATCAAGACTTTATATATTATGGCCAAAATTGAAACAATGACAACTGAGGCTACAGTGTTATTAAAACGACGATTTCTTGGCTCAGGGTGAAATAATTTGACGAAAATTTTCAGCATAATTTCCTTTACATTATCCCTCTTTAAACTCATTATTTAATCGCCCATCAAGTAGTGCCTGATATTCTGTTAGGTAAAATGACTATTTTTCTACACCAACGCCGTTAATGAAGACAGACAAACCCAATATACTAAGAGGAAAGGGTTCTTTTACACAAGCACAATAATTCCTGGCGAAACTTTCTTAGCCATGAGGGGGGTCACGGTGGCTAAGTGGATAAGGCGCTATTTCGCTAGCCTGGAGGTCGGGTGTTCGATCCCTGCATTGGCCGAGAAAGTTATCTCGATTTTCCAGCGTGATTTCCTCTTGTCAGTGATGCAGAAGGAGGCCCTGACAAGGACAGCTGCTTAGTCATTCGGATGGGACGAAAAACCAAGGTCCCGTGTTCGCATTGGAGTGCACATAAAAGATCCCTCGGCAGTTGGAATTCGATATAAGAGTAGACCGTAGTGCCGCTGCCCGGGCGAAATTTCCCTCATTGCACACTGTATGGTGTATGCCCAGGTTAGATGCAAAAGAGTAGGACGTTAAACCCCATTTCATTTCATTTCATTTCTTAGCCACGATCTCAATCGGATTAAAATACACATCTACATTTTGTTTTTTGACCCTATGACGTCAGACACTGATTAATCAATCAGCGTTGATGTTTCTAGGAGCTGTTTACCCAGAGTTTCTTGCAGAACATGCTAAGAACTCTCTGTAAAAGACCGATTAACATCAACTAGAATGTCTGTTATATAACAACTCTTCTAGATCCTAGTATTGTGAAGACATATAAAGCGAAATTTTAAACTATTAAAAAAAGACAAAATAGGAGTTAGGTTTTAATCTAATTGCCAAGATCTGGATTGAACTCAGATTTATTTGTTAATGCGTCAGGACCATACTCAAGAGTCAGTGTCAGTCTGAATCTGGTGTTAAAGGGCTGTCTTTCTTTAATTACCTATTGAAACCTTGCATTTTGTGTATATCACTCTGCATCTGTTTCACTTCTGCTATATAGGCATCCATCTGATTAGCAGAAGTAGGAGGAAGAACGTTGGGTATATATCGTGAAAATAATCCAGGCTTTAAATGCACATATTCTGAAATGGATCCATAATTACATTTCTAATTACCACATATATTATCTCAACACAATACAACTAGAGCCACATTTAGATGAGAAGATACCCTAGGCTATTCAAGTCAATCCCCCACCCTCACAAATACAGGAAAATGAAAGTTTGTTTTAAACCTAATCGAGCAAAGCCAAGGATGTGAAGAATTCTAAGACTACAGTGCATGTGAGAAAAGCTTATGACAGCGACAAGAATATTATTAAAATTGGCAATTGATCTCCTTGATCTTGGAATTGAGTCCCTATGCTTCAGTCTGTCAGACCTACAGGTAAATCCTAAATCTTGAGATCCTAGGCTTCAGTATGTCAGACCTATAAGTATAGGTAAATCCTAGCTCTTGAGTCTCTAGGCTTTAGTCAGTCAGAGCTATCTGTAAATCCTAGATCTCGAGTCCCTAGGCTTTAGTCTGTCAGAACTATGGATACATGTACATGTAACTTCTAGATCTTGAGATCCTAGGCTGCAGTATGCCAAGCCTACATATAAAGATAAATTCAAGATCTTGAGATCCTAGGCTTCAGCCTGCCAAGCCTACGTGTAGATGTATAGGTAAATCCTGCACTGAATACAACATAACATAAGGATGTTATATTCTCATGGTGCAATCATTTCAAGCAAATCAATATGGAGAGAATATCTTACCACATCCACCCTGATGCAACATGTCTAATCAATTGATCAGATATTTCAAGTTTAAATATTTTATCTTAACGATAAATAGGCCTTCTCTCTCATAATCCCATAACCAAAGCTTTTAAAGGCCCCAAATACAGGGGAAATTTATATAACTAACCTGCATTTAAATTGAATAAATTTTGTATTAAACTAGCCATGGTTGGTGGGGAGATAGCAAACGGCTGACAACTAGCTTCATCGACTAAATCTAGAAAAAAAAATTTTTTACATTAGATTCCATTTACTTCTGTGTTTAGTAATTTGACTGACTTTCTGAACTTATGAATACATATGGTAAATCCAGTATTTCGTGAAGATAATCTTTATAAACTTTGTAGAATCTCTAGAGCTTATACTACCTAGGGATTACTACCCACGTACCAGTATCATTTTCTGCGGATGATGTAATTCACAATTGCATTAAAATAAGATCTATATTTTGTTTGGTTTTGTTATACTCTTGATGGTCTACATTACGTGAAGACCTGACAAGTTATAGAGGGAATTCACGTTAGGGGTCAAACAAGAGGCTTTTGACCCTATGATTTCAGACATTGATTAATCAATCAGTGTTGACGTTTCTAGTGGTTTACCCACAATTCTGTGTCTAAAAAGGCAAAGAACTCTCCGTAACAGACTGCTTCTTTAGCTAATCCCTCATTTCAAACAAATTGCTGTTAATATAACAAATCTTCCAGATCCTAGCGTATTAAAACTAAATAAATAGAAATTTTGAACAATAAAAAATGAAATAGGATCTGTGTTTTAATTGGATTGTCATCCTCCCCACCCCAAAAGAATCAATAAGATCCATCGTGTCTGCAATGTTCCAGGTCACCCATTTCAATAGTACTTATAGTAAGGAGTTAATTAATTGCAGTCTTGGAATCTATAACGGTTCTTTGGATTCAAAACTGAATCTTGACTAGTAGCTGAAATTATAAGGCATAATTTTATTAAGAAACATGACTGGTTGAAACTTAGTTAAATCTACTCACTCAACAGCTTGGTTATTTGACTATCTACAACATGTGAACGGAATATTTTTCTTAATTCTTCATTTAGATCAGTTTTTAATTTATTTTCGACATAAAATCTATTCTGAAAGACAGAAATTAAAAAAAATAATATAAATGTTATACGGTATAGAGCAAGCGGTTTTGACACAAACTAGGTTATTTCAGGACTAAACACATGGAATATTATTATTTCAATAATTCAGTCGTGCAAAGGGATCGTTAACGGTGGAAGGACGAATAGAAACCCTCCCAAGATTAGGTACGTAACTCTACTCCTCATCACTTACAAGTGCGAAATCAAAAGAATGTTACTTGACTTAATGACAGACCTTATGAACAAGTGCGACCATGAAACCAACTGACAACCCCATCCCTCGAAATACCTACAATAATAACTTCATCTTCTCATGAAATGAAATTATCCAACTGGGATAATGAAGACGGGCATATGCCATACAGTGTTCTATAGGGGGAATTTTGCAAGGACAGTGGCACTACAGCCCACTCTTATATCAAAATCCAACTATGAAGGATTTGTTTACTATTAAGCCAATGTGTACATGAGGCCTCTGTTTTCCCTCACTCGAACAGGCCCTCTGTCCTACACCACTGACAAGGGGGAACCACGCCAGCAAATCCTCTCTGCCAATACCCCTGGCTAACAAACACAGAACCTTCGAGTTTGCTAGCCAATGTCTTACTCATTGAGCCACTGACTTCCATCTTCTAATGTAATCTTAATGGATTCTCACAGAGTGTATTGGACATTTGCAAACAGATTACGTAGTTAATCTATAATCTAAATCTGATTCAATTAACTCACCATATAATTAAATATAGGAACTATCCCAGCTAAAGCTTGCAAATATTGGTTCATTGTAAAAGCGAATGTCTCTACAAAATGACGGGAATCTTGCATCTGAAAATAAAACAATAACTTGAAATTTCTTAAAAGTTAGTGAGATTGAGATGTGTTGTCGAAATGAAATGAAGTGTTTTAACATCCTACTGTTCTGCTCCAAACTGGACTAAAGAAGACGGGAATACGACATACACTGTTTTATGAGGAAACTGTCAAAGGAACTTTTACACACACACCAATGTGTACACAGGACCTACGATGGCATTCCCATTCGAACGACTATATAGCTGTCCTTACCAAGCCCTTCGTCATTCATCACTGAGAAGGGGGTGGGACCTGGATGAACTTTCTCGGCCAATGCAGGGATCGAACACCTGACCTCCAGGTCGGCGTGGAGCGTCTTCCCCACTCACCCAAAGTGAGCTCAAGACGTGTTGTCATTTGGTGACATGTGTAGCCCATCGTGTTAGATTTCAGGCACTTGGTAAATCCAATAATAATGTACATTACTATTAAGTTGAAAGCTTTGTCTGGATATTTCAATGATATATTGACAATTGGTGCACCATTTATTTCTTAAAAGCTAGGTTACGTTATTGTAAAGGATTTTAATTTTATAAACTTAATTACTCTGGAACGAATTTTCATTCATTTCAACAATCACATGCTACAATAAAATACCTGGACATGTATTCATCTGACAAATACAGGCACCAGAGAAATTGGAATTGAAATTAACACAGGTTTTTTTTACACAAAAATTACAAAAAACAAACATTTTTGCCGAGATTTGTTGACATTTTTCTAAGCTTCTTTGTGCAGGCAACCGTACAGTGTATTTTTATACTTACACTGTTAGAGAGTTGTTCAGCCAAATGACAGACATGTTGTTCTATGTGGTTCAGTAAATCTTTGTATAATCTCTCAGAAAATTGTTTACACACACACTTATATACACAGCTGTAAAAATAAATACACTTTATATAACTTTATCAAAACATCAAAAATAAATAAATTTCATTTTATGGTTTTATAAAAAAAAAAGGAAAACCCTCTCCTTGTCACGTACAACCAGGGAATCGAAACCATGTCAGTTGACTCAATGACAGACGTTATGATACAACACTGATGCGCTAATCATTCGGTCATCCAACCACCAGACTTAATGACAGGCTGTATTATTCAAATTGCACACGTTAGATCATTCATCCATCCTGTCAGCCTAGAAAGCATGAAGATTTAACAATTAGCCTCACCTATACATTTGTTCGTAAGATATAGAAATATATCCTCCTGGTTTGAGTGTAAGAAGTTGGTCAATAGCTCCCTGAAGTTTGGGCCAATAATGCATTTCATAATCAGCTACAGTTAAAGACATCATCACTAAAAATAAAAACAGATAATTAAAATAATCATAGAGAAATTTCTATTCACAAAAGACCATAAAATACATGTCATGTACATGCACTTGTGCCAAATTGTGGAGTCACCCTCATCTACATGATCTGTAGAATCACATTTTCTTATGGTGCAGCTAAGTCTTTCTTTAACTATGAGTTATACATGTATACATGTATGCCTGTTGTATTTATATCTATATGTAAATTTCGGCAATCTATTTATCAAAGTTCATGATTCATGTACATGTACGTTTGGAATTACCTGATAATCAGCAAATTTAATTTTAAAAGTTCATGAATTTATCTTTGGCAGCCTACTAATTTAATGAGAATGGGTATTAAATTTTTGTTAATCTTATTTAATGTTAAAATACTCAAGAAGCTCATCAGAACCTCTTAACTTCAACAATTAAATGATATTCAGTACATCTAGGGCCCTGTTTCACAAAAACTTAAATATCCTTAAATTTAAAGTAGCTAAGTCTCTAACTCAATATCTTCCAAAATCTTCAACATTGAAAACACCAACTATTTATCAATTTAAATCAACATTGATGTTGCGATCTTGCCGGAAAAAGATGGGCTTCAGATATCCAATATTTAAGACAAAAAAACCCATTTTACCATTGGTACACAAATCGTGTACCATAAATTGCACCAAATCAAATGGCGTATGTAGACTGGAATAACCTGACGCTAGAAATTTGCAATCCATTGAGATTATTGGCTTATTTCACCGAACATAACTGATTTGAAATTAGAGTGAAAACGGAAACCATTGAATGTAAATCAGTTTATATACTTTGATGTTACAGTATTATATGCGTTGCAACCCACTTTTAGCTCCTTTAATAAAGATGAGTTTCACAAAACGATTTTAAGTAGTTCAGGAAAAATCCAATAAAATGATACATTTTTAAAAATTCATTTTAACTTAAATTAGTGGTTTTTTCACAAAATAATTTAAGAATTTTTTTTAACTAAAATTAATTTCAATTTCCCAGAGATGCCCATCATCCTCTCCTAACATAAAATCGCTACATAAACAAACATTGATTACGGTTAAGTTATTAGATTGGGTTATAGACAGAACAACCCTAAACCATAACAGCCCAAAAATTTGGTTATAGCGACACCCAAAAACCCAACGTTTGTTAGATGCTGGAAATGATATTTATTCACAAAAATATTGCGTAACAGATAATATAAGTACATGTACATACATTAGTTAAACCTTAATTTAATACATGGTTGTTGTTGTTGTTTATTAAAGATTTATTATCCAATACATTAGATACATGGTTGTTGTTGTTGTTTATTAAAGATTTATTATCCAATACATTAGATATGACATTATTCTTGCTTAACATACAAAATTTAACGTCCAATACAATGAATATAATATGGACAGGTTGATTTAATTAACTTGAAAATTGTTGTTTATTAAAGATTTATCGTCCAATACATTAGATATGATATTATAATTGGTTAACACACAAAATTTGACGTTCAATACAATGAATATTGAATATTATTAGGTTGATTTAATTAAATTATTCAAAATTGAAAATTGTTAAAAACTCAAAACAAAAAGGGTCTTGGATGGCCATGTCTTTTACCTTTATTTGATAAAATAATTAATGTTTATATCATATTACCTAATCAGATTAGAAGGAGTGAAGTACCTTATTACGGATTATCCAATCAGTTGATTAATTAGTATTCACCTCTTTCTGACGAGAGAATTGTTATTTTGGTCAAATGGTTAAAAGTTAATTGTTATTTTATCAAAGGTAAGTTACTAATATTTGCTAAGAACATGTATATGACAGAATAGCAAATCCAAAATAGATATAATATGCATACAGGAAACAAAATTAGGTCCAAAGCAGAAGGACCCAAAACTGACTGAGTACACTGAATTAGGTGTATGTTTTTATCAATTTTCAACCCATTAAATGTAAATAATTTAATAAAATCAACATGTTCATAATATCATATCTAACGTATTGGATGTTAATTCGTTAATAAATAAACAACAATATATTGTTTTTCATTTCATTTAATTAAAATGTTTAGCCATTTTGATCAAATTTTTTGTCCTTTACAACCAAACTTTTTGGCCGTTTTGACCAAACTTGTTTTTGGCTGTTCTTGCATAGGGCCGTTATAACTACATCCCATGGCATTAGTGGCATGCCATTAGATCTATTGCGACATAGATAGAATGATAGATAGATTTATTTGGAATAATAATATTAATATATATTGCCAAGGCCCCGTGTACAATCACCCACAAAAACAATTCTCATTCAATTTCTGTTTGTGGGTAAGGGTTACCATAAATAGTACTATGTTCTTTCTGACTGAAGACAGTGAAGGTGCTCAATTAATTTATTAGCCAATTATCAATAGTGCGTGGAGAAACTGGATATTTTTTCCCCTCTCAATCTTAAGTCAATAGGACTTACCCATACTTCCTGGTCGTAACAGTGGCGCGGAATTCTTCTCCGGTGGATCGACGACTCCAGATTCCACTAGTTCGGGCTCCATGGCCTCTATTGATTCATCCATTTCTTCAAAAATTTCTTTGAATTCGTCAATATTTACATTTCTTAGAAGTCAATTCATGATTTTTCTTCACAGCGACTCGTTTATGGTAAGAAATTACGACATCAATTGAAGTTGTCAAATTATGTTGTAAATAAATTAATTGTCTGTAGTTGCTAAATATTATCACAGTGGGAAACATTATAAGATCCAAATCATCATCATTTTTTTAAATTTGCTGATATTTGACCAAAATTTTTATCACGACTCAGAAAATGAAATATGCTCGTTTGTAACAGCAGTTAAAGGGAGACAAATCCAAATAACAAAATATGTTCGACTATATCCTTCAACCGTCAAACATATGCAAATTATTATCATTCTCGACTGGGATGTCGGTTTGGATGAATATAGATTTTGATTTTACATGCTTTGTAAAACAGCTGCATAAATGAAAAAAAAAAAAAAATGTTGCCTAATAAAAGAAACACGACTGTCATTATTGTAGTTATCTCCCTTTAGTTATTTTGATTAATTAATTAACTTTATATAATTGCCATATGAGACAGGTAGGCTATATGGAGTTTAAAGCTGCAATTTCATATTTTTAAGTTATATTTTAAAAATATATTAACATAAAGCCTTAAAATAGATTGTATCTATAAACAGTCCTACCTTGTTAAAGAATTATCCTATTAATCCTATAATTCACCATTGCCAGTTGAGAAATTAGCAAAAATATCATTTTCAACTTTAAATTCAAACGTTTGAAGATGGCTATTGCATGGGGGGGAATGGGCAAACAAGGGAGGTAATTGTGCTTTTATTTCCGATGTGAAGGATTTGTAAGTGTGAAAATAATGTCTTTGGTTGTATAATAGTAGGCCTAAGTTGACAACCTATTAAGCAAAAGACATAGACTATGTTTTGATTTTTTTGGAAAATATGAAATGCCTGCCTTAATATCGACTCAAAATACTCACATTTCGGGATTAATATATGAACGATTTATATTTCAATAGTTGATGTATAGGTTTTTAGTTAGTGTTTAGAGAGAGAGAGAGAGAGAGAGAGAAATGGGGTTTAACTTCCACTCAACACAAACTAGGTCATTTCGGGACTAACACATGGTTTTAATTTTATTTCAATAATTCACTTGCGCGTAGGGGTCTTTAGCAGGTTAGTGTTTAGAAGTGTGATTAAAAAATGGTGAACCCATAAGGATAGGCTGGTAATCTACTCTCCTCAATCCTTGTAAAGTGGTGCGATGTAACCACAACACTTGACTCAATTACAGATCTAAATGGAACACAACTACGCATTAGACTAAATGGGCCTCTGGTATGTTAGGAAAATCTAGGAGATCAGATTAACAAAGTTTGTCTATTTCAACTATGCTTCAGGCATGGTATTTGGGTTTTTTTTGGCGCCATACAAGATCAATACAATATGAATAATACTACCCTATAGTATTTGTAAGCTTTTCTTCCTTATTCTGATGAAACGATCTCTCAAGGCGACTGGTTCTAGTTAAGGTAACCAAGTCATTTCCATATATTTCTTTTAAATTTCAACGTCTTTTCCCTTTAATTACTATCACCAATCAGGCCTATGTTGACAATACTGACAAGGCCAACCTGTTCAATAAGCCATCATATCAATCATTTTAATATCAAATAAAATAATAAACAAATATTTATGAAAAATCAATGCATTTATTGCACAATAAAATGTGGAATAATGATCAAGAAAAAAACTCCTAATTACTCATTTTTTTTAAAAAATTGATACTCTAGACTATAATGATGTTGGTTATATATTACATAAAGTTATATAATAAAAGATAAATAGGCCATGAATAAAGGTTCGATCTATTTGATAAGGCCAACTTCAAGTTTGGTCAAAGGTCACGAGATGTGAACAGGACTAGCGCTAATCCTAACCCTGAATCTAGCCTCAACGCTTACCCTAACCCACAATCTCTCCAACAATCACTTACCCTAATCTTATTTATATCTCAGCAACCTTGATGAAATTGAGTTGGCCTTGACAAATAGATATAGCCATGAAAAAATGCAATAATGTCATTTTCTATAAAGTGGAGGTAATTTTAGTTAGGGCTGGCAAAAAGCATCCATCCTGACTAAATTATGCAATGAAAATTATTTGTTCCACAAAAAAAAAAAAACTTTTGTCAATTTATAATTATTCGACGTAAAGGACAAACCAAATAAGTTTCTAATCCTTTGGAACTTGATAAATAAATACTAATGGGACCGAACTCTTTTGAGAACACTAACAGCAAACAAGTACTTTTTGTTAGAAATTTTTTTTTTCTTCCAGAAAAGAAGCAAACTTAGATTAAAAAGTTGAAATTGGTTTGGCCTAAGATAGTTTACATGTATAACAGTCAGGTATAAAGAGATAAAAGAAAGAAAGAAAGAGGTTTAATGTCCACTCAAAACAAACTAGGTCATTTCAGGGTTAATATATGGTTCAATTTTATTTCAATAATTCACACAGTGGTCTTTAGCAATGGCAGGAGATTGGATAAATCCCACAATTTAACAGATGGCGCTACCCCTGGTCTTGTACATGCGGGGAATCAAAACTAGACGACTTGACTCAATGACATCACTTATGATCCAACACTCATGTGTTATCCATTCGACCATCAAACCCTGCGTACAGACAGATAAAGAGACCTCTTTGTCCAATAATATAATATGGTTCATTAACGACTATTGAATTTTGAAAAAAATGAAATTTAAGTGTCATTTAATATAAAGTAAATTAATAACAATCTCTTTGACATGTTTTTGTTTCCTATTTTTAACAGCCTTAAATTCTAAAATAAAAATCTTCGAAAAAATGAACACCTGATGCTAAATAACCATGCCCAATGGAAGTTTCAATAAAATTTATAACCAAGATGTTTTGAGTAATAATATGTTTTCAAATAATTACACAGTATATCAAACAATGAATTTAAACAAACAAATGTATTTATAGCTGACAATCATTTAAATCAATCCATTTATCAAGCTGTAACTGTCAACGCGCAAGTGAAACATAGATTTATTTAAAAAGCTAAAAATAACTTAAAAATAAACTCACAAGTGACAAATTTTGATAAACAATAAGGAAATGAATTTATTTCATAACCTAATAAGCTTAAAAAAATAAAAACATAGAATATTAAAGATACATTATGTAAGATTTAGATAAAGAGTTGATTATTCTTGCTATAATAGCTGGAAAATAGATAATGTAAAATGAATAATTTGAAAATTTCATTCCAATTACTTTATTGAGAGCAAAGATATTAGCTATTGAAGGTTTGACAAGACATGCGCAATAATAACAACCACCTTACTGGTTGTTCGAAACTAAGTCTTGTTCCTCCATTTTTAAATTAAATTAAAATATGGCTGAACCTTTCAAATCTATTTATTATCAAGGAAATCCAATGCAATCGAGGGTTAATTATGGCCTGGATCAGATAATTAATGTTTAATCAATAATTTTGAGAACATTTCAGAAAGACACTAATAGGTGGATTTAGCTCTTGCATAATGTATGTTTAACTGACAAAGGGAGAAACTTCATAATTCATTGCACAGACCCACATCCACAACACCAGAGTAATGCACATATGATCAAAACATAACAAAATTGTCTTTAAAAAATCTTCAACACAGTATGAAAAATACTGTTTAATAAAAAATTATAGAAAGGTTCTATTATTTTTGTTCATAAAATTCCTGACATGATTAATATTACTTAAATATTAAGATCTATCAAGATTTATTTCTCCATTACTAATAAATTGTATAATATTTTGTAAGTTAAAGTTCACAAAATTAGTTGGGTTGTCAAAAACAGAATGTAAAAATATGACTTATGATTTTATCAAAACATTATGCAAAGTTGATTTGAGACAAAGAAATAAAATGAATAAATATGAGTATGATGTAATAATATCTAAAGTGTATAAGGATGTATAATATAAGAAGGCCTTGACTAGGCCTACAAGGAATATATAGAGAATATAGGATAACATGATAAAAACATGGATGGGGGCTTATCGGACCCCTATTCACCCACCACTAGCCAAGTCATCTACTCTAAGCTCTAATATCATCGTCATTGTTAACAAATCCTGCAGTTTTAAAAACATACGCTATGAACTTTGGCCCAATTTTTAGCAGTAAAGATATGACTAGTTCAAAATTTAAAATCCAAACGCAGAAATTGGCAAATTTTAGCAAGTTTCTTCATTATGACCAAATGAAGCATCCTTGCCAATTTAAAAAACAAATCAAACAAGAGCTCAGACCTGTAGAGTGTTCACAAGCAATTGTGAATGGACAACAGATGCAGGTGACAACACTATACGTTCACATTAAATGTGGGTATATATAAAAATGACCGACTATATAAAATGTCTGGACTAGTACTATTGATGTTTTATATCCAATGAGATTCTATGTTATCTAAATTAATAAAATCACGATCACGATGAAAGAATGGTTTATTATGGTGAAATAATTAATATTTGTAAAAGTAGGATGATTTATGAATTAATACTTATCAAAGAGTTAACCTGCAAGGCAAGTTTAAATGACAATGTCACCAGTCGCAGTTTCTACTTATGTGATCGATAATTTAACCCATTTATACTTAGACATCAGACATTGATTAACCAATCAGTGTTGACGTTTCTAGTGGATACCCACAGTTCTGTGCATCAAAAGGCCAAGAACTTTCCATAACAGATCTTTTCTTCGGCTAATCCCTTACTTGAATCAAAACACTAGTAGTAATATAACAACTCTTCCAGATCCTAGTGTAGTGAAGACAAGTAAAATGGAATTTTGAACTAGAAAAACAAAATGAAATAGGACCTCTGTTTTAATAAGATTGTTTCAGCTATCTTCAGAAATTAATAATCACGATCCCATTTATTCAATAAATATCATTATTATATGTAATACGAGTTTTAAATAATAATATAAACAATGATTACGACTATATACATCACTCTTACGTAAACTAATTTTTACTTTATCTAATTCTATATACTAGCTGTTTACTCAGAGTTATAAGGGTCGAAACCTGCAATGCTTTCTTATAAGAGTTTTGTGAAACCAGAAATAGTCTAAATCTGAAACAGGAAGTCGTATATTCAGAAACTGGAAGTATAAATCAGAAACCGGTAGAGGTATAACCATGCCACACAGCCTATGTGACTCCTAGGCTCGTGCTGCCCATAAAACCCGAATTCCAGCCTAAGGACAGCCCTTGATTCCATCTTGATGAGATGTTAAACAATCAATTTGAGTATATTTTAGCATAGGATAGATATTGTCTGAGAAATGCAAGGTCACTAAAAGTACACCTTTAGCTGAAATAAGAGCAATGCATACGATCATTAATATAACCATCAATTATATTCTAATTAAAGCTTGATCCTAAATCAATACAAATATACAACTTTCTTTATATATAAATGTACATCTATTGTCTATTTCAATGTATATATCATATTGTTTTGAAATTTTAATTCATTTCAATGTTTATTAATACGACAAGACACAGGGTTGTTGGTAGGGTCACCTACCCCAAGCCTAAACCCTTATCCTTATGGCATTTAACTCGGGTGTGACAATTTCCAACCAACCTGGATAGCCTAAAAAGAATACAGATTATGTATGATTTATTCATGATGCAAATATCATATTAAATAATATAACACTTCCAAAGTTAACAAATGTCATTTTTAATAACTTAAGCATAAAGTCTCTTAGGTTAACAAATGTCATTTTTAATAACTTAAGTATAAAACCCCTCAAGTTTACAAATGATTTATTTGATGAAATTTATATATCTTGGCACTAAAGATGACTAATTATACAGATTTAATAAACAACTCCTTTTCTCCTTGCAATAAGAACAACAGATCTTGTCCATAATACATTTTGGATTAACTACAAGTTGACAGAGTTTGAAAAGGCTTGTCTTCAATATGTCTTGGATCAATGTAAATTTTTCAATAGCACAAAGAAATTCACAAATAGCAGCCTGGCATTGATAAGCTTTGGAAACATGCCTTGGACCAACGTAAATTTTTAAATAGCACAAAAGAAAATTCACTAATAATAACGACCAGGCATTAGGAGAGTTTAAAACATCACTGTTATGTAAGCACATGTTGAATATCACTGATCTAGTTCAAGCGGAATCATGATTTATTTACATTATCACTATTGCATAATGTCTATTTACAAATAACAAAATCAACAATGGAAAATTAAAAATTAAAAAAAGAAACGATGACAAGCCAGTCAAAGCAGCGAACGAATAAAATCCTCAACATCAAACGTTGAAACTTTGAACTTTTTTAGCTGTTGGTTTTGCTTTATTTATAGCCCTATTAGCTGTTGGTTTAATTTCTGTAGATGGCGCTGTATCCTGCGACTGTTCTTTACTAAATTTGGCTGCTAGCGCTGTGACTTGCGATGCAGAACGTGTTACACCTGTAGGTGATTTTGCGCGAACTGCTGCAGATTTTGGCGGCGTAGCTGGTTTTGTTGGACTATTTACACGCGACACATGAGATTTTTCACCTGGCTTTGCCACACTTTTCGGCACAGTTTGATTTTTACTTTGTGTTGTCGTCCTATTGACACCTGTTTTCTGCAACTCTGGTTTATTTTTAGCTATGACTGGTTTTACATCTCTTTGCGCCTTTGATACACTTGACGATGGAGTCTTTAGTCCAGGCTTATCAGTCTTTGTGTCTTTAGTAACAGGATTTCGTGAACGTGAGAATTTATTAACAGGTGCTACTTGTGATGGTTTGTTCTCTGTTTTTTTATTTGACAATTCACTGGCTTTACTACCATCTGGTATATTAGTGTATGTGACTGGTTGATCTGGATTTTTATCGTCTATAGTGTGATTATTTAAATACTGGTTAATATCGTCTAATAAATCTCCACAAATGACAGCTGGACTATTCATGTAAACTCCCGAATTTTCAGACGGGATATTTTCTTCCATATTTGGTTTAGGCGGGAGTTGAACACGAGGCTCTGGGGGCAGAGGTCGTGAAGGCGGAGATTTAGAACGGAATGATGCTGTGGCTGCTGGAGATCTTGAACGTGGAACACCTCCTGCTACGGGAGGGGAGATAACTTTATCTAGCACTGACTTAGCTGGTCTGTTACCAGCTGATGCTTCCTCTTCTTCCTGAGTTGCTAAATACGCTGGTCGTACAGGGCTGCGATGTGTCGGAGTTCTATCAGACATGCTGCGTTTCACTTTTTGACCGTGAGGGGGAATAGGAGGGGGGCCACGGGCACTAGGAGATCTTGAAATATGGGATCCCCTCGGTAGAGTATCAGGCAGATCATCAAACATGTTAGAATTACGATTTGTGGTGCTGACCAGAACAGGATGAGAAATATCAGCTCCTGTAAACGATTCTCTTTTCATTAAACGTTCAGATTTAGGTGACAATGGCTGCACGACAGGTGGATTCGGTTTCTTTTCAATTATAGCTTTCTTCTCCGATTTTGGGGTAGTTACAGGTTTAGGGGGAAGGGGGACATCTTTCCATGAAATAGGTGCAGGTTCTTTAGGTTTTGAAGAGGTGGCTTGAGTATTAGTTTTGGGTTCTGGTTTAAATATTTTGTTCTCGGGAACAAATTTAGGAATCTTGTCCACTGGATCCGGTTTCTTGAATTTTTCAGCTGGCGTGAATCGAGATGATGCAGGCTCATCACGATTTTTATATTTATTGATTGGAGATTTCGGACGACTTTCGTGTTTGGGTACAAGTGGTTTCTGTTGACTTGGGTTGCTAATGACAACTTTTGATTTACGATTGGCCGAGTTGGAGAGTATCGGCTGAGATGGATCTGTTTGAGGAGGGGGTACAACTCTCTGATGACTGATAGAAGTTGCTGGTCGTTTTGTATTATTGTCTGAAGATGGTTTCTTAAATATTGGTTTCATTGGAGCCCTAAAATAATAAACAGTATGTAAGTTAATATGTATAAATATAGAATAAGCTATATTTATAGCACAGCTTTCATGAGTTAACTTGTTTATTAACACAGAGGCCGTAGGTAGAGGTGTTAAACCTGGTAACGAACGAAGCGTGCTATAAATGACTTGTAATACTGACACCTGCTCCTCATCCTAGTTGTTATTGCATGGAAAACCCACCCCACTTCTCTATATGATTTCTACTAAAACTAGCGTAAACCAGAAAAAGTGTGCAATAACACTGAAAATGTCTAGTTATTGCACAGTTACGCGCCAGTGAGTTTAGTAGAGGTAAAACAATCTGCTTAATGAACGAAAAGAACAAAGGAAGATCTCGTGTCCTTGTTACAGTTGAACTAAAGAGATCATATATGAAACATCACTCTTAAAACAAGTCAACAGTCATACTAAACTTACTCTGTCGACAAATAGCTCCGCTTGCGAACCGACACTAAGCTAGTTGACCCAAATGTTAAGTCCTAAATCAACGATTTTAGTCGTATTTATTTTGCTTCAATTTAATGAAATTGAAAAGGTTTAATTATTTTTTTTTGTGTAAAACAGAAGTGAACTAGATTAGGATCGCATTACAAGAGTGTACTAATTGTTGGATATTTTGGGATGAGATCTTGTCTCCTGGTAGCAGAATATTTATAAGAATAACCATACTGTCCAATGCATATAACCCACTGATGGCCATTTATTGGAGTATTTCAGATTATATTTGAATCTTTTATATCTTTTAGTCTCCTGTCAGATACAGAAAGATCTACCTGCATGGGTAAAAACAAGCCTTACAATGAACCAATATTTGCAAGCTTTAGCTGGGATAGTTCCTAAATTTAATTATATGGTGAGTTAATTGAATCAGATTTAGATTATAGATTAACTACATAATCTGATTACAAATGTCCAATATACTCTGTGAGAATCCATTAAGATTATGTTAGAAGATGGAGAGAGAGAAATGGGTTTAACATCCACTCGACACAAACTAGGTCATTTTGGGACTAACATATGGTTTAATTTAATTTCAATATTTCACTTGTGCGTAAGGATCTTTAGCAGTGGGAGGAAACCAAAGTACCCGGAGAAAAAGCATTACAGAAGTAAAGACTATAAATATAATACATACTGAAATTGTGGTACGGTTTTCCACCATTTATGTATCCGTTGTCGATAGAAATACAGGAGGAATATAATAATTCCTAGTAATAATAACATAAAAAATACCAACAGTCCCACTAATAACTTGATATTTACTGAAACACAATAAAACATTAATATTACTATAAATCAAATCCATATACAAATCACCAATGAATACACTAACGACCTATGGAAACTGCTTTGATATGAATATACACTAACAACCTACTAAGGTTGCAGCGATACCCCAGTGATGGTGAATATCGCGATAATCAGGTCAGTTGATAAAATTAAAATGAATTCACACTAAAAACCTATGAAAAATGTTGATTACACATTAACAACCAATGGAAACAGCTTTGATGTGATAACACACTAACGACCTATGGAAACTGCTGTGATGTGATTACACACAAACGAAATATGGAAATAACTGTGATGTGATTGAACACTAACGGCTCATGGAAACTGCTGTAATGTGAATACAGTGTAACAACTTATGGAAACTGCTGTGATGTGATTACACACTAACGAACTGTGAAAACAACTGTGATGTGATTACACACTAACGGCTCATGAAAACCATGTAATGTGAATACAGACTAACAACTTACTGCTGTGATGTACTCACAACCTATAGAAACAGCTGTGATGTGATGACACATTAACGACTTATGGCAACTGCTGGGATGTGAATACACACTAACGACCTATGGAGTCTACCAGCACCTTTTTAATTTAAACACCGACCTGCTGCCTGGGGTCCATTCCTCAAGTACAATGGATTTTAATTTTAATAAATGAATTTATTTTGCTAATAATGTTTACTTACCGTATTCATTACTGGCAGGTCCACTGTCGATACTTCCCCCATAACCTGGTTTATTACACAATGGGGGAGCATAACCAATTTCACAATGACAATTTCCTTTAGAGTTACATACCTACAAAATATATACATACACCAACCTTATACTAATAGAAAATTATTTGAAAGGAAATAACATCCTACTTATTTGCACTAAAAGAAAATGCAGGTCCTAGTTTGTTCTTTCTATGTGATGATCAGACACTTTTCCTTTCAAGGCCCTCTGTTCAGGACCAGTTGTTCAAGGAAGCCAGGCTGGAAAATCTTGAGGGCGAGAGAGAGAGAAATAGGGAAGAAACAGTGGGAAGAAACCGGATGACCCAGAGAAAACCATCTATATTGGACAGGCGACAATACTCCTTGTCCCATACAACCGGGGCCAGTTGACTCAATGACAGACCTTATGATACTGCGAAAATCTTGAGGAGTTTTCTAGGAATAAGCTCTCATACAGTATCAATAAAAGAGAGATTTAACTTTCACAATCTTGTAGTTTACAAGAGAATAACAATAACGTTATAAGTATTAGTGCTCAGTGGGGATAGTTCTCTGGTTCACCATGGATGGCATGGATTAAAATGCATTGAATCTAAAACCCACATGGAAGATAGGCCATGTTTTATTCAACCTCTACTACAAGTGCAAAAGATTCCACATATGGGAGATAACTCCCAAGTACTTCAATAAAGAACATTACTATGTGATATTAGTCATAAAGGATGAAAACAATCTATACATACCCCATGATTATCACAATTTGTATGACATTCAGCTACTGGTAGTTTAGCAATAGGCACACATTTCTGACTCACACAAATCTAGAAATAACACAAAGTAGTTCATAGTTAAATTCAATGCTCTTCATATTAATGAGGAATTATGCAAGAGCTAAATCTGCCCATTGCAGGTCTTTCTTAAGGTCTTAAATATGATTTAAATTATTGATTAGACATTTATTAACATGACAAGATCATAATCAACTCTTGATGCCATCGGATGCTCAAGATTTTCAACAAACTTAAATATGGTTTCCGGTTATTGATTTAATTTCAAAATGGATAATCAAGACTTTGTTTATTATCATAACAACAGTAGCAAAGACAATTTTGACTACATTGTTCTGCAATCGACAGTAACTCTGCTCAAGATATTCCATTTTCCTTATTCATTTTTTAACTATACTGAGCGCCACGGAAAATGCATCACTTAGTTTT
The DNA here is from genome assembly GCA_036850965.1 of Patella caerulea. Lineage (NCBI taxonomy): Eukaryota > Metazoa > Mollusca > Gastropoda > Patellidae > Patella > Patella caerulea. The sequence goes on along the minus strand of JAZGQO010000006.1, from coordinate 54,029,689 downwards.
TCGTATAACAAATGATCCTGTAAACATATCTTATTTATTTTGCTTCTTATTGTGAACAATATTGAAATGAGAACACATCAACACATTTGTACATTTATGAATGTTTAATCAGTAATCAATGGTACCAAGTCAGAGGGATCAAAACCAAAAGTACGACAAAGATGGTTAATTGTCAGTAACGCGCATATCCTCCGCTGGCTCATACGCAGGCTGTGCAGCACAATTAACCATCTGTGTCGTACCTTTGGTTTTGACCCTTAAGTGATGCGTTTTATATGGTGCTCAGTATATTATACCAAGATCTTACATAACTTTCTTGGCCAACCCAAGGATAGAATGCATAAAGCCAAATAAAAATTCAAATTTTTATAATCAAGTTAATATTTATTACCTTATCTTCCTCACATTTTGCTCCATCTGGAACCATACCTGGATCAGGCATATCAATACCAACATCCAACATGGCTGATCGACAGACATACTGTGTATTACCACGAGTCAGGAAAGAGGCACGCATAGTATGAGCTAAAGAATCACGCCAAAACATCAGTTTCTCATTCAGATGTACACAATGTAACAATCCGCACATTACATCTCTGGAGCAAAAAAAAAAAATATCAAAATTATTTATTGTTTCACATTTGTCAGTCCTGTTCATATGTTAAAGAAGAGACTCTATATAAGAGACTGACACCGTCAGTTGGAGCAGATTGTCTAAAATATTACTTCAGTGGAAGCCGACATACAATAAAGCTATTTCACATACGGTAGGAGTGGATGATAAGCCCATAGACTGCCCAAGAACACTTTTAAGCTTGAAGAGCATGAATAGGAAAGCTGGCTGCTACTTATAGTATACAAATCATGTTTGTTATGTTTCCTAAAGAAGACAACCACCACCTCAGATTTTGAGCAAGAAACTATACGTTAATCCCTGTATAGCAACATATACAACATAGCAAATCCTAGCAACAAAAATCTGCTAATCAGACGCTTTTAACACGGTATCTTTAAAGATTATCAGGTCATAGGCAATATCAATCTCGTTCCCAGAGGCAGCCGCGGAGCCGAAGGCCTCTGGTACATTAGACCGTCCATTTTTTCCAACTATTTTCAAACCTAAGCCCCGCCCATTATGACCTCTGATTGGTCAATCCTTTTGTGTCGATTTCTCGAAAACTAGAGGTCGGATCGTCGTTTCGTTTGTTGTAAAATGATCCTTGAGTCAAAGTCAATTCGCTGACATAAAAAATTGGATCCTAAGCGAACAAATTCAAGTTTTTGTAAAGATCTATTTTCTACGCGTGGGTATATTTTTAAGTGATTCGGTCATCCAGGCACGTAAAATCAGGGGCATACGACGCAAATAAACGAGAAATTTCGCGCGTAGGAATTACATGTCATTTTCCGGGAAAATGGCTACCCCGATTCACCAGAGAAATTTCTTCAAAAATTTTTTCTGGTGTCGAGATTGAGGCAATATTTGTTAGGTTTCCGGGGAAATGGTCGTAAAGGCCATAAACCATAATAACCAAAATGGACTTTGGGAAAAAAAGGCAATCATTAGGTCACAACAACCCAAACTTTAGATTATCCAATACACTATGTAATAAACGACTGTCCTGTGTTTGGAACTAATTTAAATAAAACCAGTACTTACTCTCTATGACATCTCGTATAATAACTTCTAGTCCAGTTATATCCACAATTACCATCATGTGTACCCTGCATGTTGAGTTGTTGATAACATATTGGATCTGATGCTCGTCCTGTACTACCCCATAATAACTTACATTGACTAGAATGGGTATTACAATTACCTTCATAACAATACGACTAAAATAAAATAAAATAAATTAATAACAGCAGATGTTTTCTTTTTAATTTAAAAATTAAGGGTATGCTGGATTGTCAGTCCAGAATTTACTGAATTGTAAGCATTGCAATCAAGTGGCATGGAATTTAGTTCTGTTAAAGTTTTTGTAAATCCCAACAACAGGAGTGGTTGAGTCGATTTTGTGACATAGTTGAACACAAAATATTTTTTCACTATTTTTATCCAGAAAAAAAGTTATTAGAACTTATTACTTACCTGTGAGTCAGCACAAGACAAACCGTTCTGTTTATAAATATCATCAGGACAATATTCACTGGCACCAGAACAAAACTCAGCTAAATCACATTCACCATTAGGAGATCGACATAATGTAGCTGCTTCTTTAAACTAAAATAATATTAATAAATGTAGACATAAAGAGAGAGAGAGAAAGAGAGAGAGAGGTAGAGGGAGAGAGAGAGAGAGAGAGACTAGGTTATTTCAGGACTTACCATACAAGAGAGAGAAAGAGAAATGGGGTTTAACGTCCACTCAACACAAACTAGGTCATTTTGGGACTAACATATGGTTTAATTTTATATCAATAATTCGCTTGCGGGTAGGGGTCTTTAGCCATGGGAGGAAACCGGAGTGCCCGGAGGAAACCCACGAGGTTGAGAAGGCGCCCCTATCTCCATGCCACATTCGCTGACACCAGGGCTTGAAACCACAGCCGCAAGCTAGAGGTCGAAGCGCGGCACTCTAAACCACTAGGCCATCCCAACCCCCCACTTAACATACAGGTATGGTTCAATTTTATTTCAATAATCTGCTTGTGCATAGGGGTCTTAGGCAGCTGGAGGAGATAGTAGGACTTGAATAAAACCCACGAGGTTGGACAGTTGACTCTACTCCTTGTATTGACATACTGTACCTATTTTTTAAACTAATAAAACAGTATCAATAAATGTAAATGTAAAAAATCCAATTTTCCCCATCCTTCAAAGGGTTCAGTGGTTCAGTGTGTAGGATGCTCGCTCACTAAGCAGGACTCTGTTTCACTCCCGGTGTTTTCCAAGGAAGTACCTTGGAATTTTTGGGCATGGTTTCTTGTTGTCAGATGTACAGGACAGAGTATGACAAGTCATTCGGATGGGCAAAAAACCGAGTCCCATATACACATTCGTGTGCACGTAAAAGAACCCTTGACCGTTAGAATTCTAAATACGAGTTGGCTGTAGTGCCGTTGTCTGGGCTAAATCCATTTGAAAGGTGTCAATAATTACAACAAATAATTATAGCACAGATTTAACCTCGGCCTCAATAACGTATACACTTCTATCATTGGTCAAATCCTTAAATATTGGTCAAATAAATGACTAGTACAAACCTGACAGGTATCAATGTTACAACATCGTCCAGTCCCACAGGTAGCTTGTGCTATCAATTTACATGTTGTAGCATTACAACATCTATTTGCACAATCCTGTTCACAAAAATATAAACAAACCAATACATCATACCTCATTTGAGATTAACAAAAAGAAGAAAAAGACCCAATTAACACCCCATGCCCTTGTCTACAAAGATTAAGTTAAATTGAATATGGAAACGCAAGAATTATTATGTTTGAGAATTTATAATTAGCACAAGGCACAACTACTTTAACATGTGTACCACATAAGTTTACTAGAGATATCCTGATCGGTTTATGTGACATACTTCGGAAACATAACAGAAGGAAGGAAGGAGCCCATTTAATATCTCTCTATAAATAGTGCTAGATAATAATCATGAGAATGAGAGAGAGAAAAATGCAGTTTAACATCCACTCAACACAAACTATGTCATTTTGGGATTAACATATATATTAGGGTTCAATCTTATTTAAATAATTCCATGTGCGTAGGGGTGTTTGCCAGAGGGAGAAAACCGAATTACCAAGAGAAAACCCACTAGTTTAGACAGGCAACCCTTAGTTATTATGAGAATAAATATATAGTTAGAAAGTAATTGTGAATTTTTTGTGCGATGCCATTTTAATTAGTATATATATCTTGAATATTATGTGGCATAAAAGGAAAACACATGAACTGAAAACGTTAAAACTTATTCGAACCTGAGGTAGACCACAATCACATACTTCTCCTTCTTCTACCAGACCATTACCACAAACGGGACCAGCAAATATCTTCTCTGGTTTATTACGTAAACAATAATCCATTCCGATCTCAAATGATTCCTGTAACGCTACCTTAGAGCATGACGACCATTGGGTAGGACTGGTTGATCTAGAAATAAAATAATTACAATTTGAATCCAATATCTAATGCAAGATAAGTATGGTTAAAATTAAATTCAAGAATTACACAATTATTTTCACACTCATTTCATCAGAAACTATCACACTCATTTAAACCAACAGTAACTATGACACCCATTGCACCAGTAACTACCATTCATGACTATCACACTCTTTTCATCAGTAAATGTCACACTCATTTCATCCATGATTAATTCATTTCATCAGTAACTATCACACTCATTTAGTAGTTATCATCTGTAACTATTACACGCTTTCCACTAGTAACTGACACACTCATTACACCTGGAACTATCACACTCATTTTACCAGTAATTTTCACTCATTTCACAAATAGCTTTTACACACATTACACCAGTAAGTTTCACACCCATTTCACCAGTGATTACCATCCGTGACTATCACACTCTTTAAATCAGCAACTATCACACTCATTTCACCAGTGATTACCATCCGTGACTATCACACTCTTTAAATCAGCAACTATCACACTCCTTGGGTTTCAAAGTATCTTTAAGTTCATCATTATATTCCATCAATGAACCTAATCTACTCACCCACTGGTTGCTGCCATGATACATTTACTGTCGGGACAATGACAATATGAATCATTATCATGTTCCATACCAAAACTATGACCTAATTCATGAGCTACTGTTGTAGCTAGTGTTGTTAATCCATCATAATCCTAGAAAAAGAAATCAGTGACTTACTGCAAGACAAGATCTGATTAAAACACAGATCCTAGTGCTATGCGTGGAACTGTGGATAATCCACTAGAAATGTCAACGCTGATTGATTAATCTATGTCTGACGCCACAGGATCAAAAGTAGCTTACACAACCCCTGACATGACCTTCCAGTAATGCAGGTCATCGAGGTGTAAAAAAAGATGAAACGAAATATAGATCTGCATCTGTATTTTAATTGGCTATCATTGACTTACTTTAAATCAAGAAATTAACGAATCCAGTTATCATTGAAAGATGAGGATGGTGGGTGTTCATTATAGAAATTATTATAATATTCTAAATAAAACTCTGGTCTAAAATTCGTGGCTTCTTTCAGGTTTCAAGCAAAAGAAATGAGATTTCACCAGACAATGATATTAGTGGGAAGCTATTGAAGATGGCAGATGAATCCAGACAATGATAATAGTGGGAAGATATTGTAGCTGGCAGATGAACATGGCAGTTCTGAATTTTATCCTGGTGCTGACACATATCAAGTCATTTTGGGGCTAACACATGATTAAACCGGAGGACCTGGAGAAAACCCACGAGCTTGGACGGAGAAAGTTGATTGGATTTTTGTGTCAATGATGTAGGACGGGAGACTTGACAAGAAACATAATACAAATAGCTATTATTACTTACATAATTAACACCCCCAGAAAATTGAAAAGTACAAATTCTTCCTTTGATAGCTTTACCCACCACACCTTCGTCAAACTTTGTACCACTGAAATATAAAATGTTAGATTAGAATAAAAATAATTTTTATCGGCTCATTGTCATAACTAATATACCATAATATTACACATACACGGGTCACAATTCTATGGAATACAATTACTGCTTATTATTGAGCAAAACTTCAACTTGGCTTCTCTGGTGATTATCAAGTGAGAGAGAAATGAAATTTAACATCTGTTCAACACAAACTTGGTCATTTCAGGACTAACACATGGTTCAATTTCATTTCAACAATTCACTTGCGCACAGGGGTCTTTAGCAGTGGGAGGAAACCGGTGGACTATGGGAAAACCAAAAAGACATTTCTCCTTGCCACCCACAACAGGGTCATTATCAAGCAATCATTGTCATTGCTTGATAATGACTAGAGAGGCATAGCCGAAATGTCGCTCTGTTATAAGCAACAATTGTATTCCATAGAATTGTGACCTACATATTTCAGTTCAATTACTAAATGTCATTGAAACAAAATTTTTTGTACATGCACATGTACTGATTTAACCCTTTGGTTGCTGTCACCATGGTCACCCACAACACTTGACAAGTCACATGTAATGACAAATCTAATGACAAATCGATATTGGTCATTATGTTCTCATTTTTACTGCTACTGTAGGCCTAGAATAACTGGTCACCCAGTCTCATGAACAATTTATAACGTGCGATGGCCTGGCAACCAATCAAAGGGTTAGAATTTTTTCATAAAAATGCATGCCCTCAATGTTTTTTATGTCCGAAATTTATTGATTGAAGGCAAAACATATGTCGAAATTTATTGATTCGAAACAAAATGTGGATTATAGGCAGAACATGATGTGTTGAAAGATACTTACGTGATTAATTGTGCGTTATCGTTGGTATGGAATGGATTAATACGTTCTCGTCTATACCGTAAAAAATTTTCTAGTGTGATGTCTGGACTCGGTGTAATAGATATCAAATCCCGATTTTCCCACACTTCAACACCAACTAAGGCTACATAAATATTTAATGATCGATACAACTGAAAAAAAAAATATTTGAATTATTTAAAATGATCTTTAAATATTCGCTTGGGTGGTGGTGGGGGTCAATATGTCATCAATGAAATAGGGTTTAACGTCCTACTGTTCTGCTCCTAAACTGGTCTAATGAAGATGGATATGCGCCATACAGTGTCTTATGAGGGGAAATTCAGTCCAGACAGGGGTGCTACGGCCTACTCTTTTACGTACATGCCAATGTGTACACGGGACTTCAGTTTTTCGTTCCATCCAAACGACAAGACAACTGTCCTTGTCAGCCCCTCCGATATGACAATATGTCATCATGTGTCCATAACACTGCATTACCATTTTTTGCTTCTGAGTAACATGTTCATTGTTAAGAATTGAATTAGGGGGGAGAGAGAGAGAGAGAATGGGGTTTAACCTCCACTTGACACAAACTAGTATATTTCGGGACCAACACATGGTTTAATCTTATTTCAATAATTCACGTTGGGGTCTTTAGCAGTGGGAGGAAACCGGAGTACCCGGAGAAAACCAACAAGGTTGGACAAGCGACCCAACTCCTTGCCACATACAACAGGGGAAATTGAATTAGGACATTTCAGGCCCTGTGCTGTGCAGACTGTTTGGTCCCTTCATGACATAGTCAAAATTGTTTTCTGCACTTAACCTGGGCTAATGGAAGATGGGCATATGCCATACAGTGTGCTATGAGTGAAATTTTGCCCGGGCAGCATAGTTACAGCCTACTCTTATATCGAGATGCACCTGCTAAGGGATCTTTCAGTGCACGCCAATGTGTACACGGGACCTCAGTTTTTCATCCCATCCAAATGACTAGGCAGCCATCTGTGTCAGGTCCTCCATTCTGCATCACTAACAAGGGGAAATCATGGTGGAAAATAGAGATGAACTTTCTCTGCCAATGCAGGGATCGAACACCCGATCTCCAGGAAAATATATAAAACATACTAACTTACCCTACTAACTATATTTACAATATCTTGAGATCTTTTTATCACATAGCTTGAACTAGCATTATGATCTAAAAACTGAAAGTAGAATAAAAAAAAATCAATTAGTGGTTCATATTTAATGTTACTACACATATTTTAGCATTTATTGACTTTTTCAATTTTTTGAACTTTAATTTTTTACAAGTTTGTTCATACTAAAATGCAATCAAATTGATTAATATAATACTAGTAGTTAGCTCAGCATAGCATTGGTATAGCCATGAAATGAAAGTAGCATAAGTTTGAAATAGAAGTGGCAGGCCATAGCCACCTAGTCTCAGTTACTACCCATTTGTCCGTCAAATGACACTATCATTATCATTAGCGCTGTGTTTCCACTATTGTGCTCAATAGCGCTTTAAAATTAAATACAAAAACAAAAGTATAGATATCAAAACTAAAAACACAGAAAATCTAAACTTAAAATAGTAACCAATTTAAAACCAAATACTAGAAAAACTGTTAAAACAAAAATGTATATAAAAATAGGTTGCCAGGCAACGAAACATACGCCCACACAGCAGCCAAATCGTCCGGGCAGTCAACAAGAATTGTCGCATATTAAGGAATTATCAGAAAATCATTAGAATTTGTTTGGTTTTTATAATCAAACGTTTTTTTTTAAATCATATAATAATTGTGACCTCCAGAGGCACCACAAGCTAAAAAGGGTGATTTTTCGTACAATCAGGGGACATAATTCAGGAAGTAATGACCCGATGGGCGCAAATATCGAAAGGAACCAAGATCTTTGGGTTTAAAACATACCTGTCAAGTTTCATCAAAATCGATTCAAAATTGTGACCTCTATAGGGTCCACAACCTTGATATAACATATTTTCACACTATTCGTGTACAAACGGCGGCCATTTTGTCCGTCAATTCTAGTCCGGTTTTCACGTAATTCAAACTCTCTCTTCATTACCATGTAACGGTGATATAGTCAAACGTTTTTTTAAATCGGATAATAATTTTGACCTCCAGAGGAACCAAAAGCGAACAAAAGCGATTTTTCTGACAATCCGGGGACATAATTCAGGAAGTTATGATCCAATGGGCGCAAATATCTAAAGGAACCACGATCTTTGGGTTATAAACATACATGTCAAGTTTCATCAAAATCGGTTCAAAATTGTGACCTCTATAAGGTCCACAACCTTTATATAACATATTTTCACAATATTCGCGTACAAACGGCGGCCATTTTCACACAATTCAAACTCAACCTTCATAACCATGGAACGGTGATATAATCAAACGTTTTTTTAAATCGGATAACAATTTTGACCTCCAGAGGGACCACAAGCTAAAAAGGGCATTTTTTTCGGAAAATCAGGGGCCCTAATTCAGAAAGTTACGATCCAATTGGCGCAAATATCGAAAGAAATCAAGATCTTTGGGTTATAAACATGCATTTCAAGTTTCATCCAAATCGGTTCAAAATTGTGTCCTCTACACTGTTCACAACCTTGATATAACATATTTGCACACAATTCGCGTACAAATGGCGGCCATTTTGTCCGTCAATTTTGGTCCGATTTTCACGAAATTCCAACTCGACCTTCATAACCATGGAACAATGATATAATCAAACGGTTTTTTAAATCGGATAACAATTTTGACCTCCAGAGGGACCACAAGCTAAAAAGGGCAATTTTTCGGACAATCAGGGGCCATACTTCAGGAAGTTACAATCCGATTGGCGCAAATATCGAAAGGAACCAAGATCTTTGGGTTATAAACATGCATTTCAAGTTTCATCCAAATCGGTTCAAAATTGTGTCCTCTACACTGTTCACAACCTTGATTTAACATATTTTCACACTATTCGCGTACAAATGGCGGCCATTTTGTCCGTCAATATTGGTCCGATTTTCTCGAAATTCGTACTCAACCTTCATAACCATGGAACGGTGATATAATCAAACGGTTTTTTAAATCGGATAACAATTTTGACCTCCAGAGGGACCACAAGCTAAAAAGGGCGATTTTTCGGACAATCAGGGGCCATAATTCAGGAAGTTATGATCCGATTGGCGCAAATATCGAAAGGAACCAAGGTCTTTGGGTTATAAACATGCATTTCAAGTTTCGTCCAAATCGGTTCAAAATTGTGACCTCTAAACTGTTCACAAGCTAAAAAACGTGATTTTTCGTACAATCAGGGGCCATAACCCATGAAGTTACAGTCCGATACATGCCAATATCGAAAGGAACCGAGATCTTAGGGTGATAAACCTATGTTTTAAGTTTCATTGAAATCGGATAAAAATTGTGACCTGTAGACTGTTCACAAACAATTGTGAACGGACGGACGTCCGGACGGACGGACGGACGAACAGGGGCGACGACAATATACGTCCACATGAAAATGTGGGCGTATAAAAATACACAAGAAGAAGAAGAAGAAGAGAGATAAAAAAAAAGGAAAAAAGAAGAAGTTAATGTTTGTACTCACTGTTCTCTGATCATTAACTAAATATAACTCAACAAATCTGGTATTATCATTACCATCGTACGGCCCTTTAACACTTCTTCGTTTCTGTAATCATTAAAATAAAATAATTATATAAACAAATGAGTATGAGAAAGTATTCAACTACTTGTTGGATATGCCTAACCATTTACTTATAAGAACATCTATCAACTTTCAAATTGTCACTGTAAACTTTTATCGTCAAAATGGATTATCAAGACTTTAATCTCTCATAATTCCTCTTTCTATTTTATACTAAGTTTTTAAAACAACCCATGGAATATAAAACTTACCCTAGAATGTGAATCTCTGGAGTTAAATATTGGGTTAAAGTCCATGTGACTTCCGTGATCATTACCTGAAGACACACAGAATTAAGGATGTCATCTTTGTTCACATATAAAATACAATCATTGCTTCTTTAATTCAAATGAAAAGGGGTGTAGCCTATAATGTCCTACTTTTCTGGACCAACTGGGCTAGAGAAAACGGGCGTACATTACATAGTACAGTACACTTCAGGGCTAAGTGTGAAAATCCTCCCTGTGGGTGTTTTTTCCACTCAAAAATCGCGGTGTTTTTCTCATGTCCACTCCGCGGAATTTGCGACGTTCTGGGCGGAAAAAAAGTCCGCGAAAAGATAAAATTCTCGGAGGATTATTGTCCGCGAAAATTTGAAATTCGCGGCGGATAATTGTCGGTGGAAACATAAAATTCGCGGAGGATTATATTCCATAGTGATTCAAATTCGCGGAGGATTATATTCCATAGTGATTCAAAATAGTCTGAGTAATTTAGTCAATATTGTCACAGCGTTATTTAATAGTTAATGGAATAATATCACGAGTATATTAGTCGTTTTAATTAACCTATAATTTATATATTCATAATACTATTTTCAAATTGTTTTTTGAAAATTAACTAAATTGTACCAAAGTATTATTTTATTCATAACCTAAAATATCTGTTATGCTCGATTCATTTATAATGTACATGTACATCGGTATTCAATTCGTAAATCGCACCACAAAGTGCATACACATATCAATTTTCTATGTCATTAGTTCATCCGACAAGCAGACAATGAAACTATGTTTCGTGAATTCTGATAACATTGTCTGAAAATGGATGACAATAAACATAATATCTAGCGATTTGCACGTGGGCGTCTTAAAATATGCTGTCGATTTTTTATGTACTGATTTATTATCGATTTTAAATATGAAGAAGAATTTAATGACAATCGTAGAAATAAACAAATTAGCATTAATTCTTGGAAGGTATATTTTCTCCCCGATATTTAATTTAACGGTAATTCGATTAAAATGACGATTGGGCTCCCAACGTTCAAATAATACTTTATGTCCCGAGAATCAAATATCATGTAATGTATAGAAGCTGAAAGATTCTTTACTTATTTCAGTTTCGTATTTGACTAAGATACAGAGTCCCCATTCCCCACATTTCAATACGGATCAACATGTCAAATCGTTTCAGATAGCGCTATATGTATATGGCTGAAAAGTGTCATGTCTCAAATGGTCGCTTCATAGATATATTATTTTATGCTTTAACTTATAAATGCAACACACAAACTGATTACCGTATTTATACAGTTGACGATAAATATCCTAGATAATAATCCGGTTCGGTTTCTTTCCAATAATTATCACAGAAACAAATATTAAATTTCATTTTTCCAGTGAACATATCGATGAAGCTTTCAATAAAACACCTAACAACCAGACCATATGAATCGAATCTTGTGCGGACTGAACTTAGATTTATAGGATTTAATTGTCGCACCAAAGAGTACAAAGCAAAATGCTTAACAACAAGCATGCATTAGTTAAAGCGGCTTGGCGTGATATAAGAGATGATTTTTGTGCCAAATTAAAAATACACTGAAAGGGCCTCACTAGTCCGCAGGTGCTCTACTCTCTAGTCTGTCGCTGTAAGAAATACGTGTACTATAAATGTGGGTATCAATAAAGCCTAACCCTAATAACAGATATCGGTTGACCAATGAACCCTAACCCTAACACAACCCTAACCCTAACTAATGAACCCTAGTAATATATTATAGAACCCGCGGGCTAGTGAGCATTCCCCTTATTACCACCGGTTAAAGGAATAATTCTATTGACAGAATATGTCAACTGCGAATTAAGTATTGATTTCATAATTTGCATGCGCCAACCTTCAAGTCTGTACCGATTCAAAAATTAAATTATCTCTTATTTTAATATCCATAATTTTTAAAGCCTGAGTTTTATGTTATCGTTAATAAAATTAATAGAATCTTATGCAAATTACTGGTAATACGTGATGTAAATTGTAGGAGGTGGGGAGGTGCTATTCATCGTAGCCCGTTCGTAATTTAGCCATGTGTGTGTTAAAGGGGTTTGTATTTTAGTCAATTATCAATTCCTTTTGATGGCACGTGTGAATTCGCCTAATAAAGATAGTTGATTGACAGTATGCATTGACTCAGACTCCTTGGTGCCTAAATGAAATGTCATCACGGTATTTTCCGACTGATAGTTTTAATGTACATGTGTTCGGTAAGGTTGACGGTGAATTTTGGCGATGTGTGCTTAAAAACAGGAGATGAAGGCATTTCATTCATTTGGGAATTAAATCAGAATATATTACTTGAGGTGTGAATTTTGTAACTTATTTGTCAGAATGGAAATGGCTATTTTAATGTACAACACTTTCGCCCAAGGTAAGGCCAGCATTTATGTGTGTAAATTTTGAAAATTTCCTAATTTCAATGAGTTTGAAATAGTCGAACGATTCAAGTTTTAAAAATATCGAACATATTAATGAAGTAATGTATCGATATAGGGTGAAACGATCGTGGGATGAACTGACCCATATTAGCCTGTTTTTAATATTCCATTTTTGTGATTTATAGTTAAGTCTAATAAAACAATACTTTAATAGTATAAACACTTACAATTACCATGCCAACGTGTTGCGGATTGAAACCACGGCTTTAAAACTATGAGTGAGCTCACTTTTTTTAATTATTTGAATAGAGGCTCTAGAACCACTTGTAATAACATGCTCAACACATTTCGGATTGAAACCACCGCTTTGTAACAATGAGATTACTCACTTTTCTTTATTATTTGCCGACATACTTAAACGGTAAACGGCTTCGTAGCACATTGTTGTTTTAAAAATCCAAAACAAAAACATAGTAACAGAATACAGACTACATGTGTAAATGTATAAGTCATTAATGGGCAGACAAGCGGACGTTAAATAAAGCTGAATAATACATTTTTACGAATGTTCGTCCATATGATTATTTGTAAGGTTTGTTATATATGCCGCACATGTAACAAACGAGTATGCGATGTTGTAAATTATACATCGATAATATATGCATATGGATACGAATACAATGTAAAGCATACGTGTAACAATAATTTCATCAAATTAAATTTCGCGCTGGGGTCGGTGGTTTATGCATATATTTTATTTCAAAGTTTTAAAAGCATGCCGATAATGCTGTTTTTCGGGATTGGACTACTGAATTATGGATCCGAATACAATGTAAAGCATACGTGTAACAATAATTTCATCAAATTAAATTTCGCGCTGGGGTCGGTGGTTTAATAATTCCACGGCAATCGGTGGTTTAACAAATCCGCGGTGGTCGGCGGTTTACTCAAATTCGCGGCGGAAATTTAGAGCGGATTTTACAGCGGGACCTGAGCGGATTAATAGCCTGTACTCCGCGATTTTTCAATTCCGCCCAGGTCGGACCACGGAGGAATTTCATACTTAGCCCTGAAGTGTACTGTATGATTTGAAGACAAGTTTGCCCAGATAGCATTATTTCTGCCGATTTTGCACTGAATTCCAATTGCCAAGTTTTCTTTTACATGATTTTTTTTTCTAAATCCTGAGGTACTTAGCGAGAGTAATTTGTAAACAAATTCTCATAAACAACATGAATAAAAAGTTGATGGGATGAATATAGAACTTTCTTTAAAAAAACAAACAGGCTTTTGTAAAACGATTTGTACAATGACAACTTTGAAATGTTACGATTCTTCAAAAAAAAAAAAAAAAAAAAACCCAAAAAAACAACAACCCAGTATCAGCTTTGTCTGGAAGGATAAACAGAATATGAGTTGTTCAATAAAACAGGAATTGTACAACATTTAATATATTTATCATGAATAATTTAGAACCGAGTAAAGAAATGGCTTAGTGAATCCTGTACTCACCACATTTAAATAAATTCTGTAGTTTATCTTTATCTTTGTATATTCTATGTTGTTTATTAAATTCTTCTATATGATACGTATCTATATCATCTGATATTAGTCCGTGAAATATATTATCACATGTACTTATAGCTACTAGAGAATTAACATCACCTCTTACATTACCATGATAAAAACAATGATTATTTACCTGAAACACAAACAACATTATATTATTCTCTTGTAGTAAATTCTTATATAATTTCAAAACCTTTTATTTATTTATTTTTTTATGGGTCTTGAATGTGATCACTCGCTATATCAATAGTACTATCCTTTATACCAATAATACTATGCTTTATACCAATAATACTATGCTTTATACCAATAGTTCTATGTTTTATATCAATAATACTATGCTTTATATCAATAATACTATGCTTTATATCAATAATACTATGCTTTATATCAATAGTACTATGATTTATATCAATAGTACTATGCTTTATATCAATAATATGCTTTATATTATATCAATAGTACAATGTTTTATATCAATAGTACTATGCTTTATAACAATAGTACAAATAGCAGCAGTATGCTTAATATCAACAAAACTATGCTTTATATCAATAGTACTATGCCTTATTTAAACAGGATAAGTTTGATAATTAAAAGTGCTACTAGCCGTAGATGTTGAGAGAGACTTACTTGAGGTTGATGTTTGTGAATACCAAAGGAATGATGGCGTTTTTCTATATAAGAAGAAGAAAACAAATGTCTGAAATAGAAAATAAAACATATGACTGGAGGTAAATTTGATTATCATATTTATTTAATGTTACATATTTAAATACGCTTGCTAATAAAAAGAGTTAATTTTCATAATGAATACCTATTTAAATGAGTAATCTTAATCATATGATTATAATACTTACTTATTTAGAACTAAATCCAGTATAAATCTTCTCCCAAATGCTTTAAAGTATATAGTTACATTTCTAATATGTTTATTCTGAAAAATTACAATATAAATATTAATCATATAAACAGTCGGTTTAAATTGATTCTTAATTAGTGTGCAATGTCTCCCATTCCAATAAATCAATTACGACTACCAGTATTTGATGATAAATTTAAGAAATAAGAAAAACTATGATTATTACTTCAAAAAATCTTATGTGGAAAATAAAAATGGAATTGTTATCTATGACATGTCAACACAATGCTTCAATTATATGGAGACAACCATACGTCTATGTGTGCAATGTAAAATAAGACAGAGAGGGAGAGAACTGGGTTTTAACATCCACTTGACAAAAACTAGCCGATTTCGGGAGTTACAAATGGTTTAAGCTTATTTCAATAATTCGCATGCACGTAGTTTGTGTCGAGTGAACATTAACCCCTGATTTCTGTCTCACGATCTCTAATAACTGGAGACATAGTCAGACTTGCCAACATATCTCTCTACAAGTCAGAGCCGATCTTGTTTGGAATACTTACACCACGTAATGTAGAATAAATTCTTCGTTTTTTATAAAATAATTGTGGTTGAATTTCTTCGTAAGTTTTAAAAGATTTACTTCCTGGAAACTGTTTTCTTTCGAATAATAACCGTCCATCTGAAAAAAAAAATATGTTTCAGTTTTTATAATAATAAGTAATGTATGGGAGAGAGAAAGAAAAATGGGGTTTAACGTCCACTTGACACAAACCAGGCCACTTTGGTTTCATTTTTATTTCAATAATTCGCTTGCTGGCTTGGTAGCTCCAGAAAATAAATAATACCCTTATTCTAAGTACTAGATGTTTAAGTGTCCTACCTGTTGTGTAAATTATCCACTACAACCTATTTTACTTGTCCAGAGGGTTCGAAAATATTTTAAAATCCAAGTCACACTTGAAAAGGTTTACGTTAGACTTTTCAAATCAATTGGTTGAATTTTTCCAATTTTTCAAAATAGGTGTGTTAAGATGAAATTTATATCATCATTTAATTGGAATATTCTAAAATAATACGATTTGTTGACCAGAATGAAGATTGGGACATATTATTCAGTTACAACAAGCCCCAAGTGTTATTGGGGCTTTAAGTGATTATAAATATACATTACTATTGTCATTATTACATTGTACCAGCAGTGATAAGATAGTTTAGCTAATTGATTCAATTTGACTCATTAACATTGTGCATCAAGTCAATCTACTTTAGCCTCTTGAGAATACATGTATGTCTACACAAGATTACTCAAAGTGATTAAGGACTAAGGACGGTAACTCTGAAAATCAATAAGTTTGGTCATCTTATGAAAATAATCTCTGTGCATAAGGCCACAACAACTTGAATTACGTTTTTTGTGAATTACATTATTTGATTGCTCTTACTCAAAAGTTTAGTTCCAAATGTTTAATTTTTGAAATTTAAAAAAAAAAAAACATGGCACAACAGTTCAATGAGTTATTTATCAATTAAGACCCCTAAGAACTAAAATTTACATTTGTTTTGGCATTAATTTCAAAACAATAAGAATATAACTATAGCTTCATCACTGTTATTGCAAATGTTTTGTACCTTAAAAGACATTTGTCAAGAATTCTGCATTTTAATATTTAAAAAGTGCAAGATTTATACATGTATACTGTACATATCATGTTCCTTTATTCTTTTGTTAATCTATCCATGGATATCGATTGAGAAGCCTGAATTTGTGCCTGACTTTGTCTGTGGCACGTGCCTTTTTTCCAGGCTTGTTAAAATGTTAGTCACAAAATGACCTAGTTTGTAACCCTACTTTTCTCTGTGTAATGGTCCTTTATTATATTGTTAATTTATCCATGAATATTTATTGAGAAGCCTGAATTTGTACTGGACTATGTCTGTGACCGGTGCCTTATTTCAAGGCTTGTTAAAATGTTAGTCACAAAATGACTTAGTTTGCAACCCTACTTTTCTCTCTCTTCCTCGGTTGTACGTGGCAAGGAGTAGGGTCGGCTGTCCAACCTCAGGGGTTTTCTCCCGGTACTCTGGTTTCCTCCCACTTTTAAAGACCCCTATGCGCAAATGAATTATTGAAATAAATTTTTTTTAAAAACATGTTAGTCCCGAAATGACCTAGTTTGTGTCAAATGGACATTGAACCCCATTTCTCTCTCTCGTCTTTTATGTTATGCCTTTTAGCAATATGATGTCTATTTTGGTTATAAAGTAGTTTAATGATGAGTAAACAGCTGTTTGTATCTGTGTTTTATACAAATATAATAAAAGTTGGTGTGTAGTTATTATACGGTGATAATTGGTAATACAGTAACATATTTATACACGTTATACTCTACTTCTCTTGTTGCCTCATCAATAATCAATCAATCAATCAATACAGATCAATAACAAACATGCAATATAAAAGCCATTATCATAAATAGTTTTACTTTATCAAACATAGCCTTATGTTTTCGTACATAGATTAGTCATCATCTTAAAACACTCTAAATAAATTCTTTAAGTGGAATTTAAGTTTTTGCCACACTAAATAAATTCTTTAAATGGAATTTCAGTAAATGGTTTCATTATGGAATACAATTACTAAGTTTAGTATGAGCTATTCTACATACAGTACATGTATGTGGAATTCACTTTCTTTTTTAACTCTTATTTTCTTAAAGCAATATAAATCCAAATCCCACATCTGAGCTTTGTAAAATGCCACAGGCTGGATTTTGTTGGGCTATATAAATGAATAAATTATAATTATCATATATAAAGCTTATTTTATCACGTACAAATCATCAGACCATGACTTGAATACAAAATATGAATTAAATAGTCTGTTAAAATCTCGATTCTTTGGAACCAAACATGGACGAAAATGGTCAAAAAACATATATTATTAATGTTATAAATGAAATGAAATGGGGTTTAACGTCCTACGATTCTGCACCTGACCTGGGCTAATGGAAGACGGGCATACACCATCATGTGTGCTATGAGGGAAATTTTGCCCGGACAGCGGCACTACGGCCAACTCTTATATCGAAATGCACCTGCTATGGTGCTACTCTTATATTGAGATGCACCTGCTAAGGGATCTTTCAGTGCACGCCAACTGCCAAGGGATCTTTTATGTACATGCCAATGTGTACACGGGACCTCAGTTTTTCATCCCATCTAAAGACTAGACAGCTGTCCTTGTCAGGCCCTCTTTCTGCATCACTGACAAGGGGAAACCACGCCTGAAAATTGAGATGAACTTTCTCAACCAATGCAGGGATGGAACACGGTACACCAGAACTCCAGCCTATCGGGCCAGCGCCTTACCCATCATGATTCCCTATTAATGTTATATCCGTGTATATGAATTGATTTACATTCATTTTTAAAAATATTTGTTGGCATTTCTAATTAGGTGTTTTTTTCGTTGATATACTTTAGCAGTCCAAACTGAACTGGCTGGATGGTCAGGATAGACCAATAATTTGTGTCTTCCATGACAATGACACTCGATAATTTCACTCTGGGGCATATCCAGGAATTTTTGCAGGAGGTGGTTTGCCAGGCACCTGTTAAAGAAACTGGACAGTTGACAATGTGATATAAGACAAGTCTATATCAATATTTCGCACTTTGAATGCAAGTTCCATCCCACAATCTGATAATAAAGGATAATGCACATTTTCCATGTAACTGAGCAGCTTGAGGTTTGGACCCCACAAACCCCTGTAGATCCACCTCTGAATTTATAACCCCTTTTCCATCAAAATATGTGTTCAAAAAACTGTAGATGTAAAACTTCATGTCATTTTAGAATGTATTTGATATTGACAATGTGTAAAAAGATTTATTTATGATAAACTTACATAAATCAATAAATTAGTCATTTCAAAGTAGGAATATGTCACTTGATGACTATGCATCAATAACATGTAAAACGAAAAAGAAAAATTTATTACAAATATTGACAAACAATTTCTATGCCTGCAAGGCTACTCTAAAGTCTTAAACATTCCCCATCCATATTTGCCCTCATAAATTATTTTTAAAACGAAGTGACCCTTGCTGGGAACACACTTTGAGTAAAATTTCAAAAGAAAATACTCCTGAACACACATACATGTATATATCTCTTTAAATGAGCCCCCTACATAGAATGAAATCTGACTCATTTTTAAGATATCTCATTAGAACCACAGCCATCTTGAATGTAAACAAGGCATAGTATTGTTTTAACTACAGTTGATTAATGATGCTGATAAAAACATCAAAGAAAATGGAGGTTGAATTATTCTAAATGGAAATGAAATTGAGATTAACATCCTACCACTCAGCTCCTAACCCGGGCTAATGAAGACTTGCATACGCCATACAATGTGCTATGACGAACATTTTGCCTGGGCAGCGGCACTACGGCCTACTCTTCTATCGAATTCCAACTGCCAAGGGATTTTTTATGTGCAAGCCAATGTGTACACGGAACCTTGTTTTTTTTTGTCATCATAGACTGTATGTATGTCCCAAAATGACATATATTATACATGTATGTGTTGAGTCGTTAATTTCCATACCATTTCAACCATATGGTATCTATAGTTAAATTAAAGTAAATATGTATCAATCTACTTTAACAACCTAATTAAAAGATTGACTGTTCTAATTAAAATTAATTGGATCATGTGATTATAATATCAATTAAATTTGTAATACATGTATATGTACATGTATGATTATATCAACTCAGTTCATCCAGAGTGACGGATCAAAATCTAACATTTTCATAAAACGATCAACATCTTTTACTTCTCTACGCTTTTTACATGTACCTGAGAGCAAGAGAGAAATGGGGTTTAACGTCCACTCGACACAAACTAGGTCATTTCGGGACTAACATGTGGTTTAATTTTATTTGTATAATTTGCTTGTGCATAGGAGTATTTAGCAGTGGGAGGAAACCAAAGGACCCAGTGAAAACCGACGACGTTGGACAGGTGACACTACTCCTTGTCACTTACAACTGGGGATTCGAAACAACGCCAGTTAACTCAATGACAAGCTTCACGATACAGTGTGCACATGCTAACAATTTCGGCAATCCCCCCCCCCCTTCTTACATGTATGCACAATATCAAAGTATGTGTAACATCAAAACATCATATTATATTTAAATCATACTACATGACCAAATCAAGTCAACCTATTCTAATAGTCAAAGTCTGAGTGCATCCATGTTTTTCGGTATATTTACATGTCATAATAATTAAACTGGGTGATGTGAGGTCAATAGTTTTGTGAATGAACTCAGAATCCTTTCAACATTTATAAAACATGAAGGAACTGTATAGTATACATACATATGTAGACTTCATCAACAAGACTGACAATCAAATACATGTACAAATGAGTCTTTATGACAGAAGCTATCTTATTCTGATAGTAAAATGCACTTCAATGAAGTTTAAAGTAGTACTTCCTCACTATAAGGATGATGAATCAGTAAAGAGTACATAGACGTAGCAGTTCAATCATATTTTCGGTCACTTGGTCCAGTTCCAGGTTATGTCCAGCCATACATTTATATTTGTTGTTTTCCGTATTTTGTAGATTATCAGTTTAAAGTTCCAATTTCAAAATATAATTATTTCTATGTTTTTTGCTCAAAAGGTTGTCAACTCACTATTATACGATCATGGACAAAATTTGGGGGGGGGGGGGCTTGGTAGAAAGGGCGACACTGGTTGATTGAGGAAATAGTTACTCAATTACCTCCCTTGTTTTCCCATTCTTCTCCATGGACGGCCATCTTCAAACGTTTGAATTTGAAGTTGAAAATGATATTTTTGCCAATTTCTCAATTGGCAATAGTGAATTATAGGATTAATAGGATTATTCTTTAACAGGGTAGGACTGTTTATAGGTTCAATCTATTTTGGGGCTTTATTTTAATAAATTTTAAAAATATAACTTAAAAAAATGCTATTGGAACTTTTAACATTTTTCTTTACTCTGATGATTCTTACCCCTAGATATATCTTACGAACTCTTTAAGTTAGTTAAGCACCATGTTGGTAAACCTAACTATGTTTCAGCTTGAGGTAAATTAGCAGCGAAATGGTTATAAAAGTAAGGGTTCAAAACCTGTGACCGAAATGTTGTGTATATACATCCCCCTTATTAATTTTATTCACCTTCTTTCTATCAAAGTGACTATAAGCTTAGATCCTAACTTAAAAGAGATAGTGCCATTTTGGATTTCCTGAACTTAGTTCATATACTGTAGACTGGGTCGGTACAGCACCTATATAATATTGTATAGACTCTTTTCACTGGTAGATTTTATGATTTGTTGAAATTTAGTTATTACCCAATCATGCTTTATAACCATTTGCTAAGTACCATACACGTAGAAAGAGAGAAGAATGGGGTTTTATGTTCAGTCCCTTCAACACAAACTAGGTCATTTCAAGACTAACACACAGTTCTTTTTTTTTCCAATAATTTTAATTCACTTGCACGTTGGGGTCTATAGCAGTGGAAGGACCAAGAGAACCCCCCCGCCATACATGTAGGATATTTATGTAGGCTTCACCACATTACACATGTTATGGATATTTATCATAGGCTTTTGAACATTACAAATTAGTAATAATTTTCTATAAAATCAATATCTTAAATTTTGATGCCTGGCAATTGGCTTTACTTAAGTCTAGACTGAATTTTTTAAATTCCTTGTTTTGTTGTTTCAAGATATTTCTTGGAGCCATCAATATACATGTCCTTACAAATGTATTAATGCTTGCATCTTTACAGTTTGGTTTTTCATTAGATTAATATTTAAAATTTGTAGACCAAGCCTTAGTCATAGTAATCTATATGGGATAGACACATACCTTTGGCTTTACAATAACAAATGGTTTATTTGATAGATTCTATTTGAGACGAGTGTGACCTCCTTTCAGGAACCGTTGTCTTTGAGAGTTTCTCGAATCGATTCCAATTTAAATTTTGTCTTCCACATAAAAATAACATTTATACTGTACCTTCGTAGTATTGTGTGGCAGCTAACGTTAGTGAATAAGTCAAACTTAACACAGTTAAATAGCTAACTGTCAGCTCCATTTCTTCATTATGCTCACATTACTTCAGGAGTGGATTGAATTAGTCACGGTTAACAAGATATAAGATTCCAATATTTAAAAGCAGCGAAAAAAAAACAGACTGGTATGATCAAGATACACTTCCGATAATGCCCACTTCCGATTGATGCCATTCGGCTCACCAGAACCGAAGCGTGCCGGATAACAGTACGTCACGAAATAGAGCAGGTGCTCTTTTAACCCAGTTTTGAGTTTTCTATTGTTCACTGATTAACGCGCGGTATTTAAAATTAAAATCAAATAAAAATTATGTTATTTTATCATTTCATAAACAAAAGAAGGGAAATTTAAAATCGCGATTAACTTGAGGAATATTGAACCCATAATGTAAACTACAGTATTCTAAAAGGAAATGAACTGAAATGGGTTTTAACGTCCTACTGTTCTGCTCCTAAACTGGACTAGCGAAGACGGGCATATTTTTGTCCATTTCAAGGTGCCACAAAATAGCGACATTTATGATGAACAGAAAATTTCTTTTGAATCCAAGACATGATTTTCTACCCACAACGATACCAGAAATCAATTGGGAATGGGATACATTTAAGCATGGATTTTAATAAAATGGTGATCAACAATCAAACATTTAATTTTGAATTGTTGATAAACTATTTTTAGTATAGATCTATATGGTTCCCTTGACAAGGAGGAGTGGCAAGGAGATTGTTAATCCAGTTTTTGCAAGATTCTACAAAGTAAACAAGCGCAATAACTTTGGTAGAAATAATAAATGGAAAGTGTTGAAATTATATTAGACCACAATAATGTGAACAATGCATATAGGTCACTAGATTCAAAATCACAAAATTATTTTACAAAGTGAACAAAGGGCTAAAATTCTGTAAGTAATCGACAGAAACTGTTGAAATTTGGTAACTTAAGTGCAAGCCAATGTAAATACAGGCCCTCTGTCCTGAACCACTGACAAGAAATAAACCACACTGAAAAGTCCTGAGGAATTTTCTCAGTAAATACCAGGATCGAACCCATGACATCCTGGTTAGTGAGCCAGCTCCTTTCAAATCAAGCAGTAACCTGCTGTGGTTGGTTTATCATAAGATTTTTTTATTATTTTTTTTTTTTTTTTTTTTTAAAGAAACTCAATACTTTTCACTTGTATAGTTTAATATGATTGTAAGCTGAACACGTTGTATAACATCATTATGGATAGTATGCTTATAATAGGAACACATGGTATAACAGTGAATTATAATATAGAATGATTATAACAGGAACACATTGTATGATTATAACAGGAACATGTATAACATCATTATAGTCACAGTGAATTATAATATAGTATGATTATAACCTGAACACATTGTATAAAATCATTATTATTACTGTGAATTATAATATAGTCATATGCTTATAACATGAACACATTGTATAACATTGTAATTACAGATTATAATATAGGGGATGCATATATAATATCCTTTAATATATGAAAAAGTGAATATAATAAAGAATGAGGCCACAATCAGGGCCCAAGTTCACAAAGCATCCTCAGACTTACGAATTTACTCAACTTTCTATCACTGTTTATAAGAAATATCTTTGGTCTAATGTAATGCTGTATATCATAGTGAATTGTGGAAGAACAAGAATTCTGTAAAAAATATATTGGTCTAATGCAAGAACAGGGTATATGTAAATGCTGTACATGTATACATGTTGGTCTAACGAAAGAACAAGGATTATGTAAAAGCTGAATAGATTGCATATTGGTAACAAATGGCAGCTTTGAGCTTAAACATAGCCAAATGTTGCATTTTTATACTATATGGATATAGTTAATAATAATAATGACTATTAAAGAAGGGTTGAAGATTAGGCTATATACCTGTTTATATATATATATACATGCAGATAAATGCTGTGTCTATATGGTATATTGATGAAGCTTTGTAAACACTTGGAAGAAAATGTTGGAAGTTGGAAGAAAATCTTCTTTTTTCAATGAAAAAATATCTTTAGACTAGATATTACACATGATGCAAAAACAAATCAAAACATAATACACAACAATATGACAAATATACTAAAGATCTTAATTAAGCAAATACAAAAGTTCCCCATTAAAATAAATGGCTAATGAAGATGGGCACATTCAATCCAGTGTGCCATACGGAAAGTTCTCCTCTGGCTATATATGGCCAACTCTTAATTGAACTTAAAACAGCTAAAAATATGAAAAACATTGATATGGGTTTACCATTTAATGGTCATACAGACGCAAAATGATGCTTCATTCTTATTCCATTTCACTGAAGATTGAGAAATGGGGAGATGGTCAATATTCTTTTAAGACCCTTTGCTATCACAAAATTCACCTAATAAAAGCAAACTTGACATAAATGCATAAATCATCTTTTCAAGACAACAAATTTACATTCGACATACAATAAAATATCTCAAATATTAAATATTCAAGACATAAACAGATAGCACTGATCAACTTCAACAACACATGACATACATGGTTTTATTTAACACATCAATGTGAAATGAAATGTAGTTTAACATCTTTCTTTTCTGAGAAGATAGGTCTATGTCATGCTTGTGCTATGGGGGAGGTTTTGGCCTGACAGTGCAGCTGAAAAGACTAACACAAAATTTTTTGATGTCAAAATCAATCAAAGTGAAATATATAATCTTTGCCTAAATCACACAAAAAAACAAAACATTATACTAATTACAAAATAAAAAGAATAAAAGAAACATAAAACATTCTCACAACTCAAGAAAATAATATTAAAGACCCATCTAATTGAAGATTGAACACTTAAATTATGTCATATGTTTAAAACAATATTTCAAAACATTAACATAAAATAATGCTGATACATGTAATCAGGAAACAACACTTTCTAAACTGTAGCAATAAAAACATTTTAGCACTAGAATCTGGAAGAACAAAAACATTTGGAAGATGCATAAAAAATAATAATTGTAACATTTTTACCAAAATATTATGTCACTATCTCCACAGTGACTGGCAAATTTTCAAGAAACAGCAAAAATGATGTTTTGTAACTTAAAATGACATACATATTGTAGACCTAGAATGAGTGATTTTAGTTGTTCTCGAAAACTTTTATTTTAATACAAAATGAAACGTGTTTAACTTCCTAATCGTCGGTATTTTAATCCATAAAACCTAATATTTTGTGTTTGTTAAGTGTATTTCTGAGGTAATACAGACTGTATGCATAGATTATAAAATAACATGTATAGTTTTACCTACCAAATGTGAGGAACTAATTAACAAGTACCTGTACCAGTAAAACATGGATAAAAGATAAATCTGTGTCAAACAAAATGTCAGGCACCAGAGGAATTGTTCCTGACAAAGTCTGAATTGGTGCCAGACTTTGTCTGTGACAGGTACCTTAAATAAAATTGTTGCCTGACTTTGTCTGTGACAGGTACCTTAAATAAAATTTAAACTCAAACTGTTCAAAATTAAAAGTCTCTTTTTAATCAAGGCACTATTCCATGGAATGTAGTACATGCCTGTGTGTAACATGACATGATGTCCTAGTCTACAAATCAAGAAGATTTCTGATATCTTGCACACGATTAGCACGTCTTTCATCCGCTGATTGTTTTTTAGAGAACGCCCCTTGCATCAATTCTCGTTTACGATCCTGTAGTTCCAGCATCTTCTCTTCTACGGAATCTTGAACAATAAACTGCAATATACGACACAAAAATAAGGAATAATTCCAAACAACCTAATTCCATCAAGAACACAAAGGGGATACTTAATTGAACATTCCAGAATTGAATTCTCTCAATTCCCAAAATAGTGACAATCAGGTCAAAAGGAGTATTCAGAATTACAAGGCATGTGTCCACTGCAGAAGAAAATATCTTAACCAACCATGACAGCTGACTGCTGAAATATATCGGTTGCGTTTAATTAATGGAATTTATATTGCAAACTACAATATCAATCCATAGTTCCATTCGTTTCAGAAATTATAAAGATATGAATTTGTCAACACACCACATGCAAGCCCAAAGATCATCAAAGGTTGATAATTTAATTTTCTTACATAATTAAATGTTAAATAAAGAAATAAAATGATATGGGGTTTTATGTCCTAATGTTCTGCTATGAGGGAAATTTCGCCCAGGTAGCGACGGTACGACCTACTCCTATATCAAATTCCCACTGACAATGGATCTTTTACTTGCATGCCAATATCTCGGTTTTTCGTTCCATCCAAAGGACTAGACAGCTATCATTGTCAGGTCCTCGTCCTGCATCAATGACAATTGGAAAACACACCGGAAAATCTGGATGAACTTTCTCGGCCAATGCAGGGATCGAACACCCGACCTCCAGGCTAGTGAGCAAGCGTCTTACCCACTTAGTCACAGGGATACTCTAAATGTTAAATAACCAATTTAAATATATTTTAGGATGAATTTAGCCGTGAAGTATCAGAAACGGTAATGGTTGAGAAAAGGGATTAGTAACGTATTTTGATTAAAATATCACATCGACTATCTTCATACCTTGGTAATGACGACATCTCGTTTCTGTCCTAATCTGTGACATCTGTCAAAACATTGTTCCTCGGCAGCAGGGTTCCATGCCTGAAAATTCAAATATCCTTTAATAAAGTTTTATTTTTAATGAATTGAATGAGGTTCAGCATTCATTTTTTTGCTCTGCACCCTCAGCGTTAATGAAGATAGGAATATACAATGCATAGTGCTTTGAGGTAAATTTCACATGGACAACATTGTTTCCACCCATTTCCCATCAAAATCATAATGCCATGGATTCTTTTTCAAGTACAGGGGATATCAGTTGTTTATAATTAAATGTAATTCTAATACTATATTTTGTCCTGTCACATACTGAATAATAAATGCTACTAGTTGCTATGGTCACCAGATTGCTGTGCCCACAGGATTTTACACAACTTTATGGATAATATCCCAATGAATGTCAATCAAGATACAATAATCAATACAGTTCTATGAACAATGATCAATATAGCTCCATGGACAATAATCAATATAGTTCAATGGACAATGATCAATATACTTCAATTGACAATAAGCAATCTAGATCAATGGACATCAATCATTGTAGTTCAATGGTCAACAATCTATGGACAACAATCAATCTATGGACAATGATCAATCTATGGACAATGATCAATCTAGTTCAATGGACAACAATCAATCCATGGACAACAATCAATATAGTTCTATGGACAACAATCAATACAGTGATTAAAAGACACAACACAATTTATATGGAAAACAATCACTGATTTATACACATATAGCACAATGTTTCGAATTTGTACTTGATAACGATAAACCAGTGATTGTTTTCCAAATAAATTGTGTTGTGTCTTTTAATGTGCTCAATCACTAAATGCCATTCAAGGACTAAATACAGTGATTGTCATCCATAGAACTGTGTTGTATATCATATTCAATCACTAAATTCAGACATGATTTTAGCTGTTGAAAAAAAAAGCTGAAAAAATCGGGGGGGGGGGGGGGGGGGGGGGGGGGTCCAGTGGCAACAGTATGTTTGGGGGAGGGGGGGTGCAAAGGTAATTTTAAAGTAAGGGGGGGGGGGGGGTGTATTTATTTGTCTTCAAATTTACTACAATTTTTTTATTTCTTATTTTTCTTGTATTTAATTCATTTACAGAATACTTACTAAACACAAAAAAAAAATAAATAAATAATAATGTTTGAACTACGCATCCGATCTTTTGATTATCCGATCTTTTGATTATCCTGCATAATTTTCTAGACTATAAGAAAATATGTTGCTCTAATTAGTCTAAATCGAATAAACTTCTCCCTCCCTCCGACCGTAATTAATATTCACGGCTCTTCGGGAATTGACTTTACGAATAGAATGTCTCACAAGCTCGCCTTCCAACTTCTGGATATACGACCTTAGCCATAGCGCGAAGAACTGACGATGATTACGTACCGTACCATCATAGGCACGATAGGGAAACTCTATGTCACTTGTACACAATGACAGGCGATCTCGTTCAATCTCGCGCGATTCTACGATACGGTATTGTTAATGTTTACATCGCTGACATCCGGACGGCAGATTTTAAAGTTATGGATAGATATTTTGAAGTTCACCAGTTCGAAATTTGTCAGGAAAAAAATAATGATTGTTTGTTTTATGATATTAAGCTTTTGAAACAAGGTGCTTGAATTAATTAAAGTGGAAAAATATCATAACAAAAGCGTTGTTAAAAATCGGAACCGACTGCAAAAAATCAGAACCTGACGGGACAAAAAGCGGAAATCCGCTTTAAAGCGGGAAAAAATCATGTCTGTAAATTACATTTAAAGATTACTTACAGGATCCATGAGGAAGACACGAGAAGCAGCTGTAAGATTTAAACCAATACCACCAGCTTTTAGAGAGAGTAGAAATATAGTCGGCGAGCCAGGGGTTGGATCCATAAAGATATCTATATTTTCTATTCTCTTTTTGTTCGTCATTGTACCATCTAATCTGGCAAACTTAAAACCGTTAAGTCTAAAAATAAAATTATCAAATAAGAGAGAGAGAGAGAAATGGGATTTAACGTCCACTCAACACAACTAGGTCATTTCGGGACTAACATATGGTTTAATTTTATTTCAATAATTCGCTTGCGCGTAGGGGTCTTTAGCAGTGGGAGGAAACCGGAGTACCTGGAGGAAACCCACGAGGTTGAGAAGGCGCCCCTATCTCCATGCAACATATGCTCACACCAGGGCTCGAAACCACAGCCGCAAGCCAGAGGTGACCGGCCAGCTAGAGGTCGAAGCGCAGCACTCTAGACCACTAGGCAATCCCAACCCCCCTTATCAAATAAGGGTATTGGAAGGTACGTGGTCATAAACAATTCAGTTTAAGAAAAAATTCACTGGTTCATCAATTGGCAATAACATTGAAGTCACCAATATCTTATTCTACGCAACTTAATCCACACTGAAATGTACTTAAACTGATTATATACCATATAATTAAACATACAATATGCAAGAGATAAATCTGCCTATTACGTGTCTTTCTTTCGGTCCGAAATTCTATATAAATTATTAATTAGACCATAATGAACTGTCGATTTCAACGCTAGCCTTCGATACTGACTAGATTAGAATCCTATATGTTGCTTAATGGTCATTGATAATTAAATCGAAGAATGGATAATTGAGGCTTTACTAACGTTGATAGAGGCAAGGCGGAAATTTCAATCGGTTAAATCTTGGCTCATGATGGATCAATTTGACTGAAATTTTCAGCAAATTACCTTTACATTATCTAGTATTTAACTATTATAGTGAGACCTGCCATCTCTTTTATCTTATCTCCCATAATGTATCTTTAAGAAAACAAAACAGACGTATCAAGGGAAGATAATCGCTTGGCTGAATCCATCCTGGGAGATTATTTACCTTTGATATCGTTGTACAACTCAAGTACATTTTAGTGTGAATAAAGCCATAAAAAATTAAATAATGTTCAGGGAATGCAAACATAGATTAGTGGGTTTAAAAAAAAAGTAATCCATCAAAATATAAATACAAATTATAACTTACTTCAGAGGTATTTCTATCAGACTTAATAGAGATGTGAACTGGGATACAATAATACTCTTTATTGTAGGATCTTCAGATTGAAGTTTAACCAATGATTTTAATAAAGCATCCACCTAAGGGTAAAAAAGGTTGTTAAATGATCGACTGCCTGGCAATGAAACATTTAGAGGCCAAGCACTCTCCATTCCACTGTATCACCTAAATCAGGCCTCCCATGTGGACAGAGAGACTGTATAACACCCCCTTTTTTCTACTCATCAAAATTATTTAAGTAGAAAAAGAAATAACACCCTTTCAATCACTCACTTTAAAGATAGGTTTCCAGGCAATAAAACATATGCAAACAGTCATTGACTTCTAAAGTGTAACCTGTATTCCACATAATTGTGTTGTGTTAAAAATCATTAGGGGTTGATATTACGGTAATAACATAAACTATGTATATAATTTTCAGGTCAATAGTATGACACTGTTTGCCCCACAAGCAAATTGTTTATAATAGAGGGACGAAAAGAGATGAGAGTGTAAATAAGGTAGCCAACAAACCTTACTACTGGACTGATAATTTTCATCGGTAATAATCAGATTATCTTGTATTTGGTCCTGTTCTTTCGGTACCTCTATTAATTTATCTTCCTTTATTTCACCTCTACATAGAGGGCACATAGCATTCGGCTAATTAAAATACAATACATATATTAATATTATTGTTAACAAGTTATCCATGCCTCTATCAATCAGAAATACTAACCCTCGAACACATATTCAACCAGGTTACCCCACGACGGATGGGTCCATAACTGCTGTTCTAGAATCTTGTCTGTGGCCAGACCTATAGGTTTTACTGTCTTTACACTGACCACTTTTGTTTTGTATTATGGGAGATGTCAGGAGAAATACTTTCCGCTTCGCAACATTCCAAAGCTGAGGACGAAATATCACCTCTCCCCACTGGGTAATCTCCCCCCACCACCATTCCACTCAGATTCCAGCTCTTCATTGAAACCCTCATGTTTTTTTAATTAAACACCCTTTTATCAATGAATACCCTGCAAAATCTAGTACCATAACTTTAAAAATGAAATGAAATAAAATGAGGTTCATCGTCCTCCTCTTCTGTTCCGACCTTATACGGCACTGTGGTCTACTCTTATATCTAATTCCAAATGCCAAAGGATTTTTTACATGCATGCCAATGTAAACACGATAACTCGTTTTTTTCGTCCCTTCTGAACAATTGCAGCTTTCTTGTCAGACGCTGGGTTTTGTTTTGCCAAATTTACAAGGGCCAACATCATGACGAAGCCGCATCCTTCAGGTTAGCGAGGCAGCGTCTTACTCACTTAGCCATCGTGACTCCCAACTTTAAATATAACTCCTACTTACGTTTCCTACATTGATGACATTAATAATACAAGCTCTACAATATACATGAGCACATGGTGTTATAACAGGAGACTTTAAACTCTCTAAACATATAGGACATTCTTCATCAGATCCAGAATTTAATACACCCATCAACGCATCTATTAACTTCTTCTTAGTTTCATCATCAACTTGTACTGTAGGACCATTCTTAGTCATACCCAACATTTCTGTAAATTAAAGTAAAATCTTTTATTATAACAAGCCAGTGGTGAGTCTTAATCCAAACAATAAATAGAGCACATCTATCTTTTCATACAATGCCCCATCTAACAATCAAATTATGAAACTAAACAATTACACAAAGAAGATTTACTACACCATGCATGTTTTAATAACATTCTACCTCAATCAGAAGCATAGTTTTATTAGATTCCAAAACATACATACAATGCCCCAACCCCAATCTTAAATACAGTAGAATCTGCATTAAGCAGCCACCCAAGGGAATTTTTATAATTGACCGCTTAACAGAAGTGGCCTCTTAATAAAATCTTGTGTTTTTTGTGCTGACATAAACCAATATTATACTTGAATGCATTGGAAGCAAACACCAATACTAGCATCGGTAAATTTATTTGAAATACTTACCCATTGCTCTTTGAATTCCGTGAGCCGCTTTAGAACATAACATAGGATGAATACACAACTGACGTAAACGTAATAATATGGCCAATACTTGACTATAATGATGTAATAATGTACCTTCCTGAAAATATCTGAAAGAAAAGAACCATGTTGCAATATTAAAACATATGTAATAAGATAAATGATATATTCATCTAAAAAACTATCAAAATAAAAAGGATACCAGTGCTTGTATTGTACAGATTAATTTCTACATCCCTGAAGTTCATTGTGATTTTCCGACCTGCTTTCCCCATGTCACAGGTGCCTGACAAGGACAGAGGCCTTGTGAACATATTAACATAAAAGATCACTTTGTGGTTGGAATTCAATAAAAGAGTAGGTGTAGTGCCAATGTTTGAGAAAACGAAATTTCCCTCATAGCACAATGTTTGGTGTACATTGTGCTGCTGCCAAGGCAAAATTACCCTGTATGGTGTATGCTTGTCATCATTATCCCGGCCGGAGCAGAATAGTAGGACATTAAAACTCATTTCATTTCATTTTCGATACACTTACTTTTGAATTTTTTTAAAACGTAAACAAACCTGCTGATGATTAATTTTCCCTCTGTTTGCATAGCACTATAAAGTTTCCTTTCATCTTCTGATAGAGTTACATGTTCAGTAAAGACATCACGGGCAGGTAACTCTACTAAAGCTTTACCGTTAACTTGTTGGTTTTTGGTTCGTCGTAAAGCTATATTAGCCATCAGAGCTTGAACTCTTCTACAAATTAACACATTATTAACCATTAATTAACAAATACTTCATGACCAGATTTTAAAGCAGAGAGAGAAAGAGAGAGAGAAATGGGGTTTAACATTTACTTGACACAAACCAGGTCATTCCAGGACTAACATATGGCTCAATTTTATTTCAATACTTGCTTGCACGTAGGGGTCTTTAGCAGTGGGAGGAAACCGGATCACCAAGAGAAAACCTACAAGGTTGGACAGAGAGAGAGAGAGGGAGAAGAAATGGGGTTTAACGTCCACTCGACACAAACTAGGTCATTTCGGGACTAACATGGTTTAATTATATTTCAATAATTCACTTGTGCGTAGGGGTCTTTAGCAGTGGGAGGAAACCGGAGTGCCCGGAGGAAACCCACGAGGTTGAGAAGGCGCCCCTATCTCCATGCCACATACGGTCACACCAGGGATCGAAACCACAGCCTTAAGCCAGAGGTGACCGGCCAGCTAGAGGTCGAAGCGCGGCACTCTAGACCACTAGGCCATCCCAACCCCCCCGACAAGGTTGGACAGACGACCCTACTCCTTACCATGTACATGTTCACCCATGGAATCAAAACCACACCAGTTGACTCAATGACAGATCTCATTATAAAGAGAACACATGCTAACCATTCGGCCATCAACCCTCCGATTTTAAATCAGCAAGTTAAAGCCACAATATTGCAGGTTTAAAGACGAATACAAACCATACATAATAGAATTGCAAAGACTATTAAATCATAACTAATTAGTATTTTGCATATAAAGAAGGGGGGTTGAATGACCGAATGGTTAGCATGTGCACGCTGTATTGAGTGAACTGGCGTGGTTTCAAATCCCCGGATCCGCACAAGGAGTAGGGTCGACTGTCCAACCTCGTGAGTTTCCTCCGGGCACTCCAGTTTCCTCCCACTGCTAAATACCCCTACGCGCAAGCGAATTATTGAAATAAAATTAAATCACATATTAGTCACAAATGACCTAGTTTGTGTCGAGTGGACGTTAAACCTCATTTCTCTCTCTCGCATAAAGAATCGAAGTAATCTTCAAACAATTGTCTTTGGATAATTATTTATAATTTGAAAATCAACCCAAGCATATAGCTGAATCTAATTCTTACTTTATAGCCGTCTCTTCTCCAAGAGCTATTGGACGCTCGATCGTTCTAATCCACCATTGTGGATCAGTTAATGGACTTATCTTGAGAAAGTTGACCAATGAAAACAAGTCTTTGATAGAATTTTGTATAGGTGTTCCTGTAATATATACATATCAATGATTATCACATAATACCAGTTTATACAGCATATACAAACCCATGAACCGGAAGTAGCGTAACTCCTAAATCGGAAGCGGTAGTCCACTGCTACCCCTTATACACCGAATTTCTATCTCAGAACAGCCCAACAGACGACAGTCACAAATATTAGTATAGATACCAGTTTTTAAATATCAGCTTTACATACAATGAGTACGATGCAGACTCACTAATCAGGGGGTCCCGGGTTCGATTCTAATATCGGCTGAGAAAGTTGTGATTTTTCAGTCTGCTTGCACCATGTCAGGATTGCAGGAAGAACGTCATAGCAAGAACAGTCTCAATTTATACACATCACCATTAACATAAAAGAACCCATGGCATTTGGAATTAAATAGTAGCTGTTGTCTGGACAATATGTTAATCACAGTGAACTGTTTAAATTTCTAAATCGATTAATATTTTAATGTGTGTATCCTCCCACAAAAATTGAAAAGAATGCGTAGAAAACTGTAGTCTATACAGCATTCACAAGCTTTCTAGGTAATGGGGGATTACTCAGTCCCAGAATGGTGAGAATCGATAGGGACTGTCCTCTCATGACCACAATGCTTCAAACCAAAACTGAAAGGGGCATAAAATGTGGGCTTATACAATTACCTGTTAACACCCATCTTCTTTCAGCTTTTAATTCCAATATGGCCTGACACATGACAGTTTTGGCATTTCGGATGTAATGACCTTCATCCAGGATAATCCTCAACCAATGAACTTTCTTCAAAATTGAATCAGTACTCTACAAGAAAAAGCTTACATATGTCAAATCTTTAAAAATAATTGCATTTCATTGCATTCTATATGGTCTTCATGTACTTCATCTGTTAAATTATGGTCGTAGACTATTTTGTACTCTACAATAAAAAGTAACTATTGACTTACATGTCAAATTTTTAAAAAATAATTGTATTTTATTGTATTGAAATCTTTTCAATATAGTCTTTATGATTAGAGCCAAATTTCGTTGTATATGAGAGAGAGTTTTGTTACTCTCATTAATAAGCATCAAAGTTCTCTTGCTCCGAAGCATTAACACATCAAAGAGCTTTGTCTGCTCATCCTCAACAGAAAATGTTTTTATCAAACTAATTCACCTAACATCAAGTGTGGACAATTAGAAGTAGAATCGTTTTCCCCTCAGTCCCCAGGGAAATAAATCTAATGAATGAGCCATTTCAAGAAAATTTTTATGCCTTACAAGTTTTTTTAGCAACAAAAAGTAGGGCAATGTATGAAAAACAGAAATTTTTAACAAAATAGTAGGAATAAGAAATGGAAACTTAACACTGCGTCAAATATTTGTTACCTTAAAATCGGAAGCGACCGTTCCATACGTAGATATAACAACATCCTGCGATTCTAGTAATTTAGTATCTGTTGTTTTATTTGTACCATAAAATGTATAAATCTCCAGATGAACATCACGCCTCAAATGTTCCTCCAGCTGACTCTACAAAAATATAAATAATGGCTAAATTATTACTTGTCAAAACGCCAAAATCAGTTGGTACCACTTCTCTAAAGATTCCATCTGAATTATGTTGACTCAATCTTCATTACAAAGAGGAGCCACAATGGCTTAGTAATTAATACGCTAACTCCCTGTGTTGGTGGATACCTTGCATAGGCTACATAACCTTTTATTGATCAATTTTATCAAAAAATTCTTACCACCCAGTTATTCATAACAGAAAGAGGACAGACTATTAATGTTGTTCGTGGTCCACAAGAATTCGTCCTACCAGTTGTAGAATCACACTTACTCATCACTGAAATATAAAATATAATAAATTATACACTGGTCCGTCAACTCATCACTGAAAATAGAAAATATCATAAATTACATCCTGATCTGTCAACTAATCACTGAACATTTTACACTCTGATCTGTGAACTAATCACTGAACATTTTACACTCTGATCTGTGAACTAATCACTGGACATTTTACACTCTGATCTGTGAACTAATCACTGGAAATATGAAATATCATATCACACACTGGTATGTCAACTCATCACTAGAAATATAAAATATCACACTGGTCTTTCAACTCATCACTGGAAATACAAAATATCAAACATTATAAACTGGTCTTTCAACTCATCACTGGAAATATAAACTATCATAAAATATATCCTGTTCCGTCAACTAATGACTGAAAACAAAATATCATACTGGTCTGTCAACTAATGACTGAAAACATAAAATATCATAAATCACACACTGACCTGTCAACTAATCAATGAAAATAGAAAATAATATAAAACACACTTATCACTAAAAATATCACATATTACACTGGTCTTTCAACTATCACTGAAAATATGAAATATCATAAATATACATTGGTCAGTCAACTAATCACTCAAAATATCAAATATCACATTGGTCTGTAAACTAATCACTGAAAATGTAAAATATCATATATTACATCCTGATCTGTCAACTAATCACTGAAAATGTAAAATATCAAACTTGTCTGTCAACTAATCACTGGATATATAAAATATCACGTACACTCTGGTGTGTCAACTAATCACTGGAAATGTAAAATATCACACATCACACCCTGGTCTGTCAACTAATCACTTGAAACCTAAAATATACCAGTCCATCAGCTTATAGAATATCACATATTACACACTGGAGTGTATGAGAAAATGTGTTACTTACCAGATTTATCAATGTTGAAAGGCAACTCTTTACTGACTAAATCAGGTAATAAATCATCATCACTAGCTGTAAAACAAACCCAGCAAAATAAACATAGAGGGAGAGAGAAATGGGGTTTAACGTCCACTCAACAAACACGGCATAAAAGGTGAAACAAGGACAATAACTGTTATTAACATGTGGTTGTATTAACGGCATAAAAGGTGAAACAAGGACAATAACTGTTATTAACATGTGGGTGTATTAATGGGTGTATTAAGAAAAGAAACTTGTGCAGAAAACACCATTTCTTTTCAGTTTGAGGGGTACGAGAATAAGGGAATTGAGATGTGTTTTTTTTTTACTATACATACCATTCTTATCACAGTTGTAAGGTAAATCTTGACTACCTAATTCAGGTAACCAATCTTCATCACTAGCTGTAAAATAAAATATAACTTTTTTAACATTCAAAACTACCGAAAGCTGTTTCTGAATACTTAAACTGAGCAGACATCAACATAAATAATGTGATCCCTTTAATCAAATCAAGTTATAGTTCAAACAACAACATGTCATCGACCAGAGAATGGTTCTATAAGTTTGGATTGTTGTGGTAATGGATAGATAATAGGCCTATGATAGCTGAGTATTTACACCAAGTCGATAACTGTTCAAACTTTAAAGATAGACAATCCATAGATTTTTTGACAATCCATAAATACTGGGAGGATTGGTGAGGGATTCCCCGATCAAGAGAAACAGATGTGTTGATAAATGTATTTAATCAAACGTTTTAGTCTCAATTGACCTTCATCAGATTCGTCGTCTCTTACATGTTCTCACTTAACACAACAATTCACATTCTTTATATGCAGAGTAGTTATTTGGTCGGTTAATTGCTCAACACCTTTTGAGAAACTAAAATGGTTATAAATCCAACACTCATTGTTTAATCTTAGCAGACACTTTAAACTACACAACAGTACAAACCAAATGGTTTTCTACGATTTGCAACAGATTTGATCAGTTTTCCAACTATGGTTTGAATCTAAACATTTAATACAGAACCTGCTAATACAACATAACTAACTTGGTAGGGCCAGGGTACTTCAGATCAGTATTGAGAGTTACATTACAATTACTTACAAGCACTATCATCTGATGAAATAAAATCACTATCATCAATTGATTGGCTGTTAGGTGGTGGATTATTTTCATCGTTGAATTCTGCTGGGAGACTGGGCAGAGGTGGCGCATCAACTTCGAATTGATTGGTTAATTTCTTTCCCTTCCCCTTGCCTTTACCTTTTTTCTTTCCCTTTCCCTTGCCTTTATCAACTGGAGGCCCTGAGGGCTGTTGTGTAGCATTGGAATGAACAGTTGCACTGTGATTGGTTGAAGCAGTTGATATTGGTGTCTTTTTCTTAGACTCATCTGTCCAGCAGATAGCTAATTGTGGTGGCTGCAACAGCAACCCTGGGATCTTTAAAGGTAGTGAAGATATTTCAGAAGATTCTGGAAGGGGTGTTACTGGTGTTGGTGCTGATAAATTCTTAATTACTATTGGTTCTTTTATTGATTTATCTTTCACAGGATCTTCTACACTTTGAATGTCTTCTTTCCGAGCTGTAAAAAATACAAAACAATTGTAATGTTACCACTGATACAACAGAGCAGAGAGAGAGAGAGAGCTTAATGTCAACATGACACAAACTAGGTCATTCTGGGACTAACACATGGTTCAATTTTATTTCAATATTTCACTTTGCACATGTCGTGGTCTTTAAAAGTGGGAGGAAACCTGCGGACCCGGACAAAAACCATGAGGTTTGACAGGCGACCCTACTCCTACTACTCAATAAAAGCAATGATTTATAGTGAATGAGTCTATTAAATTTAATGTATCAAAACAGTTTTGATAATAGTCATTTCTACTTCTTCATATACATTTTCTTTATTTTGACTGTAAATATACAATTAAAAGATATTCCTGCTTACATCGTTTGGTATCTTGCTTCTCTATTTCAGTATCATCCTCTTCATCATCAACATACCTGGCTGGTCGCTTCACAGCCCTAGAACATGATTGAAAATTGATAACATTCATAAATAAAACATTTGAAACAATAAAAGATTAAAGCCTCCAAAATATTTACTTTAGCCTTTTGTCCGTGAATAACATATTTGTTTTTTTTTTTAAATATGTACATATGATGTGACATCACCGCATAATTGAACTACGGCACTAGGCTTAGTAATAATTACAATACGCTCGCCAGGACAGCCATTGAATTCCAACTGACAAGGGTTCTCTTACAGGCATGCTAACATGTACACAGGGGCCTGAACAACGAGCTGTTCCTTGGCAGGCCCCTCCAGCCTTCATCACTGATAATGAAGATGTAGTTATATTCCATAGATTTCCTAGCTATCCTACGCTATGTCAATGGACAATCTTTGTAAGATCATTATGTGATCAGACAGCAGACGGAACTATCAGTCTACTGGAAAAGCAAAAGAGAGTTTCATGTCCACTCAACACAGCAATAGGCTTGTACATGGGTGGCTTTCGCAATGGGAGGAAACTGCAGGACCCTCAGAAAACCTACGAGGTTGGACATGCGACCCTACTCACGTACAACAAGGGAATCGAAAGCAAGCCATTTACTCAATGAAACCTCTTATGATACAACGCGCCTTTGTAATAATACTCTAAAAAGTGTAAATCTTCTTTTCATTACCGTCCAGATCTTCTTACAGACACAACAGGTTCTGAAACTGGTTTCTGTTTTACTGCTTTCTGTTTGGTTTTAACAGGTTTTGATTTTTTTTCAACAATGACCGCCTCAGAAGAATCTGGTTCATCCTTAATTATAATAGGTTTTGATTTTTTTACAACAATGACCGGCTCAGGAGAGTCTGGTTCATCCTTAATTATAATAGGTTCCATCTCTATTGATTTGGATTTCAAAGAAACAGTTTCAGTTTTTATGGGCTCTGGCTTAGGATTACATAAAAGTGAAGGATGAATATCTGCCACTTGTTCTGGAAAGACGATTTCTTCTGTTACCGGATCATCGAAGAGTACTATAGGTTCTGATGTAACTGAAACTGGTTTGTTTAAAACCAGGCTGGGTTTTGGTTCAAAGGTAAATGGCATCTTTTCTGAAGGCTTGCATTCTGGATAAAGAATATATCACATTAATACTTCTTGAATTGACAAATATTTAATGTTAAGGTTTGAGCGCCCAAAACATGTTTTGTAGAATGTGTTAAAATGTATAGACTTTAGCTCGTTTCTTATTCACCTCATCTCTTTATTCATAATTTAAAAATATTCAATTATTCTAATAAACAATTATTTTAGACTAGAATATGAACAGAAGGATTGTTTATTGACGGAAAGTTATGACTACTCAGAAACTACTAACGTTGAAATTTGCAGGTAATACTAACATTTGGGTTTGTTTTATATACATATGTTGACAAAATTACTTGCATTATTTTCTAAAAATTTGAAGCACTTCTTGTAACCTTTAAGAGATCCGATATTGTTGATAAAACAATATTATGGTTGACAAAACAATATTTAATGACAAACCTGGACTATCTTCAGGTATAAATATTATATCTGGATCCATGACTGTATCTTTCTCATCACAGTCAGAGTCTGAACTAACACAACCACCAGGTGCTTTTCTTGCTAACATTTTTCGAATCTCTTTCCTCAATAGATTCTCTTCTTCTGAATCTGATCCAAAATTTTCTGTAGCATTTTTTTGGAATCCCTGTTTCTGTGACAATGGTTGTTTGGAAGTTTTCTTAGCTTTGAGCTTGCGCCTCTATAAAACAATGTAATTTGTAAATCAAATATTTGATTTAAAAATTGTCAGTTTTAAGCTTTTTTGTGTGTTTCTTTCCTAGAGTACCAGAGGCCCGAACAGGAAGGTTTCTGGAATACCACTGTCTTATTATGTATCAAGTATTTGATATTCCAGTCTACCCAATTGTAAATGGATACTGAAGGACTCAGAGGCAAAAAGAAGAAATCAGTCTTCATAAGTAGGATGTGCTGTGGTCAGATATAAGAACTGGGATTCATGTTCTAATGTTGGTACCTTGTGTCACTGTCATCCAGTCTATGATCAGTGGGCAGCAAAAGTTTCTAAGATTTCAAAAAGCAGCCAGTCATGTACAACTTTGCGATATCAGCAACTACACATCCTTCTGTGTTTAAAACTAAAACAATTGTCACAAATCAAGCAGAATAATTGCCAAGAATTCATATGATTTAAATATCTGTTAGAAATAATATTACCTGAGGTTTTTGTGAATATCTGTTTCTACCTGGTACTGGTATAGCTAATGGCTGACCTTTAGAGAAGTTTGTTAATATCAGCGATATAACCTCCAATGTTTTACCTAAACCCATGTCATCAGCTAATATACCTATATAAATATAATAAACTTGTATCATCAGCTAATATATAAATATAATAAACTCATATCATCAGCTAAAGATAGTAAGCTCATATTATCAGCAAATGTACCTTTATAAATATAATAAACTCATATCATCAGCTAATATACAAATATAGTAAACTTATATCATCAACTAATATACCTATATAAATATAACAAATTCATCAGCTAATACTTATAATACTTATAATAAACACATGCAAGCTCTTTCTTCAAATCATAATGCATAGTATTTGAAAAGCACACCTAATGTTTAATTTCATGCACTTCTTTTTTCGGCTGACTGAAGTACAGTAATATGTTTTTTAAATTGTTTAACAGAGACACGTCAAAATCCAGTAAAGAGACAACACAAACTTCTCGAAAAATGGCAGAAAGGAAATACAGCATAATCTATTTTATAAGGAAATGAAAAAAAACCCACAAACAAATTAAAACAACTGACCTCCATGAACTGTTCTTGGTTGTTTATTGGTTGTAAAAACTGTTAAACTGTTGAAATAACGATTTCCTCTTTTTTCCCAAAATGGTGGCAAGGCTTCATTATTTTCTTTACAAATCATCCAGTTTAATGCTTGTTTTTGATGGGGGTAGAGAGGTGTTTTTATAGCCTAAAATAAACGGAAAACAAACCAAATAAAACCATGAAACATTTTTCTATTGGCATGAGTGCACTAAGCATTAGA
Organism: Patella caerulea; assembly: GCA_036850965.1. NCBI lineage: Eukaryota > Metazoa > Mollusca > Gastropoda > Patellidae > Patella > Patella caerulea. The sequence goes on along the minus strand of JAZGQO010000006.1, from coordinate 53,987,694 downwards.
TCAAATCAACCCATTATTTTATTCCTGGTGGACAAGGTGGCTTAGCGAGTCAGATAGTGGCTTGATAACCTGGTGAGCCTATGTTTGATTCCTGCTTTGGCAGGGAAAGTAGATCAGGATTTTGTGGTGTGGACAGAGGGCCTGGAAAGGGACAACAAATAGTCATTCTTATGGGACAAAAAAACGAGGACCTGTGAAAACCTTAATGTGCATGCAAAAGATCCAAATGTTACAAAGGAAAAACAGCCCAATCAAAAATCAGACAAATTTCTGATGTAAAGAAAGTGGGGATGATGGAACCCATTTCAATATTCATACCTAGTCTCATTTTTACAAAACCTTTGCTTCAATATGGCCAAACAGTTGTGCTGAACAGTTAATAAACACCGTTCCGTTCCATCCATTTCAAATTGAAACACATAAAGGATTTTCTTACACACTAAAAATAAGAATTTGTTAAACAATTAAACCTACCACTGCAGGTTCTGTCATGGTTGTTTTATCACCTTCTTCAAGAGTATCAAACAGTTTATCCAACTCATTCCGTACCTGGAAAATGTAACACATGGTTAATATTTAGGCAAAATTCTCCAAACAATCATTTTTGATGTAGATTGTTACGATTCTAAAATTCTGTATTCCTTTTGTAATCTATGTGTCCATTCATTCATTCATGTTCATGTATAACTAAATACTATATCTCTGTTCATTATAACACCAGCACAAACTTATCAAGCTACTATCATTGGATATGAGAGAGAGAGAGAGATGGGGTTTAATGTCCACTCAAAACAAACTAGATCATTTCGGGACTAACATATGGTGTAATTTTATTTCAATAATTCGATTGCGTGTAGGGGTCTTTAGCAGTGGGAGGAAACCGGAGTGCCTGGAGGAAACCCACAAGGTTGAGAAGGCGCCCCTATTTCCATGCCACATACCCTCACACCATGGCTCGAAACCACAGCCGCAAGCCAGAGGTGACCGACCAGCTAGAGGTCGAAGCGCGGCACTCTAGTCCACTAGGCCATCCCAACCCCCCTCATTGGATATGAAATAGGGTTTAACATCCTACTGCCAATTAAGACGGGCATACCCATACAGTGTGCAATGACGGTAATTTTGCGCGGACAGTGGCAATAAGGCCTACTCTCTTATATCAAATTCCAACTCTATCAAGGGATATTTTACGTTTACCCAATTCACAGGACCTTGTTTTTTCGTCCTCCGTCCTGCACTATTATTATTGGTATTATCTTTTCTGACTACTGGTGACTTTATGATGTTCTGGACATGCCAATTTTGGAAAAAAAACAGCCATTCTCATATTATCAATATTACCGAGAATAAAAACCGTAACTTACTTCTGTTTGTGATAAGAATGTTCTGCGTGTTTGAATATGACTGTAATCAGATACACTAATTCCACCAGTTGACGTTCCAGGCATAGATCCAATTGTCATTCTGCTACTTAGTGCAGCATTAGTGACAGAAAAACCATGAGATTTTAAAATGGACGCAGCTTCACTTCTATGATCTGCTGTAGTTTGTCCCCATAGTGTTATATTTATCGGCATGGTGTATGTATTGTTGGAGCCACGTGGTACAATCCTGTCAAACATAAAATAAAACACAAAATATGGTATCAATTGATCAGCATGTGTCGGCTTAATTATTGATATTTTTTGTATATGATTTCAATTCAAATTTTTTTTTTGTGTTCAGAAATTTTAGTGACACTCAACTGGAGTATGAATATGTTGAAGTAATTTTTACAAAACAACTTCATGATAAAACCCAAAACATGTAACTCTTATTTGCCTGTACAAGGGGAGAGCCAGTCACAGACTGCCTTTCATACGATCATGGATATGTTTGAGCAGACATTCATGACATTTAAAATCCCTTATTTCACACATCAATGGAGTTATAACTCTCCACTAGAAATGAGAAATAGATGACTGAATATGATGGTGATATATCTTATGATGAGGGAATTTGATTGACAGCTCTTCTGATTTCATGCTCACGCATTAAAACACTAAACCACCCAACTCCCGCGTAAGTGCAGGGGGATTGCACAACACGCAAAACAAACCTGACAAGACAAATGTGCTGAGTGCGGACAAGACAAATTACATGGACATTGCAGCAAATAAACAACGAATATCAATTCCTGATGTGAATCAAAAATCATAAATCGGAGTTCTTCATCTTGATCAACAGAATAGTTTACATACCCTTCCACACGAGCTAATTTATTATCAAGGACAAACGATAAAGCTTTAGCTAGTTCACGTTTTATATGGCCGACTTGTTGTCCATCCATGTTTATAACTCGAATAGCGTTCCTGTCATATCTATTGTGTGGTTCACGTTCTAGTGTCACCATTTCTCCATTATTAACCTGTAAAAAATAGAATTAAACAAAAATTCTAGAATACATTAATTGTACAAATTTATTTCAAAAAAACATAAATTCAACATATCGAAGACAAGTTAAGTTATTTTACTATGCTCCATGCACATGCAGGTGTTCTTTCCTGTGGGAGAAAATCGAAGTACACAGGGTAAACTTAAGTAGGCATCCCTATCTCCAAGTCACACATGCTCAATCCACGGATCGAAGCCATGACAACAAGTCAGGAGTGACCAGCCAGCTAGAGCTTGAATTGCGACACTCAGGGCCATCCCAATCCTCCAGTAAAACTGTTATTCCCTGGGCTCCGTTTTTACTTACCGTTCCTTTATAATATTGTAAGCCAACAATATCTCCATTAACAGTGCCAAGGTTACTATCAATCCGAGACTCTTCTTGAGTTAGATCTACCATGGGTAAATCTTCATCCCCATCATCCGGTACTGGTATAACATGATGACGTGCAATATCTCGTCCCTGGGCACCAACAAGATTACCTAACCAACTAACATCTTCATTTGTAAAATCCCAAGTTCGTTGGCGTTTTCTGCTTTTCTTCTTTTTACGACCACCTCCTCTTCCTCCATTACTGCCAATTCCCCAATTTGTGCGAAAGGTATTACTGTTCAAGGTATCCCAACCACCAAATTGATTTCTGACTCTGAAGCGTGGCATCTTGTTTTACTAAAATCAAGCTTACAATTAAACCTTTCTTTTTGTTTTTCTATTTAATGGAGGCCATTATTCTGGAAATCAACATAAACAGACATGCAGTTAGATCTTGTGGAACGAAAAACTTTTTCTCTGCGCGTGTGTTGGTGGTTGTGGGGTTGGGGAAGGCGTTTCAAATTTTATGAAACCACATGTTTCCATGGGTTTATATAACTTAATTGTGTGAGAGAGAAATGGGTGGATCTAGCTCTTACATCCATGTATGCATCTGTGAAATGGGGTCACGGTGGCTAAGTGGATAAGGCGCTGGTTCGCTAGCCTGGAGGTCTGCATTGGCAGAGAAAGTTCATCTCGATTTTCCGGCGTGATTTTACCTTGTCAGTGATGCAGAAGGGGGGCCTGACAAGGACAGCTGCCTAGTCATTCAGATGGGACAAGACCCTGAGGTCCCATGTACACATTGGAGTGCACGTAAAGATCCCTTGGCAATTGGAATTCGATATAAGAGTAGGCCGTAGCACCGCTGCCCGGGCAAAATTTCCCTCATACCGTAGCACACTGTATAGCCCAGATTAAGTGCAAAAGAGTAGGACCCCATTATCTGTGAAATAAATATCAAATATAGCAGGCCTACACAGTACGTAATGAAACTTTGAAAGTGAAATTTAACCTTTTTAACTTGTGTCTGTGTAAGTTTTAGGTAATTATTCTAGGCCTAATAATTTAAAAACAGACCCTTGTATTAATTCAAGAAATACATTGAATTTAATATTCAGTGGAGATAACTGTTGCAAATGGTGGCAGTGGTTTGTGATGTCTTTCAATTTATTTAATTAATTGAAATACATGTATTTAGGCCTAATCAATTCAATTGTGAATGTTTTGGCGGTAGCACGATTTACCCAAATCCACCATTATTTCTACTAATATCACAATAATCTATATCGATAACATACTGTTGTTTCTGTCAAATTGTCATTTTTAATTTAAAGTTCCAATTTCATATTTTCTAAGAAAGTCAAAATATAATTATTTCTATGTCTTTTGCTCAAAAGGTTGTCAACTCACTATTATACGATCATGGGCAAAATTTTTTGGGCGTAAGAAAGGCTGACACAGGCTGATTGAGGAAATAGTTACTCAATTACCTCCCTTGTTTTTCCATTCCTCTCCATGGACGCCCATCTTCAAACGTTTAAATTTGAAAATGATATTTTTGCCAATTTCTCAACTGGCAATAGTGAATTATAGGATTAATAGGATCATTTGTTAACAAGGTAGGACTGTTTATAGGTTCAATCTATTTTAGGGCATTATTTTAATTCATTTTAAAAATATAACTTTAAAAAATGCTATTGGAACTTTAAAATCGTAGCGTTTTTGTGTCAGAATGTGATTTCCACTTAACTTTGGAAGAACTACAAATTTAATGTTGGATTTTAACACAAGAAGACCGTGATTTTAAAGTAATTAAGGCATATTTTAGCTAAACAAATGATACTATATTAAAAAACAATATACATTATTATATGCAGAAATAATGGTGGATTTGGGTAGATTTGTGTATTACACAAGCTATTCCCTTGATTACGACTTCCAAACTTGTTTGGAAACCGCATTTTGAGGGGCATTTTCAATATTTTGAGACTAAAAACATTAAATTATAAATGACAATTCTACATAAAGAACAGGCAAAAAAAAAAGGCACTCTTCTCTTGTCTTCTTATATTCAAAGTCAATTTTTTTTTTATTTTTTTTTTTGAAATGGGGTTTATTAACGTCCTACTCTTCCTCACCTGATCTGGGCTAATGGAAAGCGGGCATATGCCATGCAGTGAGCAATAAGGGAAATTTTGCTCGGGCTACGGCCTACTCTTATATCAAATTCCAACTGCCAAGAGATCTTTTACGTACACGCCAATGTGTACACGGGACCTCTATTCAAATTCAAATTCAAAGTGAAAGCAAAAGTTTAAATTTATTGTCACTTGTGACTTATTATATCCGCAATAATGTACTATATAAACAAATTAAGGCATTGTCACATTGTGAACAACAAGGAAAATGGGTACAGAATTGGTATATCAATATTAATCGCGGTTTATAATCAATAACATATTAAAATCAGCAAAAATTACATCAATTCAATGGAACTACAAATGCTGAAAGTCTGCCATGTTCCCGCGTTTCCTTACTAAAATACTTGCACATCCAGTTACCATTTCATTCCGAATAGACGAGAACAACCAGTTACGTTATGTTTCCGGATCTGAAGTTGAAGGTCGCATAAACACGTAGAAGATTGAAGAGTTCCAAAATAGCTGTACTCGACTGAGATCCAGTGGTAACTTAATTTCGTCTTTTAAGCGTACTTTTTCACTCCGATAACGTATGATATATTTAGAATAGTTTAGCATATGTTTGTAGATTATTTTTTTCAAGAAAAACGTGTTAGTTTTTGACAAATTTCTTTGATATTTGTTCATTAGGATGAATTGTCAACTTAGACTAAGATATTTGAAGGAGTTGCTTCCCTTCGAAAAAAAAAAATAGTCTAGGCTACTTCCGATTTTTATGGCACCACGCGTTAATTTGCTATCAACAAACACGTGAAAAATGGATTTTGGTAGTGCTACGTGGGGTGAAACCAACGACTCTGAATGTTTAAACACAGCGCTGTTTGGATCTGTGTCTGGAAAGAAGACTTCTGTGAAGAAATTAAACAAAAAGGGGGATGATTTGGAGAAAGAAACCAAACAATCTAAAGAATTTTTGAAAAAGTTAAAATTTTCTGATAAGAAGAAAAACGTAAAGATAGTCAGTTTTGATGTCAGCGATGACAGTGATGGCGACTATGATGATATCAGCAAACGATCAAAAAAATCCATCAAAGAACGTCAGAGAAAAAAAGTTAAGAAAGAAGAGGAAAAAAAGAAAAAGAAAATAAAAAAGCAACAACTGGACTCCGATGAAGAATTATATGCTGAAATTGATGAAGAAACTCCACAAATCTACGCCAAGAAAAAAGAAAACTCTGAAAATATCAAAAAGCTACACAATGAAATCTCGCCATCATCCATTAACAAACAGAAAAATCAAAAGAAAACAAAAGAGAAAGCGAAAGAAACAAAAGCACAAAAAAGAAAGGCATCCAATGTTACCATAGAAACAACTGAACCAGTAGTTCTAAAGAAATCTAAAAAAGATGACACATTCACTGTTCAAAAATGCCAAATAGAACAAGAAAAATCATTGAAGAAAAAGCGGAAGAAAGCAAAGAAACCAAAAAATAGGCCCAACTCTGACAAAGATGATGATAAACCTCTAACAGTACCAGGGAAAAAGCAACGAAAAGAAACAGACAAAGAAAAGGAGGCTGTTGACGAAAAGAAACCTCAAACTGAGCTAAAATTATTGGATAAAAAGGAGCAGGCTATGAGTACAAATAAAAAGAAAGTGAAGAAACCAAAAATTGAAGAAAGTTTCGAAAGTGACCAAACATTGAAAAGAGAAAAGATATTGAAAGTAGATGCTTTAGAAAAGACAAGAATCACAGGCTCAAAAGATGGATTGGAAAATGTAAAGAAGACTAAACCTACTGATGATACAGTTGTTGTGAATGAAGCTGGGATCAATTCAGCTAAAGCCAAAAAGAAGAAGCAAAAGAACAAGAAGAAAAAATCCAATGAAACAGAAAGCAACCAAAATGGTTCATTTCAAATGACTAATGGTAAAACAGTCACACCTAAAGTTAAACCAAACTTTAACAAAGCAAAACTCGCAAGTTTATTTTCCAATAGAAATAAGAACTTGGTGAATGATGTACATGTACATGTTCAAAAGAAACAAGTTCCAGATAAATCTCCCGCAAATTTCTCGGATTCTCTAAAAGAGAAGATGTCTGGGCAGTTAAATGCAGCAAGGTTTCGTTATCTGAATGAACAGCTGTACACTCAAACCGGGAAAGAAGCCCTTGATATGTTCCAAACTGATGTAGAAGCATTTGACATTTATCATAAAGGATTTCAGTCACAGGTGGCAAAATGGCCAGTCAATCCATTAGATTTAATCATTAAATCTATCAAGAAATTACCAGCAACTCACATTATTGCCGATTTTGGGTGTGGCAATGCTACTCTGGCACAAAGTGTTCCGAATAAAGTCCATTCATTTGATCTTGCTCCTCTGAATGAGTTTGTGACTGTTTGTGATGTTTCGAAAGTTCCTCTGTCCAATAAAACTGTTGATGTTGCAGTTTTCTGTTTATCGTTAATGGGGACAAATTTAAACGATTTTGTAATGGAAGCAAACAGAGTATTAAAACCTGGTGGGTTGTTACAAATCGCTGAAGTTGAGAGTCGTATTCCCCACACAGAAACGTTTATAATACAGATTGAAAGTTTTGGATTTGAGTATGTTAAAAAGGACACATCACACAAAATGTTTCATTTATTTGACTTTAAGAAGGTTCGAGCTGGCACAAAATCGGCTGTGAAGGACATTAAATTAGACCCCTGTCTTTACAAAAAAAGATAAATTTGGGGAATACATCTTAGAATAAAGAAATTATTGTTATTATAAAAAATAAGAAAAATAAAAATATTTGTTTCATTGAATTTAATTAAAACACATTCATTCAGAAATAGAATACTTTTATTTTTAAATCAGCCTCAAACACTGTAATTGTCCTTGCGATACAATTTTCTGCCTTACCCAATCGTGGCATATCTCAGCTAATTGTGACCTATCAATCACAGGTAATTGTGGCGTGGCATATATCACAGCTAATTGTTGCATAGCACAGCTAATCGTCGCACATATCCAACACTTATTGTGGTATACCATAGCTAATCATGGCATATCACAACTAATCATGACATACTATGTAGATAATCATGGCATATATCACAGTAAAACATGGCATAGCACCACTGATTGTGTTACACTATAGCTAATTGTTGTACATGTATATCAGTTATTTTAACTTGTTATACATTTACATGTATGTTTGATTTAATGGCGAGTTCAGAATTTCCAGGTTATAGAAGGAACAAAATGTCTGTCATTTATACACATACCATTTAATTAACAAACCATTTCCATACTAGGTTCCATGACCATAAAGCTTGATAAAGACTCCAGAAGTCTTGTCGAAATCCATTCATAAACAGTAATCATATTCCATAAAATAATGCCGTGTATATTTCAAGTTCAGTTACTAAATATGCCAATGAAACAAATCAAAATAAAGTTTAACAGTTACAGAAAAAATTACTTTTTCAAGAAGGATTCTAATTATGTTGGGGGATGCCTGTAGGAAAATAAAGTTTGCCCATATCGTTAAGCTGGAACAGAAAACAAATTTTGATGCATTTAAACTGAAGAGTGACTCTGACCTTGCAAAATTCTTTCCACCATGTTCTGTTTGAAATTTATAGAGAGAGAGAAATGGGGTTTAATGTCTACTTGACACAAACCAGGTCATTTTGGGACTAAAATATGGTTTCATTTTATTTCAATTATTTGCTTGCGCGTAGGGGTCTTTAGCAGTGGGAAGAAACCAGAGTTCCCGGAGAAAAACCCACGAGGTTGAGAAGGCACCCCTATCTCCATGCCACATACGCTCACACCAGGGCTCGAAACCACAGCCACAAGCCAGAGGTGACCGGCCAGCTAAAGGTCGAAGGGCGGCACTCTAGATCACTAGGCCATCCCAACACCCCTGAAATTTTTATCAGCTCATTATAGACCAATTACAGGTATCTGGCTAAACCAACCAGAGGTACCCTTGTTATATGTCTGCAACTTTAATATTTACATCTTAGCATTCAAGGTTGACAATTTGTACCTGAATTAACAAGATTGGGTCCTTATGGGTCAGGGGAAACATTTATTAAATTTGAAAGGTTTTATTTTGAAAAAAATAATTTACTGCAGTTGTTTGGATTAGTTTGTAATGGGAAGAAAATATTAAAAGAAATGGCATCTCTAGTGAGCCAAGAGGTTAATGGACATATTGAAGGTGTTAGTTTGTCCAAAGTAGTTTACTGTTTTGCTATAGCTTTTATTTATTGATGTCCCTGATCCCTTCTCCCTTACTAACATTTTGATTAACAATGGGAGCTCCGGTGGCTCAGTGAAGAAGACAGGCTCGTTAAGATGGAGGTCTGATGTTCAATCCCTGCCCTGCGTTGGCTAAGAATTTTCATCAGGATATTCTGGTGTGGTTCCCCAAAAGAGCCTGGCAAGGACAATGTATAGTGTTTTGTATGGAACGAAAAAAAAAACCAAGGTCCCATGTAAACATCTGCACTTAAAAGAACCTTTCACAGTTGGAATTGTAAATAATAGTATGCTGTAGTGCCGCTGTCCAGTCAAAATTTCCCTCATAGCCGATGCAGAACAGTAGGACATGAAACGCCATTTCATATCAATGATAAAGAATGAAATAGGGTTTAACTATAAAGAATTAAATGTAGAAAAGAAGTATTGTTCTTGATACATTTCTAATAGTCCATATAAACAAGCTGTTATAATGATTTATATAATTAAGGGTAGACATGCTTCAAGTGTACACAATCTGTTACATACTGACAAATATTGATTCTGCTATAAACGGAAACTGTTCTATTTGTTGTTGAAGTGTGTAAGTTGAGATATTGAACCTCTGAGAAAAAGGGCATAAAGAATTTAGGTATTGAACACCTCTGAGAAGAAAGGCATAAAGAATTAGGGTATCTGATCACCTCTGAGAAGAAGGGCATAAAGAATTAGGGTATCTGATCACCTCTGAGAAGAAAGGGATAAAGAATTAAGGTATTTAACTCCTCTGTGAAGAACACCATAGAGAATTTAGATATTAATGCGCCTTAGAAGCACTCTGAGAAGAAGACCATAAAGAAATTGTTAAAGAAGAAAGCCTACTATAAACATTATTTTGGTATTTTGATTATTATCTGTAGAGTTACTTTCATGATAAAATATTAACTTTATTAAATGAACTGGTACATGTATCTTATTTTTTTTTTTTCAATGCTTGCAATGCTTCAGTTTACATGTACATGTTATAGTTTGGGATGTTGAGGGGATAAAATTGTGTTTAATTTAGGCTACACCCCTATGTGTCCCGCTCCCACGAAACCATCCGCTTGCCGCACAACTTCATTTTGTGCTACGGGCACAAAAGCATAAACTGCATGCCTTCTTGTTACTGTGAATAAGCCGAACTTAATTCCAAATGATACGACCAATTTAAAAAGAATTTTTGGAATGGTTAGGCTGTGGCCTCTTAGATTATTATAAACATGACCAAGAGCTCGTTTTTTTGGGAGCATATCTACACTTTCATACTGACTTGTTAGTCAGCTTTTCTTTAATGTTAGTGAAATTAGACCGGTAACTATGACAACCCTGCTTTATACTGTGGGTCCAACACCTGACTAAGGTGACGATGTACAAAATAAGTGATTTGTAAAGCCAATTGAGCAAGCCGAAGCTAAGGACGGATGTTTAAGACTATAGTGCATGTAAGGAAGGCTTATGACTCTTTCAAAAATATTATACAATTTGACCGGAGGCCCCTAGATCTTATACCCAAGGTAAATCTGGCACTTTGTTAGTGGCAAGTCCATGTGTGTACATACATTTCTAATGGCCAGATCACTCCATAATAATTTAACATTATATTGTTATTTCTTCTGAAGCACCTACTGGTGTCATGTTCCTTAAGCAACGTTTGCGAGTTTTACAAACATCTAACCGTTGATTCAATACTCAGCAATACCCGAACCTTTACGCCCGTTGTGTTTACACGTGATTAATTAGCATTGTCCAATCAGAGGTCGTGGCACATAACACACTGTAAATAAACATGGCGTTTACAGCCGTTGAAAGATTTTTTTTCAATTGAGAAACTTACGGACCCCTCCCCCCCCCCCCAAAAAAAACAATTGAAGTTGTTTTAGGAACTAAAGATGTGTTTATTTGCACGAAAACCTGCAGTGGCAAGTCTCTTTGCTATGAATGTGTTCCGATAATTCTCCGATATGTTTAACGAAGGAATACGATTGGCTCCCAAGCTGTGCTTGTGACCCAATCAAACATAGTGGCGAAATATGTGGGGTATTGCGTAAAGGGCTTGATAAGATGTATGTAGTTAAGTCGAGATCGTGCTTTCTATTGAAGATGGTACTGGGGTGTGATAACATTAATTCCTCAACATGCCTGTCAGTCAATTAAGTATTTCCAAAGATTTTGCCGTTACTGTAAATTTTGTGTCATAAAACTTGGCCAAAATTGATGTGAGATCCCTTGCAAACACCTCTACCCCCTTAACCTTTTCTCCATTCCCTTTTCTTCGATTGGCACCTCATTAATATATTATTTTTTTTTAAGATGTGATGATTAAATAGAAATGTAAAACAGTAATTTAGAAGATCCTTCAATCAACAAGTTTAATTGGAACCACAAATAATCCTAATGGTCGACATGCCACGAAGACAATTAATAGGGTCTACGCCTTCAGCTGCTGCACAATATCATCGTTTAAAACGAGCCAATAATGAAGGGTTCATTGACCTACAGGTAGGTACCTTGTACAAACTATATATACTTAAATACTACTCTCTGAAATGAATTTTATTATTTTAATAACAAAATAGTGCTCACTCATTTGAGTTAAGACTGTGCAATATTTTCAATCCATTACAGCATAGTTCTTCTTAATATAGTCTGTCTTTAAGTCGACTGGCAGGGTTCTCTGGTTTCCTTCCACTGCTACAGACAGACCACCATTGAACAAATATATTATTGAACCATGTGTTAGTCCCGAAATGACATATAGTTTGTGTTGAGTGGGCATCAAACTCCTTTTCTCTCTCTCTAATATAAATGAACCTTAGACTTCATTCATTTGAATGGTTGGACTGGTTTAACTTGACTGCAGGAAGATGGAAGGCAAATCCAGTTGGTCAAAGGCTTTATCAACACACTGACATTAACACTCATCACCTTTCCCATTATGGCTGTGGGAGTATAAGACAAGTGTTCATTATCTTTGATGGTATAAAGTTTATAAACATTTGGGGAGCCAAAGTGGTTAAGTGGAAGGAAGGCTGGCTCACCAGTATGTAGGTTGCATGTTAGATACCTGCATTGGCCGAGAAAGATCATCACGATTTTAAGACATGGTTTTCTCTTGTCACTGGTGCAGGACTGGGGGACTGGCAAGGACAGCTGTCTAGTCATTCGGATGGCACGAAAAACCAAGGTCCTGTGGATACATCGGCTTGCACGTAAAAGATCCCTTTGCAGTTGGAATTCGATATATGGGTAGGCCATAGTGCCACTGCCTTGGCAAAATTTCCTTTATTAGCCCAGTCGGAGTAGAACAGTAGGATGTTAACCCCATTTCATGTAAACATTTGTAATAGTGGAGACTGGTGTATAATCCCAATTATTTTAATTATTACAGTTTGAGAAGCCCCCACCCAAGATACCATATAAAGCCATTTTCCTAGCCTTGGGCTTGTTTCTAGTCGGTAGCATACTAATTATTTTAGGAGCGTTATTATTAACAGGATATATCAACGCAAAGGTAAGTTTCAATATTTATAACCTGTATATACATGTAGTTAGGTGACTGGTGGACAAACAGAAAATAGGAAGAAAAAAATTGTTTAGTTATTCAGATGGTATCAAATATATTCCACATTTTGGTTCCTTTGTCTTTCTGATCAAAATTGATTTTTACTCCAATTCCAAGCAATACGTAAAAGAAAATTAAGAAAATAAGGTTTCTCTCACTCAATGAAATCAGCAAATTTACATGGTGTCATTTAACACAGTTCCATGTGTTAGGGATCAGTATTTGAGGACTTGCTTCGATAAAATGTGTCATCATCAATTGTAGGAAGGGGCTGGTTGCTGTTTAGGATAACCTGTAGCATATATCTGACACCTAGATTTTATGGAATGTTTATTTGTAATAAGATTTAAGATTCAAGTGCAGTACAATTTGAAGAATAGTGGGGAAGAAACAGTGCTATCTGGGCAAAATTCTCTCCTAGTATTATGTATGTAACCACCGAAATAAAATTGACTTAGGGTTTTTTCAGGGTCCCTTTAATTATATCTTCCCTTTTTTTTCCCTTTCAGTACGCAGATCGGACATGGCCGATATTAATTATGGGGTCTTTGATGTTCATACCTGGTATCTATCATGTAAGAATAGCTTACTATGCATACAAGGAATATGATGGTTATTCATATGAAGATATTCCAGAATTTGACTGAAATCGTCCAGGGGCCATAAAATCTTTCATTTTCACTTTACTCCAACTTTTTGGACCAGGAACTAGCCGCTAACTCCTACTCATCTTCTTGTTGTTTTTGTTCTTGGGGTGAGGCTCCATCAAACTTAGATTTTTTAATTTCATCTAACAACATAGTCAGTTTCTGGTCCATAGTATAATCGTACATGTTTTCATTAGCTTTAAGTTTGTGAGAGTAATAAACCAAATACAAAACAACTCAAACAAATTTAATACATTATTTACAGTCCTTTTATTGTTATTTAAGTGATTCTGAATCAATACAATATCGTAAAAGAAAAATCTTTATGTTATAGGTAATTACCTTGCCAAAATGGTTTAGTTTTGTTCAATATTTATAAAGATATGTGTAAGAAAAAACATGTCCTGTGTATTAATATAAGGGTTTAACTATGGGATAGATTGTCCGTGCAGTAATTTGACAACACCTTGAACACCATAGTGAAGCCCAAGATACAGAATGATGCTCCACTAAATATAAACAATTATCTCCCTTTATATTATTGATTCAGTTTCTGCAACTTTAGGCTTTTTTATCGTCTTGCCAAATTGATTTGAATTTAGTAGAGATGTCATGTGACAATTTAGTCGATTTCAAAGTACTTTGGCGAGTTCGTTAAATGCTCCGAATAGCTGTAAACAATTATTGTGGCTGGACACAGTTTAAAAAAACACGTGACCACCCGATCAAATCGTCAAATCGCACCCTGAACTGGTTTGGCGATTTGATGTAATTGCTTCGGAAATCGATGTCGATAAATTCGTTGATTAGGGTAACCAATTTGAATTAGATGGACGTTAAAGATGAAAATGTGATTGAATGCAAATCACTTTTGCTAATCAGTGGTCGATAAAAACGCCTCGAATTTGATTTAACTATATAAAACAATTTTCTGTAGTTTTATTTCAAATTTACTAGGAAAAGGGATATAACTCTTGCAACGCTACGTTTGCCCGTTACAAGAATCTCATCTATAGAAGACAATATATACCAAGGCTTTATTATTCCTGTTACGCAAATTGAAAGAAATAAGTATTTTGTAAGATTTTGTGGCCTGAAAGCAAGATGTTCTGTTTGTATATTTTCATATTATGTGTATTGTATCATATTTTAAGTAATTTTTTATGTAAAGTATATGATTAACATTCTTTCTGTTGCTGGGCCAATTTTGTGTTGAATAACATTATTGGATTTATTCTATTTTAAGATCAGGAACAGGAGCTTTATTCAAAAAAAATATAAAACCAAATTATATTTTAAGAATGCTGGTTTTCTATTGGCTCATAGTAAAAATTTGTACCAGGATTTTTTCCCTCAACCAATGAAAAGACCAGGGGCCTGTTTCATGAAATTGTAACTAATATAAAATCCAAATTTAAGTAATTTGACTGGATAATATTAGATTGATTGTAGTGTTGAGCCAATCAAAATTGGAGTATATACTAAAATTTAGATTTTATCTTTATTTAAGATTTTGAGAAAGAGGGCCCAGATCCTTAGAATGTTTTAGTGTAAGATTTTGTGAATAAGGCTTCTGGTCCCACCCAAACCGTGCTTGGAGACGACCCTCTTAGAAAAAAGCTTGAACCTGAGCCAATTCGTGTATGATCAAATTGAGACTCTGCATGCTTAGTCCTTGCTCCTTAGACATCAATTGACAGACTTCAGTTTTGTATGTGATGTCACGTTTTCAAGATGGTTGCAGTGATGTCAATAATAAAGTGGTGCTTGCTTTGTAAATTTTAAATCCAGAAGATGTTAAACTATTTGTTTTGTAGTGTTAAATTTTATCACATTTTCTTCATGTTTTCTTTTTTTTCTATGTTAAAAGTTGAATTATTATTGACATTAATGTAATTTACATGCTTGTTATTTATTATCATGTTTATTATTGTTTATTTTTCTAGTTTTACTTAAATTATGCATACATTGTATTTATTTGACATATCAGACCATCCCTTTAAAAAGAATTCTTTCTTCTTCTGTCCAATTTGAATATTATTCCAATTCAATCTCGATTCCCAGAGTTAAGTTTGTCCTTCGTTTAACTCTGGTAAAAGTCGATGGCCATTTTGAAATCGGCAGCATTTCATTTTAACAAATCCTGCTAATCAGTAACCGCAAGCTGTGGATCTAAGGAACCTATTTCACACTGATTAATGGCCGGCGAGTTTTAACAGACATAAACAAAGGGTCAACTCTGGGATCGAGATTGACTCAAATTGCAAGAACATGTCATCTGTAAACGAAGAGAGCTCTAATAAAAAGATTAAATAAATGTTAGTCCAGGCCCCAGTTTCACTTAGTATTCTCAGATTTAAGTTCAGCCTTTACTAAACATTCAATCACTCTTTATGAGAGAAACACAAAAATTTGCATTTTGTTTCGTATTGTTTTATAAGGGGTTATATTTTAGTTACAATAAGGCTAACAATTTTCATACTCCTGTGCAGTGTTTCGTTTGATTAGAACTAATCCACTTCACACTGCTATCTTGAGTGAACATTGTTGTGCTAAATTATTATTGGTCAGTAGTGCCATAACCAACCAATGACCTACATTGTAACAAACAATATCGGGATTAACCAGACCTCAAAATATGTTACCGCAATTTATCTAGTGACAATCACGACTTGTTTACGTCATAACCCGCGAAATTTATTATGCTCGATTATCCAATGCCAACATGTTTTCTTCATCGGCCGTTTTGAAAATTATGCCGAATGCGAGAAGAGAGGTGGGATTTGATTGGACGTTAAAAAGAGACACGCCCCGCCCAATTTCAAGAATATGACTTCTATCCAGCAATGGTAAGAGAGGGATTTCTCGCGCCATTGCTACAGGAATATGACAATTTTGAGCAATAGTTAAGCCTGAGAATGCTTTGTGAAACCGAGGCCATAAATGAAATTGTGTTGGGTGGATTTCAAACCCTGTTTCTCTCCTGATTCGAATCATCAATTAAAAGTTTATTTTAATAAATGTATGTGTCACAGGGTCTCATTTTATCATAAATTATGGTTGATTCTTGTTAAACACTCATTTCATTCATTCGTTCATTTTCCCATAATCTGGAAAAACCTAGTAACACTGTTGGTTGTAGTTTTGAGTAAACAAAGGAAAACTGTTTTATTACGCTACTGAATATATGACCAATTTTATTTTGTCTTTTTAGATGAAGATAATTAGAAGCCCTTTCGGTGAAGGAGAAAAAGCCTATTGTTGTATACATGTGTACTAACTCCAAATATGGGTCTAACTCAATTTTCTCCAAATTTTGACTTGCTAGGTTTTTCCAGATTACAGGAGCATTGCTTTCTTATAAAAACATATCCTAATTTATGACATTAGTATAATAATGATTCTTGTATATATATTTTAACTGGGGAGTTGGCCGCAAACACAATTCATCTTGTTATTCTTCATTTTGTTCTTCTTGACATGAAACTTGGAATACTTGTTCCATGTACAATTGTACATCGATTCAAAGGCTTCGATTGTTGATGTCACTATTCACAGATGGCAGACACGCAGTGATGACGACATGCCTTGGTTTCTGATCCATTAAACACTTGTACTTGTTAATGTATGATATCAATATGGTACAAATACAACTGCTAAATTGTATGGTATGGTATATTTCTAATATATGATATCTATATATAGTACTAACTAATGTATAATATCTGTATATGATACTAATGTATCATTTCGATATACAGTACTAGTCTATGATTTTAATATATGGTAGCTCTGTATGATATCTATATATGGTTCTAATGTATGATATCTATATACATGTATACTTATGTATGATATCTATATGTGGTACTAATGTATATCTAAATAAGGTATTATATATAGTGTATGATATCTATTATGGTACTTGTGTATGATATTTATATAAACTGTACTAATATATTATTACTTATGATACTGGTAAATTATACAGTATATTTCTAATGTAATCGAATCTACTTAACCATAAGATTATTGTTTTTATGTGACCATATTGGAATAATGTATTATGAGGTAAAATATATCAATAAACTACTTTATTTATCTTTAAAACAGGTGTTAATTCAATCAATACCTATCTAAATATATACACACAGCTAGCTATTACTTGTATGTGTTATTTATCTTTAATACAGATGTTAAATCAGTCAGCAACTATCTAAATATATGTATCGCTAGTATCAATTATTTTATTCTATTGTGCATAAACCCGTCATATCCCGGTAATGTGGTAATCAATAAAAGTTTAAAAAAATCTGTGTAAACCTGTAATAAAGTGGCAATCGATAAAAGTAAATTTGAAATCAGTTCGGATCTTGAAATGAGTAGGCTTTATCAATAGCTGTGATTTTTTTTAATGTAAGCCACCCTTTTAAAAACATATATGACCTGCTCTGAAATTAATACACATGAAAAAACTGTTCTCCCCACTCACTCAGACCATTCAAGAAATTGTATTTTCACCTCCCCCCCCCACACACACCAACAATCAATAGAAAACAAGCCAACAGAACAAGGCTGTGGTCTCTCGCCGCAATCAGGAATATTTGCAGAAGGGGGTTTGCCAGGTTTCAGTTACGGAAATCTGCCATCTTCGTCTCTAAATTACATAGGCATACATACATTTTTATACGCCCACATTTTCATGTGGACGTATATTGTCGTCGCCCCTGTTCGTCCGTCTGGACGTCCGTCCGGACATCCGTCCGGACGTCCGTCCGTTCACAATTGTTTGTGAACAGTCTACAGGTCACAATTTTTATCCGATTTCAATGAAACTTAAAACATAGGTTTATCACTCTAAGATCTCGGTTCCTTTCGATATTGGCATGTATCGGACTGTAACTTCATGGGTTATGGCCCCTGATTGTACGAAAAATCACGTTTTTTAGCTTGTGAACAGTTTAGAGGTCACAATTTTGAACCGATTTGGACGAAACTTGAAATGCATGTTTATAACCCAAAGACCTTGGTTCCTTTCGATATTTGCGCCAATCGGATCGTAACTTCCTGAATTATGGCCCCTGATTGTCCGAAAAATCGCCCTTTTTAGCTTGTGGTCCCTCTGGAGGTCAAAATTGTTATCCGATTTAAAAAACCGTTTGATTATATCACCGTTCCATGGTTATGAAGGTTGAGTTCGAATTTCGTGAAAATCGGACCAAAATTGACGGACAAAATGGCCGCTATTTGTACGCGAATAGTGTGAAAATATGTTAAATCAAGGTTGTGAACAGTGTAGAGGACACAATTTTGAACCGATTTGGATGAAACTTGAAATGCATGTTTATAACCCAAAGATCTTGTTTCTTTTCGATATTTGCGCCAATCGGATCGTAACTTCCTGAATTATGGCCCCTGATTGTCCGAAAAATTGCCCTTTTTAGCTTGTGGTCCCTCTGGAGGTCAAAATTGTTATCCGATTTAAAAAACCGTTTGATTATATCATTGTTCCATGGTTATGAAGGTCGAGTTTGAATTTCGTGAAAATCGGACCAAAATTGACGGACAAAATGGCCGCCATTTGTACGCGAATAATGTGCAAATATGTTATATCAAGGTTGTGAACAGTGTAGAGGACACAATTTTGAACCGATTTGGATGAAACTTGAAATGCATGTTTATAACCCAGAGATCTTGATTCCTTTCGATATTTGCGCCAATTGGATCTTAACTTCCTGAATTATGGCCCCTGATTGTCCGAAAAAATGCCCTTTTTAGCTTGTGGTCCCTCTGGAGGTCAAAATTGTTATCCGATTTAAAAAAACGTTTGATTATATCACCGTTCCATGGTTATGAAGGTTGAGTATGAATTGTGTGAAAATCGGACCAAAATTGACGGACAAAATGGCCGCCGTTTGTACGCGAATATTGTGAAAATATGTTATATAAAGGTTGTGGACCTTATAGAGGTCACAATTTTGAACCGATTTTGATGAAACTTGACATGTATGTTTATAACCCAAAGATCGTGGTTCCTTTAGATATTTGCGCCCATTGGATCATAACTTCCTGAATTATGTCCCCGGATTGTCAGAAAAATCGCTTTTGTTCGCTTTTGGTCCCTCTGGAGGTCAAAATTATTATCCGATTTAAAAAAACGTTTGACTATATCACCGTTACATGGTAATGAAGAGAGAGTTTGAATTACGTGAAAACCGGACTAGAATTGACGGACAAAATGGCCGCCGTTTGTACACGAATAGTGTGAAAATATGTTATATCAAGGTTGTGGACCCTATAGAGGTCACAATTTTTAATCGATTTTGATGAAACTTGACAGGTATGTTTTAAACCCAAAGATCTTGGTTCCTTTCGATATTTGCGCCCATCGGGTCATTACTTCCTGAATTATGTCCCCTGATTGTACGAAAAATCACCCTTTTTAGCTTGTGGTGCCTCTGGAGGTCACAATTATTATATGATTTAAAAAAAAACGTTTGATTATAAAAACCAAACCAATTTTAATGATTTTCTGATAATTCCTTAATATGCGACAATTCTTGTTGACTGCCCGGACGATTTGGCTGCTGTGTGGGCGTATGTTTCGTTGCCTGGCAACCTATTTTTATACTGATGTAGGATCACTTTGTGATGTAATTTCATTGATGCAAGGCATTATTTTTTTTCATGTAGCTGAGCAGGGGGGCGGGGGGGGCCTCTGGATTCGCACCTGAATAGATGCAATATACTAATTAATTGCACATTTATCTTTTAAAAAAGAATCGAGCAATCAATACAATCATTGACTAAGCAGAAAATGTTAACAATCAAACTCATGCAGTCAAGTGTTAGCAGTACCTGGTAGTGAAACTATACAATAAGTTTCATCACTCTCATTTAATTGTACCCAAAGTTATTGTGTCCAAAAGGATTAAACAATCAAATATCTCTGCTTACCCTAAGCAGAAGATGTTCATCTTCAAACTCCATCGAGGCATTCACCTAATAAACACCTGTATCAAGTTTGAGCACTCTAGCTCAATTAGAAAGAGAGTTTTTGTCCCAAATATTGTGACAGACAGATGGACGGACATACCCATTTTAATAATCCCCAGATTTCTTCGAAAGGCGGGGAACAAAATTAATATTACCATTTAGTAGTTGATAATCCATGAAAAAGAAAAAAAACTGTATTCCCACCTTACCCTTTAAGTTTCAGATCTATATATAAGCCCCTATGGACAGATCTCCCAGGCACTGGCAATAAATATAAAAATATAAAGCTGTATCCCGATGATCCATGGAAGAATCTGTTTCCACTTTGCGGGTCAAGCAGGAGTGGGTTTTTTTTTTTTTTGGTTTTTTTTTTAATCATTATTATTATTGACAAGATGTCCCTTTAATTTAATTTAATAAACTAGGCCAACACGCGTTTAACAAATGCTAAAGTGAAAGTTTATTGCTTGAACGAACTCAGCGAATCATAGAACACACGGTGTCACCTAACGGAAGTAAATTTTATGCTATATTTAGCAAAGGCAAGATGGCAGCCTACGTGAACAGCAACATGAAGTTATTCTTGTTATTTATTTATTGTGTGTGTTCGGCTGAAGAATTTAATGCTCAAGATTACTTACGTAGGGAACATACCCTGACTAAGCCGTACCAAGGTTTGAATAACTGCTTTTGCTACCTAATGTTAAAAAACAACAGCCATAATTATAAACACTGTCAACTTTTTGTGATTTTCTGGACGATTCTGTTGCCATCCCTTCATCAGTTGTTTCGCAGTTTCCCCACATACTTTAAAAACTACAGATACGATAATCTGTATGTATCAAAAATTGAATTAAAGGGACAATAACATTTTTGCTGGCATGGTAGCTCCAGAAAATAAATATTACCTTTATTCTATAAGTAGGCTACTAGATGAGATGTTGAAGTGTCCTACCTGTTGTGTAAATTATCCATTACAACCTATTTTACTTGTCCAGAGGGTTCGAAAATATTTTAAACTTCAAGTCACATTTGAAAAGGTTTAGGCCCTACGTTAGACTTTTCAAATCAATTGGTTGAATTTTTCCAATTTTTTAAAATAGGTGTGTTAAGATGAAATTTATATCATCATTTAATTGAAATATTCTAAAATAATACGATTTGTTGACCAGAATGAAGATTGGGACATATTATTCAGTTACAACAAGAGTGTTATTGGGGCTTTAAGTTTTACATGAACTTTTCTTTCAAATACTTAACTATAAAAAATTACATAATATATTGTTCATTAAAAAAAATGAAATGACAGGGTAGACTGTATCACAGTGTGAGTGTACTGTATGAGTGAATCATTGTGAATGTCAGCATTTAAGTACATGTACCCAGCGCAGCAGAGCCAAAATTGCATTTCCAACTAAGTTTTGAAAGGAAGTATGGAATTTGTACCAAGGGTGTGTGCTACTCTTGTATTACATGAAATCGCGTTAATTGCTTGAAATCACATTTTATGTATGAATGCTGATGTTCCTTATCAGGGGGAGGGGGGGGCTAGTGGTCTAGAGTGTCACGCTTCGGCCTCTAGCTGGTTGGTCCAATCTGGCTTGCAGCTGTGGTTTCGATCCGTGGTGTGAGCGTATGTGGCATGGAGAAGGGGCACCTTCTCAACCTCGTGGGTTTCTTCCGGGCACTCATCCTGTTTCCTCGATCCCACTGCTTAAGACCCCTACTCGCAAGCGAATTATTGAAATAAAATTAAAAAACCATGTTAGTCCCAAAATGACCTAGTTTGTGTCAACTGGAAGTTAAACCCCATTTCTCTCTCTCACGGGATAGGGTGGCCGAATGGTTAACGTTTGCATGATGAATCATAAGGCCTGTCAATGAGTCAAGTGGTGTGGTTTTAGGGATTCCCTGCTTGTATGTGATAAGGTGTAGGGTCGTCCTGGCCAATATCGCAGGGGGGTTGGGATGGCCTAGTGGTCTAGAGTGCCGCGCTTCGACCTCTAGCTGGCCGGTCACCTCTGGCTTGCGGCTGTGGTTTCGAGCCCTGGTGTGAGCGTATGTGGCATGGAGATAGGGGCTCCTTCTCAACCTCGTGGGTTTCCCCCGGGCACTCCGGTTTCCTCCCACAGCAAAGGCCCCTGCGCGTGCGCTAAGATAATGAAAATCAAAAATAAGCCTTGTCTGCGATATCACCTTCGGTGGAAGCGGACGTTAAACACCAAGAACAACAACAACTGGCCAATATCCTTTGTTATCTCCTGGTCCTCCGATTTCCTCTTAATTAAAAAATACCCCTTTGCGTAAACCAATTATTGAAATAAGATTGAACAATTTGCTAGTCCAAAATAACCCTGTTTGTATCGAGTGGACTGAAACTAAACCCCATTTTTCTCTCGTTTGTTCAATATTACTGTTTGTATTCCAGGTTCTGGTATGTCAGTTCCCCTGTGGGATTTTGTTGGTAATACTCTAGTTACTAATTCACATATTCGACTAACATCAGATCACCAGAGTATTAGAGGAGCTATTTGGAATAATGTGGTATGTAGGCCAGTTCATTATACTGTGTAATTCATTTTTTGGGGTTTTTTTTATTTCTTGTTTAAGTTCTCTTTTATATTGCTATTGTAAAGACTGCACCTTTTCTACAATAGTGGGTTTTTACCATCGAAATCTGGTGAAATTATTCTGTTTGTTGGGAAAATAATCTCCTAGTTTGCACCTGAAGGTCACGTTTATTAATGACACATTTAAATTGAGATGTCTATCATTGCTGGAAAATTCGGACTGAAGATTTGATATTTATGTCCATGATGCAGTCCATTAAAACAGACTAAAACCTATCAGTTTAGTACTGTGTCATATATAATAGAATTTCCATTGAATGGAACCAGTCTAAGCAGGAGTAGGGTCGTCTGTCCAGCCTTGTCCTCCGGTTTCCTCCCACTGCTAAAGACTACGCGCAATGAAATTATTGAAATAAAAGTAAACCATTTGTTACTCCAGATAATTCCTAGTTTGTGTCAAGTGGACTTTAGACTCCATTTCTCCCTCTCTGTTTAAAATTTTGTTCCTTTTTGCTATACTGATATTTCAAAAATATTTATCTTCTACATGTACTTAGCATGGCAGCATACATGAAGGTTAGTATATGAGTTCCTTTCACAGAAAAGAAAACAAATTGGTTATTACAAGAAATAATAGTCAAGCAGTGAAATACAATAGCACGAGAAAGTTATAGTTAAGACTAAATGCTGAATTGCAATCAGTTGGATTTTTTTTTTTTGGCATTGTTTCGAATTTTGAAGATTTTAATTAAAACCACGGAAAAATTAATTGAAACATATCCCATATTTTCATTTTCAGCCATGTTATGTAAGAAATTGGGAACTCCATGTTAATTTTAAAGTTCATGGTTCTGGTAAAACATTGTTTGGTGATGGTTTTGCTATATGGTATATTAACCAAAGAATGAAAATGGGTAATCAATAATTTACATTTGACTTCTATGCTGTCATTGCTTAATATATAACAAAAATAAAGACTGAAAGGTGTTCTTGATAAGGTAATTTAGAAAACTTAAAGAAATTAGGATACCTTAAATACCACTTTGGCCTAGATGTTCATGGATAGAAATGAGTTACAAGAGAAATAAAGATGCCAGCATGAAATCAATGGAAAGTAACAAAAACTTAAGATGGCCATAACTTCTATTAATTTCAAAATGTTTTCGACCCCTGAAGTGTTTTGTTAAGATTTTTCAAAAATTTCAATATCCTTTGAATTTTCAATATTACATGTATAGGAATTTTCAATATCATTTGAATTTTTAATATCATTTGAATTTCTTAATATCATTTGAATTTAATATCATTTGAATTTAATATCATTTGAATTAAAATTTTCAACATAATTTCAGAAGTGCTTTAATAATCTATGTAACTACCAGTAATTATTTATAGGTGATTTATTTACTAGTAATCTTTTACATTGATTTTTTGCTAGTCAGAAAATCAATAATGCTAATGATTAATTTTCCCACCTCTGCTTTCAGGTGATGTTTTTGGAAATGCTGATAAATTTGTTGGATTAGGGATATTTTTGGATACATATAGTAATCATAATGGACCCCACAATGTAAGTATGGTAGTTTATAAATGTGTGTCATATACTGATAGAGAAGATTAAAATCTCTCTATATTCTTTTTATACTTGAATATGCAAGAATGAATATAATATAAGAATAAGAACTATGAACTATATGTATAAGTATGAGCAAGAATAGTGGACATTTGATTTCTTTATTTTTAGTAGTGTCCCTCTGCCATAAAATGAATACAGTTATAGTCCGGTATTCAGTGTTGCCCATTTAGTCTTTAAAGATTGCCTGATTTTACCGGACTTGGCTTTCTGGTTCATTTTCCCAATGTGACAAAAATTAGGATCTATTGCTAAACTTCATTGTTTTTGTCTGGGAGCTTGTGTTTTCTGCAACTTCTAATATACCAAATTTTCTTGCAGAAATGTCCTATTTAATGTGGAGGGAATGTTCGACCCCTCTCCACACGGGCGGTTGGAATGGCCTAGAGTTGCACTTTGTAGTCTGTAGAGTGTTTCCAAGAAATTGTGGACGACGTACGGACAGACATACAAACGGCAATATCCGACCACATTCCAATGTGGGCGTATAAAAGGACCCCACCTTTCCCTCCCAATCTCTCTCACAACCTCTGTCCTTTTACTCGTATACTGAATATATTATATCCTTATTTCAGCATCAGCATCCCTATGTATCAGCCATGGTAAATAATGGCTCACTAACATACGACCATGATGACGATGGTACACACACTCAATTAGCTGGTTGTGAAGCTCAATTTAGAAATAAAAATTACGATACACATATCGCTATTAGATATACTCAAAATGAATTAAAGGTCAGTAGAATTTTTAATTGGATAAGTCAGGTATTGTTATTATACTGTGTATAGATAACTGTGCATGTACATCACTGTTAATACTTGTGGCTCACTAATCTGTAGGCCCTTGTCAGTGATGCAGGACAGATGGGACAAAAAAAGAGGTCTCATGTACACATTGGCATGCACGTAAAAGAACCCTTTGCATTTGGAATTTGATCAAAAAAGTAGGTCTTTGCGGCAGTGTCTGGTTGAAATGGCATCTGCAGTGCTCCATGTTTTAAAACATTATTTGTGGGAAGCCACTAAGACTGCTCAGTTATGGGCCTACATCGAAATGTCACTACAACATTTCGATATGGAGATCTGAAATTTCTGGACCCCATCTTGGTGAAAGTCATCGATTCTTGCCTGATTATTGTGAATAATATTTTCAGGTATCGTTAGATATAGATAATAAAAATGAATGGAAGGAATGTTTTACGGTAAAGGATGTACTATTACCTGTAGGATATTATTTTGGTGTCTCCGCAGCAACTGGTGATTTAGCAGGTAATTAGTTTTACGATGTTAATATATTCCTAAAATGAAGGGATCAGGATTTGAATCAGATTTGCTGCTCAATGCTCATAGATGACTTAATCCAAAAATGAATAATTGACACTGTGTTCTTTATCGGACCAACTTTAGTAATGGTGATCGAGTCTAGGCCTAAAACTCAAAACCTGCTATCTCAGTCAGTGTGGATCAATTATACTGAAATTTTCAGCAAATTCTCTTAATATTATCTATTGTTAACAATTCTAGTAAGACAGCTCTTTATCTTATCTCTCATAATATCTGTTAATCTAATCATATCGAATTTGCTCCACGATCGAACATAATAACATTTCAATTTATCCAATTGTTTGACCTAAATCAAATAGATTTGGATATTAAAAAGTTTTTTTTGAAGTGGAATTCTGTTTTATTACTGGCAGTATTTTATACTCACAATCCACATCAAAACCTGTCATTTTACATATAAAGGGAGGTAACTCTGTTCTTGAACCCAAAGTGCATATTATCTCCCCTTAGACCACATATCTCACTATAATTGCACAATTTTATGTTTTTTCAGATAATCATGATATAATATCAGTAAAATTTTATGAATTAGATAATGATGCAGATGTAAGTTTATATTTAGATATATTTCTATATTATTTTCATGTCAAAAACATTTAGACTTTAGCTGAAATGTGTTCGCTTTTCTATTCTAGGGAATGTATGAAATCTGAATTTGATGTATTTCTTATTAACTAAATTTATTCAAATTAGACATTAATAAGATTAACCCTTTAGTACTTGGTACATTTAATTATTAATAACTGGCCAGTTGCCAGAAGAAGTTACCGTAAAAGAAAAGTGGTATAAGTCCATCATACCAATAAATCCTAACAGACTAACACAGTCTGAATATACTGAACTGGAGATTGCCTCAAAAGCCTGAGCTTTACTAATTTGTGCAGGCAGTTTCGATGATCTAATTGCTAAACGGTTAATTGAAATAAGATTATATTTTTTGTGGGCTTTTGAAAATACATTACGTAATCTGTAAAATTTATCATCAACTCTGTATTGAAGCTCTTGTTTATGTTGTTCTATATTAATTATTTCTAGAAAGACAGTCAGCCATATACAGGTTTACCTGCAGCCAAAAATATGGAATCCCCAAGAGGTAAGTTATCTTACAGATAGACAGAGAAACCCTCACACTTATTTATGTTAGTTCCGACTCAATTAGCTGACATTCACACTTCAATACGTTAGTCCAGACTTGATTAGTTCATTTTGTAAATATTTCATAGGAAACAAAAAGTAGATCAAATCCATTAGTTTCAAACAGCCGCGAAAAACTATTAACATTCAAATATTGAGAGAAAACAAATGTGATCATTTATACTTTTTGGTGTACACGGAAACTTAAATAAATTTTTGAAGTTGCAGATCAATTCAGGAAAAATAGTAATGATGCGTTTATTTATGTTGATATTATTGTCACGTCTGAAAACAAGTTCTTGTATACACATGACATATTGCCACTCTCCAGGCAAAATTTCCATAGCATAGTACTACTTTTTGCATGTCCTATTTAGTTGCCATGCCAACAAGTATTATTATTAGAATGAATATTATCCTATAAATCCTGTGCATTTAGTTTTTACTTGGTTGTCCAGAGATATAACATTGTGCACACAGAGATCCATCATCTTCATACTTTGGCAATAGATCTCTGCCCTGAATGGCGGCCATATCCAACAATTAGTATACACATGACATATTGCCACTCTCCAGGCAAAATTTCCCTCTTACCCATAGCCTGCCCAACCATGTGGGTTTTCTCCGAGTACTCCATTTTCCTCCTTCTGCTAAAGATCCCTATGCACAAGCAAATTATTGAAATAAATTAAACCATATGTCAGTCTCTCTCTCTCTCTCTTTCTCTCTCTCTCTCACACACACACTCAATGACTTATGCCTTTATTCATAATCAAGTCTCTGCGGAAAAGTAGGATGTAAAACCCTATTTCATTTCATTTAAATTGATAATTCTCTTGGAGGTTTCTATATTGTTATTTTTTGTACGTTTCAGATCGTGTTGATGAAAATAAAGGATCTTATATAGCTGGAAATTTAACAGGCTGGAAATTATTTATTGTCATAATTTTAATTATTATTGGTCTGTGTGTCTGTGGTGTTGTTGGTTTTGTAGTTTTTCAAAAAAGACAAGAAAATTCAAGAAAACGTTTTTATTAAAAAAAAGAAAATGATTTTTTATATTATTAAAATAATAACTTACAGGTAATAAGTTTTTATTATGAAAAAAAGAAAAACATTTTGAGGTGAAAAAAAAATTAAAAAGAAAAATGGAAAAATAATTTCAATATGGTGTATGAATAATGATTATTTAAATTAAGAAAATTTTTTCATTTGCAAAATCTTTTCTTTCATTTTTTAAGAACAAATAGCAAAAAATGATAAAACATGATAATTAAAAACACTTGCATCGTGCTCAGGAATCAAAATTAAACAGTTATTGAATGTTTTAGTGATGTGATTGCGATTCTTGAACATTTAGGCTTGATTTTTAAAATGTCTTCTCGATGTAAAACAAAAAAGTTTTTTGATTTTTTGTACTCCTAAAGCCCTATCTTCATTAGCCCAGAGAATAGTAAGGTATTAAACTACCATTTTATTTATCATTTACAAAGCACTGTAGTGGTAGGGTGGCGTATGTGGTAGTCATGCGATCAGAAGACTGGTATCCCAGACTCAAATTCTAGTGTGTCAGCCTGGAAGTCTGACATTCCTTTGTTACTGGGTGGCATCTACATGTAAGAAGATTTAATGCCACTTTATAACGAGTTTCCAAAAAGTGAAAATGAATAAAAACTAAGCAACTATCAATCAGATAATATTATAATTTCCTGGATCAGCATTTAGTAATTGAACATATAGACACAAGGCACAATTTTATTGATACGTAATTATTGTATTTATAATGCAGCAATTCAACTAGAGTAATAATACAGATATTTGATCAGTAGAAAATATATACACTATATGCAATAACAATAAAAGGCAATTTAAATTTAACAGCTTTTATCAAACATATTTTTCTGCTGTTGGCATATTTATATCTGTGTCAAAATCTTACGTTGTAATAAATTGTGTAATTATGTATCAAAAAAATTGTTCCTTTTGTAGATAATATTATTCATGTTGTTCTTATATATAAAATATTAGGCTGACAGTTTTATTACCTATATATATGTATTATGCTGACAGTTTTAGTACCTTTTAATATTATGCTGACTGTTAGTTATGGTAACTATATATACATGTATATATAGTTATAATATGCTGACAGTTATAGTTACTACAAAAACATATAGTACCTATATGTATATATAACACATGATGCTGATAGTTTTAGTTACTATATACACATGTATATATGATAAGCTGACAGTTACAGTTACTAAATATACATGTATATATGATAAGCTGACAGTTACAGTTACTAAATATACATGTATATATAACATTATGCTGACAGTTACAGTTAGTATATATATAATTAAAGTGATAGTGTGAAGATCAAAGTAGGATTAAACAAAGACCTGTGATTTTTAACGTTCAAATTCTACTTTAATAATATATAGCGATAATCATCTTTGTAAACATTCCCCAAGTGCCGTTATTTAAAAATATTTATCCATAGCATAGTACTATTTTTTGCCTGTCCTATACCAACAAGTATTATTATTAGAATGAATATTATCCTATAAATCCTGGGCATTTAGTTTTTACTTGGTTGTCCAGGGATATAACATTGTGCACACAGAGATCCATCATCTTCATACTTTGGCAATAGATCTCTGCCCTGAATGGCGGCCATATCCAACAATTAGTATACAGTTTCGTAATGTGGTTTCGCACACAAAGAACAAATAAGCATTTTCATTTTTATTAAATGGATGCGGAATAAATACTTTTCAAAATTCTTGATATATACGTAATGTTTCCGACTAAAATCGTTGATTTCTGACTTAAAATGTTCTCAAGTGTAGCTTACTGTAGTCAAGCAGCCTAAGTTTAGTATGGGGATATAGGTGTATGACAGGCAGCCTAAGTTTAGTATGGGGATATAGGTGTATGACAGGCAGTCTAAGTTTAGTATGGGCATATAGGTGTATGACAGGCAGCCTAATTTTAGTATGGGGATATAGGTGTATGACTGGCAGCCTAAGTTTAGTATAGGGATATAGGTGTATGACTGGCAGCCTAAGTTTAGTATGGGCATATAGGTGTATGACAGGCAGCCTAGGTTTAGTATGGGGATATAGGTGTATGGCAGGCAGCCTAGGTTTAGTATGGGGATATAGGTGTATGGCAGGCAGCCTAGGTTTAGTATAGGGATATAGGTGTATGACAGGCAGCCTAAGTTTAGTATGGGTATATAGGTGTATGAGAGGCAGCCTAAGTTTAGTATGGGGATATAGGTGTATGACAGGCAGCCTAGGTTTAGTATAGGGATATAGGTGTATGACAGGCAGCCTAAGTTTAGTATGGGGATATAGGTGTATGACAGGCAGCCTAAGTTTAGTATAGGGATATAGGTGTATGACATAGGTGTATGACAGGCAGCCTAAGTTTAGTATGGGGATATAGGTGTATGACAGGCAGCCTAAGTTTAGTATAGGGATATAGGTGTATGACAGGCAGCCTAAGTTTAGTATGGGGATATAGGTGTATGACATATGATTATATCGCCTTTCTGTATCAAGTGCTACTATTTCTCTCCTTAAAAAAATCCAAATGTCCGCAATTATAGTTTTTAACTCCACTAAAGGAGCAGTCCCATACTTGTAATAAACATATAAAAATGTTCAATAAGCAAATATTGTCATTAATAGTCCTTTGTCAGTTTTATATTTTATGTTATATTTATCAGCATTTATAAACCACAATGAAAGCTTGCTTTATGTAGATTTATTAGGAAGTTAAACCCCATTTCATTTCAGACTGGGTTCTAGTCCTTTTAATGCTTGGATTAATCTTGGAGTAATCAGGTATTCTTATATATTGAGGTCACAATCTTGTAGATCGTATGGAAACTTTTCCAAACTATCTGTGGACTCAATAGGGATAATCCTATCGTAAAGCATTGCAGGACAATGGGTACCTAACATAACTGACTTAAGATTTTGTTGTAGAGCAACTTTCTATTTTTGTATATAGAATATGGGTGAAAGTTTTTGTGTAATTGTTATTAGAATTTACAATGTTTATATAATCATGTGC
This sequence comes from Patella caerulea, assembly GCA_036850965.1. NCBI lineage: Eukaryota > Metazoa > Mollusca > Gastropoda > Patellidae > Patella > Patella caerulea. The sequence goes on along the minus strand of JAZGQO010000006.1, from coordinate 53,956,542 downwards.
ACACAGAGACCCATCATCTTCATACTTTGGCAATAGATCTCTGCCCTGAATGGCGGCCATATCCAACAATTAGTATACAGTTTCGTAATGCGATTTTGCACACAAAGAACAAAAAAGCATTTTCATTTTTATTAAATGGATGCGGAATAAATATGTAATGTTTTTGACTAAAATCGTTGATTTCGGACTTAATATATTCTCAAGGGTAGCTTACTGTAGACAGGCAATTTACAATGTTTATATAATAAATAGCTTCAGACATATTATTATATCTTTTAGGGGTAAATGGTCATATTAAACATACATTATGCAAGAGCTAAATCTTTCTGTTTAGACCTGAAATGTTATCTAAATTATTAATTAAATGTTAACTTATCCAGACCTTAACCAACTCTCAATGTCATTGCTAGCCTGTCATACTTACTGGATAAGCATCTGATTTGCTGCTTTCGTTCATGATTTAACCATGATATTAATAATCAAGACAGTGTTTTTTATCTTACCTAAGACTAGGCCGAAAATTCAACCACAAAATTCTTGGTTCACAGTGGATCAATTTGACAGAAATTTTCAGCAAATTCTTTATTACAGTGAGAACTGCCAGCTCTTTATTTAATCATCCATAATGTATCTTTAATACAATAATATACTGTCTTTAGATCAGCCTTTTTCCCCCACTAGAATTGTAATTATATTTGTGAAATTACGCAATTTACAACATATATACATTAAACCAGCCCAAATTCTATTTATAGCATTAAGTTATTGATCTAGAAATACACAGGATACCATTTTATGAAAGTCATTCATCCTCATATTTTCAAACAGTTTCTAAAATAATCTGTGTTTAGGTTTAATCAGTAACTAGCTAATTATAGATTACGAAAACATGACGTTTCCCAACCTGGGTTTCAATGGGACAAGAAGAGTGTAAGCAGGGAGAAAAAGATATCAAAAAAAAAAATAAAATAAAGTATTAATTTTTTTGTGTTGTAGAATTGTTTAGTATTGGGGTAGTGAATTTCAATAGTTTTTGTCTGTTACACTTAACCATACGCTACCTAGTTGAGTTCACAATGGGGACGTACCGAGATGTAATTTTCTGAACAACAATAGAAAATTTATCATTATTTGCCAATTCTGTATAAACTTGCTATATATCTCTATTTAAAAGAGAATATCCTAGATTTTAACTAAGTCTCAGAAACAAAAGTGTACGTATGAAATTTAAGCGCAACAATATAGAAGAATTGTGTGTTTACCCTGTCCAAGATTTCAGTACGAAATATTGAGTCATTTTGACGTCAACGTCAAAACCGCTTATCCGGATACGTAACCCTTTTTTAAGGGTTCGATTCAATTTATTTCGTTGGAAGTCGACCTAATAATATATTGCCGTCCCTTTAGGGATCTATTAAGTGCATGTTTAAGGTTACAATTGATATAGTCTTAGAACCCTTACGCATGTTCAAATAGGTTCAAACACACAATTGTCGACATATATCATTACAGTTTGTATTGGAATAAGTAATTCTATCACAAATGGTGATGAATGGGCCACTAAAATAATTACCGAACAGTTTTTCTGTATGGTAATGCGTTCTACATTTGCATGGCGATGTTTATGTTGTAAATGTTGTAATGTCGTATTACGCAAACCGCCATGGCACCGGCCAGTTGAAATTTCGCGTAGCAGTTGCGTTTCATCAAATCATATAATTATGCGGTAAGGCGTCCCCCTTTATTTCAATGGGAATTGATTTATTATATGTTAAGCTACGTGCAGTACAGTCTTGGGTCACTTTGTGTGTAAATTAAGGGAACTATAGGTCAGTTAACTTTTTGTAGTCATTTGACTAAAAAAACTTGCGCAATGGAACTCTGTAGGAAAAAACTCTTTTGTGTCTGGAGTAAGACGGAAGACATCAGTAGTGGAACCATTTCTACTTCAGGAACATGCATCCTTTCAGGCCCGAAAACTTATCTCGCTTTGTTTGTTTTTTTTTATTGGGGGAGGGGGGTATCGAAAATATATATAATTATAGGCATACAGCGTAAGTTGAGTATGCGAAAGCATATGTGAATTATGGAGGTAAGAGGTGCAAGCGCATTATTGAAATTAAAGCATATGTTAGTCCCGAAATGACCTAGTTTGTGTCGAGTGGACGTTAAATCCCATTTCTCTCTATCTTTCTCTCTCTAATTGATAAATCACAGATATTTGAAATGGCAAACTTTATGTACTCCTGATATCTCTTGCCATAATTATAATGACAGGTTAAATTTGTAATTACCAGGTTAAATTAAAGATTGTGATTGAAAATTATAATTTGAAAAAAAAAAGGTATGCTATTATTGAAAATTGTAATTTAAAAAAATATATTTGAGAATCTTGGTTTTCACTTTGTGTACTAAACGTTAAAACACCATAAATTCGTGTTTATAATATCCTAACAAACAGTCCATTTCATAAGATTTTTGGCCCAAGGATGAGGCTTGAACACAATACAGCAGTAAACTTATGCCAAATTTGTATGCTTTCTATAGAGCCCAGTGAGCGTGTTGAACCAACTATGTCACTTCCGGTTTTAATAAAAATTAATTTCTCGTTTACAAAACTTATTTACTTTTGTTACAGAGAGAATTCTTTCTGAATATATATTTAAGATTGATGGAAACCTTGTTGAAAATCGTTGGTCTTCCCCTTTAAATAACAAAAACATCACCATCGAGTCAGGTTTCGCGAATAAATGTAATATAATTATGAATTTAAACAGGTACCGAATTCAAACATTATTGTATAAAATATAATGATGGAATGAGCGGGGTGGGTTTTTTTTTTGGGGGGGGGGGGTAATATAATAATGGAATGAAAGATTTTGATTGTTTTATAAAATAAAATGACAGAATAATAGAATGAAGGTTGATGATTATTTTAAAATATGGAATGAAGGGATGTGATTATTTTAAGAAATATAATTATGGAACGAAGAGATATTTTATTCATATTAATATAATGATGAAATTGAAATGAAGGTTATAACATATGATAGAATGAAGGTTGATCATTATAATTATATAAAATATAATGATGGAGATGGAATGGCGGCATTTCATTATGTTATTAAGAATAATAGTTGATTTTTTAATAATGTATAATGACGAAAAAAGAAGTTTGTTATTCGAAAAAAATATAATGACCGAAATAAGGATTTTTGATAATTTAAAATTATAATGGAATGATGGTGATTGATTATTTTATATCATATAATGATGGAATGGCGGTATTTTATTATTTTATAACATACAATGATGAAATAAGGCAATTTGTTTTGTTGGGGGGTTTTTGTTATTTTTTTTTGTGTGGGGGGGGGGGGAAATGTAATGACTGAATAAAGGATTTTGATTTTTTTTATATATAAAATGTACTGATATAATGAAGATGTTTGATTATTTTATAAAATATAATGATGGAATGAAGGACTTTGATTATTTTATAACATATTATGATGGAATGAAGGATTATGATATAATGAATTTGTTATATATATAAGTTGTTAACTTTGATAATAATTATGAGTTTTTGGTGTAAATGATAAATTGAGACAATAAATATAGTATGTATATAGTTATTTTATACAGACTTATTTTTTACAACCTGTGTTAAAAAGAGTCGTATATACCATGGACAGCAACCCAATCCTCTTGAAGGGCATTGAACGATCGAATGTATCGTAAGATCTATCATTTAGTCAACTGGCGTTCTTTCCATTTCCTCGGCTGTACATGACAGGGAGGAGGGTCGCCTGTCAAACCTCGCGGGTTTTCTATGGGTCCTTCGGTTTCCGGCCACTGCTAAAACCCATACACGCAAGCGAATTATTGAAATAAAATTGAATCATAATTTAGTTTGTGTCGAGTGGATGTCCCCCCTCTCTCTCTCTCTATCTCTCTCTCTCTCACTCTCTCTCTCTCTGACGCTTGCATTGGATAAGTAAGGCTCTGACCCACTAACCAGGAAGTGGCCGAGAACGCATAGCCTACCATAACCTGGTCCTGAAATGATATGATTTTTCTTTTTGAATGGACGTTACCCCCCCCCCATCTCTCTCACCAATACTGTCATTTCTATAAGATAATCAGGTTCATCAACCCTAATTTCCGTTACCATAAGTTTATAGCATTAAAGAGATAGTTGGCACCGATGACACCCGTCATCACTGCATCGCAGTTCTAGTATTCTTTTATGGTTGTATTAAAGCAAAACTCTTGTGAGCTTGTACCCATCTCTTTCGCCCCATTGGAATTTATAGACAATAATTATTTATGTATACTCAATGTATAAATATATAAACACGATAAGACAGTGAATAATATACAAACAGGTAATATAAAACACATTAATTTGATACAATTTATATACATTGGGTTATCAAATATGATGCATTCATTAAAATAAATATGATATAGACAGGTAAACGGTAATTATTGAAAGGTAAATGTTAATTATACCAAGGTAAAAATAGATAACAGTTGTGAATGAGATCGGAGTAATAAAAATATAGAGTGAATATAGATAAATGAGACCCAGTCAATATATAGATAATCTAGCCACGAGAAACATAGATAAAAGCTTATAATTATTAATAGGACTTAAATAAAAATCCTATTTCGTTTCGTTTTTATATTTCAAAATTTCGTTTTACTTGTCTTTACTACACTAGGATCTAGAAGAGTTGTTACCATTGACGTTTTCTGGATGATGTGAGGAATTGGCCAATGAAACGGCGGGGAGTTCTGGACCTTTTAATACGCGGAACTGTGGGCAAACTACTAAAAACGTCAATGCTGATCGATTAATCAATGCCTGACGTCATATGGCCAAAAGTCACTCGTTTGCCCCCCGACGTGAACTCCCACTATAACTTGTCAGATCTCAATGCAGTGCAGGCCATCTATATTTGTTTCGTTTTTTTATATTTCGATGGCCTACACTGCACGAAGACCTGACCGGTTGTATTGGAAGGTCACGCCAGGGGACACACGGGCAGATTTTGACCCTATGACGTCAGACATTGATTATCGTCAGCGTTGACGTTTCTAGTGGTTTACCCACAGTTCCGTGCAAAATTGTTACTAATTATCCATACCACAATCAGATACATTTTTATGATCAATTTAATTAACAGGAACGTCTTGTTGGATGCAAAAAACTCAAAAATGTTGATTTGATGTGTTATTCTATTGCAATGATCGTCAACCTTTTTCCAACCTTGAAACGCATGAAAGAATAGCGGCAAACCTGGCTAAATATATATGAAAAATGATTGAATTTTAGTTTGTCGTTAAAACTTTTAGTGTGTCGTTAAAAATTTCGCTGCACACTTAGGAAAATCTCGCAACGCACTGGTTGAAAATCATTGATTCTATTGAGTGGCTGAATTGAGCATATTTACACGTGAGGTTTCCTGTCGCCAACGTAACACCACATTGAGACGTTTCTTAATTTGAAAAATGAAAATGTAGAAATTCAATATCGTCTTGAATAAAAATTTCTACGACTTTTCCTTCGGATCCAGTCCAACTTCCAACAAATATCACTGAATATGTCATTGCCGAATTCTTCTGAATATTCCACAACAATGTTTGAGCAAAGTTCTAATTAATTAAAAGGATTCTCGGGAACTATATATTAATCAAATTTAGTCCATTTTAATTTCTTCTATATCCTCAGCAACCACATAAAAACATTTCTGGACGAGTAGTGAGAATTTTTCTGAAATAAAAAAGATTTTGGATTAGGAAATATTTTGATGGAGGAACCAATAGATGAAATCAATAGATGACCTAAAACCGCTCGTACATCTACCGCCGACTGATACGCCGTGGCTCAGTCAGTAAGACATTGGCTCGCAAGATTTTATGGCATGCCCCTGCCCCCTACCCTTTGCGAGTGGTGCTGGACGAAGAGCCTAGCAAGGGACAAAGTATAGTCGTTCGGGTGGGACGAAAAACCGAGGTCCCATACACGTAAAAGATCTATAGACAGTTGGAATTCAAAATAAGAGTAGGCCGTAGTGCCGCTGCCCGGGCAAAATTTCCCGCATAGAATACTGTATGACGTATGCCGGTCATCATTATTATCCCAGTCAGAACAGAAGTAAGACGTTAAACCCCATTTACCCATCAACCCAATTTTAAAGCGGGAATTTCATATTTTCTAAGAAAGTCAAAACATAATTATCTCCATGTCTTTTGCTCAAAAGGTTGTCAACTCACTATTATACGATCATGGCCATTATTTCCCATGCTTAAAAATCATTGACATAGGAAATAATAACTCAATTACCTCCCTTGTTTTCCATTCAACCCCCCCCCCCCACCACCCATGGAAAAGTTATCTTCAAACGTTTGAATTTGACGTTGAAGGTGATATCTTTGCCAATTTCTCAACTGGCAATAGTGAATTATAGGATTAATAGGATTTTCTTTATAACAAGGTAGGACAGTTTATAGATACAATCTATTTTAGGGTTTATTTTAATACATTTCAAAAATATAACTTAAAAATATGAAATTGCAATTTTAAGTGAACATGCTGTATATATATATAAATATACTTACTGTGATAATTTTCGACGACTTGAGGTTTTTTAGTCCACATGACACCGATAACATAGACTGGTATACCAGTACACATCATGACAATACCCATTAAACATTCCATCGGACTGGATGTTAACGGCGTTATAATCAGGAATATTATAATCAGCAGAAAAAATATAGGAAATATGATATGTACCTGAAACAAATATTAATTATCATCATAAAATAATTCATCTACTTTTGGTCACTGCAACGAGATGGCTGTTACCGGCTAATATCATCAGCATTCATAATCCAAGCCGGACCGATTTCTAATATCAGGTCACATAATTAATAAGTAAATACAGATAGGTATGGACCAAACAACAGTCAGTGATTTAAGCCATACGCCCACAACAGCAACAAAGATGTCCGTAAGGTTAGCGCAATGTATCTTCCTTGTTATCGGAAAGTGCTATCGTTTCAAAGGCATCTTCCTGGTATTATTAACATTAACAAGCCTTATCAATAGCATGCAAGTCAGATGATAATATAGCGACTACAGTAATTTTTTAAAAGTAAAGACGGGCAAAAACTAAAAGTAATTATCAGAAATCGTACATAGTCCTAAACAATGTATATCACTAGGCTATTGTATGCAAGAAGCTTTAATGACGTGGAGGCGGCATGACGTCATCTTGGTGAAGCCATAGACGACATAATATTGGTTAACCAAAAGCAGCGTCTTTCTGATTCTGTAGACGATATGCCGGTCTGATCCGGGTACCCGTCTAAAGTGAAAAAAGAAAGAAATATTATAGGGGAGAAAATCCTTTTGCCTTCTTGTCAACAAAATAAAGTGTCCGAAATCCCAATCTTCATTGTGTGATTGTTTACGTGCTATTCATTTCCTAATTGGTTTTTCGCAAATTGATATCTTTCAATTGACTAATGGATAAAAAAACAGTTAAATTCAGAGTGATATACAGTGTATAGCGCCACTCTAAGACTAATCATTGTGCTTTATGGACGATATTCCACCCCCACCCCCCAAAAAAACCCCAAAATGCAAGAAATTTTCGAGCCGTAAAGGATGCATGTTCCTGAAACACGACCAAGAGTTTATATCTTGATAGCTATGCTATAGCCTACGGAACACCTTCAAGCGATCAATTAAGGAAAAAACACAAGGCAAAGTCGACTAGAAATGACATTTGTTGCATTAAAAGAGTTTTTTTACATTCTTTGTTGCAGTGTCATAGGTTCACACAATATTACCAACAAAGAGATGTAAGAAATGAAAAACAGCCAAGTTCAAAACGAGCCAACTCAATAATTGTATTTTAGGTCTTTGAGGCCTTATAATTACAAATAAACTGTTCATGTTTTTATATGTAATATATCTCATGAAATTTAATGTAATTGACACTCAGTTGTAGGCCTATGCATAAAAAATTACAAAAGCAGTATCTAAACGGCCAATTAAATTCCATCAAAAAGACTGAATCGAACCCTACATAGAGTTACGTATCCGGCACCCACGCGGATAAGCCGTTTTGACGTCAACGAACTGAAATTTTGAAACGAGGGAAATACACCATTCTTCTACATTTTGGCGCTTTGTGCCCTGGTGACATATATACATCGTATAGCCCAATAGCTGTGGTGAATAAAAAGTAAATTTACAGATGTTTTAGAAAATATAATCTTACCTTAATGGGTCGTTCCATGTCTGGTCGTGTATACCGTAACATGAGTAATGCTGCTACAGATACACCAATAAATAACGTTTCAACAAACGCAGCGTAATTAATTAATGCAAAAATATCACTAGAACATAACATAATCAGTGACATCATACACTGAAATAAAAACACCTTACTTAAGCACAATGATTTAAGTTTTGGGTAATTATTTGAAATAAAATTTTGAACGGCCGATATAAAATTGCGTTCACGTCATTCCAGGACGTGGACCAATAAAATTCCCCAGTATTTGATAGAGATTCGGCCGTCTAGTATCCAACTGGCTAAAAGGTATGTGCGGATAAAGAAGGTTTATTTAACGCCCGCTTTCATTAAGGTGTTATCGCAAACATTGAAGCAGGCGCGTGGCCAGACGGCGGAAAGGGGGTCCTTCTTATACAGGAGAAATCCAGAAAGGAACCTGTGCCGGGGAGACCACTTTTGACTAATAAATGACCTCTACTTTTGAGTTAAAGTTTACAGTGTCCAAGGGCAGGATATTCACAGGTTCAGCACTAGATACTGTGTTTAATACCCGATTCCACCGAGGGTGATAGCGCTGACAATTTTTCTTTTTATTATCTTTGGTAAGGATCGACGAAACCTCGAAGGCAAGCCAGAGGTCATCGGCCATCTAGAGCCCGAAGCCTGACACTCTAAACAACTAGGTCATCCTAATTCCCACCAACTCTCGCCTTTCAATCCCTTTCATCCGCTTGAGCACAGGCGCGGATCCAGAGGGGATGTCCAGGGGGTCCGACCCCCCCCCCCTGCTCAGACTTGAAAATGTTTTATGCGATTTTATTGACGACTTTTAGACCTGTAATTTTGGAATTTACCTTCCGGAAATACGTCAGAATGCACCAAATTGAATCTAATTTACCAAATTTTTCTGCGGGAGGGCCCCCAAACCGCCCGTTAATTAGTTGACAAACCTAGACCCCCCCCCCCTGCAAAAAATCCTGGATCCGCTTGAGCATCCATTGTATTCATTATCCGATCAATCTATAAGTTTTAAAAACTTACACCAAACATTATAGCTGGTACAGGTGTTAATAATTTAGGGTTGATGGTAGCTAAAAATCCTGGTAAATGTCCATAACGAGCTCCAACAAAAAACAACCTGAATATATAAATAATGATACGAATATATATAGATACAAATTATCAATGACAGCGAGTCTTGATAAGATGTACTGAGTCCAAGCAAGACCAAAAGTAGGATGTTGAACCCCATTACATTACATTTCATTTCAAGCGAGACCCAGCGCCAAGCCGTCTATTGAAGATGACGAATGGAAAGTTTGAGCTTGGTATGCTGCCGTATTTACGTGTACTGATTGGTGGTGGTGGGGGTGGTGAATAGTCTTTCACACAGGGAAATTTTAAAGATTGTTGATCGAGATTTTTGGTTACACTCTTTCGAAAATTCACAATAACGTCATCAAAGAACAGATAGTAACCCCGGGGAATACGGTTATTTTCTTTTAGAAATAAATTACCGTTGCTTTCCCTAGCAAATTAATTTAATTTTTCTAAATTGTCTCCCCTTTTCCATGGAGTTACCTACCTGGCTTGTGTAAATATACAACCATTTAAATTACCGAACGTTGACATGGCAACAAATATTGGCATAATCCATGACATGACACCAAGTGTGCGATCGGAAAACGTCTGGAAAATAAAATATACATAAGAACATATCCCTAGATTGTGGTATTGTGGCATCAACAACACATTCTTTAATCAAGAATCGTGCTTGATCAGAGATGTGGCATTTTAATTCTAGTTGATAAATTTACACATGAACCATCCCCTTTAATACTTATGCTGTTTGGAAATAGTTGAACTATCTCTGTTTTTATTACTTTTGCTGTTTATTGCAAAGAAACAGGCGAATTATCCCCTTAATTAGTTGAACCATTCCCCTTGTACTTATGCCGTTTAGAAGACAAAAACTGATCATCCATTTTCTCTATTACTTATGCAGTTTAGCTAAACGGGCATATTATGTGCAGCCATATTGTATTTTTAACTAATTATTGTGTTCACATACAAACATTGTACAGAAGTCATATCTAATGCACTCAAATAAAGAATGGCGGATTTGAACATAAAAAGAGTTATAATTTGGTAAACATTGCTGGTTCCCTGGAAATCGGAATCATGTTTAACACGTAATTGGAAATTTACTAATTGCATCATACATTGTAACCATTCATTCAAATTCATTATTTGCAGAATCTTAACTCATGACGTAAGCAAATCTGTTAAAAAGCCTTAACCAGCCATTTAAGATTCAGATAATATTGGGTTTGGGAGAGTTTACCACCTGAGTTCCTAGACCATACAATTAAGTAGCAATTTCTATTAGCAAACTCGCCCAGTGAGTTTGGGTGGAATGGGCTTGAGAGAATGGCATTATCGCAATCTAATATGCATTGTACCATATCTATCCAAACGTAAACAGTAACTGATGTATTGACATTCCTGGCAAAACAAACATCTTAACTCCCAATCTGTTTCACAGAGAATTACTTACGAATTATCTCTGTAACAGATGACTGTCCACAACACGTGCGTTGACTGCAGGCGGCGTTAGTCATTGGCTCAACGGCTTGTGCAATGTTTACTTAACACCTAACTGCTTCGGCCAAAATGATGCATTTTACTCATTTTAATACCCATTTACAATAAATAGGAAATATTTTTTAACAACAAATACTTCAAACGTCTTTATTTATTTTTCTTTTACCTCAAAAAAATGTTTGAGAATTTAATTTGTCGGCGGAAAAAAGTTAATATGCCGTACTCATTAAGCCTCGTCGATGTCATGCTTATCAGTGATTGTAGCGGCCAAGCGAATATTCACTGCGGGATCAGTTTGCTTAACTCCTTAGATAAGAAGACGAAAATACACAACGTGAAAAAGGAAGCAAAGAAGGCGATTTCAAATACTAGACGATTACAAATACTAGACTATTACTGGGCTATTAAGATATGTAGTAAGAAAGGGGTGCATGCGTCATACGTAGGATGTGGCAACTTGAATTGAGGAGGACCAGCTCACCATGTCTGACAAAAGACCAATGGTAATACACATATTGTATTATTGATTACATTACTCCAACAGGCCCATTGCTCATTACCGACCGTGGAAAAGTTCAGATCGCACAAACAAAATCCTAGATGTTAGGTAGTTTACAATCTTAATTTTCTAGCCATGTTATGTACCTTTTTTACATAAATAATACTATAAGCTAATTTATAAGTGCAACTTACCACAGCTACAGCATCGGATGCTATAAGTTCTGCTGGCGATAGTATAACAAGATACGCGATATTAGCTAGAATATATATAGTTGTAACTAACGGCAACGATATCCAGATAGCTCGAGGTAAATTCCTGAAAGTAGATACAAGATACACTACATGTCTATTACAACATTGAATTTTGACATGGTTAATTTTGATTATACACAGGGAATAGGGGTGGGGATGGTTGTGGTCTGGCCGTATGGATAGTGCGTGCGTGCGCATTGTATCATAAAGTCTGTCATTGAGTGGTTTAGATTTCCTGCCTGTACGTGACACGTAGTAGGGTCGCCTGTCCAACCTCGTGAGGGTGGAGTCGAAGTGTATCAGAAGGTCTGTCATTTAGTCAAGTGGCATGGTTTCGATTCCCCGCTTGCACGTGACAAGGAGTAGGGTCGCCTGCCCAACCTAGCTTGTGTTGTGTGGACGTTAAACCCCATTTCTCCCTCTCTTTTTTGATTATACACAAGGGCGTCGGAAGAACCTTTAATTCAAACGACATAAGACGCTCTATAATGAAATGGGAGAAACTTTTGCTCGTCCCTTTTTCCATTTTGAATTTAGTGATTTTGAATTTAACTGCCCTTTAAGATTGATGCAGTGGCTACAATACAAAATAAGTTCATGAAAGATTTAGGTATCATATACAGATAAGTAAAATATTTTAGTTACTTGTATGGATCTTTTAATTCTTCTGTTACAAAATTTAAATAATTCCTGAAAACAAAATAATAATATGCATAATTTGCATGCTAATATTTTGGATAGTAATATTTTGCATGATAATAATTTGCATGATATTTTTTGCATGATAATAATTTGCACAGCACAATATATGGCGTATGCCCGTCTTTCTTTAGCCATTTCGCAAGAAATTTTGATAGTTTAGAGTCGGTTGTACTTACCATCCAGCATATGCATATAACCCAGAATAAAACGCCATGGCAAATTTACTGGCTTCTGTAGTTGAACCTCGAAATGGCGCTTTAAAACTTTCGTTTGACCCTAAAGAATGTTTGTAGAAAAATAAATATTGTTTGCTAGACAACGAAATATACATCTTCGGTCAGTAACTTTGTCTGTTGCGGATGTCAGAACTATAGGCTTTTGGGGAAAATAACATTGCTGATATCAATGGTAGAAAATATCAAGCTGATCAAATTCCATTTGATTCTATTAGTTTTATATATGGCTTTGCACACTGATCAGCAGTGATTATTCTCTGTGCATCAACACTAATTGATGGGGCTGACATCGACGAAACTTAATGAGCCACAAATATTAACTTTTTTCCTCCTACAAATTAAATTCTAAATCAGTTTTTATGTATTAGAAAATGAAAAAATGAATAAAGACGTTTGGAGTATTTATAGGTAAAAATATTTCCTATTTAGTGAAAATGGGTATGGAACTGAGTAAAAGGCAACAGTCTGTCCGAACCATGCAGTAAAGTCTTATGACGCCGCGTGATGTGACGTCACGTGTTGAAGGCAGTCATCTTTTACCGAGATATTAACGACTTTCGTAATTGTCTGTGAAACAGGTTGATAACTTTGATAACTATAGGAATTAAAACTGCTATATGGGCACTACCACAGGGACTTGAAGGGATTAAAATAAAACTTCTTACTACTGCTTGACTATATATAACTATATAGTTATAGTCAAGCAGTAGTAAGAAGTTTTATTTTAATCCCTTCGAGTCCCTGTGGGCACTACCTATGAAATAAGTGAAATTGACATATACTTACCCATGAACAGGAAGACGAGACCAGTGACAATTATAATAAGTAAAGCTATAACCTTGCTGATTGTAAATATATCTTGTACTTTTGTTGCCCATTTTACACTCGCACAATTTATAACCGTTAATAAAGCTGAAAAAATAAAATTAATATTCCTTTTAACATTTCATCAAAATAAATCAATTCGAACGCAATCTGATTAAATCACAGGACTATATTTCGTGTTGTTTTGGGGGGTTTTGGGTTTTTTTTTAAACTTTCGATGGCCTACACACATGAAGAACTGATAAGTTGTACCGGAAGGTCGTTACATGGGTGGAGCGAGCGGCTTTTGACCCTAGCGTTGACGCTACTGGTTTACCCACAGCTGCGTGCATGGCACGCCAAGACGTCGCCGTAACAAACCGTTGCACTGGCTCACTTCAACCAAAACGCCGGTAATATACAATTCTTCCAGATCCCATAGTAGTAAAGACAAGTTAAACAAAATTTTGAACCATAAAAAACGAAACGAACTAGGATCTGTGTTTTAATCAAATTGATTTAACTGAAGTCAGTGAGCTAGTAAATGCAGCCGGAATGCAGCGAATATATGAGGAACACTAACTAAAAAGTCATAGACCTGAAAAGATTTCCTATTACACATGCCTACCGGAAAATAGGTCGTGTTCCAGCTTTAACAAATTTCTAAAATTCCATAGAGTTTTGGAACATTTCATAGAGAAATATGTCCCGTGGCGTATTCACAATCTTTAAAAGTCAGACTGCGAACGCAAACGTAGCTCTAAAATAGCACTGTGATATTGCAACCTTTTACAGGGTTCCATCTTAATTGTGCCCGTCAAGAACTAAAAGTCAACGGAAAGATGATTTCGCAAAATACGAACGAAACTGACAATCTAAATCTTTTGATATTCAATGGGGATCTGACCTGGTGAACCAACTCCCCGGAGATTGTTGAAGTAATCAACCAAGATTTCCTCAATTTCAACGTAAACCCCAATTTCAACGGTTCCCCCAGATTTTCTACTGTATCGACCTCAAAATCTCTTAAAAGTCAAAAAGATGACAGGAAATATTATCAAATCGCTATACTTTAGCACATAGAAATTGACACAAATAGGTCGTGACACACATAATAAAGTTATATGAATATATATAAACTGATTTACATTCAATTGTTTTGTTTTTACAGTAATTTCTAATTAGTTATGTCCGGCGAAATGTATGAATTGACACTCTTTGGTATTTGTTTATTCCAGTCTATAACATTCTGGCACACAATTTATGCGCCAATTCTAAATCTTTCATTAATTTGGTCTTAAAGGGTCAATCCCGATAACTTTCTGGGGAATAAAACTGCTTAATTTTGTGTTAAAATCCCTAAAAACCCATTACCTAAGGCCGACCAACTAACACAATATTTGTGATATGCTTGTAAATAACTTAAATCTGACAGTCTTCATCTGGAAATGGAGACCGTTGTATTATACAGTATCTGGATAAAACCAGACTTTTTTCTATAAAAAAAAAATGTAGGTGAAATTTACACTTTGTTATGAAGTACAGTACAGGGGTCATTCACTGTATAAACCTCTCAAGATTATCAGGTCACCCAATGAAAAAATTGACCCGAAATCTTAAAAGGGTTACGTGTCCGGATAAGCAGTGTTGACGTTCACGTCCAAACGACTCAATATTTTGAGCTGAAATTTTGAGACAAGATAAATACACCATGCCTCTATATTTTGGTCCATAAATTTCATACACTCTCGTACTTTAATTTTTGAGACTCTGTTCTTATCGGGACTGTCCCTTTAAATATCGAACATCAGAAGCCCAACTTTCAACTGTAAGATAACGTGGATGATATTGTGTGAAAAGGGGCTAAATCGCGCCAATCCCCAGCGCCTGGCTATTCCAGTCTACATTGATATTATTTATTGCGCATGTACTCCGGATAAGAATATGTTGACACTGTTTGATATGATTTGTGGAATATGCCTAGCCCCGTTCTTCGAGTAACGTGTTACAAATGGCACTGAAACGCATTATGGTGTACCAATGGTAAAATGTTTATTTTGTCTTTAATATTGTATATCAGAAGCCCATCTTTTCCCAGTAAGATCACAGTTTCAATGTTGAATTAAATTGACAAATACAGGCGCGGATCCAGGATTTTTTGCAGTGGGGGGGGGGGTCTAGGTTTGATAATTGCTTAACTAATTGCGCTCAACCGATTAACCCGAGAAAAATTTGGTAAATTAGATTCAATTTGGTTCATTCTGACGTATTTCCGGAAGGTAAATTCCAAAATTACAGGTCTAAATCGCCAATAAAATCGCATAAAAAATTTTCAAGTCTGAGCAGGGGGGGGGGGGGACCTCCGGATCCGCGCCTGAAATAATTCGTATTTTCAATGTCGAAGACTTTGGATGATATTGAGTTGGAGACAAGATAGGACTGTTTATAGATACAATCTATTTTAAGACTTTATTTTAATACACTTTAAAAATATAACTTAAAAATATGAAATTGTGACATATAAATAATTATGTTTTGGCATTCTTAGAAAATACGAAATTCTCTCTTTAAAGATTTGGCCCTTTTACACCCCCATTTCAATTCTGTTTAGTATTGATAACAATGGTGCTAGTACATATAATGGATGACAACCACATGATGATAAATCATTAGATCGTTATGTAGGCTATGGTGTATCAGTAAATCAATTATGGGTTATTATCTGTCATTATGTGAGTAAATATAGTTCTAACTTTTAGCTGTACAGTATTTTATAAAATTGTCTATCAATTACCATTGTGTTATTTTGGCAAAAGGTCACACATGGAATTTTCCGTATATATGGCTGGTTTTCACAAAATGTCAAATATTTCAAGTCACGCCTTCCGTTAAATCTTTTCCATATTACTCGTTACCTTTGAATTCATATAATTAAACAATTCAACAATCGACAACACATTTATAGACCTCAAATAATAAATACATATTGTACTAAAGAATTAATTTGAATAGCCGTGAAAAACTGAAAATTTTTGCGAGCATTGATAATTGATGAACCACGTCCAGTCAATGTCTAATTCAGGCAGTGATAGATTAATTAGCCAAAATGAATGAAATGGAGTTTAATGTCCTACTGTTCTGCCTCGACTGCGCTAATTAAGTTGGACATACGCCATACTGTGTGTTACGAGGGACAATTTACCCAACTGCCAAGGAATCTTTTACGCACACACCAATATGTCCACAGGGACTAGTTTTTCGTCCCATCCGAAATACTAGACAGCTTTTCTGGCCAGGCACTCGGACCTGCATCACTGACAAGGGTGGATCACGCCGGAAAATCTGGATGCACTTTCGCGGCCAATGCAGGGATCGAACAATCCAGGCTAGCTAGCCAGCGTCTTACCCACTTAGCCACCATGAGACTGCTCAATTGGGTAAATACTGTACATGTATAGGGTTGGAGTGGCGTTATTTCCATGAATGTAGGAGACATAAATATTCTCTGTTCCAGCAGGAGGGTGGTGATTCCGGACCCCGTCGACCTCCAGCCCCTTATGGGTTAATACTGAAGGCAGGAGTATGAAGCTATGTGATACTGGTGCAAAGAAAACAAACTTTCAACTTCTACAAGCTTGCTTGCTGTTGTTTAACATTTGATTCAATGATGATATCGCACTCATATAACTAATATTTAAATCTTTGAGATAATTTGACATTATTAACTAAAATATCACGATATAATTATGTTTAAACTACGATAGAGGGGTTTATAGACCAAACTGACATCCACACGCGTTTTATTCATATCTGGTGAAAATATAAGAATTTTATCTACATTATAGACAGAATAATGACCAAGATTAATATAGTGAAAGCATAAATCAATATATGTTTTTTATTCACCAATTGTTTACAGCCGGTGCACACACGATACAATAATTCAATTTTCTCTTTCTCATTACTTGTAAAAATATTACTCGGGAATATCACCAGAGTTAGGGTCACTAGAGAAACTTAGACCAGCTTACTGAGGACCAGGATCCTGTTTCTCGAAATCTTAATTAAAGACAAAATCTTAATTTTTGTATATACTTCAATTTTGTTTGGCTAGCACTAAAATCAATCTAATATTATCAAATCAAATTACCAAAATTTGGATTTCATCTTAGCTAATATTTCGTGAAACAAGCCCCAGTATCTGGTCCGGGTTCATTAACCCAGCAGAGCAGGGCCCTGTTTCACGAAATTTTAACTAAAGATACAATCCAAGTTTTAGTATATACTTCAATTTTGATTGGCTAAGAACTAAAATCAATCTAATATTGTCCAATCAAATAACTAAAATTCAGATCTTATCTTAGTTAAAATTTTGTGAAATAGGCCCCAGAGCAGCAGATTGGATCCAAGGTTGTTTTCAAAGAGAGAGAAAGTGAGAGAGAGAGAAATGCGGTTTAACGTCTACTAGATACAAACTAGGTCATTTAGAGACTAACATATGGCTTAATTTTATTTCATTGATTCGCTTGAGCGTATAGGGGGCGCAGTGGGAGGAAACCGGCGGTCCCAGAGAAAACCCAGAAGTTTGGGCCGGCGACCCTATACTCCTTGTCACGTACAACAGGGTAATGGAAATCACAGACTTACGTGCAAACCATTCGGCCATCTAACCCCCAACTCCACCATGAAGCTAACAGAGCTGTAGCGTAGCTATGGGCTAAGTAGCTTTGTCATTATATTACTTTTTCTAAATGAAACTAATAAAGACGAAAGAATACTCACTGATACAGAGAGCGGCTAACAAACTCACAGCAACCTCTGGAATATCACAATCGGGAAAAAACGGTTTTAAAATATAGTTAGAAAACGTCATTGCCGTAATGGCATTGCCGGTTGGAAATACAATAATCAAAGCTACCCACATATACAAGAACGATGGGAGACCTCCAAAACCCTCCCTGATATACGCATAATCGGCACCAGACTTCAGAATACATGTCCCTAATTCAGCATAGCACATGGCACCGACAAGGCAGATCATTCCACACAGAGCCCATATTATCAATGAAAACCCCACAGAACCTGCTTCCTGCAACACACCCTTTGGAGTGATGAAAATCCCCCCGCCCACGATAGAACCGACAATGATGGCAACACCATTGAACAGCCCAAGTGCCTTTTCTAATTTGACACCGCCGCCTTCACCACTCAGACTTGTCTTGGATCCGTTAACTTCCTTCGTCATCTTGATATCATTAATAAGACAATCGTTCTGATAGTTGTAGGAGATGGGATTTCTTAGTAGTCCAGAGTGTAACGCGTTGAGGTCTTGCTGGTCTGTCACCCCTCGCTTGCGGTCGGGGTGTGGGCGTAGGCAGCTTGGGGATCGGGGCGCCTTGTCAATCACTTGGGATTTACTCCTCGTGGTTTACTCCCACAGGAAACACAACTGCACATGCGTTATATAATAAATACAATGAAGACAAGTTGTCTGTGATACCACGTTCGAACAACTAGAACAGTTTACCAATTAATTATAGGTGGAAACAAAATCCATTCAGTGGTCTCTTTTCCACAAGTACCGACGGAGAAAACAAATCCTCTAAGTGGTCACTCTTCAACAAAAGTTTCACTCTTCCACGCGGACCCGGAAAAAAACCAAAAATCCTCCTATTGTTTACTCTCTTCCACAAGTACCTGGCGGAGAAAACAAATCTGCCCAGTATTCAATCTGCCACACGCAACCGACTGACAAAACAAATCCACTCAATTTTCACACTTCCACACGCACCGACGGAGAAACAAAAAATCTCTGACTGTTCGTTCACTCTTTAATTAAGCGACATGTGAAACGCACCCAAACGTCCCGTGTAACCTTTTAGCAATTGTAAATGATCTTCGCCACAGGACTGAATTAAAATAATGTGAGTGAATATATGACTGGTTAACCTAGCGGAAATCAACCGATATATGTACGATAAGTTGAAAATGAATAATGATTAGTCCGTGAAGCTCAGTCACCCTGATAACTCACTCGGCAAATCTCGAGAGATTCCGGAACCTTCACCTGTCGAGGATTGCCGAGTCCCTGATAACTGAACCGTGGCGCGAATATGAATTTATGGATAATTTCAATACAATTTTAAAAAAATTAGATAAAGAGCTGATAGTTCTCGCTTTAATTGTTAAAAAATAGTCCATTATGGAAATGGGATATCTTAATATTTTCAGTCGAATTACTTCATTCCGAACGACGTTAGGGTTGTTTGAAGAATCACTGAGTCTAGATTGTCATAGCTACCGTTATTACGACAGTAAACAAAGTCTCGATTTTCAATTTCGAAGTCAAATCATTAACCGCCAATTATGTTTAACTCCGATAAAAATCTAAAGCATCCGATGGCATCGAGAGATTATTATGATAGTTATTTCTGAAAAGGTTAAAAAACTAGAGCATCCGATATTATCAAGAGTAGATTGTGCTAGTTCTCGCTATAATTGTTAAAAATAACTAGAGCATCCGATGGCATCAGGAGTTGATATAGAGTTGATTATCGTCTTGCTTAGTTGATCAATGTCTTTAAATAATTTATGTAACATTTCAGGCCTAACGAAAGACTTGTAATAGGCAGATTTAGCACTTGCGCAATGCCTTTTTAAGACATGGATTTTGCAAGATCCTTTACTATGGTATTTTATGTAATTTTTTCTTAAAATCATTTTTTTTTTAAAAAAAGGTAAATATATCCCACTTTCTAATAGTATATCTATTAATAGGAAATATAAACGTGTAGTAGCAGTTCCCGGCTATCTTTGGGGATTTAAAATGGAGACAGAAGGAAAAACAAAGGTGCTCTTATTGTTCTTACAAGTAGATTATATAGCCTGGCACTGATAATATTTGAGGTACACCCATATATCTATAATTCAGTATAACATTTGATTGTGTTATCATGGTGATATAATGTTAAAAAAAATACTCCTACCTGCAACGAGTTGTTTCCTTTTTTAATTTGTTTTCATAGATTTATACCGAAATAAATAATTTTAAGCAAATAAGTAACCAATTAAAGCCTTGGCACTTCAGGACTCATTTATAGCTAAACAGAACCTCATGTTAAAGGGGTATTCATCAGGAATACTTGCTTTAAAATATAATCGTTTGCAGCAGCACTGCAGCTGCAGAAAAACTTGTTCATGAATATTGGTAAGGCTGACAATATCAGTTCGGTTATTTTTCGGCGGTTTTGGCACCGTCCAAACGAATAGACACTTAAAGGGGAAACCATTCTGAAAAGCCCCGAGGACCTTTCTTGGCCAACACCGAAATAGAATGATCTCAATGTCAGATCGTTGACATATATATCATCTTCAGTTTTGGAGTTACACCCCACCCGTTCTTCGTAAACCTTTTTAACCTCGATATCGGCTTACTTCGATTTTTATCGTATTTGTAGAGAGTTCGGGGCAAGCGAGGATGAATTATGTGGATATTTAGTGTTACGCGACCTTCTATTGGGGA
This sequence comes from Patella caerulea, assembly GCA_036850965.1. Classification (NCBI taxonomy): domain Eukaryota; kingdom Metazoa; phylum Mollusca; class Gastropoda; family Patellidae; genus Patella; species Patella caerulea. Next base: position 53,935,606 of record JAZGQO010000006.1, on the reverse strand, counting down.
CCCTCACCTCCGGCCCCTGTTAGAGACTGCTAATGTGAAGGATTATTGAAGCACTGGAATCGGAAAGGATGAACCATTTTGACTTTCAGCAATCTGCGATTTTCTGTATATCAAGAGATGTATTATTTATTCAGCAAATTATGTGAACAGAATCGAGATTATAATTCTTCAGGAATCCCCGATCCACATTAATTTTCGTTAACATCCAAGTTTTCCTTTCGGGTTTGTGGGTGTATTTCCACGCTTTATGTGGCAATCTTTGCAATGATGCCGTCGACAGAGTTAGAATAATAGAACATTGTTATGTCTTGGACTTTATTGTTAAGGATTAATATGGATCCACTGTGTTCGATCAGTTAATTTTGACTGCAACCAGCCCAATGTGGTCTCTGAAATGGCACAACGATTCTCAAGGAGGGTTGGCTTGGTTGATCGTATCGAAAGCAGATATAATATTATAATGTAGCCTGGATGAATATAGATGGTAAACGTTGCTAGACAGGGGAATAGAAGTTTACAATTAGAACATGAACTCGCCTCCAAGATATACCCATCTTGTTCGGACTTTTAAAAAAGTTAAGGTTCTTTGCAGATTGGTCAAAGATAACGAGATGTAAACCGGGCTAGCATCAACCCTAACAGTAAACCTAGCATCTCGTGCCCTAACTCATCACGTGACATTGACGAAAGCTGCAATGGGTCTGAACTTTTAGATGTTCCCCCATCTTTGTTTTTCTTGCAATGCTATTCGCAAAAAAATAGGCCTACAATTCAAGTAAGATCGACATGAAATTTGGAATGCATCGATAGTACAATACAATTCCAAGATGGCGCTCGTGACGTTAAGCTGATTTCCTGGATCTAGTATGTTCGCACTTGGTGTTAATGCTAGTGAGGGGGCCCTCTGCAATACGCCTGAACTTTTAGCCTTTGCCCATCTTCGTTCTACTTGCGATGCTATTCTCTAAAAGACTTTTAAAGAAAGATAGACTTGAAAATTTTGAAAATTGGTATGCATTGATATTCCTTCACAATTCCAAGATTGCACGCATGACGTTAAACTCGCTTACTGGTTCTAGTATGTTTGTACTTTTTAATGCGGAAAAGGGTGGGGTGGGGTTTTGGCTAGTCAATATTGGTTCCAAGATTGCAAGCATGACGATAAACTAGCTTACTGATTCTAGTATGTTCGTACTTTTTAATGCGGAAAAGTATGGGGTGGGGTTTTGGCTAGTCAATATTGGTACAAGGTTACTTATTTATTATCAGCTATACATTTAACAAGATAAAACATATTACAGTAACGTGAAACAAATGTATATGACCAAAATGGGCAGGATATGATATACCAATAATAATACATTGATAATCGGCAATCATCATAATTAATTTCTCACATGTTTCAATTTTTATTCGGACATAATGCTTGTGAAGGGTAAAGCCAGAGGGTAGGAGGTGTTATATCCCATATCCGAAGGGTAAAGCCAGAGGGTAGGAGGTGTTATATCCCGTTATAGTTTTTGGAATAGAGAGAGAGAGAGAGTTTAATGTTCACTGGGCACAAACTTGGTCATGGGGGGTGGGTGGGGAGAGAATCCAAAACCACACCACGTGACACAATGGCAGATCTTGTGATCAATGCACTCACTTTACCTGCCCGACCCCATTTGAAAGTAAGGGGAACTTTAGATGAGGGTATTTAGAATGGATCACTACTTTTAAATGCATACCAACTATATTGGGTTGTTGATAAATTCATTATAGTTTAGTCATATCAACATCTGAATAAATGTACTAATAGGCGTAAGGGTCCCTATATTATTGCTAGGGATGTCAATTACCAGTTTTAAATGCCTCCTAATGTTGTCTGTGAAAACACATATTCGGACTTCTGAATTTATCTGGTAGGTTATAGATTAAAAATTTAACTAGTTAGGTATACTAAATCTTATCTGCTTTTGGATGTGACATTTTATTGATTATGCATAGTTGAAAATAAATATGTGTAGGACACAAATGCCTAGGGTAATTATTAAATATTACATCAATATTATCAGCAGAAACATACTCAAATAATGATATACATGCAGTGATTTATCCATAAAAACAGGTTCTTTCTTACTCATCATCATACCTAACACAAAATATTCTTAAACCTTAAGTAAGACTTTGAAAGGTCCATTTCCAATTGAATCACCAACAAATATCTGAAATGTAATTAATGCCCAGAATTTGTCCTCTTGAAATGAAATGACACCAACTTGGTTAATGAGGAAGTTCAAAGGCCATACAGATTGTTGGGGGTGGGGGGTGGTGGTGGTTAGTTTACCTAGAAACTTCCTCCAAGCCTAATATTTATCCAATCCCAACTATTAAAGATACATAATGTAAAAATTAGATAAAGAGATGACCTTTCTGTTATAATAGTTCAAAATTACATAATGCCAAATTCATATATTGAAAATGTCATTCAAATTACTTTATTCTGAGCGACGTTTAAAGTTTTGGCATAGATTGTTTATTATCGTAGCAATATTACTTGTTAACCGAGACTAGCTGTCTTATTTCAATCCCTTTACATCTGCGCCAAACTTATATCCAAGAGAGTTGATAATAGGCTTGTCGCGTGAATAAATGTATAAATAATAATTTATAAAACATTTGAAGCCAAAATAAAACCCTGTAATAGGCAGATTTAAACATACATTATGCAAGATGTAAATCTACCAATTACCGGTGTTTCTTTAGGCCTGTGATGTTATCTAAATAATTAATTAAACATTAATGAACTTATCCAGACCAAAACCAACTCTCAATGGCATGACTAGCCTGCAGTATTTACTGGATTCTGATCCCATTAGCTGCTCAACTTTCATCCATGATTTAATCATGAAATGGATAATCTAGACTATGTTTTTTATCGTACAGACTTAAGAAATGATGATCAAGGCTAAGCCGTAATTTCACATCATTTAATTCTCGATTCAGAGTGGATCAAATGACCGAAATTTTCAGCAAATAACCTTTACATTATCTAGTTTTTAACTAGTGAAAACTGCCAGCTATTTATCTTATCTCCCATAATGTATCTTTACTCATTACTCACTAGAGAACGTCAAGAGGAACTTGTTGAAACATAGTGTGAAATAAACTTGGTGATTGTTTTCCATATAAATTTGTGTTATTTAATTTTCAGAAAGAGGGGGCGTGCTGCACCAGCTTGGGAGTGCGAAGCCCGGAACCGTGATTTTTGAGTGTAAAAAAATGCCCACAAGGACTAATTTCGTACTAGTACTGTAAATTACGATTTCCAACCTAAACTATTTTCGTTTTCCTTTCTCGCGAGAATATATGGAGCTACAAATTTTTCGAAACCTCAAAAAATAGAGGGTGCGTGCGCCGGGTGCGCCCCCCACTGGATCCGCGCCTGATAATATATCTTAAACTCTTACATAATGCATTATTAAAAGTTCTTTTATGTGAACGCCAAAGTGTTGGCTTTACTTGAATACATATGGACAGCACAGAATTTGTATCCGGGACACTTCTGGCCCATATTCCTGAAGCAATGGCCCGAGAAATCCCTCTCTGGCCATTGCTGGAATAGCGTCTGTTTCTTGAACTTATGCGGCAGTGTGTCTATTCTTTCCGTTAATCAATGAAAGCTATCACTTAAGTACAGCAACACGACAGTCCTTTGTTTAATCTGGGTCTTCCCTAAAAGTTTAGACAGTGATTTAAGGTATTAAAAACGGTGAAAGTATGTTCGTTTCCAAACAGTATTGTTTACATTTCATTCGACTTGATAGCCTCGTTTGTCACGCAATTAGTTTTACTGCAGTATTCTACTATCACGGGTTAATAAGGCATAATAAAATCGTGAGCCATGACGTAACGTTATGTAAACATATCTGGTCCAATATTGGCACTCGTTTTAAATGTAAAACTTTTGAAGGGCAGCTAGTGATTGGTTGGTAGACGGACTACTGACCAATCAAAATTTAAAACAACAATATCCACTCATTATAGCAGTGTGTAGTGAGATTACCTCTAATCAAACGAAACGCTGCGCGGAGTATGCGTCTGGCCCTGAGTTCACAAAGCTTTATCAGACTTGAAGTTGAGAATTTGCTCAACTTTCAATCACTGTTTAGGAAAAATATCTTATATGCAGAAACACAAAACTTTGCACATAGTTTCATATTCATGTATTTGATATATTAAAACAACAGAATTATTATAAAGGGCTAAAGTTTAGTTAAAATGAGGAGAACAAGTTTGAGTAAATTCTCAACTTAAGTCTGATAATGCTTTGTGAACTCGCGGCCCGATTTTCATTAGCCAAATATAATGTCATTTCGGAAACTATATCATATGTACATATTACAGAGGTTTTGCAACTTGAAAGTTACCCTTATACATCACAAAAACTGTTGACGTTTAACCATCTATGTGTAATAAATGTAAAGTTGCAAAACCGCTCTAACATGATTCAGATTATCGGGTCAATAAATGAAAATGGACCTTTACTTAAATGGAAAAAAAATTCCAAATGATAAAAGGAATTAAAATAAAAGTTAAAATGGCAGTACATAGATATATAACAATATAACAAGAACAGAAATGGATATTATGTGATTTTAACATCTGTACAATCATACTATACTATAGTACAGTGATATATATTTATGGCCCCTTATCTCATTAATTAGCTTCATATGTTTACATTGCTGGAACATTTTATGCCACACTATGCTATTGGAAATTATGCTCAAATATAGCACATTTACTTACAGTGACTTGAGTTTAATGGAATAGCCCATTGGATACTTTCCAAGATCACGTCCAGTAACGTGATTATAATGGAATAGTCCATTGGACAATCCAATGCAGTCATGTGATCTTCATGGAGAGAAATGGGGTTCAATGTCCACTCAACAGAAACTAGGTCATTTTGGGACTAACTTGTGGTTCAATTTTATTTCAATAATCGCTTGTGCGTAGGGTTCTTTAGCAGTGGGAAGAAACCAGAGGACCCGGAGAAAACGCACGATATGTTGGACAGGTGACCCTACTCCTTGTCACGTACAAGCGGGGAATCACAACCACACCATTTGACTCAATAACAGAATTTATGCGACGGTGTACACACGCTAACCATTCGACCATCCACCCCCTGCTACATGGAATTGACATTAGAATCAATTTATCAATATATGTCTAAAAAACGACTTGATTAGTTTAATTGATTTATGCATAGGGGCGCCTTCTCAACCTTGAGGGTTTCCTCTGGGCACTCCGGTTTCCTCCTACTGCTAAAGACCCCTACGCGCAAGCCAATTATTGAAATAAAATGAAACCATGTTAGTCCCAAAATGACCTAGTTTGTGTCGAGTGGACGTTAAACCCCATTTCTCTATCTCTCGCTCTCAATTGATTTATGCAATTGATTTTTTAGTCTTCAAAAAGAAAAAAAAGTATCATCATATAACAAAAAAAATATTAACAATTTGTGTGTTTTACAAGTAATCTCAAGCAAGTTATGCCAAGCAAGTTAATAATACCAAACAAAACAGTGTCACCCTAATTCATGTCCATTATAACACATTACTTAATAACAGAACAATGGTTAATTATGTCTCTTAAAGTCTTGATAGGTCATTTTAGCACTATAGGAATCACTAGCAAACTACATTAGGTGATTCTCTCTAAGGAATATCAGCCAACAAACAGCTCAATTCCATTCCGTATTTACAAGGATATGTGGAATTGAAATAAGCACAGCGCATCTTGTGTAATAAGCACAGCGCATCTTGTGTAATAAGCACAGCACATCTTGTCAGCAAATTTTTTTTAATAGATTTATATCCGCCTGAGTCTGGACATTATCTAGTGTTGTATTGTGATTTAGTTTTCTTAATTAAATATTAAGCATACAATTGCGTGGGGTTAAGCTGGGAGAAATTTGATATTGCAAATAACGAATCAATACTTTAAAAGACTGTAACACAGGAGAGTCATTGACTGAGTATTAAATTTATATCCTCCTCTTTTGTGACATAATAAAATAATATCATTCTAAAACAACCTTAAAAATATAAATCTATTTGATTTCATCGTTTCTGACATTTTTTTAACATATTTCAAACTTTGTGCTAATAACAAAACTAATTCCTGAACAAATATTCAACAACTTAATCAAAAATTGTTTATAAAAGATAAAATTAACAAATCATGTATATGACTGGAGATAAAAGATAATATCATGGACTTTTAAATCTTCTAAAAGACATTGTCAACCTTTTAGAAGCACCCTCTGTCATCTTGAAGCTATTGGGAAATCCTAAACTACAGGTTAACAATCATGGTCCTTCAGTTGATGACAATAAAAGTAGGGAGACAGGTAAAATATTGTGTCAATCCAATTAAAATACAGATATACATTTTGTTAATTTCAATGTCATCTACTATATGAAGATCTACTGGTTATAGTTGAAGGTTGTGCCCGGTAATACGAGGGGCTTTTGACCCTATGATGCCAGATATTTGATTAACCAATCAGCGTTGATGTTTCTAATGGATTATCCACATTTCTGTGCACCTCACGTCAAAAACTTGTTATAACACGTCATTTCATAGACTAATACTTCACATCTTCAAGATCTCAGGTTATATAACAACTCTTCCAGATCCTAGTGTAGTAAAGACAAGTAAAACGTCATGAACTATAAAAAGCGATACGAAATAGTATCTGTGTTTTAATCAGACTGATCATCTTGTAGGTTTCATGTGAGAATATACTGTCATAACATATGATATCGTAACAATCTCTCTGATAGTCATTTAGTCATTGAACATATTAACATAAAGTACAATTTTATGGATACACAATTACTTAGTTTAATCAGAGATAATGCATTCCTAAAATTGTACCTTGAGTGAACAGTATTTTAATACACTTTCTGAATTGTATTATGATTTGTATTTATGATAAGTTCAAAAACAATTGAAGTACTCACTTCACCTTGGTATTTTTCACCTTCAATTCTGTACTCGTATTTTTTATCTTTAATTCTGATTTCAATAATAAGACATCCTTACACAAGTGGAATGTTTTAGACATGAAAAATATTTCCTTTAAAAATATATTTCGGCAGTTTCTATAATTAAATTCAAATAAAATATTAAAATGCAGATAAAGCACTTGAAATATAATTTTTAAAAAAAAGTTTTCTTAAAAATATATTTCTCCAATTTATTGTATTAAATGCATAACAATGTTTAAAAGGCACTTGCATTGTAATATCTATGGAAACTAGGTATACATTTCTATAGCATTATAATTCAAAATATTCAATGATTTAATAGATAATCTAGCACCAAAGAACCATGGATAATTAAAGTAATGAACTAAAAATGTGTATTTACAATAGATGGTGATAAATTTCATGATGGAATGAACAAAAATGAGATTCAATAGCATATTATTCTAATATGTACATTATTTGGGAATATTTTCTCTTATAAATACCAGGCCTAAAAATGTTAGCAAGTTAACAAATATGTGTTACTGTTCAGTTCCTTCTTACAGCCATTTGTAAGAATACACTTAATCCTTAAAAAGTTGATAGACCAATAACACATAACATAAAAGGGGTTATGCTATTGAAATTATAGATTTTGAATATAATTTCAACTTTTTCTATCTTCTATATTTTTTAATAGATGAACATTTCTGAGAACGATAATAAAAGGCACACAATATGCAATTTTGCAGATTTCATCTATATAATTAATAAGGTTTGAGCAAAGTCCCAATTTTTCAGTTGATTAATTAGAACCTATAAATTAACTAATTTAGTCCATTTTTATTTCTTCTATATCCTCAGCAACCACATAAAAACATTTCTGGACGAGTAATGATAATTTCCCTGAAAAAAAGATGAAAATTATACAATGTTAACACAATTATATTGCTCTGCAATTCTAAGTGATAAATGTGATGCGATGAGATTATGTGATGTGATATTATGTGATGTGTGTGACACGATATATGTGATGTATGAGATATGCGTGATGTGACATGCATAACAAGATGATATAGTGATTTATGTGGCGAGATTTATATATGATGTGACGTGTGATGTATGCAGCAAGATATATATGATGTAGGAGATTATGTGATGTGACATGTGTGATGTGATGTATAAGGTATGTGTGATGTGATAAACATGTGATGTGTGGATATTGTATGTGATGTGTAAGATATTATATGTGATGTATAAGATATTATATGTGATGTGATGTGTGAGATATCATATGTGATTTGATGTGTGAGATGCGATGTGATGTGTGAGATATTGTATGTGATGTGATAGATATTATATGTGATGTGATGTGTGAGATATTATATGTGATGTGATGTGTGAGATATTGTATGTGATGTGATGTGTGAGATATTGTATGTGATGTGTGAGATATTATATGTGATGTGATATGTGAGATATTATATGTGATGTGATGTGTGAGATATTATATGTGATGTGATGTGCGAGATATTATATGTGATGTGATGTGCGAGATATTATATGTGATGTGATGTGTGAGATATTGTATGTGATTTGATGTGTGAGATATTGTATGTGATTTGATGTGTGAGATATTGTATGTGATGTGATGTGTGAGATATTATATGTGATGTGATGTGTGAGATATTGTATGTGATGACTGAGATATATGTGATGTGTGAGATATTATATGTGATGTGATGTGTGAGATATTATATGTGATGTGATGTGTGAGATATTGTATGTGATGTGATGTGTGAGATATTATATGTGTTGTGATGTGTGAGATATTATATGTGATGTGTGACATATTAGATGAGATGTGTGACATATTATATGTGATGTAATGTGTGACATATTATATGTGATGTGATGTGTGAGATATTATATTATGTGATGTGATGTATGAGATATTACATGTGATGTATGAGATATTATTATTATCATTCATCTATAGCGCTTCATTATATCCGGTGATATTTCTAAGCGCTTAACAAATGTCACATCACAGATCATAATAATATTTAAACAATTGTGTTTTTAACTCTGATTTGAATTTAACAAAAGTTGAACTTTCTCTCATTGATCTTGGTAGCTTATTCCGCATATGGGCACCATTTAGATATGTGATGTGATATAGCATACATGTACATGATGCAATATATGTGATTGTTTTTTTCTAAACAATATTTTTATACTTTCGCGTAGGATTCTTTAGCTGTGGGAGGAAACCGGAGTACTCAGAGAAAACCCACGAGGTTGGACAGGTGATCCTACTCCTTGCCATGTACAACCAGGGATTTGAACCCACTCTAGTTGACTCAATGGCAGGGCGTATGATACAGCGCGTGCAAGCTAAGCATTCGGTCATCCAACCCCCCCACCCAAACACCCCCGGGTAGCTTACAGATTTTAAGGACTGGGTAGTTGCGCCTCTCATTGGTCCTGACCATAATTATGGGACACAGAGAGAAATAAGTGTAACATCAACGGTACTCTAAACCGGAGTCTCTAGAAGTTGGAGAAAACAAGAAAAGATAAGTTCCGCATCCTACCAAGCTGTGATCACTGGAATCAGACAGTACACACATCAAATGGAAAAGAAATAAAAGAAAGTACTTACTGTGATAATTTTCGAAGACTTTTGGTTTTTTAGTCCACATGACACCGATAACATAGACTGGTATACCAGTACACATCATGACAATACCCATTAAACATTCCATCGGACTGGATGTTAACGGCGTAATAATCAGGAATATTATAATCAACAGAAAAAATATAGGAAATATGATATGTACCTGAAACAAATGTTAATCATTATTATATAATAACTCATCAACTCGTGGTCACTGCCCTAGATTACCAGTTACTAGCCCTCAGCGTCAACTTTAGTCACTGCCCCGAGATTGCTGTTACCGGCTAATAACATCAGCATTCATAATCCAAGCTATCAGCAATCAGAGATAGAGAGAAATGGGGTTTAACATCCACCGCACAAAAAACTAGGTCATTTCGGGACTAATATATGGTTCAATTTTATTTCAATAATTCACTTGCAGTGTGAGGAAACCAGAGAACCCAGAGAAAACCCAGGAGGTTGGACAAACGATCCTACTCCTTGTCACGACGGTTGACTCAATGACAGACTCATACAGTGCACACAAGCGAACCATTCAGCCATCCAACACCCCTAGTATTAACCAGTAGCTTTTAGTCCAAACTACATGCATTGTTCCTATTACACTTTAACAATCTGTTTCATAGAGAATTACTTACAAATTATCTCTGTAACGGATGACTGTCCAAAACACGTGCATTGACTGCACGTCTCATAGTCATTGGCTCAACGGCTCGTGCAATGTTTACTTAACACCTAACTGCTTCGGGCAAAATGATGCATTTTACTCATTTTAATACCCATTTACACTAAATAGGAAATATTTTTGAACTACAAATACTTCAAACGTCTTTATTTGTTTTTCTTTTACCTCAAAAAAATGTTTGAGAATTTAATTTGTCGGAGTAAAAAAGTTAATATGCCGTACTCATTAAGCCTCGTCGATGTCATGCTTATCAGTGATTGTAGCGGCCAAGAGAATATTCACTGCGGGATCAGTTTGACACTGTAGCTACAAGTCAAAACAATCTCTATTGCTATATGGATAGGTGTCATACACAAGGCAGACTATGATATTTCGAGAAAACCTCATACCACTTCACATTCTCTAGGAAAGTAATAATCTGATATCCTAGAAAAGCACTGTATAAATTGAAAGCAACCTAGCAAGGGTGAATAAAACGTAACTTTGAAGGTGTTTTAGAAAATATAATCTTACCTTAATTGGTCTTTCCATGTCTGGTCGTGTATACCTTAACATGAGTAATGCTGCTACAGATACACCAATAAATAACGTTTCAACAAACGCAGCGTAATTAATTAACGCAAAAATATCACTTGAACATAACATAATCAGTGACATTATACACTGAAATAAAAACACAAATCAAGTCTGTTATATTATTCAAACATAAAGGTATAGGGCAAAAAAATGTTCATATTATTCCATTAAGCAAGGTCCATGTGGACCACTGAAATTTCAAATTTAGAGCTAGAGATTGTCGATTACTCTTTTTTCAATAAAGAAAATGATTAAGTGTGAGAATTATCTTCAGTGACGTCAAATATAAATGGGGTCATTTATCAATTTGGTAAGGCATGTAATCGTGCTTGCAAAAGTAAAATATAAATGGGAGATAACTCTGACATGCACATTGCCTAATCTGTCCAGTGTATCAAGATCCGGTCTGTTTTTTTTTTAAACCAACGGACTATGACAGTTTCAGTTATGCTCCTGAACTACCAGAAACATGGTTTGCTCAAGCACCGCACTTTGTGCAATCCCCCCCAAAGCTTTGCTCTATATAATTCTTTCCAGGACAAACAGCACACATGAAGACATGCAATCTTATTCTTACATAAGGGGAACCTTTGAAGTATACATTTAAAGTAGTAATTTTATAAGCGAGTACATGAGCATCATTTAAAAGAAAACTTACACCAAATAATAAAGCTGGTACAGGTGTCATTAATTTAGGATTGATGGTAGCTAAAAATCCTGGTAAATGTCCATAACGAGCTCCAACAAAAAACAACCTGAATATACAAGATACATAGTAAATGATAGACACAAATTTCTTGTGATGGACGGCCAATAACACTTGTCAATACATTTGATGGTGTATTTTGTACTGTACAAACCGGGAAATGTGCATTGTGTAAAATGAAAAACCAAGGGAGGGAGGGAGGGAGACACACACACACGCACACTTCAATTTGTCTACATCAGTATTGTTAACTGTCAGAAAGTATAATTGATGAATATTGTGTTGTGTGTTTTCCTTGAGGGGGGACAACTCAAAAGGGAGAAAAATGGGTTTTAATGTCCACTTGGCACTAACGTATGGTTCAATTTCATTTTAATAATTTGCTTGCACTTAAGGGTCGTTAGCAATGGGAGGCCACCTTACTCCTTGTCACATACAACCGAGGAATAATACAAATCCCCCAACTTATTCTGGAAAGTTAATTCAATTCTATATTGCCATCACTTACCTTGACGATGTAAATATACAACCATTTAAACTACCAAATGTTGACATGGCAACAAATATCGGCATTATCCATGCCATGACACCCAGTGTACGATTAGAAAATGTCTGAAAAGTAAAATATACTTCATCAATAAGTGTAAATAACATTCACATTTCTTGTGGGCTATCAATTAAAACCCAACTTAGTAAAACCATCGCCATTTCTAAGCTGTAGTGGGATTGATGTCACTGATGCATGCTTCGGTTAGATACACAGGGGTCCTTTGAATTTTAATAAAAGTACATTGCAATCATCTTTTTTGTATCCGTATTCATTAGCAGAGCAGTAGGACATTAAACCACATTTCATTTCATTTCTTATTAGTTTATGTATCCATTTGAAATCACATGAAATGAAACAGGGTTTAACATCCTACTGTGCTGCTCCTAAACTGGGCCAATGAAGACAGGCTATTTTAAATCAAAGATAACCAAAAATAAAATGGGGTTTAAAGTCCTACTCTTTGGCTCCGACTGGGCTGATAAAGACTATATATACTATATCAAGGAAATTATAGTATACCAGGACAGAGATGGTAAACACAGCTCTCATTTTCGAATTCCAAATGTCAGGTTTTAATGTACACAGGACCTCTGTTTTTCATGGCATCTAAAAACTAGTCTCAATTCCTTGTCAGACACTCCATCACGCACCACTGACAAGGTAAAAACCACACTGGGGAAATAAGTAGGAACTATCTCGGCCAAAGTACCATTAAAGCCCAGACAGGCTGGTTATCATGCCAGCGTCAAAAAGGATAGGTTGCCAGGCAACGAAACATACGCCCACAGCAGCTAAATCGTCCGGGCAGTCAACAAGGATTGTCGCATATTTTTACTTTTTTCGGTAAGGAGAACATTTGTAATACACTAAAAACTGATTAAGAGTAACAACTCATTATGTAATTATCAGAAAATCATTAGAATTTGATTGCTTTTTATAAAGTTTTACCCCACGCTAACAATTAGTATATACATGAAAAATATTTAATATCATGGATTTAGCTGTTCAGTTATCAAAATTCATTGAAATTCAAAATACTTCTTCGTTTCAACACCTTAAACTCTGTGTATCAATCTAAAGTCAATCGGATGATAAATTTGGCCTCTGTAGCATCACAAGATTTTTTGAAGTTATCAAGGGAGATAACTCTGGCAGTAATTATTTGAAATCTCTGAAAATCAATAGGCTTCTTCGTCTCATGACCTTAAACACTGTGTGTAAATTTAAAGTCGATCGGATATTAACTTTGGCCTGTAGAGCTTCCACAGAATTTTTTCGAAGTAATCAAGGGCTATAACTCTGGCAGTAATTATTGAAAATCACTAAAAATCGATAGACATCTTCGTCTCATGACCTTAAACACTGTGAATAAATTTAAAGTCAATCGGATATTAACTTTAGCCTCTAGAGCGTCCACAAGATTTTTTGAAGTGATCAAGGGCCATAACTCTGGTAGTTATTATCGGAAATCGCTGAAAAACAATAGGCTTCTTCGTCTCATGACCTTAAACACTGCGTATAAATTTAAAGTCAATCGGATATTAACTTTAGCCTCTAGAGCGTCCACAAGCAATTGTGGACGCCGGACTGACGGCCGGCCGGCCGGACGGGGGCGATGACAATATACGACCACATTTCAATGTGGGCGTATAAAAATGATGAGATTAGCCAAGAAAGTACAACTTACCACAGCTACAGCATCAGATGCTATCAGTTCTGCTGGTGATAATATAACTAGATACGCAATATTAGCTAGAATATATATAGTTGTAACTAACGGCAACGATATCCAGATAGCTCGAGGTAAATTCCTGAAAGCATACAACAAAAAAAAAACATTTAAATTTAATCTTCCATGTACTATTTGAATTCATTGAATAAAATCTAAGACTAATAAATTAACTCCTTACTGAAAAAATTCCTGGACAGTGCTGACAAGATCGGATCTCAGTGATACAGTTCAGGGGCCGGTTGCTCAAAAGTAAGTTATTTTAACGATCCGTTATCTTTCACGTGTTGTTTGTTAATGGTCGGTTAAATTTCTGTTGCTGGAAAGTCAATTTCATTATCCGTTAGAGTTAACGGGGCTTCCAGCAACAACCTTTCACTCCTTTAAAGTTAACGATCCGTTTTGACGGATCGTTAAAAGTTAACAGAGCTTTGAGCAACCGGCCCCAGGGCTGTATGTAGGATTTTAAAAGTGGGGTTGTAGTAGAGTGGTGGGCCGTCATGGCCTCCACGTAAGTGATATAAGGAAGTTTGGAACAGGCCAAACGGACCCATTGGCGTGTTGGTGTCCTCAAAACGGACAGAGTGATCTGGGCCCTGTTTCTCGAAATCTTAACAAAAGATAAAATCCAAATTTTAGTAGATAATCAATTGTGATTGGCTAAGCAATCTAATATTATCCAATCAAATTACTCAATTTCGTGAAACAGGCCCCAGGGCCTTAAGAGCATAACGGTGTGATGATAATTAAATTATTTTTTGGGGATGAGGGGAGACAGAGATTCTCCAGACGCCTTAATTTTCGGTGTGTGTGTGTTGGGGGGGGGGGGGGAATGTAACTCCTGCACCCCCGCTAGTTACGGCCCTGATACAGATGGGGACCAAAAGTAAAATAACATATAATAAAGTAAAGATAATATTTACCAATATTACAATTTCTATTTAAATTCATTATGAATATTTTTTTTACACATGACACAAGTAATCAAAAAGCCACACATTTTACAATTCAGAGTTTGTTTAATAGTACAATTTCAAATTCATGAGAATCACACCATACTTTGATAACCAAGCCGAAAACCACATGATAAGACTCAAGGACAAGGTCATAGACATTTAAGTATTTGGTAATAAAAATACTATCAAATCAAATGTAAACTGAGCCTGTTGTGTAGCCACATGTATAGTTTGTTTATCTATCTAACGAGGTCATTGAGAAAAACATTAAATATTCATCAATTATACTTTCTGAAAGTAAGCAGTAGCCTACTATTTCAACAAATTGAATTGTGTTAGTTTCTCAATTAAAATCGACCAAGTGTCTATTCTGAAAAATGACAGTCTCCCCCCAGCAGGTTTACGCTGCCTGTCCCTCTAGCTACACTACTGAATTTATCTATTGTAAAAATAAACAAATATAATTTATAAATACCTGGTACACGAAATACTTACTTGTATGGATCTTTCAATTCTTCAGTGACAAAATTTAAATAATTCCTGAAAACAAAATTATAATTTGTTTACATAGAAATATATAAGAGGGAGAGAGAGAGAAATGGGGTTTAACCTCCACTCAACATTACGAGACTAACACATGGTTCGATTCTATTTCAATTTTAGCCAGGAAATACTACATTTATTTCAGCACTAAGCATGTGCTAACCATTAGGCAGTAGGTTATTCATCCCTCCACTCCCCAGACCCTTGAAATATATTAAGGTATATAAACATAGAAACATAAAGTGCTAAACAAAGTAATGAAAAGAAAACAGTATACAAATTTTGACCTACATGTACATGTATTGATTATGCGGCAGTATATTTAAGTTTTTTTAGCCACAGCCCTTTGTTAACCACAAATTGTGCAGTCATTTGGAACAATTATTCTGTTCAATTTTTCAAGAAAAACCCCAGAAAATAACTTCCAGGTTATTAGTCAGTTCACAAACATGAACAAAAAAATCAATAGTTTTTCTTTCTTACCATCCAGCATATGAGAA
This sequence comes from Patella caerulea, assembly GCA_036850965.1. Classification (NCBI taxonomy): domain Eukaryota; kingdom Metazoa; phylum Mollusca; class Gastropoda; family Patellidae; genus Patella; species Patella caerulea. The sequence continues at coordinate 53,919,653 of JAZGQO010000006.1, read as the reverse complement.
TAACCCAGAATAAAACGCCATGGCAAATTTACTTGGGTCTGTTGTAGATCCTTGAAATGGTTCTTTAAAACTTTCGGTTGATCCTTAAAAAAAAAATCCACAATTATAAAAATTTTAGCCCCATGGTATTTGAATATTGAAATATTTGTGTAAGCTCTAAAAAAATAAGTGAAATAGACATGTACTTACCCATGAACAGGAAGACGAGACCAGTGACAATTATAATAAGTAAAGCTATAACCTTGCTGATTGTAAATATATCTTGTACTTTTGTCGCCCATTTTACACTCGCACAATTTATAGCTGTCAACAAAGCTGAAAAAATAAAATGATTCATCATTAAATACTTTGTAGGAATTAAATATGAAAAATAATGAGTTTCACCCATTTTTATTACCTACGAATTTGAATATTTTGTTGACACATGATTTTTGTGTGTGGTTTAAAAACTGCCCTCTTAAATGACAATAAGAGTTATGTCCCTTTATTTTGGGAAAAAATGTCTGACAAGAAAAATTTTGAAATCCCATCACTGATTAAATCTTATCATTATGTAATCTGCTAGAAAAGTTCTTAAAAGTGGATAACAAAAGTTTCCTACATCTGAATCCTACTGATCATCTTAATACTTTTTATTACAAGAATTGAGATTTGTTTGTTTTTTTTCTGTAGTTTAACGTCCATGTCCACCAGGGGTGATATCGTAGACAAGAGAATTAAGACAATGCATACATGTACCATATGAGGCATGTAGATTTCAATTGAACCACATACAGTATGATAGCCTGTAACAGCTACATCTGTTTCTAAAGGCTAGATCAAGATTCCATCATGGTCGCTGAGATATAAATAAGGTTTGGGCAATAGGGCATGAGATTGTTGGTGAGATTGTAACTTAGGGTTAGCGCTAGGTCCAGGGTTAGGGTGGAGATCAGGGTTGGGCAAACTTGAAGGTGGCCGGGCTACATGTATACTATATACCAGAAAACACCCCAAAACAACCGGAAAACAACATGTTATACTAAAACACCGGAAAAACACTAAATACAGGAAAACACCCTAAATTGGCAACTCGGAGCATGGTCCTACGGAAAACATAAAAAAAATAAACCTAACCCTAACCCACAACGGAAAAACCTAACCCTAACCCACAACGGAAAAACCTAACCCTAACCCCAACCAACGCACACAGAAAATCAGGCTCTAGGCTATCTATTTAGGGTGCTTTCCTGTATTAAGTGTGTTTTCCGGTATTTTAGTGTTTTTCCGGTATTCAGTATAACATGGTGTTTTCCGGTATATAGTATTTCCGAGGTGGCCTTATGAAATAGACCTAAGAGGCCTGTAATCAAAAGTTAGTACTGTATTACATGTAAGTAAAACATTGCAGTATTCAATTAAATGAGACCATTTCAAATTGTGTTCTTATTCAATGTACATGTATGTATTGTATGTACATGTAGATGTATATTTCTATAAATTTAATAAATATGTTAATTAAGAGAAATTTTTTATTCAGTCCTATTTACGTGATATGATTCATGTCATAAAAATATCAAGACTGAGACCTACAGCTGTTGTAAACATTGATATAGAAATTTATAATATACTTTTCTTATTTCTATACATATCTATATAAATGTACAATGTATATATATATACATAATGCATGTATGATTAAGAATAACAATCTTGTTAGTAAGTTGTGAAAGGCCAAGGGTATTCAAATCAAAGGTATCTGAAACGACTGAATGTGCGAATGACAAAATGTGAAACAAATAAAAGAGAGGAGAAGATAAACTGAATGTTTAGAAACATTTTAAGAGCACAAAAAAAAATCATTGGAAAAAATTACAACATATGTCTATCTGTAGATATGTAATTTCAATAGCAGAAGAAATAAAATACAAAATACATAATCTTCATGTACAGTTATTAATAGGAATATTATTTTTAAAAACCAAGTTATATTTATTGTTTCTATTTTAGCTTAAGGTGGTAATATATGTAGTATGTACAGATATTGTATAACTTCAAAAATATCAACAGGTTTAAACACTACATGTACAGTACGAGTCAAATCCCCCCCTCCCCAAGACAGAAATGAATAATCAAGGACAAGCGCGGAATTTCCTCTGTGAAATGTAAAAGTCAGACTATTCATGCAGGTTTTTTTATCTATTAATATAGTTATTCCCACTCCGAGATGCATACATGTACATGTACATGTACATTATATATACAATGTACTGCCTTTTACAGACTGTCTCAAGTTGAGACGCTCAACCCACCTTCCCCCTTTTCTATTGATTGTCTCACCCATTCCAAATTTATATGGTAGAGTGACAGAGGGAGAGATACATGTACATGTAGACATGGGGTTTAACATCCACACGACACAAACTAGGTTATTTTGAGATTAACACATGGTTCAATTTTATTTCAATAATTCGCTTGCATGTTGGGGTCTTTAGCAGTGGGAGGAAACTGGAGAACCCGGAGAAAACCCACAAGGTTGGACCGGCAACCCTACTCCTTGACATATACCACCGGGGAATCGAAACCCTGCAAGTTTACTCAATGACAGACTGTATAATACAGCTCGCACCTGCTAACCATTCGGTCATCCAGCGCCCCAATTAATCAATGTAATCTCTGGCGTACATTATGCTTACATAAAGAGACAAAAGATTTTGAAAATGTTCTCTAGCACAAGCGATTTTGAAAATGTTCTTTAGCACAAGCAATTTTGAAAATGTTCTCTAGGTGTATTTATACATGTACATGTAAAAGTTTTTGGAAATGTATGTTACAACTGTGAGTAAATATAAGTTATTGACCTACAATCATACACCATCTATTATCTATTTAAATCTCAACAAAAGGTCAATAGGGTCATCTATTAAAACCAACTCTTGTTATTTTACTGATAATTATTGCCGAGCTGACATTTTCTATTAATACATGTCACTAATAAAAACACTACTCTATTTATTTCTGGTTCACAAGGGAAAATACAAATCGTTGATGGTCTCAATCCTACATGTAGATGCGACCGTTTGTCCTGTACTGTAGGACCTGTAGCCTACTTGTCTTTAAGTCGTTACAAATAAACTGACATGCCACAGTTCCTATCATTGCTTTAAGTTGCATTATGTAAGAGGTAAATCTGCTAAAAGAAGACCTTTATTTTGACTTCAAATGTTAAATAAATCATTACTCAAATTTAGACATTCATTAGCACAATTAACTCTCTAGGCAATCAAATGGCAGAGATTTAAATGGATTAGAATGTCTCGTTTGTCCAGTATTATTGCTATGATAATAAATAATCAATGTTACATCTTCCCACTTAAAACTTCACTCAATATTGACAATTTAATTAGGTTTTAACCATGTTCAGCAGTAGAGTAACTTTAAAATCAGTATTGACTATTTGTGGCTTGTGAGATTCTTTTGGTCAGTGATTTGGAGTGGTTTTCTGCAGAGTTCAGAAGTAAATCATCTCAGTTGTCCGCGATCAGCATAGAAGGGAACCATGTTCAAATGTAACTGTTATGTTAATTGGTCAAATAAGTTCAATGAAGATATTGTAAATGTACGTCTATATTATGGGACATGTATAATGTCCGAAAATAATAATAAAACCACTATAGAGAGAATCAATAAAGGTAACAAAGACATCAGAGCACTCCTGAAGGCCATCTTAATATATTTTTTTTACTTTACAATTTGACAGGAAATTCATTTATGGTATCCTTTCATTGACTTGTAGTCCTGAGCAATAATACCCGTCATGCATGGATTCATTTTCATTCTCTTCTAAAAGAGTACCTTTTTTCAATATGGTAGACGGGTAATAAAGAAGTTTGGTTGTATTGTTAAAGCACCTCTCTTTTTAATGGATAGACAATACGACTGTTTATTTCTGCAGACAGAAGATAAAAGGCTATTTCAGACATAGACAATTCATTGTGTATGACATCTTGATCAATTGTTATCTACATTTACCTAGACTGGTGGCCAGTCTTCTCCACACACCAAAAATTGGCCAGTCCTCTCAACAAAAAAAAACGAAAAAAAAACGTAATCTCTAGAGACTGGGCAAATAGAGCTTCATTCTCATCTAGTAGGTCAATCTGCATTATGTAGGTCGTGTGACGTCGTGCACGGGAATACTGCATTTGCACTGGCAAACTGGTGTAGGTGCGAGATGTTTGTTGTGGATAACAGTTATTGTTATTTAGTGATACTTTAACGATCTAAGAATTTTGTTGACGGACAATATCTATCGAATGAACGGATACAACGTATGGGATGAGGTTAATGAACATAAATAATTACACACGACATCATTATAACAACTTAACGAAGCCAGTTCATGCGTATCGGGACGAAGCCGAATGGCGAATGGAAACAAAAACGTGACATCAGCTGCAGACGGTTTCAGCATGACTACTTTGCACTCCATTCGAGACGCATGATTCATGAAGGGAAATATCGAACTTAATTTATCTTAAACATCACATTTACAAATTCGTGTCACGTGACTCGGGGCTTGCTTGACAACTGTCAATCATTCCAAATAAGGAACAACGTAAAACAGGACAAGAAACGCCCATTTTATTGTGAAGCTCGCAAATTGTCCAGTCTCTGGTGCTGGTTACAGGTTTACTCAATTTTTTTTTTTTTATACAAATGGAAACGAAAGTGTTGGTTTACTAAAAATTACTACTTTTATATAAATCGAAATGTAAAATAAATAGAAGAGACAGGGCCAGTCTAACATTTACCAGAACTTGCCAAAATTGTATGTGAATGGACTAGCAACCAACAAAAACATTGCTCAATAATTTACTTTGTCTACAGGGGAGCCACAATGGCTCATTGACCTGGAGATCCCTTGTCAGTCGTCCAGGAAAAAGGGCTTGCCAAGGGGAGATTACAGTCATTTGGATGGGACAAAAAATTGATGTCATGTGTTCACATTGGTGTGCATGTAAAAGAACCCTTAGTACAGTGTAGTTGGAATTTGATAAAAGAGTAGATCGTAGTACCAGTGTTTGGGCAATTTAATGTCCCTCATAGCACACTGTATGGCATACGCCAGTCTTTATTATCACAGTCGGAGCAGAAAAGTAGTAAACCCCATTTCATGCATCTCTATCTCTTGTTCCCATGCACATTGGCCCAGTCGCAGCAGAACAGTTGGACACATACACGATTCGAAACGCAGGTATTCATCTAATCCAGAATATACAACTTACACCTACATGTAGATAAAGTTTCTAGAAAAACATGACATGAAATATCGATAAATACATTGTATATGTTTCATACAATTTGGTCACACACAAATTCCCAATAATTCAATCTTTTTATTAAGTGCTAAAATTAGTGATCCTAAGCAGGCAACAGTGATTTTCATTACTGGCAACAGGTTTCTACAATTCTTATCATCAAGTAAATGTAGACCCATTGTCCTTGAAACTAGATTTATTGATAATAAAATATCTAGTGCTCATATATTTTATATTGATAGCAAAGTAATTATACAGACATACAAAGAGAGAGAGAGAGAGAGAGAAATGGGGTTTAACGTCCACTCAACACAAACTAAGTCATTTCGGGACTAACATATGGTTCAATTTTATTTCAATAATTCGCTTGTGCGTAGCCGGTGAGAAGGTGCCCCTATCTCCATGCCACATACGCTCACACCAGGGCTCAAAACCACAGCCGCAAGCCAGAGGTGACCGGCCAGCTAGAGGACGAGGCGCGGCACTCTAGACCACTAGGCCATCCCAACCCCCCACAGACATACAAAAACAACTATATGTACATGTACATGTACAGTACATACTTATAAAAATTGATCATGGGATTTACAGGGACAATTATGACCAATGGCTAGGTGTTATATGTTATTTTATAATATTTCAATTCTGTTTCAAATTTTGGAGTGTGGGTGGGCGAATTTAGTACATGTACTTACTGTACATGGTCTGTCATTGAGTCAACTGACATGGTTCCGATTCCCCAGTTGAACATGTACGTGTCAAGAAGTAGGGTCGCCTGTCCAAAACCAGGGGTTTTTTCCTGGGTCCTCCTACTTGCTAAAGATGCTTCCACTCAAGCAAATTACTGAAATCAAATTAAACCTTATGCAAGTCCCAAAATGACCTAATACAGGTACCTAAGGGATACCAACCCTAACAACGTACATGTAGATGATTCAGCTTACTGTGCATAATGAACCTATACTTACATTGTATACTAGTTGGAGGTCTGAATTATACGAAATTACAAGTTGTGTAATTTTTGACATTATTTGCTCTTGAAATAAATTGTTGCAGATCCATTCCAAAAATCTCTTTTGTTTCTGATACATGTACTTTGGGAAGACATTGAAATAATAAAAAAAGCTACATGTACTTGTGGCAATTTTAATAGCAAGACCAGTATTTCTCTTATCATCATTATTACATGTATTATTGTCTACATTTGGTGTGATAATCCCTAAATTTGCTTATCACATGGTTACATTCTAGGCTCATTGTAATACAATCAAGGATTTCATTGTTCAATAGTTCAATGGAATAACTGTCATACCATTTTAACCTTACAAGAAACTAAACTATCAAAGTCATCTCGGTTACTGGTGGTAAATAGAAATACATGTACATATACACGTTACAAACAAAGTAAACTGAATTCTTAATTCTTTAATTATAAAAATTCACTTATCAATGTTTGGAAAAGGGTTTCTCCACGTGCACATGTTCCATACATGCAGTACTTACAGTATAATGTATTTTTATATATATTTTCATGGATACCACACATGCATTTCCATTCAGTTTTGAAAGTTATATTGAAAGTCATATTATCATATTAATTGTCAAATAGGTTAAAAGGTTTTACAAATATTATTCCACCCTTTTGAACTCAGTAACTGGTAATAATGTCAGTACATGAATTGACTACACAGTACCAGTGTTCTAAATAGAAAATTAGATACACATGATGTCATACATCCAGGAACTGACACTGGCTCTCTCCCAGTGTTGGAAAGAAGTGGTGAAAGATGGAAAGTCTGACAAGGATAGTGTCTAGTCATTTGGATGGGACAAAAAAGTCCTGTGTACACATACATGTAAGTAAACATAAAAGAACGCTTCACAGTTGGAATTGCCCTTAATTAAAGGGACAATAACATTCTTGCTGGCTTGGTACATGTAGCTCCAGAAAATAAATATTACCCTTATTCTAAGTACTAGATGTTTAAAGTCCTACCTGTTGTGTAAATTATCCATTACAACCTATTTTACTTGTCCAGAGGGTTCGAAAATATTTTAAAATCCAAGTCACATTTGAAAAGGTTTACGTTAGACTTTTCAAATCAATTGGTTGAATTTTTCCAATTTTTTAAATTAGGTGTGTTAAGATGAAATTTATATCATCATTTAATTGGAATATTCTAAAATGATACGATCCGTTGACCAGAATGAAGATTGGGACATATTTTTCAGTTACAACAAGAGTGTTATTGGGGCTTTAAAACAGTCGGAGTACATGTAGACAGGTACAAGTAGGACGTCAAACCTGTCGTGTGAACAGCTTTCAGTAAACAATCTTTGGAGGTGGTGGCCTGACTCAGGTGGGTTTGACAGCCAGAGCTAAAGACTACTGGTTTTGAGCAATCCAAGTACATGCATCGACACAATGCATTCACTAGATCGACATGTACATGAAATCTAAAATTACCCATGATAGAAATAAATCTTTCCCCTCAACTTATATACATCGATGCCATAGTTCTGGAAGGTTGTAAGTGCCACTTATGACCCAAATAGCTTTTTTGCATAGGATTACAAATCAAATTTAGAGGCTTCTCTATGCAAAATTTCAGTTCTGTAAGGTCTCAACTTTCATAAAAACATTGCTATTAAAATGTTGATATCCTTATTGCGTTATTAAGATTGGAATAGGTTTTCCTCTCATTCTCAAAAACTAAATCCGACAATTTTTAACACTTAAGACCTTTCAGAACTATGACATCGACATGTAGTCACTGGAGACAAAAGATGTTTGGTGTGGGCTAGATGTACTGACATAAAATGACTCCACCCCCATGCTATGTGCCATGGCATGTTTTTTAAATCTAAATGTACTATGATGAATGTGAAGTGTATACAATATACTTAAAATGACTGGCCCTATTTTATGTATGGTAATAATTATGATGCAATAAGCTCTACAGGTACAAGGATTTCTAAGATAGATAGATTGGGCATTGGCCCTATTTTATGTATGGTAATAAATATGATGCAATAAGCTTGACAGGTACTAGGATTTCCAAGACATATATATGATATATATTATGTATATGATCGATAGATGTTTGTTACATCAAAATGTCCATTTTGGACAGCATGCCTACATATTCATTGAATAATACATATGAGTATTATTACTTATTACATACATGTATCTGAATTCAATTATTATCTTTAATTATCTAAAAAAATAATACTATCTATGAGCTTGCTATTAATTAATGCAATATCCAACCCCTACATTTTAATCTATCTATTCTTACTAATACATTCTTACATGTATAAGTTTCTTAAATAACTTTCCCATTGTACAAAGCCTGACTTGTTAATGCAAATTTAATGGAACAAAATACAAAAAAATGCACTCAAAACCTTGTGCTTTTCATTCATCATTTGATTGAATTCTAAGGACAACATTATGAATGTGGTGACCTAGATACTACAAGTCGAGGTTAACTCGCCTTTTGTCACAAATAATACATGACAATAACGAGACAAGAAGACCGGGACTAACGGCCACGTGCTGAGCTCAAATATTGTAAACACGTTGTGAGAATGATGATGCAAGACGCTGTCATCTCGAATTCAAATGCTTTGACCTATCTATTCTTTTATTTTATAAATGAGTCGACATGTAGGCCTATTGAAGTTTAGGTTTGAACAATTTTTTAAAATTAAATCTAAACAAAATGAAGCAATACTCACTTATACAAAGAGCGGCCAACAAACTCAAAGCTACCTCTGGCATATCACAATCAGGAAAAAACGGTTGTAAAATGTAGTTAGAAAATGTCAGTGCTGTGATGGCATTGCCAGTTGGAAATATAATAATCAGGGCTACCCACAGGTACAAGAACGACGGGAGACCTCCAAACCCTTCCTTGATATACGCATAATCGGCGCCAGACTTCAGAATACATGTCCCTAATTCAGCATAGCACATGGCACCGACAAGGCAGATCATTCCACACAGAGCCCATATCATCATTGAAAATCCTACAGACCCAGCTTCCTGCAACACTCCCTTCGGAGAGATGAAAATTCCACTGCCAACGATTACACCTACAATAATGGCAACACCGTTGAATAACCCCAAAGACTTTTCTAATTTGACACCACCGCCTTCACTCAGGCTTGTCTTGGAACCGTTAACTTCCTTCATCTTGATATCATTAATGAGACAACAGTTACTGTTCAATTAATTAATAATTGGGGAACAAATCAAACAAAGTTCAGGTAACAAAAAGCCGACACAATGTGCACTCTTTCACTCCAGCTGTGTCCTCATAAACTGTTTGTAGCGAACTAAACACGCGCCTAAACTTCCTGTACTTCCATCACGTGACTAAATGGGCGTGGTCGGACTGAAACATCCGTAATAAATCACTAAATAACGCTATATGCATGCATATCCCACGTGAAGCTAATTATAATTCAGTGATTTTCACGACCCTAATGATTCACGTTTTGTTGAGGCAAGTATGTTTCAAGAAAACGAAATTTGGGGTATTTAGAGAGAGAGAGAGAGAGAGGCGTACTCGAAATGAAATGAAATGGAGTTTAAAGACCTATAGTCTTCTGCACCTTACCTGGGCTAATGGAAGACGGGCATACGCCATACAGTGTGCAATGATGGAAATTTTGTCCGGGAAGCGGCGCTACGGCCTACTCTTATATCGAATTCTAACTGCCAGGGGATCTTTTACGAGCACTCCAATGTGTGCACGGGTCCGAACGACTAGACAGCTGTCCTTTTCAGACCCTCCGCTCTGCATCACTGACAAGGAAAATCACGCCGGAAAATCGAGATATAACGTTCTCGGACAATGCAGGGATCGAATATCCGACCTCCAGACTAGCGAGCCAGCGCCTTACCCTCTAGCCACGCGATCCCCGCGTTTACTCGAATAAACTATGCCATTTCGAGACTTGCACAGTGAGAGAAAACCCACGAGGTGAGCTTAGTATATAGGTAAGCCACTTATTAAAGAAAGCACGAATAAATAAATTGAGGAGGTACAATACATTATTTTCACAAAACGAAAAAAATGGTAGAAGACAACGCTGAAGACAAAAGAAAAAGAAAATTACTACATGTATATCAAGAATACGAATACTTTAGAAAGTGTATATTAACGATGATAATACATCATTCACCAGGGCTTGTGCTTGATTGGGAGAGTGTGTGTGTTTGGGGGGGGGGGAGTACCATCCTAAGCACGGGAAGCTGTTTGGGGTCTAGATCGTCGGAGACGCTTTCTAAGTGATTTCTGACTTGTAAAATACTCGGTAATGAAGTGAAATTTTATTTCTTTTCTGATTCCCCTGCCATTAAAACACATTCGATTGTAATGCAGACAATAACAAAATACATACAGGCTAATACCAAAGGGGTTGTATGGGGTTATAATCGGGTGAACATTATCATGCCGATAGAGGTATAAAAAATTTACGATATTTGGCACTATTTGTCCAAGAATCGAATAGGAAGCCGATACGGACGATAACGCTAGGTTCCCACTAAATCACGATTCGAGCGGCGATTGGAATCGTTATTTTAATCATGAAATATTCGTGGTGATTCTAATCACGTCGTATATATTGAGGTCAATCGCAGCAATCGTGTTGATCGTATCGAAACGTACCGGACGTATCTGCGCATACCAGATCTTGGACTTAATAGGGACAATGCAATAGCAACACATCGCGCCACAGTGGGAACCTTTAAAGGAGCGAAATCGCTAATATTTGGGGCCTAGAAATTGACACAAATGGGTCGCAAGCCATATTATAATTTAATATGAATGTATATAATATAATATGCCCGAATTCCAAAATTCGTAGACCGTCCAAGAAAGTTTTTGACAAACCAAAGCTTTCGTGGTCGAACTACGAACTGCTGCGAACCAAATAAGAATCACCTATGAACTCAAAGAACCATCCACTATTTATCTAGCAATCGGAAAGAAAGAGTGGATTCGCGGCGATTCGTGGCATTCGTATACTATGAATGCTGGCCACGAAGGGTTTTGTTTCAAAAATCTCTTATAAACGTTAAAAACCGCCTGGAGATCACGGTGGCTAAATGGTCTTAAAAGACACTGGAGGTCTCGTGTTCGATCCCTGCATGTGACCGAGAAAATTCATCCAGATTTTCCGACGTGGTTCCCTTGTCTGTGATGTAGGATGGAGGGCCTGAGGACATCTGTCTATTCGTTTGGATGGGACGAAAAACCAAGGCTCCGTGTACACATTGGCGTGCACGTAAAAGGTCCCTTGACAGTTGGAATTCGATACAAGAGTAGGTCGTAGTGCCGCAGTCTGGGCAAAAAATCCCTCTTAGCACACTTTATGTCGTATGCCCGTCTTCATTAGCCCAGTTAGGAGCAGAACAGTAGGACGTTAAACACCATTTCATTTCAGTTAAGACCCCCCCCCACCCCATGTTATAGGAATCGGATTTGTTGCATTCGTAGCCCACGGGAAAGCCGGGCTTAAGTATAGTATGTGAAACCACGCTGACAAATCTCTGTGATCACCAAGCCAGCGTCTTACGCACCGAGCCACAGTGATCCCCGGTGAAGTAGAACATATTCATTATCAGATGTATCTAATTCATTTTCAGAATAGAATTTTAACTGTACTAAAAGTGTGTCAGGGGCTAATATATAATGTTTAAACAAATCTAATCTGCTTCCGAACAGAAGAGAATTATTGTCAGCTCACAATATGCATGAAACACTCGCATTTAGGAAAGTTGTTACATTTAAGGTGACTTTCGTATTTAATCAAGGTTACTCCACACATGAAACACTAAATAAATAGATATAAAATGTTACTAAAAGTTCATGTTTGATAAACAAGGCTACAATTTCTCTACAGAAATACCAGAGGCACACGAAGACATAACGTCGAGAGATAAGGATTTCAGGGTGTATTTTATACAGTTATTTCGGACTAATTGTACGAGAATATATTGCCATCTGATTAAGATACAGATCAATAATTCGTTTCGTTTTTTTATGCTTTCAATGACCTACACTACTTAAAGATCTGAGTGAAAGGTCGCGTCAGGGGTAATAAGCGACTATTGACCCTATGAGGTCAGACATTTGGTTAACCAATCAGCGTTGATGTTTCTTGTGGGTTACCCACAGTTCCTTGAACCTCACGCCAACGACATAACCGACTGTTTCATTGGCTAATCCCTCACATCATCCGGAATGCGGGTTAGATGAAAACTCTTGGAGATCATAGTAAGACGGGTAAAACGAAAATTTGAACTATGAAAAACAAAACGAAATAGGATCTGTGTTTTAATCAGATTAATACAGAAAAAAAACGCAAATCACATATACATAGAAAAGGAACGTGGGTCTACCGCCATTTTTTCTTCAGCAACAGGGTTAATTAAGACAAGCAGCATGTTGAAATGGACATTTTGCCCTAACCATAGAACTAAATAAAGGCGTTTTCATCAAACTCCATTTATCATTCTATCTTTCACAACTACTTGGATAACGTTTGTGTTTGTATGGAAACAATTTTTTTTTCGGAGAATATCCCAGAAACCGCTCTATATATCTATATGAAACTCTGTACTCAAATTTGATTGTCGAACTTTTGTTGAGGTTATCTGTGTAAAACCAATTCTTAAATCTTCACTGCATAGAGAAAACGCAAAGGGCTACTTGATACTTGTATGCGATATCCATACCCAGGAAACAGAAGTTAAACAGAGGGAGAGAAATACGGTTTAACGTCCACTCGACACAAACTAGGCCATTTCGGGCTAACATATGGTTTAATTTTATTTTAATAATTCGTTCGTTTGCGCGTATTGGTCTTTAGCAGTGGGAGGAAACCAGAGGAACCCTGAGGAAACCCACGAGGTTGGACAGGCGACACTACTCCTTGTCACGTATACCGGCGAATCGAAACTAGTCAGTTGACTCAATGAAGGACCTAACGATACAGAACGCACGTGGTAACCATTCGGCCATCACCCCACCCCCACTCCCAAACGAAGTAGAAGTAGGTTACTTGACAATTTCGTCCCAGGTCAACCTAAATTATGTATTGTCATGTAGGTCCACGTATGATTAGCCTAGGTATTATTATCTTCGATATCATTAATGTGACCAGTCAATATATAGCAGGATTATCGCCCTATTAACCTATGCCATCATCCTTATTGTAAATATTCCCACCATTATCATCAATTTCTTAATTAAAATTGTAACTGATATTAAGGCTACACCAGGGTGGCTTTCAGTATAAGCTGCTGACTCACTTACCAGGAGGCCGATTCAATCCCGATATTGGCCGAGAAATTCCTTGAGATTTTTGTGCACGATTTTCCCTTGTCATTGATGCAGGCCCAGAGGGCATGGGACGGAAAGTGTCTAGTCATTCGGATGGGGCGAACTCTTCGATGACAGATGAATTAGCCAAGCAGCAAGCGGAAACACCCCTCTTCAGGCAAAATTCCCCCAATAGCACAGTCTTCAACCCTACTGGTTCACGTGAAAAACTCCATGTGTTTAGAAACGCCGCTAATAGGGTTAAAATAATTTCCCGGAACCAAAATACCGGCGCTATGGTATGAGATATCTTGTATTTCATAGACTGTAAGTTGAATTGAAATGAAATGGAATGGGATGAGATTTAATTTCCCACTTGTCTTCACTAACCGAAAAACGAGCATACGTCATCGTTTCCCTTTACTCTTCATCAACTTCCACATGCGATCACGCGAAGTCCCTGGCCCTGCGGGGGGTTGGGATGGCCTAGTGGTCTAGAGTGCCGCGCTTCGACCTCTAGCTGGCCGGTCACCTCTGGCTTGCGGCTGTGGTTTCGAGCCCTGATGTGAGCGTATGTGGCATGGAGATAAGGGCGCCTTCTCAACCTCGTGGGTTTCCTCCGGGCACTCCGGTTTCCTCCCACTGCTAAAGACCCCTACGCGCAAGCAAATTATAGAAATATGTTAGTCCCGAAATTACCTAGTTTGTGTTGAGTGGACGTTAAACCCCATTTCTCTCTCCCTCTCTCTCCCTGGCCCTGCAGGAAAATTCCAACCTTCTCGACCAATACTCGGATCAAACACGGGAAATTCTGATTAGTGAGTAACTAAGTGACTTTGACTCACAGAAGATAATGTAAGTGCAGACTTCTGTCATTCATTATAATTACATGTAAATAAAATAGGGTTTAAAGTCCTAATTTTCTGCGCCGATTGGGCTTATGAAGACTGGCATACGCCATAAAGTGTGCCATGAAGGACATTTTATCCTGGACAGTAGAATTCCTACATCCAGTGCATTTTGTACCACCCGACTGAGGTCCTTCACTCGGTAACCCACCCTGTACTACAATATTTACATGTAATGACATTTCCTCGACCAACACCTTGATCGACCCCAGGACAACCCGTGGTTACCAGCATAAAGTGATTTGTCTTTCACTTATAAAGTTAAACTTGATAAATACAATCATCATAGTTTAGTTTATTACACCCGTGTCAGTATATTAAATTACCAGAATAATAATAACCACTATTACATTTCGGTAAATTGAATTTATGGCGTAATAAATAAACGTTGGTCACACGCTGGTATAAATTTGTACATTAATAAATTGTTATAGAGAACCTCTGTGTTACATCTCGATGATAAACAAACACCGTAGTTTATAACATAATAACATAACGTTATCATTTAATATCCCATATATATCAAAGCTATGGTGGCTGTTAGCGGCCATTCTACATCGTCGACTTGTCGGGTTGTGAAGGCGACAAGTCGCCGCACGACAAAGCGAAATAATTGCATTTCGTCGACTTGTCGCTTTGTCGCTTTGTCGGGTTGTGAAGGCGACAAAGCGACTAGTCGACAAAATCAACCCGACAACGCGACAAACTAACCCGACAATCGTCGCCCTCATTTTGTCGACTTGTCGGGTCAATTTTGTCGACTTGTCGCTTTGTCGCCTTCGACTTATTCACAACCCGACAAAGCGACAAGTCGACAAGTCGCCGAAATGCAATTATTTCGCTTTGTCGACTTGTCGCTTTGTCGCCTTCACAACCCGACAAGTCGACAAGTCGACAAGCCGCCGAAATGCAATTATTTCGCTTTGTCGACTTGTCGACTTGTCGCCTTGGAAGTTAAGTATGGAAGCCCAATCTTGACGAGGCGAGGGTGCGTTTATTCAACATTTGGTTTAGTTTTGCTACACCTGACCATTACACAAATAGGATTGAAAAATTCATGTGGTTAAATTTGCATTTAACGACCCATAAAATTATATGTTGATATGTATTTTATGCTTTCAAAATACCTATGGTAATTGAGAATAGAATATGCTAGCTTTGCTACATTAAAAAATATTTAAAATTTAAATCCTTTCTTCTTAGGATGTTTATAGGCAAGTTTCCTTTACAGAATGCACTAAAGCTTTTTCTTGGCAACATTCCAATTTCAAATCTCCTTGACAGTAACTGTATGACTGGCTCACTGACCAGAAGGTCTGCGTCCAGCATGGCATCCCCAATGTCTAACGTACGGTGACGTGCAGGTAATGGAACCTTTGTCCGTTGGAATTGTTTCAAATAAGCGTAGGCCATGGAGTTGCTGTCTGGGCAAACTTTCCTTAATAGCAAACTGCATTGGTGTCGAAAAATAGTTTAAAATAATATGTTGGCAGAAAAAAGTACCCCGGGCGTATCGCCGCAGTCTTGACAGAATTTACCCCGTAATAGGCCTACACCGCATAACATAGATACGCCCGGGGTACTTTTTTCTGCCAACATATTATTTTAAACTATTTAAATTTTAAATATTTTTTAATGTAGCAAAGCTAGCATATTCTATTCTCAATTACCATAGTTTAAAATAATATGTTGGCAGAAAAAAGTACCCCGGGCGTATCGCCGCTGTCTTGATAGAATTTACCCCGTAATAGGCCTACACCGCATAACATAGATACGCCCGGGGTACTTTTTTCTGCCAACATATTATTTTAAACTATTTAAATTTTAAATATTTTTCAATGTAGCAAAGCTAGCATATTCTATTCTCAATTACCATAGGTATTTTGAAAGCATAAAATACATATCAACATATAATTTTATGGGTCGTTAAATGCAATCGTTAAATGCAAATTTAACCACATGAATTTTTCAATCCTATTTGTGTAATGGTCAGGTGTAGCAAAACTAAACCAAATGTTGAATAAACGCACCCTCGCCTCGTCAAGATTGGGCTTCCATACTTAACTTCCAAGGCGACAAGTCGACAAGTCGACAAAGCGAAATAATTGCATTTCGGCGGCTTGTCGACTTGTCGGGTTGTGAAGGCGACAAAGCGACAAGTCGACAAAGCGAAATAATTGCATTTCGGCGACTTGTCGACTTGTCGCTTTGTCGGGTTGTGAATAAGTCGAAGGCGACAAAGCGACAAGTCGACAAAATTGACCCGACAAGTCGACAAAATGAGGGCGATGATTGTCGGGTTAGTTTGTCGCGTTGTCGGGTTGATTTTGTCGACTTGTCGCTTTGTCGCCTTCACAACCCGACAAAGCGACAAAGCGACAAGTCGACGAAATGCATTTATTTCGCTTTGTCGTGCGGCGACTTGTCGCCTTCACAACCCGACAAGTCGACGATGTAGAATGGCCGCTAACAGCCACCATACAAAGCCCTTGAATATAAATAAACACAAAACGTCTGGCCACGACAGAATTCTGGGGTTTAAAGGGAGAGGGAGAAATGGGGTTTAACGTCCACTCAACACAAACTAGGTCATTTCGGGACTAACATATGGTTTTTAATTTTATTTCAACAATTCGCTTGCGCGTAGGGGTCTTTAGCATTGGGAGGAAACCGGAGTGCTCGGGGGAAACCCACGAGGTTGAGAAGGCGCCCCTATCTCCATGCCACATACGCTCACACCAGGGCTCGAAACCACAGCCGCAAGCCAGAGGTGACAGGCCAGCTAGAGGTCGAAGCGCGGCACTCTAGTCCACTAGGCCATCCCAACCCCCCGGGGTTTAAAGGATGTAAATCTCAATTCTATGGCACCTATAGACATGGACACAAATGACCCATAGCCTCGAATAAACAGACCAGCGCCGAATCGAATTAGGGCCTACGGGCAATTGTAGTTGTTATAAAGGAGCTAAATCGCTATTATTTGGCTCATAGAAATGGACACAAATGGGTCGCAAGGCATATGATAATATGAATGTATATAAACTGATTTACATTCAATCGTTTCTGTTTTACTATTTTTTCCAGTCTGCAACGTTAGTATTCCCCTGTGGTGTATGTTTAGCATCGATCGTCGAATCGCTTCATTACAAATGGCGCTTGAAAGCATTCTGACACTCGATTCGTGTGGCATTTGTTTTTTTTTTTTTTTTAAAGAAACTCCATTAGTCTTCAATTTCGGCTAAAACCGTAAGTACATCGACGTTGCCTTTAAATTGACCAATACGCCATGTTTGCAATGTTGAAGACTGTGGGTGATATTGAGTTACCTATAGTCAGAATATCCGTATCCTCCTGTTACCAGTATATCTCATAGATTTTCCATTAATTACTATAATTTTCGTGTAAATAGCCGCAACCTTTATTACCAGTAAAAATGCAAACTGATCCCGCAGTGAATATTCGCTTGGCCGCTACAATCACTGATAAGCATGACATCGACGAGGCTTAATGAGTACGGCATATTAACTTTTTTACTCCGACAAATTAAATTCTCAAACATTCTTTTGAGGTAAAAGAAAAATAAATAAAGACGTTTGAAGTATTTTTAGTTAAAAAATATTTCCTATTAAGTGTGAATGCGTATTAAAATGAGTAAAATGCATCATTTTGCCCGAAGCAGTTAGGTGTTAAGTAAACATTGCACGAGCCGTTGAGCCAATGACTACGAGGCATGCAGTCAACGCACGTGTTTTGGACAGCCATCCGTTACAGGGATAATTCGTAAGTAATTCTCTGTGAAACAGGTTGGTAAAAATGATGCATGGAACTGTGGGTAAACGCTGATTGATTAATCAATTTCTCACTTCATATGGTCAAAAGCCACTTGTTTGACCTCTGACGTGAACTCCCAATATAGATCGCCCCAAAATAAAATGCTAATTAAAATGTCTTCGATAATTTGTTTCGGGTAAAATTATATGTTTGGTACAATATAGCCCAGTTTAACATGGCGTACCTTAAAACTCCATTTCACTACTCACACGGGATTTGTAGGGGTCATAGGTGTAGCATTATCGTGACTATAACGAACCCATCTGGCTGTTTTATTCCCCGTTATCTGCTCGGTATAAAATGTAACACGTGTCTCTTAAACAGTATAATACCTCTATTATGTAATATTTTCAATTGTTAATTGATGTTATTATCTATCAATTGAGCGCGGCTATTATTGCGTTGTT
Organism: Patella caerulea; assembly: GCA_036850965.1. Classification (NCBI taxonomy): domain Eukaryota; kingdom Metazoa; phylum Mollusca; class Gastropoda; family Patellidae; genus Patella; species Patella caerulea. Next base: position 53,900,865 of record JAZGQO010000006.1, on the reverse strand, counting down.
ACACAATCTTATATTGCTTCGGTAAGTTTACTTAGTCTGGACTTTGTTTTTGATTGTGTCATGCTAAGTTACTCAGTCACGCATTGACTGTTACTGCCTGTGTATCCAGGGACGGATCCAGGAATTTTTGCAGGAGGGGGTTTGCCAGGTTACGGTTACGGATATCTGCCATCATCGACTCTAAATTACATAGGCATACATACAAATTGAGCTTTTTAAACAGAGAAATCGTTTTTATACTGATGTAGAATCACTTTGTGCTGTAATCTCATTGATGCAAGGCATTATGTTTTTTTTAATGTAGCTGAGCGGGGGTGGGGTGGGGTGGGTGGGGTGGGGCTGGATCTGCCCCTGGTATCGTCGTTAATTTTCATCCAATCGAAATGAAATGAAATAAGATTTAACGTCCCACTGTTGTGCCCCGACTGGGTTATAAAAGAGAGGGGAGGGGAAAATAAAATGAAACGAAATTGAATAAAGTTTATCGTCCCACATTTCTGCTCCGACTGGGCATACTCCATACACTGGGCTATAAGGGAAATTTTGCCAGACAGCTGTACGATCTATTCGTATAACTATTTCCAGGACCTCGGCTTATCGTTCCACCCGTACAGTCATAGGCTACGTATTCGCTTTCCAGGTCATTCAGCTGAAGTATCTGTCGGTATCTTTTTGCAGTGATTGACTTTATATTAAGCGCAGTAGTGTCCCTTTTAGCTCGTCCCGCCCGCCCTATACTAAAAACAACAATAGACAAACCCGACCCCCCTCCCCCACCAAAGAAACAAACATACTTAATAATTATATAGATTATATTCTAGACATTTATTCACATTTAAACATGCCCGTAATCAACTATCATCGGGTGGCTGATAAATTGAATGGATAAGATCATCAACGCCCATATAAACTATTTACTAAATGGTTGTTGATCTCTATGCACATAGGCGTAAGGGCTCGATGACAGTTAGGGGGGCAGAACACCAATTGCCCTAAAATTTAACCACCGCAAATGCGTTTTATGCTATTCTAGCCCGTATAAATAACTCCAAAAGTATCCAATTGTTTTGTAACCGAGATTCCACTCCGAATTCCAAGCATCCAATACTAATCGATGCCCAAAAAATGTCGCACAAAGTAGAGTGGCTACAGACCAAATGTTTCAATCCATAGTCAACTCAGGACCAATACGTGGTATTCAATTAAAAGAAAAGTAAAATTAGTGTTTTATTAGGGCTCGATGACAATTAGAGAAGCAAAACTAGAAATGACCGAAAAAATTTCAGGCTTATAGACAGCGGCGCCGGTTTTCTTCGAGAGGCGAAGAAGCGAAGCTGACCTTGTATAGACCTCCTAGGAAAATTTTGGAATATTTGACGGCCGCAAACGCGTTTTACTGCTATTCCAGCCCGTAAAATTAGTGTGTCATTAGATTTCGGGCACGTTATTTTGCAAAGTAGATGAATTTTGCCCGAAAGTTGGGGGGGGGGGGCAGATGCTCCCCTGCCCCCTGGCTCGTGCGCCTATGTCTATGCACAAGAAAATTTTACCTTTGAACTTGAATAATATTATTTCTGACATTATTTCATATCAGTAATAATCATAAGTGAGAGATTTATTTCCGTGAAGATACAATTTTAAAAAGGGGAAATAACTCTATATAGCTAAAAGGAAATTCCTTCTTAAAACATTATCGCCATGGGCAGCGACTTTGGAATCTATCCCAGTCACATTCGCTATTGAAAATAATCAAGATTTGAAGACAGACAAAGAAGTTACAAAACGCAATTGAACTGGTAGTGGTTTTCGTCTTTCCACAGGGCAACAGTCACTAGCTAATGCTGATTGAGATTGTTTCAATGTTACTATTGTTTTTTTTTAGCAGCTGAGAGGTAGAGAGAAATAGGGTTTAACGTTCACTCGACACAAACTAGGTCATTTTGGGACTTACATATGGTTTAATTTTATTTCATTGATTCGCTTGCGCGAAGGGGTCTTTAGCAGTGGGAGGAAATCGGAGTACTCGGAGAAAATCCACGAGGCCGGAAGGCAGCCCAGCTCCTTGCCACGTACAATTGGGGATTCGAAACCACGCCTGTTGACTCAATGACAGGCCGGACGATACAGCGCGCGCAAGCTAACCATTTCGCCATCCAACCTCCTTTTAGGAACTGAAATGGGATTTAACGTCCCACTGTTGAAATGGGATTTAACGTCCCACTGTTGAAAAGGGATTTAACGTCCCACTGCTGAAATGAAATTTAACGTCCCACTGTTGAAATGGGATTTAACGTCCCACTGTTGAAATGGGATTTAACGTCCCACTGTGGCCGACTCGTAGGACTATATCTAATTCCCACTGCCAAGGGATCTGTCACATGCATCTTAATTTGTACACGGAATCTCGGATTTTCGACCTACCGGAACGAGCGAGACAACCGTCTTACTGACTTAGCCACCGTGGCTCCCTGTTGTTTTTTTTTTAGGAATATACTGTTGAATTAATTCGCAGATGTAACCAGGAGCTTCTCCATTGGCATACTGATATGTTAGGCAGGATTCCGTAAAGTCTATCCGAACACACTGACAGGTAACCAATGGAGGGTTTGGAATCTGGGGTTAGGTGACAACGGTATAAACACACTGTGACCATTCTTTTTGTGAGATTCTGGTTTCTGGAACTTTGCACAGGGCGATTTAATTGAATTCGCGGAAGATCGGTGAAAAGACCACTACAATTATCTTGGCGGGATAGAATCAATGATCGCTGACGCTGAATCATGTGTGAGAACATGGGGGATGGGACTGTTTTTGTTTGCAGATGGCAGTAGCATTTTCTTCACAAATCATCAACTTGTTTTGTATTGGTTTTGTTTGTTTGTTGATTTTATTGAATTATATTAACTTACTTTCTGGGGTAGCAGCTGATCTTTTAAAATCATTGTGGGTATTCAGGAAGTCTGGGAAGGGGAGGGGGTGTGTCTAGCAAGGTTTACGCGTACGCGGGAAATACTAAGGTGTGTTATTGAGTCAAGCGGCGTGACGTTGATTCCCAGCTATAATAATATATTGACTGGTCAAATCGATGACATCGAAGATCACAAAAAGTAGGTTAATCATACACGTGGACCTACATGACATACATAATTTAATATATATCGTGGGTGACCTGGGATGAAATTGTGCGCGCTGTATCTACATTAGGTCTGTCATTGGGTCAACAGGCGTGGTTTCGACTCCTCGGTACGTGACATGGAGTAGGGTCGCCTGTCCAACGTCGTCGGTTTTCTCAGGGTTCCCCCGTTTCCCCCCATTGCTAAAGACCCCTACGACCTAGCAAATTATTGAAACAATATCAAATCACATGTTAGACTCGAAATGACCTAGTTTTTGTCGAATGAACGTAAAACACCATTTTTTCCTTCTCTATGATAAATAGTCAACAGAATCGAGATAAAATATTAGATCAACCTAATTCAATCCTTTAGGGTGCATACCGAATAACATGAAATAAATATTGCTTCAAGATACATTATGTAAAATTCTTTGACATGATAGCTCAAAAGTCGATAATGTAAAGTGAAGGTATTGAACATTTCAGTTAAATTAATTCATTATGAGTCATGTTATCGCCTTTGGCGTTTGTAGTTTTGACAAGATGTGTATATTGTGGTAACCAAGGCGCTTGGATGTTCGAGACTTAGCCGCGCTTTCCCATTTTTGGATTAAATCTGTAAATGGCGAACCTTTCTAATCTACTAAAATCTGGAGTACCCAATGGCATCTAGAGAGTTGATTATGGTCTTGTTTTGTTAATAAATATATAACTGATAGGTTTATAGCATCTCCGGCCTAAAGAAAGACCTGAAATAGGCAGATTTAGCTCTTGCAAAATGTATGTTTAAACCAAGTCAGTTCGCCAAGAATTACAATTGAAACAATTGACGGACGAAATAACCTTTATAGTCATTAAATGATTAGCATGTTATTTGTTTTAACCAAGAGTGAATGTTACAACTCCTTTAGCAAAGAAATAATCAATTATATACATATATTTACACAAAAAAATTACACCCAACTGAAGTACTGAAAATCCAATTTCCTTGATATTTAAATAGCGTGTATCTTTCTGAACAACAATGGTTTTTTTGTTCGATATGTTTTTTTTTTTGTTCGATATGGTTTTTTTGTTCGATATGTTTATTTTTCGATGTATTAAAATAAAAAACTTTAATTAATCGGCGCTGACGTTTTGAGTGGTATATCCACAGTTTCGTGCATGACACGCCAAGATGTCGGCAAATCCTTCGCGCCACCCAGAACGCCTATTATATAACAACTCTTCCAGATCCTAGAATAGGATCTGTGTTTTTATCAGATTGAGAACAAGCTAAAAAGGCATACTATAAGAGGTCAATATCCAGGATGTTACGGTTGGTTTAAAACATGCATCCCAATCGGGTAAAAATTATGACCTCTAGAGTGTCTACAATGTTGCTCTTACATGCTTTTACACTATTTGTGTACAAGGAGTGGCCATTTTGACGGAGAGTTTCTGTCCGATATTCAGGAAAGTCACAAACAAAAACGTCATTATAGTGTAACGTTGATGTGTTGAAAAGTTTTTAAAATCGGATGAAAATTGTGACATGTAGAGTATCCACAAAGATACCTTGGCAGTTGGAATTCGATATATTATTAAACCTAATTAGCATAAAAAAAACCTAATTAGTATAATAACAAAACCTTATTAGCGTAATGAACAGAGTAAAACAGCCCTACATCTATGTTTGGGTGTTTTAAAACTAATAAACGTCCTTGGCCTTCATAAATCATGACCTAAAACATCAACGGGGTCTTGCTGGTTAATTTGATCAGCCCATTTGATAAGGCGTGAACACAATACAGCAGTAAATGTATGCCAAATCTGTATACTTACTATACAGCCCAGTGAGCGTGTTGAACCAACTATGCCACTTCCGGTTTTAATAAAAAATTAATTTCTCGTTTACAAAATTTTTTTACTTGTGTTACAGAGGGGATTATTTAAGATTTATGGAAACCTTGTTCAAAATCGTTGGTCTTCCCCTTTAAAGCAACTAAACTATTACAAAACAAAATAAAATTTCATTATAAATGGGAAATCATCCAAACATCATCGGAATCCGTTACATTTTTCAGTAAATTCTAAAGGCTAGAAATAAAGCGAAGGTTATGCAAAGAGGTTCTCGCGTTATGGTGGAGAATGTTTTGCACCCCTATGGATGTTATGAATAACAACATTAAGTTCCAGATTACTCCATTTACATATTGTTCAACCAGAGTCAATCAAATACCACGGTTCCTATATGCTACGAGGTTCCAAACAATCGCTAAAAGGTGCACGGAGATCAAATATCTGTCATTGAGCCAAATGTCGTGGATTCTATCCCTTATTGTGTGTTAGAGAGAGAGAGAGAGACACAAACTAGGTCATTTTGAGACTAACATATGGTTTCATTTTATTTCAATAATTCGCTTGCATGTAGGGGTCTTTAGCAGTGGGAGGAAACCTGAGTGCCCGGAGGAAACCCACGAGGTTGAGAAGGCGCCCCTATCTCCATACCACATACGCTCACACCAGGGCTCGAAACCACAGCCGCAAGCCAGAGGTGACCGGCCAGCTAGAGGTCGAAGCGCGGCACTCTAGATCACTAGGTCATCCCAACCCCCATTGTGTGTTAGAAGGAGTCGGGCCTCTTGCATAACCATGTGGGTTTCCTCCAGGTGTCCCTCCGCCATCTACTGTTCCACTGAAACCGCATGAATAGAATACAAGTGTAATATTATGTTAGTATCTAAATGACCTAGTGGTCGTTGAGTTGAAGTTAAACAGCATTCACTTTTTTGCTGCTTATGAAGCTGTAAAAAAAAAAATATATATATATGCATTCCAATTAAATGATGATATAAATTTCATCTTAACACAACTAATTTAAAAAATTGGAAAAATTCAACCAATTGATTTGAAAAGTCTAACGTAAACCTTTTCACATGTGACTTGGATTTTAAAATATTTTCGAACCCTCTGGACAAGTAAAATAGGTTGTAATGGATAATTTACACAACAGGTAGGACATTTAAATATCTAGTACTTAGAATAAGGGTATTATTTATTTTCTGGAGCTACCAAGCCAGCAAGAATGTTATTGTCCCTTTAATAGCAGAGCATTGATCATCCACTCCTTCCACACACCTTCTTGTATTGTGTTTTTATGTCAGCAGTTGTATGGATCTATCAAAGAAAACATATTTCTACTTTAGAGAATCTATAAATAGTCCATGTATATAAATGACTGAAATGACTGTTCAAAAACTCATGTAGTCTATATATAATACATTATAATATGTAAAAATAAACACATATTTCTTCGACCGTCGCGAGTCAGAAAAAAAGAAAGCATTAATTCTAAGTTTTTTTGCAGTGGTTCAGCCGGTCTAGAGTGTATCGTGTTTTAATTAAACACACAGCAACCCCTAGAGATAAAAGGGTCAGCGCCTAATATAATATTTAAACAACCCCGTAAACAGTTGAATGATACGCGGGATACTGCAAACCGGGATACTCTATGATAGAAGCATTATGGCACGGCTTGAAACTATGGCAAGCCAAAGCGGAATTAATTGCAAGACCGTTTTTCTGTATGGAAAGAGAAAAATCGAGTATAATATAACAATTTTTTCATCACCTTTCAAGCATTTTTCACATGTCAAGACAAAAAAATACACATGTCGACCCTAAAAAAATTCACATGTCAAGACGGAAAAATTCACAAGACAACAAAAAATCATATGTCACGAGCACGTGACCTTCAAGAGCACGTGACGTGACCACAAAAACCGATGACGCCATCAACTTTATGGGAAGAAAAAATTGACCCATCGTGCGCCAGCCTAAGCAGCAAAACGCGGAAGGGACAAAAGAAAATCAACTTCTTCATCTGGATGAGGTGTTCTCCGTGACATATTCAATGCAAAAAAATCGACTGCAAAAATGAAAAGCAACCATTTTTGCCTGCAGTGACGTCATCGCTTTTTGTGGCCACGTGCTCTTGAAGGGTCACGTGCTCGTGATATATGATCTTTTTTCGTCTTGAAATGTGAATTTTTCTGTCTTGACATGTGATTTTTTCGTTTTGTATACTCGATTTTTTCTCTTTCCATACAGAAAAACGGTCTTGCAAATAATTCCGCTTTGGCTTGCCATACGAAACGTTCTATATTGAGTATATATGCTTTGATCGACATTTTAAGATAGGAAATTTTTGAATGTGTTAAAGACCTTTTGTTTTAACCTACAAAGGCAGAACAATAATCGATCACTTGTTCCCATGCCTTCTAGGATGTCAAGAATTTTTATCATGTTCCTGAGCTGAAGCAACGACGTCACAATACCCGAAATTATCTACATACACGTGAGCAGCGGCGTCCAATCAGAGGTTGTGACATAGCGATCTCCACGGACACTTTGCTACTCGATGTCACAGGTGAACATTTAAACTTTAAAGCGCGAGACTTGGTAGTCGCGTCGGTCGAACAACCTGACCAAGCTAGGCTCACAAGCTGGGCTTGTACCCAATCGAAATTAGTACCAAAATATGCATGGGTTTTAAGTGAGGGCCTTGATAAGATGTAAGTAGTTTTAAATAGCGAGACCAAGACTTCGATTGAAGATACATATGTATGAGTCTATGAAAAAAAAGATGATTTCTGCCTTAAGAAATCTATAATTCAGATTAACCACTTCTATCTTATTCACGGTCAATGAGCTGCCAAATAAAAAGAACAAATTATACGGAAATCACACAATAACCTGCAAACTCGTCAATAAAGTGAAACCCTGCACATGGGCAGTTTCAAATATCAAATTGTCACCAATGCAAAGAACTGACGAACATAACAAAATAATATACCCGATGTCCTGAAAACCACCATAACCAATAATGCATAGCCATACCAGCAAAATTGGCGAAAATTATTCGATCTATCGATTTATGCTGGGTCAATAACCACTTAAAGTAGCTAAGTCTCCAACTCAATATCACCCAAAGTCTTACAGTTACACGTTGAAAACACGAATTATTTGTCAATTTAAATCAGCATTGATGTTGCGATCTTACCGGAAAAGAGTAGGCTTCTAATATCCAATATTTTAGACAAAATAACCAGACGCTAGAAATTTCGCTGAACCTAACTGATTTGAAATTAGAGTCGACAGGAAACAACTGAATGTAAATCAGTTTGTATACATACATATTACAGAATTATATTCGTGACCATTTGGGTCAATTTCTAGGTCCCAAATATGTGTATGTCGTGATATTTAGGAGATAAACCCCTCCTGTTTCGCATTTAGAGGGGTGTTATTGTCCAATAGACATGTCCTGAGATCATTAGGACCCAAGACGCGTTAGCGTCGCGGGTTCTAATGTAAAATCTCAGGATTTGTCTATTGGACAATAACACCCCTCTAAATGCGAAACAGGAGGGGTTTATCGACATTGTAACATGCTATTTTTCTGGATTTTAAAAGGACTTATTTTATTGTGTAAACTTTAAAATTCGCAAAACAGAAAATCGGTTTGAATGACGTGAAAATCAAAAAAATCTATTTTGACGTCAGACAGGGTTGTGACGTAACTTGATAACGGACTGCTGTTTTACCGAGGTGTGCCGAATCCAAGCAAAGATAAATTCAAGTTTGAAATGCTTGAGTCTTTGGTCTCTGGTAAATAAATTATGGAAGAAAATGTTTTTCGAATATTTCAAATAAAATATTTTTAACGTTTGAAGACTTAAACAGATAAGTAAATTAGCCTTAGTGTGGTCTTTTTGACCGACAGTGCCAGTCGTGAACGAATTAGTTACGGCCTGTTAACCGAGACTACACAGAGGTAACTCTTCTTGCCAACAATGATGGCTTCGTTTTCGCAGTTTGTCATAACATGGGTGAGTTTTTAGCCTTAATATTATTTTACTTGCAGACTGTCAACACAATTTTTTTGCTGGTTCTTGTTCGGAGTAGAGCAGTTCTTACATACCTCCCTCAAAATACGCTATAAAACTATGCAATGCCTAGGATTCATGTTGTTGCTATGTATATCGTTGTGACGTTGTCAATCATTATCAATTTTGGCATAATTTCCCCGTTATTCTAGGCCCATTCTCAGCTGTTATTTCACATTCCTTTGTTACTATATTTCCAAACACTTTCTTTTGACTAATGACTCATTGTCAGACGGATCATGTTATTCAGAATTTGAGCAAACTTCGATTTAAAATTTCCACTTTAAAGTAAACACTGCGGAGTGCAAAAAACAACAACAAAATTGTCCACACTGCTTAGTTACAAATAATTTATGTTGCCTGAAAACGGTTTTCATTAATTCATGACTGATTTTCTTCTGTTTTATGTATTTCAGAGATGTGTTTGTATAAAGAATGAAGCTTGAAAATAGTGTGATGGTCATTTGAGCAGAATTTCATGAAGATATTTGCCAATAAAAATTTGAGTTGAGGAAGATGGCTGAGGACAAAATGAAAAAAAAGTGCACTGTAATATTTATACGCAGTTATTCGCCTTGCTAAAACAGAGGGGTGTTATTGTCCAATCGACAGTGTCTAATCATGGACCGTATATAGATGGACAGGCAACGCCCACGTTGCCTTCAGAATTGTATGCCACGGCAAAAAGAAGACTGGACAATCGTGACTTAAAAAACAATTACCTCCCCTTGTATTTACATTAGCAACAACGCATGCGCATTGCCTTACCAGCGATGCGCGGTCACGCATTATCTGTCAACCCTGATAATGGCCGATTTTATCGATATAGAATGGGACCACAAGAATATCGATATACCACACTTACAAGGTTTAATGCCAATTTGAAAAAAAAAAAAAAAAAAGAAATTATCGTGCAAACAAACGGGTAGAATTTTATCCAGATATTCACTTGGCTTTTACGCGTTTTTTCTTTCGATTGAGATGCCGATGGTCAGCGTTGCCGTTAGTTAAATAATACTAATAAATAGCCTAAATAATTATGTCACTTGCCGGTTGCCGTGACTTGGCTGGAAGTTGGAGATAGTTGACTTGTGTCGAGACCATATTTGAATTTTATACCGTGTTTATGCTACCGGTGGCTGTTATGACTTCCGTAATAAATAATTTCACTTTGAGACGGGTGCACAATGAAATACGCTACTGTTGACAAGCCTGCTTAATAAATAAAGAATCTATTCTTAATTATTCTAAACTAATATTAATGCTTACACCTGTTGCTATATCAGCTATATGATATGCACATTATTTCACTTTAAAGATAAATGGCAAGTTAAGCTGTCTTGTCGTTTGGATGGGACAAAAACCCAGGTACTGTGTACACTTTGGCGTGCACGTAAAAGAATAAAGATCCCCTGGCAGTTAGAATTCCCCACATAGCACACTATCTATGGCGTATGCCCGTCTTCATTAGCCCAAGTTTGGAGCAGAACAGTAGGACGTTAAATTTCATTTCTAGAATGATTTTTAGACAATACAAATAAATTATACAAGAAGAATATATTTTAAGAAATGTTTATTCCCTAATTGAAACTTAGTGAAAGCTAAATTTGCAATCATTCATAATTTAAAAATCATATAAATCGAATATTTACAGTTGTGTGATTAATTAACAATTAAATATATATACAATTGCGTAATTAATAGATAATTACTATAGTACCATTTCATTAAAAATATATTTACAATTACTTTATTCATACAGTAACATTTCATTAAACATATTTACAATTATGCAAGAGCTAAACAATGAACTGAAATAAATTAAGTGTTTGTCAATCCCCACACTAAAAACATAGGCTGCAGGAAGGCTATTGTTTACAATGTAACATTGTGTCTATTCACTGTGTCAGATTGCTAAACCTGCCTGCAGGTTCTTCATTAGGCCTGAAATGTTATCTAAATTTTTAATTAGACATTAAATTACTAATTAGGATCTGATTTGCTGCTCAATGCTCATTCATGATTAAATCAAGAAACGGATAATCAAGACTATGGTTTTTTTTATTTTACCCACTTTAGTAATGATGATCAAGGCTACGTCGACAATTCATTAAAGAGTCATTTCATTAAAAAGCTAATTCAAGACTTTGTTTTTTCTCATTCCGTGTTTGGTCCATACAATTTAAATGTGCAAAAAAGGTGTAAAACAAAGCACTGTACAACCCATTCAGGGTCGATAATTTTACAATATTTCTTGGTAACTTTTATCAACTTGTACTTGACAAGGATTAGGATCACCTGTCCAACCTCGTGGGTTTTCTACGGATCCTCCAGTTTCTCCTCCAACCGCTGAAGACCCCTACGAGCAAGCGAATTATTAAAATAAAATTGAACCATCGGTTAGTAGGCCTACCGAAATGTCAGTGGATGCTAAACCCAATTCCTCTCTCTCAACTCTTTTGAGGTTAAGCGCACACATCAATATCAACAACCCCTCCCAAGTTTTATTGTGTTGTTAATAATATTATTACTATTCAAGTACTTATTAGAACAAATATATTTCAGCTCATAAAAAAAGAAAGGCACCATCAACTTCAGCTTGCAAAGATACCAAATCATCAGTTTTAGCGGATTTTATATATTTCAAACATATATTATCAGAAGCAACAGATTTAACATTAGATCAATTAATAAAGTACAAAAGCTTATCAAAAATACGAGAAGAAATTAAAAGTGTGGCCGAGAAAGTAAACTCTAATTCGAATAATACGAAGGCTGAATTAATAGAGTGTATTGAGAAACCATTACATAACATTTTTAATCATATAGGTTGTGGTTCTTCTTTTTCTGTTGATCGCGAAAAGATGTGGAAACAGTTTCACACCTTATGTTGCGATAATGCCTTTTTAATAGCAGCATCAAGGACAATACAATGTATAGCATCATCCGATATCATCAGTCATGCTTTTATACAATCTTTTATACATAAACTTTTAACATTTATATTAAATGTTACCACCAGTTATATTGAAAAAGAGAATTGCATTACTGAATGTTCAATGTCTTTCAATGATCAAAGCGTTCTTTTTTATATTGCTGGTTTTATTGTACATGCCCTTTCTATGAAAGGAGATTTATATAGTAATATAATAGAAAAATTAACATCTACTGATCATAAAGAAACATATCTACAGAAATTTAAATCTTGGAGTGAAAAGATTGACAGGGGGGGACTTAAGACTCCATCAGATGACTTTTACTTACTCATAAGAAATATTGAAACTGAACTTAGAAAACATGTAGACTTAAATAATTTAAACACCTTTACTCTTTTCTTACCGAATCTTAAAGATTGTATAATTTCAAATTTTATGGTAAAATTTTACTGGGATAAAATTGTTGACACAGATCAGGATTACACTTGCTTTTTAGATGACATCATAGATATTTTCCTTACTGTCAGAGGAAATGCTGTGTCTAAACTTGTTAAAAAACATTTACAAAAAGAAAGATCAGTAAAAAAGTCCAGTAATTCATTGAGAAAAAACTTGAGAGTTGATAACTGATTTGAAAATTATACCAAGAGTAATACTATTTATAATGTATTTATATTAGTGATTGGTCTCATTTTATACATGTAAGGGTACAAAATAATCTTGTTTTGGCTGTACCTAATTATCCTTAAAGTAATTATTTTACTGTTAAATAATTTAACTGTTTGTGATTTGATAAAAGTGTTTTCTTTTTATCTTTGAGAGAAAAGAAATGTCAGTATTATTTGTTACTTGTTATAATACAATTTATATTCTACTGTATTGTTTCAATGGCACTTATGATTGAACTGGAGTATTATATAGGTCACAATTCTATGGAATACAATTACTGCTTATTACTGAGCGATTTCGACTAGGCTTCTCTAGTCATTGTCAAGCAATGATAAAATTTAAAAATATGTACACAACAATACTTAGTTAATGCCGACGATAATTAGGCCCAAATTAAACATGTTTAACGTTAATGCATAGTGTAACAATATGATTTGGATAAAAATGATAACACGCTGCATATCTTAGTCGTGTCTTTTATTCAATGACATATCAAGCAATGATTTAATGCACGTGCAAAAACTGAGTGACAATGACAGGCGTAACCAACCGAGCACACCTTAATCTGATCAGCCTGCAAAACCAGTCGATAAATATTTTAACATAATACTACACATAGCATAATGCCAAAATATTCCATGACATATAGATTTTTCCAGTTAATGTTTACTGTAATTACACAACAGGACCAGGCTTTAGACTACTGTTTATCTTTATGGTTAATAAAATACTGGACTGTCTCACATGTTTTGGTTATCTTGGTCTGGGTGAATAGAAATACAGAGCTCAAACTCTCAGCTTTGAAAATCTGGGTTTTTTGGCTATTGGACGACAATCAATTGGCAGACCACCAGCTTTCCTGTGTTTGGTTATATTACTGTGGATTGGTGCAAGGGCTGTTGAACCAATAACACGCATCTGGGAAAGATTGTTTTTGATGTCATATACTGTTGGGTTATCATTCGACCCTCCTTTATGTCTCAGATGCGAAAATTCCTCTTCTAAAGGATCTTGATTGTAATGACTGGTTAATATAAACTCTACCCCTTCAGATAATAGAAACTTCGAACATTCAACAATGGAATTAACACTGATATGTAGCCCACTTAATGTCTGGTGACTAAGTTGCATATTGTCTTTTTCGGATTTAGAATAATCCCCGTTTCTATTATTAACTGATGTTTTCCATTCACTAAAATAACCTAGGAAGTCCTTTGTCAAATATTCAAATCTTGGATCATCAATATCACAATAGGGTTTAAGGTTGTCGTTCCTTTTACGTGCAGATTCCTTTAGGTTTCTTGTATTCAAACAATCAAAAAATTTGTTCATATGTCTTATAAAATGTACCGTTTCTAATACAGAATCACCATACATAAGTTCAAGCGAACTAGCAACTGTTTCACTGAAAATCTGAGCCGCATAATTAACCTTCATTTTTGAAAAAGGGGTTAAGTCAATATGAGAACGTGTGATTTTATTGGCTTGACAGTAGAGGTTGTTTTCGATGTTTTCTTCATACAATCTTAAAATGTGTGCCCAACTAATATCTCTGCCATCCTTCCATAGCTTTCGCTTTTGGTTGTGGGAATACGAATTAGAAAAACAATTACGAGCAGTTTTTAGTAAATGTGGAACATCAGAAATAAAAAACATCTTTCTTTTTGGCATTGAAAAAGGATTCCAGGTCCAAAAACAATCATCTCCTGAAGTGCATGTAGGACTTTTATGTAAAGCAAAAAATTTTCTATTGGCCGCAGCCCCATCACATGTAATAAATACAGGTTTTAAATTACAATCATATTCAAGACTTTCCACTGTCTCCCATAAAATAGGGTATAAAAAATCAGCTGTTATTCCTTTAGTAGGAAAACAAGCAATAGGGTATTTTAATGATGAACTTATGCCTCTCACCATTATTACCAACATATTAGTGGCCAAACCTGGCTTAGAATCATTCAAAATATTTTCCAGCTTCATTAGTTCATTACTGGTACTATCTAGATCTACAAAGCCTACCAGCTCACCAGTCTTTTTATCGTATACTAATCCTTGTGAAACTTTTACCTCATCTTGCAAAATACCAACAAATGACTTATGTGGTTCAGAGTACATGCCAAGTTCCTGGGCTTCTTTAATGAGGTGTTCAAGTATGGAATCTTCAAAGCCAGTCTTGCTTGGTAATATGTGACTATAATCAAATAAAGTACGGGTACTTGGTAAAGCAATAAATCCTGTATTACGTAAAGTATCGTAGGCTTTCCTACTTTTATTCCTCATATAGAGACACCATTTAATAATCATCGGATGCCAGCGCATATTGTTTTTACTAGAAAGACTTGTATAATAGCGTTGCTGTTCCCAAAAAACACGTTGTAAGGAGTTAATATCTGGAAAAGACTTTTCAACATCTGTTTGACAATTAGCAAAAAGGTCTAAAAGTTCTTGATTATTAATTTGATTAAGTTTATGGCCTCTTGTTTTTATGGACTCAAACAAAGCTTTTCTTAATTTATTATTTTCATTATTTAATTGTACTGATCTTTCCTTCAACACCCCAACTTTATTAATTAATTCTTCTTTATTCATTGCTGAGTGTGGCTTCTTGGAGTTAAGGTTTATTGTAGAATCTTTACTTAAGGCTAATTTTTGTCGCTGTAGATTTTTACGTAATGTTGACCTGTATGTTGAGCAATGTTTACATTGAAAGCCTTGATTGATTAAATAACAACATTTTACAGAGCGAATAGAAGAGGTATATCGAATATCACCAACAATAGCACCCATATCGCATTCTTTGAAAGATGAGGTCAAAGTAGTTGGGGAAGAATTAATCAACTCCTCTTCAAAATTTCCCATACAAACATCCCATTGTTCCAGTTTATACAAAAGTTGAAGTATTTTATATTTTGAATCATAAACATCAGGCAACCCTGACCAAAATTCATGATGTGATGAAATGTTCTTACGATGAACCTGTATGGATGCTTTTAAACTTTTATCAATAACAACACATGTTTTCACTGAAGTGGTATCACACTCATAAAAAGACAAAAATTTCAATACTGACTGATTACTAAGAGTATTAATACTCGAAAACTGACCAAGACCCTGAGTATCATTAAACAATGATGATAAATTATAAAATGACTGTAATCGCAAATCTTCAACAAAGGCATCCAAATCTACATCTGGACTGTACTTATATGGCTTTTCCAAAATTACATAAAACTCATCTGCACTAAAACCATCTGAATCTGTTAATTCTTCTTGTATTATACATCTAGTTTCTTCTATACAAAATAATTCCATAGCACTGTCCCAGTTCCTACAAAAGTAAACAAAAATAATTATTCACTTAATATCACTTAAAACCAACACAACTGTCTCCTGGATACACAGTTAGCCTAACTTCAATGCCAGATTAGACTGGCTGAAGCCCAAGGCCTCAAGATCATGGGAGGTCTCTGGCCAAGGAGTATGTGCATATATTAACAGTATAGGCCTACATGAGTCATGACATGTAAACTCTTTTGTGACTGGTTATGATGTTGCTGTCATGCTATGAAAGTCAAGCTTGTTTTCTAAAGTCTGTGAAAGGGGGAAACCATGTTATCGAGCCAGCATGCACCTTACCCACTGAGCCACTGTGGCTCCTATCTGAAAATAACCACATATGTACATATATAATATATACTATTTTAGAATATTAAATATGTAATTATCCTTGCAAAAATATATAAAACTATGTTGATTAGAGTACTTTTCATCATGGAAATAACCAAATGCTTTGAAAAATCAACTAAATTTCATTAGATTTTGCCCAGTTTAATTTTAATTATTAGTCTCAAAACGTACTCAAGTAACTCTGATGGTTCTATGCACGATTTATGGTAGGTATGATCTTGATGTTGAACTTGTTCTTTCTTCAGATAATGAAACTTTTCATGCTTTCCAATGCTTCTTCTTTTGATCCGAGGCATCTGAAATGAAATAATGAAAAGAAAATAAATGCATGGTTGCATTCAGTGTTTCCAAAATGTTGATATCGTAATGTTGTATTGATGACATCAGGATATGAAATGAATGCCTAATTGAAGATAAATGCAGCTATAACCTAAAATAAGATTGATCAAATCAATATGATTAATTTAATAATATTCCAACATGTGCCCTATTTGGCAAGACAAGGCGACAAGGCATATAGTTTAAGAAGAGAGAAGGAAATGGGGTTTAACATCCACTTCAAAAGGCGGATTTAGTCATTTCAGGACTAATATATGTGTGGTTCAATTTCATTTCAATAATTCGCTTGCACGTAGGGGTCTTTAGCACTCAGTGAGAGGAAACCGGAAGACCCGGACACTAGAGTAAACCAACGAAGTTTGTTAAGCAACTCTACATCTTGTCGCATACAATCAGGGTATTGAAACCATTCCAGTTTATTCAATGACAGACCTTATGATACAATGCGCACATGCTTACCATAGTGATTGAATATATTTAAAATAATTTAATTAAACCTACCCTTGATGATTAGACCTATACACTACGCAGGTCAATAACCAATAATTATTAATAGTAATAATAGTAGCCTAAAAGTCTGTTCTGGAACTTGAGAACCTATCAAAAAAATGAAATTTTTAAAATCTAGATTTGACCTCTCATATTTTTATTAGTTAAGGTTACTCTCTGTATAGATCTACTTTTATATTTTAAATTCAGTCTGTTGTGCACTAGTGTAATAATTAATAGGCCTATGTCTGTATGTTCATTCAGACTTGCCATGGAATCATGGATTCAATTCTTCTGCACTAGTGTTTCCATTGTGATTGAATATTCAAAATAATTTAATTGTACCTACCCTTAGGTTTAGTTTTACCATTTTCTGTTTATATTTATTATAAATGCAGATGATGATTAGGCCTATACATACACAGGTCAATAATCAATAATTAAATAATAGTAGCCTAAAAGTCTCTTCTGGAACTTGAGAACCTATCAAAAAAAGGAAATTTTTAAAATCTAGATTTGACCTCTCATATTTTTATTAGTTAAGGCTACTCTCTGTATAGATCTACTTTTATATTTTAAATTCAGTCTGTTGTGCACTAGGGTAATAATTAATAGGCCTATGTCGGTATGTTCACTCAGACTTGCCATGGAATCATGGATTCAATTTTTCTGCAATAGTGTTTCCATTGTGATTGAATATTCAAAATAATTTAATTGTACCTACCCTTAGGTTTAGTTTTACCATTTTCTGTTTGTAATTTATTATCAATGATGATTAGGCCTATACACTACACAGGTCAATAATCAATAATTATTATTAATAATAGCCTAAAAGTCTGTTCTGGAACTTGAGAACCTATCAAAAAAGAAAATTTAAATCTAGATTTGAACTCACATATTTTTATTCATTAAGGTTACTCTTCAGTCTGTAGGCCTAGATTATAATAGATAGATTCCTACCGTACCGTAGGTCACTAATAAGCGTTAGCAGTAATAATTACAAAGCAAAGGCCTTAAATTAACTACTAAATTAGACCGGTAGCCTACCAGTACTAAGCTCAATCAAAGGGCTGAAAGTCACAGAAAAAGTAATTAATTTATAATATTTTCATTGATCATGCTTGGATTGACCACAGATGATTGTCTGCAACGCAACTGTATCAAAACAACGTCTTTGTTTACTACGGACTTCGGACACGCCCATATGGATCCGAGGGAAATACGCCAAGTTTTCGTTAAAAACAAAGCTAAAAAAACACTCTTTTAATTTTTACTTCTGCACAATTAATTATCATTCCGGACAATAATATATCTTAACTTCATTTCCATAATATTAAAATGTCCCATACATACGGAAATTTTGATTATTAAGCAAAATCAAAATACTTACGAAAATCTCTGAGAATATTGAAAACTACCATTTCACAATCTTCAACTGCTGCATTTGAAAATATCAAAGTTCGAAATTGGAAAAATTCTTCACTACCGGACAGAAATACTTATCGTAGTGAAAAAATACCGTGTAACAAAAAGATTATCGTAAAATCTAAGGAGGAGTTAGAGAAATAAATCTGTGTAGAATTCCGTAATGTCAAAAATGACGTCGCTTTGTTTACCGTTGACATTTGAGATCTCGTCGTGTCTCGCGTGTCTCGCGCGAGTGGCAGAGAATCGGACCAAAGGGACTTCGTTGCTTGTCCATCTATATACGGTCCATGGTCTAATCGACCAATCAAAATGCAAGATTCACCCTTAAGCATGTTACAATGTTTCTTGTTATTAAAAGGTTGGCCCAAATGATGATTATATATACACATACACAGTCGATGAACCTGAATACAGAATATGCCATGAGATAATACAGCCTGATGTCGTTATGTTACACCTGAAATTGTCATTTTACGAGACAGACACAGCTACGATGTGGTCAACTACTATATGAAATGGTTAGCCACCGGAGAAAGTTTCCGACAGGAATACATCGACTAGTTTAAATGCAAAGTAAAACATAACAGAACATGTTATTGGCGACACCCACATTGCCTTTAGCATGACACCCACCATGCCGAGGAGAAAAATTCCAGGATAAAGACCATAAAGTTCAACGTCCTACAATTTTTCCCCGACTGGGCTGACGAAGACGGACACGCCCACTGGGTTAAGATACAAAACCCTTTCAGCTAAGTGAACTCTTGTGCAAGTCAAACAAGGAGTCGACTTTTAAAAAGACAAGTTATCTATTATGGGTAGTTATTTAGGGTTTAGTTACCATAGTAGTCACATTGAAACTACAATACTGATGAGAAGAGACGGTTCCCCCCAAAAATATGTGCATAAATCTAAAAAGGCGTGAGGTTTTAAGAGTTAAGTTTTCCATTCTGGATGATCATTGTAGTGCTTACTTAACCATAGATTATTGATGAGGATTGAAGATTACCGAGAAGAAAAATCAACAAAAAACTCATTTGTCTTCGGTTTGCAGTTATTGATTTTTGGTGTTTTCGATCTATGGTTGCATTTGTTGACTTTCATTATACCTGCATACACTCAAATTAATACTAATTACATCGATCAATATATTTGCCCGTCAAATACCTGTAAAAAATGGCGTGATTGGACGCCCAAATCGCCGTGATAATCTTCAAAATTCAAACAAGTCATCTTCTAACCCAATATAGGTACGTTCAAATCGTATTCCTTGTCAGACTCAAAATTAAAATTTTCACTAATTTGAAGGTACTAACCCTATTTTCCAAAATATTCTTGGGGGAGAGCACCCTACACACTTTGCCCCCAGAAGACCTTCGTTCTTCATAAATTTCAGATGAACTAGAACAGCTTCACATCCATTAGTTTCAAAATTATCAGATGACCCAGAAAGGCACCATACCCCGCCAATTCCCCAAAGTAGCAGATACTCTAAAAATATACTACACCACACTCCTCAGATAACATAGAAAATCACTACAATCCACCATATCCGAAATATTAGATGGCCCAGAGAAAGCCACTACACTCCGCCACTTCTCAAATATCAGATGAGTCGGAGAAAGAACTACATCCCGTCACCTCCCAAATGTCAGATGACTCCGAGAAAGCCACTACATCCCGTAACTTCCAAAATATGGGATGGCCGAGAGAAAGTCACTACATCCCGCTGCTTCCCAAATATGGGATGGCCCAGAGAAAGCCACTACATCCCGTCGCTTCCCAAATATCAGATAACCCAGAGAACGCCACTGTCAGATAACATGGGAATTCACTACAATCCGCCAAATATACTATTTAAAAAAAGTAGGGGATATTTGATTTTGGGGGCATAATACTAAAATATGCAAATGACTACGAAAAAAGTCACTATAGAACCTAACAGAAGAAACATTTCCAGTTACATGTGACGCCCAAACGCACCAATAGCTACCGCATGGAATGCAGGTGATGCTTGTGATCATCATGGGGGGGGGGGGGCCAACCCAAGATTTGCACGACTCTGACTTTGAATGTTACAGTCATTGTGGCATTGAATTCCAGGGTGGAAACATCAGTTTAATTGTTTTAGTGACCAGAAAACAAATTTTGATATGCGTCGGCTTACCCAAAATGAAAGGTTACGTGCCCTTGGCATGCTACAGATCGGCATAACACAGGCGGTTGTGGCGCGGACGATGAATGTTTGTCAGTCTGTCATTAGCAAGCTATGGTACAAATACCGTCATACACAATCTGTACAGGACAGACCACGCTCAGGTCGACCAAGGGCGACAATTCATGCCCAGGATCGATTTATTCGTACCTTGGCCTTGAGAAATCGTGTCATCACAGCAAATCAGATCAGCGCTCGTCTTCAAACAGACACTGGTGTGAGAGTGAGTGGCCAGACGAATCGGAATCGACTGTATAGGGGTCACCTTCGCGCCCGACGTCCTCGCCTGATCCCTTGTTTGAGAGATCATCACATTCAGGCAAGACGTCGTTGGTGTAGGGATCGTCAACACTGGGATAATCGACGCTGGAGCAATGTGATGTTTTCAGATGAGTCAAGGTTCACTGTTGATTTTTGTGACAGACGTAGGAGGGTGTGGCGTCGTCGAAACGAGCGCTTCCAAGACGTTAACGTCATCAGACATGGTTCTGTTATGGTGTGGGGAGGCATCACTGTTGCTGGAAGAACGGCTTTACATGTTGTTGCAGGGCGTGTTATAGGCCAGTACTACCGTGACAACATCTTGGCAGTCCATGTTGTGCCGTTCGCACGACGTCATGACCGCCGTTTCATCTTCCAGGATGACAACGCAAGATGTCACAGGGCCAGGATCGTTACAGGTTACCTCCAACAACAGAACATCACCACATTAACCTTGGCCAGCATTGAGTCCCGACCTCTCCCCATCGAGCATGTCTGGGACATGCTTGGACAGAGGTTACGTCAACGTCAACAACGTCCTACCAATGTCCAAGAACTTGCTGCTGCGTTGCAACAGGAATGGGACAATCTGGACCAAAATGACCTTAGACGTCTCATTAGGAGTATGCCACGTCGGATCAATGCTTGTTTGGCAAACAGATGAGGATTTACCCGTTACTGACTTTGTTGTGATGCTGTTTGACCCCGGGTATCATTTTACCCTTATAATGGTCAGTCTGTGCCTTACTTAGTCTAACGATCATTTGGAATAAATCGATGAATGTGAACTTCATTTCATTTTGTCATTTGTTTCTTCGTCAGTTTCATTAGGTGACTTTAATAACACTTAAAAATCAAATATCCCCTCCTTTTTTTGGATAGTATATTAGATGGTCCAGGGAAAACCACTAATCCCCGCCACTAAACCCCACCATTATCGCAAAGACGACCCAGAGCAAGCTATAGACTCTGCCAACTTCCCAAATATCACATAATCTGGAAATTCAACGGATGACGTCAATATTCAAATGTCCGAAGACCTGGTAGGGACTACACCGGTGATGCAGAACGGGGGACAAGGTAAGGGACAACGTATCACCATGCACACATTGGCGTATACGTTAAAGATCCCCTGGATGTTGGAATTGCGTAGAGATGCTGTCTGGGCAACATTTTCCTCATAGCACACTGATCGATGTATGTCCGTTTTTAGGTCGAACGTTAAACCTCATTCCTCTTCCTTTGACTCATTCAAAACCCATGCTGGGACATGATGTTTTCAATGAAAGGTTTATTGAGGAATTTTGTAATATTAGTCGATTGCCGTAGAGGTCAATATCGACCAATAACACATCACTCAGATATCGAGTAGTAATATTAGTCGATTGCCGTAGAGGTTAATATCGACCAACAACACATCAATCAGACATCGAGTAGTAATATTGTCGACCTTTAATTTCATTAAGAAATCATAAAATATTCCAATACTCACGAAGGCGGGATCTTCGGTAGACTCGCATTACGCCCGGGATTGTTATCTCCATTATAATTGTTTATTTACCGCGTCTGGAAAATAAAATACGTGTTCCCGAGACATCAATATATTTAACTACATTCATAACACCGATGTCCAGCTACAGTATCACTATAAAAAAAGCTGATCGACAATTGTTAGATAAATCTAATTAACCTTGTTTCTGGAATATAAACATGTACAATAATGATATCGTAATTGATTTTAACATGAGAATAAAAAACAGATCAAAATCAACAATAACACAAGACAACACTTTCGCGTGTTCTTTATATACGTTGTTTTATTACTGTCCTCGAATAATATTTTTTGTTCTACTTTTTTTAATTACCATGTACTATTAAACTTTACCAATTGGATGGTGCTGATATACGCTCAGATGGGTTTAAACTCTAATCATACATTTAAAGAGAGAGAGAGTGAGAGTGACATAGAGAGAACACAGATCGAAATTGTCGATGATCATAATGATAAGTAAGTTTCCCCTTACAATCTTGCCACATTCACAAGGCTACATAGCATTTTTTCAAATCATGTATTTTTATTTATAGGTTTGTTTTCGAAGGCCCTGCATTATATATATCGCATTCACTCAATTCAATATGATGAATGATAAATCCTATTTACTTGGATTGATAGTATCCTATCCAGTCAATATGTACTAACAAAAATCCCATGTACCCATATTGACCCGATTTTATAAGCGTGTTTAAGGAACTTTTGATATTATCTCTACCACCCAATCCAACCTATTTATACTTCGATGAACTTCATATACATCATCTACGTGATCTCTACCACCCAATCTAACCCATAGATGCACTTTATATACACTTTCCAAGTCATCTCTACTACCCAATCTAACCCATCTCTATTTCGATGAACATTATATACACTATCTCAGTCAGCTCTATCACCCAATCTAACATATAAATGTACTATATACACTACGTAAGACAGCTCTACCCCCCCCCCTCCAATCTAACCCACCTCTATTTAGATGAACTTTATATACACCATCTGAGTCATTTCTACCACCTAATCTGACACATAGATGAGCCTTATATTCACCATGTAAGTCATCTCTCCCACCAAATCTAAGTCATCTCTCCCACCCAATTGAACCCATAGATGGACTTTATATACACTCTTAAGTCACATCTGCCACCTAATCGAACCCAGCTCGCGTAACTTGATGCATCCCCATACAACCTTTTCTAAACTTCAATGTACTTTATAGGATCGATGATACTATACTTTATTTCCCTATTAATAACACGACGAAGTATTCAACCGTTTGACATGTATGCCTAAAAAGCATTGCTTTTATTAGCAATCACCTAAAGAACATTGTTTATACCAAGAGAATAATTAGATATAAAAGTTCTTGGGTTGACGGGTGGTCGCATGTTAAACTGAACACACTCTATGTTTATAATGGGTGATTGTAAAGCACGTTTCGTTGATGAACTTTAATCGTACTCTCTACACTATTGTAGCTGGGGTCCGTGGCACTTTGGGCGTGTCTATTATGGGTAACACACCGCACAAACCGTGGTCATTCAGGACTACTGTGGTGGTACTGAAAAACTCCAAAGCTGTTTTAGGCGGTACAGATTTCCGGTATTGTAGCCTTGCTGTTAATCGGAAATTAGATATCTCGTGTCGGGGATACTCCACCACTACAAATGTCTGGTAGCTATGTTAGTGCCTGCCAAAGTGTTTTTGTTATACCTGAAGGAAAATGTACGTTACACTGCTGTGCGGATTTCATGTGATAAACTTTTGAGCTAAACTAGACTAGTTGGGGGCATGGCCAGAAACCCGACAGACTTAATTTTTATGATACCACATATACATGCATCATTACCATATAGGTGAAAATTGATACACTTTTCAGCTAGGCTAACCCGTGTGGGCTTCCGCTCCGTTAATAGTACACAACACCAGATTACGAAGATAGTATGGACCCACCCGAGAATGATATGGAAAGGTTTTGAAAAGTCTAGTTTCATTAAAACTTCAAAAGTGACACTGAGTAGGTTGAACAATATATGTCGTCGGTCAGATATCGACATCCGACGTCCGACATATTCTCTCCTGCCACAGATCTTTGTTAGCCTGTGCTCGTCTAGTTTTGTCTCTAGCTTGCGAATTGTTGTAATTCTTTTCTTAAGGACTCCAACGTTGTGTTTTCTCACGATACCGAAATCAAATATGTAATAGGAAAATGAATATCCGTTAAACAACAGTATACATTAAAGTGTCATTTTAACAATCCCACTTGTGTAACCGGCATGATTACAACAAAAAAAAAACAAAAAAAAACAAAAAAAAAAAAAAAAAAAAAAACCAAAGGAAAAAACAAACAGCTGTTACTATAATAATATATCACATAAAAGTCATTCTATCCATCCCACTTGTGTAACCATTATGGTTACACCCATGAAACCACTGCGTCGTGAAATGGACGTCTAAGGAACCCGGGTACTGTCCAAACTCTAAAGAATCTACGTAATGTCTACTTGTAGCGCCCAAATCCAGTTCCTTATGTGTCTAGATTTCCGCTGTTAATTATTCAACTGGCTAATATTACGGATTTAGTCATGTGATTGGGCATTTATACATCTTTGACCCAGGTGTCTATACTATCTTCCTGATTATACTACATATGCTAAAACTGTTCATCACGTGCATTTTGTATACCGATAGTTCATTGGCCAATTCCGCTATTTTACCGAGATTTCGTCTAATAGTTTGGATGCAGCTATGGCGGGTGTGACGCAAGGCAGGGTAAGCTTACTCTTCCGGACACTTGATACCACTGTTCGTCGTGTATTTACTGATTACCTATGCCGTTTGTTTTCAGGACTTCGAATTTTGTTTAATGCTTTGGGTTGTTCGTACTTAGTTTTATTTCATAACAAACAATAACACCTTATTCTTGAAAAATGTAAATGACCAACATGTTTACTAAATTATAGCTCAGTTAACATATCAAAATAACCAGCATACTTTCTATATTTTTGTTTATGAACTTAGAATCAATGTGTTGGTAAAAAATAACAATAATATTCCAGCCATCATTTTCAATTCCTTGTCAATGAGATTGAAACCAATAATTGGTCAACGCCAATATTGCCATTGCAAAAGGAACATTAATATTATGTTAATATAAAACAAAATATACTATGAAAGTTGCCCTGTTTAGTATATTGAAGTGGTTAAACAAATGGGTGACAACGAGAAATGTGCCAAGTATGTATCGTGCAATATTTTACAGCTTTCTCGGACCAACTCACTGACACTCCCGCCACCATTCATGTCAGGAAGTGGGATACTGTTGTCCAGTGTAGACCAGTTACGAGAGTGCTTCAGACATTCGAGATAAGGGATAAATAAGGGATAGTCGAGGCGGGGGTAGACTTCATTTGGCATTCCCAGAAAGCGATCCCCACAACCTCCTCGGCTTGGAGGCTGGCATGAAGAAAAACGTGCACTGTTCCTAGAGAGACGTTCTTTAGCAGCATCAGCTCAAAGGCCAGGCGATCACCATGAGTACTTAAAAGGCATAGGGACTTTATGTTTAGCTTATATTTTTTAAAATGGTATAATTGTGTGTAGTTTCCAGTATATAATTTTTGTATTATGGATGTTATAAACATACTTTTAGCAACACATTGTACCAGAAATAATTGATCTATATATTTTTT
Organism: Patella caerulea; assembly: GCA_036850965.1. Taxonomy (NCBI): domain Eukaryota; kingdom Metazoa; phylum Mollusca; class Gastropoda; family Patellidae; genus Patella; species Patella caerulea. The sequence continues at coordinate 53,874,549 of JAZGQO010000006.1, read as the reverse complement.
TTTCAAAAAAGGTACCCAACGCAGAAATCCTTAATGGATATAGTGACACAAGACTGTGTCACATGGTTCGTTTTTACAGTTGCGACCAAAATAGTGTCTTAATACCAGAACCACAAGAAGCACCACGACAACAAGAGTATGCGGATACTGAAGGTGATCACAACGGTAACTGTCTATGTTTCATTGTAAAGTAACTAAATGGAGTTTAGCGTCCTACTGATCGGCTCTGATTGGCTCTACAGCAAGGATGTTACGGCTCCCGTTGATAGTTTCTGATTTCCTTTTATTGCGGTAAATGTGTAGCCAACAATCACATCAAAAGTTACTTGGAATCTTGATTGATTCTCGTCAGAATTTCCAGATATAATAGTATAGCGTTTTGATCACGTACGTCCGGGAAGTAAATAGCTGGATGATGATAATGACCATTGATTGTGTAAAAATGTTAATCACATGAGTAAAGGAAGGACCACAGAAGTTGTAGAATAGGAGCTGATTAATCACAACATGCCAATCGATCAGGTGTTGATTAGTTGTTTAAGTCTCTCTTGTGAAATCAATGATCCTGATAGTCAGATATAAACGCACGGAACGTTTTACCGCTTTGATAACGAATGTAAAAATGCGCGAAGCGGTCTGGTGAAAAAATAATCCGGACGGTACCACTGCTTACAGATATAAAATCTATCATGTTTTTACTCTTTTATTCCGTTTGAGACGAACAAGTGGCATTTCAGATATGGCGGAGCTTTTGTCATGGATTTTGCTTTTGCGACTTACACAAGGTAATTATTTATTTATCTTATTTTAGAAAAATATAATTAAAAAAAAAAAAACTCTTTTGGGGTGTGCATATTATTATCAGACGCCTTACTGCTGTCTGCTGACAAAAGTAAGAATTGGACAGCCCATATTTCTTTGTATTTTTGTAAATTAAAACATTGGGAATGGCAGTGTCATTTTCGCATCACATTATGCGTATATATCTGGTTTACCGAAAATTTACTTGATTTAAGTTTTTATATAAAAAAGTTTGAATAGTTGAATAAAGCCTAACCCACGACATTACAGGATGTTTCCCAAAGACTTCTTAAGTAGCCGAACGTCATCCAAAAACAATTAAATTATTTATAGTTTATTTACGATTATACTCATGGGGATGGCTGGTCGAGTGGTTAACGCATGTTATTGAGTCAAGTGACTACTAGTAGGGTCACCTGTCCAATCTTTGGTACTCCCTCTTGGTACCTAGATTTCCTATTCAGCCAAACACATCTACGCGCAAGCCAATTCTTAAAACAAAATTAAACCATATGTTAGTCCCGAAATGACCTCTTCATCCTTGCTATACATTTACCGTGAAGTTCCTAACGGCCTTAGCCGCGTGTGTAAGCTGTATCATAAAGCCTGTCATTGTTTCAACTGGCGCGGTTTTGAATTCACGGTTGTACGTGACAAGGAGAAGCGTCGCCTGTCCTACCTCGTTGGTTTTCTCCGGGGCCCACCGACATCCCCCACTGCTAAAGACCTCTACGCACAAGCGAATTATTGAAATAAAATTAAGACCATATGTTAGCCGGAAATGACCTTACCAATGATAGATAATCTCCCGGCTTGGATTCAATGAGATTTAAAGTTCTAAAGCAGAAGTTTCACCAATTTTTCCTGGACTTATTGTATAGCGAGGAGCACTGCCAGATAAAATTCCAATTTCACTTATCTTTGTATATAATGAACTAATATTCAGGACTATTAAATATTCACCTTTCACAACTGTTGTTTGCAAGTGATCGCCATTGCTTAAAGGGGCAATAACACTCTTGCTGGCTTTGTAGCTCCAGAAAATAAATAATACCCTTATTCTAAGTACTACCAGTTGTGTAAATTATCCATTACATCCTATTTTACGTGTCCAGAGGGTTCGAAAATATTTTAAAATCCAAGTCACATTTGAAAAGGTTTACGTTAGACTTTTTAAATCAGTTGGTTGAAGTTTTCCAATTTGTCAAAATAGGTGTGTTAAGATGAAATTTATATCATCATTTAATTGGAATATTCTAAAATAATACGATTTGTTGACCAGAATGAAGATTGGGACATATTATTCAGTTACAACAAGTGTGTTATGGTGTCTTGGTGTTTTAATATAATTATTTATGAATTTACATCAATATTCTGACGAATAGAAAACATTTTATTTACGATAATATGCGTGTTTCATGTTGTTTTTTTTCAGCTTGCCTTAGTTTAAAAATCTACAGCCCTGATGATCAAACCTACGCCTTTCCATTATCCAGGTTCGGATTTAACGTCGAGAGCGTCACAAGTTTAAAGTTTACAGTAAGAGCATGCGGAAACGCACATGTTATCATACAAAAACAAAGTACAGCTGATTTATATACCAATGGAAACTATGTCTTTGTAATTGGCTCATATGGAAATACATATTTACAGATAAAGAACGCTGTACACGGGGCTTTTTTGTCTAACTACAATGGGGTTCTCCTGTCATGTACAGAGTTCCGTCCCTTGTGGGTCATCTGGGATGACGCCATGTTGAGTATAGGAAGCGGGGATGAAGTGAATACGAACATTCTTTTGAGTCACCCATTAACTCCACCTCTGGAAATCAAACATGCTTTCCTTTTAACTGGATGGGGTGATGATGCTTGCTGGGACATAGGTAAGGAAAAAGCTTTGTAAATGTCAAACAGAATTGAACCAAATTGGTACTTATACCGCTCTTAGTCTTAGACTTATACCGCTCTTAGTCTTATACTTATACCGCTCTTAGACTTATACCCCTCTTAGATTCAACTTTCATATGGATTCTATCCATGTACGTCTCGACGACGAAAAATTGGTCTAATTATACACGCACGGAAACGCACATACACGGAAACTTGCTATAGGGGCAGTCGTAAATTATGCTTGAAAGGCAGCTATAGTCGTTTACGGTTATTACGTGATTTCTGGGACAATTTTTCGAATAATTACACGAGCTTAGCAGAACAGTAGGACGTTAAACCCCATTCCACGGCATTGCAAAAGTTTATATTCCCAATAGACGTTTGAGCTGATGAATATGTCTCCACCAAAAAAACTTTTTACAAAGATAGGACCCCCCCCCCCCCCAAAAAAAAGGTCTAAAAAATCCTTGAACGACTTTCACAGTTAGTGAACTTGGGTAAAAAAATTAGTACGCGGATTGATAAAGCCTGTAAAGGGTGACCATTATTTCCCGTCTAGTTTGTATTACAATATTGGGAATCACGGTGGTTAAGTGTGTGGAATGCTGACTGGCTAGTCTGGAGTTTGCGGGTTCGCTCCCGGTTTTAGAGGAGAAATTTTCGGCGTGGTACATGCATGGCGGAGAGTCTTGCCAGGGCAGTCGTTTAGTCGTAAAGGAACCTCTGGCAGTTGGAATTCGACATATGAGTTGGCCATAGCGCCGCAGTCTGGACAAAATTTCCTTCATAGAACACGGTAAGACCGCCATCATTAGTCCGGTCGGAACAGAACAGAAGGACGTTAAACCACTTTTTTCATATTCAGTATAAACAGAACACGCGAGCTTAGCGCGAGCGCGCTGTATTATTAGGTCTTTCATTGAGTCAACTGGCGTGGTTTCGATTCCCCGGTTGTAGGTGACAAGGAATATGGTCGCCTGTCCAATCTCGTGGGCTTCCTCCCGCTGCTAAAGAGCCCCAAGTTCATCCCCATTTCTCCCCCCCTCCCTCTGAATTCCTTAGAAAACTCTTCTAATACCACTTAAACTAAATAACCTACTCGCACTGGTGTTGAGACAAATCTATTACATGCAACAGGCGTATGCCTTGCGTTGTTTGTAAACCCCAGGAGGTGATGGAAACAGGTACAAGTATACAATTTTCTTGACGGGATGTAATTTGCAGACTGAAACTAATGAAACACCCTGCTGAACATTTCAAATTTCAAATCCTATGCAGAGTAATAATCGATTCTCATGGCGATTTTGAAAGTGTAGCGTAAATATAATAATAGCTTTAATAAGTGATATTGTACACAACCAATTAGTATCATGTGATATTTCAAAGACAGGATGAATTATGGCTTTAAAAGATGAAATTACACCAACTTAGTCAGCATGAACATTAGATTTTTTCAATGACTTGGTGTATCAGGGTTCAAAGATATGTTGAAGTCCACAAGTATTACATATGTGAAAGAAATGGCTATGCACAATCGAACATAATCCTCTCACAGTCTCGTATATAAAATCTTTGACTTCAACAGAATTATTGGTTAACTAAAAATCGACAGCGTATCTGATATCACTTCTTCAGCAAGTTAAGATATAGCAGGATTTCGTTTTATCGCGTCACTTCCCGATTCTTCAGTTCTTTGTTTCTGATTGATCGTATTAGGAATATACTTGAAATATGTAATTTTGGTGGACATCAACATTGTTCTTTAACGTGCACTTAACATTAACCACGCTCTATATTATTTCAACAGTTCGTTCTTTAGAAGTGGGAGGATACCGGTATATTTAGACAAAACCCAAGGGGTTTGCTTGGTGACCCTACTCCTTGTGACCAATCTGATTATGATGCAGATCTATATTTCGTTTTTTTAATTTTTTAATACTTTCGGTTGCCTCTTCTACATGAAGATCTGATCGGGGGTTGTATGAACGGCTTTTAATCTTATGACGTCAGACATTTGATAACCAAGTCAGCGTTGGTGTTTCTAGCGTGTTTCCCACAGTTCCCCGTACCTAGCGCCAAAAACTGCCGTAACAGACCGAAAAGCGGTTTATATAACAACCTTTCCAGGGCCTAGCGTAGTAAAGACGAGTAAAACTAAATTTTGAACAATCAAAATACGAAACGAAATAGGATCTGTGTTTTAATAAGATTGCCGAATCACCAATAAACATGAAAACTGGTCAAAAGTCTGGGCTGTAAGGACAAACGCAGAGGAGTCTTCGGAGCTACAGCTTTAACAACTAGATCTCGTTCTTTGCTACATTCTACGTCCAGCACCACTGACAAAAAATAACCGGGGTTGGTAAGCGTCGAGTAACGTTCCCTGGTTAGCGAGCCAATGCCGTACACAATGAATCACTCCCTCCATTTCCCACATAAGGTATTATAAAATTCATTAAAATTCCGACAAACAGATGCACGTGTGAAAGGCCCCAACCCATTGCTGGAATATTGCAGTGTAAAGGATAGCGTTATTCATAACCACGATGTTTACGAATAGAGATAATCTCGTAACCGTCGTTACACTACTACTACCTGGTGTTTTAACGTCCGGTTCCACAGAATTCATATCGCAGACAAGGTAGTTACATTATACTCACTTTCCAATTAAAGCAAACTTGACAATGCCACAGCCCTGATATATTACACTAATGAATTCCAATATTTTACGGTTATAATCTAATAAATAACATTTACCATTGATTTATCATTGTTAGTTGTTGTGACATTATGAATTTGAAAATGTTATAGTTTATTATTTAGGAAGAGGCTGTTGATGAGCACGGTATTTTGCGTTAGGGTTTTGTAATCTTTGAAAATGTTATAGTTTATTATTTAGGAAGAGGCTATTGGCGAGCACGGTATTTTGCGTTAGGGTTTTGTAAACTTTTATTAGGGTTAGATCATCAATGTATCAGAAGAATTTTCGAAGTAATCTTAGTTAATAAATTAATTATTTAGGAGGCAATCTTTATCCGTGAACACTGTGGAAGGGATAATTGAGTCAAGTGTGTTTATTCTGGCATACATATGTTGAATTTATAAGAGATTCCATGACGTGGGTCATTCATCTTAAAGGCTCTTTGTGGATGAAATAATAGCCCTTGGTTAGAAATATTGATACTCGAATACAGACATATTGATACTCGAATACAGACAGTGTGTAAATTAGTCTAACAATCCTACGATAAATACAATTGATCCTGTATGTAAAATAACCAAAACATGCATTAGGAGCCCAAGGGCTTATCAATTGGTTATTTTTGTGAAGACTTGTCTACGCCGGTAGAAATTCCTATGAAATTACTTTATTTTCAATTTCCTTTGAAATTACTCTATTTTTAATTTCCTTTGAAATTACTCTATTTTTAATTTCCTTTGAAATTACTTTTTTTAAAAAGTCCTGTGAAATAATGGTTTGATTTTCGACACATTTTGGTAATGATAATGTACGTGTGGCTATAATGCGAATTCAGATTTGATATGATGTATTTACCCACCACATGGAAACCTTGAATCGAAGCATTCAGATAACACCTTGCATTTTCTCCAAAACTATTTGAAAGATTTCAACGAAAATTAATAGGCATGTTTCGAGTTGGGAGTTGGGAGTTTTACCCGAACCCTGGGACATCGACCCAACCCCTGCGCTGACGATAACTACACATCGACCATGACCTCTTTCATGTCACAGTATAAATTAATTGTCTCTGAAATCAATGTCGATTTCCTGATATTGTTGTGCTGATGGTATATAATCCAGTCATAAATAAATGTTACTTATTGATGTCTGTTTTGTTTCCTTCTTAGAAAAAATGCCGTTTTTTTTTATCCATGTTTATGTATTTGAAAGAAAATGGGATTAACGCCCTGCTCTCATGAATACAGGGGATGCCTTGACAAAAATCCATTCTTTATTGAACAACGATAACTCTAATCAAGGTAACCGTTAATCATATCTGATGATTGAATTATCAGTAGCTGAACACGCGCTAGTCAAGTGTTCTTGTTTGTTCCATTGAACCACTAACCTCAATGAATATAGAACTATGACGTCGACCTACTACCCATTCCGGTAATGCCAGAGACGGTTACTTGGGTGTTTGGTCAGAAGGTTCGTCAGTTGTTGGACAAGAAGGGTCGTCGGGTGTTTGTCGAGGCAGTTACTTGTGTGTTGGCAGAGAAAGTCTCTCCCCTCCGGTGTTGGCAGAGACGGTTACTTGGGTGTTTGGCGAGAAGGCTCATCGGGTGTCGGACAAGAAAGTTCCGCTGATGTTTGGGACGAGAAAGCTCGCTTGATGGTTGTCGAGACAGTTTCTCGTGTGTTGGCCGAGAAGGCGTCTTCGGTGTCTGACTAGAAGGTCCATCAGGGTTGGATGAGAAGGTCCTTCCTGTATTGGACGAGAAGGTTCCTCCGGAGTTTAGCGAGAACGTTCCTTACGACCTTTCAGCGTGGTACACGATAGATGCGTTCACGTTGGTGTACATCCAAATGGAGAATTGACGAATGTCTGTCTTCATTAACCATGTTGGTTCACAAAAGTATAGTATTTTATACCTCGTGGTATTTCCTCGGGTCTCCCGCTTTCCCCCCACCGCTAAAGACCCATACGCGGAAATTCAACCATGTGTTTGTTCCGAAATGACCTAGTATGTATCGAGTGGACCCCTGCACGCAAGCGAATTATTGAAATAAAATTGAACCATATGTAAGTCCTGAAATGACCTGTTTGTGTCGAGTGGATGTTAAACCCCATCCCTGTCTTTTCCCCTCTCCCTCGCAATAAATTTACTAAACTTCATTTTTTTCCAAATGTAGGGGCTGACATGGGTTTTTTCGTTTAGTAAAACGACTTCATAATAAATTGTTCATGTTTATACGTCTGTGGGTGATTTTCTTGGAGATAATGATCTTCATTTTATATATCATTTTCATTGTAACCTAAGCTGCTGATCGATTTCCTAATATTTCCTCATTAATAAATTATCGGAAAACAGTTATTGTTAACTTGGCGTTAATTAACTTTTTGACACCGACAAATTAAATTCTAAAACATTGTTTTTTTCGTTTAGTAAAACGACTTCATAATAAATTGTTCATGTTTGTACGTCTGTGGGTGATTTTCTTGGAGATAATGATCTTCATTTTATATATCATTTTCATTGTAACCTAAGCTGCTGATCGATTTCCTAATATTTCCTCATTAATAAATTATCGGAAAACAGTTATTGTTAACTTGGCGTTAATTAACTTTTTGACACCGACAAATTAAATTCTAAAACATTGTTTTTATTTATTAGAAAAATAAATAAAGACGTTTGAAGTGTGTGTAGGTAAAATTTATTTCCTATTTAGTGTAAATGGGTATTAAAATGAGTAAAAGCCCCCATTCTGCCCGAAGTAGTAACGTCTTATGTAAATAATGCACGTGCCATTGAGCCAATGATTGACGCCGCGTGCTCTGAAGCCACGTGTAGAAGGCAGTCAACTTTGAAAGAGATATTAGAACACTTTCATAATCCCCTTTGAAACAGATTGACGGGTCGCTTGTGTGTGTTCAGTCCCGTAGGGAGGACCAGGATCGCAGACTGGACTTTTAGAGACTTTCGGTCCTGCACATACACAAGTTTCACCCGGTCGCTAGCGGCTGGTCTGTGAGCTACCAAACCCTACAACCTATGCGTGTCAAAACACGTACGGTGGCCTGTGAGTTGTACTTTACGTGGACTCTGAATTCAAGAGAGAGAGAAATGGGGTTTAATGTCCACTCGACACAAACTAGGTCATTTTGAGATTAACATATGGTTTAATTTTATTTCAATAATTCGCTTGCGCGTAGCAGTGGGAAGAAACCGGAATGCCCGAAGGAAACCCCTATCTCCATGCCACATACGCTCATAGGGATCGAAATCACAGCCGCAAGCCAGAGATGGCCGGCCAGCTAGAGTTCGTTCGAAGCGCGGCACTTAAAATAGACGAAAATGATGAGAGCCGGAATTATTAGCCGGGATTGACCAGACGCGTGTACCATAAATATTTATTCCACGTTGACCGAAATCAAATTTAACAATCATTCGTGCAAATGTGATTCGATCCGGTCACAAGAACGTAAATTAATTAATTTTACCAGGCACTGTGCTCCACGCATTGGGAATCAATTGTGTTTAAGCCCAGTGCATAAAGTCTCTTGGAATCCTACTATGTTTTTATTTACCAATTAGTTATAATATTACGTTAAAAATCAAACCAGTTGTAACATATTAATAACGTTTGACTTTTCATGACCAGTCAGGTGAATGAAGAAGTAATTATGATGAGAACGACATTTATATTGCACATCAATTATTCATACCACTTAGGGGTGCTCCAGACACATGAATGTGTTCATGTGGGTTAATTATAGTGACTAAACAATCTGTGCCCTGTTTCTTGAAATATTAGCTAAAGATAAAATCCATCGTTTATTCCCTAGTTGAAACGCTCAAATTGTTTAGGAGGTGATGCAAAACACCTTAAATAATTTTCATCTAACTCTAACAATATCAAGACCGAACATGGCTATTTATCGGCAATTCTATATACCAGAAAACACAAAAAACACCGGAAAACACCATGTTACACTTAATATTATCCGGTGCCTGGTTCTCTGCGAAGGGGTAAGGTTATTCTTATGTTTTTCCGGTGTTTTCCAGTGGACCAGAACCTTTGTGTACGGGGGTGGGGGGTAGTGTTAGGTTTTTCCGGTGTTTTCCAAAGGATGAGACTCTGGATTGCCTAATTAGGGTGTTTTCCGATATTTAGTGTGCTTTCCCGTATTTTGTGTTTTTACGGTGTTCAATAGTTTTTCGGTAGCCCATAGTATAGCCTTGATAGTTTTAGTTTATTAGAAACAACAGTTTTACCTGTGAGTTAAATTAGACCAAGGAAGGGGGTTTTGCAAAACATCAAGTGTACAAGAAAGACTAAAGTCGACGGATTAGGCACACTTATTCACTTTTATATACAATATCGATTTTAATATCGGTTTTATCGTTCATCAATATCGATATTTTTTTTTAATAACAATCACCCACTTGTCAAGAAAAAAACAGAGCCCACACATCTCTAATACACATCGATCCTACCGCTTAATTAGTGCATGCGTACAGTCACGTCTTTCTTTCACTCGGCTAATCTCGACAGATTCCGTAAACTACGTCAACTACATCTAGTCTCGGATGTATGACAGTAAGTGATTAAGTGATATGTACCTACGCCCATACATTTGCGATGCGGCTACCGGTTTACTTTAACAGGAAAACTTTACGCTATTACACAAATTGGGAACCTATTCGGCTAGCGACCTATTCGACCGATCGAGCTGCAACCTGTTCGTTGGAAACCTATTTAGAGTAAAGACAACAGTCTCTATTTATCAACCAATAAAATCCAACGTTATGTCTATCAAATGAAAGTAGAATATATTATTTTTTATCCATTCCTTCAGCTCAGAATAGACGTGTAATTTCGTCATTATCTTACAGCTGGATCGGTCGAATAGGGCGCTAGCCAAATAGGTTGCCAACTTGTGTTTGGAATGGGCGCAGCCATGTTTCATCCGGGACCTTTAAAGTAGTTCCAATATGGCGGAATTCATCATACAGCCGAGTTTAGATTCCCGAAATCTTACGAGGTTTGCCGAGTGGTCTTTCTTTGTTATTTATTTCTACTGATGGAGATTAACCCTACTAATTACTTCCCCTGTTCTTAGTGAAGGACAGAGAGTGAACTACCCTAGTAATCCACAATCTCGTCAAGCTTCAAGTTCTAACCTTATTTACATCTCGCGACCTGCAATTTGGCCTTATGATCTGACCTTAGTGGATTTTTCTTTATGAGCGAAGATATTGTTTTTGTTATTCACATGCAATTGTACCATATTCTTGAGATAGGTTTTTTAACTGTCAATTTACGACGGATTTAAGGTAATTAACGATGATTTGAAGTAGGTCAGTTCTCGTATTTCCAATATTGAGATAAAACGAAGATGGGATTTTATGTGACCAGATATTTAAATAGCGCAATTACTCGTGGGTGTAACTTCCGCTTCCGTCCACGGTGGTATCGCAGACATCTGTTTTTTATACATTATTACCCAAAATATACATTTGTTTGTGGATGAAAATGACACCATCCAGGGGAGGATTGGGCCGTCGGACCACCACCAATGTATCTTTGTTTATTAGTATTGACCCAGTTTCTGCTCTGTTGACACACACCAATCGTTTAAACTTGAAAAAGTACTTCTATGTTTGAAGTAGAAGATAATTACGTAGGCCCGGTTATTGAAGTGGAAGATAAGTGTTCAAAGAATTGAATTTACAGAGAGAATGTTTACGAAACAAGATGGCAGGCCGTACTTCCATTCGACCTCTTAAAATAAAATATTCCATGCTAACCGAATACTTTTTATGAAGGGAAATAACTTAAATAAACAAAGATGGCTCTATACTTTACGACCTTAAAATAAACAAAATGGATCTTAAAAGCACACATTAATTTATACGCGTGTATATAAAAGAGATTATATCTCTAATATTCGCGAAAAGTCTAATTTATTTGAACGATAGTCGTTTACGCCAGCTAAGTCCATTCGCCAGGGTTTTTTTGAAATTATTATTTTGTTGTATTCCATTACGTATTGCTTCCGCTTTGTCTTATAGTGTGTATTTCTTTGTTCATTACACATGACGCTTATGAAACAATGGAATGTACGACTCGTTTACTGCCGATAAATTGTTCCATGTGTCTTAAATATTGGATATTAAGATCTATTCCAATTCGTGTTTTTAATTTCGAATGTTATGAAAAATATTAAGTTAGTTTAACATCCTTTAAAGTCACAATACTGTTATCAATGTACAAAGTAACAATCACACCGTTTCTTTGCAAGGAGTTGCTATGTTATAGTCATTTAGACCCGTATTAGTTTAAATAGATCTCATATCAAATCACATGACAAGGACAGTCGTCTAGTCGTTCTGATGGGACCAAAAACTGAGGTCCAGTTTTTAATATCTTAAATCACTTAAGACCCAGAATAAACAAGGGGCAGTCATGTTGCTGTACTTGGGATAGGTTTGATTGAATGGGAAGAATGAGCACACGATCCTCATAAGTACAAGAAGCCAATTGAGCAGTTATATGGCCGGAGACGGATTTCTCGGGCTATTGCTTCAGGAATATTACTTATACTAGAATAGAATTTATCATCAATCTATACTAATATTTGTGATTGTGCGTTTGTCTGCCTTCCCGTCTGTCTGTTCAGGGATGGCGGCTACATTAGGGCTGTCCTGGGGTTCAAATTTGGTGTATGGAGGCAGCTAGGACCGGGGACCAACGTTTCGATTACTACTTCCGGTTTAACAGACATGCCACTCCCGGGCCAAGACTTTACCCATGCTACATTTTATATGATTTCATAGACTGATCGCTGCTTTAATTATAACAATAAGTAAATCAGTAATAGAAATACTGGAACTTTACTTCTTCAGACTGACATTCAACAATTGATTAGCTGACTTTGTTGGGTCTTATGAAGTTACAATGTATGCCCCATCATTTTTTTTTAAATCAATGTTTTTGATAACCAAAATCCTAGTCGAAACGGTGGTCAGTAAAAAGATTGCATTCGGCTTCCCAACTGTTTTAGCTTCTGAATTAGCAGCTCGGGGGTATTGTCCCAAGTTAGCTAGAAGCTGGTAAAGTGTCGTTCACGGAACATTATGTTAAAACATATGTGATACCAGTCGGAAATTTCAAGTTTTATTCCCACTGCTGGGAGGCCGACTAAAACATTGCGTTTAGTGAGTTATATGATTCAAATCGAAGTCCATCCGTACATTGTTCCCCGCCCCTAAAATCTCGGCTAACACAATGAGCTAACGTCGATCCTCCAGGTTGTGATTCAACGTCTAATTCACTAATCCACCCAGTCTCCATCCAAAATTAGATTTTTCTAAGATGCTAGACTTAATTCCCAACCTTTCAAAAACAGCCCAATTGTTCCACCTGTATACACGATGCTTGATTTTATATACAATCTTTCAATTCAACTTTTCCTCTCTGTATTTTAGATACCGGAGCTGCAGTACTATCAACAAAATGGCAGAAAATGTCCGGAAATAAGAAAATCCAGGCTTCAAATGCGAAAATCTATGAATCGAAGAACCAAATACAATGTAGTTTGAATTGTATGACACCCACAGAACACTTACCATGTGGGTGTGTGGTGTATAGTTATAATAAGTTAACTAAACAATGTTTAGTTGTTGATGCTAGTGAAATTAGCACCATTGTTACAGCTACTGATTGGAAAACGTGGCAACTCAAATAAAATAAAAAAAGTTGCTCTAGACTATTAGAAACTCAACTTTGCTTATAACGCACATGTTTGGCAAAAGGCAATTGATACTGTGGGGGTGGGGTGGTTAACCATTTAATGCACATGGTTAACAAAAGGAAATTGGAATTGTAGGGGCGCAGATGGGTAACCTTTTAGCGCACATGTTTAGCAAAAGAAATTGAAATTGTATGGGTGGGGATGGACAATCTATTAAAATACAATCTCTACACGACATCACTCTTTAAATGACCAGATCTAACATACACCTCTTTTCGGTTTGATTAAAGACAGGAACAAGGTATTACGACCCGCTTGCACTATGAACAAGAAGCACCTTACCCAATGAGGACGTGGCACTTATATCACGAAGACGACATCTTTGCACCATGGACAAGATCTAATTTTTCCCAATGAGGATGTGACACAGTCTTGTATCATGACGACGAGATCTCTGCACCATGGATCTAACTTTTCCCAATGAGGACGAGACACCTGCACAATTAACACGATATACCCTTTCTCGGTGAAGACGAGATATACTTGCACCAGGAACAAGATGTAAGTTTCCCCGGAGATATTTCAACATGACGATGTGATACTTGTACCATGACCATCGACGATGAGATACTGGAGCAATGAATAAATGAAATTAGGCTTGACGTCCTACTGTTCTGCAATAACATAGCTACTGCAGAACGGAATATTTCATGGTGTCTGGGATATTTATTCAGTGGGATTCAAACTGTCAAGAGTTCCTTTAAGTGCTCGCCAAATGAAATGAAATATACGCCATACGGTGTTCTACGAGGGGAAATCGGCCTACTATTATAGCGAATTCTAACAGTGAAGGGATCCTTTACGTGCACGCGGATGTGTACACGGGACCTCAGTTTTCGTCCCACCCGACCTCCAGGCTATATCGCACCAGCGTCTTACTCGCCGTGGCACCGCAATAACGTAGAGACTAGTGGAAAATCGGAGTGGTTTAAGAGTTTTGGAATACGACTGTCTCATAGATATAGAAACCCTTTTCGTAGAATAACGTGGTGGTCGAAAGTTATAAACCTTTGAAAAACGGCTTCTGATAAAAGCAGAACGTGGCTCCCAAAATATCGGGGCGTTCGAAAGTTTAAACTTTAGTAAATCGACTGTCTGATAAAACTAGAACGTCATTCGCAAAGTATCGGGGTGGTAGAAAATTATAACCTTTTGGAAGACGATTGCTTGAACTTTACTTTCGGAATAAAAGGGAGTTACAACCGTTTGGAACACGACAGTCTGATTAAACTAGAACATAACTCGCACAATGACAACGATAAACGAAACGAAATTGCTGTTTTAAGCAGATGAATTACAACGATGCCAAATGATTGTAACCACACCCATTTATTATCCTCCCAAATATAGTGTCCCCTAACCTCTTAATCAGTTCGCCTGTTCCCATTGACACCGTCGTAATTCAGTATGGTTGCACGAAATCTTGTTTTTATCGCTCAATATGTTGTACAAAATCGATGATCGATATGATTTCTAAAGGTGAAAGTATGCGTTTACTGAGTTTTATTATTTAGATTTATTATAATCTTTTATTGGTTTCTTATTGGAAATATACCAATTATTGTTTTTACCAATTGATGGCACTTTATCTTCCTTTTTTATGTAAAAACCGGTTAGCTACTGTGAATGTACGTTTCACAATTGGTGTATTTTTTTTTTTTTTTGAAGCTCGAGCTGCGAGTTTTACATCATCTTGCCGTAGCAAGATTAGTCTGGCTTTGCCAAACTTTTAGGTGCGTTACCTCCCTTTTCCGCAAACACGCGATGAACTCATTAAGAAACAAGATTTGTTTACAGCTGTTGAAAGCCCAAGATTATTATTGACAAGAATCGTTGTAAGTGTAGTGCTTTAGTCTATTCTAGTCAATAGCTCTTATACAATAGTGATGGTTCCATGCGCCATATGTCTGAAGAATGCTAAAAAGTCCGTCTCTGTATTCCCCGTATAAAACACAACACCAAAGCACGGTACAAACTGAATCGGATGGTGATAGTTCATACCGGACTCAAGAGGACGGCAGCGTCTTGGGCTTTTGGTAATGCACGGTGTCAAACGCATCAAGGGTCTGCATTCATGTCAGGAGACATTCGCATGCACACCACAAAGTTATCTCACGACTTCCTCTATAGCTCTCCGAATAGTTTGTGATAATGACTGGAGAGCCACCGCGGCTCAATCTATGGGCGTTACCACGACGTCCTCTGTCGCTTCGCGTTTCGGCGTCGCTATTCCTGTATTCGTGCCCATGATTCGTTTCTATTAAAGGCCTGCAAATGTTCAGCAACTATAGTTGGCCACAGTCATAGTAATCAGGAGTACTTGTATGGAAGCAATCTGTTTCACAGAGAATTAAAAAGTCTTCTAATATCTCTGTAAAAGATGACTGTCTTCAACACATGCAATGACATCACGCGGTGTCAATCACTGACTCAATGGCGCGTGCATTGTTTACATAAGACGTAACTGGTTCGGAAAGAATGATGCCTCTTACTAATTTTAATACCCCATTTACACTAAATAGGAAATATTTTTTAGAAATACTTCAAGCGTCTTTTTTTATTTTTTTAATACATTAAAAATATTGTTTTAGAATTTAATTTGTCGAGGAATAAAGTTAATATTGGGGCATCATTAAGTCGTGTCGATGTCATCCTTATCAGTGATTGTAGCGGCCTAGTGAAAATTCACTGTTGAACAGTGTATGCACGTCATCCGGCGTCTTACTGGTATCAAAAATGCCCTACTAGCCGTACTGCTGACTTCATGAAGGCGTACAACAGGAGACGCACTGTTTCCACGGCCGATCTGAGACCTTCTAAGGTTACAAACATACCAATGTGACGGTTTTTCATAAATTTGCAGCGTCTTTCGAACATTATATAGCCATTTAAACGAAATTGTTTAGAAAAAAATCTCCCCCCCCCCAAAAAAAAAAAATTTAAAAAAATTTCCACCACGGACTGCCAATAGAAGCGCTGCTAGTAGGGGATTTTTGATGCCTAAAGCATCGGATGACGTGCATTAGACCAAGGTGAATCGTGGGCGATGCTTAACTTTTACATAACACACCCTAATAGTTGGGATAGGGTGAAAACCGACGTTCACGAACACATTTGCGTGCACGTAAAAGACCTCTTGACAATTAGAATTCGAATTAAGAGTAGACCGTATTGCCATCCAAAGCATAACAGTAAGACGTTAAACCGCACTTTATGTAACTTTTCTTTTCAACCACATTTCCTTTTATTGCTTTTTTTATCGATAATCTGAAAATAATACAAGAATCGCCACATAACACAACTTTTTCTAATTTACCATTAAAGAATTACGCGTTTCTTTTGAGTTTGTTTCGTTTCGAAATTGCATTTTTATTACGATGGTTTTCCATATAATCCGGTGTTTTGTTCAACTTATCTGGCCCGGACGATCATTAGGTGCAAAACTTATAAGTCAAGGCAAATAATTGTCGATTAACGTTAATCGTGCCTTGATATAAAAAAAATCATTTTAATCAAGTTGATGGAAATTATTGATTACTTTACATATTGCACTTTGGTATCATATTATGAAGTTTAAAGTTTGTTGATGACTGAAAGTTTGTTTGATGGTCTAATAGACCAGTTTTATAATCATTTTTAGTTGATCCAGCAGTTCTTGATGAATTCATAATAATATGAAGATTTTAAACGGGCAACCGGTTTAAAATAGCTTATCAGACCCCCGAGACATACACACCCACATATATAAAAGTGATTGGTCAGTAAATCTTCGGGATTAATGGTTACACTAAGATTGTCCCGAGACTGGGCAGGTCGAGATACGGAGTGACAAAGGCTAGGATTGATGGATACTCCAGGACAGTTCGGAAACAGGGCAGGTCGAGATACGAAACTGGGCAGGTCGAGACACGGAGTGACAAAGGCCGAGATTGATGGCAACCCCAGAACAGTCCGGAAACTGGGCAGGTCGAGATACAGAGCGACAAAATCCGGGTTTCGGAGTTATACTGCTTCCTATCCACTAAACCAGTTTTAGGGAGCGATGGCGTGGTCTGCATGTTTTGTGCCAGAACTTCAAATTTATGGCAAAACAATTACTCGTTTATTTGGGCAATATTTAGACAAAAGACTATGGTCTGGAACTTATTACAAGCATGATCTTGGTCTCTATAGTCGACTTTCTTCTGAATTGATTTCCCTTTAAAAAGACGATCTTGGTGTCAATATTAAAGAAATCACTTAGCAATTATACTTATATACTACTGGCCTCATGTAAAGTTACTATTAGTAGCGAGTTCTAGAAGTAGAGAAGATAATGGACTGTTGTTTGAGAATGGCATGGGATGATAGGAACTAAAGTGCGTAAATAATTCGATAAATGGATAGGGAAATCGTCTTTCCTGACGTAAAGACCAACAAACATAATACAATAGAGTGCCGATAGGTTATATATACATGTGTTTGCTGTTTATATCAGGTGCGCGGAAGCTTCATCGACAAGTCACTTAAATTAATTGGAAGGAACAATAAAAAATTAAACTCCTTGGAATTTTAGTCTTTAGAATACTGATTCTCAACAAATGTGCCACGAAATTTTAAACGACACACTAAAAAATGAGAAAAACCACGTGCTCCCAATTGAGTATTCACTGGTGTCTACGGTTGAGTGCATAAATGTGTTTTCTTTTATTTAATTTGTGTTATTCTATGTGTCTATGACTTGCCATGTTTTTATTTTGTAGAATTCAAATATATTGAGCCAGGTGGGCCTCATTTTTTCCATTTGTTACAATGTGTGCTATTGGCGAAAAAACGGTTGGAAACCACTGCTTTAGGGCTATACGTTGGCGTTTGATAACTGCATAATACATTAAGAGAGGTTTTCTAAACTATGAACTATCATTAAATATACAATTTTGTTTGGAAATCATCTGTTGAACAGACGCAGCAATATATACTAAGAGAACAGGCCCCGAGTTCACAAAGCATCTCAGACATAAGTTAGCCTATATTCTTAGTTCGCTGCTCTGGAGGTCGCGAATGTTCATTTGGATGTTTTGGCATGACTTCCACTTGTCAGTGGTGCAGGATGGAGGGCCCGACAAGGACAGCTGCCTTGTCGTTCGGATGGGGCGAACAAGCCGTGTTCCGCGTACATATTGGCGTAAAAGAACGCTTGACAGTTGGAAATCGATATAAGTGTAGGCCGAAGTGTAACTGTAAGGGCAAAATTTCACTCTTTGCTTACTGCCTAGCGTATGTCGTCTTCATTAACCTAGTCAGAGATGAAAAGTAGGACGCTAAACTCCATTTCATTTCATTTCATTTCATTTCTGTTGATAGAAAATGAATCGCACTGAAATCGTCAGTTATACGAAGGGTGAGGGTCAATGGTCTTTGATCCCACCTTTCTAAACTAAATCATACGCCTATCCCCCAAACAACTATGGAATATTATTTCTTCACCACCTGGAAACGGTCTTGTTCCACGAGAACAGACAAGAAGCAATTAAATGGCTGACCAAAATCGATATCTTCTGAGGAAATTTAAACGAAACGGGCAAGATATAAAATTTCGCTCAGTGTTACAAATGCATGCGACTTTAATAGATTTTCTATGTAACAATGTGAGTCACTGCGGTACACAGTAGATAGTTGGTCGCCCATACCATGGGAGATAACTCTGGAAATATGCTGGATGCAGAACACCATTAAATTTTACCATCTTGTAGTCTATTTATAGCAATTATCTCTCTGTCTCCCACACCCTTTTCATGACCCCCTTTTTTGTTTTGGTCCAGAATAGAAAAAGAGGGTCTGTGTCTACAATGGACATAGAAGTTTTGGTAAATTATTTATGATTTTGAGGCGGAAGGGTAATAGAGTTATCAGGTTACGGTGATATGTATGGCAAATAGTTACATGATTTTAGTATGCTTCATCAGGTTTGTGTATCTCAAAAGTTTGGTGTAAAGACATGACTATTCCATTTGTTCCTCTGTCTGTAGTGAAAAGCAATCGGGAGAAATTTGGAGGTGGGCAAAGAGGCTTGAATTATCATTGGCGTCAATGGGGTAATTAATGGTGGTCTTTATCCTGCTGCACTTAGACTAATAATTATTTCCCTTTATTTCATGATGTCATAAATAGATAGTTCCCCCCCCCCCCCTAGAATTGGAGAACAGGGGTCAAATTTGCAATTCAATTGCAGTTTTGGGTAATACTGATGGTATTACAGCGGAGGATTAGGGATGGTGTGTGTGTTAAAAGTGTCTTTCTGTGGAGCAATCATTACATCGGAAGTGACATTTTCACCCCAGTCAACATCAAATACTCCTTGCAAAAAATCTAACCGCTCAACCCGCTACCAAATTATGATGACTGTGTCAAATGCGGTAAATAATGGGCAAATAATTGCTGGTCCCACTCCTTTCTGTCAGTGAACCTCAATAACATTTCTGAAATTAATAGTCGTGTGTGGTCAAAAAAATACCCCTAGCAGTAGCCCTCACCTTAACCCACAACCTCAGCAACAAGCACGGGCTCCTAACCTCGTGATCTTGTTGAAATCTGCGGGTGGCTGTTATATTTAGATCTGGCTCCCAGGGTGGGGACATGAAAAATGAAATTCTGAACCACAAAAACTAAACGAAATAGGATAGACCAGTTTTAATTGTACGAATCGGGAAGTAAACAGATATGAATTAGGTTGACAGGAATACTCGGCATAGTTATACTTTTATTATAAAGACTATTTTGGAACCTTTACTGTCTATTTTTCACCATAATTGTTGGCCAAAAGGAATCATTTCTTGCCGCACCCGACACCGACACAAATTTATAACAATCCAACACTATTTTCACGTAGAATTGTGCAATACAAATACATTAACAACTTAGTTATACATTTATTATAAAGTGGATGAAATGAAATAGGGTTTAACGTCCTACTCTTCTGCTCCGGTCTGGGCTAATGAAGACGGCCATACATCATACAGTTTTCTTGGACAGAGGTTCTGTCCGAACACCGGCGATACGGCCTACTTTTATATCGAATTCTAACTGCCAAGGGATATTTTACGTGCACGCCAATTTGCACGCGGGACCTCGGTTTTTCGTCCCATCCGAACGACTGCATTACTGACAAGGGGAAACATCGCCAGCGTCTTACCCACTTCGACACGTGATCCCCCAGTCAGTATGACGTTGGTTCGTCAACTCGAAGGTCGTGTGTATAATCCCGGCGCTACTAATATTTACAGACCTTCGGAAAACGATCAATGAAATGGGGTTTAACGTCCTATTGTTCTGCTCCGACCGGGATAATGAAGTGTGGTATGAGGGAAATTTTGCCCGGGCAGCGGTACCATGACCTACTCTCAAATCGAATTCTAAATGCCAAGGTATCTTTTACATGCATGTTAATGTATACACGTTTTTGTAGCATCCGAACGACTGGACAGCTGTCCACGTCGGAAAATCTCGATGAACTTTCTTGGCCTATGCAGGGGTCGAACACGCGACCTCCAGAAAGCGAGCCATTTTTACCCAACGTGGAATCCTACTTTGAGATTTAAAAGATAAAAAAGATTAAAGCTGAATTGAAGTGGGGAGGTAATGAAGTAAAATTGTGGGACTTATCGAAAGCTCGGATATACGGAAGCCCATAAGGGTCAATCAAATGAAAAAAAAAATCCTGACTATCTTGTAATTACAAGATAGGCTATCTTGTTATTACAAGATAGCTATCTTGTTATTACAAGATAGCCTAAGATAACCTATCTTGTAATTACAAGATAGACTATCCTGTTATTGCAAGATAACTATCTTGTAATTACAAGATACCGAGATGCCAATTTAAAGGTCACCATACACCGATTTCATGCTCCCATAAATACCATTGCCTTCATACAACCACCAACTGCATATTTATATCATGACTCATCAATTTTAATACGCTCTCTGAAGCCACAGAACGCTATTTCTATTTTTCAAACTTCTTTAAATTTTGATTTTAGAAAAGTAAGTAAGGAAAGGGATATTCTGAAAAACGGACCCTCCATCAATGAAATGAGCTGACTGACATAGCGTTTAAAAGCAGATTATTTATAGCGTGCGGTATCTCCTGATGTATACAATGTTTTGAGAGGGATTTGAAGCAAACGTTTGATAGATTAATTAGCTTGAATATATTTTTAGCCCAAATATATCATCAAATCACACAGTTTGTACGCGCGGAAGGTATCTTTAAGGAGAACATGAAATCAATGTATCATAAATGCTATTAATGAGGGAATGAAGTTAATGAGAGTATGAATAGTATTTAATGAGGGCACAACCTGGTGATGCCGATCCCGTGACATACAAAAGGGGGATTCGAAACCACGTCAGTTGACTCAATGACAGGCTTTTAAGATAAAACACGCTAACAAATCGACCTGCCAACCCTCCAGCTCAACGAAGTATTATTGTATGTTACGGGATCGGCATCATCAGGTTGTCTGTCCTCCGGGTTCCTCCAACTGCTAAACAGAGAGGGGTATATGGTTTAACGTCCACTCGACACAAACTAGGTCATTTCGAATCCCCATTTGTACGTGACAAGGAGTAGGATCGCCTGTCCATCCTCGCCTGTCCACCGGTTTCCTCCAACTGCTAAAGAGATTGAGGGGAGGTGTAACGTCCACTCGACACAAACTAGGTCATTTCGCTACTAACATATAGTTTAATTTCAATAATCGCTTGCACGTATGGATCTTTAGCAGTGGGAGGAAAGCAGAGGACCCGGAGAAACCCCACGATGTTGGACAGGCGATACTACTCCTTGTCGCGTACAACGGGGGATTCGAAATCACGCCAGTTGACTCAATGACAGGCTTTACGATACAGTGCGCATGTGCTAACAAATCGACCTGCCAACCCTCCAGCTCAACGAAGTATTGTTGTATGTTACGGGATCGGCATCATCAGGTTGTCAGTCCTCCGGTTTCCTCCAACTGCTAAACAGAGAAGGGGATGTGGTTTAACGTCCACTCGACACAAACTAGGTCATTTCGGGACTAACATATGGTTTAATTTTATTTCAATAATGCACTTGCGCGTAGGCGTCTTTAGCAGCGGGAGGAAAGAGGAGGACCCGGAGAAAACCCACGATGTTGGACAGGCGACCCTACTCCTTGTCACGTACAACAGGGGTTTCGAAACCACGCCAGTTGACTCAATTACAGGCTTTGTGATACTGCGTGCACGTGCTAACCATTCGCCATCCAACCCCCACCCCACTACTAAAGACCCCTACGCGCAAACGAATTATTGGAATTAAATTAAACCATGTTAGTCCCGAAATGACCTAGTTTGTGTCGAGTAGACGTTAAACCCCATTCCCCCTCTCTCTCTCTCTCTCTCTCTCTCTCTCTCTATCTATCTCTCTCTCTCCCACACACACACACACTTTGGCTTATAACTATCCGATAAATCAGTGTGGGACGACCTTGAAATACAAGAAAACTAATTTGGCTATCTTGTAATTACAAGATAGGCTATCTTGTAACTACAAGATAGCTATCTTGTAACTACAAGATAGCTATTTTGTAATTACAAGATAGTCAGAATATTTTTTTTTCATTTGATTGACCCTTATGGGCTTCCGTACGGATAGCCATATCGAGCGCATGTTTTCAAAGAAGTCATGGTCATCCACCGAATTCTTTTTTGCATGCTTTCTTGATTCACCCTTGTTGCATCGCAAGTCGACTTATTGTATGCCAGCTTGATTTATGCCTCTTCATCGCGTTAATTATTAATTTCTGTCCTTGTCCGGACTTTTTCCGTATGCAAATGAGCTTCGTCGTAGTTCCCATATAAGGTATATGTTCTACTATGCTAAGTTCTAGTATACATTTGTCTATTATGCAAAATGCAGAACGGAGAAGTGTAATGTGTAAAAAAAACTATTATATTGTATTTTGTTATATTGAAAAGTGTATTCTGTATTTTAACACTGACAGTGGTTTGTGGAGCAATGGAAATTGCAAATTGTAAAACTTAAATACGTATTTTGAACTGCTGACATATGCAGTTTGTACAATGCACATTGAAATAATATTGGCAACGTTATCCTTTCATAGATAGTGAACGGGACTATTGATGTATAGAAAGAGCAATATATAATAATACATACACAGAGCTTTATGGATAACAATCACTACTTTCATTAACTCTTATTAATGTGCTATTTACGCTAATTTTAATTTATGTCACAAAGCCAAGATTATATCCCCCAAACGATGCGATAAAACTGACGATGACTAACGGCCACTGAGAGCTTATATTGGGTGTGCGTTAGTTTGAAAATGTCGTCTCAATTTAAATGAAAGTTGCTGATGTATTTGTATCGCACAATTCGACATGAAAATAGTGTTGGTTTGTTATAAATTTGTGTCGGGTGTGGCATGAAATGATTTCTTTTGGCAACCAAAGCTTAATTACGGTGATAAATAGACGGTAAGGATTCCAAAATAGTCTTCGAACGGAGTTGGGAGAAAAGCCGTATTTTAATGTTAGTTGTTATTAGGAGCTGGCAGTAACGTAGTGGGGAGCGGAGTCGAATCAACTTTACGTTACTTAAAGGGACAATAACATTCTTGCTGGCTTGGTATCTCCAGAAAATAAATAATACCTTTATTCTAAGTACTAGATGTTTAAATGTCCTACCTGTTGTGTAAATTATCCATTACAACCTACTTTACTTGTCCAGAGGGTTCGAAAATATTTTAAAATCCAAGTTAAATTTGAAAAGGTTTACGTTAGACTTTTCAAATCAATTGGTTGAATTTTTCCAATTTTTTAAATTAGGTGTGTTAAGATGAAATTTATATCATCATTTAATTGGAATATTCTAAAATAATACGATTTGTTGACCAGAATGAAGATTGGGACATATTTTTCAGTTACAACAAGAGTGTTATTGGGGCTTTAAAGTAATTAGCGTATAGGGACAAATAGCTGTCTCACGCAATAGAGCACGTGCGACTCCGAGAAACAGGAGGCGACTGGTTGCCGTCTGACATACACCAGTCGTAAGTGCGCTCGGGTCGCCCGGGTCTGAGTCGCCGTCAGTTTTTTCGTATCCATGGTTGACACGGGTAATTTTCTTTCATTTTCCCTAACTGTGTAAATTCTTTCTATAAGCATGTGCCTCCTGGTTATGTTTTTAATTTCAGTTCCATTTAGATTGAACTTGTTGAACTTGATTGCACTCGATCCATGTTCGTTTGACACATGTTAACCCCTAACTCAATATTATTTATATTATTGGAAATTATAATCACGAATTATAATCCAATACTGGACCTTTTCATTCAATCCATATTGATATCCGACATTTGAGACTCAATAAATAAATCACTACAGGACTCGTCCAATCTATAGAAATAATTGTTTCGAGTGCCGTTTATTTTGTGATTACCAAAGAATGCGGAAGCAATTAAACACGGCTAATTCACAAATGACAAAAGCTTGAAAAAAGATGGTGTGGATATATTTCAAAATTTGAACTTTTATATGCTAAAAAAATGTTTACTACTTGTTTGGTCACTCTAACCCACAACTAACCCAGTTTCGCTTGAGAAATGTTCACTGAATAACATTTACAAATACTATAATAAAACCATTTTTGATTATTTTTTTTGGTGCGAGTTAGGCTTTTGGGTTTTTTTCTGGAGTCCGAAGTTTCTGTCTACTTCAAATCACGGGGGTTGGAATGGCCTTGTGGTCTTGAGTGCCGCGCTTCGACCTCTAGCTGGTCGGTCACCTCTGGCTTGCGGCTGTGGTTTCTAGCCCTGGCGTGAGCGTATGTGGCATGAAGTTAGGGGCGCCTTCTCAACCCCATGGGTTTCCTCCGGGCACTCCGGTTTTCTCCCACTGCTAAAGATCCCTACGCGCAAGCGAATTATTGAAATAAATTAAACCATGTGTTAGTCCCTAAATGACCTAGTTTGTGCTGAGTGGACGTTCAACCCCATTTCTCTCTTTCTATCCATCCCACCCCCATATTTATGTCCCCACAGTTCTCTGTTCCGTAACACTATTCAGATACAAATCAGAAAAAAAATACCGTTAATAGAAAATAAAACAGACGTACGTGGAGAGAGAGAACTGAAATAAAATGAAATAGGGTTTACCGTCCTACCGTTCGGCTCCGACTGAGCTAAAGAAGACGGGCATACGTCATAAAGTGTGCTATGAGCTAAATTGTGACACAAAGTATACACGGGACCTCGGTTTTTTCGTTCCATCCCAATGATTAGATAGCCGTCCTTTTCAGGCCCACGTCGGGAAATCCGGATGAACTTTCTCGACCAATTCAAGGATAGAACACTTGACCAGCATCTTACCCACACGAGTGAGAGAGAGATAGAGAGAGAACGAAAGAGAGAGAGAGAGAGTGGGGCATAGTAGTGGTGATGTGTGAAATTATAAACCAAGAAGAATATGAAATTTCCTTTATATATAAGGAGCGACTGTCTTCCAATAGCTGTTAATGTAAGCTTTTTATGTTCAGCGGAAGCTGGTCTAACAGATTGTCATTTCAGTCGTTAATCACAATATTGTTATCAAAAGTGGCATATCCGCAGATCCTGACAGGGTTTGTTTAAGCGTGTAGAGCCGTTCTCCTGCGGTTGATTTATAACAAAGAAGTGACAAAGGTACCACAGATGAAGGACACGGTAATTTGCTACAAACTGTAGACTAGGACTCACTGCTTTAATGGTTTTATTCCTAATGGTCATATATAATCCTCTAATGAAAATCTCTTAAGATCTAACAATAGTGTTTGGGTTTGTGTCCAAGTACCCATTAGGAATAGTTGAAGTACCACATCAAGCATATAGTGCCCACGCCTTCCGAGATAGCGACCAATATCTTGAATTAACTAGGAAGTCAGTAAATTCAAGCCTCACTGGTTCACTAATAAGTTTAATAATAATACAGCAAACAATACCTTATTCATTGATGGCCATAGGACCACACTACCCCAGCCCTGTGTGTTACACTGTTGGTGTTATTCCTTAGTTTGAGATGCTAATGAAACAGCGGACTGAGCGCATGGTTACTGCGTACGCGTGGTTTCGATTCACCCGTCGTACGTGACAAGGAGTAGGGTCGCCCCTCAAACCTCGTGGGTTTTCTCCTCGTCCTCCGGTTTCTTCGCACTGCTAAAGACCCCTACGCGCAAGCGAATTATTGAAGTAAAATTGAACCAAGTGTTTGTCCCGAAATGACCTGCTTTGTGTCGAGTGGGCGTTAAACTCAATTTATCTCTCTCGATAATGAAACTATTCAGGTCAGCTCAATTATTATGACAAGTTAAAGTACCATGGACTATTTGGTAAATATAATAATAATGTGCTACTCAGTAAATATACTATTCAACTCCAGGGTTGCACTGTAAAGGATCATGTTTAAACCAGTTGGATAATCACTGACTAAAACTATTTCAGCGGTATTTAGTAATTGAACTGGAAATACACAGGTCACAATTATACCAATCTGATTAAAACACAAATCCTATTTCGTTTCGTTTTTTAAAGGTGCAAAATTTAGTTTCATTTGTCTGAAATACACAAGGATCTGGACGAGTTGTTATATAAATGTCGTTCTGGATGGCATCAAGTATCAGCCAATAAAACCATCTGTTACGGCGACTCTTGTCGCGCGATGCACGGAACTGTAGGTAAATCGTCAGAAACGTCAACGAACAATGTCAAACGTCATACGGACAAAAGCAGTTCGTACCACCTCTGACGCTACCTTTTACTAAAACCAATTAGATCGTCATGTAGTGTAGGCCATCCATAGTACAAATCAGCGAAAGAAATATTAATATGTATTTTAATAAGATTGCAATTCTGTGGAATACAATAAGTGTTTATTACTGAGCGACGTTGCGACTAGGCTTCTCTAGTTATTATCAAGCAACGATGCTACGTGGCTCAATAATAAGCAGTATGTTATCTAGCGAATTGTGATCTTTATGGATCACTGTGTCAGCAATGTTAACGTGGCATCCAAGCCTTTGGCCAAAAATTTATTTACTTTTGTCATTCACTATCAAACCCAGGAAATACACTGTAATGGGGCAACTCTAAATCAATCAAGCGATTGCTGAGTAATTAGAAAATCGAATGTGAATGTTAATTCTATAAAATGTCTATACATTTTGTACAATTCAATATTTATGGAGGTAAAGGTATCTATTAACAAATGTAATCGATCAACACATGTATTGCAAGTGCAATTTTACAAGAAAATACTATTGTTAACGGGGTCACAGTGTCTCAGTTAGTAAGATGTGGTCAACCATGTCAGTGATGCAGAACAGAGGACTTGGAAAGGAACAACGTAAAGTCGTTCGGTAGGAACGGGACACTGAGGTCTCAGTACATTTTGGCGTGCACGTAAAAGATCCATTGACAGGTCAGAATTTTTCGCATAATGCACCGTATGGCTTATGCCGGTCTTCATTAGCCGAGTTGGCTATGGTTAAGTTTTGATGAGATTGTTGCGTTTCTGGGCTAATTAAATCTCGTCAACGCTCAAAGCTTCCGGCATTTGCGAAAATCAGAAAGCGGCTAATCAAGTGCTTGCTAATTATGTAGAATTTCATTAATTATCCAGTGCTTTGATTAGTCCAAACCTATTAATGGCCGTGTTGTCGAAAGATAGAGACAAAATACATGATCCCCAAACCCCACAATGTTACGACGTGAGTCTAAATGTTACAACCATAAGTACTGTGTGGCATGATGGGACAAAAAACCGAGGTCCCGTGCACACATTGGCATACATGTAAAAGATTCCCTGGAATTCGATATAAGAGTAGGTCGTAGTGCCATGGCCCGGGCAAAATTTCCCTCATAGCATATTGTATGGAGTATGCCCGTCTTCATTAACCCAGTTCGGAGCAGAACAGTAGGACGTTAAAGCTCTATTTCAAAACTAAAACAAGACGAATACTATTTTAATGTCTTATTTTCCAATCAAATCCGTATGAATTGGTCTCCATCCACCATGTAAGGTTTGCTTCAATGATGCGACAACACTGGCTTTGTCGTGGTGATCGACCAGGTTTACATTCTCCTGGTAGTCATTTTCGTGATCATACAGTTCTCGAGCTACAACATCAGCCATATCTGAATTAGAGCTCGCTTTTTCAGATACCCGAACCCATTCAGTATAGCGATACTTATCCGTTTTCACCGAATATCCCATTATATTACCGGGCCTTTCGTATTGCGAAAACACAGCCGATTTCCATTGTGCATCGGGATCTGTCATCAGAGGGACCATACTTTTCCCTTCTGTACAAAGATAAACCTGTGATGATCTTTCTGGACATTGACGAAGTGGAGGAAACCCAGCGGCTTCTACGATTGTTGGGAACAGATCAACGAATTCTACTAAATTATTTGTTACGACCCCTCGATCTGTCTTGCCCGGAACCCGAATCATCATTGGGGTGTGCACATTATCTTCAAAGTTTGTATTTTTAGCCCACAGCCCGTGCTCACCTAAAGAAAATCCGTGATCGCCAATAAATGATATGATTGTGTCATCCATTAAATTTAGTTTCTCTAATTCCGCTAAAACTTCGGCCACCATAGCATCCACAAACGTGACAGAACTGAAGTAAGCTCGTCTTAAATCTTTGACTATTTGATCAGGCAAGGTCGTGTTAAGATTTCCAGTGACGTTCAAAGCCCCGATATCATGGTAACTTCTAAGCTCCGGATATTTACTCCAAGCGATTGACGGCATATCAATAGGGGCGTAATCATTTCGAGGAATCTGAATTTGAGTTGCAGGATAATCTGCTAAATATTCTTCTGGAAAAACAAATGGCAAATGTGGCCTTCTGAACCCAACGGCTAAGAAAAATGGGCGCCTTTCCCTGGCAAGATGGTGTAGCGATGTCTTAGCCTGAGCTACGACCAGTTCATCAATTAATGGATCTTTCAGTCGTTCGGCTTTTGAAACAGCTCGCCAGCTTACACTCAAATCCTGATCTTCCTCTAGGTGGTAAAAGTTATTCCAGGATAAAGGATCTTCATTGTTGGACGCCGTGACACCTGGGTGAAAAATTTTACCCATACCCACACTTCTGTACCCATGATTTTTAAAAAACTGAGGTATCGTTGTAAAGTTACCTCCGACATCTCGGAAATAATGCTTCAGATCGTAAACTCGGGTTGTATCGGGTCTGCGTCCAGTTAGAAAAGAAGTCCTACTCGGTGAACAAAGGGCGCATTGAACATAGGCTCTTTTCATCAACAAACTTTTACCTGCTAGATTGTCGAGATTTGGTGTGAATGACGGCCCAAGATTTAATTCCTTATAAGCACCGAGCTGTGGTCTCAGATCATCGGATATTATGAACAAAACATTCTTCTTCTCCCCTTCCACACTCAGGAACAAAATAACAATAATTGCACAGAACAACATAATGACTGTAACATGTAGTTATCCTCAGTTGTGTTCATATTTATATACGGAATATGTGTTATCACAGGGTCGAAAGTTTTTCATGATTATTGATAAGATATTCTTCTATCAACACCTGACTCTTCAGTCGGTCCACTTCTGTACCAATCTGATTAAAATCAAAGACCCTATTTGAGATACAATTTTATACCTATACAAGCAGATGACTCAGTGCCACTCGGCAAACCTCGACAGATTCCTGAACCTACATCTAGTCTCGGCAGTACGACAGAAAGTGATATGTACCTACGCCCATACATTTGCGATGCGGCTACGGTTTACTTTAACAAGAAAACTTGACGCTATTAAAAACAAACAAGACACCATTGGCGCATGTTTCATCTGGGACCTTTAAAGTAGTTCCAATATGGCGGAATTCGTCATGCAGCCGACACTAGATGTAGGTTCCGGAATATGTTACTCCCCAGTGAGCTACACCCTGAACCGACAGACGACAGTTACAAATAAAAGTATAGCCATGATATTAACTTATCCGAGGTTGATATGATAAAAGAACACACGGGAACGCACCTAGTGTTCTCTATCATATCCGAGGGAGAGTAGGTTAATATCCGACATATTCAATGCCATTTCACCCCCAAATCTAATCGGTTCTTCTAAAAAGGCAACAGAGATTGGATAATTGCTCGATGTTTCCGCCAGATAGTGAAAATCACGTGCATGTTTTTGTTTATACGTTGCCATTTTGGAGCCAAAACAAAATGGATAGTAATACGAAGTCAGACGAATAATCCATCCTTTTAAATCAACATATTGACGATGAAATAGATGTGAATAAAAATATGATGAGGATCTATCCAAAGCCTGAAGAAAATTTGGATCGAAAGGCAATCTTTTCCAATATTTTCGGTATGTTCAGAGAAGGATTTGTCCGACTGTTTTAAGTGGACTGTCCCCAACAATACTTTACAAAGGAACACTTGGGCGATAAATACCTTCAAGTCTTGGAGTATGTGGACAAATAATTGAAATGTGAACGGAAAGAAATTCTGAAGGATATCTTGGACATGGAATATGGATAACCGATTCTAAATATGCAGATAATAACGCCGTCTATTTCGATCCAGAATGCTACAAACTGTACCATAATTTATTTTAATTGTCAAAAGAATAAAAATTTATTTCCGTGTTCTTTGTATTATTTCGTTCATCTGCATCATCGGTGGTTGATATGAGCCGAATATATCGAACTGAGATGACGTCATGACAGGTTGTTATGAGATATAACTGCTATTGACACTAAAGAAAAAACTACCGCCAGTTGCATATATAGATATATCGCACATGCATTAATGTCCGGATCCGCTATTTAAGTAGGGGTGCCAGATCCCGGGTACCAGGGTATACAAATGGTACCCTGCACCTTTCTGGGGTATAAATGTATACTCGTGATGAAAGTTTTCAACCCTTTTACTAGTCTATTCATTTTAAGATGATAGATATGTAATTACTCCCCGGTCGGTCGCGAACCGACTCTCACGCTCATATTATCAGCTAGAATTTTTTGAAGCGATGAATTGCTCATGATAAGAAAATTGTGAATTATCAGACTCGTGTCTCTTCATTATAATCTATTGAAATTTGGAATGATAGAGGCGCTCTAAAGAGTGTTCCCAGAATTGACAATTTTCCAAATTTTCTAGATGTCGGTGAAGGGGGCAGGGGAGACCACTTTTTTGGTACCCTGGCGCTTGCGACGTTCCGCCGCCAATGCATTTCAACAGCACATGAATCATTTGTCAACTACAATGTTGAGAAAGAGGAATCTCTAGAAAGGAATATAGGACTAAAATTGGCCCAATTCCGTTCATTTTTTACAACGATTTGTGGAAATGAAAGTTCATTGATCTGTGCTGCTCCAGTATGAAATAACAGAGCAGGAGCCCAGGGGTTAACCTAGCTGAAAAGTGTACCAAATGTATGTCTGCGGTACAGTAGTGAACCGTACATCTTCGGGCATTACAAAAACATCCTGACAGACATTTCTAGTGGTTGGGTACCCCTGACAGAGCTATGTAATTACCAGACATTTGTAGTGTTGGGGTATCCCGACAAGACTTTCATAATTTCTAGTCAACAGCTATGATGGATTAGCTGAAATCTGTACCACCCAAAAGAGCTGTTGAGTTGATCAGTATAACCACAGGAGTCCTGATTGAACATTTCCTGACAGTGTGTGCGGTGGGTTACCCCAAAGGACACCCCAAAAACACCACTGACCTCAGCTAGAGTAGAGTAGCCGGTACTGTTCCCGTGTTCCAAATAATTAACAATTGTGCCAGGATGCATCGAATACTTATAACTAGCACGTATGGAATAGGCGATAAAGTTGGGTTACAGGAACAATTTTTTTGTTCTGAAATGCATTTTTAACCCCATATAAATCAGTTTCTTGAAACCGCAGTTCACCACCCACTTCTTCCATACATGCTAGGTTTACCACTTCTTCCATACATGCCGTGGATTAAGACGTGAGAATTTTGATATTTAGCAAAAACTGCAAATTTGCAGTTTGAACCATAAACCATTCTCTCAACGAAATAGGTAGTACGGACTACTTTTGTTTTGAATTCCAACTGTCTAGGGATCTTTTACGTGCAATGTATACACGGAATCTCAGTTTTTGTCCATCGGAACGACTAGACAACTGTCGTCTTGCATCACTGACAAGTGGCAACAACGCCGGAAAATGTTGATGAACTTTCGCGGCCAATGCAGGGATCTAACACCCGACCTTTAGGCTAGCGTGCCAGCGTCTTACACCCTACATTTCGCCAAACACATTTTTGGTTTCAGTTACCTATCAATGTTTACAATTATATTCAAAATGAAAAGTAATAGGATTTTAGCATTTTATTTCCCAATCAAATCCGTATGAAAATGAATGGGTCTCCATCCAGCATGTAAAGTTTGTCGCAGTGTTGCTACGATACTAACTTTGTCGTGGTGATCGGCCAGGTTTATATTCTCCTGGTAGTCATTGACGTGATCATACAGTTCTCTACCTATCACTTGAGATATATCTGCTTTATAGTTAGGGGCTCCTGAAAAACGAACCCATTCAGTATAGCGATATCTATCCGTTTTTATCGAATATCCCATTACATTGCTGCGTCGTAGGTATTGTGAAAACACTGCCTGTTTCCACGGGGCATCCGGATCTGACATTAGAGAGATCAAACTTTTCCCTTCCGTACAAAGAGAAACTTGTGTTGATCTTTGCGGACACAACGGGAGTTTAGGAAGCCCAGCTGCTTCTACGATTGTGGGAAACAGATCAACGAATTCTACTAATTTATTTGTGACGACCCCATGATCTGTTAAACCAGGAACACGGACCATCATTGGAGCATGTACAGCATCTTCAAAGTTAGTATCTTTACCCCACAGCCCGTGTTCACCCAGAGAATATCCATGATCACCTATAAAGGATATGACTGTGTCATTCATCAAATTAAGTTTCTTTAATTCCTCTAACACTTCTCCCACCATAGCATCCACAAACGTGACAGAACTGAAGTAGGCTCTTCTTAAATCTTTGACGATTTGATCAGGCAAGGTTGTATTTAGATTCCCAGTGACGTTTAATGCTGCGATATCATTATAACTTATGAGTTCCCTGTATTTACTCCATGCGATTTCTGGCATGTCAATAGGGGCGTAATCATTACCAGGAATGTGTATTCGAGTTGTAGGATAATCTGCTAAGTATTCCTCAGGGAACAGGAATGGTAAGTGGGGCCTCCTGAACCCAACGGCTAAGAAGAATGGTTGTTTGCCTTTCGCTAATTCATTTAAAGACTTCCTAGCCTGGGCTACGACCAGTTCATCAATTAATGGCTCTTTCAGTCGCTCGGCTTTAGAAACAGCTCTCCAACTCGATCTGTGTGTCTTCACTCCAAAATCTTCCTCCAAATGATAAAATTCATTCCAGGAGATAGGATCGTCATTATGAGAGGCATGCATACCTGGATGAAAAATTTTACCCATACCAACACTTCTGTACCCATTATTTTTAAAATATTGAGGCATAGTTGTAAAGTTACCCCCTACTTCTCGGAAATAATGCCTCAGATCGTAAACGTGGGTTGTGTCAGGTCTGCGTCCCGTTAGAAAAGAAGTCCTACTCGGTGAACAAAGGGCGCATTGAACATAGGCTCTTTTCATTAACAAACTTTTACCTGCTAGATTGTCGAGATTTGGTGTGAATGACGGTCCAAGATTTAATTCCTTATAATCGTCGAGCTGTGGTCTCAGATCATCGGATATTATGAACAAAACATTCTTCTTCTCCCCTTCCACACTCAGGAACAAAATAACAATAATTGCACAGAACAACATAATGACATGTAGTCATCCTCAGTTGTGTTCATATTTATATACGGAATATATGTTATCACAAGATCGAAAGTTTTTCATGATTATTGATAAGATATTCTTCTATCAACACCTGACTCTTCAGTCGGTCCACTTCTGTACCAATCTGATTAAAATCAAAGACCCTATTTGAGATACAATTTTATACCTATACAAGCAGATGACTCAGTGCCACTCGGCAAACCTCGACAGATTCCGGAACCTACATCTATTCTCGACAGTACGACAGTAAGTGATATGTACCTACGCTCATACATTTGCGAAGCGGCTACGGTTTACATTAATAAGAAAACTTGACACTATTACAAAAAACAAGTCACCATGGGCGCATGTGTCATCTGGGACCTTTAAAGTAGTTCCAATATGGCGAAATTCGACATGCAGCCGAGACTAGATGTAGGTTCCGGAATCTGCCAAGGTTTCCCGAGTGGACTCAGTGCTGCACGGGTTGAAAGTAGTATAACTCTGATACGGGAAGCGGTAGGCCAAGGCCACCTAGTCTATGTTACTCCCCAGTGAGCTACACCCTGACGACAGTTACAAATAACAGTATAGCCATGTATAGGATATTAACTTATCCGAGGTTGATATGATAAGAGAACACACGGACGCACACCTAGTGTTCTCTATCATATCAATCCGAGGGAGAGTAGGTTAATATCCGACATATTCAATGCCATTTCACCCTTAAATCTAATGGGTTCTTCTACAAAGGCAACAGTGATTGGATAATTGCTCGATGTTTCCGCCAGATAGTGAAAATCACGTGCATGTTTTTGTTTATATGTTGCCATTTTGGAGCCAAAACAAAATGGATAGTAATACGAAGTCAGACGAACAGTCCATCCTTTTAAGTCAACATATTGACGATGGAATAGATGTGAATAAAAATATGATGAGGATCTATCCAAAGCCTGAAGAAAATTTGGATCAAAAGGCAATCTTTTCCAATATTTTCGGTATGTTCAGAGAAGGATTTGTCCGACTGTTTTAAGTGGACTGTCCCCAACAATACTTTACAAAGGAACACTTGGGCGATAAATACCTTCAAGTCTTGGAGTATGTGGACAAATAATTGAAATGTGAAGGATATCCTGGACATGGAATATGGATAACCGATTTTAAATATGCCGATAAGAACGCCGTCTATTTCGATCCAGAATGCTACAAACTGTATCATAATTTATTTTAATTGTCAAAAGAATAAAAAATTATTTCTGTGTTCTTTGTATTATTTCGATCATCTGCGTCATCGGCGGTTGATATGAGCCGAATATATCGACCTGAGATGACGTCATTAGCAGTTGACGTCTTCAGACATTACATAAACATCCCGACAGACATTTCTAGTGGTTGGATACCCCTGACAGATCTATGTAATTACCAGACATTTGTAGTGTTGGGGTATCCCGACAAGAGTTATCTAATTTCTAGTCAACAGCTATGATGGATTAGCTGAAATCTGTACCACCTAAAAGAGCCGTTGAGTTGATCAGTATAACCACAGGAGTCCCGAATGACCTTTTCCTGACAGTTTGTGCGGTGGGTTACCCCAAGGGACACCCCCAAACACCACTCGAATACTAATAACTGGAATAGGCGATAAAGTTGGGTTTTTTTGTTCAGAAATGCATTTTTAACCCCACAAAACGTTTTTTTTCCCTAATAATCAGTTTCTCGCAACCGCAGTTTACCATCTCTTCCATACATGCTAGGTTTACCACTTCTTCCATACATACCGTGGATTAAGACTTGAGAAATTTGATATTCAGCGAAAAATGCAAATTTGCAGTTTAAACCATAAACCATTCTCTCAGCGAAATAGGTACTACGGACTACTTTTGTTTTGAATTCCAACTGTCTAGGGATCTTTTACGTGCAATGTATATACGGAATCTCGGTTTTTCGTCCCATCCGAACGACGTCCTTGTCAGGCCCTTCGTCCTGCATCACTGACAAGTGGCAACAACGCCGGAAAATGTTGATGAACTTTCGCGGCCAATGCAGGGATAACACCCGACCTTTAAGATAAAGTGCCGGCGTCTTACACCCTACATTTCGCCAACCACATTTTTGGTTTCAGTTACCTCTCAATGTTTATAATTATATTCAAAATGAAAAGTAATAGGATTTTAGCATTTTATTTCCCAATCAAATCCGTATGAAAATGAATTGGTCTCCATCCAGCATGTAAAGTTTGTCGCAGTGTTGCTACGATACTAACTTTGTCGTGGTGATCGGCCAGGTTTATGTTCTCCTGGTAGTCATTGACGTGATCATACAATTCTCTACCTATCACTTGAGATATATCTGCTTTATAGTTAGGGGCTCCTGAAAAACGAACCCATTCAGTATAGCGATATCTATCCGTTTTTATCGAATATCCCATTACATTGCTGCGTCGTCTGTATTGTGAAAAAACTGCCTGTTTCCACGGGGCATCCGGATCTGACATTAGAGAGATCAAGCTTTTCCCTTCCGTACAAAGAGAAACTTGTGTTGATCTTTGTGGACACAACGGGAGTTTAGGAAACCCAGCTGCTTCTACGATTGTGGGAAACAGATCAACGAATTCTACTAATTTATTTGTGACGACCCCATGATCTGTTAAACCAGGAACGCGGACCATCATTGGCGCATGTACAGCATCTTCAAAGTTAGTGTTTTTACCCCACAGCCCGTGTTCACCCAGAGAATATCCATGATCACCTATAAAGGATATGATTGTGTCATTCATCAAATTAAGTTTCATTAATTCTGCTAACACTTCTCCCACCATAGCATCCATAAACGTGACAGAACTGAAGTAGGCTCTTCTTAAATCTTTGACGATTTGATCAGGCAAGGTTGTATTTAGATTCCCAGTGACGTTTAATGCTGCGATATCATTATAACTTATGAGTTCCATGTATTTATTCCATGCGATTTCTGGCATATCAATAGGGGCGTAATCATTACCAGGAATTTGTATTCGAGTTGTAGGATAATCTGCTAAGTATTCCTCAGGGAACAGGAATGGTAAGTGGGGCCTCCTGAACCCAACGGCTAAGAAGAATGGTTGTTTGCCTTTCGCTAATTCATTTAAAGACTTCTTAGCCTGAGCTACGACCAGTTCATCAACTAAT
The DNA here is from genome assembly GCA_036850965.1 of Patella caerulea. Taxonomy (NCBI): domain Eukaryota; kingdom Metazoa; phylum Mollusca; class Gastropoda; family Patellidae; genus Patella; species Patella caerulea. The sequence continues at coordinate 53,837,289 of JAZGQO010000006.1, read as the reverse complement.
GGATCTTTCAGCCGCTCGGCTTTAGAAACAGTTCTCCAACTCGATCTATGTGCCTTCACTCCATAATCTTCCTCCAAATGATAAAATTCATTCCAGGAGATAGGATCGTCATTATGAGAGGCATGCATACCTGGATGAAAAATTTTACCCATACCCACACTTCTGTACCCATTATTTTTAAAATACTGAGGCATAGTTGTAAAGTTACCCCCTACATCTCGGAAATAATGTCTCAGGTCGTAAACGTGGGTTGTGTCGGGTCTGCGTCCAGTTAGAAAAGAAGTCCTACTCGGTGAACAAAGGGCACATTGAACATAGGCTCTTTTCATTAACAAACTTTTACCTGCTAGTTTGTCGAGATTTGGTGTGAATGACGGTCCAAGATTTAATTCTTTATAATCGCCGAGCTGTGGTCTCAGATCATCGGATATAATAAACAAAACATTCTTTGTCGTTCCTCCCACAACAACGAATAAAACAAACAAAAGTACACAGAACAGGTCGTGCATGTTGACATCTATTGTATGTCAGGACGATATATATTACGAGACTGCCTTTATCAGACGATAAGCCGTTCCCAATAATTTTAACTATTTATCCGCCACCTGACATTTCAGACATCTTAAGAGGTCATGCAGGTCCTAAATATTTGTTTAATTATTAACGTTACATAAATATTGAAACAAGGATGAATACACAATATCTTAGTAAGCTTTAAATAAAATGTGTAAATTGCTTGAAATGGTAAAATCATCAAATAGTTTCTCAACACGAACCAGCGAATACGGAAAGAACTCAGTTTGTCCAGCCAATCGAGTATAGATTGTCCTGTTTTAAAGAAAACCCATGTAGACATGTCGGAGAGCATTTATCAAGGTAATGAAGAACAGACATGTGTGCATGTTAAAAGATTTAAAATGAGTAATTTTGAATGTTTGATTTTTAATGCCATTTATGATAATAATTCGGTGAAGCAATTAAGTTTGTATTAAATGATGGACTTTGCTTCACTGAAGACTAATAATGGGGTTGATACCGGAAGGATATAGGATACTAGATAATGGACATTCTTAGAGTATACATGTAGAACGGTTTCTATTACATATTTGAGATACGAGTATATTAACTTGAACTTTTCTACTTGACCTCTAAAACATTAATATACATCTGTAGGAGTTCAATATAACTAATCGATTCGACTAAAAACTTTCCCTAGATCAAATAGATCTGGTGTTATAGTATTATCTTTCTTGGTATTTAAGCATTTGGTCTATGAATATAGATTTGTATTTAAAGATTTGGTCCCTGATTGTGTTTTGGATATTAATTTATCGACGACTCTGTTGATTCCTGTACTTAATATTGTTCAGACACGTAGAAGGCGTATTGGTCGATGGTTCTTGAAGGACAATATTGGTGTCAGTCATTATCACATATGTGATAAAACTGGTTAGACACGTTCCAAATATAATTTTAACACAGTGATGGAATCGTTATAAAGGCGACAAGTGAATCCGTTTTGATTTGCCTTTTCACACTATTTCTAACTTCTGCAAGTTTGTAGAACTGGAAAGCTTATCCATAACTACTCTGGTAAGTTATGCCGCAACCAAACATTTCAGAGTGTCCAAATAAAAGGTTGCCTTACCATACATGCAATGGTTAGGAATAACCGCTACCGTTAGAATTTGTAGATGTCTTAATTTTGATCTTATACAATGTTTGAATGTTGTTTCAATTTTTTTCTGTATTATCGTTTGTAAACTTTTTTAAAATAGGGATGTTATTCCCAGCGTTTCGAGATGTAGCTATAAGTTACTAAGGATGCGTGTGTTTTCAGATGCTCATGTTTGACAATATGTTTGTGATATTAGCAATATGCAGTACAAACATACCCACCAGTACCCGAAGCGATAACAAAACACTTAATACTGTAACACGTACCAACTGCCTGTTGTACCGGGTAGAGCCCTGTGACGTTTTAAAATCACTGTTTACTCGACAACGCGTCCTTAAATTGTATAACTCTGAAACCGGGAGTGGTAATTAAGTTGGGCTTTAACGTCCTACTTTCATTTTCATCGATCTAATGAAAAAAGTGTATAGGCTACTCTTGTTTCAATTCCAACAGTCAGGGTTCTTTTTGTGTGTACGCCAATGAGCCAACAGGACTCCGTTATTTATTTCCAGCCAAAGGACTAGACGCCCTCCGTCACTGAAACCACGCCTGAATATCCAAAGGGACTTTCTGGGTCAGAGAGCCAGTTCGATTCCAATACAAAACAAACGAAACTATTTACGCCCACCACAATACAATTTACCATGCTCTCCCGGATACATGAATGTTCGTATTTAAACTTAACTCGAATTCATACTTTATGGTATACCATGATATACTTTTATTGCTCAGATTAAAGGTATTATTACCCAATTAAATTTGTATGAATGGATCGCCACCCAACATGTAATGTCTTCTTCAGTGATGCGACGATGTTGGCCGAATTACCATGATGAGCCAGATTTATATTTTCCTGCATATCTTGGACATGATCATACAACTCCTCGGCAACAACTTCGGATAAATCGGCCTTGTAGTTCGGTGCTCCGGAAAACTTAACCCATTCAGTGTAGCGATATCTGTTCGTTCTTACCGAATACCCCATCACGTGGCCATGTCTGTATTGCGAGAAGGCCGCGGTTTTCCACTGTTCGTGCGGATATTTCATTAAATGTACCATACTTTTACCTTCCGAGCAGATATCGATGTGGGATGATTGTTCTGGACACATGGTGAGTTGAGGAAGGCCAGCTGCCTCGACAATAGTCGGGAACAGATCAACAAATTCTACCAACTGATCAGTGACAGCGCCTTGATCAGTTAAACCCGGAACTCGGATCATCATTGGCGCATGTACAGCATCCTCGAAATTCGTGTGTTTATTCCATAACCCATGTTCACCTAAAGAATATCCATGATCACCTATAAATGATATGATTGTGTCATTCATCAAATTAAGTTTCTTTACTTCCGCCAAAACTTCTCCCACCATAGCATCCATGTAAGAGACGGCGCTAAAGTAAGCTCGTCTTAAATCTCTGACAATGTGATCAGGCAGGGTTGTGTTTGGCTGGCCAGTGGCGTTTAAAGCACCGATATCATTGTAACTTCTAAGTTCGCCATAACTACTCCATGCGATCCTCGGCATATCGACAGGGGCATAGGCATTGTTAGGAAGGTGAATTTCGGATAAAGGAAAAGTTGACAAGAATTTCTGCGGGAATACGAATGGTAAATGTGGTTTATGGAAGCCAACAGCTAAGAAGAATGGTTGACTCATTTTAGAGAGCTCATTTAGAGACCTTTTAGCTTGCGCTGCGATTTTTTCATCGACTAATGGCGTTTTCTGTCGCTCGGCATCAGAGACGGCTTTCCAACTTAATTTGTGTCCAGCTGCTCCGAATTCTTCCGTTTCCCGATAAAATTCATTCCACGATATAGGATCATTGCCATGGGAAGCTGCCATTCCCGGATGGTAAATTTTACCGATACCAACACTCCTGTATCCATGGTTCTTAAAATACTGAGGCATGGTTGTAAAGTTGCCTCCAACAGTGCGGAAATAATGGTCCAGATCGTAGACGTGGGTCGTGTCGGGTCTGCGTCCGGTTAGGAACGATGTACGACTCGGTGAACACAATGCATACTGGACGTAAGCTCTTTTCAACAACAAACTCTTACCAGCTAGCTCATCAAGATTGGGGGTATGTGTCGGACCAAGATTGAATTCCTTGTAAACGTCGAGCTGTGGTCTCAAATCATCGGCTATTATAAATAGAACATTCTTGGCTCCTTTAGCGCCGGGGAGCAAAAGAGCAATTAATCCACATAGCAACATAAACATTCTGAATAGAGTCTTTCTTTCTATTTTGTGTTTTGATATTGGTAGATAGGAAAACAAACTGGAGGTCAAAATATACACGCGATAAGATATAAACATTTGTCATACTTCACAAAAGATTCTTTTAAAATTAAGCCAAAAAGAATAAATACTTATGTTGCCGATTACCGACCAAGCCTATAGTTTGACCTTTAAACGCAGATCCAAAACTTTTATTTCTCCTTTCCCAGATCTTATTAACCGGTTCTGGGATTCTCTTGTCTTCTTGACCAATCCAACAGTGGAATATCGATACTACAACAGTTCGAATTGGTATTATTATCACCAATAAGTATATTTATGTTAATAAAAGATTAATTTATTAGTTCCGTTCTCCCCAATTTCACCCCTCACTCTTCAGTATTTGTCATCATTTTAGATACTTCGGCGCCTCTTATATAATGAAGAAAACTTCCATTTTCTTTAATGGACATTTTTTTAAAAATTTATCTATGCATTTATCTACCGTAAAGTACTTAATATTTATGGTAGATATATATTTAAAGTTTTTAAATTCAACTCTCAGATTAAAAAGTACTAAGATTTGAATTGGAAAATCTGTATTGAAATTACTTTTACATATTTGCCGAGATCTTTCGGCCTCAGGGCGTCTTTTATACATGGTCCTGAAGACGCCGTGGGCCGTAAGATCTTGGCAAATATGTAGATGTAATTTAAATACAGATTTTTCTATCCAAATCTTAGTATTTGTTGGTATATATATATATATGCAATTAAATTTTGATAATAAATCCTGTCTCTTTTTAATAGCATAGTGTCTTACAAAATAGAGCCATTTGGGTAAATAATTGTTGTAATGTCTACGATGGATTAATATATAACATCAATAAGTAAGGTATAAAAAATCAGCTCACACTGACTTGGTCTGTACCAGGCTGGACTACTCAACTCAGGGATATCAATATCGGTCGGTTTATACAAATAATAGGGAAACACATTTTATAAATATTTTATTACACGTTTTACTTTGTAAATATACTTATATGTTTTGAAAGCTGTCAATCAAATTACCACGTGTTAACTAATTGACGTTTCGGAACTTGAAATATTTCAATTTAACATCGCAAACTACATATTTCATTTCAGGTCTAGTTTAACATTATGATATTTAATTTATGTAAGGAAACACGGTTCACTTTACACCTATAGAGTTTTGGATATTTTCATAGGTTACCACGTGCGGGCCGTATTGTAAGGTCTGTCATTGAGTCAACTGCTGTGGTTTCGAGTCTCCGGCGGCTGTACGTGGCAAGGAGTAGGATCGCCTGTCCATCCTCGTGGGTTTTCCTCGGGTCCTCCAATTTCCTCCTACGTGCAAGCGAATTATTGAAATCAATTTGTTTCGCGTGGACGTTAAACCCCATTTCTCTCTCTTTCTCTCTCCCTCTCTCTCTCTCTCTCTCTCCATAATTTAGTGAGGATAAAAACGGGAACGGGTCACATCTATGAACATTGTGTCTATTTAATTTTATTGATTTATTTGGAGAATTTTTTTTTTTATGACGAGCAGGGATAATTATAGTGTATAACATTAACTGACTGTTTAACAAAGATGTTTACAAGTTGATCAATAATAAATTACTAACCTTTAATGGAAATAATAACTAGATCAATGCCACTCAATTTGGTTTAAAGTAAACTATTTCTACGATGTAGTATGTAAAGACATAAATAAAGTATAGTTCTGACGTGAGAGTTTGCAGTGTCGATTCACTGACCATAATGAAAGCCTTGATTTTATTTCAAGGAAATGTCTCTGATATAAACTTTGACAAGGGGGGGGGGGAGAGAGAGAGAGAGAGAGAGAGAGAGAGAATGGGGTTAAACGTCCACTCGACACAAACTATGTAAGCTATGTAATTTCGGGAGTAACATATGGTTTAATTTTATTTCAATGATTCGCTTGCGCGTAGGGGTCTGTAGCAGTGGGAGGAAACCGGAGTGGCCGGAGGAATCCCACGACGTTGAGAAGGCGCCCCTATCTCCATGCCACATATGCTCACACCAGGGATCGAAACCACAGTCGCAAGTCAGAGGTGACCGGCCAGCCAGAGGTCGAAGCGCGGCACCCACGAGGTTGAGTAGGCGACCCTACTCCTTGTCACGTACAGCCGGGGATTCGAAACCAAGCCAGTAACTCCATGACGGGCTTTATGATACAAAACGCACGTGCTAACCATTCGCCCCCCACCCATATTTCAAGGGAATGTCTCAGATATAAACTTAGGCATGGAAGTTGTATTTCACAGAGAAGACCGAGATACAAACTTGTCCTGTTCGGGACTAACATATGGTACAATTGCGTTTGTGCGTAGGAGTTTTGTAGCAGTGAGAGGAAACCAGAGAACATCCACAAGGTTGGGCAGGCGGGCCTACCTCTTGTCACGTACAAGCTTGCGATTGAAACCACGCCATTTGACTCTATGGTAGACCTTATGATTCAAAGCGCATGTGTTCGACAACTCGACCAACCGGTCCACGGTTAGGTCTATTTCATCAGGCCGACTTAAAGTTTAATCAAACGTCACGAGATGCAAACTGGGTTAACGTTTATCCCAACCCTAACCCTTGACCTAACTCTAACGCTTACCCTGCACGCCACTAACCTACAATATCGTCAAAAATCAGGTGCCCTTACCTTATTTACATCTCAGCGACCTTGACGAAAATTGAGTTGGCCTTAACAAATAGGTCTAGCCCCATTCCACACGGTATGGACGTACATTTATTAAAGATTATACGGTTTCTGCATGACAATAACATATTTAATGCGTTGTGCAAATAGATGTGATGAATAGCTTCGTTGTTTGAATCCACTAATTGAAGCGTTGTCGAAGTTGTAAATAAATATAATTGTACATACTAGTTTTAATACTTATGTGATAATGTTGGTAATTCATTGTACTTTTCTGCACATTTTTATTTCAAAATTTAAACTTCAAGACTTTTTGAAAAGTAGATTTTTTTTTAATCTATGAGTGGCATTTAGTAACTGGATAGAGCAATAAACTATAACACATACTTATGGAAAAACAGCTACTTATTTATTTAGGCGACGTTTCGAAGAGTATTCTCTCAACGTTATCAAGCTAATACAGTAATAGACTTCAAATTCAAGTAACATTTTTAGTACGGTACTTGGAGAACTTTCTGTTATTTATTGATTTCTTCCTTTCCGTATAATTAATTTTAATGTTTAATGATACAGAAATGTTACTGAAAACGACATGGAGGCCAATGTTGACGTTGCCATGAAAATGTATAAAAAGACAATCACTAAATTAAAATCTTTCTTTCGGATATAAAATCTTCAAACTGGAATGTACATGTAACAACACAAATAATTAATATTGTCCCATTTGGTCTTCCACGGGGATATTGAAAAGCTGCGTATATTTTTTGTATAAGATATTTATTAGACTAAAATCGACTACGCATATAAGAAAAAATAGAATTTATAAATCAGGTATCAAAACATTGATCCGTGGTTAAGAGTGTATCCGGAAGGAAATAAATAAGCAAATAATAAAAAAGGATTGGGGTTATATTCTACAGTCCGATGTAGCGAAGATCCCACGTCAGGAAATAAATCAAATAGGATTAGAGTATAATCTACAGTATGTATATTGTTAAGAAAATGGCGAAGATCCCAGGTCAGAGTCAACGCTGAAATAGAGAGAGAGAGAGAGAGAGAGAGAGAGAGAGAGAAATGGGGTTTAACGTCCACTCAAACTAGGTCATTTTAGGACTAACATATGGTTCAATTTTATTTCAGTAATTCGCTTGCGCGTAGGGGTATTTAGCAGTTGGAGGAAACCCACGAGGTTGATAAGGCGCCCCTATCTCCATGACACATACGCTCACACCAGGGCTCGAAACCACAGCCGCAAACCAGAGGTGACCGGCCAGCTAGAGGACGAAGCGCGGCACTCTAGACCACTAGGCCATCCCAACCCCCCAACGCGGAAAGAATTAAACATACATTCGTTACTGGTTTAATAAAGAGTTGGTCCTTCTCGTTCGAAAATAGATAATGTAAAATGAATAATTCGAATTTTTCATTCAAATTACTCTATTGTGAGCGAAGATATTAGTATTAGAAGGTTTGACAAGACGTCCTAATTAATCAAGATATAGTTGAACCCGTTCTAATCTATTTCAAATCGACAAATTCTATGCCATCGAGAGTTGATTACGGCTTGGATCACTTAATTAATGTTTAATTAATAATTTAGATAACATTTCCGGCCTAAAGAAAGAAGCACAATATGCAGATTTAGCTCTTGCATAATGTATGTTTAAATGAAACATGACCACTTTTTTTTATTTTCCAGAAACGTTCAAATTTATCCAGATATAAATTACATAAATATATCGAGGGAAGATAGTCAGGTTATTATAAAGCCATGCATTAAAATCTACTTAATTATAAACAAGAATTTAACATTTGAAACTACTTACTGAAATTAGACTCACGAAATAGAATATATATATATACAATCGTGGACCAGGTATGAAAAGACATGGACGCAGATTCGAAATGACTTTAATGAAATTATTTCATGATATTTGAACCAAACGCCAAACTACCAACTGAATATTTTCTATACAAATCGAATTTAAAAAGAGGGATTAAAATTCAGTATTGACCCATTTCAATTAATGTTGTTATGTTACCGTAAAAATATGGAATCTTAATTATCCAATATTTAAGCCATTTTAAAATTATTACACGTGTCGTTTATTGCTCCTAACTACAGGACAGTAATTACTACTAGCTGATTCACCGAAAATAATCTATTAGAAATATGAATAAAATTTTTAAGAATTGAATAAAAAAAACATACTATATTATACAGTAATAATATACATGTCAACCTATTTCGTCTATTTCAGTTTCTAAAGAATAGACGAAGAGAGTGAGGGTGGGGTGGGGCGAGGCATGGCATCAAGTCAGGTTTCGAATCCCCGCTTGTACATGACAGGCAGTAGGGTCTCCTATCCTACCTCGTTGGTTTTTGCCGAGACCTCCGGTCCCCCTACAGCTAAAGGCCCCTACACGCAAGCGAAATATTTCAAATTGCAGAATTAAAAGAAAAACAGTTTTTTTTCATATATATATATCAACTGTGCATATATGTGTTTAACCTTCCGGGCGGGGCGTAGCTGGGGGTTGAGTGTTTAACCTTCCGGGCGGGCGGAGCTGGGGGTCGAGTGTTGGACGAATGGTTAGCGCGGGCGCGTTCTATCACAAGGTCTGTCAATGAGGTCTGTTAACTGGCGTGATTTCGTTTTCCCATTTGTACGTGACAAGGAGTTGGTCGCCTGTCCAACTTCGTGGGTTTTCTCCCGGTCCCCCGGTTTCCTCCCATTGCTAAAGACCATTACGCACAAGCGAATTATTGAAATAAAAATTGAACCATATATGTTAGTCCCAAAATGACCTAATTTCTATCGAGTTGACGTTAAACCCCATCCCTCTTTCTCCCCCCTCACTCTCTCCCTCCGTGTTTACCCCCCCCCAGTTGTTTATGTTTGTATTCGATGATACTTGTACACTATTGTATCATGCCAATTGTTAAACACACACATATATAGATATATAATTGACATGGTGCTTAAGGTTTATAAGTTGTTGATAGGAAGAACACGACTGGTTGGACTTTGAACTTTGTTGGGCGGTGCGGCTCTATTAACGTCTGTAATCAAGATGAAAATTTGGACTTGCTTGCTTGATCTTTAAAATCTACTTCCACGCTAGTGAAAGACAGGCGTCATATCGGCTGCCACTAATTTTCGTTACTACGGTCAATGTTACATTTTATGTTTTTATTATCGTGGGTTCGATTTTATAATTCCACTTTACCAAATATCCGACCATTTTGTGCCTTGTAAACAGAAAAAAATGACACAAAAGCATGCTTTGATATTAGCTGAAATCACCTTAAATCTGGTATGTGTGCAATCGTTGACTGGCAACACTAGGCTAATAATATATCCCTATCATTGAGGTAAGCACAACATCAACTTTAACGGGATCTGCTGAAATGCCGATTATATTGCACCATTGGCTTACACTTTCAAAACAAATTCAATTCATTGACAAATTAAATGTATGGACCGAAATGTGTGATAAAACTAAAATGAAAAAAAAACCCAAGAAATTCATTTAAGAATATAAAATTCATCAAATGGAACCCAGGGTTATTTTGAATTCAATGCTGGAATTAATTCAATGGATAAATAAAAACGTCCACTCGACACCAACTAGGTCATTTCGTTAATAACATGTCGCTCAATTTGTTTTCAATAATTCGCTTGACATATCCAATGATTTCAAGCACATGCGAATTCCAATTAGAATCGCAAGGGAGAGAGAGAGAGAGAGAGAGAGAGAGAGACAAACAGAGAGAGAGAGAGAGAGATACCAACTGGGTAGCTTCGGGACTATCATATGGTACAATTTAACGTCCACTGGACATCAACCAGGTCATTTCGTGACAAACATATGGGTCATTTGTTTTTCAATAATTCGCTTGCACGAGGTTGGACAGGCGATACTATTTGTCACGTACAAGCTGGAATTCGGAACCCAATGATTTCTAGCAGACGCGTTTAACCACTAGCTCGCGCCCCTGAATCCCAACCAGAATCCCAATAATTATCACATGGGGAATGAGGTTGAGTTGAGAATTTTATGCCTTCTGTGACACGTTCGTCAACATTCGAAAATCTCCCTTCTCCAGGTGCTTCAGGTTCTTTAAAGAATTCCCCGATTCACAAAAATGCTCCGTTGGTATATGAATACATCTCCTCAACAAAAATGTTTACCTAAACCTGCAGTTTAAGTAGCTTTAAACAATAGTCTTTTTTAAAAGTCTTTATAGATTTCACCGAAAGTTTAAAATCGTCATTAATGTTCAGAGTTTAATTAGAACTACAACATTGATTTAACAAAACCTACTGTGATCTGCTGGACCCTATCCAATAAAGATAATATAAAATGCATCATAATTAGAAAGTACTGGAACGTATCAAAGTAATAAACTCTGGATGTTTTCTAACAAACAAATTAATCGATGCTTATTCAAGAAATTGTTTGATTTAAATTCCTATTCATAATTTCATACGGGTGTTTTTAGTTTTAGATGCATTGAAACCGACGAAGGAATAACCAAAACCGGGTTAAGATAAGATAAGATAAGATAAGATACGATTTTATTGTATCATTTCATCCACTATAAGGACAGCATACACAGTTGAAACAAAAGTTGATCATACAATTATAACATAACATCTAGGGTTATCATATATGGATGTACAATGTGATATAATAAGTTTATAAGCATTAAAAGATGCTTGGTAAAATGAAAATCAGTATAGCTCGAAAATGAAAATTATCTAAATTAGCTGGGGAAGTAAGCAAACTATTTTTACCGTAAGTATTAGTATAATAAACATACTATATTGAACAAGGGTGTTGGTTAACAGGTAACTCTGGGTTTGAACCCACACGGTGATTCAAATCAATAAGGGACATTCTTAGTCGAGAGACAAGTTCCCTGATCGCTCTTCTATCAGGTTCGCCAAAAACAAAACTCTCTATCGTTAACTAATGATATCCAAACTCAGAGACCTTTTAAACTGATAAATAGTTTTGGTCGTAAAGAAAGCTGAAAAAAAAAACAAAATAAAAAAAAAACCTTGTGTGATTTGTATTTTTTGGAAAATATCAAATTTTTCACTGATTAATCAATGCTATCATGTACTCAGATTAACATTTTATTAAAAGAAATGAAATGGCCCTAACCTCCTACTGTTCTGCTGCTAAACTGGGCCATACCGCGAGAGGAATTTTTGCCCCGGCAGCGGCGCTACGTCCTACTCATACACCGAATTCTAACTACCAAGGGATATTTTACGTGCATGCAAATGTGTACACAGGACCTCGGTTTCTCGTCCCATCCGAACGACTAGCTAGACAACTGTCCTTGTCAGGCCCTCCGACCTACATCACTGACAAGGGGAAAGCACGCCGGAAACTCAGGATGAACACCCAACCTCCAGGCTAGCGAGTCAGTGTCTTGTCCACGTAGCAACGTGATTCCCCAAAACATCTGATTAAAATAAAGAAAACCCAACGCTAGATTGATGCTCGGCTTGGATTCAATTTACAACAGGTCCATTAATTTGAAGCAGCATAGATCGATTGAATTTTCAATCCACCATATTGTGTGGTATACCAGGGAGTATATAGCACTAAAATCACGCAGGGCAAAGGAAACACTTTTCTACATTTATTTCATCCATCTGTACCTTTTCTGTTATCTAGCATGCCGAGCAACGTTTATCGGGATTTTCCGGCGTTGATTCCTCTTGTAGGTGGCGCAGGGCAAGGGACCCGAAAATGCGACGTATAGTCGTTCGGATGGACGGAGAATCGAGGTCGATTGTAGACGTTGGCGTGCACGCAAAAGAGCCCTTGGCAGTTGGAATCCAATTTAAAAGTAAGCCGCAGTGCCGTTGTAAAGGCAACATTTCCCTCATAGCATGCAATATGGCGTATGTCTGTCTTCTATAGCCACGTCGGCGCTATAGAAATGTAGGGTGTTAAGTATCATTAGGGTTTCACACTGCGTAGCTTGTGTGAAACACTATTGTTTTTGTTAAAATTATTATTCTTATTATTATTCTTATTATTATTCCAATTCCACTTTGACTATATCTCAGCAACTACTTGTCGCATCGTTACGATTTCTTCGGTTTTACTGGAAAAGTGGGTGTGACTTAGAGGATAAAGCTATTTTGAACGTTCTGCGACAATGCGAAATGTCCGAAATCACCGAAGTTATCGTTTTTGAAAATATTGCAGTAATTTAAACAATAATCATTGGATTTTAACTTTCGATACATTTTGGCATAGTCGGAGACAGGGCACATAGCTACGCTACTTTCGATTTTTGATTTTCGGCATATCTTCGAAGATATTAGGCGCCAAATTTCGAAAATTTAAAATTTTACAAAAAACTTTTTTATTTATGAATATTTTTTAGTCGTGTTGTGCACAGAATTAAAGAGTCATCTGACTAGCGCAAAAATAGTAAAAAAAATTGTCTCAGTAATTTTCCTTGGCCGCCATTGGCTAATTCAGTTTTTCAGTCCCAGATTAATTTTTTATTGTTCGATTTGTATAAAACAAAGTTCATATGCTTCGTTGTCTCAATTGTCATTTTTTTTATTACCAAAAGTGTTATCTGTCGGCACCGGAAGTGGCATAATTTTACCAAAAACTACAATTTTGACAGTTATTTTCTTATATCGAAAACAAATATTATTTTTTGGAAAAATTATTTGACTCAAAGAGTGTGCCCTTTCAAGGCGCAAAAAATGTAGGAAGCAGTTTTTTTAATTTCGATTTCATTTTCGAGCAAATTCGATTAAGAGGCTAAAATGGTGTAAAATTGACCTATTTACAACCTATTCAGGCTTTTCAAATTTTAAAATATTTCTTTGTAACTTTTATAAACTTGTAGCTATCATCCATACGAAGAGAATATGCGTGAAAATTAGTTTGTAATATAAGCAGTTGCCGAGAAATAGGCAATTTTGCATGAGTCACTTTTCACGTAATTTTGGCTGGAAAAGAATCAATTATTATTCGATTTTCAATTTTCTTTCGCCATTGGATGCCTAATGCCATAGTGGACTATGTCAAACCATTTTACCCCTTGCGCTGCCACCGGAAATGACGTCATTTGCTCAAAACTTAAATTTTAGCCTTCAAAAAACAATATTTTATTCAAATGAGTCGTATTTGTTATTTTTTTCAAATTGTGATATTTGATTCTATTGATCAAATAGATTGAACCCATACGATCATACAGATACCACAAAATGGTTTCTAACTTGTACGGTTGCAGAGAAATGGGCGATTTTCCTTAAGTCATTTTTCAAGGTTTTTGGTCTATAAAAGTGTCAGTTATTATTCGATTTTCATAAAATTTTCACCATATGATATCTTGTGTCATTTATGATTTCATAGAACTAATTTAACATTTTCAATATCACCGGAAGTAATGTCATTTTGGCAAAAACTGTATTTTTAGCCTTCAAAACAGATATTTTTTTCAAATGAGTCTGATTTGTAATATATTTCAAATTATGATATTTGATCCCAATCAACAAATCGATTGAACCCATACGATCATATAGATACCAAAAAATAGTTTTTATCATGTACGGTTGCCGAGAAATAGACGATTTTCTACAAGTCACTTTTCAAGGTTTTTGGTCTATAAAAGTGGCAATTCTTATTCGATCTACATACTATTTTCGCCATATGATGCCTTATGCCATTTCTGATTTCGTAAAACTACTTGAACATTTTCATTATCAACGGAAGTAATGAAATTTTTCCAGGATCACTTACAAATAACATATATGAATTGATATTGCTGGATTTGGTTGATTCTTCGTCAATTTTATTTGATGTTTACAATGCTTATGTGGAAACCTGTTCGATGGTTTCATTGGTATCGGAAGTGACATATGTTCAAGGGTAACGTGGCACCGAAAGTGACGTGGCACCAGTGAAACCCGTCATTCCTGCATGCAGGTCTAGTTTCATTTAATTTTAATTAAATCCAATCCATTGTCAATGCAGCCTGTTATAATCGACATGCATCAATAGAATCGTGTTAGATGGGTTTTACATCTATTGGTGGGATGGAGAGGCTCTGTCTAAGCATTTGGTTCATTATTGTGGTAAGTATTTGTATATTTCTTTAGAAAAAGTATTATATAGCCTTTAATGAAACTGTTCTAAACCATATGTTGGATTGATTTCCAGGGGAACCCCAGCCAAACAATGATAGAAGTTGGAGTGGACTATTAATTAAAATCCGATGATGTAATTTGTTATTATAATTATATTGATTACAACAGTGTAACATTGTAATTAGGCTTTCAGACTTTCGTCTGAAAGCCTATTGAGATTACTAAAATTATTAGGCTTTCAGACTTTCGTCTGAAAGCCTATTGAGATTACTAAAATTATTATTTTTTTTTTTATTATTATTATTTACCGCCGGAGCCTATTTCTCTATGATCGAAAAGAGATACCGATCTGCGGTTCATCTTTCTAACGGGAAACCATGTGGTGGCTACTCAATAAAGCAATTTTTGAACTTCTGCGCAGACCGGAAGTGGTCCAATTTTGAACGTTTGTAAAAAATAAAAAATCGGTCGTGGTTTCGTCAATTCTCTACCTATATTCAAACAAATCACATTTTTGGAAAGCCTGAGACATTTCCAAGACAATAGCAATCTCACATTTCGCAATTTCGAAACTTCGTCGCTGACTTCTATCGTTCGAAAATTCAAAACACGTCGCCTACGAGACATTTTTTGTTATTTTTCAAAATTTGCAAATTTGACCTATATTTTTGGATACCTGACGTCAATCCGATTCCAGTAATATAAGTTTCATTCAGAGTTATCGCCCTTTATTTTTCGATTTTTTTCGAATTTTCTTCCCATTTTGTGAGCTGTGGTGTCGTTTTACAGCCAAAATGATTTTTCTGAAACTTACGGAACATGAAGTTATAGTCCAATACCAACTGATAAAGCAATTTCGACAAGAATCCTTTAACCGGAAGTGGTCGAAATAATGTGCAATATTTTGAAAAAAATGCAAAAAATGGATATTTTGGGGAAAAACGCGAATTCTCCGCCCGATATCAATGGATTAAAGAAATTAGGGTACCATTGGATTGCACTAGGATTGTACTATCGTATGATACCCAATTCATACGGATACTATGACCAGGCAGCAAAATATGGCACGCTGAAAATCAAGTATTTTCTGATTTGGAGCGTTTTTGGACGCCTATATCTCAAAAACTTAACCGCAACTTTTTTTTAAATTTTTTCTATCGAGAGTCCTTTCGGAGTTAATTTGCATGAAACCACCCAATAAGCCTTTGAAATATCTGGAATAGGTGAAATAACGGACTGAAAATCGAAAAAAGTCGAAAAATCGTGAAATTTTCGAAAATGCTCTGCTATTTTTTTATTTTAAGAGATTTTCAAAAAAAAATTGTATATTCAGATAGCTGACCTAATTACGATTCTAACGATGTATAATATGTATGTAGTTATTGAAATTTAATTTTCGATATTTTAATTTTTTTGCATTTTTGGCACTTTTGAACCTAGGATTTCTCAGGGGCATTTTATCTGATCAGATAATGTAATATATCATTACAGAGCCCTGTGGCTATTTTAGTGCCTAAACCGGTTATCAAAACTATATCGACAATAATAACCATACCGGAAGTATTCAAAAAATGTAAAAAAAGGTTAAAAACATTGTCGCACTTGCAAAAAACTTGATTTCTCCCTTAGGTAATAGCGGACCAAAAGAACTAAAGTGTCGCTGGATAGCCCTATTAATGGACCATCATATGGTATCTAAATAATACGATATCGATGGTAAGGAAATAAATTATTGTGTGCCAAAAATCTAGTATTTTCCGATTTTTTAACATTCTGAGACGTCCTTTTCTCGAAAACGACGCCGCAGATTTTTCATAAACTTTTCTTACTCAAAGTCCTATCGGTTGTCTATGTAGTGAATCAAAAATGAAAAGCATTGAAATAAAATAGGTGGTCCAAAAATGGCATCAAACTTTGAAAAAATTGAAAAATCGTTAAATTTTTGTAAACGCTCTTTAATTTATCTTTTTTTCCAAAACTGCTCAATGGATGTTTCTGACAATTCTGGTACAGAAAGTTAAGTATCCAAAGAACTTCGTAAAGCTATCACAACAACGATCGTAAAACCGGAAGTAGTCGAAAAAATGTCCGATATTTTGAAAAAAAATATTTTTTTTACGAAAATCTTTTTTATTTATGAATATTTTTTGATGATATTTTACACAGGGTTAAAATATCATCCTACTTGAGCAGAAATGAGAAAAAAAAATTGTCTCGGTAATTTGTGTTAGCCGCCATCGGCTAATTTAGTTTTCCGTACCCAGAAAAATTATTTATTGTTCGATTTGTATAAAACAAAGTTCATATGCTCCGTGGTCCCAATTGTAATTTTTTTTGTTACGGTGAAATTTTTCTGTCGGCAACGGAAGTGACGTAATATTAACAAAAACTACAATTTTGACAGTTCGGTACCACTTTTTGAAAGCAAATATTATTTTTTTTCAAAACTGATATAACTAAATGGATGCACCCTGCAAAGGTGCACAAAATCCTTAGCTCATATTTTTAAATTTCAATTCCATTTTCGGGCAATTTCGAATAAAATGTAAAATAAAGTGTAAAATTCAGTTATTTACAATTCATTCAGCGTCTTCATATTTTGAAATATTTATTTGTAATTTCCATAAACTCGTAGCACTAATCCAGACGAAAAGAATGTATGCGAAAATTAGTTTGTAATATGAGCAGTTGCCGAGAAATATGCAATTTTGCATGCATCACTTTTCACGTTATTTTGCCTATGCAAGAGTGAATTATTATTCGATTTGCAATATCTTTTTCCCATTTGATGCCTAATGCCAATTTGGACTAGGTCAAGCCAATTTTACATTTTCACTGTGACCGGAAATGACGTCATTTCTGCAAAAACTGTATTTTTAACCAAAAAAACAAATATTTTATTCAAATGAGTCTGCCTTATAATATTTTTAAAATTATGATATTTGATTCCCATCAACGAATAAAATGAAGCCATACGACCATACAGATACCACAAAATGGTTTCTAACTTGTATGGTTACAGAGAAATAGGCGATCTTCTATAAGTCACTTTTCAAGGTTTTGGGTCTATAAAAGTCTCAATTATTATTCGATTTTTATAATTCTTTTACCATTTGATGCCTTATGCCATTTATGGCTTCTATGAACTAAGTTAACATTTTCAATATCACCGGAAGTAATGTAATTTTTGCAAAAAAATTATTTTTAGCCTTCAAAACAAACATTTTTTTGAAGGGATTTATATTTATTATTCGTTTAACTTGATAACGTCTGACTCTAATGGGCAGTAAGATTGAATCAATACCATCATATTGATATCAAAAAAAGCCTTCTAGCATGTTCCCTTGTCGAATAATAGCCAATTTTCCCAGGGTCACTTTTAAGTTTTTTACCTTCTTAATTTCAGTTTATGGGTTATAGGGTAATTATTTATTGCCCAATATGTATAAAACAAAGTTTGTACTTTGTGTGTTGCGAATTTTCGACTTATTTTTCACCTATAAAAATATCTTTCGGTACCGGAAGTGACGTAATTTTGCCATAATTTACAATTTTGACCGGTCTTTTCGCCAGCAAATATTACTTTTACATATGATAGAGGGTGTCACTGAAGAAAAACAACTAAAGTATACTTTGGTAGCTCAATGGATCGGCTATGGTATAAGAAACTTCCTGTATGATTCCTGAAAGCCGGTTCAGTGCTGCTTGCAGGTCTAGTTAGGCTTTCAGACTTTCGTCTGAAAGCCTATTGAGATTACTAAAATTATTAGGGTTTCACACTGCGTAGCTTGTGTGAAACACTATTGTTTTTGTTAAAATTATTATTCTTATTATTATTATTATTATTATTATTATTATTCAGATTCCAATTTGAATAGATCTCAGCAACTACGTGTCGCATCTTTACGATTTCTTCGGTTTTACTGGGAAAGTGGGTGTGACTTAGAGGATAAAGCTATTTTGAACGTTCTGCGACAATGCGAAATGTCCGAAATCACCGAAGTTATCGTTTTTGAAAATATTGCAGTAATTTTAACAATAATCATTGGATTTTAACTTTCGATACATTTTGGCATAGCCCGAGACAGGGCACATAGCTACGCCACTTTCGATTTTTGATTTTCGGCAAATCTTCGAAGATATTAGGCGCCAAATTTCGAAAATTTAAAATTTTACTAAAATTTTTTTTATTTATGAATATTTTTTAGTCGTATTGTGCACAGAATTAAAGAGTCATCTGACTAGTGCAAAAATGTTAAAATTTTTTGTCTCAGTAATTTTTCTTGGCCGCCATTGGCTAATTCAGTTTTTCAGTCCTAGATTAATTTTTTATAGTTCGATTTGTATAAAACAAAGTTCATATGCTTCGTTGTCTCAATTGTCATTTTTTTTGTTACCAATAATGTTATCTGCCGGCACCGGAAGTGGCATAATTTTACCAAAAACTACAATTTTGACAGTTATTTTCTTATTTCGAAAACAAATATTATTTTTTTGAAAAATTATATGACTCAAAGAGTGTGTCTTTTCAAGGCGCAAAAAATGTAGGAAGCAGTTTTTTTAATTTCGATTTCATTTTCGAGCAAATTCGATTAAGAGGCTAAAAATGGTGTAAAATTGGCCTATTTACAACCTATTCAGGCTTTTCAGATTTTAAAATATTTCTTCGTAACTTCTATAAACTTGTAGCTATAATCCATACGAAGAAAATGTATGTTAAAATTCATTTGTAATATAAGCAGTTACCAAGAAATTGGCAGTTCTGTACAAGTCACTGTTTTCGTTATTTTGCCTGTAAAATAGTCAATTATGATTGGATTTTTATAAACGTGACATCATTTGATTCAAAAAGCATGTAGCGTCATATCAAGTTGATTACAATTTAAAATTGACACCGGAAGTGACATCATTTGGTCAAAAAATGCATTTTAAACTTTTTAAATCAATGTTTTATTCAACCAAGAATAACTTAATATGTTTTAATAATTTTAACTTTTGGTTTAAATTCACATATAAACAAAACTCATGTGGTCATATAGATATCATAAAATGGTTTCTAACTTATTCGGTTGCCGAGAAATAGACGGTTTTCTACAGGTCACTTTTGAAGGTTTCGGGGCCATAAAAGGGTCAATTATTATTCGATTTTCATAAACGTCACACCATGTTATACCTAATGCCATTTGGGATTTCATACAAGTAATTTAAGATTTTCATTATCACCGGAAGTAACGTCATTTTGGCAAAAACTGTATTTTTAGCCTCCAAAACAGATATTTTATTCAAATAAGTCTGTTTTGAAATCTTTTTCAAATTATGGTATTTGATGCCAATCAACAAATAGAATGAACCCATACGATCATACAGATACCACAAAATGGTTTCTAACTTGTACGGTTGCAGAGAAATAGCTGATTTTCTACAAGTCACTTTTCAAGTTTTTTGGTCTTTAAAAGTGGCAATTATTATTCGATTTACATAAAATTTTCACTATATGATATCGTTTGCCATTTCTGATTTCATAAGACTAATTGAACATTTGCATTAACACCGGGAGTAATTTAATTTTGTCAAGATCATTTACAAGTAACAAATGTATAAAATGAATTGATATTGCTGGATTTTGTTGATTCTGCGTCCATTTTATTTGTGTGCAATGTTAATTTGGAAACCTGTTTAGTGGTTTCGCTGGTACCGGAAGTTACATATGTTCAAGGGTAACTTGACACCGGAAGTGACATGTTTAAGGGTAACATGGCACCAGTGAAACCCGTCATTCCTGCATGCAGGTCTAGTTATTATTATTATTATTATTATTATTATTATTTACCGCGAGGGCCTAGATCTCCATGATCGAAAACAGATATCGATCTGGAATTAGCTTTTCTGTTGGGAAACCATGTGGTGGCTACTTGATAAAATATTTTTGAAATTTCTGCGCATACCGGAAGTGACCGAACTTTGTACTTTCTCTAAAAATTGAAAATCGGCTATAGTTTCGTCAATTCTTTATCCATTTTCAAACAAATTACATTTTTGGAATCCCTGGATCTTTTCTGAGAAAATGGCTATCTCACATTTTTCAATTTCGAACATTCGTCTATGACTTTTATAGTTCGAAAATTGAACACATGTTGTTTACGAGACAATTTTTGTTATTTTTCAAAATTTTCAAATTTGACCTACATTTTTGGATACCTGAAGTCCATCCGATTCCAGTAATATAAGTTTCATTCAGAGTTATCGCCCTTTATTTTTCGATTTTTTTCGAATTTTCTTCCCATTTTGTGAGCTCGGGTTTCGTTTTATGGCAGAATTGACGTTTCTGAAACTTCTGGAACATGAAGTTAAAGTCCAATATCAACAGGTAAAGCAATTTCGACAAGACTCCTTAAACCGGAAGTGGTCGAAATAATGTGCAAAATTTGCAAAAAAACGAAAAAAATGGGTGGTTTTGGGAAAAACGTGATTTCTTCACCCGATATCAACGGATTAAAGGGATTAAGGTATCGTTGGGTTGCATGAAGAATGGACTATCGTATGATACCCAAATCATACAGATACTATGAAAAGGTAGCAAAATATGGCACGCTGAAAATCAAGTATTTTCTGATTTGGAGCGTTTTTGGATGCCTGTATCTCGAAAACTTAACCTACAATTTTTTTTATTTTTTTTCTATCGAGAGTCCTTTTGGAGGTATTTGGCATGAAGCCATCCAATAGGACTTTGAAATGTCTGGAATAGGATAAAAAAGGGACTGAAAATCGAAAAAAGTCGAAAAATCGTGAAATTTTGGAAAATGCTCTACTATTTTTTTATTTTAAGAGATTTTTAAAAAAAGGTTGTATATTCAGATAGCTGACTTAATTACGATTCTAACGATGTATAATATGTATGTAATTATTAAAATTTAATTTTCGATTTTTTAAATTTTTTGCATTTTTGGCACTTTTGAACATAGGATTTCTCAGGGGCATTTTATCTGATCAGATAATGTAATATATCATTACAGAGCCCTGTGGCTATTTTAGTGCCCAAACCGGCTATTAGAACTATTCCGACAATAATAACCATACCGGAAGTATTCAAAAAATGAAAAAAAAGAGTAAAAACATTGTCGCACTTGCGAAAAACTTGATTTCTCCCTTAGGTAATAGCGGACCAAAAGAACTAAAGTGTCGCTGGATAGCCCTATTAATGGACCATCATATGGTATCTAAATAATACGATTTCGATGGTAAGGAAATAAATTATTGTATGCCAAAAATCTAGTATTTTCCAATTTTTTAACATTCTGAGACGCCCTTTTCTCGAAAACGACGCCTACGATTTTTCTTAAACTTTTCTTACTCAAAGTCCTGTTAGTTGTCTATATAGGGAATCCAAAATGAAAAGCATTGAAATAATATAAGTGGTCGAAAAATGGCCTCAAACTTTGAAAAAAATTGAAAAATCGTTAAATTTTTTGAAACGCTCTTTAATTTATCTTTTTTTCTAAAACTACTCAATGGATGTTTCTGACACTTTTGGTACAGAAAGTTAAGTATCCAAAGGACTTCGTAAAGCTATCACAACAACGATCGTAAAACCGGAAGTAGTCGAAAAAATGTCCGATATTTCGAAAAAAAATAATTTTTTTACGAAAACCTTTTTTATTTATGAATATTTTTTGATGATATTTTACACAGGGTTAAAATATCATCGTACTTGAGCAGAAATGAGAAAAAAAATTGTCTCGGTAATTTGCGTTAGCCGCCATCGGCTAATTTAGTTTTTCGTACCCAGAAAAATTATTTATTGTTCGATTTGTATAAAACAAAGTTCATATGCACCATGGTCCCAATTGTAATTTTTTTTGTTACGGTGAAATTTTTCTGTCGGCAACGGAAGTGACGTAATATTAACAAAAACTACAATTTTGACAGTTCGGTACCACTTTTTGAAAGCAAATATTATTTTTTTTCAAAACTGATATAACTAAAAGGATGCACCCTGCAAAGGTGCACAAAAACCTTAGCTCATATTTTTTAATTTCAACTTCATTTTCGGGCAATTTCGAATAAAATGTAAAATAAAGTGTAAAATTCAGTTATTTACAATTCATTCAGCGTCTTCATATTTTGAAATATTTATTTGTAATTTTCATAAACTCGTAGCAATAATCCAGACGAAGAGAATGTATGCGAAAATTAGTTTGTAATATGAGCAGTTGCCGAGAAATATGCAATTTTGCATGCATCACTTTTCACGTTATTTTGCCTATAAAAGAGTTAATTATTATTCGATTTGCAATATTTTTTTTCCATTTGATGCCTAATGCCAATTTGGACTAGGTCAAGCCAATTTTACATTTTCACTGTGACCGGAAATGACGTCATTTGGGCAAAAACTGTATTTTTAACCTAAAAAACAAATATTTTATTCAAATGAGTCTGCCTTATAATATTTTTAAAATTATGATATTTGATTCCCATCAACGAATAAAATGAAGCCATACGACCATACAGATACCACAAAATGGTTTCTAACTTGTACGGTTACAGAGAAATAGGCGATCTTCTATAAGTCACTTTTCAAGGTTTTTGGTCTGTAAAACTGTCAATTATTATTCGATTTTTACAATTTATTTACCATTTCATGCCTTATGCTATTTATGACTTCTATGAACCAAGTTAAAATTTTCAATATCACCGGAAGTAATGTAATTTTTGCAAAAAACGTATTTTTAGCCTTTAAAACAAACATTTTTTTGAAGGGATTTATATTTATTATTCGTATAACTTTATAACGTCTGACTCTAATGGGCAGTAAGACTGAATCAATACCATCATATTGATATCAAGAAAAATCTTCTAGCATGTTCCCTTGCCGAATAATAACCAATTTTCCGAGGGTCACTTTTCAGTTTTTTACCTTCTTAATTTCAGTTTATGGGTTATAGGTTAATTATTTATTGTCCGATATTTATAAAAAAAAGTTTGTATTTTGTATGTTGCGAATTTTCGACTTATTTTTCATCTATAAAAATTTCTTTCGGCACCGGAAGTGACATACTTTTGCCATAATTTACAATTTTGACCGGTCTTTTAGCCAGCAAATATTACTTTTACATATGATAGAGGGTGTCACTGAAGCAAAACAACTAAAGTATAGTTTGGTAGCTCAATGGATCGGCTATGGTATAATAAACTTCCTGTATGATTCCTGAAAGCCGGTTCAGTGCTGCTTGCAGGTCTAGTTATTATTATTATTATTATTATTTACCGCGGGGGCCTAGATCTCCATGATCGAAAACAGATATCGATCTGGAATTAGATTTTCTATTGGGAAACCATGTGGTGGCTACTTGATAAAATATTTTTGAAATTTCTGCGCATACCGGAAGTGACCGAACTTAGCACGTTGTCTAAAAATTGAAAATCGGCCATAGTTTCGTCAATTCTTTATCCATTTTCAAACAAATTACATTTTTGGAATCCCTGAATCTTTTCTGAGACAATGGCTATCTCACATTTTTCAATTTCGAACATTCGTCTAAGACTTTTATCGTTCGAAAATTGAAAACATGTTGTTTACGAGACCATTTTTGTCATTTTTCAAAATTTTCAAATTTGACCTACATTTTTGGATACCTGAAGTCCATCCGATTCCAGTAATATAAGTTTCATTCAGAGTTATCGCCCTTTATTTTTCGATTTTTTTCGAATTTTCTTCCCATTTTGTCAGCTCGGGTTTCGTTTTATGGTAGAATTGACGTTTCTGAAACTTCTAGAACATGAAGTTATAGTCCAATACCAACGTATAAAGCAATTTCGACAAGAATCCTTAAACCGGAAGTGGTCGAAATAATGTGCAATATTTTGAAAAAAATGCAAAAAATGGATATTTTGGGGAAAAACGCGAATTCTCCGCCCGATATCAATGGATTAAAGAAATTAGGGTACCATTGGACTGCACTAGGATTGTGCTATCGTATGATACCCAACTCGTACGGATACGATGAGCAGGCAGCAAAATATGGCACGCTGAAAATCAAGTATTTTCTGATTTGGAGCGTTTTTGGACGCCTGTATCTCGAAAACTTAACCGCAACTTTTTTTGTAATTTTTTCTATCGAGAGTCCTTTCGGAGGTATTTTGCATGAAGCCATCCAATAAGACTTTGAAATATCTGGAATAGGTGAAATAACGGACTGAAAATCGAAAAAAGTCGAAAAATCGTGAAATTTTGGAAAATGCTCTGCTATTTTTTTATTTTCAAAGATTTCCAAAAAACGATTGTATATTCAGATAGCTGACCTAATTACGATTCTAACGATGTATAATATGTATGTAGTTATTAAAATTTAATTTTCGATATTTTAAATTTTTTGCATTTTTGGCACTTTTGAACCTAGGATTTCTCAGGGGCATTTTATCTGATCAGATAATGCAATATATCATTACAGAGCACTGTGGCTATTTTAGTGCCCAAACCGGTTATTGAAACTATACCGACAATAATAACCATACCGGAAGTATTCAAAAAATGAAAAAAAAGGTTAAAAACATTGTCGCACTTGCGAAAAACTTGATTTCTCCCTTAGGTAATAGCGGACCAAAAGAACTAAAGTGTCGTTGGATAGCCCTATTAATGGACCATCATATGGTATCTAAATAATACGATATCGATGGTAAGGAAATAAATTATTGTATGCCAAAAATCTAGTATTTTCCGATTTTTTAACATTCTGAGACGCCCTTTTCTCGAAAACGACGCCGCAGATTTTTCTTAAACTTTTCTAACTCAAAGTCCCATCGGTTGTCTATGTAGTGAATCAAAAATGAAAAGCATTGAAATAATATAGGTGGTCCAAAAATGGCATCAAACTTTGAAAAAAATTGAAAAATCGTTAAATTTTTGTAAACGCTCTTTTATTTATCTTTTTTTCCAAAACTGCTCAATGGATGTTTCTGACACTTCTGGTACAGAAAGTTAAGTATCCAAAGAACTTCGTAAAGCTATCACAACAACGATCGTAAAACCGGAAGTAGTCGAAAAAATGTCCGATATTTTGAAAAAAATTATTTTTTTTACGAAAATCTTTTTTATTTATGAATATTTTTTGGTGATATTTTACACTGGGTTAAAATATCATCGTACTTGAGCAGAAATGAGAAAAAAAATTGTCTGGGTAATTTGCGTTAGCCGCCATCGGCGAATTTAGTTTTTCGTACCCAGAAAAATTATTTATTGTTCGATTTGTATAAAACAAAGTTCATATGCTCCGTGGTCCCAATTGTTATTTTTTATGTTACGGTGAAATTTTTCTGTCGGCAACGGAAGTGACGTAATATTAACAAAAACTACAATTTTGACAGTTCGGTACCACTTTTTGAAAGAAAATATTATTTTTTTTCAAAACTGATATTACTAAAAGGATGCACCCTGCGAAGGTGCACAAAATCCTTAGCTCATATTTTTAAATTTCAATTTCATTTTCGGGCAATTTCGAATAAAATGTAAAATAAAGTGTAAAATTCAGCTATTTACAATTCATTCAGCGTCTTCATATTTTTAAATATTTATTTGTAATTTTCATAAACTCGTAGCAATAATCCAGACGAAGAGAATGTATGCGAAAATTAGTTTGTAATATGAGCAGTTGTCGAGAAATATGCAATTTTGCATGCATCACTTTTCACGTTATTTTGCCTATACAAGAGTGAATTATTATTCGATTTGCAATATTTTTTTTCCATTTGATGTCTAATGCCAATTTGGACTAGGTCAAGCCAATTTTACATTTTCACTGTAACCGGAAATGACGTCATTTGGGCAAAAACTGTATTTTTAACCTAAAAAACTAATATTTTATTCAAATCAGTCTCCCTTATAATATTTTTAAAATTATGATATTTTATTCCCATCAACGAATAGAATGAAGCCATACGACCATACAGATACCACAAAATGGTTTCTAACTTGTACGGTTACAGAGAAATAGGCGATCTTCTATAAGTCACTTTTCAAGGTTTTTGGTCTATAAAAGTGTCAATTATTATTCGATTTTTATAATTTTTTTACCATTTGATGCCTTATGCCATTTATGACTTCTATGAACCAAGTTAACATTTTCAATATCACCGGAAGTAATGTAATTTTTGCAAAAACCGTATTTTTAGCCTTCAAAACAAACATTTTTTTGAAGTGATTTATATTCATTATTCGTTTAACTTTATAACGTCTGGCTCTAATGGGCAGTAAGATTGAATCAATACCATCATATTGATATCAAGAAAAGGCTTCTAGCATGTTCCCTTGTCGAATAATAACCAATTTTCCCAGGGTCACTTTTAAGTTTTTTACCTTCTTAATTTCAGTTTATGGGTTATAGGTTAATTATTTATTGCCCGATATGTATAAAACAAAGTTTGTATTTTGTGTGTTGCGAATTTTCGACTTATTTTTCACCTATAAAAATTTCTTTCGGTACCGGAAGTGACGTAATTTTGCCATAATTTACAATTTTGACCGGTCTTTTCGCCAGCAAATATTACTTTTACATATGATAGAGGGTGTCACTGAAGCAAAACAACTAAAGTATACTTTGGTAGCTCAATGGATCGGCTATGGTATAATAAACTTCCTTTATGATTCCTGAAAGCCGGTTCAGTGCTGCTTGCAGGTCTAGTTTGTTATTATAATTATGTTGATTACAATAGTGTAACATTGATTAAAACATTATCCCCCTTGAACATAACTCACCTTAAAAATTTGAAACAAAAAAAAAAAACAAACCCCAAAACCCCCAGTCTCATAGATTTTTGTCATGTGACCATTAAATCAATGACCAACAAAATGCGCCAACCCTGCCATGAGTGTTTCTGTTTTTACCACTATTGTACATTGTGGAAAGTATCTAATACCTAGAATGTATAGGCCACACAAGCAACAAGTCGCCATATTTTATTATTTCAATTGGATATTCAAGAATTTTATAAGTAGAATAAGGATCTAACACTCTCGCACTTTCAGCACAATATGGGTAAATAGCAAACCGAGATATTGCATTTTGCGAAATAAGATTTTAAAATTATTTTCAGTTTGTTTTAGTTTACGAGTATTTACTCCCGACATCCAAGGTTACGTCTTTCCACTAGCTAGAAAGGGATTCACCGTTAAAAATATCACACAATTGAGATTTAAACTAAGAGCCTGTGCTAACGGTCATTTAATCCTCCAGAAAGACGAAGTGGTGGATATGTTTACTGAGGGGAGCTGGACATTTGTTGTAGGGGCAGCCAAAAACAGGAGAGGTGACATAAGAACAGCAGTATATGGTCAAAAAACGTAGCACGCACTATGAAGCTCTCTTGGACTGTAACGAGTTTCGGCCATTTTGAATCCGTTGGAAAGGAGGATTGTTAGAATTGGGAAAAGGAAATGAATTTGGTACTGACACAATATGTCTTCATAAAAGCTCCCCTGTTGAATTCAACTATGCTTTTGTATTAACTGGATAGGGAAGTACCGGCTGCTGGGATATAGGTAAGATGTGAATAATAAATTATGCCATTGATCATGTAAGACCGTCAAATTCAAAGATAAAATTGTTTTGCCAATACTAACTATCACATCTTTTGGATCACAAAAAATTCTACTTCTAATTGGGATGGAATGCTCAAATGGTTCTTAGATACTCATCTGGTGAATTTAGCTCGACTGCGTTAGATGATGACCGGTGATCACTTTCTGATTAGGCCAAATAGTGGTTGATATCGAAGACGGTGGTAACCGAGCGAGAAAATTGAAATTTGGTGACAAGTTTCCCAATTCAATACAACTGACATTGCGCATCTTTGCTAAGTTTTAGTAGTTATAATCAATATTTGCGAAACGCTTTGAAAAAAGACAAATGTGCAAGTAATGAACCTGTGTTGGGCTAAGTTAAGGGCGGTATTTAGGTATTCTCTATTGTGTATGTTACACTTATCATGATAAATAACGACTCTGTGCAAAATATTTTATTCGACAATATAATTCATGTTTGCTGTAGCATACTTATACCAAAATAAGATTCATTCTCTCTTTTCTTCATCCGAGGCTTGAGCTCAGGAATGTATTTATACTATTTAAAACCCCAAAGTTAGTCAAACTGACAAAGTTAGCAGTGATTATAGATTACATATTTAAAAACATGTTAAAGGGTTTATATTGTATTGTATTGAGATCTTCAGCAGATAAATCTATATTTCAAGTTTCGTCAAAATCGGATAAAAATTGTGACGGATGGATAAGATCGAAACAATATACGTCGACATGGAAATGTGTGCGTATACAAATCTAATCCAAATTCATGTCAGACCTGTTGATACAAATTTCTCTACCCACTGCATTCATACACCCCACTTATTGATACATTCTACATAATTATCTCTCTGGTTCAAATAAAGGTTTCGTGGCAGTGTAAGACATAAGTTCAGAGTAATCGTTTAACGATGGACCCTGGGCTGCAGATTTACTCTTTTAGTACGGCACAGTAACTAGAAAAACGTTTATTATTATATTTTAGATACGTCGTCTTCTATATTGGTGACCAGTTGGGCAAAGCTATCGGTAAACAAAAATCTTGCAAGATCACATGTTACAAGTCATCATGCCAGAAGCCAACTAGAATGTGGTGTTAATTGTATGACACCAACAGAAGACTTACCATGTGGATGTGTGGAATATAGTTATAATATGGTAACTAAACAATGTTTAGTTGTTGATGAAAGTGAAACTAGCACCATTGTCACAGCTACTGATTGGGAAACATGGCGACTGATGTAAATACAATGTGATGTATTGCAACCACTCGGCAAGTCTCGACAGATACCGGAACGTTCTGGAACCTACATCTAGTCTCGGTTGTATGACAGTAAGTGATATGTACCTACGCCCATACATTTGCGATGCGGCTACCGGTTTACTTTAACAGGAAAACTTGATGCTATCACAAACAAACAAGACACCATGGGCGCAGCCATGTTTCATCCACGCCTTTAAAGTAGTTCCAAGACACCATAGGCGCAGCCATGTTTGATCCGGGACCTTTAAAGTAGTTCCAATATGGCAGGATTCGTCATGCAGCCGAGTCTAGATGTAGGTTCCGTAAACTGTCGAGGATTGTCGAGTAGTATTGCAACATAGTGGTGTTTATTTTGGAACTGTAACTTCTTCTACTCGCACACAAGCAGGATACACCTATAGTATAGAATATAATTATTATCCGGAGCAAATATATCAAAATATATATTCTTTGACATGCGTATGCACGCACATTTACTGGATTTATTACCATGTGACATTTCGACGAGGAAACTGGTGTCTTTTATCAAGTAAATAGCGCATTAGGTTAGGTCTAGAGGACATCTGCTGCAACTGAATACCGAACCGAGGAAATGATTTCTCTTATCCAATACAATTAATATACAAGTTGATTTAATTAAATTATTTACACACGAAAAAGTAATAACAAATGTTTGAAACATCAAAATATCACTTTTAAACATGATGTTACAATTCTCATCCGAACAACTTGACACTTTTCTTGCCAGGTCCGTCGCCCAGCTCCACGGAAAAGACTTTAAATATTTACAGATTCATTATATGGAAGAACTGAATGGTTTATTCCCGCAAAGGTGCAGTTATTGATCGTAACGGATTAAAAGAGGTCGTTTTCGGCGACTTCGCGGGAATCCAGCTCCTAGGGATTAAAATGGATTAAAAACGTAACAATGGTGTTATAGATTTTTACGATAAGAATTTATACTTTCATAATCCCCACTGTAACTCATTAACCCACATTTTAGCATCATTTTTTTAGCATAAGTATTAAAAACATAGCTAGACTAAAACAAAAATTAATTGAATTTCGCCAGATAAGAAATAAAAACATAACCATACTATAAAAACCTTTCGCCAAATAAGAAATAAAAACATTACTATAACAAATTCCGCCAAATAAATAAAAACATAACTTTACTATATAAAATTATTTTAATTTCACCAAATAAGACAACCCTGTCTAAATACTCGATTAAATTCAATTCTTCTTCCTCGTGTCTTCCTTTTAATTCCTGGAGCTGGCTTTGGATTTGGGTATATTTATGCCTCTTCCTTGGTGGTTCCTGTCCCCTGCATCATTTTAAACATTAGTTGCAAATGGGTGAAAGCCGACAAATCGATATCTGCGCCTTCGCGGGAAGGATTAATTTTGGTCACGCTCTGTAACTGCGCCTTCGCGGGAATACACCAACTGGATCTACCCATTGCGGGTCTTTGTGGCTTCAAACGTTATATAGGCATTTATTAACATAATCAATAAACCCATCATCAACGCTCATTATATGGAAGAACTGAACCTGCCCATTGCGGGTCTTTATGACTTCAAACGTTATTTTGGCATTTATTAACATAATCAACAAGACCACCATAAACGCTCTAGACAATCGGATGGCAGAGATTTAAATGAATTAGGACACAAGTGGGAATTAAAAATTTTATGCTAAAATGGACAGGCGAGATTATTTAAGTAAAAATAAAATAAAACCAAGTACGAACAATCCAATCCATTAGTCAAAACTCGAAGTCCAATAAAAATAGTGTAATCAGCAGATGGACTGTTCACCGTGTACAAAATACACGACGAACAGTGGTAACAGGTCTCCGGAAGAGTAAGCTTACCCTGCCTGGCGCCAACACCCGCCATAGCTGCATCCAAACTATCTCGGTAAAATAGCGTGATTGGCCAATGGACTATCAATAGCATTCCTAAAAAAAACCCGTATAGGCAAAATAGTGTAATCTGGCAAAATAGTGTAATCTGCATATGGACTGTTCACCGTGTACAACATACACGGCAAACAGTGGTACAGGTGTCCGGAAGAGTAAGTTTACCCTCCCTGGCGCCACCGCTGCATCCAAACTATTAGACGAAATCTCAATGAAATAGCATGATTGGCCAATGATTGTATCGGTATACAAAATGCACGTGATGAACAGTGTTAACGATGTAATAGACAGACATAATTAGGAAGATAATACTTTACGAGTCAATAAAATATATCTTGAATAATAGCCGAGAGAGACATGTTATATTTAACCAATCAAGTCAATATGACGTCCATAAAACTTTTTAAAGGTTTTAATGAGTTTAGTGCGCAAGTGTCCCTGTAGTTGAAGCCTCGATGACAAATGCCTCGATCTATTTAAAAAATCAGAATAAAAAGAACAAGCTCTCGTGTAACATATTAGCTGAGTATACAAACACTCCATAAGCTGGTGATATTGGAATGTTACTACTAATAAATGGAAAGTATTTCAACCCGAACGGTCAACACTTTATCGAAATCTTACATAATGCATATTTAATAATAATAATAGTAAAAACAAATCCCACAAACCTCTGGAATTAATTCAATTAATGTTAAATTTATTTTTCTTAAAACATTTTGGCATTAATTTAATTAATGCTAGATTTCATTCAATAAATGCCAGAAATAACCAGAACTACGAATACTGCGAAATACAATGATTCATTAGAAACACATTTCTAATAAATTAATTTGTTTGACTTATTATAAAGCGTAGCCTTTAATTTGGTGAGGTTATATAACATGATTCGTATATGATCGGCCATCTGCATTCCCATTATATTTGCATATTGCTCAACTAAGGACACATTTTGCATTCTTGACGAACACTATTGTAGGCGATATGATCAATGTATACAAAATAAGTTAATGCACAATATTGTCAATATATTATTTTTAATCAATTCTTGCAAATTAAAGACGTGATGTGCCCCGGGATATTTACCGTTATTTGCTTACCAGGGTGTCAATCTATTATAGCGAATAACCATTTAGACTTTGCCAATGGAATCTAAAATGTGCATTGACGTATTACAGCCGAATTTTGAACCCTTCAATAGTAAAGGAGATATAAGTACAACCCGACAGTGATGAGGGAATGTGGAACAGTCGATATTTTCTTACTACAAATGGTAATTATTACAGAAACAGCGTAATTATTATAATCCTAGCAATTAACGATTGGGTAACCCCCCCCCCCCCCAAAAAAAAACCCAACCCAAAACAAACAAAATAGCCACCGGTGTGTACACATGTATCACCAAATGCTCTCTTAAAGTATGAATCATTAACCTAATTTTGTGTTGTGTTTAAATAATCATTAAAATCTTAACCACTATGGACTATGTAAGGGGTAAATATGCCTTATGCGGGCCTGAAAAGTTATATAAAAAATGAATTTAACAATTATTAAGACGCACAACCAACTCTCGATGACATCGGATGCTCGAGATTTTAATCAAATTAAAACGGTTCGCCATTTAAAGAAATTATTTGTTCTCTGGCTACCACAATGAACACATCTTGTCAAAAGATGACAAGAATGAATTAATTTGAATATTTTCACTTTACATTATCCATTTAGAGGTATTGTAGCAAGAATGGCCAGCGTTTTATCTAAATCTTACATTATGTATCTTTAAGAAAATCTGCTCAATACCACCCGGCCCCGGGGAGATCATACTTATTGATTACTTCACTTCACAAATACAGTGGTTCACGAAATTTGGGTCCTGAAAATAAAACGGTATTATTTAATTTAAAACAGCACAATTTAAATCACCATTATCACATATGTTCCATCAGGCCGCAAGTTCAGAAAACATCCTCAGATATTATTTAAGACTTTACTCAAAATTGTTTGCCTTAAATTAACTAGAATATAACGAGATGATCCACATAGAATTCCAGGGAGTAGACAAAAAACACACAAAAGTGGGCGCGGCTTTTCCCCTGTGTCTTCGACATGGACCAATATTTATAGGTATAACCCTATGCTTGATCATTCCGAATTGTATCCAAATAATTTGCAGACATGCACCGCCAAAAGGGCAAAGGAGGGGGCGGGGCGGGGCGGCGGGGCGGGGCGGGGGGGGCTGCACCAAAATCAATAGTTATAAGAAATAATTCACCAAGTTCCAAGATAATCCATTCAGAATTGTGGCCTTCGGGTGCTAAAGGCTAAAGTGGGTATGGTTTTCCCCTGGGGGTCGGGGCATTCACCAAAATCAATAGTTGCTGTCCTTCGGCTGTAAGGAATACACACGTTAAGCACCAAGCTGATCCATTCAGAATTACGGCCTTTAAACGATAAACACCAAAATTGAGCGTGGCATTGGCGTCCTTATAAGGCAATAAGAAATATATATCCCAAGTTCAAAGACGACCCATAACAAATCATGGTCTGCAGGCAACACACAAAGAAAAGATGGTTTGGGCTCTGTCAGTGGGGTTCGAGCAATCACCGAAAACAATAATGGTCATCCTTAAGGTATAAGGAATAGGTATCCAAAGTTACAAAAGGATCTAAGAATTTTGGCCCGTGATCACCAAAAAACAATAAGGATCATCCTTAGGGTGTCGTTAAAAAGTGTGCAAAGTTCCAAGATGATCACCTAAGAGGGAAATTGACAAATTTTGGGAAACATCACACTTATAACACAACATACAGAGCGTACATATCCCAAAACAATGGTTATCCAATAGAATCACAATATGAAGGAATAATGTATATTAAATTACACGAGGTTAACAACTATATCCCCCCCACCAGTAAGTCCGAATACCAATTTTGTAAGAATCACAATAAGAAAGGATATTATATGTAGAATTTCACGAGTTTAACAACTTATTTCCAGCCCACCCTCGACTGCAAATTATAATTTCAATAAGAAGGAATAATGTAAGTTTAATTGGAGGATCAAATTGATTTCTAGCAATTAACACAGAACACAGAGTTGAGAATTTTGTACCTTCTGTGGCACGTTGATCAAATTTCGCACATCTTCAGTAAGCCCATGTAATATTAAGAATATTTAAAGAACGTCACGATTCAGACAACTGCTTTCAGCGTCGAATTAATTTTAATTTATAGATTTCACAGTTTAATGAGAACAACAAAATTGATTTTGTCCAATTAAGATAATATAAAATGCATAATAATA
The DNA here is from genome assembly GCA_036850965.1 of Patella caerulea. Taxonomy (NCBI): domain Eukaryota; kingdom Metazoa; phylum Mollusca; class Gastropoda; family Patellidae; genus Patella; species Patella caerulea. The sequence continues at coordinate 53,802,491 of JAZGQO010000006.1, read as the reverse complement.
GAAAGTGCTGCAACGTTTTAAAGCAATAATTTCTTAATATTTCTAACAAGCAATTTGAAGTAACATATTCAAGTAATTGGTCAGGTCATTGTTAACTTTATAAGGGTATTTTTAGATGCAACGAATAGAAAAATCGAAAGGAAATAAAAAGGATGGGATTAACAAAGGGCCGATGGTACTCCTAGCCCACGGCCCAAACAATGATTCGAACCAATACGGGACATTCTAGTCGCGAGTCGGGTTCCCTGAACTTTCATCTACCAGGTTCGCCAATTACCGAACATTATACACCTGGTGGAACTAGTCGCGAGTCGGGTTCCCAGATCACCAGTAATCGAAACATTATCTGTAACTAAAAATCTCTGATTCCTTTTAAATTTATAAAACATTTAGGTCATAAAGAAATCTGATCTTTCAGAACTTTGTACACCTGGTAGAATATTACATGCATCAGATAAACTACTCTAAAGCCCCAGACTGTTCAACTAGTCTCTTATGGTCAGCCCTTTTTTAGTTTTCAGGCCCCTGCTGTATGAAATAATCTACCATTTACTTTAACACATTGCATATCTCTATATTCTTTAACAAAAAGTCCAATAAAATGCGTTATATTATTTTGGGACCTCCCACCTGTCTATAGAGTTGTTAAAGTGTCTATAATCCTGTTTTTATACGCCCACAGTTTCATGTGGACGTATATTGTCGTTGCCCCTGTTCGTCCGTCCACAACAGCTTGTGAACAGTCTACAGGTCACAATTTTTTTCTGATTTCGGAGAAATTTGTAATATGGAGGTTTATCATCCTAAGATCTTGGTTCCTTTTCGACATTTGATGTATCGGAATGCAAGTTCATGGGTTATGGCCCTTGAATGTACGAAAAATCACGTTTTTAGCTTGCACTTGTTAACAGTGCAGAGGTCACAATTTTGAACCGATTTTGATGAAACTTGAAATGCATATTTATAGCATAAAATCGTGGTTCCTTACGATATTTGCACATATCGGATCATAACTTCTTGAATTATGGCCCCTGATTGTACGAAAAATTGCCCTTTTTAAATTGTGGTAGGTCTCGAGGTCAAAATTGACGGACAAAATGGCCGCCGTTTGTACTCGAATAGTGTGAAAATACGTTATATCAAGGTTGTGAACCTTATAGATGTCACAATTTTGAACAGATTTTGATGAAACTTGAAATACATGTTCATAACCCAAAGATCTTGCTTCCTCTCGATATTTGCGCATATCGGATCGTAACATACCGAATTATGGCCCCTGATTGTACGATAAATGGCCCTTTTTAGCTTGTGGTCTCGCTAGAGGTCATAGTTATTATTTATAAAATCGTCTGATTATATCACCGTTACACTGTAATGAAGATTGGGTTCAAATTTAGCGAAAATCGGACCAAAATTGAAAGACAAAATGGCCGCCGCTTGAATGCGAATAGTGTAAAGATATGGTATATCAAGGTTATGGACCCTGAGGAGGTCACAATTTTAATCCGATTTTGATGAAACTTGAAATACATGTTTAAAATCAAACGATCATGGTTCCTTTTGATATTTGCGCATATCGGATAGTAGCTTCCTGAATTATAGCCCCTGATTCTACGCAAAATCGACTTTTTATATTGTGGTTCCTCTAGGGGGTCTCAATTATTATCTGATTTTAAAAAACGTTTGATTATATCACTGTTACATTGTAATGAAGGTTGATGTCGAATTTCGTAAAATCAGACCAAAACTACCGGACAAAATGGCCGCCGCTAATACGCGAATAGTGTAAAAATAAGATATATCCATGTTATGGACCCTGTAGAGGACAAAATTTTAATCCGATTCTGATGAAATTTGAAATGCAAGTTTGTAACCCAACGATCACAGTTCCTTTCGATATTCGCGCATATTGAACCATAACGTCCTGAATTATTACCCCTGAATGTACGAAAAAATCATGTTTTTTTTATTTTGTGGACCCTATGGAGGTTACAATTTTATTCCGAATCAAAAAAAAAAAAATAAGTTTGACTATATCCCTGTTACACATTAATGGTGGTTAAGTTTGATTTTCAATGAATTTTGATAATTGAACAGCTAAATCCATAATATTAAATGTTTCGTATACTAAACGATAGCACGAGGCAGAACTTTATAAGAACCAAACAAATTCTAATGATTTTCTGATAATTACTTAATATGCGACAATTCTTGTTGACTGCCTGGACGATTTAGCTGCTGGTGGGCGTATGTTTCGTTGCCTGGCAACCTATTTTTTTGTAAAGATTATATTGTCACGTTGAATATGATATGAAAGGGCGAGCTATAAACATGCTGTAATAATAATATTTTTAATTGGTTTACAAAATTTAATTAATCCAATTCCTCGTCTAGTTAGCCTGTTATAATCGTCATGTATCAAGGAATCTTGTCAGATAGGATTTACATCTACAGAAGGAATGGAGAGGCTCTGTCTAAGCATTTGGATATTTATTTTGATCCGAGGTAAGAATTTATATATGTCTTTAGAAAATCATTAGCCTCAATTAAAGTGTTCTGTGACACATTTTCGACTCATGTCCTGGGGAACTCCATCCAGACAATGATAAAATCTAGATAGGACTTTAATTTAAATGCGATGATGTAATTTGTTATTATAACTCTACAGATTAGAACAGTGTAACAGTGATTAAAGTTATTTTGTAAATTAATATCTGTTTGAATACACACCCACCCCTTCGGAATGTAATCCACATTCACAAAATAAGCCGGTGGAAGTCATTTAATTTTTCATTAGCCTAGATTAGAAAGCAGAACAGTAGGACGTTAATCCCCATTTCATTTCATTTCTATAAATATAATTCCCCTTTCCACAACTGCATCGAGGTACCCCTTTCAACTGTGTTACGAAATTTACTAATTAGAAGAAATCAAAAACAATTTCATACATTTTTGCCATGTGACCACAAAATTAATGACCAACAAAATATCCAAATCCTGGGCCTAGTTCGTTGGGCTTGTTTGTAATCAGTACTATATATTATGGATAATAGCCAGAATGGAGAGGCTAAGAACAACCAACAAGTACCCATATTTCATATAATCTCAAGATGATATTCAAGATTTTTTATAAGTGGGATAATGACACTCTCGCCCTTTTAATACAATTTGGGTAAATACTGAGAACGAGATGATGCCTTTTGCAAACTAATATGTTAAACATTGGATATTGAAGGTGGAATAATGCATGTCGCGTTCTCACTCTTTTAACTCAATCAGGGTAAACAGAAAAAAATTGGAATATAATGCATCAAATGTTATCGCACTTCGAATTTTGTCTTATGGTTTGGATTGTTCGTGTTTGGTTTTATTTTATTTCAACACAATTTAGTTTACTAGAAAAACGAGATATTGCATTTAGCAGATTGATATTTAAAGATAAATTTCAGCTTCTTTTAGTCTACGTGGCTTTAGTCTTGATAACAAATCCCCCCTTCCATTGGCTAGATGGGGACTAACAGTCTGTAGCGAGGGTCATATATTCCTTTATAAAAACAAATTGGAAAATTTAAATGCTTTTGGAAGCTGGGTGTTTGAGATTTGATCAATCAGTAACGCAAATTGTCGGATTTGCCGAACAGATAGTAGTAATATATTCTGTCCTTACCGAAGTCGCCTGGACAGTTGCTGAACTGTTACCAGTTTCTGCCATTTTGGATCCGCTGGGAAGGGCGGTTGTTCGAGAATCGGGGGGTTGGGATTGGCCTAGTGGTCTAGAGTGCCGCGCTTCGACCTCTAGCTGACCGGTCACCTCTGACTTGCGGCTGTGGTTTCGAGCCCTGGTGTGAGCGTATGTGGCATGGAGATAGGGGCGCCTTCTCAACCTCGTGGGTTTCCTCCGGGCACTCCGGTTTCCTCCCACTGCTAAAGACCCCTACGCGCAAGCGAATTATTGAAATTAAATTAAACCATATGTTAGTCCCGAAATGACCTAGTTTGTGTTGAGTGGACGTTAAACCTCATTTCTCTCTCTGTTCGAGAATCATCGTGAATGGTGTTGTCAAGAAAGCTCTACATATGGCGTTTTACATTATATTTTCTTTATTTCAGTTTGTTTTAGTTTACGAGTGTTTACTTCTACCAGGTGGGACGGAGCTTTTCCATTGGCTAGAAAGGGACTCGTCGTTACAAATATCACACAATTAAGATTTAAACTAAAAGCATGTGGTCCTGCTCATTTAATCCTCCAGAAAGGAGACGTGGTGGATTATTTTACTTATGGCAATTGGGTATTTAAGCTATCAACGACTGCTTCCATTGAACCAGCAGTACTATATGATGCACCATACGGCCTGCACTATAGAGCTCTCTTGGACTGTAACGAGTTTCGGCCATTTTGGATCCGTTGGAAAAGGGGATTGTTCGAGCTGGGAAAAGGCAGTGAATTTGGTACTGACAGAGTATCTGTTCATTTTACACGCTTTCCAGTTCAATTCAACTATGCTTTCGTATTGACTGGGTGGGGACATACTGGCTGCTGGGATATAGGTAAGATATAAATAATATATTATGCCATAAATGATCTTTTGCATTGCCAAAACACACGAAAATGAGGTGGAATGCTCAAATGGTTCTTAGATACTCACCTGATGAATTTAGCTCGACTACGTTAGATGATGACCGGTGATCACTTTCTGATTATGCCAAATAGTGGTTGATATCGAGGACGGTGGTAACCGAGCGAGAAAAATGAAATTTGCAATCTCGAAACCAGAAAAATTTTATAAGAAATTTCTCTGGTGAATCAGGGTAGCCATTTTCCCGGAAGGTGACATGTAATTCCTACGCGCGAAATTTCTCGTTTATTTGCGCCGTACCAATCTAATTAAATTATAGATCTATATTTCGTTTCGTTTTTTATACTTTCGGTGGCCTACACTCATGTAGATCTAACAAGTTATAATGGGAGCTCACGTTCTGTGACGTCAGGTATCAAGCACGGGACATTTGACCCGATAACGTCAGTCATTCGAATAACCAATTAGCCACCGCCATGCTTTTTTAAAATCTACTTTTGTTTTGTTTTGATTCCTATCCGCTGGTGGTAGTATAAACGTCATTGGCTGGTAATATCTACCAAAAGTTCCACACATGAAAAGGTCAAACTTTCGATTCGACTGACCATTTGATTGGCTGACCCCTCATTTCAGGCAGAACGCGAGTTAAATAACATGTCATCCAGATCCAAGAGTAGTAAAAAGAAATTTTGAACTATAAAAAACGAAACGAAATTGGATCTGTGTTTTAATCAGAATGGCGTCGTATGCCCCTGATTTTACGTGCCTCGATGACCGAATCACTTAAAAATATACCAACGCGTAGAAAAATAGATCTTTACAAAAACTTGAATTTGTTCGTTTAGGATCCAATTTTTTATGTCAGCGAGTTGACTTTGACTCAAGGATCATTTTACAACAAACGAAACCACGATCCGACCTCTAGTGTTCGAGAAATCGACCCAAAAAGATTGACCAATCAGAGGTCAGAATGGGCGGGGTTTGGGGAAAAAATGGACTGTCTAATGTGCCAGAGGCCTTCGGCTCCGCGACTGCCTCTTGGAACGAGATTGTGAAATTTGGTGACAAGTTTCCCAATGCAATACAACTGATATTGCGCATCTATTGTAACTTTAAGTAGTTATAATCAATAATTGCGAAACGCTTTGAAAAAAGACAAATGTGCAAGTAATGAACCTGTGTTGAAACAATTTACAGGGGCGATATTAATGATGGCGTTTTGAGAAAAGTGAAGGACGGTATTTAAGTATTCTCTCTTGTGTATGTTACACTAATCATAATAAATAACAATATATGTTTGCTGTAGCATACTTATACTAAAATAAGATTCATTCTCTCTTTTCTTCATCCGAGGCTTGAGCTCAGGAATGTATTTACACTATTTAAAGGCCCAAAGTTAGTCAAACTGACAAAGTAAGCAGTGATTGTAGATTACATATTTAAAACATGTTAAAGGATTTATATTGTATAAGTACTGAGATCTTCGGGAGATAAATCTATATTTCAAGTTTCGTCAAAATCGGATAAAAATTGTGACGGACGGATGGGATCGAAACAATATACGTCGATATGGAAATGTGTGCGTATACAAAAAAAATACAAATTCATGTGGAAGGTTCTTATATGTTAGACAGAAGATGCAATTCCGATAATATTTAGTTATAAACAGTTACCTGTAGATACAAATTTCTCTACCCGTTGCAACCTCAACTCTTAATCGTGTGTATTAATTCATTGACCCCACTTATTGATACATCCTACATAATTATCTCTCTGGTTCAAGTAATCGTTTAAAGATGGACCCTGGGGTGCAGATTTACCCTTTTAGTGCGTCACAAGAATAATGTTTATTATTATATTTTAGATACGTCATCTAATTCTATATTGGCCACCAGTTGGACGAAGTTATCGGGAAACAAAAAGCTTGCGGGATCAAATGTTATAAGTCATCATGCTAGAAGCCAATTTGATTGTGGTGCTAAATGTATGACCCCAACTGAAGATGTGTCATGTGGATGTGTGGAATATAGTTACAATATGTTAACTAAACAATGTTTAGTTGTTGATGAAAGTGAAACTAGCACCTTTGTGACAGCTACTGGTTGGGGAACATGGCAACTGATGTAAATAGAATGTGATGTATTGCAACATAGTTGTGTTCGTTTTGGAACTGTAACTACTTTTACTCGCACGCAAACAGGATACACCTATAATATAGAATATAATTATTATCCGGAACATACATATCAAAATATACATTCTTTGACAGGCGTATAGAAATTGAATATATTTACACACGGCCCAATTTTCAGCATGCACCATTACTGAATTTATTACCATGTAACGACTAAACTGTTGTCGTTTATCAAGCTGTTATTACAAACTGGCAATATTGATTGATGTTGTTTATTTCAAAGTTATCGTCCAGTAAATTATTTACAAACGAAGAAGTAATAAAAAAAAATAATTGTGTTAACACGATGTTATAATTCCCATCCGAACTGTTAGACACTGTTTCTTGCCAATGTAAACCACATCGGACAATCCGGATTACTAATGCAACGTCTTTGGAGATGCATTATGTAAGAGCTAAAACTGCATGTTGCGAGTCTTTATTTTTATTTAAGATTTATTAACAATACATGATCATAATCAACGCTCTATGCTATCGGATGGCAGAGATTTAATGGATTAAGACGTCCGCAGGATTTGAAAATTTAACGACATTGAACAGACTAAACTATTGAACTTTTATAACACGAACGGTCAACTCTTCATATAAATGTCACACAATACATCTTTAAAAAAAAACCCAATAAATGCGAGAATTAATTCAAAACATGCTAGTTTTCTTAATAGTGGGGCGGATATGTGAAATGGACGTGCACTTCCGGAAAGAAGCATGAAAATTTGGCCTAAGTGGGTTTTATATTTCTTAATAGTGGGGCGGATATGTGAAATGAACGGGCACTTCCGGAAAGAAGCATGAAAATTTGGCCTAAGTGGTTTTTGGTGTATTCAAAAATGGCGGGAGCCACGACGTCACTCTAGCCGTTCCAACCAAAAATTGGGAAATTCAAAATGTCCACGGTAAAACAGGTTCTCATCGATAACATTTCTGTAAATGCCCCGATTACAATGATATTGCTGATTTCAAAACGGAGAAATTCAAAATGGCCACCATAAAACACGTCCTCGTCCATAACTTTTCTGTAAGTGCCCCGATTTCAATGATCTTGAATCCAGTAAAACACAAACGAAGACTTGTAGTGTTCTTCTTCATAGTGTTTTTTTCTTAAAATGGTCATAATTCTGATCAAACGGTTGAATTATTTAATCTTCTCTTTTGTTAACGGATATCAAGAGTGCATTATGTTCCATTTCAGTGAAAACTAGCAATTACTCATCAAACACAAATATTCAACATTTGATTTCAATCAACATGTTATATATGCACATGATAGTGTTATAGAATATTCAATAACCATCTGAACTTTATTCACAAATCCGACATATACACTGAGTATCTATCACACAGATTTACTTTTAGTTGCATCTGAAGCATGTTTCATGCTATCACTTTAGGGTCATTAGAATGTCATGATATAAAAAACCAAACGAAATAATAAGAACAAGCCAAAAGTCGCAATACACGAAAACAACAAAATTCTTATCTTGGAAATAAATACGCAGTTCACTATATCAACAATGCCTCATCCTCGTCCCCTTGCACATCCCTGGTCATATTGGTACGTTTCCGATTAAAACCCTTCTACAGATTTACAAGGTCGACCATTATTACGGAAAATGTACCGCCGTGGGCAGCATGTTTTTTTTAAACCACTTTCAGTGAAAGCATGAGGGTGTGACGGAGAAATTCTGCGCAGGAACATTCATGCCTTTGACCAACTGCCTGCCACTATTAAAATGGGTGCGTCCGTCCGTCCGTCATAATGTCTCTCTTTCTATTTGAGCTAGAATTTTCAAACTTGGTATTGGTGTTTATTAGGTCAATGCCTTGATGGAGTTTGAAGATGAGCATTTTACGCTCAGATAAGCAATTTGATTGGTTGATGCTTTGGGACACTATAACTTAAGATCTAACGAAGAGAATCCCGGGTTGTACGTCACAAGGAGAAGGGTCGCCTGTCCAGCCTCGTGGGTTTTCTCCGGGTCCTGCGGTTTGTGTCGAGTGGACGTTAAACCCCATTTCTCTCTATTAATAGGGGGGTTGGATGGTCCAGTGGTCTTGAGTGCCGCGCTTCGACCTCTAGCTGGCCGGTCACCTCTGGCTTGCGGCTGTGGTTTCGATCCCTGGTGTGAGCGTAGGTGGCATGGATATAGGGGCACCTTCTCAACCGCGAGGGTTTCCATCAGGGAACTCCGGTTTCATCCCACTGCTAAAGACCCCTACGCGCAAGCGAACTATTGAAATAAAATTAAACCATGTTTCTCTCTCTCTATTAATACCTTGACTTAGTTCGATAATGAACAATATCTGCTCAGGGTAAGTTGAAGGGTAAACGATTTGATTGACTAAGACTGTGGAACATAAGTCTTCTTCTTATTTAGCTACAATGTCCATTAGTTGAATGCCTTAATGGAGTACGGTGATGAACATTTTCTGCTCACAATAAGCAGAGATAAACAATCTGATTGGTTGATGCTTTGGGGCACGGTAACTTTGGTTATGATGAAAGGAGAGCGATGAAACTCAGAATATAGATTCCTTATATTATTACCTTGACTAAATGCGATAGTGAGAATTTTCTGCTTCAAAGTAGCAAACCTGCTTTTATTTGCGGTAGAATATTTAAACTTGATGTAGATGTTCATTAGTTGAATGTCTTGACCGGGTTCAAAGTTAACATTTCAAGCTGAAGCTAAGCATAGTTAATCAATTTCACTGGATGATGCTTTAGGACAAGATAATCGTGTTTCCATCTGATAGAGAATTATGAAACTTAGTGTATAGTTTGTTTGCTCTATACTTTTGAAAAAAAAAATATGCGATTAATTAATGTTTCATCTAATTTGGGGAAAATTCTACAACGTATCAAAGGAATAAATTCTGAATATTTTTAACAAGCAATTTAAACAAAACTTATGTAAGTAATTGGTTAAATTAAAATTCTATTGATAACTTGGCTAGGGGTGTTTTTATGTGCAACGAATAGAAAAATCGAGAGGATATAAAGAGATGGGATTAACAAAGGCTCGATGGTACTCGTGGCCCACGGCCCAAACAATGATTCGAAACAATATGGGACTTTCTAGTTGCGAGTCAAGTTCCCTGAACGCTCATCTACCAGGTTCGCCAAAATTCGAACGTTACTTGTTCATCCAGATTTCCCGGCGTGATTTCTCCTTTTCAATAATGCAGACCGCAGGGCCTTACCAGGACAGCTGTCTAGTTGTTCGGGTTGGACGAAAAACCGAGGTCCCGTGTACACATTGGCGTGCACATAAAATCCATTGGTAGTTGGACTGCGATATACATGTAAGAGTAGGCCGTAGCCCGGGCAAAATTTCTCTTATAGCACACTGTATGGCGTATGCACGTCTTCATTAGCCCAGGTTAAGAACAGACGGACGTTAAACCTCATTTCATTTCGAACACCCAATAAACTACCTTAAAGCCCCAAACTGTTCAGCTGGTCTGTTGTGGCCAGCGCCTTTATAGTTTTCAAGCCCCTGTTTTATGAAATAACCCACCAACATTTCTATATTCTTTAACAAAAAGCCTGAAAAATACGCGCATGTTAGATAGGTTTTACATTTACAGATGAAATGGAGAGGCTCTGTCTAAGCATTTGGTTCATTATTGTGATCCGAGGTAAGTATTTGTATATTTCTTTAGAACAGCATTTAATAGCCTTCAGTTAACCTCTTCTGCGATACACTTTCGGTTTATTTCCTAGGTAACCCCAACCAGAGAATGATAAAAGCCGGATTGGACTACTCATTAAATTCGATGATGTAATTTGTTATTATATCTCGGTGGATTAATATGATTGAATAAGCACCCTCGAAAAAGTTCAGTTCTGAACGTAGGTCTCATTACACTCGTACTGTACGTTCAGGAAAGGTCCTGTTAAATTCTTGGCGAAAAAAATTACTTTCGAGTAAATTTTACTAGGCAACTTTGTACTGCGAAAATTTACTTGGAAATGAACGTAGAGGGATTAATATGAGACCTACCTTGAACACAATCCACCTTTAAAAATAAGTTCGTGGTAGTCATTCAGTTCTATATATATATATATGTGTCCCTGAAGATGTCCATTAAAACTTTATTAAAACAATTTAATAATTTGAAGGAAGAAATAACAACGAAAACAAAAAGTCTCACACACATGTTGTGGAATAATGCATCTAACGCTCTCACTGTTTTAACGCAGTAAAGCGAGATATTGTAATATGCGAATTAATACTTTAAGGTTATTTTCAGTTCGTTTTAGTCTACGAGTGTTTAGTCCAGACAATCGAGGGTACGCTGTTTCTCTGGCTAGAAAGGGACTCACCGTTACAAATATCACACAATTAAGATTTAAATTGAAAGCATGTGGCGAGGGTCATATATTCCTCCGTAAAGACAAATTGGAAGATTCTAATCACTATATGGGCTGGTTTGTTGTGATTGGATCATACAGGAACACAGAAACTGAGAGGTTTGGAACTGGAAAAATCTCATATTCCGGACATCAAGAAGTTCTCTTCGACTGTAACCAGTTTCGGCCCTTTTGGATCCGTTGGAAAGGAGGATTGTTTGAGCTAGGACAAGGCAGTGAATTTGGTATTGAGAGGATATGTTTTCTTCAAAACGCTCCTGAATTTAGTTATGCTTTCGTACTAACTGGATGGGGAAATACTAGCTGCTGGGATATAGGTAAGATATAAATAATATATTATTACATCGATTATGCTGACGACTTTTTATTAGGTCAAACAGTCGTTGATATCTAACTCGATGGTAAATGAGTGAGTGATGAAATTTTTTGAATAGATTCAAAATACATACCTTCGATAATGAGAATTTTATGCCTAGGTTAACCTTTATAAAAAGAGAAATGTGCAAGTAATGATTGAGTTTAGAGACAAGTAAAGGACGATATTTACGTATTCTTTATTGTGTATGTTACACTAATCATAAAGAACGACTCCGTGCAAAATATTATACTCAACAATATAATTTATGTTTGCTAACCAAAATAAGATTCATCGTCTCTTTTGATTTTAGGAACGTGGTTACACTTTTTAAAGCTTAAAATGTATTCAAACTGAAAAAGACGGAAATGATTATAGGTTAGACATTGAAGGATTTGTATTATATTGAATTACAAGCAGTTGTCGTGGAAGATACGCCCATATTTTGAAATCATGGACAGAGAACGTGCTAAAAAATAATGTGATTGTTTGTACAATCAGTACCCATAATCCTGGGAATTCCGGTCCGATCTGCGCGAATATCAAAAGAAGCTGAGACATTTGACTTGTAACATTAAGATTCATTATAATCGAATAAAAAGTGACCTCTATACGGTCCACAACCCTGGTATTACATACTTTTGCAATATATACGTACACTGAGAGGCCATTGTACACCGTTAGGGTGTAACGGTGATATATTCTCTTTAAAAAAAACTTGCTATGAGAGTATGTTTCCAGATGAAGAACTTATCGCCCCAACAGAACCACTGAGCTGCACACGCAATAGCGCCATACACACGGGACGGGTTCATTGACATTCAAAGAAGGCTTGATGAAAGCTACCGCGTGCTGCTTTATCCTATCCATGATTGCTTTCCTATCGGTTCTTGCATAAGATTTACTGTTTAGCGTATCTGTGCTTTAGTGTTACTTTTAATTTGCAATGAGACGTCTTCAACATGATGAACGTTTACGTGCTATTGGCATGCTTCAAATAGGTGCCACACAGCGAGCAGTCTCCAACATGCTAAATGAGTCAATCTATGCTCAGCAGACTGTGGAAACGGTACCAACAAACATACATAGTCGATGATAGACATTTTCAGGTCGCCGTAGAGCCACTTACACAAGCCGAGGATCGATACATTCGTACACGGGTCCTGCGAAATCGAGGACAAACGGCCAATCAGCTTTCTGTAAACTGTACCAAGTAACAGGAATTCGAACTAAACCCCATACGATTAGAAATCGGCTACATGCAGTCCAGATTTACTATGGATTTCACCAATAGGCGTGTTCGCGTTTCGAGGCGTGTAAATGAGCGCCATGCTAACGTTAACGCCAGACAGCATGGCAGACTCGGGCGTGGGTCTGTTATGGTGTCGAGAAGAAGCACTATGACTCCGGTGCCATTATACAAGAATTTACAGTCAGGTATGCGCGGATATTGAAGAGAACCGAGATATTTGGGGTGTAAAATTTTTATAAAGTTCTATCGTAATCGGATAAACTTTATGACCTCTAGAGGGCCCACAACCTTGATAATACATACTTTTACACTGTTTGCTCACAGGGAGTGTCTATTTTTTCAGCGGTTTCGGTCCGATTTTCACCATATGATAACTGAACCATTTTTACGGCGTAACTGTATTATGTTTAAATTGAATAAAAATTGTGACCTCTAGGGGACGACTTGCTAAAATCGCGATTTTTTGTTCAATCAGCGAATTTCGAAAGGAACCGAGATTCTTGGGTTATAAACATATATTTCAAGTTTCATCACAATCGGATAATAATTGTTCTAAATAGGGTATCCACAATCTAAAAACATGATTTTGCGTACAAACAGGGGTCACAAATGGCACGCAACGCATATTATAATGTATATAAACTTGATTTATATTCATCCGTTTCTGCTTTTACTCTAATTTCTAAGCAATTATATATTATTTCAGTCTACGTCGGTAGTATTCTCCCCTTGGATATGTTTATAGAGTCTTTCGGGGATTGGGATGGCCTAGTGGACTAGAGTACCGCGCTTCGACCTCTAGCTGGCCGGTCACCTCTGGCTTGCGGCTGTGGTTTCGAGCCCTGGTGCGAGCGTATGTGGGATGGAGATAAGGGCGCCTTCTCAACCTCGTGGGTTTCCTCCGGGCACTCAGGTTTCCTCCCACTGCTAAAGAGCCCTACGCGCAAGCGAATTATTGAAATAAAATTAAACCATATGTTAGTCCCGAAATGACCTAGTTTGTGTTGAGTGGACGTTAAACCCCATTTCTCTCTCTCTCTCGATAGTCTTTCACGGAGTTGCGTCATTACAAATGTGGTTTCGAGCCCTGGTGTGAGCGTATGTGGCATGGAGATAGGGGCGCCTTCTCAACCTCGAGGGTTTCCTCCGGGCACTCCGGTTTCCTCCCACTGCTAAAGAGCCCTACGCGCAAGCGAATTATTGAAATAAAATTAAACCATATGTTAGTCCCGAAATGACCTAGTTTGTGTTGAGTGGACGTTAAACCCCATTTCTCTCTCTCACTCTTTATAGAGTCTTTCACGGAGTTGCGTCATTACAAATGTGGTTTCGAGCCCTGGTGTGAGCGTATGTGGCATGGAGATAGGGGCGCCTTCTCAACCTCGTGGGTTTCCTCCGAGCACTCCGGTTTCCTCCCACTGCTAAAGAGCCCTACGCACAAGCGAAGTATTGAAATAAAATTAAACCATATGTAAGACCCGAAATGACCTAGTTTGTGTTAAGTGGACGTTAAACCCCATTTCTCTCTCTCTTTATAGAGTCTTTCACTGAGTTGCGTCATTACAAATGGGCATCTTGTCACGGTATGGTAACATCATTAATGTAGATCGTCTTTGTAATGTCGAAGACTGTGGAAGATACTAAAAAGACATAGCTACATAGGACCCTTACCTCTCTGGTTCAAATAAAGTGTTAATTTCCGTGATAGACTCAAGTTCGGGGTAGTATTTTAATGATGGGACCGGGGTTGTAAGTGTAGTCTTTTAGTTCGGCAGAGTAAATACAATAATATTTATTATTATATTTTAGATACGTCGTCTTCTATATTGGTGACCAGTTGGGCGAAGCTTTCGGGAAACAAAAAGCTTGAAGGATCAAAAGTTATAAGTCATGAGGCCAGAAGCCAATTAGAATGTGGTGTTAATTGTTGACACCTACAGAAGATTTACCATGTGGATGTGTGGAATATAGTTACAATAATCTAACTAAACAATGTTTAGTTGTTGATGAAAGTGAAGCTAGCACCATTGTTACAGCTACTGGTTGGGGAACATGGCAAGTGATGTAAATCAATCATGCGAAATTTACCATAAAAAGCCAACTGCAGATTGTAGGAAATTTTGCAGGTCAAATTCACAATAGGGATGGAATTGATTTTAACCCCCACCAAGCGGGATAATCTTCAAAACTGAAAGATGTCCCCACTTTTTGTTTTTCTCATAAATTATTTTATGTACGCTAAGGTCGTATTCAAATTTTTATAATGTTCATACCATTATGCGCCAATATTGCAAGTTCAGCCTCAAAATTGAAATTTTACTTCTTTTTCACAGTCCCCCTCCCTGGTGCAAAACATATTTTCCAAACTCTTCTATGGAGAGTGCCGTTCGTAATGGACGAAGATTTGTAGTCTAGTTACTGGCCTTGTAATGTCGAAGTGCAGGCAAAAATTCACTCGAGCGTAAGGGCAGCGGAACTGTATCAAAGAACACCAGATCCATGTTGCTGAAAGGCTAGAAATGAATAATACTGAGATGGTTTGCTTACTCTTATTGTAGGATTAATTGATTATTCCCCTAGAAAAATCATAACATATAAATGTATGATATATTTTTCTGGAATTGTATTATTCTAATGACTTGTGGGTTATTTAAGTCGATTAAAAATACAGCTAGTAATATAATATAAACTTTGAATTAATATGAACCAAATCAATAATAATTTAAAATCCATGAAGAAACATCGAGCCAGTCTGCATTCTTTGGAAACACGCCCATTGACATTGATTCATGATGAAACATTCTGGGCGGACACATATTTTGTATACATTCTTGGGGGGGGGGGGGGGTTGGGATGGCTTAGTGGTCTAGAGTGCCGCGCTTCGATCTCTAGCTGGCCGGTCACCTCTGGCTTGCGGCCGTGGTTTCGAGCCCTGGTGTGAGCGTATGTGGCATGGAGATAGGGGCGCCTTCTCAACCTGGTGGGTTTCCTCCGGGCACTCCGGTTTCCTCCCACGGCTAAAGACCCCTACGCGCAAGCGAATTATTGAAATAAAGTTGAAACCATATGTTAGTCCCGAAATGACCTGGTTGTGTTGAGTGGACGTTAAACCCAATTTCTCTCTCTCTCTCTCTCTTGGGGGGGGGGGGGGGGTCTAGTGGCGTGGTTTCGATTCCCCGTATGCACGTGACAAGGGGAAGGGTCGCCTGTCCAACCTCGTGGATTTACTCCGGTTTCAGCCCAGTGGTAAAGACCCCTACGCGCTTGCGACTTATTGAAATTTATTGAACCATATGTTAGTCCGGAAATGACATAGTTTGTGTCGAGTGGACGTTAGGCCCCATTACACTGTCTCTCCTTTGAACATCGTGGCTGTCCTTTTTCGGCGAAAAGCATGTCTATACATTTTGTTTGTCTTTTGCGGTACTTGTACTGTATGTTATTAGAGTTCCAAAAGAGGGAATGAAATGCGATTCAACATTCTTCGATTGGGCGAATACAAATGGGCGTACACAATAGTGTGACATGAACAAAAT
Organism: Patella caerulea; assembly: GCA_036850965.1. NCBI lineage: Eukaryota > Metazoa > Mollusca > Gastropoda > Patellidae > Patella > Patella caerulea. The sequence continues at coordinate 53,786,199 of JAZGQO010000006.1, read as the reverse complement.
TTTTCCCGGGCCTTCTCATATATCAAATTCCAGCTGCCAAGGGAGCTTTTACGTGTACGCGGAGCTCCTACGTGTCGATTTTGCATAACTAAACTTTATATTTTGACTGTTGGTTAAGATCCGTTGCGCCTAACGAGTTTTATGGTTCTGCTCTATAAAAGAGACATTTTGCCCGGACACCAGTACTACGGCCTATACTTATATCGAATTCCAGCTGCGAAGTTATCTTTTACGTTTAACGAGCGCGCCAGTGTGTATACATTGTAACTGCACACAGTATAACCGAACTAATATCAGAACTCGATTACGTTTTCAAAACTGATTTTATATTGATAAAAATGATGTCCCGATTAAGGTAGTGTTGTCAGAGGATGGAGAGCTGCATTTCCTTTGGTACGGATCCGGTCCGTCTCCACTTTCATAGAATTTTAGTAAGAGTGTTTTCTTAGGTGCGCATCCGGTACGGTTTTTTCTGAAACACATGTATAACCGTGCCCGTAAACGTACACAAGGAAACACAGTACGTAACCCGCACGGCAAAAACGGAACAGATCCGTACTAAGGGAAATGCAGCTTTTCTGTCCTTCTTATGACTTTAACAATTTTGAACACCTTTTCGATATCGATATGAACCCACCTCTTACACCCAATTACAAGTATATTTGAGTTCCGCAAAATTATACACTAAGAGTTCATAGCTAGCTTACACTATAGGTAATAGGTATTGGTTTTAATTCTAAATGTTCCTTATTTTTAATCGACATTCATTAAGTGATTAAGAAATCTACTAATGAAACCTCTCGAAACAATTTGATCTACAGTCTGCTTCGAGGTATATAGTTTATAAATGTATGAATAATAACGTCACATTCGTTTTAATAAGCTGTCCTATGAGAGATTCTGATTGGTCTAGCCCCACTCTAAGGATTCAAACTACTGGATTTTTGTGTAATATTCGATCAGTTGTCCTAACAATAAACATACACGGGCGATAATATTGACAGCTCCAATCGATAGGTCATTGTCTGTATTTACGATGTTGGTACATTTTAAGTTTTCTATGGATATGTTTTATCTGTTTTAATTGGAGTTTGTTATGCAAAGAATCTTGTTAGATCAGTTTTACATCTACTAGTAGAATGGAGCACCCGTGTATACGTATTTGGGTTTTCACTCTGATCCATGGTAAGTATGTCTATATTTTGATTCAGCAAAGTTAACAGTGAATTAAACGTTCTGATTCGCATTTCCTAGCAGGAAAACAACCGAACAAAGATAAAACTTGGACTGAACTGTTAATTGAAATCTGATTTTTTTTTTATCTCTCTGTGGGTCGAGAAGAATATCCAGGAAATCCAACACCCTAAGTCCATTCTGTAGATACAATATTTCGTGAGAATCATCCGTAGATACAATGTCTCTTCTAAATTTTTTTCGGTCTGCATTATAAAAAAACCCCGAACATTTTGAAAAAGTTGGTCCCTGGGAACACTAAAGCATAATGATAATGAATTTTACATTCTTGCCTGGTACATGGAAAATTTTGCCCGGACAGCTACCTAACGGAACGGCCTACTATTATATTGAATTCTATAGCCAAGAGTTCTGTTACGTGCCAAGCCCTCAGCCTGGGAATTATGCCGGAAATCTTAATGAAATTTCACGGCCTAATCGAGGATCGAACACGGGTTTTACATGCTAGCGAGCCAACGGTTAATCATACTCTTTGACCAAGCGTCGATCCTGGCCCAGTAAAATGAAGAAGATCGGAAAAAGCCACCCAAATATATTTAAATTTATTAACATTACGTTGAAAGAGCATAATTGTACTGAAAATACCATAGCTCAATTGAATTTGATACATTAAAACAACATACGTTTTATAAAGGGCTATATTTTAGGCGAACAATGTTAAGTAAATTCTTACATCTGGGAATGCTTTGTGAACTCGGGGCCAGATGTATTTGGGAAAGTATTCGTATAAAACAAAATTAATTAATTTCCAAACCCAACCCATGAATCCACTTGATTTTAATATTTCGGTTCAACGGAAGGAATAAATGTAATGATAAAAATATGTTCCTCGGTGGATTCGGAAAATACCCGTTTCAGATTCTATCGTCCCGTGAACGGCGTTGATGCCAAGAAAGCATTATGTAATTATAAATGGCATTTTGCGAATTTTACTCCTTCAAAATTATTTTCCCTTGATTAGTATACGACACACTTCATTACCCGAACATAACATATTAATATTTTCAGTTTGCTTTGGTCTACGTGCTTACACTCCAGATGATAAGAACTACGCTTTTCCATTGGCAAGAAAAGGATTCATCATAACGAATATCACACAGTTAACATTTCAAGTAAAAGCATGTGGTAATGCTCATATATTCCTCCAGGAAAACGAAGTGGCGGATTTAGACACTGATGGCAACTGGGTCTTTGCTCTCGGATCATGGGGCAATTCAAGGAGTGAGATAATAGCATCAGTCACATCTCATTCAAGATTTGCGACGCACTTGGAAGTTCTCATGGACTGTAACGAGTTTCGGCCATTTTGGATACGTTGGGCAGGGGGATTGTTAGAACTTGGGAAAGGTAGTGAATATGGTATCGACACAATGTCTGTCCACGCAATCCCTCCTTTGGAATTAAACTATGCTTTCATATTAACTGGATGGGGAAGTGATGGATGTTGGAATATAGGTAAGATATTGATAACATATAACGCCAGCGAAATAGATCTGCGATAAATGACGCCACGATTTTTATTCTTATAATATATTGTTATATATTAAACCAACCTACATTTGTTATAGTATGGTCATATGAATATTACAAACCACCATTTCTTAAAGCGGAAATTTCATATTTTCTAAGAAAGTCAAAACATATTTATTTCTATGTCTTTCGCTCAAAAGGTTGTCAACTCACTATTAATACGATCATGGACAATATTTCACGGGCATAAAAATCCATGATACAGAAAATAATAACACAATACTTGAATTACCTCCCTTGTTTTCCCATTCCCCTCTATCCAATGGCGATCTTCAAACGTTTGAATTTTAAAATGATATTTTTGCCAATTTCTAAACTGTCATTAGTGAATTATAGGATTATTCTTTAACAAGGTAGAGGGCTCTTTATAGATACAATCTATTTAAGGGCATTATTTTATTATATTTTAAAAATATAACTAAAAAATATGAAATTGTCGTTTTAAGTAAAACGTTTGGAAACTTTATTTCTTTAGGCTACCAAATGGGTTTGTTTGCCGTGGTAAACAATTCTTATGAGTATTGGGTTGTTGACGGCGTCGAATTATTCTGGCTTTCATAGCCTTGTATTACAGCTTTAAAGGGTGTGTGTTCTTTAGAACCTTAATATTGGCGAAACTGGTATTAACTGATTTACATTCAATTTCTAAACTTGTTATAGTAATTCCTAATCCGGTGATTAGAACGCAAGAGTGGGGGTGGTCTAGCAACTATGACGTCACATGTGGACTGTGGGTTAGGGTTGCAGATAGCCCTAACCCGATACCTCACACAGTGATCCATCTGGGTCCTGTTTCACGAAATTTTAACTTAAGATAAAATCCAATTTTAGTAGATACTTCAGTTTTGATTGGCTAAGCACTAAAATCAATCTAATATTATCCAATCAAATTACTAAAATTGGGATCTTATCTTAGTTAAAATTTCGTAAAATAGGCCCATGTGCCATACTTCGAAAATACATCGCTGCCCTAAAAACCGTCTATTTAAAACGCCCACATAATCATTTTGGGCGGGATTTACTTTCGACTGGCCTACTGCTTTCTTCGTTGTTCAACCGAAGCAAGTGGTTTATGTAAACAAAATGCCAAGTTAGCAAAATGTCGACTCTGCCACTCCGGTAAAAGCGATATTTCAAATGTGCTAGTGGGTAATGTTGCAATACTGTTTTGACCACCTTTAGTTGTCTTGAAAGTTTCAATCTGTTCAGTCATTACCCTTCGTCTCCCAAAGCATCAACAAAAATAAATGGAGGGTCATAAAGGAACAAAGTTCAATAACTTTTCTTCTATGTAGGTTGCGCTGTTCAAACGTTGTGCAGATGTCTTATTAGGTGAATATCTTGACTGGACCCATATTATCATAATTATTCTGTTTCTAGATAGATAACCAATTTGATTTGTTGTCCGAATGTTGTATAGTTTCATTACATCAATACCTACAGCATTTAATATTTTCGTTTAATATTTTCGGGCTAATTATCTAACTTTAGATAAGCTGATAAAAAATAAATGCTCTGCTAAAATGAATTTTCCAGTGGTTAAAATCGTTAAATGTATATGTTTAACGTACTTATATCGATAATAATAATGTAATGTGGTGAACATCACTCCATATATTTAACATATGCACTTTGGCACGTCCAATAAAATGTATTTGCCGCAGTTAATAAGATAACATATATTATAAATATTAGGGCTATAGTTTTCATTGATATTATATTGGTGGCACACTAAATATTTTGCCTCGATGGTTTTTTTTAGGACTTCGAGTTATGACTAATGGTTTGGATTGTTCGTACTTGGTGTCATTTTATTTTTATAGTATTTTTTAAATATATTTTAGATATGCCCGAAACTATACTGGTTTCCGGTTGGACGGTGTCGGCAAACAAAAAGCTTCTGGGGTCAAACGTTAAGAGTTATCGAACCAAAAGTCAACAACGTTGTGGATATATATGTATGACACCTACTGAAGATTTACCATGTGGATGTGTGGAATATAGTTACAATACGTTAACTAAGCAATGTTTAGTTGTTGATGAAAGTGAAACTAGCGTCATCGTTACTGCTACTGGTTGGAGAACATGGCAATTGATGTAAATATAATATAGTCATGTTTATGGCTGCTGCACATCTGACATTGACTTATTAGTGTTTATTGTTTTTATACTCCCACATTTTCATATGGACGTATATTGTTGTCGCCCCAGTCCGCCAGGACGTACGCCCGTCACAATTCTTATCCGATTTTGACGAAACTTGAAATATAGGTTTATCCCAATAAGATCTCGACTGCTTTCGATATTGGCAGGTATCGGATCGAAACTTCGTGGATTATGGCCCCTGATTGTACAAAAAATCACGTTTTCAGCTTGTGGACCCTATAGAGGTCACAATTTTGATGAAACTGTATATGTACGTTAATAACCCAAAGACCTCGGTTCCTTTCGATATTTGCGCTCATCGGATCGTAACTTCCTGAATTATGGCCCCTGATTGTCCGAAAAATCACCCTTTTTAGCTTGTGGTCCCTCTGGAGGTCAAAATTATTATCGGATTTAAGAAACAGTTTGATTATATCACGTTACATGGTAATGAAGGTTTAGTTCAAATTTCGTGAAAATCGGACCAAAATTGACAAACAAAATGGCCGCCGTTTGTACGCGAATAGTGTGAAAATATGTTATATCAAGGTTGTGGACCCTATAGAGGTCACAATTTTGAATCGATTTTGATGAAACTTGACATGTATTTTTATAACCCAAATATCTTGGTTCCTTTCGATATTTGCCATCGGATCATAACTTCCTGAATTATGGCCCCTGATTGTCCGAAAAATTGCCCTTTTTGGCTTGTGGTCCCTCTGGTGGTCAAAATTATGATCCGATTTAAAAAAAACGTTTGATTATATCACCGTTACATGGTAATGAAGGTTGAGTTCGAATTTCGTGAAAATCGGACCAAAATTGACAGACAAAATGGCCGCCATTTGTATGCGAATAGCGTGAAAATATATTATATCAAGGTTGTGGACTCTCTACGGGTCACAATTCTTATCCGATTTTGTCAAAACTTGAAATATAGGTTAATCCCCATAAATTCTCGGCTGCTTTCGATATTGGAATGTATCGGATCGAAACTTCACGTATTATGGCCCTTGATCGTACGAAAAATCGTGTGTTTAGCTTGTGGACCCTATAGAGCATTTTGAACAGATTTTGATGAAACTTGCCATGTATGTTGATAATCCAAAGATCTGGATTCCTCTGGATATTTGCGTCCATCGGATCGTAACTTCCTAAATTATGGCCCCTGATTGTCCGAAAAACCACCCTTTTCAGTTTGTGGTCTCTCTGGACGTCAAAATTATTATCCTATTTAAAAAACCATTTGATTATATCAACGTTACATGGTAATTTAGCATGGGGCAGAACTTAATAAAAACCAAACAAATTTTAATGATTTTCTGATAATAACTTAATATGCGACAACTCTTGTAGACTGCCCGGACGATTTAGCTGCTGTGTGGGCGTATGTTTCGTTGCCTGCATGCAACCTATTTTTGCAAATATTATTAATACTTTTTATACTACCGCCTAGTATAAAAATTATTGTTTTTGCAAAGAACATCCACATACATTCTAAACAGAACGACTCTATGCTATATTAGTGTAATTTAGATCAAGAGCTCAATGAAGGGACGCCATCATATGACATCAAAGGAAACTTTTTTTAAAAAACATTTTGAACCAATTGCAATGTTGTTTTCACCAGTAATTCTTAATTTAAAAAATAGGTTGCCAGGCAACGAAACATACGCCCACGGCAGCTAAATCGTACGGGCAGTCAACAAGAGTTATCGCATATTAGGTAATTATCAGAAAATTATTAGAGTTTGTTTGGTTTTTATAAAGTTCTGGTCCATGCTAACGTTTAGTATACGAAACCTTTAATATTATGGATTTAGCTTTTCAATTATCAAAATTCATTGAAAATCAATATACTTGTTTGTGTCAAGAACTTAAACTCTTTCCATAGGCGTCTTCATCTCATGACCTTTAACACTGTGTATAAATTTAAAATCAATCTGAAATTAAACTTAGACCTATAGAACGCCCATAAAATTTTTGAAGCGATCATGGGCCATAACTCTGAAAGTAATTATGGGGAATAGAACCGGCGGCCATTTTTTCTGCAATTTTGGTTCAATGTTCATGAAATTTGAAATGAACCTTCATTACAGTGTAACAGTGATATATAATCATACGTTTTTAAAAATTGGATAATAATTGTGAATTCTTTAGGGACCAGAAGCTACAAAAAAGTCGATTTTTCGTTCATTCAGGTGCCATAATTCAGGAAGTTACCATCCGATATGCGCAAATATCGACAGGAACCCATAAACTTGATATACCATATTTTAACATTACTTGCGTACACGCGGCGGCCAATTTTCTGGCAATTTTTGGCCCGATTTTTGCGAAATTCGAACTCAGCCTTCATTACAGTGTAACGATGATATAATCAACGGTTGTATAAATCAAGTAATAATTGTGACCTCTAGAGTGACCACAAGTTAAAAACAGTCGATTTTTCGTACATTCAGGGGCCATAATTACCCGATTTTCAATGTCGTTACATTTTTGGAAATCATTTACGTTCGATGAGATAAGAACTTCTAAATTGGACAAATAATGTTTAAAATGTCGTCTTTGAATTACGTCAAATGCTCATAGATTATTTCAATTGGTCATTTTCTGATCATTCAGAAAGTTTTTAAAATCTGTTGTCAACAATGCTTCTGTGCAACTTTTTAAAATATTCAAATATGGTTGACATAGGCCAAAACAATAAATTTGTTTTGCGGTTTCATGCTACGACCCCCCTTTCCCCATAAACACCCAGTAAGATATTTGCGCCCATCGGATCGTAACTTCCTGAATTATGGCCCCTGATTGTCCGAAAAATCGCCCCTTTTATCTTGTGGTCCCTCTGGATGTCAAAATTATTATCCGATTTAAAAAAAACGTTTGATTATATCACCGTTACATGGTAATGAAGGTTGAGTTCAAATTTCGTAAAAATCGGACCAAAATTGACAAACCAAATGGCTGCCGTTTGTACGCGAATAGTGTGAAAATATGTTATATCAAGGTTGTGGACCCTATAGAGGTCACAATTTTGAACCGATTTTGATGAAACTTGACATGTATGTTTATAACCCAAAGATCTTGGTTCCTTTCGATATTTGCACCCATCGGATCGTAACTTCCTGAATTATGGCCACTGATTGTCCGAAAAATTGCCCTTTTGAGTTTGTGGTCCCTCTGGAGGTCAAAATTATTATCCGATTCAAAAAACCGTTTGATTATATCACCGTTACATGGTAATGAAGGCCGAGTTCGAATTTCGTGAAAATCGAACCAAAATTGACGGACAAAATGGCCGCCGTTTGTACGCGAATAGTGTGAAAATATGTTACATCAAGGTTGTGGACCCTATAGAAGTCACAATTTTGAACCGATTTTGATGAAACTTGACATGCATGTTTATAACCCGGAGATCTTGGTTCCTTTCGATATTTGCGCTCATTGATTCGTAACTTCCTAAATTATGGCCCCTGATTGTACGAAAAATCACCCTTTTTAGCTTGTGGTCCCACTGGAGGTCAAAATTATTATCCGATTAAAAAAAAAACGTTTGCTTATATCACCGTTACATGGTAATGAAGATTAAGATAAAATTTCGTGAAAATCGGACCAAAATTGACAGACAAAATGTCCGCCGTTTGTACGCGATTAGTGTGAAAATATGTTATATCAAGGTTGTGGACCCTATAGAGGTCACAATTTTGAACCGATTTTGATGAAACTTGACATGCATGTTTATAACCCAAAGATCTTGGTTCTTCCTGATATTTGCGCCCATTGGATCGTAACTTCCTGACTTATGGCCCCTGATTGTCCGAAAAAATGACCTTTTTTAGCTTGTAGTCCCTCTGGAGGTCAGAATTATTATCCCATTTAAAAAACCGTTTGATTAAATCACCGTTACATCGTAATGAAGGTTGAGGTCGAATTTCGTGAAAATTGGACCAAAATTGACAGTTGTTCTTGTCAGGCCATCCACCCTTCATCACGAACAAGGGGAAACCACGCTAGTAAATCTAGATGAACTTTGTCATCCAATGCAGGGATCAAACACCCAACCTCAAGGCTACCGAGCCAGCATCTTACCCACTTAGCAACATGATCCCCAGTCGAATTTGAAGCCTACTGAAATGAACCTTTATAACCCAAAGATCTTTGCACATATCAAATTCTAACTTAATGATGTAGGAAAAATCACTTTCGGTATTGCTTGTTCTCTATCCATCTCTCGAAAATGTGGGCGTATCCTGCCTGGCAGTGCCAGCCTATCTTTTTCTGTGTCGTTATTGTAATTGCAATAGGACTACACACAAACAGAAACGATAAGATAATCATTGAACAAAATAAACCAATGTAAAATCAAGTGAATGGATCCGTGAGTCAGCTGTAAGCTTCTACTGCGCTGTACCTTTCCGGACCGGTAATAGTGCAGGCATAATCGGATATGAAAATGTAATGTATTAGCATTACACTTCTAAAACAGTATATATGTGTGTAACTTACTGTCTATACGCATGTGCACCCATATATAACGACTTTATATGTTTGGAATGAACTTATATATGTTTTTCTATTAAAGATATCAAGAGATGTTTTTAACATTTTAACAATTCAAACTATATTAACACAATACAATATTATAGTTTTCCCGTGTCTTTTTTCATAATCCGACATGAAAATCTATACTAATATTTGTGATTGCCGTTTGTTGGTCTATTCAGGATTCGCGGCTATACCACGGGGCTGTCCCGGCGATGAAAGGTGATCTGCCGGAACAAATCGCCAAACGGTCCATGAATAAAGAAATTTTACACTAAAAAAATTTAAGAATGGTGGATATTGCACTGTCAATGCAAATGGATTTTCTGAATTGGCAATTCTGAAATTAATTTCAAGGGCGACAGCGTTCATGACAATATAGCAAATGACCCATTATTCTTAAATGCTAACAACCTCTTGTAAAACCTTCGGAAAGATATCACAGAATTGTTTTCTTTTTAACCTTTTCATAGTTAAATGCGATAAAACAATGTTGGTCCATTTGAATTTTAAAGTTTTATTGTTATCTATTATTAATTATTATTATTATCATTTATACACATATTTCTGAATGCAGGGTAATAGTATCTTCCTGGAAGTGTCTTACCCATTTGGTATATTATCTATAACGATAAATATGCCTCACCGTACAGACAACCATGTAAATAGACGAATTCTGTAATAAAAAAAGTTTAAGGAGGAACTGATTTTTTTTTTATTCCATTTTATAAATATTGAATGTAAACAAATAATTAAATACCTTAGCCATGTTAATCCGGGTAATGATCGCTAGTCCTCGGGTTCACTAGTCCGCGATTTCATTATCCACCGATATGTATGATTAGGGTTAGCAGGCGCGGATCCAGAGGGGGGCGCACCCGGCGCACGCCCCCTCTAGTTTTTGAGGTGGCGAACAATTTATAGCTCCATATATTCTTGCGAGAAAGGAGAACAAAAATATTTTAGGTTGGAAATCGTAATTTACAGTATTAGTATGAAATGAGTCCTTGTGGACATTTTTTACACTCAAAAATCACGGTTCCGGGCTTCGCACTCCCAAGTTTGTGCAGCACGCCCCCTCTTTCTGAAAATCCTGGACCCGCCCCTGGTTAGGGATGGGCAAGGTTTATTGATTTATATTATTTTTTTTTATAGCGGCGGACTAGTAAAACCCTTTTCATTAATCTTGTCGGATATATCAATTCTTCGCCTGTTCACATTCTGCTTGTTTTTGTGGATTATAGACCATGATTTTACCAAAATAAAAAAAAATAAAAAATTAAATATAAATTGCGATTTTAACATTTGGGTCTTGCACAGAATTTTTGGATATAAGAATCTTAAAATCTAAATAATAATACATTTGGTAAAGTAAGTGGTGACCTATCCCGCTGCAAAGTTGATCAAATAATCGGAATTCAGATATGTATGCTTTACAATTTTATGCCGTGAGACATTGGGGATACGTATTGATTAAGAGTCTAAAATATAAATGTTTACATGCTCAATATTGATACGTATCGATTCAGAGTCTAAAATATAAATTTTTACATGGCCAATAAACACTTAAAACATCAGAATTTAGAGACATGTATTTTTGTTATTCATAATACATGTATATGGCCTGGAGAAAATAAGACCGATGTTGTTCTACAACTTAAACAAAAGGAAAACAATGTCACCCAGCATCATCTTTATAATAATAAATAATAATAATAGTGCACTTTTAACGCGCTAAACGCCATACACTAAGTATATGCTCAAAGCGCTACAAAAAGTCTGGCGACGTTATGATTTTATGTGCTAGGACAGTTTTATGTTTCACAGTGTTCTTTAAACAGGTATGTTTTTAAAAAACTCTTGAAATTGCTTACCTAATCCTAAGGCTCTACCGTATACAAACGAATCATTAAGTATCGATTTCTGAACCCCGATCAAACGTTGGAACGAACTGCTTTGATTAAAGTACATTAATTGACGTAAACTGTCCTATTGAAGGTTTCAGAAATGACAGTATCAACAGGACAAGATTAACGCTAGCTCTTCACATTAAAAGGCATTATTTAAAAATATATAGGAAGTGAATTGAATCAATTTTAAAGTAATCAATGATAATATTAAACCACTCTTCGGGTTATTATTGGTAACTTTTCTTAATATATAGTTCTTTCAATCATTATTTAAAAATATATAGGAAGTGAATTGAATCAATTTTAACTTCAACATTTCAAGGGTAATAACTCTGTGAATAATTGATTAATCGCATTGAAATTCAAACTCGTCCATGTTGTCATACATTAGACGAAAGGGATGTTGGGTTCACTGGTAAATTAGATTCAATTTAGATCATTCTGACGTATTTCCGGAAGGTAAATTCCAAAATTACAGGTCTAAATCGCCAATAAAATCGCATAAAAAATTTTCAAGTCCGGAGCCCCTGGACACCCCCTCTGGATCCGCGCCTGAGCAAACCCTCTGAAACAAAAATTTCTGATCCGCCCCTGTCTATACAGCGTTTTGTTAAATCCAATTGTGAATAGACATTTTAATTGTTTTTTATATATAGATAAATCCACTTGGTTTTCGTTAATAGCTTAAAGGAAATCAAAGAATGTTTAATAATACGGGGACATTTCTTACATAATAAATAAGTTCTTAAAGATAACAAATCGTTATTATTGTTAACGTTTTAAAGTAATCAATGATAATATTAAACCACTCTTCGGGTTATTATTGGTAACTTTTCTTAATATATAGTTCTTTCAATCAATATGTTTGAGATACAATATGTTGCTCATTGCTGTTAGTGCAGGTCAAAGATTCGACTAATCTATAGTTTATAATTATTCACATTTAAAAAGTCGAATCATTAGTCTGAAGTTTAAGTGTGTAGCACATGCTATTATCCCCAGCAGAACAAAGTTAAAGATACCTTCCCGTGAACAAACTGGGTGATCTGATGATCGTGTATTACTATAACTGAGCATATAATTTTCTGTCGATATTAAACTTTAGAAACTACGACGCCAGTCTGCTGAAACCTGAAAGTTCGATAATTTAAAGGACAACATTGGGATACGAAATCACTTGTGTCCGACGACGCCAGTCTGTTGAAAACTGAAACTTCGACAATTTAAAGGACAAAATTGGGATACGACATCACTTGTGTCATAGAACTGGTTAACACGTCCCAATATATCCAAAAATAATAGTATGGATTGAACAACTATATCATTATTAATAATCACTGTCTAATATTCCCCACCACAGGGGCATCATCAGGACATAACATGACAATATTTACAATAACGCTATCATTTGAAAGCCTGAAGAGGTTCCGATGGAACTGAAAGCGCAAGCTTGAAATAAGCTTTTTGTTTTATTTTCAAACATTTTATTTATTTGTGTATCACCTGACAGCCGTTTCTGGAACTTTTTGTATAATAGTATTCTCAACACAGGGATCATTCATGCGACAGATGCGTAACAAAGATTTGAAGAAACGGAAATTTCGAAAGCAAAATAAAAACGTATATAACTTCTATAACAACCTTTCTTCTTCAACGGAATTATCAGTGAGCAGAAATTCGTTCGTGTATCTGTTATCACTCGCTAATTCATTCAGTTATATAGGAGAGAATCTCGTGTTTTCATCACTTGTTCTTGCTTTCGTCACTTCCGATTCTTCAAATTTTCGATACGCAATGGTCTTTGGTTAAATTATATTGGCATCGCGTTTAACCAGTTAATAATAATAATGAAATATAACATGTACATTGATATAGCGCTTGTACGCCATGGACAGATGCATTCTAGCGGTGCATACAGTTATTTAATTTGATTAATCTTGATAATATTTCTCCAAAAGATGGGTTTTAAGTATTGATTTAAAAACAACAAAGAATTGAAGATGATTTCTGGTAGATTGTTTCTCTGTTTAGGCACATTCACTGAGAAAGATCTATATCCGAATGATTTTAGCTCCCACCTTGGGCAACACAACAGAGAAGTCTGTTCGATCGGAGGTTACGCGAGGGAACATAAGGTCGGATAAGTATATTGGAGCTAAGCCAGTGGCATTTACACGCTGATAAGACAATGACAGAAATTTGAAGATTATTCTGTCATTTATTGGCAGCCAATGGAGTGATTTCAGAACAGCAGTTACATGAGAGTATTTCGATGATCTGGTAACAATTCGAGTTGCACCATCTTATCCACAGGGGCTATTTACTTCTTGTTTGTTGTCTTAATGGATTTTGTTTTTATTGATAATAACTTCCATGTAAAGTTTACTTGTGACCGTGGGAAATTTAATTTTACAATTATCTCATACGAACGTTTAATATAAAAGAAGAAAAAAAACAAAACAAAACAAAACAAAAAAAAAAAATAATGTTGACACATTAATAATGTAAAATAAGTAATTGTAGAATGTCTAGCTCTCTTGAGCTTACAACAACTTCTAGACTACATGTCGTCATGGTTACATTCCGAAACGTTGTGAAAAGGAAGTTCGTATATATTTTGTTTTAAATAATATAAAAGAAATTGTTGGATTTGGCAAGTATTTTTTCTTTAATTATGGAAAGTATTGTTTTTTTAATTAATGGAAAGTATTTTTTTTTAAAATGGAAAGAAAATGTTTCTTGTTGGTAAATAAGAAATGAGGTTCAAATTAATTAAAATTACAGTTTTTGCATTTAACTTTCGCGAACACATTTATATAAATCTTTTTTTCTTTTCGCCTCGAAAGTTTTTTGTTTTCAGTTTATATAGTGGCTTGATTTAAAGCATTCAATACCGCATTTTTCATTTAGTACACAAACCAGATTATAATCACATAGACCGCACCATGGACTAGGAACCAAGTATGACGTTATCGTTGCCGATGCACAATTGTCCAAGGAATAATCATGTCAAGTTTCATTTCGATAGGGCGGAGCTATACAAAAACAACAAGCTTGCGGCTCAGAATTTTTTTTCTCATACTTTTATGTAGATGAAGTAGAAGTACGTCTATGTTAACGATATACAATGTTAGATTTATATAGACAACTATTATAACTATGTATGACGAATTCATAAAGTGCCTGGATACCAGTAAAAATATCTGCTCCGCGGCGCTATTACATTTTGTAAAATTGGTAGATGCGGGAAAAATGAATTATACATATTATCACCGCAAATGTAAGAAGTATGAAATTATCATCACAACTCACTTACTAAGGGAAGTAACTCCGTTGAGAACAGGAAATAAGAGAATAGTTACTTCTCATCCCGGGGTTAAAAGAAAAACGACGTATTTACAATTCTGGTGTTCTTGCGGGGTCTTATGAAGAGAATGCTACATGGTGGCAGAGGTTAGAATCATGTCTGAAGGTGTTATGTACAAAGGGAAGAAACTCCATTGAGGAACAGGAAATGGCGAAAGATCACTAATTATTTCCCCATTGACTTCAATGTTAATTCTCGTCTCTTAGACCGGCTGTAACTTTTTTTCCAAATATTCGTTGCCCAAAAGAATGTGTGAGGTTCTTCATGAAAAACGTGAGGTACACAAGCTGGAAGTAGAGACAGTTAACCAGGCAATTTTCGCCCCCCCCCCCTATTTCAACGTAACCAAACTCACAACTCTTGTATCCTTCCGCCTCAAAATCATGAATATTCACCAAAACCTGGCAGAAAATGTATTTTCAAACCCTTTTCTTCGATTCTACACTAAAAAGTAAACCAAAATCACCATGCAAAAGAGGGAAAAGGGAAGGGGAGAGAAAGACTAAAAATAACTTGGCCCTACAATTTGTGGGTACAAGCGTAGAAATATTTAATGATCTGTGTCCTATATAGGGGTGAAACTTCAAGTATCACCAAAATGCCCCTTTTTAAGCTTCCCATATGTTCTGGCAACACACAGGTGAAAGAAAATCAAAATCAAAGAAAAACTGCAAAAATGGTGTCCATTTAAGTATACAAGCTGCTTTATGTAAAGCAGTGCATCTCAGGTCCCTGGGCCTTTTGTGCTAAAATTTAAAAATCTTTCTTATTAAAGGCAGTATTTGAGTTTTGTGAAAAAAATACAAGTTACAAACAAATAACACAGAAAACACTCATAATCTATGATATATATATATGGTTTTACTGCCGTATTCTCAAATTTAGTCCTCAGACACATTCCAATAATATGGCATCATATGATAAATGTGTTAATTAACCCTAAATACAATTCATGCATCATGTCATCGCAGACCTTCCGTGTTGTTTCGGGTGTCTATAACTCTGTACACCGTAATTAAAGAAGGCCATAATATATTCGGTTATGAATTTAGAATCAATAATTTGTAAAGGTAACGATATTATTTCAACAATTCCTTGTCTATGGATTAGAAAACAATGTCGCAACTGCAATATTGTTACAATAAACCGTAATTAAAGAAGGCCATAATATATTCGGTTAGGAATTTAGAATTAATAATTTGTAAAGGTAACGATATTATTTCAACAATTCTTTGTCCATGGATTAGAAAACAATGTCGCAACTGCAATATTGTTACAATTATCAAAATAAAGACATGCCACATGTTAGTTCGGAAATTAATTGGGTGCTTAGTAGACGTTAAACCCCATTCCACCCTTCTTTTATTTTTACAGATACTGGATCGTCTGTCCTAGCCAGGGCTGGGGCCATTACATTACCAATGTAATTAATTACATTACCATTACTTTTTAAATGTAATCATTACAATTACTTTCTCATTTTTAGCAATGTAATTCATTACCATTACCCATTACATTGAAAGTAATTAATTACCATTATCCATTACTTTATGACTTTTCACATACATTGTAGAAAGTAAAAAGACAACATTGTTTTCTGCCATGAAGAGCCTACAAAACCAAACTTAAAATAGTCCTTTTTTCACTTAAATCAATATTTGTGTATGAATTGTTATTTCTATAAATCATAACATCCGGGCAAATATTCAAGTGACGGTTAGTGGTTACAAAAACTGCTGTACTTCGTCGAACATAACTGATTAGAAATTACAGCAAAAACAGAAAGGATTAAATGTTGATCAGTTTATATACTTTCATATTGCACTATTATATGCGTTGCGACCCATTTGTGTCAATTTCTGGGTCAAGAAAATTGGCGATTTAGGTCCTTTAAGTAATTATATAAGATTTTTAATCAACCCAAAGAGTTTGTCTATAATATATTGTATAACTGGTAAATTATTTAGCATGACTCTAAAAAAAAAAAAATGATTGTTTATTATTAAGTAAACATAAAATGATGAGATACTTGAAAGCCATTGTTTAGTTTGTTATTTGTTACCTTGAGATTAAGATTAAAGTGTAGTAAGACTATTGTCTTTTAATCTTAACTGATTGATTGATTGACTGAATGATTGACTGTAAATTAACACTAATCTTTAATTAAAGTATACTTCTTTTCAAAGACTCACTTGTTAGGTTACATGTCCTACATAAAAAAGTAATAAAAGAAAATGTTGAATGTCTTCTTATTATAATTTGTTAAAATTGATTTAAATCTTTTTTTAAAGAAAATTATAATAAATTGGATTTGTGTCAGGTACACTTTATTTTCTTCTTTGGTGCTATAAAATTTCATGTTTGTCATATGGAAATATTTATATATGTGCCATAAAATAAAATGTAATTGAAAAGTAATTGAAATGTAATTGACCATTACATGATTTTTGGAATGTAATTAATTACATTTCCATTACTCATTACTTTTAAAATCTTCCATTACTCATTACATGGCCATTACTTGAAAAATGTAATGATTACATTCCATTACCATTACCCATTACCATTACCCCAGCCACCAAATGGTGAACAAGATACTGCAGGGATTAGAGGCGAAGAGTTACCAAACCAGAAGTGTGGTGTTAAATGTATGACACCTACAGAAGATTTACCATGTGGTTGTATGGAATATAGTTATAATACGTTAACTAAACAACGTTTAGTTGTTGGTGAAAATGAAGTTAATCAATAAATGTGTAGAATATATTAACAATAAGTAAATAGTTACAACAGTTTAGCTATTACCACGTTAACCAAACGATGGTATGAATATAGTTACAGGGTTAACTAATTACAGTACGTTAACCAAACGATGTTATGAATATAGTTACAACAGTTTAGCTAGTTGCACTACGTTAACCAAACGATATTATGAATATAGTTACAACAAGACTAAGAAGCTACACTACGTTATTCAAACGATGATTTGAATATATATAGTTACGACAAGACTAAGTAGTTACACTGCGTAACCCGAACGATGTTATGAATATAGTTACAACAGGTGCACTAGTTACACTACGTTAACCAAACGATGTTATGAATATTGTTGCAATAGGTTAACTTATTACACTACATGTACTTCAACCAAACGATGTAATGAACATAGTTACAACATGTTAACAAACAGATGTAGAATATAGTACCATTATGTAGAATAATATACTGTTGTTAAAATAAGTTAACTAAACACTGTGTAGAATATATTTACAAAAACTTAACTGTGTAGAAGAGAATATAGTTTTGCGTTGCCAAATAATGCGTTGAATACTTAACCAAGCAATGTGTTGAATAAAGTTAATCAAATGTTTAGTTGTTAATAACTGAAAAATTAAGTTTATAAGCCACCTTTTGCCAATTGACCCTTTTCTGGACTTTCTTTCTTTTTACGTTAGTTGGTATTGAAGTTTCAAACAGGTAGCGTCAAATGTTAAATTTTTTTGTATCCGTGTAAACATGCACTACACCATCGCAATCAACTTCATAACGCCATTACTTGTCCGTCCTAAAGTCACGGACGTTCACCAAAATCTGCTGAACAATATCTATTCACTTTGATTATATCAAGCAAAATCACCATGCAGATTTGTCATGCGTAGGGGTCTTTAGTAGTGAGAAGAAACCAGAGGACTCGGAGTAAAAACCCCACGATGGAAGCGTTTCATTATCATAGTTGGTTAGAAATGTGGATATTCCAACAGGATACTGTATCCCGATAATCGATGTTTAATGATGTATTTCCATTTACAAAATGTCTGACGTGATGATATTTTTGGATTAAAACATAATATTTATCTATCAAAAGTTTGCTTCAAAACCTTTTGCTGTTTTTCTTTTAGAGAATCCAATATTTTCTATTAGGACTAGGTGTCTGCTTGTTACATATACCAAATAGGCCTTGGAAATAACCATTATTCATTCTTATACTTCCGTTGGAATACAACTTTATTGTTCTTAAAATCGTGATAATGGTATATTCAGTACGTAATAGCTTTCGATTTTAATATTTATTCTTTCAACAATGTTTATTTCGTAAATATTTTGCAATTAAAAACTATTAAGAATAGCATAGAAAAACAAAACAACAAAAAAACAAAAACGTTTTCTGCAGTAATTTGCTTTCATTATAAAAATATTATCGGTTGGAATAAAACAATAAATTATCTATACATGCAACATTAAGCTTTACCACTCAGACTCAATGTAATCGTCAACAAACCATCGCATGCAGTGTTGTCGGAAAGACTTGGTCTGCGACAAATACATTGTTTCAGATTTTTTATTGGTTCTATACTGCTCGACACACCATCCAAGTGCATGCTTTTGTAATGGACATTGAACAAGTGAAACCACCGTACTCAGTTTTATCTAAAATCAGTGTTTGTGTGAATAAACGCTTAAAAAACGTTGCTTTGTAACTTTGAATGTGGTGCGAAATTCTGGTGTATAATATGGCCACACAAATCATTGCCATGCAACGGAACTTCCGGTGACAT
The DNA here is from genome assembly GCA_036850965.1 of Patella caerulea. NCBI lineage: Eukaryota > Metazoa > Mollusca > Gastropoda > Patellidae > Patella > Patella caerulea. Next base: position 53,766,892 of record JAZGQO010000006.1, on the reverse strand, counting down.
ACAATCTGAAACTTGACTTTAGTTGTATTTCCTGAAACGAATTGTCTTTGTTCCATTTCATACTACACAACGCATAATGTACTTGTTTAGCATTCTGATTAAAAGATAGGAGGGCACTGCCATGGCAGAATACGCCCACATTTTCGAGAGATGGATAGAGAACAAGCAATACCGAAAGTGATTTTTCCTACATCATTAAGTCCTGTATTTCATACTGTACTGGGAGCAGCCATTTAGTTGGTCGGTTCCAGTCAGATATTCATGAAATTCGAAGCCAACAATGATTATGGTGTGACGGTACACAGCCTAAAAATGTGACTTTTCATCAAAATCGGATAAAAATTGTGACCTGTAGAGAGTCCACAACCATGATATACCATATTTTTACACTATTCGCGTACAAACGGCGACCATTTCGTCCGGCAATTTTGGTATGATTTTCACGAAATTAGAACTCAACTTTCCCCATCAAAATCGAATTAAAATTGTGACCTATACAGGGTCCACAACCATGATATACCATTTTTTAAACAGTATTCCGGTACAAACGGCGGCCATTTTGTCTGTCAATTTTGGTCCGATTTTCCCGAAATTCAAACTCAACCTTCCTTACGGTGTTACGGTGATATAATCAAACGTTTTTTTTAAAAATCGGATAATAATTGTGACCTCCAGAGGGACCACAAGCTAAAGAAAGGGGGATTTTGCGTATAACCAGGGGCCATAATTCAGGAAGTTACGATCCGATATGCGCAAATACCGAAAAGAACCAAGATCTTTGGGTTATAACCATGAATTTCAAGTTTCATCAAAATCGAATTAAAATTGTGACCTTTACAGGGTCCACAACCTTGATATACCATTTTTTAACAGTATTCGCGTACAACCGGCGGCCATTTTGTATGGCAATTTTGGTCTGATTTTCCCGAAATTCGAACTCAACCTTCCTTACGGTGTAACAGTAATATCATCAAACGTTTTTTTAAATCGGATAATAATTGTGACCTCCAGAGGGACCACAAGCTAAAAAAAAGTCGATTTTGCGTATAATCAGGGGCCATAATTCAGGAAGTTACGATCCGATATACGCAAATATCGAAAGGAACCAAGATCTTTGGGTTATAACCATGAATTTCAAGTTTCATCAAAATCGAATTAAAATTGTGACCTCCACAGGGTCCACAACCTTGATATACCATTTTTTAACAGTATTCGCGTACAAATGGCGGCCATTTTGTATGTCAATTTTGGTCCGATTTTCCCGAAATTCGAACTCAACCTTCCTTAGGGTGTAACGGTGATATAATCAAACGGTTTTGTAAATCGGATAATAATTGTGACCTCCAGAGGGACCACAAGCTAAAAAGGGTGATTTTTCGGACAATCAGAGGCCATAATTCAGGAAATTACATTCCGATAGCCGCAAATATCGAAAGGAACCAAGATCTTTGGGTTACAAACATGCATGTCAAATTTCATCAAAATCGGTTCAAAATTGTGACCTCTATAGGGTCCACAAGCTAAAAACGTGATTTTTCGTACAATCAGGGGCCATAATCCATGAAGTTTTGATCCGATACATGCCAATATCGAAAGCAGCCGAGATCTTTTGGGGATAAACCTATATTTCAAGTTTCGTCAAAATCGGATAAGAATTGTGACCTGTAGAGAGTCCACAAACAAATTGTGGACGGACGGACGTCCGGACGGACAGGGGCGACGACATAATACGTCCATATGAAAATGTGGGCGTATAAATACTAGCTCCGTATTCAAAATACTTAATTTTTCCACTTAACCAAGTGTCTTACCTTAAATCGCCATTGAGCCAATAATGGACGGCCCGTGAAATTAGTCATATTATACAGAGTCAATAATCTTGTCTATGTTAGTTCTGTATTCATCACTATGATATTGTGCAAGCAACAAACCTCCATCATTGTTTAAATTATTCATGTTCACAATTATTGATATATATATGCCACCACTGCAATGAAGTTGTAGTTATTTGTAAAAAAAATTAACGTCGGAATCACATGATGGTTTCTGGATTTTTTTTTATATTAATTCATATGTAAGCACGGCACTTTACGCTGGTTAAAGGCAATTAAGAGGGGCTTGGCGGGGTGCTTTAGGTACTAAAGATTGTGGGATTGAGCTCATTGCTTGCTCCGATAACATACTCTTATTAAATTCATTCATAAATTCCGCTTCTCATGTAGATGCGAAAGAATGGCCAATGGTGCTGACCAAAATGTAACCAATGCAGGAGTTTGGGTTTTGGTCCAAGTGGGCTGACTAGTGAGCTTTAGAGTTCACTCGCATGGTTACGACATAAGAAACTAGTTTGTGATTAATGAACGTTAATCCCTATTTCTCTATCTGCGTTATTCTTACAGATATTGGGTCGACTGTACTTGACATCAAATAGATAAAATTACCAGGGAACAAGAAACTGCAGGGATTTAAGGTGAAGAGTTACTTAACCAAAAGCCAACTAGAGTGTGGTGTTAAATCTATGACACCTACTAAAGATTTACCATGTGGACGTGGGGTGTATAGTTATAATAAGTTAACCAAACAATGTTTAGTTGTTGATGAGAGTGATCAAGTCACCGTGGCGGATGCAACAAACTGGAAAACCTGGAAACTGGTCTAAATACAAACGTATTCTGTAGTTGCTTTTATTTATTTGGTCAATGCGAAACATGTATTTCATGGGGAAATAATTTCATTTATACCATATCAAAGGGCGGAAAGAGGTAGTCGTAGGGAGGGAATAAAAGTGCAAAGGGAAGTAATTGGTCACCTTTTCGTAATATATATTAGCTAATATTCCAACAACAAGTAAATAAAACATCTCAGATTTGGAATCAAAAAAGCTTTCTTCTTTTACCAAATTATACCCAGCATCTCTCAAAATGTGTTTGCGTAATATCATGTCCGAGAAAACGTGGAAGTTATGCAAGCAGAACAATTGTAAATTATATGCATTGAAAGCAATGTTCGATACGCTATTAAAACGTGTATTAAGCACACTTTTTAAAAGAAATATGAAGCACTGGAGCATAGGTAGGTTGTTGGAGATTGCCTCCCTTTGGGCGTGTGAAAGGTTTTTAATTTTCTCAGACGTTAGATGAACATATTGTGCTTTGTGTTACAGGTGTGATGCTACTCGGTATCTCTCAAATATAGTAACGAAAGCAAGTATCAGATATCAGGTATGAGAATTACACACACATTGATGACGTCACACACAATCCATACCAATACGCACTAGGAATTGGAATTTACGCTTGCCAAAATTTCTCTCATTGCACACTCTATCCCAATCTTCATTAGCCCAGCCAGAGCAAAATAGTAGGACGTTAAACCCAATATGTGTCATTTGTCCCACTATTTTCTATTCTATAAAAATGCCCTGCTGTATGCACAGTCCCCAACTGACTTGTAGCGATGAGAATGACTTATATCGATCGCTCATAAAATATAAACACTAATACTGGAAATACTTAAGTATTTAGCTTATAATAAGCCATTAAAAAAACTAAACACCATACATACGAAAACATGAACTATAGTGATGGTCTTCCTCCACATGAATAAGTGTAGAGTTACCTCCCTTTAATAAAATTCTAACGCAAACATACTCTTCACACACTCACACAACGGGGACGCTTGATTCACAGTTCCGGAATTGAATTCCAAAACTGGTGAATTCCATGACATGTTTTTTGTGTAGTCCCTACAATCTAAAATGCTAGGCCTACTGTGCACTTATTATCAACTACAACCAATAGCGCACCATATATTCATTTGTATTTTGTGTCGTTTATTGAGCTATTTGAAACATACAATTCAGTTCAATTCTACAAATCTCCAATCAAACACCAGGAGCCTGACACATTTTAGGATTGATTTCGATGAATCACGGCTATGAACATAACAGCCTCAGGCTTCAAGAAAATATCAAATCTAATTCGACCATTTCCGGTACTAGACACATTTTGTGTTATAACAATATTTATATATATGTTTGTATTTTAGTTGTAGATGTCACAATACCACTTAACTATTCGTTATTATATTCATACATTGCTGTTTATAACTATTTTTGTTTGACTCTGCTTGTATTCACTGTGTGGCCTTGATACATATTGGGATTTATAACATACAATATTTATAATAACCACAGCGGTCAGAATAGTCTAGGTCACCCAGAACCTTCTAGTCTTCCGCCGTTTTTATATGTTGTTGAGTATCTAGTATTTTTCTCCAAGTGAATTAAGACTTGTGCTCCTTCCCATAATTCTTGCATTAATATAAACAAACGTTACGACGAATTAGAGTTAATTAGAAATACATGGATAGGGACCATGAAGAGGGAAATTTTTACAATGTTGGAAATGCAATCAAATGGGGTTTCTGGAATAGAATACTTCAATTAATTTCATGCGCGTCGACATCATGATTTATGAGTAGTTACCCCCCCCCCCTCTTCCCTTAAGATTATGGGGATGCTCGATTCACAGTTCCGGAATTGAATTCCGAAACCGGTGTCAATCGAGTAAAAAGGAGAATTTCGGAGTACAACGCATGTACCGACTGCATAAAAAATATCTCAACCAATCATGACAGCTGAAACATAATTTTTGCTTAGAATACGTCACGATTCTACTCACTCCACCTCAGCTGTCTGGAGTGGCACAACTTTGACAGGACTGAATTCCGCGTCACTCGATTGCAATTCTGTCAATTCGGGACGTTCTGGACTGTGAATCGAGCATCCCCTATGATAATGAGAAAAACCGGATACACTAGCTAGCATCTATTATTCTCAAATCTTGTGACAAGCATCCAGAACAATATTCATAGAATATTTTTTCTGGATGTAAAGACAACAGTCAGGAGAGTTGAGTGCCCCTTGCAGGGGCGGATCCAGGAATTTTTGCAGGAGGGGGTTTGCCAGGTTTCTGTCACGGAAATCTGGCATCATCGTCTCTAAATTACATAGGCATACATACAAATTGAGCTTTTTAAACAGAGAAATCATTTTTATACTGATGTAGGATCACTTTGTGATTTAATTTCATTGATGCAAGGCATATTTTTTTTTTATGTCGCTGAGCAGGGGGGGGGGGTGGACCCCCCAAACCCCCCCTCTGGATCCGCGCCTGCCTTGTGGAGTAGCTACGACGGAGCCTCGCCCTAATTCATCCGTGGTGTGAAGTTAGTAGGAAATGTTTTACACTGATGGACCCGAAATGAATATGTATGTTCATTGGGGTGGCTGACCGACCACAAGGTCGCAGGTTTCATCCCTGTGTTCATTGAGACAGGTTCATCGTGATTTTCCAGTCTCCACTTATCTGGACCCGACAAGCAACAACGTCTAGTCGTTCCGTGTGACGGACAGCCGAGGTCTCCCGTAGACAATTTAATTCGAAAAAATGTAGCAAAATCTCAATTTCGAAGCATTTTGTTTTGGTCGGCGCTAAAACATTAGTTATTAAGATATAAATGTACGGTGATACTAAGTAATGTTTTACTAACCTATAATACCATTATTATTAACACTATCACATTGTCCCCCTAAAAAGCCAAACACTACTTAAATCAGGGTGTTATCAGTTATCTGGTCATGTGGCGATACTCCCCTTCCAGCCACCGGGCTGGTCATTTTCTGCTTTGGGTATGTCCGCCAGACTCTTCGAGATACAATAACTCTGATTCTGATTGGGGTAGAATGCTCACACTTGGTGTAGATGTTCGTTGAGAGAGGATATCTTGATTGAGTTCAATGACGAGCATTTTCTGCTGTGGCAAGAAATAGAGTATGTCTTGTCCTATGAAATTGCTAACCCTGACTTATTAGGGTAACCAGAAAACAGAAAATGATAATTATCGAATGCAGACTAAGCAGATATAACAACAGGTTGAATGGCCGAACCAAATGCTGCTAATTGGAATAGAGTGTTAAATCTCGGTGTACGTTAAATGAATGCTTTGACCAGTTCGATGATGGGTATATTCTGTTGAACCTTGAGGTAGATTGTTCATGCACGGTTTAGATCTCTCCAACATTTAAATTAATTATCTTAAAGATCAACTCAAGTCAATGGATTCATCTAATGAAACGAATCTTTCTGCTCCATTTTGTAGATGAATGCTTTCTTGAATTGCGGGGGGGGGGGGGGCAATATGGCGAATAAAATAATTACGGGAGTTCGTCAAAATTGAAAGGATACGTCATTGTTTTCTCGAAGGTATTTGTGCAATTTGTTGCTTTAGATTTTGTAGTACATAATCCTTTAGTGGCATTTAGCGATTGAAGACATAACAAAACTTACACAGTGATATGGGAAAACAATCGCTGGTTTATTATATAGACCCTCTAGTTTACTAAACGACATTGTGCTTGATAACGATAGGAGGATACTTATCGAAACGTCGCGCTTGTGTATAATAAACCAGTGATTGTTTTCCCATGTAACTTTGTTAGTTTTGATTTTGTAGTATGTACTTGCCATATAATCGGAATGGCATTTGATACACATAATGATATTTTGTCATGAGTTTCCGTAACCAATTCACAGGATTCCAATAGAAACAGCTTATCATTGAATGTTTGTATGTGGAAGTAGGGATGGATACGTAGGCCTATGTATCACTGTATATCTAAATACACCCGAAACCATAATCAGCATGTGACTTATAGGTAAGAAGGGTCATTGTCATATATATACTCTAATCAAGTAGAAATTCACTAAAATAACTATTGGTTTGTTTACAATCTAATTCATTACTCTTTACTTTGTGAAACTGGCGCCCCTTTTCCAGTTGGAAAAGGACAGACGTGTATGTTTAATCTAATGACTGTAATCGAACGCCGTAATGTAGGCTTTTATTTATCATATAGGTCAAAATCATCACAAAGCAAGCGTCTGTATTCTACTTTCCCCAAGACCTCCGGAAGTGTGTTGCCCTGTCTGATTTTTTAGCTATTTTGATATGGATAATCGATCATAATCTGATTGTAAATACACTGTGCCATTGCTTTGTAAATATACTGTACCATTGATTTGTAAAACAGCATTATAAAGTTACATCGAAGCTAATGGTTGCGGATGGAGTTCTTTTCTTACAAAAGTGTAAATTAAAGAGAAATTTACGGTAATAATATATATAGTAATTCATAAGAAACATGTGTGCGGGATGTCCATGGCACAAACTAATTGGTGGCATTTGCAATCTTCTAGTATGGTTGGCACATGTGCACTGTATCATTATTCATTAAGTCTGTTTATGAATCAACTGGGGTGGTTTGCGAATGCCAGGCTATCCGTGATAAAGAGTACCGTCGCTCCTCAAACCTCGTCGTTTTTCTCCTGATCCTCCGGTTTCCTCTCACTGCTAAAGACCCCTACACGCAAGCGAATTATTGAAATAAAATTGAACCGTATGTTAGTCCCGAAATGACCTAGTTTGTGTCGAGTGGACGTGAAATTGTTGTCGACCGTGATAACATCAGTAAACTAGCATCACCCACCGCTTGATATACGGTTCATAACATTAACAAGGGTTTATCATTCGGTGATATGTCTCTTTAAATTAGATGAACGACCAAGCAAACCACCGTCCACTTAACTCCGTCAGATGCTTTGATATTTGTGGAGAAATGGGGATCCTATTATCTGGAATTTGCGCTTTTCTACTAATTCGAGGTAAATTAGAACTATAACTTATCTTAACCGTTTAGTGCTTTATCACAAATGTTAGGTTCAGATGCCAGTTTTGTTTGTTGGTAATTGATAGGCTCTTTTTGTCGTAAAGGTACAAAAACCATTGCAGGTAAGATACAGGTGGCAATCACAATAGCTTAACGAAGCAACCAATTTGGACGGAGAAGTAAGCGTAATTATGTAAAACTATCCGACGCATTTCAACTCGGCACTTTTATGAAAAGTCTTTAGATGATATTGAGTTATTGGCTACTTTAAACTTTATAAGAATGCTTTTCACTGAAAAGCCACATTGCATCTTCATTTACCCGATGGGTTAAACTGTCTTTCAAACACACAAATGTTTTATCTGCGTACTGTTATTTTACGTTTGTTTTGTATGAAAGATTTTACAGCAGTATTGAATAGAATAGTGTAACAAAGTATTCTATAACCTGTAGGAAATTTAACGATCATTTAGGTTCTTAGATTTGTATCTCAGCTGGTTTTTGATAATACGCGCTGTTCAGTAAGCATGCCCTGGCGAGATAAATCAAGAGACAATTGCATGTACGAACATGGCAGACGACAAGACACACGAAGAGAAGCAAAGACCGGCGTATGGACTCACGCGAGTTCTGCCGCTGCCTTGTCAGAGGGCGGAATGGTAGAGTTAATATAGTTATGTACCGTCCTGATGAGTTCCTGTAAAGTTTAAGTTCCCGTATTGTTGTTGTAATAGTACTCAAGTAAATGGAAACTTCTTAGGTTTCGTAAACGGTTTGTTTATCTTTTTCGACGGAAAGTTAATCTTCACAATCTCTTTACCAACAGCATATTACTGGCATGGGTAGATAAACATTTCTAATTTAAAGTCTTAATGTCAACATCACCAATGAACTCGTTGGCCCCGAAAATGCTAGCAAAGAGGCGATATGAATTTTATACGGGCAAAATACGGTGTTTAGATGGATTAAACAGGCGGGGGGGGGGGGGGCGTAATGTTCATACACGAGTAGGGTAACGACAACTTTGGAAGAACCCCCCTAAAGTATCAAATTTAATATCCTCCTTAAATGTTAAAGGCTTCATATCCTCCTTAAATGTTAAAGGCTTCATTTTTGTTTTCAGTATGTTTCAGTCTCCGAGCTTACAGTCCTAATGATCAGCACCATTTGAATTCATTAGATACCAAGGGGTTAAACATCGCACATCTTCAAGGCCTGAAATTACGGTTGAAGGCGTGTTCAAACGGCCATATAGTCTTACAGGAAGGCAAATTGCCTGCTTTATTAACCTTAGGCACATGGATATTTCTAATTGGATCGTACGGCAATACCAGATGTGAAATCGCAGACTCTCTTATATCGGCGGATACAAGATATGCTCGACACACAGAAGTGCTGCTTGACTGCTCAGAATTTCGGTCGTTTTGGATCAGCTGGAAAGACGGACTCTTACAATTAGGGAAAGGTGATAAAATTGGTCTCAATGCGATATCCGTTCATCAAACCTCTCCTGTAAAACAATTCAACTTTGCCTTCCTATTTACTGGTTGGGGAAGTACTGGATGCTGGGATATAGGTGAGATACCTAAACGATGAATTAATTTATTAGCAGTATATTACCGACTCTAATTATTCACGTTCTCGCCTTTAGCACGTAACCACTCGACCGTGGACTATAGTTACTTAGGTTTGTTCTTGAAAGACGTGATCAGTACGTGTGGATCGTTTAGGGGATCACGGTGACTAATGGGTTAAGACGCTAGCCTGGAGGTCGGCCTGCATTGATCGAGAAAGTTCATCCAGATTTTCGGCCTGTCAGTGATGCAGGACAGATCGAAGGCCCGACAAGGACAGCTTTTGTTTCGTTCGGGTTGGACGAAAAACCGAGGTCCCGCAAACACATTTTCGTGCACGTAAAAGATCCCATGCCAGTTGGAATTCGATATAAATGCCGCTGTCCGGGCAAAATTACCGTGGTAACACACTGTATGGCGTATACCTGTCTTCATTAGCCCAGTTCGGAGCAGAACAGTAGGACGCTAAACCCCATTTTATTTTTTTATTACTTCGTTTACGCAGAGAACACTTCAGGGAACTTGAACACGTGCTAGTGTGGGACTAAACCGAACTCACACTGATAACCGGCCGTCGATGAAGTAGTGGTTCCGTGTCATTCTTGCATTTCTTTTTTTTAACTCATATCTCCATATGGTAGCTACGGTCTCTAGTAGAATGGGAGCATGGTTTAGATCAAAGGTGTGTACGTCACATGGGTAGTTCTGTACAGTGCTCACTCTGGGTTCCATTTTTTTTCCGCCAATTTTTCTTTTTAATTTATCAGCCAGATATTTTTTCCGCCAAAATAAAATAACTATTAAACATTTTTTTCGGGAATTTTATTTACATAAATACATACAATATATATCTTAAAATTTAAAAAATTCTTCTCTGCTTTGCAGACTCCCATTTTTTGAAGACTGATTCACATGTTGAATAAAACATTGTCTTGTTAGCTGTATCATACCTTAACCAAGAATTTGAAAATTTCGATTCATCCCTGAAAGTGAAAGATATACCTTTTCCAAATGCACTTATTATTTTACGTTTTTCGAAATTTTTCTCTGCGGTGGTCTTTTGGGGTATCAGTTCAATATCTAGGGCTGTAATATCATCATGTCAGTATCATCTGTAGTCTTCGGGCATTTTGGTGGTGGAATATTAAAAAAAATCTGACATTCTTCTGTCAGACGTTGAAGAAGGCTGTTTAATTTTTCGCTTACAGAACTTCTGTATTACCACATGGGTCTTCTTTGGGCTCTCCAATGACAACTGAGCACATACTAAGTATCAAAATAAGTACATGCCACATGTTAGCTCGGAAATTAATTAATTTGGGCTTAGTGGACGTTAAACCCCATTTCACCCTTCTTTTATTCTTACAGATACTGGATCGTCTGTCCTAGTCACCAAATGGATAAAATTACCAGGGAACAAGAAACTGCAGGGATTAGAGGCGAAGAGTTACCACATCAGAAGTCAATTGGAGTGTGGTGTTAAATGTATGACACCTACAGAAGACTTACCATGTGGATGTGTGGAATATAGTTATAATATGGTAACTAAACAATGTCTAATTGTTGATGAAAGTGAAACTAGCACCATTGTTACAGCTACTGATTGGAGAACATGGCAACTGATGTAAACAGAAAGTAAAGTTAATCAAAAAATGTGTAGAATATATTAACAATAAGTAAATAGTTACAACAGTTTAGCTATTACCACTACGTTAACCAAACGATGTTATGAATATAGTTACAGGGTTAACTAATTACAGTACGTTAACCAAACGATGTTATGAATATAGTTACAAGGTTAACTAATTACAGTAGGTTAACCAAACGATGTTATGAATATAGTTACAACAGTTTAGCTAGTTGCACTACGTTAACCAAACGATATTATACTATTCAAAAAAAGTAGGGGATATTTGATTTTTAAGTGTTATTAAAGTCACCTAATGAAACTGACGAAGAAACAAATGACAAAATGAAATGAAGTTCACATTCATCGATTTATTCCAAACGATCGTTAGACTAAGTAAAGGCCCCCGCACACGAGCGCACTTTGCGTACGCATTTAGCGCCGCGCTAAACGCGTACGCATTTGACGCAGAAATACGGCGTCCGCACACGAGCCAAAAACGACGCTGCGCGAAAGCTACTGCGGCAAGTGTGTCGTTCACGTGACCACCACTCATCCGAAAATGGCAGCGGTCTCGAAATTCTACGCAATTTGTATCATATAGGCAAGGATATTCTTGCCATAAATCGACGATTTTATCCTCTAAAATTGCGTCACTGACGAACTCACTGGGTGCCGCCATTTTGCAGTAGTGATGACGCATGCGCATTGACGACGAATGAAACGCAAAGGTAAACGTTTTTTACTATCCACCGGAGCCTGGTCTTATGACGTCATATGTGGATTGTGGGTTAGGATAAGGGCCGTGGCCTGCAGATTTCGTCACAGTCTCGAGATATAGACAGGGCTAGCCCTAACCCTAACCCTGGACCAAGCCTAACCCTTATCCTAACCCACAATCCACATATGAAGTCATAAGACCAGGCTCCGGTGGATGGAAAAAAAAACGTTTACCGGCTATACCAAACGCAAATAGCGCTGAGTCGCCCGCACACGAGAGCGCAGTTGGCGCTGCGTCAAAAAATATCAAACATGACAGATATTTGGCGAACGTCAAAATGCGCTCGAAAATACCCCCGCACACGAGCCGAAAATGACGCTGCGCCATTTGCGTACGCAGTTTTCGGCTCGTGTGCGGGGGCCTTAAGGCACAGACTGACCATTATAAGGGTAAAATGATACCCGGGGTCAAACAGCAAAGTTACCACAGCATCACAACATAGTCAGTAACGGGTAAATCCTCCTTTGTTTGCCAAACAAGCATTGATCCGACGTGGCATACTCCTAATGAGACGTCTAAGGTCATTTTTGTCCAGATTGTCCCATTGCTGTTGCCACGCCACAGCAAGTTCTTGGACATTGGCAGGACGTTGTTGACGTTGACGTAACCTCTGTCCAAGCATGTCCCAGACATGCTCGATGGGGGAGAGGTCGGGACTCAGTGCTGGCCAAGGTAATGTGGTGATGTTCTGTTGTTGGAGGTAACCTGTAACGATCCTGGCCCTGTGGCATCTTGCGTTGTCATCCTTGAAGATGAAACGGCGGCCATGACGTCGTGCGAACGGCACAACATGGGCTGCCAAGATGTTGTCCCGGTAGTACTGGCCTGTAACACGCCCTGCAACAACATGAAAAGCCGTTCTTCCAACAACAGTGATGCCTCCCCACACCATAACAGAACCACCCCAAATCGATCATGTCTGATGACGTTAACGTCTTGGAAGCGCTCGTTTCGACGACGCCACACCCTCCTGCGTCTGTCCAAAAAATTAACAGTGAACCTTGACTCATCTGAAAACATCACATTGCTCCAGCGTCGATTATCCCAGTGTTGACGATCCATACACCAACGACGTCTTGCCTGAATGTGATGATCTCTCAAACAAGGGATCACGCGAGGACGTCGGGCGCGAAGGTGACCTCTATGTGGTCGATTCCGAATCGTCTGGCCACTCACTCTCACACCAGCGTTTGAAGACGAGCGCTGATCTGATTTGCTGTGATGACACGATTTTTCAAGGCCAAGGTACGGATAAATCGATCCTTGGCTTGAGTTGTCGACCTGGAGCGTGGTCTGTCCTGTACAGATTGTGTATCACGGTATCTGGACCATAGCCTGCTTATGACAGACTGAGAAACATTCATCGTCCGCGCCACAACCGCCTGTGTTGTGCCGATCTGTAGCATGCCAAGGGCACGTAACCTTTCATTTTGGGTAAGCCGACGCATATCAAAATTTGTTTTCTGGTCACTAAAACAATTAAACTGTTGTTTCCATCCTGGAATTCAATGCCACAATGACTGTAACATTCAAAGTCAGAGTCGTGCAAATCTTGGGTTGGACCCCCATGATGATCCCAAAGCATCACCTGCATTCCATGCGGTAGCTATTGGTGCGTTTGGGCGTCACATGTAACTGGAAATGTTTCTTCTGTTAGGTTCTATAGTGACTTTTTTCGTAGTCATTTGCATATTTTAGTATTATGCCCCCAAAATCAAATATCAAGGATTTGAAAAATTATGAAAATAAAGTTCAGTTATAATGATGTCCAGAAGCATTATAGTTGGTTTGTTTTTTATCAAAAAATCGACGTAATTTTTTTATTCGGATTCACATGGGCGTATCCGAAGTTCGAAGAAAACAAGACGTTGTTTTTGATACTTTTACATCCGAATCAGCGGGCGTAGGTTTACCTTTGAACTAGGGGAATCTTGCAGATTCAGTCAAGATTATCTCGCCCGATATAACCGTTTAATCGAAGTTTATTCTTATCCCTAAAATCTCCCAAGTACTAATATATTTCTTTCATGACAATGCAGTTTTGCAAAATATCGATATTAAGTAATTATTCAAATAAATTATTGTATGCTTATGTTCTGTATTATATTTATATAAAACATATAAAATAATATATCTATGTTGTCATTACATGGTTATACTATGTGTTGGGTTTAGATTGAAATAGCAGCCAATTACACACATCCATACAAAAACAACTGATGTATTTATGTTCTGTCATAATGTTTTTGCTTTATATTATATTCATTTGGAAATGGCTGCCAATAATATATATTCCTAACAAACCCTATGTTAGTTTGGCCCACCATTTACAAAAAGAAAAACAATGTACTCTTCCGTCAATTAATTCAGCCCAATGTAAGAGGCATTAATTAACGCGCCATCCTCGCAGAATATAACTTTTAAGCACACATCATTTCTAATTTGTCTTTATATACATGACTCAATCACAAATAAGTGTAAGTTTATAAATCCATGAACGAAAGCGCAAATCTAGCCACAGACGTCAATGGTAATATCTTTTTCACATGGCCAAGATGTCAAAATTATGTAATAGAAATAGAGTCAAGCCTGGTGGTACTACTGTTCCTGGCGTCAGTAGTTATACCCCCGTCAGACAGCGTGCCGTCCTTACTGCTGTGATATGGGAACGCGTCAAGATCGCCATAAGCGTGGTAGAAACGGGTTGGATATCGTTTTTGTGGTCGCCAATGATAGCTGAACAAAGGCGTTTGTTTTGAGCATGTTCAAAACAAACGCCAAGGTTCTGCGATCTGACCTCGAAAGCTGTGATAACTCGACCTTTTTCCAGTTTGTAATTTTTGGAGACATTTTCTTACGTTGTATTCACGTTTTCCAGCGACCCTGTGTGTTTTCTTGTACGGTCGCAGCAATGCAGTAAGTGTGGCATCCCGGGCTGACAGGGGCATAACACAGTATCCTACACCTTATTCCTTCAGGTGAAAACCTCACATTTTCCCACCAAACATAAATAACTAAAATAAAGAATAAATATCCTTAACCCACATTTCCAAGTTTCGGGTGGGGTACACATCCCAGGGATACGTTTTTGTTGCTAACATACCGTGGTGCAGTGAGTTAGTCAGTGGTGTGGATCAATGGGCGTTACAGGGAACATCGGAAAGTCGTTGAGTAGGACGAAAATCGAAGTCCCATGGACATGTTATCTAACGCAAGAATTCAATGAACCGCCTGACGGAACCGCATGATGCATGCACGACTTAATATTTGCTGTTAGTGCTGCAAAATAGGACGTTAAACCCCATTTTATTTACAGTCTTTTAAAGTAGCTAGGTCTCTAACTCAATATCATCCAAAATCTTCAACATTGAAAACACGAATTATTTGTCAATTTAAATCAACATTGACGCTGTGATCATATCGGAAAAAAATGCGCTTCTGATATCCAATATTTAAGACAAAATAAAACATTTTACCATTGGTACACTAATCGTGTACCGTAATGCGTGTCAGTCCCAGTTCTAGCAAGAGACTTAGGGAACTAGGCTAAACACATTGCACCATATCAAACGGCATATGTAGACTGGAATAACCAGATGCTAGAAATTTGCATTCGATTGAGACTGCTGGCTTATTTCGCGGAACATAACTTATTTGAAATTAGAGTAAAAACGGAAACCATTGAATGTAAATCAGTTTATATACAGTCATAATACAGTATTATATGCGTTGCGACCCCCTTGTGTCAATTACTAGGTCCCATAATATGTTAGCGATTTATCTCCATTAAGCAATTGGTAATCAGTTGTGAACTTAAAAATGTTTTGTGTATAATCAACATCCATCATATCATAGCGTGAAAATAAATCTATTTTTAGAATTGTTAACGCTCGGTTAATCTTGATACCGGATTTCTCATGTGGATTCGATTTCCAATTATCTAATATTGGTTGTTTGTTTCATTAAAAGACAATTCAAATGCATCGAATAACAAGATATAGAGAAATTCTCTTTGTTTTACGACTGTGTGTTCAGGGGCGTAAATGTGGGGGGGTGTGGGGGGGGTACACCCCCCCAGCCAAAAAAATAGTCGGTCGAAAAATCGGTGCAGTCGGTCGCAAAGTAGAGGTAGTCGGTATCAAAATAAGTATACGTCACGCTACTCACGCAAAACTTTAGTATAAAAATAGTCTTTCGCAAAATCAGTGCAGTCGGTCGCAAATTAGGAGCAGTCGTTTGCAAAGTAAGGGTAGTCGGTATCAAAATAAGTACTCACTGTATACGTCACGCTTCTCACGCAAAAAAAATAGTCGATCGCAAAATCAGTGCAGTCGGTTGCAAAGTAGAGGTAGTTGGTATCAAAAAAAGTACTCTGTATACGTCACGCTACTCACGCAAAACTTGTTAGTATAAAAATAGGCGGCTGCAAAATCAGTGCAGTCGGTCGCAAAATAGGAGCAGTCTTAGTATAAAATAACCTTGTTAACTTATCATTTTTGAAAAGATGTTGTGTTTCATTTTTTAATCTAAGTATTAAATTTAAACTATGGTGTTTTCTAAATCTTGCACGTGTTCAATCTAAATAATAGGTTTGATTTTCTGTCCGCTCACATTAACGCCAAGGTATTGTTTAATCTACCCGTTCTTATCAGTATGTTTAACTTTTGTTTTTAATAACGATCCCATTATAACATCATTCTTCTACTCGGTTACATATCTGAAATTTTTTCGCGCCTGCGGCGCTCGATTCCATTTTAAAATCATTCTTCTACTCCTCAGTTGTCTTATACTGTCTCGACACTATCATATTCACGATTATAGTGAACTGCCCAGTTTGCAGTACCACTCCACTGGTGTGTGGGGCGGGGGTATGTGCATCAGTCGGTCGCATTTTGGCTAAACACCCCCCCAAACGAAATCGTTATGTACGCCCCTGTGTGTGTTATATACACGAGTTCCTCTACAGAAAGGCTGTTTGTTTTAAGACTGTGTATATTATAATGGGCGGTATATTTCTTTACTTTTATATTCAATATTTTATAAAATCTTGAAATTTTGGAATTACCTTACTCCTTTTCTCTCATCCTCTTTTGTGTGGCATTTATTGTTGATCTTTTAGTCTAGAATTGAAGATAAGTTCTTGATGTTATTTTAACTTTTCGTAGACACGGATGATGTTCAGGTAGGAGAATCCGGAAGTAAACAAACATGAATTAGGGGTTTCAACTGCCAAAATTTCTATCAGACGATTGTGTCATGTTGGGTTCGTTGTGGACGTAAAGCTTAAGATGACGGAAATGTTTGCAAAGAAAGGTCATGGATTTAACATTAAAGTCAACGTGGAGAAATGGACCAACAATAACTTTTGAAGTTATCTCCCTTTAATATCAGATAAGCCAACCGCTTCCTTTGTATGTATATATATATAATTTAATGTATGTCAGAATGGAGTAAAATGGAGAATGTTTTACCTGGACGTATTTTTCTATTTTTTTATGCATTATCTACCGTAAACAAAGACGTCTAATCTATATATATATATATATATATCTGATCCCCGTTGTCCAATACTTACACGCACATGGAGCTTTGTCGTGTTTAGCCAAATGTCACAATACATGTATTGCTGTCTGAATAAAACAAGTATGATACTGCAAATAAATATGAACATTTCTATCCCTGTGAAAAATAAATAATAAATTTTTATCAAATTAATCATATAAAAAAAATCCCCAGATCTGTGTCGTAGTGTTTCAGTACGAGATCAGTATAGGTGGCTTCTCACAAAGTACATCGAAAACTTGATATTCTCCATTAGAACTTTTGTAGATCTTACACTTTTTTCCAGGTTTTATTGCCCGTCATTGAGTCAACTGGCGTGCTTTCGAATCCCCGGCTGTATGCAGTGGCAGCGCCAGTCGTCGGTGGTTGGAGGGGCAAAGTCCAAGGTTAAGGTAGCAAAGGCACGAGTTTCAACTAGCCTGGCAGTATTTCAGACAATGATCGTTGAGGTAAAGTGTCAAACGAACTGACTTGCGAACCTCAACGAAGTATCTTTGTGAGCGCCAAAGTCGCGAGTCAA
The DNA here is from genome assembly GCA_036850965.1 of Patella caerulea. Taxonomy (NCBI): domain Eukaryota; kingdom Metazoa; phylum Mollusca; class Gastropoda; family Patellidae; genus Patella; species Patella caerulea. The sequence continues at coordinate 53,749,099 of JAZGQO010000006.1, read as the reverse complement.
AGAAAATTTTGAAAAATAGAATGACAGTATTCCGGCACCAATCGTAGAGATAAATAGAGCCGATCGGATGTCGTCTGTGGCCTGATTACTAGTCTTTCCGACCCCAGAGAGGAAAGTGTCACATGAAACCCAACCAAGTCCCCAATAATTTGAAAAGCAGACTGCCCAAAATGTAGTCTGGCAGTATTTCAGGCATTGATCGGTCGAGATAAATAGAGCTTAACAGATACCCCCTGTCGCCAAATCACTAGTTTATCCAACCAGAGAAGAAAGTGTAGACCGGGCGGAATAAGAGTGACTCAAAGAGAATGGATATTTTCGCCACTATGTTTTGTAAAATAGACTGCCGGGAATGCAACTAGGTAGCATTTCAGGCAATGGTCGTTGAGATAAATAGAGCTGGCCAGATCACATTTCTTTTTTATTTTCGAAAATTATTGGGGTGGGGGGGGGGGGCAAACAGAGGGCAGGGCAGATTTTAGGGGGTGCAACTGCCCCCCCCCCTTGGCGCCGCCACTGGCAGTATAAACCGCAGATTGCCTCGTTTGGCATTTCTGTCCAAACGAGGTAAACCAAATGCCTCGTTGTCTGGAGTTCCAAAACGAGTTTTTTTTTAAATTGCCCTGTTTTTAGAACGAGGCTTGGTAAAAATGCCTCGTTTACTAAACGTGGTTTTTTCAAGATAAATATTAGCAATATTTCCTATCAGCGAATTTGTAAAAATTAAAATTTATGTTATTTAATACGAAAATAAAACCAGTCCAAACTATGATATTATAATCAGAGAAATAGACAAGACAAGAATACACGCCATAGATGTGGGTGTAAAGCAACATCAGCTACCTTGATTGTTTTATTGGCCCAATCAGTTATAGGTGTTAAGAAGCAACTGTGGTGTTGTGACAATTTATTGGGGCCAATAAATCAATCAAGGTAGCTATGCGTCTGCAATAGTTATACACCTAACTGATATCGCAGACAACAAATTAGTGTTTATCTGGTCTAAATACAACAAATAATCCATTCTTATTAATCAAAAAAGCATATAATTTCATTTCTTATTTCCAATACGCCAGTTTATTATTTACATTTATTGTAAAAATACCTCGTTCCAAAAACAGGGTAATTTAAAAAACCTCGTTTTGGAACTCAAGACAACGAGGCATTTGTACATAATACAATTACAGCCAATACTAACTAAACTCTTCTCAACCTAGACACCTCGCTTAGATGGTAACCCTCTGGAATCTAATCGAAGTCTGATGTAAAGACATACTATAGTTTCCTATATAGCCGCAAGGGTATTACGCACAGTCGTGCATGTTCATGACCATGAACCTGTACAATCGACGTAATGATTTGTTAAATTAAGCCAAATGAAGCAATAGGAATATCTCGAATCACATGTATTTTGTTGAAAGATATAACCAGTTCAGGCGCAGATCCAGGATTTTTTGCAGGGGGGGGGGTCTAAATTTGATAATTGCTTAATTAATTGCCCTCCCCCAGAAAAATTTGGTAAATTAGACTCCATTTGGTTCATTCTGACGTATTTCCGGAAGGTAAATTCCAAAATTACAGGTCTAAATCGCCAATAAAATCGCATAAAATTTTTTCAAGTCTGAGCGGGGGGGGGGGGGGTCCCCCCCGCCCCCCGCCCCCATGGATATGCGCCTGCAGTTTCTTATGGTTCTATACCTTTTTATATAACAATATGTCCATCATTGACTAAGTTGATTTTAGTACATACCTACATATTATGTGAATATGTTAGAAACATAAAACTATATCTTATCTCCTCATTCCTTGTCTATAATCTTTAAAAACAATGTCACCACGACTATATTGCTACACTAAAGACCCCTACGCGCAAACCAATTATTGATACAAAATTAAATCAGGTTATTCTCGAAATGACCCAGTTTGTGTCGAGTGGATGTGAAACCCCGTGTCTCCATCCCTTGTTATTGTTCTATTACTAGAAAAATTCAATCAACAGATAGAGTAGCTAAAATATCACGCTCGGTTAATCTTGATAACATCACTCCTGTTGGTCCACTATTTATAGTAACTGGACCCAACTCGCGGTCACCAGAGACCTCTACCGACCAAATTGATCAATTGTCAAATTACTTCCCACACCGGTGCGGGGGCGGAATTGATTTCTAATTACAAGGATGTGGTGTATAGTTTTAGACACACACATTCTGTTATCATCGGGGTATTTGCTTCCGTGAGACTCAATCATATGACTATCTAACGAACGTTCTACTCTGTTATCCGTCCACAGTGTTCTTATTAGATAAGAAGATCGACGAGACCAGATGACTCGTCGAACATGTGCACTCTGGTTTAGATCTCTGCTCAATACGTGACAATTAGCAAGGAAGAGGGTGAAGAGAGGTGGGGAGGGGAGTAGTTTAACGTCCACTCGACACAAACTAGGTCATTTTTCTGGTCCAACATATGGTTCAATTTTATTCTTTAGGAGCCGGGGAAAACCCACGACGTTGGACAGGCGATCCTACTCATTGACACGTAAAACCTTGGATTCCCACGAGCCACTTGATTCAATGACAGTAACCATTCAGCTACCCAACCTTCAACAATCAGTAAGGCTTCCTGCCTAATTTAGTGGGTTGTCTCTGCTATGTAAATAAAAACATACCATATATTAGTTCTGAAAGTATCAAGTGTGTCAAAAAAAAATAAAAAATAAAAAAAGCGCCCCACACTCTCACGATTATATTTGCTCGTTATCACTAATTTATCCAATTCTATTATATTTAGTTATAACTTAAAATAACTTTCTTGGTGCCATCCTTCGATCCCCACCCAGAGATAAAGATGCATACGGTGTCGATACTAGCTTGGAGGCACTATCACAGTGACATTTGGTTTCTTTTTTAACCAGTACAGGCATTAGCTCCTGGGAATATTATGATACAACCTTTGTCTTTGATTTTCTATAACATCTGCCACAGATTTCTGAAATATTCAATCTTATATCTATCAGGACAGAAGAAGGTGAGATTTAAGGCACCCAGACAGCCACATTTATAATACCCGGATTTACGTGCTCAGGGATTTGTAGACACCATAACGAACATCTTTTACATAAATACCAACAACAAAAGTCTTAATTAAAGAACACTTAATGTAAATATAAGCTTCTTACTATAAGAGTAGGAGAAATAAATTGATTATAGTCCAATAATCAAATTAGACAAGAGACAAATTCTTCGAGAACCTTTAGCAACACTTGTCATAGTTGATAGATCGGGCTCTCTACTACATAATCTGATTATTGTATGTCCTTGGCCCTTGTGCAATCTGGGAGTTTGCTGGAATTAAAACACGATGACAAGGTTTAAGTAGTTAAACAAAGTCTACTTTATAAAACGAACAGTGCTTCTGGATAATATAGATTTTCAAATGTTACAAGAATAGCTGCTTATTAGGTGTAATTGTGTTTGGTACCGACATGAACCCATCGATGAAACTCTTTCAATTTGACAGAAGAAACGTTGAGGCATTTCAAATTACAACAAAAATTGGGAATTAATCAAAATTATCATGCAAAGATCTCGGTAGAGGTGAAATGTGGGCGGACTATAATTCAGCGATTTCTTAAGCGACGTGAGGGGGCGCGGGCATCGATTTTGGGACTTCAAAATCGAAAACCCTTTAGTTAGGTGTCCCTATAAAGCAAGGGAACGGGCATTGTGTACGAAATAGAAACAATTTATTTTGTCTGAACACAATACTGATCTGAATATGTATGGAGGGCCACTGTGGCTCAGCGAGTAAGATATGTTGACTTGCTAACCTTAACGTCCCGTGTTGGGTCGAAAAAGATCATCGGTGTCTTCCGCCGTGGTTCGTCCTTGTAGACGGAGGGCCTAGCAAGGGGGAAAGAGAAATGAGGTTTAACGTCCACTCGACACAAACTAGGTCATATGGTTTAATTTTATTTCAATAATTCGCTTGCGAGTAGGGGTCTTTAGCAGTGGTAGGAAACCGGAGTAACCGGTGAAAACCCACGAGGCTGGACAGGCGACCCTACTCCTTGCCACGTACAACTGGGGATTCGAAACCACGCCAGTTGGCTCAATGGCGGGCCGTATGATACAGCGCGCGCACGCTAACCATTCAGCCATCCAACCCCCCGAATAGCAAGGGAGATCGATTAGTCGTTCAGTTGGGATACATTGGCATACACGTAAAGGAACCCATGACATTTGGAATTCCGCAGTGCTGCTTTCTGGGCCAAATTTCCCTCATGGCGTATACCAATGTCCATTAGCCGACTCGATACAGGTAAGTATTTATAATCTATAGTATTGTTCCAATTTCCTTATGAATTATTTATTACTGTACGAATCTCAAAGTACTATAAAAAAAAAACGAAGAAATAAACGCAAGGCCAAATCGAGATAAAAATTTATTGACTTCCTAATATTAATATTGTAACCGGGGGGGGGGGGGTATTTAATTAATAGAATACCAACCATTTCATATACAAACTGAAATAGATTATATCTCTGGGATAGGAACACTTCCTTTGTAGATATTGATGTTTTATTGAGTGACTGTTTGTAATGAACGCAACCGGTCAATTAAACCTGACCCGAGGTTACTTCTTTCACAGATCGATAAATCGATAAAAAAAAACCCAAACAAACACAGAACTTTAAATAAATTGTTATCATCCATTCGTCGTGATTTTATCTACTCAAAATTAGCTATAGCATATTGATAGTTAAGACGGTCAAAATAACATTAACGAAAAACAAACTGGTCTCAACAGTACCGAAAATGTAGACTCTGTTCTCATCGACCCCAGTTAATTATGTCCTAAGTTTACCCATTAGAAACCCACCGATTCTTATAATAGTCAACCCTTAGGCTTTCGTCATTGTTACTGGATTTCCAGACACCCACAGACACTCATCGTCTGCCAGATTCTTCCTTAGATGTTTTGCTAATTCTAAACTTGTTTTTTGTTGTCTTTATAAGAAAATCAAATTTAATTCTTCCCAGGTTCAAAATCCGTTGTTAACATTTAAACCCAAACAAGGACACACGTTAATGTTTGAGTTTATTATGGAATTCAGTGCCTTGTATCGGGCTACACAAATGATATTTGGAATTACCTCAATACAAACACTATTATTTAACGAGCTATTGTATGATAATATTGTAGTGAATGTTTCAGAGACAGGCCACCTCTTTGATTTTTATAAAGCATTAGCCTTATGTAATAAATATTTATTTTAAAGACAAACCATTCTATATCAAGGGCTACGTAATTCCCTGCAACGTAAGACTTCGAGGAAAAGAGGTCCTGGGCTATTCCCCACCCTCATGACTTGGGGAAGATGAAATTGTGTTTCAAACACAATTGGGCAAGTCGCGGATGATGACAGATGTTACAGTGCGTGTAATTAAGAAAAATATGATACACCTTGGCTGAAGGGCCCCTAGATATTGAGGCCAAGCCTACCAAGCCTGTAGATAGTTCCTAGATCTTCGGGCCATAGGCTACGGTTTATCAAGTCTGGCGGTAATTCCTCGATTTCGAGGCCATAGACTACAGTTTGTCAAACGCGTAGATCAATCATAGATCTCGAAGCCATAGGCTACAGCCTTACAAATTTGAAGGTAAATCCTAGATCTCGAGGTCATAAAGCTTGTCAATCCAACAAGTAATTCCTAGATCTCGAGGCCATGGACTACAGCCTCCCAAATCTGTAGGTAAATGCTAAATCTCGAGGCAATAGGCTACAGCTCCCAAAATATGTAGGTAAATCCTAGATCTCTAGGTTACAGGTTGTCAAGTCTGGAGGTACTAGATCTCGATGCCATAGGCTACGGCCTGTCAAACCGGTAGATAAATCCAAGATCTCGAAGCCATAGACTAGTCTGTCAAGCCTAGATCTCGAGTCCATAGACTACAGCTTATTTGGCCGGCAGGTGAATCCTAGATCTCGAGACCATAGACGACGACAGTCAGTAGTTAAATCCTAGATCACGAAGCCATGGGCTACGGTTTGTGAAGTCTGAAGGTAATAAGTAGATCTCGAGGCCAAAGCTAGGCTACACCCTGTCAAACCGGTAGATAAATTCGACACCGAGTTACAATAAAGGTCATATTTCATTCAGAAGGGTCAAATTCATATTCCCAATTCTGCTTTTAAGACGTTTTAAACATTGCCCAAAGTTCTCTAACTTAACATCAATCTAATTTGAAGGACAATTCTTATGTTGCATCCCTTACATTCAGTAACATCTGTACCCACCTCAAATTGAATGTAAAATTGAATGCTTTGATGTAGATTGGATAATCGATAGACTAGCGTGATATTCGTCCCTTTCACCACGTACACGCAAATGTTGATTGTAAGATTTTGTGAATGAATGAGAAAACTTTCATTAGCAAAAAGTAAACACAGTCACTTGATACATGGGCTTATTGAATTGTAAAGCAGCGTGAGAAGTGAAATAAACGTAAATTGCCACACAACAAAACATACAGCTTATTCGTCATTGACGTTTATGAAGGTTGTCACTAAATTAATGTTTCTGTGTTGGGAACAAAATTGGCCAAAAATCTTAGAACATGCAGCTAGTTTTTGCTCATGCCGAGATTTACCTTTGATTATTTATATCATTAAGGTCATTTACACGTGGGCAATGCTACTGGGCAACCCTTCATTCAGTCCAACTAACAAGGGATAATTTATATACGTGAATCTCGTTCCCTTATTGGGGAGGGGGGGTCGTTAGCACGTGCGCGCCGTATCATAAGGTCTGTCATTGAGTCAACTGGCGTGGTGTCAATTCCCCAGTTTTACGTTTCAAGGAGTAGGGTCGCTTGTCCAACCTCGTGTGATTTCTCCGGGTCCCCCCCCCCTCTGCTGAAGACTCTTAGGCGAATTATTGAAAGGAAATCGAACCATATGTTAGTCCCTAATGACCTAGCTTGTATAGCGAACCACGTCTTTGCTTATGCTCTAATCTGAACGACAACCCACTAGCTCTGGCATATTAAAGGGGCTTTGATCATCGCTTATTTTGTTCGAGTGTCGAAACATTACAAGGGCAATAACACATAATTGAGGTAAATTTCGTAATACCGATTGGATTCATCCATATTATTAATTTATGAGAAATTATTAATTTTTCATTTCTCAGAAATTATTCATTTCCCAATCAGAAATATTCATTTCTCAATCAGAATTTAATCATTTCTTAGTCAGATTTATATTTCATTTCTCACTTATCGGTAGAGTTAATGTTGTACCTTTCTCAGTAATAAATCCCCAAATATCCTGCCTCGTGTACCATCCCACCTGTTATTACTCTAATTGTAAAGTGTGGGGTTTCAGGTTATTAGTAAGATAAAATCAATAGCTGGTCTTATTTATTTAGCTTCCCTGCCAGCCTCTCTCCTGGATGGCAATTGTAAATTTCAGTGAATGAAGAACGAGTGTGATGGTGTGTTGGCGTGAAGTACTATAAGAGCACGTGTAAAATACGCTAGTTGATTCATCAATAGATAGCGGTTGCTTGTACATATATCTCTTCACGGATCAATACAAAATATAGCCAGTGTTTCATTCAAACTCAAAGCCAGCTATCTATTAGTATAAAATATGGACCTGGATAACACCGCCGGATGATATATTGATATGTGAACGTTTATGGTATTAATTTCCGTGCCACGAGGTTGTCAATTTTATCTACTGTCATAGTATGTATTCAAAGCTGACCAATGACAGATTTATGCTGGAATAATCGGCACTATATTAACAGCATCCGACATAACATATGAAAAGTTAAATACAGACTTCTGTATTATTTGGGATTTTCGTCTATGAACACTGCCAGGAAAATTTTGAGAATTTAGCTTTAACATCTGGTGGACATCCATTAAATAACACTTTGAGCACTTATGTTAGAGAACTTGTGATTATTTCATGCAATGCCCAAACATTACGATTGTTTGACCTTTAGAATAATTTCCTACATTCTGTTATCAAGTGTTTGTTGCATCGGTAAAATGTTTGAATGAACAGTTACAGAAGAGGATTGGTGAGTTAATAAAAGAAGTTCAGAAAGCCAAGTGTGTTGGACACTTTAGGTGTAATTGTCATCAAGTTATGAACTAACTTGAGTGGTTGATTGGTGAAGTCATCGCAAAAAAGGTTCAGATTACAAATTAGTTGACATTTTCTTGATGGAAATGGGGTAATCTTCGGTACTTCTGATGGATTTGATTATAAGATAGCTGTGGAAGAATACATGATTTCACATAAAAGACATGTCAGATGAAACACGATTCTAAATAAGTTAACTAGTCGGATATAATGTTTCATAACTACCAACAAGTTCAAAGCCTTGAATCACTGGCACGAAACAAGATTGCAATCTACTAACGATTTCTTGATTGTCAGACTGAAGATTGTTTTTCAAGAGTAAACCGATTGCTGATTTGTTTTGAGGAGAATAACATTCTTGAACAGTAACATTTCGTTATCGACTAAATTTGTTTTTTTGTCCCTGTTTCATTTTCCAAACCGCCTTGATAAACGGATATGATGCAGTCGACTTTTAATGAATTGTAAAAGGTTATGTTCAAATATAGCTCATGACTTATAAGCATTTACCAAGTTAATGCAGTCGCCTTTTCCAGGGAGACTCTCAAGTTATTAATTACTCAACAAATGACTGAACATTTTACAAACAGAGAACCTATTGTTTATGATTGAGGAGTTATTGGTTATGGCGCGTGTTCTGGTAAAATGAATGTGTAGCTGATGTAGTTCTTTATGGTCGTTATCAGTGGAGGTAAGTGGAAGTTCACGTATGATGTCAATTGCTGTCAATCGTACTTATTGTCTGACATTTCTGTACAATTATGATGCATCTGCTTAAAATCATCGATATGACCGAATTTTTAGATTTAAAATCATAAATAAGTTGCAAAAACGAAAAGAAAGTGGAATAGTTCAATAAGATTAGTTGTGAAATTCTTTATGGGATGTAAACAATCTTTTAAGGAAGTTAAACTGGGGGAAATCTATCTTTTACTATTAAATCAGACTTGTTGTTCTCCATGAAAAACCCTTACATGCTTTTTATTTTTTTATTTCATATTTTCAAGTTTGCTAGTGTGTGTGTTTGTGTGTGTGGAGGGGGGGTATCAATCTTTTAAAGGGATTTAAAATTACACAAAACTAAAGCTGCATTTCCTTTAGTCCGGCTCCGGTCCGGCCAGGTTGCGGATATGGAAAAAACACTTTCACAGAATTTTAGTAAGTGTTTCCTTATGTGCGGGTGCGGATACAGTTCTTCGAAACGGACCATGTCGCGTTCGGCACGGAAATGCATTTCCTTTAGTATGGATCCGGTCCGGCTCAAATACATGAGCAGACATGGCACATACAGTTTGTTTAACCTTATTTGCGGTTATTCAAGCGACAGGGCTCTCTTTTCATCATGGCACGTGTCTAAGAAAGGGCGAAAATTGAAATTTCCCTACTTATTGTTAGCTTTTTACCGTGCGGGCTACCAAAAATGTGTGCGTTTACGGACACGCGTGCCCGTACCGAACGCGACATGGACGCCGCATAGAGAACTGCACCCGCACATAAGGAAACTCTCTTACTAAAATTCTATGAAAGTGATTTTTTCCGTATCCGCAACCGGTCCGGATCCGTACTAAAGGAAATGCAGCTTTAAGAAACTATCTTCAAACCGTTCTGTTTTTATAATGAGTATTTCATTTCCTGTAAATTCCCTTTGAAAGGTTTCCTTGAAAATATTGCACGTATATGCCTACTGATATTTTTGATTGATTACGTCGGCGCACATCAAGAATCGGGAAGAAGAGGCAAGCATGTCCGGGGAAAGGATGAGAGAGAGCAAGAGCGACAAAGAGAGGGAGAGGGAGAGAGAGAAAACAAGGGAGGTGGTAACGCCCACTCGACACAAACTCGGTCATTTCGCTTGTGCGTAGAGGTCTTTAGCAATGGGAGGAAACCGGAGGTCCCGGAGAAAACCCACGACGTTGTCAGGAGACCCTCTTGTCACATACAACCGGGGAATCGTAACCACGCCAGGTGACTCAATGATAGACCTCATGATACAGCGCGCACGTGCTAACCATTGGTGGACCATCTGAACTCCGGCAATGATGAGAGTGGGAGCGTGGACCGGAGATAACACGAAGGGAAAGATGGTGACGGGGAGAAGAGGATGGGAAGGGGAATTGAGAGCAGGACTTTGAATTTTGGGTTGTGATTTCTGTGTCCTAACCACAAAGGCATGATTGTGAAAAGTATGGTTACTCATATTGACAGGGTTACATTCGTATGTAGATTAATCCGCAATTTATAGTTTTAAAAGTGTACAATAGTTAGAGTTAGTACCCCGTCTTTTGGGTCTCGAAATGGTATATCGCGCATTATTTGTATTTCAAGAAAATATAACTAGTTAACAATAAATCAAATTCAAAATAGATTGAAGTTGATTGATTAACACTTTTTGTCCTCGTTAAAACGTTTAAAAAGGCCCGAAATTTCATATTTTTGCTTACAAACACAACAGTTTTAATATTATGGTTAATGAAGAATTTAAGATATATGTAAGAAATGTGATCTAAACAACTTATTAGCCTGTGTTTCACTCTGATGTATCTCACATTACGAATCGGTAACACCTGATTCCTGTCTATATTTCAATTAAAGGTGTGATATTCCTTTCACAAGTCTTTAAAAATTGTAGGGCGTTTCGGCCAGTTGACATTTTGGATCAGGACATTTCGGTCTCGAGTGTTTTGAAACTGCACGATTATAGTACAAGGACTGGACAGCATAAGAGACGTTTACTAGCATCCTCCACTTACCAATAGATATATACATGTATATGTAATTTTTGAAATTAGATTTGAATAATATCCACGCACATATATTGCATTAAATGTTTGTAATACCACATTGAACTAAATTGGAATATTTAATAAAATTTGTATCACTAAAGATGGGCGTTACTTGCCTTCGAGATTGATGCAGAGAAAATAACTAGGAAAACTAATTTTGATTTATACGGGGGCGTTCGATTGAATTGTCAAGATGATATTCTGTTGAAGACAACTGCTACACGATGAGGATACAAAAAATAATGGCTTCTTTTTAACAACATTTCCAATGCCAGTCACGTCAAGTATTGTTTGTCAAAATCGTATTTTATTCTTCTATGGAACAATGTAATCATAAACAAGATAGAACAGCTTAACCGTAAAAAACGTGACTAGGTTCATAAAATATGTGTAAGATATAAGCTGAAAAGTAAGATATAAACCCATTTCATTTCGTTTTGATATTAGCAGGCGATATAAGCACTCTCGTGTCGGAGAGTGTAACGGTGTAGAAACGTTTGACGTTAAAACACGATTTCAATTTGAACTATATATAAAGGCGCTAAGGCTTGTATGGATACTCTTTTTCGGAATCCCTAACACTGCTTACCTGTCACTTGGAAGTCGGTCGATATTGAAACTGTTATTGAAATCTATTGACAATTCAGACTACTGAGGTACATGTGACCCATAATAGGCGTACTTACGTTTTAAGAACGTCCGATACCCATTCTCTCAGAAAATAAACTGTCTCAATTGAAGTAGCTACCTGATTTAGCTAAATGACCCGACATTGCTCCAGCTTGAGTCAGTTGAATGGGTGTTACCGATTAGTTTTTCCAGAGCACTTAATTTTTCGGGGAAATTTGGGTAGCAATCAATTTGGTTTTAAATGTCGCATACTGCACATTTATTTGCCGTGATATATAGGAATTGATTTGATAAGCTGAAGCTACTAGGTAGAAAGTAACCTCGGAGCAAAGCTCAAAAGTCAAGTTGTATAAAAAAGGAATTACTGAATGTAATTAAATACAAATTTCTGCCAGGCATATTTTATGTCGTTATAAAGGGCTTTATATTTAACTTTGACAGCGTGGATCGCCTGGGGTGTTCTGTGTTTTAATGCCCTGCTACTCTGCACCAACTGGGCTTATGATAACGGACATGCTTCAAACATGATCAGTTAGCCCGCACATAGAGGAGCTACGGCTAACTCTTGTTTCCAATTCCACGTGTCAATTGTCATTTACGTGTATCCGAACGACTAGACTATCGGTCTCATACCCTGCACCACTTTCTCGACCAACATCGGGAGGTCGTTTGGGAACTAACATATGGCTTAATTAAATTTTAATAATTTCAATAAGGTGTTTTTTTTTGCAATGGGAGGAGATTGGAAGACCCGGAGAAAACCCAAGAGTTTAGACAGGCGATACTACTCCTTGTTTGCCTCAGTATCAAAGGCATGTAACTTCCAACTGTACAACATTGGTCGCGTACGAAAATACTTAAACACAGATTCAACTAAACTGTTAGTGAACTCATTAATCGCATCTAGACTGGACTATTGTAATTCGTTACTTTATGGTCTTCCAGCTTCTTCTCTTCGCTCCCTACAAAAAATACAAAACACTGCCGCACGTCTGATCACCAGAACAAGACTACGTGACCACATTACACCTGTGCTCAAATCCCTTCACTGGCTCCCAATTAACAGGCGTATTCAGTACAAGATAATCCTTCTAACTTACAAGTGTATCCATGGTTCAGCTCCTAATTACCTGAGTGATCTTATAAAAATCAAAATTGGAGTTAGAACAACTCGATCAACATCAAAACACGACCTAGTTGTTCCAAAAACAAAGTTTCGTGTGGTGATAGGGCTTTTTCAGTGGCAGCACCCACCCAATGGAATAAACTCCCAGCAACATTAAAGGAAGTCAAAACAGTAGAGTCCTTTAAACTATCCCTTAAGACTCACCTATTTAACTGTGAATACCAAACGTGACAGAGCGGCTCAGCGCCATCGAGTAGAACAGTTCTAGATGAGAGGCGCTATATAAATTCATTATTATTATTATGTACAAGGAGGTATTTGAAACCACGTCACTCATAACAGAACTTCCGATCTAACGCGCTCCCACCATTAAACCACCCACGACCCTCAAGCACAGAGAGAGCAACACAAAATATGCTATTGCCGGTTTTATTATAGATCGCCATAGTAAAATTACAAATGGCATGGTTTACGAAAAGCCCCTCTTTTGAAGTCTGTTATAAATCCCAAAAGAATGACTGGATACCACGTACATATGTTACGTAAAATTAGTTTGAAGCATCAGATCAAAGACTTTGCAATTTAAAAAGAAAGTAGTTCTAGAAAGCATGGACATACCCAAAACCGTGCACGACGCATGTTACTCTAATCATACCTTAAAGGAAGTGATGATTGAGAACGATAGAATCTATCAATAAAAGCGACTGGAGGAAATGTGGGTAGCCAATCTAAGTAGAATCCTGGCTGATAATTCCCTCCTCATTACACCAGGGACAACCTGCCAATGATGATATTAACTAAATTATTATAAAGCTTCCGACTTATTTATCAATTGACCGGCTACTACTAGTCGTCAGCTTTATTGACTTTCCGTTGAGAGTAAAAGAAGTTCATGTTGTTGGGATTTGACCCGTACTGTATAATCCAAAAGCCAGTTTAAATTATCGTGAAGCTCTTCAATTAACTTGCTACTTTATCATGGCGTGACATTACATGGAGCTTAACAACATGGTATTGAGTAAACGCTGGGAACAATTTCACAATGTACTATTTCTCAATGGTTTCTCGTGGGCGCAGGTGTGAGGAGGTACATATGTCCATTTCAGCTCTGGCCCCAAATAGCCGTTAATTTTAACACTTTATCGCTCCATGCGTTCATATATATATTTCTATTTGTGCACAAAAATAAGTGGCAACATTAGAATTATGCTTTTTATAACAATCCTTGGATATTTTACAAGTATTTTACTTTTTTAAAGCGCTTATTTTTTCCCGTGAACAGTTGTAAATAACCGAGGACGTGGCAAGGAAATCATTTTTCTTTGGGGTGCGAGATCACAGGTGGACAGCGAAATAAGACCTTAGCTCGTTTGAGCTCAGAAAATTAAGACCTTATTTTCTGTGATTTCATGTAAACAGCATCGATGCGTTACTATAGGTACGTGTAGATACGTTCGAGTACCTGTCGATACGATCGCTACAATTGATCTCCATATATGATACTGCCGCAATTACTCCACGACCACTTCCGGTCCGCCAATCGAACCTACCATAACAGGGGACGCGGAGAAACTCCACGACGTTGGACAGGCGAGCCACTCCTTGGCACATACAAGCTTGGGACTGAAACCACTCAACGAAGGAGTCTATGGTTTAAAGCTCGTTCTTGCGGTAATAGTTCAAAATTCGGTGCAAAGTTACGAGTGTTTGAAGTTTTGACAAACTGCAGAGTAAATTGTTTATCATCCCAACAAACGAAACTATTATCTATTTTATCGCTAAACTCTTAAATAGTCGCGGTGTTCTAATCTATTTAAAATTGGAGCCAGTCGATGGTCACGAGATTGATTAAAGGCATGCATTGTTAATTAATGACTAAATAATAATTTGAAGCTAGATATAGGACCTGCTATAAACCGATATTGCTAATACATACTTACTCTTTAAGGAAGGAAACCATGCGAATGAGTAACAAAATATTTAATACAACACTAAATCCAAAGTTTGGACTAAAGAATTACATTAACGAGGGGTGTATTTCTTTCTAGTTTGGTGTAATATATGTTTATTTAATATTCCCTTTCACCGAGGTGATATGCAGACAAAAATGTTCCTGGCTTTCGTGACATCAGATCATATTTCGATCATTTTGTTTTTTAGTCATTATTATTTCATATTTCGTGTCCATCATCTCTGTTCTTATCATGAACATGTCTAATATTTTTAGAATAAATAATAAATAGATAATCACCTTTGGATATTGCAAATCACTCAGTCTTGTGTAAAGACACAAAATATTAAACAAGGGGATAAATCTCTTCACGTTAACAGGAATAGCCAAAACAGAAATCATCTTAGTAATATAATAATAATATCCAATTATCCAGCAAAAATTGTTGCTCTTTGGTTACAGTTTGTACAGAGTTTAACGTCCACTCAACACAAACTATGTCATTTCAGGACTAACATATGGTTTAATTTTATTTCAATAATTCGCTTGCGCGTAGGGGTTTTTAGCAGTGGGAGGATTGTACTAAGTAAAATAGCACATATACAACACTAGTATCAGCTAAAAGTATAACACTTAAAAAATTGAAAATAAAAACTAGGAAAACACTTTAGAGAAAATGTAGGTCTTTAGGTTCCGTTTAAAGATACCGATCGATTTACTGTTTTTTAGAGCAATGGGAAAATTATTGCAATTCCAAAGTTCAGCTGCGGCACAAGAGAAAGAGCGTTTACCGTACGTTGTTTTCGTAAAGGACCCTAGCAAGACCAGGGGTCATCTGTTGTATTCCTGTGAGTGGACCCTATCCAAATCAGGCATATTCATGGAAAAGGCCCCTAGCCAAACAGTGTATCCTCTGCCCTGCTGTAAGGACCCTTGCTAGTCTGGGTATCCTCTGCTGTAACCACGGGGAAGGATCCTATAGCAAATCATGGTATTATCAGCTCTTATCCCGGACAAGGATCCGGGTCAAATCGCGTATCCTCTGCTATAAGCATCTAGAAGGACCTTAGCCAGATTGGGTATCCTTGTTGTAACCCTTATCAGGGAAGCTTGCCAACCGAGATGACTCTTTGTCCAAACCGAGTATCCTCTGTTGCATTTTTTGATCACTTGGAAATAAAAATTCTAATAGACCGTTTCATTTAATTTGGGAGCATAGATATAGAAAAACTTCATTATTCACCTTGGAATCGATTACACAAACGAACTCTAACAATCTATGTGGTCAACACTGGACCAACCTGACCTGTGAAACAAAGGGTCAACACAATCTTATAATGAAGTGATACCATGAAATATCAATACAAAAGAGTTTGTAATATTAAAGTAGATGTCGCTTATTGGTATTTCCCGGTCTTTTGTACGTAATGACCTTATAATTTAGCTGGTATAAACTAATAGTTTGGTGAATGAAATATCTGTAATTATATCAATTGATATGATTAATTTGATTAATAAGTCGTCAGTGATTACATGGAGCTAAGAATTGATAGAATGTTATTGATTGATGTCATCCAGACTGACCAATTGCTACAAAGGGCCAGTGGTATTTAGATGCCAGGGAGTACAGTAATTAGCTGCTAACTAATTTCTCCATTTTCTTAGATCGATAATTTCAATATATAATATTATACTAGCCCTTCTGATTATTTAAAGTACAGGTCTATCTGGAACCGCTACTTTAAAATTTCTTTTATTGCAAATTGTAATTTTGTATAAAAACAAAATTTATGTGAATTGACGATCTGACATTAATGTGACATTTTTTGTCGTAAGATAAAAAACATAAGTGCTCATTATACAGACAAATAGAATTGTTGACAATTTATTTTTGTTTTTCAGCCCCGAGTTGTTTTGTTCTCACAAACAAACTCTATTTATGTGGTACTCATCTCCTTATTCAGAATGTCGAAACAACTTCCTCGAAACGCATAGAAGATTTTAGCCTTTTGAATTGGATCTAAAACTGTTTAAGTGTTTTGCCTTTTTGATATCGGAACTGAATTTGTACGATTGTTGTAATATTGGGGTATTTATGAACGTGGTCTGGATAATAGATAGTATATTGCGTTGTACTTTTGGAGGTCTGTTGTCTGAAATTGTTCCTGAACGTAATCTGGACAATGATTAGTGATGGTTTTAGACAGAGCATGATTACAATGCCTACGGGGTTTAAATTTGCTCCTTAAATTTGTTCTGACTTGTTAATGATTTCGAAATTATTTTTGTTCTGTGGAAGCTGTGCTTTTGTAAGAGTGTAGGTCGCTGGGTGAGGGTGAGGGTATATTTCTTATTTCAATAATTTAATAATGAAAACAGTTAACTGCTCCCCTTTAAGCTGTTGGTAGAAACTGAAAACCTCAGAGAGAAAGGAATGGTAAACCTTGTCCGTGTGACTTATCTGCGGTATCAATATTGTGGAAGTAGACGTTAAACATTCAAGGCCTAAAAATATTCCTTGTTCCACTACACAAGTGTTAGGTCAAACGACGACACTAGTGTTGAGTTTCATGATCCAAAGCGCTCTTGGGTGTTGATTCTAATGAGCTGAAATATTTAGTTATTAATTTACAAAGGTCACCATTAGATAGGTTGAACATAATGTGTGGCATGACATTTATATTGTTGTTATCGGGTATGATTAAAATTAATTAGATTGATCTGAAACAGCAAAAAGGAAACTTATATTGTGGGATCGCTCACTGCTGATTATTTCAGATCAATAGACAGTGTTCATGATGCTCAAGGTACGTAAAAATGTTAACTAGGTTTTATCAGTTCCGCCGAAGAAAGATCCAAAGCGCCGGAAAAAAAAAACAATATTAACGCCATAGAGAGAGAAATTGTGTTTAACGTCCACTCGACACAAACTAGGTCATTTCGGGACTAAGATATGTTTTTTAATTTTATTTCAATAATTCGCTTGCACGTAGGGATCTTTAGCAGTGGGAGGAAACCCGAGTGCCCGGAGGAAACCCACGAGGTTGAGAAGGCGCTCCTATCTCCATGCCACATACGCTCATACCAGGGATCGAAACCACAGCCGCACGCCAGAGGTGACTGGCCAGCTAGAGGTCGAAGCGTGGCACTCAAGACCATTAGGCCTCCCCAACCCCCGTATCGCCATAGAGATCGGGCAAATCTCAGTATCAGATTAAGACACGGTGTTCAGGTCTGTCAAAGTTATATCATTTCCCTTGGTGCAAATTATGAATGACACTGCAGATTCGTCTGGTTTATCGTCTGCCGCGAAGTTTCCTTCACATAAAAGATTGGACAAGCGACTCGGTCATGGTTTCAATATTATGGGAATGGAAAATTGAAATTATTGCGGATGCGTTGTCCGTCTTTTTTTTACACAATGGTTTTACAAGTATTTCATCTAACGCAAGATCTCCGCCCCCATTTTTACTCTCAGGTGTTGTTCTAAATATAGTAACTTTGACAGATGTAAAATTGCATTAAGGATCAAGGGATCGGTGGTGACTTTTGATAGAATGAACACCAAAGTCCAATCGATATATTAACGGTAAAAACATTTCTTTTGCAGTTTGTTTGAGGTTCTGGATTTATTAAGAAAATATCGAGTGGACAAAAAGGGTTAATCTTATTAAACAAGGGCGACCCTTCTTATATATTGAAAGTTAAACATCTGTATCTCAGCAGTAGGACGTTAAACCCCATGGTTTATTTCAAATTTTGCAGGAGTTTAGAACACACACGATTTATTTGTGATGATCATGTTAAATCGAACATTATTTTTTGGTTATATACCGGTAATTAACTACTGTCCTGTCAATACGGAGATCTTCAATGTGTTTGTACCGATTAGACGTCGCAGGATGAAGTCATACATTTTATTGTGTAGGAGGAAAGGAGATTAACCCAACGGCAGACATCTACGGTGTTTTACCGCTTAGACATCGCATGATAAAAACATTCTATTTAGTAAGAGCAACAGAAAAGGTTATTTTTAAACCCAGCGGCTGAGTTCTCCTAGACGTTTGTACCGCTTAAAGGGGTCGATGGTTATAGTCTGTGAAACCTTAGAATAGTTTAAATGGGTTTAAAAGCTCGTATTAATGTAATATGAATACGGAATTTTTTATCCAATTTTAAAGTTTTATAAAACATAACAATGTCGGTAAGGTAGGGTTGCCGGCATACAATAAAGTCAACATGCATGGCCTTGTCTACTTTGTCTGCTGTGTTTGCCGCGAGAAATTAACACAAGGCCAGCAACAATACAACTGACTGAATTTGCTAATTGTCAGCAATTTGTGGCAAAATTATTCTAATTGGTAACGTTTGATTTCTGGAAAATAGTAAAAAGACCGGAATCATATTTCCTGTATTTCATTATTAAATATTAATATATGGTTTGGTGGTATTAAGAAAATAATAAAGATCTCATTTTAAAATATGAACAAAGGGAGAGAGAGAGAGAGAGTGGGTGGGGAGAGAGAGAGAGAGAGAGAGAGAGAGAGAGAGATTTCGTTCAACGTCCACTCGACACAAACTAGGTGATTTCTGGATTAAAACATGGTTCAATTTTATTTCTATAATTCGCTTGCGCGTAGGGGTCTTTAGCAGTGGGAGGAAACCGGAGGACCCGGGAAAAACCAACGAGGTTGTCTTCCACCAGCGATTCGTAACCACGACAGTTGACTCAATACAGACGCCATGATACATATACAGCGCGCACGTGCTAACCATTCGGCCATCCAATCTTCCCTGAACAGAACAGAGAATAGAGCCATGTTGATTACTATTGGAACTTGGAATTAATTATATGACATTAATTTTTAATGAAAGAAATTAGAAATTCTGGTCATAACCTGACATGTAAATTCAAACTTAAATCGTCTAGATCTCAGCTAGGAACAGGCTGACAATTTCACTGGATAATTGACACATTTAACAGTGACACATCTAAGTTCCGAACTTAGGCCAGACAATGTTTCATTAACTTTTGGTTGACTGGAACCGGTTATAACCCACTAGGAGGATAGAATTTAATAAGGATAATCACGTGACGTCTCCCATCGCCTTCCCAGCAATGGTCATTATAAATCAATATGTTATAAAATGGTCGACTTCCGCCATGTCAATAATTTACGTGCTGGTATCATAGTTCATCAAAAATCATAATTAATGATATTTCAAAGAGAAGTGATGATTTGATCTAAAACGTGTAAGTTACAAAAACCTTCATTAGAAATGAGATATTAATGATATCGTGAGATATAAACAACTAAATAGGTTGCCATGACAATGACTTTGATATTATGAATTAAGACGTTAATACTATTTGTTCTATCTAAGGTATTTATTGGGCAATAATTCAAATACTTAAAACTATATGGATTAAATGAACTTGTAGACTCTATGTGTGTTTTGCTGGAGGGTGAATAGAGTGGACACGGGAGGAGGGGATACAGTCTTGTTTATTCTGATGATTTCAAAATCGAACCCGACGCGATTGTTTCATCCTGTGAAGTAAACAACATTTGACACCACACCGCAGGTTGACAAATGTAAATCATTCCAACGTGTGTCTAAATTATTTTGGGGTTGTGGAGTATCTTTTGGGGATTTAGAAGCTATTTCCCGTCCTCGGCAAATTTCATTATGGTCGGTGTAAGATTATGTTCAAATTGTGTTTTATAAAATGATTGAGAATATTAAAGTGAAAATCTAGACGTTCTAAGGCTTCGAATTGTGTTATAATAAGAGCATGCTCCATACACTTATATATTGAGCAGCCTCCACGAAGACAATTACGAACTGGATGAACGAAGTCTGTCAAAAGATTTCGCAATGCTTTACATCACGTCTTATGTAGGTTGATCTGGAGTCGAACAATGACAACTTACTGAACTGGACAAATTACGAAATGTCTTCAGACCAAGATATAATATATTAAACAACCGAAAGCAAACGGAACAAATAATTTTAAGAAAAAGGAGCCGAGTAGAAAGTCATAATTATAATCTACTAATATTCAACAACAGTATTTTAAAAATGAAAATTGTATACCGAAATCGATACATTAACATCAAATACATCCAAACAGGTCAATTTAATACCAAAAACTCAGAATTACATTATTAAAATATAAAAATCGCAAAGCACAAACATATTAAAATCAGTGGTATGAAAGAAAAACTGTGTTGTATTTTCAGGGAATGATCACTTTAGAATTTTAATGTAAAAACATGAGATGAATCATTCACGTTATAAAGTCATTTATAATGGCAAAAACACCATTTCAAGCTTCGGGTAATTTAACTTGTTATTTTTTTATTATATTGTTCTGAGGATAATAGTTCGTCGTTTTCTGTAATCTCTTATCGAAGAATTTCTTTTTAGGGACATTTCGGATGTATTTTATTCTTGATGGCTTCATAAATGATTTGGAGATATTGGCCGTGATTTGCGTTGATTTAATGATAAAATGTAGAAACAATTCGACCAATCCACCACTGCAATAGACTCGGAAGCATTTCTAGTGTTTTCAGTGAGTTTAGCAAAAGCTCTAATATTATGCTTCCCTCTTAAGTAGACCAGTGCTATGTAATATGATATTGTCTTCGTGTGTTATAAACAGACAATTGAATATATAAATACTTTATATTTTGACCATTCTGTCTTAACACAGTTTCGGTCTCAAAAATCAAACACATTTAAACGATTACGATCGATCACAACTTGTGTATTACTCAACGGGTCCAATCAACAAGTGACTTCGGAGCAAGATCAGAAGGGGCTGGAATGGCCAACTGGTTCGACAGAATGGTGCTTTTTACTCATTTTAATACCCATTTACATTAAACAGGGGAGAGAGAGAGAGAGAGAGAAGAGAGAGAGAGAGATGGGGTTTAACGTCCACTCAACACAAACTAGGTCATTTCGGGACTAACATACGGTTTAATTTTATTTCAATAATTCGCTTGCGCGTAGGGGTCTTTAGCAGTGGGAGGAAACCGGAGTGCCCGGAGGAAACCCACGAGGTTGAGAAGGCGCCCCTATCTCCATGCCACATACGCTCACACCAGGGATCGAAACCACAGGCGCAAGCCAGAGGTGGCCGGCCAGCTAGAGGTCGAAGCGCGCCACTCTAGACGACTAGGCCACCCCCACCCCCCACACACACTAAAGAGGAAATAATTTTTACCCACAAATCCTTCAAACGTCCAATCGCAGCAGAACAGTAGGACGTTAAAGTCCATTTCATTTCATTAAAACACCGTAGAATTAAACGATAATTTGTAAAAACAGATAAAATAGAATGGTGCATGTGTCACCTTTCTTACATAAACGACCAACAGATAGTTTCATAAAAACAATAAGAATGTCGGTTAGGTAGGGTTGCTGGCATATAGTAAAGGTCACCATGCATGGCCTTGTCTGTCCTGTCTACTCTTTTTGCCGCAAGAAATTAACATAACGGTAACAATACATGTACAACATCAACCCTACAAATACTTCAAACGTGTAATGCACAAAAAAAAAATGTTTCAGAATTTAATTAAGCAGAGGAACAAAGTTAATATTTGAGGCTCATTAAGTCGCATCGATGTGATTCTTATCACTTCTGATCAGTGTGCGGGATACCTTCTCAGTCTCTTGGTTTACGCCGGATATTTTGGTTTCCTTCCACAGGGAATATTCACACGCGTACTTTCAGCACAGGAAAAATAAAAGGACTTACACAGCAGAAGAAAGAGAGAAAGAGAGAGAAATGGGTTTAACGAGGTCATTTCGGGACTAACGTATGGTTTAATTTTATTCCAATAATTCGCTTGCGCGTAGGGTCTTTTAGCAATGGGAGGAAACCGGAGTACATACAACCGGGGATTAAACAGCGGAAGAACCAAGACAAATTATAATACAACCACTGAAAGCAAATAGATCTATTATTGTAATGGAGGTATTAATCTAAATAACAGTGCACTTGGTTAATATAGCGTTAATATATTAGATGTTTAAATCGTAATTGTGTCTAAATAGCTTAAATTTGGTTAATTTTGAATTAATATATTTAATGCTTAGATAGTAACAACATCTAATTAAAAGTGCCTTTGATTATTTTTGGTCTAATACAGTACACATGTAATGCGATCTGCATAGAATCTAAATAATATGGCATCAGGTTAATGTATTAAATCGAGAATAATGCATCATTATAATTTACAAGTTTGTAATAAGAAAACGGTATAACGGAATCTTTATATCAACAAAAAATACTTCAAAACAGGTCAGTTTTATTGCAGCAAAAACTCACAATGGCATTATTAAAATAATTACATTATTAGATTGTTAAAATTAGTGGAATAGGAGACTAGCTGTCTTGTATTTTCAAATCATGATCACTTCAGATACTTGGAATCGATTTTAATGTAAAAAAAAACCCAGATGAGTCAATCATTTTATGAAGTCATTTATGGGCAAAAACATGTCGAAATAATTTCAAGCTTCAGATAATTTAAGATGTTTTTTTTCTTATTATATTGTTCTGGGGATAATGTTTCATCATTTCTGTACAACCTCCTCAGTTGATTGATTTTTTTTTGTTTAATGGAAATCGCTGTTTTTTGTATTTTACTCATTATGGATAAAGATAGAGAGAGAAATGGGTTTAACGTCCATTCGACACAAACTTGGTCATTTCGGGACTAACATATGGTTTAATTTTATTTCAATAATTCGCTTGCGCCTAGGGGTCTTTAGCAGTGGGAGGAAACTGGAGTGCACAGAGGGAACCCATCCGGTTGAGAAGGCGCTCCTATCTCCATGCCACATACGCTCACATCAGGGATCGAAACCACAGTCGCAAACCAGAGGTGATCGACCAGCTAGAGGTCAAAGCGCGGTACTCTAGACCACTAGGCCATCCCAACCTCACAGTATGGATAAATAACCGATTTGATGATATTTGCGGTAATTCAAATATACAGTTGCAACCGGGGTGGTTCAGAATTTAGTTGATTATGTGAAGTAGAAAACCTAACCCATCACTGCTGTACTGACCTTTTATGTATCGTATATGATCTCAGGGACAAAAAAAAAAATGTTATCCCTTGAAACTTCATTAAATCCTCTTTAGTTGAGACATTAATCTTTATCGACATTGAAAAAAATGAATAGAAATGGGGTTTTACGTCCTACTGTTCTGTTCCGACATGGATAATGAAGACGGACTTCCGTCATACAATTTGGAATACCAATTAAAGGATCTTTTACGTATACACGGGGCCGGATTTTTGTTTTATTCGAACGACTAGACAGTTGTCAAGGGGGAACTTCGTCGGAAAATCCCAATGAATTTTCTCGGCCAAAACAGTGATCCAACACAAGACGTTCATGCTAGCGAGTCAGCGTCTTACCCACTCTGACACCGTTGGCACCCAAATCGACATTGAAGTCTCAACACGGGTTCAGTTTTAAAATACCGCTAATGGTGTATAATCCATTAAACAACGAATATAATTTCTTTCAATCGTTTAATTAACAATAAATATTTATGGAGTACAAGATATCTAATCGGTAATTATTCAGATTTGATCTGAAGGTGGGTTATTTATGATTCAATATAAAAAGAATGATGAATTTTGAACAGCACCGACGGACGTTTTTTGTGTTTTAAATCAAGGAACTGAATATAAAATAATTGGAATTAAATTGATTTACTTTTCAATACCTCTCGCTTTATATACAAAAAATATTATTTCTGCAATATGCATCAAAAAATGCTTTATTTCGATCTTTAAATTCGTCAATTTTAGGCGATCGTAGTACAGCATTTAAATTTTGTTTTGGAAAATCTATTTTTATTTAAATCTAAATTGAAACTTCCGCTATTATTTATATATCCACGACATGCGTCACCTTTGAATTGATATTGAAATTTATCCAAATATGCGCCAATGTGAGTTTCGCTTCCAGACGAAGATATATAATTCAATCATATTATTCTTGAAATGATTGACAATTAAATTCATTTAAACATTAATAATTTCTGTTTATTGAAATAGCTATCGAAATTTCCCCCAAATATGTCATCGACGATTTCGAGTTCAGACAATGCATAATTCAAGCTTAATTCAGCTGAAATGCAGACAGTCGCTTGTCGAGTTAAAGAGATCATCCGATTTTAATCTTCAAAGAAATATCTGACTCCCAAGACGTACATCAATATTTAACCCTTTGAACACTGACTTTAGCTGGATTTACAGGACGTCATATTAATTATGACGTCAACGTAATTGGAGCGTGAACACGCCCCAAGCCGCAAAACCGACATTTCGGGTATATGCGATACAACGTCAAGCCGGTTTTGCGGCATTTCGGGTTCTAAGGGTTAACATTTACTCAACATGCATGGTGTAAGATTTAGATAACCACCTGGCCGTTTCTTGCTATATTAGTTCAGAAATAGAAAATTGAAAATGGATAATTGAACATTTGAAATTTTGACTGTTTGAAAATGTAGGTTAGATTGTTTATTATCGTAGCTACGGTACGTGACATTCGTGACTAAGACATGAAACGAAATAGGGTTTAATGTCCTACTGTTCTGCTCCAAACGGAAGTGATAAAGATGGACATGGGCCATACAGTGTGCTATGGGGAAACTACGGTCTACTCTTACATCCAATCCCAACCGTTAAGGGATTATTTACGTGAACGCCAGTGTGTACACCATACCTCGGTTTTCGTCCCATCCAAAAGCCTAGACGGCTAATCATGTCAATTCCGCAACACTGAGAAGGGGGGAACACATCGGGTATTCCGGGTGAACCTCTCTGCAAACACCCCGCCTTCACGCTAAAGAGCCAGCGTCTTACCTACTTAGCCACCGTCTCGGGTTATCCATTTTATCATTAAGACTTTCCATGTACATACACGAATAAATAAGGGTTTATATTACATTTGAAATTCAAATAAAGACATGCAAGAGACAGGTTAAGCTTTTACATAATGCATCTGTAACAGTGGAATATCCATACAAACAATTGAAATGTGATTGGGAATCTAACTTCCTTTCACAAACGTCAATCGGTATTTGAATTCGAGACTTTATTTGAGACTGTAATTTTCAATTCAAATACATTTCTTCTAATAGACACGCTGAGAAAATATATTTATTTCATTCCGGGTGTTTCGTGGATCTGGCGTCCTGCGTTGCATTGAAGGATGCACAACTTTTATTGCATCAAAACATCCAATTTAGACAACAAAATAAAATGCTATTAGTACCTCAAAATAGAATGGGGGTTAATATCCTCCGCATTGCTAACAACACAAGAGTAATAAAGCTACACAACGATAAAGCTTATCAGATGTTGGGTAAAGCTGAGCCCAGTAAAGTATAAAATCGGGAAACTGAAAAGAAAGAAAACGATAAACGGATTGGAAGAATTTGAAAAATATCATTTTAGTTAGATTTATTGTGCGATAACCACGACTGGATCAATATCTTTAGCGTATTGCTTTTTCTGAATTGATCCAAAAACTGTAATGGCAAGTTTGTATGTGAAAATACTAATTTGGGGTACCAATATAAAACAGCAATAACTTTATGTGTGGAAGAAGTCCCCGGGATAAATGAAATTGTTCAATATTTCAGTCGTTATTATGGTGAGTAAAACTACTTGGTATTTGGCCAGGGTTGTGAATATGATTAAATCTGTTATAACTTTGTAGATTTACAGAACATATGTTACCCGTAGTTAACGTGCTTTATCTTCCTACCTATCATCACGTGACTAAATAGAGGTGTTCAAGGTCAGTGCAATAACAAACCTGTAAACTAGTGGTAATATCATTTGGTTTCTGCATTTTGACTACAAAACGAAAGTTCAATGTCATCAATAACCTATTCATACTTCCAATGAAAGAAAAGCTGTTTAAAGAGCACATGACATTTTTCTTTGGAACACAGCAATATACGAAAGAGCTTCTAAGAGCACATATTAAAGGTACATTATGGGAGATTAGATAACGAGTTGGCAGTTCTCACTATGATACTGTCAGTCAAATTGGTCCTCTATGAATGGAGAATTAAGCAATTGAAGTATCTCCTAGTCTCGATCATCAAGGCTAAATTCAGTACAATAAAAAAGCATAGTCTCGATTATCCACTTAATAATTAAATAGTGAAGGAAAGTTATACAGTAAATCGGATCATAATCCACTAAAGATCACCGGCTAGGGATGCCATCGAGCGTAGATGATGGTCTGGATAAGTTAATGAATATGTAATTAATAATTTAGGTAACATTTCAAGCCCAAAAAAAAGCCGGCAGTAGGAAGATTTGGTGCTTGCGTATTGTATGTTTAATGTAATATGATACTTCAAAACTAGATACTGTCAGTCAAATTGGTCCTCTATGAATGGAGAATTAAGCAATTGAAGTATCCCCTAGTCTCGATCATCATTGCTAAATTCAGTACAATAAAAAAGCATAGTCTCGATTATCCACTTAATAATTAAATAGTGAAGGAAAGTTATACAGTAAATCGGATCATAATCCACTAAAGATCACCGGCTAGGGATGCCATCGAGCGTAGATGATGGTCTGGATAAGTTAATGAATATGTAATTAATAATTTAGGTAACATTTCAAGCCCAAAGAAAAGCCGGCAATAGGAAGATTTGGTGCTTGCGTATTGTATGTTTAATGTAATATATGAATATATGGAAAGAGGTTTATATTCAAATTATGATATACTAATCCAATATTGCCAGGGGTGGATCCAGGATTTTCTGAAGGGGGGGGGGGGGGCGTGTGCTGCACCCACTTGGGAGTGCGAAGCCCGTGATTTTTGTGTGGAAAAAATGCCCACAAGGACTAATTTCATAAGTACTGTAAATTACGATTTCCAACCTAAACTGTTTTTGTTCTCCTTTCAGGCGAGCATATATGGAGCTAAAAATTGTTCGCCACCCCAAAAAAAGAGGGGGCGTGCGCCAGTTGCTTAGTTTATTCTATACGGTTTATTTAAATCAGCCTTTATTAATTATAAAACAAGTATTTATTTCCCCATTACAAAAATGGCACCTGAAACCATAGATTATACGACTCTTGTATTAATGTTAATTGTGTTTTGAATATTGAATATTAGGATCCTATAGTTTCACGGCAAGATAACAACATCAATATTGATTGAAATTAACCAATAGTGAATTCTTATTCGTGTTTTTAATTTTAGAGATTTAGCTTTACGGTTTTGGTCTGTATAGTGGGGTTAAATGAACTTAAAATGAAACCTCTTTCCGGGGTCAGTTACAACCTGTTTCACAGAGAATTACTTACAAATTATCAGTCTTCACAGAGAATTACTTACGAATTATCCCTGTAACGGATGACCGTCCAAAACACGTGCGTTGACTGCACGCTTCGTCGTCATTGGCTCAACGGCTCGTGCAATGTTTACTTAACACCTAACTGCTTCGGGCAAAATGATGCATTTTACTCATTTTAATACCCATTTACACTAAATAGGAAATATTTTTTAACTATAAATACTTCAAACGTCTTTATTTATTTTTCTTTTACCTCAAAAAAATGTTTGAGAATTTAATTTGTCGGAGTAAAAAAATTAATATGCCGTACTCATTAAGCCTCGTCGACGTCATGCTTATCAGTGATTGTAGCGGCCAAGCGAATATTCACTGCGGGATTGTCGCGGCCAAGCGAATATTCACTGCGGGATCAGTTTGGGTCAGTTATTGGTGGTGGTGTGTGTGAAATGGGGTTTCGCGTCCTACTGTTATAGTTATACTCCAACTGGGCTAATGAATACGGGCATATCCGGACAGGGGTGTTGCAACCTTCTCTTACATCGAATTTCAACTGCCAATCAGGACTAAGACATGAAACGAAACGGGGTTTAACGTCCTGCTGTTCTGCTCCGAACGGAAGTGATGAAGATGGACATACGCCATACAGTGTGCGATAGGGAAACTACGGCCTACTCTTAAACCGAATCCCAACTGTTAAGGGATCTTTTACGTGCATTCGAATGTACACACAGAACCTCGGTTTTTTGGTCATACCCGAACGACTAGGTCCTGTAAATACAAACTTAACAGAAAATTAAATAGTAAGCGGAAATGCAATCTTTGATAATGGGACTAATACTAATACTGTTATAATAGTAAAAAGAGTTTGGTCAAGGATTTGCGATTTGTTAGATACTCAGTGACGACAATTAGCATATAATGAAAGAAAATATACAAAATTAACAACCCAACAATGTCGATGAATTCCTGAAATACGATACGGATATCAGGTGCTATGTTAAATTGCTTTCTTGATGTTCATCAACTGTTTACACGAGCCCGTACACCTGTGATAAATGTTTATCACCCGGCAACCGGTAGCTAATACTGTCTATAATATCACAGTACAATAAAATCATCATGAATGACAGGTCATATCAGGTGTTCTTCAAATATCAATAATTTATTATAGTTCGTGACTTTAAAGTCAGTGAATATTCAACCACTGCGCGCGATATTTTCTTATAAGTGTGCCGCGAAACTTTGAATGGCACACTAAGAACACCTCCCCCCCCCCCAAAAAAAAAAACATGACCCCAATTGAGTATTTACTAGTGTGTACGGGTAAGTTCATAGTTATGTGTCGCTATTTTTTCGTGTGTTCCAAAATACCCAAAAGTAAAATGCGTGTCACATAGTGGGATGCTCACACAGAAAATACTTTAATCGAATGACTAGCGGTTGTCAGAACAGAAGGAGAAAACGAAATTGACTGATGATAATCCACGAATTTTCCCAGATCTCGATATCTACGTGACAAACAAAGCTGTCTACAATAAAATGACGTATTTCCTAACGAGTAAGATGCTTTGAGAGGGGTTAGGGGCAACAATTTGATTGATGAATCATTTCAGTGTTTTTAGTCCAAATGTACATGGGATTAATAATCTGGTTTTATATTAAAAACACGACTGTTTAATGTACATGGTAACGTTTGGAGAGCAGATAACCAAACTTTGTCTCCTGGACCCTGATTCACGAAATCTTAACTAAAGATAAAATCCAAAATTCAGTAGATACTACGGTTTTGATTGGTTAAGCATTAAAATCAGTCTAATATCATCCAATCAAATAACTAAATTTGAATTTTATCTTAGTTAAAATTTCCTGAATAAGGCCCCATGAGTCAAAATAAAAACCTTAGTTGAATATATATAAATAAAGTGTATGTGTTTTGGTCGGTCGTATCTTATTATGATTCCGAAATAGATTATGACTTGTTGATGGAAGTATTGAGTATACTCTGACCCCATGTTACTGATTTAATCAGTGTTTATACTGCTTTATATATATATATAGGTAATTATAACCCGACTTGATACAGACATGTTAGTAAATAAACCATTTAATGCCCAAAATATAAACATTAATAATGACCTCTTTAACCTGTTGCTGCTATAGAATAACAACATCTTTAGATCTTTATCCATGACCCGGAACTGTACTATAATTATAAATACCCCCAGACATGCACGGTAGGCATGGAGTGGTGTATTGACACCTTATCCAATCCTAAGATCAGGGTCCATTAGTGTATACTGTTAGTAAGTGCAAGAGAAACACACCAACGCAAAACCAAACTCGACAAGATAAACCTGCGAACAAGACAGAAACAATCAAATCAAGTGAATGGATCCGGGGATCAATCGAAGCACCCAATGCGTTGTACAGTCCCGGGCCTGTTATCATATTCACCACAATCACCTGCTGCATCAAAAGAACGGTTTTACCCAACGAATTAAAATAACTGATTCATACTTCCTGATGTAGCCCCAGATATGACTTAAATGAAATAAAATTTAGTCTAACGTGCTACGTGGGTGATCCGACTTGGCTAATGAAGACGGATATACGTCATGCACTGTGATATGAGGGAAATTGGGCTACATGCAGTGTGATATGAGGGAAATTGGGCTACAGCCTTTTCTTATTTCGAATTCCAATTGGCATGGGTTCTTTAACGTGCAAGCCATTGTGTACTCTCACTAGAACACCGACAAACAACAATAACAAAGGTGAGCTACGTCTTAAAAATCAGACTAAACTTTCTCAGTCAACCCCGAGCAATATAGAAATTGCGTCTCAGATATCTTTTACATACCTTCTAACCGTTGACCCTCTGACTGTACATCGCAATACTTTAGGTACATTGTCTATAATTACATTAAGTAGATCTAGAAATAACCGTGGTGGAAATACCTCTCCCTGGTGTATACATATTGCTAATGGTAGAACATGGTAACATCTGATCTCACATAAAGTCGGTGGGCTGCAACAGCCTTGATTTGATGGGGCGTTGGGTGGCCAAATGGTTAGCACGTGCGCGCTGTATCATACGCTGTGTCACTGATTCAACTGTCATGGTTTGGTTTCGTCGGTTGCACGTGACAACTTCGTGGGTTTTCCTGCAAGTGATAAAGACCTCTGCATTTATGTTGAAATAAAATTGAAATCATGTGCTAGTCCCGAAATGGCCTAATAAAGCCTGTCATTGGTTTCGAATGCCCGGTTGTACGTGACAAAAAAAAATATGATCTAGTTTGTGTCGAGTGGACGTTACCCTACCCTCTCTCTCTCTCTCTCTCTCTCTCTCTCTCTTGTCACGAAATGACGTAGCTTGTGCCGATTTTGACTAAAGAGCGCTATGTGTTATTGGCGCCTGTCGGTGCTAAATAAAGGACGCCATTAAGTTAGTTCACACTGCCAACACACGTTTGTAGTGTGACTGTAAATAATGGAAACATTTCAGTAGCGTGACTATGTCATTATCGCTTACCACACGTCGGAAAAGAGTTATAATGGTGGGATTTTCATTTTGCAGCCCTCAAGCATTTATCGTTGTTTTTAACTATATTTCAGTTATAATGATATGTAATGAAAGTAAAGTCAACATATATAACTAATAATAATTTCAGTATATCATAATAATTATATACACTTATCTTGCACATGAATATTATCTACATCAAAATGGCATAAAGATTACATCAATTCGGAAATAAATGTCCTCCTATTACGAATATTTGTTGGAACATAATTATATTAATTTATACAATTCCTCGAGTCTTTGAAATCAAGTCCCTAGAATCAATAAATAAACGATTCTAATATCAGCGTGGATTATATAAAGTCAAAGGTGGCGCCTAGATCATATTTTTTATATGGAACTTATTTACATAACTTTCTACAATATCAGGCGAACTGAATAGATTCCTTGATTTCATACGTTTACATTGTACGATTTATACCAGATAGATATGGTTTAAATAATAAACATAACATAAGTCAGAAATATTGAAATTACTAACAGACTAAATGAAAAAGGGGTTAACGACCTATTTTTCTGCTTCATTCCGGCTTTAAATGACGACCATAGGAATACGCCATGCAGTGTTCTATGAAGGCTGTTTTGCGCGGACAGTGGCGCTACGGTCTACTCTTATTTCGAATTCCAACAGTCAAGGTTTCTTTAAAGTGCACTACAACGTGTGCACAGGAACTCATTTATTGAATAATGGACCTACATAACAAGTGAACTCTATTGATTCTTAGTAGACCTTATATTATACTTTAAAAGGAATACATATAATCGCACATTTACAGAGTTAAAAAGCTCTAAGCAATATTAAATAAAAAGTTCCTAACATCTAGCGTGCAATTTCATCTGAAATTTTTTTAATGTGGCAGTTGCCCGAAGTCTATTACAACCGTGTCATTTGTTGTAATCAAATCATGTAATTAATAATGCCACAGTCTAGTATTAAATTATTAGTTCGAGATATATTTCATAAATACACTTAGAAAATTTGCGGAAAATGGTCTCCTGTCAATCTCATTGAACTATACAGCTAATATTTAGTGAATTGTGGTTAAAAAAATATTTAGAGAATTATTGTTTCAAAACAAAATGATTTTGTCTTTCTGGTAAATATTCGATGTCAGGACGACTTCTTCGTTGATATTCTGTTGTGAGCGAATGTGGCATAGAGATAGTGGCGCCTTCTCAACCTCGTGGGTTTCCTCCGGGCACTCCGGTTTCCTCCCACAGCTAAAGACCCCTACGCGCAAGCGAATTATTGAAATAAAATTGAACCATATGTTAGTCCCGAAATGACCTAGATTGTGTTGAGTGGACGTTAAACCCCATTTTTCTCTCTCCCAGTCCATGGGAGATAACGCTAGATCGGAGACGGTCCTTCGTATATTATGACGTCATATGTGGATTGTGAATTAGTGTAAGCATAGATCGTATATAATCAGCCCCAAATTCTTAAACCTAACCCACAATCTATATATGACGTCATATATGCGTAGGACCGTCTCGGCGTCTTCGATCTAGCATTCTCCGTCTATGGGAGATACCGAACGACTAGATGATTAAGTCTAGTATTTACCAATTTTACGCTTTTCCATTTTTTTCGAATTGCTGAATATGATAATAAGCGCTTCATTATTACTCGTAAAACGTTCCCCGCTGGCAGTCAACCCTCTTTGAAGAATGCTTTTAGTGTTGACGTGCGTGATAAAGAATTTCGATTAGGAATAGGGGCCAAGTTGGCTCAGTGATTTAGTCATTGACTCGCTAGCTTTGGGATCTTTGTTCGGTTCGATCCCGATTTAGGCCGAACAAGTTCATTGGGATTGTCCGGCGTGTTTTACCCCTTGATAAGCTGCAGAAAAGCACATAGCAAAATTAGCGTATCCTGATAGTGGACGACTATATAACTGCGTGTTTCTACGCTGGTGATCGACTGTGCAACAACATTTATCTGTGTCTCTCAACGTTATCAGAATCTATATAATTCTGTTATTGGTTTTTGTAGCGATTCGATGCTCTTCGGTCAAATTGTCAGTCAAACTTCAACAATCAAGTCCGCATTTCTGAACTCTATGTGGAGAATTGTAACCTTGCGTGTCCTTAAATAGAGATAGAGAAATGGGGTTTAACGTCCACTCAACACAAACTAGGTCATTTCGGGACATTTAATTTTATTTCAACAATTCGCTTGCGCGTAGGGGTCTTTAGCAGTGGGAGGAAACCGGAGTGCCCGGAGGAAACCCACGAGGTTGAGAAGGCGCCCCTATCTCCATGCCACATACGCTCACATCTGGGCTTGAAACCACAGCCACAAGCAAGAGGTGACCGGCCAGCTAGAGGTCGAAGCGCGGCACTCTAGACCACTAGGCCACCCCAAGCCCCCTGCGTGTCCTTAAAATACTAGTACAAAACAGGCTTGGACCAATAATGATGATGATATTTGAAAGCATTCGCCAACAAAGATTTATTGGCATTTTGTAATATTCCTCGACTTCTTTGGTGAATGCTTTACAAATTACGACTTACTCTTGGTTTTTATAAGACTAGGATAATGTTAGACAAATAGATAAGGAGTTATGTTGGCTTAGGCGTCGGCTCATCAACTAGGAGTACCCGCTACGATCTCGGTACAGGCAAAGAACGTGAACCCTGTTAGTGGAACAACATGGAGGGGGTGACGAGGAACAGCGTGTGTGTAGTTCTTGGGATGATAATGTGCGCGTTAGCGATCACGTATAAGAACCTTTAAATTCGACGAAGAGAAGGCGGGGTCGCAGCTGTCTTAGCAAAATTTGATCGCTTGAGTTCCATTTCGATCGAGTGGAAACTTAATTAGAAGCTTTCTCCACGTACAGCAATTCTACAACGAATGATATTGTATTAAAATGTATTTAAAACAAACTGAACCGTTTCGTAACATTCAACTTCGAACCATTTGAATTTTGTTTCCAGATCCGTATACTAATGTCTTTCACTTGCATTTCCGAATCGGTATCCCACATGTCCTACCTGTTTGATAGCTTTGTGTTTCTAATTTTACGATCACATATAAGGCAATGGACTGTGTGATCATGTGTCGGTACAATAAGGTAAAAAGTAACTCTAAAATTCATAGTTAAATCAATGTTCTAATCGTATAGAGCTTGTCCCATCACTAATCGTGTAGAGCCTGTCCCATCACTAATCATGCAGAGCTTGTCCCATCACTAGTCATAAAGGAATTCTAATCGTATATAGCTTATCCCGTCAATAATCGTACATAGCTTAACCCATCACTAATCGTACAGAGATTCTCCCATCAATAATCATACATAGTTGGACCACCGTATAGAATTTTGATCCATCGCTATTCGTTTAGAGCCTGGCCTGTCCCATCACTAATCATGTAGAGCTTGTCCCACCACTAATCATGTAGAGCTTGTCCCATCACTAATCGTATAGAACTTGTCCCACCACTAATCATGTAGAGCTTGTCCCATCACTAATCGTATAGAGTTTGTTCCATCACTAATCATACAAAGCTTGTCCCATCACTAATCGTATAGATCCTGCCCATCACTAATCGTATAGAGTTTGTCCCATCACTAATCATATAGAGTTTGTCCCATCACTAATCATATAGAGCTTGTCCCATCACTAACCGTATAGAGTTTGTCCCATCACTAATCGTATAGAACTTGATCCATCACTAATCGCATAGAGCGACTAATCACTAATCGCATTATCCCATCACTAATCGTATAGAGCTTGTCCCATCATTAATCGTAAAGAGCTTATTTAATAATTTAATAAATCGAAAACTATTATTAGTCATTTTAAAAGGAAAATGCAATATTCTGTTGTATAAATTACGATTGAGTCAATATACCTTAGACAATATTCCATCAACACATCATATTTACCAAATACAACACTAAAAGTTTATCTCCTTTAAAAAGTCAATACAATATTCTGATGCATATTAATGACAATAGACATATACATACAATATCAGAATCCCAATAAGGATTCTTTACAGACGTATGTTTGAATCTGTGACATTTTCATTAGTGTTTTATTTTAAAAGTCTTCCCATTAATTTTTGAAGCCTCCGAATCAAGATACAGAAAGAAATGGTTGCTTTTGGATAATTAATGAAACTTCACGAGACTAAAGACAAATATTAAATTTGTACGGTTTTGATATTCAAACAAGGAAGTCCATTTTTTCGTTCTTTGTTCCTGACATTTAGTTTACGAATTAATCAACCAGGAAAAAATGAAAATGGAGACCATTTCACGATATATTAATGATGTTCGTGATATAATTTACATTTGGGTCACTCCGCAAATTGAATGTCAAATAATTATTCTTAAGGCTTGTTATTGTTCCAGATGATGAAAAATAAAAAGTTGGGCTAAAAACCTATTATTTTCTAGATGATGAAAAATCAAATTATTGAGCTAATAATCTAGTATGTTCAGTTCGTAATTTATATCAACTTGCTGTTGAGGTGTGTGTGTGTGTTGGGGAGGGGGGGGGGTGCCATTGCCTCAAATGGTATGGTTTCCATTTGCTGCTTGCAAGGATAGTCTGTCCAGCTTCGTTAGTTTCCTGCGTGTTTTCCGGTTTCCTTCTTCTACTAGAGACCCTATACGCACAAGGGAAATAATAAAATAACTTGTTTTGTGTCGCGTGACCCCCCCTCCTTTCTCTCTCTCTCTTTCTTCTCCGTATATTTTTCCGATTTCAACCCGGAACAATTATTCTGAATCAGGTTATTCGCATTCAAGATTTGTGTGTGACACGCTTTATTCAGATCAACAGTTTCACCGGGAAAGATAACTTCGCGCACATATTCACGTCTACTTCCGTCTTATCCAGTAGACATGGTACAAGGGTTAATCAGCGAAATGGATGTATGAGATGTGTTGTTGACGTTTGGGAAAGTAGACGAGGGAGTGTAGGGAGTGATGGTTAGATGTATTATGAATGGTTAGAGTGGCTGTGGTGTTACGGTGAAATACTATGCCGCCACCGTAACACCACAGCTTTATGATTTGTTACACAGGAGTGATGTAATAAGTGCGACAATAATAAATAACATATTTCTGATTTTATTGTCGTCTTTTCCCACTTGCACTGGTTGTACGCCATTTTGAAACTAGCTGACGAAGACAGCTCGGGCGGCGATTGCTCGACTCCGGGCTGCTCTGTCAGTATCTAACAAACGCATTTAGTTCGCGTACAACTTTTAACGAAAGTTGCCAGGCAACGAAACATACGCCCACAGCAGCTAAATCGTCCGGGCAGTAAACAAGGGTTGTCGCATATTTTACTTTTTTCGGTATTGAAACATTTATAATACACTAAAATATGATTATTAAAGTCAATCGGTTATTAACTTTAGCCTCTAGAGGGTCCACAAGATTTTTTGAAGTGATCAGAGGAGAGGGGTGATATAGGCTTTGCCTGTTCCCTGATCCCATTTCATGTATTTCTGAAATAAAATATTGTTTACAAAAACAAAAAAATCAAGGGCCATAACTCTGACAGTAATTATCGGAAATTGCTGAAAATCAATGGGCTTCTTCGTCACATGACCTAAACTCTGTGTATAAATTTAAAGTCAATCGGATATTAACTTTGGCCTCTAGAGCATTCACAAGAATTTACGAAGTGATCAAGGGCCATAACTCTGACAGTAATTATCGGAAATTGCTAAAAATCAATAGGATTCTTCGCTTCATGACCTTAAACACTGTGTATAAATTTTAAGTGAATCGGATATTAACTTTGGCCTCTAGAACATCCACAAGATTTTTTGAAGTGATCAAGGGCCATAACTGTGACAGTAATTATCGGAAATCACTGAAAATCAATAGGCTTATTCGTCTCATGACCTTAAACACTGTGTATAAATTTAAAGTCAATCGGATATTAACTTTGGCCTCTAGAGCATCCACACGAATTTTTGAAGTGATCAAGGGCCATAACTCAAACAGCAATTATCGGAAATCGCTGAAAATAAATAGGCTTCTTCGTCTCATGACCTTAAACACCGTGTATAAATTTAAAGTTAATCGGTTATTAACTTTAGCCTCTAGAGCGTCCACAAGATTTTTTGAAGTGATCAAGGGCCATAACTCTGACAGTAATTATCGGAAATTGCTAAAAATCAATAGGCTTCTTTGTCTCATGACCTTAAACACCGTGTATAAATTTAAAGTCAATTGGATATTAACTTTAGCCTCTGGATCGTCCACAAGCAATTGTGGACGCGGACCGACGGACGGACGGACAGCACTTACTACACTCGTCACTAGGCTTCCTATACATATTATAATATTCAATTTACACCCTTTTTAATTAACACACCTTGTCTAGAGTTATAATCCGAATGTTATTTTTTTTATCGACATTCGTAGGTATTTACCTTGTTTGCTAGATTTTTATGCGGCAAACGTATAAAACCTTGACCTATTACTCAGTGATAAGCTTCCGCTGCAAAAAGAGTTCTCGCCTTTTATTATGAGTATCATGTGCGGCAGGTTAGTTTGCTTCTAAAATCGCTGTTCTCCGTTCCAAAAAATACAAAAGTAATTTTCTACCAGACAACCATGGTTCTATTCACCGAGACTAGATAATTTCTCTCGGTGTAAGGATATTATCGCTATGAATAAATTCATACACTGTTGAGAAAATAATACCGTTGGTTTGCTTTGCAACAAATGGAGCGCGCATCAACTCAGTCCTAAAAAAATTTCGCGTAATAAATATGAACGGTCTTCAGACATTCGGTTTATAATTAGCGATACACAGGTACAGTGGCAAGTGTTATGCTTCACAGAATAATAACTCAAAAGTACCTACGCGCGAAATCCCAGATTTTGGTACATGGAAAACAAAAAAAAATAGTGCCCGTGCGCGTGCCAGTAATAGAAAAACTAAGAGTTCGCGCATAAAAAATGCACGAACGTACCAGGCGCGATGTCATCCAGTCCGGACTGGTGGGCCGAAGGGGCGCAAGCGTCCGAGGGGGGGGGGGGCTCTTGTTTTGTCAATGGCTGGTCTCAACAAATTGCAAATTGTCTCGAAAGGAGCCCTTGAAATGCGAAGTTTCTCTCGTCAATCACTTTCTCTCCAAAGTTGGCCATGATAAATTTCGTGCCAATAATTTCTAAGACGATATTTCATCCAAAGGGGTCGGGGCCAATGTTCTGCAAATAAATAAAAACTAATGTTACAAATAGAAATCATTTGGGGTGTAGCCTACATGGCTGTAGCCCTTCGTCACTGAAACAAATACAACGGCAACGAAACATACCCCCTCAGCAGCTAGGTCCTCCGAGCAGTCAACAAGGGTTGTGGCATACTTTTCCTTTTGTCAGTAATAAAAACATTTACAATATACTAAATTCTGAATACGGGTTCTACCCACTACTTACATTTAATATTATGGACCATACTCTCGCAGTAATTATCGTAAATTGTTCAAAATCGATTGGCCTCTTCATCCATGACCTTAAACACTATGCATAAATTTAAAGTCGATCAGATATTAACATTAGCCTCTAGCGTGTCGGAAGGGGGCGACAACAATATACCACGACTATATTGCTACAATTGACGTGGACATAAAAAAGTCCCCTGATAGATGGAATTGAATAAAATCGTAGGCCGAAGCGCCGCTGTCCTGGGTAAATGGTCTACGCCCGTCTTTATCTAGGACCAGGGCCCTGTTTCTCGAAATTGTAACTAAAGATAAAATCCAGATTTTAGTAGATAGTTCAATTTTGATTGGCGATGTACTGAAATCTATCTAAAGTTATCCAGTCAAATTACTAAATTTTGGATTTTATCTTAGTTAAAATTTCGCTAAACAGACCCCAGAAGAGTAGGAAGTTAAACCTTATTTCATAACATCTCAATTATGAAATGTATCTTCGCTAGTACAGAGTCAAGAGTTAAGTACATGTAGAGTTGATGTATATAGCAAATGCCACCAAAAG
Source organism: Patella caerulea (assembly GCA_036850965.1). Taxonomy (NCBI): domain Eukaryota; kingdom Metazoa; phylum Mollusca; class Gastropoda; family Patellidae; genus Patella; species Patella caerulea. The sequence goes on along the minus strand of JAZGQO010000006.1, from coordinate 53,709,507 downwards.
ATTAATCATCCTCAATCGCATTTGACTTTGGTGCCCACGAAACCGTGCAATCGTGTATGGCAAGATGTCGAAGATGTAAGACCCGGCGTCTTAAGACCCTGATCACCAATACGAATGTCTGGGGCATCCATCTTGGATATGAATGACCTTCGCTGCGCATTCAGTGTGGCGCTTTTCATTCTGAATTCAATCTGATTAAACTGTGATGTGACGCACCGCTTTTAATCCAAGTAAAACCAATCCGAATTCCGGTTTCCGAAATTCGCAGTGAATGCACAGGTAGTGTGAACGTAGCTAGAGATACATCTCCGTATGAGATGAATGTCTTTAACGCGTGACGTCACATCACGCGGCGTCAATCATTGGCTCAGTGACGCGTGTTTTTTTTTCATAAGACACAACTTAATCGAGCAGAATTATGTCTTTTCTTTTTAGCCACAAATACTTCAATCAAACGTCTTTATTTATTTTTCTAATACATAAAAAAGTGTTTTAGAATTTAATAGTCGCATCGATATCACCTTATATCAGTGACTGTAGCGGCTTGGCGAATATTCACTGTTGGTCAGAGTAAAAGCTTCCTACTTCTCTGCACCGACTGTACTAATGAGGACGGGACATAGTTGATAGAATCCTTGCATTTCCAAAGAGCTGCATTTGTCCTGATACCTTTCCGTGCTTATTGTTAATTCCCCCGTGTCTATATTGTTCACATGCAGTCTGACCGATAGTTATTCGGGGAATGGTTTTAAATCTAATTTCAGAACCGACGAAGGCCTTTATGCTGTAGGTAGCCACGGTGAATCCTTTATGGAAATGAATTATGCATGTAATTAAATGACGGATAGCTCACTAGTGCTCTAATGACTTTACCCATTACTTAAACGTTATAAGAATTTAAAATGTGTCGAAGAGTCGTGCGACACGTGTCAGATTTAACGCCCACTTATATTCCATTCTTTTGTGGAATCTAATTATTGCACGATGCCAGTAACCTTTACCAATTACGCAACGAAGTTAATGTTAGTATGTCCGCATCAGGGGCGTAAATGTGGGGGGGTGGGGGGGTGGTACACCCCCCCAGCAAAAAAAAATAGTCGGTCGCAAAATCAGTGCAGTCGGTCGCAAAGTAGAGGTAGTCGTTATCAAAATAAGTATACGTCACGCTACTCACGCAAAACTTTAGTATAAAAATAATCGGTCGCAAAATCAGTGCAGTCGGTTGCAAAGTAAAGGTAGTCAGTATCAAAATAAGTACTCACTGTATACGTCACGCTACTCCCGCAAAAAAAATGGTCGGTCGCAAAATTAGTGCAGTCGGTCACAAAGTAGAGGTAGTTGGTATCAAAATAAGTACTCACTGTATACGTCACGCTACTCACGCAAAACTTTAGTATAACAATAGTCGGTTGCAAAATCAGTGCAGTCGGTCGCAAAATAGGAGCAGTCTTAGTATAAAATAACCTTGTCAACTTATCATTATTGAAAAGATGTTGTGTTTCACTCTCATTCTGTTGTGAGTATAATGCTAGTCTTACAACAAAATGTAACCCAGGGAGAAAAAAAGTCGGTCTCAAAGTGCAGTCACTGCAGTCGGTCCCAAACACAATGCCAGAAAAGATCCCAAATACTGTATATTTGCGCGAATCCGTGAGCCTAAATTGCATACGTCACTCTTATTCTGTTGTAAGTATGTTAAATTGGTCTAACAACAAAATTTCACCAAGGGAGAAAAATAGTCGGTCACAAAATAAGTGCAGTCACTGCAGTCGGTCTCAAAAACAATGCCAGAATAGATCCCAAATGCTATGTATTTGCGGGAATCCGTGTGCCTAAATTGCATACGTCACTCAAAACTATAGTATAAAATAACCATGTCTGCTTGTCACTCTTATTCTGTTGTGAGTATGTTGTTCTATAAAATGTTTTCTACCACGGCAAAAAATAGTCGGTCTCAAAAAAAAGTACTCACCGCAGTCGGTCTCCGACTAAATGAATTAATGAAATAAACATACAATCATAAAACAAGCGAAATTGACAGATAAGCCTCAAGATTCTGTCCCATTTCTTATCAACCCCAGTCCCAAATATTTAAAAGCTCTGTTACATATCTGAAAATTTTTTTCGCGCCTTTGCCGCGATTCCATTATAACATCATTCTTCTACTCGGTTACATTATAACATCATTCTTCTACTCGGTTACATATCTGAAATTTTTTCGCGCCTGCGGCGCTCGATTCCATTTTAAAATCATTATTCTACTCGTCAGTTGTCTTATACTGTCTCAGCACTATCATATTCACGATTATAGTGAACTGCTCAGTTTGTAGTACCACTGGTGTGTGGGGCGGGGGTATGTGCATCAGTCGGTCGCATTTTGGCTAAACACCCCCCCCCCCCCAAACGAAATCGATATGTACGCCCCTGGTCCGCATTTACAAAACAGAAAATGTTATTCTCCCGGGACGAAATGTCAATACCATCAACGTCTCCACTCTTGGATCACGCGCTGGGGGTAATTAGAACGTAGTTATGAAATTCCAAACAAGCAATCGAGGCATTTTCTTTACTTAAAGGTCCACAATGCACGGTATGCTTATTCTTTCGGGATTTCACCCCCTTCTTTTCGAACAGTTTATATATATTGCCAGTTTCCCAATATCGTGGTTTTAATCGTGAGTAATCGAGGTGATCATATCAGGTCTTATCATACATTAAGGTCAGTCGGAGCAATAGCGTTGATCGTATCGAAACGTATCCCAACGTATTAGCACTCACTTGAGAGAAAGAGAGAGAGAGAGAGATGTGGTTTAACGTCCACTCGATACAAACTAAGTCATTTCGGGATTAACATATGGTTTAATTTTATTTCAATAATTCGCTTGCGCGTAGGGGTCTTTAGCAGTGGGAGGAAACCGGAGTGCCCGGAGGAAACCCACGAGGTTGAGAAGGCGCCCCTATCTCACACCAGGGATCGAAACCACAGCCGCAAGCCAGAGGTGGCCGGCCAGCTAGAGGTCGAAGCGCGGCACTCTAGACCACTAGGCCATCCCAGCCCCCCGCACGCACTTGATCGTGAGCCCATCCTATAGTAACGCATCGCACTGCCGTAGGAACCTAACATAACAGTAAACTTACTGATCCAGTGAAGGGACACCCATCGCAACGTTTGGTATTGAAGCCATGCTGTTTACGTGAAATTAAAGAAAATGAGGTCTTACTTTTATGAACTCAAGCGAGCTAAAAAAAGAGACAAACCTACCAGGAACATAGCACCACCAATCTTTCATGCATTTACAGACGAGATTAAGTCTTGTATTTGAGAAGCTGATAACTGTAAACAAATACAAAGACGGAATGATTTTAATCGACTATTTATTTACAATGCATTTTTGTAAACGTCTTAATGTGAGCTTTAAAATTGTCTTTGCTCTGTTCATGTGAGTTCGATGACTTCTCAAATCGGTCATGTGGGTTAGGTAAACAAGTTAAGAAATGTACAAAATGTCTTAATGTCCACATTTGAGGTGAAAATTATTTTAAAAAAGGGTTTGAAAATTTCCAAAGTTTATCTTTCTAGATTTTTTTTAATCACCTTGTGTAACATCATTTGCGCAATTCCGAATAAGCGCCATTTAGCTTTCTAGACAGTTAGTAAGGCTGAATATGTTCCTTTAAAGTGACAAGATCTCTTACTTAGTTACGAGAACAAGTAAGATGTTAACAAACGGCATGTTAGGAATGTGATATAAAGTACGAACAATCCCAATCCTGGCTGCGAGAAAATATTTGCAAAATCGACTGTAAATCTAAGTGTATATCCTAAGTACCAAATCTGCATATCAATCCATCAAAAGCGAGATAAATTCCAGTCTTAAAAGGGCCTTCTTCTCAGTTCACCCTTGGTGTATGATATAAGGCTAATGGTCATTCCCCGAATGAGATTTTAACGCGGATGGCAGTAATAATGGTGATGAAGTTGTCACTTTAAAGAGTAAAACCTTTAATAATCCCAGAATGTGATAAGAGCTTTTAGGACCGACGGTACATTTTGTTTTAATATAAGAGCTTTTAAAACTTGAAATAAAACAAAAACAAAAACAAAAAAAAGCAAAAAACATTATAGTTTGCCATTTTGTTAATTTAAAGTTCCATTAAGTTCTTCAAAATCGAAGGACAGGAAAGGGTTTGGTACAAAAATTGTCTAGAAATAATTGATAATTGTGCTAATGTTGTTTCATACAGTTCAACGACAAAACTTCCTTTTCTTTTAGTGGAATAAAATACTTTAATGCGTCATAAGTTGCTCTTAAGAATTAAAGACTTTATCGTTGTTTTTTCAAAATGGAATGCAATAAGTTTAAACATCCTACTGGGCTAATGAAGACGGGCATATGGTGGGCTGTTAGGGACATTTTGGCTGACAGTCGCACTGCGCCCTATACTCGAATATCAACTGTCCAATGGTTAGTTTACGTGCACGTCAACGTGTAGAAAGGGACCTCTGAACAATTATACGATGTACCTTGCCAGGCCATAAGTCATGCGCCATTAATAAGGGAGAACTACGTAGATGAAGATTCTCGGTCAACACCGTCTCGAACACAGGGCATTCAGGTTAACGAGCCTATCTCTTACTCACCGGGTCACCGCAGTTCAACGACTTCTTGTTTATTCTATATTATTTAAATACAATACGTGAACTAGATTGGCAAAGACACGAATTGATAGCTTTCCAGTTACTGGACCACGAGGCTATACGGTATTAACCGACTCTATGTCTTAAATTCTTAAATAACCGAAAGAATTATTAAGGGGATATAGGAGTAGGGAGGGACTAGGCGATGGGTATAAGTACCCTCCACACATTAAAACCTACGAGGCTGGACCCACACCACTTGACTCAACGCAGACCTTATGATCTAAGAAAACCCACTCCTACCTCTTCTAGCAAATACCATGGAAAGAAAGGGAACATTTCCGAAACGTTGTATCATTATAGTGTAAGTAATGGTGACTGGCCATTATTGAACGCTAGGATTACAAGAAACGTTTTATTTGAAGTTATTGTTACCGTAAGCTCTCGAAAACATCTACGTTGCTTCAAATGACCCCTTCGCAGAAATCTCTGACCGCTGTCCGAAAATATGTATTGTTAGTTAGAAAGCATGGTCGTCAAAATTTCGCGGAACTGCACCCCCATCCGTCCTTTGCAAACACCTTCTCATCTCCCCGGCACGCGATACAATGCACCTATATTTTGTATGAACTTACCAGCCACATAGTAATCTTACGTTCGTTAAAAGGGTGATGATTAATGACTGTGTATTTTGTTTTAAGATGGTTTGTCAGGGGCAGTAATAAAGGATGACCTCAGGTTAAAAACGTTGATTAATGTGCTTGATTTTTCTGGAGAGTTATTCGTCAATAATTATGAATATTTGATGAAGTACTTTCCTTGGATTTCTTATACAAGATTTTTATGGGTAGAAGAAAACGATGTGTTCAAGCATCATTGAACCCAATAAACCAAACTCATTTCTCACTGTAACATCATGTAAGAGATTAAGAGATGCTTAAAGTTACTCAAGGCAAAGAAAAACGATTTGCAAATTGATTTTTTAATGTTATTTTGAACTTGATTTCGATATAAACATCCAGTTATTAGATATTTAAAAGCAGTAGTAGTGTATCAATTGTTTTTGACAATTGGAAAGGGTTAACGATTATACTATTATTTTGTATTTAAATATGTTTCCAAACATAAAGAACCCTACAAAGAGATGACAATAAGCACATACCTAACATGTTACAAAAGAATAATAATATGCGCTTGCTACACGTAGTTATAGATTTTAAAAGTACAATAATATGTGACAAAGCCCGCTAATATGTACTGCACGTATATAGCTATATATTTAAAAAGTACAATAACATGCACTACACGTAGTAAAAAAATTAAAAAAGTACAATAGTAGTTACAGCCTTACAACAATGTGTGAAAAAATCCAATAAATGCTATGAAATGTGGTTTAGCATCCTATATAATGACAATCTGATTTAAACACACATCCTAATTCGTTTCACATTTTATAGTTCAAAATACTATACTAAGATCTAGAAGAGTTGAAGTGAGGGATTAGCCAATGAAACAGTCTGTTACGGCGAGTTCTTGGTGTGCGATATCTGGAACTGTGGGTAAATCACTGAAAACGCCAACGCTTATTGATTCAATGTCTGATTTCAAAGGCCAAAAGCCGTTCGTACGAACTCTGACGCGACCCTGTACTACAATCGACCAGATCTTCATATTGTGTAGGTCATCGAAAGGATAAAAAAAAAAAAAAACGAAACGAAATACAAATCTGTATTTCAATCAGTTTGATATACCTATAAATTCTAATAATATGCATTACGTGTAATTATAAAGTACGATAAAATTTATCTGATGTTCTAGAAAGATTAAGCCACGAACATTATGCAACGATTAACATCGATCAAATGAAGCACAATAATTTTGAAAAGGTTTTAATTGATGTAATAAAGAATTGACATTGTGATATCCCCATTTCAAAGTGTCTGTGCATTCTCTTAATTACAATTTGTATTATAAAACAAAGAAAACAGATATGTTTGAGTCGACATAAACGTCTAAAAGGGTCTGGAGACTTATTGCTAGGCTACTAGAATGTTTATCATGTATATTTTATATATTGGAAGTACTGTCTGTATACCCTAGAGCCATTCTCCGTAGACCGTTTCCCCTATAATATGTATTTTATTCCACTGCCTTCAAGGTTTTATTGATTAACGTCATCATATGTCGTTAGTTAAGCAAACACGGCGCCATTACTTAGTCGTACTTCTTGTTAAGTTGGTAGTTGAGTTTTGAAATTAGTCAGAAGTTGGAAGATGAAGACAAGTCAGGTTATTTCTGTTGGGAGATGAAGATTAACCGTCTTACTTCTGTTTGTTTTGGATATCATTGGACATGTTTAGGTTAGTCGTAGTTTTGTTTGATTTTTGGAAAAAATAACTACTTTTTGTCTTAAGTAATAGTTTAGCTTTGGAATTAAGATTGGACGCCTTACTTCAGTTCTATGGTATCATTATAGTTGATAAAAGCTGTTGTTTAGGGGGTGGGTAGATGATCTAATGGTTAGCACATGCGCGCTATATCATAAGGTCTGTCACTGAGACAACTGGCGAGGTTTCGATTCTCCTGTTGTACGTGACAAGGAGTAGGGTCGCCTGTCCGACGACGTGGGTTTTCTCCGGATTATCCGGTTTCCTCCCCCCATTGCTAAAGACCCCTACGCGCAATCGAATTATTGAATCGAAAAATTCAATCATGTGTTAGTCCCAAAATGACCTAATTTGTGTGTGTGTGTGTGTGTGTGTCTCTCTCTCTCTCTGTGTGTGTGTAAGATCAGTTATTTTCATATGTCACATTAGTTAACTAACTTTCTTTACATGTAATTTGCATTTTAATTTCTCAAGATATACGGATTTAGAGGGTAACATTAGGCACCCTTTAAAGTATATTATTACTTACTATTTTACGGCTTATCAGCGGTGTCATTAATACAATTTGAAAATATAACAAAATTTTGTAGATTGATTGAGCGATTGATGAAAAAACTATTGGAATGTTAAGTATTAAAGTTTGAACGCCTCTTTTTCAAAATATTTTTGTTTATAAATGAGCTTTTTGACACACAATACATATAACATCTGAGCACACTTTGTTGAAATTTATTAATGAGCTTTTTATAACATAATGCATATAATATTTGAGCTCGTTATGTGGACATTAATAATACACAGAACATTTGAACACGCTTTATGGACATCTATAGAGCTTTAAAACAGGATACATCATTTGATCACGCTTTGTGGACATGTATAATAATGTCATCATTTCAGTTTACAAATGATTACTGAAACAATAATAATTCATATTTATAGGTTTATATATTTATGAGTAAATAGTAACAACGATTTCTGTCAATATCTTTATTCCAATATATTTTCAGGACACATATTTGTTACACTAAATGCGCACTCAAATACATGCATATAGCAGTGATAAACGCTCGACTGACGTTTCAAATAATACTACAAATAGTAAAATAACACACAATTAATTTGTAACAAATGAAAGTGGTATTAGATGTTCTAGAAGATGTAGGCATAGTCTTCTCTGTATATAGAGTAATGTTATAAATTTCTCTATATCTAACACGTCTATATTATGCACGTGTTATTTCATGAGCAATACCTGTATAGTTTGGTTGCAGCTGTGGCGGATGTGCTGCCAGACAGGGTAAGTTTACTCTTCCGGACACCCGTTACCACTGTTTGTCGTGTATTCTGTACAAGATGAACAGTCCATTTGCTGATTACACTATTTTGCCTATACGGTTTTCTAAGAATTTGGATTTTGTCTAATGATTCGGATTGTTTGTACTTGGTTTTATTTTATTTGATTGTCTGCCGTCTTTTAATTTGTTAATTAGCTTCGTGTTATTCGGTTGTATAACCTCCTAGAACATGTTTGTTTGTATCATTGCTTGGTGACGATGAGGGAATCCTCGTTGAAACTTTGAAGTTAATTATAATGAATGTTATCCATAAAGCTGTCTGTTATCAATCTGTTTTTTTTTTCTTTCAAGCGACCTGTTTTATCTTTAGTTCATTCAACGTGTTGTTGTTTTATATGTGCTTTGATGAATGCATGAATGGATGAAATGGGTTTAACGGTCTAATTATTTGCACCAACCACGCTAATACATTATGCATTGCATGGGTGGAGGGGAAAGGCGCCCGTGAGTAGTCGTGTGGGGAACCCTATAGAAATTGATGTTGTCACGTAGTTTGGGGCCATTTTAATCTAGGATTTACGACTTTTAAACCTTTGGTTTGTGTGTTTCAAATCTTAGATTTACGTCGTTTTAATCTTGGATTAACATCTTTAAAATCTTAGATTTACGTTTTTTTAATTTTAGATTTACGTCTTTTAAATCTTAGATTTACGTCTTTTAAATTGTAGATTTACGTCTTTTAAATTGTAGATTTACGTCTTTTAAATCTTAGATTTACGCCTTTTAAATCTTAGATTTACGACTTTTAAATCTTAGATTTACGTCGATTGGTACTTCGAGTATACTTTCGAAAACACCTTTTTCTATCTAGCGCCTGGGGAACAGAACCTCTAGACTTTGGACCATTCATAGGGGCGGATCACGAGCTCCAACCCCCTTCCACCAAAACCATTCCGTCCGTGATGCTTTGATGGAACTGAACAAGATACTCAGTGGTAGCGACCACGACGTACACCAGATGCATGTATAGCGTGCCACGATCTGTTTGAATGTCTAACTTGTCTGTGATTTACAGCTAGTTATAGAAAAAAATATCTGACAAGATCAATTGCTCTGTAGACTTACAAATTCACAGAACAATCTTAAAGCAACAGTATAAAGAAATGGAATGAAAGGGAGTTAAACATCCTGCTTTTTCTGGACCAACACCAAAGATGCAGCCGGCCTTAAAGCAAAACTATGTAGAAATAAAGAAATGAAATCATATGGTTTTTAACGCTCCGCTTTTCTGCACCCACATGGTTAATGAAGGGGGAGGGATCATTCGCAAACGTTATGTAATGATGTTTGAATTATCATAATAACATAATAATTAAAGAAAGAACAAACTCGGGGCAATTTAATTAATTAACTTCAATTGGTCCGAGTTTGTTTTTTCTTTACAAATGCTTGTATTTTGGAGACGACAAAGTCGATTGTGCACCTGATCTAATATCAGCATACTTACTGTGTAACCTGAAATCCAAATCAGTTAAAATCACCTAAAATCAGTGCATGTTTTTTTGTATGATAGATTTACTATATGTGCTCCTAAACAAACCAAGTATTGCACCCTCAATCCTCTTCATGCAATAATAACCTAGATAGAAAAATGAACTATATACGAAGATCTTTCAAAATCGACAAGAAGTTGACGATTAGATCAATAAAGGCGGCGATTGCCTGTTAGAACTCACGTTTCAGAGGATTATTTTACTTACGTACATGTATATCAGGCTTTTATATATAAATCGTCTGATAATCATAGTTTAAGAGCAATTTCTAAATGTTGATCGTGATGATGCTAGTAGCTTTATTGTTTTAAAATAGAGAGACGGGTATTCATAAATATTTAAATTGTGTTTGATAATCTAATTTGATATTAATGCCTTGTTTATTACTTGTGTAGTTTGTTTGTTCGTAGGTTTTTTTTACCGGTTTGTACGGGAACGGTAATATAATAAACATAAGCATTCAAGCCGAGAATGAGCGATCACAAGTTGCTGTGTGCACGACCGCTATCAAAACCTATTATTATACGGGTTTGGTGTAATGGCACACAATCCCGATTAAACTTATGAAGCTGAATATTTTGGAATATTTAATTGGTGTACATGTCGGTTTAACCGTTGTAACCCAGCGTCTTCTGTCATTTCCGACGTTATTAACCCAGTTGCAGGTCACGGTGGCTAAGTGGATATGGCGCTGGTTCGCTAGCCTGGAGGTCGGGTGTCCGATCCCTGCATTTGCCGAGACAGTTCATCTCGATTTTCCGGCGTGATTTTTCCTTGTCAGTGATGCAGAAGGAGGGCATGACAAGGACAGCTGCCTAGTCGTTCGGATGGGACGAAAAACCGAAGTCCCGTGTACATATTTGAGTTCACGTAAAAGATCCCTTGGCAGTTGGAATTCGATATAAGAGTAGGCCGTAGCGTCGCTGTCCGAGCAAAATTTCCCTCACAGCACACTGTATGGCGTATGCCCGTCTACCATTAGCCGAGGTTAGGTGAAAAAGAGTAGGACGTTAAACGTCATTTCATTTCATTTATTAACCCAGTCGGAGCAAAACAGTAGGACTCTAACTCTATGTTCCGGATATACTGCAGGTTATACCACAGATGCAAAAGCATCCGGTCGATAATCACCAAGATATTACTACAAACAAATCTGATGCTCAAGTTTGAATTATATCCCCCAACCGAAGAATTTTACATTAAAATTTTCTTTAAGAAACGCGCAAATCCGTGCAGTTATCTAAATAGAAGCGGCTAATGGTTTATGTTGGATAAAAAGCCATTATTTTCCCACCTCCAGAAAACTGGCGTGAGGTTTTCGATTATTGTCCCAATTGTATATATAAAGCAGGCGTTGATATATTGTCGGGTTTCACTAGCCTAGACAAATAAACGATTTTTGATGAAAAGGATTTTAAAAACAGAATATTAAGGAGACAAATACATTTCATATTATTTTTAAATACTAAAGCACGGATTGATTTGCCATTGGATTTGTACCGAAATGCTGTAATTTGAAAGTAATAGTTCGTTTTAGACATTGATTAGGTAATTTGAATAGAGAGTTGGTTAAAGGTGAGTCACAATGGTTATATATGGACGCTGACCAGCTAGCCTGGAGATCGCGTATTCGATCTCTACATTGGCCGAAAGTTAATCCGCCGTGGTTTGCCATTGTCAGTGGTGCAGGAAGGAGGGCCGGACAAGGACAGCTGCTGTCACTCAGATGGAACGAAAAGCCGGGACCTTGTGCATGTTGTCTGTAATCGCCGACATTTAATTGCAAATATCGAATTTAATTAAATTCTCGAATTATCCACTGCCCGTGCCTTATCCGTGATTTTTATCCCAGAAAGTGATGTACATCTAACTCTTCATAAAGTTTACAAAAATGTACACAAAGCGCTCAAGTAGCCTGCAGTCTTCGACGTCAAGCGTGCGAATAATCTTAATCGTCGGGCTGACTATTCAGGGAACCTTACATTTTTGTCCTGTATACGCTCAATGAGTGTTTTTCGGGGAATCCAATATTTTTTTAGTAAGATTGGATATCTCTACTTTCCATATATACCAAAATTTTCATACTTTTATTATCAATAACCACCCGATAAATATTTTCCTGGTGACCCATCTTATGTGCGAATAATTTGTTCCAGTCTCCAAATATCTTAGCGGTGTTCAGTGGGCGTTAAACCATTTAAACGTAAAGAAACATTCCCGTGAGATATTACGTACATTTCTTAATTGAAATAATCGTTATTCATTTCAGGTTGGCGTAAGTCTAATACAGACAGAAGTAAGACTGGTAAAGAATCGAGTTAAAGCCAGATAAATTTGAATCGACTAAACTACAAAAAGGAGAACATGCACCAGAAGATTCAGTTAGATAGCTTCAAGTGACTTTCTTGTGATTTATCTCATGAAAGAATAATTGGTTTAATTCTTAAAATAACAGTGAGTGATATCGTACAACAAAATACAGACGGAACTAATGATAGAACAGTCTGTACATTTTAGTTTTCCAAAAATATATTCTACAGAAAGTAACTGTGCGCCGGCTGTGTTAGTTGACACTGATTTCATCGGATGAGAAACAATTCAGAAATATGCGTTTCCTAGATGTAAAATTTGGCTGTATTTGTTGGCCGCCATCTTGATCTTTAGAGAAGCAGGTTAGAGAAATTAGACACTGAAATATGTCATAAAAAATCGCGAATCTCAAACTAAATTAGGTCCTCGAGTGTCGCAAATAGCGCGTGTTGATGTTTAAAGTCGGTAGTGTTCAGTGTATAATTTTGAACATTAACATTGTCTTGTGCTCAATTACTCAATTTACGATAGACTGCCAATAACAATAACGAAACATGACCCTTTAATGGATCTGAGGCGACAGACAGAGTCACGTTTTAAAAAGACCACTAAGGAGAAAAACCTAACGAAAATGGCGCAGTTCAAATAACTTTTTTTTTAAAGGAGCACTACCACCGTAACACTTGAATATTCAGAAATGGATAGGCGTGTTTTATACCACCCAGATAACAATATTACGTAAATACAACGTTGTGGTTGTGCGTTATGCGTTAGATTCAATTAAAGTTGTGTTACCTTGATTCATTTAGCGCTGATATTAAAATTTAACTAATGGCCAAGTAATAATGTAGTGAAACTGGTGAATGACATTTACAGTGACCTATGGAAAAGTTTAATTTATCTGTCACGAGTGAGCCGAAACATACGGTAACAGAAAGTGCTACGACGTCTTTTAATTACAGTTTGGACGACTTCCTGAATGTGGCCTTAGAATATCAGGAGCTAGACCACTGGTTCCCCGCGGAACAGGAACTTTATCTCATAATAAGTTTCTCCATCGTTATGATACTAGGGTCTATTGCTAATCTAGTTCTGTGTTGGATTATTTGTCGTCGAGGATTCGCACAGTCAAGCCGTAATTGGTACATTCTTAATCTAGCCATATCTGATATCCTTACTATTGTGCTTTGTCAGCCATTTGTGGTTGTGCGGATTATCTTTAAAAACTGGACGTTTGGGGTGATTTGGTGTAAAATAGTACCCGCCGTTCAGAGTACATATGTTTTCGTGTCGACCTTAAGTATTTTAGCCCTAGCAGTGGATAGATATAAATCTATTATGTATACAGCCTCCAAAACAAATCACCGGAAGGGGGCGTATTTTATTATATCAGGAATATGGTTCGTGTCGTTAGTGTTGTCATTTCCGCTATTTTTGACTCATGAAATTGATGCCATATATGGACTCGAAGATGTCATTTTGTATAATATTTGCACAGAAAGGTGGATGTCTCAACTGTTTCTTACCTTGTATACCGTTATGGTTCTTGTCATCCAATATTTATCACCAGTCGTTGCCATAGTAACATTACACATACTTATCTGTCAGTCGCTTAAGTTTAGAATAAATTCACGCGAAGCCTGTCAAATGGACATGCGCAGAATACGAAAGAAAATGTTACGTCATCGAAAGAATGTGATGTTGCTAACGAGCATGGCGGCATCGTTCGCGATGACATGGTTACCGTTAACATTATTAAATATCATAGCTGACACGAATCATGACATTTTTAAACAAACAAACTTTCCACTCATACATGCTTCATGTTTACTTGTTTCCTTTACGTCTGTTAGTGTTAATCCGGTGATTTATGGTTGGTTTAATTCCAACTTTAGAAAAGACATCAAAAACTTGTGCGAAATGAATGCGCCAGACAGGTGTCCTTTGTATGCGTTGATATGTCGCAGACATGCGCGTCAAGTGGACGCCGGTTTACTGCTGTATTCAACTGTACCCCGTGACCCAGTAAGAACGCACACATCACGTGACACAACGGTTGTTTGAATAAAATGTTTATATCAAATAGTCTTCAATCCATTATTCAAAAGGTGTCAGGTAGTTCGTACCCCATGTGACACAGCGAACGCCTAGCCTAGACTTGGTTATCCAACGCCCTTAGATCGAACTGATAGTTTCGCATGTCTAATGCACGTGGTGCCAAAAGTAATCAATCAATGATTAGACACTGATCACAATCAAATCGAACATATCTTCAAAGCGTCTGGGCAGTCATCTGATAAAAATGCGATGATGTCTGTAGCTCAGACAAATTAAAGGCATAAGCTATCATGGCATTTGAATTATATGCACTTGCTCACTGCATTGCTGTCCAGGGATGTTATCAACCGCTTGGAATGAAATTAGTCTCGATTATAAAGTAATATAACACCAACCATATACCGTCAGTTGATGACGTAGGCCTAACTCAAATATGGTATCAGATAATGCAACCAATCCGCGTAGTGAATCGAGGGGATAAAATCCTACAAGCATACGTGTTACCAATTCAATTTTTCTTTCCGAGTAACCAAACCCGACCTCACAGCGCCGACAACTGATCGTCTATCTGTTTGAAAGACGGAACTAGGTCACAGTGGCTCAATGAGTACTACGCTGGCTCGCTAACCTGTGTTTGATCGGGATTTTCCGGCTTCGTACCCATTTGCCAGGTATGCGCGGCGAAGGGCCCGACAAGGACAGCTGTCTAGTCGTTCGGGCGGGACGAAACACTGTGTACACATTGGCGTGCAAGGGAGAGCGTATAGTCGTTCGGATGGGACGTGAGGTGACATTAACAGTTGGAATTTGAAATAAGAGTAGGCCGTAGCGCCGATGTCCGGGCAAAATGTCCATCGTAGCAGAACTGTAGGCCCTTAAACCCCGTTTCATTTCAAAGACTGGGAGTGGGTTTTCGAGTTACTTTAAAGTTACGTTGTGTGGATGAATAACCACTGTTTCACCCCCGCACATGAAAAAGGCTGAACTTGAAGAGGACGGTAATCATGGTATAGCCTAGTTAGACAATCAACATCAAATTTTCAAATTTCAACATTTACTTCTTACACCAACATTCAAGTGCTATCATGCTTATATTGTATTATACAGTGTCTCGTTAACCGGGGCGCTACACATACAGCAAATTAGTTGCTGCATAAGCGAACTTGTTCAGCAAAGGAACGTTCTCTTCTTTTAGTATAATTCAGTTTTACATTCATAGGACACCACACGATTCACAATGTTTGTATAATTCCACTTGCACAGCTCTGGCACCTTATCTCGACATAAACCTCCCTCGAGATATCCGTACCACCATTAATACATTAACGACCTGCTACAATCCATGTTGTCAATAATTACAATGGTTAATACAAACTCCTACTCTACTTATAGAGATACTAACCCATAAGGTCCCCAGAGCCCATTGATGTACGATACCCCGTTTTCCAATGTTTTCTAACATCCGAAGACGAAGAAATGTTTTTCAGAATTTTTTGAGTAGTCAACATTCGACACAAAATATGTCTTTTCAAGACTAACATGTAGTACAATTTTATTCAAACAAATTCACTTGAATGTAAGGGTCTTTAGCAGTGGGGAGAAACCGGGAGGTCCAGGAAAAAACTACAAGGTTGTATTGGCACCCAAGCCCCATCACCTGTCTTAAAACAAAATAACAGATTATATGGTCGAAAGTGCACTCGATGTGTGCACCGAACCTTGGGTTTTCGTCCCATCCGAACTATAATACGTCATCCCTTACCAGACCCACCCTAGACCACTCACAAGCGTGAACCATGCCGGAACACTCCTGTGAACTTTATCGGTCATCACCAGCATCAGACACTGGCATGGGACCGCCGGATGAGTCACCCACTGTCTTCGTCACTGAATCATTATGGCCCCGTTGATAAAACCAGTAAACAACATCAATCGCACCAATGTTATGGCTGATCCTTTTTATTGCCCTGCGTATAAGTTTGTTCAACAATTAAAAAAAGCAATATGCTAGCTCATAATCGATTTGAATTGAAAATGCATCGATCTGTATATTGTTACATAATATCACTTAATGTTTGTTAGGTTTATACAATTGTTAGTAGACAGATAGAAATAAAATGAAATGAAATGGTGTTAAACATGGGCGGATCGAGTGGGGGGGATCCCCCCCTCCCCTGCACAACTACATAAAAAATAATGCCTTGCATCAATGAAATTACATCACAAAGTGATCCTACATCAGTATAAAAACGATTTCTCTGTTTAAAAAGCTCAATTTGTATGTATGCCTATGTAATTTAGAGACGATGATGGCAGATTTTCGTAACCGAATCCTGGCAAACCCCCTCCTGCAAAAATTCCTGGATCCGCCCCTGTTAAACGTTCTAATGTTCTGCTCCGAACTGGGCTATCAGCTCTCCCATTCCTATCGTTCTCCCATTTCTATCGTTCTCCCATTTCTAAAAATGAAATGAAATGAAATGAAATGGGGTTTAACGTCCCACTCTTTTGCACCTAACCTGGGCTAATGGAAGACGGGCATACGCCATACAGTGTGCTATGAGGGAAATTTTGCCCGGGCAGCGGCGCTACGACCTACTCTTATATCGAATTCCAACTGCCAAGGGATCTTTTACGTGCACTCCAATGTGTACAAGGGACCTCGGTTTTGGGTCCCATCCGAACGACTAGGCAGCTGTCCTTGCTTAAATGAAATGAAATGGAGTTGAAGGTCCTACTGTTTTACTCCAAACTGGGCTAATTAAGAAGGACATATGCCTTTAGCGTGTAAAGAAGGAAATTGTGTACGGACAGCGGTAGCTTACTCTTATATCGAATTCCAGTTGTCAAGGGATCTTCTAGGAGCACGCCAATGTGTACAAGAGACCTTTTGTTTTGGTTGTGTATAGATATTGATCTTCTGTTGATTTGTTGTCTATGGTGGCCCAAGATCCCCGGTTGTACGTGGCAAGGACTAGGGCCGCCTGTCCAACCTCGTGGGTTTTCGCGGGTGCTCCGGTTTCCTCCCACTACTAAAGACTAAAGAGTAAGACCCCTACGCGCAAGCGAATTATCGAAATAAAATTAACACATGTGTTAGTCTCGAATGACCTAGTGTGTGTCGAATGGATATTAACACCGCCCTCTCTCTCTCTCTCTCACTCTCTTTCTCTCTCTTGTTATAATATTTTACATCAACACATCAAGCGTGTTTAACTTCCATGTATCCCTTTCAATGTCACTGTAATAGAATTTTTTAAGTCTTCTCAAGTGATTCGTAGAAAACATTTGTATAAAACGAAACCAAAATATGCTTAGTCAGCCATGGTTATTTTCAAGGAAAAGAGACTAGGTTATACATACATACGGACATATTTAAGTAGACGTACAATGATAGCTACACACCCTTAATAAAGGTTATTTTGATATACCTCAGACATTTTAGTATTATGAAAAGCTATGTAATAATATTATCAAATTATAAACAACCGATTTAGCTTATACTTTTCCACCATTTAGACAATTTAACAGAACTCTTCAATAGATATCTATACGAAAATAAGAGCACACAGACCGTAATGCCCGCCCTTTGCGTGGGCTAAGAATCGGCCAGAATAGTGGCGAATCAAAATTCGAGGCGATTCTACAAAAAATGCCAAACGATTGTAGAGAATCTGAATCAGCTACGAAGCTGTTACGAATAGTTTACGAACGAGTTACGTTAATTCGTTGGTAATCGAGTGAAAAATATGACGGATGGCAAGGTAGGGTTGTATTAAATGACAGATTGTGGAGAATCTAAATCAGTCATTACTCAGATATGAATGGATTGCGGATATATGCCAAAATGCCTACAAATATGCCTATTTCAGTTACGAATAAGCTCGATCTCCACGAATGATGCAGATAAAGCTACGAAAAGTTGACGATATTTCGACCTTTTCATCTAAAGCCAGGCTGACACTTGCACGACTTTTGGCCACGATTTTGTCGTGCCCATCAGTGTCCATATTGACACGAACTGGAACGACGAGTTCACGCATAAGTTTGCGCATTGTTTACGCATTTCCCACATTGGCACGACGAGTTTGTGCACATCGGACGCTGTCGTGCCGACTCGAGTCGTGCCAATGCATGCCACGGAATCATGCAAGTGTCAGCCTGGCTTAAGAATCGAATTGGAATCTGTTACGGACGATAAGAAAGGGCTGCGGCGGGTTTTCAATTCATTTACGACACAATAATGCAAACTGATCCCGCAGTGAATATTCGCTACAATCAATGATAAGCATGACATCGACGAGGCTTAATGAGTACGGCATATTAACTTTTTTACTCCGACAAATTAAATTCTCAAACATTTTTTTGAGGTAAAAGAAAAATAAATAAAGACGTTTGAAGTATTTGTAGTTAAAAAATATTTCCTATTTGGTGTAAATGGGTATTAAAATGAGTAAAATGCATCATTTTGCCCGAAGCAGTTACGTGTTAAGTAAACATTGCACGAGCCGTTGAGCCAATGACTACGGGGCGTGCAAGTCAACGCGCGTGTTTTGGACAGCCATCCGTTACAGGGATAATTCGTTAGTAATTCTCTGTGAAACAGGTTGACAATAATGTAGACCGTCCACGAAATTTATTGACAAACAAGAACTTTCGTGGTCGAACTATGAGCAATATGAATGTGTAAGAACCAAATAAGAATCACGCACGCACAAACTTCAAGAACCTCCACGATTTATCTACCAATCGAAAAAAAAAAAAAAAAAAAAATTGGGATTTTTAGCGGCGACTCGCGACATTCGCAGACCACGCTAAAGCCGGGCATAAAGCTGCGCTACTTGGTATGACATTCATTTATTAAACTCGTCTGTTAATGCTATTTGACCGATGGACCTGCAATTGGTCAAGCAGTCATTTGTCTACCAATCATGTGTAATGTAAATGATATAGGTCCACTTGAAATATTGTACTAGTCTCTTCGGAAGTCAGCTGACATAAGGGTACAAGTCATATTGTCGTTGACGCTAAAAGTAAAATTTGAATAATATAAATTATATTTGTTGTTTGGTGTTAAAAGATCGTAACATACATCTACATGCATATCAAACATCGGGACATTTATAAATACAGAATAAACAGTTCTTGTGATAAGCTGAATAGAATTTTGCTTTACTCAATGGGTATTTTGGATTAGGTGGTGGTGTCTTCGCGATTTAATGAATTAAACATCTTCAAACTTCGTTCGAGGGTTGTTGTTTGACGCTATATTGTCTTGCGTTAATGCAATGTTTTAAAGAAGTTGGCTTGTTGATACATATGGCACTCAATCTCTGGATATCAACTGTCAAATCATTCTTTATCCCAAACTCTATTAACTCGATGGGGTAATGCCGTTTCAATAAATCTGATTGGTCATCATCTATCACAATGGTGCATAGTTTTCTATAGCTAAACAAAAGATATGTTATTTTGTGTTCGGCGCGGATGACATTATTTAGAAGAGAGTTTGTGGTATCTTTACAGTACATAATTCGCTATAAGGAGCTCTTCTCTTCATTTATCTAGAATGTCTAAGAATGCGATTTTGAGATCGTTCATTTCGATTGGTAATTAGATATTTAAATCTAAATCATTCTTCATTTCACGCAAATCTGCCACATTGTCAACTCGTTCATTCCAAATAGAAAATACATCGTCTAGGAATCGTTTCAATTGATTTTCTAAATGTATTCTATAATCCACAACATATGTAATTTCCACAGTTGAGTAACACTTTCTCTAGAAATCTAATTGTTAAATTATTACATTTGAACACGACACTATGATGATATATTCGGACTAAAGCCTATTCAAATTAAAATATCTATTTAAGGAACAGTCTCAAGCTGTAAAGGGCTGGGGGTATTATTAACTTGTATTTGTCGTAGTACTTTGTCCATTTATAATCAATATCCTCTGTTATCGCCGTTCAATAGCAGAATCTGCTGTACTCACAACCGCACCCAGTCGATCGACATACAGAGCACCCGAGTCAACTCACCCCACAAACAGATAATCACTGAAATATACTAAAATAAAAAATCTACTAGCTCACAATATCCTACAAGCACGCGCCCCATCGGGTTTTTTTTCAGGCACCCCAGTATTTTTCTTGTAAGATTGAGTGCCTCGTCGTTATATATTTTGCAATACTTTTATTGGAAATGTCTACCCTATAAATATTTTCGCAGAAACCCATCTGTAAACAACGTGTTTACGTATTCAATTAATGGTATACTTCGATTGGCGTGACACTAAAATCTACTGTAGATTTACATCCCTTAGTCTGAGCTTTATACGGGTCTCCGGTCTTAACTCTTCGTTTTTCCGGTTTCCTTCCACTGCTAAATAAGCATACGCACAAGCTAATTATTGAAATAAAATTGAACCATATGTTAGTCTCGAATGGACGCCCTCCACCCTCTCTCTTCATTTGACAGCAAATCTCATCAAAAGCAAAACAATGAAAACCCAAGACTTCAGTGATATAATCCGTATCATGTGTGAAATAGCGTTGATTAACGTCAAAAGCCAAAGAAAATATCTTAGCCGCCTCTTGAGCACAACTGACAAGTAACGCATAACACTATCACTAAAACACATGCTTCAGCGGCTTGTTTCACGAAATTTAAACTAAGATAAAAATCCAATTTTGAGTAATTTGACTGGATAATATTAGATTGATTATCTACTAAAATTTGGATTTGATCTTTTGTTAAGTTTTCGGGAAACATAGACCCTATCTCTACATTGTCCGGATTCTGAATCCTCTGGTGGTCTTGGAATTTTTTCATGCCACAATCTCGTCAGAGATCGCTCCTGGGGTTCCCACAAGGGACCGACGATATATCAAGGAACCTCCGTGTATATTTTAGAGTTCATGTACTATTGTATCCCTCTATGTGGCTTGAATTTGAGTAATATTGGGTAGACAATAATAAGAGACGCATTAAACTCGACTCGGTCATTTTATACCCGGAGTTATTTAATATTGTTCAAGCTCTGGTGTTTTAAGCATAACTAACACGAAAAATCTTGATCAATCAGTATTTATGGACCTAGTTATTCCTTACTAAAAATCAAATGATGCAGTAAAAATATGATGTCTTAATGTAGTTGTAATAACTATATATCTGATTCTGCTAAAAGGATTCTGACTGTTCGACTTATTCGCTACCACCTAGGGTGATATCACAGACACGGCTGAAAGCGTCCTGTATTTCATTTAGGCTGCAAGTGGGAGCTTACCTTGTGATCAACATTTTCCGTTGTAAACCTGTTTGATACGAGGTACAATTTGTGTGGAACGATGCGAGTACCCTCGTCGATTCACTGTATTTTAGTAATAAATGCATTAATTTGTATTTCCATAAACATTGTACCTTGTGTTAACATGTTCAATTACTAAATGCCTCACAGGTTTTATTAAAACAAAATTTATTCATAAAAATAATAAAATGTTAGTAATGCGAGCGTGCTCCTTTGTGTTAGCTTGGCGTATTTTATGATTTCTTATGCTGGGGGTGCGTAGCTCTAATACGTCGAAGCACACGGCGCTCTCACAATAATTGTTATTCAAGGAGCTTAAATCTTTATAAAAATATATTGAAATCATAATTAAAACATCATTTACAAATTATCTACAAATTATCTAGTAATGAATAATTGAATATATAAAGTTAGAATATATTATGTGATCAAGTGCAATTGTTAGCTATTTCACATTATCATATTATGCATAAAAGAAACATACATTTATCTATAAGCAAATATAAAATATTATCATATTATGTGAATAAGTATAGTAAACTATTACACATTATAATATTAGGAATAACATAAACATATATACTAAATGAATTATTAGGCGACACAATTATAACTAACTCACCTATAAGAAACATAAGTACTAATTATTTGACGTCGATCTGGGTTTATTAACGAATGAACATAATTGTCCGTATTTCGTCTCTTATATTTATACCCAGTCGCTATCGCCAATTTAATATCTTAATAATAATTAAACTAGAACTATTTGAACATATACATGATAAGGGTTAAACATATAATACAAAATGTGATATAAATTAACATATTTACATTACTGAGACATAACTCAAATATAGGTACATATAAAATCAATGACTAAGATGCATGTTAAGTAATTTTAAGATAGATGTTAAGAAAAGGTAAATAGATAAGACAGTGCGTCCAGATTAGAACGACCAGGGTTCGGAGTAAAGATTAACTTATCCACTTTAAAGCAATTAATCAATTAAGTATAAGTAAATACATGTATATCAAAATACGAACTATAACAGTAATATAAGACGACCATTCGGGGTTGAAACTAAATACAACTGGTCACGTGTGTAAACATCATATATAAAATACGTGTATCATACTAAATAACAATATACGTAATTAAAGCTGAACTCCGATTAGAAAACTACAGAAATAACTAAATTTAAAAACGTAACGCCCTAACGACCCCTGTCGTATCAAGCTAACTGCCCACACCCGGTTAGCTAGTCAACTACCGATTATCTGCACTATCTCTACTATCAGCTAACTGAAATTGTAACATGCTTCAGCGTAAACCCTGCGTTTTGATTGGTCAATTAGACACTGTCTATTGGACAGTAACACCCCTCTGTTTTAGTAATGTCTTTTAAAATCCTAAAGAAGCATGTTACAATGTCGATAAACACTTCCTGTTTCGCATTTAGAGGGGTGTTATTGTCCACCCCTCTATAAATGCGAAACAGGAAGTATTTATCTCCTAAATATTATTGCTACACAATTGTTGTGTCTAATCAAGTACATGTACATATTATTATAAGTAATAAAGTTAATGCAAACAGGCGCGGATCCAGAGGGGGGGGGGGGGGGTCCAGGGGGTCCGGACCCCCCCCCCCCCCTGCTCAGACTTGAAATTTTTTTTATGCGATTTTATTGGCGATTTAGACCTGTAATTTTGTAATTTACCTTCCGGAAATACGACAGAATGAACCAAATTATTGAATCTAATTTGCCAAATTAATCGGTTGAGCGCAATTAGTTAAGCAATTATCAAACCTAGACCCCCCCCCCCCCCCTGCAAAAAATCCGGGATCCGCGCCTGGCAAACTAAAAGAAATTACTTAAAGATGCCCTTGGAAGATATATATAGCGTAGATCATTCATTATCTTAGCAACGGTTCTGACAAGCCCCGATTGTCCATGATGATTTTGTTAAAAATTAAATCTGGCAGATGTTTAAATCCATTAAATCTCAGCCATCCGATGGACTAGAGAGTTGATTATAGGCTTGTCATGTTAATAAATATCAAAATAATAATTCCTATAACATTTAAAGCCCAAACTGCAATAGATAGATTTAGCTCTTACATAACACATCTTTAATATTAACCAATAATATATTTACCCATATATATACAAGAATAACTATATAGGTAGTATACACCATCCATAACAAATGCGTTAGTCATTATACAATCCCGCCTTCATTAATCTAATTACATCATCCAGAATAATACATAGATCATTACACTATAATATTGAATATTAAATGCAATGGGGTCTAACGTATTGATATTCTGCGCCAGTCAGGCTAATGACGTTTGGCTTACGCCAAGCAATGTACTACGAGGGAAATTTTTCTGGGCTGCAGCTCTACAACATACTTTTATTTCGAATTCCAAATGGAAAGGGGTCTTTTACGTGCCGTACCAATTTGTAAACGGGGCAACTAGGCATGTTTCCGTGCCACGCACTACTGACAATGGGAATCTAGGTTGGAATGTGGAACTAGGATCGAACCCGGGAAATATCTACAGATAAAAAAGTAACCGATGGAACTTCTGAACACGACTGGATATAATTTGCCACGAACAGAAACATTATTGCAAATGGAGTAGCCTTCCCAGGGTGAAAGGTACCCTTCCCCCGATTCTTGCGCATTGTATGTCTAAGAGACTCATCCATTAAACGCCATCAGTGGGTAAGGTATATGAGTGTCCGAATTCCACAACCTGTTTAAAGCATTGACAGGTGTTTTCTTGTATGAGGTAGGGTATGCTTTACCTTTCTAAAATGTTAATACCATTTTGCTTTTAATTTCAATTTCAAGCATTCGCGAATTGATGTTACGGATTAACCATAACAAGGGTTTATTTCAAAATTATATTTGGAATCTGTTTAACCAGATCTATCACATAATATCTAACAGAATTCTACCTTGGTAACTTTAACAGTTGCTTTTATTCTGAAGTTGTTATTCTGGTCCAAGAAACCATTCTGTTTATCTGCTAACATATTCCAGTCTATAAGCATACCCACCCCCCAAGCTGGCCATTGCTGGCTGTAGGCACTGCTAGTATTACTATGTACTTTATTAGCACCAGTTGTATTAAACAATGTAAACTCAAAGTGTACAGTACATTTTGTGTTGTTTACCATTCTCCAGAACAAATAAACTCCCAAAGTTGAATTATTGTCTTTTCTTAATTTGTTTACACCTAAATACCACGCCTGCCCGTTGATGCTGTAATCATTCCCATAAACATAGTTCCCATTCTGGCGTTCCAATTCAGTCAAGTTAAAACTACTCGTAAGGGTTGGCGTTTCTAGAATCTCTACCGCTCCTAGCTGTTTTAATAAAATGGTTTTATCAATCACTCCTTTTTCAAAATACGTGTATTTTACATCCGGCATATCTAACTTTCTCAAACAGCTTTCTTCTTTGTCTTCTTGAACTCGAGGTATTCTGTTGATAACCTGGACAACAGATTTGTCGGTTAAAACATTTGCTGAACATTTTACACTGGTCTTTAAATCGCCAATTGCTGTTTTCATTTCTCCAAGAATCTGCAGCAGCTTTTCAGTTTCTTCAGCACGGGATTTTTCAATCTGACCTTTTAACTCCTTGCCTAGGTCTTTAATTTCGCAACAGGTTTGTTCAACTTGTTTATCAACAGTTTCGCAAGAGGTTTTAGCCGAATTGTTAATATCTGTTATAACAATTTCTATAGATTCGCAATATTTTTTAAATTCACATATGCGATCCCCTAAACCGCCTTTTAAACTTTCCAATTCTTCTCTGAATTGATTTACAATGCCCTCATCCTTCAAATCAATGAATTTATGTGAACTATGGTTGGTCACAAAACAATCAGAACAAACAGCTATTGAACAATCTTTACAATAACATCTGGCTTCCCTCCCTTGGTGATTTGTACATCTGTCCTTAGAACGTTGATCTGAGCTTGGATTCACAGTAACACTATCTATATTTACGACGACATGATTTCGGCATCCTTTAAAAGAATCATGTGTATCTTTGCAAGAACTACACAAATGTTTTCGACAGTCCTGACACCTAAATTTAGATTTCACACCAGTTTTACATACATCACACGGTGGAATTCCATTTATACAAATTAACATCTCTCCTCTATCAGTAGAAGCAGGGAATTCACCTACACCACCTTCAGGTACCTTCACAAATTGACGGCACAATGGACATGGAAACCGATTGCATGTCGAGACCCGTTTAATATAATCTTCTAGACATGTAAAACAGAAGGTGTGTTGACAGTCAATTAATTTTGGTTGTTTAAAATCGTTTAAACAAATACTACATATTAATTTATCTGAACTTTCAGCCATTTTGACACCGTATACTTCACTGTATCCCACCAATTACGATTTTGTACAATATAGTTCACTATTCTTTAAAACTATTTCGACAAATACTACAAATTAATCTGTACTATCAGCCATTTTGCTACGATATACTTCACTGTAACCCCCAAATACGATTTTATACAATAAAGTTCATTATTCTTCCCCTGGTACAGTATTCTGTATTGTAGGAAATAGCACGATGTTCAGTGTATTACATACATGTATATAGTTCAATATTATTACTCAAGAACAGTGTATTGCCACATGAAATCCAACTGTCCAAGTAGTTTATTGTTATTCACAAAACTTAATACGAAGTTCAGTATATTAGAAACATGTAATATATAGTTCTACGTTATTCCTCAAGAACAGTGTATTGCCACATGAAATCCAACTGTCCTAGTAGTTTACTGCTGTTCACACGGCCGAATACCATTCACTACTATACAATGAACAAAGTGTATATATTTACTTACACGTTTCCCTTTATAACTTAAATTTCAAAACACACTTCTAAGAAATCATTTATATAAATGAAACGCCCATATTCTCGGTAATACCTATGTTCAAGGAAAAAATAGGTTGTCTAAGGCGTTATGCTGAGCTAAGCCATACTACAAATATTTCACAAGGTGGTCTATTTATCGCATTGTCTCATAGTAAACGACCATTTAGACTGGATTATTAGATTATTAAACGACAATCTGGATTAGCCTATTGTTATATATTAAAACACGGTTTCTAAACTATAGTTGGGCTGAGTTTTTGCCATGACATATATTTAGTTGCGTTAACGTGATACCATTTTAAACCTGAAATAACCCACTGCACAATTATGTTTAGTACACAAAGGGCTCGAGCGGTTGTACTAGTGACATTTAATTGTATTGGGGACAGATGCAGTGGCGGATTAAGCTCCACAAAGGCCTGATGCGGCAGTTTCTGGAGGGCCTATTTAAAAAGGCGTGGGCCTAATTAATTTCGGATCAGGGCATATGTTGATTCCCGTTGGGCCTAAACCCCACCCCCCTAACATTCATTGTCTATGCGTTTTTAATCGTATCAGACAATTCTAAAAAAATTTTTTTTACAAAATCTTTGGGCCTGAGGCTGCAGCCTCATGAGCCTCACTGATAATCCGCTACTGGACAGTTGTAACCCTGACTCGGCCCGTTGATACTCCTGCCTTGCACTATTAAAATGATTTATGAGGTGTCTCCTCCGAGAAATTTTACATAGTGTCAATGGTGATCTATAGAGCATATTTATCTCACAAAGTTAACGAGCTAATATCATTTCAGCTTAATCCAAAAGAATTGAAATAGTGAATGTTGTTTTTGTTATAGATGGTAAAAGTAAAGTAGAAAATATTTTACTATTTCTATGTATAGTAATTTTAATGTTTTTATAAGTTTAGCACATGTTAGTAAGCACATTTAAATCTTCACTTTAACGCTCTAAATTTCATTTGTCAGTATCTTTAATCTATTGTTGCTTTAACAATAGTGAGTACATTTAACTGAGTTTCATTTGTTTCTATGTCATGTGATGTATTTGTTGGTGGATATGTAAGGGTTATCGACTGAGACAGAGGGGTTCAAGTTAGATGAACACCCGAGCTCGTGCAAAGTTGTACACTGGGCAGCGGCGCTACGGCCTACTCATATCGAATTCCAACTGCCAGGGGATCTTTTACGTGCACGCCAATGTATACACGGGACCTCGGTTTTTCGTCCCATCCGAACGGCTATGTCAGGCCCCCCGTTCTTCATCACTTTCAAGGGGGAACCACGCCGGAAAATCGAGATGATCTTATCGGCCAATGCAGGGATCTAACACCCGACGTCCAGTCTAGCGAGCCAGCGCCTTACCCCCTTCCCCCAGTATTTTATGACTATGGTAAGTTTACATTGGTTATATAATTTCTTTATATTTATGTGTGTTTTTTTGGGTGGTGCGCCTT
Organism: Patella caerulea; assembly: GCA_036850965.1. Classification (NCBI taxonomy): domain Eukaryota; kingdom Metazoa; phylum Mollusca; class Gastropoda; family Patellidae; genus Patella; species Patella caerulea. The sequence goes on along the minus strand of JAZGQO010000006.1, from coordinate 53,681,569 downwards.
AGATCACAAGACCCGTCATTGAGTCGCGTGGTGTGGTTTCGACCCAAAACTTGCACATGATAATTAGTAAGGTTGCGGGTAACCTCTCAAACCTCGTAGACTTTCTCCGGGTCCCCTAGTATCTCCCTTGTACTAAAGACCCCTACGCGCCTGCGAATGATTGAAATAAAAATGAACCATGTTAGCCCTGATATGACCTTATTTGTGGTGATTTTACCAATTATCACATTCTCTTAAATGGTAATATCTCTTTAAAATGTCGGCGATTCGTGTGTACTTAATTGATCAATTTAAAGTGGATATGGTGTGAATTTAAAAACAGGTTGAATTGTAGGAGGTGTATTGAGAGCTAATTTATCATCTTAAGATGGAGGACAGAGTTAAAGACCGGAACTACCATGTGGATTCTATCTGCTGAATCTATTTCAGAACTCATCATTTGTCTTTGTTAATGGCAACATCGTACGTTTTTGCACAATTTCTGTAAGCTCTTAAATCATTGCCGCACATCCCCTATATCATAGATGACAATGGCGTAGGCACGATTCCCAAAACAGAGCGAGTGCATATTTTTAAGTTCCTTAAATATATATCTAATGGTATATGCATGGGGGCATGTAAAGTTATTGTAAATAAATCATATTATCAACTCTGTAAACTATCGGGCGGTTGAACATTAAATGGACTTGATCACCCACGAGATTTAAAAATTTAACGATGAAATAGACAAGCGAGACTCAATTTCGGTTGTCAAGTACCGTTGCTACAAAAAAAAACAAAAAAAAAAAAACGATGTGCGCAGGTGTGGATCCAGGATTTTCAGAAAGAGGGGGCGTGCCGCACCCACTTCGGAGTGCGAAGCCCGGAACTGTGATTTTTGAGTGGAAAAAATGCCCACAAGGATTAATTTCATACTACTAATACTGTAAATTAGGATTTCCAACCTAATCTATTTTTGTTCTCCTTTCTCGCGAGAATATATGGAGCTAAAAATTGTTCGCCACCTCAAAAAATAGAGGGGGCGTGCGCCGGGTGCGCCCCCCCCCCTCTAGATCCGCGCCTGGTGCGCTTCATTTTAAACAGTTATAACGTCGTCCAGAATACTTTGAATGAATTGTTTGAACTATTATAAAAAGAGAGTCGAGCTCGTTATCTACATAATAATGCATCTTTTGAAAATGAAATGGAGTTTTACCTCCCTCCGGCTGGGCCAATGAAGATGGACATTCGCCATAAAATGTTATATGGGGAAGATTTATATAGAATTCAACTGCAAGGGGATAGTTTACATGCACAACAGTGTATACAATGTCCTCGCCAGGCCCTCCGTCCTGTGTCACTGACAAGGTGAAGCCAGTTCGAAAAATCACGATAAACTTTCTCGGCCAATGCAGAGATCGAACTCGCGACCTCCAGACTAGCGAGCCAGTGTCTTAGCCACAGACATCTCTAAGCAAGAAAACGTTTATATTTTCACTCATGCTACGCATTTGTGAAAATATAAGTTTTCTTGCTTCTCGATGAAATAAAATATGTTATTCACTCTAAAATGACAAATATCCTCTATTTATCCTACAGTGGCATAATGTGTGAGAAAAAATTTAAAAAAAAACCTAACACAGTTATATGCGGCGTTTAATACACATAAGCACGACGTTTCGATAAGTATCCTTATCGCTATAAAATAGTGTTATTGCTTGTCTATGATTGTTTTACACATCTGTTACCCTGCTTGAAAACGTTGAGAGAATACTCTACGAACGGTTACACAAATAAATCATAGGAGACAAGTCTTTAACTTTAACTTAATATTATCGGCAGACCACAGTCTTCGACATTGCAAATTCGATATATTGTCCAATTAAAGTCAACATTGATTTTGTTATCTTACTGTGAAAGATGTGCTCCTGGTATCATTAAATTATTATATGTGACCCATTCGTGTCCATTTCGAGATGCCAAAGAATACAGATTTAGCTCTTTAAACTATAGCCAAAGACTTCGACATCAACTTACCGCGACAAGATGGGCTTCTACTTATGACAAAAAACCCAACCCTTTTACCATTGGTACACGAGTCGTGTATCATAATGCGTTTCAGCGCCATTTGTAACAAGAACTCGAAGAACGGGGCTAAGCATATATTACACAAGTTATGTAAAACGGTGACCCCATATTCTTACCGGAGATTACGCCCAATTAAAATTCAATTTAAATCAACTTACCGCGACAAGATGGGCTTCTACTTAAGACAAACAAAAAAACAAACCCAACCCTTTTACCATTGGTACACGAGTCGTGTATCATAATGCGTTTCAGCGCCATTTGTAACAAGAACTCGAAGAACGAGGCTAAGCATATTCCACAAGTTATGTCAAACGGTGACCCCACATTCTTACCCGGAACTGGAATGGTATGTTTAACGTCCGCTTCCACTAATGTGATGATATCTTACCCGGAGATTACGCCCAATATATACTATCGGTGTAGACTGGAATAACCAGACGATAGAGATTGCCATTTGATTGATACTTCTGATTTCTCCGAAAAAAACTGATTTGAAATTGCAGTAAAAAACGGAAACGTTTGATTGTAAAGTAGTTTATATACATCCATTTACGTTGTTTTTTTTTTTCATCTTCATCTCAAGTTGAATTCTGTGACTTGAACCAATTCTTAAAACTCGTTATTCTGTTTTATGGATAACTTGGTTTCCAGTCAGTTGGGAGTTACAGAATTTAGTGCATGTATAGCTATATATTGTTAATCCAGGAATTGAACTATATGATATTCCGTGCATGAGTTGCTGCAATAGAATACACTTACCACGCTGACCACCCTCCTAACCAATTCAGATCAGAGTATAAAAAAATCTTCAACAGCCACTAGATTTAAGGGGGAATAACTCCATTTGATCTGTCGAAAAATGAACCTGCATTATTTTTTTTAGGCTGATGTATAACTTGTCAGGGGTACCAAGCAAGATGTATGGATAATCAGAGAGATGCAGAGTCCTGTGCATGTCGCCAGTTCATCAAATGGCAATTCATGACTTTCAATCATTCGAATATTCTCTTCTCAACTTTAATTATTTGTCACAACTGTCCAGTCTATCTCATGTCTTGTCTTTGATGCAACTAAATAAAGTAAAGTCAGACTTGATCCTGAGGCACGAGACTAATTGATGTTCTCACCTCTGGCTCTGGGAATATAATGTCTAGTCAATTGGATGAAACAAAAAACATGGTCCTGTGTACGAACATTTGGCATGTAGGCCCACTGCCGGCACTGGACAAAAGAACCCTGAAAGATGAAATTCAAAATAAGAGTAGGCCTATGGCATAGGTGTAGCACTGCTGTTCGTACGTTTGGACAAAATTTCACTGGATGAAGTGGATGGAAGAGAAAAGCGGGACGGTAAAGACCATCTGATCTTTTGTTTCTGTGTGAAAAGGTCTAGTTCAGCTCTGAACGTCAGTCTCATTACACTCACCCTGACCGTTCAGTGAAAAGTTGCTCAGTAAAATTGGGGGTCAAATTATTTTCTACATTGATTGAATGGGCCAGCCCCTGAACGTTCAGGGTGAGTGTAATGAGACCGACGTTCAGAGCTGAACTAGAAAAGGTCCAATTGGTGGCCAGGATGATGACGTGATCACATGATATATTTTTAACAATTTTTAACTCAACAAGGCCTAGGCATATCCTCTGAAATAGAAAGACCTGCAAGTAATGCCTTTTAGATCTCATTTTATAAACTTTCTATATCTTGTTTGACAGGTGACCTTGCCCTGAGTTCACAAATTATTTTGAGACTTTTAAGAATTTACTTAACTTTTAATCACTGTTTTTGGATTCTTATTGATGTATTTAACACATTTAAACAACAAAAGTGGGCTATGTTTGAATTAAATTCTTAACTTAATTAAGATATAATTAAGTCTGGAGAATGCTATGTGAACTTTGGAGTCTGTGTTTCTAATATAGGCCTATTGTACATTGACATTTTTACCTCTCAAATAATTTAGTCATTACTGCACATGGTATGTATGGAATTTAGGACATGTTTTATTCACCTTCATATTTTCTCAACTCAATTGCAAACAATCAACAATAGAATTATGTTCTCTCATAACAATAGATCTATTATTGTTATCAATAAATCTTTTTTTGTATATTTTATTTAGAAATTCATGAAATATCATAACGATTGAATAAATGTATGATGTTGTTTTTTATCAATAGGATTGTGTGAGGAGAGAGTCCTTGGTTAACAATAAGGGAACAAATATATGGTGACCATATATAAGAAGCCAAGATATATCTGAGAAATGAACAGAGTTTATGATTTAGTTGTGCAGTAACTTGTTAACCAGTATAAGGTAATTTGTATTAACTATGGTTATATGAGGGCTGGCCCCTTTGGGTCTTGTGTAAGGAGGTTTGTGGCTGAGTCAGGGGCGTACATATTGATTCTGATATGGATGGTGGGGAATGTTTAGCAAATATGAGACTGACCGATCCACAGGCCCTTTATATGAGCAACACAGTCACGAGCCAAGCACCACTGGTTAGAGCTTTCTAAATGGTCCAAGGACGCCCTCCGTGTGAGAAATTTTTGAATCTGGAGTCCCTTGAATGCCATTTTCTGGAATTTGGGGGAAGATTTTGCAGTCTAAGTTAATCCCCATTTCATTGTATTTAAACAATTTATTCTAGTCCCAAGCAACAATTTGGTATATTGTCATAGAAATGCTAACATCAAGTTGTACTGGTGTCTTCTATTCATCACTAGCAATAGCTCCTGGATAAGATTGTACAAAGTCTATAAAAGCATGCACAGGTTTATGAATGAACACACAGTTGCAAAACATTTTAAAAGCTATGTTTTTGTTTGACTTCTGCACCTGTCCAATCTCGTTGGTTTTCTCCAGGTCCTCTGGTTTCCTCCCACTGTTAAAGACCCCTATGCACAAGCAAACTATTGAAATAAATTTAAACAATATGTTCGTTGCAAAATGACCAAGTTTTTGTTGAGTGGATGTTTAACCCCATTTCTCCCTCTCTATTTGACTTCAGCCCTGCTCTTGAAAAAAAAATGTAGATCTTTATTATTATTTCTTTACACTTGAAAAACAAATTAAAAAGATTAAAAGAAATTGCTTAGAATGTTGAAAGGGAACATAAAGGGAGAGATGAAGTTACGAAAACCTGTTTATATAGGGGTAAACATCCTGTCTTAATAAAAATATCTTTTTGTATGCAATAATCAGATGTTTATCTTTAATGCATGGATTATGAAATACATAGGTTGATTGAGAGAAAATAAGAAAAGCTGGCTGTCAATAAGATTTGAACAAAGATTATCTTGTGTTGTGTTTTGGTCCTTTTACCCAGTTTGCATTATCCTAGGAATAAGAAAACTGCGGTTCACCTGCGTACACGTTGATATGCAGGTAAAAGAACATGACGACAAAATTCTCTACCTCACATTTCACATATAATAGTATTACCATTCAAATATATTAAAGTACTTTAGTGCCATATTTGTATTGTAAGTAAATCCTCTTTCCATTCCGTTTCTTCTAAAGTACTTTTTTGGGACTTGTAGATGGATGTGTCGGACTGTGTATGAATGAATTTACTCTTAAAATGAACCATCAGCTCTCCCATTTCTATCGTTCTCTCACTTTTATCGTTCTCCCATTTCCGAAACTGAAATGGAGTTTAACGTTCTACTCCAAACTGGGCTAATGACGCGCATACACCATACACTGTGCTACAGCCTACTCTCAACTGTCAAGGGATCTTTTACGTGCATGCTAATGTGTTCAAGGGACCCTGGGTTTTTTGTCCCATCCAAACAACTAGTATAGACAGGCACTTCGTCTTGCATTACTAGGGAAATATACCGTAAAATCTGGATGCACCTCGGCCAGCGAGCCAGCATCTTCCCACTTATAGCCACTGTGACCCATTTCCAAGTTTTAAAGATAGAGAGAGAGAGAAATGGGGTTTAACGTCCACTCAACACAAACTAAGTCATTTTGGGACTAACATATGGTTTCAATTTTATTTCAATAATTCGCTTGCGCGTAGGGGTCTTTAGCACTGGGAGGAAACCGGAGTGCCCGGAGGAAACCCACGAGGTTGAGAAGGCGCCCCTATCTCCATGCCACATACGCTCACAGCAGGGCTCGAAACCACAGCCGCAAGCCAGAGGTGACCGGCCAGCTAGAGGTCGAAGCGCAGCACTCTAGACCACTAGGCCATCCCAACCCCCCAGTTTTAAAGAAACATTATGTAAGATATAAATAAAGGGGTGGCCCTTCTTGCTATTATAGATCAAAAATAGATAATAATGATAATAAAATAATATATACAAAACATTTCAGTCAAATTACTTTATTCTGACCAAAGTTTTGACAAGATATAGCACATATTGTTTTGATTATCAGGTAACATTGCTATAATAATAAACAGTCTTGATTATCCATTTTAATGTTAAATTAACAAATGACAGGGTGTTCTCGGACATTTAATATCCAGGCCATCAGTGTTCTATTTGATTATGTCCCAATTAATAAATCCCATTCATTCAAAGGTACAGCTTTTTTCCATATCAGTAGGAATTTGCATCAAAGTTTCTGCTGTAGTACTGCATTGTTTGCTTTGTCTACATTTCATTGCGCAGTTATCCTTCTGGTTTAAATAGAACTTGATATGGAATATTTAATAATGCTATATATCAGTGTTATAAACATTATAACAGGTTGGGCTGGGTGGGCAAAGGTCTAAAGTGTGCTCCTAGGGTTTGTCACTGACTCAACCGGTGTAGTTTCAATTCCCAGGTTGTAAATGACAAGGAGTAGGGTCATCCATAGAATGACTTCCCAAAGAGACTACAAAACTTTGAATCTGTGAATGCTTTCAAGAAAAACCTTAAGACTTTTTTATTCAGACAGGCTTTTTACAAATGGTCAATAAACGAAAGCTATTTGTGTATTTTTATCATATTTATTTATCAATCTTATAATAATTTTAAATTACAAATGGTCAATAAACGATCGCTATTTGTGTATTTTTATCATATTTATTTATTAATCTTTTAATAATTTTAAATTATTTTTTCACGATTCTTATACATGACTTTTTATATATATATATGCATTTTTTGTTGTGAATTTTACGTGATTTTATGCATTGTAAAGTGCTTAGAGTAATGTTTTAGATAAGCGCTATATAAGCACTGTAAATAATAATCCGTTGAACCTTGTGGGATTTCTTCCGATTCCTCCAAGGGGGGGTTGGGATGGCCTAGTGGTCTAGAGTGTCGCGCTTCGACCTCTAGCTGGCCGGTCACCTCTGGCTTGCGGCTGTGATTTCGATCCCTGGTGTGAGCGTATGTGGCATGGAGATAGGGGCGCCTTCTCAACCTCGTGGGTTTCCTCCGGGCACTCCGGTTTCCTCCCACTGCTAAAGACCCCTACGCGCAAGCGAAGTATTGAAATAAAATTAAACCATATGTTAGTCCCGAAATGACCTGGTTTGTGTTGAGTGGATATTAAACCCCATTTCTCTCTCTCTCTCATTCATTCCTCCAACTTCTAAAGACCCATCATTATGTACAAGCCAAATAGTGCCAAAATGATTTAGTCTAGGTCAAGTGGATGTTTACTCTTTGTCTCTGTTGACCTGGTGTAGGGTCATTAAATAACTATTTATGCACACTTATTATACCCTAGTGTGTACTTTCCCATACTCTCTGTAACACCGCTACCTTTTGTCAACCCTGTCAATAGAATGTGTTGACAGTTGTATTCAAGTGGAACGTTACGCTACACGGACAAACGAATAGCCTAATAATTTTCTTATTGACTAATTCTCGTAATATTTTGGGTATGATAAAAGAAATATGATCTCCTTGAACAGAATTTTTAATCAGCCCTTAATGTGTTTTTTGGCCTCGGGTGTTGACATTTTTTTTTGTTGAACATATATTAATTGAATGTAACTTCTAACCATTTATAGAATTTAAAAGCATACAAGGCCTTTTTTTGAGTGAAATAAGTTAGTTGAATTGAATGTAATTTCTAACCATTCATTAAATATAAAAGTATGTAATGTCTCTCCATTTGAAATTAGTTTGGGGGGTTGGGATGGCCTAGTGGTCTAGAGTGCCGCGCTTCGACCTCTAGCTGGCCGGTCACCTCTGGCTTGCGGCTGTGGTTTCGAGCCCTGGTGTGAGCATATGTGGCATGGAGATAGGGGCGCCTTCTCAACCTTGTGGGTTTCCTCCGGGCACTCCGGTTTCCTCCCACTGCTAAAGACCCCTACGCGCAAGCGTATTATTGAAAAATTAAAACCATATGTTAGTCCCGAAATGACCTAGTTTGTGTTGAGTGGATGTTAAACCCCATTTCTCTCTCTCTCTCTTGAAATTAGTTTATTAACTAGTAATCATGTAATAGAGAAAGAGAGAGAGAGAAGGGGATTGAATATCTATTTAACACAAACTAGGTCAGATCGGGACTAACATGTGGTTCAATTTTGTTTCAATAAAGCGCTTGCCAGTAGGGGTCTTTAGCAGTGGCATGTTGGATGACCGTGAGAAAACCCACGAGGTTGGACAAGCAACCCTGTCATATGGTTCAATTTTATTTAAGGCCACCCAACTTGACACATTGAAGGACCTTAAGATCTGCAATGTGTGTATTAAACCAATCGGCCAACCATTCACTGCCTCCCCCACATCATCACATGTTAGGGTGAATGTTGCTATGACAATTAAATTAATCCAATGGTAGATAGGTCTATAATCCAAAATTTTCTGAATAAAATATTGTTTAAATAAAAAAGAGATCTATAATTATTGTAGGGAGCCACGCTGGCTAAGTGGGAAAGACACTGACTCGCTAGCCAGAAGGTTGCATGTTCGATCAGTTCATCAGGATTTTTCTGTGTGTTTTCCTCTTTTCAGTGATGCAGGACAGAGGACCTGACAAGGACAGCTGTCTAGTTGTTCAGATAGGACAAAAAACGAGGTCCTGTGTATAAATTGGCCTGCATGTAAAAGATCCCTTTTCAGTTGGAATTGTGCAAAATTTCACTCTTAGCAAACTGTATGCCGTATGTCTGTCTTCATTAGCCCAGTCAGAGCATAACAGAAGGACGTTAAATCGAGTTCAGAGAGTTTGAAAACAGTCTAGTCGTTCAGATGGGACAAAAAACTGAGATCCTGTGTACACTTTGGCGTGCATGTAAAAGATCCCTTGGTGGTTTGAATTTGATATAAGAGTAGGCCATTAAATTGTGTTGGTGCCTTTGTGTTTCCCTCATGGCACACTGCATGGCGTATGCCCGTCTTTATTGGTCTAGTCGCAACAGAACAGTAGGACATTTAATCCCATTTCATTTCTTATCGTATTGATCAATGAACAAAATAACTCACATCTTTTCAAACTTAATGAAATAATACAATATGTATAATAAAATGAATGAAATGGGGTTTAACGTCCTACTCTTTTGCACCTAACCTAGGCTAATGGAAGACGGGCATACGCCATACAGTGTGCTATGAAGGAAATTTTGCCCGGGCAGCGGCGCTATGGCCTACTCTTATATCAAATTCCAACTGCCAAGGGATCTTTTACGTGCACTCCAATGTGTACTCGGGACCTCGGTTTTCCATCCCATCCAAACGACTAGACAACTGTCCTTGTCAGGCCCTCCTTCTGCATCACTGACAAGGGGAAATCATGCCGGAAAGTCAAGATGAACTTTCTCGGCCAATGCAGGGATCGAACACCCGACCACCCTAGCGAACCAGCGCCTTATCCACTTAGCCACCGTGATCCCCCATGTATAATAAAAGGGCCTTCTCTCTATGTTATACCTGTGATAGAAGTTAATTAAGTTATATATTGCCGTGGGGATTTAATCAGGTAATGGAAATTATCACTTGTGCCATACCTGTCAGCCACTCATCCCCTATTTACAGGTGTTAATACATAGCTCAATTATAGGCTTACATATGTATATATAGTCTCTCTCAACCAGATATAACACAATATGACATCATTATGTGCGTCTTGTTAAACGTGACTACTCCTTGCATACTACTTTATGTACCTGATGGCCTTTGACCTTATCAGTTCATCACTGGACTCTGGGAAGATAAACATACCTCTATCCCTTATTAAAACAATTCTCCAAATTGATTAGGTATGCAAGTGATCAGGTTGTGCGTGCAGCAGAGTATGCTCTTTCAAGTTGATCTTATACCAATTTTCATTCAAAGGGTTCGAACGGGTAACAACTTTTGAATTAGGCAAATTTATTTATCTTCACTTTGATTACCAAAAATAGAAATTCCAACCAGACATGTTAGTTCTGTTCGTGTATTGGTTACAGATCATTATAGGACTTTTTTATTCTGGCTATTTAAAGAAAGAACAGACAAATCATGAGGTTATGCAGTTGACCAAAGAGTTCCGTGCGATTATTTATTTCATCTGTGTCTGTGCTGGCATGCCATAAAAAGAACACTTGATACTGTCTGACATAATTTCCCCCCCATAGCATGTACACGGCTAGATACACCACTGTCACATAGCATGAGCACAGTGTGCAGATACACCACTGTCCGGCATAGCATGTACACAGCATATTGTCCAGATAGACCAATGTCTGGCATATACTTTCCTGAAGACACACTACAGCTAGGGCTTTAAGTTCAATAATCATATGTTGTGGTTTATCGCTTTGCGATACAATTAGAATATCATTGTTTTTTTACACAAGGAATATATTTAAATTATATCCCTGAAGTTTATTTGTCAACAAAAAATAGAAAAAAAAGAACTTGAAAAGTGATTATTTTTAAACAAGTAACCAGTACTTAAATGTCATTTGAGGGATTGCTAATTTGTTGCAAACTTCAATACATGACCGTGGTATCTCTATCTCTAAAATAAATATCAGTTCAATAATGGTTCATATATGATCTGTTCCATTCAATATCTACAAAGAATTCTAAAAATTGAAAATTTGGCAACATGTCTCAATCATCCACTGCAGCTGATAGAATATCTTCAAGACAAGCCCAGTGAGCACCACCTATGTGTTAAGCTGAATCTTTTCATGTGCCTCTTAATTTGAATAAATCCAAGGCTAAGAGATTATTTGTCATTGATATTTTTATTTCGTTTTCTTAATTAAATGTTAAATAATAATTTTGGATTAAATAATAAATAATTATTCTGGATTAAGTCATTTATATTTTGAGTTTGTCTCTTAATTAAATGTTAACTAATTGATTTAATTTGGATTAAGTCATGCAATTTTTTATGTTTTCTGAAAAGTGCAAATGAGGTACAAATCTTAAATAAATCCTTCGAAAATTTAACAACCCAACTGTCACAATTAAATCAGTAAAAAATCTGAACATACTATCTATACTACCGCAAATCCTTCAGTCTTACAAATTCTTTAAATCTTATAATAATGATTTATGTTTAAATATGACATTAGATTATATGTTTTAGTTATCCTTTCAATAATTATCGTATTAATAAACATTATAAAAATCTATACAGTTGGCCCATTTAATACATCTTCAAATCACACAATCACAAACATTTTCCCATACATATAATCTTTAGCTTACTTCTTTCAAAAATCATAATCTTTTTATAACCAACTCTTGACAATACAATCTCTATTCTATAATCTGGATGTCCAGTTTATGTCGTTTTTTGATGATATATTTTCATCCCTTTTTTTTTCACAGATTTCTTTGAGGGTTGATCTCCGATTCATATTTTTCTTTACGACAATATTATGAGTAGTCTTGTTCAGGGCGACAATTTGTAACCATTGTAAACGAGAGATATACCTAAGTGTATTCAAACGATTCACAGTATTGAAAAGAGTTTTTCGCCCCAGTGCTGAAATTACTGAAGTAGTTTTGTATACGCTTGACTGGTTGAGGTGGTATAATAGGGTATTGAGAGTGTTATTGTGCGAGGGCCTGGCTTTACCTTATTCAAATATTCGTCTAGATATATGAGCCAACCACCTAGGTCCTGTCAACATTCTCCACATTTATATATACAACTTACATTACTAGTGATACGATGTGGATTTTAATACTTACAGCATCTTAAAGGTAAATCTTCATTAGTTGATCATTTCTTAAAATCTTATTGTTTTAATACAAAAACTAAATTTTGTCAAAACAAGATTAATATATTGTTTATAATTTTGTGTATATAGGTTTGTTTATTTAATCACCTTAAATGTAATTCTCATACTTGTTTTTGATTTTGTTAAAACAAAACTTATATTGTTCATATTTTGATGTTGGTGGATTTGTTTATGAAATGTCTTAAATGTGGTTCTCTTATATATTTGATTATTTATTTTTCTCCTTCCTGGTTTTAATACAAAATATTCAATTTGTTGAAATTGCTCATGGTTTATATTTATTTGACTGTTCATTATTGCCGTTCATAAAGCCTGTCATTGAACATGAGTCAACTGGGATAGTTTCGAATTCCTGGTTGTACCTGACAAGGAGTAGGGTCGCCAGTCTAACCTCGTGGGTTTTCTCTGGGTCCTCTGCTCTCTTCCTACTGCTAAAGACCCCATGTCACAAGCAAATTATTGAAATAAAGTTAAACCATATGAATGGAGGAGTGGGCGTTAAACCTCATCTCTCTCTTTCTTTCTCTCTCTTTCTCTCTCTCTCTGTATTGCTGTTGTTCAATCTCTCTCTCTCTCTCTCTCTCTCTCTCTCTCTCTCTCTCTCTCTCATTATTGCCAGTTGTTCAAACATCATTTTAAGAATGTTGATTACATGTCATTTAAAGTTAATTTGACTTTTCATCAATTTCCATCTAAATTTTTTATGGTAATTTGACAGTCCATCAATTTCAATTTAATACAAAACTTGCAACAAAGCGCAATGGTGTTTCTCATGGGTGTTATGAATATATTTTAATAGATTAGGAACAATTCAAGCAACTTAAAGGTACCGATTATCACTGATACATGTGATGTGTATGCCAGCAGATGGGGAGGGGAAGGATAGGGGTACAGAATGTTTAGTTTCTTAGATTTGTCAATGGAATGGGGATATGGAAGGCACATTGCCTCGCTCCTCTTTCCCCTGAACTGTGTTTTTTGGTTAAATATCTCAACTCAGCTTAGTGGGCAAATTAGTACCCAGTTTACACCGCACAAAAGAAAAGGGGTTCCGAACTTGGGGATTACGGTACCTGAAATTAAAAGAAGAATGTTAGTTTCAAAAAAAAGAATTATGTTAGTTTTAGAATTACTGTCATGCGTAATTTAGAAGAAATTTCCTGCTTGTCAGTGGTGCAGGACAAAGCGCCAGGCAATAAACAGTGGTGGCCTTTTCCAGAGGAATTAAAGCGTGCTTGTTGAATTATAGGCCTTCTGTCATTGAACTACGCTTGTATGTGACAAGGTGTAGAGCCGCCTGTCCAAACTTGTGAGATTTCTCTATTGGCCCGGCAGTTTTTTACCACAACTAAAGACCCCTATGCACAAGAGAGTTATTGAAATGAAATTGAACCATGTGTTAGTCCCAAAATGATGTAGTTTGTGTCTATTATTTGTTCAACTTTCTAATTTAAGTTCAAAAGGCAGGGTACACTTTGACGGACTATTAATTATTAGCTATTTTTTTTAGTTATTATTTATTAACCATGTGTTAGTCCCAAAATGATGTAGTTTGTGTCTATTATTTTGTGTCAAATGGAGATATAGAGATTCTTTTTCCCCCCCTCTCTCTCTCTCTCTTTTTCTCTCTCTCTCTCTCTCTCTCTCTCTCTCTCTCTCTCTTGCACTCAGTGGCTTGACCAAGCTTTTAGTTTTTCTCTGTGTTTTCTGCTAACTACCCGAATGGACAAGCGAATGGACAAGCGTGTTATTTAGATAAAACAGAACCATATGTTATTCCTGATATGACATAGTTTGTGTTGAGTGGACATCAAAACCCCCATTCAAACCCCATTTCTCTCTCTCTCTCTCTCTCTCTCTCTCTCTCTCTTAGATTTGACTTTATGGATGTATAGTATATAATTAGACTGTAAAATACACTGAGGTGTGTATAAATACATGACATGGTATTATTATTGAAGCATTAATATACTATATGCGAAGTAGTATTGTAATGTTATGTAATTTTAGATCCTGTTATCCGCTTTATCTGGATTATGTCTGTATTATTGTTGTAGGTTTTACACATTCAGGGTTGTTCAACTTTCTAATTTAAGTTCAAAAGGCAGGGTACACTTTGACGGACTATTAATTATTAGCTATTTTTTTTAGTTATTATTTATTAACCAGGTAGTTTTGTAGTTGATATAGTGTTGATGTTTAAATCTGCTATATAGTCCCCTGCCAGCTTTGAAATGGCAAAAGTTTTTTTTGTCTAAAATTGATATCTAGTCGTTGGAAAAAACCAAATTAACTGGTAATTAGTTTAAACAAATAGTGTTTTGAGGAAACTGGATGTACAATGAATGGCAAGTATATACATTATTGAAGATGTAAGAAGGTGGTATCGATCCTGACCAATCACTCTGAAACGTTTGATTATGTCACTCAATTCCATGTCACTTGATTGCAATTCCATTGGTTTGACAATTATAAACACACCCAAAGATAATCCAGTACACCAAAGATTTATAGTAATGTAATGACTTATTACATATGGTTTGATTTGATTTCAATAATTCGTTTGCATGTAGAGATCTTTCGTAGTGGGAGGAAACGATAGGACAGTGTCATGTACAACGGGGATTCGAAACCATGCCAGTTGACGCAATGACAGGCTTTAAGATACAACGCGAACCATTCAGTCATCCATCCCCCCTGGGACAGAAAGATAGAAGAACAAAAAGTTACATTTTTTAGTTTACTTTACACTTTTGAAGACATAGAAACGGAATATATGTGAAAATGACAGTTCATTTCACTCCAGTATTTGTATGGCTTCTTGTAGGTATATGTCATCATGATCTCGTTCTTATCCTGCACTTATCTTAAACTTATTCTCAAATACAATGACTTCATAAATATTGACTTGTCACTTCATCTCATCCATTTTTATAATTACCTCAGTCAATACTTCATCCTCAAAGTTATACAAGATTTACATAAACTTTCAACAGCAGTCTGATGAGAGAGAGACGGAGAGACAGAGAGAGAGAGAGACAGAGAGAGAGAGAGGCAGACAGACAGAGAAAGACAGACAGAGAGAGAGAGAGAAATGGGGTTTAATGCCCCCTCGACACAAACTAGGCCATTTTGTGACTAACATATGGTTTGATTTTATTTCAATAATTCGCTTGCACGTAGGGGTCTTTAGCAGTGGGAGGAAACCGGAGTACCCGGAGAAAACCGACGAGGTTGGACAGACGACCCTTTTCCTTGCCACATACAGCTGGGGATTTGAAACCATGCCAGTTGAGTGGTCTGAAGAAGTGTCAGATGTTTATTGAATTTGTTACAGCTATATATATGTGTAAATATAGAATATGAGTTGAATTTAGAGCTAAACATATCCCAATCTGTTTTACAGAGAATTACTTACGAATTATCTCTGTAACGGATGCCTGTCCAAAACACGTGCGTTGACTGCACTTCCCGTAGTCATTGACTCAACGGCTCGTGCAATGTTTACTTAACACCTAACTGCTTCGGGCAAAATGATGCATTTTAATACCCATTTACACTAAATAGGAAATATTTTTAAACTACAAATACTTCAAACATCTTTATTTATTTTTCTTTTACCTCAAAAAAATGTTTGAGAATTTAATTTGTCGGAGTAAAAAAGTTAATATGCCGTACTAATTAAGCCTCGTCGATGTCATGCTATCAGTGATTGTAGCGGCCAAGCGAATATTCACTGCGGGATCAGTTTGAACATGTCCCACAGGAGGATACTACTGGTGTAGACTGGAATAACCAGACACTAAAGACTGCCATTCAGTTTGCACTTTTCATGTATTTTGCCAAACATAACTGATTAAAAATTACAGTAAAACTGGAAACAATTGAATGAAAATTTTTTTTTTTATAACCAATATTTTATTCTCAGAAAAGGATTGAGGAACAGGCTAGGCCTATATTACATTATTACTGTATATGCATTGCGGCCCATTTGTGTCCATTTCCAGGTGACAAAGAATAGTTATATATAGCTCCTACTCTTATTACCTGCAGAGTAATAAAATAATTTCATAGTCTCAAAATCACCATAGCGCAAAGCAGCATCAGGTTAAATTACCCATAGTAATAAATAATTCCTTTTTTTAATCTTAAACCCACCAAAACGCTGAACAGCATAATATAGTGATGACTCAATGTTAAACAACCCTATATGTTAGTTTCAAAATTCTCTTTTCATTGTAGAAAGTATATATAGGCCTTTTCTATTTACTGTTCATTTAAACATTGTATGATTCACGATCTAAATTTAGATATACCTGGCGATAAAACTTGTTGTGTACATTAATGTTACTTTTAAAATATCTTTTTTTATTGTTAGTCCAAATCCTACATTAAAATATGATATTGTTCCAAAACATTTCATGACTCATTTGATATCAATGTGGGGAGTTTGTGTTTTCATTGTTTGAAGCCTTTGATATTATTTATAAGTTAAGATACTTTAAGAAGAGTTATAAAATGATCATTCTTAAAGGATGGGATGTAATTGTATTATGACCGTGATCAATTCAATAACTTTCACATACTTATACGTTGGAGCGTAAACATATAGCCTTGTTTATCCAGAGATCTAATGGATACTTTGACATGTTGTTTTTATGGGTGCAAGTTTTTTTGGTCAGTCAGTACATTAACCTTAGATTAAGGTAGTTGATAATAAATCCATGAGGGATGTCAGTAATTAACAAGCTTCTTCAGGTCAGCACATTAAAAGTAGCTTAAGGGCCGGTCACACAGGCTTCCGCGAGTTGATCACGAGTGTATCGCGAGGAAGAACTGTCAAACGCGAAGTAAGCGCGGTCACAAGTGAATGACACGTGAATGAAACGTGGTGGACTCGCGAATAACAAGTGCGCACACACGCGAAAAATTTTACACGCGCACGGAGTCCGATTTTATTTTTGAGCAGCACAAAAATTAGGCGCAACGGCCACCGCGTGTCGCACACGTGGTGTAAACGCTGTACAAACGCGGGCCAAACGCGATAACACGTGGTACACTCGCGGATCACAAGTGGACGACAAGTGGTCACTCGCGGGCAAACGCAAAATTTCTTCGTGTGACTGCGTGTGTAGCACTTGTCATCCACTTGTGATCCGCGTGTCTACAGCGTTCCTACCACCTGTGATAGCGTGTGCTCCACGTGTAAAAGGCTTCCTCAGGGATTGTGTCACGAGTCATCCGCGGGCCATTCGCGTGTTTTCGCGTTGAATCGCGATTGAACCACGACTGATTCGCGTGTCGTCCACGACCCAATCTCGTTTGTACCACTAGTTATTTCTGCTATAAAAAGATCGCGTGTGGGCCATTTTTCATCAGTTGTGATCAAGACGTTGAAGAGGCAACATGGATCCGGCGCATCGTAATGCTTTGGTTATGCTGTTCCAGCAACATCAGAACCAGCTACTTCAGGTTCAGCAAGCCCTGGATGTCAGAAGAAGAGTGAGGAGAAGACAAAGAAGAGTCAGAGCCATATGGGTGCGCCAATGGATCAACCGCAGGCCACAGCTGGGGCTGTATGACAGGCTGATGGTGGAGCTGAGGAACGAGGACCCCCGTGCCTTCAAGAACTTTATGAGAATGCCTCCGGTACACGAGCCGTCACCTTTATGCCCATCTTCTTGGACTGCCTGTTCTTGCTGCCCTGGGGGGGCTCGGGGGTGCTGCTCTCCACCTCCTCGGTAGCAGTTTCAGGCTCCGAGACTTTTGCCTTTGGCCTGGGCCTTGCTTGCCTCTTCATCTTCTTGGGCGTGGAGTTGCCCTTCTTTGATTTCGGTGCCATGATTTTGATCTTTACTCTACGGAATATTGATCGATACTGATCCAGAACACCGGACGCGGCGGCTTTTATACACGCGGGCGGCAAGCGGAGCACAAGTGATCGGCACGTGATTCACACGCGGAGCACATGTGGAGCACAAGTGATACACACGCGCTGCGTGTGACCCCATTTTCTGACCACAAGCGCTCACACACGGAGGACTCGTGGTGGACACGCGATGCACACGCGCGCGTGTGGTCCACTTGTCATTCGCGTGTCCAGCATGTCTGAGACAAATTGGTTGATTTTCACCGCGTGTAGAAAAAATTTGCAAAATTTATAGCAAAATTACACGTGATCAACTCGCGGAAGCCTGTGTGACCGGCCCATTAAGGGTGTTTGCATGATGGTGGGATTTGAGTATTTTTACTATCTTAAATCCAATGAATATGAGAACTGGGATTAGGATGGTCAATCCTACTTAACCCTTTAGACTATCCTCAGTTCCTCAAGGAAAATTAGAGAAAAAAGTGATATATTAATACTGGTACATCCCGGAACAGACCATACAAAATAGTTAGAAACTGTTTGACACACAGGGGGTTGGAATGGCCTAGTGGTCTAGAGTGCCGAGCTTCGACCTTTTGCTGGACGGTCACATCTAGCGTACGGCTGTGGTTTCGATCCCTAGTGTGAGCGTATGTGGCATAGAGATAGGGGCGCCTTCTCAACCTCATTGGTTTCCTCCGGGCACTCCGGTTTCCGCCCACTGCTAAAGACCTCTATGCGCAAGCGAATTATTGAAATGAAATTAAACCATATGTGAGTCCCGAAATGACCTAGTTTATGTCGGGTGGAGGTTAAACCCCTCTCTCTCTCTCTCTCTCTCACACACACATCTGAACAGAACATGCAAAACAGAGGAAACTGCTGGACACACCTAAAAACAGACCATGCACAGCCGGAAGCTGCTGTTCCTGAGACCACACAAAGCTCCTGAGATATATAAATAGATTTTTGTATTATAGGACCATTTTTCGTGAACCATTCGCCACATGACATGGTTGTCTAAAAGAAGCCCTAGTTAGGGCGACTTCAAGTTGTTTAATTGCTTAAGGGAATAATACACAATTCTATGGGTTTTTTTATGACTTTTTAAATTTTTTGATCAACGTATTAATCCTGAATGTGATAAAACCACTTGGCTCCCTTGGAAGGGTGGTCAGAGTTAGCAAGTTTAATTGACGTCAATTGAATTAAAAAGAAAACTTTGTCCATGGTTATAAAGCTGTTTAATGGAAACCTGTACCCTAAATATTTTTTATGGGTATAAGCTTTTAACAATCAGGTTCATTGACCTTAGATGACTGTTGTATGATATGTACGTATACTCAATAACTTATAATATTTCTCTGAAACACCATGATGGGTTGGGTGGCTGAGTGGGCCAATGGGTGGACCCTGGGGCCTATTTCACAAAATTTTAACCAAGATAAGATCCCAATTTTAGTAATTTGATTGGATAATATGAGATTGATTTTAGTGCTTAGCCAATCAAAATTGAAGCATCTACTAAAATTTGTATTTTATCTTAAGTTAAGATTTTGTGAAACAGGGCCCTGGTTTTTTGCGTATCATCAGAATGACTAATCACAGTTTTGTTGTCAGCACAACAGGTACCACCAGGTGTGAAAACCGGGTGTGAATAATAATGATAGGTTTCAGTTTCTTCTTGACCCACTCCAGGATTCAAAGCCAGATTATTCCAGTGAAGAAGCTAGTGCCGTACAGATTGGTATATCGTCGGTGAAGTGTCAAAAGGGTGTATCTCAGCATTTCTAAGATTAAGAAATAGAACCTTTTGCACCTCAAAATTTCCACAAATCAAGATACAAAATTTGGACACATGATACCCAGAACAGTTGTAATTGGCGTAGAGATACACAGCTCAGACAGAAATGTGCATATTAATTCGAAGATTTTAAAAATGCAAAAAAGTGTATTCAACTAATTTCCCAAGATACACCCTTTTGACACTTCACCGACGATATGCCAGATGATCTGAGAGAACACATGGGCGACGTAGATGTACTATACGTGGGTAGCGGTAGATTTACTGATTCGGAAGTGAAGTAAATGGGGTTTAACCTCCACTCGACACAAACTAGATCATTTCGGGACTAACATATGGTTTAATTTTATTTCAGTTATTTGCTTGCGCGTAGGGGTCTTTAGCAGTGGGAGAACCCAGAGTAAATCCATGAGGTTGGACAGGCAACCCTACTCCTTCCTTGTCACGTACAACTCAATGAAGGCTTTATGATGCAGGGCGCGCATGCTAATCATTCTGCCATCCAACCCCCCAAATTTGGAAGTATCATATTCGTGAATGTAATCTGGGAATCACAAAAGAGGAGGGCTCTACTGTATGGATGGGGATTAGATGTACTTTATTAGAAAGTGCGATAATGCCTGGTAATGTCGTTGATAAAGAAGTTGGAGGGGGATGTACTATCAGGTGGGAGGGGTAGATGTATTTTTGGGGGGAAGCACTGTAACTACTGGTAACATGTTTGTTAATTAAGTTGGTTTAAACAGTATTTTAATCTGGAAAAACCTGCAAGTCAAATTTTGGTGAAAATTGAGTTAGACCCATATTTGGACATAGTTAGGCTTCTAATTATCTTCATCTTAAAAGTCAAAATAAAATTGGTTTTCCTATGTTTTCTGATATCTACTAGGTTTTTCTAGATTACAGGAGATTAGTATTCACTAATTATTATTTAAGAGAGTAGATGTGGATAGTATGCAGTAACAAGCAAACAAAATTGCTTATATAAAACTGTTTTGTTTAAGTTGGAGGGAAATGTAGTAATATGTACTATAGCAGATGGGGAGGGGTAGATGTAGCATATGCTGAGGTACCGTAACAATTGATAATGTGGTACCATATGCTTAGGTACTGTAATTACTGATAATGTGATAGAATATGCCAAGGTACTGTAACTACTGTGATACCATAGTCAGAGGTACTGTAACTACTGATAATGTGGTAATTTATCTGGAAAATCACGAAAGTGGGAGTGTATGAAAAACAATAATTTTTATATTTTGTTTATTTGCTACTAAACAAGTGAACTGTAAAATTTAAAAATTGTTATTTTTATCAGACTGCCACATGAGTCAGTGTATGAATTGAGAAAGAATGATTTACATGCTAAATTTAATAGGTTTTGTTGGTAAATCTGCTGTAAAGTTCAGTCATCTTTTGATAACTGCTTGGATAATTTTTATGTAAAAAGCTAATTTTCTTATATATACACCATGTTAAGATTTGTAGAAGACAGAAAATAGACTGCCGAGTTGTGACAAAAGCCAATTTGAAGCGTTGTATACCCAAATGGTGGGGAGGAAGGAACTTTGAATAAACCTATATCACAAGGTATATATGGATATACCTGCTTCATTGTTGTTTAATAACGATGTTTTGGAAAACAAACAGGTCATGTTCTCAAATTAATGATTGATGTATATCAAGTCGGGAATTGAAACCAATGACCCCTGGCGTGCGATCTTGACCATCTGATTAAAACACGGATCCTATTTCATTTTGTTTCGTTTCGTTTTATTTAGTTCAAAATTTTGTTTTACTTGTCTTTACTATACTATACTGGAAGATTTGTTATATAACCTGCGTTCTGGTTGATGTGAGGTATTAGCCAATAAAACGATGTGTTAGGGCGAGTTCTTGCCATGTGGTGCATGGAACTTTGGATACCCCCCCAAAACATCAACACTGCGATTGTTTAATCAAATGTCTGACGTCATAGGGTCAAAAGCCACTCGTATGATCACTGAAACGACCGTTCACTATATTGTATGTACTTAAAAGATCCCTTGGCAGTTCCAATTCAATATAAGAGTAGGCAGTAACGATGCTGCCTGGGCAAAATTTCTCTCATACCACACTGCCCATCTTCATTAGCCCAGTTTAGGAGCAGAACAGTAGGCTGTTAATAAACTCATTTCATTTCATTTCTAAGCTAGTTGTGCCTAGATATACAAACAATGATACACCATGCAATACACTACATCTTTACAACCCTAATAAAGGAAGGACATCCCCACCACCAAGAAACAGAAATATCCAAACATTATAACAAATTTGTCTAAAGTTCTATTGGGTCAGGTATATTTGATGGATTATTTAGTCTTTGTATATATACTGTATACTATCTTTGGTTAAGGTGCTAATCCGGATAATCTTCATTAAGCTGACATCCGTCAGAAACAAGGTTTTGTTGAATTTGGCTAATTATCAAAAATAAATATATGCTAAAGGTCATTGATTTTACAAAGAAGTTCAACTTGAGGTTTCTTTTTGTTTTCTAATTCAGTTTTCTCAAAAAAAAAAGGTTTTATGGAATTAATTTGATGCCAAAAAAATGACTTTATTAATTATAGTCAAGCAGTTAATGAATCCTTAGAAAAAGTTTATTAACTCTAAAGGTGGGGGCGGGGCTATGTGTGGATAGCCGAATGGTTAGCACATCATAAGGTCTGCCAGGTTTCGATTACCCGGTTGTATGTGACATAGAGTAGAGTTACCTGTCCAACCACATTGACTATCTCCAGGTCCTCCAATTTCCTCTCAGTGCTAAAGACGGGGGTTGGGATGGCCAGTCACCTCTGGCTTGCGGCTGTGGTTTTGAGCCCTGGTGTGAGCGTATGTGGCATGGAGAAAGGGGCGCCTTCTCAACCTCGTGGGTTTCGTCTGGGAACTCCGGTTTCCTCCCACTGCTAAAGACCCCTACGCGCAAGTGAATTATTGAAATAAAATTAAACCATATGTTAGTCACGAAATGCCCTAGTTTGTGTTGAGTGGGCGTTAAACCCCATTTCTCTCTCTCTCTCAGTGCTAAAGACCTGTCTGCACAAGTGAATTATTGGAATAACAAAAATGAGGCATATGTTAGTGCCAAAATGACCTAGTTTGTGTTGAGTGGATGTTAAACCCCATTTCTCCCTCTCTCTCAAAAGGGATATATTAAGTATAAGCACATCAATGAATCCTTGAAATAAGTTTATTAATTGACAGTGGGAATTTGATGATGGGTTTGTGGAATTACTGCCATCAGGGCCAAATTCCCCTGATTGTACACTGTATGACAGATAGCTGTCTTCATAGCACACTGTATGACACGTTGGTGTGGGGAGTCACAGTGGCTTAGTTGATGAGATGCTAGCTCGCTAGCCTGGAGATCTATTTTCTATCCCAGTATTGGCTGAGAAAGTTCATTGCGTACGTTGGTGTGCACATAAAAGATCCCTTGGCAGTTAGAATTCAATATAAGAGTAGACCATAGTGCCGCTGCCGGGGCAAAATCTCCACCATAGCACAGTATGACATATGTTCATCTTCATTAGCCCAGTTGGAACAGTAGGATGTTAAACTTCATTTCATTTTATTTCTGTTGGTGCTGATGGATGCGTAGGCTTTAGACTTCAATTTCATTTCATTTCCCCTAAGGAATGCCATTTAATGATTTAATGAAACATTAATAACAACTAACTGTCCAGTGAGAGATTCTCCTAAAAACGATATAAAACATTATACAGCTGATTCCCATGTAATATATATACCTGCTGAGACAATGTCATGAACTGGAGATTATTTATAGTTATTTAATAGTATTATATTAATACATGAGCTACAAGACTCATAAATGTTTATAGAGACAGACCATTACTATTGCTTTTAGGAAAATAGAATAGATATACCTGTGGAGACAATGTCACAAAGTAAAGTTTATATATGTTTTTTTAATAGTATGATATCATAACTGGAGCTATAATTTAATAAAGAGACACCCTGGCCATTGATCATTGCTGTTACTTATTGAAAAAAAAACGAAGATGGCAGACAATAAGTGTTATTGTAAAGATTCCTCTTGGAGATATTGCCCCCCTCCTCCCTTTTTGAATTACCTTAAGGTCTGCCATGAGTCAACTGGTGTGGTTTCGATTCCCGTGTTGTACGTGACATATAGTAAGTTTGCCAGTCAAACCATGTGGGTTTGCTCTGGGTCCTATCATCCGGGGGTTTATGGACTTCGCTTTTAGTCCAATCTTCGGATGATGGGTTATATGCTCAATCTAGTTGGGGGTGTAAGATTGAACATACATTAATTGAACAACTCACTTCTTCTTGGTGTAATCTTATATTATCTAACACTATTTAACAATAACAATATATACACACTATTGACCCACAGGCTAGGTGACTTAAAGGTAAAGGGAACAGCATCTAAGAAATAACTTATCAGAGACCTGCCCTTCAGTATATCTTACTGCCTGCCTGTGGTCAACTTCCTTCCCCTTGAATATACAAATTTCATAACTTTTATACTTTAGCTTTGTTTGTTAGTAACTCCCTAATACATTAATGCCTACTGGATTAACTGTACAATAGATAATAATTTATAAAACAATGTCTTAATATAATTAAAGAGTTGAATTTGATTAGACTTCTGGCTAATCTATAATGGCTAGGACCTAAAATTAACTATGCCCTAATTCTACCTGGTCATAGTCCTCTGGTTTCTCCCTCTGCTAAAGACCACTACATGCATGCAGATTATTGAAATAAAATTTAAACATATGTTAGTGCCAAGATGACTAGTTTGTGTCAAGTGGACATCAAAATCTCTCTCCCTCTGTCTCTCTCTCTCTCAGTATCAACTAGTGAAAGTAATAAAATCTCTTTAAGTTCATCCATTGAAAGTAATAAGGTCTCTTTAAGTTAATTCTGTTATACTGTCAGTGAGTTTATCAGGTCGAAATAACAAAATAAAACATTAAATAAACCATAAAATAATAATTCCCATGTCATAGTTGTACCTGCTGAGTGGGTACTGTCATCATTGACATCAACATTAGATGTTTTATATATATTTAATAGTTTTATTTGTTGACTTTAAAACCTGGGTATTGTGTGAATTTATGGTCTGTAAAACATAATATTTAAAATATTTCAAATTGTTTTTCATGTAGAAATATTACTAATGGTTATTGAAATGCTATCCATTATTATAAATCTCTGTGACATACTTTACACACTAGAAATTAAATGAAGCGAAATGAGGTTTATTAACATCCTACTGTTTTGATCTGACTATGAAGATGTGCATACACCAGGAAATTACTCTTGTATCATATTCTAACTGCGAAGGGATATTTTACATGTACGTCAATGTGAACACAGACCTTGCCAGACCCCTTAGTCCTGCCCCACTGACAAACGGGAACCACAAATCCAGAAGAACTATCTCGGCCAACAGAGGGAGCAAACATGGGACCACCACCTTTAGTGAGCCAATGTCTTGCTCTCTGAGCCACACAGGCCCCCATGAAATGAGATGTGGAGTAACATCACAGGCTACACCAAAAAGTTCCTCAACAGTTTCCAACATGGTTTCCGCTTTGTCACTAGTCAATAGAGGGATAAAAATGAATATTGTCTTGTCGTTAGGCTGGGATAGGAAAACAAGGCCTTGTGTCATGTTTATTTTTGTATATATTGTCTCTAAACGAGTAACAGTTGTAACCTCTCAAGTGACATCAAGTGTTCTAAATAATGTAAACACACCATGTCCCATTCATGACACCCATTACGATTTATAGCTAAACAGAGTGATACATTGAAGCTGGATTTCAGAATCCAAAACTATTGGATTCAAGACAGCCTAATAAGCCCACACCCAGTACATCAAATATGCACTCATCTGACAGTTTATATGTTTTATGAAGACATTTTAAAAAATAATTCTCTTGTTTGTGTGAGAAATTGTTGCATAGTTGTTTAAATTGTTTATTGTGCATTCTATAAACGAAGTATCGTTTTGTGGTTTTTATTATCCCCAAAATTTAATTTTGATGTGAGTGGTTGTGGCTGACATTTTAAAGCTACCAACACCCTGTGAAAACCAACACAATTCTGTAAGTAGTTAATTAAATAAACAACTTTCAGATCACATGGTAAGCCAGTTAACGCCTTAGTGTGAAGGATGACTTAACAAAATAGTTCTAATACCAGAAGCTAAAATATGTCATTAATTTGGATTGACAAGTAAATGAAATGAAATGGCGTTTAACGTCCTACTGTTCTGCTCCGAACTGGGTTAATGAAGACAAAGATATACGCCGCACAGTGTGCCATCTACTCTTATATCGAATTCCAACTGCCAAGGGATCCTTTTGGTGCACGCCAATGTATACATAGTACCTCGGCTTTCATACCATCTGTCCTTCTCAGGTCCTCAGTCCTGTATCACTGACAAGGAGGAACCACGCCGAAAAATCTGGATGAATGTTTTCCACCACTGCAGGGATCAAACATCCAACGGCCAGGCTAATGAGCCAGCATCTTACCCACTTAGCCACCGTAACCCATGTGTAACAAACAGGAATATCAGAAAGATACATGTGTAACGCACAGGAATATCAGAAAGATACATGTGTAACGCACAGGAATATCAGAAAGATACATGTGTAACGCACAGGAATATCAGAAAGATACATGTGTAACGCACAGGAATATCAGAAGGAAAGGATGGTGACAGGAGCAAGAGCACCAAGTAATTATGGATGTGTTTGTTCTTGGAGCTATTGTTTTGGTCACTTGATTTGAAAGTCCAATCTGTCTTGGAGGGAAATTAACCAATTGAATAATTAGACCTGTTATACATGCCCTGAAATTAGGTATTTTATAAAAGTTACTGCCAAACTTTATGGGTTTCCTCTGGGTACTTAGTTTCCACACTTCATCACTTTAAGATCGCTGCATTCATTCAATTAATTAACTCTCTCTCACCGTGTATAATACTGCGAAGGGTTAAATTGGTCCCAAAATGGTTTAGTTTATTTTATTGGTGGATGTTTTACCCCATTTCGCCCAATCTCTATCATTTTATTCATTTACTAGTTTTCACTAGATGTTATAAGTCACAATACTGTAAAAGGGTGTGAGGTTATGGTGACCATATGTAACAGTATAGACCTGTTATTATGATAGACATGATAGGTATGTATATGTATGTACATGTATATACTTACAATGTTCATGTTTAATATTTTGTGGATGAATAAATCTGATTGCTTTGTGTCTGACAAGTCAAATATGCATGATTGAAAGGATGGTTAGATAGTCAAATTGTTAGCGTGTGCACACTGTATCACAAGATTTGTCATTGAGTCAACTGACGGGGTTTTGATTCCCCTGTTGTATGTGACAAGGAGTAGGTTCGCCTGTCTAGCTTCGTGGGTTTTCTCTGGGTCCTCCGGCTTCCTCCCACTGCTAAAGACCTCTACATACAAGCGAATTAATGAAATAAAATTAAACCATATGTTAGTCTCTGTTAAGCTTTGTTCATCGAGTTGCTTCATTACAAATGGCATGCGAAAGCATTCTGAAATTTTCATTTTATCTTAAATGTTGGATATCAGAAGTCCATCTTTCATGGTAGGATAACAACATTAATGTTAATTGATATTGACCAAGTAATAGACGTGTTTGTAATGTCAGAAACTGTGAATGACATTGAGTTATAGAGACTTGCCTCCTTTAAAATAACTTGCACTTTGATGAGGGGACCATTTTTGCACAAATTGTTGCATGAAACCTCAAACAAACTAATGAATACATCTGTATGTATATTATTTTCCTCTATTTGGTATGTACATGTAGGTCTCTTGAGGTAATGATGCTATATATGAAACAATTAAAGCATTGTGCATATTTTAGTCGTATCTAATTGTACATGCAGAATAAAGAAAAAAAAAATTGAATGAAAAAAGTTTTTGTGAAAGTTCAAGAACTTTGATTTATTTTGAGAGTGTGTCGTTCTTGAAGTTTATGATTATTATTATTAAATATATGTGCATCAGTTAACCACTTAATTACATACCTGTTTACGTTTTCAAGTACACTGTCTCTTCTTGATATACAGGGAGAGAGGGAGAGAGGAATGGGGTTTAACATCCATTTGACACAAACTACGTCATTTCGGGACTAACATTTGGTTCAATTTTATTTTAATAATTCTCTTGCGCATAGGGGTCTTTAGCTGTGGGTGGAGGCTAGAGTATCTGGCAGGTGTTCCTTTTCCTTGTCACATGCCATCCAACTGCCCCAAGACAAGGTGGTCATATGGTTAGGGAGTAGTATTTAAGATTACCTTCAGATTTTCATTAGTGCCTTTCTTTAATGTCTGAAGAAAATTATTTTTGTCACCAAACTGCATCCCGGGGGTTGGGATGGCCTAGTGGTCTAGAGTGCCGCGCTTTGAACTCTAGCTGGCCGGTCACCTCTGGCTTGCGGGCTTGCGGCTGTGGTTTCGAGCCCCGGTGTGAGCGTATGTGGCATGGAGATAGGGGCGCCTTCTCAACCTCATGGGTTTCCTATGGGCACTCCGGTTTCCTCCCACTGCTAAAGAGCCCTACGCGCAAGCGAATTATTGAAATAAAATTAAACCATATGTTAGTCCCGAAATGACCTAGTTTGTGTTGA
Organism: Patella caerulea; assembly: GCA_036850965.1. Classification (NCBI taxonomy): domain Eukaryota; kingdom Metazoa; phylum Mollusca; class Gastropoda; family Patellidae; genus Patella; species Patella caerulea. The sequence goes on along the minus strand of JAZGQO010000006.1, from coordinate 53,652,974 downwards.
GTGGACGTTAAACACCATTTCTCTCTCTCTCTCTCTCCAAACTGCATCCCAGTATGGTTAACTATATATAAAAACCTCTACCTGTTTTCAGTTGCTCTGTCTCTTCTTGATATATGCACCCAAAGTAGTCATGTGGTTAGTGCCTAGTATCTGCATGGTTAGCACGTGCACGTTGTAGCATAAGGTCTGTCATTGCTTTTGATTTCTAGGGTGTACGTGACAAGGAGTAGGGTCGCTGGTTCAACCGCATGGGTTTTCCCGGGTCATCCGGTTTCCTCCTACTGCTAAAGACCCCAATGCACAAGCAAATTATTGAAATGATCTAGTTTGGGGCAACTGGACATTTAACTCCATTCTGTGTCTCTCTTTCTTTCTCTTTCAGAGATCAATCTTCAGATTTTATTAGTGTCATTATATTTGTCCCCAAAATTGCATCTTCATGCATATTTGCGGAGCTGGTGGAATCCTATATAACGCCTACTAGTTTCTTTACGCTATGCATTTGTCATTGATAAACACACCTTACAAATTTTCTTATAATAGATATTTTCGGTGAACCACAATTGTGGTTACTGATAAATGCTGTCTGGGTCTAATAGAGTGTATAAACGGTGATGTCTAACATATAAAACATCAATAGAAGCTGGTATTTATATATAAACCATGAATACAAGGTGTTAATATTTTTCCGTGATATATAAAGGCTATAGACACTGTCTCACCTGGTGTATATGTGTTTGTATACTGTGTCATGCAAACCCATTTAAATATTAATTAAATCTGTGTAGTGTCGTATAGTGGGATAGTTTTTTATCCATGTAATTCAACAAGACTGCAGAGGTTTGTTTGCTTTATATCATGTTATTACATGATGTTTATTTTGGATTGAGGTTTTTTTTTGTGAGGCCAAACCGGTTTATTTGCTTTTTATTATGTATTTCCTGCAGATTACAAGGTACGGTATGATTTATCATTATAGGAGTGGGTTTATTTAAGAATTGACTTTTGAGTTTTCCTTGTATATTGGATCATATACCCCAGAAGCTCACAAATCAGTCTGAATAATCCGCGAGCGTTTAAAGGGTCAGGATCGAGGAGCACAATAACCAGTGTATCTAAAGATTACGGGCCAAGATTTACCTTAATTAATAGATTGCATCAACTGAAAACGGGCTGCTGCCTGAAATGCGTTCTGGAATAAAAAGGATTCGCTCCATTTCGTCCCTACTGTATCATTAAAATCCATGCTGACCTGTACTGTTCCAGGGATTCTTCCCAAGTTTATTCTTCATCTTCAAACAGTCATTACTTCACCCGGAATAAAGTAATTTTAATGAAATTCTTTATATTTTGATTTTTCATTATATATTTTCAAACTATTATTGTGAGAACAATAAGCTCTTTATCTAAATATTTTTTTTTTTTTTTATAAGCAGTATTTTATTCAGATTTGTATCTGAATAGGGATTGGGGAACAGGCATAGCCTATATTAAACCCCTCTCCCTGTCAGATATAGATACATGTATTTACATCTTTAAAGTGTACAGATTAATGGATATCTACATATGTAGGTTTATTTATTTAATACTCAACCATACAATTTGTATCTCAGTATAACACAACCATGCAATTTAAGTTTATCACAAATAATCTACGTGGAGCATTACATATTTTTGAAAAAGAGTGGTTTAGTTTTCAATTAAAGGTTGTTGATATATCACCAAACCGGTTTATTTGCTAAGATATTTGATGCAGATTATAGGGTTTGCATTTCATACATTTTACCTGGTCAATTTACATGTCTGTGTATAATTACCATGCAATTAAGGATGTTCATAAAGAGTCATTTGGGGCGATTAAAGGGACTATCCCAATAAGTACAAAGTCTCAAAAATTAAAGTCCGAGTATTTATGAAATTTATGGACCAAAATATAGAGGCATGGTGTATTTACCTTGTCTCAAAATTTCAGCTCAAAATATTGAGTCGTTTGGATATGAACATCAACACTGCTTACCCGGACACATAACCCTTTTAAGATTTCGGGTCAATTTTTTCATTGGGTGACCTGATAATCGATTCCAATTCCTTGAGAGGTCTATACAGTGAATGACCAATGTACTGTACTTGATAACAAAAGGTAAATTTCACCTACATATTATTTTTATAGAAAAAAGACTGGTTTTATCCAGATACTGTATATTACAACGGTCTCCACTTCCAGATGAAGACTGTCAAGTTTAAGTTATTTACAAGCGTATCACAAAGATCGGGTTAGTTGGTCGGCCTTAGGTAATGAGTTTTAAGGTATTTTAACACAAAATTAAGCAGTTGTATTCGTCATAAAGTTATCAGGATTGACCCTTTAACAGTTTAAAACCGCCCATGCAATTAAGGATGTTGATAAAGAGTTATTCGGGGCGGTGGCTGAATGGTCTAATGCACGTTGTAGGATTGGGTCTGTCATTCAGCATATTCTTGAAGCAATGGCGCGAGAAATCCCTCTCTTACCATTGCTGGATAGAAGTCATATTCTTGAAATTGGGCAGGGCGTGTCTCTTTTTAACGTCCAATCAAATCCCTCCTCTCTGCTCGCATTCGGCATAATTTTCAAAATGGCCGACGAAGAAAACATGTTGGCACTGGTTAATCGAGCATAATAAATTTTGCGGGTTATGACGTAAACAAGTCGCGATTGTCACTAGATACATTGCGGTAACATATTTTGAGGTCTGGTTAACCCCGATATTGTTTGTTACAATGTAGGTCATTGGTTGGTAATGGCACTACTGACCAATAATAATTTAGCACAACAATGTTCACTCAAGATAGCAGTGTGGCGTGGATTAGTTCTAATCAAACGAAACACTGCGCAGGAGTATGGTCATTCAGTCAACTGGTCTAGTTTTAATTTCTGTGTTGTACTTGACAAGGAGTTGGGTCGCGTGTCCAACCTTGTGGGTTTTCTCCGGGTCCTCCTGTTTCTTTCCACTGCTAAAGACCGCTAGGTACAAGTGAATTATTGAAATAAAGTTGAGCCATGTGTTAGTCCCGAAATGACGTTAAACCCCATCTCTTTCTCTATATCTCTCTCACATAAGGTTATTTCTAGTCAATGGATTTTAAACATACATTATGCAAGAGATAAATCGGCCTATTGTAGGTCTTTCTTTAGGCCCGAAATAATATCTAAATTATTAAACATTAATTAACGTATCCATCCAAGCCAAGACTTACCTTCGAACAACCAGGACGGTCAAACCTTCTAGGGCTAATATCTTCGCTCACAACAATAGAGTAATTTGGATGAAATTTTCAAATTTACATTATTTATTTTCGAACTATTATAACAAGAATGGCCAACTCTTTATCAAACTCTTAACTATGTATCTTTAATAAAATTTCACTATCACAGTGACAGAAAAGTAGGCTGTTAAACTGTTAAACCCTATTTTCGCATTTCACTTGTAAACTCATAGGGGGGGGGTTGGGATGGCCTCATGGTCTAGAGTGACGCGCTTCGACCTCTAGCTGGCCGGTCACCTCTGGCTTGCGGCTGTGATTTCTAGCCCTGGTGTGAGCGTATGTGGCATGGAGATAGGGGCGCCTTCTCAACCTCGTGGGTTTCCTCCGGGCACTCCGGCTTCCTCCCACTGCTAAAGAACCCTACGCGCAAACAAATTATTGAAATAAAATTAAACCATATGTTAGTCCCGAAATGACCTAGTTTGTGTTGAGTGGACGTTAAACCCCATTTCTCTCTCTCTCTCTGTAAACTCATAGAAAAAAGATGTTTTTGTTTGTATTTGATTAAGTTGTGATTTAGGAGTGTGATATGTCTGGGATAAATAACTATTTAAACAATATTTTATTCCTTTAAATTTACAGAATTCAGATAATAAATACAGGATATGAAATAATATGTAGGATAAACATTATGTAAAGACTAGTGTTAGCTAATTACTAAATTAGATCAGGGAATATTTTACTTTTTTACATTTGATTAGCGGTTTCCAGAAAAATTGTGTAAGAATGCTAATCAATTGTATAATTGAGTAGCAAAATTTACCAATTGATTAGCAGTTTTTTAGTATGTAATAGAATTCTTATTTCACATAATTAGGCCTATATGTGACAATAGCAATACCCACATTATTTGTATTACCAAACGGTTGTTTGTATTTATATATAAAATAAAAATAAAAGTATGTGACCACATGTTATTCTTTGTACGAAACCTGGACATTCTTTATTTACTTCATACTCTAACAGATCTTTTCTGCGTCATATTTCCTCACCCAATGTTGAACTGTTGCTAATTTTAATGTCGAATTTGAAGACAGAACATAATATCATGTGTTTGAATTTCGCGACGTACCCTCAATCATCCGGTAATTTTATCTTGTAGTGTTTTGAATGTCTGTCTTGACGAATGTGACTACAACAGATATAGAAAGAAAGTATGTAGTGTTGTCATCTCTGTCATCAAAACTTTTTACGTCTATAAATAGCAGACGTCAACATGTACTGCTCTCGTTCCACTGGACCGTTGCAGAGGCACGTAAAGAGTCTTGATGATATGGACAATAAAATTGCGAGATTTGAGATTTGTTTTGATGTGTTTTACGATACTGAATGGTTTTAAAGTTAAAATTAATTTTCAAAACTTTGATTCGCGCTGAAGCAGGGTTTTAAGCTAATAATGCTAATCAAATATGAATTTGATTCGCAAAATCGGACGTTTGAGTCTCAAATTGCGATACGAACCCGGTTAAAATATTCCCTGAATTAGATGTTATCTCTTGAGAACAAGAGACTGTACTGGTACATGACAATAATATATAGGATAAACATTACATAAAGACTAGTATTACTAATTAGATGTTATCTTTTGAGAAGAGAGACTGTCGAGAGACTGTCCTACATGATAATAATGCATATCCTGGTCGAAATTGTTTTTATGTGTTAAAATAGAATAACAAACATTGACAAGATTGAAATAAGATAGGTAATAAAACACTTAGGCGTACAGGGAAATTTTTGACTGGGAGAGGGGGGGGGCGGTGGTGGTTGGTGCCAAAAGAATGTAGTTAGGTTCTTGTATGTTAGTCGTGGCTTACTGTACTCCAAACAATAGAGGGTTCGAGTCTTGGGATATTTATTTAATTACCGAAATATAGACACTCTGAATTTAAATTCGCTGTTAAATTGGACATATTCAAGAACACAATTGTGTGCCCAAATGTTCCCAGCATTTGGTGCCCAAAATGGAGGGGTGGGGGTGGGGGCGGCTGCCCCACTTCAGCCCCCCCCCTTTAGCTAGTACGTTTATCATAAAACATACATGAGTTCATAACAAATATAAAAAAAAAATTACAGGGTGACATTATAGTGTCAGTTAATCCTCACATAGAAAAACTAAGGTAGGAGAGAGGGGGAATGAAATGAAATCAAGTGGGGTTCTGTTCTGCCCTGAATGGGCTGATAAAGACGGGGGGAGGGAGCGGTGAATTTAATTATATTAATAGGCTGAACCCCATAATAGTAGGGAGCCACGTCAGTGGGTGTGGCGCTGGTTTACTAACCATGAGAGTTTTTCAGCATAGTTTACACTTGTCAGTGTTGCAGTGGCTAAGTGGGTAAAACGGTTTCTCGCTAGCCTGGAGGTCCGGTGGGATCCCTGCATTAACCGACAAAGCTCATGCGGGAGAGGGTCTGAAAAGGACAGTTATCTAGTCGTTTGGATGGGATGAAAAACTGAGGTCCCGTGTACACAATAGCATGCACGTAAAAGATCCCTTGACCTTTAGAATTCGATATAAGAGTAGGCCGTAGTGCCTCTGTCCAGGCAAAATTACCCTCATGACCCACTGTATGTCACATGTCCGTCTTCAGTTGCCCAGTTCGGAACAGAACAGTAGGACGTTAAACCTCATTTCATTTCATTTCATTTTTTACCTGAATGATTAGTTTCCGGCCATAGTAACATCGTATTAAATGCGTATTTTGTCTAAAATATTCAAATTTGTGAATGCCACATTGAATATTTAAACATCAGTATGAGTGATGACTAATTTCACAGCCTTCTCTCTATTTTTTAAAACATTTCTAACTTCTTATAGTTTTCTTACAGGCTCTGAAGGATTCTATAATGTGAAATGTCGGTGAAAAGTTATGGTGCAGCGAGTCAACTAAGTACCTCCAGTGGTAAATCCTATTATTCTTCTGGATCAGATGAAGGACACCATGATTACCTAATTAACAGAAAATCAAATACTAGCGATGCTTGGTGGAGTGTTGGAGATATCCTGAAACCAGGGATAACTCATCAAAATGCGGCCCGAACGATGGCGCCGAATGGCGAGGCACAGAATTGGGAGTTATCAGACTCCCTTACAGATCTGTATACGAAGGAAAACGCTAACAATAGTCCAAACTTTCGAGCTCAAGGAAAGTTTGAGGACCGTAATGTCGATTTGACAAAATGGTTGGATGCAGATTTGAGCCATGGATTTATAAGAGTTTTCCATTCAGAGCATGATGCTTCATCGCGATTATTCCCATGTACGGTTACGACTCCAGCACAAAAGGTTTGTTTACATTTTGGAATTCCCAGTAACTCTTTGCACATTCAGCAGAATGGTGACATTATTCGTCGTCTGGAGCCGTTTGATTGCCCGTTAGCGATACAGAACGAATATTTACAAGGTATTGGTTATTCCAATCAAAGAAGGATTCAAGAAATAGGAGCCGATGATGTAACAGCCTACCTGGTCAAATTCTATGCAGGTAACAATATATTCTACAGATTAATTTGTTTAAATTACAAGATCAAATTGGGAGGTGGGGCAATCAGATCCCACTGTGTCATTATGATGAAACAACAATCTTGTTAGCACCTTATATAAAGGCTTCAATGGGTGATTTCTTTGTATAGTTTAGATCATAAGGTCTTAGATGGCTTGGCTTTGATCCTAAGCTTGTATATGCCAAACCGCATGGGTTGTCTGCCAAACCTCTGTCCTCCGCATACCTACAGTTGCTAAATTTAAAGACCCCTGGGCACAAGTTGATTAGAGAAATAAAATTATACCAATTTATTTTCTGTAGAAATGTTGGGGTTTGGATGGCTGAATGAATGGTGTGCGTGGGTTGCATCACAAGGTCTGTTATTGAGTCAGTTGCCGTGGTTTCGATTCCCCGGTTGTATGTGACAAGGAGTAGGGTCACATGTTTCCTCCCACTGCTAAAGACCCCTACGCACAAGCAAATTATTGAAATAAAAAAATTGAACCATGTTAGTCCCCAAATGACCTAGTTTGTGTTGAGTAGACATTAAAACACATTTCTCTCTCTTGGTATACATTTAAATTGTATTTGAAAAAATTCAACCCAATCTTATGACTTCAGGTGATTTGCATGAATTACTTTGAAAAGCAAATAATTTTTATGCCCAATTATAATTCCAGTATAAATTTTCGTTCTTTGATTTTTACCACTGTCCAAGCAAAAAGTTTCACATAGCACACTGCATGGTGCATGAATATCCATCTTCATAATCCAGGTCGTTGATGCAGAAAACTAGGACATTAAACCACATTTCTTAAGAAAATAACTCAAAACAAGTTTTTAGGTCATAATTATAAATTCTCACCTGACTGAAATATTTTAAAATAAGTTGTGATATATTTAATTAATACAGTATTTTAGACTAATAGTGGGCGTATAATCAATTGAACTAGTCGTTTGTCCACATGGTCATCAAGTACCTGTCACTTGGACAAATTTCATGGTACGATATGCATCATTGGCTTAAAAACTCTCTTTCATATTCAAATATATATAAACTAGTTGGGTACAGGTCAGTGATTTATGATAATACTGGATTGATGTTAATTGATGACAACCCATGCAATCGAAATATATTTATTTTAATGGGCAATCACTATAATTAACCTATAAATGTTCAAAAGTTCTCGATATACGCAATTTGTAGTCTGTCCTGAATGATCATGACTAACTCATCAGAATTAGCTCATGTAGCTTGAATATGGCTAGCTTAAAGTACATAACTTAATTTTGGAATTTTTTATGTCCATCAGATTGGGAGGGGGGTAAACAGTGGCAGATGTAGGTTAAGAGAAGCCCAAGAATATTCTTCTTGTTATGTCTCTCCCAATCACCCACCTTCAGATGGAATAGTGTTTTAAAAAAAAAGTCTGAGTAAGACTGTATAGGGATTGTAAGATAGGCTTATGGCAGCGACAGTATTATTATAGTCTATCGTGAGAGACCCACCCCATCCCATCGTCCCCCCACCGTAAATTTTAAGGCCAGTTCAGATGGCCAAACCTGTTGGTAAATCTGGCACTGGGAGTAGGAGAATAGAGACATCTTTTTCTTGTTTACTTATTACAGAGAGAGAGAGAAATGGGGTTTTAACGTCCACTCAAAACAAACTAGGTCATTTTGGGACTAACATATGGTTTAATTTTATTTCAATAATTCGCTTGCACGTAGGGGTCTTTAGCAGTGGGAGGAAACCGGAGTGCCCGGAGGAAACTCACGAGGTTGAGAAGGCACCCCTATCTCCATGCCACATACGCTCACACCAGGGATCGAAACCACAAGCCAGAGGTGACCGGCCAGCTAGAGTTCGAAGCGCGGCACTCTAGACCACTAGGCCATCCCAACCCCCCTTCCTAAAATGGCCCCATATCCAAAAATTGGTATATTGTTTTGTTATGCGGCAGCGGATCTACTTCATTTCACGTCTGGCATCGACACAACGACTAATTATAAATAAACCTTTTAAATTCCATTCAGAATAGATACTTATCAAAGTTCTCGAAGTAACTTAGTGTTTTCGGCTAAAATCGTCGATTTAGGTTTTAAAATGTCCGACAACTGCATGTAAGATATTGGGAGAGAAGAACTCGTAACATTTAGATTGTATTTTTAGGTAAACCTGTATCAGATAGTACATATTCTAGAAACCAACTATCAGCGTATGTATATGTACGGAAAGGGAAGCTACTCCATCAGTGGGTTAGACGGCGCTGTGTAATATCTGGTACCAGGTTGCTTATACATAGAGGTAAGATTTTTCACACTTTATGAAGTGTTACTTTTACTTGGAGATCCAATGTTGAGATATTCTCGAATGAGAGCCCAAAATGAAAATGGGTTGGTGGGTGCGGGAGAGGGGGGCAAAGTAGTCAAGTAGTACTTAGAGTACTGGCATCAAGATGGAATAAAATGTCTAGGTTCGAATGTTGCACTCCAGGCCTCTTACTCAAGATTTTGCCAGTGGTTTTTAATCGAGTGTTGTTTGTCTTCAGTAAAACTTAACTATGAATTTTGTAATTTCAGATAAAATGTCTAAACCCACCATCGTACAATTAGCAAAAGGTTCAGTAGAAGAAGTAAATATCAAGAGTCAAAGTTATTGTTTAAAATTAACCTCAACAGACCATGGAGAAAGATCAATTTATTTATCTTTTATTGAAGAAATAGATTATAATAAATGGATTAAAAAACTCAAAAAGGTACAGATATAAATTTACAATTTAATTATAAAGAGCATATAAAAGTGGTATAGGTAGGCCTACAAATACAAATGTATTACTTAAAGACTCCAAACTATTATTTTTGGTAATTAAATATCTGTTTGATTTAATAATTTCCTCCAATCTCATTAAAACACAGATCCTATTTCGTTTCGTTTTTATAGTTCAAAATTTAGTTTTATTTGTCTTTACTACACTAGGATCTGGAATAGTTGTTATCATTGACGTGTTCTGAATAGTGTGAGGTAATAATTGGCCATTGAAACGATCCGTTAGACGGGTTCTGTCGAAAGTATAAAAAACGAAACGAAATATAGATCTGTATTTTAATCCGAGTGTAATTTCCTCCTCTCTCGCACATTTACGGTAGTTTTGCAATAAAGGGCACTTGTCTTTCAACTATGTCACGGGTTCAAATCTAGATATGGCCTGATAATAAGCTTGGGAAATAAAAATGAACCCTATGTTAGTCCCGAAATGACCTGGTTTGTGTCAATATGAAATTAAACCCAATTCTCTCTCTCATTCATTTCAACTCTTCTCCCATCCACTACAATAATAATTATGTTATTGGAAATTTCTTCTTTTTTTTTTATAGGCTACATCTAAATTACCGACAAAAGCTGATCTGTCCAATTGTCATCTAGAGTTTTTACCAGAAACAGTTTTTATTAACGAAGATCTTCAGGTGTTGATATTACGTCACAACGCTTTACGCGATCGACCTATAGAAGAAGATATTTATACCATTGGTTGGTTAGATGACCTACCAAGGTAAATAAATACAATATTTATTTGAAATAGACTTCAAACTGTTGTCCTGAAATATTGATGGACAAAGGACAGTTTATGTTTGCTGAAACATTTTGTGTCTGCTATCCCCACACCCAACCAAAATTAATATTTTTTATAATTTGTATTGGATATTGTCTCAGTGAATACGCCAAGAAATTTCCTCTGGATTTTCCAGCCTGGTTTCCACTTGACAATTGTACAAAATGGAGTGGTCCCCTTGTCAGTTGTACAGGATGGAGTGGTGTTCTCTTGTTTGTTGTACAGGATGGAGTGGTGTTCCCTTATCAGTTGTGCATGATGGAGTGGTGTCCCATTGGTCACTCCGTCATGGTCAGTTGTGCAGGGCAGAGTGGTGTTCCCCTTATCAGATGTGCAGCATGTATAAGGAAAAGCATGTGGTTTTTTGGATAGGACGGTAAACCAAAGTCCTGTGTATTTCATTGTCAGCACATTGATTACAGATCCCCTGACAGTTGGAACTTGAAATAAAGAGTAGGCAAAAGAGCCTTTTGACAGGCAAAATCCCCACATAGCAAAGTGCATGGCATGTTCCACTAAAGTTGGATGTTGAACTCCATTTCATTTCAAATCGTATCATGTATTTTGTGTATGTTTATCTTTGAACCATGATTAGACAATTAAAATTTTCTGCTCCAGAAATTACAATATTCATACAGCGAGCATCCATGCGTTACCTCTGGTAATTTGTATAGTCCCCAAAAATATTTTACCGATTCTCAAATTGCTCCAAAAATTTAGAAGAAACTGAAATATATGAATCATTTTTTAAGGTTTACTCATCTGCAGAGTTTAAATTTAGCCGATAATAATTTAATGGTGTTTCCATTAGCTGTGTGTCGGATGAGGTCCTTGGTGGAATTAAATCTAGCCAGTAATAAACTAGAAGAGATTCCAAGTCAAATAGCTGACTTATCAAAGTAGGTTTATAATGAATTGTTTATACATTTCTTGAAACTTATTATAAGATATATAGAGAATCTTCTTCAAGTCATTCTAGTTAAACGGGACAAGGAGTAGAGTCCCCTGTCCAACCTCGTGGGTTTACTCTGGGTCCTCCAGGTTCCTCCCACTGTTAAAGACCCCTCGTGCAAGCAAATTATTGAAATGAAATTGAACTATATTTTAGTCCTACAATGGCGTAGCTAGTGTGTGTCGAGTGGGCGTTAAACCTCATTTCTCTCTCTATCTCTCTTTTTTGATAACAAAAAAGATGAGTAGAAGATTTTATTTATCATCGAACTCTTTTTTATACGCACAAATAAATAAATGTAATTCTTTGGTTAAAAGTCAAATTCATTTAAAGATATCGCTCAGAAGAATATGACAATTTTACACAAGTGATCAGGAGATCATGGTCGCTAAGTGGGTAAGGCACTGGCTCGCTATCCTGGAAGTTGCTCTTCCATCCCTGCATTGGTTGAGAAAGTTCATCCAGATTTTCCTGGTGTGGTTTCCCCTTGTCAGTGATGCAGGACGGAAGGCCTAACAAGAACAGTTATCTTTTCGCTTGGATGCAACGAAAAATAGAGGTCATGTGTACACATTGGCGTGCACGTAAAACTTGGCAGTTGAAATTCGATATAAGAGTAGTCCGTAGCACAGCTGCCTGGGCAAAATTTCCCTCAGACTGCTGTATTGTCTTGGATGAATAAAGGGGCTTTCTTATTTTGTATAACTCAGTGTATGGCCACAAGAATTAAGTAAATGGCCTAGAAGTAAACACTGTGATAAAGGAAGACATTCTATGCCAAAACCAGATGAAATAAACTTTTTATTGACATCTTTATTTTGGTCTGAAATATTATATAAACTATGAATTAGACAATAATTTACATGAATGGCTGAATGGTTAGCATGTGCACACTTTTTCCTAAAGCCTGTTATTGAGTCAACTGGCTTGGTTTTCGAATCCCCAGTTGTATGTGACAAGGAGAGGGGTCGCCTGTCCAGCTTCGTGGGTTTTCTCCGGGTCCTCTGGTTTCCTACCACTGCTAAAGACCCCTACACACTAGCGAATTATTGAAATAAAATTAAGCCATATGTTAGTCCTGAAATGACCTAGTTTGTGTCGAGTGGATGCATATGTTAAACCATATTTTTCTCTCTCTCTCTCCTTTCAAATATGCGTCATTCTGTCGATCATGGTACGGGGGGGGGGGATTCCCTATACCTTGTTTTGTGAAAGTGTTGTATTTACAAAGATTTCATTTATTCTTTTCCAGTTTGCGACTTCTACATATTCACAATAACAGATTACAAACATTACCAGATGTTGTTATGGAGATGACCAGCTTGTCTGTCATAGTTCTCGCATTTAATCGCTTCAAAACAGTACCCAGTGTTCTTTTACAGTCCAAACTAGCTGTTTACAAAATAGACAGTTTAATCATGGCGGGTAACTCTGTTGAACGTCTCCCCATAGATTTACTGAGCGAAATGACTCATGTTAAAAAAATTGATCTCAGATTGAACAAACTGCAAATTTCGTCCGTAGAGATGTCCCAGTTTCAATTCTTACAGCATATTACCCATTTGGATGTTCGAGACAACAAGATTGAAGATCTGGACATTCGTGCAATTCGTTCCTTGGAATATTTAAATTGTGAGCGAAACAAAATTAAGACATTACAGATTAATGGAAGTTCATTGAAGAGTCTGTTTGCATCTCACAACAGTAAGTAAAAACAAATTTTGATTCTTAACCAAACTAAAATGGGTTAATGTTCTGTAGTAATTTCTACGGCTACATTATAAAACTCAGAATGCCTTGTTTGGCGTTTCTGTCCAAACAAGGTAAAAAAAAATGCCTCGTTTATCTAGAGTTCCAAAACGAGGTTTTTTAAATTGCCTTGTTTTTGGAACCAGGTATTTAGTTCAGAACGAGGCTTGGTAAAATGACTCGTTTACTAAACATGTTTTTTTCAAGATAGTTATTAGTGGTATTTCCTATCAGTTATTTTGTAAAAATTAAAATTTATGTTTTTTAATACGAAAATAAAACCAGTCCAAACTGTGATATTGTAATCAGAGAAATAGACAAGACAAGAAAGAATACACGCCATAGGTGGAGGTGTAAAACTATGGCAGACACACAGCTAACTTGACAGAAATGCCGAACGAGGCATTCTGAGATTTGTAGTACTATGCAAAACCAATAATTTGTTTCTCAGAGAATCCAATGCAGCTGATATATTTATGTTTTTATTTTGTAACAAGAATCACATTCCTAGGTTTTACATTAATGTAAAATGTCTGTCTGGTGGTTGGGTTGCTGAATGCTTTAGAGCGTGTGTTTTAAATGTTAAGGTTTGTCGAGAGCATGATCATATAAAAACATTATTATAACAGCCACAAATACTATATTAATAAAAACTAAAGCATGAGTTTCTAAAATATAATAACAAATAAAATCTTAGTAACAGCAACAAATATATCAATATTAACAGTAGTTATACAGTGGATGGACCATCTAAAATATAATAACAAATACAATTTTAAACAGCAGTAGATATAGTCATTGCAGTGGATGGACCATCTAAAATATAATAACAAATACAACCCTGTTGTTAACACCGACAAATATAAATAAATAATAACAGTAGTCATCTAAAATATCTAAAATATATAATGTGCAGTCATAAACAGAGTGGTACCATTTCTGTTTACATCAGATGCCATGTTCTCCAACCAGTAGCTGTAACAGTGGTGCTATCTTTACCCTCATCACCAAGTAAACATTGCTTAGTGAACTTATTATAACTGTATTCTACACAAGCACACACATTTTCAGAAGATGTCACACATTGAAGATTACATTCTGTCAAGCTTTTGGCATAATAACTAATAAGGTTTTGTCCATCAAGCTTTTGGTTTCCTGACGCTTTCTGCCAGCTGGATGTCAATACATTAAACAGACTAGGCGTATTACCAGTATCTGAAATATGATAATAAACACGATTGCTACTGTCACAAATAGAAAATCAATAGAAATTTAACACAATATTCGATTCAATAAAATGAACTATTGAATGAGACCGATAGGCAACTGGAAATTTATTATAAATAAAATCCTGTTTGCAAATATGATGTCACACTATAAACCTCAGAATGCCTCGTTTGGCATTTTCGTCCAAACGAGGTAAAATAAATGCCACCTTGTCTGCAGTTCCAAAATGAGGTTTTTCAATTGTCCTGTTTTTGGAATGAGGTATTTTGTTCAGAACAAGGCTTGGTAAAAATGCCGCGTTTACTAAACATGTTTTCTTTTTCACGATAGTTATTAGCGGTATTTGCTATCAGCGAAATTGTAAAAATTAAAGTTTATGTTATTTAATACGAAAATAAACCAGTCCAAACTATGATATTATAATCAGAGAAATAGACAAGACAAGAATACTCCTTGTCACGTACGGGAATTGATGAAACCATGCCATGCCAAGCCTTATGATACAACGCCACATGCTAACCAATCGGCTAAGCATCAATATATTTTGGGCATTCGACCATCAAAATAATCGTGACAGCTATGTAGACTAAATTTAAATAGACACAAATTATTGTTTATTGCTTTGAGCAAGTTTATGGAGAGATTTGGCACTAAAGAAATGAAATTTATTATAGATTTTGATATTATTATTATACTGTTACACTGAGTCTTTGAACATTATTATATAGACAGATTTAGCACTAAAGAAATGGACCATATTTCTTTGTTATATATTATTATACTGTTACACTTTGTCTTTGAGCATGCTTATGGAGGGATTTAGCACTCAAGAAATGGACATTTGTTTTGTTATTATTATTATACCTTGAGAATCAGATGTTCACATAATGTTACACTATGTCATTAATGGCTTTGAATTTGATGTTCTTCGTGATCAATATAATTGTTATTCATATCTTACCTATATCTATGTCCCAGCAGCCAAAACTCTCCCATCCAGTTAATAAGAAAACATAGTTGAAATTAACAGGAGTGATTTGATGATCACATATCATATCAGTACCAAATTCACTCCCCTTTCCCAGCTCTAACAATCCTCCTTTCCAACGGATCCAAAATGGCCGAAACTGGTTACAGTTCAAGACAGCTTCTCGATGCATGCTATATCTTTTATTGTTAATTGGTGATTTTAGTATTTCTGATTTTGTGTTTCTGAATACTCCGAGTGCAAACGTCCAACTCCCAGAATATAGATTGGCCACTTTGTCTTCCTGTAGGAATATATGCCCATCTGTACAGGCTTTTAGTTTAAATCTTAATTGTGTGATATTTGTAAAGGTTAGTCCTTTACTAGCCAGTGGAAAGGCATAATTTTCGTTTCTTGGAGTAAACACTCGTAGACTAAAACAAACTGAAAATAATAAAATGAAACCGAAAAGTTTGTAAAATGTCTTGTCTATTGACAACAACCAGGCCTGGAAATAGCAGTTTTAGATGTACCAGACTAAATGTCAAGCACTAATGAAATAGTACCTGACATTTTCAACTTGGTGACGGACATGTATTAATAATATCATTAAAATAGACAAATCAGTGCCGGAATAAAGGACAAGCACCAGAGGTTATGTGCCTGACAAAGCCTGAATCTATGTCTGACATTGTTAGTGACACGTGCCTTAATTATTTCCAGGCTTGTTTGCTAGACATGCTTTCTTGAATTTTTATTTACCCCAAAATCTCAAAAAATTTCATGATGCTCATTTAATTTAGTGATCAAAAGTTCCTTTGGCACTCCAATTCATCTTGAATATGTAACTAAAATTATGAAATATGGGGATTTATTACTTGTGTTTTAGTTTAATGGATTTCAAACTTCTTGCAGATTCTAGTTGTCAATGTACATTCAAAATGTTTATTTCATAAGCATGGTTAATGGAGTCTATGTTTAAAGACATGCTTACCAAGACTATTGAGTGGTTAATAAAACAAGATCAAAGAATAAGACTAGATCAACCAGAACCACTCTCGGCATGGTTTTGGAGGCTTATAGCAATTTGGAAATCGTGCTTTAAATGTACCATTGAAATATGTCATTCAAGCTAAAAATTTATACAGCGTAATAGACATAGATATCGACTGCATCTTCCTTTCGATCTAAGATAGATTTTATTAAAAATTACTCCAACTTTTAATTAGAATTCACCAAATTTATTGTCTAGACGACTATGTCATTTTCAAATAAAATGTGTTTTGTTCTTTGGTCATACCTTGCTAAAGGAGCAAATTTTGCCCAGAGGAAAGCCTCTCTACCTGCAGAGTAGGTTAATAAATAACTTTTATTTATTAAATAGGTCTACCGCAAATATTATAGCAAATTCCAAAAGCATACATTTTCCAAATGCACATTTCCATTATTTTTAACTTGAAGATTAATATATTGTTAGAAAGAACCTAAACTAATTAATCATTTACCTTTGAACAAAAGAAGAGCGACAAATCCCATCAAGAACTTCTCCATTTTCCTACTTATTCTTCTTAGAGTCTCTGACAAAAGAATATTTGGCGTGTTGTCGTGTTCTTGAATTGATCATCTAACAATAGGTAGAATTTTGTGAAAAAAAAAAAGTTATCAAATAATATGGATGATTGCATTTAAAACCTTCTTGGTTATTGACGCAAGTATGAAGATATGAGTATCATAAGCCCAGTTAACATTTGGCCGCGATAAGCGTGCCGTACTAGGTACGGTACCAGGCCGCGATAAATTTCAAGAAATGGACCCGTTTACATTACTCTAAAATAACCGGTCTCAGAACCGTGCCAAGCGTGCCAAATGAGGAACTCTTCACAGAAAAGTTAATTTCAGCCCCTGTACAAATTACCCTGATGAAAACAATTAAGATGACTGATTTAGTTTGAGCAGCCATTTTGACAGAACTGATGACAGAACTGTCAAGGTTTGCAGGGAAAAAAGGTTAAGGTTCAGTTGGCGCATGCGCAGTAATCCGTACTCAGACCGGTTAGCGTTTACACTACGAAAATTTGAAGTGAGCCGTTCTCAGTACGGTTCCGAGACCACATCACTTCAGTGGGCCTTATTGGCAGGGTACTCGGTACGGCACGCTTGTGTTTTACCTGTTTACACTACAAAAAAATTAACCGTGCCGTACCAGGAACGGTACCTTGCACGCTTAAAATTTGTAATGTAAACGGGGTTATAAATACAAAGAAGATAAAGAAACTTCTAAATAAGTCAATGTAATATACAATGTACATGCCTGGAAATATGGGAATCGTCCCTTGACAATTTGTTCCCTAGGTCTATTCTTCCCTTAGCTCTATTGTTTCCATAATTGATGAACAATCAATTGTAAAGTAATTGAAGAAGAAAGTTGAAAGTAACTTATATCCTATCTACATTGTTTTATCATGCACAATATACAATGCATATTGAGAATAAGTCAAGTGGAGTAATTGACAATGGAGAATACCCATAGTGAAGGGATAATTAATGGATTCTCTTATTCACAAAAGATGTCACTGATTAGCCTGAAAAACTTCAGGAACCATTGAGTTAAGGCCTAGATTTAATACTAAATGTAAAATGATTTAAAACTTGCAGTAAAACTGAGATTAAGGATAAAAAGTAAAGATTAATTCAGTTTTTATACGCCCACATTTTCAT
This sequence comes from Patella caerulea, assembly GCA_036850965.1. NCBI lineage: Eukaryota > Metazoa > Mollusca > Gastropoda > Patellidae > Patella > Patella caerulea. The sequence continues at coordinate 53,634,958 of JAZGQO010000006.1, read as the reverse complement.
GTGGACGTATTATGTCGTCGCCCCTGTCCGTGCGGACGTCCGTCCGTCCACAATTTGTTTGTGGACTCTCTACAGGTCACAATTCTTATCCGATTTTGATGAAACTTAAATATAGGCCTTTCACAAATTAGTAATGTAGTAATGTCTTAATATTAGGGTGGCCTCCTACTGTTAATGATCCAGGCCCTATTATTATTGAAAAAAAAACAAATTAAGCCAAACGTTAGTCCTCTTTCTGTGGCTCTGTCTTTCTGCAGGATCTTAATAATTGTTCTTTTATAATTTCAGAAATGAATGTGTTAACAATCAGTCCTAAAGCTGAGTATATTGTTTGCATGGACGTCTCCTTGTAAGTTATCATTGGATTTATACTAATTCTTAACGCATGTTTGCATTTTTTGGAAAAATATTAAATTTTCCATAATACTTCGCTTAATTATTGAGCAGTTAATTACCAAAACAAAATCAAAATATCAAGAGTAGATAATCAACCATCATTGAAATACATAGGTGGCACTGGTCCATGTTGTCAAAATATCATATATCATCTTTAAGCTAGGTTCCACCTGTCATGTGATGCTTTACGACAGGATTGTCCATGTTGAGTCCAAGATCTGGTACATGCAGACAAGTTCGGATACGTTTCAATATGATAAACACAATTGCTACTACTGACCTCAATATATAAAAAGACGTGACAGGATTACCACTTTCATTCATAGCATGAATCATGATAGTTCATAGCACAAATCGTGATAGTTCATAGCACAAATCGTGATAGTGGGAACCCAGCATTATTGGATGTCGAATGTCGCCAAATTTTTAAATTCATCATATCTTTGTTAATACTGAATGAAACAATCTAATTAAAATATAGATCTATTTTTCGTTTCGTTTTTTATACTTTCCATGGCCTACACTCATGTAGATCTAACAATTTATAGTGGGAGCTCACGTTCTATGACGTCAGGTATCAAGCACGGGACATTTGACCCGATAATGTCAGTCATTCGATTAACCAATTAGCGACCGCCATGCTTTTTAAAATCTACTTTTCTTTTGTTTTGATTTCTATCCGCTGGTTATATCTACCCACAGTTCCACGCATGAAAAGGTCAAACGGTCGATTCGACAGACCATTTTGATTGGCTGACCCCTCATTTCATGCAGAACACAAGTTAAATAACAAGTCTTCCAGATCCAAGAGTAATGAAGACAAAGTAAAACCAAAATTTTGAACTATAAAAAACGAAACGAAATTGGATCTGTGTTTTAATTAGATTGTGAATGAAATTGACTCATTTTGAGTCTGATATTCATTTTAAAGGAGATTCATCTTTCACAGTATTGTAGCTTGCAAGGGAGATAATTATAACACTCCCTCAAATGAAGATCATAAACTATTAACTAACAATTATGTAGAACAAAGAAAATAAAGGGAGGGAGGGCCCACGTTCAGATTTTTGTCGTTAATACTGTGTGGTTGAAATGTTTTTAATCTTATAATCCAATGTAATTCGATTGTGCATCTATTGGTAGTAGAAGTGTATAGGTCAAGGTCCGTGCCAAGTTGTTTGATTATTTGATAGTCAAGGTTTTGACTGGAATGTTTCAGTAATAGGAAGTGGGAGGCGACTGGGGTGTCTCTCTTGTGGGTGAAATCAGTCTGAAGAGTTCAATAGGAACGAAACTAGTAACATAAAAAACTTGGGATAACTGGAAAAAATGCCCATTTCTACTTAACAATTATGTAGGTAATCCACTGGGATTCATTGTTCAGGGCAGTGACTTTTTGGGAAGGGCAGCATACACTACAACTTGAACATCATGTAGTTGTGCTGTTTTAGCAGGAGTTTTTATATTTGATGTTGGAAAATCGTTAAAATTTGTTGAGACTCATCAAAAACTATTGGCTTTCTATTGTTGTGTTCTAAATTAGATAATGCGTGTTGGGTTTACAACTGTTTACTTTTCCCAAAGGTGTTTTGTAATTAATTAAAACAATGAAACCTGAGTTGTAGTGATAGGAAGCTAAATTGTCAATTGCGTGCACACTCATAATCATCTGTTTAGAAATGATTCTAAATAAAAATTGTGGTCAGCTTATTCTTTTTAATTTGAATATTTTAAATGCTTTTTTTCAGTAATAATTTAAGTGTTCTGCCATCTTGGATTGGAGACTGTTTCTTCCTGGTAAAGATTGATGTAGGACATAATCAGTTAACAGCTATACCTGACAGGTACATGTATGGTATATAAACATCCTTGGCTAATATCTGGAGAATGGGTGGTCTATTCATTTGTCAACTCGTCAAGTATTGTGGCTTCCATTCCCTGCTTGTATGTGACAAGGAGTATAAAGTCTACTGTTCAACCTTGTGGATTTTCTCTGGGTTTTACTCACACTGTTAAAAGACCCATATGCACAAGCAGATTATTGAAATAAAATTGAAATATACTTTAGTCCTGAATTGGTCTAGTTTGTGTCAAGGGGATACAAAATCCATTTCTCTCTTTCTCTCCCTTTTGCTAATGTCAGATGTTAGCTAGGGAAAATTGTCTACTGTTAGCTCTGTTGATGATAAGGTATATATATTTAAAATACAGATGTGACATCACCCTTTGATGTTGGCATACCATTATTTCAAATAATCCTATGGGCAACTTGCCAGTAGTACCTTATTTATACCAGTGAAATATTGGACTAATGTGACATATTTCACAAAAAAAGCTTGTGCGGAGTGTCAGTATGTTAAGCGGTTTAATGGTCTCGAGCTTACGACATTACCTAATATCTGGCTCGCGACCATTAAAGAATACTTAATCATTGGTTCTATATCAGGTTGATAGGTGTAAGATAAGATAAGATAAGATTTTATTGTATCATAACACCCATTGCAGGCCGCATACAATTCATATACATGACGCCACCACGGTGACAAGGAACATAAAATAAATAGCAATATACACATATATTTATAAGAATGTGAAAGATAGGTTGCCAGGCAACGAAATATATGTATGACATTCGATTGCTCAATAAACTGTGTTATGTTTCTACTATACCGTTTATATTCCTATTTATTCGTTTTAAGGTTATTTTGTGGTGCTCAGAAATTGAAAGTTTTGAGAGTAAACCATAATAAGCTGAATAAACTACCATCAGATGTGAAGAACTGTATTATAGAAGAACTACACATAGAACATAATGAACTGACTCAGTTACCCCCAGAAATATTCATTAATTCAAACAGGTAAATATATTGTTTAAGAGTAGGTTCCATGACAGCTGTCTAGTCATTTGGATGGGAAGAAAAAACAAGGCCCGATGGACACATTGGTGTGCACGTATAAGATCCTTCTCGACAGTTGGAATTCGATTTAAAAGTAGGCTGTAGTATCGCTGTCTGGGCAAAATTTATCTCACAGCACACTGTATGGCGTATGCTTCTCTTCATTAGCCCAGGTTGGAGCAGAACAGTAGGATGTTAAACCCCATTTCATTTCATTTCAGGTTCCATGAATATTACATAATTGTAATATTTATCAAAATGTCTGTTTTTTTGACATTGTACAAATTTGAAACTTCCTTATTATAACTGACCATATAAAGTGTTAGTCTTAAATTAAAGCAATAATTCATTTTTTTAACTGAAATTTGTGTCAGGTATTTGGAGTAATGACACTATAAACCTCAGAATGCCTCGTTCGGCATTTCTGTCCAAACGAGGTTAAATAAATGCCTCGTTGTCTACAGTTCCTAAACGAGGTTTTTTAAAATTGCCCTGTTTTTGGAACGATGTATTTTGTTCAGAGCGAGGCTAGGTAAAATGCCTCGATTATTAAACTTGTTTTTTTCAAGATAGTTATTAAGAGTATTTGGTATCAGCGAAGTTGTAAAAATTAAAATTTATGTTATTTAATACGAAAATAAAACCAGTCCAAACTATGATATAATCAGAGAAATAGACAAGACAAGAATACGCGTCATACCCTAAATTATTTTATCATTATCAATACCCATCTGTCTTCATAATAAAACGTTTTAATTAAATTGTAATGTATGGGGTGTGCTTTATTTCCCATTGAATTGACAATTGGTATAAAGTCGACAAATCTATCGCTGTGCATTTATATAACTTTGCTCCAATAATATTTTGTGCAATGTCATGGGGTTTCAACAGAAACCGCCAATGCTATGGTCAAGTTAATTTTTTTTTACAATAAATATAAAAAAATAAACTGGCGTATTGGAGATATGAGATGAAATTTAATGCTTTTTTTGATTAATAATGGATTATTTGTTGTATTTAGATAAACACTAATTTTTTGTCTGCGATATCAGTTAGGTGGAGGTGTAAAGCTACCTTGATTGATTTACAACCCCAATTTAATTTTCACAACACCTCAGTTGTTACTTAACACCTATACCTGATTGGGCAATAAATCAATCAAGGTATGTAGCTGTGTGTCTGCAATAGTTTTACACCTTCATCTATGGCGTGTATTCTTGTCTTGTCCATTTCTCTGATTATAATATCATAGTTTGGACTGGTTTATTTTCATATTAAATAACATAAATTTTAATTTGTACAAATTCGCTGATGAAAAAAAAAAACACGTCTAGTAAACGAGGCATTTTTACCGGGCCTCGTTCTGAACAAAATACCTCGTTCCAAAGACAGGGCAATTTAAAAAAACCTCGTTTTGTAACTGCAGACAACGAGGCAATTTTTTCACCTCGTTTGGACAGAAATGCCGAACGAGGCATTCTGAGGTTTATAGTGTGATGGCTCTGATTAAGATGCTGTGTCTAGTTCATCTTATCGTAGTATGCACAACCAGTCTATCTCAATGTTCTTTAGATTATAATGTCAGTTATTCAAGGATTGTATACGTGATAAGGGGTATCTGTACGTATTACCTTCCTGTATGTTTGTTTTACTAGTTTGCAAGGGTTGGATGGCCAAAGGTTAGCACGTTCGTGCTTCATCATAAAACCTGTCATTGAGTCAACTGCCGTGGTTTTGAATCCCCAATTGTACGTCGTGACAAGGAGAAGGGTCGCCTGTCCAAACTCGTGGGGTTTTCTCCAAATACTCTGGCCTCCACCCACTACTAAAGACCCCTACATGCAAGCTAATTATTGAAATAAAATTGAACCATATGTTAGTCCTGAAATAACCTAGTTTGTGTCGAGTGGACGTTAAACCCTCTTTTTGATTTTATTTTTCAGATTAAGGTATTTAAATGCTACAAAGAACAAACTAACCGACTTACCAGCTCCTAACAGAAATGAATCTTTGAATAAACTGCAAGAATTATTTCTAACTGCCAACAGTTTAGGAAATCAGGCAGCTCATAAGATAAGTTTCTTTGGTCGCCTTCGAGTTCTACATTTAGCTAACAACAGGATAACGCAGTTAAAAAACAGGTGAGCATTGCAATATTTCAAATCTTCTTTTATATTCAGCAATATGTCTCTTTTTTTTTTCCTTTCGTAGCCACGGTATCTAAGTGGGTGAAACGCTGGATTGTTAGCCTAATGGTCGTGTTTGATCGCCGCATTGGTCGAGAAAGTTCAACAATCATTTTAACAATTTATATTTTATTTCTCAGTGACATGGAAAAACTAGAACAACTTCAAGAATTAAACATTTCTTCCAACAACCTGCATGAACTACCAGAATATTTGGGACGACATCCAAAGTTACAAGTGCTGCGGGTCAACTCAAATCTTCTACAAGAGATTCCAAACTTTAAAAATTCTTCTGGAATAAAGGTAACATATAAAAGCAATATACATGTATAATACAACAAATTATTTAGAAAATATTCTTTTTAGATTGAATGTATGAGATATTGATTCTAATAATGAGATATTTTGGTTTAAATTCTTGTGAATAAGTCCCAATGTTACATTTTCAGACGAAAATAAGTTTTTGGCACTATGTATCGTTTGAAGTAATGTTATTTAAAATATTTCAGGTGTTAGAAGTTGGATCTAATCGTTTAGTAAATGTTAACATGAAGAATTTGATGAACTCTCAGGTGAATCTGTTAGATATTTCTGGTAATCCTGATATTACAGTCAGTTCTCAAGAAATAGCCAAGTAAGTTCAAAATCAATTATCTTTTAAAAAATCAAAATATTTAGTGTTTTTGTGTAATTCAATATAAACTTATAAATTTTAGTACATTTTGAAACAGATTAATCTGAAATATTAGATATTGTCTTGGAAATGCAAAAAACGATCAGCGGCTTCAATCATGAAATTATTTGAACTTACATTACAGTAATATTATTTTATTTTTTGGCTTTTTACTGCAAATGAATATACTTTCAATTGAAAATGGTGTTATCCTCCAACCAGGTTTTGATCCCTATATTTGTAGAGCTAAGAAGATTTGTATGGTAGATATGAGAGGACAGAATAGATCTTTATTAGATCTTTCATCTATAGATAAATCTACTGTTGATAAAATATGGCAGAGTGGTTTCTCTCAAACATCTGGCATTAGAAACAGGTAACGATCTTTGACATTCCAATCATTTCTTTTGACAGACGAAAGAGCAGTTAACAATATCACTTGCCAAATTTCCAAATTATTTTGAAAATCTAAAGGCGAGGTTTGTAGTATCTAAAGCTTGAATTCAAAGTTTATTAGTTGAAATTTAGTTCCTTGGTCTGTGAATAAAAGGAGCCTAATCAAAACATAGGCATACTCACACTAAGAGCTCTGAAAACCCAAAGTGTATTTTCATAGAAAGAGTTATTTCCCTTGACACACTAAAGGGAGATAATTTCATTCAATGCTTCTATTTTGGATGCAGACCACTCTTAATTCTCCCATTGACTTCAATGTTAGTTCTGCTATCTTTGCCCAACTCCAGTTTTGCGCAAATTTACCAGAAACTGGCGAAATTCTTGATTCACACCCTTTCTCTATTCTAGACCAAAGCAATCAACAAAAATGGGCATGCAAAGGGGGTGGGGAAGGAGGGAGGGAGAAAATTACTGTAAATTTGTAGTGCTGCTCATATCCCTTGTAGTACACTGTATGGCATACCGCCGTCTTATTATCCCAGCAGAACAGTAGGATGTTACGCGCCATTTCATGTCATTTTATAAGGCTCAACCCTTGCATATTTTAGATTATCAGTAGCCGTGATTAACCAGACTCAATTTATAGACCAAGATGATTCACTATTTGGAGTTCTGGATGGTGGTAGAAATGAAGAAATCGCTAAAACATTATCTGATCACCTTCCATTAGTTGTCGAAGATGAACTTAAGAAGAGAGGTCAACATGAACATTATTTAAAATACTCCATGTTAGCGGCTCATGGGTAAGTGAACTTGTACTCTCTCTCTCAACACAATTAGAACTATTTCACAAGGCCACTGTCAAGATTGGTCAAAGGTCACATATGTAAACAGGGCTAACACTGATTCCGACCCTTACCCTAACCCTGGACATAACCCTATCAATTACCCTGATCCTAACCTACAATCTTGCATTCAGTGCCCTAACTTATTTACATCTCAGGGACCTTGACAAAAATTGAGTTGGCCTTAAGAAATAGATCTAGCTCTCTCAGCAGTACACTTCAGTTATCGAAACCATTTTATAGTTACTCTCCTTTTTACCAGTGAACCTGCCATGGTTATTGAGAATGTTTTTATTTTTGATTTATTTTAACTTTCACTGAGAAATATATCGATGAAGATTTAAAAAAAGAAAAATCTCAATCTAATTTAAACACAGATCCAATTTCGTTTCATTTTTCGTTTTACTCGACTTTACTACACTAGGATCTGGAAGAGTTGCTATCATTGATGTGTTCTGGCTGATGTAAAGGATTACCCAATGAAACGGTCTGTTACGGCAAGCTTTTGGATTTTTGGTGCACGGCACTGTGTGTAAACCACTAAAAACGTCGACCCTGATTGATTAATTAATGTATGATGTCATAGGGTCAAAAGCTGCTTGTTCAAAATCTGACATGAACTCCCACTATAACTTGTCAGATCTCCATGAAAGTATAAAAAAACGAAACAAAATATAGATCTGTATTTTAATCAGATTGGGATAATCCAATAAGACTACAATTATTTTAAATGTTCTACACAGTCAACAAGATTACTGATCTTTCATTTTTATGTTTAAAGAAAGTTAAAATCCCTTGGACAAAGACTGGGAGCTGCAGTAGGTGTTGTCCATATAAGGAAGTCACGTGATGGAAAGACTCCACCCACTTTACATCTAGCTAATGTTGGAGATACCGAAGTGGTCTTGTGTCGGAAAAATAAACCTGTATGTCTTTCACAGCTTTTTACAGTTTCTCAGAATCCTGGAGAATGCCAGAGAATCTGTGAATCAGATGGAATTATCACAGAGGTAAATAAAAATTGTGTCCGTGGATAGAATGATAGACCATTATTTCTAGTTTATATTTCTAGAAGACAATATACAATTTAACCTGTTAAAAGACCATAATAGCACTGTCTATTGTATTAAGTTTCGTTCTTAATTTTAAATTGAGAAAAATTTTAACTGTACTTTAGATGTGAATGCTTTAATAGATCTTCAAAATATTGTATTTAATGACAGTGTGTTTAGACTAAGCCTATAGGCCTTAATTACATAGTCTAGTATGTTGCCATTGACTATATTACAATTTCACTTGCCTGGAGGTCGGGTGTCCCCCCCCTGCAATTAGCCAAGAAAGATCATCTCGATTTTCCGGCGTGTTTCCCCTTGTCAGTGATGCAGAAGGAGGGCCTGACAAGGCAGTTGCCTAGTTTTTCGGATGGGACGAAAAACCGAGGTCCCATGTACACATTGGTGTGCACGTAAAAGATAACTTGGCTGTTGGAATTTGATATAAGAGTAGGCCTTAGCGCCGCTGCCTGGGCAAAATTTCCCTCACAGCACACTGTATGGCATATGCCAGTCTTCGATTAGCCCAGGTAAGATGCAGAACAGTAGGACGTTTAACCCCATTTCATTTCATTTATTCCAATTTATACCTGTATGGTTTTAACCATGAATCTTAAAACTCAACAAAAATAAGATGAAAAGTATATTAATACAGGTAAAGACAATATAATATTAAGCTGTTACTTGTAGGATACAATCCCTTGCAAGGATGAGGCGATATTAGTTGTTTCAGAAGGAGTAAATGTATATACTACATGATGTACAAGACCTATCACTACTTAGAATCGTTGAGATATGTAGATTATACCACGGGTCAATCCCAAAATAACGTAGGTTGCACTGAGAGGACATTGCTCACCTCTCAGTATCAGGATACTGTAAATTGTTTAATTATGTGTATTTATGTTATTTTTGTAAGTTCTTGTATATTTACAGGATGGTCGAGTGAGTGGAGTTACATTTAATACCAGATTATTAGGTTGTAGTTATTTATATCCTAATGTTATACCAGATCCACATTTCACCACCACACAACTTACAGAGGACGACCAACTCATTATCGTAGCTAATCAAGGTCTGTGGAAATATATGTCTTATGAAGAAGCCATTCAAGAAATCCTTGATATTCCAGATCCAGTTGTAGCTGCCAAGAGACTTCAAGATTTGGCACAAGGCTATGGATCCAAAGAAAATATTGCTATTTTAGTGGTGCGATTCCTGTTGTCGGAAACAGAAAGACTTAGAATTAAAACATTACTCGAGACACAATATGAAGGTCAGAGGCATTTGTTAATAATGTTGCAGCAACAGGCTGCAATGGTTCGTGCTAAGGAACAACGACAATCAGAAGCTCAGTTCGGTAAAATTAAATTCGATAAATCGGGACATGTAAAAAGAAAAGGAAATGATAAACATAGGCCAGCAGTTCGCGCGGACGTTTTAGCGGAAGATTTAAACAGAAATCGTGATATCAAGAAACTAGAAGCTGCTTTACAGCAACGTCTTACAAATGATGTTAAGGACAAAGAAATCAGATATGACTTCACTAATGCTGACATTGGAGATGAATCCTTATCTGATCTGACATTTGATGATGAGGATATCTTGTTAAAGTCTCGAAATCAGAATATCCCCGTTTCAACTTGGGAGAGTCACTTACAAAAACGCCTAACGGAGGAAGTTAAAGATCGCGAAATGGAATACATGTTTAGCAGTCATGACGATGATGTTGATGCTGAAGTTGCGCATAATGGTAGTAGAGATGCAAGGAACTGGTCAACAACTTCTCAGAAACAGAACATGTCCAGAGGAAAATCAGAAGGAGCCATCTTGGATCGAAAAGTAACAATTCCTAAACCTGACACAAACATTCCTTATGAACGATCAGAATCTCTCGATACTATTGCTTCATTTGAGGAATTTTCAAAACAACCCGTCATTCATCAGAATATTGATCGAGATGCCATTTTGTTTCATCAAATGCAACTGGCCCGTGCTCAGAATTCTAGCAGCACCAGTATCGATTCCACCCAGTCTGACCCAATGCATGCTTCAGCAAGAGAAGTTTTCAGACTACCACAAAGAAACTCTGCTCGAAGTATCGAAGTCCTGGTTCATAACCCTCGACCTGTCAGAATGGTCAACAATCCGAACATCCAACAAGATAAAATATCAGAAGAAAATGAAATATTTGGTGAATATGACGAAAATTTAGAAGAAATTTATGCTCGTGTTCAAAAACAAAGCCCAAGTTTAATAACCCATACTGAACTTGATCCGGTTACAGAAAGTACACATCCTCCGAACACAGAACAACAAGCCACTAAAGCTGAAGAGGAACCCATGTATAGTGTTGTGAATAAACAAAAACAGTATAATCCATATCGATACGAAACAAATGTAAATTCAAATTCTATCACAAGTATCAACGATATCGGAGTCCTTGAATTATCAGAGAATGGAGTAATAAGTAGTCCTGACTGCAGTTTAGAAGAAAGCATTCAACAAGGAGTCTTTGATTCTTCTAGTGAAGAGAATTCTGCAAATTCATCACCGACCCTCCTTTTGCGTCGTCCAAAATGTCATCCAAGGGAAAATAACTCTCCTTTGTCATCTCCAGAGACAGATTCTAGAATAGAGAGATCGGAAAGTGAAGCTAGCATCATCATTACCTATTTATAGTTTGTCATGTGTCATACCGGTATATATTGTGTAGAATTGTTTTTTTTTAACAGAGTATAGCGTAGATACAAGATTACAGATATCAACAATTGTTTAATATATTAAAGGTGATTTATTGATTGTCATAGATTTTTGGCAAGTGTGTAACTAGCTCTAAGTTAATAGAATGACTTTCTTTTTGGATATTTAAAGTAATAGTTACACAATGCAACCTTTATCAGGGTAATGGAAAAGTAACAAGAAATGGAATAAAATGTTACATAATTTGTTGGCCAGTCTATTTTGTGTACCTTGGATTAGCAAGATAATTACCCAAAGAATATGACCTGTTTTATCATTATCACAATTTAAACATAACAGTTTTAAAGATGCATTAGGTATTTGTCATTAAAGAGCCAAAATAGTTAAAAAAAATAGATAATGAAAAAGGTATCATTTGAAGAACAGTGCAGTCTTGATTGTTATTGTTAGCATGATTGTCCGTTTTTAATTAATTATTAACAGTCTTGTCTAAATCAGTTAAAAATAGAAACCATCCTATGGTCTTGAGAGTATATTATGGGCATGGAATGTGAATAAATGTTTAATTAATAAATTATATATATATTTGATAAAACTTTGACAGATTTCTGAGACTATCTGTTGAATTTTTTGTATAAACAATATTTTTATTCAAGATATTGGGGAACAAAGATTAATCCATGTACCCCCACCCCCCTCCCTTGATCTGTTGATAATTCGATTGTTGAATTATATGACTGGCTGGCAGAAGTTCTTTGCCAATATTATTCACTACAATATATCTGGGACGACCCCTTTAATTTCCAATATATGATTAACTATTGATGACACACTTGATATAACACATTACCAAGAATTGAGGAAATAAAAAGAAACCTCTGATTTGAGCATAATGTAATTTTTGTTTTGAATCCTGATTTATTTTGACCAAGTATTTTATATTACATGATTACAAAATAATTTAATCTACAGAGTTGAATTGTTATGTTTTTTCTCTATTTTTTCCCATTTTTTTGTTGTTAATGAATTTATGTGTAAATATTATATTTTTTAATATACATAGTTAAAACTTTTAAATCAGATTTATACTTTTATGCTTTGTATACCATAACCTTAAAACGGCTTAATTTATTCTAATGCAAATTGAAATTCTAAAAGTAATATTGTTGCTTAGTTGTATCATCATGTACTATGAGGTTGTTGTCTTTTACAACAATTTCTGATATATAAGCAGTTTTGCTACGATCTTTTGAAAAAAAAAAATGAAATGAAATGAAATTCAATTTGAAAATAAAAAATAATTTAAAATTATTTTCACAAGTTGTCATGTAGTAGTTAAAATAAGAACCTGTGATGGATCTCCGCGACCTGGTCAGATTATCAACCTAGGGATCTGTCATTAAATCAAATTTCGATTCCCCGCTTATACGTGGCAAGGAGTGTGGTCGTCTGCCCAATTTTGTTGCTTTTCCTGCTTCCTCACAAAGACCCCCTACGCACATGCAAATTGTTGAAAATAACCTCTCTCCTTCTATCAGTTTTTTCTTGTACATAATATAAGCATATACATAATAGCGTTATTAATTTTCAGCCGGTTGAGTGATCTGCCAGTTTGTGTGTGAGACGTTTTTGGTCGCTCTCATCTGTACTGTCTCTATTGACTCTGTGCGGTGTTTCTTCAGATATGACACCCAACCCGATTATCAGATTTAAAAGGTGATTTTACAAACGATGAAAACAATAATCTATATAACCCTTTGTTCTGTCAATGCTCACTACATGATCAAATAACGACCTATTATGGTTGTAAAAATGTTTCTAAAGCAGTTCCGTGTTATACCACTAAATACTAAATCATATGTTACTGTTACCACGTTCAGTTTTAAGGGGTGTCCATTTAACCATGCGTGAATCATAAAAACACAAAAAGACAATACACCGCCGATAAATTCGTAACAGGAGCTTTTTATCTCTATCTGATCAAAATTTCACCACCACTCCACGCTGAGATATCGAATGATTACAAATGCAGCAAACTTAAACTGTATTTAATGGAGAACATACAACGTCAAATATAAATTCAAATAATAATGTTCATTAAATTAACTACATTTTTACCGTATAATTTTAATTATACGGTGAAAATGTAGTTAATATAAAAAAGAAAGGTCGAAATATGAAATATATACTTATATCTATATAATATATATTTATTATTATGTATGAATTACATATCAAACATGATGCCAAACAGTAATATTACATACATGAAAACCATCATAGAGGATTACTCAAACCATAAGCACATTTTAGAACAGGTTACATATAGGACACAGATCACTAAATATTCATGGGCCGTCACCGTAGGGCGAAAGTTATTTTTAGTCCTTCTCTCCCTTTCCCTTTTCCCCCTTTTGCATGGCGATTTTTGTTGACTTTTCGGTGTAGAATTAAAGAAAAGGGTTTAAGAATACATTTTCTGCCAGGTTTTGATGAATATTCATGATTTTGAGGCGGAAGGATACAAGGGTTGTGAGGTTGGTTAAGTTGAAAGGGAGGGCCAAAAATTGCTTGTTTAGTTGTCTCTACTTCCAGCCTGTGTATCTCAAGTTTTTCATGGTGAACCTCATACATGCTTTTGGGCCAGAGTTTGCCACATGTTGCTCCATCTGTGGCAGAAAGCGTTCTACCCAACGAATATTTGGGGAAAAGCTACAACCGGTCTAAGAGACGAGAATTAAAGTCAATGGGGAAATATTTAGTGATCTGTGTGGCCATATAGATTTTTACAATGGCTACCTGTTACGGTAAAACTGATACCGATGATGTATGAATCTCCCAAATAGAGTTGTAGTTGGATAGCGTGACTTGTGTGGAGAATGATGGCGTGTAATCTAAGCCAACTCCGTTTACTAATGAATATGTTTACCATTAACTAATCATGGCTATATATTATTCTAAACTTATGTTTTGTACATGTAATACCCCTGTCAGGCTCGGATGGCGTCCTTACTGCGCTGCTACGGCGACGGAAAATGATCTCAGAGCGAGTCAAGATTGCTATAAGCGTGGTAAAAGCGTGGTAACGCTAGATATTGTGCTATGGTCGTCAGTGATCGCCGTATCACGGCGTTTGTTTTGAGCATGTTCAAATCAAACGCCAAAATTCTGTGATCTCACCGTAAACTTGTGGGAACTCGACCTTTTTCAAGTTTGTAATTTTTTGGGACATTTACGCGCGTTGTATTCATATTTGCTGGCGACCTTGTGCATTATTCGGTCTCTGTACGGTCGAAAATGCGCAGTAAGGACGAACTGACGACTTTGTGGATCTAGATATTTTCATTAGTTTTAATACCGTGCTCACAAGTGAACAATATCAACTTTACAGTGGGATTGAGTTACGCTCGATACTGAATTAAGCATATTGGTAACAAACTATTTCATACAATATAATAACAAAATAAAAATATAATGGTCACAATATTTCTTAATTTTATGAAAGTGAAGAAATATATTCAGACGCACAAAGTCTCTGGGGATGGTTTATTTCCTCTCTTCTACGATCATTTCTGATTTTCGTGGTAAAAACGTCAGGGAACCATCTGGTGTCATATCTATCGTCTTCCCGTCTGGGCATCTAAACGTAAAATTCCTCAACAGGATAGCTAACATCAAATGCATCTCTGGTCTAGCAATAGTTTCACCTAAACAATTTCTACGTCCAGCAGAAAAGGGCAACCATGACATGGTCTTTGGAGCCAATTTACCATCGGCGTCCAGTAGTCGTTCTGGCCTGAATATTTCAGGATCTTTCCAAGTCTCCGGATCGTTGTGAAGAGCCCAGTGATTTACCATGACCATTGTACCTTTAGGGATTTCATATTCACCTGATGAAATAGAAATACATATGCAGGATTACCGTAAGATCGTTATATCTAAACAAATCTCAGTTATTCTAAAATACATTTTGGATTTGCTTCAAAATTGAAAAACGTATTGTAAATTGAGTTGGAGGTCGTATGTCATTTGTGTCCTATATAAACGGTAAAAAGGTCGTATACCATAATAAACACATCGTATATCTCGTCAAAAAGGTGTGGTATAGCATAGTAAACATATATCCTATATCGAGATGTAAACGGTAATGGTCGTATATCATGGTAAACATATCCTATATCGAGTTGTAATCCTATATCGAGATGTAAACGGTAATGGTCGTATATCATGGTAAACATATCCTATATCGAGTTGTAATCATATATCCTACATCGAGATGTAAACGGTAATGGTCTTATATCATGGTAAACATATCCTATATCGAGTTGCAATCGGTAAAAAGTCGTATTGCATGTTAAACAAAACACATCTGATGTCGAGTTATGGAAGTTACCTGGGAGTATATCATAGTAAACATATTTCGCGTTAAAAACGGTAAGAGGTCGTATAGCATGGTAAACATATCCTATATATATCGAGTTCTAAACGGTGGGAGTTCGTATTGCATGGTAAACAAAACAGTAATTGTCCACCTTGCCGGTTACGTGAAATCAAAGAAATACATATTGCAAAAGTATCTAAAAAGTTCACTTTTACCGAGGCTCGTATCACACCAGGGCCCTGTTTCACGAAAACTTAACTAAAGATAAAATAGAGATTTTAGTAGATACTTCAATTTTGATTGGCTAAGCACTAAAATCAAAATAATATTATCCAATAAAATTACTAAATTTCGATTTTATCTTAGTTAAAATTTCATGAAACAGGTCCCAGGTAATCCCGAAGGAACAACTGGACTGTCCAAATATTAAAAATTTATCCTTAAAGACCACATCAAATGATTCAGAAAATCTTTACGTACGGGTACTCAAAGGTTACAAAATCCATTTTACGACAAGTTCAAACTAATCTGATTAAAATTAATTCAGATATTTACGTTTTAGTATCCGACTGCCAAAAACGGTTTTCAAATTTTCAATTACAACCTTAATCTGGTTGATTGGCTGGTGACGTCACAGGCACTACACATAGTATACACATCATCTATACAATATATCACACAGCCAGTTGACACGTGTGTATTTGTCGGTCCAATAAACATTTGACTGGGGTAATCATTAACGGGTAATTATTTACATGTAAGTTTCATATCACTATATCAGTCAAAGCATTTTCAAAAGCCGACCTTTCTCGTCTTGAGTTGTAATAGATTATATATTTGTGAGTAGAATATTACCGAATGTATTTCAAGATGCCATATTACCGTTGTGTTATTGAGAGTTGTGGAAATTCCAGCAAGGGAAAGGCGAATAATGTACTTGCGTTTTATAAATTTCCGAAGGATGAAATCGTACGGAAAAATTGGAATGCGTTTGTAAACAATTCAAATCCTGATTGGCAACCTACAGTCACAACAGTGATGTGCAGTAAACATTTTACGAACGATTGCTTAATTACCTATAGACACCCGGCGTGTGTATTTATTAACGCCTGGCTTATTCCTTAATCCCCCTAATTAAATAAAACAATTGACTACGGAATAATTTGTTTTGTAATACATTTTAATTCAAGATCCATTTAAAAATTGTTTCATTATGTACGGCCGTTCTGTTTTCTCACGGCATCGTGTGCAGTCCAATCACTGTTCAAATTTAGTCTGATTGATTAATGACAGGTATTAGCGACACTACACTTGCGATACACATAGATAGTTAGGTAATCCTTCTCAATCTGTTAATTCAAACGTATATAGAGATATTTTTTCGTATTTCATTTTTACGGTCTATTTCAGAGTAATAAAGTCAAATTCGCAAGCAGAAATAAAGGCGCCGTACGTCGATAACGGATCGTCATTTACAAATCACGTTGCAATCATGTTTGACGTTTTATTTTGCGTGACCACATCTTTTTACTCCTATACTCTTTTACTCGGGGAAATTCTAACCGCAATACTCTTCTGACGAAAATGTATCTCGAATAGATGGGACTGCACACATAGGAGAGTGCATGACATCGCTGCCGTGTGAAAATGGACGACCGTACATTATGAAACAAATTCTAAATTAGAACGACGATACTCTTCTGACGAAAATGTATCTCGAATCGTTTGGACTGCACACGATGGTAGATTGTATTAAAATCGCTGCCGTGAGTAAACAGAACGACCGTACATAATGAAACAGATTCTAAATTCGAACAATAAACTTCTGACGAATATGTATCTCGAATCGTTTAGACTGTGCACGATGGTAGAGTGTATTAAAATCGCTGCCGTGAGAAAACAGAACGACCGTCCATTATGAAACAAATTCTAAATTGGATCTTGAATTAAATTGAATTATAAAACAAATTATTCCGTAGTCAATTGTTTTATTTAATTAGGGGGATTAAGGAATCAGTCAGGCGTTAATGAATACACACGTCGGCTGTATATAGGTAATTAAGGAATAAACATTCCGAATATGCATTCGGTCACTGTGACGTCACTGGCGTCTGAGGGGATTAAGAGTGTTTTCAATAATTGGCAAAGTAGTTTTTACGGGAGGTCCATTTTTACGACTTTGAATGAAGATAGCTGATTTAATTTTAGTCGGATTGATGTGAATTTGCCGTAAAGTGGATAAAAACACCATGGACTGCTCACATAGAGAAATGTTTAGGGACATTTTATGTGCACTTTAAAGACCACATCAAATGATTCAGAAAATCTTTACGTACGGGTATTCAAAGGTTACAAAATCCATTTTACGACAAGTTCAAACTAATCTGATTAAAATTAATTCAGATATTTACGTTTTAGTATCCGACTGCCAAAAACGGTTTTCAAATTTTCAATTACAACCTTAATCTGGTTGATTGGCTGGTGACGTCACAGGCACTACACATAGTATACACATCATCTATACAATATATCACACAGCCAGTTGACACGTGTGTATTTGTCGGTCCAATAAACATTTGACTGGGGTAATCATTAACGGGTAATTATTTACATGTAAGTTTCATATCACTATATCAGTCAAAGCATTTTCAAAAGCCGACCTTTCTCGTCTTGAGTTGTAATAGATTATATATTTGTGAGTAGAATATTACCGAATGTATTTCAAGATGCCATATTACCGTTGTGTTATTGAGAGTTGTGGAAATTCCAGCAAGGGAAAGGCGAATAATGTACTTGCGTTTTATAAATTTCCGAAGGATGAAATCGTACGGAAAAATTGGAATGCGTTTGTAAACAATTCAAATCCTGATTGGCAACCTACAGTCACAACAGTGATGTGCAGTAAACATTTTACGAACGATTGCTTAATTACCTATAGACACCCAGCGTGTGTATTTATTAACGCCTGGCTTATTCCTTAATCCCCCTAATTAAATAAAACAATTGACTACGGAATAATTTGTTTTGTAATACATTTTAATTCAAGATCCATTTAAAAATTGTTTCATTATGTACGGCCGTTCTGTTTTCTCACGGCATCGTGTGCAGTCCAATCACTGTTCAAATTTAGTCTGATTGATTAATGACAGGTATTAGCGACACTACACTTGCGATACACATAGATAGTTAGGTAATCCTTCTCAATCTGTTAATTCAAACGTATATAGAGATATTTTTTCGTATTTCATTTTTACGGTCTATTTCAGAGTAATAAAGTCAAATTCGCAAGCAGAAATAAAGGCGCCGTACGTCGATAACGGATCGTCATTTACAAATCACGTTGCAATCATGTTTGACGTTTTATTTTGCGTGACCACATCTTTTTACTCCTATACTCTTTTACTCGGGGAAATTCTAACCGCAATACTCTTCTGACGAAAATGTATCTCGAATAGATGGGACTGCACACATAGGAGAGTGCATGACATCGCTGCCGTGTGAAAATGGACGACCGTACATTATGAAACAAATTCTAAATTAGAACGACGATACTCTTCTGACGAAAATGTATCTCGAATCGTTTGGACTGCACACGATGGTAGATTGTATTAAAATCGCTGCCGTGAGTAAACAGAACGACCGTACATAATGAAACAGATTCTAAATTCGAACAATAAACTTCTGACGAATATGTATCTCGAATCGTTTAGACTGTGCACGATGGTAGAGTGTATTAAAATCGCTGCCGTGAGAAAACAGAACGACCGTCCATTATGAAACAAATTCTAAATTGGATCTTGAATTAAATTGAATTATAAAACAAATTATTCCGTAGTCAATTGTTTTATTTAATTAGGGGGATTAAGGAATCAGTCAGGCGTTAATGAATACACACGTCGGCTGTATATAGGTAATTAAGGAATAAACATTCCGAATATGCATTCGGTCACTGTGACGTCACTGGCGTCTGAGGGGATTAAGAGTGTTTTCAATAATTGGCAAAGTAGTTTTTACGGGAGGTCCATTTTTACGACTTTGAATGAAGATAGCTGATTTAATTTTAGTCGGATTGATGTGAATTTGCCGTAAAGTGGATAAAAACACCATGGACTGCTCACATAGAGAAATGTTTAGGGACATTTTATGTGCACTTTAAAGACCACATCAAATGATTCAGAAAATCTTTACGTACGGGTATTCAAAGGTTACAAAATCCATTTTACGACAAGTTCAAACTAATCTGATTAAAATTAATTCAGATATTTACGTTTTAGTATCCGACTGCCAAAAACGGTTTTCAAATTTTCAATTACAACCTTAATCTGGTTGATTGGCTGGTGACGTCACAGGCACTACACATAGTATACACATCATCTATACAATATATCACACAGCCAGTTGACACGTGTGTATTTGTCGGTCCAATAAACATTTGACTGGGGTAATCATTAACGGGTAATTATTTACATGTAAGTTTCATATCACTATATCAGTCAAAGCATTTTCAAAAGCCGACCTTTCTCGTCTTGAGTTGTAATAGATTATATATTTGTGAGTAGAATATTACCGAATGTATTTCAAGATGCCATATTACCGTTGTGTTATTGAGAGTTGTGGAAATTCCAGCAAGGGAAAGGCGAATAATGTACTTGCGTTTTATAAATTTCCGAAGGATGAAATCGTACGGAAAAATTGGAATGCGTTTGTAAACAATTCAAATCCTGATTGGCAACCTACAGTCACAACAGTGATGTGCAGTAAACATTTTACGAACGATTGCTTAATTACCTATAGACACCCGGCGTGTGTATTTATTAACGCCTGACTTATTCCTTAATCCCCCTAATTAAATAAAACAATTGACTACGGAATAATTTGTTTTGTAATACATTTTAATTCAAGATCCATTTAAAAATTGTTTCATTATGTACGGCCGTTCTGTTTTCTCACGGCATCGTGTGCAGTCCAATCACTGTTCAAATTTAGTCTGATTGATTAATGACAGGTATTAGCGACACTACACTTGCGATACACATAGATAGTTAGGTAATCCTTCTCAATCTGTTAATTCAAACGTATATAGAGATATTTTTTCGTATTTCATTTTTACGGTCTATTTCAGAGTAATAAAGTCAAATTCGCAAGCAGAAATAAAGGCGCCGTACGTCGATAACGGATCGTCATTTACAAATCACGTTGCAATCATGTTTGACGTTTTATTTTGCGTGACCACATCTTTTTACTCCTATACTCTTTTACTCGGGGAAATTCTAACCGCAATACTCTTCTGACGAAAATGTATCTCGAATAGATGGGACTGCACACATAGGAGAGTGCATGACATCGCTGCCGTGTGAAAATGGACGACCGTACATTATGAAACAAATTCTAAATTAGAACGACGATACTCTTCTGACGAAAATGTATCTCGAATCGTTTGGACACGATGGTAGATTGTATTAAAATCGCTGCCGTGAGTAAACAGAACGACCGTACATAATGAAACAGATTCTAAATTCGAACAATAAACTTCTAACGAATATGTATCTCGAATCGTTTAGACTGCGCACGATGGTAGAGTGTATTAAAATCGCTGCCGTGAGAAAACAGAACGACCGTACATTATGAAACAAATTCTAAATTGGATCTTGAATTAAATTGAATTATAAAACAAATTATTCCGTAGTCAATTGTTTTATTTAATTAGGGGGATTAAGGAATCAGTCAGGCGTTAATGAATACACACGTCGGCTGTATATAGGTAATTAAGGAATAAACATTCCGAATATGCATTCGGTCACTGTGACGTCACTGGCGTCTGAGGGGATTAAGAGTGTTTTCAATAATTGGCAAAGTCGTTTTTACCTGAGGTCCATTTTTACGACTTTGAATGAAGATAGCTGATTTAATTTTAGTCGGATTGATGTGAATTTGCCGTAAAGTGGATAAAAACACCATGAACTGCTCACATAGAGAAATCTTTAGGGACATTTTATGTGCACTTTAAGCACTGGTTAAGCTCTTACCGAGAGTTGTGTCACACCGGGTAGCATGAGGCAATCCCAAAGGAACTACTGGACACAATCTCATACTTTCATGTAAAACAGCTTCTGTATATGGCATTCTCTCTCTGTCTTTTAAAGTTGGTGCTTGTCCGGCATCTGAACACAAAGATATGTTTAATGTCGAATAAAATTACAACATATACGTTTCAGCAGACTAATAGTAAGTGCAGGGGGACCGCACTAAGCGAAAAGCAAAAACCTATAAGATTAACCTGCGGAAAAATATCAAGTGAATGGAAAGTCATCGTTCCACAATGTTAACACACTGCGCTTGGACAATTCAAATCGCAACGTTTGTTAATCGTTATCGAGTCAAATTAATATTCACTTAAAGGGATTCAATGATTTATATAATATGTTGATTTATCTTGGCAGTATCTTGATAGTAGTGAATATAGCCCCGTACAAAATTATAACGAAATAAAAAGAAATGGAGCTTAACAGTATGACAATTTGGCCCGGGCAGCGGCACTACGGCCTACTATTATATCGAATTCCAACTGCCAAAGGATCGAAGGATCGCTTACGTGAACGCCAATGTGTACACGGAACACCAGGCCTTTTTCCTGCATCATTGACAAGGGGGAACAGCGTCGGAAAAAATCTGGATGTACTTTCCCTTCCAAAACAAAGATCGAACATTTATTACGACCTTCATGCCTGCGACCCTAAGATTATTTCAACTCACATTAGAGACTTTTGGGAAGCGTAAATTGCTAGTCCGTATTGGGTATCCATATCGATTTTGCGTGTGACGTCATCAATGTGTGTGTATTTCTCATTCGCATCACTTCAGAGGATCCGAAATAAGTTTCATAGCTAAATATACATGGATTTTTAAAATTAAAATATAAAAAGAACCCACTGATAACTTGGTCTAATTCTGCTTGAACCTTTTTCTGTATTTCTGGGTGTGTTACTAACAACATAATAGTCCAGATCATAGTTTGTCGAGTTGTGTCAATTCCAGCTACAAAATAAGAAATTAATAAAAGAAGGTAGGTTGCCAGCCAACTAAACATACGCCGACAACAACTAAGTCGTCCGGGAAGTCAACAAGTGTTGTCGCATATTTTTTCTTTCGTCAGTCAGGAGAACGTTTACAACACATGAAAATCTTATTACGAGTAATAGCCCATTTAGTAATTATCAGAAATGGGTAGAATCGTTTTGAATGTTTTGAATGTGTGTCTCATGGCCTTCATGGAAGGCAGACAGAGCGAGAGATGGGGGTTTAATGTCTACTCCACACAAACTAGGTCATTTCAGGACTAAAATATGGTTTAATTATATTTAAATAATTTGGTGGTTGGTAGGGGTCTTTAGTAGTGGGAGAAAACCGGAGTTCCCCGCGGAGAAAACCCACAAAATGGACGACCCTATTCCTTGTACAACCGGGGATTGGAAATCACGCCAACTAGTGGCTCAATAACTGGCGTGATGATACAGCGTGCACATGCTAATTATTTGACCATCCACCCGATGCCATTTTAAATAAGATGTGAAATGTGATAAGAATTAACAACATGTATGTGGTTATATAAAGTTATAACGACTTACCCGAGAATATATCCGAGCATGTTTGTACCAAGTGTACATCTGTTATTACATTTTCTATTTCTGGATCTTCAATTGCCGCTTGTCTTCTGGCATGTATCAAATAATCCGCGAAATCTTTCATATCATCTGAAGAACACAAATCGTTAATAATATCATTATAATTCACAGATTGTTTCAAATAACCCGTAATATCTTTCATATCAACTGAATAACACAAATAGTTAATATTATCATCATATTATTGTTTCAATTCTAAAAATCTAACATTTAAAAATATCAAGCACTTAAAATTTTTACAAACATTTGCTAAATTTAATCCAGATGGTACACTTAGCCAATTCCAAAGATTTGGAGTGTATTGTTAAAACATGTTGGATGAAAATATCCTTCCAAAGCTTCAATATGCATTACTTAATTATTAGATAACTCGCGGGTCATTCCTACTTTAATAGTTAAGGGAGCTAAATTGCTAATATCTGGGACCTAGAAATGTACCCACATGGGTTGCAACGCATAAACTAATCTTATATGAATGTATACAAACTGATTTACATGCATTCATTCAAGTCTTTACTCCAATTTAATATCAGTTAGGTTCGGCGAAATACGCCTGAAGTACGTTCTCCATGCGTAACCCCTAGCCTCGTTTGCTAAGTCCCTTGGTAAAATTGGGCCTGAGACGGATTATGGTACACGATTCGTGTAACAATGGTACATCTTTTGTTATTTCACAGGTAAGATCCCAACATCAATGTTGAATTAAATTGACAAAACATTTGCGTTTTCATTGGCGACTAGACAGCTGTCGTTGTCAGACCCTTCGTCCTGCATCACTGACAAGTGGGAACTACGCCGGAAAATCTGGATGAACTGCCTCGGCCAATGTAGGTATCGAACACCCAACCTCCAGGCTAGGGAACCTGAGTTTAACCCACTTACCCACCCAGACATCCCCACTCCTCTTCACTTCATACCCAAAGGCGTTGCCCCGTCTGAATTCGCTGTTCTGCCGGCTACTGGCTAGCACAAGTTGGTTCGCCTTAATGGGTATCATTTCGTTTTATACTGGCATGTTTTAGTGTGTATAGCATTACCTTCCGAAAAATTAGCTTTGTGAGTTTCAAACTCATTTCTAATGAAATCCAAAAAATCTGCGAATAATTTCATGATGCGTTTGAATTTCCCGGTTGGACATTTTCGAAGCGGTGGTATGATATCTTCCCAGAATCCACTTCCAAATTCGCTGTTCGATTTCTCAAACATATCTAATAGTTTTAAAAAGAATTTGTCATCAATATCAAAGCTGAAAGAAGACGAAAATAAAATGACATTATCACTTTAACAACAAAATAAATGCAATCACTTTTATATTCAATATTAGTTTATCCCATATGATTGATAATTGATGTCACTGTTTGCATATAGCCCCAAAATAAAGATATACATCGGACATTATCTTAAAAAAAAACAACCCAAACAACAGGGATAATTGTAGCACGAGGCTTGTGTCAATCAAGTAGCGTGACTAGTTTCCTCCCATTGAAGTAAAATTGAACTGCATTTTAGTTCCAAAATAACCTAGTTTGCAGCATGTCGATGTCAAACCCCATTTCTCTCTTTCTCCGTTATACATAACTCTAGGTAACCTATACAAATTACAAACCGGTCAAATGATAATTACCGTCTGCATGGCGATAACAACCATTTTACAAAGGAATACAACTCTGACAGGTAAGACCGAAAAAAAAAATTGTACGTATTCATATGTTTTCTATAAATAGAAAGCCAAGCAACGTATGTAGATTTTGAAAAAGGTGGTATTTGGAGTATTAACTACACCGGGCCCGTAGCCAGCTCATAAAATTTGGTGGGGCTACGGAATTATTTGGAGGGGCTAAGGATGTGGCCGGCTAAGAACACTCCTAAGAAATCATTATTGTATGCGAAATATTTAGGGGGCTAATTAGATTTTTGCGTTGGGCAAAGCCTGCCATATCCCACCCCCGTGTCTACTGGCCCGAACTATGCTTTGATACTCAAGGTATGAATGATATAGCTCCATAATGTTTTGTAAGTGTCAATATAAAGAGGCATAACTCTAACGTATCTATTTTCTGATTATCTGTCGGACACACCGACTTACCTTTTGTTGAAACAAACACCATGAAGTAAATTACACACCAATAATCCAATATATTTCTGTATATCAATAGGTTTACCTTCTTCTTCTTTTAATCTTCTCATAACTTTAGATGCTGAATCAAATACTTTCTCTTCTAGTTTACTACCATATAAATATTGTCTGAAATACAATTTATAAAATCAACAAATATTACGTGAGTCAATCTTGAGTACAAAATCATATCATAATTTTGCATAGTAAGCTGATATTACCTCAAACCCTGAAGAGCGATTTTACGAAGGTGTTTCCAAGCTGGAGAAACATCTGCAAAGACAATATCTTTGTAACCCTCAGTAAGAACCTCCACTGAAATCAATTAAATCGTGAATAAATTATTTACTGTAAATGTTGTCGGATACTTATATACATGTATACATTTTATGATAGTAAATTATAAATGTTTCGCTATATGAGTTGTAAAAGCTTGGAAACAGACAGAATAACTGCACGCTCTGCTTATTAGAAAGAACGTTCAGCCTCTGATTTTAGACGTCAAAGTTGGGGGTCACGGTGGCTAAGTGGGCTAGACGCTGGCTCGCTAGCCTTGAGGTCCGGTGTTACATCCCTTCATTGGCCGAGATAATTCATCCAGATTTTACCGGCGTGGGGGGGGGGGGGTAGGGGTGACTGACAAGGATAGCTGTCTAGTCGTTTAGATATGACTGACGAACAACCGAGATACCATATACACATTGGCGTGTACGTAAAAGATCCATTGACAGTCGGAATTAGATATAAGAATAGGCCTGTCAAAATTTCCCCAAACGCACACTGTATGGCGTATGTCCGTCTTCATAAGACCAGCTTGGAGTAAGAGTAAGACGTTAAACCCTGTCTCATTTCATTTCAGACGTCACAGCTACTATTGCAAAAACATCGCCATAACAAAACAGTTATCCGTTCGATCCTAAAAAAAAAATTGAGAATCGTTCAAATATTTCATAGTAAAATTATCCGTTTCTGTAATATTAATCTTACTAGAATACATTGGAAATCTGCCTGCATAATCTGCACCTTTCTTTACAAATGCTTCATTTACAGTGTCAGCATCGTTTAACATAATACATCTAACTGGTCCTATAACGACACAAATTACTAGGTGAAACTCTAATTATTTTTTAACCTTCATATAAAACACTTCTTAGTGTTCAGGACCCTGTTTCTCGAAATTTTAACTAAAGACAAATTCCAAATTTTAGTAGATACTTCGATTTTGATTGGCTAAGCAATAAAATCAATCTAATATAATCCAATCAAATAACTAAGATTTGGATAATAATTTCGTAAAACAGGCCCAGAAACTGGTATACAAAGGAGAGGGTAAATGCAGAAGTATAAGTGACAACCATTGTGGATATAAGTGTTCACAGAATGTGTACTGAAGTTTTAAAAGATAGCTCCTTTGGATCCCATCTCTCGCCTCTAACCGTTTTATATTATATCTACTGGTAGAGGATCAGTTCGAGACGAACATGAACCTGATAAACCTTCATCCAATATGATTAAAATACATATTTCGTTTCGTTTATTTATACTTTCGATGGCCTACACTAAATGATGATCTGGCCAGTTATTTTGGGAGGTCGTGTCAGAGGGCATAAGAGCTGTTGTTGACCCTATGATGTCAGATATTTGATTAACCAATCAACATTGATGTTTTTAGTGAATTACCTAATTCCTCACATAATCCAGAAGACGCCAAATATAACAACTCTTCCAGATCCTAGTGCAGTAAAGACAAGTAAAACGACATTTTGAACTGTAAAAATCGAAAAGTCAGATATTTGATTAACCAATCAACATTGATGTTTTTAGTGAATTACCTAATTCCTCACATAATCCAGAAGACGCCAAAGATAACAACTCTTCCAGATCCTAGAGCAGTAAAGGAAAGTAAAACGACTTTTTGAACTGTAAAAAACGAAACGAAATAGGATCTGTGTTTTAAACAGATTGACTTTCGTCAAATCTTAATGTAATTTTGAAAGAGATTATCCCGGTTACGGGCACATGTGTTAAAATAATATACACCTGAATAGTATGCAAACAGAAATATCATAGCTGAATAATAAGAAATATCATAGCTGAATAATAATTCAAAATGTTAGGAAATTACCCATATAAATTGTGACTGCTGGTCCATATTTCTTTTTCCAATCCAATAATGTTCTATAAAATGGTACGCTGGAATTCATTGCTGAAAGACAATAAATTGAATGAAACCAGAAAGTTGCTCTTAGTAACTTAAAATCTTGTTTGTAAGAGAACATGGTTAAAATATGTGCGTGGCTTATAATTGTACCTAAATGATGGCATGGGTCTACATCACGAACAACCCGAATCAAATGTGAACGATTGCAATCAACGTTGCGCCATGTCTTTTAATTTATATGAGAACCGTAAAATTGTACCCAAATTATTTTCTTCACTTGGCACATTTAGTGGTTGTTGGGGAAGTGGAATAAAAAATTCGTGAACATTTGCATATTAATATCCTTTTTAAAAATACATACTAACCCAAGATGTTTCCCAGCAATGGAAGGCACCATGGTCCTGGTGGTAATTTGTATTTTTTCTTTCCAAATATGTAATATGTAACCAAACCAACTGTTAGCCCTAGCAACAAGGCTTGGGTTGTTAAAGACAGGGGAATCTGTTTCAAATACGTTTCCAACATTTTTAGAATCTTTAGTTTTTATCAGTTGACCCGATTGTCAGAATTCTGAAATTTAATTTGTTTAATATTTTATTCTTTCAATTAACTAGACACAAAATAGCAAGGTTATAATATAATATAGCCTAATGGGACAAACGTTACACATGTATTCATTATAATATGATTGCTTATTTTGATGCAGCCGGGGAGTTGTTACATACTATGAAATTCAACCGTGTTGAACACCGGGGAGCCACAGTGGCTAAGTGGAAAAGCCGATGGCGAAACAGTTCATCGGGATTTTCCGACGGGGTTTCCCCTTGTCAGTGATACAGACCGAAGGACATGGCAAGGACAGCTGTCTAGTCGCTCATATGGCACGAGGAATTGGTGTCCGGTGTATACATTGGCGTGCACGTAAAAGATACCCTAGAACTTGGATTTCGGTATAAGAGTAGTTCATAGTTCTGCTGCCCGGGCAAAATGTCGCTCATGGCACAGTGTTAGTATGGCATATTAGGCCAGTCGGAACAGAACCGTAGTACGTAACACCATTTCAGTTCATTGTTGTGTTGATCAATTCACACGATCAGCGGTAATTTCATTCATATGGTTTTTGAAGCAGCTACACACAATCAACAAATCGTCGGAATATGTTGCCATCTTCTCAGTTTAATATGAATGAGATTACGGACAATTCAAGCACATCAAAATGTGGGTGCGGATTATGTAACGAAATCATGAAAGGTTCAACATTCTCCATGTTAAATAACCGAGTATTTAGTTGTAAAAAAAAACCATGAACTACAAAATTAAGCATGTTTACTTGCTAATTTGCTCGGGATGTGTGTAATACTATTGGCAAAAGCAACCAACTTAACCTTCCAATGAATCTACGCAGATCCAAGATAGGCTACTCCACCCAGAAACAAGGACAATTCCACTAAGTTGCCATCTGGATAACTGTTGTAAAGGAAAGTGCAAGGTCGCGCCATATATAAGCTAAATGCCATAAATGAAAAAATATAGAACTATTTTTTTCCTAAACTGAATAGGGGATTGAAATGTACTTTTGTACGAGTGTTTTTTTTACACTTTATCAATCAACGAGTGTTGATATTTTTTGATATCAAAAAAGACGAGTTGGAGATTTTATTTATATCACCCAATCCTTTCTTACATGCACAAATAAATAAATATAATTCTTTGGTATAAATTTCACTTTTACTGAATCTGTAGCGTAGTGATACATCATTTTTAACAGCCGTTTAACTATTGCAAAGTCCTATATATTGATCCAGTATTTCTTTCAAGGTCAATTACATAAAAACAGTTTCTTTTTAAGAAAAAATAAGTTACCTTTTATCTAAAAAAAGTGATTTCTGTAAAATAAAAGAAAGTAGTTCCTTTTTGATTGACCAATCAAATTCATGTAAAGCGATATCTCCTAATGAGATATCGCAAGTAGATTATGTATTTTATCACACAAGCAAGCCTGGAAATAAGGCACCTGTCACTGACAATGTCAGACACAGATTCAGGCTTTGTCAGGCACTTAACCTCTGGTGTCTGTCATTTTGTCCGGTCGGCATTGATTTGTCTTTTTTAACGATATCTCCGGCACTAAGTTGAAAATGTCAAGATGTATTTCATTAGAGCCTGACATTTTATCAGGTACATCTAAAACTGTTATTTCCAGGGCTGCACACAAGCGATATCTATACTGTCAAATGTGTTATTGGGTGATAAATGTAATTGAATTACAGATTTTCCATCTAAATCTTACTATTTTCTGGTATATAGCCTAAACCTGAGAGGTGAATTTAAAATTAGGGCAGCCAACCCTACACTCTCGCACAGTCACATAAATAATCACAAAGGCAGCTGGGTTAATTGAGGACTAGTCAACTGCGTAATTTCGATAACATGGTTCGTTGCATAACATTTGTTCTTGTTTCAATACGTGTAAAAAATTGCACAGGGCGTAAGTAAAGCTAATAAAGATGTCGTAAATTGACACCCGTATTGCTTTAACTGCTGGTTGGATGGCTAGCCCTATATAGCCCAAACAAGCTATAATGAAAGAGTTAGTGTAGTTTTGTCAGCCCTATATAAAACAAACAACTGTTGTTTATTCAGTTTTCAAACTAAACTTATTCTAAATGATAAGATAGTTTGATACCAAGATGCACATAAGCAGTGTATAAACCAACTTACGTCAAAGTTTTCTCCACTTCAATCCACTGCGTTTATATACTATGTTATCAGTATATATAACTTCGGTCAAAAGAATGGTCGATCTGGGGTCAAGGTCGAATAATTTTCTTGTTTTCAGTTTGCTGTTGCAGTTTCTATTTACTTTTATTTTACATTATATCCCAGAATCTATAAATAGGATTTACTCATTCACTACAAATGTGTATCTCCAATGTCTAAGTGTGCTATGTCCACAACGGACTAGACCTATTATTCCTCCAATCTCTAATATGTTTTTCAAAAATCCGTGCATCTAAATTATAAATAAAGGGGTTATTTTCTGGCCAGAGATACCATTTTCTGAATGTAAAGTAGCAATATTGATTTTGGTCGAGTGGACACTGAACCCCATATATATTCCCATTTCTTTCTCTCTCTCAACGCAATACTTGTATTGTTCTGTAAACCATAACAATTATTACCAAAGCCATGTGCCCGTGCCCTTTGTGTCAACCTGTAGACTAGGCAGCAATATGTATTGTTTAGTGGTCGAGAGCGAGACATTAAATAATATATTGTAACAATAAGAGGATCGTAGGCCCTAGTGTTTTTACAATATATTACGCAATGTCTTAAGCTCGGGACCATTAAACAACTTACAATACAGACACTCCACACCTGCTTTTAAAGTGACATCTCACACGAGTCCAATATTCCACTAGTATTAATAATGTACGATTGGCAAATTGACCGTACTATTATTTGAAAATGGTAAGTGTAATTTACCAGCGTTGTATAAAACAAGCACGCATGTAGTACTGTAATCATAGAACAGGGGATCTGACAAAGGACAACATATAGTCGTTAGGATGAGACAAAAACCACGAACCCGTGTCCCCATGGCTTATGCTGGTCCCCATTAACCCAATCTGAGTAGAACAGTAGAACGTACACCCCATTTCATTCCATTAATTGCTACCTTGTCGTATTTTAGTCTTTATAGTAAAATGATGGAATTGCGACATAATATAACGTTACAAGTAAATAAATCAAATTACATCAAATTTTACTGAAGTTAGATCCACCGCTGTATGAATGAATTCAACGCTTGCATATCTAGGGTTGAATCTTTTGTTGTGCAATGTTATTTGACAGTGTTAAATCTATAAATAGGTTTTACTCATTAAATAAACATATCGTCAGTACAGGACGACCGTGTATTTATTATTCACATAATCCATATTATATGTGTACGATAAACGTGATGACTTTGACTGTTTGTCTTGTATTTTGTACACGGTGAACAGTCCATTTGCTGATTACACTATTTTGTCTCAACCGTTTTTTAGGACTTCGAATTTTGACTAATGGTTTGGATTGTTCGTACTTGGTTTTATTTTATTGATCCCTGCATCTTCACAAATGGTACTCGATACTTCTACGCAGACGTAATATAAATGTTTCTTTTCTGTCTGTTGGTCCCGTTTTATAAATACAAAGTAGGCATTTTGTTAATGATTTATTAATGATAACAAATCATACATAGATTCATGGTTACATTACCGAATCGTACTGCTCTAATGCTAATCATCAATCTATAGATGGTGTGAAGAGGTTTAGAGATGTTCGGGACCAACCCCTTCCCAAGATTCCCCTATTAAGCATACGGTACAATACTTAATTATAATCTCACTCTTTGAAGGGGAAGACCAACGATTTTCAACAAGGTTTCCATAAATCTTAAATATATATTAAGAAAGAATTCCCTTTGTAATACAAATAAAAAAGTTTTTGTAAAAGAGAAATTAATTTTTATTAAAACCAGAAGTGACATAGTTGGTTCAACACTCCCACTGGACTCTATAGAAAGCATACAGATTTGGCATAAGTTTACTGCTGTATTATGTTCACGCCTCATCCTTGGGCCAAACATCTTATGAAATGGACTGTTTGTTAGGATATTATAAACAGGAATTTATGGTGTTTTAACGTTGAGTACACAAAGCCGTCGCGTAAATTCACTCACACTGAACAGTACGCTGTGGCCCAATTCACCCCGCATGGCTAAATATTTACATCACGTGGTTTGATTGACAGCTTACATGTGACATGTATGTCGTCTGCTTCGGTGTTTTTATGCGTGCTGAATCTGCTGACAGCAGGCGCGGATCCAGAGGGGGTGGGGGGGTCCAGGGGGTCCGGACCCCCCCCCCTGCTCAGGCTTGAACATTTTTTTATGCGATTTTTTTGGCGATTTAGACCTGTTATTTTGGAATTTACCTTCCGGAAATACGTCAGAATGAGGGGTGAATTGGGCCTCAGCGTACTGTTCAGTGTGAGTGAATTTACTGAACAAAACACCATAAATTCGTGTTTATAATATCTTATCAAACAGTCCATTTCATTAGATTTTTGGCCCAAGGATGAGGCGTGAACACAAAACAGCAGTAAACTTATGCCAAATCTGTATGCTTTCTATCGAGCCCAGTGAGCTTTTTGAACAAACTATGTCACTTCCGGTTTTAATAAAAATCAATTTCTCGTTTACAAAAACTTATTTACTTTTGTTACAGAGGGAATTCTTTCTGAATATTTATTTAAGATTTATGGAAACCTTGTTGAAAATCGTTGGTCTTCCCCTTTAATTGTATGCCCTCATCTCCACCCCAATGGATGCCCGACGACCTCATGTGCGCACCACTGTACATTGTCGTATAAACCTTTTTACCACATAATAAATACCAAGGTGAAGGTTATACCGAACAATGTTATGGAAACGACGGTTCTATTTAATATATCTTTGTAATATATCTTCCATTTGCTATGCGTTTATATATATATACGCATAGCAAACGGAAGATCCTAAGTCTAATTCGCTGCTGAAACGAAAATTGTGGATGGGAATGTCAATTTGGATGAAGAAGAGAACATCAGTAGAAGCGTTCTAGAAGAAGCGGACATGGAAGTCAAGTGCAACGTAAAGGAAGTCGACAGGTCCGTCTATCTCGGTAGCATCGTCAATAAATCTATACAATCTCCTAATGTTAATATAATAAAGCTTTAATCATTGCCATAGACATTTTGTTTGTAATTTGGAAAATAATTTTTACTTTCTTAAGACAATAAGGACGTGATTTTGTCTTTAATAGAGTGTCAAGTTGTTGGGGAGAAAGTGAAAGTATCTTCCACCAAGGAAAAGCTGTTGTTTTAATACTTAAAAATACGACACGAAGAGCGAAGTTAGTGAGAAACCTATGTAATAGACACATTTCAGGAAATAATCTGAATACATTACAGAATGAAAAACTGTGAATCTTTTTACATACCGTTCGTTTGCAGAGAGTCCAAAAGCAACCGTGGACGCTGGTAATAATGTTGGCTGGTAATAATGTTTTGCATAAAATAAGACTGAAAGACGCCAACTTGTAAGTATAAATACGTATAAATATTACACTTCAATGTTTAAATGATGATTAACAAGTTATTATAGGCTAAATGATTAATATAACATGCAACTGTTGATATATATGTCTGTATCTTCAAAATGGTCAATATAATAAATATTGTGGGGCGAGGTCCAGATTCAAGATAAATTCCCCAGAAGGTCATCTCAGATCAAGTAGATTGTTTACTTCCTCTCCTCCGCGATTATAGCTGCTTTTTGTGCTAGAAATGCTAGGTTACCACGTGGTGTCAAATCTAGGGTTTTTCCTTCTGGACATCGAAACGTAAAATTTCTCAACAGAATAGCTAAAATCAAATGCATCTCAGGTCTAGCAATAGTTTCACCCAAACAATTTCTACGTCCAGCAGAAAAGGCCAACCATGACATGGTCTTTGGTGCCAGTTTACCATCGGTGTCCAGTAGTCGTTCAGGGCTGAATATTTCGGGATCTTTCCAATTCTCTGGATCGTTGTGAAGTGCCCAGTAATTTATCAAAACCATTGTTCCTTTAGGAATTTCATATTCTCCTGTAGAAATAGATGAAGAATTATCGTAGGATCATTCCTAAAACCATTTGTGAAAACATGTTGAATTGTTTTTGCACAAAAACATTTAACACATATTCTTGGTTTTATCCGCATTTATATAGCAGTTTGAGCAGTGTAATCAATACACAGGGAAAAAAATCGAGGTGTGTAATCTCATTCTATCTCCGTCTCCCTCACTGCAATTTTAGCATTTCAGCGCAAGCTATTTTATACAAATGGACTAGTTTGAGTTGGATCTTTAATAAACACACTTCGTGATGTCTACCTTTGTCCACAAAATTAGTTAAAACCTTACCAATGGTTGTATCACACCGGGTAGAATGAGGTAATCCCAAAGGAGCTACTGGACACAATCTCATACTCTCATGTAAAACAGCTTCTGTATATGGTAACCTCTCTCTGTCATTTAAAGTGGGGGCTTGTCCGGCATCTGACAATAAACGTATATCTTTAAGATCAAATATTATTTAAAAACGGCAACGTATTTAATATCTGTATTCGATAGACGAAAAACGAAGGTCGTATGCATATTTTAACAACTACATGTATAGGTAAAAAGATTTTTATATTCCTAATGGAAATTTCGAATAACGTATTCAGTTAAGGGCATGGGCGATGGTTATAGGTATCAGAAGGGTGCATGGAATGTGTCCATTTAATATAAACTACTTCCGCGCATACATAGCCTTCTAATGACATAATATAATTCTCAAATACGTTTCATATCTACTGAATATATAAAATGAAATCTAACCGAGAACTTTGTCCAATTCAGCTTGAACTTTTGTCTGTATTTCCGGGTATGCTACTAACAATAAAATAGTCCAGTTGATTGTCTGCCTAGTTGTATCAATTCCAGCTACAAAATTAAAAGAAGTTCATAAGAAATGTTCCTAATTGCGATGTTATGTTATTACAATACCGTCATTGATAAATGATTTATAGCACTGTTTGGCACGAAGAGAGATTTGTAGCATCCAACCAACTCCAACTACACCATTTTATGATTATCATAGGGTTATTATTTCATTGCACACGGGAATTCAAAAAGTGACAATGTCCAGGGTAACCCCAAACACCGAGGCATGTAATCATACTTCTTACGGGTACAATCCAGGGATGGAACCCATGATCTGTATGCCTAAAAGACATTATGATCTTGCAATCCACGAGTCGGATCATTCGGGCACCATAACAATTGGTCGGAGTTCCGACATTAATTGATATTTGGATGCACTTCCAATTATAATTGATATTGGACTATTGATATACCCGTTATAACTGTTGTCTATTCTTTATTATATCCTATTACAGGTGACCTCGCATCTGTAAAAGTATTATTCCATTTGACCACACAGTTCGTTACATGCTTGCTCTGGTTGTATACAAATTTAAGATATGTCTATTGTAATATTGTCGAGATATGGAGGTCCCGAAGCTTAATTTGTAAGCTGTATTTATCTTATAGCGGTGTCCGAGGTCAATTCAGCTTGAACAAAGTGTTTTGATCCAAGTGCAGAGTGCATGGTTATTTGGTACACGATGTTATAATAATGAATACAATTTATTATCTTGCTGAAAAAAAACCCCCAAACTACCCGAGAATATATCCGAGCATGTGTGCACCAGGTGTGTATCTGTAATAATATTTTCTATTTCTGGATCTTCAATTGCCGCTTGTCTTCTGGCATGTATCAAATAATCCATGAAATCTTTCATATCATCTAAATAATATAAATAGATAAAACATTGTATAATCACAAGAAACAAATAATTGCAATTTCACAAATAACCATAGCTATACACAAGCGTTTTGACAATGCGAGCGTACTATGGACCAGGTACCATCCATTTACAATTGTCCAAGGCACAAGCATGCCAAGTTCCATGTCATCGATCGTACATTAATTGACGGACATATAGGCCCCCTCTTAGAAGAAGAGCAGCAACAAGATGATGATTGTATGTGGTATGGGGTGAGGAGCGCCTTCTCGACCTCCTGGGTTAACTCCTGGTACTCCGGATTCCTCCTACAGGAAAGACACCCGACAAATGCCCCAAGATAATAATAAAAAAAAACAGTTGGCATTGAACACTGGATGATGAGCAACAGAATGATGACCCAGAGTCCCGGGCCCAGTTCCTGATCCAAGAATATAAAAATAACTATATGAGGAAGTGTTTAAACATAATACCAAACATTGTCTTAATTAGAATCAATATACACTAAATGTTCGCGTCTCGCGTCGACCAGTCTTTTACATCTTCACGGAGATGACATTTGTGACTACTGGCTTTGAAAGGGCCCATTATTCCATTTTACAATGCAATGTCGTAAAACATACGTTTACCTTCTGAAAAACTAGCTTTGTGCGTCTGAAATTCGCTTCTAATGAAATCTAAAAATATTCCAAATTTGGTCGTGATTCGTGTAAATTTAGAGGTGGGAAATTTGCGGAGTGGTGGTATGACGTCTTCCCAGAATCCATTTCCAATTTCGTTTATTGACTCAAACATATCCATTAGTTCTAAAAATAGCTTATCGTCAATATCAAAGCTGAAGAAAAACCAGATAAAGTAAATATAATCACTGTCATATTATATATATAGTTCAATAATAACTGTCAACATACCAGTGAAAGAATTGTTTTAAACAATGCTAAACCGTAACAAACATTTTGACAAGAAGGTAAAGGGCCATTTATCGGTATGATGGGAGTATAGACCAAACCGTCATAGATGAAAAATTCTCACAAACTTAACCAAGTTTGCTTATAATAATAAAGGGTAAATATTAAAAAAGAGTCACGGATAACTTCGTTTCATTTAAAATAGTAGGATTTGTCCTTTTATATAACTAAACAACATCGGAAGATACATATAGGGGATACTCGATTCACAGTTCTGGAATTGAATTCCAAAACTGGTGTCAATAGAGTGAAAAGGAGAATTTCAGATTACAGCGCATGCGTCGACTGTATAAAAAGTATCCCAACCAATCATGACTGCTGAAACATATTTTTTACTTAGGAATACGTCACGATTCTACTCACTCCACCTCAGCTGTCGGGACTGGCAGAACTGTGACAGGACTGAATTCCGCGACACTCGATTGTAATTCTGTCGATTCGGGACGTTCTGGACTGTGAATCGAGCACCGCCATAGTCTCTGGGATGTTGATACAGCTTCACTATGAAGAAGAATAACTCGGAAATCCTTGGTCTGCTTTACATATAAAGCGCTACGGACTACATAAATCTTAAACATGTCGTTTGTTGTACTTTTATAAAGTTTCTCAATAAAGGGACACTAACAAAGAAGAACCATAATTTTTGATAATCTGCATTTACCTTTTGTTGAAACACACACCATGAAGTAAATTGCACACCAATAATCCAATATATTTCTCTACATCAATAGGTTTACCTTCTTCTTCTTTTAATCTTCTCATAACTTTAGATGTTGAATCAAATACCTTCTCTTCTAGTTTACTACCATATAAATATTGTCTGAAATATACAATCTAGAAACTCAACAACTATTACCTGAATCATGGCCGTATCAGGTAAATATATGGTAGTTAATTGAATTCCATGTACTTAATCATTTATTATACAATAAAATTACCTCAAACCTTGAAGAGCAATTTTACGAAGTTGTTTCCAGACAGGGGTAACATCGGAGAAGATTATGTCTTTAAAACCAGACGAAATATAACCCACTGTAATTTTAATTAGAAAAATATTATTTACCAGAAATCCCCAGAAATGGAAAAAAATCTGACTATAGCGCAGTTATCGCTACAACTGAAAGGACTAACCACCACATAGATACATGCCGACATGCTTTCTTTTGTGAATGATGTACCTTTCTTTCCCACAGTAAAGAAGTGAGCTGCAGAATTTGAGCATAGTAGAGAGAGTCTTGACGATGACCAGTGTCCTGGGGCCGGTTGCTCAAAGCTCTGTTAACTTTTAACGACCCGTTAATATGGAGTAAACGAATCGTTAACTTTAACGGAGAGAAGGGTTGTTGCTGGAAGCCCTGTTAACTTTGACGGATAATGAAATTGACTTTCCAGCAAAAGAAATTTAACCGACCGTGAACAAACGACACATGAATGATAACGATCCGTTATATTTAACGGATCGTTAAAATAACTTAGTTTTGAGCAACCGGCCCTTGGAAGGCCATCAACAGCAAGCTAATCCTTAATCGTTGAAATCAGATAAGCCGAGACAAGGTGTGGTGGCAATTCGTTGCCTAAGCGAAATGAGACACAGAACCAATGCGAAGAAGCCCCGAACTTCCGAACAACCGAAGGTTTGGAAACACAGACAAACACATTCATGCGCTTGGTTCTGTGTGTTAGACGTTGGCTGGATAAACTGGGTATTCCCTGTTCGACCTCGGTGTTGTTTTGAGAGGGTCTGCCCAGAGACAGCGTATAGACGGTCGGATATCAAGAAAGACAGATATTTCGTGTACACAATGGCGTGCACATAAAAGAACCCAGTGTGGATTCGAAATAAGACTAGGTCGTAAGGCCGATGTCCGAGTATAGCACACTGCATGACATATGCCCATCATTCTTTTCCCAGTCGGAGCAGAAAAGTAGTACGTTCATTTCATTTCTTTTAACACGTTATGACTCTTCCCTAGCAGCAATTATTGTTTTATCTTTTTTACAGTTCCCTGGAGGTAAACAAGACCGTTCACTATCAATAATAGACACGAAACAAGAGTGAGGTGTTTCATATTACAGTTATAGTTTCTATAATATAAATCTTACTAGAATAAGTTTGAAATCTGCCAGCATAATCTGCCCCTTTCTTTACCAATGCTTCATTTACAGTTTCAGCATCGTTTAATACCACACATCTAATTGGTCCTATACCGTAAAGAAATTATAATGTGAAACAATCATTATTATTTCATTCTTATTATTGAAAACGGTTACACCACACCTAATGTGCAGTACAATATACAAGATGTATAAAATAAAACATTCAGATATGAAATACTTTAAATATCAATTAAAAATGCAAGTCATTATCAGCTGATAGAATAATTCTTGAACGTGATTTAAAGGAGGTGTAATATAATTCTGAAGCTTATAGTTGGGGTGTCTTAAAGCGAGGAATCATTGTTATTAGCTGACAGGACAGTGGTCTTGTCGGAGTATGAGGAATTGTTGAACTATTTCTTTGAATCGAATTGGAGAATATAAGAAATTTAATTTCTATTATCTCATAGATTAACAAATTCAGATTTTGTATATTAATGTACTATTTTAATGTAAAGACTGTTGTTATTATGACATATTATGTGCTATACTATTTTCACGTAAAAACTGTTATTATTATGACATATGTACTAATTTCATGTAAATGCTGTTAGGCTTATATGTACTATTTTAAAGGGACAATAACAATTTTGCTGACTTAGCAGCTCCACTACTAGATGTTTAAGTGTCCTACTTTTTGTGTAAATTATCCATTACATCCTATTTTACTTGTCCAGAGGTTTCGAAAATATTTTAAAATCCAAGTCACATTTACGTTAACCTTTTCAAATCATGTAGTTGAATTTTTCCAATTGTTTAAATTAGGTGTGTTAAGATGAAATTTGTATCATCCATTAATTGGAATACTGTGAAATAATACAATTTGTTGACCAGAATAAAGATTGGAACATATTATTCAGTTACAACAAGAGTGGTATTGAGCCTTTAATATTATTCTATGTAATCACTGTTGTTATTATTAAATGTGTACTAGTTAATATATTGTCGGTTACGTAATGAACACTGAAAATATTCAGCTCAACAAAAATTTAAAATGTTAGGAAATTACCCATATATATAGTGATTGCTGGACCATATGTCTTTCTCCAACTTAATAATGTTCTATACAAGGGAATGCTGGAGTTCATGTCTGAAAGAAAACAAATTAGAGAATCCGTGCAAAAGAACTAAATGATATTTATTGAGGATTTGAAAACAAGACGGAAATTGATTTCAGCCACTTCTTATCGTGGACGAATATGTAAACGCTTTGCCTAAACATTCGAATTGAACAGGGGACCATCGATCTAATTAATATATAGATCTATATTTCGTTTCGTTTATTATACTTTCGATGGCCTACACTCATGTAGATCTAACAAGTTATAGTGGGAGCTCACGTTCTATGACGTCAGGTATCAAGCACGGGACATTTGACCCAATAACGTCAGTCATTCGATTAACCAATTAGCGACCGCCATGCTTTTTAAAATCTACTTTTGTTTTGTTTTGATTTCTATCCGCTGGTAATATCTACCCACAGTTCCATGCATGAAAAGGTCAAACGGTCGATTCGACAGACCATTTGATTGGCTGACCCCTCATTTCAGGCAGAACACAAGACAAATAACAAGTCCTCCAGATCCAAGAGTAGTGAAGACAAGTAAAAACGAAATTTTGAACTATAAAAAACGAAACGAAATTGGATCTGTGTTTTAATCAGATTCGGGGACCATTTAGTAGGGTTTGGGTGCGAGCACTTACAATCGAAAAGAATAGCCCGACAGCTCTTTAAGTATTTCGATTAGAGCTGTCTGTTATTTATTCAAAATATTTAAATATGTACTCACCCAAAATGTTTCCCAACAATGGCAGGCTCCATGGTCCTGGTGGTAATTTGTATTTTTTCTTTCCAAATGTATAATATGTAACCAAACCAACTGTTAACCCTAGCAACAAGGCTTGGGTTGTTACAGACAAGGGTATGTGTTTCAAATACGATCCCAACATGTTGAATCTCTTGTTTTTATCAAATGGCTTGTCAGAATTCTGAAATTTAAATTGTACAATATTTTCTATTTTCAATCAAGCATGCATTATATGCACGGGTAAAATCTGCCTATTGCAGGTCCTTCTTAGACCCGAAATGTTATCTATATTATTAATCGTACATAAATAAACTTTTCTGGAGCATAATCAACTTTAGATGTCAACTCTAGCCTGTAATATTTACTGGATTAGCGTCCGTTTTGCTGCCCAACTTTCATTCATTTTTTTTTATCATGAGATGATCGAGACTATTTTTATCCTATCAACTTTAGTAGTGATTATTGAAGCTAGGCCGAAAGTTCGATCGGTGAAATCTCGGTTCAGAGTGTATCAATTTAACTGAATTTTTCTAGTTTTTAATTATTATAGTGTGAACTACCTGCTCTCTATATTATCTCCCATAATAATATATCTTTAAAAACCAGGAACCCTAATATTAAGACGCAGTATAACAACCGGGGTTTCGTCCAATCCGAGCGACTGTACGTTCTCCCTTGACAAGCTGTTCATTCTACACCACGCCGGAAAATCCCGATGAACTTGCTCCCCACCCCCCCAAAAAAAATAAATAAAAAATATATATATACTGGTAAAGGCATTGCAAGAAAAAACAAATATCAAATGAATTGAATGGAACCAGGGGCGGATCTAGGAATTTTGAAAAGGGGGTACGCCGCAATATAAGGGCACTGACCGTGGAGATGGGGCACGCCGCTTCGGGGGGGGGGGGGATTTCCTTGCATCTGTAGCCATTCCAAGAGCTATTTGGCTGATATTTTCGTCTAAGTCAACGTTCTGAACGGACATATTTGGGTCTGAGAAAATGCATTTTCCGCGGTAAAAAAGGGCACTGTCGAAGATTGTGGGGGAGGGGGGGGGGGGGTCCTCGCGTGTCTCATTGGATCCGACTCTAAGAACCGTAAGATAGTCGGTTATATAGCGCCCAATGAGAGGTTGTAAAGCGACCTTCACAGAATCCTTGACATTAACGAACTTTGCAACTCGATTATCACAGGTAATCTAGGCATTGTAGCTTAAAATCCCGAGACTTGGTATTCGCGAAGATCGAGGAATCTGATAGGCTCACAAGCTGGGCTGGTACCCAATCGAAGTTAATAGTACCGACTATGCGGGGAATTGCGCGAAGGGTTTGATAAGATGTACGAACTTAAAGTGAGGTCAAGCCTTCTATTGAAGATGACCGTAACCAGACTTTACTCAAAATTATAAACAAAACAATGTGTTACAAATAAAGACGTAACAGCAATAGCGCTATATATGTCGCACGTAGACCTAATATAATCAGCAATAGCAATAGCAGTGATGTATAGACTCCGACTGTGACATAGCCTAATATATTTCATAACCTAATATTTTTGCTGGCTTAAAAAAACAAAACCTGAAATGAGTTTTAGCCCTTCGTGCCTTTAGCAATCTTTGAGTTCAGTTTAAAGCACACAAGTATGACTGCATGTTGTATCTTATTCCTATAATATGATACAATTTAATCATATTCCAATCTAGTAGTTTACTTACATGATAGACTATAGAGGGACACACAGACTTAAAACAACTCCAATCAGATCCACCAATGTCAAGGTCAGTAGATAATGTTCGTGTATGAGTTTGTTATGAACATAATTATAGTCCTATATATCAACCCGCGGACGTGGTCGAATAGCTTACAATAATATACATACTACACTATGTTATTCAGTGTATATCATGGGAGTGGTGTGACAGTTACAACAATTAAAGGGGCAATATATTTGGGTTCGACCCATCGCTCGTTTATGGTGCTAAACGCCAGCTTCCACAAGCATGCTCTAACTATCAGTTTACGGATCCTATAAGCGATAAGTGCCGCGCTTCGACCTCTAGCTGGCCGGACAACTCTGGCTTGCGGCTGTGGTTTCGAGCCCTGGTGTGAGCGTATGTGGCATCGAGATAGGGCGCCTTCTGAACCTTGTGGGTTTCCTCCGGGCACTCCAGTTTCCTCACACTACTAAAGGTTTCGAGCCCTGGTGTGAGCGTATGTGGCATCGAGATAGGGCGCCTTCTCAACCTCGTGGGTTTCCTCCGGGCACTCCAGTTTCCCCACACTACTAAAGATCCCTACGCGCAAGCGAATTATTGAAATAAAATGAAACCATATGTTAGTCCCAAAATGACATATAGTTTGTGTCGAGTGAACGTTAAACCCCATTCTCTCTCTCTCTCCCCCTCTCTCGCTCTCTCCCTCTCTCTCTCTCTCTCTCTCTAAGCGAAAGATGTTTTATTCGGAACCAGACCGCCATTATTAATTTCCACATTGAATTCAGTGTTAATCTCTTTGCTCACCTCCAACGTTTCCCCAAATTTAAGTTGGGCTGAATTCTCTTCACTACAGACAGAGGAACAAATGGTCATGTGTTTGCTCTAAAATTTGAATGCGGTTGACCACCAAACATGTAACTAGTTGCCGTACATATCACCGCAACCAACCTGGTGAATATTTACCAAAACCTTGCAGAAAATGTTAATTAAAACCCTTTTTGTCCATTCTACACCTAAAAATCATCAAATATGGGCATACAAAATGAGGGGAGGGGGTAAAGAGACACCACAGAGAATTTTTATGAATTGACGAACTACAATTTGTGACATTTAATGCTTGTCTGCCTCCATTCCTCAGAATAACCATGTTCAGAATCCCGACTGGCACAGAAACGTGGGACATTAATCAACATTCATTCATGCTTAATTTATATCCCGGCTGACGAACTGGGCCCATTGAAAAATTTCCTATGGAATCAAATAATTTTCATTCCTTACTGACAAATAAGCTTTTGCCCTTATACATGAAACCGGAGAAAGCTATAGTTTTTTTTCCGTCCGTTATGTTTCTTCTCTGGGATTTTGGCTAAGGGGCCGAAAATCTTTCAAACTTATCAAGGGCCATAAATCTCTGAAACAGGAATAAGTCATAAAGAAATAACTGCGTGATAAATTATTTCGTTTACAATTAATGCAAAATTCTGGAGTTCGCTTAGGTCTTCGCTGTAAATGTTAACGTACATAAAATGACACTTCAATATAATATTTAAAACAATTAATTATAAGCTGTAA
Organism: Patella caerulea; assembly: GCA_036850965.1. Taxonomy (NCBI): domain Eukaryota; kingdom Metazoa; phylum Mollusca; class Gastropoda; family Patellidae; genus Patella; species Patella caerulea. The sequence continues at coordinate 53,590,833 of JAZGQO010000006.1, read as the reverse complement.
ATATAATTCATATAACACACAAATGTCGAATTATTTTAAAATATCTAAAAATATGTACAACTTGATCAATATACTAATTATGAAATGTCTCTAGTTACATCAAGGTACATATACTAGAATATGATTTCTGTAATTAGCTTCAAGAGAACTGAAAATGAAATGAAGATTAACGTCTTACTGTTCTGCTCCGAACTGGGCTAATGAAGACGGACATACATCATACAGTGTGCACTATGGCTTACACTTATATAGAATTCCAACTGTTTTAAGGGATCTTTTACGTGCATGCCGAACGACTAGACAGCTGTCCTTGTCAGGCCCTCCACCCTGCATCACTGACTTGTTATAAATGAACACAAGACAGACAGAAATGAGGTTGAACGTCCACTCGACCCAAACTAGGTCATTTCGGGACTTACATAGTTCAATTCACTTGCACGCAGGCGTTTTAGCAGTTGGGAGAAACAGGAGGACATGAAGAACGCCCATTACGTAGGACGATCACCCTTATCCCTGTCACGTACAAGCAGAGAATCAAAACTACACCACTTTACTAAATGACAGACCTTCTGATCTAACGCGCGTACGTTAAATGAAAAAGGCATAAACGTTGCAAAACGATAACATTCCATTTTATATCCCAGTAGGTTCAATTATATACACTTTAGGAATTTTAAACTAAAAGAACATTTCAATGCTCGGGCTGAACAATGAACAAGTATTTTGTTTAATAGATAGGAAACAATTGTAACGATGTTCATATACACAAAAAGGAAATGCCATTTAATTTTGTACCGTGGTTTAAAGCGAAACACTGAATACCCTTTTGGTAAGGAATTCATTTCAGAGCCCAAAAGATTTCAGGTCAATATTGTCAAGATCAATTATTAGATTTATGTCCGCCCTTCTACAATTATTTCTGTTTTTGGTGGTAAAAACGTTAGGGAACCATCTGGTGTCAAATCTATTGTCTTTCCTTCTGGACAGCTAAAAGTAAAATTCCTCAACAGAATAGCTAACATCAAATGCATCTCAGGTCTAGCAATAGTTTCACCCAAACAATTTCTACGACCAGCAGAAAAGGGCAACCATGACATGGTCTTTGGTGCCAGTTTACCATCGGCGTCCAGTAATCGTTCTGGTCTGAATATTTCGGGATCTTTCCAATTGTCTGGATCGTTGTGAAGTGCCCAGTGATTTATCATGACCATTGTTCCTTCAGGGATTTCATATTCACCTATAGAAATGAAAATACAGATAAAGTATTAACCTAAGATCGAATCGCACCGAATTTTGGTAGCAAACTTGCTATTTTCTGTTGTTTTTTTTAAAAGAAACCCCACACAAATTGTGAACAATAGGCATTTCTTGTTACCTTAGTCCATATAATTAAAAAAACAAAACAAAACAAAAAAATAAGCATTTCTGTTTGCTTTGGTCTGTATTTTTGGATAGTGTTGTAAGCCCTAATATTAATTTGAAGTACTTTAATTATCGGATCATTGTTAAAAATATCGCATACCGAGTTGTGGCCCCTCAAAAGTATCATTTTACACGACTCAAAATATCATATCCTTGCTAAGCATATCGTATTCAATTCAAAAAAAGCATACGATATCCCGAACACGACAATAATTGCCTACAAATAGTACTCACACAGACCTAAAATACGCGATTCATGGTATAAATTAGACCAAGTATGATAATACTGATGGGCACCCACAAAGAATCCACTGCTAAATTATACATCTATTGATTAATAGAATGAGCCGATTTTATGAAGATGTTCAAAACTCAGATCTTACAAAATCACCTGCTCATAATGATCTTTATAACTAAAAAAAATCAATTTCTGCAAAATCATACCTGTAAGTATGTAATGTTCGTTTAAATCGCTAATTACCCACACCAGGAAATGTTAATACTTTGCCTAAATCACAGAGATGACCATTGAGTTGAGTGTGCGGGATGCAACCAACAGGCGTCTACGTAAAATAAGATCCCCTGCCTAATCACGTTGATGTGTTCAGCTTCGTCCCGTGGTTTATGATCCTCAAAGTCCCCAATGATCCACTTTATGCTGAGTGAACATTTAAACCCATTGTGTTATTTATCCAAACATTATTTAAACACTTACCGATAGTTGTATCACACCGGGTGGAATGAGGCAATCCCAAAGGAGCTACTGGACATATTCTCATACTCTCGTGTAAAACAGCTTCTGTATATGGCAACCTATCTCTGTCATTTAAAGTAGGGGCTTGTCCAGCATCTGAACACAATTACATAAATGTTTAAGTTTGAATAGAATGATAAAACGGCCGTGTTGCAACATATAGTACATTCACACAGACAAAATCTTAATCGTTACTTGCATCGGCGCATGCTTGAAGTGATTGTCGATTCAGCCTTTCCTTTTAACATACTGACATAGATAGATAAACAAAAAGGGTTTGTTTATAAAGAAAAATTACCCAGTACTTTATCTAATTCTTCGTGGACTTTTTTCTGTATTTCCGTGTGCGCTATTAATAATAAAATAGTCCAGTGGATAGTTTGTCGAGTTGTATCAAATCCAGCTACAAACGAAGATATGTATAACAATAATTCTAGCTACAAAGGAAGAGGTATAATATAACTTCTATTCTATATTGTATGGGGTTGGGATGGCCTAGTTGTCTAGAGTGCCGCGCTTCGACCTCTAGCTGGCCGGTCACCTCTGGCTTGCGGCTGTGGTTTCGATCCCTGGTGTGAGCGTATGTGGCATGAAGATAGGGGCGCCTTCTGGTGGGTTTCCTCCGGGCACTCCGGTTTCCTCCCACAGCTAAAGACCCCTACGCGCATGCGAATTATTGAACTAAAATTAAAACCATATGTTAGTCCCGAAATGACCTAGTTTGTGTCGAGTGGGCGTTAAATCCCATTTTTCTCTCTCTCTCTCTCAATATTGTGATATCGTCGTTACTATAGTCAATATTTCGATGCTTTGGCATTCCGTTAAATGGGATATAGGTTAGGGTACTACCATTCACATTGAATTTCTGAATTGGGTCTGTGGCTAAGAGGGTAAGGCGCTAGCTCGCTAGCCTGGAGGTAGGGAGTTTGATTCCTGCATTGGCCGAGAAAGTTCATCTCGATTTACCGGTGTGGTTTCCCCTTGTCAGTGATGCAGAACGGAGGATCTGAAAAGGACCGCTGCCTAGTCGTTCGGATGGGGCGAAAAGCCGAGGTCGTGCACGTAACAGATCCATTGGAATTTGGAATTCGCCGCTGCCAGGGCAAAATGCCTCTCCTAGTACACTTTATGGCGTATGCCCGTCTTCCACTAGCCCAGGATAGATGCAGAAGAGTAGCACGTTAGGCCCGATTTCATTTCATTTTGAATCAGGCCTTTTGAAATAAGAATGTGTCTAAAATATGAGAAAAGTGTGTTGTTCTTTTGCCCAGCACTGGACTCTCCAAAGTTTAATTTAAATCATTTAAGACGAGTCTTTATTTCAATAATCGATGTATTTATTATTTTCGAGATAAAGACTTTCTAAAGATTAATTTACACTCATCTACAATGATTCCCAATTGTCCTTTCAAACATTTTGCTTCAAGTACGAAGTTTGGGCAAGGCAATATACATAGAAAATATAACACTTACTTTTTTGATGAAACTGATAATGACTTACCTGAGAATATATCAGAGCACGTTTGTACCAAGTGTTCATCGGTAATTACATTTTCGATTTCCGGATCTTCAATTGCGGCTTGCCTTCTTGCATGTATCAAATAATCTGTGAAATCTTTCGTATCATCTGAAAAATATATATAAATAAAAATGTTGTATAATCACAAGTTGTTTTAAAAAAAAATTAAATTGAAATACGCCCACACATCAGCTTTATCTCAACTGCAGAGTATCCGGAAGGGTATCTTGGATGCTGAGCAAATTAAATGAACGGAAAGTCGCACAACACTTACTATCGATCGGGTTCAAACGCGTTATGACAGCAATGCTTCCCATCTAATTTGAAAGATATCCCTTAAAATTCGTAGCCTGTGTCGCCTTCAAAAAGGGCAATCATTCTCACCACATTTGAAATACATCCGTTACAAACTACCGCCATTCTTGTTCACAATGTTTTCGCCATGGAACAGAAAGTATAATTTAGTTTTATTGAAGATTTCAAAAGATACTTTATTCTATTCTTACCTTCTGAAAAGTTGGCTTTATGATCGTCGAACTCCTCTCTGATAAAGTTCAAAAATACGCCAAAGCTGTTCATAACTCGTTTGAATTTAGCTGTGGGGAATCGGCGAAGTGGTGGTATTATATCTTCCCACAATCCGGTTCCCAATTCGCTGTTGGTAAACGTAAAGACCTCTAGCAGTTCTAAAAATTGCTGGTCATTAATATCAAAGCTGAAGTAAGAAAAGTATATAAAAAAATCTTCACGTTGACAATATAATACAATCAATGTATGACATTATTCCTAAAGCGGGAGAGAGAGAGAAATGGGTTTTAACGTCCACGCGACACAAACTCGGTCATTTCGGGATAAACATATGGTTTAATTTTATTTCAATAATTCGCTTGCGCGTAGGGTCTTTAGCAGTGGGAGGAAACCGGAGTACCCGGAGAAAAGCCACAAGGTTGGAAAGAAGACCCTACCCCTTGCCACGTACAACCGGGAATTCGAAACCACGCCAGTTGACCCAATGGCAGGCCGTATCATACAGCGCACTCACCCTAACCATTCGGCTACCCAACACACAATATTCATAAAGAGCTCCCCAGATGAGCGAAAGGGTATTATAAACACTTATTAAATCAGTGTTTAAATCACTTTGTTTCGGCATACCGTCTATTTTTTTTATCATTTGTTGTGAAACAAGTATTCTTAAATTATCTAAAAATTCCGGTGATCCTTTTAGATAATTTAAGAATACTTGTTTCACAACAAATAGACGGTATGCCCTGGCAGCGATGGTACTGACCAACCTAATATTGATTATTATAAAGTATCCATAAAATGACAGGACCCTTGAAGGCCATCATAATTGGTTTTATAATTGGACACGTGTCGCCACCAAATGAAGATGAAAGGTACAGTTAAGCGTCTTATAAAGAGTTAGCCATTCTCAATACAATAATTCCAAAAATCGATGATAGAAAAAGAAAATATTGAAACTTTCAGTCAAGCAAGTAAACTGATGCCGTATCGCAGTTGTATAAATCACATGCTGTATACAGCAGAAGAGAACCGAAGGTTTGCCGTTTTTATCTGATACACTGTCTTACCTTTTGTTGAAACAGACACCATGAAGTAAATTACACACCAACAATCCAATATATTTCTCTACATCAATAGGTTTACCTTCTTCTTCTTTTAAACATCTCATAACTTTAGATGTTGAATCAAATACTTTCTCTTCTAGTTTACTACCATATAAATATTGTCTGAAATATACAATTTATAAAATCAACAACTATTATTTGAATCATGGACGTATTCAGAAAAGAATATAGTAGTTAAGATTCTGAAGTAAAAAAGGCCAAACTGAGGTAGACTTTTAAATTATTTCTTATATCAAAATATTATTATAGCTTATCATGTAATTTGAAATATACATGTATTACCTCAAACCTTGAAGAGCAATTTTACGAAGATGTTTCCAGGTTGGGGTAGCATCGGCCATGACTATATCCTTGTAACCGGAAGTAAGATACTCCGCTGAAATTAGTTAAACCATAAATATATTCTTTACGGTACAGGTCGACTGGATATTAATAGATATTGTATAGTACAAAAGAACATTTGAAGATATTGTTGATTTTAAGTTCGGATGAGTTGTATCGAGAAATCTAGAAAAAGGTTTGACTTAGATTTCCTTTGTAAAATGAAATCTCGGAAACTATGATACTCTTTGTAGAAGGACACCTATGGATGCTTTGAACACGAAATCATTGGGACATAAGGATTCATGTTTAAACTACACTAAGATGAGGTAATAGTGGACTGATCAAATGTAGTGTTTGATAACCCAAGCAACATTATATTGTGAACCAAACAAGCCTTTAGTTGTAAAGTCCTAAAGTCTGCAGTTATCTGGGGAAAACTTAATAAGTCTGTTGACAGCAAGTCGGTATTTTTACATGACACACTAGGTTCTAACACTATTTCAAACAACATTTGACTTATTGTTCGGAAACTCAATCTGTCAACTGCCAACGGGGGAGTTTCACATACTGTAACATTTGAACAGTACGGGGGAAAACGATCTACGTCGCATTTTTGTCTTTTCTCATAAAAGGCAAAACAAAAATTTGGACAAGAATGCTTGACGCGAACAGAACAATGAGTAGGTTTAATTACAACGATGTCTAATAGAATCATAATACCAGAACAACAACTGACTGCAACTTTGATTGTTCCATCGAAAGCTTATACAATTTGTTACCAGATAGCGCCATTAACTGGGATTCATTGAAAAAGTGACTTAGATCGTTTTACCCCTGTAACTCGTCATTACTGGAGGAGAAAATCCTTGCAATTCCAAATATGGGTGTACCTCTATTTTCAACAACATTTGATTTAATGTTCGAAAACTCAATCTGTCCTGGCCGTCCATCACCCAAAAATTATTGTTAAAATGTCCGTGTCTAGAACACTAATCTTACTAGAATAGATTTGAAATCTGCCGGCATAATCTGATCCCTTCTTTACCAATGCTTCATTTACAGTTTCGGCATCGCTTAATACCACGCATCTAATCGGTCCTATATCGAAAGGAATTAGTATCATTATTACCATTATATATAGCTCACGGTTCAGCGTCGCTTAACAAAACAGAACATATATTATTAAATATGAATATAATATATCTAAACGTGAAAACAATATTCATTAATTCATAGTATATTTAATACTGAATAATAATGCCGCTTATATTATTGGGGTTGGGGGGTTGGTGGTGTCTTTGATTTTTTGAATTTATATTGTTGCTTTCTCATTCATACGTTCATTATACAAGTAATTGCCGTTTTAATTATTAATGTACTCGGTTGGGCTAACCCAATGGGTCTTCCCAAGTATGCCGCGAAATTTTGATCAAGAAAATGTGAAAAACCACAGGATCCTAATTGAGTATTCACTGGTGTCTACTGGTTAGTTCATAGCTATGTTTTTTTGTATTTAGTTTGAGTTAGTCGGTGTGTCTATGACTAGTCCGGGTCTACGATTGTATGCCGTCTATGAGTTGCTATTTTTTCTATATAATATCATTTAGTCAGGTGTGCCGCTTTTTTTTTCATGTGTCACATGGTGTGCTTTCGTTGGCAAAAAAGGGTTGAGAACCACTGTGCTAACAACCCAGCCGAGGTATGCAAACTTTATAATACTTGAGTTTCACCTTTCAAATCGAACTGTTCATTGGGTTTATAACAACTAGATCAAATATGAATTCAAGTTAATCGGCGGTTGCAGTTTCTCGTCAAAGCAACGATAATGATTTGCTATATTTATATTCATTTTGAAAGAAAGTTTATCGAACAGCAAAGGCCACGATTTGCGTAGATATTCATTTTAACAGAAAGAAAGAAAAATAGCTTAAATTATTCATATTGATAAGAATTTACCCATATATACTGTTATTACTGGTCCATGTGTCTTTTTCCAATCGAATAATTGTTTATACAAAGGAATCTCGGAAGTCATTGCTGAAAGAAAATAAATTGAAGCATCCATAATCAAGAGTATAATAGGGGAATAGATATGTATGTGAGTTTCTTTAAAAGCATTACTCAAATGTTTAAATCCGGAAACATTTTGTGGTGTGGCTTGATATAACGAAAAAAATTGGAGAACTCTTTAGATATTGTTTACATATTTAAGATTATAAAAAAATGGGATTTAGGATAACCATGAATTTAAGACTAGAAAATGTAGGAGTGGTTACAAATTGAGCAAAGCAAAAACTGATAGAAGCTTGTAATTATCTTCGAATCACTCATTTTAAATTATGTTATTTACATTGTAATTATCTAAATATATACTCACACAAGATGCTTCCCACTAATGGAAGGCTCCATGGCCCTGGTGGTAATTTGTATTTTTTCTTTCCAAATGTATAATATGTTACAAAACCAACTGTTAACCCTAGTAACAAGGCTTGGGTTGTTAAAGACAAATACGATTCAAACATTTTGAAAATCTATTAACTTTACTAAATAATGTTTCGGTATACTGAAATTAGAATAAAAGTAAACAATATCAATTAATCTGCACCAGAAGATTCGTCATTAACAGATTGCTGCACGCTTTATGATAAAGTGACAATAAATAAAACAATTTTTATTTTTTCATAAAGCAGAAGAAAACCGATGACCTAAACTCACGCAATATTTTAAAGACTCTTATACATTTTATAATGTATTTTTGACATTCATTGTGGGGTTAGATTGTGGACGTCGTCCATAATGGGCCTATATATAAGTTAAAAAAACGAATGATAAATGTAGTATGCAGAGAGTTCAAAAGATAAGTCAATAAAATATATTTGTCACACTGACTGAGTTAAACTAAACTAGCTATTGCTATTTACTGGATAATCTTTTATATTATTTGTCGTGCGGAATTTAACCAGTATACGTGACTACACACTATTCTTTAGTGAAGTGGGGGGGGGGGTAGGATGGCCTAGTGGTCTAGAGTGCCGCGCTTCGACCTCTAGATAGCTGGTCACCTCTGGCTTGCGGCAGTGGTTTTGAGCCCTGGTGTGAGCGTATCTGGCATGGAGATAGGGGCACTCCGGTTTCCCCCCACTGCTAAAGACCCCTACGCGCAAGCGAATTATTGAAATAAAATGAAACCATATGTAAGTCCCGAAATGACCTAGTATGTGTCGAATGAACGTAAAACCCTATTTCTCTCCCCTCTCTCTCTCTCTTTAGTATAGCTAGTTTAAGTTCACGTAATTATTTATTCTTCTGTACGAATATTGCAAACGTTAGAAAATAAAGTTCTCGAGGTATGTGTAATGTGTCTGTATCGAACGAGGGTTCTGTCAGTTCGCGTTACTAAATGGACAGTAACTCAGTCAGTTCTGTTCCGATTTTAATAAACTTGGCAATGTTACAATTCTGAGATGCACAGTTTCCCGAAAATAATATTTAAGAATAGCTTCCGGTTGCTATTAATATAACATCTTGTAGCCCAGTGTGTACGATGTTTACCATATCATATCCTAACCCATTTCTCTAATTACAACAAATTAAATGGGATTTAGCGTCCTGTTCTGCTCCGACTCGGATAATGGATACGGCTAATGAATGAGGGAACTTTGTCCCGGAAAGCGGCGCTACGGCATACTCTTATATCGAATTCCAACTGTAAAGGGCTCGTTAATTCGAGGTCCTCACTGTCATGCAATAAGTTACAATAACTTGCAGATACGTTCGGATACGTTTCTGCGACTTGCCTTAGTATAGTATAAGATCTGATAAGATCACCACGATTGCTCCTCGATTAAAACCACCATTTCAATCGCATTGCGAATCGTGAAAGTGCCAAACTAGCTTTACGTGCACGCCATCTTTTCTGTGTGCTATCCGAACCACGCCGGGATATACCGATGAAAACAGGTCACCTGGAGAAATTGCTTTATATTGGATTATGATATTTGTCGTTTCGAATTATACAATTATCGAGAATAATTATAGCGGATAATTTATCATGTTATTTGTAGTATCGAGTTAAACCAGTATCCACGCGACTACACACTATTTTTGTTTAACATGTCATATTTAACCCATTTCTCTAATTACCCCAAATTAAGTGAGCTATAGCGCTAACGAAGGACGCTAATAAATGAGGGAATTTGTCCCCGCAGAGCGGCGCTACGACCTACTCTTATATTGAATTCCAACTACAAAGGGTCCCTTAATGCTAGGTAACCACTGTAGTGCGATACGTAACGATAGGATTGTCCCCATAGTGTCGTCAATTTGGTATTTGCAGTTTCGTTCGTGTACGTTTCGATACCTGAGAGGATCACCACGATTGCTCCACAATTCAAACCACGATTTCAATCGTATCGCGAATCATGATAGTGAGATCCTATCATTACGTTCACGCTATCGTGTACCTGGAACCTTGGTTCGGTGTCCCGTCCGAACCACACCGGAAGATACAGGAACACAGCCCCCCCCCCCCCCCCCGGCTTAGCAAGCCAACGTCGTACTGACAGCAAATATAGAACTATACTATAGACACACAATATGCATCAACTTACGTTAAACGTCACCCCAAATAGCTCCACTACTCACAAGTCACACATTCGGTTCAGTATACGTTGTTATGAATGTAGTTATCTGGCCGCTATTCACCATTACGGTCGATAAAGTCTCTTGTGTTTGTTTACGCTATGCCGACCATCAATAATTCACTTGCAGGGAACATTAATAACAGAATGTTGTTGTCTCTAGTAAAAATAGGGTTGCACGTTTGAGGAAATATCTGCACGTCAACATGAGCACGTAAACAAAGCATAATAACGATATTATGTAAAATTATTTGATATTGCAGCAGAATCTATAAATAGAAATTACTTAGTCAATAAGTGTCTACACATGTCATAAATAAGGACTCGCGCGATATGTCAGTCTTTATTTACAACTATAGCATATTTGTTTTAAATTCTGATTGTAAATTACTAATATAAAATAACTAAATGATAAGAACTAGAATATATATTGTAATTAAATTGATTTAGCAATTTCAATTAAGTAATCATTTTAGGCACTTGTCAAGGGAGAGGGGAGGGGGTTCCAGGGAAAGAGAAAGGCCCAATAGGAAAGAGTCTATACATTTAAAACTGTAAATTTCCGTAGAAAAAGCCTCAGATGCAAGGAAATCGACTTCCCTGGCTCCGGTCAATTACAACGCCCCCCCCCCCTCATGTTGCAGCACACTGATAAGACGTGCGACATAAGGTAATGTCAACATATTGCGATAGTGACGATGATAGTACCCCTGATATTAAACCAAATACAGAGAGAGACTGAAACGAGTTTTAACGTCCACTCGACCCACACTAGGTCATTTCGGGACTAACATTTGGTTCAATTGTATTTAAATAATTCTCTTCAGAACCCGAAGAAAACCAACCCAATCTTTGTCACGTATAAGCGGGGAATCGAAACTACACCAGATAATAACAGACCTTCTGATCTAACGCGCGCCCGTTAGTAATTCGGCCACACAACCCCCATATACATGAACAAATCTACAAATTATATATTTCAATTAAACGAAAAAAAGCATAAACGTTTTAATTCATATCCCAGTAGGTTAAATTATATACATTTTAGAAAATTTAAACTAAAAGAACATTACAAAGCTTGGCTTAAACAATGAACAGGTATTTTGTTAAACGGATTTTGATTAACTGATTTTAACTGGTGGATATTTCAAAGTTTACACATTCATATAAGAAACTATTGACACAATATTCATATATTCCACAAAAAGGAAATTTCAATTACACTGCATACCCTCTTCGTAAAGAAATCATTTCAGGCCCGGAAGGGTTAATTGTGAGATTTATGTCCGTCCTTCTACGATTATTTCTGATTTTCGTGGTAAAAACGACAATGAACCATTCGGCGTCAAGTCTATGGTCTTTCCTTCTGGACACCGAAACGTAAAGTTCCTCAATAGAATGGCTAACATCAAATGCATCTCGGGTCTAGCAATAGTTTCCCCCAAACAATTTCTACGTCCAGCAGAAAAGGGCAACCATGACATGGTCTTTGGTGCCAATTTACCATCGGCGTCCAGTAGTCGTTCTGGCCTGAATATTTCGGGATCTTTCCAATTCTCTGGATCGTGGTGAAGAGCCCAATGATTCATCATGACCATTGTTCCTTTGGGGATTTCATATTCACCTGTAGAAGTGGATATAAAGATAAAAAAATTATCATAAGATCGTACCTCACCGATATTTTGAAGCATTGCTGGTAGCTTTGGTCCACATTTAATGTTGAAAGCCCTATCATTAATTGCAAGTATTCGAAATATCTGATAATTGCTAAACATATCGAGTTGTGGCATCTCTTTGTACGCGACATGTTTTTGTATATAGTATTATGGACCCCATCGTTCTTTAACCGTGTTAAAAATGTTTATATCGTTGCTAAACATATTGCATACAATGCAATGAAAACATACGATATCGTGAACGCAACATTGGTGTGCATACCCCAAATACCGCATTGCTAACTATACAGTTTAACGTCCTCTCGACACAAACTAGGTTATTTCGGGACTAACATATGTTTTCTAATTTTATTGCAATAATTCGCATGCGCGTAGGGGTCTTTAGCAGTGGGAGGAAACCGGAGTACCCGGAGGAAACCCACGAGGTTGAGAAGGTGCCCCTATCTCCATGCCACATACGCTCACATCCCACCCCCCCCTACATCAATAAGAAACTATGTGCAAACTTTTGTGTAACTGGATCAAAGATATTTCTTACAAATATTTCTTGAAAGTTGAGCAAATTCTCAACTGAGAATGCTTTGTGAACTTGGGGCCAGTTTATACTAAATGAATATTGCTTTATTTATCCATCTGTCCAAATTGTAATTAAACTCTTACCGATCGTAGTATCACACCGGGTAGCATGTGGTAATCCCAACGGAGCTACAGGACACAATCTCATACTTTCATGTAAAACAGCTTCTGTATATGGCATCCTCTCTCGGTCATTTAAAGTTGGAGCTTGTCCGGCATCTGACAATAAACGTATATCTTTAAGATCAAATATTATTGAACACAAAGAGTTATGTTTAATGTTGAATATAATTACAAAATGTACGATTCAGCAGACTAAGGGGTGTTGCGAAGAAAGTCATCGTTCCACAATGTTAACACACCGCGGTTGGACAATTCAAATCGCCACGTTTGTTAATCGTTATCGTGTCAAATTAATATCCACTTAAAGGGATTCAATGATTTATATAATATGTTGATTTGTCCTGCTGTGAGAGTCCCTGGAGAAATCCTGACTGATGCAAATATCGAATTAACTGAGAATTGTCGCTGACAGAACACAGTTATAAAAGAAACTTGGTTCAATTAAAATGTAGGATAATAATATAAAAATAAAGCTAAATAAAATTGACTTTGACAGTAGATGGTTTAATAATGTTATCGATTTAAGTTTTGAATAATGTTGGTTCAAAGGTGTAGGAACCTTCATAATTACGTACCTCGACGCATATTAGAATATAGCGTCATATTAGAATATAGCGTCATATTAGAATATAGCGTCTAGAATATAGCGTCATATTAGAATATAGCGTCTAGAATATAGCGTCATATTAGAATATAGCGTCATATATCAGAATAAAGAAAGGTTTAAATAGTAAACTAACCGAGAACTTTATCCAATTCTGCTTGAACTTTTGTCTGTATTTCCGGGTGTGCTATCAGCAATAGAATAGTCCAGTTAATAGTTGTTCGAGTTGTATCAATTCCAGCTACAAAAAAAAAAAAATCCTCAGAGATATTATAACAGTGAGTCAATTTCTATTAACTCTAGCTACAAAGCATTGTGATATCATGTTTCATATACACAATATTGCGATCAGGGTCGTTACTAGCTCAAAGCAATGAGGGGGGGGGGTGTTCTCAAGGTAGCTGTAAAATTGACGAACAATATATTCTTTTGTTTTTATGGTCTACAATTTTCACAGGCCGGATTGCGATACTCGATCATTCCGATAAATGGGTTATAGGGATCTATGTTTCGGCACAACAATTCGAATCAAAATGATGCAATGAGTTATAACGATGCATGTTGCAAGGTTTTTATTATTTTTTTTTTTTTTTGGGGGGGGGGGGGGGTGACCATACAGTGCAATCGGGCGTTTTGAAATAAGAATGTGTCTAAAATATGAGAAAATTGTGTTGTTCTTTTACCCAGCTATGGAATTTTTAAAGTTTAATTTTAAATCACTTAAGACGAGTCTGTTGTTCAATAATCAATGTATTTATTATTATCGAGCTTTAGACGTTCTAAAGGTTACTTTGTATTTCATCTACAGTGATTCCCAATTGTCCTATTTTGATTCAAATCCGAAGTTTGGGCAAGGCAATATATAAACAATGTAACACTTATTTTTTGATGAAATGCCATTGAAACAGTTTAACTGATAACGACTTACCCGAGAATATATCAGAGCACGTGTATACCAAGTGTTCATCCGTAATAAGATTTTCAATTTCCGGATCGTCCAATATGGCTTGTCTTCTGGCATGTATCAAATAATCTGCGAAATCTTTCGTATCATCTGAAAACCAAAGATAGGTTGCAAGGCAACGAAACATACGCCCACAGCAGCTAAATCGTCCGGGCAGTCAACAAGAGTTGTCGCATAATTTTACTTTTTTCGGTAATGAAACATAATACACTAAAATCTGATTAATAGTAACAACTCATTATGTAATTATCAGAAAATCATTAGAATTTGTTTGCTTTTTGTAAAGTTTTGCCCCACACTAACAATTAGTATAGGAAACATTTAATATGATGGATTTAGCTGTTCAGTTATCAAAATTCATTGAAAATCAAAATATTTGTTCGTTTCAACACCTTAAACTCTGTGTATCAATCTGAAAGCAATCGCATATTAAGTTTGGCGTCTAGAGCATCCACAAGATTTTTTGAAGTGATCAAGGACTACAACTCTGGCACTAATTATCAGAAATCGATGAAAATAGGCTTCTTCGTCTCATGACCTTAAACACTGTGTAAAAATTTAAAGTCAATCGGATATTAATTTTGGCCTCTAGAGTGTCCACAAGATTTTTTGGAGTGATCAAGGGCCATAACTCTTGTAGTTATTATCGGAAATCGCTGAAAAACAATAGGCTTCTGCGTCTGATGACCTTAAACGGATATTAATTTTAGCCTCTAGAGCGTCCACAAGCAATTGTGGACGCCGGACAGACAATATACGACCACATTTCAATGTGGGCGTATAAAAATGGATACAATAGTGCATAATCACAAGTTGTTTCAAAAAATTTGAATTTCTAAAAAAAAAAAAAAAAATTGAAACCACTCTAATCGTGGAAATACGCCCACATCAACTGCGGATTATCCGGGAGGGAATCGTGGATGTTGAGCAAATTTAATGACAATCTAATTAAAATTCAGATCTGTTTATATAGTTCCGATGGCCTACCCTACCCGTAGATCTAAGAAGTTATAGCGGGAGGTCACGTTCAGCCAGTTCAGATGTCAAGCACGCGACATTAGACCCTATAACCTCAGTCATTCGAGTAGCCAGTCAGAATCGTCGTTGCTTTGTTTTGATGTCTATTGCTGATAATGCCTACCCACAATTCCGCGCAAAAAGGTCAACCCTCGATTTGAAAGACAATTTGATTGGCTGATCCCACATTTCAAGCAGAACACGAGTTAATTAACAAGTCTTTCAGATCATAATGTAGTAAAAGACAAGTAAAACGAAATTTTGAAGTATAAAAACGAAACGAAATAGGATCTGTATATTAACCAGATGGATTTAATGAGTGCGGAACGGAAAGTCAAGGAACAACTATGACCCACCTAATTTGAAAGATATCCATTAAAACAAAGCCTCTATCGCGTTTTATTATCGGGGCCTGGATGATTCTATTCTTACCTTCTGAAAAATTGGCTTTATGGGCGTCGAACTCCTCTCTTATAAAATTCAAAAATACGCCAAATCTACCCATAATTCGTTTGAATTTAGCTGTGGGGAACCGGCGAAGTGGTGGTAAGATGTCTTCCAACAATCCATTTCCGAATTCGTTGTTGGTATACTCAAAGACATCTAGCAGTTCTAAAAATTGCTTGTTATTGATATCAAAGCTGAAGTATAGAAAAGACATCATCACTTTGACGAGCGGTAATAAAAACAATGAATACATTAATATGACATTATTCCCGAAGAGCTCCCCAAATGAGCGAAAGGGTACTTTAAAATGATATTAAACCAGTGTTGAAACCAGTTTGTGCCTGCATACCTTTCACATTGTCATCTGTCACCGCGATCCTCGTTGTAGGTGAAATCGCTAGGTAAAGTGGTATCAATATTTTCTTTCTAAAACTGCTCAATTTGATATATTTTTACCTGATAGTATACTTTTTTTAATCAACCTTTATACATTCAATAAAGTTAATATAATCATGGACCCATACAGCCAAAGTTTGCGTCCAAAAACTGCCCCTTGAAGACAACTGCGCTGTCAGTAAACTGTGCTACAATCGGATCTGGGCAATGTGTGGAAGATACGGCTACAATTTTGTATATAATCTATTTTTAAGAAACCCAATTAAAAAGTAAATGAGAATAAAATATTATCCTGTGACTCATTAAAGGTAACACATGCTATGGTGCATATATAGACAATAAAATCAATGAATCAAATGAAAAAGGGTTTGACGTCTTACTTTTCTGCATCAACTGGGATAATGAAGAATAACGCAATGTGCCAAGAGTGAAATGTCCTGGCAATCGGAGCAATATTGGCTCGCTAGATTGGAGGTCGCGTGTTCGACCCTTGCATTGGCCGAGAAAGTTCATCGGCATTTTCCGTCGTGGTTTCCCATTTGTCAGCTGTGCAGAACGTTGGGCCTGACAAGGCAGCTGTTCAGTTGTTGGGATGGTACGAAAATGGACAACAGTCCAACAGAGGTCACGTGTATACATTCGCGTGCACGTAACAGATCTATTTGTCGCTTGAATTCGATAAAAGAGTAGGCCACAGTGTCACTACCCTGGCAAAAATTTCCCTTACAGCACATTGCATGGTGTATGCCCATAATTAGCCCCCAGAGGGAGCAGAACAATATGACGTCATATCCCATTTCATTCTTCTAGTCCTGACTTTATATTCGTTATTATAAAGTAACCACAATCTGATAGGACACTTGAAGACCATTAAAACTGTGTTTGAGGTGCAGATTAATGTTTAAAATTGACTATCAAATTCTTTTTACTGTCTTGATGAATCAAGGCTGGAATATCCTGATGAATTTTCTTGGCGTCATTCTCACACGTCGCCAACAGAAATGTCACCTACTGACCCAATGGTCATATACAGAATCCTAGAACTTCGAACATATCTTAAAGATACGTTTCATAAGTATTCATTCTTGGTGATTTGATGATGTATTTGGATTAAAAACATACTCGGACTAATTAATATATCAAAATGTTGCTTCAAATCAGTCTCAAAAAACCCTGCGATAAAAAAGAATCTATTAAAAGAGGTCATGTTTGTGTCACGTGACTTAGCCGGGGATTTACCTAGCAACGGAGGCGAATTCATTGGATTCACAATACGACGTTGTCTTTAATCGGTATCTAATTATCATCAATATTGAAGCCTAATTAAATTCTTGGATTGTCCACTGTCTGTGTTTTTTTTTTATTTTTATCCCAGAAATTGTTGTACGTCTAACTCATCATAAAGTTTATCAACATATACATCAAGCGCTCAAACTACGCCTATAACCTTTGACGTCACGTAGGAAAACCGATACATTTTTGTCTTGTATGCGCTCCATGAGTATTTTGGGGGAATCCAGTAATTTTCAAGTAATATTTTCTGGATATTTCTACTTTCCATATATACCAAAACTGCCGTACTTTTATCAGTAAAAACCACCGGATAAATACCTTTCTGTTAATGTATCTATAACAACCATTTGACGATGGTCTTTAATCTGTTACTGGTTCTAGAGTAAAAGTTGTTCAAACAATCTGGGGGCTCGTGTCCGATCCCTGGGTTGGCCAATACAATTTATTGGGATTTTTCGGCGTGTTTCCCCTTGACATTCGTGACGGACAGGGAGTCTGTCATGGTCGTGCTATAGCCGTTCGGATGGGACTAAATAACGATGTCCTGTGTACACATTGACGTACAATTAAAATATCTACTGGCAATTTAATATATGATTAGGGAGAGAGAGAGAGAGAGAGAGAGAGAGAGAGAGAGAGAGAGAAATGTGGTTTAACGTCCACTCAACACAAACTAGGTCATTTCGAGACTAACATATGGTTTTAATTTTATTTCAATAATTCGCTTGCGCGTAGGGGTCTTTAGCAGTGGGAGGAAACCCGAGTGCCCGGAGGAAACCCACGAGGTTGAGAAGGCGCCCCTATCTCCATGCCACATACGCTCACACCAGGGCTCGAAACCACAGCCGCAAGCCAGAGGTGACCGGCCAGCTAGAGGTCGAAGCGCGGACTATATGATTAGGCTGTAGCGCCTCTGCCCGGGCAAAATTGCCCACATAGATCACTGTATATAGCGTCCTAATTAGCCCAGTCGGGTCGGAACAGTGGGACGTTAAACCCCAACTTACCTTTTGTTGAAACATACACCATGAAGTATATTAAACACCAATAATCCAATATATTTCTGTATATCAATAGGTTTACCTTCTTCTTCTTTTAATCTTCGCATAACTTTAGATGTTGAATCAAATACTTTCTCTTCTAGTTTACTACCATATAAATATTGTCTGAAATACAATTTATAAAATCAACAACTATTACCTGAATCATGGCCGTATCAGGTAAATATATGGTAGTTCACTGAATTCCATGTATTTAATCATTTATTATACAATAAAATTACCTCAAACCTTGAAGAGCAATTTTACGAAGTTGTTTCCAGACAGGGGTAACATCGGAGAAGATTATGTTTTTAAAACCCGAAGTGATATATTCCACTGAAATTAATCAGAAAAAGATATTCCGTCAATCGGGAATTAATTTGTGTACATCATATTGCAAATTACTATTTATCAGAAACGTAAATGAAACGCAGTATCATCGGTCATGTTTATGTGCTTGTAACCGGAAGTAAGATACTCCACTGAAATTACTTGAACCATCAATAGATTATGTACGATAAACGTCGACCGGATATTAATATATATTGTATATTACAGCAGTACATTTGAAGATATTGCTGGGTTAATGTTCTGGTGGGTGGTATGGGGTGCTCTAGAAGAGGGACTGTTTGTATAAGGACATCTCAGGGTGCGTGGAAGAAGAAAGTCACCGGGATATGTGTTTAAATGACACTGTTAAGATACGGTAATATTGGACTAATCAAATGTAGTATTAGATAACCCAAGGGCCATTTTAATACTGTTGTTCAAACAAGCCTTTAATCCCATGCAAATAAGCTGGGACAAGGCGTTGTGGTATCAACGTCAATTTCCGGTCCCAGTTGGTGCTGGCCCAAGGCAATCTCAACGCTCGACTTTATGTTGACGCAATCCTTCGTTCGATGTTGCTTCCATTGCAGGTTGATAAGGGAATTTCTGAACAATGGCCCGCTATGTCTCCCGACTTGAACCAGATGAACAAAATCATTGGCAAACAACCGCGCAGAGTGTATAGCGAGACATCTGCGCCAGTCCATGCCAAGGCGACTTCAGCCATGTGATAGATCTCAGTGTGGACATTCCCGATATTGACTTCAGCGACCCCTGCTTTGTTTCATGGTTCTCTGACGTTTCAGTTTGTGCATTTGTAGTGAATTCTTCATGAAAGTATCCATAGATGCTTTTCAATTGTTATGTACATTTATTAAAAGTTGTTGCATGAAATAAACTTTGAATTTGGCACTGCGTTTTTAATGGCTTTGAGTGTAGAATAACAATCTTACTTGAATAGATTTGAAATCGACCAGCATAATCTGATCCCTTCTTTACCAATGCTTCATTTACAGTTACGGCATCGCTTAACACCACACATCTAATAGGTCCTATATTATGTTAACAAAAAAGTCGCTTTACATTACAGAATATATATTATAAAAGATAAATGAAATATACTCTCCCAAAAAAGAAACGCAACGTTACATTTCGTCGTCAGTATATCCTCGCTCTACTATCGCCTTGTTGCAACAAGAACGGCGACACGTCGCTGAACCAAACTGCTCTCCAGTGTTGCTGTGACCATACCCACAGTGCCTGAACCCATTAAAGTTGGATTTCATGGTGTCGGCGTATTTCAAAACAGAAGCTCTAATGGGGACGTCTGCCTCGTTATTCGGTTTCACGTAGGCGTTTGCCTACTGTTTGGTACGAGATTCTACGCCGTCCGGGAATAGCTGCTGCAGTAGAGGTCGCTGTTGAAAACCATTTACGCCAATGACGTAACCGGAAGTGACGATCCAGGACAAGTGGGACCACACTTGTTTGGCCTGAACTAGGGCGTTCACGTGTTGAACCTCGCTGTCGGTACCTATCCCAAAGGCGAGAAATGGAACTAAGGTAAACATTCAGCAGCCTGGCTACATCTGTCTTGGAGTCACCTGCTTGTAATCCACCAATAGCGTTGTTGCGTTGGTCTTCGTTCGGATGTGGCATCACTTTGGTCTTTGAGTGTTTACATGTGCAACTGATTTGGAAACCGAGAACCCCGCGATTTTAAAGACCTTAGATTTAGGTTCCACGTCTAAAGCTCGCAAAGTTGTTAAATTCATGTTCCTTGGTGTAATCAAGCGATAAAAAATTTCGACAAAAAGGATGACCAGTCACAATTAGCGACCCTAGCTTTAAAATCAATAATGAATTTCTTTTATCTTTACATAATGGCATTAAAAACAAGTAAGATTTACCGAAACAAAGACCTCGTTCAAATAAAAAAATGATGAAAAATGGGTTGTGCGTTTCTTTTTTTGAAGAGTATATATTTAAACGTGAAAAACTACATTATTAATTCATAGTTCCTTAAGTTATAAACTGTTAAAAGTGAGCTACAGCACACCTGGTCGGGTATAGAGAGGTTGCACAGCAATGGAACATACGCCCAAAGCAGCTAAGTCTTCCGGGAGTTAACAAGGGTTGTTGCAATTTTGGTTTCTAGCTATGTCCTATAAGTACAGAAAATATTTAATATCAATTTCCAATATTTTTTGAATTGGTAGACTACTTTGTCTCGTGACCTTAAACATTGTTTTAAATAAACTCAATCGAATATTAACTTTATCTTCTACAGTGTCCACAAGATTTTTCGAAGTGGTCAAGGGCCATAATGATCGGGAATCGTTAAAATTAAAAATCAATAGGATTGTTCATCTCGTACCCTTAAGTACCATGGAAACACAGTAGGATTCCCTGTCTCATGGCCTTACCTGAAACACTGTCAATCGGATATTACATGTAACTTTGGTGTCGAAAGTGTCCACAAGATTTTTCAAAGTGATCAAGGGCCATAACTCTGGCAGTAATTATCGAAAATCGTCTCATGATCGCTAACACTGTGTATGCATTTAAAGTCAATCAGATATTAACTGTAGACACAAAAAGCTTCTGGCAGTAATTATCGGGAATCAAAACGCTTCTTTGTCGCATGACATTAAACACTGGGTACACATTTAAAGTTAATCGTATATGAATTGTAGAGTGTAAAGCGTTTACAAGATATTTCAAAGTATCAAGTGCAGTAATTATCGGAAATCGTTGACAATCAACAGGATTCTTCTTCGTCTCGCGACACCAAAACTGTATATAAATTTAATGTCCATCGAATATTAATTATAGACTCTCATAACTCTGGCTGTATTTTTTTTATGGGAAATAGTCAAAAATCAATAGGAGTCTTCACCTCATCCCCTAACACACTATGTAAAGTCAATCGGATAATAACTTAAGCCTCTAGAGCGACTACGAGCAATTGTGAATGCCGGATTTGCGGAACAACAATAAATATACGACATGAGCTCACGGTACAGTTTTATGGATGCAATATTACATAGCTTTGGTATTGAACTTATATTGTTGATTTCCCATTCACGTAATTAATACACTCTCGTGAGCTAGATAAACAAAAACAAAACAAAAAGAAGAAAAAAAAGATTAAGACAAACTGCGATCGTGAATTCTTGACATGAATGAAAAGGTTAAAATTATTTATACAATTTACCCATATATACTGTAATTGCTGGTCCATGTGTCTTTTTCCAATCAAATGCTTGTTTATACAGAGGTATCTTGCAAGTCATTGCTGAAAGAAAATAAATTGAAGCATCCATAATTAAACATACATTATGCAAGAGCTAAATATGCCCATTGCAAGTCTTTCTTATTGATTAGACATTAATTAACTTATCCAGACCATAATCAACCTTCAAACCTATTGCTAGCCTGTGATATTTACTGGATTCGGATCCGATTTGCTGCTCAACTGTCATTCATGATTTAATCATGAATGGATAATCGAGACTATGTTACAATATCCAATGAGATCTGTCAGCGCTTTATCTAATCACCAATTTTGCATCTTTAGGGGTATAGGGGAATAAATAAATATGTGAGTTTCTTTAAAAAGAAAGGAATAGGGTTTAACGTCCAATCGACAAAAATGGGTTATTTTCGGGATTAACATATGCTTCCATTTTTAGTTCAATAATTCACTGGCGCGAAGGGGTCTTTATGATTGGGGGTGGGGGCGGATGACCCGGAAAAAAGCCGACGATGTTGAACAGGTGACCATACTCCTTATCACGTAAACCCGGGGATTCGAAACCACGTAAGTTGACTCAATGTAGGCTGTGATTTAGCCACGAAAATCGTTTCATTTTGTCCCAGCAAATTCCAGGCGAAAATCTGACGCTTTGCTGCACAAGTAAACAAGTAAGTCGTCACTGTAGTACACATTTCTATTGCGATGTTTTGTACAATCAGACCAACACTCGAATTACGCCTCGGACTATATTTGTCAAGTGTAGCCATAATGTGGTGAAAAAATCAGAAACCATAAAAGCAATCAACGTCATTAGGTCAGGGGCCAATAGCCATAAATAGACCAGGGAATACCTTTTACGAGACGGAACACATTGGCTTGTTTACATTTGTATGAGAGAATTTTTCTGCAAATATGCCTGAATTACGGGACAATAACATCAGATAAATGTTGTGCTGACACCGTGAACACGGCTAGCCCCTGATTTGCGGAGAAAATATGGTCAAAAGCGAAATTGTATCAATGAATGTGATATTTCCTGGAAAAAGTATTTTTTCCATTTTTTTTCAATACAACAATATGCAAAAGAAATATAAATATAGTATACAGATGAAAACGTTTTTGGCATGATTGAAATACTGGTTCGGTATAAAATTTATATATAATGTTGAGAAAAAAACAAAAAAATAATAATATCTACATGAGCCCACTGATACAACAGAATATTATTAATGATTCACCTAACAACCCTGAACATGCAATTATACTTGTTTTTAAATAAAAAAAACAAAACAATAAAGACATATTATAAGAGATGTCAAATAAGTATACATTTATTTTATAGAAAGAAATACAGTACTAAAAAATAAGAAATGAATGCAATTTTATATACTTCCTCATACAGTATTCAACAACAACACTCGATGGCATGAGATTTCTCCGATATTAAATAGATTAAAATGATTCAGCGATACTTTGATTTAATCAAATATGGAGGACCGAGACTTAGCTTTGATCAAACAGTACAGTGGTTGAAATTGTTGAACATGTCTGTCAAACCTTTAAAGGCTAATATCTTTGCTTGCAATAGAGTAATTTGAATGAAATTTTCAAATTATTCATTTTACATTATCTACTTTTGAACTATTATAGCAAGAATGGCTAGTTCTTTATCTAAATCTTATATAATGTATCTTTAATGAAAAATGTACATAATAATAATAACATCATTTATATAGTGTATTAATACTGGAGAATGGTTTCTAATCTGATTTCAGATTTTTATATCCACAGAATCGGGCCCGTCGCCAGCTTTTAAAATTGGGGGGGGGGGGGAGTACAGAATTTTTTGGAGGAGCTGAGGATGTGGCCGGCTAAGAATACTCCTAAGAAATCGAAATCATCAATTTTTTTATTTTTTTTTTTGGGGGGGGGGGGGGCTAAACCGCACAGACTACATGTATTTATACACAGATCAGGTCTTGTGTCCGTATACACTGTACAAAATTAAAAGATATATGCCAGTAAAGAAAAGTACATATACGAGAAAAATAAACAGTTAACTAAATAAAATGGTTCCAGTAATATGAATAAGAAATGAAATGGAGTTAAACGCCGTCCTACTGTTCTGCTCTTATACATGTACTGGACTAATGAAGACGGGCATACGCTATACAGTGTACTACGAGGAAAATTTTGCCTGGGCACAGCACTATGGCCTTCTCTTATATCGAATTCCAACTGCCTAGGGACCTTTTTACGTGCACACCAATGTTACACAGGAATTTGGTTTTTCGTCACATTTGAACGACTAGACAGCAGTCCTCGTACCTTGTCAGCCCCTCTGCCTGCACCACTGACAAGGAGAAACCACGTTTGAATTGAATTGGAATAAAAAAGGAAAATAAAAACATATATGTCAACTTAAAATAGCTAAATATGATATGAACATTTATCGACATGTACAGTACATTTAAGTAAAACATGTTCAAAATATTTAATGTAAAAACCACTTACAAAAATACATATGTATACAGGTTTAGGCCTACTCATAAAAATCACAATTTCATCAATATGATTTGGCTGTCACTTTCATATTTGAACAATTTTCACAAATCCATACTAGAAAACTTTCACTTCTAAAAAATACATCTATCTGTAGCTCCTATATACATGTACTTGGTTAAGGAAGACGGGCGTGCGCTATACAGTTCATTATGAGGGAAATTTTGCCTGGGCACAGCACTATGGCCTACTCTTATATCGAATTCCAACTGCCAAGGGGTCTTTTTACATGCACACCAATGTCCAAACCGCTTACAAAAATACATACGTATGTATACAGGTGTAGGCCTATTCATAAAAAATCATGTAATTTCATCAATATCATTTGACTGTCACTTTCATATTCAAACAATTTTCACAAATCCATACTAGAAAGTTTTCACTTGTAACAAATACAACTATCTGTAGCCTAATGCAGCCTGATTTGCATCCACAGAGAAAAATATTGTTTGGTTCTTGGTCTCTATAGTCAACCTAACCCTGTCATTTGTTACAGTAGAGTTTAACAAGAAGGGCATAAATTTCTGCAGATACAGTAAGGCAACTTTAAAGTAATGCACATGGTATTTCACCTCAATGTGGTCTTTTGTCTTGGTCTGAGTTGTCATACATTTAGGAATAGGAGAATATCTTCATCAACTTGCATTTGCAATAAAATTGGAAAATATTAAGATATGATCCCCTTAACAAATTAACCAGACCCATTATTCTTTTTATTATTTCGCTGGTAAAATATTAGCTGCTCTAAACATAGTTCTTTATTCATGCACAATTGTTGGGTTTTTTTACGTTGGTAATGTATGTGAGAAGTCTGTATTGTTAGAATGAGAGAGAGATTTGTCTGCACATTCCTACAATTCTTTGCCCAACATATCAATATTTCCATCTAATTTGATCCACTGGTTAGCACATACCCTAAATTTTTCCCAGTTTCTCACAGTAAACGGTTTTACATCGGTGTTTTAAACAAAATCTACACGGAGTATACAGTTCTAGTTATTCTTCCGCTTTTTTACTATCAAAACGTAAACAAACCGGTGACCTTTCACTCTACACGACCCGTTGACCTTTCGTCGTGTGCGTCTGATTGGCGAGGTTTGTCACGTGATCTATTAAAACCAAATCACCGCGAAATTCAAATACCATCGCACATTGATAAGTAAGCCCATTTTTATTTTACGTTTTCTGTCAAACGTCAAAGAATTGATAAAAGAAAAGTTGTGTGGAAATACAAAGTAATACTAGAAGAATTAGATTATGTAGTTTGTTTTCCGCCTGAAAATCGTCGGGATGGAGCAACAGAAGCAAGCTTGCTAGAAATTTCACATCACGGCCTAATGGCAGTCTTTATGATACATCGCGCACGTGCTAATCATTTACCCCCGCCCCCGTTTCTGTAAAAGCATAACTCAAATGTTTTATGCTTTGGTGGGCTTGATATAGCTAGAGGAAACTGGAGATCTCTTTAGTCTCAAACATATACTCAAGATCACAAAACAAAACAGGATTTAGGATGTCCATAGATTGAAGATGGGTCAATATGTGTGAGTACTTACAAATTGACCCGACCCATTGAGTGGGCGTTCTGAGAGCAAGCAAAAAGAGAAGTTAGTAATGATCGCCGGGATCACTCCTATTAAATTATATTATTAAACTGTCTAAATATATACTCACTAAAGATACTTCCAACTAATGGAAAACTCCATGGTCCTGGTGGTAATTTGTATTTTTTCTTTCCAAATGTATAATATGTAATCAATCCAACTGTTAATCCTAGACACAAGGCTTGTGTTGTCAAAGAGAAGGGTATCTGTTTTAAATAGGATTCCAACATTTTGAGAATCTGTTTATTTTACTAAATAATGTTTAGGATACTGAAATTAGGATACAAGCAAACAGAATTATTTAAACCTGTCCCAGAAAGTTGTGTATCAACAGTTAAAACATCTAATGAGTTCAATATGCTATTTACGGGCTACACATGAATGACCTCTGCTCGTTTTGACAAAAGGCACGATCTCATTAAACATATTATTTATTCAAATGAAATATGCAGTGCAGTTACAGATACTATGATCTCATAAATAAACAATGCCAAATATGTACATCCACCCGTGTATCATTTTTCTTAATTGATTGTATGCTTTATAAGTCAGAGTTTACTGTTAGTTTCAGAAGACTTGGAATGGCGCTCCTCCCGGAGTGTGCCTATTTCATGCTCTCAATAAAGGTCTATCAACTATGCTGATATTCTGTTATCTGTAGTATTACAGTTGGGGTGGGTGTTTACTTGCTTGGTTGTTTAGTTCTCGGTTATTCTCAAAGTGATCGGCCCAGGGGTATGCCATATTTTTTTTTCTAAATATTGGTATAAATTGATAAATAAAAAATAAAACATTTTTTACTTATTCGTAAGGCAGAAAAGGTCCGATAATCTAAACTAATTCAATATTTTGGAAATGTTGTGAGGCAACTCATGCATTTTATTACGTGTTGACCTATATATGAGTATTAAGCCTACAAAGAAATGAGTTATACGTGATATGTCTACATAGAGTCCAATAAAATATAGGTGTTGTCACATTGACTGAGTTAAACTAAACTACCTGCACGTGACAACAAGGGCTATATTTTACAGCTTAAACGTATGGTGTTCTATTTCGGCTACTTACCGTGTCGCGCATCGCCCTTGAAGAAAGCGTTGTGCGCCGTGTGTTGCCTTTTTCAATGTTAAGCTATAGACAACAAAAGCGACGCCGAAATTTTAACATACCATTTTTTTATACTATTAACACTGTGTCCAAATACCTATTTATTAAATTAACTTACATGTACATGTAATTTCATTTATGTCGACGTCCCCTTCCTGTCCATAATCAATCATAATTATACCCAACCCCTCTCTATTTGCTGTAATATGAACTGGTTTACACAAGTTTACCTTAGGGGAAGCGAAGGCCGCGGATTCGTTATCTCAGCTTCCAGGGCAGCTAGTCCATATTCAAAGGGTACGCCTTTAAATATTTCTGAGTGTTTTGATAATATTTGCCACCCGCAAAGATATGTCTGGCCTGTGCATATGCACTCTGTCCGTCCGTGCCAACCCATCCCCGTCCCATGTTAGGGCCCTGGCAACTAGTACAAAATTTGTGCCGTAAAACAATATAATAGGATATAAATTTCAAATAACAATTTATAATTAAAACACAACAAAAAACTTACAAAAATGCAGGTGCATTTTACAGAATTATTGTATTTACATTTAAAAATCTAAATTAACAAATTCTCCTTAAGGAAAGACAATTTATAAATACTTTTTAAAAGTGACGCGCGACACAAAGGGGAAACCGTCTCTTTATAAAACGTAAGATAAGGTCGTAAGTGACAATTATTTCATTTCGAGATAATCGCATTTAAAGGTTTCAAAATAACATTACTAAATGATATTTTAATATTTCTTTTAACTTTTTGAAACTTAACCATATGCACTTACGACCTTATTACAGGGAAGTTATGGTGAACTTCAACACTTACGACCTTTTCTTAATTACCCATAATGCACTTAAAAAACCTTCGATTGTGACCATTTTCTAGTGTAAGATAGATATAGTATTATCAGTCATTTTGTTTTTAACAAAAAGTGATTTTTCAGATTTTGTCACTTACGATCTTATCTTACTCAAGGGACGAAAAGCCGGTGTCGCGCTAAAATCGACGTCGCTTTTTTCCTCCATAGCGTAACATTGAGAATTTTGCGTCGCGCGTCGTGCGTTTTTTTTTTAAAAGGCGAGGGAAGTGTCAGAAATAGAACACCATTTAAACGCTTGGGTCGAGGAATTGCTATTCTGGGTTATCTATTATGCTATTTGTTTTTCCGAATCAAGCCAGTATACCCGTGACGGCGTGAGTCACACCATATATACTTATATTTTAGATTTTGTAGCCCAGTATGTTCGATGTTTTAACATAGAATTCTGACCCATTTATCGCATTACAGCAGATGGAATGACATTTAACGTCCTGCTGGGCTAATGACGGCGACTAATAAATAAGGGACAACTCTTTCATCGAATCCCAGCTTTTAAGGGTTTCTTTACGTGCACGTCAGTAAGTACCCAGGGCCTCGGTTCTTTGTTCCATCAGAACCATGCCGGAATATCTCGATTTTGATACTACAGTTAAACCTGACCAGTCATACCATAAGGCACTCGCTGCCATAGTCTACAACCGAAGATTGCCAAGGTTAGCGGGTCAATTTTTGACTCACTAAGCTACCATAGCTCCCAAATTACAACAAACATTGAACATCATAGACACATAATAATGAATATGCACCAACTTACGTTAGTCGTCACCCACGAATAACTCCATCGCTTGTAAATAGGTCACAAACTGTGTGCAGGGTACTTTGTTATAATGTAGTTATATGATTGGTCAATCCACCACACCGAGGTCGATAAAGTCTCTTATGTTTGGTTGTATTACACGCCAGCCATCAATATTCTAGCGAGAGAGAGGGAGAGAGAGAGAGAGAGAGAGAGAGAGAGAGCGAGAGAGACAAACTAGGTCATTTCAGGACTAAAATATCGTTAAATATTATTTTTGTAATTCGCTTGTGCGTAGGGTCTTAAGCAATGGAATGAAACCAGGGGATCCGGAGAAAACCCACGAGATTGGACAGGAGATCCTAATTTTTGTCACGTACAACCGCGCCATTTGACTCTATGATAGGCCTTATGGTACATCGCGGCACGCGCACGTGCTAACCTTTCGGACACCCTCTACCGCGAGAGAGACAGAGATTCGAGATATTACGTAATATAAATAGGTATTAAAACAGTACAGGCATATTTTATGTAGGCTATGATATGTCATACTATTCATTTACTTTGACAATCTAGGAAATTGAATCATTCAACTTCTATGGTCAACTTTTTAACTAAGAACCACCGTAATCTGCATAAACAGACTGTTTGATTAAAAATCGAATCCCTTTGTTTATTTTAGGTAATTATACAACTGGATATGTATATAAGACCCGTGGCGGGTGCAGTAGGTAGAGATTAAGATACAATGCTGCATTGTGAGGGTGCAAAAATAATAGTATTTAATATTCTATAAACCATGTAATTAAATATAAAAAGCACCCCTAGAAAATATGAAATGTTTACAATTTGATCAGTGTAATAAATACGAGCTATCTATGCCACAGAACACGCACGCAATTTATTTGGTAGTTTAGTTCTCTCAGGGAAATGTAATGAAATTGGGTTTAACGTCCTACTGTTCCACTCCGACTGGGTCAATGAGAGAGAGAGAAATGGGGTTTAACGTCCACTCAACACAAACTTGGCCATTTCGGGACTAACATATAGTTTAATTTTATTTCTATAATTCGCTTGCGCGTAGGGGTCTTTAGCAATGGGGGGAAACCGGAGTGCCCGGAGGAAACCCACGAGGTTGAGAAGGCGCTCCTATCTCCATGGCACATACGCTCACACCAGGGCTGGAAACCACAGCCGCAAGCCAGAGGTGGCCTGACAGGTAGAGGTCGAAGCGCGGCACTCTAGACCACTAGGCCACCCCCCCACACACACACACACCTGGGTCAATGAAGATGGCTCCGTCATGAACGTTTTGACAAGATGTCTTTGCTTGATAAAGACGAGAGAAGCCTCGTTTACTCGTCGACGGAAATAAAGAGAGTGAAAGTGAAATGGGGTTTAACGTCCACTCGAAATAAAGTAGGTCATTTCGGGACTAACATATGGTTTTACTTTTATTTCAATAATTCGCTTGTGCAGTTGGAAGAAACCGGAGGACCCGGGGAAATTCCACACGGTTTGACAAGCGACCTTCTCCGTACAACCGGGGATTCAAAATCTCGCCAGTTGACCCATCGCATGTGCTGACCATTCACCCCCCCCCCCCCCAACAAGAAATAAACTTCCAATGTCCACAAAAATTTATTATCTAGTAAATAGTTATTAATTTAACGTTTAAATAGGGTAAAATAATTACTATAACCACTTATTACTTGAAGGGGGTTGGAATGGCCTAGTGGTCTAGCTGGCCGGTCACCTCTGGCTTGCGGCTGTGGTTTCGAGCCCTAGTGTGAGCGTATGAGGCATCGAGATAGGGGCGCCTTCTCAACCTCGTGGGTTTCCTCCTGGCACTCCGGTTTCCTCCCACTGCTAAAGACCCCTATGCGCAAGCGAATTATTGAAATAAAATTAAAACCATATGTTAGTCGCGAAATGACCTAGTTTGTGTCGAGTGGACGTTAAACCCCATTCCTCTCTCTTTGTCATAAATGAACTAAATCGACGGAGTTGCAGCTCCGGCTAATCCGCTAGTATCAACATAAATATTGCAGCATATTACCTCTAGACGAGTACATTGACGGTAGAACATGATTAAATAGGGTAAAATAATTTATTATAACTACACCTAACTTGTCATAAATGGACCAAATCTACAAATATTGTGTATGGTTAATATTTTTCAAATGAATGGACAATTATAAATCATGCAAAACGATAAGTTTTGATTATGTAATCCAATAGTACAATAAATATCATTTCTTTTTGCGTAAACAATGACCATGTAAATGATTTTTTTATAAACCACATTTGATTCTATCTTATTCTGAACAAAGCATATCTATGACAAATTTTGTTCAAATTGATTAGGAAAGAAACATATCGTAGACTAACTGTCTGATAAATTGAAATAAGAATTAATGGTCAAAGAATAGAATAAATTGCCATAGGCTACATTTAAAAGAAAACTAGGTACACATTCGGCTAAGTAATCAAATCATGCCGTTTATTTTCTCGCTTCCACGATAATGTCTGATTTTGGTGGTAAAAACGCCAAAGTACCACCCGGTGTCATATCTATGGTCTTTCCTTCTGGACATGTAAACGTAAAATTCCTGAATAGAATAGCTAACATTAAATGCATCTCGGGTCTAGCAATAGTTTCACCCAAACAATTTCTACGTCCAGCAGAAAAGGGCAACCATGACATGGTCTTTGGAGCTAATACCATCGGCGTCCAGTAATCGTTCTGGCCTGAATATTTCAGGATCTTTCCAAGTCTCCGGATCGTTGTGAAGTGCCCAGTGATTTATCATGACCATTGTTCCTTTGGGAATTTCATAATCGCCTGTAGATAAACATTTTTCATAAGGCCTTATAATAATATAGGTTGCTTTAGTTCCAAGAAAGGTGCTCTGTTTAATATCGAAATTCTTTACCAACATGGTTTTGCTTTGGTCCATATTTTCGTGTTGTAAGCCCTATCATTAACACTAAACCAACCCACTCCCTCTCTCTCTCTCTCTCGAAAGTAACCAAGCTCTTACCGATTGTTTTATCACAACAGGTAGCATGGGGTAACCTCATGGGGAGTACTGGCCACAATTGCATACTGTTATTTAATGTAGGGGCTTGTCCGGCATCTAACAAATATATTTAATATTAAGTTCAATTATTCCCGTAGTATATTTTATCATGACTTTCTTTTTTCAATTATTGCCCCCAGTTAGGTCGAAAAGTCATTATTTATATCCAATGAAAGAAGTGAAGAGCACTCTTATCCATAAAAATATCTTCGTGTACAATGGTTTAATATGGCTAATTTGTTGGTTTTAGAAGGCAGGGCGTATAATACTAGACAGTAGACATACCACATGTAGTATTTACTCATTATTTTGGGGTTATGATGATTTGTAAAAAGACAAATCAATAATCTGAAATTTGTTTATTGTAAAATGTGATAGGCCTATTTGAAATTAAATTTTAATATCACAAATTTATTATTATTTCTTAATGAAGTCTTACGTTAATAAAACAATATAACTACGGGAAATTTTAGGGGGGAAATCATTTAAGATCAGTAAGATAAACTGGCACTTTGGCATTTTCAAAGAATCATTGAAAGGGTCTATTGGAATGACATCTAGGCATGGGAACATTGGCCATCTGTTGTCTTAATTTCAAAGTTGATACATGCTTTTAAAATACTAGAAAAAAATTACAGCCTAGATTAGTTGTTTGAGTCATAAATATCATAATGTGTTTGTGACAGTTCTCAATAGCCTCTCTTGTCTAAAAATATCATACAACTACAAATCCATGCGATTTGTTTATCGATACACATTATTTCCATTGAAGCCTGCCAGTAAATCAAATGCCAAGGTCACGAATCAAATGGCACGTTCAAAGCCAACCAACCGATACTTTTCGAATCAAATATTACGCATTTAACTCATTTATTCCACCTGTCTGCGAATGTATGACCGTGTGCGAACATTGCTACAACGTATGAACCTCCCCCCATTGATATTGCAACCGTTAATTCAACCTGTCAACCGGTTTTCAGTTTTGAAGCGTATTTGCTCTCACCGTAAGTACCTGCAGCGGAAATGTGCACTGCGCGGGCGCAAGCGATTTTAACTAAAATCTATTAAAATTACCATTTTAAGTTAAATCAATCTTCGTGAAACGCGTAAAATTTAAAATTACATTTTGATTTTAGTTAAAATCTATTTTAGTGATTTTAGCTCAAGTTTTTGTCAAACAGGGCCCTGATTGGAAATGTGCTGGTCTTGAGGTATAAAGGCGAAAATAATGACATGTCTTGTCTGGTTATGACGTTTTTCGTTTTAGTATATTGTTACTGTTCGGGAATCACGGTGGCTTAGTGGATAAGGCGCGGACTCGCTAGCCTGGAGGTCGGGTGTTCGATCCCTGAATTGGCCGAGAAAGTTCATCTCGATTTTCCGGCGTGGTTTCCCCTTGTTAGTGATGCAGAAGGAGGGCCTGACAAAGACAGCTGTCTAGTCGTTCGAATGGGACGAAAAACCCGTGTACACATTGGCGTGCACGTAAACGATCCCTTGGCAGTTGGAATTTGATATAAGAGTAGGCCGTAGCGCCGCTGCCCGCGCAAAATTTCCCTCATAGCACACTGTATGGCGTATGCCGGTCTTCCATTAGCCCAGGTTAGGTGCAAAAGAGTAGGACGTTAAACCCCATTTCATTTCATTTCATTTCATCGCCTGTATAACAATCTGGATTATTTACCGACTTTACATCGTTTAATAAGTTTTCTACTGCTTGGGGATACTTTGCAATCCATTATTATATCGTAAACATTTTGAATGAAATCATAAAATATCCACATTAAAGATACACGAACACCTTCATATGTGAATCCCGAACAACGAAGTGAGGTGAAAAACGAATAACGAAAAACGATCCAACATCTCACTGCCCCTCTCTGTTCGGATAAGCTGGTGATTTGGCGAAAGACAGTATCTGGTCAGCTCTATTTATCTCGACAATCGGTGTCTGAATACTGTCACACTGCATTTCCGGCTATCTATATTTTAAAAAAAAAAATTTTGGTGTGGGGGGGGGGGCATACCTTCCGTAAAGGCTCGCTACTTTGGCCCTCTTGTGGGGGCTTCGTCGAGGTTCGCAAATCCGTTCGTTTAATACATTCCAATCTGGTCGGATAAACTATAGTAGTCAGGCAACAGGTAGTTCTGCCAGTTTCTGGTCAGATCTATTTATTTCGACGATCAGTGCCTGAAATACTATAAAACTGCAATTCCCGCAATCTATTTTATAAAACACTCCTAGATGATGTTTGCGCTTTAATCGAACACTTCGCTCAGATTTGCCCTTTCTACCACCAGCGACTGACGCCGCCACTGGAGTGACTTCTTAACGGCGTGTTATTTATTTTTTGTGTCCGCGAGGGGCGGAGGCAAAAAAGAACGAAGTGATCCCACTTCTCCGCCTGTTCTGTATCTGTCATGTGAAGTGTTCTATTGCTCCAGTGTCAACTTCCAGTTTTAATATTACTGCCCATGATTACGACGGCCCATTAGTGCCAAACCAAAAAAATATTAATCCGTTTGAACGAGTTAGTATCTCGTTTGAACGAATTAATTTTTTTTTATCACAAATGGGCATCGTAGGCCTTCGTAATGCTCTGTTTGAACATAAGTTAAATTCATTGGAATACTGCAGACGGGTTAAATAAAATAAAATACTGTTTAGAAAAACAAAACCAAAACCCCACAAAAACAATATGACCGTTTTATAATGACAAGTTATAAAACCAATTAAAAAAAATGTTCCCCGTTCCGTTCGACGTTTCCGCAAAGCCCGATAAGCATACGCAGTGAACGTAAGACAACGCTGCCAACGCA
Organism: Patella caerulea; assembly: GCA_036850965.1. Lineage (NCBI taxonomy): Eukaryota > Metazoa > Mollusca > Gastropoda > Patellidae > Patella > Patella caerulea. Next base: position 53,556,007 of record JAZGQO010000006.1, on the reverse strand, counting down.
AACAAATGTCAGACCAGATTCATGCGCCAACCAGCCCCCTCTAGCGCCGCCACTTAGTGTCTCGGTATATTGGCTACGCGCTGGTGAGGTTTGCACTTTAATGGTGAAGCGACACTGCGACAGAACGAGGTGATGACCCTTTGTCGCGGCGGTTTGACTTCGCCTTCATACATATTTAACGCGGAGATCAGGAGAGAAAAGAAATACTTGCTTTATCAATATGTCTTACATGAAGTGAAACGTTATGAGCTATCTTTACAGTCACTGAACGACTTTGGCTCCTTGAACATGGAACCACTCCCTGCTACTCGACAATACAATGCATACCTGAGAATCAGTTACCATAGATACATGATGTTTATAGACATATAAACAACAGATCTAGAGCAGACAGGCGGGAAACAACAATCGTACTGATCATTGAACATGGAGAAAGGAATCACTGATTATCGTATCACCAACCGTCAACAGTTTGTATATATGACTGAACACTTCTAGAGCCGGGGTGGTCGTACAAATAGTTTCGAGAGTGAGAAATGAGGTTTAGGGTCCTCTTGGCACGATCTCGGTCATTTCGGGACAAACATATGGTTCAATTTCATTTCAATAATTCCCTTGCGCATAGGGGTCTTGAACAGGCATCTTCTCCTTGTCACATACTACCGGGGAATCGAAACCACGCCAGTTGATTCAATGAAAGGCCTTATGCCCCCCCCCCCTACTATAAGGGTATTTAGCCGATGGTAAAGCAGAATTATTGAAGATTAGATAAAGATCTGACAGTTCGCGCTATAATAATTAAGCAATAGATAATGTAAAGGGAATATGCTGAACATGTCAGACAAATTACTTCAATCTGAGCCAAGAAATTCTCATTCCAATAACACTGTAGATTCGACTATCATTGTTACAACTGTTGGGATAATGAAATGAAATGAAATGGGGTTTAGCGTCCTACTCTTTTGCACCTTACCTGTGCTAATGGAAGACGGGCAACTGTTAGGATAATGAGAGAGAGAGAGAGAGAGAGAGAGGAACCTGGGCTAATGGAAGACGGGCAACTGTTAGGATAATGAGAGGGAGAGAGAGAGAGAGAGAGAGAGAGAGAGAGAGAGAGAGAGAGAGAGAGAGAGAGAGAGAGAGAGAGAAGTAGGGTTTAACGTCCACTCAGCACAAACTAGGTCATTTCGGGACTAACGTATGGTTTCTAATTTTATTTCAATATTTCGCATGCGCGTAGGGGTTTTTAGCAGTGGGAGGAAACCGGAGTGCCCGGAGAAAACCCACGATGCTGAGAAGGCAGGGAACGAAACAACAGCCGCAAGCCAGGGGTGACCGGCCAGGTAGAGGTCGAAGCGCAGCACTCTAGACCACTAGGCCATCGCATCCCCCCGTTATGATAATGAACGAGCCTCCATTTTCCATTTTACTGTTAATCATCAACTACCATTGAATCGAAGATCATATTCAAATCTGTTTAAAATAAAACCCATTAGATGCCTAGAGGAGATGATGCGCTCATGTTAATGATATCCATAGCCGATAGACATATTATTCATAATAATAGCAGTTCCAACAATAATTACCAAGTGCCCTCAAAAGATAAGCGTAGTCAGTTCAATCAATAGAAATAAAGACTCGGGAACACAATAGATCAACGACACATCACATAATAGAAAACAATTATCATAATTGAAAACGATTCATTACAATCCAAGATATTACGAGAAGGTTTGGAGTCTGTACACTGTCTATACATCAGTATCAGGTGTGTATGGTGGCTGATTGGCATCATGTCGTAATGTCGTCTTTCATAACGCGACAGCCCGACATCACGACATCTCTACCCGACAACACGACAACCTGACATCACGACATTTCTACCCGACATCACGACATTTTTACCCGACATTACGTATGGAAGCGTATAGGGGTCAATAGTGCGACAGATACCGCAATATTAAGTTGATAACAAGTCAACATATTGTGATTTTTCTGACGATTTTATCTCTGAAAAGGCAATTTTTGCCAAGTTAATTGAATAACTCGCTAATTTACTTGTCGTCATTTTGTTTTAGATGCACACGTCGACATAGCGCATGGCAATATTTCGCGAATATGTTGACATATACTACGGCGAAATGGAATATGTCGATAAAAGCTTCCGAATAGCAATAATTTACCGCAAACGTGTACATTTAAGACGAAATGGGGACATAAAACATAGCGTGTTGACTCAATTACCTCGGCAAAAATTAACTTTTCAGAGATAAAATCATCAGAATAATCACAATATGTTGACATAATACCAACTTAATATTGCGGTATCTATCGCGCTATTGGCCCCTATACGCTTCCATAATTACGACACTAAAAATGTCGTGCTGTCGGGTAAAAATGTCTTGAAGTCGGGTATAAATGTCGTGTTGTCGGGTTGTCGTGATGTCGGGTTGTCGGGTTGTCGCGTTATGAAACAAAAAACTGGCAATTTTGAAAATGGTTGATCAAGTGGAAGTAGATTCACATATGGAAGCGTATAAGGGTCAATAGCGCGATAGATACCGCAATATTAAGTTGGTATTATGTCAACATATTGTGATTATTCTGATGATTTTATCTCTGAAAAGTCGATTTTTGCCGAGGTAATTGAGTCAACACGCTATGTTTTATGTCCCCATTTCGTCTTAAATGTACACGTTTGCGGTAAGATATTGCTATTCAGAAGCTTTGGCGACATATTCCATTTCGCCGTAGTATATGTCGACATATACGCAAAATATTGCCATGCGCTATGTCGACGTGTGCATCTAAAACAAAATGACGACATGCAAATTAGCGAGTTATTCAATTAACTCGGCAAAAATTGCCTTTTCAGGGATAAAATCGTCAGAAAAATCACAATATGTTGACTTATTATCATCTTAATATTGCGGTATCTATCGCGCTATTGACCCCTATACGCTTCCATATTCACACTCACATTGCAGTTTGAGTTGCATTCGTATCCATTTGTATACGTCCACATTCATAATGTGAACCGTCTTCATTAGCTCAGTCGGAGCAGAACAGTAGGACGTTAAGCCCCATTTCATTTCATAATGTGAACATATTATGCCGCCGCCCTTGTCTGTGTGTCTGTCATTGAGTCAAGTGGTGTGGTTTCCAGCCCAAGCTTGTACATGACAAAGAGTAGGGTCGTCTGTCTAACCTCGTGGGTTTTCTCTGGGTGCATGCCCTACCCCGCGGGCTGGTGCCAATCCCGCTTTTTTGTTATTACTTTGTCTGTGAATATTCTACAGGTTGCAATTATTAACAGATTTTGTTCAAATTCGGCATGATCAATCATTTCAATAACAGAAATGGATTTTCTTCAAATTGGGCATGAGCATTATTTTCAAAGAGAAAATGGCACCTACTGATGTAAATGCATGCCCACCCAAAGGGGCGTTGTCACGCCCACTTTTCGGGAATATTTTGCCTGTAAACACCTTTCAGACTGTAATTCTTATGAGATCTTAATCAGATTTGGCATGATCAAGACAGGATGGTAAACACCCTACAGGCTGCAAATTTCTATACGCCCACATTGAAATATATCGTAGCCGCCGGTCAGATTGTGGACTCTCTAGGGCCTACAGTTATCATCCGATTGATTTTAAATTTATATACAGTGTTTATGGCCATGAGACGTAGAAGCCAATTGGTTTTCACTGCCAGATAATTACTGCCAGAGTTATGACCCATGATCACGTTTCATTTTTTAAAATCTTGTCGACGCTCTAGAGGCTAACGTTGTCATCCGATTCGCCTGAAATTGATGCACAATGTGTAAGTTCATGCGACGAAGACGCCTAATGATTTTCAGCGATGTCCAATAATTACTGCTCATGCCCAATTTGAAGAAAATCCATTAAGAATCGCGACCTGTAGAGTGTTTACAGACAAAATATTAATATAGGTACCATCCTGTTATTGAAATGATTGATCATGCCGAATTTGAACAAAATATGTTAATAATTGCAACCTGTAGAATATTTACAGACAAAATAATAACAAAAAAGCGGGATTGGCACCACCCCGCGGGGTAGGGCATGCACCCGGAGAAAACCCACGAAGTTAGACAGACGACCCTAATCTTTGTCATGTACAAGCTTGGGCTGGAAACCACACCACTTGACTCAATGACAATCCAAAGACAAGGGCGGTGGCATAATATGTTCACATTATGAAATGAAATGGGGCTTCAAGTCCTACTGTTCTGCTCCGACTGAGCTAATGAAGACGGTTCACATTAATTTCTTAATTGCCAGTTTTTTGTTTCATAACGCGGCACCCCGACAACCCGACAAACCGACAAACCGACAATACGACATTTTTACCCGACATCACGACATTTTTATAGTGTCGTATTGTTGGGTAAAAATGTCGTGATGTCGGGTAGAAATGTCGTGATGTCGGGTTGTCGTGTTGTCGGGTAGAAATGTCGTGATGTCGGGTTGTCGCGTTATTCTACATACGGCATCACGACATTACGACATGATACCAATCAGCCACCATAGGTGTGCCCACCGCGAGTGTCAATAAATAACAACAGCCCAGTATTGTACAGCGAGTGAACCAGACGATTGATGAACGACACTGACACCTCGAACGACACATCCGGAAAGGCATGACGCAATCCATCGGCTGTGTTTGGTTTCGGTACGACGTTATCAAGTCTCCTCTGAATTTCATCCCAACGATGTTCAATCGGGTTTAAGTCCGGACTAAGGGTTGGCCAAAGCACAACGTTGCTGACAAATGAGTGTGATAACTCCTTTAATATTGTGCTTTACCTGTTGTTTGAAATCTGTATGCTGACGTCACCATCTAACGTCAGAATAAGACGTTGGGACGTCATGAGGTTGACATATAACTCGCAGGGGTCATGTTTCTGTTTTAATAAATTTCTAAGGGGTAACTTAATATTAAAGGAATTATGGGGCTCTAAAGTTGGTGGCCATTTTAAATTTTGAAAAAAGGCCCTTTTCCAGGCCGGAAGATCAGTGAAGTTTGGACATGTTGTAGGGGAAGAACACCACGGCAACGAGAAAATTCATGTTGCAATTTGTGCAGGTTGTCCTATAATTAACTACTGGCATGATATTGATATGTAGAATAATGAAAATACCGAGGTGCTTGTTTGATCACCAGTAAAATGAATTATTACTCCACTCAGCTTCCGTACATTAACAATCATAATAAATGAATAATAATACTAGAAATTGTTCATAGAATATTTTCATTTTCAGTTGATAGATGAATGGTTGACAATGTTGTTCCCTTCTTCAATAATCGTTTACATGTATGTGATTGGTACTTGTACCGCTGAATCTCAAGGTCCGTGCAAGGCCACGGATTGGTTAAAACAAAAACAATGTACCGAAAAAACTTTACGAAAAGGCGATGCTTTTAATGTATTTAGTACAGATCACAAATTAAAATGTATGAAGGTTTGTAAAACCACAACATCGAGTAATTGTTTGTCCGTGTCTTATGATAGAAGAAACCAACTATGCCACCAGTTTGATGATATCGGTGATAGTTGTACTGATATGGTGGAGGAACCCGATACACAATATTACTACAAGGTAAGAATTTGATATACTTGAACTTGAACTTTATTACAGGCGAAGCAAAAAAAATAAAAAAAAAAAAAAAAATAAAATAAACATTAATAGTTAATAAAAGTACAAACAAGTATTATTATATTGAGCCGAATCGTTGCCAAATAAAGAGAAAGTATGATAGTTAAGATTACAATATTATCAAGGTCAAAATGGCAAATTTCGACATTTTTCACTATATTAATATAATAAAAAAAAATGCGTTTTTCAAAAATTAACAATGCAAAATCAAGTTTTCTTTTTTTTTCACTTTCCACTTTTCGCTGTTGCAAATACACTGTAACCTTTTTTATCTTTCCATTTTCAACTTTCAAAATTTCTCCATAGTATTTTCAATCACACCAATCTATCCAATTTAACTGGCCATATAAGAAAAGGAACATGTCCAACATCGTGGTTTTTCCGGGTCCTCCGGTTTCCTCCCACTACTAAATACCCCTACGCGCAAGAGCATTATTGAAATAAAATTTAACCCTGCGTTATTCCCGAAATTATATTCTTTGAGTCGAGTGGACGTTAAACCCCACCTCTCTCTCTCTCTCTCTCTCTCTCAAATGGAATGAAGGAATAAAAATGGGAAAGCATCTCTGACAATAGACAGGGCAAACAAAGGATGAATTGGTTTAATTCTGAATTTTCCCCCGATCCTAAACATAACTGTTCACATCGAAGTGTACCATGGTGCTATTGACGTAGTGACCTTCATTCACAGTGTTAATACTAATTACAGGATATAGAATGTTTAAATGGTGGAAACAAGACGTCATCAACCCATTGTAACTGCTCTGTCGGTTCTGTAGGTCGGAATTGTAACGGGCTGCTATCAGGTTTGTTCTATAGACTTTTTAAACACACGTTTCTTTTTTCACTTTTATTTTAAATCGCGCAACTGGCTTAACGTGAGTATTCATGCCAAAACTAGAAGGTCCGAGCTATGAGGTTTACAGGAACGTCTTCGTGCTAGAACTAGAAAGTAAGAGCTTCGAGGGTTTATTGATTCGTCTTCGTGGTAGAACAAAGAAGTCAGAGCTATGAGGTTTTATAGGTACATCTTCATGCTAGAACAAGGAAATGAGCTAGCTTTGATGTTTTATGGATACGTCTCCATGCTACAACTAGAGGGTCAGAGCAAGGGCTAGGAAGTCAGAGCTATGAGTTTTATGGGTACGCCTTCGTGCTAGACTAGGGCTTTCTATGCTTTTCAATTCAATTGCGGTTCACTGAATACCAATGCACAGATTGTGAATGATCAATCCAAGGCCAACTTCGAAATCAAAATCCGAGATAGAGAAAGCTCAGTTTAATCATTGAAATATTTGATCGACTTTCTTTAACGAAGGTGAAGTTTACTATCAGAGTTTTCTCCAATTAACAGGAGTTGGGGTTAAGGTTGACCTGTTTCATTGTCCTGTGTCAATCTCTTTCCTGTTCATTTTAGGTTGCCAGGAGTTATATGATGGTGGGATACAAGGTTTGAACAAAGTCCTGATTCAACCGAAACCTGATGAACCACCTATACCATTGTATTGTTATAACAGTGATCACGTCGCCATGAGGCACTACAAAAACTATCCATTCAGTTTTAATAGAACATGGGAAGAATACGTTAACGGATTCATGGAAGATAATTATCGTGTTTGGGTTGGACTTGAGGCCTTGCACCAAATCACCAAACATACCCCTCATCAGGTGTTGACAATCGTGGTTGGTATGCATGGGATTGGTAATACTTGGTGGTTCTACTATGCGGATAACACAGATTTCAATGTTGGAGACCGATCAACGCATTACACTATTACATATTCCTCATATACTCCCCGTACTGTAAATAATCTTGGCGACACTTTAAACGGTTTAAATGGATCATCTTTTAGTACTTATGACCGGGATAACGATGGTGATGGCAGCAGGAACTGTGCTCTCGAATATGCTGGAGGATGGTGGTTTAATGGTCTAAACGGTTGCTCCAAAAATTCAATTACATCATTTTTCACTTGTCCTACACAGAATTGTGGTCCAATGGCAGTAAAGAAGTTTCCAGGTCACGAACAGCTACACAATTACGTCAAAATTGATCGTGTCGCTGTATATATAAAATCAGAACTTGACTTCTAGTTCTAGGTCTCGCTATATATATATATATATATCGTCATTGATTCTTTGATGACGAAGAGGTTTGCAGAGTATTGAGCACGCCGGAAAATCGAGATGAACTAGTGAGCCAGCGCCTTGACCACTTAGCCACCGTGATTCCCCGAAATCTAAAAAATATCGAATGTAATCTAGATATATTCATTGGTTAAAGTCTCTAACTCAATATTATTTAAAATCTTCGACAATGAAAACACAAATTATTTGTCAATTTAAATCAACATTGATCGTGTGGTCTTACCGGGAAAAGATGGGCTTCTGATCTCCAATATTTAAAACAAAATTGAAAAAAATATCAGTGATACACGAATCGTGTACCATAATCAATTTTAGGCCCATTTTTAACAAGGGGCTTGGAGAATGAGGCTAGACAATGATGGGTGGAGAGCATACGCAAGAGTGTAGACTGGAATAACCAGACGATAGAGATTGGTATGCTATAGAGACCTCGGGCGTATTTCGCCGAACATAAGTGATTTGAAATTAGAGTAAAGACGGAAATGAATGAATGTAAATTAGTTTATGTACATTCGTATAAGATTATTTCATGCGTTGCGACGCATTGGGTAAATTTCTAGGTCCCAAATATTAGCGATTTAGCTCCTTTAATAAGCCCAGTTCAACGTCAAATAATTAGTGCCTAACATTTGTTTACGTAATATTATAGGCTTATATTATATTTTTATGAAAGCGAGAATCTCATATTTTCTAAGAAAGTCAAAACATTATTATATCTCATATTTTCTAAGAAAGTCAAAACATTAAAGTCAAAACATTATTATATCTCATATTTTCTAAGAAAGTCAAAACATTATTATATCTATGTCTTTTGTCCAATAGGTTGTCAACCCCTATTACACGATCATAGGCGTCATTCCCACACTGAAAAATCATTCACACCGGAAACAATAAAACAATTACCTCCCTTCAAACATTTGAATTTAAAGTTGTTAATGATATTTTTGCCAATTTCTCAACTGGCAATAGTGAATTATAGGATTATTCTTTAACAAGGTAGGACTGTTTATAGATACCATATATTTTAAGGTTTTATTTTAATACATTTTAAAAATATAAATTAAAAATATGAAATTCTCGCCTTAATAGATAATTTGTAATTTATGTTTTAATTGTGATTTCAATATCTAATGGTATCGTAATGTTCATTCGTTAATAAACCCAATTTGACGACAACTGTATATGTTTCTTATGGATTAAACACACTTGAAAAATAAATATTGTGGGAGCGTAGTGTTTCGACTTATTATAGCAAATCCTGATAAAGTTCAGAGTAATAATTAAACAGCGAACGCTCTCAACAGTTTAAAAATAAATAACGAAAACGGATGTAATGAATATGCCAGTCAAATTGCTTCAATCAGGAGCGAATTTATGACACGTTGGAAAATAACGGCCCTGTGTTCGCAGTGGTGCCGCTAAATCTCCCATCAAGAATTGACAAGTTTCCAAACAGCAGATCAATTCTAGCAAACACATATTCTGATTTAATGATATGGCATATAGCTGTGTTGATTTCTCAATGTTAAATCGACTAATATGTCATCGAGTTTATTGAGACTTTTATATTAGCTATAATAACACTGAAAATCAACAATAGAGTTGGTTTCAAAATAATTTGAAATAGAGTTGCCGGCTTAACAAGTCAAGACCTGGTCGAAAGATAAAGGGGAATGTAAGACGTTCGAAGACATTTATTAAAATAAATCTGTCAATTTTCTTTTACTGTAGGCCTTCAGGTTAAACTAAACCTATTCGATTTCTCAGTATCATCTACAGGTTAAAATAAGCTTAATTTGATTATCAGTATTATCTACCATCTACCACTACTACGAATAATTAGCAATTGATATGAAATGAAATGAGGTTTAGCACCCTACTGTTCAAAAAACCATTGATTACTAGCTTACAACACAATTAAATACACAACATGAAGATGTGAAAATAACAGTGTTTAATATTCTATAAATCACGGATTACAGCTCAAAATGTAAATAAATACAAAATGGGAAGGTGGAAAAATAACAGTATTCATATTCTATAAACCACTGATAAAAATATACGCTCAAAATGTAATTGAATACAACATGCAACTCTAGAAATATTAAATATTCACAACTTGATCAGTATAATAAGTATGAGCTGTCTATGATGCATGACACAGATATATGTAATCCAAGTTTTAGAAGTTCTTTGCCTGATAATGACGAGACAGCCCTTGTTTAATCGTCGCCAGAAATAAACTTCCAATGTCAACAAAATTATAAAAAAACACATTATATTGTATCTGTGCCAGGAAACAGTTATAGATATGTGACGGTTAATCATGATTAAAAATGGTAAAATCATTGTTATAACCACGTGTTACTTGTCATAAATGAACTAAATCTACAAATATTATATATGGTTTAGATATTCAACATGAATTAGAACAACATAAATGATGCAAAAATACAAGTTTCCATTTTTTATTCCTTTGAAATTATATAGCCTTGGAATTAAAATTCGTTTTTGTATAAAAAATTGACATGTAAATTTAATGATTCTTAATAAAAACACATTTGGTTGTGAGTAAAACATGCTGATGACTAATTTGGTCCGAACGTATTCTGAATAAAGACAACAGGTACACATTAGGCTAAGTAATCAAATCAGGCTGTTTATTTTCTCGCTTCCACGATAATGTCTGATTTTGGTGGTAAAAACGTCAAAGTACCACCCGGTGTCATATCTATGGTCTTTCCTTCTGGACATCTAAACGTAAAATTCCTCAATAGAATAGCTAACATTAAATGCATTTCGGGTCTAGCAATAGTTTCACCCAAACAATTTCTACGTCCAGCAGAAAAGGGCAACCATGACATGGTCTTTGGTGCTAATTTACCATCGGCGTCCAGTAGTCGTTCTGGCCTGAATATTTCGGGATCTTTCCAAATCTCGGGATCGTTGTGAAGCGCCCAGTGATTTATCATGACCATTGTTCCTTCAGGGATTTCATATTCACCTGTAAATAAAAATAAAGAATTATCATAAGATGGAACGTTTCCTAATTTGTGAAGCAAACACATATATTTTTAAACAATATTCAATTCGTGTAGTCTTGTAAGCGCTATAGTTAAAGATACATTATGGGCGATAAGATAAAGAGCTGGCCGTTCTAACTATAATAGTTAAAGACTAGATAATGTTAAGGTAATTTGCTGATAATTTCAGTCGAATTGGTCAACTATGAACCGAAAATTAAGCGATTGAAAATTTTAATTATGAATGGAGGTCGACCAGCAAATTGAATCATGATCCAGTAAATATGACAGGTCATCGAGACTTGATTATGGTCTGGATAAGTTAATCAATGTTTAATTGATAATTTAGATATCATTTCATGCCAAAAGAAAGACTTACAATTGGCAGGGGTTGGGATGGCCTAGTGGTCTAGAGTCTCGTGCCTCGACCTCTAGCTGGGCGGTCACCTCTGGCTTTCGGCTATGGATTCGATCCCTGGTGTGAGCGTATGTGGCATGGAGATAGGGGCGCCTTCTCAACCTCGTGGGTTTCCTCCGATTTCCTCCCACTGCTAAAGACCCCTACGCGCAAGAGAATTGTTGAAATAAAAATTTAAAAAACATATGTTAGTCCCAAAATGACCTAATTTTGGACGTTAAACCCCATTTCGCTCTCTCTCCCGATTAAGCTCCTGCATAATGTATGTTTAACCAAACACTGGATCATTGCTGAGTATATCCTATATCTATCCAGTTGTACAATTTGTCCTACATAATAGACACATCATGACACACAAACCATTACAAGTTGACTTAAAATAGCGAGAGCAAAATCTGCTTATTACATGTCTATTACATGTCTTTCTTTAGGTCTGAAATGTTATCTAAATAATCAATTAGACATTAATTAACACACCGAGACCACAATAAACTCTTGATGTAATGGTTAGCCTTGATGTTGGCGGATTAAATTCCTATATGCCGCTTAATGGCCATTGATAATTAAATCAATCAAGTGGATAATCGAGACTATGCTGTTTATATTAATGATTTTAGTAATGATGACCGAGACTACGAGAATATTTCACTCGCTTTGTTCTCGACTAATAGTAGATCAATTTGACTGAAATTTTATTCAGCAAATTACCTTTACACTATCTAGTTTTTAACTATTATAGTAAGAACTGCCATCGCTTTATCTTATCTCCCATAATGTAATTTTAATCTTTCTTTATTATATCCCCAGATAACCATTTGTCCGAACGGTCAAATCGTCGGTGTCACACTGTGTTGTGTCTAAGTAGGACTTGACGTTGTGATAAATAAGACTTTAAACTCTTTTCTGTAGTACGTTGGAGGTATCCTGACTATTTCGCTCAACCGTCTCCCGGGGAAAACGTGCTAGTCAAATTTATATAAAAAGGTTAGGGGCGGATCCATGACCATATTTGGGGAAGTGCTGTATTGGAGCACGCCGTTACGTCAACCCTAACTTGATGATATTAGATGGACTTACTCTTCCATCCCACCCTCCCTCTCTCCTCCCCCGTCGTGGACGTACTCCTCCCCATCTCTCTCTCTCTCCCCCTCTCTCTCACACCCACACACAAACACACACACCAGAAATTGGCCAAGCTCTTACCAATGGTTGTATCACAACGGGTAGCATGTGGTAATCCCAAAGGAGCTACTGGACATATTCTCATACTTTCATGTAGTACAGCTTCTGTATATGGCATCCTCTCTCTGTCATTTAGAGTAGGGGCTTGTCCGGCATCTGACAAAAGGTTAATATCGAGTTTATTTATTCCCATAGTATATTTTATCATGAGTTTCCTCTTCACACAGATATGCCTAATATATGTCCAAAAGCAAACCATTTCGGGCATACTACCAGGGGCACACAGACACATTTTCTCGTGTGGGTGAGAAGGAACCAATAAATCGGCCCACTCAAGATTAGTAAAACGGTCATTACCCTAGTTAGGTTGTACAACATGATGTAATTTTTAAATGATTCAGTTTAATATTGATTTGTAGGCCTAATTTTGGTTTGATTGATCATATAAGAGACTCTGGCCTTCTGTCATTTGCCTATCGTGACTAAGCGCAATGGGAGGGGGTGCATTATACCCGCTACTTTTATAACTAAATTGTTAAAGTTTATGTAACCTTTCCGAACTGGTCGCAAACCATCTATTTATTAAAAGCAACAAGTAGGGTAATTTAACAGACACTGCATATCTATCACCTTCAAACCTGCTCTTGAGGTGTAAAGGCGATAATAATTACATGCGTTGTCTGGTCATTCAATCTTTTATATTGATAATGTTCAGAGATCAGTAAAAAGAATGTGTTTATAAAAAAACTAACCAAGGACTTGATCTAATTCTGCTTGAACTGTTTTCTGTATTTCCGGATGTGTTATTAATAATAGAATTGTCCAGTTAATAGTTTGTCGAGTTGTATCAATTCCACCTACAAAAGAGAGAGAGGGAGAGAGAAATGGGGCTTAACGTCCACTCGACACAAACTAGCTCATTTCGGGACTAACATATGGTTTAATTTTATTTCAATAATTCGCTTGCGCGTACAGGTCTTTAGCAGTGAGAGGAAACCGCAGAAAACCCGCGAGATTGGACAGACGACCTTACTCCTTGTCACGTACAACCGGGGATTTGAAACCACGCCAGTTGACTACGATACAACGCCCGCACAATAACCATTCGGTCATCCACCCCTTCTATAGTCAATATTTCGATGCTTTTTCATTCCGTTAAATGAGGTGACACGTGGGTTATAACGATATACAACGCAGTACATTTTAATTATTACGATACTGTAATTCGGAAAAATTGATAGGTTTGAATTGAACAATGTATATTACAATTATATCATTAGTTAATTGTCAAAGTCGCGGTATCGATTACCCACTTGAACGTGCATGTCCACGCGTCTTCCGGTTTCCCCCTACTTGCAAGCGAATTAATAAAATATAAGAGAACCAATATTTTTAATATTCCAGACACGTCTCGTGTTCTCATGTCGAAGAATATCCTATTGTCGAGATATAATTATTTTAAACTTATAAATTTGTTGCTGGGTTTCAAGGATCGTTAAATTCCTACAAAACATTTTAATCTAAGTAGGGAGTTTCTGACTATATTAAAGGGGCATCATGTAAGATTTAAATAAAGGGCTGTCCATTCTCGCTAACTATTACAAAAATAGATAAAGCAAAATGAATATGTTGAAAATTTCTTTCACATTCCTTTATTTTAATTGACGTTATCAATGTTTGTAGCTTTGAAATGGTCTGTGTATTGATCATACCCACCATACTGGATATTCGAGTCTTTGTATAGCTTCTCCAATTTTAAATTAAAACATTAGATAACGGAATCTTTCTAATCTACTTAAAATTGGAGATGTGTTCGAGAGTCGATTATGGTCTTGACATGTTAATAAGTTCTAATTAATAATTTATCTAACATTTAACGCCTGAAGAAATACCTGCAATAGGTACATTTAACTTTTGCATAATGCCCCTTTAAAAAAGATATTCAAATAAAATTAATGGCATTACCTTGTTGAAAGATATAACTTACCTGAGAATATATCCGAGCATGTTTGTACCAAGTGTTCATCTGTTATTACATTTTCTATTTCCGGATCTTCCAGTATGGCTTGCCTTCTGGCATGTATCAAATAATCCGTGAAATCTTTCATATCATCTGAATAATATAAATATTTAATAATATCATTTGAAGCGAACACTAAGTCTGTACGAAATTTATGCGTGCATTTCAATTCTCTGTGCGATATGTCTGATAACATTACGTCTGTGTGCAAGTCTGTCAACTTTCATGTTCACAACAAGTTAACTCCCTTGTAACATCCAGAATTGACTACTGCAACTCACTCCTATACAATTCTCCCAAATATCAAATTGGCTGGTTGCAGAAACTACAAAATAAAGCTGCCAGGACAGTTACTAGGTCGAAGACATATGAGAATATCAGTCCAATTTTGAAAGAACTTCACTGGCTCCCAATCAAGTACAGAATCGAATTCAAGATTTTATCCATGACCTATGCAACTCTAAACTTTGAATTTGTCCCAGAATACCTAAAAGATCTCCTGATCCCATATACTCCATCCAGAACCCTGCGCTCATCTTCAAGTATTCTGCTTGTTAAACCAAAAAATATGACAATTGCCGGAACAAGAACATTCAGCTATGCTGCTCCTGAATTATGGAATGGTTTAAATGAATCCCTGAAAAATGCATCATCAATAACCACATTTCGGAAAAACCTTAAAACCGTCCTTTTCCAGAGAGCTTTCAAGTGTTGATTTTTTGAGTGTCCTACATGTGCTGTAATCGCTTGTCTCTGTTTGTAAAATGTACTATGTTTATTTTATCAATTCGATTTTTCGTTTTTACGAATTGTGTTTGTAAAGCGCCACTGAGCAATACTTGTGTTGGATATTCGGCGCTATGTAAATGATATTACGAATTGTGTTTGTAAAGCGCCACTGAGCAATACTTGTGTTGGATATTCGGCGCTAAGTAAATGATTATTAAAATTATTATTTTATTCACAGGTTGTTTCAAATAATCCGTGAAAACTTTCATGTATCTCAATACTATAAATAGATGAAATTATTAAGTAATCCGTGAAATCTTTGATATTATCTCATTAATTTATCATATAATCCTGAAGTTTCAAATAATCCGTGCAATCTTTTAGATTTTCTGAATAAAGCAAATCGATAAAATATCCTATAATCCAGAAGTTATGACGTAACGTTATTGTAATGTAGCAGCATAGTAACGCATTAAATGGCCTGACGATTCGTTTGATAACGATGAAAGTACTAGCCAAAAATTTAATTTTTAGTGTTTTTTCTCTAATATTTGAATTTTATTTATATATAATATATATATATATCCGAAATTATTAGGACAACCGCAAAGTTGCACTACTTTGTTTCACGGTATATATATATACCATTCTATCAGAAATTTGGGTTTGTTTTTTTTTGTTTAACAATTTACACATTTTGAAAAAAATATTAATCAGCACTACAATATTTCGGTAATCCATACTTCCAAGGGACGCACCAGAAGGCATTTGGTGCCCCCTCCAACAACCATGTCTATAAGTAAGTCTAACACGTAAAAACATTCGGTTGTGGGTATTTACTTTTATCTTAGAATCTTTAAAAATATACGCGATTTGGTTCTTACCTTCCGAAAAATTATCTTTGTGGGCACCGTACTCATCTCGGATGAAATCCACAAATATATTAAAGGTTTCCATGATGCGTTTGAATTTAGCTGTAGGAAATCGGCGAAGTGGAGGAATGATGTCTTCCCAGAATCCATTTCCGAAATCGTTGTTGGTTGTCTCGAAGACATCTAGCAGTTCTAGAAATTTCTTGTCATTAATATCAAAGCTGAAATAAGGCAAGTATAAAAAGGGACGAGGTAATTAATGCAATCAATATGACTTTATTTTATTAATATAATAGCTGAAGTAAGACAAAAAATAAATAAAAACATCGTCACGAGAAGATGGTGGACAAATAGTAGACTTACGATGTCTGGCTACAGACGCTATGCTAGTTGACCGACATTTTAATTCTGAAATCGACGATATAAGTCGGAAACACTAAGCAGGATTTTAGAATTTTGAGAAGTATGTATTCCGCTAACCGGGTCAAACAGGGGATCCCCAGTTCTCACTAACTTACCTTTTGTTGAAACAAACCCCATGAAGTAAATTACACACCAATAATCCAATGTATTTCTGTATATCAATAGGTTTACCTTCTTCTTCTTTTAAACTTCTCATAACTTTACATGTTGAATCAAATACTTTCTCTTCTAGTTTACTACCATATAAATATTGTCTGAAATATACAATTTATAAAATCAACAACTATTATTTGAATCATGGATGGCCTACGATCTGACCGGTTGTAGCAATAGGTCGCATCAGAGGTCATATGAGCGGTTATTGACCTGTGACGTCCGATATTTGATTAACCAAACAATATTGATTTTTCTAGTGGATTACTCACAGTTACGTGCAAACACGCCTACAGCTCGTCATTACAGGCAATCTGATTAAAACACAGATCCAATTTCGTTTCGTTTTTTATAGTTCAAAATTTCGTTTTTGCTTGTCTTTACTACTCTTGGATCTGGAGGACTTGTTATTTAACTCGTGTGCTGCCTGAAATGAGTGGTCAGCCAATCAAATGGTCTGTCGAATCGACCATTTGACCTTTTCATGCGTGGAACTGTGGGTAGATATTACCAGCCAATGACGTCTATACTAACACCAGCGGATAGAAATCAAAGCAAAACAAAAGTAGATTTTATAAAGCATGGCCCGTGCTTGATACCTGACGTCATAGAACGTGAGCTCCCACTATAACTTGTTAGATCTACATGAGTGTAGGCCATCGAAAGTATAAAAAACGAAACGAAGTATAGATCTATATTTTAATTAGATTGTTTACAGGCTGATTCAATGGCTAATCCTTCAACCGGACTCGTAATTATTTCCACTTAATTCATGATGGACGAATGTAGTGTGAGTTATAAATAGACATTTTTTCCCTTTTCTCTTTCTGCATTTTCTGGTTGACTTGTTGGTCTAGAATTGGGGAAAGGGGGTCAAATTTGCAATTTCATAGCAGTTTTGAAGATGTTACAGCGGAGGGATAGGGGTGTAAAGTGCCTTTCTGCCGAGCAATCATTAGTTTACTTTCAACAGTATTCTATTCAATAAACTGAAATGGATTGAACAACAGGTGAAGGTCTATATATGTTCGCTCCAAAATTATTGTGTCATAAGGGAGATTTCCCCCCCGGTCAACTTCAAATCTCCGTAGCAAAGAATTTAAACGCTCAGCCCCCCCCCTCCACAAACATATGATAAGGAGATTGTAATTTAATCATCAATAAATTGAAATACAAAACACATTACCTCAGACCTTGAAGAGCAATTTTACGGAGGTGTTTCCAGGCTGGAGAAACATCGGCAAAAGCTATATCCTTGTAACCGGAAGTAAATGTCTCAACTGAAATAAGTTAAAGCCCCAATAACACTCTTGTTGTAACTGAATAATATTTTTTTCCAATCTTCATTCTGGTCAACAAATCGTATTATTTTATGTGATCACAATATTCTAAAGGGTCCAGTATAATGTATCTATCCTTTATTCTACATATCTACTATACACCATACAGGACATATACTATAATCACAGGGAATGTTCTTATACAACATCAATATTCTTTAATTCTCTAACATATGGCTGACTTATGACTGATTGTCGATAGATTGACTGTCTTATGATTGGATTGACTTATGATGATTGGATTGACTTATGATGGATTGTCGATAGATTGACTGTCTTAATGATCGGATTGACTTATGATGATTGGATTGACTTATGATGGATTGTCGATAGATTGACTGTCTTAATGATCGGATTGACTTATGATGATTGGATTGACTTACTGAAAAATACAAAGTTTGACATAAGCAATACTGAAATAATAATTCATATAATCCTACATTTAGGTACTAAGGGCCTTAACTAAGTTCCACATGCAAAGACACAACTAAGAATAATCTGAGATGCAAAGGGCTAACTTGAGACTGATAGCTTAATAAGACGCAGGATTATCAAAGGAAATGTAAACAGATCAATTCTACATCATAAAATACACCGATTCAACAAGGTTTCAAATGAACTGTACAACGACTTATTGGCTGCCCACTTGACACTAGATTAATGAAGATAAACAAATAAAGCAGGTCACAGACAAGGGCACCATAGAATTTATATAATATACGATTAATTCTAAAGTAATTTAGTATAGTTTATATGCTGGACAAGTCCTACAGTTCACAAATATGGCGGTTCACAAGTTCCGGATAATCGTGTCTACCACGTGGTTTTCAGTGAGAGTTTCTAATTACTTAAATATACTTGACACTTTGATAACTACAGTTGTAAAATACACCAAAATGTTAATAAAGGTTATATTGACACTTTTACCGAGTTTGTTTGCTGTCCAGGTGTCTTAAAAGGCAACAAAAGTTCAAAATTCTTCCAAGTACTTTCTTCTATGTCTCGTCAGCACAGTTGTTTCTCCATCACGAGTAATTTCCCCCTGATTCAGTAACGTCTAATTCGTGGATATGGATTCACATTTATTAATTAGGAAAAACGAACTAAATAAAGTTGCACATACTTTGGCACAGGATAAAATACAACAATACTACTTGATTCAGTCAATATTCAGACATTTATGCATTTTGGCCTCAACATTCCGGCCCCCTAATTGTATAGGTCTAAACCGGCACAATTACTAAACCCATAAACACAAAGGCCAAATGCTAAATAGTTCAATAAGTTCACTTAAATGGATTTATTCACATATGCTCAGAGATATCTTCATATATCTATAAACACCTGAGCACTTATATTTCTGATTCTAATATTAAGCACAATTTATCAACAGGTCGTATTAGAATTGATGACTTCGTTTTGACTTTTACAAATCGCACAAACCCTTTCTTGTCATTCATAACTTCAATAACTCTCCCTAGGGCCCAACTATTTCTATGCGCCAAGTTATCAACAAGTAACACGATATCACCTTCTTGTAAATTTCGTCTAGGGTTGGTCCATTTGTGTCGTTCTTGTAGTGTTGGTAAATATTCTTTCACCCAGCGAGACCAAAACAAATTTGCCAAGTATTGTACTTGTCTCCATCTTCTTCGGGTGTAACAATCATCTCTGGAAAAGAGCCCCGGAGGCAAATCAGGTTTGGATTTTAACAAAAGGAGATGATTAGGGGTGATAACTTCTAAATCATTAGGATCATCGGAATTTCGTGTGATTGGTCTGCTGTTGATTATTGACTCTATTTCACAAAATAGGGTTGACAAGTTTTCGTCGTCCAAATTTATTACTTGCTCTTTCAACATAGAGTACATAATTTTTCTGATGGTTCGTATCTGGCGCTCCCAGATACCACCAAAATGGGACGCCGACGGCGGATTAAAGGACCAATTAACACCACATTGATACAGTTCATGAGACATTTTTGACCGATTCCATTCTTTTATAGCTTCTTTCAACTCATTTTTCGCCCCGATAAAGTTAGTTCCATTATCAGTGAGAATAGTTTTAATTGTAGATCTGCGAGCAATGAAACGTCTGAAGGCATTTATACAGGAGTTGGTGTTCAGGGAATGTGCCACCTCTAGATGTACTGCCCGAGTTGTCAGGCAGGTAAATATGACACCATATCTCTTCACTAAACTTCGACCACGTTTTATTTCTATAGGTCCAAAGAAATCTGCTCCTGTGTGGGTAAAAGGAGGATCATCACACTTCAGACGATTAACAGGCAAATCTGCCATCTTTTGCTCCACTACCTTTGCTTGATATTTCCTACAGGTAACACATCTAGATACTATAGTCTTTATTACAACATTAGCCTTTAATATCCAGTAATTTCGTCTCAGTTGAGCTAGAATTGAGTTTTTGCCAAGATGACCAAGACGTCGATGGATGTAATCTATAATCAAAGATGAAATAAAGGAAATCTTTGGCAATATAATTTGATGTTTAGCATTTTCTTCAATAGAAGTAGCCCGACTCAATCGACCACCAACTCGTAATAACCCATTCTTGTAGACTGGATCTAATTTGGTTAATCTGCTACTTCTCTTAATAGTCTTTCCTGTATTGTCACTGTTCTTCAAAATCTGGATCTCCTCCTTAAAATGTTGTCGTTGTTCAAATGCAAGAATACAATCTTCGGCCTTCTTAAAATATTCATATTTCAAAGGTTTGGAAGTGACTTGGTTGCCTTTATTCTTTAAATTTTCTCTTAATTGTCTTACTTTTCTATCCACCAATTTAGTTTTTCTTTCATCGTCAGGTTCATCTTCTAGTTCTTTATTAAATTCTTTCCGTCGTTTAGCTAATTTCCTCAATAATTCCATAAGGACTAGAATCCATCCCACTGCTTTCCTCATTTTTGTCCAACAGGAAAAATAAGATAAATAATTGTAAGTCGTTGAAACTGATTCATCTACTTTCAAATTAGTCATGTGAACAGCCTTCTTTACTTCACAGTCATCGTCAGGGATAGACATGTTTATGTCTGTTTTGGGCCATTCATCTTCAGTTTTCCATAAAAAATCTGGTCCTTGTAACCATTTATTGCTCTTCGTGCGGTCTTCAATTTTCAACCCCCTACTAGCATAGTCTGCTGGATTAGATGTGGAATCTACCCAATGCCACTGATCAACTCTTGAACCCTCATGAATAATTACCAGTCTGTTTGAGACGAAGGTTTGAAATCTGGTTTTGTCGTTCATAATATACCGAAGCACTGACATGCTATCAGTCCAGAAGAAAGTGTTGTCAAATCTGTAATCCATCTCTTCAGATATGAGTTTGTTCATCTTTACAGCAACAGTCGCTGCAGCCAATTCCATCCTTGGTATAGTCTTTTTCTTCAAAGGTGAAACACGTGATTTTCCCATAATGATCGAACAATGTATTCTTCCTTCTTGATTGACAAATCTAACATACGAGACAGTGCCAAAACCTAGGTCACTCGCATCGCTAAAGTGGTGGAGTTCAAGCCTTGTTATAGGTCCAAAGTCCAGTGGTTTATGACATCTCGGAGTCGAAAGTTGTTCTAAATCTGGTAAACTGATTAAGCATCTATTCCATCTATTTAGTTGATTAGGTTCTATTTCCTGATCCCAGCCTATGCCTTGTTGACAAAGTTCTTGTAATAACAGTTTTGCAGGTAGAATAAATGGAGCTGCTAATCCCAAAGGGTCATAAACTGACCCTACGACTGACAATATTCCTCTTCTAGTAGGTTGACGAACTGGGATATTAATCTTGAAGCCCATTAAGTCCTTTTCTACTGACCAAATAACTCCTAGGGCGTGTTCAGTTGGAAGTTCATCATAGTTTAAATCCAAGTTCTCCAATTCCTTAGCCCGTTCTTCTATTGGTATGGAGTCAAGGACAGTTCTGTGATTGCTAATCCATTTCGTGAGTTTGAATCCTCCTATCCTACAAAGTTTAGTTAAATCTTCAGCTAAAGTGATGACCTTTTCCAGACGGTCTGTTGACTTCAAGCAATCATCAACATAAAAGTTTCTTTTAATTGTATCTGCTATCTCGGGTTCAAATTGGTCGCCAAAATCGTCAGCAGTTTTATGGAGAGCACTATTGGCACAGGTTGGTGAGGATATGGCTCCAAAGAGATGCACTGTCATTCTAAATATTCCCGGATTAAGTTCATAGTTTCCTTCTTTCCACCAGTAAAATCTAAGATAATCTCGATCATCTTCTGGAACTCGTACCTGGAAAAACATTGACTTCACATCTGCCATAATCGCCACATTTTCTTGTCTGAATCTCATTAATACATCAACTAATTTGTTTGTTAGGTTTGGTCCCGGCAATAGTAAGTCATTCAGTGAAACTCCTCGAAACTTAGCAGAACAGTCAAAAACTATGCGAATCTTCTTACTCTTCTTTTCACTAGAGCCATAAATACCGTGATGTGGAATGTAGTACACTTTGCCATCATCTCTATCTAGTAAACTTGATGGTACTTCTTCGGCATAACCATTACTCAGGATATCGTTCATAAATTTACAGTAATCTTCGTAAAAAGTTTGATTTAACTTAAATTTTTTCTTAATACCATTTAATCGAGCTAAGGCTACTTCAGAGTTGTTTGGTAACTGTATCTCTTTTCTGCGAAACGGCAAATTAATGGTGTAATGACCATCAGAATATGATATAGACTTCTTTACCGATTCTTCAAACTTCTTATCTTCCAGTGAAGGCTCCCTTTTATCATCAATAGTTTTCTCAGGGAAATCAGTATTAATGTATTTTCTAAACAAATCTTCAAGGTTTTGGGCTTCTACAATTTTTGATACAACCATTTGATCCTTGTCTCTTTCAACAGCAAAATTACAGACCTCGTGGTTTCGGTCTGTACTGCATCGGACAATTCCCCAGACGATCCATCCTAAACCAGTTTTAACAGCATGCGGACAATTTTTGTCAGGACCAGTAACAACTTCAATGGGTGTGTAAGCGCCTGGTGTTACATTTCCTATAAGCATTCCAATATCTGCTTCGATTTGTGGTAAATAAACTTGATGAAGGTGTGGCCATTCTTTAAGATCTGCCTGAGTTGGAATGTGCGACTTAGAAACAGGCATTTCATCTTTACTGAAGACTGTGACTAATTCTACTGGATTAGATCCATCAAGACTACAAATTTCCAGTCCCGTCAAAATGTGGGTATCGATGTCTAATGGTTTGCCCATAGTTTCCAGGGTCCTCCTTTCTTTCCGGCCAGATACTCCTAACTTGTCCATCAAGGATTTGGTTATAAAATTAACTGTACTTCCTGGATCCATAAATGCATAAGTCTTAATACCGCAGCTTGCTTTACTGTTCTTCACCCTGACAATGACTGGGATGATTCCAAGGGTACATTGGCCTCCGGCCCCCGCATGGGACTGTATCCTCTGCTGGTTTTCTGTAATCAAATTGGTCTGGATACCAGTACTAACTTTGTCCTTATTTTCTTTCTTCCATTTGTCATAATGCATAACAGTGGGATGTCTAAAGCGACAGGTATCACATATTAGTTTTCTCTTGCAGTCACATTTCATGTGCCCAGAAGTAAAACATCCATAGCACATGCCTTCTTTCTTCAGAAAGTTGATTTTGTCCAAATGCTCCAGCTTCTTAAATTCATCACAGTTAGTCAATGGGTGGTCTTTATGACAGTACAAACAGGGTTTGATTTGACCATTCTTTTCAGGTTCCTTTCCTCTCCTGTCTTCCTGATATGGTCTTTGCCTATTATCTGCTGTTTGGTCTGATGAATAATTAACTCGAAGTCTTTTAATAATATTATTGTCAAATTTTCTATCTTGTCTTTTTTCCGATTCTAATGTCTTCATGGCATCTTTTCCATAAACGGGATCATTGGCCTTTTTGGATTCTTTTCTCACTAAATTTACTAAGTCTTCAAACTTTATAGGAATTCTTTTATCTTTAATTTCTTGATATTTGTTTCTCCATTTATCCTGGATGTAAAATGGAAGCTTTGCAACCAATTTCTGAAGGTTTCCAGAGTATTCCATGACTTTTAAGGAATTATTTCCTTCCATCGCATGTTGACATTCACATAGGAACATAAAGTATTCATCTAGGCCTTTGGGATCATCAGCTCTAATTATTGGCCATGCCAGAGCCTTCTGGCTGTAGACAGCAGCTAACTGTTCTGAATCTCCATATAATTCTTCAAAATCTTCAATAGTGCGTCTAAATCCTATTTCAGGATCCATATGGCTGTACCCAATTACTATTTTATTAGCTTTTCCATAAGTATATGACTCTAAAATCGACATCTTTTCTTCAAAATCATCTATAAGTTTCAAGACATTTGTGTTCAATTGCCTCATAAATTTTCTGTATTCTAAAATGTTGCCACCAAACTTCTTAACTTCACATTTAGGTTTCTTCAATTCTTTGACAATTTGTGTGAATGGATGAGGATCTACACTTGGTGAAAAATCTAATACTTGAGGCTCCCTAGTCGCTTCCCTGACAGGTAAGTAAGATGTAGTCTGAGGTTCTCTAGCTGGCGCTGAATGAAGGTAGGCATCGTTACGTCTAGAATTGTAAGTATCAGAACCATTCGTAATTCCATCTGTCCCACCATACTGTTTCAGATCCAATGTCCCTCTTTTATGCCGACCTTTCTTTGAGGCAAGAGATTTCTTCTCTATTTCATCATGTAAAGAAGCGATTTCCTCTTCAATCTGAATTTGATCCATCTTGGCTTGATGCTGCATTTGAATTCTTTTTAACTTTAAATCCATCTGTAATTTTTCTAATTTGAGTTTATCTTCCAATTCTGCTTTCTCTAAATTTAATCTATCTATTTCCTGTTTCATTTTAAGTTGATTTATTCTTGCTTCTTTGTTTTTTCTTTCTGATGTTGTGGTGCTGGGTCTTTGAGACACACTGTCAATTGGAAGGACTGTGTCGTTAACTGCTTCACTGATCCATTGGGTTACTACAGTTTTAAAGTGAAGGAATTTCTGTTCAGTCTCTTCCCCATATTTGTCATCTTCTTCATCACAAAGCAGCAAACGATAACTTTTATGGTGGCACTGAAAGTCTTCGAACAGATCTAAGAATAGTTCATATTCTTCTTCAACTTCATCTACCCTTTTGTCCTTCATCAAATTTTCAATTTCTTTTATTTTATTTTCAACTGTAGCTGCAGCAAACTTCCTGTTCTTTAGTCTTACTTCCAATGAATGTCTTCTTCCTTTCTCTGTCATTTTCCGTGTTCTAACCTCAGCAATAGTTTTAGCCAACTCCTTAGCCGATGGATCTGGAAACTTACTGACTTCAATTGATATGTCTTCAGATAATTGTTCAATACATGGTACCTCTGCTTCTACATTCTTCACTGGTCTCTTATTTGTGGTTCCTTTTTTCTTAATTATGTCAGATTCCTCTTCACAGCTGTTATATACCTCAACTTCTATTACATTCTCTCCTCTTTCATCCATTGTTAGTTTATACCTGTTAACTTCACTTTAGTTTCTATTTCTAAAGTTCTACTATGTTTCTTCTTCCCAAATTCTAACAGTTTATTCCTGTTCTAATAGTTCGGTCTTGGTGTTATTCAAATCACCAATACTTCAAAGTTTCTAAATATTCTTCAAATATTTCTACAAAATAGGTTCTTAAATATTTCTTCAAAGTTTCTAAATATTCTTCAAATATTTCTACAAAATAGCTTCTTAAATATTTCTTCAAAGGTTCTAAATATTCTTCAAATATTTCTACAAAATGGCTTCTTAAATATTTCTTCAAAGTTTCTAAATATTCTTCAAATATTTCTACAAAATAGCTTCTCCAAGTTTCTCAAAATAATCTTCTAACTTCTTAAACTTTCTTTAACAACATTAGAATTTTCTTGAACTTCTGAAGGTTTCACTGTCCAGCAAACTCGTAAATGCAATGTGATCACAATATTCTAAAGGGTCCAGTATAATGTATCTATCCTTTATTCTACATATCTACTATACACCATACAGGACATATACTATAATCACAGGGAATGTTCTTATACAACATCAATATTCTTTAATTCTCTAACATATGGCTGACTTATGACTGATTGTCGATAGATTGACTGTCTTATGATTGGATTGACTTATGATGATTGGATTGACTTATGATGGATTGTCGATAGATTGACTGTCTTAATGATCGGATTGACTTATGATGATTGGATTGACTTATGATGGATTGTCGATAGATTGACTGTCTTAATGATCGGATTGACTTATGATGATTGGATTGACTTACTGAAAAATACAAAGTTTGACATAAGCAATACTGAAATAATAATTCATATAATCCTACATTTAGGTACTAGGGCCTTAACTAAGTTCCACATGCAAAGACACAACTAAGAATAATCTGAGATGCAAAGGGCTAACTTGAGACTGATAGCTTAATAAGACGCAGGATTATCAAAGGAAATGTAAACAGATCAATTCTACATCATAAAATACACCGATTCAACAAGGTTTCAAATGAACTGTACAACGACTTATTGGCTGCCCACTTGACACTAGATTAATGAAGATAAACAAATAAAGCAGGTCACAGACAAGGGCACCATAGAATTTATATAATATACGATTAATTCTAAAGTAATTTAGTATAGTTTATATGCTGGACAAGTCCTACAGTTCACAAATATGGCGGTTCACAAGTTCCGGATAATCGTGTCTACCACGTGGTTTTCAGTGAGAGTTTCTAATTACTTAAATATACTTGACACTTTGATAACTACAGTTGTAAAATACACCAAAATGTTAATAAAGGTTATATTGACACTTTTACCGAGTTTGTTTGCTGTCCAGGTGTCTTAAAAGGCAACAAAAGTTCAAAATTCTTCCAAGTACTTTCTTCTATGTCTCGTCAGCACAGTTGTTTCTCCATCACGAGTAATTTCCCCCTGATTCAGTAACGTCTAATTCGTGGATATGGATTCACATTTATTAATTAGGAAAAACGAACTAAATAAAGTTGCACATACTTTGGCACAGGATAAAATACAACAATACTACTTGATTCAGTCAATATTCAGACATTTATGCATTTTGGCCTCAACATTTTAGAATATTCCAATTATTTAATGATATAAATTTCATCTTAACACACCTATTTAAAAAAATTGGAAAAATTCAACCAATTGATTTGAAAAGTCTAACGTAAACTTTTTCAAATGTGACTTGGATTTTAAAATATTTTCGAACCCTCTGGACAAGTAAAATAGGTTGTAATGGATAATTTACACAACAGGTAGGACACGTAAACATCTAGTACTTAGAATAGGTGTATTTTTTTTATTTTCTGGCGCTACCAAGCCAGCAAGAATGTTATTGTCCCATTAATCATGACAAATTAATTCATTAAAACTCTTAATTCATTATTAATTCTGACTGAAATAAGGAAGATCATAATACATCATTCATCCCTTAATACGTGCTTGTTATAGTAGTTCTATATCAGAAATTAAATCTAGACTATTTCAGATACTACTTTAAATTTAAAAAAGGTAAGTCATCCAATTGAGTTCTGTATACATCGTGACATTAAAATGATGTCGGATGTCAAAGAGATCCGGATTTATCAGAGATCGGATGTGACAGTGTCCACTGTACATGTAAACTCTAAGAACAATAATTATTCTATTTCCTCAAATCATTGTGTGTGTCTGTGCTGTGGACTAAGTCAAGGGATAAATGTTACGTAATTCTAATGACATGTTAATTTATTATAATCACTTATTGTTTATAAAACTGTTATAGATAGAAAGTAACTGACAATACGGCCTGTCTGGTGAACATGCCAATCGTATGATTAATCTATTAATTGTTTTATTTACCATTGTTTTATTTCTTATACTGTACATTATTACATCAATGCTTATTTATGTCAACCCTTGATCTAGCCAAGTGATTAGAGTTAATTCCATATAAATATGTGATTGTACGTGATACGTCAGTCATTTAGGTTTGTCGACTAGTCGGTTATCCGCGGTCCTGTAAGTGTATGTAGATAATTAAAAGTTTCCAGTATTAAAGATTTGAAGAACCATTCCAGACTCTTGTAATGTCTGACAGACCTCACGGTCACAATAAATTAAAGTATGAATTTTCGGAGGCGTGGTATCATACGTTCTGGATAACAAATCCACATCCTACCAAACACTTTATAGACGGAAGTCGAGCGACAATATAGTGTAGCTTAGTGGAAGCTATTTTATAGTTGAATTTCGACGGACAAGGGAAGATGTAGTGGTATTGGTCTATGTTACATGCTCAATACATTTGGGAAAATCATCAATCTTATTAACGACGTAATAGACGATTTCGATGTGGTATGAATAAGAAACCTTCGAATACAATTTTCTGTTTCCAGAATAGTAATCTTACTAGAAAATGTTTTAAATCGACCAGCATAATCTGCTCCTTTCTTTACCAATGCTTCATTGACAGTTTCAGCATCGTTCAACACAACACATCTAATTGGTCCTATAACGAAATTATTATTATTATGAAAACGTGAAAAGCGCTATACAATGATTGGAATATACAGTCGTTTAAAAGCTGTAGAATTAATAGGATTTAAAAGGGAGATACATTAGCAGCTGGTCGGATACAAGAAAAAACAAACATATCTTTATTGCATTATATGAACTCAGTTAAACGGGGCAATGGAGAGAGGGGTGGGGAGAGAGTGGACGGGGGGAATGAGAGTATACCACGTCTATTGACTCAATGACAGACCTTATGAAACAACGCACACGCGCTAAACAATAGGCCACCCAACAGGCCATCCAACACCCTCAGTTATAAGGACAAAATGGGTAAATATATTCGGTTTGAGTTGAACTTTGTTCGGTTCGAGATCGTTGAATTTAGGTTTACAATAAACAATCAAAGCCCAGTTGGCATGGAGCTTGGTTTGTGTTCACGTTTTGGATAACCAGGTCAAAATCTGAATTTAAGACGATATCTGTAGCAAATTCCTGTGGCTGTTTTAAATTCAGATTTTGAACTGTTTGTTAAAGTGAACTGATTTTTAAAATAAGTTACCCATGTAGATTGTCATTGCTGGTCCATACTTCTTTCTCCAGTCCAATAATTGTCTATACAAAGGTGTGCTGGAATTCATGGCTGAAAGACAATATATTGAAATATCCAATAAGATTACGACACAAACGGGGGCTTCAGAACATTAGATGCATGACGGTAAAGAGTGTGAGCGCCTGCAATTGATTGGGTAAAGCAACCCCAACCCCAAGGCCATTTAGCTGTGGTTGGGGCATCGACGTTCCGAAGAATCAATACGTCATCAACGCTTGCAGTTACTGTTTAGGCAATTCTTTTTTAAGCATGTTTATTCATTATTATCTAAATATATACTCACCAAAGATGTGCCCCAGCAATGGTGGACTCCATGGTCCTGGTGGTAGTTTGTATTTTTTCTTCCCGATTGTATAATATGTTACCAAACCAACTGTTAACCCTAGCAACAAGGCTTGGGTTGTTAAAGACAGAGGAATCTGTTTCAAATACGATTCCAACATCTTGAGAATCTCTTTATGTTACTTAATAGTTTGATAACGGGGATACTGTAATTAGATTGAAAGCAGGCGATATAAACTACTCCATAAATTGTAACGTCATACATTTTGGGGAAAATTTTCACGTATCTGTAACATAACTTATGGTATGATTTACTTTCAACACATTACCTCAAAGCTGTCGTGAAAAAAGACAACCAAAGCCTATAAATGTTTGCTCGTGCATAATTATCTAAATTCAAAGTCAATGATATTAAAAATTGATTTCACATAATGAATCAATTCTTGTCTTTTGCAAGATCCAGTTTTATGTATAATCAAATATATATGAGTTGGGATTTTGGTTTTGCATTGAATCACAAATATAACATATTCTAACGACGACCCGGGTCCTTTATTTATAACATCGGGCTGGACGATCTAATTATAATATTTTATATCTAAGGGCTCAAAATATGTGGCAAATTTTAATTGCTTAACAGGTGTAGTATTTGGTCGAGTAACATGTAATGAATTTGCTCTTGGTTTTTTTTGTTCGTGACAAGACAAGCCTGGTTAATTCGTAGTTGTTTTCAGACTTTTCCTGTTTCCTACGACTTTTGAAGGTCCTATATGCATACCAAATATATATATAAAAAAAGATTAATATTATGTGTGCCTCAATATGATCTAATGTTATAACGATATAATTATTTTGAGATATAGAATATATTACCCTTTGCTGTATTATCAAATTAATAATTATTTACAATTAACATACTTATCACAACATTCACTACCCTAGACCAAGCCAAATTATTGAGCGGTTGGATTATTGGTGTCACAGGCAGTTAGTGGGTTAATCTCGGCCAAGTGGCACATGATTATCTGGATACGACGATTCTTCAAGCAAAGTATGGTTGCCGGGGTTTTAACGACAACCCACAAACGGCCTACTCCTTGTCACGTACAAGTGGAGAATCGAAATGACGTCGCTTGACTCAATGATAGATTTTATGATCTAAAGCGTACGTTATACCACCTGACCACCCAACCCAACTGTCATATTCGCTACACCAACTGGTAGCCAAACAAGCGGCAAAACAATTGTATATATATCCTATATCACGCACAATTCTAGAAAATCATTAAATAGGAATACTTTACTCAAAGTTTGGTCCTTAGTGTGGTACAGAGTGGTACTAATTATCAGAAACGGTTAAAACTTTGACTTACTTCTTAGTCTCAATAGAATATTTAACAAAATGCGTTTAATTTTGAAGTCAAATGGACAAAGTGACCCATAACTCGTATAATAGTAACATTATATTGTGTAAACTATTTATTTAAATGCATTGAACCAATTGTTACCCAACATGTGCGAACTCATTGAACCCCATACATTATATTGATCTACTATATAAGTTAGTTCAGCTCTGAACGTCGGTCTCATTGCACTCACCCTGAACGTTCAGGGACTGGCCCATTCAATCAATGTCGAAAATAATTTGACCCCCAATTTTACTGGGCAAACTTTTCACTGCTAAACGATGGGTGTCACTCCGTGTGGACGCGTGTACAGTGTAAAGGAACATCTCAGTGAGAAAATAAGACCTTGCTCATTTCGCTAGAGTCAGTATGAGCATCACAACACGCTGTGTCATGGTGGCGAAAGGATAGATTGATAGGAGGGGACGTATTTTAAACAGCGTGTTGTTTCGCCCATGCTGAGTCTAGCGAGGTAAGCAAGGTCTTATTTTGTCATTAAGATGTTCCTTTACATTGTACAGACGTCCACACGGATTGACACGCCGGCGTTTCGCTGTGAAAAGTTGCCCAGTAAAATTGACTGGGGTTTAAATTATTTTCGACATTGATTGAATAGGCCAGTCCCTGAACGGTCAGGGTGAGTGTAATGAGACCGACGTTCAGAGCTGAACTACTATAAGTATACTGTCTACAATATATACACGTACCTAATTACAGACATAATAATTTCTACATGACGTGACAATGCTATTGATTGGAAAGAGTTTTGCACGGTTATCTGTACGTGAGTATATAAGACGCTGTGCTTCCTGTGGTTAGCAAAGACGCAGATCAGAGACACAAATGACAGACGGGGGCAGGGGGGGCAAATGACAGAAGGGGGGGGGGCATAGACCGGCGAATGGACTCATCTGAGATCAGACGCTGGTGAGTCAGAAATGCGGAGAGAGAGAGAGAGAGAGAAATGGGGTTTAACGTCCACTCAACACAAACTAGGTCATTGTGGGACTAACACATGGTTTTTAATTTTATTTCAATAATTCGCATGCGCTTAGGGGTCTTTAGCAGTAGGAAGAAACCAGAGTGCCCAGAGGAAACCCACGAGATTGAGAAGGCGCCCCTATCACCATGCCACATACGCTCACACCAGGGCTGGAAACCACAGCCGTAAGCCAGAGGTGACCGGTCAGCTAGCGGTCGAAGCGCGGCACTCTAGACCACTAGCCCCCTCCCCCCCCCCTAGAAATGCGGAATGGTTCAAAAAATCAAATGAAATGAGGTTTAACGTTCTACTGTTCTGCTCCTAAAAGGGGCAAATGAAGACGTGCATACGCCATACAGTGTCCTATGAGGGAAATTTTGCTCGGACATCGGCGCTACAACCTACACTTATATCGGATTCCAACTGCCAGGGGATTTTTTACGTGCACGTCAATGTGTACACGGGACCTCGGGTTTTCGTTCCATCCGAAGGACAAGACAGCTGTCCTTGTCAGGTCCTCCATTCTGCATCTCTGATGTTTGATTTATGTTCGTGTGTATTGATGTTCCTGTTCACGATGTAAATAAATATTTACAAAATTGATTTAAAATAGTATTGCATACGCTTAGTCCTCAAGTGTTTATTTCCTACTTTTAGCCCATTAAGATAACATAATATGGGTTAATATTTTGTTACTTACAAAATCTCACGAAAGAACTCACATGCAAGTACATAAATCGCATTTAGTACAAGAAACTATATATAAATACAGACTAGTTAAGACGAATATGATTAATGTAAACACATCAGATTAAAAATATACCAACTTACAATGAAGGCTCCCCACAAATAGCTCCACTGTCCGGCTAACGTATATTGTTTATGTGTTTAAGTAAGTTTGTTAGGAATAGATACAGTGTTCGTGTGCTATATACTGACTGGTCTAGGCAATATCAAGGTCGGTCACGTGTCTCATGTTTGTTTATGCAAATCATCTATAATGCATATATAGTTCACGACCGCAAATAAATACACGTTATGTAATATTTATTGATGTTGCAGCAGAATCTATAAATAGAAATTACTCATACAACTCGTGTAAGCCATTAACATTTACGCTTAATATTAAGGGTCACAGGAGAAGAATGTATAACAGAATGGCAACAGTTAATACCCATAAATCCTCTACTAGCCTACGAATAATCTTAGCTATTATTTAGGGACATACATATTGATTTTGTTTTGTGCAAAATGAACATGCCCGTAATAGCAAAATAAGATTGACATGCTAATAAACTGCAGAAAGACCCTGCAAAGTTTCATTTTCGCGTTCAATTCGTGTATCCATCTTTCCCTTCATAAGGCGGGAGCATGTTGTGAAATCGTGTAAATTTCGTCTTTTACTTCGTCTGATCACTGGGCATTTTTCTCCTCACGAAGACAATATGATGTAAACAATGATCTGCCTGACTGCCTTTGTCAGGCAACACGACTACGTGGATATATAAGATAGGTTTCCATACGCAAACAGCAGCTAATTGGTCCGCGCTTTTGTCACTAATGAAAACATTTACAACACACTAAATTATGATGACACAATTTGACAAGATCGTCTCACGATGGCCTTATGAAGCGCAAAACGGACCCAAAGGTCTTTCGGCAATTTGTGGCATGCTCAAGATTTTGTCATTGCTCTTTAAGATGCTGCCGAGGCCTGAAAAACTAAACGGGCGCTCATAAGATGGTTTAAGATGCCTTAGTGAATGGCCCGGTGGTTTTACGACCACAATCGAATTTGAACATTTACTTTATCGAGTGACCACCTGTTGACAATTGTGACATTGTGAGATCCGTAAAAGCATCTTCCGTAGTCATCCCTGAGCAACTCCACAGAACCACGTGGCCTTTTGTGTCCTTCGTTATAAACTACAACACAAAATTCACATCTTCGTATTACCTTCTAGCGTGGTTAGGTTGACATCGTGTGACCATCTTTAGGCATCGCACCTACTTTGACTGTTGATCAGGTTTGGGGGCATCTTCGCGCGAAATTAAAAAACACATATTCGTATGGCCATCTAGTTACCCTAGCATTGGCCCCATCGGTGCAGAAATGCAGAACGCGAAATTCCATTGATTTGATGTAGCTCCTTGGATCCGGAACAAGTGCGAAGGCGATTTAATGGTATGTCATTCTGAATGTATAAAAAATGATTATTCTTGCAATAAACTGTAGTTAAATCAAAATTAAATACAAAGTAAACCGAGATTGGGTTGCAGCGATCTAAATGGCCATACGTTTTTGAGACATATAGCCCCTGCGTGGACATCATTTTGAAGATTGCTACCATTATATAATAATATTAGTCCGATCGACAAATCCAATTTTTCGAGTGAACCTGGAAATTATACACTAAGTCTTTTATGATTGATTTTAATAGACTAGAGTGTCCTCGTTCGGCCACCCTGGAGCGTTTTGAGAAATTCAAGACGGCCGACACATCAATTATTCCCCTATATCTCCCATATAGTATTTATTCTAGGATGATAATTATGGTGCGTAACCGTATGGGGTCAAGGAATACACTGAAATCATTTATTATGTTGTGGGGTGATTAGATAATAATGAAATCAAAAATGCCAGACAATATGGCCCTTTAACTCGTTAGCGGCGGTTGGGGGCGATTATTTCACGGAACCAAACTAAATCTAGAGACAAACTATATATTTCGGGATACAGAAGTGTATGAGTGATAGGATAACACCACACACAGTCCTATCAGGGGCCCCAGGGTCACATGAATCGATCCCGAAAAGGGAGACACGAGCTGTTTGTTCAACATTTAAAAACAAAATTCTACCCGCAAAACAGGAACACAAACTCCACAAAATAGGCAATATCCAGTTTAATCCTTTAGTCATGTTTCTGGCTGCAACATGTGACAGCCCAAGCGCAAAATATTGTATATTCTAAGCTATCCTAGTGTACCTATAAGCACACGTACTACATGAGCTGTCACTCTTGCATCCACATCTGATGAGCCACATTGTAGACTCCGGAGCAAGTTTACAGGGTATAATGTTTTCAATTTAGTGTCCTTCTCCCAGCCATACAGTTCCGGATCACGTTTCGGCGGATTCCGATCTTCCAGTGAACACCACTCAATAACTTTACGATACACATTTTTTTCGTTCGCTACAAATGCAGCATTCGTTGGAGCTAGATTACATGGTATAGGTGGGTAGGATGTCGATACATTCCAGTTTGGATGCCTATACCCCCAGTGTGTTTCAGTCATCGATTTGCAAGAGCTCGTGGTCCATAAAAAGCTTACATTGGGATCAAAATTCGAAGAAAGAACAACCGTTGGCATTGGTCAAACTGTAGAGAAACACATGTCAATTATCATTGAAATCAAGGCCGGATATGGTGGTGGCCCAGGGGCCTGTAACATGTGGGGGGACCCTTGATCACCGACCGCAGAGCTGTGTTCGCCTGCCACCGCGAAGCTCCGTAAGTAATTTTTCAGAAATTGGAGGCCGGAAACGTGATTTCAAATGAAATACAATATTGTTTAAAAACTGGTATGTAAAACTCATGCGGTAGGTAGGGATTGCATTTCAGTAATGTGTTCTTATTTCTCACGGACTTACATTTACAATGCTGGTCGTCTGTTTTAAATCATAAATAACTCAGTATTTCAT
The DNA here is from genome assembly GCA_036850965.1 of Patella caerulea. NCBI lineage: Eukaryota > Metazoa > Mollusca > Gastropoda > Patellidae > Patella > Patella caerulea. The sequence continues at coordinate 53,520,448 of JAZGQO010000006.1, read as the reverse complement.
ATAAACAATTGATAACAGGTTAATCACAAATAACAGTAATTAAGTACACCATGTAAATGTGGAAGTATTAAATATTTACAATTTAGTCAATATTATAAGTATGATCTCTCTATGCCACATGGTGTAACTGTGTATGATATTCTATATATAATATATACTAATATGTGTGACCGTCGTCAGTTTGTTTGTTCGTCTGGCTGTTCAGGGTTGGCGGTAACACTATGGCTGCCCCCCCCCCCATTCCGAGACTGAAATTAGATGTGTGAGGGGTAGATCGGACAGGGGAGTTACAAACCTGGTGGGGTTGGCCTGAAAACTTTCGATTTCGGAGTTATAACATATTATCTCTATACTAGGATATAGACGGTTAAACATGATTAAATATGATAAAACTAAAATAATTCTTATAACCATAATATTATGTATGGTTAATATATTTCAAAAGAACGGAAAAACAATAAATATGCTAAACAACAAGGTTTGATTTTGTGTTCCATTAAAATTACGTAAGCTTAATTCATATTTGTATAAAGAATGACCATGTAAATGATTCTTAATAAAACACTTTTTGTTCTATCTGGTTCGGAATAAAAAATATAGATGACTAATATGATCCGAACCTATTCTGAATAAAAAATATAGATGACTAATTTGGTCCGAACTTATTCTGAATAAAGCATATCGTTGACCAATTTTGTCCGAATTTATTCTGAAAGAAACATATCGGTGACTAACTGTTTGATAAATGTAAATGCAAATTAATGGTCAACATATAACGAAATGGCAACTAGGCCTACATTTCAAGACAACAGGTACACATTAGGCTAAGTAATCAAATCAGGCTGTTTATTTTCTCGCTTCCACTATAATGTCTGATTTTGGTGGTAAAAACGTCAAAGTACCACCTGGTGTCATATCCATAGTCTTTCCTTCTGGACATGTAAACGTAAAATTCCTCAACAGAATAGCCAACATCAAATGCATCTCGGGTCTAGCAATAGTTTCACCCAAACAATTTCTACGTCCAGCAGAAAAGGGCAACCACGACATGGTCTTTGGGGCCAATTTACCATCGGCATCTAGTAGTCGTTCTGGCCTGAATATTTCGGGATCTTTCCAAATCTCCGGATCGTTGTGAAGCGCCCAATGATTTATCATGACCATTGTTCCTTCAGGGATTTCATATTCACCTGTAAATAAAAATAAAGAATTATCATAAGATGGAGCGTTTCCTAATTTGTGAAGCAAACAAATATATTTTTAAACAATATTCAATTCTTTTTACTTTGGCCCATATTTTCGTGAAGTGTATTATTTAAGCCCTGCTATAAGTAAAGATACATTATGAGAGATAAGATAAAGAACTGTCAGCTCTGACTATAATACTTAAAAACTAGATAATGTAAAGGCAATTGGCTGAAATTGTCAGTCAAATTGATCCAGTCTGAACGGAGAATTACACAAGTCTCTACGATAAAAAACATAGTCTCGATTATCCATTTCATGATTTGATTTTGAATGGAAGTCGACAGCAAATTGGATCACAATTCAGCAAATATCGAAGGCTAGCGATGCCATCGAGAGTAGATTATTTTCTGGATAAGTTAATTAATGTGTAATTAATAATTTAGATAACATTTCAAGCCTAAAGAAAGACCCACAATTGCCAAATATCGGATTATTGCTCAGTATATCTATCCAGTTGTACAAGTTGTCGTATATTATTATAAACAAATCATGGTAAAACTAACCATTACAAGTTGACTTAATCTTTCGTTAATATTCTCAGATAACCATTTGTGACACTCTGGGAACACGTTTTCTGTGTCCGAAAGGCCAAATCTTCGGTGCCACACTATCGTGTGTCTAAGTAGGACTTGACGTTGTGATAAATAAGACTTCAAACGTTTTTCTGTATGTTGGAGGTATCCTGGCTATTTCGATCAAACCGCCTCCCGGGCAAAACGCGCTGGTCTAAGTTATATAAAAAGGTTAGGGGTGTCAACTATAGAGCCCGCCGTTACGTCAACCCTAGTTTTATGAAAGTTGGCCAAATTTGTACTGTACCAAAGGTGCGGAGACCTCTGTCCTGATGTCTGATCGTTAAAATAGGATATAATTTTTAACGAACCGTGACACAACAGTAGCCATCCTATAGAAATAACTGGTAGCAGGAACCGTGACTCGGTCTAAGAAGGGTGAAGGAATTCTGCAAGGGGGATCTGTACAGTTTCACACATTTTGACAACCGCTGATGTAAAACTCAGGTGAATTTGAAAACAAACCACAATAAACTGTAGGAATTTTTCTCTCTCTCTCTCTCTCTCTCTCTCTCTCCCCCTCTCCCTCTCTCTCTCCCCAGAAATTAACCAAGCTCTTACCGATCGTAGTATCACAACGGGTTGCATGTGGTAATCCCAGAGGAGCTACTGGACATATTCTCATACTTTCATGTAGTACAGCTTCTGTATATGGCAACCTCTCTCTGTCATTTAAAGTGGGGGCTTGTCCGGCATCTAAAAAACGGTTAATATTGAGTTTAAATATTCCTACAGTATATGTTACCATGATTTTCTTCTTCTCATAGACATGTCTAATATGTGTCCAAATGCAAACTGTTTCGGGCATAATACCCGGAGTGGGTGAGGAGTAAGTATTGCATCGTGCATTTTTTATATGACTCAGTTCAATATTGATTTGAAGGCCTCATTTTGGTCTGATTGAACGTGTAAGAGACTCCGGCAAACCGGCCCATTTTCCCGAAAAATAAAAGGCACTCTCATGAATATTTTCTGTCCATTTGCCTATGTGGACTAAGCGCAGTGGAAGTGGATGGATTATATCCGTTACTTTTATAGGGGGCTGGGATGGCCTAGTGGTCTACAGTGTCGCGCTTCGACCTTTAGCTGACCGGTCATCTCTGGCTTGCGGCTGTGGTTTCGGGCATTGGTGTGAGCGTATGTGGCATGGAGATAGAGGCGCCTTTTCAACCTCGGGGGTTTCCTCCGGGCACTCCAGTTTCCTCCCACTGCTAATAATCGCAAGCGAATTATTGAAATAAAAGTAAACCATATGTTAGTCCCGAAATGACCTAGTTTGTGCCGAGTGGACGTTAAACCTCATTTCTCTCTTTCTCTCCGTTACTTTTATAACTAAATTGTTAAAGTTTATGTAACCGTTCCGTACTGGTAGCAAACCACCTATTTATTAAAAGAAACATGTTGGGTAAATTTAACAAGCACTGCATATCTATCACTTTCAAACCTAGATGAAAATTTGTTGATCCTGAGGAAGGCGTAAATGGAAATAATTATATGCCTTGCCTGGTGGTGTTGAAGTCTTGCATTCTTTTATATTGATAATGTTCAGTGACCAGAATAAAGATTTTGTTTATAAAGAAAACTAACCAAGGACTTGGTCCAATTCTGCTTGAACTTTTTTCTGTATTTCCGGGTGTGTAATTAATAAAAGAATAGTCCAGTTAATAGTTTGTCGAGTTGTATCAATTCCAGCTACAAAAAGATATATATAACAGATTTAAATAGTTTGCGGAGTTGCATCAATTCTATAGCTACAAAATCAGCGATGGTCTACAATACTGTATTGTGATATCATCGTTACTATAGTCAATATTTTGATACTTTCTTATTCCGTTCTATATTGTGATATCATCGTCTATATTTCGATTCTCTCTCATTCCGTTAAATGAGATGATACGTGGGTCATAACGATAGTTAATAGTCAAAGTCGCGGTATCGATTACCAACTTGAACATGCCAAGGAGTTTGATCGCATGTCCAGCCTCGTGGGTTTCGTGACGTCCTCTGGTTTCCCCAAATTGCTAATGAACCCTACTCGAATTAATAGAATAAAAGAGAACCCATATTTTCAAAATTCCAGACACGTATCTTCTTCTCGTGTCGAAGAATATCCTATTGTCGAGATATAATTGTTTTAAAATTGTAAATTTGTTGCTGGGATTCAGGGATCGTTAAATTCCTACAAAAATAATATTTTAATCTAAGTACGGAGTATTTGACTATATTAAAGGTACATCATGTAAGATTTAAATAAAGGGCTGGTCATTCTCACTAACTATTTCAAAAATAGATAAAACAAAATAAATATATTCAAAATTTCTTTCATATTCCTTTAATTTGAGCGACATTATCAATGGTTGTAGCTTTGAAAATGTCTATGTATTCATCGTACCCACCATACTGGATATTTTAAATTAAATCATTAAATGACCAAACCGTTCTAATCTACTTAAAATTGGAGCCATCCGATGTCATCGAGAGTCGATTATGGTCTTGTCATGATAATAAATTTCAAAGTAATAATTTATGTAACATTTAAGGCATAAAGAAAGACCTGCAATAGGTAGAGTTAGCTCTTGCATAATGCCTGTTTAATCAATAAATTTTATTTTCTTGTTGAAAGGCATGACTTACCAGAGAATATATCCGAGCATGTTTGTACCAAGTGTTCATCTGTTATTACATTTTCTATTTCAGGATCTTCTAGGATGGCTTGTCGTCTAGCATGTATTAAATAATCTGTGAAATCTTTCATATCATCTAAATAATAATATAAATATTTAATAATATCATTATTATTCACAGATTGTTTCAAATAACCCATGAAAACTTTCATATAAGGCAATAATATAAATAGATGAAATATTAAGTAATCTGTGAAATCTTTGGTTTTATCTCAATAATTATCCTATAATTCAGAAGTTTCAAGTAATCTGCGAAAACTTTCACATATCTCAATAATATCAATAGATAAAAATATTAAGTAATCCGTGAAATTTTTGATATTATCTCAATAAATATCCTATAATTCAGAAGTTTCAAATAATCCGTGCAATCTTTAAGATGTTCTGAATAAAACAAATCGATACAATATCCTATAACCCAGAAGTTGTTTCGTTTCAAATAATGCGTAAAATCTTCCATATAATAAACACACATATGTCTATAATTAAGTCTTACTCGTAAAAACACCCGACTGCGGGTATCATTTACTTTTATCTTAGAATCTTTTAAAATATACGCGATTTGGTTTTTACCTTCCGAAAAATTATCTTTGTGGGCACCGTACTCATCTCGGATGAAATCAACAAATATATTAAAGGTTTCCATGATGCGTTTGAATTTAGCTGTAGGAAATCGGCGAAGTGGTGGAATGATGTCTTCCCAGAATCCATTTCCGATATCGTTGTTGGTTGACTCGAAGACATCTAGCAGTTCTAGAAATTTCTTGTCATTAATATCAAAGCTAAAATAAGGCAGGTATAAAAAAGGACACCATCACTTTGACGGGGTAATAAATACAATCAATATATAACATTATTTCATTAATATAATAGCTGAAGTAAGATAAAAATAAACAAAAGCATCGTCATGAGATGATGGTGGACAAATACTGTAACAGTGCATATTGACAAAATATGCACGTATATTTTATTTTAGATATTTTATTTTTATGCAATTTAAAGAATGTATATTTTATAGATTATATAGTTTATTTTAAATGTTTATATGTTTATTAAAGACGGCGAGATAAGAATGCAGTAAAATGCATAAATCAACCTTGACGCTGATTTGGTGTCAATAGATCTTAAGCATATTATATAATTGTATACTGATATAGAAGAACTTGAATAGAGGGTCCTTTATTGGTTGTTTATTTTAAAGTAATTAAGTAAGATTAATGGTGACAGCTTAAACTTTTAAAACTATAGCTAGGATTAAACTGACGCTATTACTCGGGTAGTCGTTACCTGACATATTAAGTCAGGCGAGTCTAGATCCGGCCAATCAGATTTCGTATCGAGTAATGGACTGTTACAATATGTTTCGATAATAGATAATTAATGTCTAAAAATAATTCAAAAAAATGGTTCACGCTAAATCAAACGGAAAAGTAAGAATTTACATGATTTATTACTTGTTTCACTACTAGCGAATATTTTACAATATATATTTTTAATAGACGGAAAAGTACTATATATTCGATAGATTACTTGTTTATTAAAGAAATGTGTTATTTAGATTAGTGGAAATAATTAGTGACTAAAAAGTACGGTATATGTTATTATCGATTAATACTTGTTGCTAAATAGAGATTTAAAGGTTATATTTAATAAAGATTTAATAGTTATATTTAACAAAGATTTTTAAAATAGTTACATTTAATGAAGTTCGTATATTTAATTAATTCGACATCAGTAATTTGTACCTCTTCACAAGCGAGTTAGCTCTATTGTATTACATTGAAATTATATATATATTATTATTATTATTATATGCTACACCACCCTATGTATATATATTATTATAAGCTACACTACCCTCTAAATAGTATTTACGTTATATTGTTATTAATGTTTGAATTATGATCTTCACTTAATAAATTACTTTGAAACGACAATATTGGATCTCTCTTTTATTCAGATTAAAAACCACCGAAAAACAACACTATTACAATTGGGGAGATGTTTTAAGATCCTGACTGATGTCGAAACAAGGAGTTGATCCAGATAATTTTCCAAGATATCCGTTAAGAAACAAAGAAACAGAGAAAACAGGAGAACTATCGGAAACTGAAATTACAGTTAACACTGAAATTAACACGATAGCTTCAAACTCCTCTACAGAAGACAACGGTACACAGGTATTTGCAATGAGTTCTCTGCAGTTAACAAGATTCAGCAAAACGGGAAACGAGACAGCCGCAACTTTTATCTGTGATTTTGAACATTTAATGGCAATACAAAAAGTGACTAACGATAGCTTGAAATTATCAAATTTGTCATTTTATTTAACTGGAGAAGCCAAACTTTGGTTCCAGAAACTGACACCGGAACAGAAAGACAGTTTCCAAATCGTGAAAAATTTGTTTTTAGATGAATTTAAATATGTTTTAGACGTATCTAAATTAAAATTACAATTGCAACAACAGACTAATGAAAGCATTGAGCAATACGTATCAAAATTAGGCCAGATTGCCTTCGCCAGTGACGGGAAAGTGCCCGAGGAGTTAATAGTACATACCGCGATGGAAAATCTCTTGCCACGAATAAAATCGAGTGTAACACAATCTAACCCCCAAACAATTAAAGAACTGAAAAGTGCTATTGTAATTGCTAATAGAGTAGCCATGCTACAGCCATCAGAAACTGTTGTGGCAGCAGCCACAGGCAATATGCAAATTGGGCCAAGTATCTTGAACACAGTTACAGACACTCTAGGCAAGTTTAGGGACGAGATGGTCGACTTGAAGAACAAAATGGCCGACATAGCAGCCGAAGTTATGTATGTAGGTCACCCATTACGACAACCGACCACAAACGTATCTTATGAACAACGAAACCAGTATCAACATGGACAACAATATAACCAACCACGCTACCATTCCAACAACCAGTCGCAGTATTATAATCAAACGTTTTCAAAACAACAATTCCCGCAAGGACAGAACCCACGACACCAATGGAACAGTCGGAATCAACGCTGTAGAGGTTGCGGTGAGTTTAATTGCTCTATTAGAAATTGTAATGGGAAATTTTGTAATTTTTGTAATTCTAATACCCATACTTATAACAGATGTTATAAACGCCCAGGCAACAGAAATGGTGCTCAAATGAAATGATTCGTGGTGCCTGGATCAAGCAAATATGGTTTGAACAGGCATACAGAAACTATTGAAATTAATGAAAATAATGCTGGTCAAGTAATAGCCATACAAACGTCCCTGGAAAGAAATATGATTGAAATTATGATAAGTTCGAAACAGTTAAATGCATTAATCGATACCGGGGCTAGTTTATCTATTCTATCTTTCAATTTATTTAATAAGTTAGGCTTTAAGAAATCACAAATTGAACCATCAAATATAATCAAAGTGACTGGAGTAGGTGGTGATCAGTATAATGTTTTGGGTACTATGAAGGTACTGCTTTATATAAACAATGTTTCACTCCAACACAAATTCCATATTATGCCACAGGTACACCACCCAGTAATTTTAGGACTTGATTTTATGGAGCGATTTAATACAAAAATAGATATAAGTAAACGTATTGTGTCATTTGATGAGGGAATACCTGACATAGCATTGATATCGAACAACATAGGCTTAGTTAGACCCCAAAAATCTATCACACTTAAAGCTCGTCATCACGTTGACGTACCCGTGAGATTGGCAAATTTTAACCATTGTAACGCAGTTTTATTAGAACCAAATCCTATTCTTGCGAAAAAAGGTATTGTAGGAGCTAGATGTCTTGTTCAACCATTGGAAGGAAAGGCTGTGCTACGTTTATTAAATTCCACAAATAAAAATATAAAAATTTATAAATCTAACATAGTAGCCACAGTAAATAATATTGAAGAGAATTCTATAATGGACTTATTAGACAATGAACACAGCACGCCTGCAAATCCTGACGGTAATGTCATGTCTTTAAAATCCGAAGAATCTCGTGAAAATGAACTCGAGTTCGATTTAAAAGATTCGGACTTATCGGATAATGAGAAACGGGAATTATTGTCATTTTTGAATACCAATCGACACGTATTCGCGAAAAATCTTAAAGAATTGGGTAAAACAAAGGGTTACAAACACGTAATAGATACTATGGAAAACGAAGGTCCGGTACGTTCACAATTTTATCGACAATCGGCGGAACTTAGAAAGGAAACCTCGCGGCAAATAAAAGAAATGCTTGACAACAATATCTGCGTTGAAAGCAACTCACCCTGGCGGTCACCGGTCATTATGGTTAAAAAGAAGTCCGGAGAATGGAGATTCGCTGTAGATTACAGAAAATTAAATAAAATTACTAAACCAAATTATTTTCCAATAATACGCTTTGAGGACGTCATAGATTCCGTTGGGGAAGCACAAGCAAAAATATTTTCAGTATTAGACTGCGCGAGTGGATTTTGGCAATTAGAAATGGATGAAAGTACAAGACACAAGGCAGCATTTATTACCCAAGATGGCGTGTATGAATGGAAGCGAATGCCTTTCGGATTAAGTAACGCTCCAATGACCTTTCAAATGGTCATGACTGACATATTACGCGACATGAATTGGCAGTACGCTCTTGTCTACGTCGATGATATCATCATTTTTAGTAAAAATTTCCGCGAACACATTCAACATCTTAAAAATGTTTTCCAAAAATTGAGCAAAGCGGGTGTGACACTAAAGCCTAATAAGTGTAAATTTGCAGCACAAAGTGTTAAGTACTTGGGACACATTTTTAGTAAAGATGGAATTTCAGTAAACCAAGAGAAAACCGAAGCTGTACAAACTATTCCAGTACCAAAAAACCAGCATGAGATTAGACAATTTTTAGGCCTTTGTAACTATTACAGAAGATTCATTTTCAATTATTCACATATCGCACAACCTTTGAATGATTTACTACGGAAAGATATAAAATTTGAATGGACAGATAAATGCCAAAATGCTTTTGAAACTTTAAAAAAGTCGTTAGTGTCGCCACCTATCTTAGCTTTTCCGGATATGTCGAAACCGTTTATATTGACAACTGACGCTTCCGGTTTCGCGCTTGGTTACATTCTTTCTCAAATTGATAAAGACGGACGCGAGCACGTTATTCATTATGGCGGTAGGTCTTTGCATCCCTTTGAAAAAAAATGGACAGTTACCGAACAAGAATGCTTAGCCGTTTTGGAAGGAATCAAAACATTTAGAGTTTATTTGGCTTCTTCTCCTTTTCAAGTCATAACTGACCACAAAGCTTTAACATGGCTCAAAGATACAAAGCACACGTCAAATAGACTTCTTAGGTGGGCAATCCAAATTCAAGATTACCAATACGAAATTGTGCATAGACCTGGAAAGAAAAATCAAAATGCAGACGCTCTGTCGCGAAGAATGTATCCCGAAAAACCTGTCAATGAAAGCTTTGATGATATACCTTCAATTAATAATTTAGAAATACCGGTTATGTCAAAGGATGATTGCATAGAAGTCGAATTCACGTACGCGCAGGACAAGCCAAAATCCACAGCGGAAATCAATAGTATAGCAATAACAAATTTGGGAGATTCTGATATCGTCAATTTACAAAGGCAATGTTCCGATTTCAAAGATATATTTCAATATTTGGAGGATGGGTATATCCCAGAAACATATGACGAAAAGTTAGTAAGAACCATTGTTTGCAGGTCTTTTGAATACGAAATAGTAGATGGAATATTAAGTCATTTCCCCCATCCACGTGCAAAGACGGATAAGAATACCACGGTCAAACAAATTGCAGTTCCTAGGATACTAAGAGATGACTTGCTAAAATCGTATCATAATTCTTTAGCTGGGGGTTGTCATAAAGGTAGGGAAGCAACTAGGTTAGCAATCATGCAAAAATATTGGTGGCCAAAACTTTATGACACGGTGAATGACTACATTTCCAATTGTGAAATTTGTCAACGAACAAAAAACAATGCTCATAGTAAAGTACCTTTAACTCCCATGCCTATCGAAGCAGCATTTTCCCGATTTCATATAGATTTCCTTGGTCCACTACCTGAAAGTCCAACGGGGTATAAGCATATTTTATTGGTAGTAGATTCCTTCTCTGGTTGGCCTGAAGCATTTCCTACAAAAACTCAAGAAGCTAAAGAAGTGGCTGACAAACTTTATCATGAAATTTTTACAAGATATGGTGCTCCTAGAGCTCTATTAAGCGATCGTGGTTCGGCCTTCATGTCGCATTTGGTTAAAGCGATTTGTGAAATTTTTCAGGTAACTAAATTAAATACAAGTTCATATCATCCCAGCACGAATTCCACTTGTGAGCGCCGAAATGCTGTAATCGAGCAGGCACTGCGTGCCTATTGTAATAAGGACCAAACTAATTGGCCATCACTAATTTCGTCCATCATGATGAGTTTTAGATCCTCTATATCTCAATCCTCTAATTATTCCCCATTTAAACTTCTGTTCGATAAGGAAATGCTTCTACCTTTTGATACCAATATAGTACCAAAAGATGCCATCGGTAAAAATACAGAAATGTACTTGAATCAATTAATAGAGAAGTTGAAAGTTTGTAATACTATTGCAGCTGAAAATATTAAAATGTCGCAAGATAGGAACAAGCTTTACCATGACCGAAACGCAACTATCCCAAGATATGAAGTAGGCGAATGGGTCTTGTTGAAAAACGAAAAAAAAGTTAAAGGATTGTCTCCTAAATTACAACAAAAATATATCGGACCGTACGTCATTATTCAAAAAGGACCTAATTTTACTTACAAATTACAAGATGCGGAAAACGATAAAATCAACAAAGGTTTTACTAACGCGTCGAAGCTCATACATTTCAAAGCCAAGAATAAAGTGGACATCCCTAATCAGAATGTCAAAAATCAGACCCAATCTCAGGTTAAGATTCCACCTCGTCAAGCACAGACTCCTTCAGTAAATAATGATGACGATAAATTATATGACATGAAAAAGATTATGCAGTCTAAAATACTCAACAACCGAAAGGAATACCTTATACTTTGGTCGGATAACAGTAGGACGTGGGAACCATTTATGAATATTCCTCTATACATCCGCAATGATTTTCATGAGCGAAAAACAAATTCGGGAAAGGCTAGAAAACGCTCAGCTCAGAGTAAATTTATTAGGAAATTACCTTGAACCCATGCACGTTTAATAACATCAGTACCCCCCCCCCCTCATCGGATATATTTTTTTTTTTTACGAAATGGAGCAAGCTAAACAATTATAGATTCGTCTATGTTTATTAGTGCTAGAATTATTGGTCTGATCACCCAATTTTTCACAATAAAAAATATATAGCTTAGCTACGTCTCTTATTTTTACCTTTTATTTTTTTTTCTAGGCCTATTTTCAAAATTATGGATAATTTTACTGGTATTCTTTGCTAATTGCCCCCACATGGTCTTCACCACTGATGTTATACAACGAATTAATTACGGGGTAATATTCCGACAAGCCAATCCCAAGACAGTGACGTTCGGAGTGGAAAATTGGGTTCATACGTTTGAAATACCACTACCTACCACCCAGAGTATTCCTGAATTTCCCAGGTGTGTCAAAAACGAGAAAACGTGTCTGCTAAGTCATCAGTTACTGAAAGATGTTAATGCTATAAAAATAAAAACATTGACTAATATCAACGAAACGGTGTCGCTAATAAAGAAATTAATACCTCAAACAAGACAGGTGCCTATAAGTAGATCCAAAAGATCCTTACTACCCTTTATTGGAGAGTTCTCGAAATCTCTATTTGGGACAGCTACGCAGGATGATATTAAGTTATTAGCTAATCATATAAATGAACTTACTAAGCATGAATATCAAATCACAAAGGACATGACGCAACATGCTAAGCATTTTTCTTCGTATATAACGAAAGTTAATAAAAGGTTCGATAATGCTATGAAAGGTATTGAACAAAATCACGATGCCATTGTTTTCGCTGTCAAAAATATGGAGTCTACATATCTCTCTTTTATTCAGATTAAAAACCACCGAAAAACAACACTATTACAATACTACAGTAAACTTACGCTGCCTGTCTATAAATAGTTCCGCATGAGTACAGACATTAAGCTAGTTGACCGACATGTTAATTCCGAAATCGACGACATTAGCTGAAAACACTAAGTATGATTTTCGAATTTTGAGAAGCATTCATTCCGCTAACGAGCTCGAACAGGGGATCCCATGTTCACACCAACTTACCTTTTGTTGAAACAAACCCCATGAAGTAAATTACACACCAATAATCCAATGTATTTCTGTATATCAATAGGTTTACCTTCTTCTTCTTTTAAACATCTCATAACTTTAGATGTTGAATCAAATACTTTCTCTTCTAGTTTACTACCATATAAATATTGTCTGAAATATACAATTTATAAAATCAACAACTATTATTTGAATCATGGATGGCCTACCATCTGACCTGTTGTAGCGAGAGGTCGCGTCAGAGGTCATATGAGCGGTTATTGACCTATGACGTCAGATATTTGATTAACCAATCAATATTGATTTTTCCAGTGGATTGCCCACAGTTACGTGCAAACAAGCCTAAAGCTCGTCGTTACAGGCCGTTTCAATGGCCAATCCTTCAACCGAACTAGTAATTATTTCCCCTTAATTCATGATGGACGAATGTAGTGTGATTTATAAATAGACATTTTTTCCCTTTTCTCTTTCTGCATTTTCTGGTTGACGTGTTGGTCTAGAATTGGAGAAAGGGGGTAAAATTTGCAATTTCATAGCAGTTTTGAGTAATATGGATGATGTAACAGCGGAGGGATAGGGGGTGTAAAGTACCTTTCTGAAGAGCAATCATTAGTTTAGTTTAAACAATATTATATTCAATAAACTGAAATGGATTGAACAACAGGTAAAGGTCTATATAAGTTCGGTCCAAAATCATTGTGTCACAAGTGAGATTTTCCCCCCGGTCAATTTCAAATCTCCGTAGCAAAGAATCTAAACGGCCAGCCCCTCCCCCTCCCCACACACAAATATGATAAGTAGATTGCCAACTTTTAATCATTAATACATTGAAATACAAAACACATTACCTCAGACCTTGAAGAGCAATTTTACGGAGATGTTTCCAGGCTGGAGAAACATCGGCCATGGCTATATCCTTGTAACCGGAAGTAAATGTCTCAACTGAAATAAAATAATCATGATAAATTAATTCATTATAACTCTTAATTCATTATTAATTCTGACTGAAATAAGTTAGACCATAACACATCATTCACCCCTTAATACGTTCTAGTTATAGTAGTTCTATATCAGAAATTAAATCTAGACTATTTCAGATACTACTTTAAATTTAAAAAAGGTAAGTCATCCAAGTGAGTTCTGTATACATCGGGATATTAAAATCATGTCGGATGTCAAAGAGATCCGGATTTATCAGAGATCGGATGTGACAGAGTCCACTGTACATGTAAACTCTAAGAACAATAATTATTCTATTTCCTCAAATCATTGAGTGCGTCTGTGCTATTGAAAAGGTGACTAAGCCAAGGGTTAAATGTTACGTAATTCTAATGACATGTTAATTTATTATAATCACTTATTGTTTATAAAACTGTTATATAGAAAGTAACTGACAATACGGCCTGTCTGGTGGAATTGCCAATCGTATGAATAATCTATTAATTGTTTTATTTACCACTGTTTTATTTCTTATACTGTACATTATTACGTCAATGCTTATTTATGTCATCCCTTGATCAAGCCAAGTGATTAAATGTAATTCTATATCAATATGTGATTGTACGTGATACGTCAGTCATTTAGGTTTGTCTACTAGTCGGTTATCCGCAGTCCTGTAAGTGTATGTAGATAATTAAAAGTTTCCAGTATTAAAGATTTGAAGAACCATTCCAGACTCTTGTAATGCCTGACAGACCTCGCGGTCACAATAAATTAAAGTATGAATTCTCGGAGGCGTGGTATCATACGTTCTGGATAACAAATCCACATCCTACCAAACACTTTATAGATGGAAGTCGACCCACAATATAGTGTAGCTTAGTGGAAGCTATTTTATAGTTGAATTCAGACGGACAAGGCAAGATGTAGTGGTACTGGTCTATGTTACATGCTCAATCCATTTGGGAAAATCGGACATCTTATTAACGACGTAATAGACGATTTCGGTGTGGTATGAATAAGAAACCTTCGAATACAATTTTCAGTTTCCAGAATAGTAATCTTACTAGAAAATGTTTTAAATCGACCAGCATAATCTGCCCCTTTCTTTACCAATGCTTCATTGACAGTTTCAGCATCGTTCAACATAACACATCTAATAGGTCCTATAACGAAATTATTATTATTATGAAAACGTGAAAAGCGCTATACAATGATTGGAATATCCAGCCTTTATAAGCGATAAAATTAATAGGATTTAAAAGGGAGATACATTAGCAGCTGGTCGGATAGAAACAAACATATCTTTATTCCATTATATGAACTCAGTTAAACGGGGCAATGGAGAAAGAGATAGGGGGAGGGTGGAATGAGAGTATACCGAAACCACGTCTGTTGACTCAATGACAGACCTTATGAAACAACGCACACGCGCTAACCAATAGGCCATCCAACACCCTCAGTTACAAGGACAAAATGGGTAAATATATTCGGTTTGATTTGAACTTTGTTCGGTTCGAGATCGTTGAATTTAGGTTTACAATAAACAATCAAAGCCCAGTTGGCATGGAGCTTGGTTTGTGTTCACGTTTTGGACAACCAGGTCAAAATCTGAATTTAAGACGATATATATCTGTAGCAAATTCCTGTGGCTGTTTTAAATTCAGATTTTGAACTGTTTGCTAAAGTGAACTGATTTTTAAAATAAGTTACCCATGTAGATTGTCATTGCTGGTCCATATTTTTTTCTCCAGTCCAATAATTGTCTATACAAAGGTGTGCTGGAATTCATGGCTGAAAGACAATATTATATTGAAATATTCAATAATATTATTACCAAACTAACTGGGATTTCAAACCATTAGATGCATGACGGGAAAGAGTGTGAGCGCCTGTAATTGATTGGGTTTGACAAGGAAAAGCAACCCCAACCCAGGCCCTTTAGCTGTGGTTGGGGCATCGACGGTCCGAAGAATCAATACATCATCAACGTTTGCAGTTACTGTTTAGGCAATTCTTTTTTAAGCATGTTTATTCATTATTATCTAAATATATACTCACCAAAGATGTGCCCCAGCAATGGTGGACTCCATGGTCCTGGTGGTAGTTTGTATTTTTTCTTCCCAAATGTATAATATGTTACCAAACCAACTGTTAACCCTAGCAACAAGGCTTGGGTTGTTAAAGACAGAGGAATCTGTTTCAAATACGATTCCAACATCTTGAGAATCTCTTTATGTTACTTAATAGTTTGATAACGGGGATACTGTAATTAGATTGAAAGCAGGCGATATAAATTACTCCATAAATTGTAACGTCATACATTTGGGGGGGGGGGGGGAATTTTCACGTATCTGTAACATAACTTATGGTATGATTTACTTTCAACACATTACCTTAAAGCTGTCGTGAAAAAAGACAACCAAAGCCTCTAAATGTTTGCTCGTGCATAATTATCTAAATTCAAAGTCAATGATATTAAAAATTGATTTCACATAATGAATCAATTCTTGTCTTTTGCAAGATCCAGTTTTATGTATAATCAAATATATATGAGTTGGGATTTTGGTTTTGCATTGAATCACAAATATAACATATTCTAACGACGACCCGGGTCCTTTATTTATAACATCGGGCTGGACGATCTAATTATAATATTTTATATCTAAGGGCTCAAAATATGTGGCAAATTTTAATTGCTTAACAGGTGTAGTATTTGGTCGAGTACCATGTAATGAATTTGCTCTTGGGTTTTTTTGTTCGTGACAAGACAAGCCTGGTTAATTCGTAGTTGTTTTCAGACTTTTCCTGTTTCCTACGACTTTTAAAGGTCCTATATGCATACCAAATATATAAAAAAAGATTAATATTATGTTTGCCTCAATATGATCTATTGTTATAACGATATAATTATTTTGAGATATAGAATATATTACCCTTTGCTGTATTATCAAATTAATAATTATTTACAATTAACATACTTATAACAACATTCACTACCATAGACCAAGCCAAACTATTGAGGGGTTGGATTATTGGTGTCACAGGCGATTAGTGGGTTAATCTCGGCCAAGTGGCACATGATTATCACGATACGACGAATCTTCAAGCAAAGTATGGTTGCCGGAGTTTTAACGACCACCCACAAACGGCCCTACGCCTTGTCACCTAGAAGTAGAGAATCGAAATGACGTCGCTTGACTCCGTGGTAGATTTTATGATCTAAAGCGTACATTATACCAGCTGACCACCCAACCCAACTGTCATATTTGCTACGCCAACTGGTAGCCAAACAAGCGGCAAAACAATTGTATATATATCCTATATCACGCACAATTCTAGAAAATCATTAAATAGGAATACTTTACTCAAAGTTTGGCCCTTAGTGTGTTACAAAGTGGTACTAATTATCAGAAACGGTTAAAACTTTGACTTACTTCTTAGTCTCAATAGAATATTTAACAAAATGCGTTTAATTTTGAAGTCAAATGGACAAAGTGACCCATAACTCGTATCATAGTAACATTATATTGTGTAAACTATTTGTTTAAATGCATTGAACCAATTGTTACCCAACATGTGCGAACTCATTGAACCCCATACATTATATTGATCTACTATATAAGAGAGAGAGAGAGAGAAATAGGGTTTAACGTCCACTCAACACAAACTGGGTCATTTCGGGACTAACATATGGTTTAATTTTATTTCAATAATTCGCTTGCGCGTAGGGGTCTTTAGCAGTGGGAGGAAACCGGAGTGCCCGGAGGAAACCCACGAGGTTGAGAAGGCGCCCCTATCTCCATGCCACATACGCTCACAACAGGGCTCGAAACCACAGCCGCAAGTCAGAGGTGACCGGCCAGCTAGAGGTCGAAGCGCGGCACTCTAGTCCATTAGGCCATCCCAACCCCCCGATCTACTATATAAGTATACTGTCTACAGTATATACACGTACCTAATTACAGACATATTAGCGACTTTTGGCAACCCTAAATTCCTAGTACGTATCGCGTATCCGTATGGATTTTGCGTGTGACGTCATCAATGTGTGTGTATTTCTCATACGTGTTACGGCACACGGATACGGTAGCCCGTAGCGAGCAGCTTTCATACGAAGTAGGTCCGTATAACATTGTCGTCTTTTTAGACGCTGAAATGTTGTATCATAGCGTTTTTATGAATCAATGTGTATTCTAGAACACGAAGGTGTATAAATTTTGATGTGAATTTAACCATAAGACAGGAATTTAATCATTATTTTTTATGGATTTTTCTCGGTATTTTCATACTTTTCCCGTCTGTGTCTGTCTGTATGCTGGTTGAACTACGTGATAAATTTAAGTAAAATGGAAGCTTCCTAATCAGTAAATGATGTGATTCTATAGTAAAGGGGTATAAATGATAAATTAGTGAAACCAAAAATTGCTGTCGAGTCGAAGTCAACGATTTTATTTTTAAATAAGATGCGACATTATTATTATTATTTTTTTTTTTAAATAGCTCACCGACTGTCGAGCGACTTCATTCACTTTGAGAAATTGTAGGCTAGGCACTTGACTAGTACTGATGGTGATTTTGGTAGATAACTACCATCATGGTTTAATAGAACAAAGCTCAGCTCAGTGACGCATACGTACGCGACGTGAAAATCTGCCAAAACTCTAAAACTACTCTGACGCAACGTATCACGTATACGATACGGATACGTGATACGGGTAGGAGAAATGTCACTTGCCAAAAGTCTCTAGTAATTTCTACATGACGTGACAATGCTATTGATTGGACAGAGTTTTGCACTGTTATCTCTACGTGAGTATATAAGACGCTGTGCTTCCTGTAGTTAGCAAAGACGCAGATCAGAGACACAAATGATAGACGCGTAAGGGGGGGGGGCATAGACCGGCGAATGGACTCATCTGAGATCAGGCGCTGGTGAGTCAGAAATGCGGAGAGAGAGAGAGAGAGAGAGAAATGGGGTTTAACGTCCACTCAACACAAACTAGGTCATTGCGGGACTAAAACATGGTTTTTAATTTTATTTCAATAATTCGCTTGCGCTTAGGGGTCTTAAGCAGTAGGAAGAAACCAGAGTGCTCGGAGGAAACCCACGAGATTGAGAAGGCGCCCCTATCTCCATGCCACATACGCTCACACCAGGGCTGGAAACCACAGCCGCAAGCCAGAGGTGACCGGCCAGCTTGCGGTCGAAGCGCGGCACTCTAGACCACTAGGCCATCCCCCCCTAGAAATGCGGAATGCTTCAAAAAATCAAATGAAATGAGGTTTAACGTTCTACTGTTCTGCTCCTAAAAGGGGCAAATGAAGACGTGCATACGCCATACAGTGTCCTATGAGGGAAATTTTGCTCGGACATCGGCGCTTCAACCTACACTTATATCGGATTCCAACTGCCAGGGGATTTTTTACGTGCACGCCAATGTGTAAACGGGACCTCGGGTTTTCGTTCCATCCGAAGGACAAGACAGCTGTCCTTGTCAGGTCCTCCATTCTGCATCTCTGACGTTTGATTTATGTTCGTGTGTATTGATGTTCCTGTTCACGATGTAAATAAATATTTACAAAATTAGTTACCACTAAAATAGTATTGCGCATACGCCTAGTCCTCAAGTGTTTATTTCCTACTTTTAGCCCATTAAGATAACATAACATGGTTTAATATTTTGTTACTTACAAAATCTCACAGAAAAGCTCACATGCAAGTACATAAATCGCATTTAGTACAAGAAACTATATATAAATACAGACTAGTTAAGACGAATATGATTAATGTAAACACATCAGATTAAAGATATACCAACTTACAATGAAGGCTCCCCACAAATAGCTCCACCATTAGGCTAACGTATATGTTTTTTGTGTTTAAGTATGTTTGTTATGAATAGATACCGTGTTCGTGTGCTATATACTGACTGGTCTAGGCAATATCAAGGTCGGTCACGTGTCTCATGTTTGTTTATGCAGATCATCTATAATGCATATATAGTTCACGACCGCAAATAAATACACGTTATGTAATATTTATTGATGTTGCAGCAGAATCTATAAATAGAAATTACTCATACAACGCGTGTAAGCCATTAACATTTACGCTCAATATTAAGAGTCACAGGAGAAGAATGGCAACACTTAATACCCATAAATCCTCTACTAGCCTACGAATATTAGCTATTATTTAGGTACATACATATTGATTTTGTTTTGTGTAAAATGAACATGCCCGTAATAGCAAAATAAGATTGACATGCTAATAAACTGCAGAAAGACCCTGCAAAGTTTCATTTTCGCGTTCAATTCGTGTATACATCTTGCTCTTCATAAGGCGGGAGCATGTTGTGAAATCGTGTAAATTTCGTCTTTTACTTCGTCTGATCATTGGGCATTTTTCTCCTCACGAAGACAATATGATGTAAACAATGATCTGCCCGACTGCCTTTGTCAGGCAACACGACTACGTGGATATACAAGATAGGTTTCCATACGCAAACAGCAGCTAATTGGTCCGCGCTTTTGTCACTAATGAAAATATTTACAACACACTAAATTATGATGACACAATTTGACAAGATCCTCTCACGATGGCCTTATGAAGCCCAAAACGGACCCAAAGGTCTTTCGGCAATTTGTGGCATGCTCAAGATTTTGTCATTGCTCTTTAAGTTGCTGCCGAGGCCTGAAAAACTCCACGGGCGCTTATAAGATGGTTTAAGATGCCTTAGTGAATGGCCCGGTGGTTTTACGACCACAATCGAATTTGAACATTTACTTTATCGAGTGACCACCTGTTGACAATTGTGACATTGTGAGATCCGTAAAAGCATCTTCCGTAGTCATCCCTGAGCAACTCCACAGAACCATAGTGTGGCCTTTTGTGTCCTTCGTTATAAACTACAACACAAAATTCACATCTTCGTATTACCTTCTAGCGTGGTTAGGTTGACATCGTGTGACCATCTTTAGGCATCGCACCTACTTTGACTGTTGATCAGGTTTGGGGGCATCTTCGCGCGAAATTAAAAAACACATATTCGTATGGCCATCTAGTTACCCTAGCATTGGCCCCATCGGTGCAGAAATGCAGAACGCGAAATTCCATTGATTTAATGTAGCTCCTTGGATCCGGAACAAGTGCGAAGGCGATTTAATGGTATGTCATTCTGAATGTATAAAAAAATGATTATTCTTGCAATAAACTGTAGTTAAATCAAAATTAAATACAAAGTAAACCGAGATTGGGTTGCAGCGATCTAAATGGCCATACGTTTTTGAGACATATAGCCCCTGCGTGGACATCATTTTGAAGATTGTTACCATTATATAATAATATTAGTCCGGTCGACAAATCCAATTTTTCGAGTGAACCTGGAAATTATACACTAAGTCTTTTATGATTGATTTTAATAGACTAGAGTGTCCTCGTGCGGCCACCCTGGAGCGTTTTGAGAAATTCAAGACGGCCGACACATCAATTATTCCCCTATATCTCCCATATAGTATTTATTCTAGGATGATAATTATGGTGCCTAACCGTATGGGGTCAAGGAATACACTGAAATCATTTATTATGTTGTGGGGTGATTAGATAATAATGAAATCAAAAATGCCAGACAATATGGCCCTTTAACTCGTTAGCGGCGGTTGGGGGCGATTATTTCACGGAACCAAACTAAATCTAGAGACAAACTATATATTTCGGGATACAGAAGTGTATGAGTGATAGGATAACACCACACACAGTCCTATCAGGGGCCCCAGGGTCACATGAATCGATCCCGAAAAGGGAGACACGAGCTGTTTGTTCAACATTTAAAAACAAAATTCTACCCGCAAAACAGGAACACAAACTCCACAAAATAGGCAATATCCAGTTTAATCCTTTAGTCATGTTTCTGGCTGCAACATGTGACAGCCCAAGCGCAAAATATTGTATATTCTAAGCTATCCTAGTGTACCTATAAGCACACGTACTACATGAGCTGTCACTCTTGCATCCACATCTGATGAGCCACATTGTAGACTCCGGAGCAACTTTACAGGGTATAATGTTTTCAATTTAGTGTTCCTCTCCCAGCCATACAGTTCCGGATCACGTTTCGGCGGATTCCGATCTTCCAGTGAACACCACTCAATAACTTTACGATACACATTTTTTTCGTTCGCTACAAATGCAGCATTCGTTGGAGCTAGATTACATGGTATAGGTGGGTAGGATGTCGATACATTCCAGTTTGGATGCCTATACCCCCAGTGTGTTTCAGTCATCGATTTGCAAGAGCTCGTGGTCCATAAAAAGTTTACATTGGGATCACCATTCGAAGAAAGAACAACCGTTGGCATTGGTCAAACTGTAGAGAAACACATGTCAATTATCATTGAAATCAAGGCCGGATTAACCATGGTGGTGGCCCAGGGGCCTGTAACATGTGGGGGGACCCTTGATCACCGACCGCAGAGCTGTGTTCGCCTGCCACCGCGAAGCTCCGTAAGTAATTTTTCAGAAATTGGAGGCCGGAAACGTGATTTCAAATGAAATACATTATTGTTTAAAAACTGGTATGTAAAACGCATGCGGTAGGTAGAGATTTCATTTCAGTAACGTGTTCTTATTTCTAACGGACTTACATTTACAATGCTGGTCGTTTGTTTTAAACCATAAATAACTCAGTATTTAATATAAACAATTGATAACAGGTGAATCACAAATAACAGTAATTAAGTACACCATGTAAATGTGGAAGTATTAAATATTTACAATTTAGTCAATATTATAAGTATGATCTCTCTATGCCACATGGCGTAACTGTGTATGATAATCTATACTAATATGTGTGACCGTCGTCAGTTTGTTTGTTCGTCTGGCTGTTCAGGGTTGGCGGTCACACTATGGCTGCCCCCACCCCATTCCGAGACTGAAATTAGATGTGTGAGGGGTAGATCGGACAGGGGAGTTACAGACCTGGTGGGGTTGGCCTGAAAACTTTCGATTTCGGAGTTATAACATATTATATCTATACTAGGATATAGACGGTTAAACATGATTTAATAGGGTAAAACTAAAAAAATTCTTAACGTCAAGGTTTGATTTTGTGTTCCATTAAAATTACGTAAGCTTAATTCATATTAAAGAATGACCATGTAAATGATTCTTAATAAAACACTTTTTGTTCTATCTGATTCGGAATAAAAAATATAGATGACTAATTTGGTCCGAACTTATTCTGAATAAAAAATATAGATGACTAATTTGGTCCGAACTTATTCTGAATAAAGCATATCGTTGACCAATTTTGTCCGAATTTATTCTGAAAGAAACATATCGGTGACGAACTAATAATAAATGTAAATGCGAATAAATGGTCAAAATATACGAAATGGCAACTAGGCCTACATTTAAAGGTACTCATTAGGCTAAGTAATCAAATCAGGCTGTTTATTTTCTCGCTTCAACGATAATGTCTGATTTTGGTGGTAAAAACGTCAAAGTACCACCTGGTGTCATATCCATAGTCTTTCCTTCTGGACATGTGAACGTAAAATTCCTCAACAGAATAGCCAACATCAAATGCATCTCGGGTCTAGCAATAGTTTCACCCAAACAATTTCTACGTCCAGCAGAAAAGGGCAACCACGACATGGTCTTTGGAGCCAATTTACCATCGGCATCCAGTAGTCGTTCTGGCCTGAATATTTCGGGATCTTTCCAAATCTCCGGATCGTTGTGAAGCGCCCAATGATTTATCATGACCATTGTTCCTTCAGGGATTTCA
Source organism: Patella caerulea (assembly GCA_036850965.1). Taxonomy (NCBI): domain Eukaryota; kingdom Metazoa; phylum Mollusca; class Gastropoda; family Patellidae; genus Patella; species Patella caerulea. The sequence goes on along the minus strand of JAZGQO010000006.1, from coordinate 53,496,947 downwards.
TATTCACCTATAAATAAAAATAAAGAATTATCATAAGATGGAACGTTTCCTAATTCGTGAAGCAAACAAATATATTTTTAAACAATATTCAATTCTTGTTACTTTGGTCCATATTTTCGTATAGTGTATTATTTAAGCCCTATAATTAAAGATAAATTATGAGAGATATGATAAAGAACCGTCAGCTCTCACTATAATACTTTAAACCTAGATAATGTAAAGGCAATTGGCTGAAATTGTCAGTCAAATTGATCTAGTCTGAACCGAGAATTACACAAGTCTCTACGATAAAAAAACATAGTCTCGATTATCCATTTCATGATTTGATTTTGAATGGAAGTCGACAGCAAATGGGATCACAATTCAGCAAATATCGCAGGCTAGCGATGCCATGTGTAATTAATAATTTAGATAACATTTCAAGCCTAAAGAAAGACCCACAATTGCCAAATATCGGATTATTGCTGTTATCTATCCAGTTGTACAAGTTGTCGTATATTATTATAGACAAATCATGGTAAAACGAACCATTACAAGTTGACTTAATCTTTCGTTAATATTCTCAGATAACCATTTGTGACACTCTGGGAACACGTTTTCTGTGTCCGAAAGACCAAATCTTCGGTGCCACACTATCGTGTGTCCAAGTAGGACTTGACGTTGTGATAAATAAGACTTCAAACGTTTTTCTGTATGTTGGAGGTATCCTGGCTATTTCGATCAAACCGCCTCCCGGGCAAAACGCGCTGGTCTAAGTTATATAAAAAGGTTAGGGATGTCAACTATAGAGCCCGCCGTTACGTCAACCCTAGTTTTATGAAAGTTGGCCAAATTTGTACTGTACCAAAGGTGCGGAGACCTCTGTCCTGATGTCTGATCGTTAAAATAGGATATCATTTTTAACGAACCGTGAAACAACAGTAGCCATCCTCTAGAAATAACTGGTAGCAGGAACCGTGACTCGGTCTAAGAAGGGTGAAGGAATTCTGCAAGGGGGATCTGTACAGTTTCACACATTTTGACAACCGCTGATGTAAAACTCCGGTGAATTTGAAAACAAACCACAATAAACTGTAGGAATTTTTCTCTCTCTCCCCCTCTCTCTCTCCCCCCTCTCTCTCTCTCTCTCTCCCTCTTTCTCTCTCTCCCCAGAAATTAACCAAGCTCTTACCGATCGTAGTATCACAACGGGTAGCATGTGGTAATCCCAGAGGAGCTACTGGACATATTCTCATACTTTCATGTAGTACAGCTTCTGTATATGGCAACCTCTCCCTGTCATTTAAAGTGGGGGCTTGTCCAGGATCTAAAAACGGTTAATATTGAGTTTAAATATTCCTACAGTATATGTTACCATGATTTTCTTCTTCTCATAGACATGTCTAATATGTGTCCAAATGCAAACTGTTTCGGGCATAATACCCGGAGTGGGTGAGGAGTAAGTATTGCATCGTGCATTTTTTATATGACTCAATATTGATTTGAAGGCCTCATTTTGGTCTGATTGAACGTGTAAGAGACTCCGGCAAACCGGCTCATTTCCCCGAAAAATAAAAGGCACTCTCATGAATATTTTCTGTCCATTTGCCTATCTGGACTAAGCGCAGTGGGAGTGGATGCATTATATCCGTTACTTTTATAGGGGGTTGGGATGGCCTAGTGGTCTACAGTGTCGCGCTTCGACCTCTAGCTGACCGGTCATCTCTGGCTTGCGGCTGTGGTTTCGGGCATTGATGTGAGCGTATGTGGCATGGAGATAGGGGCGCCTTTTCAACCTCGGGGGTTTCCTCCGGGCACTCCAGTTTCCCCCCACTGCTAATACGCGCAAGCGAATTATTGAAGTAAAAGTAAACCATATGTTAGTCCCGAAATGACCTAGTTTGTGCCGAGTGGACGTTAAACCTCATTTCTCTCTTTCTCTCCGTTACTTTTATAACTAAATTGTTAAAGTTTATGTAACCGTTCCATACTGGTAGCAAACCACCAATTTATTAAAAGAAACATGTAGGGTAAATTTAACAAGCACTGCATATCTATCACTTTCAAACCCGGATGAAAATTTGCTGTTCCTGAGGGAGGCGTAAATGGAAATAATTATATGCCCTGCCTGGTGGTGTTGAAGTCTTGCATTCTTTTATATTGATAATGTTCAGAGATCAGAATAAAAATTTTGTTTATAAAGAAAACTAACCAAGGACTTGATCTAATTCTGCTTGAACTTTTTTCTGTATTTCCGGGTGTGTTATTAATAATAGAATAGTCCAGTTAATAGTTTGTCGAGTTGTATCAATTCCAGCTGCAAAAAGATATATAACAGATTAATATAGCTACAAAACCAGCGATGTTCTACGATACTGTATTGTGATATCATCGTTACTATAGTCAATATTTTGATACTTTCTTATTCCGTTCTATATTGTGATATCATCGTCAATATTTCGATTCTCTCTCATTCCGTTAAATAAGATGATACGTGGGTTATAACGATAGTTAATAGTCAAAGTCGCGGTATCGATTACCAACTTGAACATGCCAAGGAGTTTGATCGCATGTCCAGCCTCGTGGGTTTCGTGACGTCCTCTGGTTTCCCCCAATTGCTAATGAACCCTACTCGAATTAATAGAATAAAAGAGAACCCATATTTTCAAAATTCCAGACACGTATCTTCTTCTCGTGTCGAAGAATATCCTATTGTCGAGATATAATTGTTTTAAAATTGTAAATTTGTTGCTGGGATTCAGGGATCGTTAAATTCCTACAAAAATAATATTTTAATCTAAGTACGGAGTATTTGACTATATTAAAGGTACATCATGTAAGATTTAAATAAAGGGCTGGTCATTCTCACTAACTATTTCAAAAATAGATAAAGCAAAATAAATATATTCAAAATTTCTTTCATATTCCTTTAATTTGAGCGACATTATCAATGGTTGTAGCTTTGAAAATGTCTATGTATTCATCGTACCCACCATACTGGATATTTTAAATTAAATCATTAAATGACCAAACCGTTCTAATCTACTTCAAATTGGAGCCAACCGATGTCATCGAGAGTCGATTATAGTCTTGTTATGTTAATAAATTTCAAAGTAATAATTTATGTAACATTTAAGGCACAAAGAAAGACCTGCAATAGGTAGAGTTAGCTCTTGCATAATGCCTGTTTAACCAATAAAATTTATTTTCTTGTTGAAAGGCATGACTTACCGGAGAATATATCCGAGCATGTTTGTACCAAGTGTTCATCTGTTATTACATTTTCTATTTCAGGATCTTCTAGGATGGCTTGTCGTCTAGCATGTATTAAATAATCTGTGAAATCTTTCATATCATCTAAATAATAATATAAATATTTAATAATATCATTATTATTCACAGATTGTTTCAAATAACCCATGAAAACTTTCATATAAAGCAATAATATAAATAGATGAAATATTAAGTAATCTGTGAAATCTTTGGTTTTATCTCAATAATTATCCTATAATTCAGAAGTTTCAAGTAATCTGCGAAAACTTTCACATATCTCAATAATATCAATAGATAAAAATATTAAGTAATCCGTGAAATGTTTGATATTATCTCAATAAATATCCTATAATTCAGAAGTTTCAAACAATTCGTGCAATCTTTTAGATGTTCTGAATAAAACAAATCGATACAATATCCTACAACCCAGAAGTTGTTTCGTTTCAAATAATGCGTAAAATCTTTTATATAATCTAAATAACACACATATTTTAAAATGACATTTGTTTTAAACAATTTACACATTTTGAAAAAATATTAACTATATTAGCACTACAATATTTCGGTAATCCATGCTTCGAAAGGACGCACCAGGAGGCATTTGGTGCCCCTCACCACCCATGTCTATAATTAAGTCTTACTCGTAAAAACACCCGACTGGTATCATTTACTTGTATCGAAGAATATTTTAAAATATACGCGATTTGGTTCTTACCTTCCGAAAAATTATCTTTGTGGGCACCGTACTCATCTCGAATGAAATCCACAAATATATCAAAGGTTTCCATGATGCGTTTGAATTTAGCTGTAGGAAATCGTCGAAGTGGTGGAATGATGTCTTCCCAGAATCCATTTCCGATATCGTTGTTGGTTGTCTCGAAGACATCTAGGAGTTCTAGAAATTTCTTGTCATTAATATCAAAGCTGAAATAAGGCAAGTGTAAAAAAGGACATCATCACTTTGACGGGGTAATAAATAAAATCAATATATATATAACATTATTTCATTAATATAATAGCTGAAGTAAGATAAAAAATAAACAAAAGCATCGTCATGAGATGATGATGGACAAATACTAGAGTAAACTTACGCTGCTTGTCTATAAATAGTTCCGCATGAGTACAGACGCTAAGCTAGTTGACCGACATTTTAATTCCGAAATCGACGACATAAGCCGAAAACACTAAGTATGATTTTCGAAATTTGAGAAGTATTTAATCCGCTAACCGGGTCGAACAGGGGATCCCCAGGTCACACCAACTTACCTTTTGTTGAAACAAACCCCATGAAGTAAATTACACACCAATAATCCAATGTATTTCTGTATATCAATAGGTTTACCTTCTTCTTCTTTTAAACATCTCATAACTTTAGATGTTGAATCAAATACTTTCTCTTCTAGTTTACTGCCATATAAATATTGTCTGAAACATACAATCGATTATTTGAATCATGGACCAATCTGATCAAAATACAGATCGACATTTCGTATCATTTTTATACGCCCAAATTTTATATCCGATTTCAATGAAACTTAAAATATTGGACTGTAACTTCATGGGTTATGGCCCCTGATTGTTTGAAAAATCACCTGTTTAGCTTGTGAAAAGTGAAGAGGTCACAATTTTGAACTGATTTCGATGAAACTTGAAATGCATGTTTATAACCCAAAGATATTGGTTCCTGTCGATATTTGTGCATATCTGATCGTAACTTCCTGAATTATGGCCCCTGATTGTCCGAAAAATTACACTTTTTAGCTTTTGGTCCCTCTGGAGGTCAAAATTGTTATCCGATTTAAAAAAAACCGTTTGATTATATCACCGTTACATGGTTATAGAGGTTGAGTTCGAATTTCGTGAAAATCGGACCAAAACTGACAGACAAAATGACCGCCGTTTGTACGCGAATAGTGTGAAAATAGGTTATATCAAGGTTGTGGACCCTAAAGAGGTCACAATTTTGAACCGATTTTCATGAAACTTGACATGTATGTTTATTTGTCTTGGTTGCTTACAATATTTGCACCCATTGGATTGTAACTTCCTGAATTATGGCCCGTGATTGTCAAAAAAATCACCCATTTTATCTTGTGGTCCCTCTGGAGGTCAAAATTGTTATCTGATTTTAAAAAACGTTTGATTATACCACTGTTAAATGGTTATGGAGCTTGACTTTGAATTTCGTGAAAATCGGACCAAAATTGACAGACAAAATGGCCGCCGTTTGTATGCGAATAGTGTGAAAAAATGTTATATCAAGCTATAGCGGTCACAATTTTGAACCGATTATGATGAAACTTGACATGTATGTTTATAACCCAAAGATCTTTTGTCCTTTTTATATTTGCGCCCAACTGATCGTAACGTCCTGAATTATGTCCCGTGATTGGCCGAAAAATTGCTTTTTTTTAACTTGTGGCCCCGCTGTTGGTCAAAATTATTATCCGATTTAAAAAAACGTTTACATTGTTATAAAACAATGAATTTTCAGTTTGAATTTCGTGAACATCGGACCAAAATTGTTGAACAAAATGGTCGCCTCTTTTACACGAATAATGTAAAAATATGGTATATCAAGGTTGTGGACCCTGTAGAGGTAACAATTTTAATTCGATTTGACGTCAGATATTTGAATAACCAATCAAAATTGATGTTTCTAATGGATTACCCACAGTTCCGCTTAAACCACGCCTAAAGCTCGCCGTTAAAGACCGTTTCATTGACCAATCCTTCAAACGGACTAGCAATTATTTCCCCTTATTTCATGATGGACGAATGTAATGCGAGTTATAAATAGACTAGTAATTATTTCCCCTTATTTCACACGAGGAAATGTAGTGCGAGTTATAAATAGACAATTTTTCCCTATTTTCTTCTGCCCTCTTCTTGCATTTTTTTTGGTTGTTTTTTGGTCTAGAATTGGAGAATAGGGATCAAATTTTCAATTTCATAGCAATTTTGGGTAATGCTGATGATATTACAGCCGGGGGGGGGGGTAGTAGGGGGTGTGTCTTTCTGCAGAGCAATCATTGTGTCGGAAGTGAGATTTACACCCCAGTCAACTTAAAATCCCCACAGCAAAAAATGTAAGCGGTAAACTCCCTACAAAATTATGATGAGGAGATTGCCAACATTTAATCATTAATAAATACATTGAAATACAAAACACATTACCTCAGACCTTGAAGAGCAATTTTACGGAGGTGTTTCCAGGCTGGAGAGACATCAGCAAAAGCTATATCCTTGTAACCGGAAGTAAAGGTCTCAACTAAAATCAGTTAAATCATAACCAATTAATTCATTATAAATTATTAACCAGTAAGCTCATAATACATTATTCATCACCCTAATACATTAAATTGTGAAGCCTCGAAGGCGTGGTACCAGACGTTCAGGATAGCATAGCCACACCCTACCCCACGCACGACATGTGCACTTCTGACTGGACCGGCACTTTATACTTGGATCACTTCGAAGACGGAAAACTTGAAACACTTTGTAGACAGAAATCGAGCGACAATATATTGTTGCTAAGCGGAAGTTATTTACAGTTCTATTCAGACGACCAATTGATTTGATGGTATTAGCATATGTTTCATGCTCAATACATTTGGGAAATTCTGACATCTTATTAACGACGTAATAGACCTTCGAATACAATTTTTAGTTTCCAGATTATTAAACTTACTAGAAAAGGTTTTAAATCTGCCGGCATAATCTGCTCCTTTCTTTACCAATGCTTCATTTACAGTTTCAGCGTCGTTTAACACAACACATCTTATAGGTCCTATAACGAAATTATTATTATTATTATTATTATGAAAACGTGAAAAACGTTGTACACTAATTGGATTATCCAGTCTTCATACGCGGTAAAATGAGAGAGAGAGAGAGAGAGAGAGAGAGAGAGAGAGAGGGGAACAATATACCGAAACCATGTCCATTGACTTAATGACAAACCTTATGATACAGCGCACACGTGCTAAGCATTCGGCCATCCATCCAAATGAGGACCAAATGGGCAAATATTATATTCGGTTTGATTTGAACTTTATTCGATTCGAGATCGTAGAATTTAGGTTTATTATATCCAATCAAAACCCAATAGGCTGGATCTTGGTTTGTGTTCTAATTATGGAAAAGAGTAAAATAATTAAGAAAAGCCCAATATCCAACTTTTAGTATATTCATTATAATGAATCTTTGGATCCAAATTAAAAAAGAAAATGAAATGGAGCTTTACGTCAAACTGTTCTTCTCTGAACTGAGCTAATGAGGACGGACGTACGTCATGCGATATACTATGAGGGAAATTTTGCACGGACAGCGGCACTACGGCCTACTCTTATTGCGAATTCCCATTGTCAATGGGTCTTTTACGTGCACGTCACTGTGTACACGGGACCAGAAAGACTGGACAGCTGTCCTGGCCAGGCACCCCGTCCTGCATAAATGATCACGTCGGAATGCATGAACTTTCTTGGCCAATGCAGGAGACATGGGTAAGAATTCATATGGTTGATTTGTCACTTACAAGTAATTGATGTGTTAAAGTTCCAATTTCACTTTTTCTAAGAAAATCAAAATATAATTATTTCTATGTTTTTTGCTCAAAAGGTTCTCAACTCACTATTATACGATCATGGACAAAATTTTTTTTTTTTTTTTTTTTTTTTGGGGGGGGGGGGGTAGAAAGGGCGACACTGGTTGATTGAGGAAATAGTTACTCAATTACCTCCCTTGTTTTCCCATTCTTCTCCATGGACGGCCATCTTCAAACGTTTGAATTTGAAGTTGAAAATGATATTTTTGCCAATTTCTCAACTGACAATAGTGAATTTTAGGATTAATCTTTAACAAGGTAGGACTGTTTATAGGTTCAATCTATTTTGGGGCTTTATTTTAATAAATTTTGAAAATATAACTTAAAAAAGATAGGCTGGCACTGCCAGGCAGGATACGCCCACATTTTCGAGAGATGGATAGAGAACAAACAATACGGAAAGTGATTTTTCCTACATCATTAAGTCCTGTATTTCATAGTGTATTGGGAGCAGCCATTTTGTTGGTCAGTTCCAGTCTGATATTCATGAAATTCGAAGTCGACAATGATTATGGTGTGACGGTACACAACCTAGAAATGTGACTTTTCGTCAAAATCGGATAAGAATTGTGACCTGTACAGAGTCAACAACCATGATATACCATATCTTTACACTATTCGCGTACAAACGGCGACCATTTCGTCCGGCAATTTTGGTACCATTTTCACGAAATTCAAATAATTCAGGAAGTTACGATCCGATATGCGCAAATACCGAAAGGAACCAAGATCTTTGGGTTATAACCATGCATTTCAAGTTTCATCAAAATCGAATTAAAATTGTGACCTTTACAGGGTCCACAACCTTGATATACCATTTTTTAACAGTATTCACGTACAAACGGTGGCCATTTTGTATGGCAATTTTGGTCTGATTTTCCCGAAATTCGAACTCAACCTTCCTTACGGTGTAACGGTAATATAATCAAACGTTTTTTTAAATCGGATAATAATTGTGACCTCCAAGCTAAAAAAAAAGGCGATTTTGCGTATAATCAGGGGCCATAATTCAGGAAGTTACGATCCGATATGCGCAAATATCGAAAAGAAGCAAGATCTTTGGGTTATAACCTTGAATTTCAAGTTTCATCACAATCGAATCAAAATTGTGACCTCCACAGGGTCCATAACCTTGATATACCATTTTTAAACAGTATTCGCGTACAAACGGCGGCCATTTTGTATGGCAATTTTCGTCCGATTTTCCCGAAATTCAAACTCAACCTTCCTTAGGGTGTAACGGTGATATAATCAAACGTTTTTTTAAATCGAATAATAAGTGTGACCTCCAAGCTAAAAAAAAGGCGATTTTGCGTATAATCAGGGGCCATAATTCAGGAAGTTACGATCCGATATGCGCAAATATCGAAAGGAAGCAAGATCTTTGGGTTATAACCATGAATTTCAAGTTTCATCAAAATCGAATCAAAATTGTGACCTCCACAGGGTCCACAACCTTGATATACCATTTTTTAACAGTATTCGCGTACTAACGGCAGCCATTTTGTATGGCAATTTTCGTCCGATTTTCCCGAAATTCGAACTCAACCTTCCTTAGGGTGTAACGGTGATATAATCAAACGGTTTTTTAAATCGAATAATAATTGTGACCTCCAGAGGGACCACAAGCTAAAAAGGGTGATTTTTCGGACAATCAGGGGCCATAATTCAGGAAATTACATTCCGATAGCCGCAAATATCGAAAGGAACCAAGATCTTTTGGTTACAAACATGCATTTCAAGTTTCATCAAAATCGGTTCAAAATTGTGACCTCTATAGGGTCCACAAGCTAAAAACGTGATTTTTCGTACAATCAGGGGCCATAATCCATGAAGTTTTGATCCGATACATGCCAATATCGAAAGGAACCGAGATCTTTTGGGGATAAACCTATATTTCAAGTTTCGTCAAAATCAGATAAGAATTGTGACCTGTAGAGAGTCCACAAACAAATTGTGGACGGACGGACGTCCGGACGGACAGGGGCGACGACATAATACGTCCACATGAAAATGTGGGCGTATAAAAAGGGCGATTTTGCGTATAATCAGGGGCCATAATTCAGGAAGTTACGATCCGATATGCGCAAATATCGAAAGGAAGCAAGATCTTTGGGTTATAACCATGAATTTCACGTTTCATCAAAATCGAATCAAAATTGTGACTTCCACGGGGTCCACAACTTTGATATACCATTTTTAAACAGTATTCGCGTACAAACGGCAGCCATTTTGTATGGCAATTTTCATCCGATTTTCCCGAAATTCGAACTCAACCTTCCTTAGGGTGTAACGGTGATATAATCAAACGTTTTTTTAAATCGAATAATAATTGTGACCTCCAAGCTAAACAAAAGGCGATTTTGCGTATAATCAGGGGCCATAATTCAGGAAGTTACGATCCGATATGAGCAAATATCGAAAGAAAGCAAGATCTTTGGGTTATAACCATGAATTTCAAGTTTCATCAAAATCGAATCAAAATTGTGACCTCCACAGGGTCCACAACCTTGATATACCATTTTTTAACAGTATTCGCGTACAAACGGCGGCCATTTTGTATGGCAATTTTGGTCCGATTTTCCTGAAATTCGAACTCAACCTTCCTTAGGGTGTAACGGTGATATAATCAAACGGTTTTTTAAATCGAATAATAATTGTGACCTCCAGAGGGACCACAAGCTAAAAAGGGTGATTTTTCGGACAATCAGGGGCCATAATTCAGGAAATTACATTCCGATAACCGCAAATATCGAAAGGAACCAAGATCTTTGGGTTACAAACATGCATGTCAAGTTTCATCAAAATCGGTTCAAAATTGTGACCTCTATAGGGTCCACAAGCTAAAAACGTGATTTTTCGTACAATCAGGGGCCATAATCCATGAAGTTTTGATCTGATACATGCCAATATCGAAAGCAGCCGAGATCTTTTGGGGATAAACCTATATTTCAAGTTTCGTCAAAATCGGAAAAGAATTGTGACCTGTAGAGAGTCCACAAACAAATTGTGGACGGACGGACGGACGGACGGACGGACGTCCGGACGGACAGGGGCGACGACATAATACGTCCACATGAAAATGTGGGCGTATAAAAATGCTATTGGAACTTTAATTAAAGCGCCTTTTTTAGATTATCCCTACTATCAGAGCATGTATTTATATTTCAAATAGCGTCATTATATGAGTGTTGAATACCGGTGCATCACGTTTTGGATATCTGTAGCAAATTCATGTGGCGGTTTTAATTCTAAATTCAGGTTTTGAACTGTTTGTTAAATAATTTACCCATGTAGATTGTGATTGCTGGTCCATATTTCTTTCTCCACTCCAATAATTGTCTATAAAAAGGTGTTCTGGAATTCATGGCTGAAAGACAATATATTGAAATATCCAATAATATTACCAAACAAACTGGGATTTCAGACCCATAGATGTAAGGTTGTGGCGGGTAAGAGTGTGAGTGTGTGCAATTGAGTGAGTTTGACAAGGGAAAACAATAACTCGGGGCCATTTAGCTGATGTAGGGGCATCGACGGTCCGACGAATCGGTACGTCATCAACGCTTGCAGTTAGTGTTTGGGCATTTCTTTTTAAGCTTGTTTATTTATTATTATCTAAATATATATAATTTGTACATTATTAATATCTGAAGACGCCCATAGAAGGCAGATAGCTAGCTTATATTTAATGTATGTCAGAATGAAGTAAAGTGGAGAATTTTTACCTGGACGTATTTTTTATTTATTTATGCATTTATCTACCGTAAGCAAAGAAGTACTTGTACTTTATCTACTTTAATATATATATATATATATATATATACTCACCAAAGATGTGTCCCAGCAATGGTGGACTCCATGGTCCTGGTGGTAATTTGTATTTTTTCTTCCCAAATGTATAATATGTAACCAAACCAACTGTTAACCCCAGTAACAAGGCTTGGGTTGTTAAAGACAGAGGGATCTGTTTCAAATACGATTCCAACATCTTGAGAATCTCTTTACGTTACCTAATAGTTTGATAACGAGGAAACTGCAATTAGATTAAAAGCAATCAGTATTATCTAAACTACTCCATAAACTGTAACGTAATACTTTATTTTTTTTGGGGGGGGGGGGGATGTAACATAACTTATTGTATGATTTAATTTTAACACAATAGAGATTTTTGGCATGTCGAATTTTACCCATCCGTATCACGTATCCGTATCGTCACGCGATACGTTGCGTCAATGCAGTTTTAGAGTTTGGACATATTTTCGCGCAGCAGGTATGGATAGCTGCGCTTAGTTCTATTGCAACATTTTGGCAGTTATCTACCAAGATAAACATTGCAGTAATAGTCAGGTGTCTAGCCTACAAATTCCCGGGTAAAGCCGCTCTACAGTCGCTGCGCTACTTAAAAAAAAAAAAAAAAAATTTTTTTTTTTAAAATCTTCGACTTGACAGCAATTTTTGGTTTCACTATTGTAGCATTCCAGAATGTATATACCCGTTTTACAAATTTGCAAGGTCAAATCTCCCTAAATTTAGCAGCATGCACCTTCGCATTCTAGGTTCCCCACATATTCATCACAACGCTATGGCACAATAATTCATCAGCGTCTAAAAGTGGTAATAATACGGTATAAAGACGACGATGGTATACTGATATTTTTCGTATGAAAGCTGTTGCATACGCGCTGTCGTATTTGTGTGCCGTATCACGTATGAGAAATACACACATACTGTCGTGCTAAGTCGATACGGATACGCAATACGGACCAGGGGGCAGTTTCACAAAAGTTCGTAACTTTAAGAAAAAAAACTGCGTAAAGAAAAACTTACGAAAAAGATACGAATTATTTACGTCGGTTTCACAAAGGCCGGCGTAAGTTTTTTCTTAACTTTTGCACGTATCCTTTCTCGTAAATACGTCGTGACCATTCATGACGTCATGTTGCGTCACTTCATTCAAACTTCTGTAAACATTCCCAAGGCCTACATGTTGACAATGTCGGCATTATAGCCGCTATGTTTGATTTGATCATTACCTTTTGAAACATAAACGACGAAATGATATATTCTTTATATATACGCTAAGATGTAATTGTGTATTTATTAATAAAATGATATTTTCAAGCCTTTTGTTTTCTTGTTTTTGTTTGCTACGTCATAGCGCGTGTCACAGTAGCATTGGACCCCAGCAGCTCTCCGTTTTTTGATTGGGGCAGTTGAGCAGAACTGTGGAATTCTAAAAGGAAATTTGAGCAGCAGCCTGACCAAGTCATCGAAAGTCAGCGTTCGGGAAAATATACTGAGCGCCATAGAAAACGCATCACTTAGTTTTTCGTGTAACAAAATGATCCTGTAAACATATCTTATTTATTTTGCTTCTTATTGTGAACAATATTCAAATGGGGACATATCAATAACAACACATTTGTACACTTATGACCCCTCTTACTTTGTACCGTTGGTTACAGGTTAAACATCCATAAGTGTACAAATATGTTGTTATTGATGTGTTCCCATTTGAATATTGTTCACAATAAGAAGCAAAATAAAAAAAAGATATGTTTACAGGATCATTTTGTTTTACGAAAAACTAGGTGATGCGTTTTCTTTTGGGCATAAGTTTTCTTAGTGTCAGTCTTTGCCGCGATAGGCTTACTCTTAAAGCCCCAGTTACTTATAGGCCTACAGGGTCTAGTAGTAGTAATACTGGGCATAATAATAGTAATACCGAGCGTTAACCACAATCTTGTTTAATGAAAACTAACCTACCGAGATTATTTTTCCCGGGTTCCTGTTTGTGATAAATCAAATTAAATACTATGTTGTAGGCCTACTTGTAGTGTAAATGCTTGCCTATAACCGAAGGCCCACGATACCCTAGTTTTAAGCCTGAGTCTACCAAGCCTATGGGCTATATATATTGGCATACCTTTCCGGTACTATAGTATAGGTAAACCCGATCCTGACCACAAAACTTAAAAGGCGATTAATCTAGACACTGATGGTACGTGAACCCCATGTGCCATTAGCAAAGAGTTTTTGGAAGCTACTTGTGGCATAGTAGCCTATCGTAATGCATAAAATGAAATTGGGATTAACGTCCTACTCTTCTACACCTAAACTGGGCTAATGGAAGACGGGCATACGCCATACAGAGTGCTATGAGGGGAATTTTGCCCGGGCTGCGGCACTACAGACTACTCTTTTATATCGAATTCCAACTGCCAAGCGATCTTTTACGTGCACGCCAATGTGTACACGGGACCTCGGTTTTACGTCCCACCCGAACGACTAGACAGCAGTCCTTGCCACCCCCCCGCCCCGTTCTATCACTGACAAGGGGAAACCACTTCGGAATATCAAGATGAACTTTCTCGACCAATGCAGGGATCGAACCCGACCTCCAGGCTAGCGAGCCAGCGCCTTACCTACTTAGCCACGTGATCCCCCTTATCGTAATGCAATCTGGACTTGTACTGCAGTTTGTACACTACAGATGACAAGGATTTCGATCGTTGAGTTGCGGTTTCGATATCATAATTAATACAGTTAATAACATGTAATATATTTATTGGTCTGATCAAGTTTGTACCGCGAAACTTACTCGTCTGCATGGATGTCGGAAGGGTTTAATCTATCCCTGAATATTCTCTCCCAACGATGTTCCTGAGGGCAGTTTAAAAAAAGTTCGTAAAATTTTAGAAAAAAAGTTACGTTAAAAAAACTTACGAAAAAGATACGAATTATTTACGCCGGTTTCACAATGGCCGGTGTAGGTTTTTTTTAACTTTTTCTCGTATCTTTTTACGTAGATACGCCACGAATGGTCGTGACGTCATGTTACGTCACTTCATTCAAACTTCTGTAAACATTCCCACAGTCATAATGTGGGCATTATAACCGTTATGTTTGGTTTTATCCTAACCTTTTGAAACATAAACGACGAAATGATACATTCCTTATATATACGCTAAGATGTAGCTGTGTACTTATGAATAAAAAGCTAATTTCATGCCTTTTGTTTACATGTTTTTCTTTGCTACGCCGTAGCGCGTGACATAGTAGCATACGTCGTCTGACAGTCAGTCAAAAGCCGAAATTAATAGAAAGCATGAACATTAAAAATCGAAAACAAAATTGGGACAGCTTTCGGTGTTTCGATTGAGGGCGTAGAGCAGAATTATGGAATTCTGAAAGGAAAATTGAGCATCAGTCTGACTAGGTAATCGAAAGACTGAGCTTGGGAGAATATTTGTGCGAAGTAGGCCCACCTGTCGGTCTTTGCCGCGATAGGCGTAGGCCAACTCTTTAAGGGAAATTTATTGATAATTAATCGTCAACACGGGTTGTTATTGCTCGTGAAACACGATAAATTACTCTAGACACTGATGGTACTCTAACCCGATGATCATGTGCATCAGTGATGAGTTTTTGGAAGCTAGGTGTGTCATAGTAGGCCTACCGTAATGCAATCAGGACTTGTAAGTTGTACAGTAGGATTTCGATCGTAAGTTGCGGTTTTGATATCATCATTAATGCGGCAATTTCATATTTTTAAATTATATTTTTAAAATATATTCAAAATAAAGCCTTAAAATAGATTTTATCTATAAACAGTCAAACCTTGTTAAAGAATAATCCTATAATTCACTATGCAAAAATATCAATTTCAACATTAAATTCAAACGTTTGAAGATAGCTATTGCACAGGGGGAATAGGAAAACAAGGAGGTAATTGTGTTATTATTTTCCATTTGAAAGTTGTTTCAATGTGGAAAATAATGCCTATGATTGTATAATAGTGAGTTGACAACCTATTGAGCAAAAGACATAGAAATAAATATGTTTTGACTTTCTTGGAAAATATGAAATTCCCGTTTTAATACAGTAAACAACATGTAATATAGGGGGCCTACTGGTCCAATCAAGTTTGTTACGTGAAACTAACTCCTCGTCCTTATGGGTGTCCCTAAATATTCTCTCTCGCCGAAGTTGTCGATCCGGATAAAGCAATGGTTGCCAACCTTTTTGTGATAGAGTACCACTTGTCCGGAGGTCCCATACAGTCGCCACGTAGGTTACAGCCTGATTCCAGAGAAACAGAATTCGATCAAATAAAATAAAACCAAGTACTAACAATCCAAACCATAAGACAGAATTCGCAGTCCTAAAAAAACGTAATAGGCAAAATAGTGTAATCAGAAAATGGACTGCTCCCCGTGTACAAATTACACGACAAACAGTGGTAACAGGTGCCCGGGAGAGTAAGCTTACCCTGTCTTGCGCCACACCCGCCATAGCTGCACTTTATTTGAATAATTTTACAAGTAGAACACACAAAGAACTAAAAAAAAACTCAACTCAATGCGAGGGTTGTGGGCTATCTGCTTCTTTCCCAAAAAAAAGATTAATCAATCAAGAAATAGATAAAGAAGCATAGAGATAAAATATAAGTAAGTAGGCCTATACAAAATAATAATAAGAATAGTAACATATACAAACTGAGGAAATAATGGGTATTATCTTGTGTTAGGCAGTAAAAAATTTTACGAAGTAAAAAATAACTAAAAACGTTCATTACCTCGAAAGTGCAGGCGTACCACCTGGAAGGCCCGCTCGTACCTCTTGTGGTACGCGTACCACAGGTTGGGAACCACTGGCATAAAGTAACAAGGCGGCCATTTTGTCTAAGATACGTAAAAAAAAATACAACTTACGACAGGGTGAGAGTTGCCGTAGACTTTACGATCAAATTTACGAATTTTGTAAGTTAAGAATTTTAGTGAAACGCAATTTTTTCGTAAGTTTACGTTACGATAAATTTTTCATCGTAAGTTGCTTTGTGAAACTACCCCCTGATACGCATAAAGTATAAAGGCGACCATTTCGTCAAAGATACGAAAAATTTCCAACTTACGACAAGGTTAGAGTTGCCGTAAACTGTACGATAAAAGTTACGAATTTCGTAAGTTAAGAAGTTTAGTGAAACGCGATTTTTACGTAAGTTTACTTTACGATAAACTTACGCAAATTTTTCATCGTAAGTTGCTTTGTGAAACTGGCCCCAGGAATTTACGCTTGCCAAAAGTCTCTATTATCTCAAAGCTATTATGGAAAAGATCACCAAAGTCTATAAATGTTTGGCCGTGCATAATTACCTAAATAGAAAGTCAATGATATTAAAATTTTATCAACACTAAGGACGGTCCTTGTCATTTGTTACTTACATCGGACTGGTCGATCTAACTATAATATTTATATATATCTAAAATCTACGGAGTCCCTTAAGTGCATGATTCCACTCTTAAATAATTTGTTTATACATGATTCCACTCTTATATAATTATTTCGTTTAAACGAAATATTTAATTCGTTTAAACGAAATATTTAATTCGTTTAAACGAAATATTTAATTCGTTTAAACGAAATATTTAATTCGTTTAAACGAAATATTTAATTCGTTTAAACGAAATATTTAATTCGTTTAAACGAAATATTTAATTCGTTTGACGAAGTATTATATCAATATAACGAAATATCATATCTTCATAACGAAATATTATATTGTTATAACGAAATATTATATTGTTATAACGTTAATACGAAATAGTATTTCGTTAATACGAAAATGTATTTCGTTAATATGAAACTGTAATTAGTTAAAACGAATTAATTATTCCGTTTAAACGATTCATCTCTTTATGTCACCAATGCGTCATAGAGTCCCCATCCCTCACATGATCCCCATTACGAAAACCTTGTGAACAAGAGGTCTGTCATTGAATCAAGTGTCGTTATTTCAATTGAGCGGTTCTACCTGACAAGGAGCGGGATCGCTTATCCAACCTCGTCGGTACTTTCCCGGTCCACCTGTTAACGCACACTACAAGCGAATTATTGAATTAAATTGTACCATTTGTTAATCCGAAATAACTTAGTTTAATCGAAATAATTGGAATCTTGCATGAAATAATTATATACGAGTGGATTCGTGCACTAAAGGGGCTCCGTAAAAATCCTCTAAGTTTAAACTTTATAGTCCGTTTGTGTGGGGGTGGGGCAGATTTAAAATAACATTGCTGCTTATCTCATGAAATATCACCCGATTCTTTTCAAGAATCTTTTGAATCGGATATTTCCTTAATAGACTTCCCGCCCACAAAATAACGAGAGTACAAAATAAATGAATACCCAACCGGAACTGAAAAGAATCCTTTAACACAAGATAATATATTTATTTATCATGATGAAGAGGTTGTCGTGTCCAAGAAAAAGGCCCAAAAAAGGTAGAGAAGAACCCGAAAACTGGAAAAGAAAACATGAACATATATTTACGCATGGAATGGAAGATAGACAACGAATGTTTGTATCTAATAAGCAATAGAACAACTGCATCTCAAACTGCATTCAGGAGAAACCATCCCTTTTTATTAGTTTCGCCCCACTGCTAAAGAACCCTACGCGCAAGGGAATTATTGAAATAAAATTAAACCATATGTTAGTCCCGAAATGACTTATTAGTTTGTGTTAAGTGGACGTTAAACCCCATTTCTCTTTCTCTCCTTTTTATTATCTAAAGAAAGGCGAAATACGCGTTCCGGTATGCAAAAATATGCTTCTCACAACCCTTTGTATTGGAGAAAAAACTGTGGACAAGTGGATGAACACAACCACTGAAGCTCCCAAAGTACCACGATCAAGGAGGTCAGGGATACGATCAGTGGATAAGTCCAGTGAGTTATATCTGAAGGTGTCTCAACTTTTTAGACAGCTTACCCAAACTTCAAGTAAGCTGTATTTAGAGCCGATATTTTCTACTTTTATGAGCCTGCATAACATGTACATGGAAAACTGTAGAAACACCAGTATGACGTTAAACTTTTCAAATCAATTGGTTGGATTTTTCCAATTTTTTAAAATAGATGTGTTAAGATGAAATTTATATCATCATTTAATTGGAATATTCTAAAATAATACGATTTGTTGACCAGAATAAAGATTGGGACATATTATTCAGTTACAACAAAAGTGTTATTGGGGCTTTAATGAAGCCTTTGGCTTATTGCGGTTTTTAATAATCCCTTATTAATGGAAAACTGTAGAAACACCAGTATTCCCATCATGAACAGGACATCATTCAAAAATATCTTTGACGAAATGAACCTTTCGTTGTTTAAACCGCGTAAAGACCAATGTGACCTTTGTTGTTCCCACGAAGTTGGGAACGTTGATGATAAACAGTAAAATAACCGTATAGAACGAAAACAAACCTCTGCTCGTACCGAAAGGACACAAGACATTGAAGCGGCGATGTCTGATGATTCATTAACTGTGAACTTTACTATAAAACCAAGCTAGCTGTGTATAATTTTACTGTTTATGACTTAGCATCTGCTGGTGTAACCTGCTATGTATGACATCAAGGTGAAGGAGATCTTACCGCTAACACATTTTCGTCTTTCTTGATGATTTATAAAGCATTTGGGGAAGAACATTAAGACTTTGGTTATATATAGTGACGGTTGCGGATACCAGAACAGAAAAAGTACAGTATCCAATACTTTATACAAATTAGCCGTTGAAGATAATTTGACCATTTACCAAAAGTTTTTGGAGAAGGGGCATACACAGATGGGGTTCGATAGCGTGCACTCCTCCATCGAACGGAAATTAAGTAAACAACCAATTTACTGCCCAAAACAATACGTTCATTAAATCAAGAAAGCCCGTACAGTTCCCCGACCATATAACGTCAAATACATAGCCCATGATTTTTTCAAAAATTACAAAAGCTTGAACTACTATTTATTAATTCGCCCTGGAACAAAAGTCGGTGATCCTGTCGTGGATGATGTCCGTGTGTTAAAGTACAATGCTGGAAAAGGCGACAGAATCCAAACTACTCTACAGCGACGAATTGCAAGAGTTGCCGAGACGCGTTTTAGGGAAATCAGCAGGAGGGGAAGAGATGGGAAAGGCGTACACTCTTCCACTGAAGATTAAGTCTTCAAAATACAATCATTTGTAAGAACTTAAGTCAGTGATACCCAAAGATTACCACAGTCTTTATGATAACCTGCTACATTAAGAACAAAATTATGTGGTACCGTGCTGTCACGTCTTAAATCTGAATTCTGTGTTCACGGTGTTGAGCTTGAAATGTCCTGTTCGCATCTAGCTGGTTGAAGCCAGTCGGTGCTAATCCACGGAAAATTAATAATATATGTTAACCCCGTTATTACAATCTAAGAAACATTAGTAAAATTATGTCAACCCGCACTATCGATGCCATTAAAACTGTCGTAAATTCTCCAGTAACATCAAAATTAGATAATTGCAACTCCCCTTTAGCAGGAATCCCAGATGTTTTATTTAATAAACTGAAAATGGTACAAAACAGCGCACCAAGGCTTATAACCAGACCATGTGCAGAGTTTAGAGAGCACATAACCCCCTAGAAATGGTTCCACTACTGATGCCTTCCGTCATACTTCAGGCACTGTAGTGGCTTTTCCTACAGAGTTCCTTTGCGCAAGTTTTGTAGTCAAATGACTACAAAAAGTTTACTGGTCTATAGCTCCCTTAATTTACACAGACACTAGGCCAAAACTGTACTGCACATAGCTTAACATATAATAAATTAATTCCCCATTAAAATAAAGGTGAAGCCTTACCGCATAATTTATTAATTTGATGAAATCCATACCTTTCGTGAAATTTCCCAAGTTCTGAAATTATAATGGCCGCCCAGTCAAATAGAGCATGCGCAATCCAACTCACGTGATCATACGCCCCTTTCCATATATGGCATATATCCATAATTATAATGCTAATGACCTTAGCGTGGGAAAAAATGTCTGAAACAATAATAGTATTTAAGCTGGTCAGCGATAGTGGGCATAGCCTTATATGGAAAGCGATGGGCGGAGTTGAGGCGTCGCGTTATTTGGCGAGATTTCAACTGGCCTGTGTCATGGCTGCCTGCACATTACAAGAAACACCGCTAAGAAAATGTAAAACGCATTACCACAAAGAAAAACTGTTCGGTAACTCTTTTAGTTGTTAAGACTTCATTATGTATGATAGGATTACTTATTTTAATACAAACTGTAATGACAATTGTGCGTTTTAACCTATTTGAACTTGCGTCAAAGGCCTTAGACTGTACCACTTGTAACGATAACCAGCTATAGTTATCGTTACATTATAGTAACTAATAACCCCCCAGTAATCTGTCTAAAGTTTTTTTTTTAAAGGGACAATAACATTCTTGCTGGCTTGGTAGCTCCAGAAAATAAATAACACCCTTATTCTAAGTACTAGATGTTTAAATGTCCTACCTGTTGTGTAAATTATCCATTACAACCTATTTTACTTGTCCAGAGGGTTCGAAAATATTTTAAAATCCAAGTCACATTTGAAAAGTTTACGTTAAACTTTTCAAATCAATTGGTTGGATTTTTCCAATTTTTTAAAATAGATGTGTTAAGATGAAATTTATATCATCATTTAATTGGAATATTCTAAAATAATACGATTTGTTGACCAGAATAAAGATTGGGACATATTATTCAGTTACAACAAAAGTGTTATTGGGGCTTTAATGAAGCCTTTGGCTTATTGCGGTTTTTAATAATCCCTTATTAATCGTTTATTTTACTGACTTCTGTTGTCATTAGATTTAAGATTAGAATCCGCGACGCTATCGCGCCGTATCGTAATGATCTCAGGACATGTCTATTGGACAATAACGCCCCTCTAAATGCGAAACATGAACTGTTTATCTGCTAATTGTAGCCCATAATAAGATAACATACGATGAGTTAATATTTTGTTACTTACAAAATCTCACCGGAAAAGACAACAAGCGATAACATCAATCGCATTTAGCACACACCATATTATAAGACATATATAAACTTACATTGAAGGTTCTCTACAAATAGGTCCACTACCAGGCTAACGTGTATTGTTTATATGTATAAGTTTGTTATGAATAGATACAGTGTTCGTGTGCTATTTACTGATTGGTCGATACACTCTCAAGATCGGTCATGTGTCTACTGTTTGTTCATGCGGGTCATATATACATATTATGTATTATTTCTTGATGTTACAGCAGAATCTATAAATAGCAATTACTCCTTCAAGGCGTGTAAGCCATATTAACATTCACGCTAAATCTTAAGGTCAAAGGAGAAGAATGTATAACACAATGACAACAGTTAATACCCATAAATCCTCTACTAGCCTACGAATAATCTTAGCTATTATTTAGGGACATACATATTGATTTTGTTTTGTTATGGTACAAATGAGACCGATCGATGAACATGCCCGTATATAATAGCAAAAAAAAAAAAAAAAATTGACATGCTACTAAACTGTAGAAATACCTTGCGAAGGTTCATTTTCGCGTTGAATTCCTGTGTCCGTCTTGCCCTTTATAAGGCCACCGTGGGAGCATCTTGTCAAATGGTGTGAATTTCGTTTTTACTTCGTCTGATGGGAACAAGATAGAAGGCGATTTAGCGCGTTTATTACGTCTAACGATATGTAACTTTGAATGTATAAGAAATGATTATTCTTACAATTAACTGTAGTTAATATTTAAATCAAATATTACATAATAAACTGAGATTGGGTTGCAGCGATGTAAATGGCTATAAATTTCTGTTAAATCTAATGAATAACCCCCACGTGCGCGAGTGGACACCATTTTGAAGATTGTTACCATTACGTATTAGTATGCTCCCTGCATTCAGGTGTCCGTGAGCAGCAATTTCAAACTATTTGTATTTTGTCAAATTGTCAAATTGCCCTCTCAGTTGATCAACATCAGGCCCGGATTCTGGGCCACCCCCTGGATCCGCGCATGAATATAAGTTCATTTAAAACACTGTTCATAACTTGTCGGGGGGTTGGGATGGCCTAGTGGTCTAGAGTGCCGCGCTTCGACCTCTAGCTGGCCGGTCACCTCTGGCTTGCGGCTGTGGTTTCGAGCCCTGGTGTGAGCGTATGTGGCATGGAGATAGGGGCGCCTTCTCAACCTCGTGGGTTTCCTCCGGGCACTCCGGTTTCCTCCCACTGCTAAAGACCCCTACGCGCAAGCGAATTATTGAAATAAAATAAAACCATATGTTAGTCCTGAAATGACCTAGTTTGTGTTGAGTGGACGTTAAACCCCATTTCTCTTTCTCTCTCTCATAACTGGTCAAAACATTTCTATCTTTCAAATCATCACTTTTGTTATTGATTTATTTATTCTATGATATAATTTATTCATCTACATATATACATATGCATAATATGCCAAATAATACTTTAAGTTTCATTAGGTTTTCTGTAGGGCTGGAGGCTTGCTGGCACCCCATAAAAAAAATAGAAAAAAAAATAATATAAAGTAACTGTAAATATGTATAAATGTAAAAGTTTATATCTAAATTTCAAATATTTTTTTTATTTTTTATATTCTGTATATATTCTTGTTTTATATATGTTCTGTTCAGGGGCGGATCCAGGAGTTTTTGCATGGTGGGGTTTGCCAGGTTCCTGTTAAGGAAATGTGCCATCATCGCTTCTAAACTACATAGGCATACATAACAATTGAGCTTTTAAAACAGAGAAATCATTTTATAATGATGTAGGATCACATTGTGATGTAATTTCATTGATGCTGAGCCGAGTGGGTTTGGACCCCCCACCCCTCCGGATCCGATCCTGCTGTATGTACATAAATTAAATTTATTTTTCTAAATTCTGGAGAAGAGTCAACAAAGGCCTAGCCTGTTCTTCAATCAATTTTCAAATGAAATAATATATTGTTTACATCACTCGATATGTACATAAGTAGGTAGAGATTTGGAGCTGAGATTCTAAAAATTCGTTTCATTCAAGTAACGTATTCTTGTTTCTAACGCAAGTAAGGTTTCTATTTAAA
This sequence comes from Patella caerulea, assembly GCA_036850965.1. Classification (NCBI taxonomy): domain Eukaryota; kingdom Metazoa; phylum Mollusca; class Gastropoda; family Patellidae; genus Patella; species Patella caerulea. The sequence continues at coordinate 53,473,149 of JAZGQO010000006.1, read as the reverse complement.
ATGTCGCTCGTCTGTTTTAATCCATTAACATAACAAATGTGAGAGTATAAAAATAACAGTATTGAATATTCCATTAACCATTGGATACAAATTAATCACATATAACAGTATTAAACATTCTATAAATAAGCTTAAAATATAATTAAGTAAAATATGTCGAAGTATTAAATATTTACAATTTGATCAATATTGTGAACGCTGCATGCCATATGACGTAACTGTCTATGCTAATCTATACTAATATAGGGGGTTGGATAACCGAATGGTTAGCGCGCGCTGTATCATCCGGCCTGCCATTGTGTCAACTGGCGTGGTTTCAAATTCCCGGTTGTACGTGACAACGAGTAGGGTCGCCTACCCAACCTCTTGGTTTTTTGTGGGTACTCCGGTTTCCTCCCACTGCTAAAGACCCCTACGCACAAGCAAATTATTGAAATAAAATTAAACACACGTGTTAGTCCCGAAATGACCTAGTTTGTGTCGTGTGGACGTTAAACCCCATTTCTCTCTCTCTCTACTAATATGTGTGACCGTCGTTTGTTTGTTTGTTTGACTTTTAAGGATTGGCGGTCACAATAGGGTTGCCGCCCATTCGAAGACGAGAGAACGAGAGAGAGAGAGAGAGAGAGAGAGAGAGAGAGAGATGGGGTTTAACGTCCACTCGACACAAACTAGGTCATTTCGGGACCAACATATGGTTTAATTTTATTTCAATAATTCGCTTGCGCGTAAGGGTCTTTAGCAGTGGGAGGAAACCGGAGTGCCCAGAGGAAGCCCACGGGGTTGAGAAGGCGCCCCTATCTTCATGTCACATACGCTCACACCAGGGATCGAAACCACAGCCGCAAGCAATGGGTGACCGGCCAGCTAGAGGTCGAAGCTCGGAATTCTAGACCAATAGGCCACCCCAACCCTCCTTCATTCTGAGACCAAAATTAGAAGGGTGGTGGTAGATCGGACAGGAGAATAACAGACCTTGAGGCATTATACTACTTACAACCCATGCAGCGTCAGGAAACCTGTTAGTATCAACATCAATAGATTAGCATATTATCTCCACACTAAGATATTTACGGTAGAAAATGATTAAATAGGGTAAAATAAATGTTATAATAGCATATTACCTGTCATAAATGAAGTAAGTGGAAAAATAATAAATGATGCAAAATGACACGGTTTGATTTTGTGTTCCATTAAATGTAAGCAGGCTTAATTCATATTTTTATAAAGAAAGAATATGGGAATGATTCTTAATAAAACACATTTTGTTCTTTCTGATTCTGAATAAAGCATATTGATGGCGTATTTGGTCCGAATTGATTCGGAATGAAATATATGAGTTATTAACTGTTGATTAATCAAAATACGAATTAATAGTCAAAACATAAATGAAATAACAAATTAGGGTATTTAAACGAAAACAAGGTACACATTCGGCAAAGAGATCAAATCAGGCTGTTTATTTTCTCGCTTCCACGATTACGTCTGATTTTCGTGGTAAAAACGTAAAGCAACCTTCTGGTGTCAAGTCTATAGTCTTTCCTTCTGGACATTTAAACGTAAAGTTCCTCAACAGAATAGCTAACATCAAATGCATCTCGGGTCTAGCAATAGATTCCCCCAAACAATTTCTACGTCCAGCAGAAAAGGGCAACCATGACATTGTTTTGGGTGCCAAATTTCCATCAGCGTCCAGTAGTCGTTCTGGTCTGAATATTTCGGGATCTTTCCAAACCTCCGGATCGTTGTGAAGTGCCCAGTGATTTATCATGACCATTGTTCCTTTAGGAACTTCATATTCACCTGTAGAAATGGAAATAAAGGTAAAGAATGATCAAAGATCAAACCTCGTCGACTTCCAAACAATCCTCGGTATACTCAATATTTTGGATCTTTGCTGAACATATATAAGAGGGGGAGGACCTAGAACAAACTGCAACAGAAATCAATTCTTTTGGAACAGTTCCGGTATGGTCTTTGTTAATCCCATAACAAAACGACCATTATCGGTCTGGGGAAATTTGCATAATTAATATAAATCCAAGATGGCCGCCAGTACCAGAACACAACCGAAATCTCTGAAATGGTTGACTTTATAGTGCAAATAAATGTATTACCGACATATAGGAAATCGATAATCGCGAGTTCAAAATTGGGGATATATATTTTCCTAAGGCCTTATTGTAACGTTGTACTGTCAATTTCACGGCATTACGTTGTTCTCGATGTGACGCCATTATCAGTGTTTTGTAACTGTACTTAGAAAACTGCTGGAAAACACAAACCCCTGTAAATGAACACATCTTCACCCAAACTGAAACTACATATCATCGTTTATGTATAGTCTGAAGCCACGGTGGCTCAATGGGTAAGACGTTGGGTAGTTTACTATTGGTTTCCGTGTTGAAGATACGGCGTTGTAGGAAGTGGTTAGAGAACGTAATGACAAGTTTTTCACCTATACAAGTTCACTTAAAACTGAACGCTCTGAAACTTATTCCAAAGGTGTTTGTGCATTAGGTGATAATGGACAGCTGAAGGTCATGAATTCAATTTCATAATGATTCAACAGCTTACTGATATCCAAAGTTTTCTTAATGCGTTTCTTGCCCCCCAATACCCGGGGAAAGACATCAAAATCATTAAATTTGAGTCAATATTTATGGACTTGCTGTCACTTGGAAGTGTTGGAGACCATATTTGACGTCATATAGGCCAACATCATTTTTTTTATGATCTTAATCTTAATCTTTTCCCCCACAAATTTGTGTTGATAGTTACAGAGTTATGATTATTAAGATGTGTCCATCTCGAAAAAAAATCCAGCTTACCGGCGGTCCTACTTTGGTTAACGTTTAATATGTCGTAAAGTACACCAAATGAGTTGAAAAATTAAAATGGAGAAAAATTCTAAAACCGATGAGAAAAGTGAAAATGTACCCCCCCCCAAAGACAGACAAAAGGATCCCACGTCTGAAAAACGCCCCCCCCCCCACACACACACCCCCGAGTCAGAGTCAATCGTTTTATTTACACTGTTACTGTCGAATCCACTACCTAATGAGGATGCAGTCATTGCATTGGCATGAAAATCATTAATCAATTTCTGATAACGGAACACAATATCCATCGTCTCTATCCCCCCCACCCCAACACACACACCAGAAAGTAACTTAACTCTTCTTACCGATGGTTGTATCACACCGGGTAGCATGTGGGAATCCAAAAGGGCCGATTGGACATAATCTCATACTCTCATGTAGTACAGCTTCTGTATATGGCATTCTCTCTCGGTCTTTTAAAGTTGGGGCTTCTCCAGCATCTGAAAAATATGGTTAATATTGAGCATAATTATCCTATAGCATATTTTATCATAATGTTCTTCTTTTCACGGACATTCCTTATATACATATAATCGTAAACTTTTCTGACATAATACCTGTTACGTTCATAATTATATAGAAGGGTTTAATTGTCATTGACCGACGCTATTCAACATTAAGTAACCTTTCCATATTGGTGGTAAACCATCTATTTATTAAAAGAACTATCTATCAGAGCCCTCATATGGAGAAAGGGGGCGGGCTGTTGTTGAGGGGGGGGGGGGGGCACATACTGTGGGCGGCACATTATGTAAACCAGTTTCTATTTCAGCAAATAGAAAGGGTAGAATTATAATTTTTCTAAGATATATTAGAGGGTTTTTCGATCAAATAGAGGGATGGGGGAAAATAAACACAAAAAGTTTACACAAAATTTGATTTAGTAAATAGTTATTTAGATAAAGTGTTAAAATTGTAAAAAAATGTATTCAAAAATATCTTTAATCAGAAAAAGTCAACCGCGCAGAGGCATTGAACGAAACTATTACAGTATGTGGGACGTCACTGAAACGATTGCCACATATGTTTGCAAGGATCGTAGCTTCTATCTATGGGTAAATGTAACCCGCATTTCATATCGATGAGCGTCAAACCGGATTTGAAATATATTGGCCCAATATAACAATAACCACATGCCATGACATGTTCCTAGCGATTCAATCTTGAATTTAGAAAGTTTTGTTTTTACAAACGACTTACCGATAACGTGGTCTACTTCTGCGTGAACCTTTGTCTGTATTTCTGGGTGTGATATTAATAATAGAATAGTCCAGTAAATAGTTTGTCGAGTTGTATCAATTCCAGCTACAACAACAAACAAAACAGAGATAGATTACATAGATATACAACGATTATCAATATTGTGATACACACTCATTTCGATAAAGCGACGTTATAGCGACATTTACCATGCCATAATTCCCGTTGATGATCCAGTCATTACAATATAGGTCATTTATAGCTTCGGTGATATGACAGTCATACATAACTATATCCGTTATTAGGATCCTCGGATGTTTTGTTGATATACCTGCCATAACTATATCCGCTTAACCCTTGTGCGTATGCAAGGGGTATTTTTGGACCCCACGACCATATCCTTTACGTTTGTGAGAAATTGGTTCATAATTGTCAGCTACTTAATGTCGAGTATAATGTTGCAAATAAATTGGATTTGAGACATGGCAACATTCATCATTTGATAAGAAACTTCGAGTATTACGTTGTCGGTCACCACGGGTCGTGTAGACCCCCTCCCATTTCCGTTCAACATTTTGCTGGTTACAGGTGTCTAATCTGTTCTGCAGTCGGTGCTAGCTTTGTATTGGGAATCGTCCTTACTGGTGATATTGTTTTGGTTATTCTAGTAATCTAGATCTTAGAGCAAATCAAGGTACACTACCAACCCCATCAAAAGACTATTCTGTATGGAATATGACAAATACGATATTTTTAGATTTGAGTGGTTTCAAAATATCTTATAATTCATATCGTCACTGATAATACCTGAAATATTTTGATTTAGCCTGATTGATTATTGTTCAGTTTTGATATGAAGCTGTAGTTTGGTCGTATTCGAATAAAATTATTCATCCAAAAACCTTTTTATGTCTGGGGTCTGAGATTACCCCTTGTTACCGACAACGTTTTTCATGCGAAGTGTACGCACAAGGGTTAATGATTGGGGCTGTTTTTGTTGGTATATCTGCCATTACTATATTCGCCTTTTGGGTTCTAGGATTGTTTTTGTTGATATACCCGCCATTACGACCTGATATTCCCTATTACGTTATCTTCCGCGTGGTAGTCGATCTATGCAAAATTGGAGGCAATTCTGTTCAAAATGTGAGAGTAAACGCCCACCGAAGAATATCCTATTGTCGAGATAATTGTTTTAAACTTGTTGATATTTTCTTTTAGTTTTCAATGATCGTTGAGTTCGTACAGAATATTTGGATCTAACTACGGATTCTGTGACTATAAAGACATTTATATAAAATTAATAGCATTTCCCTGTTGAAAGAAATAACTTACCTGAGAATATGTCCGAGCATGTTTGTATCAAGTGTTCATCTGTAATAAGATTTTCTATTTCAGGATCTTCCAATATGGCTTGTCTTCTGGCATGTATCAAATAATCCGCAAAATCTTTCATATCATCTGAATAATAAAAATACTATCATTATAATTCACAAATTGTTTCAAATAACATTAATATAAGAGAGCGAGAGAACGAGAGAGACAGAGTGACAGAGAGGAAGAGAGAGGAGTGGGGGGGCAAGGTCCACTCGACACAAACTAAGTCATTTCGGGACTAATATATGATTTAATTTAATTTCAATAATTCGCTTGTGCGTAAGGGCCTTTAGCAATGGGAGGAAACCGGATTGCCCGGAGGAAACCTACGAGGTTGAGAAGGCTACCAGGGATCGAAACCACAGCCGCAAGCCAGATGTGACCGGTCAGCTAGAGGTCGAAGCACGGCACTTAAGACCACTAATCCCCCCATAAGGTAAATCATAAACTGTTTCACATAATCCTTAAAATCGCTCATATTACCTCGCTCATGGGTAGCCTAAAGCTGCATTTCCAACACGGCTCGGGTCCGACTCCGATCCAGTTGCGGATACGGAAAAAAAACACTTTCATAGTACCTTAGTAAGAGTGTTTCCCTATGTGCGGGTTCGGATACGGTTCTCCATGCGGCGTACGGTTTTTCAAAACGGACCATGTCTCGTTCGGTACGGAAACGCAAGCGGAACCGTGTCCGTAAACACACACAACGCACATAAGGAAACACAGTTTGGGTAGCCTGCACGGCAAAAGGCTAAAAATAGGTAGGTAAATTCCAATTTTCGCCATGATTAAAAGAGAGCCCTTTCGCTTGAATAACCGCATATAAGGATACACAACTTGCCGTGTGTCATGTCTGCTCTCGGACTGGATCCGTACTAAAGGGAATGCAGTTTAAGCTGACAATAGACTAGTCCGGATTCACTCGGAACCATGTTTCTGATTATGGAACTGGTTCATTTACGTCTAAATCATAAAAGCACCCTGGCTTGGACAACATGGGCTGTGGGTATCTTTTAGTTTTATAACAGAATCTTTCAGAATATACCCGATTTGGTTCTTACCGTCTGAAAATTTATCTTTGTGGGCACTATACTCATCTCTTATAAAATTCAAAAATATCTGATATGTTTCCACAATGCGTTTGAATTTAGTTGTAGGAAATCGGCGGAGCGGTGGTATAAGGTCTTCCCAGAATCCATTTCCCGTTTCTTTATTGGTAAACTCAAAGACATGTAGCAGTTCTAAAAATTGCTTATCATTGATATCAAAGCTGAAGTAAGGCAAATATAAAAATAGGCATCATTAATTTGATGAGGTAATGAATACAATCAATGTATGACATTATTTCATAAATATAAAAGTTGAAGTAAGATACAAATCAACAGACACGTCGTGAATGTTACGAGAAGAAGGTTGGGCAAATACTAAACTTAAGCTGCCCGTCTACAATTAGTCCCGCTAGAACACAAACACAAGGCAATTTGATCGACATACTAAACTTAAGCTGTCTATCTACAATAAGTCGCGTATGGGTACAGACACTAACATTCCTACGTACCATTTTTGGTATTGTCAAAGCGGCATTATCGCTATAATAGTTAAAACGGAATACATGTATACTGAAAATTTCAGCCAAATTACTTCACTCATTTCAATAACACTGTTGTCTCAATTGTCATAGCTCCATTGTTCCGACAATAAACGATATCCGTTTTTAAGGTTAATCAGCAAACGCAGATTAGATTCAAATTTGATGACAATCAGACCCAACCGATGGCATCGAGAGTTGAACATGGTCTGGTCATGTAAATAAATTTCTACTTTATGGTCTGTATAACATCTAAGGACCAAAGAAAGCCCTGCAATAGACAGTGAAAAATGGGGTTTAACGTCCACTCGATACAAACTAGGTCATTTCGGGACTAACATATGGATTAATTTTATTTCAATAATCCGTTTGAGCGTACAGGTCTTTGTGGGAGGAAACCCGAGGACCCGGAGAAAGCCCACGTGGTTGGACAGGCGACTCTACTCCTTGTCACGTACAACCGTGGATTCGAAACAACGCCAGTTGACTCAATGACAAACTTTATGACACAGCACGCACGTGCTAACCATTAGCCCCCCCCCCCCCACAATAGACATAATCTCTATTTAAGTAAGAATAATGCATGGAAAATTTAAAGGCCAGTGAAATTGTTTGTTTGATTTGAAACTTGAGGTTCATATTCCTGAAGCAATGGCCCGAGAAATCCCTCTCGGACCATTGCTGGAATAGTGTCTGTTTCTTGAACTCATGCGGGAGTGTGTCTATTCTTTCCGTTCAATGAAAGCTATCACAATATGACATGACAGTCCTTCGTTTAATCTGGGTCCTCCTCTTAAATTGCGCGGAGTATGCTTGAGGTTAAGATATTAATGTATAGTAAGACTATTGTCCTTTACTCCATTGTCCTACACCAATGACCATGGAAAACCAAACTGAAAATTCCTCAGGAATATTCTCAGTAAATCGGACTGGATTCCCCGACCGCCAGTTCAGTGAGTCCCACTAGTTATAATCAATTTGGCCTACGTAACGACACGCCATATCGGATTATCAGATATAAATGAAATGAAATGGGGTTTAAACGTTCAGCTCGTCTACACCTAACCTGGGTTAATGGAAGACGGGCATATGCCATACAGTGTGCTATTAGGGAAATTTTGTCCGGGCAGCGACACGACGGCCTTCTCAAAGAAGTTGAACAAATAAAACAGGAGATAAATGCTAAAAGAAATGTACCCTAGTTAGGGAGGGTCCTAAAGGCAGACAAAAGGGCCCCTCGTCTGACAAAAGGGCCCCTGGCCAAGGGAAAGCCCCCCCCCCCCTATCCGAGTCAATCGTTTTCTTTACACTGTTACTGTCGAATCCACTACTGAAAGGGAATGTAGTCATTGCACTGGTATGAAAATCATCAATCAAGACACCCCCCGCCACCCGGACCCCTGCGAAAGAGGGCCCTCAAAATATTATAGCCTCCGGAATGATAAACCTTAAAACGCCACTGCTTCTCTTATATCGAATTCCTACTACCAAGGCATCTTCTACATGCACGCCAATGTGTACACGGGACCTCGGTTTTTCGTCCCACCCGAACGACTAGACAGCAATCCTTGTCAGGCCCTTCGTTCTGCATCACTGACAAGGCGAAACCACGCGGGAAAATCGAGATGACTTTCTCGGCCAATGCAGGAATCGAACAACCGACCTCCAGGCTATAGCTATAGCTTTCTCCTTAGCTAAAAACTTTGGAGTATTCCCTAGATAGCAAACTGTCGATGGGAAACCAAGTTAACCATTTATGCAAAATTTGTTATTTCCACCTATGTTCTTGCTATACGTCAAGTTCGACACCTGATAAGTCACGAAGCTGCTCATACGTTAGTTTGTGCTTTGGTCCTTTCCAGACTAGATTATTAATGGTTTACTGTGGGGTATTTACAAAATATATTAAACAGGCTACAATGTGTTCAAAACACAGCGGCCAGAATTATATCACTGTCTCAACAATTTAACCATAATGCACTTACTCTGAAAGGACTGCACTGGCTCCCTGATAAATTGCGCATTGAATATTAAGTTACTATGTACAGTGTTTAAATGTGCCAACGATTCATCTCCTTCGTACCTTCAAGAACTGATACAAAATTATATTCCTAAACGCGACCCCAGATCAAGAAACCAACTGAGACTTTACAATCAGGCTACAATATGAAGACCTTCGGGTGCAGGTCATTTTCCCACGCTGCACCATTACTCTGGAACGCTATTGACATTGATTTAAGGCGATGTGATAATCTATGAACTTTTAAGTCAAAACTGAAAACATTTCTTTTCAACTCATACTATATCTGAACATTGTAACACTGATACGCCTCATACCATCTCCATGCGCCTTGAGCATTTTTTATGGATAAACTGCCCTATACAAAAAGTCATTATTATTATCATTATTATTATATCTTCCATCTTTATAAAGAACCATGTTGCCTGACAGCGACTTACCTTTTGTTGAAACAAACACCATGAAGTATATTAAACACCAATAATCCAATATATTTCTCTATATCAATAGGTTTACCTTCTTCTTCTTTTAATCTTCTCATAACTTTAGATGTTGAATCAAATACTTTCTTTTCTAGTTTACTACCATATAAACATTGTCTGAAATATACAATTTATAAAATCAACAACTGTTACCTGAATCATGGCCGTATCAGGTAAATATATGGTAGTTCACTGAATTCCATGTATTCAATCATTTATTATAAAATATATTACCTCAAACCTTGAAGAGCAATTTTACGGAGATGTTTCCAGGTAGGAGAAACATCAGCCATGGCTATATCCTTGTAACCGTTAGTAAAGACCTCAACTGAAATCAGTCAAATTATAATAAATTAATTCATTATATTACTACATTATAATTGTTTCAGAGACGTAATATAAGGTGTTCTTGAAAACATAACCACACGCCTTGAGCGATATTTTATACTTGGGTTTTCTTTTGTAAATAGAAACAACGGTGCATTTTGTTGAAGGAAACTTCGGAACAGATTGCGGACTGAAATCGATGGTCAGTAACCAAGACTATATTAAGTTGAATATACCGTCTTCTTGAGTTATTTTGCATGCTCAATACACTCCTAATGTAGACATTGGACATCTTATTAACGATATAACTCATTAAATCTGTTTACCCTTAATCTTAATAACCATTTTGTTTTTGTGTTTAAATGTTTATCGTGTCATATCTTTTAATGACACCTTATGTAGATGGCGCCCTTGAGCAACAAGTTTGTTGGGATAATCAGCGCTTTATAAATACATCATTATTATTTCACTATTTCTTCAATATTAATATTACCAGAGTAGGCTTTAAACCTGCCGGCATAATCTGCTCCTTTCTTTATCAATGCTTCAGTTACAGTTTCAACATCGTTCAACACAACACATCTCTTGGGTCCTATATAGAAAGCATTATTAAAACATGATAAACATTATACGCCAATCAGAAGTTCCTGTAATAGTAAGCCATGCAAATATAACTTTATTCGGTAATATGAACTCGGTTATAAGGACCAAATGGGTAATTATATTCGATTCGTATTGAACGTTTCTTGCTTTACCTTATCCAAACGCCCAGTCTGCTGGGTCTTTTGTGACACTACAGGTAACGATAATGTCGTGACTATCCTGGTCACGGACTCCTAAATAGCAGTCTGTGACACAACGGTCTCACAGATGGGACAATGCCATTAGGGCTTTTCGTCGGACTTCACGTTGTGGGACTATCCTGTATCGCGGTACCAAATCGACGACTGTGACACTCTAGAGACATGTACTGTGTGTCCGTACGGCCAAATCTTGTGTGTCACACTGTCGTTTGTCTAGGTAGGACTTGACGTTGTGATCAATAAAAATTCAAACTCTTTTCTGTACTCTTGAGATATTCTTTATATGTTACAATTATATATTCTACAGCACAGCAACAACTATTGTTCTTTAGGTATATAAAACAGTAACCACGATTAAAACCTATGTTGTCTACCCTGGCTATTTCTATAAAGGCACCGTTTTACATCAACACTATTCTAGTTAATTGTACTAATCTGTGCACGTGAGGACTGGACGATAGTACCCTACTTTCCAGAAATGAATACTGGCAGAGAGAAAAATGGGTTTAACGTCCACTCGACACAAACTAGGTCATTTCGGGACTAACATATGGTTTAATTTTATTTCAATAATTCGCTTACGCATAGAGGTCTTTAGCAGTGGGAGGAAACCAGAGTACCCAGAGGAAACCCACAAGGTTGAGAAGGCGCCAATGTCTCCATGCCACATACGCACGGGGTTGAGAAGGCGCCCCTATCTCCATGCCACATACGCTCACACCAGGGATCGAAACGACAGCCGCAAGCCAGAGGTTACCGACCAACTAGAGGTCGAAGCGCGGCACTCTAGACCACTAGGCCATCCCAACCCCCTCCATTATGAAAAATAGTAACATAATAATTTATTAATAAAATCAATCATTTTCGGATTGATAAAATATGTGGCTGTGAATTCATATTACTGACAGGTTACTCACGGGTAATTGTCCTATTAATTTGTCCTTTCCAGTTTACCCACACTGCCAGGGTATTTTCTTATGTAATAGTGCAATAACAATAAACCGTTATGTTCTTGAAAATGAGATCAAAATCGGAACTGGTAGGAGTTATAACTGTAGATTGTCCTAAATTCAGATTTTAAACTTTTTTTGGTTAAAATAATTTACCCAAGTAGATTGTAATTGCCGGTCCATATTTTTTTCTCCACTCCAATAGTTGTCTATAAAAAGGTGTGCTGGAATTCATTGCTGGAAGACAATATATTGAAATATTCAATAAGATGACAAAACCGGAATTTCATATCATTAGATTAAAAATGGATAAAAGTGTGCGTACCTACTATTGTATGGGTTTGACAGATAAAGACACAGCTCGGCATCGACGGTCCGAAGGATCTATATGTCATTAATGCTGCAGTTACTGTCGAGATATTTCTTTTAAGCAAATATAATTATACTCACCAAAGAGGTGTCCTATCAATGGTAGACACCATGGTCCTGGTGGTAATTTGTATTTTTTCTTCCCAAATGTATAATATGTAACAAGACCAACTGTTAACCCTAGCAACAAGGCTTGGGTTGTTATGGACATGGGAATGTGTTTCAAATACGATTCCAACATCTTGAGAATCTCTTTTTGTTCCTAAATAGTTTGATTACTAGAATACTGTAATTAAATAAAAAAAAAAACACGCCGAATTATTTAAACTGCTCCATAAATTGTAACGTAATACATTTTGGGGGACATTGTGGCTAACTGGTACCATAACCCATGCTTTGTTATACTTTCAACACATTAACCCAAAGCTGCCGTGAAAAGATCACCAAAGTCTATACATGTATAGAACGGAAGCCCAGCGGGTAACCTAGCTGAAACCAATTTCCTCCTATTTGGTATCAATACATGCCTATCTGGTATCATCAGAATGTAAGTCTGTCGGGTATCTGATGGTGGGTGTGGTATTCCACGCCCAAAATGTCATGCCCCCAACTAGGCTAGTTACCTTATTTGGTCTACAAGCAAGATATAAAAGTTTATGACAAAGAAAATTGTAAATGATCAATATGTTTACTAAAAGATACGTGGGTTAGGGTGGACTAGTGGTCTAGAGTGCCGCGCTTCGACCTCTAGCTGGCGGGTCACCTCTGGCTTGCGGCTGTCGTTTCGATCCCTGGTGTGAGCGTATGTGGCATGGAGATAGGGGCGCCTTCTCAACCCCGTGGGTTTCCTCCGGGCACTCCGGTTGCCTCCCATTGCTAACGACCCCTACGCTCATTGAAATAAAATTAAACCATAAGTTAGTCCCGAAATGACCTAGTCTGTGTCGAGTGGACGTTAAACCCTATTTCTCTCTCTCCCTCTCTCTTAATAAAAGGTACTTTCCTAGAAAAGTATTTATCGGGTGGTTACTGCCTATAAAAGTATGACAAATTTGATATATATGGAAAGTAGAGATATCCAATCTTACTAGAAAAATACTGGATTCACTGAAAAACACCCATCGAGTGCTTACAAGCCAAAAGTGTAAGGGTTTCCCTAACCCGCAACTCGACGATTTGTGAGTACTGATGGATTTATACACTATCGTAGACGATCATATGTTTGTTCATGCACATCATCTCCATATATGGACATCACATTAAATATATATAAGGACATCATATCTATATAAGGACATATATTATTTGATATTGTAGCACCTTCTATAATATGAATTATGCATTCAGTGCAAGAGAGCCATATTACTTTGATAACATGATATTACTACGCAATCAAAACTACATGTAATCGCATACGCTAAAGTTTAAGGGTCAAATCATAGAGGAGAAGAAATGAAATGAAATGATGTTTAACGTCCGACTGTTCTGCTTCAAACTGGGCTGATAAAGACGGGCCCCCGCCATACAGTGTGCTATGAGGGACATTTTTCCAGGCAGCGGCATCGCAGCCTACTCTTATATCGAATCCCAATTGTCGGGGGATCTTTTCGGTTTTTCGTACCATCCGAACGACTATCCTTTACTATATTATAAAGGGGCGACTGGTGCAGAGGTCCCCTAATACGAGTGACGCAGCCACGAATCAAGAGTTTCTGAAATGCCAAACAGGTTCGAAATGCCAAAAGGATTGAAAAGAGTTTATCATTATGAACATAAAGTGTTATACATGTCTTCATAACTACGACATTTCAACATCTTCACGGGACACGGTTTATAGATACCAGGCGCGGATCTATAGGGGGGGGGGGGGCGTACCCGTCTTTTCTCTTTTTTTGAGTTGGCGAACAATTTTTAGTTCTATATATTCTCGCGGGAATGGAGAACAAAAATAGTTTAGGTTGGAAATCGTAATTTACAGTACTAGTATGAAATTAGTCCATTTTTTTCCACTCAAAAATAACGGGCTGGGCTTCGCACTCCCACGTGGGTGCCGAACGGCCCCCCCCCCCCTTTCTGAAAATCCTGGACCCGCCCCTGGATACCATAAATAAACACCCTGAACTGACTTGATAAATGGAGTTTTAATTCGAGAAACTGATATACTGAGATATTCACAATGTGTAAATGAACACCGGGTACACAATAAGTACATACATGAGTGCACACTATTTATATGACAAAAAATGAAATGGGGTTTAACGTTCTACTGTTCTGCACTGACTCGGCTAATGAAGACGGGCATACGCAATACAGCGTGCTATGGGGAAACTTTGCCCGGACAGCGCCTCATGCACGCTAATGTCTACACGGGACCTCGGTGATTAGCGATTTTTTGCACGTTACATATTGTAGCACAAAAAGATAAAAAATATTAAACATAAATTTTATTGCATACAAAATCCCCATGGGGTTAGATTGATGCAGCACACAATTACATAAATCGCAGTAAGTACCCAAAACAAAGCATATAAAAACATGATTCACATTAAAGGAGCTAAATCGCTAATATTTGAGACCTAGAAATTGACCCAACAGGGACACAACACATATAATAATGTAATATGAAAGCATATAAACTGATATACATTCAAACTTTTCCGTTTTGACTCTAGTTTCAATTCAGTTACGTTGGGCGAAATAAGCCAGAAGTCTCAATCGAATGCTCTCCAAATAAGATTGGCGACGTCGTTCTTTGAGTCCTTTGTTACAAATGGGGCCGAAACGCATTATGGTACACGATTCGTGAACCAAAGGTAAAATGTTTATTACCATCGTTTTCTGGTAAGACCACAACATCTATTTTGATTCGTGTTTTCAATGTCGAAGACTTTGGATAGTATTGAGTTAGAGACTTAGCTACTTTAATACCCAACATAGGCCTACACATGAAAGATACTCACAAGCATAGACTACGTATACATATATACACATGTACGTTGAGACACTTAATCGATGTAAACACGCCATATTGCATTAGTTCAGTTTGATCATATTAGCAAACGAACCATAAACTTCGAACGTATGGAAAAATTAAGCCAAATTTTTATGCGATACCGTTCTATCTGCACTCCGTCAAATCGAAAGCCCATAAAATTGCGTTGACTTCGATTAGGCTAAGCACACACCATCTCGAGATAGAGCATGGTCGCTATAAAAATATCCCGCCACATGCTCGTCTACGTAGACAATGTAATAATAATCAAATAGAAGACGAATACCATTTCATATTTGATTGTAATAAATATGACAATCTTAGAACTTCAAAATTTACACCAATTTTCAAAAGCAATCCACACATCACGTGCAATATGATTAATGCTTTAAATCCCCCAAACGAAATTGCTAGTCAGGTTGCTTCATATATATATATGTGTCTCCAAGAAAGAACATCAGAGTTACCTGTTAACCAACACCCCTGTTCAATATAGTATGTTTATTATACTAATACTTACGGTAGAAATAGGTTGTTTACTTCCCAAGCTAATTTAGATAATTTTCATTTTCGAGCTATACTGATTTTCATTTTACCAACCATCTTTTAATGCTTATAAACTTATTATATCACATTGAACATCCATATAGGATAACCCCAGATGTTATGTTATAATTGTATGATCAACTTTTGTTTCAACTGTGTATGCTTTCCTTATAGTGGATGAAATGATACAATAAAATCTTATCTTATCTTTTCATAACACATAAATATACTAACTTACACTAACGGCTCTCTACAAATAGCTTCACGACTGTTGACTAGGCTAACATACAGTTGTTCAATGTTTATTACTCCAGGCCATCTAAACAAGAGCAATGGCTGAATTGACAACAAAATATAAATTATGATTTCTATTGGAGGAGAGCATTTCAAAGGGGCATTATATAGTGTTGTTGGGATTAGTCTTTGTCACGAGTGATACAACGTCATTTGATTTTTACAGCTGAACCTCTAAATATAAATTACTCATTCAATGCGTATAATCAAATATGCATATGCCTTCAAAATCTGGGTTTGGATCTTGGTTTTTCATTGAATCACAAATATAACACGTTCTAAGGACGACCCTTGTTCTTTATTTCTAACATCGGACTGGTCATTCATTTTACATACTATAGTCCATTGGCCAAACATGCTATTTTATTGAGATTTCGTCTAATAGTCTGGATGCAGCTATGGCGGGTGTGGCGCCAGGCAGGGTAAGCTTACTCTTCCGGACACCCGTTACCACTGTTTGTCGTGTATTTTGTACACGGTGAACAGTCGATTTGCTGATTACACTATTTTGCCTCAGCCGGTTTTTAGGACTTCGAATTTTGACTAATGGTTTGGATTGTTCGTACTTGGTTTTATTTTATTTTATTAGTATGATATTATATATATAAAATCTTCTAAGTTTAAATTTTATAGTCATGGTGTGTTTGTGTGCGTGGAGATGTGTTAAAATATGAGGCAAATTTGAATTGCTTGACATATCTTGTCATTGGTTGAGTAACATGTAATGATTTCGTTCTTGGGTTATGGATGTTTAATCTGTAATCAATGGTACAAAGTCAGAGGGGTCAAAACCAAAAGTACGACACAGATGATTAATTCCATGTGACTTCGCTGCACAGCGTGTACGTTGATTACAGATTAAACATCCATAAGTGTACAAATGTATTGTTATTGATGTGTTCCCATTTGAATATTGTTCACAATAAGAAGCAAAATAAATAAGATATGTTTACAGGATCATTTTGTTATACGAAAAACTAAGTGATTCGTTTTCTATGGTGCTCAGCATTAACATTATATTTGTCCCAATATGACCTAGTTTTATAACGATATTATTATTTTGACATGTACATTTTACTCTTTGCTGCATTGGCGAATTATTAAATATTTACAATTAATGCTTTTTATCTTTTGACATTGTCAAACATGGCATATTTATTTGAACAGCTGTATTTTAAAAGGAAATCATTCAGTATTTTGAAGGGAAATTCCAGATCCATAAAATATTTATAACAACATTCACTACCAAAGCCAAAACCAAACAACTGAGTGGTTAGTGTATAGACTATTGGTGTTACAAGCAATTAACGGGTTAAACCATTTCTCTCGGCCAAGTGACCCATGATAATCTCGATACGGCGAACCTTCAAGCTATGTTTGCAGCCCAATTAGTTATTCAGTCCCAGAACAGCATAGTCGCTGGGGTTTTAACGATCACCCAAAAGACGGCTCTACTCCTTGTCAGGTACAAATGGGGGATCGAAACCACGTCGCTTGACCCGATGATAGATCTTATGATCTAAAGCGCACGTTAGACCACCTGACCACCCAACCCAAATGCCATCACGACCAGTTCGCTACACCAATTGGTAGCCAAACAAACGGCAAAAGAATTGTATATCCTATATCACGCGCTCTTCTAGAAAGTCATTAAATAGGCCTTCTTTACTTAAAGTTTAGCAATAAGTGTCTACGCGGGGTCATATAAAGACAAAGTAGCAATAATTACCAGAAACGGTTAAAACTTTGACTTACGTCTTGGTCTCAATATATTATATTAATGTACTGTGTTGATGTTTGATTTATTTTTCTGTGTATTTATGTGCCTGTTTCCGATGTAAATCAAAATATTTACAAAAACACCCTTTGAATAGTTTTGTGAACTTGATAAACTGAAATTAACAAAGATAATCAGATGCACGAAATCCACTTTTTGTTCGCTTGATCCTTATTATACCTGGCTCCTTAAAATCCACCTTGAAGTGTTCTTACCGGTTATATTGAATATTATAAACGCGTGGCTTAAATCTGTAATATTTCCAAATCAGCCCATAGACGCCTATGTGTGTCCAATCATCAAGAAAACGTCTTTAGATCCAAACATCGACAAATACTACAGACCGGTCTCAAACCACAGCTTTTTATCAACAGTACGCGAAAAAAAGCACAGCCGAACAATGTAAACATCATCTTAGTGAAATAATTCACATGACAAATTTCAAAGTGCCTACATAAAATTCCATTCCACTGAAACCACGTTAATGAAAGTCCACAACGACATCTTTTAATCAGTTGATAATTCTAAATATGTACAGCTGACACGGCGAATTCCGTGTTCGCCGTATCTAGCTGGTAGAAGGAAGTCAGTACTAATTCGTGGATAACTATCTTTAGTATGGTGTGCCTCATGGCTCAATTTTGGGGTGCAATCATCTTCACTGTTTACTCGACTCTGCTCGGTAAAACTGTGCAAAGGTGCGGCATCGACTTCAATCTATATGCTGACAATACGCAACGATACATAGCATTTAAACCGTGGGATATTAATTTTCCAAAGGCAAAACTTGCAATCATCTTCACTGTTTACTCGACTCTGCTCGGTAAAACTGTGCAAAGGTGCGGCATCGACTTCAATCTATATGCTGACAATACGCAACGATACATAGCATTTAAACCGTGGGATATTAATTTTCCAAAGGCAAAACTTGCACAGTGTCTCAGTGAAATTAAATGTTAGATGCGTACTAATTTTTTGAAACTCAACGATGATAAAAGTGAGTATCTCCTATTAGGAACAAAATCTTCTTAAAATAAAGTAGAAGCAGGATGTGATACAATTATACACATTGGTTTCCATACTATCTGCACGGTTGAATACACCCGAAATATTGGTGTACTTTATGTTATATATTGTAGCCCAGTAAGATAACATACGATGGGTTAACATTTTGTTACTTGGACACAGATCACTAAATAAATCTACGCCGGTACCCACAAATTGTAGGTCCAAGTTATTTTTAGTCTTTATCTCCCTTTCCCTTTTCACCCTTTTGCATGGCGATTTTTGTTGCCTTTTTGGTGTAGAATCGAAGAAAAGGGTTTGAAAATACATTTTCTGCCAGGTTTTGGTGAATATTCATGATTTTGAGTCCGAAAGATACAAGAGTTGTGAGGTTGGTTACGTTGAAAGGGGGGCCGAAAATTGCTTGTTTAGTTGTCTCTACTTCCAACTTGTGTATCTCAAGTTTTTCATGGTGAACGTCATACATGCTTTGGGCAAGAGTTTGTCACATGTTGCTTCATCTGTGGCAGAGAGCGTTCTACCCAACGAATATTAGGGAAAAAGTTACAGCCGGTCTAAGAGACAAGAATTAACATTGAAGTCAATGGGGAAATAATTAGTGATCTGTGGCCACTTAAAAAATCTCACCGGAAAAGGCAGCAGACAATAACATAAATCGCATTTAGTACAAGAAACTATTTATAAATGAGGCTGGTCAAGACAAATATGATTGATATAAACACACCATACTAGACATATACAAACTTACATTGACAGTTCACTCCAAGTAACTCCACCACTGTTAACTATACACTGTTTATGTTTATACGTTTGTTATGAATAGATACAGTGCCCGTGTGCTATATATACTCATGATCATGTGTCTAATGTTAGTTCATGCGGATCATCTATAATTCATACAAAGGCCACGGCCGCAAATATACTGAGCGCCATAGAAAACGCATCACTTAGTTTTTCCTATAACAAAATGATCCTGTAAACATATCTTATTTATTTTGCTTCTTATTGTGGACAATATTCAAATGGGAGCAAATCAATAACAACACATTTGCACACTTATGGATGTTTAATCTGTAATCATCGGTACAAAGTCAGAGGGATCAAAACCAAAAGTACGACACGGATGGTTGATTCCATTACTTCTTGGTGTTGGGGCATAATCTATAAAAGGAAATTACCAATTCAACGCGTGTAAGCCAAATTAACATTTACACTAAATCTTAAGGGTGAAAGAAGAAGAGTATATAACCCAATGGCAACAATTAATAACCCGTAAATCCTCTGCTACGAATACTCTTCTGTATTGCTTGGGGACGTACATGTCGATTTTTTTTTTGGTTATAGTACAAATGCGACCGATCAGTGCACAGGCATGTAATAGCAAAACAGAGTGGCATACTAATATTGCTGAAAGACCTTGAGAAGGTTCATTTTTCATTTTCGCGTTGAATCCGTGTGTCCATCTTGCCCTTCATAAGGCGATCGTGGGAGCATCTTGTGAAATCGTGCGATTTTCGTCTGCACTACGTGAACACGAGTAGCGCAAACGCGTCCAATTTGTCATGGTAACGTGGAAATATAAGATAGGTTTCCAGGCAACGAAGCATACGCAAAGAGCAGCTAAGTCGTCCGCGCTTTTGTAAATATTTACAACAGGCATTTTTGGGCATGCCAAAGATATATTGTCATTGTTCAATAGTTTAAGATGCCCTCGCCCGGTGGTTTAACGATCAGAGTCGAATTTGAACATTGTGAAGTCCACAAAAGCATCTTCCGGAGTCAGTCCTGAGCAATTTTACAGAGCCATAGTGTCACCCTCTGTGTCGTTCGGAGCCATCTTCGCGCGCAATTAAAAACCCCATTTTCGTATGGCCATCTAGTGACCCTAGCATTGGCCCCGTCGGTGCAGAAATGCAGGACGTTAAATTCCATTGATTTAATGTAGCTTGCAGGATCCGGGAACAAGATAGAAGGCGATTTTACGCATGTCATTTTGAATGTATAAAAAATGATTATTCTTACAATTAACTGTAGTTAATATCAAAATCATATATTACAGTCATAGTAAACTGAGATTGTGCTGCAGCGATCTAAATGGCCACAAGTTTTTGAGACATGGGGATCACGTGGTTAAGTGGGTAAGACGCTGGCTCGCTAGCCTAGATGTCGTGTGTTCGATCCCTGCATTGGCCGAGATTTTCCGGTGTGGTTTCCCTTTGTCAGTGATGCAGGACGGAGGGTCTGGCAAGGACAGTTGTAAAGTCGTTCGTGTGGGACGAATTACCGGGGTCCCGTGTACACATTGGCGTGCACATGAAATATCCCGGGCAAAATTTCCCTAACAGCACAGCGGGCGTATGCCCGTCTTCATTAGCCCAGTTTAGGAGCAGAACATAGTGGGACGTTAAACCCCATTTCATTTCATTTCATTTTTTGAGACATCTAGCGGATAGCCACACCTGCGCGCGTGGACACCATTTTGAAGATTGTTACCATATTACAATGCTCCACCCAATCAGGAGTCCGCGGACAAACTACTGATTTACATGAGCAGCACTTTCAAGATATTATTATTTTGTTAAATGGTCATGCCCTCTCAATTCATCAAAATAAGTTGATTTTTACCACTGTTCATAACTTTTTAAAATTGTCAAAACTTTTTTAACTTCCAAATCATCACGTTTGTTATTGATTTATTTACTCTATGACATAAGTGATTTATTTTTATATAACAAAACAAAAAATAATTAATTTAAAGTAACGGAACGGACAACTGTATATATGTATGAATGTTTAGTTTATATTTAAATCTCAAATAATTTTTTACATTCAATATGTTCTTGTCGTATATATGTCCTGTTTGTACATAAATTAAATTTATTTTTGTCAATTATGGAAAAGGGTCAACATAGGCATAGTCTGTTCTCCAATCCATTTTCAAACGAAATAAAATATTGTTTACCAAACTCATGCAGTAGGTAGAGATTGGGAGCTGAGATTCTAGAAATTCGTTTCATTCCAGTAATGTGTTCTTGTTTCAAACGCAAGTAAAGCTTATATTTACAACGCTGGTCGTCTGTTTTAAGCTATTAATATAACAAATGTGGGGGTGTAAAAATAACAGTATTTAATATTCTATAAACAATTGATTACACATTAATCTCAAATAACAGTATTTAATATTTCATAAACAAGCTTAAAATGTATTTAATAAGTATACCATGTAAATGTCGAAGTATTAAATATTTACAATTTGATCAATATTACAGGTATGAACTATCTATTCAAAATGGCGTAACTGTCTATGGTAATCTATACTAGTATAGCATATTATCTCTATACTAGGATATAGCCGGTATTGAACATGATTAAATAGGGTAAAACTAAAATAATTCTTATAACCATAAATATTATGTATGGTTAATATATTTCAAATGAATGGAAAAACAATAAATGATGCAAAACGTCAAGGTTTGATTTTGTGTTCCATTAAAATTACGTAAGCTTAATTCATATTTGTATAAAGAATGACCATGTAAATGATTCTTAATGAAACACATTTGGTTCTATCTGATTGTGAGTAAAACATATCGATGACTAATATGATCCGAACTGATTCTGAATGAAAGACATCGGCTAGTAACTGTTTGATAAATTAAAATACGAATTAATGGACAAAATATAAAGGAAATGGTAACTGGGCCTTTATTTAAACGAAAACACGACACAGATTCGGCAAAGAGATCAAACAGGACTGTTTATTTTCTCGCTTCCACGATAACGTCTGATTTTCGTGGTAAAAACGTCAAGGAACCATCTGGTGTCAAGTCTATGGTCTTTCCTTCTGGGCATCTAAACGTGAAATTCCTCAATAGAATGGCTAAAATCAAATGCATCTCGGGTCTAGCAATAGTTTCACCCAAACAATTTCTACGCCCAGCAGAAAAGGGCAACCATGACATGGTCTTTGGTGCCAAATTGCCATCGTCGTCCAGTAGTCGTTCTGGTCTGAATATTTCGGGATCTTTCCAAGTCTCTGGGTCGTTGTGAAGTGCCCAGTGATTTATCATGACCATTGTTCCTTTTGGGATTTCATATTCACCTGTAGAATTAAAAATAAAGATAAAGTAGCATCAAAGATGAAACCTCGCCGACTTTTTGAGACAAACCTGTTTTAAACAATGCGCAATTTTTGTACAGTGCTGTACCATTAATTACCTGTACTCGACATGTAGATGTCAATAGCCGTGAAATATTATTATTTTTTTTTTGGGGGGGGGGGCTGCGGGTGGGGGGTGTCCGCAAATATAATTATATAAAATGTTGATAATTTATGACGCCGGAGGCACGAAGTTGCACAGCAGCCGGTGTAGCGCGATAAGGAGAGTGTGGGATGGTCACCTCCCACTTTCTACCCCATAAAATTCATCTGTAAAAAACTGTTTTGGCATTTTGTACGGCGTTAAACTAAAACATCACACCAATACAATGTTTATCGTGTTTTAAGTCAGGGCGTGCCGTATTCATATTTTTTTCATGGCTTTTACCTATTGAATACTATCCACTTCACACATGATCCCAGGATGATTCTCTCTGTTTAGCAATGTAAACTGTATCTCCTGTTCAATATAATATGTTTATCATACCAATACTTACGGTAGAAATAGTTCGTTTACTTTCCAGACTAGTTCAGATAATTTTTGGTTTTAGATCTATGCTGATTTTCGGTATACCGACCATCCTTTTCTATGCTTATAGACTTATTATATTAGATTGTACATCCATATAGGATAACCCCAGATGTTATGTTATAATTGTATGATCAACTTTTGTTTAAAATGTGTATGCTGTCCTTCATGGATGCAACGATACAATAAAATCTTATCTTATCTTAACTTATTGGGATATGTACAGGTTTTATACAGATATAATCTTAACTATTCCTAATAATTGTTCTAAATAACTAGGAATTAGGGCCTACTTTGTAAATTTTGGGGATAACTAAGTATATTCAAACACCCCCCCACCCTCCGAAAAACATGTGTGACGCCGATGATCACAGCGAGGCCTAATTTTAATTATATGCCCAGATAACCATTTTTGTAAGCCGTTGATGTAAAACACTAGAACAATTATACCCCGGTGAATGTCAAAACAAAACACAACAATATATAGTTAGTACACAAAACCCATCGTCTGTGTCCCTGCTCTATCCCCTCCCTATTCCCCTCTCTCTCTCTTCTCTCTCTCTCTCTGTCTCTCTCTGTCGCTGTCTGTCTGTCTGTCTGTATGCCTCTCCCTCCCTCTCTCTCTATTTCCCTCTCTCTATCTCTCTCTCTCTCTCTCGACAATAACAAAGCCTTTCTTACCGATGGTTGTATCACACCGGGTAGCATGTGGGAATCCAAAAGGAGCTATTGGACAGAATCTCATACTTTCATGTAAAACAGCTTCTGTATATGGCAACCTCTCCCTGTCATTTAAAGTTGGGGCTTGGCCAGCATCTGAGAAATATGATTAATATTAAGTATAGTTACCTCATTGTATATTTTATCGTCACGTCCTTCTTCCCAAATCTATTTAAAATTAAGTGGGGGGGGGGGGTTGAAGGGGAAACGACGGGTTGAAGGGGAAATAAACATAAAAGGATATAAGTTGATTTAATTAATGGTTATTTATAGATAAAGTGTTAAAAGTATAAAAAAAATATATTTTAAAATATCTTTAATCATAAAAAGTCAACTGAGCTATTTATAACATGAGAGTGGGCGTCACTGAAACGTTTGCCCTGGGGTGTCACATAGGCTTGTAGGGCCCTTATAGCTGATATCAATGGATGAATTTAACAAGCACGCACAGCATATCGAAGAGCATTAAACCTCATTGGAAATATATCGGCCCAAGACATAAAGACAACACGACATAATAGCGATCCATGGTTGAATTTTAGTTGGTTTTGTTTATACAATTTAACGACTTACCGATAACGTGGTCTACTTCTGCTTGAACTTTTTTCTGTATTTCTGGGTGTGCTATTAGTAATAGAATAGTCCAGTAAATAGTTTGTCGCGTTGTATCAATTCCAGCTACAAAAAAACACAGATAGATATAATAATATAATTAATACATGTAGTTACATAAATTCTAGCTACAGACGCTTATCTTATATTGTGACTATAAAAGCATTTATAAAAAATAAAAATAACAGAATGTCCTTGTTAAAAGATATGACTTACCAGAGTAAATATCCGAGCATGTTTGTACCAAGTGTTCATCTGTTATTACATTTTCTATTTCCGGATCTTCCAGAATGGCTTGTCTTCTGGCATGTATCAAATAATCCGTGAAATCTTTCATATCATCTAAATAATAATTTAAATATTTAATAATATCATTATTTTTCACAAATTGTTTCAAATAATCCCTGGCATCTTTCATATTATCGCAATCATATTAATATATACTATTCAAAAAAAGTAGGGGATATTTGATTTTTAAGTGTTATTAAAGTCACCTAATGAAACTGACGAAGAAACAAATGACAAAATGAAATGAAGTTCACATTCATCGATTTATTCCAAATGATCGTTAGACTAAGTAAGGCACAGATTGACCATTATAAGGGTGAAATGATACCCGGGGTCAAACAGCAAAGTTACCACAGCATCACAACAAAGTCAGTAACGGGTAAATCCTCCTCTGTTTGCCAAACAAGCATTGATCCGACGTGGCACACTCCTAATGAGACGTCTAAGGTCATTTTGGTCCAGATTGTCCCATTCCTGTTGCAACGCAGCGGCAAGTTCTTGGACATTGGCAGGACGTTGTTGACGTTGACGTAACCTCCGTTGATGACATGCTTGATGGGGGAGAGGTCGGGACTCACTGCTGGCAAAGGTAATGTGGTGATGTTCTGTTGTTGGAGGTAACCTGTAACGATCCTGGCCTGTGACATCTTGCGTTGTCATCCGGGAAGATGAAACGGCGGCCATGACGTCGTGCGTACGGCGCAACATGGACTGCCAAGATGTTGTCCCGGTAGTATTGGCCTGTAACACGTCCTGCAACAACATGTAAAGCCGTTCTTCCAGCAACAGTGATGCCCCCCCCCCCCCCCACAGCATAACAGAACCACCCCCAAATCGATCATGTCTGATGACGTTAACGTCTTGGAAGCGCTCGTTTCGACGACGCCACACCCTCCTACGTCTGTCCAAAAAATCAACAGTGAACCTTGACTCATCTGAGAACATCACATTGCTCCAGCGTCGATTATCCCAGTGTTGACGATCCCTACACCAACGACGTCTTGCCTGAATGTGATGATCTCTCAAACAAGGGATCACGCGAGGACGTCGGGCGCGAAGGTGACCCCTATCCAGTCGATTCCGAATCGTCTGGCCACTCACTCTCACACCAGTGTCTGTTTGAAGACGAGCGCTGATCTGATTTGCTGTGATGCCACGATTTCTCAAGGCCAAGGTACGGATAAATCGATCCCGGGCTTGAGTTGTCGCCCTTGGTCGACCTAAGCGTGGTCTGTCCTGTACAGATTATGTATCACGGTATCTGGACCATAGCCTGCTTATGACAGACTGAGAAACATTCATCGTCCGCGCCACAACCGCCTGTGTTGTGCCGATCTGTAGCATGCCAAGGGCAGGTAACCTTTCATTTTGGGTAAGCCGACGCATATCAAAATTTGTTTTCTGGTCACTAAAACAATTAACCTGATGTTTCCACCCTGGAATTCAATGCCACAATGATTGAAACATTCAAAGTCAGAGACGTGCAAATTTTGGGTTGGACCCCCATGATGATCCCAAGCATCACCTGCATTCCATGCGGTAGCTATTGGTGCGTTTGGGCGTCACATGTAACTGGAAATGTTTCTTCTGTTAGACTCTTTTCGTAGTCTTTTGCATATTTTAGTATTATGCCCCCAAAATCAAATATCCCCTACTTTTTTTGAATAGTATATATAAAAACATGGTACAATTCACAAACTGTTTCAAATAATCACTAAAATCCTTCCTCTTATCTCAATAATATTAATAGTTACTAATATCATTATAATTCACAAGTGGGTATTATTTAGTTTTGTGATAGAATCTTTTAAAATAAACACGATTTGGTTCTTACCGTCAGAGAAATTATCTTTGTGGGCGGCATACTCATCTCTTATAAAATTCATAAATATGTTATAGGTTTCTATGATGCGTTTGAATTTAGCTGTGGGATATCGGCGGAGTGGTGGAATGATGTCTTCCCAGAATCCATTTCCCACTTCTTTATTGGTATACTCAAAGACATGTAACAGTCGTAAAAATTGCTTGTCATTAATATCAAAGCTGCAACAAGGCAAATGTAAAAATAGGCGTTATTAATTTGATGATGTAATAAATACAATCAGTATATGACATTATTTCATTAATACTAAAGCTGAAGTAAGATAAAAGTAAACAAAAACATCGTCACTATTACGAGAAGATGGTTGGACAAATACTAAACTTACGCTGTCTGTCTACAGTTAGCGTTATGTTCAACGTCAATATGGGGATGTGGCAATTAAGTGTGTTCGTCAGATTAGTAAACTTGAAGATAAATATATAAGAGTGTGTAATAATTGATCTCAAGTTTACTAAATGTCATTGTGCTTGATAACGATAAGAGAATACTTGTCGAAACGTCGTGCTTTTAGAATAAAACTAGTGATTGTAACCCATAAAAACTGTGCTCTGTTACAGTTAGCCCCGCTTGAGTACAGACACTTAAGCAATTTGATTGACATATTAAACGTACAGTCTGTTTACAATTAGTCGCGACACTAACCAAAATTCCTAAGTACTATTTTTGGTATCATTGAAGCGGTATTATTGAAGTTTAGATACAGTGCAGAGGGTTATCGCTATAATAATTAAAAGAGAATATGCTGAAAATTTCAGTCAAATTACTCCAGACGTAAATCCGCACGTCAATAACACTGTTGAATCGATTGTCATAGTTCCACTGTTACGACAATAAACAATATCCCAGTTTTTACGGTTAATCAGCAACCGCCGTTGAACCGCAGATTATAGATTCAAACCCTACGACAATGGGACCCATCCGGCATCGAGAGTTGAATATGGTCTTGTCATGTTAATAAAGGACCAAACTACTTAAGGACTAAAGAAAGACCCACAATAGACTTGATTCCCTGCGCTTCTGGGTAGTGAGTCACCGCTAGAGGGTGTCCTCGCTGAAGAAATTACCACCAGGCATCGCCAGTAAAAAGGCGGTTCCACGTGATCTTATCGATGGTAAAAGGATCGTGTTTCGACGTATCGAGATTAAATTCCATATAAGCGACCAAAACTAACGATTATCAAGACATCAAGTTCGTATTGAATGTACAGGAAAACAATAATGCTGTGCGGTATACAATGAGGTCACGTGGGTCCCGCTCCTCTATGAAATTATGTCCCTTTATCTCTAGCGAGGGCGCCCATTGGGCCAACTAACGACAAGCCATATACAGAATGTACCTATACCGTATATCTTCCTAAGCAACCAAGTTGCCAGACAATGTGACTCACCTTTTATTAAAACAAACCCCATGAAGTAAATTACAGACCAATAATCCAATATATTTCTGTATATCAATAGGTTTACCTTCTTCTTCTTTTAAACTTCTCATAACTTTACATGTTGAATCAAATACTTTCTCTTCAAGCTTACTACCATATAAATATTGTCTGAAATATACAATCTCTTCTAGTTTACTACGATATAAATATTGTCTGAAATATACAATCTAGAAAATCAACATTTACTTGAATCATGGAAGATTAGGAAAAGAATATAGTTTAAATTGCATGTATAAAATAAATTACCTCAAACCTTGAAGAGCAATTTTACGAAGATGTTTCCAGGCAGGAGAAACATCGGCCATGGCTATATCCTTGTATCCGGAAGTAAAGACCTCAACTGAAATCAGTTAAATCATAATACATTAATTGATAGGATTACTACATTAAAAATTGTTTCAGAGGCATGATATAGGGCGCTTTGGAGAGCATAGCCCCATGGACGAAGTATGCACTGCTGCCTGGAGCGGTATTTTATACCTAGGTTTTCTTTTATAAATAGAAACATCAGTGCACTTTGTTGAAGGAAACCTCGGAACCGATTGCAGACGGAAACCGATCGACAGCAACCAAAACTATATAAAGTTGAACATGCCTTTTTCTTTGCTATGTAATTTTGCCTGCTAATTACACTCGCAATGTGAACATCGGACATCTTATTAACGATATAACAGATAAAATCAATTCGGAAATACTCATTTTATTATATCTAGAATATTAATCTTACCAGAATAGGTTTTAAATCTGCCAGCATAATCTGCTCCTTTCTTTACCAAAGCTTCATTTACAGTTTCAACATCGTTTAACACAACACATCTAATAGGTCCTATAATAAAAGTATTATTAAAACATCAAAAACGGTATAATATACACTGATTAGAGGTTCCGGTAATATCAAGCTGTGTAAAGCCCATATTCGATTCGTATTGGACGTTTCGGTGTATACGTTACACACGAATTGGAAGTTCCGGTAATAAAAAGCGGTAGAAATATAACTTTATTCCGTAATATGAACTCAGTTATAAGGACCAAATGTATTGGATGTTTCTTTTCGTGTAGTTTTGGTTTACTTTGTCCTATCCAATCGGCCAGTTTGCTGGATCTATTATGATAAATGGTAGCATCATAATGTATTAATAAAAATCAATCTCTTCAAATTTCGGTAGAGTCATCTTCGGACCGGTAATGAGTATATATTGAAACGTTGGGGCCAATTTAATAATTTAATGTAGTTTTGAATTTATATTACTGATTGCTTACTGGCGGGTAATTATTGTCCAGCTTACCCACACTTCCAGAGTATTTTTTAAATGTAATACCAGTAGTGCAATAACATGGGTAATGAAAAAGCGTGCATAATATTTTTGAAAACGAGACCAAAATCTGAACTGATAGCAAACAATGGTCGTTGACGTGCTAAGAAGCTGTAACTGTAGATTGTCTTAAATTCAGATTTATAAGTTTTTGTTAAAATAAGTTACCCATGTAGATTGTCATTGATGGTCCATATTTCTTTCTCCACTCCAATAATTGTCTATAGAAAGGTGTACTGGAATTCATGGCTGAAAGACAATATATATTGAAACATCCATCAAGATGGCGAAACAAACCGGGATTTCAGACCCTTCGATTCAAGATGGATAAAGGCGGGGGTGCCTACTATCACGTGGGTTTGATAGATTAAAGCAAATGCTCGGCATCGACGGTCCGACGGATCAATATGCGATCAACGCTTGCAGTTGGGACATTTCTTTTCGATCAAATATATACTCACCAAAGAGATGCCCTATCAATGGTAAACACCATGGTCCCGGTGGTAATTTGTATTTTTTCTTCCCAAATGTATAATATGTAACCAGACCAACTGTTACCCCTAGCAACAAGGCTTGAGTTGTTAAGGACAGGGGAACCATTTTCATATAAGTTTCCAACATCTTGAGAATCGCTTTATGATACTATATATTTTGAATACCGGGATACTGTAATTAAATAAAAAAAACACGCAGTATTATATAAACTGCTCCATAATATATTTTGGGGGACATTTGTAGCTACCTGGTACCATAACCGATGTTTTGTTATATTTCCAACATATTATCCCAAAGCTGTCGTGAAAAGATCGCCAAAGTCTATACATGTATAGAACGGGAGCCAAGGGGGGTAACTTTGCTGAAACCAATTTTTTTTCCTATACCGTATC
The DNA here is from genome assembly GCA_036850965.1 of Patella caerulea. Lineage (NCBI taxonomy): Eukaryota > Metazoa > Mollusca > Gastropoda > Patellidae > Patella > Patella caerulea. The sequence goes on along the minus strand of JAZGQO010000006.1, from coordinate 53,442,687 downwards.
AATACATATGACATCATCAGAATGTAAGTCTGTCGGGTATCTGGTGGCAGCTAGTTATCTTGTTTGGTCTACATGCATGATATAAACGTTTATGACAAAGAAAAATGTAAATGACTAACATGTTTATTTAAACTATAGATCAGTTAACGTATCGAAATAATTGGAATTACTTGATTTCTTGAATAAAAAGGGGCTCACGGTGGATAAGTGGGCAAGACGCTGGCTCGCTTGCCTGAGGTCGGGTATTCAATCCCTGCATTAACCGAGAAAACCGGGGCGGGGACTGACAAGAGCAGCTGTCTAGTCGTTCGGATGGGACGAAAAACCGAGGTCCCTTCTACACATTAGTGTGCACGTTAAAAAAAAACCTTGGCAGAATTTTCCTCATAGCACACTGTATAGCATATGCCCGTCTTCATTAGCCCAGTTCGGAGAAGAACAGTTACACGTTAAACCTATTTCATTTGACTGTGAATTTTAGAATCAATACTTAAAGATCACAATATGACCGCCATAATATTGTTACACACATCAATAGAAATCTACCAACTTACATTAAATGCTTCTTCAATAGTTCCACTACTGTTAAATACTAACACATATCAATACATGTATGTTTGTTATGAGTATAAACATTATCCCTGTCTTACATATATACTGATGGATTTATACACCATCGTGGTCTTTCATGAGTACATGTACGTGTGATGTTTGTTCATGCATATCATCTCTATATAAGGACATCATATCTATATAAGGACATCATGTCTATATAAGGACATCATATCTACCGTTATGTGATATTGTTTGATATTGTAGCAGTATCTATAAATAGGAATTACTCACTCAATGCGAGAGAGTCATATTATTACCAAAAGAATGGTACAAATTGCCATTGGAAGTCCAAAATGGTCCAAAACTTGGCTATATTCAAACGACGTCTAAAAACCCTGTTTTTACCAAAACTTTTGAACAATAATTTAAATGCTTCACTTCTATCTGTATATTGTAAACTATTCCTTTGTATTATTTTGTTTATTTATATATATATACGTGTATATGTTTTGTTTTGTTTTTCTTTAACATATTTACATTGTAAAGCGCCACATAGCTAGAAAACGATTATCATTATTATCATTATTATTATCATTACATATTACTACGCAATTAAAACTGCATGAAATACCACATATAAGCTGAAGTTTAAACATTCATTATGCAAGAGCTAAATCTGCCTATTGTCGGTCTTCCTTTGGGCCTCAGATGTCATAAAGATTATAAATGAGATCTTTATTTCAACAACAAGCCCAAAATCAACTCTATAGACCTACGGATGGCTTCGAATTGGCTTGGGTGTAAACAGGATTTCATTGATTGATTAAATCTTTAAATGGCGACGCCAGCGGAAATTAACTGTTACGTTGACGTCATACTCTCGGAAATTTTCTATAAAAGGCAGTGATGATCGCGGCTAAATGATAGAACGTACGAAGCGAGGCCGCTGCTGAGCGAGTCTGCATGTCAGTCAATACCGTGGCCACTGAAAACGTTACTTGATAATCGAGATTATGTAGGTGGAATTAACGATCGGCCATTCTCGGAGACGGTGAAGATACAGTTGATTGCTATTTCTAGTCAAACATTACGTTGGTAATAACTTTGTTCAGAATACAGTAATTTGACAGAAATTTTCAATATATTCTTCATTCATCACCTATCTCGACCTGTTATTGCACGAATAGCTAACTCTTTATAAAAATCTCCCATAATGCATCTTTAAGGGTCAAATTAAAGAATGAAATGAAATGGGGTTTTACGTCCTACTGCTCTGCTCCCAACTGGGTTTATGAAGACGAGCATACTCCACACATTGTGCTATGATGGAAATTTTGCCCGGACAGCGGCAATACGTTGTACTCTTTATGTCGAATTCCAACTGAACGGGGAACTTTTACGTGCACGCCAATGTATACACGGGACCTCGACGTTCCATCCGAACGACTAGACAGTTGTACTTGTCAGCCCCCCCCCTTCCTGCATTACTGACACGGGAAACACCCCGGAAAATGTGGATGAACTTTCTCGGTCTATTCAGGGATCGAACATCCGACTTCCATGCAAGCGAGCCAGTGCCTTATCCACTAAGCCACCGTGAACCCTAGATGAGGAGAGGATATTACACAATAACATTGTCCTTATAAGGTCGTTAATTTGTCCCATGTTTGCTCATGCACATCATCTGTATACATATCATATATACACGTTATACAATATTAATTGATACTGTAGTAGAATCTATAAATAGAAGTTACTCATTTCAACGTGTGTAGTATGACTATCATACCATGCAATAGCAACATTTAAGCTAAAAGGGTCAAATTATAAAGGAGGAGGGGATAACACGATTTGATAGCCGGGATTTCTTTATTCCCTCGTATTTTTTTCTCTCCTGAAAAATTAGAACTACCGGAAAATTCACAACGAAACGAACAAAGGATCTGTGCTAATACGAGTAAGCGCCCATTTCAAATGCCATTTCAAATCATGTCTCATGTTCACTTAATTCATTAAATATTCGCTTATCCACGTTTCATTTTGTTGCAAACAAATAATAAGCGTCAAATTCGTCATTGAAGGTTCCCCTCTCTCTCTCTCTCTCACGATCGAAATTGACAAACTGACAGTTATTTATCGAGCAATTGATATACTAAGAGTTATTCACAATGCCTAATGCACATTAGGTACAAGTACATGCTTGGGTGGACACTATTGGTATGTTATAACATGAAATAGAGTTTAACGTCCTACTGTTCTGCATCGAAGACAGGCATACGCCATGCAGTGCTGTGCATTTTCCTTAAGCAACGTCCGCGAGTTTTACAACATCTAATAGTTCTTTTGTTTTAATGAATTAAATGGAATTAATCACTGATACTAACACCGATACAACAAAATGAAAAAGGCACAAGAGCAATGGCGAAATTGACAACAAAAACCAAATTATGGTTTCTAAAGGGACAGTATTATATAGTCTTGGTGAGATTAGTCTCTCTCACAAATAATATTAATAATTTATGATTTTCGCGTTTAGCGTAAATATCTACACGTCATTTTAACCACGTAAACAAAGCTTGATTATGACATGTGATTTGATTTTTGCAGCAGAATGTATAATTAGAAATTACTCATTCAATGCGTGAAGGCCCCTTTACTGTCTCTGGTTTGCGCGTTTAGTGTAAATATCTACACGTCATTTTAACCACATGAACAAAGCTTAATTATGTAATGTTACAGCAAAATCTCTCTCTATATATATATAACTTACTCATCCAATAAGCCAAGACCCCATTCTTGCCATTAAAGGTAAATAATGGTAATGGCGAAATAGGTCTTATTAGGCGATGTCAGTTTTTATTTTTTAAATATTATTCATCGACATCAATATTCACATAAAATGGAAATGTTTAGTGGGAAGAGGGGTAGGGTTGGGGGTGCAAAGGCAGCTGTATGACTTTCTATCGACAGAAAAACCGAACGAGAAAGAGGGAGATGGAGGTGGGGGACATGGGTTTGACAAACTAGGTCATTTCGAGATTAGCATATGGTTCAATTTTATTTCAATAATTTGCTTGTACGTAGGTGTCTTTAGCAGTAGGAGGAAACCGGAGGACCCAGAGAAAACCCACGAGGTTGGACAGGCAGTCCTACTCCTTGTCACGTAAAACTGGGGAATCGAAACCACGACATTTGACTCAATGACAGACCTTTTGATACAGCGCACACGCGCTAGAATTCGGCCATCCACCCTCCGCAAAACCAAACGAACATAACCTAATACACGTATGTATTTCAGAAACCGACCCTTGATCGAGACCTTTGTCTGTTTTGTGTGGTTTGAAAGTTCGGCCAAAAAAGCCATGTCCACTGTTCGGCGATATGTTATAAATTTTTAACGGTACAGCGTGCTCGTTTTAACAGTTTTATACGGTCTAACAACGCTAATCTATAATCTATAATACATGACTGCATTTAAACTTCCCGATCATTATAAATCAAAATAAGACACAGGTGAAGATTATATCGCACATTCCTATTGAAACCGTAAGTTCATTAAATAAATACTCTTGCCATATAAGGATATATATATAGCAATGAAATGCAGGCGCGGATCCAGGATTTTTTGCAGGGGGGGGGGTCTAGGTTTGCTAAAAGGCACTCAACCAATTAACGGGGGGTTTGGGGGCCCTCCCCCCGAAAAATTTCATAAATTAGATTCAATTTGGTGCATTCTGACGTATTTCCGGAAGGTAAATTCCAAAATTAGATGTCTAAAAGTCGCCAATAAAATCGTATAAAAAATTTTCAAGTCTGAGCGGGGGGGGGGGGGGTCCGGACCCCCTGGACCCCCCTCTGGATCCGCGCCTGAAATGACAAGGTGTTAAGTGTCCTACTTTTGTTCAGAAACCGGATAATCGATAAAGGAAAAATGTATACATGATAGACATTTCACAATAGAACCATATTAAGGTAGTTCTAATTCACTAGGCTTATATGGATAACAAACTTCAATGTTTATATGTACATGAAAGGGGTGAATTGATAACAATCTCTGTACTCAAAATAGGCGTACTGGTGGTTTGGTTTGTGCTCATTGACGCACAGAAAAGAGGAAAATGACATGAGATAGGTCAAGTCTACTCTACAAAATGTATGTAATATGTAATTTCGGTACTGCCGTTGTCAGACCCTCCTTCTCCATCACTGACAAGGAGAAATCACGTCGGAAAATCGGCAAAGTTCATTTTTATACGTCCACATTCATAATGTGAACGTATTATGCCGTCGCCCCTGTCTGTGTGTATGTGTGTGTGTGTTTGCATATGGTGTATTAGCAGGACGCGAAGTTGAAAGAACACCAACGTTGTAAGGACATTTTGAATTGTTGGGACTTACACTCAGGTCCCCACAATTATTTTTGTACCAGGGCCTTGTAAACCACCTAAAAACTATATATTTTCAATCTTACGCAAGTCCTACAAAATGTGGAAAATCATGACAGTCTCACACACTGAACACACATTTTACTTCCTATATCACACACATTTGAAGTGTTTGAAGCATGGGTATTATCAATATCCAATCAGATGGCCAGTTACAAAGTTAGATATATTGACCAATCAGAGGTCATTTCTTTAAAGTCCTGACAGAAGAGGCTACTCAAATTTTTTCACACAACTTGTTGATTTAATTGCGAAAGGTACAGATAAGTGTCGCCTGGTACTACCCAAAGCTAAGCAACAGTCTAGAAGTATATTTTTTCTTAAGGGAGAGCCAATATATGATACCAATAAACGTTATGTAGAACATTAGTGTGTATTTCCTGTATGATTCATTATCACATTGGCAATAAGTCCTATCAATGACTGAAATTATTGATTTGGGTATTGTTATAGAAAAGTTTTGATAATTAATCAAATTGCGCAGGTATAAATTTGAAATTATTAGTCACTTTGTTCTGTTGAGAAAGAGGATACATCTCTAGAAATTAACAGTAGAAAGAAAAAAGAAATAGGTAAGTGCTTACATTATGTTTTAACTACTTCAATTTTAATGCTGTCAAAATTTGTACAAAATTATGATTTGTCAAAATATTTCTTTTACAAAAAATGGAAAGAAACTGAAATAAATAATGCGTATTGTTTAGATCAAAAGGTCCGTCATTGGCTCAAGGGCCCTGATTTTGTTGTCCGATAACATGAGCAGTACCGTGGGTCCCCCAGTTGCATGTTACTATTAAAGACTCACGAATAGTACCATATGTTAGTCCCAAAAGGCACTTTCTCCTCTCTGTCTCATCCTCTCTGTATTCCTGCTTATTTCTCCTCACACTCGATTCCCCTCAATCCCCCCCCCCTTTCTCTCTATCCCAACTTTAATCTTTCCCCCTGCTCATTCCCTGTCTCTCCCCCTCCCTGTCTTTATTACCATGTATCTCTCTATCACTCTATTCCCCTGTATCTTATCCTATCTCTCATCTCTCTCGCTTACCATCACTATTTCTATTCTTGCAAATCCTCCTCTGTATCTGTTCTTTTCTGTCTCTCTTCTGTATCCCCATCCCTTTCACCCCTCTCCTCGTATCCTCACTCAACTTCTCCTCGTATCCTCTCTCAACCTCTCTTCTCTCTCATTTTGTCCTTGGTATCCTTATCCCTCGCATCCCCACATCCTCTCTATCTCCCCCACCGCCTCTCCTCCCCGCTTCATCTATATTGTCATGTCTCTCCTCATTCAAGCCCCATTATTCTCTTAGATATTGTGTGGAAGCCAGAATGTTTCATTTTCTTCCCCTCTTTCCTTTCCTACATCTTTATCGTTCTCTCTCTGGTTTCTGTATCCCCATCCCCCTCACCTCTCTCAACCTCTCCTCTCTCTCATTTTGTTCTTGGTATCCTTATCCCTCGCATCTCCACATCCTCTCTATCTCCCACACCGCCTCTCTTCCCCTTTTCATCTATATTGTCATGTCTCTCCTCATTCAAGCCCCCTTATTCTCTTAGATATTGTGTGGAAGCCAGGATGTTTCGCTTTCTTCCCCTTCCTGCATCTTTATCGTCCTCTCTCTGGTTTCCTCTCATTGTTAAAAACCGATTGAAGTACAATTGCACCATATGGTTTAGTTGGTTACGAAATAACTTATCTCGCTCCCTTTCTCTCTTCCATACCATCTCTCACTTCCTCCATCCTCCCTTTCACCCCACCCCTTTCAAGTGTTAGGTGGGCACCAGACTCTCCTCTCTCTGTTATTCTTTCTATTTCTCCTTTCTTTCGATCTGTTTCCTCTGTTTGTGTCTTTGTCTTCTCTCATCGTTCTTTTGGTCTCTCTTTATATACCTACTATCTTCATCTCATAAACAAGTCTTAAAGCCCAAACTGTTCAACTGGGTTTCAAACCCCTGTGTTATAGAATAATAGTTTAAGATTAAGATGTTGGGCATCTCAAAATTTGATTTAAAAAAACCCTGGTGTGAAAAGGTGTAGGGCCTACTAGAAGTATGCTGTAATATTAGAAATAATAAGTGTTGAGTGGATGGTAGTTTCTCTTCACCCAATTGAGTGATAAGTGGACATCAGTCTCTCTCTCTCTCTCTCCCCCTCTCTGGATTTGAAGTAATCAAAGCTTAGCCCAACAAAAGTGTTAATATCCACTATTATTTTATTATTTCAGTGAATATGAAAACACGGTCAGGTGAAGAGCAGAGGAGAGCAGGAAATGTTGAATGTGAAATGTGCATCACAAACAATACGGTTTTAAGGTGGTGAAACTGGCCCTGTGTGAACAGAGTAATGGACATTTATTTAACCAATAATTGAATTCTTAAAAACTGACTCAAATGTATTAAAGAAACCAGAATATTATTTTCTCGAAGTTGTCACAAATTTGACTTTTGAGGGTATCCATTGTTAAGTTCAAAATGTTGTTGGACTTCAGTGAAATTGCTTTTGTGTTAAAATCATAAAGAATTAAAAACAAAAAGTGAATTATGAAGTATTTTGTTTTACCCAAATCATGCAGTTTCTACTGCATTTTGAAAATTGAAACCCACCCATGGAACATCCAATAGTACACGTGTACCAGTGTGCCACAGTTTTACGAATTTAGAGGAAAGGTCAGACAAATCACAATCCAAAACACAACGGCAAACCACCTTTCAGTTTGTCGCACAATCAACAATGACTCTTATCTTACCCCAAGTTATATTTACCAGTTAGACTAACCATCTGTGTTTCCTTAAATTGTCATTTATTGATTTACATGCTTAATTATTAGTAATATTTGCAGCTTATAGTTTATATGTCTTTGTCCGAGGTAAAGGGGGGTCGGTCTAGTAGTGAGCACAATTTCTGCACTTTCCTTCCCACACCCAAGAGTTATGCCCTTTAATTTAATGTAATGGAAATATCAAAGAATTTCCCCCAAATGACACAGTGTTGAGTGAATGTAAAGCTCATTGGGTTTTATTTTATTTTGATTGTATTTCTACTCAATGAAATGTGTGTGTACATTTGTGGCTTAATCCGCGATCAGATTAGGTTATGTCGCTTGTTGCACTGTGTTTTATTTTCTATTTTACTTTGGGTCCCCTGCATGGTCCGTTATAATTTGATCCTGATTAAAGTTTACTGTACAGTAATGATGGAGATGTCACCAGCAATTTAAGAATTCTTATGGACTGAATCGTTATTAACTGCCTTTTAACTCTTCACAATTTAGTCGAATTGGTCCCAGTAGTGATACAATGACTTAGTGTGTGTCCAGATTTTAAGTCAAAACAAATTTATATTGATTCATGGTCAAAGGGGAGACCAACCTTGGTGTGCCTGTAATGTGGGCTAATTGCAGCCTTGTCACACTTCATACCAAATCTAGCTTGGACATGTTCAGTTCCAACAGCGTGTGTGAATTAGTTATATACATCGTTATTAGGACACCTTCAGTACCAACAGTTTATTAAATTTGTGGTGTGTGAATTGAATGTACGTCTTTAATGGGACCCTCCCGATAACCATTATGTACGTCATTATACGGACGTCCCTATAGTGCATTAAAACATAGGTGTGTATAATTAAATAGAAGTAATTATCAGGACGTCCCAGTAGTTCATTAAATTCTGGGTGTGTAACTTGTGTATAATAAGTGCAACTATACCACTTTGACGGTACGGCCCTTTAAGTGTCCATCAACAAGATTTGTCACACAACGTCCCACTAAAGTGTCCCAACAATCTCAATTGCTACTGTTTAATATTAAAGTTTTATTACAACACATTTTTCATTACCCGTTGGTACTTTAGACCGATCAGTAATATATTTTAGATAAAAATATAAGAATAAAGTATAGTCCCCACAAGTGTGGTTACTGTCAAGGACCTGACAAGGACTTAGATGCAGGTATGTGTGTGTGTGTGTGTGTGTCTGTGGTTCGCCTACAGGGCGCAATTCTTCATGGATTTTCTTCAAACTTGGTATACTTATTCCTTATACCCCAAGGAAGATCCCTATTGTTTTTGGGGCATGCCCGACCCCCAGGGGCCAAGCCACGCCCATTTCTAGTATTTGTTTGTTTGTCGTCTACAGGCCACATTTCTTAACTTATAATCTTGAAACTTTGCATACACATTCTTTGTACCCTAAGAAACATCCCTATCGTTTGGGGTGTATGCCCCACCCACAGGGGCAGAGCCACGCCCATTTCCTTTTCGTGTGTCTTTGTGTCGCCTACAGGGCGCAATTCTTACTGGATTTTCTTCAAACTTGGTATACGTATTCCTTATACCCTAAGGAAGATCTCTGTTGTTTTTGGTGCATGCCCGACCCCCAGGGACAGAGCCACGCCCATTTCTAGTATGTATTTGTTTGTCGTCTACAGGCCACATTTCTTAACTTATAATTTTGAAACTTAGCATACACATTCTTTGTACCCTAAGGAACATCCCTATCATTTGGGGTGCATGCCCAACCCCCTGGGGCAGAGCCACACCCATTTTCTTATCGTGTGTCTTTGTGTCGCCTACAGGCCACAATTCTTTTTGGATTTTCTTTAAAACTTTGTATACTTACTCTTTATACTCTAAGGATGATCCCTATCGTTTGGGGTGCATGCCCAACCCCCCAGGGGCAGAGCCACGCCCATTTTCTTTTTGTGTGTCTCTGTGTCGCCTAGAAGCCGCAATTCTAACTGTATTTTCTTAAAACTTTGTATACTTACCCTAAGGATGATCCGTATTGTTTTTTGGTGCATGCCCGACCCCCAATGGCAGAGCCACGCCCATTCCTTGTATTTATTTGTTTGTCGTCTACAAGCCACATTTCTTAACGTATCATCTTGAAACTTTGAATGATTATTCTTTGTACCCTAAGGAACATTTCTATCATTTGGGGTGCATGCCCAACCCCCAGGGGCAGAGTCACGCCCATTTTCTTTTTGTGTGTCGCCTACAGGCCATAATTCTTAATCGGTCATCTTGAAACTTAAAATATTTATTCCTTATACCCTAAGGATGACCCCTTTTGTTTTGGGTGCATGCCCGACCCCCATGGGACAGCAACACCCATTTCGTGTATTTGTTTGTCTGTCGTCTACAGGCTGCATTTCTTAATGTATCATCTTGAAACTTTGAATATTTATTCTTTTTACCTTAAGGAAGATCCCTATTGTTTTTGGTGCATGCCCAACCCCAAGGGACAGTGCCACGCCCATTTTTTTTGTCTGTCTGTGTGTCACCTACAGCCCACAATTCTTAATCGATCGTCTTGAAAACTTTCTTTATACTTATTCCTTATACCCTAAGGCTGACCACTATTATTTTTGGTGCATGACGGACCCCCTGGGACAGAGCCACGCCCAATGCTTTTGTGTCTTGTGTTCGCCTACAGGATGCAATTCTTAACAGATCCTTTTAAAACTTTACAAACCTATTCCTTATACCCTAAAGATGACCCCTATTGTTTTTGTTGATTTCCTAACCCCCAGGGGCAGAGCCATGCCCATTTTTACTTCGTGTCTATGTGTGTTGTCTACAGGCCACGATTCTTAATGGATCGTCTTTAAACTTGGGATATGTATTCCATATAGCCTACGGACGTCAACTGCATGTCCAGACTCACACAGGCAAGACACGACCAATTTTTGTGTTTGTCGTTTACAGGCCGCAATTCTGAATGAATCAGCTTGGTACTTGGTTTATGTATTCCTGAGGGCGTCCACTATTGATTTTGATGAATGTCCCGACCCCCAGGGGCAGAGCCACGCCCACTTTTTGCCTTTAGTGTTAGGAAGGCACAATTCTGAATGGATTATCTTGGTATAGTTATTCCTTATACTCTAAGGACGGCAACTATTAATGTTGGTGCCCGACACTCAACGCTAAACAAACCAAACACCTAGCCTTCTTGACAAAGTACTATATCAATCAAAGCAGGAATGTGGAGGTATATTGTAGCGTTAGCGTTATGTTGATTTTCCGACGTGATTTCCCCTTGTCAGTGATGCAGAAGGATGGCCTGACAAGGACAGCTGTCTAGTCGTTCGGATGGGACGAAAAACTGTGTACACATTGGCGTGCACGTAAAAGATCCCTTGGCAATTGAAATTAGAGTAGGCCATAGCGCCGCTGCCCGGCAAATTTCCCCTCATAGCACACTGTATGGCGCATGCCCGTCTTCCATTAGCTAAGGTTAGGTGCAGAAGAGTAGGGCCTTAAACTCCATTTTATTTCATTCCATTTCGGGACCAATGCATGGTTCAGTTTAATTTCAATTTCAATAATTCGCATGCGCTTATCAGTGTGTAGTTGGCCATGCGACCATGTCAAGTACAAGCGGGGATGGAAACGACGCAATGATCTAAAGCGAACGTGTTAAACCATTCGAACTCGTGAACTCCTAATATTGTTGTATCGATTGCCAGGTATTGTCCATACAATATCAAACAATTCACAATGATGTATATAAGGAGTACAAGTTATAATAATAGTTATTAATTCTGTATTGTTCTTTTTTCTAATATTGATTTATACCCGTCCTTTTCTGTCGTGCCCTTGATGTTCTCTCTAGATTTACATAGAGGTATACAATCGAATAGTGTGCGCTAGTCTTAACACAGTTAAAGATTGCGGTACAAAATAAACCGAAAATAATCGCACAAAATGGGAGATGTCCTCGACGTTTTGTTATATATGGGGTAATTGCAAACACCCCGTCGCCAACAAACTATCGGTATTTACGGAATATATGTCCAAACCCACGTTGGAAAATTGGTATCAAGTGTTTTCTCACATTTTCTTAGTGTGCCGTTCAAAATATCGCGATACAATGGATGAGAATCACTGCTACATAGCTAAGTTTACTGTCTAGGGCCAAAATCAAGCTACGTTTACCGGGCATCGTCACGTCTTTTCTTCGTTTATTGTCCATAATTCCCCCCCCCCCCTTTGCAAACATAAGTGGCCATGCTCCTCCCAGAGTGCCACGGTGGCCCAGTGAGTAAGATGCTGCATTGCTAGTGCCTGACGGGAACATCTGCCCAGTCGTTCGGATAGTGCGAGAAACCGGCACCCCGTGCATACATTCACGTGTAAGTAAAAGAACCCTTTGCAGTTGCAATTCCATAAAACCGGAGGCCGGTGCCACAGCGTGACTTCATAGGAGATTTCTGATTGGTTGAGTATATTGCGCTTGAATTCATAAAAATGTGTACATTTATAACGCGATTTATGTACAATGCTGTGCTCAAACCGCGATACAATTACTATACATGGACTAACACTAGTAATTATTTCTCGAATGTAGTGCGAGATATGAATAGACATTTTGTCCCTTAATTTTTTCAAGTTTGCAATTCCATAGCAGTGCTAGGTAATACTGATGATATCACAGCGGAGGGATAGGGGGTGTAAAGTGTCTTTCTGCAGAGCAGTCATTGTGTCGGAAGTGAGATTTTCACTACAGTCAACATCAAATCCCCGTAGCAAAAAATCTAAAGGGTCAACCCCCTACAAAACTATGATGAGGATATCGCCAAATGTGGTTAAAGATTGGAAACAACGGGATGTAGAGCAAAAGGCTACAGCCAGTGATGTTACAGCCATTTAACATTGAAGTCAATGGGCAAATAATTACTAGTCTGAGTCCACATAAGAGATACGAGTCAAAATCTGATTACCTCCCTTTATTCATAAACACTTTGAAATCCAAGAGCGACTCTGCTATTGAAAAATCGCAATAACTTTCAATAATAATAATAATGAGTATATTTATAATGCGCTATATCAAAACAAATCCCACTTTCTCCCATAACTCACGTCTTACTGTTAACCGCAACTTACACATTGGCAGGTGGAATTCGATATAAAAGCGGGACTTTGCGCTCCTGTCCGGGCAAAATTTCTCTCATACGCACTGTATGACGCATGCCCGTTTTCATTATCCCGGACGAAATAGAACAGTAGGGCATTAAACACACTTTGATTGAAAGGGAGATTACTTTCGAAAATTTTCACCTTATTTTTATGATGCAAAAATGGCTGCGCAATCACTTTCAATGCAAATGAACTGATTTGAAACTTCCCCACCCCCAAATATCTCGACAACGCACCAATGGCGGACTGGTTACCACTCGACATCGTATTCTACGCACAATTTTACAACAGAAAAAAAATTTGGTCTGGTTCTGTGACCATTTCATGTCCCGCTCCCCCACCCGCCTCCATTTGCATTGAGCCGCCTTTCTAAAACGGTTCCAGCTATGTAGACTAGTCAAGATAGCATTTTGTTATTATATTGTGCATTTTCATTTGAGAAGGTTTTATTAGAATTTACATATTTCAGTATTATAACTACGGTTCTACTGATAATCGACTGGGGCTGGGTGGCTGAATGGTTAGCACGTGCGTGCTGTATCATAAAGCCTGTCATTGAGTCAACTGGCGTGGTTTCGAATCCCCGGTTCTACGTGGCAGGGAGTAGGGTAGCCTGTCCAACGTCGTGTTTTTTCTTCGGGTCCTTCAGTTTCCTCCCACTGCTAAAGACCCCTACGCGCAAGCGATTTATTGAAATAAAATTAAACCATATGTTAGTCCCAAAATGACCTAGTCTGTATCGAGTGGACATTAAAGCCCATCTTTCTCTCTCTCTCTCTCTCTCTCTCTCTCTCTGATGATCGACTGATCAATATAGTAATGTTTATGGGGTTGGGGATTAACCACATTACGTAATAGTAGTGAGGCAACTGGTAGGTGAAAATGGACAATAATTCGGTAGTCGAAAATTGCTTGACTTAATTACTCGTGTGTGTTTACTTGAGGGCTCATATACCCAGGAACTTTTATCGGTATATAAAATATATATTACATTAAGGACATATTTCCTGGGCTCATTAAGATATATCTTTAATTTGTGTATCGCAATCAGTGGCAAACTGCACTATTTTGCCTTAGTACCCGTCGAAGTTCGGTGACAAAAGCTAAAGATGCTGAGAATAGACAATGCAAAAAAATAACAATGACTATCGTAATTAAAATGTCCCAAAATATGATTACCCGACTGCAAGTTGATACATATATTTACAAAAAGACAATGGTTAAAGCAGGAGCAAATTATTTAAAATAAATACATTAAAACTATAAAAGAGAAACAAATATGTCCACAAAAAAGAAACTGAGTAGTTAAGGGTTATTCCGTTCAGATTTAACTTATGCCAGCTTCATGATCAGAGCAGCTCATTCCAGTCCTACTTTAACTACTGATCGGACATACGTCCACATAAAGCAAGATATGATAATATATATATATATATAGAGAGAGAGGGATGGGGTTTAACGTCCACTCAACACAAACTAGGTCATTTCGGGACTAAGATATGGTTCAATTTTATTTCAATTTTCACTTGCGCGTAGGGGTCTTTAGCAGTGGGAGGAAACCGGAGAGCCCGGTGGAAACCCTCGAGGTTGAGAAGGCGCCCCTATCTCCATGCCACATACGCTCACACCAGGGCTCGAAACCACAGCCGCAAGCCAGAGGCGAAAGGCCAGATAGAGGTCGAAGCGCGGCACTCTAGACCACTAGGCCATCCCAACCCCCCATGATAATATAACCAGTGACATTATAGTATACAAAATATAAATATAGGCAATAAAAGCAAGAAACGACAGAGAAACAGTCACTGAGGGAAACCGTCACTAGAAGGGATCGGTGTATAAAATAAATACATAATATAGTTAGAGAATATAAGAAAAACAACCCAGTCACTGGAATAGATAGGCGTATTACAAGATATAATTAGGGAATGTAATTAGGAAGAAGAGACACAGTCAGTAGTAGAGGTGGACGTATTACATATTTCAAGAGAATGTAATGAAGAAGAATAGAAACAATCAGTAGAAAAGATGGACGTATTAAATATTACAACATATAATTAGAGAATGTAATTAAGGAGAAGAGAGCCAGCCAGTAGAAGAGATGTATATGGCTCCACATTCATCAGGGCAAATTTCACTTAACATCGACATGTATATTTCTTTGGTTCTGGTTTGAGGAGTACAGTCTCTTAATGTCGTATCGAGCATTGCGCAATCACTAACGGCGTTCGTATACCTGGAAATAAGATAAGATACGTTTCAAGAAAACGATGGAAGTTCTGTTCTGATTGTAAAAACTGCAACCAAACTATGGGGTCGATTGGAAGCCGCATTGGCTTAGTCAGTAAGGCGATGGATCGCTAACCCTGAGGCCCCGGATTAATAATTCCTCGGATGGCACGAAATCGGGGCCCTGTGTATACGTTGGTTTGCACGTAAAAAAACCTTGATGGCGTTAGACCCACGCTACCCTGTCAAAGCACCAAAAATGTGAATTACAAACAAAATACTAACCCACAGTAAAACGCCTTTATAATCATAAAGTTAGCATTGGGTGTGGGCCTGGTCACATTCATTGAGTTCATTTTACCTGCAGCACAATTCATAACAGCTCCAATGTTCACGCATTGTACATTCAAGTCTGAAAAATAAAGGTAAAATCCAATTTCTCAAAAAGAGTGAAATCTAGCTAGATGACATCGCGCCTGGTACGTTCGTGCATTTTTATGCGCGAACTCTTAGTTTTCCTATTACTGGCACGCGCACGGGCACTATTTCTTTTTCTTTTGCATGTACCCAAAATCTGGGTTTTCGTGCGGAGGTACTTTTGAGGTATTAGCCTGAGAAGCATAACACTTGCCACTGTACCTGAGTATCGCTAATTATAAATCGAGTGTGTGAAGACAGTTTATATAGATCACGCAAAAAATTTTCAGTACAGAGTTTATTCCCGCTCTATTTGCCGCTAAGCAAACCAATGAGACTATTTTCTCAACATAAGCGAGAATATCCTTACACCGAGAGAAATTATCTAGTCTCGGTGAAAAACCATGATCATCTGGTAAAAAATTACTTTTCTATTTTTTGGAACGAAAAACAGTGTTTTTAAAAACAAACGAACCTGCCGCACATGAGGAAGTCATTATACTAATAATAACAGACGAGAACTCTTTTTGGGCACAGGCTTTCTTACTGAGTAGTAAATCGTCCACAAACAATCATGAAGGAACTATAGGAAGACTAGCGACGACTGTAGACAGTAAGTAGGTTATACACTATACTTTTGAGTCGAGATTACTAGCTTTGAGTCGAGATTACCAGCTTTCGGGTCACCGATAACCAATTATGTCAGAAATACCATACTGACATTCGGTTTTTTCAAGTTGTACGCGAACTAACAATCGGCGCCCTAACTGTCTTCGTCAGCTACTTTCAGTTTCACAATGGCGTACGACATTCGGTTTTTCAAGTTGTACGCGAACTAACAATCGACGCCCTAGCTGTTTCGTCAGCTATTTTCAGTTGCTGGCGTACGGCCAGTGCCGGTGGGAAAAGACAACATTAAAAGCAGAAACCCAGTTGTTGACACCCATTAAATCACTCCTGTCTAACAAATCATAAAGCTGTGGTGTTACGGTAGCGGCATAGTATTTCACCGTAACACCACAGCCACTCTAACCATTCATAATACATCTAACTATCACTCCCTACACATTTCCCCTCGACCTACTTTCCCAAACGTCAACAACACATCTCATACATCCAGTTCACTGATTAACCCTTGTACCACGTCTACTGGATTGTATATAAAGGAGTATGAGGCGATAGAAGGAAGTTAATTTCTATTCCTTCTTTAACAACGTTGTTATTCAGTAGCAGCGCCGGACTGGACCCACCTGTACACCTGTCCGGCACTATTCAGTAGATACATGAATTTGGATTAATACAAATCAAACGTTTTATGATGGTGAATTGGTGAATAAATAAATTAACTGAAGTCTCTAGTACTCCACTTCTTTCATCAATCTAGCTATATTTAACTAGGCTTTCAGACTTTGCCTATTGAGATTACTAAAATTATTATTTTTTTTATTATTATTATTCTTTACCGCGGGAGCCTATTTCTCTATGATCGAAAAAAGATACCGATTTGCGGTTCATTTTTCTATCGGGAAAACATGTGGTAGTTACTCAATAATGCAATTTTTAGACTTCTGCGCAGAACGGAAGTGGCCGAATTTTGAACGTTGGTAAGAAATTGAAAAATGTCCGTGGTTTCGTCAATTCTTTACCTATATGCAAACAAATTACATTTTTTAGAAAGCCTGAGGCTTTTCCGAGACAATAGCAATCTCACATTTAGCGATTTCGAAACTTCATCGCTGACTTCTGTCGTTCGAAAATTGAAAACACGTCGCCCACGAGACAATTTTTGTTATTTTTGAAATTTGACCTATATTTTTGGATACCTCAAGTCAACCCGATTCCAGTAATATAAATTTCATTCAGAGTTATTGCCCTTTATTTTTCGATTTTTTTCGAACTTTCTTCCCATTTTGTGAGCCCAGGTTTCGTTTTACTGCCGAATTGACGTTTGTGCAACTTCTGGAACGCGAAGTTATAGTCCAATACCAACAGGTAAAACAATTTCGACAAGACTCCTTAAACCGGAAGTGGTCGAAATAATGTGCAAAATTTGCAGAAAAAAAAAAGAAAAAAATATGTGTGGTTTTGGGAAAACATGATTTCTTCGCCCGATATCAACGGATTAAAACGATCAAGGTATTGTTGGGTTGCATGAGAATTGCAGTATCGTATGATACCCAATTCGTACGGATACTATGATCAGGCAGCAAAATATGGCACGCTGAAAATCAAAAATTTTCTGATTTGGAGCGTTTTTGGATGCCTGTATCTTGAAAACTTAACCGCAATTTCTTTTTTAATTTTTTCTTTCGAGAGACCTTGTGGTAGTCTTGAGTACGAAACATTCCATTACGACTTTGAAATATCTGGAATAGGTGAAATAACGGACTGAAAATCGAAAAAAAATCGAAAAAATCGTGAATTTTGGAAAATGCTCCACTATTTTTTTTTATTTTAAGAGATTTTCAAAAAAAGGTTGTATATTCAGATAGCTGACGTAATTACGATTCTAACGATGTATAATATGTATGTAGTTATTGAAATTTAATTTTCAATATTTTAATTTTTTTTGCATTTTTGGCACTTTTGAACATAGGATTTCTCATGGGCATTTTATCTGATCAGATAATGTAATATATCACTACAGAGCTCTGTGGCTATTTTAGTGTACAAACCGGCTATTAAAACTATTCCGACAATAATAACCATACAGGATGTATTCAAAAAATGAAAAAAAAAGGTTAAAAACATTGTCGCACTTGCGAAAAAATTGAATTCTCCCTTAGGTAATAGCGGACCAAAAGAACTAAAGTGTCGTTGGATACCCATATTAATGGACCACCATATGGTATCTAAATAATACGATTTCGATGGTAAGGAAATAAATTATATTATGCCAAAAATCTAGTATTTTCCGATTTTTTTAACATTCTGAGACGCCCTTTTCTCGAAAACGACGACGCAGATTCTTCCGAAACTGTTCTTACTCAAAGTCCTATCGGTTGTCTATATAGTGAATCCAAAATGAAAAGCATTGAAATAATATAGGTGGTCCAAAAATGGCCTCAAACTTTGAAAATATGAAAAAAATCGTTGAATTTTTGGAAACGCTCTTTAATTTATCCTTTTTTCCAAAACTACTCAATGGATATTTCTGACACTTCTGGTAATCGATAACATTACATCTTCATTACTGGTTACTTATGTAATCTTCAATAGCTCGTTACATGACCATTACTTCAAACCGTGTGATGATGGTTACATTCCATTACAATTATACCAGGCCGCATCCAAAAAGGAGTGAAAATAATGGAGTCTATAGCGCCATGTCATCGGGATACTTTCTGAATATTTCATTTTAAAACAAACGTACAGATCGTGTATGAAATCCTAATACACGATATGAAAGATCGGTTTTATCAATTATTTAGCTACACATTGGCATGCACTTAAAAGATCCCTTGGAATCCGATATAAGAGTAAGCCGTAGCGCCGCTGCCGGACAAAATTTCGCACATAGCACACAGTATGGCGTATGTCCGTCTTCCATGTAGGACGTTTAACCCCATTTCATTTCATTTCATGACGACACCGTTACGATCGATAATATTAGTCATTAAAGCTACCACGTTTCTTCAACCAATTGTCCATGCATGCATTTCCGGTATTAATTGTTATGCTGTTGAACCTGTCCTCAGAGACACTTGTAGAGAGGTTGGAGGCAGAATTAGAGTGGGGAGTATACATGTAATATGAAATTATCACTCTTAGCTATGGTGTACGAGCTGGCTGCGCCACTTATTAATCTGAATAATAACTTTATTCATTTTTTTTTCCTTTAGCATATTTCTGACTACATTACCAAACGCGTCGTTCGTTTTGCAGGGGAATAATGTTCACATTCTATCGTCCCTAGCCGGGAATTAGCATGGCCTTGCTTGTCATATTATAATAGTGCTTTGCCACAATCCATATTCATTAATGTTATTAAGCTAATCATGGTTTTCTAGTTTTACTGAAATTACTCATTTTATTCAAAATTGAAACCAGAGTCTGAATGCAAGCGGTTACCTTAAATTGAGACCGGGATCTGAATGCAAAGAGTTACTTTAAATTGAGACCGCGATCTGAATGCAAAGGGTTACCTTATATTGAAAGCTCCGTGTACAGCTATCGGCGATTTTACAGTGGTATACGTCATGGAGTATCGGCGATTTTACAGTGTTGTACGCCATGGATTATCGGCGTTTTTACAATGGTGTACGCCTTGCAGTAACGGCGACGAATTTTCAGATTATAGCCGATAAATCCTTTGGGTAGATACACCAAAGGGAAATAACTGGTTGAGGATGATAGATGTAATCGCACATGTGTGGACAAGTCCTCCCACTCTCCCATTGCGCGATAACCCTAAAAGATATACGAATATTACCATACGAATTTCTAAAAAAAAGAAAGTGTTGCGTTGTTGAGACGTTAAACACTATGCCGTCGCCTTTCTTTTATATTTGATTTGATGTTTTTCTGTGTCCAAGGTCTTGGCGGGGTCAACTATTGTGTTTAAGTCTATTATAACTTTCTATAACTATAGGATTGATATGTAGAAATAGATCAAGGCAATAAATATGTTGATTTTTGGACTCGCCATTATACATGTACATTCTTTAAAAAACAATGTAGATTGTTAACATACACCCTGGATTCGAATGTAAAGTAATTCAAACATGTTTTTGTCAACTTTTTACTATTTTTGATATAGGCATTTTTTAGCCATTATACTTTTCTTGTCGCGCACACTGTAGACCCCAGCCTAGGTTTAGAAGAACTGCAATATCGAATATCGTGCCTATTCAGGTTTAGGGTTAGGGACCGGGCCAGGTTATATTTATATAGCCTTGTTGAGATGGCGCGATCTGATAAATCGTTTGAGCTCTTTTTCCTTCTTACTAAAACATGTAGACGGTTCCTCACGACAATACTATATCCAATAAACACCGGTAAACAACGGAAAACTAATGGGAACAACTACTGGAAAACACCATTTTATACTGAATACCGGAAAATACCGGAAAACACACTAAATACAGGAAAACACACTAAATAAGGAAAACACCCTTAAGGTTAGGGATGGGGTTAAGGTTAGTTTCCGGTATATAGTATAGCCCGGATACGGGTTACCTTTTTCCGGTGTTTTCCGATATTTAAAGGTTAGGGTTAGGGTTATATAGTATAGCCCGGCTCCGGATTACCTATTTAGGGTGTTTCCGGAATTTCGTGTGTTTTCCGGTATTAAGTGTGTTTTCCGGTATTTAGTGTTTTTCCGTGTTTCCCGGTATTTAGTATAACATGGTGTTTTCTGGTATATAGTAAAGCCCCATACCATTATATCCAACTGGACATGTTGCTCTTAAGAGTTGTGGGGGTTTTCTTTTATTTCATCAAGGTCTTGTATTTGTTATGGATCGAAAAAAAACAATCTTATCGGTTCATTGTGTTCGGGTCATTATCAACTGAATATGTCTTTATTAATTCATTGATTAGTGAGGGTATTCAGAACATACACATATTGTTAACAGTCTACATTACCTATATTCTAAATTCCTTTCAACGTGGAATTATTAATAATTCTTATATGGAGTGTTTTTGTTTCGACTTTATCCAGTTTGGGAGGGAGATAAGGTTCCAATCCAATAACTCGGTGTTTATTAAGAACTTGCCCATACTGTGATTGATTGGCAGGTATGTACATACAAACAAAATTGGGTGTATCTAGCCTAATGATTTATCGACTATAATATGAAAACTCATCACCGGTACTCCATGGGGTACAAAGAGGTGGTTGGATGGCCACAAAGGTTAGCACGTTCGCGTTGTATCATAAGGTCTGCTATTGCGTCAACTGGCGAGTTTCTCCGGGTACCTGACAAGGAGTAGGGTGGTCTATCCAATCCTGTGGATTTCTCCAGGTCCTCCGGTTTCTTCCCACTGCTAAAAGACCCCCCGCTCCTCCCTCTCTTATCTCTCTACCTCGATAATATTTTTGACCTAAAATTTGACAAAAATGGGTCACAACGCATATAATAATGTAATATGAATGCATATAAACTGAGTTACATTCAATCGTTTCCGTTTTACTCTAATTTCTAATCAGTTATGTTCGGCGAAATACGCCAGACCAGGAAGTGTTAATCGAATGGCAATTTATAGCGTCTAATTATTCCAGTCTACAAACTTAATGAACAATTACATTTCAATTGCACTTCAGTTATATCTTATTATAAAATAAGGCCCAACACCAATATATTAGAATTAAATAATACAATATTAAAGATACGGTATGGGGGATTATATAATAGTTAAAAACTATATAATGTAAAGGGAATTTGCTGAACCGAGAATTTAACGATTGAATTTTGGGCCTACCCTCGATAATCATTACTAAAGTGGATGCCACGGTTGTACGTGACTAGGTGTGGGGTAGCCTGTCTAACATCGTGGGGTTTCTCCGGTCCTCCGGTTCTCCAACTGCTAATGACCCCAACGCGCAATGACCTAATTTGTGTCGATTAGGCGTTAAACCCCATTTCTCTCTCCTTGCCGACAAAAGAAAATATATGCGACACTCATTATTGACAGCTCGGGCGACTTTTGCTGCTGTGGGCGTATGTTTTAGACGTTGCGACTGAGCCCGATGTGTCTAACGCCACCAACAGTTCATTTCTAAAAGTGAAATTGTTAATAAAGGCATTGACTCTATCGGGTTAAGTCACAGCACACATCCCCCACCCTACTTCAAAACTGTTACTGTTCCTAGGATTTCCTATACATATACAAAACCTATTGCATCCAAAATATTTAATTACAGAAACGCATTATCCGACATCAATGCGAAACATGATAACACTCTACCCCGTTTCCTGCTCTACATCGTCCTTCCATAGTCCTGAATAGTAGGCTGCGTGAAATTTTGTCCAAGGGGCCCAAATACCGAGAACCGCAACCATTTTCATGGGATTAAAATTTCAAACTTATTATGGATGCCGTAGAGGACTACGCTAAATCATGGGCTAAGAGCGAAGATGTTATCTCTGATACTCTCTCTGGTTGGACTTAGGTCTATTAGTCGTTTACTAAAACGAAGAACATACATACAACGGTTGTCAGTTGACACAAGGCCTAAGTCTATTTTCAATGATGTTGGCATCGTTGAGAATCCCAGAGCCTTGCATGACAAGTATGTCATTGTTCCGGCTGACAAAGCGTCCAATAACCTTGTGTTTATATGTAAACGATATTATTATGACTGTCTCTTCAAAGAACTTAATTTCGGGAAATCAATCGACTGAGCTACGTATAAACGATCTACTCTTAGTAAGGATGAAATTATATCCAATCACAAATTTGTACTCTCTTCATTTGGTACTCAATGCGGAGATACCTACTTAGTATACAGATTTGCCCTTGTTATATTGGATACCTAAACTACATAGAAATCCCTACAAACAACATTTTATAGCTGGTCCATCCTGATGTTCCACAGAACCACTTTCAAATGTAATGACATCTATACTAACTGCAGTTAAAGAGGGTATTCAAAAATACTGTGACAAAATATACTTTCGAAGCATGTTCTTTTTGTTCTGATTTTTTAAGTAGATCGAGAAATTTGTCACTTAAGCTTCAATTACAAGGATACTTGCACACTAAACTTGATTGGTAAATATAAGATGTCTCTCTCAGCTATTATTCTAGATATATTTAATTGACGCGTATCCTATTTACTATCTCTCTGATTATGTCTAGTACATGGTTAACACTGTTCATCGATAATCCATTGACCAATCACGCTATTTTACCGACATTTTTCCTAGTAGTTTGGATGCAGCTACGGCGGGTGTGGCGCGCCAGGCAGGGTTAAGCTTACTCATCCGGACACCTGTTACCACTGTTTGTTGTGTATTTTGTACACAATGAACAGTCCATTTGCTGATTACACTATTTTGCCTATAACGTTTTTTAGAACTTCGAATTTTGTCTAATGGTTTGGATTGTTCTTACTTGGATTTATTTTATTGATATTATGCTTTTCTTATTTCGAGGTGATCTAATGCGCACACTCTAGATTATAACAGATCATCTATGTAAGTGAATTTTCAATAAAAAATGAAATGAGCTTTAACACCCGACTGCTCTGCCGTGACTGGTTTAATGTCATACAGTGTGTTATGAAAGAAATGTTGCGCTACGACCTACTTTTATATCGAATTCCAGCTGGCAGTGGTCGCTATATTAATAAAAAACTAAATAATGTAAATTGAATTTGCTGAAAATTTCATTCAAATTTATTAACTCTGAACCAAGAATTTAGGGATTGAATTTGGGGTCTAGCCTCGATCATTATTACTTAAGTGTGTACGATAGAACACATAGCCTCGATTATCCATTTTTTAAATTTAATCACGAATGGATTTTAAGCAGCAGATCGGATCCTTATCCAGTAAATATCACAGGCTAGCCATGACACCAAAAATTGGTTATGGTCTGGATAAGTTAAAAATGTCTAATTAAAGTTACATTATGGGAGATAAGATAAAGAGATGGCAGTTCTCACTATAATAGTTAAAAACTAGATAGTGTAAAGATAATTTGCTGAAAATTTCAGTCAAATTGATTCACTATTAGCCGAGCAAAAAGCGTGAGAATTTTCACATAGTCTCGGCCATCATTACTCGAATCATTAATATAAACAGCATAGTCCCGATTATCCACTTGATTGATTTAATTATCAACCGCCATTAAGCGGCATATACGATTTTAATCTGCCAACATCGAAGGCTAGCCTTGACATAAAGAGTTTATTATGGTCTGGATATGTTAATTAATGTCTAATTGATTATTTAGATAACATCTCAGGCTTAAAGAAAGACCTGTAAAAAACAGATTTTGCTCTTGCATAATGCTATTTTAACAATTTAGATAACATTTCAGGCCTAAAGAAAGACCTACAATAGGCAGATTTAGCTCTTGCATAACCTATCTGTAATCCTAACACTAAGGATGAGAACGTAATTGTAATAAAATACTCTTGCACTCCCCAAGCTCCTTCATATTCCGAAACCAATGGCAACGAATGTGACCATATACATTTCTGTTACAATTGTAATAAAACTGAGTTTGTTATTGTGCAGCCATGGCGATGAATTCCATGATACAAGCCTACCTGTATATACGTGTGTACTGGAGGGAGGGGCTTGATCGCCCTTGGATATGTAATTTAAGGTAAACAGCATAAAGAGATTTTATGCCCAATGTGTTTCCTTATGTTAATTTGTTATTAATATACTTCGTTAATATCTCACCGCCTAATGAATGTGTTCAAAATTCCACAATTTAAAGATTGATTGATAAGAAATCGACGTTGTCTGATTCAATTTATGAATTATATATATGTAATATTGATTTTGCAAAGCGTAGCGGCAACGACCTTGCAATATCTGTTGTTGTAACTAGATCGATAATTGGGGGATTGGGTGGTTGAATGGTTAACGTGTGCGCGCTGTATCATATGGCCTGCCATTGAGTCAACTGACGTGGTTTCTGATCCCCGGTTATACGCGGCAAGGGGTAGGGTTGCCTGTCCAACCTCGTGGGTTTTCTCCGGTTACCTCCCACTGCTAAAGACCCCTTCGCGCAAGCGAATTATTGAAATAAAATTAAACTATATGTTAGTCCCGAAATGACCTAGTTTGTGTCGAGAGGAAATGAACCCCCATTTCTCTCCCTCTCTAGTTCGATAATTGGTTTATTAGTGTACAATTATTTTGAATGTGGTGCATGACATTAATTACATTTATAATACTGCTGATTTATGCAATTTTTATGGTTAAAGAAAAAATGCTTGTCAGTGAGATGTCTCTTTGAGATACTCAAATATATATATGGTGGTAAATATGTCGTGTATACAAATCGGACAAGCGAAGATTTTTGACCATTTGGTTTGTAAATCCGTTCCATAGAAGACATACTCTGTCTATCAATAACGTGGTGTGCAGCGATGTTTCTACAAATTGTTTTCGTGGTAGTTTTGGCCGGTAAGATATTTCTGTCCAGTGTCAGAGAAAATAATTCAATATATAGTATAGAAATGCAATCAAGAAGGCTGATTTCGATTTCGTTTCTTTTTATTCGACAATAGATATTTAATTCAATGTTGTAATTTCAGCCAGATGGGAGCATTTTACTCTTGTTGAAAGTGGTTTAATGGTATTGCTATTAACAATTAGCCGAGTGAGGAAATTTCCCGTGTACTTTTAAAATATATACTTTATTTGCTGTTTTGTAAACAATATTTTATTCAGCAATCGAACTGGATTGGGGAACTTAAACATACATTATACAAGAGCTAAATCCGTCTATTATAGGTGTTTATTAGGCCTGAAGTTGTATCTAAATTATTAATTAGACATTAATTAAATTATCCCGACCATAATCAACCATCGATGTCATCGCTAGTCTGCGATGTTTATTGGATTAGGTTCCGATTTCCTGTTCGATTTCCATTCATGATTTAATCTATGTTTTATGATCATAACGACTTTAGTGTTGATGATTGCGACAGGACCGAAAATTCAATCGTTAAAATCGAGGTTCAAAATGGATTAATTTGACTGAAATTTTCAGCGAATTCCGTTTATATTATGTGTTTATAATAATGTTTAAATAGTGTAACGTTAATTCAGTTCTTAAAAATACATTATGTAGTTCTTTCTTAAGGCCTGAAATGTTATCTAAATTATTAATTATACATTAATTTATCTAGACCATAATCAACTCTCGATGTCATCGCTAGCCTGCGATATTCACTGGATTGGGATCCGATTTGCCGCTCAACCTAAATTTATTCATGAAATAGATACTCGAGACTATGTTTGTATCGTGCCAACTTTAGTTGTGACAATTGAGGCTAGGCCGAAAATTCGATCGCTTGATTCTCCATTCAGAGTGGGTCAATTTTGATTGAACTTTTCAGCGAAATCCGTTTACGTAATTATAGTTTTTAATTATCATAGTGAAAACTTCCCGCTTTTTTGTAATTTCCCACGGTGTATCTTTAAGGAGGGACTAGTATTTTCATCAATGTGATCTATGTAATCTATTCTGAAAGATATCATATTGAGAAAAACTTCAGACTAAATTGACCATTGTTTCTTTAGCGTTTAGTGACATAAAAGTGGAAATGTCGTTCATTTTTTTATAGTTAATATATTGAAATGTTGTTGCTCTACTTCCAGGTGGTTTTGTCAATGGGCAAATTGACACGTCTAATTGTATGCCCTATAGTAACGCTCTGGCATCGTGTAATGCAGCTATTAATATGACCGGGAATAACATGGTAGACTTTGGTTTCATACAAATGGCTTTGACAAGTGTATCTGACATACTACCCTGGTGTGGGTAAGTAGTATGACCAGGACAGGGCATATGACTCCTTTATGGAACCTTGAAATAAACAAAAATGGTTGTAAAAGCACCTATCAATACAATAGGAATGTATGTAAAATGAATTTTAGACATATTTATGTGAACAAAAAAAAAATTATTATAATTTCTATTTGATTATGTTTGGTGAAATACGAGAATAGTTCAAACCGAACGTTTTTTAAATTATTATTTTTTTCGTTTAAATCATTATTTTAAGTAAGAGACTAAATATATCTGTAACGGATTCAAATCCGCTCGTAGGTTTACGTGAACAATCAAGGGTTTAAAACCGAGTAGGACACTAAAAATCATTTCATTTCGTGTGAAGAAAACATTCTCTGAGGTTGAGTCGGGTCGTTTTCTGTCTGACCTCCATCGAATGCCAACGAGTACGAGTAGTTTTCGTCACATTAAACGACAGGCCATCCATCTGTTCTGTCCTACAAGCATCCTAATCAACCGTGACTCCCTTTTACAGCTCCAGGTTCAGGTTCAAATCCGCATGTAGGTTTACGTGAACATTCATGGGTTTAAATTTGAGTTGTCTGTAAAGTGTGCTTGATTGATCGAAAAAGGCAACAAGCTGCACGGAGTGAATCTTGTTTTCGAAGCGTGTAGATTCACCGTCCCCGGCCCCATCTATAAATGGTATCTAGATCCATCCCTGCCATCAGCGCTAACCTTACATAAAAATGGAATTGTAAGCGGTAAAATCCAATCTGTAATAATATAAGATACATTTAATCACCCAAGCTTGTGTGAACAAGAAGCCCGATTCCCTGAACTTACATAGTGCTTGCTTTGTATTTTATTCCCGTCGGTGCCGAAAAGTAGGACGTTTAACCCCATTTATTTGTTTAATATATTTTAGACCAGATAGAGCAATCTACAGAAACTTTATCACGTGTGCAGTTAACGCATATCGTGCTTGTGGGACAGCCAGCATAAAGAAACTAGTAGCAGAAGCCGATGAATTCGCTGAGGCGTTTGACTATATCTGTAATGGAATGAATGGTAAGTTGTTCCATCTCTCTCTCTCTCTCTCACTCTCTGGGTGCTCTCGTTTCGCCTATAGTACCCATGAGATACTTTCTAGACGCCCGCCTAGCCTCGACCATGGGCCCGGTTCTGTCCTATCTGCTTCTCATTTCTCTTATAAACCGTTTCTAGACAAAGCATGTCAAAAGATTAGACATCTGGTTATTAGATTTTACATTTAGCACACTTTGCTTAAGTCTCACGGCGAATGTCGCGCTTTAAATCGGCGAGCAAAGCGCCATCATTTTTGTTTTTCTTTTCCCAAAATATCACGATCTCCTTAGTAATGTTACGCTCTGATAAGCTCTGATACGAATTGGTCACGCTTTGGGGGACGAATTATTTTCCGATTTGATCAGGCCTTGTAATGCTTTATGTTACGCTTTAAATAACGCTTTGATTAACTTTATTACGCTTTATTACGCTTATGACGTTTTAGATCACGCTCGGATACGATTATCAAGCTCTGTTGTGCATTGTTAAGCTGTGTTACGTATTGGGAAACTTCGAGATCACCGATTTCGTGCCGCTTTTGATCCAGGGCAGATCCACAAAATCTTTGCATCTTTGACTTCACAACAAGATGGCAGAACTACAAGATCCAGAAGTTCCAAATGTACCAGAGCATAATCTATCTGAAGAAGACATGGTGTTTGTTTACCTACTGTATAAACACATCCTAGCATTTGGGGCGGAGGGGGAACAGCAAAGACAAGGGGAGATTGACCTATCAGCAGGAGGGAGAAGACGGCAGTGTGAAGTTAGCTCGATATATTCACCAATGTCGAAAAACGAGCTACTCGGTTTTTTTTTTATATTGGCGAATAACGAAAAAAAAAAAAAAAAAAAAAAAAGCACCGTTTTTCGATATTCAAACTTGAATATCAAAAAAGCAGATTTGATGGATATATATCTGCAGAATGTCTCCAAAACATGTTTTATTAAATACCGTTTCTAAAATGAGCTAAAGATGTCATAAATGAGGATATCTGGGCAGAGTGAATTCACATAAAAACTGCTCTTTTTCTTTGTTTTTTTTTATATTGGCCAATCTCGAAAAACGAGCTACTTGACATTCTGTAGATATACATTCATCAAATCTGCTTTTTGGCGATTCAATTATTAATGTGGAAAAACAAGTAGCTCGTTTTTCGAGATTCGAAAATATCAAAACATAAGGCGAAAGAGCAATTTTTATGTGAATCCACTGTTCGGGCATCATCAGTTATGATATCTTTAGTTCGTTTTAGATCACTAATTTACTCAAATATGTTTTGGAGACATTCTGTAGATAAACATCCATCAAATCTGTTTTTTTTTTGAGATTCAAGTTTGAATATCGAAAAACGAGTAGCTCGGGCATCCTCATTTATGATATCTTTGGTTCGTTTTAGATCACTAATTTAATCAACTGTGTTTGGAGACATTCTGTAGAAAAACATCCATCAAATCTGCTTTTTTGGGATTCAAGTTTGAATGTCGAAAAACAAGTAGCTCGTTTTTCGAGATTCGCCAATATGAAAAAATAAGAATAAAGAGCAGTTTTTATGTGAAACCACTGCTCGGGCATCCTCATTTATGATATCTTGAGTTCGTTTTAGATCCTCGTTTTATAAAATGTATTTAATAAAATGTGTTTTGGAGATACTCTGTAGATATACATCCATCAAATCTGCATTTTTTAGATTCAAGTTTGAATATCGAAAAACAAGTAGCGCGTTTTTCGAGATTCGCCAATATCAAAAAAAATAAGGAGAAAGAACAGTTTTTATGTGAAACCACTGCTCGGGCATCCTCATTTATGATATCTTCAGTTCCTTTCAGATCACTAATTTAATCAACTGTGTTTTGGAGACATTCTGTAGACATACGTAGATCGTTTTTCGAGATTCGCCAATATAAAAAAAAAAGCAAAAAAAAACAAACAAGCAAAAAAACAAAAAAAAAACAAAAAAAAAAAGCAAAAAAAAAACAGGAGAAAGAGCAATTTTTATGTGAATCCACTGCTCGGATATCCATCAAATCTGCTTTTTTTGAGATTCAAGTTTGAATGTCGAAAAACAAGTAACTCGTTTTTCGAGATTCGCCAACATCAAAAATTAAAACGAAAGAGCAGTTTTTACGTGAATCCGCTGCTCGGGCATCCTCATTTATCAGATCTTTAGTTCGTTTTAGATCAGTAATTTAATCAAATGTGTTTTGGTGATATTCTGTAGATAAACATCCATCGAATCTGCTTTTTTGAGATTCAACTTTGAATATCGAAAAACGAGCTACTCGTTTTTCGAGATAAAAAAATAAAGAGAAAGAGCAGTTTTTAAGTGAATCCTCATTTATGACACCTTTAGGAAATGTATTTAATAAAATGTGTTTATGAAACATTCTGCAGATATATTTTCATCAAGTCTGCGAGTAGCTTGTTTTTCGAGATTCGCCAATATCAAAAGACAAAGAGAAAGAGCAGTTTTTATGTGAATCCAATGCTCAGACATCCTCATTAATGAGATCTTTAGTTCGTTTTAGATCACTAATTTAGATCAGTCATTTAATCAAATATTGGAGACATTTTGTAGATATACATCCATCAAATCTGCTTTTTTTGAGATTCAAGTTTGAAAGTCGAAACACATGTAGCTCGTTTTTCGACATTCGCTAATAGTAGCTCGTTTTTCGAAATTCATCAATATCGAAAAACGAAAATCGAGCTAACTTCATACCGCCAGAGAAGACTATTCATCGGGCCATGGCTCACCGAGGAAACTAGACAACAGTATGGTCAATACACTAGCCTCCTGGATAGACAACTCCGATTAGAAGACCCTTCTGCCTTCAGAAACTTCACCAGATATCCTGGAGAGTGTGGCACCAGTCACCAAAAAGCTGCAGACTAACTACAGGCACCCCCTGCCCAATGACCTCAAGCTGGCAATCATCTTGAGACATCTGGCCACTGAGGACAAATACAGCTCACTGGCATATGGATTCCGATGTGGTATCACCACCATATGAGAGCTGATTCCGGAAGTGCGCAGGGTCATTGTACAGGCGTATAAAGATGCGGTCTTCAACCACCTACCTTCCCTGAAGCATACAGAAACCTTGCCCAGCAGTTTGAACAGAGGTACCTCTGATGGAAAACATATAGCCATCAATTAAGAAGCTAGCAAACACATGCAGTCTCTACCACAACTACAATGGGTTCTTCTCCATACCAATGCTGGCCTTCGTAGATGCACAGTACATGTTCATCTGGATTGAGCTGTGGGTAAATGACAAATGTCTGACTCCCAGATATTCATAGACTCTGAGCTCTTTGAATGCCTAGCAGATGGATCCACATGGCTACCCCCATCATGCCCTCTCCCTGTGGAAACTGGGCCAGATATTCCATACGTCATACTGGCTGATGATGCTTTTGCGATGGAGAGCTACATGGTGAAACCATACAGTAGAAGAGGGATGACAAATGAGCAGAGAATCTGCAACTACAGGATCTCAAAGGGTAGAAGAGTGGTGTAGAAGAGTGGTGGATAATGCCTTTGGCATCTTTGTTGCACCTCTACCTCTCTTGGGTCCTATCTTTGTGTTGTTTTTCAGGTTCAGAGCTTGGGTATCGTAAGAGAGCGTGAGGACGCTTGCCAAGCGTAACAAAGCCTAGAAAGGGGGTGGGCAATCCTTGATCAAAGCATCTCAATTCGCGGGAAAGCGTAACAAAGCACGCCAGATCTTCAGGCAAGATCGTAGCAATTCTTGGGACATCTTAACAAAGCGTGTCATGCGATGACAGCTAGGGTTCCCCGCTTTGGACAAAGCTATGTTAAGCTTTCCTACGCTTTGAGTCAAGCTTTGTTGAACTTTGTTAGCTTTGTTACAGGGCCAATCCCGATAACTTTTTGGGGAATAAAACTGTTTAATTTTGTGTTAAAATCCTTTAAAATCCACAACCTAAGGCCCACCTACCAACCCGATATTTGGGATACGCTTGTAAATAACTTAAACCTGACAGTCTTTATCTGGAAATGGAGACCGTTGTATCATACAGTATCTGGATAAAACCAGACTTTTTTCTATAAAAATAATATGTATGTGAAATTTACCTTTTGTTATCAAGTATAGTGCATTTGTCATACATTGTATAGACCTCTCAAGAAACGTTAATCGATTATCAGGTCACCCAATGAAAAAACTGACCCGAAATCTTAAAAGGGTTACGTATCCGGATAAGCAGTGTTGACGTAAACGTCCAAACGACTCAATATTTTGAGCTGAAATTTTGAGACAAGGTAAATACACCATGCCACTATATTTTGGTCCATAAATTTCATAAATATTCGGAATTTAATTTTTGAGACTTTGAGACTGTTCTTATCGGGATTGTCCCTTTAAGCTCTGATACGCTTTCGGCGCTTTAATCAATTCGTGACAGAGCACCGAAAATTTTGAAACAGTCTTAAAATTTGTTGGCGCTCTTGCCGAATGTCCCGCTTTGTTCAAAGCTTTCCAACGATCTATTACGACCCCGACGCTTTAGTCGAGCTTAAATTACACTTTAAAGCGTCATTAGTGCGCCGTTGGTTTGAACGGTCTCTTATCAGACAGAAAGTTAAGTAAAACAGATCAACGTCAAGTTTGTTACGTAATGACTAATTAATGCTAGCAAGCCCACCAGAGGTGTAGATAGGATACAGGTTGATATTGAAATCAGTTTCACGTGTCAGTGTCGCGATGGCACGAAGCGTCTCTAACATCTGTCATTATGTAACATTTTCTAAAGGTCACATTTTTTATCCTATTTTAAAACCCGTCTAAATATATCACCATTCCACCATAATGAAGGTTAATTCGAATTTTGGGGAAATTGAAATGAAACTGCTCGACAAAATGGCCCCTCTTTTGTGTAAAACGAAGGCTATGGACCTTCTAGGGGGCACAATTCTATAGCTTCATACTTCTTCATAAACAGTCTAGATTGTCAGCATGTGAAGAAACTGGATTTATTTTTTTTGTCTTTTTCAGATTTAGATACGTCATGTGTCAATGTAAGACAAATTATGACATGTACTGAAGGTAAATTAAATTCAAAGAATTTTACCTCTCCACCACAACGCAATGCTACCTATGAGATGCTAAGGCCGTTTTACTGCGGGTTAGTATTTTGATTTTAATTCACTTTTGTGGACAGATCAGTGTGCTTTTGAGGGTGGGATGAATGCTCACATTCGCAAGATGCACACCACGAATTACTGATCCGGGGCCTAGCTAGTCAGCGCCTTTCTGAATGCGCCGACACGGCTTCTTTTTAGATCATAATTAAATTCAGAGTTTGGTTGCAGTTTTTACTTTTACAACAAGGACGGACTTTCCAGTGCCGCCCTAAGACGTATCTTATCTTATTTTCAGGTATGTAAACTACCTAGAAGAATGCATAATGCTCGATACGACATTGAGAAACTGTACCCCTAAAGTCCGAACCAAAGAGATATACGTGGCAGCGTTAAGTGAAATAAAACCTGATGAATGTGGGGCTATGTCTGTAGTTTATACATCTCTACTACTGGCTGTCTCTCTTCTGCTTAACTACATTCTATAAATATATCTTGTAAAATGTAATACCTCCATCCCGAATGCTGATTGTTTTTCTTACATTAACTATATTTTGTAATTATGTAATATAATTTGTAATTATGTAATGCATTCATCTCTCTCATTAACTGTTTCTATTCTTATATTCTCAAATTATATCTTGTGATATGTAACAAGTTCATCTCTTCCAGTAACTGTGTCACTCCTAATATACTCTAATTATATCTTGTGATTTGTAATTAACATGTTCGTTAGACACTAACTGTTTCACTTTTTATATTTTCTGTTTCAATTTTGTAATATATCAACAGCCACTTGACTGTTTCTACTGTTCTGTTTCACTTAATGCCATTTCCGCTTACGGCTTTTACTGCTTATACTTATATATTTCATAATATAATGACAGCGGCTATTTCTATTATCACATCTTACAATATGTGGACCTTTGTCCGATTTGTAGTTAGTTAAACTAAATTGATCGTGAAGCTGGTATAATCAAAGTTAAAGGGTTCATGAGGTTAATCTGAACGGAATAACTCTTTAAACTGGCCATTTGTTTGTGGGCATACATGTATTTGTTTCATTTTTATAGTTTAAATATATTTTTTAAAAAATAATTTTTCACCTGCATTAACAATTGTCTTTTTTCAATTTTGGGTCGGGTACTTAAATTTTAGGGCATTTTAATTAACATTTCTAGAATTAAATTATCTATTTTCTTATAATGATGATAGTAATTTTTATATTTGTTTTGTATTGCAATTTGCATTGATGGGGATGGGGTTTTTTTCTCGGTAACATAACAGTTTCCATTGATTGTCTTTCCTCGTCATCTTTTGCTTTGGATCAACGCGCTTCGACTTGTAATTGGGCATGTGTAATATATCGCAGTTGATCACTAATTGCTATACAAAACTTATGAGCCCGGTGCGTATGTCGTGAGTGTATACCAATAAAGCAGATGAATAATGGGGAGATTTGATGGAAGCTTCGGGGATAGAAGTATCTCAAACCCCAAGTAAACACACTCGAGTTAGTCGAGCAATTTTCGACAACCGAATTATACCATATTGCCCATTTACACCTACTAATCACCTCACTACCATTACGTAAAGTGGTTAATCCCCAATCCCTTAAACAATTCTGATTACTATATCACTGAAGTTATAATACTTAACTATGCACAATTCCATTAAAGCTTTCTCGGGTGAAAATGTACAATACAATAACATGATGCTATCTTGACCAGCCAACATAGCTGGAACCGTTTGGTGGAGGCATGGCTATAAACCAATAACCTCATGCCTAAAAGTACCAATTTCTATTAAAAACCAGAAATGCTTACAAGAATACACACCAATCCTCGTAATCAACCCTCGTACAATACGCAATGATGGCCACAACATCCGTGCATACGGCAAAATATGCTTATATATATACGAAGGCAAAGTAAGTATACTTTTCATAGTTCTAACTCTGTCTGACCAAAAATATACATCGATTAACTCACTCGATGCATGGGTATTCATCTGCAAACTTGGCTAATATCTTGGCAGAAAAGTGGTCAGATGTTAAAGATGCATGAACCCCTTATTTCCGAAGCCGCTAAGTATTTGTCATAACAATAGACACACATTGGAGACTAAATCCCGAAATTGAAAATAAAAGCGCATTATGGGGAGTGAATTGCGGGTCATTATCGAGTTATCTCTCTTGTGTTGGTTGTCACTACTTTGAATATAGGTGGTACGCGACTAGACATCTCTCTATATCCCATATTCGGAACTTGGCTACGAACACGCTACGATCACCCTAACAATTATTTTTAATGCTAACGTCAATCGATTCCCATATGTGGCTGGAACAGGAGCATCGGGCCGAAACATTTATAATGAATTACATTTCCAAATCTTTTTAAAATCAATAAATAAACCAAAATGGTGCTTTTATAATGTTTTCACTAAACGGATCACAATTGCAACGCGAAACCACAGTACCGCTTAAGTGCACGATTCCACTCTTCTATAACTATTTCATTTAAATCATATTTACAAAATTTTTTTAGCGAAAAGATTAATTCGATAAAAACCCCCAAAATAATTCGTTCAAACAAAATAATTAAGTAATATATTCGATCAATCGGATTACATTATATAGTGCAGCTAGAATAATTGCTATATTTTATTTAAAACAAAAGTTTTTGTTCGAAACATTTGATTAAATTAACTTCTGGTAAGACATTTTTATACACATTTAAATATTTAAGTGTTTTATTCAGAGAGATCTATACAGTATCACACAATAAATTATATTTTTCTATCGACATCAGGGGCCTATTTCACAAAATTTTAACTAAGATAAGATCTGAAATTAAGTTATTTGATTGGTAAATATTAGATTGATTTTAGTTCTTAGCCAATCAAAATTGAACTATCCGCTAAAATTTGGATTGTATCATTAGTTAAAATTTCGTGAAACAGGACCCAGTTATGTAGATTATTTTAGTTTGACGAATATTTCTTTTATAAATTGGGAGCCACGGTGGGTAAGACACTTGCTCGCTAGCATGGAAATCAGGCGTTCGATCCCTGTATTGGCCAAATAAGTTCAAAATCTCCTACATAGCACACTATATGACATATGCCTGTCTTCATTAGTACAATCGGAGCAGTGTACAGCAGAATGTTAAACAGCATTTTATTTCTTTTATAAATTACTTATCATTGAGTGTGAAATATCTCATGACTTTATATGAAATCCATTAGGTTTTCTGCCTCGACTGTCTGAATAAAACGTCAATAACACGACATAGAGACAGACATTATTATTCGCCCTTTATTGACATTTCTATAAATCTTATCTCATATAGGTATACATGTTTGTATATATACAGTGTTCACACCAAATCAGTCATAAGATTTACCCTTTGATTCAGAATTATATATAACCCTACCTGATTTGACACATTATTATTTTTTTTATTACAGCATATTAATAGTGTAGCCTTTCTTATAAAATGTTCAGGGACACTTTACATAGTGACAATGTAACCATGAATAAACAACAAGATTAAGAACATGTTAACGATTGCATACATAGTATGTGTTTTGAGTTAAGTTTTAAAAGAAACTGAATAGTAGATTACTCCCGTCAAAGGTCAAAACCCAATAACTCACTTTTTGTTTTTATCAAAATTGAGTGAGGGCCAAATTTATAGTTATTAGGATGTGTGATTCCTGTCGTTGTATTAGATATTTCAATCTTTTGATGTTGTAAGCAGTTACACCCATGACACAACCTAACAACTGCCCTCGTTTACCTATAATTATGCCACAGAGAAACCCAGTAACCCAATAGTCAAATCAATGGATAGGCTGGGGTTTGATATTCATCCATTACGTTTTCCTGTGTTTTCTCAAAATAAGAAAAAAACGTGAGTCACTAGATGTTGTCTTTTGACGGGAGATTATTCCGTAAAAGAGGTACTTGATAACTAAAAGAGCACTGACCATAACAGACTTATTGAACAGTGTTCGGCTTTAAAGTAGTTTATCTGATGAACGTAATATTCAGCAAGGTGTATAAAGTTCTTAAAATCTGAGAAATTGTGTCGCACAGTATTATTTCATAGGCTAAGGATACATTTTTAAGCTATAGTCGAATCCTACCTAAGCAATGGGTGACCTTTGATATCAGTACATCCAGTCTAGAATCACGTAGACAGAGAGTAATTATCGATCTCCCATCCAAATTAGTGACTGTGAAAGATGGACATTATAGAATTGGATATGATGGAAATGGTATCTTTGTTCGACTCGGGGGGGGGGGGTGCGAATGATTAGCACGTGCGCGCTGTATCACAGGATCGCATGTTCAGCCTCGTGGGTTTTATCCGGTTCCTCCGGTTTCCTCCCATTGCTAAAGACCCCTGCGCGCAAGCGAATTATTGAAATAAAGTTAAACCATATTTTAATCCTGAAATTACCTAGTTTGTGTCGAGTGGACGTTAAATCCTATTCCTCTCTCTCCCTCTCCCTCTCCCCCTCTCTATCTCTCCCTCTTATTCTAAATGAGAAGTTGGGCGTCAATAATCTTTTAAGCTAGTTTATTGAAATCTCATTTTATCTTTACAAAAGAAACCAACCGTTCATATACGAATGATTAATAGGGTCAACACTGCCAACAATGTCCTCCTTTTTTCTGGTGGATAAATGAAATGAATAGAGTTGAACATATTTATTCCGAACAAAGAATTATTCAGTGGATATAATAATGTTATTGGCCCGACACCCCGAATTCAATAAAACGATTAATGCATGCATTCATTCCGCAACAAATACAAGCCCCTAAGATAGTTATTCAAATGGACGCGGCTTTGGCCTTCGATTAGTAGTTGTTGCTACTTTAACATATTCTCTTTATTCGTTTTACGGGTGTCAAAAGAGAGGTTCATTTATATATTTTATTTCCAAAATATATTAATTGGTATATAAAGTGGTTTCATAACACGACGATCTGAAATTTCATTGCCCATGTTCATTATTTGTCGGTGCACTTGCAATAACGGTCGTAAACACGAATTTCTAAACAGGTTTCGTGTATGTACTAATAAAGTCTTTGAATACAAAGTTTTTTTAATGATTGAGTTTAGAAGCCTAGGGTGCCATCTTTCAGAATCTGCCTGGTGAACTTCTGTCACTATTAAGTGTATTGAGAAATTCAAAATGGTGTCCAAGACGGCCACCATTTCAAATAATCCCAAATAACTCCCATTATATATTTAGTCTAGGATGATAATTTTGGTGTCTAACTTTATGTTGATGGGACCAAGGAATACACTGAAATCGTTTAATATGTTGTGGGATGTTAAATCCAACATACCAGACAAAATCCTTATCCGGTCAAAGTCGCATATATGTACCACAACGCCACACTGCTAAGTGGTCACGGTCGCACATATGCGACAATTACAGCAAGAACATTTTTATAAGCTGCATTTGAGTATTTAGTTTCGTATTTAATTGATATCGCATTTTATTGATATAACATTGAGAAAAACGTCTTTGTTCAACATTTTAAACAAAAATAAACATACAAAATATTTCACGTTAGCTTTTATTTAGCCTGACCACTTGATGTCAAAATGACGTCGATTGTGTAGGAGTTTAGCCTAATAAACAACATCAACAAAATGATCATCAAATGAGAAAGTATATAATAATATCGGGGGTTGGGATGGCCTAGTGGACTAAAGTGCCGCGCTTCGACCTCTAGCTGGCTGGTCACCTCTGGCTTGCGGCTGTGGTTTCGAGCCCTGGTGTGAGCGTATGTGGCATGGAGATAGGGACGCCTTCTCAACCTCGTGGGTTTCCTCCGGGCACTCCGGTTTCCACCCACTGCTAAAGACCTCTACGCGCAAGCGAATTATTGAAATAAAATTAAACCATATGTTAGTCACGAAATGACTTAGTTTGTGTTGAGTGGACGTTAAACCCCATTTCTCTCTCTATATAAAATAATATCAATCATCTGACAAACAGATTACCATATATCAACAGTTCATGACACAAATGATATGTACCATAAGGCCACAAACGGCGACAGACAACGAAGGTGCCGTCTCTAGTATTCCTACAGCGCAACGTCACACGTGCAGCTTAACATATTACCGTAAAGTTCTTAAAGAGATGTGCCATGCTTAAATGTATAAAGCAATACCCACGATCAGTTAAGGCATAACTCGATAGCGGAGAGTGAGATCGATTATTTCACCAAACAAAACTATGCCGAACAATAGCTACGTTGTCCACATAGTGAATAAATGTTAATCCGTTGAAGTGGCTCAGTGAGTAAGACGCTGGCTCGCTAACATGCGTAGGTCCCCGTGTTTGAACCCGGTTTTGGTCGAGACCCTTCCTCGGAATTTTCCAGCGGGGTGCAGCAGAAACGGCCTTTACAGGGACAACGTATATTCACTTTCGGATGACGAAAATCCGAGGACGATTGGCAGTTGTCAATCGATATTGTGTAAGTGTAGACTGTAACGCTGCTGACCGGACAAACTCTCCCTTCTAGCCATCTTCGAAATCCCCAGTGGTCTGATCCCATTCTACTCTATTTGGAGAGATGGAGGGGTACAGGTTTTCAAGTTATCTGCCCTTGATGATTGTGCTGTTTTTATTATTGACCAATCCCATAGATCGTTAATGGGCGTCCTCGCTAGAGATAAAGGGACATAATTTCATACAGGAGCGGGTCCATAACGTGACCTCATTGTATACCGCACAGTATTGTTTTCCTGTACATTCAATACGAACTGATGTGTTGATAAACGTTAGTTTTTGGCGTTAATATGGAATTAAATCCCCATACGTCGAAACACGGTCCATTTACCACGGATAAGGTCACACGGGACCGCCTTTTTACTGTCGACGCCTGGTGGGAGAAGAGATAGAACATGGAATTCCACCCCAACAAATGTAATGTCCTCACCATCAGCCGAAAACAAAATCCACTACGTCATCAGTATACGCTACATTGGCACATCTTAGAAGCAGTGACAAGTGCGAAATACCTAGGCTGCCTTTTAACATCCGATTTATCAACTA
The DNA here is from genome assembly GCA_036850965.1 of Patella caerulea. Lineage (NCBI taxonomy): Eukaryota > Metazoa > Mollusca > Gastropoda > Patellidae > Patella > Patella caerulea. Next base: position 53,402,414 of record JAZGQO010000006.1, on the reverse strand, counting down.
TCTGTGGGAAAGTCAATAAGACATTAGGCTTCTTACGACGCAATCTTAACACCAGTTCGATAAAAGTCAAAGAAAATGCCTATAAATCATGCGCCATCTGTATGGGACCCATATCAACAAACAGATATATACAGACTTTAAATGATCCAACGCAGAGCAGCCAGGTATGTCAGCAACAGGTCTGGTAATAGATCGAGTGTGGACAACATGTTAAACCATTTGAATTGAAGGTCTTTAGAACAACGACGGAAAGACGCCAGACTTACTTTACAAGATCGTATATGGCAAACTTTACATTGAAAAATCAGGAAGACTCATAATACCATCTCGACGACCACGTCACACACAGCAACGTTTCAAATTACATCATGTTCTTCAGATTATAGGAAATTCTCATTCTTCCCTCGCACCATCAGGGAGTGGAACTCATTACCACCAGAGATAGTGACACTGGAAACATCTGACGCCTTCCAGGCACAGGTGTCACTCCTCCACTAAATGATTGATCTGTTTTTATCCGTTTTTTTAGCCTGTTCTCAACCATGCGCACCCTAACACATGGCAGAATAATCATCCAGTTGATTGTGGCCATTACCAGGCAGAACCAGAAGAACCTACTAATATACTGAAAACTGGCCCCGAGTTTCGTCCATAACATCCAGACACTTTTGAGTAAAATATAGGTTACGTGCCCTTGTTTTGAAATTAGTCTCGCTTAACCAGTCTACCGACCATTCTACGTCTGACAGGCCGGAATAATCAAGACTACTTATTTACGAAACATAACAGAAATAGGCAACTCAACAAATGTTTCAAGAGACTTGTAAAAGTAAAATGAAACTACTGCTAGTATCATGGTCTTGCTGACGAAAGTTTTTCGGAGATATTATTTGTACTAAACCAAAAGATTCCGCTTCTAACGGTACAGTAAATGTAATAACCAAGAATCTAAATTTTACTGCTATTCAAAATCGTTAATAATAGATTTTTTACGGGTGTTATTGTTGATAGATTTGAAGAGAATTCCAGTGTCAGAGACTTCACCGTTGGCTATTCATAGTCTCGAGACCTAGCCACTCAAGCGTGAACATAAACTGTGTCGAGACCCAACTTTCTGTAGAGTACACAGGTCGCACTAAAATGTGTGACTTTTGATACAAAGCAATTGATACTGTTCATGTTTAAGGGTAGATAAATTCATATGACCCTTACACTGCACGCTTATTGATGGAATAAGCCCAACAAGTTTTAAAGAAAAACTTTTAAAAACAAAATCAAATTCGAAGTAGTTGTACTGACAGACCGATGGATGCCAAGGATTCGCGTATACATAACTTTACAATGTATCCAATTTTCACTTATAAATTTAAGATATATCGGCCTAAATTTTGACTCACAATTGTATAAGTAATTTGTTTGACCGTTATATCAAAATAGAGCCGCTTGTCAGGCCCGTAGCTAGCCCAAAATTGTTAGGGGGGGGGCAAAGGCTTCTGGGGGCGCCGATGTACCTACACTTGATGATCCACGGTGAACGGTACCGTGGATGATCAATAGGGTTCTCTCCATAGGCGTACTGGCTCGATGACTGTTAGTGGGGAGGGCAGGGGAACCTGAAATGGCCCTTACAAATTTCGGATTACGCCTGCAGACATTTGGGGACGCCCCCCCCTCCCCCGAAGATAATTTCGAAAATTTGACGACTTCAAACGCGTTTTCTTGGTCTGATATAGCCTAACTTAGCTTGCTGAGTCAAATTCCAATTTAAAATGCGGTCCAATATAGTCTACCTTAGGTGGCGAACCATACTCCTCACAGTGTTTCCTTTGATTCAAGCTAATCACACTTATTCTAACTCAAGAGTAAAGCAACTTCCAATTTTCCAATCGTTTTGTAACCGAGATCCCACTCTATGCCGACCTGAATTCTGTTGCAGCTACATCCACAAATAATAATTGATGTCCGAAAAATGTGGCACAAGAAAAGTAAAATTAGTGTTTTCTTAGATTTCGGGCACTCTATTTTGCCAATCAGATGAAATGATATTTTTTTGTTGTCATTTTATACGCCTGCCTGCAAAGTCCCCCCCCCCCCCCCGAAACACAATGACGGACAATTTCAATTTTGAAGCTGTATTTGCGATATTGGCGTAATATGATATTTTGATATGAACAGTTTAAACGTATCGATAATAATTTATGAGATAAATGAAAAAGTTCTGAATCGGGTTACAGTGGGACATGTTAGAATTTTGAAGATTATTACGCCATTTTGGGTGCCCAATTCATTCTTGGCCGCCTTTCTAATCTCAGTAGCATTATCTAAAGGGGGAGGGGCGCCCATGATCTCTGGGATGAGGCACCGCAAAAATGATGCCATTTTGTGCGCTTGATTGATTAAGTCGTGGGTGCCAAACCAATTTCACTCGGCATTATGCACTGTGTCTGGCCCGTCATTATAAGGCGCCCCACCAATCTTATGGGTGCCTTTCTGGTATAAGCCAGGCGCCCTTAAGCCAAGTGCCATTGGTTGGGCGCCAATCTCGTCGTGGACGCCCAACCAATATCACTCGGCTTTATGGAGACGTTGGTCCTTGACTGCGTATTACCCCTTGAGGGAGCCGATTTCTCCCCCCCCCCCCGCTAGCTACGGGCCTGCTTGCCTGTGAATGTCTTTCACTTTTCTACATTACCCGTAATACAATTTGGTCTCAGGATTTTATAAAACAGGTCAACGGCGGAGAATTCGTAACAATATGCGGAGTGGAATTAGAAACAGATATCAGCCACGACGCTAAATTACAGCAATTTAACAATACAATGAGTAGACACGACTCGGAATCAATCCTTCAAAAATATATCCCCAAATAAATCAACAGTCAATTTATTGTGTAATTTGTGTTTATTATTACGTAGTCATGGCCATGAATTCATTGGAAAATTGCCGGCCGACGCTTTTTGTGTAGGCAACTAAGGACTTAATCGCTCTTTTGGTAAATTTTTGAGGTTAAATAGTATAAAGGGATTGGACACCGAAAATATGTCGATATTTGATTTTATTAACAGGGAGTTTCCGGTGTGATTCCCCCTTCTCAGTGGTCAGTACAGAGGGTCTGGTAAGGGACAACATACAGCCGTTCGGATGGTACGAAAACCCAAAGTTCTTTGAACACATTGACGTATGCCTGTCTTCATTAGCCCTGTTCGGAACACATGAAATGAAATGGGGTTTAACGTCCTACCGTGCTGCTCCTAAACTGGGCTTATGAAGACGGGCATACGCCATCAGTGTTCTATGAGAGAAACTGTCGCCGGGCAGCGGCGCTACGGCCAACTCTTATATCGAATTCTAACTGCCAAATGATCGTTTAAGTGTACACCAATGTGTAGACGGGCCCTCGGCTAGTCTCGTACCATCGAACGACTAGACAGCTGTCCTTGGGATCGTTTAAGTGCACGCCAATGTGTAGACGGGTCCTCGGTTTTCGTACCATTCGAACAACTAGACAGCTGTCCTTGCCGGGCTCTCCGTCCAGCATCACTGACAAGAGGAGACTACGCCAGAATTTCTGGATGAACTTTCTCGGCCAATGCGGAGATCGAACACCCGACCTCCAGACAAGCGAGTCAGCAGTTCGGAACAGAGCAGAGGACGTTAAACACCATTTCATCTCATTCCATGTGTAAATCGGTGGTTTATAATTTTAAACAAAATTTCTCTTTAAAGACACCCTTTAACCAATGCATCTTTAGCGTATATAAATCGGGCTCGAGTTAATCTGAGCTAGTCAGCTAGCAAATTTGTTCAACTGAAGAGCCTACTCTGTTGAATACTATTTATTTCACAACGATGTTTCTTCAAATTGTCTTCGTAGCAGCCGTGGCCTGTAAGTTGTTTCTGTTCCATATTTTTGTTCCTCATGCTTTTGTTTTAATTCAAATGTTTAGGTTTTGACATTGGATTTGGGGATTTTTATTTTCATTGGGCAGTAAAGATATTATTAAAACTTTGAATTTTCATTCGTGAGTTAATTTATTGACTTTGCAAAGATAGAGTACTGTTTTCATATAAGTCATATTGTTTTCATCAGTTGAGAAAAGCGTGTCCATTCGCCGTGTCGAGACAAACATTTTGTAGAAAAATTTTAAGTACAAGGGTCAGCGTGTCACAAGCTAAGGAAATGTAACCATTTTTATTGTCAGTTTAAAATACTGAGCCATTCAGATGTAACTACCGAATTGTCACGAGCCCGTGGTGTTCCAGGCTAAGTTATAACCAGAAAACATATTATTGTCCTTACATAATAAAGGTTATATTTCTGTTATTAATTCCATTCAACCACTGGCTTGTCTTCAACTGGTCATTTATGTCCCTGGGCATCATGATGATGTTTTACATTTATGTTCAAACAAACATTGCCTGTCCAGCCTCCACGTGTCTTTACTCCGGGTCCTCCCACTACTAAAGACCCCCGCGAGCAACCGAATTGTTGAAATAAAATTAACCCATATGTTAGTCCCGAAATGACCTACTTTGTGTCGAGTGGGCGTTAAACCCTATTTCTCTCTCTCTCCTCCCCCTCTCCCAAACAAACACGCCATGTGATCAATTATTTGTGTATAAATCAAAGGATATCTTCCCATGTTCAATAGTTTTAGTGTGTCAAGTACTCTTGCGTTTACAAGAAATAGGTTTTGGGTGCTTCCCGCTGCAAAATAGTATGCATCAATAAAATCAGTAACGTTTATGTGGTCGTTAATTTTAGATTTAAAGGTTTTAGCTTTGCAACTTCTTGTCAACATGTTACTTTCATTTTTGTCTCGGAAATAATATTTTATATTTGTGCTTTAGTGTTTTCCTTCCTGCTCGTGATTGGTTATTCAACCAATACGTGGCTTATGGGTCGGTTATGTTCGTGTATGAGAAAGCAACATCAATTTCACATTTAGAAATTAATTTTGTTTTCGGTTTAAATCGACTGTAACATGTGTTTAAATATTAGCATCCTTAACAGTCGACATCCTAGCTTATGATTCGTTGGCATATATCCCATTGCCAGCAAATACATCTTTTCAGATACTTCCTGAGAGACAGATATTGTTAAAATTAAAAATCTTGTAATTTGAGGATATAGGAAACTCTTGCAGAATTGAATCTCTAATAAGAATACCAGCCCTAAAATGGTTCACCAATCTCTTTACACCTGTCCAACCAACCTTATGTTTTTCTAACTGATGTAAAGAACAAAATATCAATTAAAAAACGATCTAATGACAAATGTAATTTGTAGAGTGTCCATAAAAAATTGTGGACAACAAGTGGACAAAGGCGTTTTATAGCTGAGGCGCTGGAGGCGCCAGGCTCCTCACCAAAAAAATCAAAGGAGTTGAAAAAATAAAACGGGAGAAAAATGCTAAAACCGATGAGAAAAAATGAAAATGTACCCATTCAGGAGGGCCCTAAAGGCAGACAGAAGGGCCCCACGTCTGACAAAAGGGCCCTTCTGGCCAAGGAAAGGACCCCCGAGTCCGAGTCAATCGTTTTCTATACAATGTTACTGTAGATACACTGTTACTGTAGAATCTACTACTGAATGAGAGTTCAGTGATTGACTTGGCATGAAAATCTTCGATCTAGGCCGCACCACTCCCCGCGAAAGAGGGCCCTCAAAATAGTATAGCCTCCGCCATGATAAACCTTAAAAAGCCTCTGCGAAGGCAATATACGACCACATTTCCATGTGGGCGATTACAAAGTAATCAGTTGCTCTAAATGTATATATTGTAGTCACTGAAAATACTGCCTCGAAATAGACTCAATAATAATTGTCTCAAGTTCATTTGGCGAGGTGGGCGGGGTCTTTATAGTCCTGGATTTAATCTAATTTGTAAATCTGGAATTTGTCACGCAATGGTCGAAAACGTATTTGTGTGGCTCTGTTTGTTGGTAGAAAATACTGCTAATGAGGCATTTTACACAGCCTCGTTCTGGACGAAATACCCGGTTCCAAACACATGACAGTTTTGAGATTGTGGTAAAAACTTTAACACGTTTGGCCAAAATTGCCGAACGAGATATTCTGAGGTTTAAATTTATAGTGTGTGAGTGTATTTGAAAAACTTTGTTGTTGGTAATTAGTAAGATAGATAATTGCTGGAGATACGACTGACGCGATCCCGTTGATGCCAAGATCACAGATTGGGCTTTAGCATATGTAATTTTTGCATAGAGTCTGACATTGTAATCGTTCAACGTTTTAGTTGGTTATGTTTTTATCAAATACACTCTTTAGTTTCAGGCTCATTTGTCAATGGTCAAATTGAAACAGGTGGCTGTAATACCTACACTACCGCAGTGGCGGCATGCAATGTACCTTTAAATCTAACTGGTGCGAGCACAATAAATTACGATTCCTTGGTCCAAACTTTGACAACTGACATAACCCAATGGTGCGGGTAAGTATTTATGGATGTGGCGTTCTCGACAATATTTTGGCCCTGTTTTGACTTTTTGGCAAAATAAAAACAAAACTAGATAACAATGACATTGCGTCGAAAGTTGTGTGATAGGTCTGCCAGTCTCTATATAAGCTTAATACCAGTTAGACCACAATACTCAACTAATTTTTCCTTTTTGGAAAGTTGAAAAAGCCAGATTCAAAATGAATAGAAGGAAAGAGGTTTTAACTTCCCACTTGTCTGCAACGACTCACTTTTCGTTAGCAATAGTCTGCGTTTAGCAACCGAGCCAGACATTCTGTCGGCCATGTATACGCGGCACAATTATTATCAAATCGTAAAGGCGTAGTTTCCACGCGGGACCGACAAATTAATCCGTTAATTGGTGAAAGTAAAGTGACGTCAACCTTGATTCATATTTATCTGAACAGACTCTATTCCTTGACGTTAGCAATGGTCGTCTGAACAAAATCCGTATGGCACTGCACATGATTGTGGCCGTTTTAAAAAAAACTTATGTTAGAGTTAAAAAAAAATGATAAGAGTATCCGTCCTGCAATTGTGGTTACCGTTTGTTGTATTTTATAGAGCCCAAAGAGCCCTCTACAGAAATCTCATTATTTGTGTAGTAAAAGCATACCGTGCGTGTGGAACAGTGGACACAATGAAACTAATAGCTGAGGGTGCTGACTACGCTGAGGCTTTTGATAAATTCTGCAACCAGCCGAATGGTAAGTTTTACCTGTCGTTCTCATTGCAATAAATAAATACATGTATGTACGTTTGTAAACTGTTGTCACATTTGTCAGCACATGTTTGCATATTATTAATGACTGCGACTATTAAATAACCTGTTTACATTTATAAAGTGGTCGGGGTCATGTTTCTTTGCCCGAAAACTTAACATTTAAACAAGAATCCGTTCAAAAATAAATATTGATAAATAACACTGACAGAATGGTAAGTAGTGCAGAGTTTTGTAAATTTGAAGGGAAAGCTACTTAATTTGTTAATGGAAGTCCAGTTTCCTATTGTTGTTAACAGTTCAATTGTTAAAATTTGCTTATTGAGAACAGTCTTCGAACTTAAAAACAATGTAATCATTATCTTTTTAGACTTCAGTGGACAATGTGTGAACATCAACAGCATAACCACATGTGCAACAACTAAACTATCCGCAAAGAACCTAACAGTTCCTGCATCCACAGCAAGCTTTGATATGTTAAAGACTTATTACTGCGAGTAAGTATCTTTTGGATAAATACCAAACTAAATACAAGAAGATTCATTTGTGTATTAACTGTCAGATTTCGCTGTTGTGTTTGTTTGCTTTGAAACAACAAAGGTTTTCTCAACCCTCGAAATATTATCCCCATCAAGTGTTTTCAAGTAAACAGTAGACTCACCCCATTCCGAAATAGTTAGTACGTACAACTAACACTGCCTTTAACATTATAATTAGGTTCTTGTCGAAATAATCATTCGCAATAAAATCACATTTACATTTTGTGTTTCAGGTTTTCCAAATATTTCGAGGAGTGTATAAAAACCAATACTGGATTGACTGGATGTACTGCAAAACCGAAAACCAAAGACATATACTTTGAAGCGTTGGAAGAAATTAAACCTGATGAATGTGGAGCTATGTCTGTAGTTTATACATCTCTACTACTGACTGTCTCTCTTCTCCTTAACTACGTTCTCTAATTAATTCTTGCAATACGTCAATCCCTTCTACTTTCATATTGTAAAATTCAGTAAGCCCATCTCTTCTAATGACTTGGTTCTCTAACTATGTTTTTTAATTATGTAATACGCCTTTCTCTTCTAGTGACAGTTTCCCATTTATATTCTTTAATTCTATGTTGTAATATGTAATACCTTCATCTCATAAAGCGAGTGTGTCCTTTCCTATATTCCCTAATTCTATCTTGTAATATGTTCATTAGCCATTGACTGCTTCTATTCCTACTCTGCCGCCCCACCCCCTTGCTTTTCTTGCAATTGCTTTTACTCTCTATACTTATATTTTTAATAATATAATGTCACTGAATATTTATATCCTAAATGAAGCTAGCATGATCAAAGAGTAGATGAGGTTCATCTGAACGGAATAACTCTTAACTGCGCAGTTCTGTTTTGGAACTTTTTACAAATTGTAGAAATAAATTTATTTATTTTCTAATAATTTGGATAGTTTTCTTTCGTATTGTCATTTGCATGTATTTGGCTGTTATCCGCTGGGTAACTGAACAACGCGACCTATTGTCTTTTCCCGTTATCTTGGGTTGAATGGGATACAAAACACATATAAATTATATTGGATGTCTATAACCACGTAAATCTAAAACTGCTTAATACTTTTAGAAACTATTTTGGGTCCGAAATAGATCTACTGAAGACTAAATCTACACACAATAAGGGGAAGGAGTACCGGTCTTTGATTTTAATATTTGGAGTCATCTCCCTTGAGTTGGTTGTGAATACACTGCAACTCCGATATCATTTAATCTTATATATCTAGACTAATTTTTCGACATTCGTTTTAAATGAAAACTGACTGATTAAAGCTGAACTCCGAATACAAAACTATAGAAATAATTAAATTTAAAAAATACCGCCCTACATAATTGCCATACTTGTTAATGTTTTCAATTTGTAGAACAAGGATGGCCATTGTACGGCATACGAAAACACAGGCAGGCCACGCCCATATTCAGTGTATACTTTGGCAACCACTCTGTCCACATCCTGACTGACTGAGGGATTCTACTATCAGTTTACTGAAAATATTATTGCTACATAATTATTATGTCTGACAGGTACATATTTCTTTACTAATTAGATGAAATATGTATAGTGGTCGCGAGGGTATTTCTCCAAGTCCCACTAGGTGTTTTAAGGCGTCCGCATGCAATATCAATATTACCTAATGTATTTGAAGTCACGGCAAAACAGCAATATATAGGTTAAATACCGCTGGTAATACGAGACTCGGTGGAGAGGTGGAAGTAGTTCCGGCTATTCTGACGGACACCTGTATTGTACAGGGCAAAATCACGTGTACTTTTCTCTAAAAATGAAAGAAAACTTCCTTACCCCAAACAATAACAAATCTACGAACACCAACCAATGTTATGTTGTTGACACAACATCGAGGGACATAACTACTTAAGTCCTTTGATCCCCATGAATAACAAGATGAAAACGTACTTCTTTGATGGAGAGAACAACAGTTTTATTGCTGCATTGGATATATTTTGAAACGATAATAATAGACTTTATAATACTACACATTATTTGGTGTTTCTACGCTGTTGTGCAAAGCTTTTCAGGAATAAGACAAAAATGGATGGTGTTGTTAGAATTATTAAACTATAACACATACTTATGGAAGAACAATTACTGATTTATTTAGGCGACGTTTCGAAGAGTATTCTCTCAACGTACTCTTCGAAACGTCGCCTAAATTAATCAGTAATTGTTCTTCCATAAGTATGTGTTATAGTTTAATGCTCTTTCCAGTTACTAAATGCCTCTAAAAGATTGTTAGAATTATTATTGTTCACTTATTTCGTCTTATTAGTAAAGAAATATGTACCTGATCAGACATTTTAATAGTGTTTCAATAATATTTTCAGTAAACTGATAGTGAAATCCTGCATACGGTCAGGAGAAAATTGGTGGTTGAAATATTGCTAGCCAGGTGTGGACAGTGTAATAGACAAGGTATGCACTGGATTTGGGCGTGGCACACCTCTGTTTCCGTACGCCGTACAATCGCCATACTTGAAAACAAGTATGGTGGTTATATAGGGCGGTATTTTTTTTTGTAATCGGGGTTCCACGTTAATTTTAATAAGGGGTGTCGAATTCACACCTGTTTAATTTTTCAATCACTGTTAAAATATAAACTAACCCCGATTATTGTTGTATAATGATTAATTTTTGAAAGATGGGAAGCGGCAGTATGGCCTACTTCCAATTTCCAACTTCCAAGGAATGCCAATGTACACGCGGGACCTCGACTTTTCTTCTCACCCGCATGACTAGATAATTGTCCTTGTCCGACACTCCATCTTGTACCACTAACAAGGGAAAACCACATCGGAAATTCTGATGAATTATTTCTGCCAATGCTTGGATCGAGTATCCGACCCCCAGGCTAGCTATCCAGCGTCACACCCACTTGGTCACCGTGTTTTCTGAATAAACCAGGTAAGTAATAGACTAATGCTTCAAAGAAATAGTATAACTGTGCCTTTATAATATGCCCACCAATCGTATCCCATTTGTGACTCGAAGAAGAGCATTACTTTCTATAGTCGGTGGCCTTTGATAAAACGACTTGTGTAGCTGGTCGATCACCATGTGAACCTGGTTGTTCCCGGTCTAAAGTTGACCCCAGACTTTTCTTGTCACAGGTCCAAAAATTAGCCAATTCTCGTGTTTTTTTATTGTTATATATTTCGTCCATTTATTACATATTAGAGAGAGGTTTATTTTTTTCGGAAATTCAGAGATTCCATTTTATTTTCCCCTGAACTACAGCCCCAACTTATGGAAGTTCATTGACCAAGGAGAAAGAATATCGATGTAACAATCTTATAGGTGGGTTTAAGTATTTCAATATTGTGTTGACATTGCCAACATAAATTAACAGAAAAAAAACTGTATAAATGTTTCCATTACAAAGCGCTATAGTTGATTTAGGCATTTTTCTATACATTACTTCGTAAATAGATTATTACTAAATACCTATACGTATTCAATTGTAAAGAAGTTTTGTTTCGAAAAGTAGTACATTTTGTTTTGTAAAAACACAAACATAGCGTACTTGTGTTCAAGGTCGTGTGCATGTGTTTGTAATCAGGTTCAGGGGCGGATCTAGGGATTTTGAAGGGGGGGGGCGACGCAAAATAAGGGCACTGACCGTGGAGAGGGGGCACATGATCTTGTGGCTTAATATTTTAGTATTTGCTTTGAAGGTGTTCCTTGTCGTATAGTATTATCAGATTTCAACCGTTATTTTTACCATAAATAAGATTTTATAGATAATAGTCTAAGGTATTAACACAATCAGTAAGTGTAGCATATAAATTTTAAAAAATAAAATAAAAATCCCCCTCCCCAATCGGGACAGGAGGTTAAACCCCATTGCATTTGTCACTTTCGTCGGCGGTAATTAACAATGTATTGCCAACGGACATATTAACCAATCTCGGCATGACTTACTACAGAGAAAAGATACAAATTGTAGAGAGAAATGGGGTTTATGGTCCACTCGACACAAACTAGGTCATATTGGGACTAACTCATGGTTTCATTTTATTTCAATGATTCGCTTGCGCATAGGGGTCTTTAGCAGTAGGAGGAAACCCACGAGGTTGAGAAGGCGCCCCTGTCTTCGTGTCACATACGCTCACACCAGGGCTCGAAACCACAGCCGCAAGCCAGAGGTGACCGGCCAGCTAGAGTTCGAAGCGCGGCACTCTAGACCACTAGGCCATCCCAACCCCCTTGTAGAGGTAAAACTATACGAATGAATGTACATATCACTTCGTGTTTTTATGTCTTAACGCAAAATCGTCTGTTTTAGAAAAGAAGAATGTTTCTTAATTAAGTTATGACCCGAACAGTGGTTACAAGGTTACGCCGACAAGGTCAAAATCTCCACAAGTAACAAATGTGTGACTCGTACAAAGCAATTGAAACTGTTCGCGTTAAGGACTATATTGAAGTAAAAACTATTTCGAGAAAGCCCTGTCTTTCAGTAGTTGAATAACCTCAACAAGTTGAAAGAGAAATTTAAAAGTTGAATAACCTCAACAAGTTGAAAGAGAAATTTAAAAAAAAATCAAGTTAGAAAGACAGTTGGATATATACCAAGTGTGTGATTATACCGGCCTAAATTTTGACAGTTGTATAAGTATTTGTTTGACCATTATATAAAAATAAAGCCCGTTGCTTGTAAATGTCTTTCACCTTTCTACATTATTGTACTTATTACAAATGCGTATCAGGAATTTATAACATATTTCAATTGCGGAGATCCCTGCATACACTGTAAAACAAATCTGTTTTTAAAATCCCTCTTTTTTGTTATTTGAAGGAAATTATCCGTATTATCACAGAAATATCTGTGATTTGAGATAAGTAACTTGTATTTATACCATAGTATCTGTTGTTTTAATTCATTTCTGTCTTTGGACAGAAACGTCGGTATTCTTACATACTTTTCAGTATATTAACTGATACAAACTGTGTATTAACAATATAAATTTTATTATTAATCAAAAGAACTGTAATATTCCAGAATAATCTTTATATTAACGGCAATGTTCTGTTAAATCACATAGTTATACTGTTGGATTCGATTAACGCATGCGCGTCGCAGACACAACTTATGGTGGCGAATGTTTGAATGTGCACTGACGATGCAGAATAAAGACCAGAGGGAAATCAACACTAAAATGTGAAGGTAAGTCCTTCTAATAATATTTATGTGTGAAAATCTACAGCTTAAGACCTGAAATAAAAGACCTGTAATATTCCAGAATAATCTTAAATCACATAGTTATACTGTTGGATTCGATTAACGCATGTGCGTCGCAGACACAACTTATGGTGGCGAATGTTTGAATGTGCACTGACGATGCAGAATAAAGACCAGAGGGAAATCAACACTAAAATGTGAAGGTAAGTCTTTCTAATAATTTTTTATGTGTGAAAATCTACAGCTTAAGTAGACACTGCGTATGTTATTGGATTTAAAGATGCAACCTCTGTACTCTCTGTTTAGTTTGTTGTTTTTTATGTTTAGAATCCAAGATCAATGCACATAGTGGCCATGCATGCAAATGTGTGTTGTATTGTAAATTTGAAATCGACCAAGTAAACAATTAAACAGTGTAAGAAACGCGATGGTTCAGTGAATATGGTGCTGGATTATCTCGGCAAGAGGATACTCCATGACATGCAGGAAAATTAACGCCTTTTTATTTCATGTCATGTATGCAGTGCTTCATCATTTTGTTTCAGGTTTATTTGGAAGTAACAGAATTTGCAAGAGGACAGAGGAACGGCAGAAAGTAGTAAACCTGGCATTTAGAAAATTCAAAATATGAAGCCATTCACGATTTCTTGCTCTTAATTTCTGTTCACTCGTAATATCGTTGTACATTCATATTACATTTACAGAAAATAAATTATTTTTTTACGGATGATTTTGTTTTATATTTAACCAAAATAATTTTGTTAAAGAACAGAAAATCTTCTGGCAGCAGATTTACCAGATTTTTTCCTGTACTTTTACACGTACATTCTTCTGTGACTTAACAAAAATTTTCTGTTAAAGAACAAAAAACCTTCTGGCAGCAGATTTACCAGATTTTTTCTGTATCTGTTAAGTCATCTGTAAAATTACAGAAAAAATCTGGTAAATCTGCTGCCAGAATTTTTCTGGTTTTTTTTACAGAATTATTTTTTACAGTGTAGGCCGAGGAAATTCATCCAGATTTTCCGCCGTGGTTTACCCTTGTCAGTGATACAGGACGAAAGGCCTGACAATTGCAGCTCTCTAGTCATTCGGATGGGACAAAAAAACCGAGGACCCGTGTATACATTGATGTGCACGTAAAAGACCACTTGGCTGTTGGAATTCGATATAAGAGTAGACTGTAGTGCCGCCGCCGGGCAAAATTTCCCTCATAGCACACCGTATGGCGTATGCCCGTCTTCATTAGCCCAGGTTAGGAGCAAAACAGTAGGACGTTACACCCAATTTCATTTCAACTGCGGAAAAGTCGTAGACACGACGCCAAATTACAATAATTTAAAAATACAATGAGCAGCCATCCCTTTAAATTATGTAAATATAACCCGAATAAATCAACAGTCAATTTCTTGCGCAATTTGTATTTGTTATTATGTAGTCATGGCGATGAATTCATTAGGAATTACGACCCGTCACTTTCTGTGTAAGCTACTAGTTGGAGGAGGTTTTAAAACCTCTCTTGAGTATCTTATTTAGGTTACATAGTAAAAAGGGATTTGACACCGACAATAATATGGCGATGCTTGATGTTTATTAATAATGATTTTCCGTTAGTGGCCAGGGTGGGATAACGAAAACCAAGGCCCTGTGTACGCATTGACCTGGGCGTAAAAGATCCATTAGTAAAATAGTAAAAGGGATTTGACACCGACAATAATATGGCAATGCTTGATGTTTATTAATAATGATTTTCCGTTAGTGGCCAGGGTGGGATAACGAAAACCAAGGCCCTGTGTACGCATTGACGCGGACGTAAAAGATCCATTGGCATTTGTAATTCGATATAGGAGAACCAGTTGTGCACGTCTTCATTAGCCCATTAGGAGCAGAACAGTCGGGCGAAAAAACCTAATTTCAATTTTTATCTCATTTCCTAAACGCATACCGCATACACATTGTATGTGTATCGTTAAAATTGAGCCAATTCACCGGTCTCTGACTCAAAATCATCCAAATTCTTCGACATTGAAAACACAAATTATTTGTCAATTTAAATCAACATTGATGTGATTACTGGGAAAAGGTGGGCTTCTGATTTCCAGTATCACTGTGCAAACCTCAGCAGCTTCCGGTAACATACATTTAGGCTCGGTTGTATGACAGTAAGTGATATGTACCTACGCCCATACATTTAATAATAATAATGTATATTTGTAAATCGCCAATTCATCCACAAATGCATGCTCTAGGCGCGTACTATGCTCTAGGTGCGACTACCAGTTCACTCGCCAAATCTCAACAGTCTCGGCTGTATGACAGTAAGTGATATGTACGTACGCCCATACATTTGCGATGCGGCTACCGGTTTACTTTAACAGGAAAACGTGTCGCTATTACAAACATAAAGACACCATGGGCGCAGCAATGTTTCATACGGGACCTTTAAAGTAGTTCCAAGACACCATGGGCCCAGCCATGTTTCATCCGGGACCTTTAAAGTAGTTCCAATATGGCGGAATTCGCCATACAGCCGAGACTAGATGTAGGAAAAATTGCCGCTATTACAAAAAGTTCCCAAGATGTCGTCTTTTGTAGATTGTGTATAGTTATCGTTGCAAAGTTGTCCTTTGTTTAAAGAAAATCGGATAAACCTGCAAGCTCTCCTATACCTGATCCACATTTAGCACTAGTTTTAAAACACAAGGCACCACATTCCTACAAAACACAAGCACCATGGGAGCAGCCATTCTTCACCCGTGACCTTTAAAGTAGTTCCAGTATGGCGGAATTCGTCATACAGCTGAGATTAGAGTGTACCGGAATCTGCCGAGTGGTCCAGTATTTAAGACAAAATTAACATTTTACCGTCGGTTACCAGGCTAAACATATTCCATGAGTGATGTCAAACGATGACGACATTTTTATCTGGAGAGCATGCGCAATAAATATTATCGGTGTAACTCATCACAGGAGATTGCCATTCGATTGAGGCTTCTGGCGTAATTAGCCAACATAACTGATTTGAAATTACAGTAAAAATGGAAACACTTGAATGTAAATCAGTTTATATACATACATATATTATTATATGCGTTTCGACTCATTTGTGTCAGTTTCGAGGAACCAATATTAGCGATTTAGCTCCTTTAAGCATTCACATGAATTCGAAACTGTGTTCCTAAGCAGAAGTGTGGCCAGCAGAAGGACACATTTTAATACTCCTTTGCTTTCTCAGAAAGGCAACGGATTGTGAATCTGTGATAGATAATTTTAAACTAAATGTCTCTTTAAAGTCACCCTTTCATCAATACATATTTAGCGTATATAAACCCGGCTTGTGGTGAGCTGGGCTAGTCAGCTAGCAAGTCTGTTCAACAGAAGAGTCTACTCTGTGGAAAACTATTTGTTGCTCAATTATGTTTCTGCAAATTGTCGTCGTAGCAGCCGTGGCCTGTAAGTTGTTTGCTCCACATTTAAGATACATTATGGGAGATTAGATGATGAGTTGGAGAGAGGGAGAAATGGGGTTTAACGTCCACTCGACACAAACTAGGTCATTTCGGGACTAACATATGGTTTAATTTTATTTCAATAATTCGCTTGCGCGTAGGGGTCTTTAGCAGTGTGAGTAAACCGGAGTGCGCGGATGAAACCCACGAGGTTGAGCAGGCGTCCCTATCCCCATGCCACATACGCTCACACCAGGGATCGAAGACACAGCCGCAAGCCAGAGGTGACCGGCCAGCAAGAGACCATAGCGCGAGATAATGAGTTAGTAGTTCTCACTATAATAGTTAAAAACTAAATAATGTAAAGGAAATTTGCGGAAAATTTTAGTCAAATTGATTAACTACGAACCGAGAATTAAGGTATTGAAATTTCCGTCTAGAATCAATTATCATTACTCAAGTCGGTGCGACAAAAATCGTACTCTCGATTATCCATTTAATTATTAAACTTATGGAAAGTTATGCTGTAATTCGGGTCATAATCCACTAAGATCGCATGCTAGCGATGACATCGAGAGTTGATTATGGTCTGGATAAGTTAATTTTAATTAAAATGTCTAATTAATAATTTAGATAACATTTCAGGTCCAAAGAAAGCCCTGAAATAGGCAGATTTAGCTCTTGCATAATATATGTTAAATGTTCCTTATACTTTTGCATTAATTTCAATTTTTATTTTTATTCGGCCGGTGGTGGGGAGATTTTATCTAAACTTTCAATTTTTGATCTTCTGTTAATTATGGACTTTGTATTGACTTTGCAAGACAGGTTACTGTTTTCATTTAGGCCATACTGTTTGTAGACGCTGGCAAGTTATTCATAAATGTGATTTTAAATTTAAAGATTCTATTTTCATTTTATTCACTTATAGCCTGGTTGGGATATCTTTATTTCATTTTACACATCGTTAAATGCATATTGTAAGGACATACAAAGTTTCTTATGTAAATGTCTTTTTTTAAAATAAATGAACTTGACATTCAACGTCTTAAATGGGGAGACCAACGATTTTCAACAAGGCTTCCATAAATCTTAAATATATATTGCCAATAAATAATCCTCTCTGTAAAAAAAGCAAAAACATTTTTGTAAGCGAGAAATTTTTATTTTTATTAAAATGGAAGTGACATAGTTGGTTCAACACGATCACTGGGCTCTATTGTAAGCATACAGATTTGGCATAAGTACAGTACATTGTGTACATGCATCGTCCTTTGACCCAAAATCTCTAAAATGGGCTGTCTATTAGGATATTATAAACACGAATTTATGTTTTGTTAACGTTTAGTACACTAAATTCAGTCATACTGAACCGTACACGATGTCTCAATGCACGCCATTTTATAAGATTGTTGGTCAAAGGACGATGAGTGTACACGTACAAATACAGCAGTAAGCTTATACCAAAATCTGTATGCCCAGTGAGCGTGTTGAACCAACCATGTCAGTTTCGGTTTTAATAAAAATTAATTTCTCGCTTACAAAAACTTTTTTTTTTTGCTTTTGTTACAGAGGGGATTATTCATCAATATATATTTACAATTTATGGAAGCCTTGTTGATAATCGTATGTCTTCCCTTTTAAGTTATCTTGCCGCACAGCAACTGAATTCCATCTTTCAGCGTGTTATGTCGTATTATTGAATACGATTACCACTGAATTGTCAATGCCTCAATGTTAGCTTTATGGCAAGTGAACACCACTGGGATTATAGTAAAATGAAAATGCTTTCATATGTTGACCGAGAAAGTTCATCGGAAGTGTCTGGCTTGGTTCGCCTAGTCGGTGAGATGAGACGAAAACATGGGTTCCATGTACGTTAAAAAGGAAATGAAATGAAGTGGAGTTTAACCTGTTCTGCTCCAAAATGGGCTAATGAAGATGGATATAATTATGCCATACAGGGTGCTATGAAGGAAATTTTGCCTGGACAGCGGCACTACGGCCTACTTTTATAAGGGATCTTTAACGTGCACACAAATGTGTACAATGTGACCTCAGTTTTCCGTCCCATCCGAACAACTAGACAGCTTTCCTTGTCAGGCCCTCCGTCCTGCATCACTGACAAGGACGAATCATGTTGGAAAATCATCTGGATCAACTTTTCCGGCCTTCAGGTTAGCAAGCCAGCGCCTAACCCACTTAGCCACCATGCCCCTCCCCCACCCAATGCACGTTAAAAAAAAACCAAAAAAAAACCACCCTAGACATTTGGGATTCTATTGCTTAGCAGGCGAAATTTGACGCATAGCACGCGTATACCCGCCTACATTTATCTTGGTATAATATTCTTATCAAAATTGTGTTGGTCTAAAATGTGTGAGTTGAATTTAAATGAACTATATTAATATATTAATAATCTGAACAAAGTAAAGTATAGATTAAGAAAACTGTATATACCAGCACTCGTAATAAACATTCCGAGAAATCCCTCTCTGGCCATTGCTGGAATAGCGTCTGTTTCTTGAGAGTGTGTATATTCTTTCCGTTCAATGAAAGCTATCACTTAAGTACAACAACATGACAGTCCTTCGTTTAATCTGGGTGTTCCCTAAAACTTTGGACAGTGATTTAAGGTATTAAAAACGGTGAAAGTATGTTCGTTTCCAAACAGTATTGTATACATTTCATTCGACTTGATAGCCTCGTTTGTCACCCAATTAGTTTTACTGCAGTATTTTGCTATGCACGGGTTAATTAGGCATAATAAAATCGTGAGCCATGATGTAACGTTATCTTACATATTTGGTCCAATATTGGCACTCGTTTTAAATGTAAAGCTTTTGTAGGCCAGCTAGTGATTGGTTGGTAGACGGACTACTGACCAATCAACATTTAAAACAACAATATCCACTCATAATAGCAGTGTATAGTGGGATTACCTCTAATTAAACGAAACACTGCGCGGAGTATGGTAATAAACGTCAGCTAAAGTATTCTTTTTCTCTAGGTAAGTCTAAACTACATTATGTAATATTTTAATTGTTTTATATTTTATGTATGTTATTTCATATTTGAGGGGCAAATAGAATTGTCTCTAATAGTGAGCATACAATGTGGGTACATTTTAAAGACCACAGAGTTAGTATATTATATATGTATATACAACTGGGTGTAGTTTTTTTCTTTGATGTCAGTAGTAGTTATATCTCATAAAAACCTCTCATGACGTCATCAGAGGTTGATATTGGGATCATATCAACCGCTGATGACGTCATGACAGGTTGATATATCATATCAACCGCTGATGACGTAGATGATCGAAATAATACAAAGAACACAGAAATTAATTTTATTCTTTTGACAATAAAAAAATCCCAAAACATTGTTATAGTACAATTTGTAGCATTTAAAAGCGAAATAGACTGCGTACTTATCGGCCTATTTAAATCGGTTATCCATGACCATAGTGCATCTAACATATCTTTCAGAATTTTCTTTCCACCCACATTATTTCTCCACACACTAAGGCTTTGGATATATCCTCATCTTATTTGCATTCACATCAATTCTATCGCCATTATGGTGACTAAAATGGATTGATTATCCGTCTGGCTTCGTTTTACTATCCCTTTTTTTTTTGCTTTCTCCAAAATGGCGACGTTTAAATAAAGATCTGCACGTGTCAGCTTCGGTAATTTTCGCATTTTGGCGGAAACTGTCGAGCAATTATCCAATCACAGAGGTTGATATTGGGATCATATCAACCGCTGATGACGTCATGACAGGTTGATATATCATATCAACCGCTGATGACGTAGATGATCGAAATAATACAAAGAACACAGAAATTAATTTTATTCTTTTGACAATAAAAAAATCCCAAAACATTGTTATAGTACAATTTGTAGCATTTAGTAACGAAATAGACTGCGTACTTATCGGCCTATTTAAATCGGTTATCCATGACCATAGTGCATCTAACATATCTTTCAGAATTTTCTTTCCACCCACATTATTTCTCCACACACTAAGGCTTTGGATATATCCTCATCTTATTTGCATTCACATCAATTCTATCGCCATTATGGTGACTAAAATGGATTGATTATCCGTCTGGCTTCGTTTTACTATCCCTTTTTTTTTTGCTTTCTCCAAAATGACGACGTTTAAATAAAGATCTGCACGTGTCAGCTTCGGTAATTTTCGCATTTTGGCGGAAACTGTCGAGCAATTATCCAATCACTGTTGCCTTTTTTAGAAGACCCCATAAAATTTAAAGGTGAACCCGTTGTATATGTCAGATATAAACCTACTCTCCCTCGGATTGATATGATAGAGAACACTTGGGCTGCGCCCGCGTGTTCTCTATCATATCAACCTTGGGTAGGTTAATTAATATCCTATACATAATATATATATATACCGTTATAATGAAATCGTAGTTTTATTAATAATATCCATGAGCGTATTGGGTGACATATTTAAATGATGTACAATGTTCCAAGCAGAACTCTACTTCTATAATTAATATTATTATTAATATTATGCAAATGTTACGCACACGCAAGCATGCTCCATATAAAGGACATTGCATGCACATGCGCTGATTATCGTATATCATTTTACGTTCATTATATTACATAAATTAATTTACCTTTATTACATAAAGCATATGTATATTTTATATCGGTCGACATTTTATATTTCTTTTCTTTATTCATTATTATGCATGTAATATTATTATATGACTCACTCACACTGTATATACCAGCACCCGTAATAAACGTCAGCTAAAGTATTCTTTTTACTCTAGTTTGTAGACAATCCATTCAGTACCACGGTCACCCTCTCACGACATAGTATCGTTATATATTTGTCAATAGCCATGTATAAAATAGCTGAGAAGGTTTAAGTAATCAAAGCACTATGAATGTATTTTCAATTAGTTCTGAATTGTAAATCTTGAAATATTGTCTTCAAATTTGTTCATCTACCATCCAAATGATTATTGTATATTTGTATCTTTGGGTCTGTGACCTTCACTACTGAATAAACTATACTACTTATAACCGCCTTTATTATCACGGTGGGTGAAGACAAGAGACAGAGAAACTCGACACAAACTAGGTCATTTCGGGACTATCACATGGATCAATTTTATTTCAATAATTCGCTTGCGCTTAGGGGTCTTTATCAGTGGGGGGAAACCGGAGGACCCCGAGAAAACCCACGCGGTTAACACCTATTTCATTGCATTACTTTCACATAAAATATGTAAAAAGCTTAAAGATATATTATGGGAGATTTAGGTTAGGCAAGTTCCAGAAAATACTTGAAAACGTCCATGTACATATCGATTTGCACGTAACAGTTCACGGTCATTCGCGGGCTATTTCATATTGGAAAATTTACTAATTAATTTGACTGTTTCAGGTTGTCTTGTTGAGTGTCAGATCGACATCAGCAATTGTAATGGATACAGTACTGCCATTTCTGCATGTAATACAAACAATGGTCTGACTGGAACTTCACAGTTGTCTTTTGGTGAATTGCTCTTATTAGGTTCGAGCGATATAACTGCTACATGTGGGTAGGTACTTTGTGATGTTTATAGTGTAAATCTCCCTGACCTTAAAATAACTTTGGTTTGAACGTAACGCGATCTCGGCCATGTACTGATGGTTAATCTTGTTGACCACGGGCGATTTTAGTTAGATTGTGAGTAACAGCACAGCTACAGGTCGTTGACATTTAATCTTTATGGTAATTGTGCATGATTTGCATTTTCCGTGTTAGCTGCCCATTTTCCTATATATAGTAATAGAATACTCAATTCTTGCTCAGAGCCCAATGTATGAAATAAAATGAAAGGAAAGGGATGTTTAACGTCCTTCTGTTCTACCCCGACTGGGCTAATAAAGACGGGGTTTCCCTGTATGTACGCCTGTCTTCATTAGCCGTCTTGTTGCAGAAGAGTAAGCTCCCATTTAATTCGTACATTTATAACAACTCGTGAAACAACCCAGTCATTAAATTTTAGCAGGTTACGGCTGACAATTTTTAAAAATCGCGAGCCCTACTTGTCTGGAGTGATAAAATCCCTATTGTATTTTTGATCCCGAATTGTTAATTTTAAATCCACTGATTAATGACCATGCAACCCGAATCTGAGATATCCTTGTGGCTATATATTATTGTCTACTGAGATATCCTTATGGCTATATTTTACCATACTCCTGCGCAGTGTTTCGTTTGATTAGAACTAATCCACTTCACACTGCTATCTTCACACTGCTATCTTGAGTGAACATTGTTGTGCTAAATTATTATTGGTCAGTAGTGCCATTACCAAAAAATGACCCACATTGTAACAAACAATATCGGGGTTAACCAGACCTCAAAATATGTTACCGCAATGTACCTAGTGACAATCGCGACTTGTTTACGTCATAACCCGCGAAATTTATTATGCTCGATTATCCAGTGCCAACATGTTTTCTTCGTCAGCCATTTTGAAAATTATGCCGATTGCGAGAAGAGAGGAGGGATTTGATTGGACGTTAAAAAGAGACACGCCCCGCCCAATGTCAAGAATATGACTTCTATCCAGCAATGGTAAGAGAGGGATTTCTCGCGCCATTGCTTCAGGAATATGATATATTACTGACTCTATGCCTGTTTTGTTTCATTTGTGATAATTAACCTTCTGTATGTACTATTGATTCAGAAATTTGAATAACATAACAAAAGCAGTGAAATGCATAGTGGATGCACACGTTGCTTGTGGAACAACTGAAACCAAACAATTGGTAGCCTCTTCGGATCAATACACGAAAACTCTAGGCCAGAGATAAGCAGTTTGATGGTTGAAACTTTGGAACACGATAACTAATTGAGTGAACGTGTTGAAGCTTAAAGTATCAATTATATTAGTTACTTGACTGAGCTCAACTGACTTAGATGAACTTCGAAAACCTTGAATGAGTTCCACCGTGAACACTGTATGCTTATTAAAGACTAAGTATAGATAATCAATTGAATTGCTTTTCAAAAAGATGCATGTGCAATTAATTACTGTATCATTTGGGGGGGGGGATTGCGGCGAAGTACGCCAGCTTGACTATTGGCTTGTTTATTTTTAATTTTAATTGTGAGCAATCTTAGGCCGTGATTTATAAAAACAACTAATTCCGTTTGAATTTGACCGTGACTTTTGCACGATATGAATATATCATATAACCGTGTGCTCCAGGCCCTTTAAACAAGAAATGCAATGAAATGGGCTTTAACGTCCTACTCTTCTACTCCTATCATGGGCTAATTGAAGACGGACATGCGCCATACATTGTGCTTTGATGGGAATTTTGCCCGACGCTACGGCCTACTCTTATATCGAATACCAACTGTCAAGGGATCTTTTACGTGCACTCCAATGTGTACACGGGACCTCGGTTTTTTGTACCATCCGAACGACTAGGCAGCTGTCCTTGCTATGACCTCCTTCTGCATCACTGACAAGGTGAATCATACCGGAAAATCGAGATGAACTTTCTCGGCCAATGCAGGGATCGAACACCCGACCTCCAGGCTAGTGAGCCAGTTGTGACAGTATTACATTAGTTCTTTAAATCAGGTTCTTTATGATAACACTGGTATATACTTCTAATAAAACTTTTATTCTGCTTCTTACAATAGGTACAAACATCTTGATGTAAACGACCGTAGAACTAACTATATGAAAGGAGTCATGACTTAATTAGCTTGGCTTAACACGAGTGTGCTAACTCCAGAAGCTCTCGTCTCGTCTCGTCTCGTGCCAAGGCACCCATGGCCAAGGCACCCATGGCCCGCCTAGCATGGCCTCCTGGACCTCACTCAAGATTCGTTTCTGTTCTGAGTTTATAAACGTATTCCAGACAAAGGAGCTCATTAGACATCTGTCTAATGTATCAAGCATCATATGAAGGTTTAACATTCAATATAGTTTATCAGATAAAGAAAGCTAGATAAGACATGCCAACAACAAATTATAGTTACGCAATGACATAAGGAATACTACCAAGATCTCCAGCCGGGTATTGATAGCGACAGGTTTATGTTACAATCACTAACACGTATTTTAATATGGCAGGACGCCTCTATGACATATGTCATTATGTTATATACCTATCCCTCTTTTTAGAAAAAAATATGAAATGTTTTTTTAAAGCCTTTACAAATTTGAATATAACTGGGATCGATAATATCTACCCTAATCTTAAAAGATAAAAATAACAATAAGAATGAAAAGACATATAAATACAAACAACACTTGTAAAATGTCGTATACAAAAATGTCTATAAACAAAAAGAAAAGGTAAATGAAACACACACGAATTTAAAAGTTATATATACTTGTAAAATGTCATAATATCCAAAAATGTCTTTAAACAAAATGAAAAGGTCAATGAAAAACACACGAACTTAAAGGTTATATACACACAATCGGTCACACACGCGAGTCAATAAAAAAAAAACAAACGAGATCCTGGAATCACAAACACAGACTACTCTTATTCATATAAATGGTGGAATCGCGAACACAAACTACTCTAATTATCTTCTTAGACCGATTATTTGGTGGAATCGCGAACACAAAATACTGTAATTATCTTCTTAGACCGCTACTGCACTGTCGTAGCCAACTGTAGGGGTGGGGTACATATGATGCCCCTTCCTCGTTCCAGTAATGTTGAGGGGTCAGAATTTTCCCTGCTCCGTTTAGTTCAACTATTGTTGTTGACCGGTAGTCTTTTCATTTTCCATACCGTCTGGCAAAACGGCGTGTTATGACATGTGCTATGAAAAGTATTAACTGCCACCCGTGCCGAAGTTTTATCATCTGCTTATCATATATATCATGGAGTGAACTTAATTAATAGTTAATCAAATTAGCAAGTGGAACAGACTTGACTTTAGATAAAGATCTAACGATATTTACAATTGAAATTAGGGAGTCATATTGTTTTATCTCAAGAATAATGAATGATCTGAACACATTTAACCAATCTTAAATAAGATATTTTGGAAAGAACTAACGGTTTATCTCTATAATTTTTAAACACAACACAAAACAAGACAAAACGTTCGCTCTAAATCCGAGCACAACCCTCCTGGGGTTAAACCACTTAACATAAACTTCTCCCGTTACATATCGGGGCATTTCCCATTAAAACTTTGGGGTATTACAAATAAAACTCTCTACCGTAAAAAACGGGTCTTCCCATTAATATTTGGGGCACTACATCACAAATAATAATCCCGTAAACCTCGGGGCATAAGTATATATATATATATGCACAAAACAACACAACACAAAAACTTATAAGAGACAAAACCGTTAATACCGTGTGAATGTTTAAAGAGTTATATCTCTCAATTAGGATACGCTTATAAAACTCAATTCCAGATAACTAAACAATTATAAAACATTTCACTTCGCAGTTATTAGCCTGATAATACTTAGCTACTACTAACTTTAAAAGCCAAAATATGTGTTCAAAACAAACAATTATAATTCATAATCTTTTTAAAAACAACATGACGCATTTTAAAACAAATAATATATATACAATTTTGTTTTAGCCATTTTCCTGTTCCACTACTAGCCAATATTAAATTTAGTAACCACACCATGATATTTAATGACGCGTGATGATAAACTGCAGATTTCCAGTTAAATTATAATACATAGCACTAATGTCATTTATGAACCGTCGCCATGGTAGGATTTAGAAAAGACTTACCCGTGAATACTAAAATCTGTAGCCTGTGGTCGTCTAGTGGTATAAGACTTCAAGCGTTGCTCTGGTCTACGGCATCAATTAATATGTGACAGTATTTCGTTCTTTAAATCAGGTTCTTTATGATAACACTGGTATATACTTCTAATAAAACTTTTATTCTGCTTCTTACAATAGGTACAAACATCTTGATGTAAACGACCGTAGAACTAACTATATGAAAGGAGTCATGACTTAATTAGCTTGGCTTAACACGAGTGTGCTAACTCCAGAAGCTCTCGTCTCGTCTCGTCTCGTCTCGTGCCAAGGCACCCATGGCCAAGGCACCCATGGCCCGCCTAGCATGGCCTCCTGGACCTCACTCAAGATTCGTTTCTGTTCTGAGTTTATAAACGTATTCCAGACAAAGGAGCTCATTAGACATCTGTCTAATGTATCAAGCATCATATGAAGGTTTAACATTCAATATAGTTTATCAGATAAAGAAAGCTAGATAAGACATGCCAACAACAAATTATAGTTACGCAATGACATAAGGAATACTACCAAGATCTCCAGCCGGGTATTGATAGCGACAGGTTTATGTTACAATCACTAACACGTATTTTAATATGGCAGGACGCCTCTATGACATATGTCATTATGTTATACAGTGCCTCACCCCTTTAAACAAGAACACAACTGTATTACAAACAGAGGGATCTGATGTTTCTTGCAAGATGCCAAGAATATTATAAAAAAGTACTATTTCCTTCTCGTATCCTATCCATATTTCCACATATCTGTGCTGTGAGGCTTTTGTCCCAGAAAGGTTAACTTCTCGATGGAACGAAAAGTTGGCAGTTGGAATTCGATGAAAAGCAGATGGAAACTCCGCTGTTCTGGTGAAATGAATTTGACATGCCCATCTTCACTTGCCCACCTGGTGCAGAATGGTACCCGTTAACCCCAATTTCACCAATTATTAATTGATACAGCAGCACAAACAAGGCACAATTTGCGATATTTTTATATTAATATGTAGAAGTATTATTGATTGTACATCATTATTTAATTTTTCACTATTTAAAATTTTTATCTACTTATAGTGTGTATAGAATGTATATTTGATGTAGTAACACAAATTTCACAGAGGCTGTTTTTTAGGATTTATTTTTCTGTTAATTACAAGATTCGCTTTGTAATTCTAATACAGAGATCATTGAAGATGGTATATCAAATTGTAATTGTTTTCAGAGTATGATGGAAATTGTGTTAATACAGGCAACATAGTTAACTGCGTAACGACATATCTTTCCGATAATGACATTACATTAAGCAACAGTCCTACCTTCGCTGAGGCCACCACTTACTACTGCAGGTATGTATGATTTATTTGTTTTTCATAGAAACAGTTCATATCTTTGAATATCGAATCGCGAGAATGAAAATACTGTAAGCTGTCACAGCCAACATGCGAATTTGACCATTAAACCCTCGTGTGACCATTATATATGTAGTACTTATACGTTAATCTACTTTATAAAAGAACAAACTGAAGATTGGTCTTTCTATAAATTCATTACCAACCGGTTTCACATCATAGTGATCATCAGGGTAACGGGTGCGTTGTATTGCTAATGGTATAGCGTTAACATTGGCAAGGGACGTAACTCATGACTTCATATCAGTAAATGCGACGTCAACATGATTTCATATTAGTTACAGTTTAATTTAGAGGTATATCATAAAGAATCTTTCTTTGATTTTCCTCAGCTCTTCATTTTCTGTGCGCATTTTGTATGTAGGACAGACTGTGGACTGCAATTCTTTGCGCGCTCATCTATATGCCCACATAACAACATGACGTTTCAAAGTCAGAGGGGTCAAAACCAAAAGTTCGACAAAGATGGTTAATTATCAGTAGCGCGTGTTTCCTTCACTGGCTCTTACGCACGCTGTGCAGCACAATTAACCATCTGTGTCGTACTTTTGGTTTTGACCCCTCTGACTTTGTACCATTGATTACAGATTAAACATCCTTAAGTATACAAATGTGTTGTTATTGAGGTGTTCCCATTTGAATATTGTTCACAATAAGATGCAAAATAAATAAGATATGTTTACAGGATCATTTTGTTATACGAAAAGAAATACTAAGAGATGCGTTTTCTATGGCGCCCAGTTTATATGCATAAATAGAATTTATATATACCAAAGCCGTTTGGAAATTTCTAATGGGCCAACTTAAAAGTAACGTCTACTCAACACAAACTACGTCAATAATTCGCTTGCGCGATGGTATCTTTAGCAGTTGGAGGAAATCGCGAGTACCCGAAAACATCCCACGAGGTTGGGCAGGCGACCATACTCCTTGTGACGTGCAGCCGGGGAGTCGAAACGACACCAGTTGACTCAATGATAGACTTTATGATACGGCCATCCCCCACTGTTTTTTAAATAAAATTATTAATGTATATTATATGAATTACGTGAGAGATTAATATAAATTAAACTACAAACACTTCTGAAACGATACAGGTCAAAACAAATTATCCAGAAAATATATTTAAAAAATAAAAACAAAAACAAAAAACCAACAAAAAACAAAAATCACACTGATCACAAATTTCAATCATCTTACACCGTCCTCCATTTGCACCATATCGGAAGAAACTGATGAATGCCGTTATCTCATCCCTTAGGCTCCCAGTTACACTACTGCTTGTTCTAATGTAAGTTTAAGATTTCCACGATCAAAGTTCCAATAGCACATTTTTAAGTTATATGTTTAAAATGTATTAAAATAAAGCCCTAAAATAGATTGTACCTATAAACAGTCCTACCTTGTTAAGGTATAATCCTATAATTCACTATTACCAGTTGAGAAATTGGCAAAAATATCGTTTTCAACTTCAAATTCAAACGTTTGAAAATGGCCGTCCATGGAGAGGAATGGGAAAACAGGGGAGGTAATTGAGTTACTATTTCCTCAACCAGCCTGTGTCAGCCATTTTAACGCCTGTCAAATTTTGCCCATGATCGTATAATAGTGAGTTGACAACCTTTTGAGCAAAAGACATAGAAATAATTATGTTTTGACTGTCTTAGAAAATATGAAATTGGAACTTTAAAGCGACGGTTTCAACCGTAGCGCAAATCTCGATAGTGGGGACCTAGTCTAAAACGTATTTGTAAGGGCCCCCATAAAGACAAGCAGGATAACATTACGGGCACGAAACTGGCCATGTGCCGAGAAGAATCTGTGGTATTGTACAGCCTTTTGAAAGATGTCTGTCAACCAAAATATGAAGTGGAGAAAACAACCTACAAATGACGAACGAAATGATATGAATTAGTCTGGTTATCACCCAGTCCCACGAACAAACGTATAAATTTCTACGTGCCCACTTCACTTTTCTTTTTCTTTACAGCTACCACAAGCAGTATGCGACTTGTGCAAGCGAAAATTCACAACTAGGGTCCTGTACTAAAACCATGACCAAAGAAATATACGTATCACTTATATCTGAACTCAGACCAGAAATATGTGGAGCTTCGTCCATGGTTTCTTCAGATGTTGTACTTCTTGTTTCTCTCCTTGCAGCTTTCTCTAGTTAAATCGTATTAATTACAGCTACAGCGATCTTATCTGTTGGTTATTTGCCACCCTCTTACTTTCTCTGCTGAGATGTAGTTGTAAAAAGAAAAGCTCCCCTATCGTGTCTTTTTGTAGTTTAATTTATGATATTCTCATGCACTTGACAAATCCTGCACTCTGATAACAAATTACGTCGAGACTCCATTATCGTACATTAGTACGATATGATGAATGTTCAGAATCCATGAAGATTTTAAATTTGATTTAAGTTCTGAACTGATGGCAGTTTAACGTAGTTTGTGTATGTTCCCATGAGTTGATATGTGTTCTGTGTTTTTAAACTTATTTTTCATCTTTAAAAGTGTATAAATCTAAAATTAATAATGTTGTTTTACTTCCTTAAGGCCCCCGCACACGAGCCGAAAACTGCGTACGCAAATGGCGCAGCGTCATTTTCGGCTCGTGTGCGGGGGTATTTTCGAGCTCATTTTGACGTTCGCCAAATATCTGTCATGTTTGATATTTTTTGACGCAGCGCCAACTGCGCTCTCGTGTGCGGGCGACTCAGCGCTATTTGCGTTTCATTCGTCGTCAATGCGCATGCGTCATCACTACTGCAAAATGGCGGCACCCAGTGAGTTCGTCAGTGACGCAATTTTAGAGGATAAAATCGTCGATTTATGGCAAGAATATCCTTGCCTATATGATACAAAATGCGTAGAAATTCGAGACCGCAGCCATTTTCGGATGAGTGGTGGTCACGTGAACGACACACTTGCCGCAGTAGCTTTCGCGCAGCGTCGTTTTCGGCTCGTGTGCGGACGCCGTATTTCTGCGTCAAATGCGTACGCATTTAGCGCGGCGCTAAATGCGTACGCAAAATGCGCTCGTGTGCGGGGGCCTTTATTAAAACGACATAATCAAGCTTCCGAATTAAAGGAACTGTTGTACAATTAAATAAATAAAAATTATTCTGAAACTCCATAATCACGAACTGATTTCTTTATTTGTTTAATTTTACGGAAAAACTTTACTAAAGAATAAGATATGGAACACACAAATTGAATATAGACAAACCATTGATGGGTTTTGTTCTTTATCATTGGTTGTATTATATTTACGGAAAAAACTTTACCAAAGAATAAGATTTGGAACACACAAATTGGATATAGACAAACCATTGATGGGTTTTGTTCTTTATTATTGATTGTATTATATTTATAATTATAAATATGCGTTGTGACGTTGCAATGCGATTTGTCTATATATGTATTATGTAATCTATGACAAAATTATATATAGCATCGTGCCTAAATTAGGTACAAAATATGCCTGATTCCTTTATTCTCAGAAAATTTTAATATATTATTTTTTTGTCATATATGCCTGATTCCTTTATTTTCGGAAAATTTTAATATATTATTATTTTGTTATATTATTTTTATTAAACTTTCTTTAATACTTATAACAGTTTTCAATTTGTTTATACAATATATATAAAAAAAAGAATGTTTTTTTCTCCATTTGAGTTTCTGTGCTATCTATTAAATCAAAATGTTATCTACCCGCATGAGGTTATGGTCAAAATAAAATGGAGTTAAGAATTTAATCCATAATCAATGACAAAATCTGTAATTCATCAATCAGTAAAAGTTAGAATATGCCCCGGATGATAAAAAGTCAGTAATTAAATCAATTATTGGTCATCGGTCGATTTCTAGATTCTTTCTTGATTGCAAATCCAATACCGAAAAGAAGGCGACATGCATCTTGGAAAATGGGATAGCCACAACCCCCAACAAAATCTACCAAAAGGTTATTTTTTGTAAAACCATTATTTCAAAATATATGAAATGTAGGCATTGTGATCGGAACTGAAGGTGAACTGGTTCGTTGGATGTTGTTATTTCAACTCCGAGGACTTAAAATTCGAGAAACCAGTTTGTAGTTATCTCCCTTCTGACTGCCCTGAACCAGTAAATGTTTTGCTAATCTGTGAATTGTATTGGATTACCCTATGAATTCAGTTCCCAAGGATGTAGGTTCATGAAAGCTGCTAACAATATCGGCTTGGCTGCAGAAGGTA
This sequence comes from Patella caerulea, assembly GCA_036850965.1. Classification (NCBI taxonomy): domain Eukaryota; kingdom Metazoa; phylum Mollusca; class Gastropoda; family Patellidae; genus Patella; species Patella caerulea. Next base: position 53,370,560 of record JAZGQO010000006.1, on the reverse strand, counting down.
ATGTTTGGCAAATTATTGTGGTTGTCTCTTCGCTCCATGGGCTGTTACGTTCCCGATTATCGTAAAGATAAAGAATTAAATGGAATTGCATATATTTCATTAAATGTTTATATAAAATAATACTTTTAACATACAAAAACATTGGCTAGCAAACATAATACAAATCTACCAATATATCAAAGTTTCATAAACACCGGGTTATAACGTGGTAAATAGACAGCAAACTGAGTTGAATAGGATAAAAGTTTAATTTCTACACTTCTTCTCGTGGCCTTATTATATATAATAGCGTCAAAAGACAAAGAAGGGGGTAATGGCACACACCTGATAATTCGGGACTAACATATGGTTCAATTTTATTTCAATAATTCACTTGATCGAAGGGGTCTTTCTCAGTGGGAGGAAGCCAGAGAACCCCGGGAACTCCTAAGAGGTTGCACGGGCGACCCTACTCCCTACTACGTTTAACCGGGGAATCGAAACCACGCCAGTTGATAAACGAAAGACCTTAGCACACGTGCTAACCATTCATCCCCCCCCCCACTCCATAAAACGTCAAGATAAAACATTCATGTCTAAGCCAAAGACCGACAGCTATCGCAACAGTATCTGATACTATAGCTTTACGCTATGGGATTTGTATCAAAATGTTGGATAACGCATGTCGTCTGTTGGTAAGGGCAAGCAACTACGACTTCAACGTTCAAAACTGGAGGATCGTTTCTGAGCAACAGTCAAGCCCCAGGGACAGCCATTCAACTGACACGTTTGATCAGTTTACTGAATCATCTCGAGGATCAAAATGTTAAAGGGGATGTTACCGGGATGGTCCTATTGGACATGCAAAAAGCGTTTGACAGTCGACCATGGTATCTTGTGTAAAAAAAAACTTGAAAAAATCGGTTTCGATCCATAGGATTGTTTGGACGTTGGTAAAACTTTCTCAGACCCCTCGGACATTTCTTGTGGTGTTCCACATGGCAGCATTCTGGGCCCCTTGTTGAATGACACGATCATAAGCACACCCATCCCTTGAAAATTAAAATCTTATATGCTGACGACAGTGTCATCCGGTTTTCTCATCAAAATCATGAAAGAGTATCTGTAAAACTTAGCGAATCTTTCAAGGCTTGTTCCGATTGGTTAGTAGACAATAATTTATCTTCTTTTAGATACAACTGAATGTATGTTATTTGACCAAAGTAGAAAAATAAAGAAAACTGGTAGTTTTGAAATAGTGTGTAATAATCATACCATTCAAGCAACATATAGTTTAAAATATCGGTATCTATATAATGATCATTATCTCTGGTGAATTAATAGTTCATAATATATTTAAAAAGGTCAATACTAGATTAAAAATCCCATGTAGATATAACATGTCTTGAACAAAGTATGCTAAGAAATTATTAACCAATGCAATGCCACTAAGATTATGCATGTTCAGCTTGGTTTTCAGGCTTAAACAGGAAGCTGAAGAACAAACTGCAAATTATTCACAACGAAGTTATCGGATTTATACATGACTTAGGTCCCAGAGATTCAATTACCCCAAATTTGTTTAATGATCTAATTAGTTTAAATCTTGAAAATAGAGTCAAACAACTGAAATTGAACCGGTGAACATGAAAGCCAATTTTCGCTTAGCCAGGAATGCTCATCTACATCGAACTAGTTCAAGCATTTTTAATTATCTTGTACCAAATTGTAAATATATTACCCAATATTCAACTATATTCAGGCCTGGAATGAAATTCCAAACCAACATTAATCAATTGGGAACACGGTCACTTTTAAGAAAAATGTTAAACAACATTTACGAGCAAAACAAATACAAATCTATTGTCATATTTCATCATTCATAAATAAATCAGCCCTTCTTTGGTGAAATACATGTAACATGAGCCTCTTTCAAGGACCCTATTGGAAATAAACCTAGCTTTAACTCGGTGTACAGTCCATTTGCTGATTACAATATTTTGCCTCGACCGTTTTTTTGTGACTTCAAATTTATTTTATGTTATCATTACTTTTTCTCTCAAGAAAACGTTCTCATCATGTAACTTTATATTATCACCTTTATAGTCATGTTTGATATGCCTCGCGGAAAACTAAATAGATAAAAAATACTGTCAATTTGTGACTACGATAGACGCTACAGTTTCAAACATTTTTTTTTCAATTCGGGTGTGCAGAATTGGGTAAATATTCAACGTTCTGCTACATTCCGTGTCAGTGTTTAGACGCAATTTCCGAAAACCACATGAATGCGACACAGACAACAGATACTAACAGCTTTCGGTCCTCTTTTCAATTAAGTTATTGAATTTAGTGAAAATCTATGTGAATGTCACTAAGCTACATTCTTCGTTTCAACAATTATGTAACACGCCCTTCTCTTCTAGTGTTTCCCATTTATATTCTTTAATTCTACGTTGTAATATGTAATACCTTCATCTCATCCAGCGAGTGTTTCCTCTCCTATATTCCCTAATTCTATTTTGTAATTTGTTCATTAGCCATTGAACGCCATAGAGGCTACAGTTTTAACGGATATTTTCAAACGTTTCAAAATCGAACTCATCCAAGACATTTGGATATTTAACATTGTAAAATCAAACCTATACAGGGTTGTCGGATCCTCAAGTTCCATCTACATCGGCAAACGAATTGTGGTTTCCTGGAATATCACATGCCTTGCCAGTATTTGCGTAAGAGGGCGGTCAATTTTAACGAGACAGAAAAACCTGATTGCCCCTAAAATCTAACTTTTATTGTTGATAAACACATTTGTTTTAATTTAAATCAAAGTCAACTTAAAAATTTGACACTTAGTTTTCGCTCAATTATGGGGAATGTTGATAAAATATATATAGTTTTACTTAAATCAAAATCAAATAACAATCCGGGAAATTACGGTCCGATATGTGTCAAAACCGAATCCATCCAAAATCATCGGGATATAAACATATTATACTGCGTGTGTACTGTACAGTCATTATGCGCCACCGTGAATATGCGGGTTTATAAAATTATAATGTGATGCAGATGCAGTAGAGGAGTAAATGTGTAAATAAAATCATAATTGTCTGGAGTCGTTGTACTGGCAAGGGGTAGGGTTGCCTCTCTACTGTTAAAGATCTTCACGTGCAAGCGAATTATTGAAACGAAATGATCTAGTTTGTATCAAGCTCTCTAGCGCGTTCTCTCTCGGAGGCCGACGTGTTAAAATTACATTTTATGAATAGTCTAACTTAACGTGAAACAAAGTCGTGCAGCTTTACGGTCGAGTTAATTACTAAGTAAATTGTTTATTACTAAGACCTACACGTATCAAATTCTGATAAAGCCTTTATAATCAGCAAAGTTTTTCATATTATTGTAGAAAAGTACATACATAGCGTATATATACATGTATTTTGCTCATGGTCGTATATGTTTTTTTTTTGTAAACCGGTTTGTGTGAATAATAAAGTTTGTAATACATGTATATGATAAAAGGGTGATAGTGTATCTTTGTATATATTTTATTAAGGGCCTATGATTTTGGTTAAAGTAGTTATTGTTCAAATTGATAACTCACTAATCTTTCAAGTCCTTTAAATTTCCAATAGCATATTCTTAAAATGTATTAAAATAAAGCCCTAAAATAGATTGAACCTATAAACAATCTTACCTTGTTAAAGAATAATCCTATAATTCACTATTGCCAGTTGAGAAATTGGCAAAAATATCATTTTCAACTTCAAGCGTTTGAAAATGGCCGTCCATGGAGAGGAATGGGAAAACAAGAGAGGTACTTGAGTAACTATTTCCTCAATCAGCCTGTGTTAGACTTTTTAATGCCCACAAAATTTTGCCCATGATCGTATAATAGTGAGTTGACAACCTTTTGAGCAAAAGACATAGAAATAGTTATGTTTTTACCTTTTAGAAAATATGAATTTGAACTTGAACTGTTTCAGTTAATAAACTTAATGTAACGATATTATGTTACGTAATTATATTTAACAAGCGTTCTTGCTATGTCCATATCATCTGTATTTAAACATCTGATACCTATGTACAATTTGACATGTTATCAAATATTATATAATTATTTTAATCCTTAGCTTGATGTTCTATATTCTACAGTAACTTCAGTCTGGTGACCGGCTCGCACTAGCGATACCTATCTCGTTATTGTTACCGTTAGCCAGTTTTGGTCACTCGTTTATTAAAAGTACAATTTTAACTGTTTATCTGAGTATTTGTCGTTAGTGTTGGAATAAGCTACAGCCCCCACAAACAACACTTCGGCAATAACAACAACCGATGACACTTGTTATAAGTCCATATTGTCAACAGTAAGGGTCTTGATGACATTCCAGCTCCTTTCTATAAGACAGTCATGATGTCCTTAAAATACCTATTACACTTTGGATCTATTTTTCCATTTCAGAGAATTCAGTTACGGGTAGCTAAAATTAACTGGAGGAAGCCAATATATAAAAAGCAGCAGTTCTCTTCTTGTGAGCAAATATAGGCCTGTGAACATTACATGTATTACATGAACAACAGTCAAGCCTCAGGGACAGCCATTCAACTGACACGTTTGATCCGTTTGCTGGATCATCTCAAGGATCAAAATGAAATGTTAAGGGGAATTTTACCGGTGTGGTCCTATTGGACATGCAAAAAGCGTTTGACAGTCGACCATGGTATCTTGTGTAATAAACCTGAAATATCGGTGTCTGATCCATAGGATGGTTTCAACGTTGGTAAAACTTTCTCAGACCTCTTGGACATTTCTTGTGGCGTTCCACATGGCAGCATCCTGGGCCCCTTTTTGTTTTTATGTTAAGTGGATGACATGATCATACGCATACCCATCCGTTTTAAATTACTTTTATATGCTGACGACAGGGTCATCCTGTTTTCTCATCAAAACCATGAAACAACTCAAATTTAACCATGCTCAACAAATCTTTTCGCTTAGCCAGGGTTGCTCATAGTACTAGTGCAAGCATTTGTAAAAATAATACCCAATATTCAACTATCCAGGCCTGGAATGAAATTCCAAACCAACTTTAATCAATAGAGAACATGGCCACTTTTAAGAAAAATGTTAAACAATATTTGCGGGCAAAACAAATACAAATGTCTTAGTTTGTTTATGTATGTATACTTCAATGTCTTTTATATCTCTTTGTAGTTCACACCCTTTATGGTGTACACACATTTCACAATTTATTGTCATATTTCATCATTCTTAAAAGAATTTGCCCCTCTGTGATGACATACGTGTAACATGTTCCCCTAAGCAGGTTTTTATGGGTTATCATCCTTGACATCATTACTTTTTATCTCATCAAAACTTGTCATCATTTAACTTAATACAGATTTAAACGATAGTTTCACATACGTATTAATAACGAATACTCACAGAAGCCAATTTACATCATTACTTTTTCTGTCATCAAAACTTTTCATCATTTAACTTTATATTATCAGAGACCCCCACGCACTTTCCGGAAACCATGCGAACGTGATAGATGCTACAGATGTTAACGATATTTTTACAATTTTGAAAGTTATGGATATCAGATTTCATGAAGGCATAAATGATCCTTATCAAAGTCTTCCTTTCAGATAAGCTGTTGTCTGTAGGGAGTCAAAAGTGGCTCTATAGCAGTGTTTGCGTGTAAAAGGATATCTGTTCATAGAATTGCGTACACAGTTTCAGACACGTATAATTAACGAATACTAACGGAAGTCCATTTACATCTCGAATTCCTTTTCTTTTTAACTCATTTCAGTTGGCTGACATTGAGGATCTCCCAAGATGCTAATAACTACAGATGTATTTATTGTAAAATTAACATCAAACTCTGACTGAGTATATGCATGATGTTTGTAATATTCATGTTCGTAAGCGACATCAAATAACTGGTTCGCTTCCATTTTCTAACTCAGGGCCAAATAGCTCGTCTGAAACTGATTTTTCTTTCAGTGAATAAAATAATACCAATTTAGTAAGACACTGTTGGAATTATAACGAAATTTAGGAGAACAAAATGAAATCTTTGAAAAGTTGAGAATCGTCCGTTCTTAATTGGTTTGCTTAAACCAATTACAATGATTTTTTTTTTCAAAAATCCTAATTTTTCCATCCATAGGTTTACCTAAACTTCGTTTCATCTTATATGGCCGAGTTGGTAAATTTGTGCGTTACCCTTTCAATGACGTCGGACAACTCAGTTAGAAAACGTTTACGTTCACAAATACATCTTTATATAGACATCTATGCATAGATAATGTGTCGCGTCTAAATGCAAAATTACCACAGTAAGGGTAAAAAAACGATTAATGGGCAAACATGGTTGGTAACCACTCTTTCAAAAATCCATTCAACGAATAATTTAACATTAAATTTCTTGTCTTGTGCAATTTTTGTTTGTTATAGTGTAGTACGTCATGGCAATGAATTCATTCAACAATCCCATATCGACATTCCATGTGTTTTAGTGGGGCGGGATAAATCGTCGTGGGTATTTTTTTTAGGTTCAGTTGTGTAAAGAAATTTTATACCTACAGTTTTAATATAAATTGGTATTACACAGTTTCAAGACATTTTTAAATCCAATTGATAATTTTAAAAACAGACATGTGCGTGATCGTTCAATTTTACAAAATCCAAATTGCTCAGCCAACGTTCATCCACGGGGTTTTAATTGACAATCCGATTCAAAAAACAGAACCGAATTCGTAATTACTATAATTGCAACAACATTAAACATTAATATTTAATGGAAGTACTCGTAATGTGAGCCTAGAATGGACAAAAGATGGGCTTCTAATATCCAATATTTAAGACAAAATAAAAGTGTACCATAATGCGTTTCAGCCCCAATTCTGGCAAGAGACTCGACGAACGCGGCAAACGTTGCACCAAATTAAACAGCACATGAAAACTGAAATAACTAGACGCTAGAAATTTGCATTCGATGAACACTGCTGGCTTATTTCGCCGAACATAACTGATTTGAAATTAGAGTAAAAACGGAAACCATTGAATGTAATTCAGTTTAAATACATTCATATTTGGAGTATTATATGCGTTGCGACTCACTTTTGTCAATTTCTAGCTAAAAAATGTTAGCGATTTAGCTCCTTTAAAGCACACTAATCTCGTCCTTTGATATAATGAGAATACCTGTCCTAACATATGGGTCAGATCTATGGGGCTATGAAACATCAATGTATAGAAGCTGTCCATTTAAAGCTCTGTAGAAGACTCTTCTCACTTAATTCAAATGTACCTAAGCTGTCTATCCATGGTGAACTTGGGAGAAATCCTATACACATTTTACATATAATATGACCAAATTTTGGCTTAAGATTTGTTTTGTGCCTTCAGATAGATATCCAAAGACCTGTTATGATATGCTTTATAAACTACATTGTTCTGGAAGACTAACATGGGCAACACAAGTCAAGTCTTATTTAGACAATTTAGGCCTTAGCTATGTATATATATTTCTGAAAACTTAAAGACAGAGACTCAATGATACCTTGTATCAGTCATGCCATGAAAACTTGCAAAGTTGTGAAAAACTTAAAGTTAGCCTGTACTGTGAACCATATATATTAAGCACATTAAGTTAAACTCATTGCAAGATTTCGATGTTGCTGTCACAAACTAGCAATTGAAACAGGGTAGTGGCAAAATGTTGATAGAGATAAAAGAATACATTTGCATTGTAGAGAATGAAATGCACTTTATACATGAATGTCCACTTTATGCTAGTCGTAGAAAAGGTATGATATTAAACAAAAGTCATATAATTGTATTATATCATATATTCAAATCATAAATAACCCATCTACTTACCTAGCTGAATATATTGATAAGGGTATGAGTCATACGACACACCTGTGCTTGCCTACTCCATGATCAAACACGATAGCAGATGGCTTCCATCTTGTTTACTGACGGTACTACTTATTTTAAGACAGACTCGGCTTTCCAATTTATAATATCTACGTCATTGGGGATTTCCAATTTATACTCACTGGTTGCTATGACCCGCTATGGCGTTGTCTAGAAACGCGCGTGCTCGCGTTAGTTTAAAATTTTTGCTATACGTTTAACATGGACGATTTGATGTAATTTGCCTGATTTGATTTGGCCCCATTTCCATAAATTTAGGTTGTTTTTTAGAAATTTTTAGTAAATGTTAATCTTAGGTGTTTTTTAATTCTAGCCGAAGTAAATTTTTTTACAATTTATAGCGAGTTAAGTTATCGTCTCTAAGAGGCGGGCGTAGTATTTTAAATGGCGGCCATTTGCCATCATGTGTATTCTTGAAGTAGGTACACATGATGTAATCGTATGGGGTATGAGTCTAAGGAAAAAGTATTTAGATAAGTATGGAATGCTACTGAATACAATCCCTATGTAGGCAGTGATTTTATGCGATTTATTATATAATTTTCTGTAACAATGTTATAATAAATTATACTTATAATTATGTCTATTGAATTATATCACATGTACTTTGGACTGGAGGCCTGCTACTGTCATTTTCAAAAAAAAATAATAATAATCTCGTTCTATAGAGTATGCGAAATAAAATCAGAAGTCGAGGCCTACTACTGTCATTTAAATACAAAAAAATAATCGCGTTCTATAGAGTATGGGAAATATACTCTTCAAAAAAAGAAACGCACAACCCATTTTTTTTTATTTAAACAAAGTCGCTCTTTCCCTAAATCTTACTTGTTTTAATGTCATTATGTAAGGATATAAGAAATTCATTATTGGTTTTAAATGTAGTGTCACTAATGGTGACTCGTCGTCCTTTTTGCCGAAATTTGTTATTGCTTGATTTTCGCATGGAACCTAAATCTAAGGCCCTTAAAATCCCGGGGTTCGCAGTTTCCAAATCAGTTGCACATGTAAACACTCAACGAACCAAGTGATGCCACATCTGAACGAAGACCAATGCAACAGCTCAGTTGGTAGATTACAAGCAGATGAATCCAAGACATATGTAACCCGGCTGCTGAATGTTTCCCATAGTTGTATTTCTCGCCTTTGGGGTAGGTACCGACAGTGAAGTTCAACATGTGACCGCCCAGGCCAAAAAAGACTGACCCCACCTGTCCTTGATGGTCATTTCCGGTTACGTCATTGACGTAAATGGTTTTCAACATGAACCTCTACTGCAGCATCAATTCCCGGACGGCGTAGAATCTTGTACCAGACAGTCCGTAAACGCTTACGTTTAACAGAATAACGAGACAGATGTTCCCGTTAGAGCTCCTGCTTTGAATTACGCTGACATCATGAAATCCAACTTTAATGGGTTCAGACACTGAGGGTATGGCCACAGTAACACTGCAGAGCATTTTTGTTCAGCGACGTGTCTCAGTTCTTTTTGCAACAAGGCGATGGTAGAGTAAGGAAATACAGACGACGAAAGGTAACTTTGCGTTTCTTTTTTGTAAGAGTATAAAATCAGAAATCGACATACCTTCGATGTACACTCCTCTTGTCTTGGTTGAATAACTCACTGTGTTACAAATCAGAGCGTGATGAGAAGACAGGCGGATGGATCCATTAAAATTTTAATATTACCTCAAACAGGCGGTAGACAGCGAATCATTGGTACGTAACTTTCAACTAAATTTCCCCTCGAGCACGCCCTTTTCTAATAGACTGTTCTAATATATAGACACACATCTATGCGACTCATTATGATGTGCGCCATTCAGTTTGCAAATCTCTGTCAAGTATAGTGAAGATATAGCTCGCGCTGTTGAATATTTCTTTTTAGTGCAACGATGATTCTACAAGCTGTTTTCGTAGCAGCCGTGGCCTGTAAGTTGTTTTTGCTCCATATAAATATTTCACACCTGGGCATAGTTTTACTTTAATTTCAATTTTTATACTTTGGCTTGTTCTTTTTTTTATTCGTCAACATGTGAACGTATAATATTATCGCCCCTGTCTCTGTGTTTGTCTGTTGGTCGCCTTCAGGACACAATTTTTGTCGATTGTCGTGAAACTTTGCTAACTTATGATCGCTATTATTTTTGGTGGATGTCCAGGGGCAAAGCCACGGCCATTTTTTGTATTTGTCACCTATTTTCCACAATTCTTACAACTAGAATTTCATATTTTCTAAGAAAGTTAAAATATATATATTTCGATGGCTTTTGCTCAATAGGTTGTCAACTTACTATTATACAATCATAGGCATTATTTTCCACACTTAAACATCTTTCACGTCGGAAATAATAACACAATTACCTCTCTTGTTTTTTCCATTCCCTCCATGCAATAGCTATCTTCAAACGTTTGAATTTTTTGTGCCTGTTTGTACTTGTCTGCAGGCCACAACTTTTCAGGAATCATCTTGGAACTTGATATAAGTATTCAGTATGACCCATCATAGGGTTGTATCGATTTATATTGATCCATGTCTCACTCAAGGGACAAAGTCACACCCGATTTTCCCATATTTTGTCCACAACCTGGATTCCTGGTTAGATCAACTCGAAACTTGGAATATTTATTCATAATACTATAAGAATAGCAACTATTTATTTTGGTGCATGTCCCGACCTCCAGGGGGGGCGTCAGGCCAATTTTTAAAAATAAAATTTAATCTGTAAATTTTGTCATAATATATTCATTGTAGATTTCATATTTCATACTCTATATTTTAATAAGTACCAATCAATCAAAGCAGGAATGTGGATGTGTATTGCAGCGGTAGCAATCCTGCAATGAATGTCATTGGCGGTAATTCAATTTATTGACTTTATACGTATGGGTTTCTGTTTACAGACCCTGGAAAATTGTTTAAATTTGATACTTGAGGTGCCTTTAATTAATTAAATTATGTAAAATATATATTACTTTAGACATGCATAGTTTATTTATAATTCGTGTTTCCAATAAATGAACGATTGCAATGGGGTTTATTTAACTTTTATTTCGCTGTATCAACCGGAATATTGAAGACAAAAATTTGTTATGCGAGAAAATTCGCCGGACAGCATCTGGTATTTTTAATTATACAACTGTTTCACATAGTTATCATACGTCCCGGTTTTTGTGTCCTTTTTGTCGTCCCGTCCCGACGTCTCTCACATGCCTAAATGTCTCGGTTTTTAAATCTGGTGTTTTTCAAATGGAAATAATACCACAAAACACATGAACTAGTGATTAATATTAATGTATAAAACAGCGTTTTCTACAAACACTCTTACTTCAACACACTTTAATGATATACCGTCACAAAAAGGCTACAAATGCATCTCCCGGTTTCTAGAAATTACTCGCATATGGCGTGTGGTTGAGCAACGCGGGCTCGCGATGACCGCCGTACACTAGCTTATAGATCTCAGTACACTCGGCAAACCTCGTAAGATTTCGGACAATCTAAACTCGGCTGTATGATGAATTCCGCCATATTGGAACTACTGTAAAGGTCCCGGATGAAACATGGCTGCGCCCATTCCAAACACAAGTTGGCGATCTATTTGGCTAGCGACCTATTCGACCGATCCAGCTGTAAGATAATGACGAAATTACACTTCTATTCTGAGCTGAAGGAATGGATAAAAAATAATATATTCTACTTTCATTTGATAGACATAACGTTGGATTTTATTGGTTGATACATAGAGACTGTTGTCTTTACTCTAAATAAGTTTCCAACGAACAGGTTGCAGCTCGATCGGTCGAATAGGTCGCTAGCCGAATAGGTTCCCAATTTGTGCAATAGCGTCAAGTTTTCCTGTTAAAGTAAACCGGTAGCCGCATCGCAAATGTATGGGCGTAGATACATATCACTTACTGTCATACATCCGAGACTAGATGTAGTTTACGGAATCTGTCGAGATTAGCCGAGTGGCTCTCAATATAGAAACGCCATAAGCGCGGAAAGATTGTGACGAGCCCACCGCGAGAATGCTGTATAAACACACAGGTCGCAATAAGAACGCGACTTTTTTAAGTTTCCGGGCCGTCGTTCGGTTTCAGAGCGCAGTAGGGTCACCACTCCGGTATAATTGTAATTAACGATTAAAATTAAATGAAATGGGGTTTAACGTCCTACTCGTCTGCACCTAACCTGGTCTAATGGGAAGACAGGCATACGCCATACAGTCTACTATGAGGTAAATTTTGCCCGGGCAGCGCCGCTACGGACTACTCTTATATCAAATTCCAACTGTCAAGGGGTCTTTTACGTGCACGCCAATGCGTACACGGGACCTCGGTTTTATGACCCATCCCTACGACGAGACACCTGTCCTTGTCAGGCCCTCCATTCTGCATCACTGACAAGGGGAACCCACACCGACGAAAATCGAGATGAACTTTCTCGGCCTGCATGATAACGAGCCAGCGCCCTACCTACAGTGATTACCTAATTAACGATTAAATATTGAGGTCTTGCAGTTCCTGATTTGGATGAAAAAACAATGGTTTAAACATTCACCTGGTCAGGCTTATTAATTTGATACGGCATATATGAAGGTGAAGAGCGGCGCGAAAGCGCTATCCGCCACTTGCCAAAGCTTCGCTTATCCGCGGTCCACATACACAGGGCCATGCTGGTTATTTGATACCACATATATGTGGATGTAGATCACGGCGACGAAGCGTCATCGACGAACATACACAAATACATCTTAATATAGACATCTATGCCGAGATGATGTGTCGCGTCTAAATGCCAAATTACCACAGTAAGGGTAAAAAACGATTAATGGGCAAACATGGTTGGTAACCGCTCTTTCAAAAATCCATTCCCCGAATAAATTAACATTAAATTTCTTGTCTTGTGCAATTTTTGTTTGTTATAGTGTTGTACGTCATGGCAGTGAATTCATTAAACAATCCCATATCGACATTCCATGTTTTTTAGGGGGCGGGATAAATCGTCGTGGGTATTTTATTTAGGTTCATTTGTGTAAAGAAATTTTATACCTACAGTTTTAATATAAATTGGTACTACACCGTTTCAAGACATTTTTCAATCAAATTGATAATTTTAAAAACAGGCATGTGCGTGATCGTCCAATTTTACAAAATCCAAATTCCTCAGCCAAAGTTCATCCATGGGGGCTTTAATTGACAATCCGATTCGAAAACAGAGCTGTATTCGTAATTACTATAATTGCAACAACATTATTATTTAAGGCAAGTACTTGAATGGACAGGTTACATTTATTCAGTTCTATTTTTAATGCCTAAAATAGCTAAGTCTCTAACTCAATATCATCCAAACTCTTCAACATTGAAAACACGAATTTTTTGTCAATTCAAATCAAAATTGATGATGTGATCTTACCGGAAAAAGATGGGCTTCTGATATCCAATATTTAAGGGCGTTGAGCAGTCTAAGATTCGCACTAACTTTTCAACGCCAATCTTATTAAGTCTTTGCAAACTTGTTCCACTTATAAAATAACTCAGAAAACTCTCGAAAGTCGCGTCGTTTTATGTGTAACAATGGAGATACGAGGCGGAGGAATAAAACTATTTATAGCAAACGAGACTGATTCCCTGACCTAGATCAGGTGTTGAATAAATTATGACGTCGTGCACGCCAGTCACGTGATCAACACAGACGTGGCTTCAACGGGAGTGGAAGATGTCACGTGACCAGAAGGAATTCCCTATATGACGCTATTATCCAGGTCTATTTATCTATCACGAAAGGAACATGACGGATTTTTTTTTTTATGGTCAAAGATTACTATTTTTTGAATGCATAACATGATTTAGAGTGCGGTGGAGTAGTGCAGTGAAGTAATTATTTACTTTTACATCCGAATTGTTGTATTTTAATACTTGTTGTCGACGTATTCAAAGAATTAACCCAAAATCGCAAAATCTCGTTTGAAGGTAAATAATGAACAACAATTTTAAAATACTTTGAGTTGGTATTTTTTAACGTTTTTGGTGTCGAAATGTAGCTTATAACCTCCACTTTCGATCTACTGGTGGGATTATCAATAAATCTTTTGAGCTTGTACTAATAGAATTTCCAAGAAAACGCATCGTTTTTTTGCGTTTCCATGGATACAAGACAAACCACAACCTATAGCCAAAAATTGACCAGTGAATTTTTGGGACTTGCTATTAGCATTGTTCATGCGAAATTTGATGAAAATATCTGCAGGCATAACTGAGAAAATTCTACTTTTGTTGTCATCAATACCCCTTTTTATCATGCTTTTGGGCCAAGTTTGGAACATAGTTGGTAAATAAAATTGGTATTTATTTGGTGATTAATATGTAGTTTATCACCCCAAATAACAAAAAATGTCATATCTTATCAACAAAAATTACAGTGCTAGCTTTAAAATTTGCATTTTAGACTACTCAACGCCCTTAAGAAAAAATGAATATTTTACCATTCGTACACGAATCGTGTATCATAATGTGTTTAAGCCCAGATTCTAGCAAGAGACTCGAGAACGAGGCAAGAAACATTGCACCAAATCAAACGGCGCATGTAGACTGGAATAACTAGACGCTATAAATTTGCATTCTATCGACACTGCTGGCTTATTTCGCCGAACATGACTGATTTGAAATTAGAGTAAAAACGGAAACGGAATGTAAGTCGGTTTATATACATTATATTAGAGTATTATATGCGTTGCGGCACACTTTTGTCAATTTCTAGCTAAAAAATGTTAGCGATTTAGCTTCTTTAAAGTACACTAATCTCGTTCTTTAGTGTATGCGAAATAAAATCAGAAATAGATATACCTTCGCTGTACACTCCTCTTGTGTTGTTTGAATAAATTCATTGTGTTACAAATCAGAGCGGAGGAATCCATTTAATATTACCTAGCTTTCTCAAATAGGCGGTCGACTGTGAATTATTGGTGCGTAACTTTCAAATAAATTTACCCTCGAGCTCGCCCTTAAATAAACTGTTCTAATATATACACACACTCACATGTGGGCCATTCAGTTTGCAAATTTGTTTCTAATACATTGAAACTATAGTCCGCGCTGTTGAATATTTGTTTTAGTGCGACGATGTTTCCACAAGCTGTTTTAGTAGCAGCCGTGGCCTGTAAGTTGTTTTTGCTCCATATAAATATTTCACACCTGGACATAGTTTTACTTTAATTTCAATTTTTATACTTTAATTTCAATTTTTATACTTTAATTTCAATAATATTATCCTTCCTGTCTGTGTGTGTGTCGCCTTCAGGGCACATTTTTTTGTGGATTGTCTTGAAATTCTGCATATTTAATTTTTACACCACAGCGATGATCCATATGCAAGCATGTCCCAGACATGCTCGATGGGGGAGAGGTCGGGACTCAGTGCTGGCCAAGGTAATGTGGTGATGTTCTGTTGATGGAGGTAACCTGTAACGATCCTGGCCCTGTGACATCTTGCGTTGTCATCCTGGAAGATGAAACGGCGGCCATGATGTCGTGCGAACGGCACAACATGGACTGCCAAGATGTTGTCCCGGTAGTACTGGCCTGTAACACGCCCTGCAACAACATGTAAAGCCGTTCTTCCAGCAACAGTGATGCCTCCCCACATCATAACAGAACCACCCCTAAATCGATCATGTCTGATGACGTTAACGTCTTGGAAGCGCTCGTTTCGACGACGCCACGCCCTCCTACGTCTGTCAAAAAAATCAACAGTGAACCTTGAATCATCTGAAAACATCACATTGCTCCAGCGTCGATTATCCCAGTGTTGACGATCCCTACACCAACGACGTCTGGCCTGAATGTGATGATCTCCCAAACAAGGGATCACGCGAGGACGTCGGGCGCGAAGGTGACCCCTATGCAGTCGATTCCGAATTGTCTGGCCACTCACTCTCACACCAGTGTCTGTTTGAAGACGAGCGCTGATCTGATTTGCTGTGATGACACAATTTCTCAAGGCCAAGGTACGGATAAATCGATCCTGGGCTTGAGTTGTCGCCCTTGGTCGACCTGCGCGTGGTCTGTCCTGTACAGATTGTGTATCACGGTATCTGGACCATAGCCTGCTTATGACAGACTGAGAAACATTCATCGTCCGCGCCACAACCGCCTGTGTTGTGCCGATTTGTAGCCTACTAAGGGCACGTAACCTTTCATTTTGGGTAAGCCGACGCATATCAAAATTTGTTTTCTGGTCACTAAAACAATTAAACTGATGTTTCCACCCTGGAATTCAATGCCACAATGACTGTAACATTCAAAGTCAGAGTCGTGCAAATCTTGGGTTGGACCCCCCATGATGATCCCAAGCATCACCTGCATTCCATGCGGTAGCTATTGGTGCGTTTGGGCGTCACATGTAACTGGAAATGTTTCTTCTGTTAGGTTCTATAGTGACTTTTTTCGTAGTCATTTGCATATTTTAGTATTATGCCCCCAAAATCAAATATCCCCTACTTTTTTTGAATAGTATATTTAATTGTACACACCTATGTTTTAATGCACTATTGGTACGTCCGTATAATGACGTACGTAATGGTTATTGGCAGGTTCCCGTTAAAGACGTACATTCAATTCACACGGCACAAATTTAATAAACTGTTGGTACTGAAGGTGTCCTAATAACGATGTATATAACTAATTCGCACACGCTGTTGGAACTGAACATGTCCAAGCTAGATTTGGTATGAAGTGTGACAAGGCTGCAATTAGCCGACATTACAGGCACACCAAGATTGGTCTCTCCCCTTTGACCACGAATCAATATAAATTATTTTTGACTGAACATCTGGACACACACTAAGTCATTGTATCACTACTGAGACCAATTCGACTAAATTGTGAAGAGTTAAAAGGCAGTTAATAACGATTCAGTCCATAAGAATTCTTAAATTGCTGGTGACATCTCCATCATTACAGAACAGTAAACTTTAATCAGGATCAAATTATAACGGCCCATGCAGGGGACCCAAAGTAAAATAGAAAATAAAACACAGGACAAAAACCTAATCTGATCGCGGATTAAGCCATAAATGTATACACATTTCATTGAGTAGAAATACAATCAAAATAAAATAAAACCCAATGAGTTTTACATTCACTCAACACTAACTGTGTCATTTTGGGGAAATTCTTTGATATTTCTATTACATTAAAGGGACAATAACATTCTGGCTGGCTTGATAGCTCCAGAAAATAGAAAAATAGCCTTATTCTAAGTGCTAGATGTGTAAGTGCCTTACCTGATGTGTTTTTTATCCATTAAATCATATTTTACTTGTCCAGAGGGTTCGAAAGTATTTTTAAATCCAAATCACAGTTGAACAGTCTAACGTAACTCAGTTCAAATTATTTTAGAGCCAATTTTCTCAAGGGAGGTAACTAGCTCCAGATTTGTTTGACTTCCTGTTCTAAGAATAGCATTTCCATGATGTCATCACTGGGATATCCCCATGTGACACACTAGTTTGTCAGTCAGTAGTGCCCCAATTAAAGATACATAAGATCGGTTAAGTGGATATTAATATGACTTACTGAACAATTAATTTAAGTTGATAAATATCATTCTATAGACAGTCCGTCCGCGGATAATTTGCCTGTATTGTTAACAGATATATAGGCCATATTTCGCTCGTTTCGATATTATCTACTACCGTAGGTAGGCCTACTACACCGACTCGAGTTCGACATTAATTGACAAGTGTTGATTTTTTTCCGTCGATTGACAAGTAGTCACGCAATAATTATTAGTACAATGTCATTATGCCTATTTATTCGGCTAAGAAGCACAGGCAAGCAGACTGAGATGGTCGTTTACAATATGAATTTGGAAAACGGAGCAGATAAGGTGGGAAGAATTAAGAATTGAAAGACTAATACTAGGCCAACCTAAAGCCGAAGAATTGGCAACTACCAAGCAAAGCTGTTATTATATCTAATAATACAATACAGGTAATTTGAAAAAAAAATGTTATCATTGAAAACCAAATTCAACCTATTCTTATAAGTATTCTTTGCTGTGGAAAAATATATTTTTTTAAAAAACATAATTAATTCTTTATGTTTGTAAAAGACGCAAAATATTGTTTCTATTCTTTTGCAATTAAGGGCTGATCTACTGGAAATAGCTTCAAGTTTTTAGAAATTTTCTGGGGGAGGCCACCTGGCCTTCGTACTGGTAAAGTCTGACTTTGTCGTCTGTGTGCATCCTGTATCCATGATCTTTGAATCTGCCTTTGTAATTGTTTATTCTGCCTTTGTAATTGTTTATTCTCCATTTTTATTCCTTATTGTTGACTTTCTTTTGATTTAGTTGATTAAATAGAGTTAGTGTTTATATACGTAACCCGCATTTAAATTATGACAGGAGGAGGTGTTTGACGATCATTTCAATGTTTTCACTCCAGTTTGCAAATATCCCAGCAATAACTGAAAACAGGGCTTTTACTTGTTATTCTAAAGAATGTTAAGCATGTCGTACAATAATTTAACCCCAAAACAATAATACTTTCACAATTTCAATCTTCCAGGTACCACAGAAAATACCTGCAAGAGGGCACCAAACTGGGCTTTTGCACAAATGAAAAGGACCAAGCATTATAGCTTCATGTTTCCTTGCTATATAATACGGTGAAGGCCCCTGGGTCCAGATGCCAGTCAAATCAACAAACCTTAGCCTCGGCAGATCACGACACTGATTGCAACGCGGACCAGACGGAGCTCACTTTAATACGGTTTCCCACACAAACCACATGGATGCCACTCTGCAAAAGGCAGTGTGTCTTTATTTAAGGAAACCAAATCGAAAAGGCCTACCAATCATTGACCTCACATCTCCTACCCATACTGGTCTAGGCCTACTATGTGGCTTCCCTGTCAAATTCTACGGAAACACTGTCTGCGATATCGCCCTAATGGAAACAGGCATTAAACCTAATGAACAAAATGAGGATTTAAGGACTCTATTCCCTATAGTACCAAGACGTCACATCACAAAGTGCCTGTAAGCCATGTGTCGTCTCCGCGATTAACATCTTCGTCCTTATCAATTGCCTTTGGCAAGAAACTGATCAAAACACAAATCTATATATCTTTTATTTTTTTTTATATACTTTTGATGACCTACACTACATGAAGATCCTAGTGTAAGACAAGTAAAACAAAATTTTGAAGTATAAAAAAATGAAACGAAATAGTATTTGTGTTTTAATCAGATTGCATTGAGAAGATCCAGAAATCTTGGCTCTCCAAACCATACCCTTCAAACTCCTGAAAAATATTCAATTAAACATACATAATGCAAGTGCTAAATCTGCCTAATATAGGTCTTTCCTTAGGCCTGAAATAATATCTAAATTATTAATTAGACATTAATTTATTTATTCACACCATAGCCTCGATTGCTAACCTGCAATATTTTCTGGATTGGAATCTAATCTGCGGCTCAACGCCCGTTAATGATTGAATAAAAAAATGAATAATCGAGACTATGTTTTTATCATAACCGACTTTATTTATGATGATCGAGGCTAGGCCTAAAATTCAATCGCTAAATTCTTGGTTCAGATTGGATCAGTTTGACTGAAATTTTCAAAAATGTTCCTTTACATTATCTAGTTATTAACTATCATAGTGAGAACAGTCAGCTCTTTATCTAATTTCCCATAATGCATAATGTATCTTTAACTATTTTTAAATTCTATTTGCAGTAAACCTTATGTAATTTGAAAAGGTGCGAATGAAGGGATTTTAACTACTGCTGTTCAACTACCTGCGCCTATGACATTAGTCTTCCTTGATGAAATCTTTTGAAGGATATTACGACAGAAAAGAATCACTTACTGGTTGTAATGAAATAAAATTCTCTGGTCTGTAGGCATAGCTCCACATCTGTCACAGGAATATAGGATTTGGTGATTGGCTTAACTGTTGATTCGCAACTTCTTCCAAAAGTCAAACAAAATTAAAGGCATTATTTCAGCAAAACACAACAAGACTCTACATTTGTACTTCTGCATGTAGCTCATTTACCATTTTCTGAAATTTCAAAAATTGTGTAAGCAATTTATAAATAATTATCCCCCAACTCATATAAACTGTTTGAATATTTCATATGATTATTGTCATATAATAATAATGTGTGTAAAAAATAATCTGTTGTGAGTTTACAATTTGTTTTGTGTTCTCCGTTCTATATCAAATACCCTTTCCCCAGCACCAAAAAGAACAAACAAATAACGGATGGTGTACAATGTCATTTATTTAATGACTATTAAAATGGATTATGAATTTAGCAATATATAAAAGTATTTAACATAATATAAATATATACATTAAGAATAAAAATAAACTCATAATTCCATCCTAGAACTTTGGTTGGGCTTAACAATTTAATGAATGAATGGCCAAACACATCACTTCTTGTGATGTCGTGCCCAAAACCAAAAAACACCATCCGAATTTTCATCTGAGAGATTAAAATTACAAACACAACACAAATGAGAAATAATATTGATGGACATTGTACAAATCTAACCACAATGCGTCAATCGGCCTACGTTGTACTTACTTAACAAATGACAAAAAGCCTAAGCCTAAACAAGTTGCAAATAAAAGGAAACATTATCAATCGTAATATATAACATGCATAACAATAAAAGATAGGTGTGTCACTCGTCAGAGAAACCTAAAACCCACTTAAGCCTACGATGTCAATAGCTGGATAAAAAATACAAACATAAATACACTAAAACAGCTCATGGATAAAAAGAAATATGCGTTGGTTAACCTTCACTTTACTGGTTTCATAACTATGAGAAAAAATCTGCCAGTCAACCTACGTTGTACTGGCTTTATCAATAAGTCATCTCAGCCTACGCTGCACTGACTCTAACATCGCCATATACAAGGAAAAAATTAAAAACTCGCTTAAAATATAATAACATGCGTCATTCAGCCTACAAATATGTACGTAAAATCATCTAATACAAGAAACATATAAAACATGGGTTAGTCAGCCTACGTTATACTGGCTTCAGCAATTCAATTACAAACACCGGTGTCAGTCAGCCTACGCTGTACTGGCGTTGACGATCGTAACATAAATGAAGACAATCACAAAAACATGCATCAGTCATTAGTGAATACAAACATAATAAAGTGAATACACAATAGGAAAATGATAATAAAATGCCAACCAAGCCCTTACTAACATAAATGACCCTAAACCCCGCAAATTCAAAAATATTTGGTCTACATCGACAAAACAGGAAGGCGGATGTATGACTTAACTGCAGAGCTTTTCCAGCGACCCATTTTTTGGATTGCCTCTTCTGAATGGCCCTGAATAAATGCGGTTGTTGCTGCACCAGTTCTAAAGGAATGCAATTTGTATAGGCTAGTTGGCAAACCAATGAATGTCAAAAGTTTTTGCAACGACGCATTAACAAAGTTATATGTAACACAGGTGGAATTAGAAAACTGAAATAACGGGCCTGAAGAATGGGGGCAACGTTTCATGTATTGGAGCACACAATACGGTGCACAAATAGGATTATGTGTACCCGAAACACATTTACAATAAATAAAAAGATACATAGGGGATGCTGTTGTTTTATGTTTAGAACTCTCCATAGCAATTTGAAGGAAAGTGAGTTTATTATGATCAAAGGAAAACTGTACATTTTGGGTTAGAATGATATTAGCAACTGACGAGGTAGATTTGAAAACTAATTCACCGAGTCGAAAGAAACCAGCAAACGCCAGAGAAAAAACTGCTCGTAACAAAACACAATGAATTTCCAAAGATATAACTATAGGAAGAGCCCGAATAATTCGGGTCAAAATTTCAGAAGTAATTGGCAGGCGGGATTGTAAAGGGACATGCATTTTACGAGCTCCCTTTAAGAGATTTTTCAACAGAAAAGAATTAATTGTGTCGGGGTAACCTAACAATTTTTGAACAAAGGCAAGAACAGATGCGTGTGACGCTATGGTACTTGGTGCAAAACCTGAATCAAACATATGAGCAAAGTAATTAATAACAAGTTGATTAGGAAGAGGGAAGCAAGGGGACAACTGTCGTTCCTTACAAAAATCCACAAACCTCACCCATGCTCGGAAATAATTTGCTTTGGATGATGGGGTCAAAGCTGCACCAATTAATGTAAGTGCTGTTGGAGTTAAATCTTCAAAAGATCTTGATTCAAAATTTGAGGGTTGGTCTCTAACCATGGAGCCCAATGTCTGGCTTGCTGAAATTTAAAACGGGACATACAATCAGCAACAAGATTTGATTTGCCTTGAATATGTTTAGACCTGATTAGTATATTATATTTTATAGCAGCTAAAATTAAACGACGGATTAACTTCATTAAATGTGGACATTTGGAGGTTGCTTTGTTGATAACAAACACAACACACTCATTGTCAGATAACACAAGCAATTTATGATTTCGCAATAATGGACCCCAATGTTCAATTGCAAGCACAATTGGAAAAAGTTCCTGAACGTTAATACTCATAGTCTGCATTTGTGGAGGCCATGTGCCGTAAAACCATTTGGAATTCAACACCGCTGCATAACCCTTGGACGATGCGGCATCGGTGAATAACTTCAAATAATCTGACGCCAGCCAGGCATCACTCATAAACATGCATCGACCATTAAATCCCTGCATAAATTGGTGCCAAATCCTAATATCAGCTTTGGCTGAGTTATTTAATCTTACTTTGTAGTACGGCTTAGCAACCCCGATGGTAAGGTCATACAGTCGGCGAAGGAATGTACGCCCCGGAACAACTACCAACGTGACAAAATTTAAAAGGCCTAGCAGGGATTGGAGTTGTTTAAGTGTCACTTTACGTTTATCTAGACATTCAGACAAAGCAGCTCGGATAACGTTTTCGTCCGGTAAGCGACTCACCATTTGAATAGAATCAATTTCGATTCCATAAATGGTTATTGTTGTTGTGGGATTAACAGTTTTGGAAGCTTTAATGGGAATATGTAAATATTGGGTAAGACTCATAAAATTTTGCAAGGAATCTGCACAAACGGAAGTGTTAGGTGGGCCAATAAAGAAAAAATCATCAATCATGTGGCTAATAAATGAATTGTATTTGGTTTCCATTACCCAATGTAACGCTGTACTGAATCGCTCAAAAGTCTGGCAACTCATATTGAGGCCCATTGGTAAACACATGTCCGCAAAATAATAATGTTGTCCTTCCACCTCGACGGAGAAACCCAAAAGCTCATAATCATCAGGGTGGATGGGCAATAACCTATACGCATTTTGAATATCAGTTTTGGCCATGAGTGCACCTCGACCATGTTGCTTAACCAGGGAAACGACTGTGTCTATGGAGTCATAATGCACTTCGGTATAGAAAGGGTCGATTCCAGAATTTACAGAATTGCCCAGGGGAAATGACAGATCATGTATCAGGCGAAACGTATCTTTCTCCTGTTTGGGAATCACTCCAAGAGGAGAGCAACGTAAATTTGGAAATGGGGGTTCTAAAAAAGGACCCATGATTCTCCCGGCTAGGAGCTCATCATTGATTTTCTTAAAAAGTATTTCCAGATTTAAATAACAAGATGAGTGATTCCTAGCCCAGGAGAAAGCCCGTTGTCCAACATATGGAATCCTGAAACCAGAAACAAAACCCTCATACAAAAATTTAATCTCATTTTCGTCGTAACCCGACAACACTTCCTGAAGTCTACTGGGGTCGATTGGGGTTGGCACCTTTACTTGCGGGTGGATTGTCTTTACGAAATGAGTACCGAGATTTTGACACTGGCAATCCTGTTTTGGCGTGCGGTTGTTTGGATGGAAGCTGTGTAGATGAAGAAAATAAAGGAGAGGATGAGAGTCGTGGCGGAACTGTTGTGACAAAGTTATTTTTACATAGAACTTTGCTAGATTTGACATTATATTATATTTGACGTTTTCAACTATATACAACTTCTGCTAATCTGTTCAATATGTTATTAACGAGCAGAGGTCATTCGTGTGTTGCCCGTTAATAACATATTGAACAGATTAGCGACAGTAAGTCAGACTTGAATAGAGCTCCTTCCGATCTATGTCTATTCCATGTTCTCAATAAAAGATCTACAACCTATGCTGATGGTCTGTTATCTGTAGTGTTACACTGTATTCTGAACCGCCGAAATGTGCGATGGCATATTTGTGAACGTAGCGGGTGCAACGGTAGGTTGAAAGTTCGCTCTGGCAGCTACAGCTGTCTGAGGAAGAGAACTAGGCATGGATGGATAGGAAGAGGCAGCATATGAGGCTGGGTTTATGGAAGTATGTTCCACCCTGGTCCCACCTATGGGAGGACTCCTAGGACGAACATTACCATAACGTGACGTTTGGTTTGCTGTAGCATAACAACGAAATGCAGGATGTTTGTATCCACAGCGACTACAAACATGTGAAAATTCACAGCGTTGACGCTTACATCCAGACATTCTGTTATAACCCCAACAACTAGGCCCCCGACCACCAGAACCCTGGTTGTAGGAAGCTTGGGAGGACACAGGCCTGAGAACCGAAGCACTAAACAACGTGGTAGCTTTTAGCCAGAAATCGGCATGCATTATATCCCAAGGGTAAGGGCTTGATTGGCGTAACATTCTAAAATTAGTATCGTAATAATTAAACGATTTCCCGCCATAGGTATGTGCTAACTCGGATATCAAAGATGAATATACTAACAAACTGGACGCCATGTGCGGATTTTTTAGAATCATGACGTCCATGAACACGGCAAAGGCTTTCTGCCATTGATCAAACGAAAGCACTTTTGATTTGGGTGCAGATGAAATTTTTAATACAGGTTCTTCATTAAATTCCGAAATATTTAGTGCAAACTGAGTTTGCACAGGCCCAGGCAAGAGTAGAGCAAAATCTACAAATCTATCCGCCCAAATATCTTGGCGGAGTTTATCAGATAAGTGACGAGACACCGACATACCTGTACCCTGCATGTGTGGATGTTGAGGCACAGTTTCCAATGGTTGTGGCTGGGGTACAGGGCATTGAAATAATTGTGCTGCATTCACAGAAAAAATATTCGGATCTGTAGAAACAGCTGATGGTTCATTGATGGAGGTTGAAGTTGATGGTTCTGGCGTGGAGGTAGAAGCAGTGGTCGAAGATGAAGATCCCTGAGTGGAGGTACACGTAGTAGCAGGAGGTGTGGGAACTGATGCAGGTGCCGGGGGTACCATGACCAAACCCCTTTGTAGCAATTTTTTGATCAACAACTCGGTGATCCGCTCTTCTGCGGTGGTAATCATAGGAGTGGATGAATCCTCCTCACTGTCTGAAGCGACGGGTTCAATTGGCGATTGCCGCTTTCTTTTTGACATCTTGTGACTGCAAAAGAAAAAACACAATTAACTCACACTGCCTGGAAAAGTTGCAACTGTCGAGTTGTATCTAACAACCGACAACTCGGGTAACAGTTAGGCAAATCCCAAAATACATGGGTTATGCCAACAAACAAGTCTGTTCTACAAACAAATCAGTTTGTATAATTCAGATATCATCAGTCTGCTTAATCCAAAAACATGGACTAAGCCAACAAACAAGATTATGCATAGACAATTTCAACAGACAAAACAGTCATATAATATTCAATTCATCAGTCTGTATAATCCAAAAATTAATCCAAAAACATGGACTAACACACAGACAAGAGTATGCATAGACAATTTCAACAGACAAAACAGTCACATAATTTCCAATACATCAGTCTGTATTATCCAAAAACATGGACCAAGCCAACAGACAAGTTTAGGCATAGACAATTTCAACAGACAAATCAGTCATATAAATTCCAAGACATATCAGTCGGTATAAGCCAAACACATGGATTATACTACCGGTATTAGGATTTGCATCAAATTACATATCTTTAACACACTGTATGATTGTAAATTATAGAAAGTGGCTACTAACCGGGAAATACCAACGAATATGCCGCAATAACGCATCCCGGATGCTGCGCATGAATAAAATATTGCCCACTGTATTGGACAAGTGAATGCCGTCGTTGGTGTAAATATGTTGCCTTGGTTGCCACAACCCAGCTCGATGCCGCCAAAAACTCACATCAAAATTAGCCGCATGGCATAGTTCCATCAAATGTAAATTAGTGGATTTAATTGCATTATTAAATCCCTCGAACGGCTCAATAAATCTTGGTAACAGCTGGCTGATAATTACACATTTGGGGTGATACCGAGTCATAAGCAAAGCGGCAAAATTTAAAACAGCGGAGGCTACTTCATATGGCAAAGACTCGGGTGATTCAATATCGTTCGAACCTAAATGTAAATAAATGATGTCTGCCTGTCTAAATTTGCTGCTCTCTGCCGCCCGAACCAGTCGTCCATGCGGGTCACTTCGGACTCGCAACCCGCCATGACCCCAACAACGAACTTGGCACAAATTCCCATCCAAATCTAAATTTGCATGTCTGTAAGTAGTTAAAAAAGTATTTAAACGCTTGATATACGATGTACCATAAATAACTATTTTAAGTGGGCTGGACAATACCCGATGTTCAATATGAATGTGTTTATTAACTGTAAACAAAGCGTCCGGCTTAACAGATGTGGACGTATCACACGCCATGATGGATTCCAAAACGAGGCAGCCACAATAGATAAAGAAAACGATTCTAAAATCCCATTTGTTCGATTACGTTACGAAACACATCGAAAACGCTTTAACAACATAAATCTAAAACGTGCAGAACTCACGATCAGCATAAACAAGCACTAATACACCACTAATATTCCAACCACACACTGTATTATTAGTAAAATATTGTTACAATTTCCACATAAATTGTCTGCCTCGAAAATCTTTCTGTTATGAAGAGCGGGAATAAAAAGCGGGAAACTAGCTCATTTGCATAAGGTGTATACAAAGAACATACAAGGACTGCACATGGTATGTCCAAACAACAGACGAGGAAAGACTACAACACAAAGATCATTATTAACATAATGTTTATTTATGATAATATTTCTTTGTAAATATTCCTCTATACCAGTATGCTGTTTTCGTTTCTGTGTAAATATATTTCGACTATTAAAAGAAGGGTTTGTTCTTACTTTTGAGTTCCTCTGTTCATTCCTTTCTGAGTCTTTCAAATCACCCACTTGTTGTGGCAGTTTTGCCTTTTTATGGGATAAAAGGGGTGGATGGAGGGGGTAGTTTCATGACATGTTACATGTAATTGCAACTTATGTCTAGATCTAATTGTCCTTGATGGTGCTGTTACTTTTGAAGGTTGTTTTGCATCAGTAGCTTCTACCATAGTCGCTAAATTAGGTGGGGGTGTAATGATTCCACCTGGCATGTCCAACACAAAAACGCTAAATATCAATCCAATTTTAACTGATCTCGTATCGACTGCTTTCGAAATACCTGTAGTGTAAAACCAAAATGCAAATGTAAATAAATAAGGTTTTCAAGAATTCATATAAAATTCTAGTAAATATGTCTAATTAAAATAAATAATTATACGCAAGAAATTTTTCTGATCCGTCCTAACTTTAGAAATAAATCTTGTGTCACGAATGATATATTTAATATTTAGCTGAGATGATATTACTGTCTGAGGGTTCTATGATCCAATCAACAATAATTTAAAAATGGAGCTTGGTGAAGCAATGCCAAGATTAGGCAAAATCCAGGGTAATAATGAAACAATCACCTAATGCTGTTTTCGTTTCTGTGTAAATATATTTCGACTATTAAAAGAAGGGTTTGTTCTTACTTTTGAGTTCCTCTGTTCATTCCTTTCTGAGTCTTTCAAATCACCCACTTGTTGTGGCAGTTTTGCCTTTTTATGGGATAAAAGGGGTGGATGGAGGGGGTAGTTTCATGACATGTTACATGTAATTGCAACTTATGTCTAGATCTAATTGTCCTTGATGGTGCTGTTACTTTTGAAGGTTGTTTTGCATCAGTAGCTTCTACCATAGTCGCTAAATTAGGTGGGGGTGTAATGATTCCACCTGGCATGTCCAACACAAAAACGCTAAATATCAATCCAATTTTAACTGATCTCGTATCGACTGCTTTCGAAATACCTGTAGTGTAAAACCAAAATGCAAATGTAAATAAATAAGGTTTTCAAGAATTCATATAAAATTCTAGTAAATATGTCTAATTAAAATAAATAATTATACGCAAGAAATTTTTCTGATCCGTCCTAACTTTAGAAATAAATCTTGTGTCACGAATGATATATTTAATATTTAGCTGAGATGATATTACTGTCTGAGGGTTCTATGATCCAATCAACAATAATTTAAAAATGGAGCTTGGTGAAGCAATGCCAAGATTAGGCAAAATCCAGGGTAATAATGAAACAATCACCTAATTTTAAAGATAATCAGACAGTTTGATCTGTCAATTAAGTAACTAGGCAAAGCCGTTAGTGTAATCCGTTTACACAAGACGAAGTATTTTAGGGCCTATTACAAACCAAGTACCGAAATTCCACACATTCACTGCGCAATTTGTCCCCGGTTTTGAAGGTTTGAGAGAATAAGTAAATAATATAAACTTACCGTAAAGAATGGAATCATCGTTTGGGATGCACCGTAGCAGTTTATGCTTTCTAAAAGTTAAACTGCCAGTCATGATCTATCATATCATAGCGAAGTTGATGTTGAGAAGCGAGCTGTCAATACAATGTAGTGAGGTGAAAGCTTACGCATGCGCGGCATTGGGATTTCCCCGTTTCCTGTCTGTAGACAGATTTTACAAGTCTCACTGATAGTGAAATTGTGAAAACGCTCAAGGCCTAGTTGAATTTCTCCAATTATTTTAATTAGGCGTTTTAATATGAAATCTGTGTCATCAATTGATTGGAATATTGTAAAATAGCACGATTTGTTGACCAGAATGAAGATTGGGACATATTATTCAGTTACAGCAAGAGTGTTATTGTCCCTTTAAATTAAAGGGCATGACTCTTGTGGGAAGGAAAGTGCAGAAATTATGCTCACTACTAGACTTCCCCCCCCCCCTCTTTACCTCGGGGACAAAGACAGATAAACTATCAGCTGCAAATATTACTAATAATTAAGCATGTAAATCAATAAATGACAATAAAGAAAAACAATTGGTTAGTCTAACTGGTAAATATAACTTGGGGTAAGGTAAGAGTCATTGTTGACTGTGCGACAAACTGAAAGGTGGTTTACCGTTGTGTTTTGGATTGTGATTTGTCTGACCTTTCCTCTAAATTCGTAAAACTGTGGCACACTGGTACACGTGTACTATTGGATGTTCCATGGACGGGTTTCAATTTTCAAAATGCAGTAGAAACTGGTTTGGGTAAAACAAAATACTTCATAATTCACTTTTTGTTTTAATTCTTTATGATTTTAACACAAAAGCAATTTCACTGAAGTCCAACAACATTTTGAACTTAACAATGGATACCCTCAAAAGTCAAATTTGTGACAACTTGGAGAAAATAATATTTTGGATTGTTTAATACATTTGAGTCAGTTTTTAAGAATTCAATTATTGGTTAAATAAATGTCCATTACTCTGTTCACACAGGGCCAGTTTCACCACCTTAAAACCGTATTGTTTGTGATGCACATTTCACATTCAACATTTCCTGCTCTTCACCAGACCATGTTTTCTTATTCACTGAAATAATAAAATAATATTAACACTTGGGTTGGGCTAAGCTTTGATTACTTCAAATCCAGAGAGAGAGAGAGACTGATGTCCACTCATCATTCAATTGGGTGACGAGAAACTACCATCCACTCAACACTTATTATTTCTATTATTACAGCATATTTAGTACACCTTTTCACACCAAGGTATTTTTTTTATTAAAGAAAATCAATTTTGAGATGCCCAACATCTTAATCTTAAAGTTAAAATATTATTCTATAACACAGGGGTTTAAAACCCAGTTGAACAGTTTGGGCTTTAAGACTTGTTTATGAGATGAAGATAGTAGGTAAAGAGAGACCAAAAGAATGATGAGAGAAGACAGAGACGCAAACAGAGGAAAAAAGATAGAAAGAAAGGAGAAATAGAAAGAATAACAGAGAGAGGAGAGTCTGGTGCCCACCTAACACTTGAAAGGGGTGGGGTGAAAGGGAGGATGGAGGAAGTGAGAGATGGTATGGAAGAGAGAAAGGGAGCGAGATAAGTTATTTCGCAACCAACTAAACCATATTGTGCAAATGTACTTCAATCGGTTTTTAACAATGAGAGGAAACCAGAGAGAGGGCGATAAAGATGCAGGAAGGGAAAGAGGGGAAGAAAGCGAAACATTCTGGCTTTCACTCAATATCTAAGAGAATAAGGGGGCTTTAATGAGGAGAGACATGACAATATAGATGAAGAGGGGAAGATAGGCGGTGGGGAAGATAGAGAGGATGTGGAGATGCGAGGGATAAGGATACCAAGGACAAAATGAGAGAGAGGAGAGGTTGCGAGAGGATACGAGGAGGGATGGGGATACAGAAACCAGAGAGAGGACGATAAAGATGCAGGAAGGGAAAGGGGGGAAGAAAGTGAAACATTCTGGCTTCAACACAATATCTAAGAGAATAAGGGGGCTTGAATGATGAGAGACATGACAATATAGATGAAAAGGGGAAGAGAGGCGGTGGGGTAGATGTGGAGAGAGGATGTGGAGTTGCGAGGGATAAGGATACCAAGGACAAAAGAGGAGAGGTTGAGAGAGGATACGAGGAGAGGGGTGGGAGGAATGGGGATACAGAAACCAGAGAGAGGACGATAAAGATGCAGGAAGGGGAGTTTTGAAGTAGTTGTAAGCGATCAGGAGTGCTGTGCTTATGCTTAAGGTAAAAGAGAAGGCTGTTACAGAAATCAAGACCCGCGGTGATTAAAGCGTGGACTAGTGATTCAGTGCATTTACGATCTAAAAACTTTTGTATACGCCCAAATGCAGCTGCAAATATTGTCAATGAGTTATATCAAGTGTTATGTTTTTATTAAAGTTGATGCAGACTTTCATTAGTACTTTGATTGGCTGTTGTACATGACGCTCCGCCTTCATGATGTCAAAGATAAAATGATAGATGGTCAGTTTGTATTTTTTTTTTTGATATGCGCATGTGTTCTGTGTTTGTTGCCTACGATATCACCCTTGGTGGAAGTGAACGTACAATTCCAGGAACGAACGAACCTGAGTTTATACCTTTACCAGGTAGGGTTACATGCTTACAGTAGTATGAGGGCTTGTATGGCAACGCACGTGCGCGCATGCGCGCATGCGCGTGCACGTGACCTTGCACTGGATGACCCCTGGCACGTGCGTGACCCCTTGCACGTACGGAGAGAAAGAGGGCGCGCGCGGGAAAAGAGAGAAAAAGAAGAGAGGAGTAGTGAAGGGGAAACAACTCTTTTACATTGATTAAGTTGGCCCTGAAAAGGGCCGTTGTCCTCACTCAAATGTGAGGGTACGACGCACTTTATGTCGGTTGCGTCTAATGGCCTCCACTAATTCGGGGGGAGGTCTTTTCCTGGGAGGTGTTTTTAATACCTCGTCAGGTAAGACAAAGATATCGTCAGAGGTAATCACGGCAAGCGTTCGACCCCTGAGATACATGAGAGTATCCGTGCTGCGGTTGTCTTCGATGCGTACGACCGGAGCAGCCATTCTCATACTGACAGAGAGACGAGTGTTGTGTCGTTTTATGATCGTAAGGACGAATCCATTTGATATGACGTCACGGACGAGTCCATTCATGGAGTGACGTCACAGTACTGAGCATAACGTTATGCATCGTAGGTTGAACGTTGGGGGCTAAAAATAGACGTGATGCAACGTTATGCGTACGTTGGAGGCTACATATAGACGCGATGTAACGTTATACAGCGCATGTGCAACGTTATACTACGTAGGGTGTACGATATCGAACGTTTGATGACGTCAAGACATACAGGGGATAAAAGGAAGGCAAGCGAGAGTTTGTAACATTTTCATGCGATCAGCGAGCGAAGCAAGATGAGTTTTATATTACGACCCGTGGATAGACGATACAGCCGATTATTTCGAACCGAATCACTGATTGTGGAGATAGATTTTCTGGAAGATTGGTCCCACGTTCCAGCCAACGATGTACCACAACAATTACACGACACTTTTGAGGCCATCATCGAGGAAATACGCCGAACCTTGGACGCCAGAGAAAGTGATTATGTTAGAATCGCCATTAGTCACCCAGGACTCAAAACACCTATTTGGTTACCCTTCCGTGAGCATCGTTTGTTGAAAGCCGAAGACGTGTTACAGAAAGTGGCTGCCGTATTACAGAGTAACGAAGAATTTAGATTGGATCAACGCATGTCCATGAGTATTTGCCACGTGTCCCCTCCCGATGGTCGAGGTAGCGGTGGAACAAACGTGAAGAAGAGACACAGTGCTAATTTCGAAGAATATTTAAAGAAAAAGCGATGTCTGGTCACCATAAAGAATGCCGACGAACTGTGTTTTCAGCGAGCCATTGTCGTCTCTCGTCATTATGCCAACAAACAGGACACACCTGAATGGATAGGGGAGAAGAAGAGATTAACCAACAACACAGGACCCCACTCGTGGCAGACGAAGAAAACCGAAGCACTTATCGATGCCGTCGGTGGAGCCAGGCAAGCCTGCACGGGAATGGAAACCTGGGAACTGTACGCCAAGTATTTAGGAGAGCAAGGTTATCAGCTCAATGTTTTCTCTCGGGCCATCTTTGGGAAGGCGATCTATCGGGGAACAAAACACGTCACCGGGACCCCAAAACATCTCAACCTGTATTTACACGACAGGCATTATGACGACATTACCTCCATGCCCGCCTTTGTGGAAAGGTCGTATTTTTGTGAGACCTGTCAGGTGGGATACAATGCTGCAGAGAATCATTCGTGTCCCGTGATGTGCCAAGGATGTAAGACAATGGGTCCACCCTGTCCACCCGATCCCAATACAAAGACATGTTACCGATGTCATCGCGTGTTTGTGAGCCGCCAGTGTTTCGACAACCATCTCGCCACCCGTTCCAGGTCCAAGTGCAGTGTATGTTATCGATGGAAGAAATGTGAGTAATGTCAAAAAGAGTGGGGCGTCATCAAGGCCAAGCGCAATTTAGAAGAACACCGATGCGGAGCCACGGGATCAAGTCAAGACGTGGGAGGACGAACAACGATGGCGAGAAGACGTCGACAAAGCCTTGAAAAAGTTCTGGACGGTGGTACCGGGCTTTAAGACGGTGTTGATCAAACGCAAAGACGAGTTTGTCGAACAGAAAGAAGACTCCATACGCCAGTGGATGGACGGCTTGCCGAAGAAAAAGAAACGCTGGTCTCTGGATCAAATGGATATCAATGTCATGTCCGGCAACATAGGAGAAGGCTGGGAATGTATTGGCAGACATCTGGGGATCAGAGAAGCGCGAATCAGTCAAGCCAAGATGAGTCATCCCAACAACGCGCGCATGCAAATCTTCACCGTGTTCAACCAATGGCGACAAAAACACGGTAATCGAGCCGACCTGATGACGTTGTTGGAAGCCTGTCACGTGAGTGAAGCCTTGATCGATTGGGACGAAGTGAAAAAGTATGTGGAAAGCCTGGAAATCATAGACTAAACAACGAACCAATCAAAACGAAGGAAAAGAAAGAACCAATCAAAAGCGAGTGACGTCACGACCAAGACTATAAGAAGCGAAGTGTCGGAATGAAATTTCATTCTGCTTTCGATGGCTAGTCAAGCTTGTTTCTCCTGTAACAATGTCGGACACTGGTATAGAGACTGCCCTACTCGTTCCCAACAACAACAGCAGCAACGAAAACTAAGACAAGACAGACCAGCCTATGGTTCCTATGGAAGTTGTTACCTCTGCGGAGAACCAGGACACTGGGCACCCCAGTGTGGAAAACGAGCAGAAGCCCAAAAAGCGAAGGGTGATGAAGAAAGAAAAGAAACTGTCAAAAGAAAGTGTTACGGAATCAAGAGACCCACCGACGAAAATCACAAGTGCCTCAACTGTGGACAGCTCGGACACGGCCTGCTCGAGTGCCAAGAAGATGCCAAACAGAAAACAACTTTGAAGCCGTTGCCAGTCGCATGTTCGACAACAACATCGACATGCCCAGAGACAACACCCGCAGTCAGCGATACTGGTACTGGTGCGGAGAAGCGTTCGAGTTCTACAGACGATACAAAGAAAAAAAGAAAACAGTCGACGAAGCTTTCTATTCCACCCACTATTCTCCCGACTACCAGTGAAAACGGTGAAACTTCGAACGGTGAAATCCCGAAGCCGGCTGTCCTCTTGTTGGCAGAGAAGGCAGCAGAAAGTTTTTCCCGAGCACTCATCCAATATGCGGGTCCGAGAGATATGACCGAAGTCTTGTCGTATCCCCCTTGTTTCGATATGAGTGAATGGATACCCGTCGTCGTCACGTTTGCTGAAGTGGAAGACTGGCACCCACACGACACGATGCAGAAGCTTTTGGGGCATGTGTATTGGATTACTCGCGTCCTGAGAAATGTACCCTGGGTGAGACAAGAGATCCTGAAGAGAGAACGCGATAACTAACAGTTTTTTTCTTTTCCTTTGTATGATATGTTTGTTCTATTGAATGTTCTTTTCCTTTGTATGATATGTTTGTTGCATTGAAAGTTCTTTTTGTATTTTTTGTAAAATAAATTGTGTTCTAATTTCACTCCATGTCTGTTGTTCTGGCGCGAAGGTATAAAAGGCAGGGGAAAAGGGAATGGGGGAAAACAGTGCAAGATGGATGTGACGTTCAAACATCCCTTTACCATGTTAGTCAGTGGTCCAACGGGTGTTGGGAAAACGGTCTTTGTGCAGAAGTTTCTTCAAGCGTCCCTGTTCGACGTCCCTCCTCAACGCATCGTGTGGGCTTATGGCGAATGGCAAGAGAGTTACGATCGCTTTCCCTACACTTATGTCAAAGGTTTGACGGATATTGACGACGTGATGAGTCAAGTCAAGGGTCCACAAGTCTTAGTCATGGACGATTTGATGGGAGAAGACACGGAGATATTGCAAAAGTGGTTCACGAAAAAGAGTCATCACCACGATACGAGTGTCATTTACATTGTGCAAAACTTGTTTGACAAGCAACAGCGTACCATCAGTCTGAATGCCCATTACCTGGTCTTGTTCAAAAATCCCCGTGACGCCTCGCAAATTGGTGTGTTGGCCCGTCAGATGTACCCTTCCCGTTCCAAGTATATGCAAGAAGCTTATGAAGATGCGACGAGTACCCCTCGCAGTTACTTACTCGTTGATTTGAAGCCCGACACTCCCGAAGCTTTGCGACTGAGATCCAACATTTTACCCCAAGAGGAACCACCCATCGTCTACGTCCAAAAAGTATAAAAGGGGGACCTGTACCTCGAATTGACTCTTGTTTGTCATGATGGCTCGTACGAAGAATACGCAGAGGAAACACCCACCTCCCACCCTTCCCAGGGCGACGTTCCCGACGTTGGCACCGGACCTCCGTGATCCTACGGTACGAAGTCAGACTCGCCCGAGAATGAGGGCCCCCAGAACACAGTGGTCACCTCCCTCGTTGACACCACCCACGAGTCCCATGTCTCCCTTACCGGCCACACCACCACGTCTCACCTTACCGGTCACACCTCCACGCCCCAAGTCACCACCTTCCCCTGCTCGGTCTCTCTCCCCGATCATTCGCAGACCACGAAGAGAAAAGAAGAGTTCAATGAAAGGACTCAAGTCCTTCATTCGCAAGTTACAACATCTGACTCCCGATATGGCTTATGGGCAGTTGGTCAAGAATACGGGCCGGGCACGTATTGGATTGTTGCAGTGGTTCAAGTTGGCGGCCAACCATTTGCTGAAGGGTAACATTCAGCCGCTGCACGCTCAAGAAATGGGTGGAACGAAATCGACAAGTGTTGACCCAACTGACGGAGAGAAACATGCCGACGACCGAAAAACTCTCCCTGATCATGAAACCCGGGGGACGTGGATTTTTTGGGGGGTGTTGATTCGTATCTTGCTGCGATGGAAGGAAAGGCTGCAAGAGGAAAGAAACAAGAAACGAAATCAATTCGTTCGACGGACCGCACAGCGCGGAAGGGGACTGAGTACCGAAGAATTGAACAAACATCGAGCGTTGCTTCGCAAACTGAGTAATGTTCCACCCGACGTCAAACGGCGGATTGTCGATCAACAGGGCGGTGCCATCGGGGCATTGCTGGCCATGGCCCTCCCAACTTTGGCCCCATTTGTATCTAATCTATTGGGTGGACAACAGGGTGGTAAACATCCCTTCCTTAGAAGGCACGATAAAGCGAACGCTATGGCTGCCGAGCTATCTTAACTATTTGGTGGATAACCAAGAGAACAGAAAGGTATAAAAAGGGGACCGGAGAACGACCCCGAGCTCATTCATGGAGACACTGCGGTATCTCTTGAACACTGCACCGAAAGACCGTCCCCTTTTACTCGAGACCCAACCTATTGTCGACGGTGTGTGTGAGTGTATTGGAAACCTGATTCGCGGCAACGTTCCTGTGACCGACAAAGAAGTCAAGCGCTTGAAAAAGGACGCCCCCTTGTTACGACGTTTGGGCACGTCTAAAACACCTTGGAAGACCCGTCGGCGACTTTTGAAGCAACAGAAAGGGGGTTTCTTCGCCCGATTGTTTCGGTCCTTTCCCAAAGATGAAATTCGCCAAGAAAATGAAACTGGTACCCTTCGACGGACTCCCCGACGTCAAACCCGTCGAAGTCAGGCCAGTCGAACCCGCGTACGATCGAGATCCACTGCAGCAGGCCGTCGAGAATGTCCACCAAGACATGCAACACGTGCTAAACGATCCCACCCTAACCGACGAAAATAAAATGCAACGGTACGGACAGTTGTTACATCGTTATCAAACGATGCAAAGGAAACGCAAACAGGTTGTTCCCTTGTTGGACGAAAACATACCCGAGCCAAAAGAAGAAGAAAATTCGGAGGCACCCATCCTGGAGTCGGTCCCTCGACCCTATCAACATCGAGCTCGCCTTTTGTTGAAACACATGAAAGAGAAGACACCTTGGTCTTGGAACGAGAACTTGGAATTGGTACCCGTACCCAACACCAATGCCATTGACATTGTGAACGATTTGGTTCGTCGGCGAAAGAATACCCAGGCTCCCGTGGGATGGTTTGGCGTGATGCAAAGTTTGAAGGCCACGAACGTACCGCGAGAAGCCATCGGGAATCAAGAACGATGGAACGTGTTGTCCACGCCACCGACACGAACTCCGCCGCGACGCCCGAGAAAGAAGAAAATCTCCAGTACGGATACGCCTAGTATACCTACCAGAAGATGGCTCTCCTTGCAAAAACTATAAATAGCCTGTTCATATGGACACCTGCTGAAACATGGAACGAAAGCTGAAGAAAGTGTATTACGACCCGAACCACCCGGCCGCTTTCGGTGGCGCTCTGGGTCTTCACAAAGCCACCGGCGTGTCCTTGGACAGAGTCAAGGCATGGTTAAAACAACAAAGGGCGTATACCTTGCACAAACCATTGAAAAAGAAATTCTCGCGGTCTCCCACGGTGGTGGCCGACATAGATCATCAGTGGCAAGCAGACTTGAGCGATATGTCGGCCTTGGCCAAACAGAATTTTGGATACAGGTATTTGCTGTGCGTCATCGACGTGTTTTCCAAGTACGCTTGGGTGTTGCCCCTCAAAAACAAGACGGGGGACAGTTTGGTGGATGCCTTTCGTCAAATCTTTCAAAGTCGACAACCCCTGCGACTTCAAACGGACAAAGGTACCGAATTCCTCAATCGAAAAATGCAAGCGTACCTGAAGAAGAAAAAGATTCATTTTTTCGTGACACACAACGTCGAAACCAAAGCCAGTGTGGTCGAACGATTTCAACGGACCCTGAAAGAACGCATGTGGCGATTCTTTACTCATCGACAAACACAACGGTACATCGACGTGCTAGACGACCTGGTTCGGGCTTACAATGCTAGACGACATCGGACCATCGGAATGGCGCCCAAAGACGTTCGCCCCGAACACGAGTGGATGTTGACAATGCCTCCTCCACGTCGCCCGAAAAAGAAAAAATCAATGGACATTGGTACGACCGTACGTTTGGCTTTACCGAAACATGGTGCCTTCGACAAAGGTTACTGGCCCAACTGGACTCTGGAAACGTTCAACGTCGCACCCAACGTCGGCCCCGGTTACAAACTGTTGGACG
This sequence comes from Patella caerulea, assembly GCA_036850965.1. Taxonomy (NCBI): domain Eukaryota; kingdom Metazoa; phylum Mollusca; class Gastropoda; family Patellidae; genus Patella; species Patella caerulea. Next base: position 53,332,276 of record JAZGQO010000006.1, on the reverse strand, counting down.
AAAGGGGCGAACCCATACAGGGCACCTTCTATCCCGAAGAATTGCAAGCGGTCCAAGTCAACGACGATGAGATCTTTCCCATCGAAAGAGTACTCTAAAGAAAAAAAGACAAAGTATTGGTGAAATGGTTGGGCTATCCGGCGAGTTTTAATTCGTGGATCGACAGGACCAGTCTCCAAAACGTATAAATAGGAGCGGGAGACGCCGTCATCAGTCAATATGCAAGACGAAACCACGTCTACGTCCGTGAGTGCCCACAATTGGTCGCTCTTGGGAAAACGTGTGCCACAAGCGGAAATCGTCTTTTTCTGTCAAGTGATTTTAGTGTACGTCGTGGCGGGAGTTTCTTTGTACCAAGTGGCTTTCAAACCCGACGGATCGCAGACCACGTTGTGGACGGCCTTGCTCTCCAGTACCTTGGGTTACCTGTTACCTTCTCCAACCTTGAAAACCAAACATAATGAACAACGACCGGCCCTGTTACATCACGCTCCCTAGTGACAGTTCCATGTCGTGGTATCCCGACAACAAAGTCTCCACGTATCATACACATCTGGAACCGCCACTTCTCGTCGATCACCGGGAGTGGGAAGTGGGTCTGTCCATGATCACGTTACCTGACCAATGGCAAAACATCGATCAACGAGACAACACGATCGGCTTACGCATTCATCCATGGTCGCCCCCGAGCGACGAACCCGAAGTAAAGATATGCCGGGACCGCCACAGAACCGACCCGTCGAATGATGAGATCAAGAGTGACGCACATCAAGAGTGACGCACATCAAGAGTGACGACTACGACTCGCTGAGGCATATCCTGACTGTCCTGAACACCAGACTGAATGATTTGTAGAACCTGCCTCCCATCTACAACCATTTGGCCCATAAACCCGTTCGTTTGGATCCCAATAACAAGGACATGACCGACCACGAGAAGCAAGAGCAGACCGAGTACGAAACTCGAGAGGTAATGCGCCAAGGGGCCGTATCAAGAGGTCCCTTCGTTTCTTTCAAGAGAGACAACACCAACGACAAAGTGTATCTGAAGATCAATCACGTGCAGTCGCTTTTCTGGTTTGACGTGTTGCCGAAAATCGAACTTCGTCTGTGTGGACCCATCGTGTCCATGTTGGGATGGCCTGGAAACGAACTGTTGGTTGCCCTGCAGTCAATCGATATGACCGGCGCCGATGGCCAAAGTCTACGGTATTTCTACGCCCACCACACCCCAAATCTTCAAATCCAGTACGATCTGTTTTACATCTACACGGACATTATCGAACCCCAGACCGTGGGTGACGTGAAGGCTACCTTGTTGGACGTGATTCCCAGTCGACGATTGTATCACCGTCCCGCCAGGATTCACTACTTACCTCTGAAGTACAGTCGACTAAGCTCCATTGGTCTCTATATAAGGAACGGAATGGGGAAAGCCGTGCCATTTCTCGACGGTAAGGTGGTGACCCAACTTCATTTTCGCCGCCGATGATGATTCAAGTGTACAAAGGTGGAGTGCTCAGACAGCGAGGGGCTGGCAATGGTCTGGTGGTGTACAGGGGAGGAATTCTGAGACAACAGGGTGCCGGTCGATGGTCGGGGTTATTGAATGCCGTCAAATCGGTTGGGAAGACCTTGTGGTCGGCCGGTAAAGCTGCCGTGAAAAAGAATGTGGCCCAAGTGTTACCCAAAGTGGGGCAAAGCGTGCTCGACGCCGTCAGTGGTCGTGAAAAATGGAACTGGAAGAAAGTCGCCCAGGACACGCTTCGCCCCGCGGTGTCAAACACGATGTCCGACACACTCAAGAACGTGGTCGCCCACCTGGAACCTATAAAAGACCCCTCACGAACCCCGTCCACTTCACATCATCCGAAGAGGAAGAAGAAGACACAGGTCACCTCTCACAAGCGACGTAAACTAGATATCTTCGACCATGGCTACGCAGGTAATGCGCAATGATTCCTGTCCCTGCGCGCGAGACGAATTGCAGGATTTGTTCAGTGTACCCGACACGCAGACGGCCATAAACAAGGTGACGAAAATCAGAAAGTATCCACTGACGCCCAACTTGAACCACGACGGACCCATCGAATTTTATATTTCCAATGCCACCACCGATTTCATCGATCTGGCCAACATGACACTGCACGTGGCCCTGAAGGTGACCAAGAACAACGGGGATGACCTGGATGCGGATAGTCAAGTCGCACCCGTTAACAACTTGTTTCATTCGTTGTTTAAAGACGTCAAATTACGCCTGGGAAAGGATGCCGAAACTTTGGTCACCACCTCCTGCCCATCTATCCCTACCGGGCTTATTTGGAGAATTTGCTGAGTTTCGGTAAGGGAGCCAAGAACGACCACCTGTCGAAACAAGTCCTGTGGGAAAAAGATACCGCCGGGCAGTTCAATTCCACGAAATCCGTCGCCACCGCCGGGGATGGTGGACGACAGACTCCGAATAACAAAGGATTGGAACAACGCCAGAAAACCATTGCTGCCAGTCGCACCTTTGAATTGCAGTCGCGTCTACACTTGGACATGTGTTTACAAGATCGGTATCTGCTGGACGGTGTGGACCTGCGGTTGAAATTGGAAAAGCAATCCCCGAAATTTTTTCTGATGTACGGCGAAGGCAACGATACAGAAGACTACAAAGTCGAGTTCACCAAAGCCTACCTGGATATCCTGTTCGTCACTCTGGCTCCCAGTACCTACACACGGGTGGCCGCGCAACTTCAATCGTCCAACGCCAAGTATCCCCTGAAACGCGTGGTGGTCCGCGACATGGTCATTCCCGACAATCGTACCAGTCACGTCCTAGACAATTTGTTTGTCAACGAAAGTCTGCCCAAGAGATTAATCGTGGGTATGGTACGCAACACCGCCTACGACGGAAGAAAAAACAGAAATCCCTTCCAATTCGAACACAATCAATTGCAAAACATCAAATTGACCAAGAACGGGGAAATTGTGGACGAATACGACGTCGATTTTCCCCAGCGACAAGCCATCGCACCATACCTGGATTTGATAAAAAGAGTGGCCGTCTTAAACACCCGCGAAGACCTGGACCTCCCTTTCAACGACTATATCAATGGGTACACTTTGCATTGTTTCGATTTGACCAACGACCACGGAGCCGACGGTAACTACTTCCATCCCAAAGCAGCGGGTAACCTGTCTTTGGAACTCAAGTTCGGTGCGGCATCGACCAATCACCTCATTCTTGTTCTGTTTGCCGAATACGACAATGTCTTGGAAATCGACGCCAACCGACAAGTCATCACAGATTGGTGAGGCTCTCTCCAATCGACAACTGACACGGGCTTTAGAAAAACACCTCCCCTCTAACGTGTTCGGGGGCGTGTGGGCTCGTAATCATCTGGATATACTGCGCCCGACCTCGTACCCCAAAGCCTACGGACGACGAAGACCAACCCGGTAGACACTGGACCGTGTTTGTGTGCGAAGGACCAGATCACATTACCTTCTTCGATTCCTACGGGTGTCCCCCTGATGTTTACGGAGAAGCCTTTCGACGTTTCGTCCAAGATCTACAACTCCACTACCAACCCCGATGGATTCAGGGACTCGAGAGTGTCGTCTGCGGCCATTATTGTTTGTATTATTTGTGTCATCGGTTTCACGTTCCCTCCCCGCACGCCCTTTCGGTGTTCGGGCACGTGTATCGTGTGAACGATATACTCGTCGAACAATGGGCAAGGGATCATTTTCCCGACTTGCAAAAAGACCAGAAGAAGGGACAACGATGTCGATGCTTTTTTGCTCTGTAAATATGTTCAAGTTCAATTAAATTTGTGTTCTATGCCTTTGTGATCAATTTTGTGTTGAATAAAATGCTTTGTAAATATGTTCATTAAAATGTCGACAACATATCACGTGTCTGTTTTTTGTGACGTCATATGACGTCATGCTTTCTGATTGGTTGGAAAATGGTATCGTCCCAACACCTTAGACTCGTCCCGTCTCGAGCTATAAATAGGAGTGTCAAAGCCCAAAGAAGTCACAAACACCATGGATCGAAACGATAAAAGATTTTGCGCTACTTGTCGGGGGTATTACCCCATGTTTAGGGGGAATCGGCCCGATGCCGATTACTTGGTCTGTTTTTGGTGCGGGACAGAGATTGGCAACACTTGTCATAGGCGGTCGAAGCATGCAACCAAATGCACCAAAAAACCCAATCGGTGGGAGCAGCCGAAGTGCTCCTGCTAACCCTCACATTGTGTGGACCAACGGCCCTTTTCAGGGCCAACTTAATCAATGTAAAAGAGTTGTTTCCCCTTCCCTCCTCCTCTCTTCCCCTTTCTTCTTCTTCTCTTTCTCTTTTCCCGCGCGCGCCCTCTTTCTCTCCGTACGTGCAAGGGGTCACGCACGTGCAAGGTCACGCAAGGGGCCACGCACGTGCCAGGGGTCATCCAGTGCAAGGTCACATGCACGCACATGCATGCGCGCACGTGCGTTGCCATACAAGCTCTCATACTACTCTTAATTGTAGTTGAAAGTGTCAGAAATGTTATGGCTAGTATTTATGTAAACGACGTCTTGGGACGAGTCAAAAGATTTAAATTCTGATCACAGCTCGGCCAGGCACGATGACTACTCCCAGCAAGGTTTGAACAATTTGCTCTGCCTTACTCTATCAGCTGTTGTATGTCACATAATAAGTTTATACATCCGAAAGTAGAATACTGTAATAGGTTGATGCTTGTACAAAAGATTTGTTGAACATATAATGACGGACTGATGATCATTAAAAAACAAAATTAAAGGTTGACGAATGTGAAAACGTTACCAAGGTATTTTGAATAGTTTGAAAGATATCCTCTAGAAAAAAATAATTAAATATAAAAACTAATTCAAATGTGAAGTAAATTTACATCCCGAAAAACTGATACTAACGAGGCACGAAAAAATATTACTCTTAAAGCGGAGTGACCAGTCTTATTAGAGACACGGTTTAGTTTGACAGACGATTCTGGCGGCTTTGTTTTGAATTGTTTGTAAACGTTATTCTTATTTAAACCACCGTCAGAGTAATCAAGTCAGGGAAAAGACCGAACAAGTGATGACACAGGATCTTCGGTGATCGTGAGATGATAATAATAATAATAAATTGCAATCAACGCCGGATTAACCACGGGCGCCCTGGGGCACAGGTCCCAGCCCTCACCCCCCACTGTAGCCCCCCCCCCCCCCCCCCCGACAAAAATCTCAGGTCCGCGCCTCGAGCATGGTCGGACCAAGGACCAACGGCCGGTGACCTAGTGACTGGGCCCTTCCGATGCTCCGAGGGCCCTCCATCGGAAGTCCCTGGGCCACCTCAATCCATGGTGTGTCGCGATTCACAAACTATTGTTAAGAATGGACATTCAAGATACATTCCCCAACGTTGAAGCAATATTGAGACTATATCTGTGTATGATGATATCTAATTGTTTTGGGGAAAGATCTTTCTCCAAATTGAAACTCATAAAAAAAAAATATCTCCGGTCTACGGTGGGTCATGTATGCTAGTGTATTTGGTTTATGGCCTCTGATAGCGATATCCTGCGCACCAGTGGTCATCCATTGATCATTATCATTCAGCTCTAACTCGAACAAAATTCGTTGAACGAATATTTTCTTTCGTTTTCCTTTTATAAAACATCGCATAACTCGGAAACTGTAACTCTAATTTCCGGTACAATCCTTATTGAAGTCTTATTACTTACATCGCCTAACTCGAACTGTAAATAATGAATCTTGCAGGCGAGTGTGCCTTGGCAAATTTCACAGAAACTTGAAGATTTGAAAAATAATTGCTTTTTGTGGCGTTATCTAAGGGTGTAACACATGGTCTTTTATTGTCGTGATATCTTCTATCGGACCGAACATCGCCTTATTCGAATTATCGTATAACTCGAGTTAGGCGATGTAGATCTGCTCACTTACAGTGGCGGATTTAACGGGCTTAATGGGCTCTAGCCCCTCCTCTAGAAATGCCATCATTTCATAGCACTCGCGTGATTTGGTCCACAAAAAAAACCCACCAGAATTATGTGGAAGAATTTTATTATTTTCTGGGGGAGGTAAATGTAAAGTACCTGATATGCCAGGAAATCACGTTTCCGGCCTCAAATTTCGGAAAATTTCCTGGGGGGAGAATCCGTCACAGACCCCCCCCCCCCTTGCTCGGTGATCTGAGGCCCCTCACATGTTACAGGCCCTAGGGCCCCCACCATGGTTAATCCGGCGTTGATTGCAGGCGCGGATCCGGGGGGGGGGGGGGCACGGTGACATAGTTGATTTTCATTATCGTTTGCTTTGTTACTGTTGTAGTTCACGTATCTGCTCTCTAATAGATGATATAAACATGATTTACGCATTGTCTCCGCTCAAACAATCCAAAGTTGCAACATATTACCAGTTGCTTCAATGCGTACCCTACCCCTCGATAAAATCCGTGATACGGGCCTAAATTGTCTTATATAGCGCTGATTTATGCCCACTGGTCACGGTGAGCTCAACTATTTGTTCTTGCACAGATATTTGGTCTTAAAACTTGAAAATAGAATTATCGAGCGCAATTAATTGATGTATTCCAGATAGCTGGTTTACAAGGCGACGAATTTCAGTTCTCCGAGAAAAAGTACAGTGGCTAATAATGAAGAGTGGTAATGTATTATTTATAAGTTTTTTTTTCGCCTGAAAGGCTATTGTTTTTACGAAGTTCGTCCGTCTATTTCTTACACAATTATAACATATATATGGCTGATGTTTCTATTTTTCCAGAAAATGCTGTGCATTAATCATTAATTCTTTTTGGCGGTTCTGGAGCTAGCGGAATTGTATAAAGTCGTTAACGTGCACGGACATCTAAAATATACCGCAGTTTTGCAGTTTCATTCAGAGTTATCCTTCTTTATGGTTTAAATTATTTCGCATTTAACTAAATTAAGAAACTGGCTCAATCCATATCTGTGACATTTCTGCTACAGGAAGTCGGGTGACCAAACCGTTCGTTAAAACCCCTAAGGGTATCCACATTTCTAAAACTTGGGACCTTGCGACAAAGTTGATGACCTCGGTGACATTTTATCGGATTAAAACAATGTGCAAAAAAAGCATATCGAGCGCCGAAAATCTTAGTTTCTCCGTTTTGACACATTTTTAGACGGCCTTATTTCGAAAGATCGTCTATCAAGATCGTGTGAATCAGGAGTAAACATGTTCTACCTGTGTTAAGTTGTTTAAAAATTGGCCTGAACGTACTGTTTTACATTTGATCCCTGCATTCAGATTTTCCGACATGGTTTCAGTGATACAGGACAGAGGGCCTGACAAGTCTAGTCTAGTCGTTCGTATGGGACGAAAAACCGAGGTCCCTGTACACTTTTGCGTGCACGTAATAGATCCCTTGGCACTTGAAATTCGATATAAGAGTAGGACGTAGTGCCGCTGCCCGGGTAAAATTTCCCTCACAGCACACTGATGGCGTATAAACGCCTTCATGCCCAGTTTAGGAGTAGGACGTTAAACCCAATTTCATTGAGTATTGTTTTACCCTTTAGAACGTTTAAATACATAGATTACGTTCACCCGACACATAGAACGTTTAAATGCATAGATTACGTTCATCAGACACAAACTCGGGACTAATGCATGGTCCAATTTATTTTCAATAATTCGGTTGCGCATAGAGGTCCCCAAGCAACGAGGTTAGACGGGCGACCCTACGCCTTGCCACGTACAACTGCGAAATCGAAATCACGCCAGTTGTATCAGTGACAGACCTCATGATACAGCGCGCACCTGCTAAACATTCGAACATCCATCCCCCTCTTAGTTACAGAAATGGCAGACGTTCGCCAAACTCGTGCCACAAGGAAAACACAGAGAGTGAAACTCGATAACATCTGCACAATCATATACGATCTTTAACTTCCGGTATCAGAATACTTTATTCGATATATGTTTTGTCCTCGCCAATCTGGATGCCGCCTCACTCCTGCTTGCAGGTCTAGTTATTTTTTTTATTATTATAAACTCCACAATTGATAACAAAATCATATTATATATTATCCCCACTTAAATTCATTTCATATCTTTTTAGGTAAATTTATATTGTTGATGTTGTTCTTAATGGTGGCTGTCAGCATTTTATATCATAACGAGAGCACTAAATGGAAATTGGGCAGTAAACAAATTAACACGTTTGCTTTAAAATCATCTAAACCGGATCCAACGTTGAATTTACCTAAGAAACATCTTATCCAAAACCAGACTTTACCGGAGATACGTCTCACCCCTATGCAGACTTTACCGAAGATACGTCTCGACACAAGGCAGACTTCCCCGAAGATAAGCCTCGACCCAAGACCGGTGTTACCGGAGATAACTCTCGTTGTACGGATGACAAGTATACCCAGGATTTTAAATCTCGTATATTGTCATTTGTTCCCAAGCATTTCCCTGTACTGGTCCAAACGATACGGTAAAGTTGCCTTGATTCTTGATAAAGGGTCTTCAAAAGACAAAATATTTGCCGAGAAGTTAGAAAGAGAAAAACATAAAATGGGTATAGATTTTCAGTTTTTCTTTGAATCGTTGCCCAAAAATTCAACATCAATAAAGCGAATGCAACAACTTAAATTACGCAATTTTGGATATGTCAGACAGTTGTACTCGAGTTTTTTAATGGATACATTTATCAAAACTCCGGTTTTAGGGTGGGTTGATTCCGATTCAAAGTTTATAACCCCCGTTGCACCCGAAAACATCATGACAAATGGGAGATTGCGTGTTAAAGGACTGAATACGTCCCCTACACTCGAACGTTATAGTTCATTTACAATGCAGATGCTTGGAAAACCATTGCCTGGAGATTTCATGTGTTATTTCCCCGTATACATCTGGACAGATACAATAACTAACTGTAATAGACACATCTTAAAACATATGAACGTTACCACACTGGAAGAGGCTTTCATTAAATCTGCATCACGTGGTTTACTGAGTCCGGTCTGTATAATTTTAACTTATGCTTTTTATTTTGAAAGGCATAGATACGACTGGCATTTTGACATAGGCCCCCGTTTAAACCTGACACATTACAACAAAATGTATGTACTTCCGAGGCACGAAATTACTTCCGCTGATGTCACGTATGATGTGCATGTAGCGACACATAATAGGTATTATGTCGACCCTAAAAATGTTATTAATCGTCAGGGTTATTGTGCTGCTGTGGCTAATTCCACCATACCCATGACCAAACAAACAAACCAGATGTGTCGACGTTTTAATGGTAGTGTTTTTTGGACACTTTTCACACTTCAGACTGCTATGTTTCACATGAACGGTTGGTGTGTGAATCATAATCCGAAGTGTCTGCCAACTGTAGATGAGCATTATAAAAATGTAAAAAAGGCAATTAAAGAAGGTTATTATACTCTAAATATGGATATGGTCAAATATATCAATTCTTTTGCTAAATCAGAGAATGTAACATGTGCGCATTTTTTCAGAAATGTGGGTTAATATCATTTTATCTTGATATGACAATCTGTTTATGATTAAATCTTCTTTCCGAAAAATTTTTTTATTGTGGACACCCGTTTGGCTTTATCTCAACGTGGACTTTGCATAGGGGGTTGGGAAGTGGGGGGATTGGTGTTATTTAGTCAAGTGCCTTTATTTGGATACCACGTTTATAGTAGGTACATCCATTTAAATTAATAATTACTTCCAAACTGGTCAGCGGGGTTGGGATGGCCTAGTGGACTAGAGTGCCGCGCCCTGACCTCTAGCTGACCGGTCACCTCTGGCTTGCGGCTGTGGTTTCGAGCCCTTATGTGAGCGTATGTGGCATGGAGATAGGGGCGCCTTCTCAACCTCGTGGGTTTCCTGCGGACGCTCCGGTTTCCTCCCACTACTAAAGACTCCTACGCGCAAGCGAATTATTGAAATAAAATTAAACCATATGTTAGTCCCGAAATGACCTAGTTTGTGTTGAGTGGACGTTAAACCCCATTTCTCTCTCCCTCTCTACAAACTGGCCACAATGTACGTAAACACACATTATGAAAGAGCTAAATCTGCATACTGTAGGTCTTTCTATCATAACCTATTAATTGGGCATTTATTAAAATGACAGGACCTTAATTAACCCCGATGCCAGAGAGAGAGAGAGAGAGAGAGAGAGTAAACGTCCACTCGACATTTCGGAACTAACATATAGTTCACAATTTTATTTCAACGGCTTACATGCGCGTAGGGCTCTTAGCAGTGGATGGAAACTGGACGACCTGGAGAAAACTCATGAGGTTGGAAATGCGACCACACTCCTTATTACGTACAACCGGGAAATCGAAAACCCGCCAGTTGTGTATAGACATAAACTGGCGGGGGGGGGGGGCGTGGTGGTTGGTGCCCAAAAGATCAATAAATTTTAATTACACAGCTAAAAACAGTTGTTTATTTAACTGTAACTCGTGGTTTACTGTACTCCAAACCATAGAGGGTTCGAGTCTATTTAATTGCGTAACCATAGACATTTAAATTCGCTGTTAAATTGGACACATTCAAGAACACAATATTTGTTTATACAACTTTTACAAAGTACAATTGTGTTCCCAAATTTTCCCAGCATTTGATGCCCATTTGATAAACATGAGAAACAAAACTACTAACAGGTTTATTTTCGGATTTTTTTTTTTTTTTTTTGAGGGGGGTGGGGTGGGGTGGGGGTAGTAGTTATATAAAATGAAAATATAATACTCTACGATTTAACTCCAAGAAATGTATATATGTTTGTAACTCACTGTTTATACATTTGTCCACGTTTGTCTATCGTAAACATAAGATATAACTGTTTTATTTGTTTAGAGAGAGAGAACTTATATAGGCCGTCTGTTGTTCAATCCAGTTCAGTTTATTGAATAAAATACTGTTTAAACTAAACTAGTAGTTATATAAAATATCCATTAGGCATTTTGTCACATGATAGCCACTTATTCAACTCTCAAGACCATCGGATGTTCGTGGTATTGAATGTATTAGAACACTAACAGGGTCAAGGATGCGTATGCCCGTCTTTATTTAGCCGGTTGATGCAAAAGTGTGACCTTTAAACCCCATTTCATTTAGTGTGTATATCGATAATTACTTACCTAATGAAAAAGGAATATGAGCATCAACCTTCAAAAGTTTTGTTTCATTGTCTAAAAATCTAGCTGACCGAAATACTTCCGGGTCACCCCACAATTCCTTGCTATTGAGAACCGACGAGAGATTGGGTATAACAAATGCGTTGGTTGGAATACGGTAACCATTAATTACTGTTTCCTCGGCAACAGCATGTGGTACAGAGAGTGGTACTACGTCACCAAGTCGTTGAACTTCCAAAATGGTAACCTCTGTTAAGGGTAACGACTTCCTGTCATTGGCTGTTGGTTTCCGGTCACGGCCAACAACTCTGTCTATTTCCTCTTGCACCACTGTTTGCTGTTCGGGATGAAGCGCGAGAAAGAGTATCGCCAATCTTAATGTTGTCGTTGTTGTTTCAGTTCCAGCGAAGAAGAATTCACCGACAATTTGAAGTAAATTTTCATCTGAAAAAGAAGAATATTTCTTTTATAATACCTACATGCTATATAGCTTTTACAATGTTTTGAAATTAATGACGTTTTTGGTTGTTTACCCATAGTCCCGTACATGGCACTCCAAACAGTCGCCAAAACAAACATCTATTGGCTAATGCCTCACATCATCCAAAACGTTGGCTCCTAGGTCGGAGGTTATGTGTTCGATCCCACTGTTGGTCGAGGAAATTCATGGGGATTTTCTGGTATGGTTTCCCCTTGTTAGGGGTACACATACAAGATCCTTTGGCAGTTGGAATTCGATATAGTAGGCCGTATTGCTGCAAAATCTCCCTCATAACACACCGTCTTCATTAGCCCATTCGGAGCAGAACCGTGGGACGTCAAACCCCATTTCGTGGCTACGGATCAAGGTATTATTCAATATTAAATTCAGAACGTTTGGTATAATTAAGCTCAATTGACAATTATATCAATATTCCTTGTGAAAACATTTTGCTCTGAACTATGAGAATTCGTTTTCCTCGGTTTATACAACTTCTAAGTACAGTTTCTTTAAAGCGAGAATTTCATATTTTCTCTAAGAAAGTCAAAACATAATTATTTCTATGCCTTTTGCTCAATAGATTGTCAACTCACTATTATAAAAAAATCATTCACACCGGCAATAATAACACAATTACCTCCCTTATTTTTCTATTCCGCCCGTACAATAGCTATCTTGAAACGTTTGAATTTGAAGTTGAAAATGACATTTTTGACAATTTCTCAACAGGCAAGATGGGACTGTTCATAGGTAAGTACCATCTATTTTAAGGCTTTATTTTCATACATTTTGAAAATATAATTTAAAAATATAAAATTCCCGCTTTAAGTACTAAATTGCGTTTCTAGGCTTGCTATAAATTCTGACTGTCGGTCTTATCCCTTTCTTAGTATAAGATACTTACAATGAAATGTTGCCTTTTCTTCAGATTCTCTTTCTGCCATTTGTTTAAGAAAAACGTCCACAAAATCTCTTAGATTATGTTCGTCGAATGGTTGTTGGTGTTCTTGAACTTGTGTGGCGATAAAACCTCTTCGAATCGCATCGTCGGTTTTCATTAGAGCTCGGTGAACAAAAAATTGAAGAATTGGGAAGAAGTGCATGAAAGCCGTGTTGCCCACCTTCGTGGCATCACTATGCATCATTTGTAAATAATTTAGGAATTCGGGGTCATCATGAGCATATCCTTTGCCAAACACAACATTGCATATAACATTGCAAACTGACACTCCTATCACTTGATCGGGATCAAACGCTCGGCCATTTTGTTCTGTAAAATTATTCAAACATTTCTGACATTCATTTGTTATTCTGTCAAACATCTGAACTCGACCCATTCCAAAATCTCTTAAAGTACTCAGAGCAAATCGTCTTTGTTCTTTCCACTTTACTCCATTGGTACTGATGATTCCTGAATATGAACAAATGGAAAGAATACCATGGTTAGGTTAGGGGTGGATTAGTGTTATCGTAATAACGATAAGCTCGTGATAAGGAACTTTGATGTTATAGCTAGCTAGCCCCCTTTAACACCCCCTCAAAATATCCAGTCGCTACGACCACAGTAAATGATAGGGGTACGTTACTGAAATAGGGGCTTATATGTCAAGAGGAGCGCTTAAGTTCTGTACAATCTCGAGAAATTCCGGTTTTCCGTTCCATCCAAACAAGTGCAAACATTTCCTTTTCAGCCAATGATAACGGGAATCCACGTTATAAAATCCACAGAGAATCTCGTGACCTATAACAGGATCGAACGCAGATTAGGGGTTATTTATAGTGCCGGGTTGATCAAGAATCAACGACACGGGATTAAAACGAAAGTACATACCTAAACCTTTAGTAACTTTAGTGTAACCAAGATTCTGGGGTCGTTCTGAAAATAAGTCTGCATTCTGGACAAGCATTTCCTTAATGGCGTCGTAACCATTGACGACAACTAATATTCCATTACCGATGACAAGGCTGAAAATATCACCGTATTCATCTCTGAGTCGTGCGAAGGCTGCTATCGTATCTTTTGCTAGTAACGATGGTATGTTACCAACTATTGGGAGGGGGATCGGTCCGGGCGGTCGCCTCGTACCCCAATAAACATGTGCCAACTGCACAGTGTATTTAAAGTCAAACAAAGTAAAAGTTCAAGGTTTATTAGAATCATAACCGGTGCTCAATCCCATATTTGAAACACAGTGAAATTCACAACAGTCAACCGATGTACATACTATTACTAAATCATATATATATATATGTTTTAGAAAAAACAGTTTACCGAATGGGTTTAGATATCCGTATCTAACCGCACATTAACAAATTCACTGAATTCACTGGTTTTCAAGTTGTTTGGGGTCACATCCTCAAACAAATACCAAATAAACCGTCCGCACTTGGAAATGACCACACGCCATCATTTTGTTTACCGCGAACTCCCAAACCGAGGCTCGGATTAAGACCGCCAGTAAGATTTTCCGAAAACCAGTGAAACCGAAAAGTAGACATCAAACTCTAGCCTTATACATTTTACAAAATAACAATATTAAACATATACTAAAGGGATATGGTAGCTACACCAGCCCCTACATAAAAATGACAGTAAACATTTTTATGTACAAAAAACCCAATTAGCTACCATTTTAATTCTTATGGCTAACTCAATAATAAATACAAATTACAGATTTCCAAACAGTTACTTTAACATACATGTACATTAATAACTAATTATTCGATATAACAGGTTCGTCCAATTCAAGTAAACATACTTTATGAATTGGTCGAGTAAGAACAACATAACCATCTTTAATATTAGCATCCTTGTGATGCTTTGCACAAGTCGCAACGGTTGCTTTGGTTTTAAGCTTAACGGTGCGCACAAACCCATCCTTAGACACAAATACTTCCACAATTCGAGCCAAGGGCCATTGACCGCGTGGGTAATTATCATCCGCTAGAAGCACTAGATCCACAACGCAAATGTTACGTTTGGCGTGATTCCACTTAGATCGTTCCAATAATGTAGGCAAATATTCCTTTACCCATCGGCGCCAAAAAACATCACTCAAATATTGGGCCTGTTTCTATTTACGTTTCAAATATAAGTCCTTCTTTTCGAAGATACCAGGGGGTAAACTATTACTACATCTAAGATGCAACAAATGATTTGGTGTTAAGATAAACCCCACTTCAGCTACAACAGTTAATAAAACTTCATCTGAAACTAACTGTTCCTTTAATACAGATTTTAATATTTGGCGTACTGAACGAATCATTCGCTCCCACACGCCACCCATGTGGCTGGCCGCAGGTGGATTAAAATTTCCAGTTATATTCCGCTGAACACAAAATCTAGAGAGTTTAGACTGATTAAAATCCTTAAGTGCCTCTTTAAGTTCCTTATCCGCGCTTGTGAAATTCGACCCATTATCGCTCCATATCTCCCCTGATTGACCGCGAACACTAACAAATCTCCGTAAGGCATTTATCATAGAATCTGTGTTTAGTGAATGTGCAATTTCTATATGCACAGACCTTGAAGTCATACAAGTAAAAAGGCAGCCGTACCTTTTCACAACACTTCGTCCCTGTTTCACTAACAAAGGTCCGAAATAATCAATTCCAACGCACGAAAACGGTGGTTTATCAGCAACAAGTCTTTGTTTCGGTAAATTGCCCATGGACTGAGTTTCGGTTGGCTTAGATCTCCTCTGACAGGTTACACATTTTGAAAGTATCCGTCTCACCGCTGATCGGCCTTTTATTATCCAAAACTTCTGTCTTAAAGTGGCAAGAACCGTTTCTTGTCCCATATGACCGACACTAACATGACACTCTCTAATTATCAAGTCAGTAACCGAGTGTTTGTATGGCAAAATTACTGGATGTTTCGCCAATCCATCAATTGAAGCATTCTCCAATCGACCTCCGACGCATAACAGTTCATTTTCCAGTTGAGGATTCAATTTAACCAACGAAGATCCAACTTCCTTTAATGACGTTTTATTAGACTCAGATTCTAAACTTAAAGCTTTATACGTCTTTGGAAAATCTCCTTTGTGGACAAATTTAATTATTTGCGATTCGGCATAACTTATTTCTTGTACAGTCAAATATTTTAATAACTGTCTTGGTTTACTCCCGTTTCGTTCCGACACTTTGTCTCTTAAAATAGTCTTTAGACGTATCAGATAAGCAACAGCTCTTTTTAATTTCCACCAAGATGAAAAATATTCAAACAGTTTATCAAACAAAGTTCTGTCCGGGACATTAACCGTAGCATACACTTGAGCTTCTTTACGTATTTCTGGATCAGTATCCATCATTTCAGGAATGTTCACTTTATCCGGCCAAAACAACTCATCACGATACAAAAAGTCAGGTCCCGTTAACCACCTATCGTTTTGAATAAACGATTTCATCTTTAACCCTTTAGACCCGTCGTCAGCGGGCTTAATGTTCCCGTCAATGTACCTAAATTGAGAGGGATTTGAACCTAAATGAATAACGGTTAACCGGTTTGATTCAAAAGTGTGAAAACGTTTAGTTTTATTGTTAATACACTTAAGAACCGACATTGAGTCAGTCCAATACACAACTTTGTTAATTTCAAAGTCAATTTCACTCTTTATCAAGTGACACAATTTCACGGACACAACAGCAGCCGACAATTCCAACCGAGGAATTGATATCTCCTTCAATGGAGCTAACCGAGCCTTGCCCATTACAAAAGCACAATGGATGTTCATATGTCTATCTACACATCGTAAATAGGCTACTGACGAATACCCTACTCTCGAGGCACATGTAACTGAATATCTACAATATCACTTGAGTCTTGTAATTTATAACAACGAGGAACTTTAATCTCCGATAAACGATTCAAATCATTTAACCATCTAATCCACTGATTTTTATCAATGTCTGGAATTGAATCATCCCATCCTAATTGTTTCCTGCTTAACATTTGCAGCAATAGTTTGGCTTTCATAAGAAAGGGCGCAACAAATCCGAGGGGGTCAAACAGTGAATATGCAACAGAAAGAATACCCCTACGAGTCATAGGCTTGTTTAATGCGCTATTAGAAAGTTTATCAGCATTTTCCCAAACAAAACAATCCGATTCGGTATTCCACTTGATACCTAAAGTACTTTGGGTTGGCAACTTTTCAATGTCAAGGTTAACAACGGATTTTGCTCTCTCCACTTCCGGAATGGTGGCTAAGAACTGTCTATCATTGCTACACCATTTAGTTATGTGGAATCCACCTAAAGACAAAAGTTCGGTCACTTCGCGATACAGCTTGGTTGCATTTGCTATAGTGTTTACCGATTTCATTAAGTCATCCACGTACATGTTATTTAGAACAGTCGAGATTGTTTCCGGATCAAATTCACTTTCATGAGTTTTGGCACACATTTTCAGGCAAAAGTTCGCTATACAGGGAGAAGATGTTGCACCAAAAATATGTTTAATCATCCTATATTCTTGAACAGAACTAGACAAATCACTGTCTTTAAACCACAAAAATCGTAAAGCATCACAGTCCTTCGGGTCCACACGGACCTGGTGAAACATGGCCTCGATGTCCGAAACAATACCAATCTTATCCTGCCGAAATCGTAAGAGAACACCAATTAACTGATTCGCTAAATCCGGTCCTTGGAGCAATTGATCATTTAAAGATGTATTACGAAATATACTAGCACAATCAAACACAACCCTGACATCAGGTTTTAAAGGGTGTGTTACCGGGTGAGTCGGTAAATACCAAACTGGCGATGTCGTGTTCACATCCTCTGCTGGCACTAATTCAGCATGACCACTGTCGATGTAACCTTGAATAGTATCCTTATACCGATCAAATAACGTTGGGTTTCGTAGAAATTTCCTCCTTAACCGATTTAGTCTATTTTCAGCTACCGCCCTGTTATTTGGAAGATAGGGAGTCACGCTTTTCCACGGAAGGGCTACTTGGTAGTGGTTATCAACTTTAGTTAAACTGTTTTCTATAATTTCCAGAGCTCGCTTATCATTAACCGACATTCCTACTTTATTATCAACTTCAAGATCAGCAAAATCTGTGGCCCACAAACGATCAAGTTGATGTTTTATAAGTTCATCCGAATCTGTTACCGGTTCGGCTTTTAAATAGTTTACTGTAAAATCATCACAACTTTTCGAGTCATTTAAAGGTCCAAGAATCATCCATCCCAAATTATACCGGACGGCAATCGGATCATGTTCATTTCCTGAAGAGCGAGATTCAAGGGGGATAAACAAACTAGGATTCTCCTTTAATCCAACTAATAAACTTACTTCAGGTATATCGACGTGTCCCAATGAAATATCATCTAAATGGGGATAACTCTTGATATCATCCGTCATCGGAATACAATTTTTAGTAATAGGTAAGTTTTTAACAGTTTTAACATTTTCTAGTTTATACGACACAGTTCCGTCTAACGATGAAACAACAATATCAACATTTCGGCTGGTAATTTCCGTTGAACCGGTCACACCAGTCAAGGTAAGTTTTTGGGTATCATCATTCTCGTGGATTTCCACGTTGTTTTCAGCACATAAACTTAATTCACTGGCAGTATCCTGTACGAGGTAAGTCGTAAAGGATTTTCCTTGACCTATTTTTAGTCTTACGGGTATAACACCCAAAGAAATGCGAGGGACGCCAGCCCCAGTATCGGCTGTAACCGATCTATTACTTGCAACGTCCTTCAGGTTAGTGTTTTCGGTTGTAATGTCCTTCCTAAAGGCAGAAAAATCGGCACCGTGTAATAGTGTATTATGGTTCCTCATACAGCCTTTAATTTGACAAACAAATGTTTTATCACACCCTTTAGCAACATGACCAGTTCTTAAACAGCTAATACAAAGTCTGTTCTCGAAGACAAATTTAACACGATCTTGATTAGACATATTGACAAACTTTTCACAATTCCAGATATTATGTGACATAGAACAATTTAAACATTTCACAATAGTAGCACTCTGCTTACTAACAGTGTCCTTTGGTTTTAACAAAGGCTTCCTTTCTTCCGTTACAAGTGTAGTTACAGGCCTACTATAAAATTTTCGTTGCTTACTATTACTATTATCTTTAAGTTTATCATTATAATGACTGTGACTATTAGAAACTAAATCTTCTCCGTATTCGTTGTTAACTAACTTCGCACGGTTCTTTATAAATTGCATAAAATCATTAAATTTTGGGCGAGAACCATTATCCAAGATTTTACCCGCTACTTCTACCCATTTGGCTTTCATATGTAAAGGCAACTTTTTATTTAATGATCTGATTGTATTAATATGGTTTAAATCTGTCACATATTCTGGTCCCATTCCCGATAACACTCTGTTGGTATCTTCCAAATTACGTCCAAACTCCAATAACGACGCACTGTATGCGACTTTAATTGGGGATAAATTCTCAAGTTTTTTCAAATGGGCATCTGCTACAATGTGTGATCGACCGAAATTTTCTAGTAATGTTTTTCTAGCTGTGACATACCCCTCCTCGGGCGGTAAATTTACGCAACTTTCTATCGCGTCGCGTGCCTTAAAAGTACATTGTTGTATCAATAACTGCAGTCTCCTAGAACTGTCCGAGTTTTGGCTTTCTAAACATGTTTCGAAATTATGAATGAATGATGCATATTTCAGCGGATTCCCATCAAAGTGTAGATATTCCAACTTTGGTGTTAACATAGCTTCACACAATTTTGTAATCATGTCACTGTTATGTGAAGAATTTACATTACCGTTTGGGGACTGCTTAACTTGTTGATTTACATTTACATTATCAATGTTTACATTATTATTATCATCAAATCAGAACTTAAACTATAATTTGATAAACCTGTACCTGTATTTGGTAAGTTAGGTAAAGGGTTAATATGTTCATGCATTGTGATAGGATTTCGTTGAGAAAGCACAAACGGATTATTATTATGATTATTATCAATATGATTTACAGACGTATTTGACACAGCAGGTTGAAAATGCCCTGATGAAATATTACTAACAGGCGGTGGTACAGTGAAATAAGGTCGAACAACATTATTCACATGTGGATTACAATAAGTAGTGTTTACACCAGTACTTTCTGCTGTATGAACAGGTAAACAATGATTAAATCTATCATATGGCATAGAGTAAACAGTATAAGGCCTATCATGCATAGATGAAGGAATATTAACAGATGTAAACAAAGGTAAATTATTACAGCTACGATAGGCACTACTTGACATAAACACAGGTAAATTACTTGAGACAGTTATAGGTAAACTATCTGATATAGAGGCTGACAAACTCGATGAGACAACACTAACAGGATTAAATTGTTCAACAGGAGGGGGTGGGACATATACATTATTAGCATACATGGCAGAATTAGCAATACTAGTTTGCAAGTTCATTTTTAAGGGAGATTCAAATTTATCAAAGTCATTAACATAAGGAACAGTAGACACATCTTTTCTTTTTTCTTCATCAGATTCTTCATCCGTGTAAACTTTGAGGCTAACCTCTGCCTGTTCTTCCTCCATTTTTGCTTCCATTAACTCTGATTGGTGCTTTAATTCTGATATTTTCTGTTCTAATTCATGTTTTTTCTGTAACTGTGTTACCTTAAGCTTAGCCAAGGCTAACTGTTCTTTTTTCTTCAAACGAACTGAGCTTGAATTGTGACTATCAACACTACCGAATAATGAATTCTCATCAGATTTTTTCTTCATTTTATCGTTTTGCCACGAAATTGTCAATTTGTCAAATTGTGTTTTCTGTAACAATTCACTCTCGTATAATTGACGAGATGCGTCTTTCTCTTCCGTGTCCACCAAATCTTTATAAATATTCTCGTGACACCGAACAAAATTCTTCCACGCACTTTCGTGTTTTGAGATCCTATACTCAATATTACAAAATGAGTCCTTAGTAGTTATAAGATACTGAATCTCTTCTTTGAGCTTTCGGACTTGTGTGAGATATATATCTCGTTCCCTATAAAGTTCATTCCTCCTAGAGGCATTCGGGAACTTATCAATGTCGAGATCCATACTATTACTAAGTTCACAAGTAGGCCTCAATGTCAACAAAATAATAAAGCACCAAAACATGAATTACGTCATATAAAAACACACCAACTGTTGAATGGTAAAACACACCAGTCTTAATTTAGGTCCACTTACAATGTCAAACAATGTAAAAGTTCAAGGTTTATTAGAATCATAACCGGTGCTCAATCCCATATTTGAAACACAGTGAAATTCACAACAGTCAACCGATGTACATACTATTACTAAATCATATATATATATGTATTAGAAAAAACAGTTTACCGAATGGGTTTAGATATCCGTATCTAACCGCACATTAACAAATTCACTGAATTCACTGGTTTTCAAGTTGTTTGGGGTCACATCCTCAAACAAATACCAAATAAACCGTCCGCACTTGGAAATGACCACACGCCATCATTTTATATATATATATATGTATTAGAAAAAACAGTTTACCGAATGGGTTTAGATATCCGTATCTAACCGCACATTAACAAATTCACTGAATTCACTGGTTTTCAAGTTGTTTGGGGTCACATCCTCAAACAAATACCAAATAAACCGTCCGCACTTGGAAATGACCACACGCCATCATTTTGTTTACCGCGAACTCCCAAACCGAGGCTCGGATTAAGACCGCCAGTAAGATTTTCCGAAAACCAGTGAAACCGAAAGTAGACATCAAACTCTAGCCTTATACATTTTACAAAATAACAATATTAAACATATACTAAAGGGATATGGTAGCTACAAAACATACAGACAAAACGTGATCAACAAAACTATGATAGACACATAACCATCCAACAGAAAACCGAACATAATGTCCACTGTTCTGCACGTAATGGACACAGGCCAGTAAAAAAGCCTACTGCTCTAAACATAACCCAGACTCTTACTATATATGCGCACTGTACCGTAACAAAACACGTCATATCTAACGTTCACCTGATATCAATATAAATCGGGTCAGTGAGTCCTTGACACTTTGTGTGCTCAACGGAAATGAAATAGCGTTTAACGTTCTAATTCGACTGTGTACTATGGACTCAAATACCCTTTTTTATGCACTAACCAAGATAAAAGCAGGAGCGGATCCTGAATTTTCATCACTACGCCCATAGCAGGGATTGATTAAAACGGCAATTTCATATTTTTTTTAGTTATATTTTTAAAATATATTAAAATAAAGCCCTAAAAAAGATTGTATCTATAAATAGCCCTACCTTGTTAAAGGGACAATAACATTCTTGCTGGCTTGGTAGCTCCAGAAAATAAATAATACCCTTATTCTAAGTACTAGATGTTTAAATGTCCTACCTGTTGTGTAAATTATCCATTACAACCTATTTTATTTGTCCAGAGGGTTCGAAAATATTTTAAAATCCAAGTCACATTTGAAAAGGTTTACGTTAGACTTTTCAAATCAATTGGTTGAATTTTTCCAATTTTCTAAATTAGGTGTGATAAGATTAATTGGAATATTCTAAAATAATGCGATTTGTTGACCAGAATGAAGATTGGGACATATTTTTCAGTTACAACAAGAGTGTTATTGGGGCTTTAAAGAATAATCCTATTAATCCTATAATTCACTATTGCCAGTTGAGAAATTAGCAAAAATATCATTTTCAACTTCAAATTCAAACGTTTAAAGATCGTCATTGCATGGAGGGGAATGGGAAAACAAGGGAGGTAATTCAAATAATTGTGTTTTTATTTTCTGTGCCATGATTTTTATGCCTGTGAAATATTGGCCATGATCGTATAATAGTGAGTTGACAACCTTTGAGCAAAAGGCATAGAAATATTTATGTTTTGACTTTCTTAGACAATATGAAATTTCCGCTTTAAGCAAAAATTTCAAATGCTAATTATTAACCCATTTCAATGGAACTTAAATATCATAAACATAAAAACGTGCTAGCCATCCAGCCCCCACTCCCAGGCACGAAATAAACAAGGAGAAGCCGAGAAGTGACCGGAACAAGGAGACGCAGAGAAGTGACTGATTATGTCGTCGCGCTTAACCTCAGAGCGAAGCTACAAGATTAGGACCATTTGGCACGGCTTCCTGGCTTGATATTAAGTCAACGTAATGGCAATAAGGACAGTGGCACAACGAAGGGATTCGTATCTATATATATGCTGTGCAGTGGGCTATGGGGACATTTTGCTTGGACAGCGGCACAACGATGTACTCTTATTTTGAATACTAACTGGCTGGGGTTCTTTTAAGTACACACCAATGGATCTCCTGGTTAGTGAGACACCACCTTACTGTCTGGTTGGGGAACACAGAAAATTCTGTTGGAGGTTGGGGGTGGGGGGCTTCTCCACATCACCCCAAGTAACAAAATATTCAAATCTACATGTTTTGCAGAAACACAATAATTAGTGAATTTCATACTGACACGTTTGATCCGTTTGCTGGATCATCTCAAGGATCAAAATGTTAAGGGGACTTTTACCGGTATGGTCCTATTGGACACGCAAAAAGCGTTTGACAGTCGACCATGGTATCTTGTGTAATAAACTTGAAATGTCGGTGTCTGATCCATAGGATGGTTTCAACGTTGGTAAAACTTTCTCAGACATCTTGGACATTTCTTGTGGCGTTCCACATGGCAGCATCCTGGGCCCCTTTTTGTTTTTATGTTAAGTGGATGACATGATCATTCGCATACCCGTCCGTTTTAAATTACTCTTATATGCTGACGACAGGGTCATCCTGTTTTCTCATCAAAATCATAAAACAACTCAAATTTAACCATGCTCAACAAATCTTGAAAGCTAATTTTCGCTAAGCCAGGGTTGCTCATAGTACTAGTGCAAGCATTAAATTTGTAAAAATAATACCCAATATTCAACTATTCAGGCCTGGAATGAAATTCCAAACCAACTTTAATCAATAGAGAACATGGTCACTTTTAAGAAAAATGTTAAACAATATTTGCGAGCAAAACAAATACAATTGTCATATTTCATCATTCTTTAAAGGAATTTGCCCCTCTGTGATGACATACGTGTAACATGTTCCCCTTCAAGGACCCTATTGAAAATAATCCTAGCTTAATTTAAGCAGGTTTTTATGGGTTATCCCCTAGAGGCTTTTCATCCTTGACATCATTACTTTTTCTCTCATCAAAACTTGTCATCATTTAACTTTATACAGATTTAAACGATAGTTTCACATACGTATTAATAACGAATACTAACGGAAGCCAATTAACATCATTACTTTTTCTGTCATCAAAACTTTTCATCATTTAACTTTATATTATCAGAGATCCCCACGCAATTTCCGGAAACCATGCGAACGTGATAGATGCTACAGATGTTAACGATATTTTTACAATTTTGAAAGTTATGGATATCAGATTTCATGAAGGCATAAATGATCCTTATCAAAGTTTTCCTTTCAGATAAGCTGCTGTCTGTATGGGGTCAAAAGTGGCTCTATAGCAGTGTTTGCGTGTAAAGGGATATCTGTTCATAGAATTGCGTACACAGTTTCAGACACGTATAATTAACGAATACTAACGGAAGTCCATTTACATCTCGAATTGCTTTTCTTTTTAACTCATTTCAGTTGGCTGACATTGAGGTTCTCCCAAGATGCTAATAACTACAGATGTATTTATTGTAAAATTAACATCAAACTCTGACTGAGTATATGCATGATGTTTGTAATATTCATGTTCGTAAGCGACATCAAATAACTGGTTCGCTTCCATTTTCTAAATCGTCTGAAACTGATTTTCTTTCAGTGAATAAAATAATACCAATTTAGTAAGACACTGTTGGAATTATATCAAATAAGATATAACGAAATTTGGGAGAACAAAATGAAATCTTTGAAAATTTGAGAATCGTCCGTTCTTAATTGGTTTGCTTAAACCAATTACAATGATTTTGTTTTCAAAAATCCTAATTTTTTCTTCCATAGGCTTACCTAAACTTCGTTTCATCTTATATGGCCGAGTTGGTAAATTTGTGCGTTACCCTTTCAATGACGTCGGACAACTCAGTTAGAAAACGTTTACGTTGACAAATACATCTTTATATAGACATCTATGCATAGATAATGTGTCGCGTCTAAATGCAAAATTACCACAGTAAGGGTAAAAAAACGATTAATGGGCAAACATGGTTGGTAACCACTCTTTCAAAAATCCATTCAACGAATAATTTAACATTAAATTTCTTGTCTTGTGCGATTTTTGTTTGTTATAGTGTAGTACGTCATGGCAATGAATTCATTAAACAATCCCATATCGACATTCCATGTGTTTTAGTGGGGCGGGATAAATCGTCGTGGGTATTTTATTTAGGTTCAGTTGTGTAAAGAAATTTTATACCTACAGTTTTAATATAAATTGGTATTACACAGTTTCAAGACATTTTTAAATCCAATTGATAATTTTAAAAACAGACGTGCGTGATCGTTCAATTTTACAAAATCCAAATTGCTCAGCCAACGTCCATCCACGGGGGCTTTAATTGACAATCCGATTGAAAAAACAGAACCGAATTCGTAATTATTGCAACAACATTAAACATTAATATTTAAGGGAAGTACTCGTAATGTGAGCCTAGAATGGACAAAAGATGGGCTTCTAATATCCAATATTTAAGACAAAATAAAAGTGTACCATAATGCGTTTCAGCCCCAATTCTGGCAAGAGACTCGACGAACGCGGCAAACGTTGCACCAAATTAAACAGCACATGTAAACTGAAATAACTAGACGCTAGAAATTTGCATTCGATGAACACTGCTGGCTTATTTCGCCGAACATAACTGATTTGAAATTAGAGTAAAAACGGAAACCATTGAATGTAATTCAGTTTAAATACATTCATATTTGGAGTATTATATGCGTTGCGACTCACTTTTGTCAATTTCTAGCTAAAAAATGTTAGCGATTTAGCTCCTTTAAAGCACACTAATCTCGTCCTTTGATATAATGAGAATACCTGTCCTAACATATGGGTCAGATCTATGGGGCTATGAAACATCAATGTATAGAAGCTGTCCATTTAAAGCTCTATAGAAGACTCTTCTCACTTAATTCAAATGTACTTAAGCTGTCTATCCATGGTGAACTTGGGAGAAATCCTATACACATTTTACATATAATATGACCAAATTTTGGCTTATGATTTGTTTTGTGCCTTCAGATAGATATCCAAAGACCTGTTATGATATGCTTATAAACTACATTGTTCTGGAAGACTAACATGGGCATCACAAGTCAAGTCTTGTTTAGACAATTTAGGCCTTAGCTATGCTTGGATCGTACAAGGTGGAACAGATGTAAATATATTTCTGAAAACTTAAAGACAGAGACTCAATGATACCTTATATCAGTCATGCCATGAAAACTTGCAAAGTTGTGAAAAACTTAAAGTTAGCCTGTACTGTGAACCATATATATTAAGCACATTAAGTAAAACTCATTGCAAGATTTAGATGTTGCTGTCACAAACTAGCAATTGAAACAGGGTAGTGGCAAAATGTTGATAGAGATAAAAGAATACATTTGCATTGTAGAGAATGAAATGCACTTTATACATGAATGTCCACTTTATGCTAGTCGTAGAAAAGGTATGATATTAAACAAAAGTCATATAATTGTATTATATCATATATTCAAATCATAAATAACCCATCTACTTACCTAGCTGAATATTTTGATAAGGGTATGAGTCTAAGGAAAAAGTATTTAGATAAGTATGGAATGCTACTGAATACAATCCCTATGTAGGCAGTGATTTTATGTGATTTATTATATAATTTTCTGTAACAATGTTATAATAAATTATACTTATAATTATGTCTATTGAATTATATCACATGTACTTTGGACTGGAGGCCTGCTACTGTCATTTAAAAAAAAAAAATAATAATCTCGTTCTATAGAGAATGCGAAATAAAATCAGAAGTCGAGGCCTACTACTGTCATTTAAATAAAAAAAAAATAATCGCGTTCTATAGAGTATGGGAAATATACTCTTCAAAAAAAGAAACGCACAACCCATTTTTTTTATTTAAACAAAGTCGCTCTTTCCCTAAATCTTACTTGTTTTAATGTCATTATGTAAGGATATAAGAAATTCATTATTGGTTTTAAATGTAGTGTCACTAATGGTGACTCGTCGTCCTTTTTGCCGAAATTTGTTATTGCTTGATTTTCGCATGGAACCTAAATCTAAGGCCTTAAAATCCCGGGGTTCACAGTTTCCAAATCAGTTGCACATGTAAACACTCAACGAACCAAGTGATGCCACATCTGAACGAAGACCAATGCAACAGCTCAATTGGTAGATTACAAGCAGATGAATCCAAGACATATGTAACCCGGCTGCTGAATGTTTCCCATAGTTGTATTTCTCGCCTTTGGGGTAGGTACCGACGGTGAAGTTCAACATGTGACCGCCCAGGCCAAAAAAGACTGACCCCACCTGTCCTTGATGGTCATTTCCGGTTACGTCATTGACGTAAATGGTTTTCAACATGAACCTCTACTGCAGCATCAATTCCCGGACGGCGTAGAATCTTGTACCAGACAGTCCGTAAACGCCTACGTTTAACCGAATAACGAGACAGATGTTCCTGTTAGAGCTCCTGCTTTGAATTACGCTGACATCATGAAATCCAACTTTAATGGGTTCAGACACTGAGGGTATGGCCACAGTAACACTGCAGAGCATTTTTGTTCAGCGACGTGTCTCAGTTCTTTTTGCAACAAGGCGATGGTAGAGTAAGGAAATACAGACGACGAAAGGTAACTTTGAGTTTCTTTTTTGTAAGAGTATAAAATCAGAAATCGACATACCTTCGATGTACACTCCTCTTGTCTTGGTTGAATAACTCACTGTGTTACAAATCAGAGCGTGATGAGAAGACAGGCGGATGGATCCATTAAAATTTTAATATTACCTCAAACAGGCGGTAGACAGCGAATCATTGGTACGTAACTTTCAACTAAATTTCCCCTCGAGCACGCCCTTTTCTAATAGACTGTTCTAATATATAGACACACATATATGCGACTCATTATGATGTGCGCCATTCAGTTTGCAAATCTCTGTCAAGTATAGTGAAGATATAGCTCGCGCTGTTGAATATTTCTTTTTAGTGCAACGATGATTCTACAAGCTGTTTTCGTAGCAGCCGTGGCCTGTAAGTTGTTTTTGCTCCATATAAATATTTCACACCTGGGCATAGTTTTACTTTAATTTCAATTTTTATACTTTGGCTAGTTCTTTTTTTTTATTCGCCAACATGTGAACGTATAATATTATCGCCCCTGTCTCTGTGTTTGTCTGTTGGTCGGCTTCAGGACACAATTTTTGTCGATTGTCGTGAAACTTTGCTAACTTATGATCGCTATTATTTTTGGTGGATGTCCAGGGGCAAAGCCACGACCATTTTTTGTATTTGTCACCTATTTTCCACAATTCTTACAGCGAGAATTTCATATTTTCTAAGAAAGTTAAAATATATATATTTCTATGGCTTTTGCTCAATAGGTTGTCAACTTACTATTATACAATCATAGGCATTATTTTCCACACTTAAACATCTTTCACGTCGGAAATAATAACACAATTACCTCTCTTGTTTTTTCCATTCCCTCCATGCAATAGCTATCTTCAAACGTTTGAATTTTTTGTGCCTGTTTGTACTTGTCTGCAGGCCACAACTTTTCAGGAATCATCTTGGAACTTGATATAAGTATTCAGTATGACCCACCATAGGGTTGTATCGATTTATATTGATCCATGTCTCACTCAAGGGACAGAGTCACACCCGATTTTCCCATATTTTGTCCACAACCTGGATTCCTGGTTAGATCAACTCGAAACTTGGAATATTTATTCATAATACTATAAGAATAGCAACTATTTATTTTGGTGCATGTCCCGACCTCCAGGGGGGAAGTCAGGCCAATTTTTAAAAATAAAATTTAATCTGTAAATTTTGTCATAATATATTCATTGTAGATTTCATATTTCATACTCTATATTTTAATAAGTACCAATCAATCAAAGCAGGAATGTGGATGTGTATTGCAGCGGTAGCAATCCTGCAATGAATGTCATTGGCGGTAATTCAATTTATTGACTTTATACGTATGGGTTTCTGTTTACAGACCCTGGAAAATTTTTTAAATTTGATACTTGAGGTGCCTTTAATTAATTAAATTATGTAAAATATATATTACTTTAGACATGCATAGTTTATTTATAATTCGTGTTTCCAATAAATGAACGATTGCATTGGGGTTTATTTAACTTTTATTTCGCTGTATCAACCGGAATATTGAAGACAAAAATTTGTTATGTGAGAAAATTCGCCGGACAGCATCTGGTATTTTTAATTATACAACTGTTTCACATTGTTATCATACGTCCCGGTTTTTGTGTCCTTTTTGTCGTCCCGTCCCGACGTCTCGCACGTGCCTAAATGTCTCGGTTTTTAAATCAGGTGTTTTTCAATTGGAAATAATACCACAAAACACATGAACTAGTGATTAATATTAATGTATAAAACAGCGTTTTCTACAAACACTCTTACTTCAACACACTTTAATGATATACCGTCACAAAAAGGCTAAAAATGCATCTCCCGGTTTCTAGAAATTACTCGCATATGGCGTGTGGTTGAGCAACGCGGGTTCGCGATGACCGCCGTACACTAGCTTATAGATCTCAGTACACTCGGCAAACCTCGTAAGATTTCGGACAATCTAAACTCGGCTGTATGATGAATTCCGCCATATTGGAACTACTGTAAAGGTCCCGGATGAAACATGGCTGCGCCCATTCCAAACACAAGTTGGCGATTTATTTGGCTAGCGACCTATTCGACCGATCCAGCTGTAAGATAATGACGAAATTACACTTCTATTCTGAGCTGAAGGAATGGATAAAAAATAATATATTCTACTTTCATTTGATAGACATAACGTTGGATTTTATTGGTTGATAAATAGAGACTGTTGTCTTTACTCTAAATAAGTTTCCAACGAACAGGTTGCAGCTCGATCGGTCGAATAGGTCGCTAGCCGAATAGGTTCCCAATTTGTGTAATAGCGTCAAGTTTTCCTGTCAAAGTAAACCGGTAGCCGCATCGCAAATGTATGGGCGTAGGTACATATCACTTACTGTCATACATCCGAGACTAGATGTAGTTTACGGAATCTGTCGAGATTAGCCGAGATAAGCGCGGAAAGATTTTGACGAGCCCACCGCGAGAATGTTGTATAAACACACAGGTCGCAATAAGAACGCGACTTTTTTAGGTTTCCGGGCCGTCGTTCGGTTTCAGAGCGCAGTAGGGTCACCACTCCGGTATAATTGTAATTAACGATTAAAATGAAACGTCCTACTCGTCTGCACCTAACCTGGTCTAATGGGAAGACAGGCATACGCCATACAGTCTACTATGAGGGAAATTTTGCCCGGGCAGCGCCGCTACGGACTACTCTTATATCAAATTCCAACTGTTAAGGGGTCTTTTACGTGCACGCCAATGCGTACACGGGACCTCGGTTTTATGACCCATCCCTACGACGAGACACCTGTCCTTGTCAGGCCCTCCATTCTGCATCACTGACAAGGGGAACCCACACCGAAGAAAATCGAGATGAACTTTCTCGGCCTGCATGATAACGAGCCAGCGCCCTACCTACAGTGATTACCTAATTAACGATTAAATATTGAGGTCTTGCAGTTCCTGATTTGGATGAAAAAACAATGGTTTAAACATTCACCTGGTCAGGCTTATTAATTTGATACGGCATATATGAAGGTGAAGAGCGGCGCGAAAGCGCTATCCGCCACTTGCCAAAGCTTCGTTAACGTCTTGGAAGCGCTCGTTTCGACGACGCCACGCCCTCCTACGTCTGTCAAAAAAATCAACAGTGAACCTTGAATCATCTGAAAACATCACATTGCTCCAGCGTCGATTATCCCAGTGTTGACGATCCCTACACCAACGACGTCTGGCCTGAATGTGATGATCTCCCAAACAAGGGATCACGCGAGGACGTCGGGCGCGAAGGTGACCCCTATGCAGTCGATTCCGAATTGTCTGGCCACTCACTCTCACACCAGTGTCTGTTTGAAGACGAGCGCTGATCTGATTTGCTGTGATGACACAATTTCTCAAGGCCAAGGTACGGATAAATCGATCCTGGGCTTGAGTTGTCGCCCTTGGTCGACCTGCGCGTGGTCTGTCCTGTACAGATTGTGTATCACGGTATCTGGACCATAGCCTGCTTATGACAGACTGAGAAACATTCATCGTCCGCGCCACAACCGCCTGTGTTGTGCCGATCTGTAGCCTACTAAGGGCACATAACCTTTCATTTTGGGTAAGCCGACGCATATCAAAATTTTTTGTCTGGTCACTAAAACAATTAAACTGATGTTTCCACCCTGGAATTCAATGCCACAATGACTGTAACATTCAAAGTCAGAGTCGTGCAAATCTTGGGTTGGACCCCCATGATGATCCCAAGCATCACCTGCATTCCATGCGGTAGCTATTGGTGCGTTTGGGCGTCACATGTAACTGGAAATGTTTCTTCTGTTAGGTTCTATAGTGACTTTTTTCGTAGTCATTTGCATATTTTAGTATTATGCCCCCAAAATCAAATATCCCCTACTTTTTTTGAATAGTATATTTAATTGTACACACCTATGTTTTAATGCACTATTGGTACGTCCGTATAATGACGTACGTAATGGTTATTGGCAGGTTCCCGTTAAAGACGTACATTCAATTCACACGGCACAAATTTAATAAACTGTTGGTACTGAAGGTGTCCTAATAACGATGTATATAACTAATTCACACACGCTGTTGGAACTGAACATGTCCAAGCTAGATTTGGTATGAAGTGTGACAAGGCTGCAATTAGCCGACATTAGAGACACACCAAGATTGGTCTCTCCCCTTTGACCACGAATCAATATAAATTATTTTTGACTGAACATCTGGACACACACTAAGTCATTGTATCACTACTGAGACCAATTCGACTAAATTGTGAAGAGTTAAAAGGCAGTTAATAACGATTCAGTCCATAAGAATTCTTAAAGCTCCAATAGCATTTTTTTAAGTTATATTTTTAAAATGTATTAAAATAAAGCCCAAAAATAGATTGAACCTATAAACAGTCCTACCTTGTTAAAGAATAATCCTATTAATCCTATAATTCAGTACTGCCAGTTGAGAAATTGGCAAAAATATCATTTTCAACTTCAAATTCAAACGTTTGAAGATGGCTGTCCATGGAGAGGAATGGGAAAACAAGGGAGGTAATTGAGTAACTATTTCCTCAATCACCCTGTGTCACCCTTTATAATGCCCAAAAAATTTTGCCCAGGACCGTATAATAGTGAGTTGACAACCTTTTGAGCAAAAGACATAGAAATAATTATGTTTTGACTTTCTTAGAAAATGTGAAATTGGAACTTTAAATTGCTGGTGACATCTCCATCATTACAGAACAGTAAACTTTAATCAGGATCAAATTATAACGGCCCATGCAGGGGACCCAAAGTAAAATAGAAAATAAAACACAGGACAAAAACCTAATCTGATCGCGGATTAAGCCATAAATGTATACACATTTCATTGAGTAGAAATACAATCAAAATAAAATAAAACCCAATGAGTTTTACATTCACTCAACACTAACTGTGTCATTTTTGGGAAATTCTTTGATATTTCTATTACATTAAAGGGACAATAACATTCTGGCTGGCTTGATAGCTCCAGAAAATAGAAAAATAGCCTTATTCTAAGTGCTAGATGTGTAAGTGTCTTACCTGGTGTGTTTTTTATCCATTAAATCATATTTTACTTGTCCAGAGGGTTCGAAACTATTTTTAAATCCAAATCACAGTTGAACAGTCTAACGTAACTCAGTTCAAATTATTTTAGAGCCAATTTTCTCAAGGGAGGTAACTAGCACCAGATTTGTTTGACTTCCTGTTCTAAGAATAGCATTTCCATGATGTCATCACTGGGATATCCCCATGTGACACACTAGTTTGTCAGTCAGTAGTGCCCCAATTAAAGATACATAAGATCGGTTAAGTGGATATTAATATGACTTACTGAACAATTAATTTAAGTTGATAAATATCATTCTATAGACAGTCCGTCCGCGGATAATTTGCCTGTATTGTTAACAGATATATAGGCCATATTTCGCTCGTTTCGATATTATCTACTACCGTAGGTAGGCCTACTACACCGACTCGAGTTCGACATTAATTGACAAGTGTTGATTTTTTTCCGTCGATTGACAAGTAGTCACGCAATAATTATTAGTACAATGTCATTATGCCTATTTATTCGGCTAAGAAGCACAGGCAAGCAGACTGAGATGGTCGTTTACAATATGAATTTGGAAAACGGAGCAGATAAGGTGGGAAGAATTAAGAATTGAAAGACTAATACTAGGCCAACCTAAAGCCGAAGAATTGGCAACTACCAAGCAAAGCTGTTATTATATCTAATAATACAATACAGGTAATTTGAAAAAAAAATGTTATCATTGAAAACCAAATTCAACCTATTCTTATAAGTATTCTTTGCTGTGGAAAAATATATTTTTTTAAAAAACATAATTAATTCTTTATGTTTGTAAAAGACGCAAAATATTGTTTCCATTCTTTTGCAATTAAGGGCTGATCTACTGGAAATAGCTTCAAGTTTTTAGAAATTTTCTGGGGGAGGCCACCTGGCCTTCGTACTGGTAAAGTCTGACTTTGTCGTCTGTGTGCATCCTGTATCCATGATCTTTGAATCTGCCTTTGTAATTGTTTATTCTGCCTTTGTAATTGTTTATTCTCCATTTTTATTCCTTATTGTTGACTTTCTTTTGATTTAGTTGATTAAATAGAGTTAGTGTTTATATACGTAACCCGCATTTAAATTATGACAGGAGGAGGTGTTTGACGATCATTTCAATGTTTTCACTCCAGTTTGCAAATATCCCAGCAATAACTGAAAACAGGGCTTTTACTTGTTATTCTAAAGAATGTTAAGCATGTCGTACAATAATTTAACCCCAAAACAATAATACTTTCACAATTTCAATCTTCCAGGTACCACAGAAAATACCTGCAAGAGGGCACCAAACTGGGCTTTTGCACAAATGAAAAGGACCAAGCATTATAGCTTCATGTTTCCTTGCTATATAATACGGTGAAGGCCCCTGGGTCCAGATGCCAGTCAAATCAACAAACCTTAGCCTCGGCAGATCACGACACTGATTGCAACGCGGACCAGACGGAGCTCACTTTAATACGGTTTCCCACACAAACCACATGGATGCCACTCTGCAAAAGGCAGTGTGTCTTTATTTAAGGAAACCAAATCGAAAAGGCCTACCAATCATTGACCTCACATCTCCTACCCATACTGGTCTAGGCCTACTATGTGGCTTCCCTGTCAAATTCTACGGAAACACTGTCTGCGATATCGCCCTAATGGAAACAGGCATTAAACCTAATGAACAAAATGAGGATTTAAGGACTCTATTCCCTATAGTACCAAGACGTCACATCACAAAGTGCCTGTAAGCCATGTGTCGTCTCCGCGATTAACATCTTCGTCCTTATCAATTGCCTTTGGCAAGAAACTGATCAAAACACAAATCTATATATCTTTTATTTTTTGTTATATACTTTTGATGACCTACACTACATGAAGATCCTAGTGTAAGACAAGTAAAACAAAATTTTGAACTATAAAAAAATGAAACAAAATAGTATTTGTGTTTTAATCAGATTGCATTGAGAAGATCCAGAAATCTTGGCTCTCCAAACCATACCCTTCAAACTCCTGAAAAATATTCAATTAAACATACATAATGCAAGTGCTAAATCTGCCTAATATAGGTCTTTCCTTAGGCCTGAAATAATATCTAAATTATTAATTAGACATTAATTTATTTATTCACACCATAGCCTCGATTGCTAACCTGCAATATTTTCTGGATTGGAATCTAATCTGCGGCTCAACGCCCGTTAATGATTGAATAAAAAAATGAATAATCGAGACTATGTTTTTATCATAACCGACTTTATTTATGATGATCGAGGCTAGGCCTAAAATTCAATCGCTAAATTCTTGGTTCAGATTGGATCAGTTTGACTGAAATTTTCAAAAATGTTCCTTTACATTATCTAGTTATTAACTATCATAGTGAGAACAGTCAGCTCTTTATCTAATTTCCCATAATGCATAATGTATCTTTAACTATTTTTAAATTCTATTTGCAGTAAACCTTATGTAATTTGAAAAGGTGCGAATGAAGGGGTTTTAACTACTGCTGTTCAACTACCTGCGCCTATGACATTAGTCTTCCTTGATGAAATCTTTTGAAGGATATTATGACAGAAAAGAATCACTTACTGGTTGTAATGAAATAAAATTCTCTGGTCTGTAGGCATAGCTCCACATCTGTCACAGGAATATAGGATTTGGTGATTGGCTTAACTGTTGATTCGTAACTTCTTCCAAAAGTCAAACAAAATTAAAGGCATTATTTCAGCAAAACACAACAAGACTCTACATTTGTAATTCTGCATGTAGCTCATTTACCATTTTCTGAAATTTCAAAAATTGTGTAAGCAATTTATAAATAATTATCCCCCAACTCATATAAACTGTTTGAATATTTCATATGATTATTGTCATATAATAATAATGTGTGTAAAAAATAATCTGTTGTGAGTTTACAATTTTTTTTGTGTTCTCCGTTCTATATCAAATACCCTTTCCCCAGCACCAAAAAGAACAAACAAATAACGGATGGTGTACAATGTCATTTATTTAATGACTATTAAAATGGATTATGAATTTAGCAATATATAAAAGTATTTAACATAATATAAATATATACATTAAGAATAAAAATAAACTCATAATTCCATCCTAGAACTTTGGTTGGGCTTAACAATTTAATGAATGAATGGCCAAACACATCACTTCTTGTGATGTCGTGCCCAAAACCAAAAAACACCATCCGAATTTTCATCTGAGAGATTAAAATTACAAACACAACACAAATGAGAAATAATATTGATGGACATTGTACAAATCTAACCACAATGCGTCAATCGGCCTACGTTGTACTTACTTAA
Organism: Patella caerulea; assembly: GCA_036850965.1. Classification (NCBI taxonomy): domain Eukaryota; kingdom Metazoa; phylum Mollusca; class Gastropoda; family Patellidae; genus Patella; species Patella caerulea. The sequence goes on along the minus strand of JAZGQO010000006.1, from coordinate 53,296,374 downwards.
CAAATGACAAAAAGCCTAAGCCTAAACAAGTTGCAAATAAAAGGAAACATTATCAATCGTAATATATAACATGCATAACAATAAAAGATAGGTGTGTCACTCGTCAGAGAAACCTAAAACCCACTTAAGCCTACGATGTCAATAGCTGGATAAAAAATACAAACATAAATACACTAAAACAGCTCATGGATAAAAAGAAATATGCGTTGGTTAACCTTCACTTTACTGGTTTCATAACTATGAGAAAAAATCTGCCAGTCAACCTACGTTGTACTGGCTTTATCAGTAAGTCATCTCAGCCTACGCTGCACTGACTTTAACATCGCAATATACAAGGAAAAAATTAAAAACTCGCTTAAAATATAATAACATGCGTCATTCAGCCTACAAATATGTACATAAAATCATCTAATACAAGAAACATATAAAACATGGGTTAGTCAGCCTACGTTATACTGGCTTCAGCAATTCAATTACAAACACCGGTGTCAGTCAGCCTACGCTGTACTGGCGTTGACGATCGTAACATAAATGAAGACAATCACAAAAACATGCATCAGTCATTAGTGAATACAAACATAATAAAGTGAATACACAATAGGAAAATGATAATAAAATGCTAACCAAGCCCTTACTAACATAAATGACCCTAAACCCCGCAAATTCAAAAATATTTGATCTACATCGACAAAACAGGAAGGCGGATGTATGACTTAACTGCAGAGCTTTTCCAGCGACCCATTATTTGGATTGCCTCTTCTGAATGGCCCTGAATAAATGCGGTTGTTGCTGCACCAATTCTAAAGGAATGCAATTTGTATAGGCTAGTTGGCAAACCAATGAATGTCAAAAGTTTTTGCAACGACGCATTAACAAAGTTATATGTAACACAGATGGAATTAGAAAACTGAAATAACGGGCCTGAAGAATGGGGGCAACGTTTCATGTATTGGAGCACACAATACGGTGCACAAATAGGATTATGTGTACCCGAAACACATTTACAATAAATAAAAAGATGCATAGGGGATGCTGTTGTTTTATGTTTAAAACTCTCCATAGCAATTTGAAGGAAAGTGAGTTTATTATGATCAAAGGAAAACTGTACATTTTGGGTTAGAATGATATTAGCAACTGACGAGGTAGATTTGAAAACTAATTCACCGAGTCGAAAGAAACCAGCAAACGCCAGAGAAAAAACTGCTCGTAACAAAACACAATGAATTTCCAAAGATATAACTATAGGAAGAGCCCGAATAATTCGGGTCAAAATTTCAGAAGTAATTGGCAGGCGGGATTGTAAAGGGACATGCATTTTACGAGCTCCCTTTAAGAGATTTTTCAACAGAAAAGAATTAATTGTGTCGGGGTAACCTAACAATTTTTGAACAAAGGCAAGAACAGATGCGTGTGACGCTATGGTACTTGGTGCAAAACCTGAATCAAACATATGAGCAAAGTAATTAATAACAAGTTGATTAGGAAGAGGGAAGCAAGGGGACAACTGTCGTTCCTTACAAAAATCCACAAACCTCACCCATGCTCGGAAATAATTTGCTTTGGATGATGGGGTCAAAGCTGCACCAATTAATGTAAGTGCTGTTGGAGTTAAATCTTCAAAAGATCTTGATTCAAAATTTGCGGGTTGGTCTCTAACCATGGAGCCCAATGTCTGGCTTGCTGAAATTTAAAACGGGACATACAATCAGCAACAAGATTTGATTTGCCTTGAATATGTTTAGACCTGATTAGTATATTATATTTTATAGCAGCTAAAATTAAACGACGGATTAACTTCATTAAATGTGGACATTTGGAGGTTGCTTTGTTGATAACAAACACAACACACTCATTGTCAGATAACACAAGCAATTTATGATTTCGCAATAATGGACCCCAATGTTCAATTGCAAGCACAATTGGAAAAAGTTCCTGAACGTTAATATCCATAGTCTGCATTTGTGGAGGCCATGTGCCGTAAAACCATTTGGAATTCAACACCGCTGCATAACCCTTGGACGATGCGGCATCGGTGAATAACTTCAAATAATCTGACGCCAGCCAGGCATCACTCATAAACATGCATCGACCATTAAATCCCTGCATAAATTGGTGCCAAATCCTAATATCAGCTTTGGCTGAGTTATTTAATCTTACTTTGTAGTACGGCTTAGCAACCCCGATGATAAGGTCATACAGTCGGCGAAGGAATGTACGCCCCGGAACAACTACCAACGTGACAAAATTTAAAAGGCCTAGCAGGGATTGGAGTTGTTTAAGTGTCACTTTACGTTTATCTAGACATTCAGACAAAGCAGCTCGGACTTTGATAACTTTTTCGTCCGGTAAGCGACTCACCATTTGAATAGAATCAATTTCGATTCCATAAATGGTTATTGTTGTTGTGGGATTAACAGTTTTGGAAGCTTTAATGGGAATATGTAAATATTGGGTAAGACTCATAAAATTTTGCAAGGAATCTGCACAAACGGAAGTGTTAGGTGGGCCAATAAAGAAAAAATCATCAATCATGTGGCTAATAAATGAATTGTATTTGGTTTCCATTACCCAATGTAACGCTGTACTGAATCGCTCAAAAGTCTGGCAACTCATATTGAGGCCCATTGGTAAACACATGTCCGCAAAATAATAATGTTGTCCTTCCACCTCGACGGAGAAACCCAAAAGCTCATAATCATCAGGGTGGATGGGCAATAACCTATACGCATTTTGAATATCAGTTTTGGCCATGAGTGCACCTCGACCATGTTGCTTAACCAGGGAAACGACTGTGTCTATGGAGTCATAATGCACTTCGGTATAGAAAGGGTCGATTCCAGAATTTACAGAATTGCCCAGGGGAAATGACAGATCATGTATCAGGCGAAACGTATCTTTCTCCTGTTTGGGAATCACTCCAAGAGGAGAGCAACGTAAATTTGGAAATGGGGGTTCTAAAAAAGGACCCATGATTCTCCCGGCTAGGAGCTCATCATTGATTTTCTTAAAAAGTATTTCCAGATTTAAATAACAAGATGAGTGATTCCTAGCCCAGGAGAAAGCCCGTTGTCCAACATATGGAATCCTGAAACCAGAAACAAAACCCTCATACAAAAATTTAATCTCATTTTCGTTGTAACCCGACAACACTTCCTGAAGTCTACTGGGGTCGATTGGGGTTGGCACCTTTACTTGCGGGTGGATTGTCTTTACGAAATGAGTACCGAGATTTTGACACTGGCAATCCTGTTTTGGCGTGCGGTTGTTTGGATGGAAGCTGTGTAGATGAAGAAAATAAAGGAGAGGATGAGAGTCATGGCGGAACTGTATTCTGAACCGCCGAAATGTGAGATGGCATATTTGTGAACGTAGCGGGTGCAACGGTAGGTTGAAAGTTCGCTCTGGCAGCTACAGCTGTCTGAGGAAGAGAACTAGGCATGGATGGATAGGAAGAGGCAGCATATGAGGCTGGGTTTATGGAAGTATGTTCCACCCTGGTCCCACCTATGGGAGGACTCCTAGGACGAACATTACCATAACGTGACGTTTGGTTTGCTGTAGCATAACAACGAAATGCAGGATGTTTGTATCCACAGCGACTACAAACATGTGAAAATTCACAGCGTTGACGCTTACATCCAGACATTCTGTTATAACCCCAACAACTAGGCCCCCGACCACCAGAACCCTGGTTGTAGGAAGCTTGGGAGGACACAGGCCTGAGAACCGAAGCACTAAACAACGTGGTAGCTTTTAGCCAGAAATCGGCATGCATTATATCCCAAGGGTAAGGGCTTGATTGGCGTAACATTCTAAAATTAGTATCGTAATAATTAAACGATTTCCCGCCATAGGTCTGTGCTAACTCAGATATCAAAGATGAATATACTAACAAACTGGACGCCATGTGCGGATTTTTTAGAATCATGACGTCCATGAACACGGCAAAGGCTTTCTGCCATTGATCAAACGAAAGCACTTTTGATTTGGGTGCAGATGAAATTTTTAATACAGATTCTTCATTAAATTCCGAAATATTTAGTGCAAACTGAGTTTGCACAGGCCCAGGCAAGAGTAGAGCAAAATCTACAAATCTATCCGCCCAAATATCTTGGCGGAGTTTATCAGATAAGTGACGAGACACCGACATACCTGTACCCTGCATGTGTGGATGTTGAGGCACAGTTTCCAATGGTTGTGGCTGGGGTACAGGGCATTGAAATAATTGTGCTGCATTCACAGAAAAAATATTCGGATCTGTTGAAACAGCTGATGGTTCATTGATGGAGGTTGAAGTTGATGGTTCTGGCGTGGAGGTAGAAGCAGTGGTCGAAGATGAAGATCCCTGAGTGGAGGTACACGTAGTAGCAGGAGGTGTGGGAACTGATGCAGGTGCCGGGGGTACCATGACCAAACCCCTTTAGAACAATTTTTTGATCAACAACTCGGTGATCCGCTCTTCTGCGGTGGTAATCATAGGAGTGGATGAATCCTCCTCACTGTCTGAAGCGACGGGTTCAATGGGCGATTGCCGCTTTCTTTTTGACATCTTGTGACTGCAAAAGAAAAAACACAATTAACTCACACTGCCTGGAAAAGTTGCAACTGTCGAGTTGTATCTAACAACCGACAACTCGGGTAACAGTTAGGCAAATCCCAAAATACATGGGTTATGCCAACAAACAAGTCTGTTCTACAAACAAATCAGTTTGTATAATTCAGATATCATCAGTCTGCTTAATCCAAAAACATGGACTAAGCCAACAAACAAGATTATGCATAGACAATTTCAACAGACAAAACAGTCATATAATATTCAATTCATCAGTCTGTATAATCCAAAAATTAATCCAAAAACATGGACTAACACACAGACAAGAGTATGCATAGACAATTTCAACAGACAAAACAGTCACATAATTTCCAATACATCAGTCTGTATAATCCAAAAACATGGACCAACCCAACAGACAAGTTTAGGCATAGACAATTTCAACAGACAAATCAGTCATATAAATTCCAAGACATATCAGTCGGTATAAGCCAAACACATGGATTATACTACCGGTATTAGGATTTGCATCAAATTACATATCTTTAACACACTGTATGATTGTAAATTATAGAAAGTGGCTACTAACCGGGAAATACCAACGAATATGCCGCAATAACGCATCCCGGATGCTGCGCATGAATAACATATTGCCCACTGTATTGGACAAGTGAATGCCGTCGTTGGTGTAAATATGTTGCCTTGGTTGCCACAACCCAGCTCGATGCCGCCAAAAACTCACATCAAAATTAGCCGCATGGCATAGTTCCATCAAATGTAAATTAGTGGATTTAATTGCATTATTAAATCCCTCGAACGGCTCAATAAATCTTGGTAACAGCTGGCTGATAATTACACATTTGGGGTGATACCGAGTCATAAGCAAAGCGGCAAAATTTAAAACAGCGGAGGCTACTTCATATGGCAAAGACTCGGGTGATTCAATATCGTTCGAACCTAAATGTAAATAAATGATGTCTGCCTGTCTAAATTTGCTGCTCTCTGCCGCCCGAACCAGTCGTCCATGCGGGTCACTTCGGACTCGCAACCCGCCATGACCCCAACAACGAACTTGGCACAAATTCCCATCCAAATCTAAATTTGCATGTCTGTAAGTAGTTAAAAAAGTATTTAAACGCTTGATATACGATGTACCATAAATAACTATTTTAAGTGGGCTGGACAATACCCGATGTTCAATATGAATGTGTTTATTAACTGTAAACAAAGCGTCCGGCTTAACAGATGTGGACGTATCACACGCCATGATGGATTCCAAAACGAGGCAGCCACAATAGATAAAGAAAACGATTCTAAAATCCCATTTGTTCGATTACGTTACGAAACACATCGAAAACGCTTTAACAACATAAATCTAAAACGTGCAGAACTCACGATCAGCATAAACAAGCACTAATACACCACTAATATTCCAACCACACACTGTATTATTAGTAAAATATTGTTACAATTTCCACATAAATTGTCTGCCTCGAAAATCTTTCTGTTATGAAGAGCGGGAATAAAAAGCGGGAAACTAGCTCATTTGCATAAGGTGTATACAAAGAACATACAAGGACTGCACATGGTATGTCCAAACAACAGACGAGGAAAGACTACAACACAAAGATCATTATTAACATAATGTTTATTTATGATAATATTTCTTTGTAAATATTCCTCTATACCAGTATGCTGTTTTCGTTTCTGTGTAAATATATTTCGACTATTAAAAGAAGGGTTTGTTCTTACTTTTGAGTTCCTCTGTTCATTCCTTTCTGAGTCTTTCAAATCACCCACTTGTTGTGGCAGTTTTGCCTTTTTATGGGATAAAAGGGGTGGATGGAGGGGGTAGTTTCATGACATGTTACATGTAATTGCAACTTATGTCTAGATCTAATTGTCCTTGATGGTGCTGTTACTTTTGAAGGTTGTTTTGCATCAGTAGCTTCTACCATAGTCGCTAAATTAGGTGGGGGTGTAATGATTCCACCTGGCATGTCCAACACAAAAACGCTAAATATCAATCCAATTTTAACTGATCTCGTATCGACTGCTTTCGAAATACCTGTAGTGTAAAACCAAAATGCAAATGTAAATAAATAAGGTTTTCAAGAATTCATATAAAATTCTAGTAAATATGTCTAATTAAAATAAATAATTATACGCAAGAAATTTTTCTGATCCGTCCTAACTTTAGAAATAAATCTTGTGTCACGAATGATATATTTAATATTTAGCTGAGATGATATTACTGTCTGAGGGTTCTATGATCCAATCAACAATAATTTAAAAATGGAGCTTGGTGAAGCAATGCCAAGATTAGGCAAAATCCAGGGTAATAATGAAACAATCACCTAATGCTGTTTTCGTTTCTGTGTAAATATATTTCGACTATTAAAAGAAGGGTTTGTTCTTACCTTTGAGTTCCTCTGTTCATTCCTTTCTGAGTCTTTCAAATCACCCACTTGTTGTGGCAGTTTTGCCTTTTTATGGGATAAAAGGGGTGGATGGAGGGGGTAGTTTCATGACATGTTACATGTAATTGCAACTTATGTCTAGATCTAATTGTCCTTGATGGTGCTGTTACTTTTGAAGGTTGTTTTGCATCAGTAGCTTCTACCATAGTCGCTAAATTAGGTGGGGGTGTAATGATTCCACCTGGCATGTCCAACACAAAAACGCTAAATATCAATCCAATTTTAACTGATCTCGTATCGACTGCTTTCGAAATACCTGTAGTGTAAAACCAAAATGCAAATGTAAATAAATAAGGTTTTCAAGAATTCATATAAAATTCTAGTAAATATGTCTAATTAAAATAAATAATTATACGCAAGAAATTTTTCTGATCCGTCCTAACTTTAGAAATAAATCTTGTGTCACGAATGATATATTTAATATTTAGCTGAGATGATATTACTGTCTGAGGGTTCTATGATCCAATCAACAATAATTTAAAAATGGAGCTTGGTGAAGCAATGCCAAGATTAGGCAAAATCCAGGGTAATAATGAAACAATCACCTAATTTTAAAGATAATCAGACAGTTTGATCTGTCAATTAAGTAACTAGGCAAAGCCGTTAGTGTAATCCGTTTACACAAGACGAAGTATTTTAGGGCCTATTACAAACCAAGTACCGAAATTCCACACATTCACTGCGCAATTTGTCCCCGGTTTTGAAGGTTTGAGAGAATAAGTAAATAATATAAACTTACCGTAAAGAATGGAATCATCGTTTGGGATGCACCGTAGCAGTTTATGCTTTCTAAAAGTTAAACTGCCAGTCATGATCTATCATATCATAGCGAAGTTGATGTTGAGAAGCGAGCTGTCAATACAATGTAGTTAGGTGAAAGCTTACGCATGCGCGGCATTGGGATTTCCCCGTTTCCTGTCTGTAGACAGATTTTACAAGTCTCACTGATAGTGAAATTGTGAAAACGCTCAAGGCCTAGTTGAATTTCTCCAATTATTTTAATTAGGCGTTTTAATATGAAATCTGTGTCATCAATTGATTGGAATATTGTAAAATAGCACGATTTGTTGACCAGAATGAAGATTGGGACATATTATTCAGTTACAGCAAGAGTGTTATTGTCCCTTTAAATTAAAGGGCATGACTCTTGTGGGAAGGAAAGTGCAGAAATTATGCTCACTACTAGACTTCCCCCCCCCCCTCTTTACCTCGGGGACAAAGACAGATAAACTATCAGCTGCAAATATTACTAATAATTAAGCATGTAAATCAATAAATGACAATAAAGAAAAACAATTGGTTAGTCTAACTGGTAAATATAACTTGGGGTAAGGTAAGAGTCATTGTTGACTGTGCGACAAACTGAAAGGTGGTTTACCGTTGTGTTTTGGATTGTGATTTGTCTGACCTTTCCTCTAAATTCGTAAAACTGTGGCACACTGGTACACGTGTACTATTGGATGTTCCATGGACGGGTTTCAATTTTCAAAATGCAGTAGAAACTGGTTTGGGTAAAACAAAATACTTCATAATTCACTTTTTGTTTTAATTCTTTATGATTTTAACACAAAAGCAATTTCACTGAAGTCCAACAACATTTTGAACTTAACAATGGATACCCTCAAAAGTCAAATTTGTGACAACTTGGAGAAAATAATATTCTGGATTGTTTAATACATTTGAGTCAGTTTTTAAGAATTCAATTATTGGTTAAATAAATGTCCATTACTCTGTTCACACAGGGCCAGTTTCACCACCTTAAAACCGTATTGTTTGTGATGCACATTTCACATTCAACATTTCCTGCTCTTCACCAGACCATGTTTTCTTATTCACTGAAATAATAAAATAATATTAACACTTGGGTTGGGCTAAGCTTTGATTACTTCAAATCCAGAGAGAGAGAGAGACTGATGTCCACTCATCATTCAATTGGGTGACGAGAAACTACCATCCACTCAACACTTATTATTTCTATTATTACAGCATATTTAGTACACCTTTTCACACCAAGGTATTTTTTTTATTAAAGAAAATCAATTTTGAGATGCCCAACATCTTAATCTTAAAGTTAAAATATTATTCTATAACACAGGGGTTTAAAACCCAGTTGAACAGTTTGGGCTTTAAGACTTGTTTATGAGATGAAGATAGTAGGTAAAGAGAGACCAAAAGAATGATGAGAGAAGACAGAGACGCAAACAGAGGAAAAAAGATAGAAAGAAAGGAGAAATAGAAAGAATAACAGAGAGAGGAGAGTCTGGTGCCCACCTAACACTTGAAAGGGGTGGGGTGAAAGGGAGGATGGAGGAAGTGAGAGATGGTATGGAAGAGAGAAAGGGAGCGAGATAAGTTATTTCGCAACCAACTAAACCATATTGTGCAAATGTACTTCAATCGGTTTTTAACAATGAGAGGAAACCAGAGAGAGGGCGATAAAGATGCAGGAAGGGAAAGAGGGGAAGAAAGCGAAACATTCTGGCTTTCACTCAATATCTAAGAGAATAAGGGGGCTTTAATGAGGAGAGACATGACAATATAGATGAAGAGGGGAAGATAGGCGGTGGGGAAGATAGAGAGGATGTGGAGATGCGAGGGATAAGGATACCAAGGACAAAATGAGAGAGAGGAGAGGTTGCGAGAGGATACGAGGAGGGATGGGGATACAGAAACCAGAGAGAGGACGATAAAGATGCAGGAAGGGAAAGGGGGGAAGAAAGTGAAACATTCTGGCTTCAACACAATATCTAAGAGAATAAGGGGGCTTGAATGATGAGAGACATGACAATATAGATGAAAAGGGGAAGAGAGGCGGTGGGGTAGATGTGGAGAGAGGATGTGGAGTTCCGAGGGATAAGGATACCAAGGACAAAAGAGGAGAGGTTGAGAGAGGATACGAGGAGAGGGGTGGGAGGAATGGGGATACAGAAACCAGAGAGAGGACGATAAAGATGCAGGAAGGGGAGTTTTGAAGTAGTTGTAAGCGATCAGGAGTGCTGTGCTTATGCTTAAGGTAAAAGAGAAGGCTGTTACAGAAATCAAGACCCGCGGTGATTAAAGCGTGGACTAGTGATTCAGTGCATTTACGATCTAAAAACTTTTGTATACGCCCAAATGCAGCTGCAAATATTGTCAATGAGTTATATCAAGTGTTATGTTTTTATTAAAGTTGATGCAGACTTTCATTAGTACTTTGATTGGCTGTTGTACATGACGCTCCGCCTTCATGATGTCAAAGATAAAATGATAGCTGGTCAGTTTGTATTTTTTTTTTTGATATGCGCATGTGTTCTGTGTTTGTTGCCTACGATATCACCCTTGGTGGAAGTGAACGTACAATTCCAGGAACGAACGAACCTGAGTTTATACCTTTACCAGGTAGGGTTACATGCTTACAGTAGTATGAGGGCTTGTATGGCAACGCACGTGCGCGCATGCGCGTGCGTGCATGCGCGTGCACGTGACCTTGCACTGGATGACCCCTGGCACGTGCGTGACCCCTTGCACGTACGGAGAGAAAGAGGGCGCGCGCGGGAAAAGAGAGAAAAAGAAGAGAGGAGGAGTGAAGGGGAAACAACTCTTTTACATTGATTAAGTTGGCCCTGAAAAGGGCCGTTGTCCTCACTCAAATGTGAGGGTACGACGCACTTTATGTCGGTTGCGTCTAATGGCCTCCACTAATTCGGGGGGAGGTCTTTTCCTGGGAGGTGTTTTTAATACCTCGTCAGGTAAGACAAAGATATCGTCAGAGGTAATCACGGCAAGCGTTCGACCCCTGAGATACATGAGAGTATCCGTGCTGCGGTTGTCTTCGATGCGTACGACCGGAGCAGCCATTCTCATACTGACAGAGAGACGAGTGTTGTGTCGTTTTATGATCGTAAGGACGAATCCATTTGATATGACGTCACGGACGAGTCCATTCATGGAGTGACGTCACAGTACTGAGCATAACGTTATGCATCGTAGGTTGAACGTTGGGGGCTAAAAATAGACGTGATGCAACGTTATGCGTACGTTGGAGGCTACATATAGACGCGATGTAACGTTATACAGCGCATGTGCAACGTTATACTACGTAGGGTGTACGATATCGAACGTTTGATGACGTCAAGACATACAGGGGATAAAAGGAAGGCAAGCGAGAGTTTGTAACATTTTCATGCGATCAGCGAGCGAAGCAAGATGAGTTTTATATTACGACCCGTGGATAGACGATACAGCCGATTATTTCGAACCGAATCACTGATTGTGGAGATAGATTTTCTGGAAGATTGGTCCCACGTTCCAGCCAACGATGTACCACAACAATTACACGACACTTTTGAGGCCATCATCGAGGAAATACGCCGAACCTTGGACGCCAGAGAAAGTGATTATGTTAGAATCGCCATTAGTCACCCAGGACTCAAAACACCTATTTGGTTACCCTTCCGTGAGCATCGTTTGTTGAAAGCCGAAGACGTGTTACAGAAAGTGGCTGCCGTATTACAGAGTAACGAAGAATTTAGATTGGATCAACGCATGTCCATGAGTATTTGCCACGTGTCCCCTCCCGATGGTCGAGGTAGCGGTGGAACAAACGTGAAGAAGAGACACAGTGCTAATTTCGAAGAATATTTAAAGAAAAAGCGATGTCTGGTCACCATAAAGAATGCCGACGAACTGTGTTTTCAGCGAGCCATTGTCGTCTCTCGTCATTATGCCAACAAACAGGACACACCTGAATGGATAGGGGAGAAGAAGAGATTAACCAACAACACAGGACCCCACTCGTGGCAGACGAAGAAAACCGAAGCACTTATCGATGCCGTCGGTGGAGCCAGGCAAGCCTGCACGGGAATGGAAACCTGGGAACTGTACGCCAAGTATTTAGGAGAGCAAGGTTATCAGCTCAATGTTTTCTCTCGGGCCATCTTTGGGAAGGCGATCTATCGGGGAACAAAACACGTCACCGGGACCCCAAAACATCTCAACCTGTATTTACACGACAGGCATTATGACGACATTACCTCCATGCCCGCCTTTGTGGAAAGGTCGTATTTTTGTGAGACCTGTCAGGTGGGATACAATGCTGCAGAGAATCATTCGTGTCCCGTGATGTGCCAAGGATGTAAGACAATGGGTCCACCCTGTCCACCCGATCCCAATACAAAGACATGTTACCGATGTCATCGCGTGTTTGTGAGCCGCCAGTGTTTCGACAACCATCTCGCCACCCGTTCCAGGTCCAAGTGCAGTGTATGTTATCGATGGAAGAAATGTGAGTAATGTCAAAAAGAGTGGGGCGTCATCAAGGCCAAGCGCAATTTAGAAGAACACCGATGCGGAGCCACGGGATCAAGTCAAGACGTGGGAGGACGAACAACGATGGCGAGAAGACGTCGACAAAGCCTTGAAAAAGTTCTGGACGGTGGTACCGGGCTTTAAGACGGTGTTGATCAAACGCAAAGACGAGTTTGTCGAACAGAAAGAAGACTCCATACGCCAGTGGATGGACGGCTTGCCGAAGAAAAAGAAACGCTGGTCTCTGGATCAAATGGATATCAATGTCATGTCCGGCAACATAGGAGAAGGCTGGGAATGTATTGGCAGACATCTGGGGATCAGAGAAGCGCGAATCAGTCAAGCCAAGATGAGTCATCCCAACAACGCGCGCATGCAAATCTTCACCGTGTTCAACCAATGGCGACAAAAACACGGTAATCGAGCCGACCTGATGACGTTGTTGGAAGCCTGTCACGTGAGTGAAGCCTTGATCGATTGGGACGAAGTGAAAAAGTATGTGGAAAGCCTGGAAATCATAGACTAAACAACGAACCAATCAAAACGAAGGAAAAGAAAGAACCAATCAAAAGCGAGTGACGTCACGACCAAGACTATAAGAAGCGAAGTGTCGGAATGAAATTTCATTCTGCTTTCGATGGCTAGTCAAGCTTGTTTCTCCTGTAACAATGTCGGACACTGGTATAGAGACTGCCCTACTCGTTCCCAACAACAACAGCAGCAACGAAAACTAAGACAAGACAGACCAGCCTATGGTTCCTATGGAAGTTGTTACCTCTGCGGAGAACCAGGACACTGGGCACCCCAGTGTGGAAAACGAGCAGAAGCCCAAAAAGCGAAGGGTGATGAAGAAAGAAAAGAAACTGTCAAAAGAAAGTGTTACGGAATCAAGAGACCCACCGACGAAAATCACAAGTGCCTCAACTGTGGACAGCTCGGACACGGCCTGCTCGAGTGCCAAGAAGAAATCCAAACAGAAAACAACTTTGAAGCCGTTGCCAGTCGCATGTTCGACAACAACATCGACATGCCCAGAGACAACACCCGCAGTCAGCGATACTGGTACTGGTGCGGAGAAGCGTTCGAGTTCTACAGACGATACAAAGAAAAAAAGAAAACAGTCGACGAAGCTTTCTATTCCACCCACTATTCTCCCGACTACCAGTGAAAACGGTGAAACTTCGAACGGTGAAATCCCGAAGCCGGCTGTCCTCTTGTTGGCAGAGAAGGCAGCAGAAAGTTTTTCCCGAGCACTCATCCAATATGCGGGTCCGAGAGATATGACCGAAGTCTTGTCGTATCCCCCTTGTTTCGATATGAGTGAATGGATACCCGTCGTCGTCACGTTTGCTGAAGTGGAAGACTGGCACCCACACGACACGATGCAGAAGCTTTTGGGGCATGTGTATTGGATTACTCGCGTCCTGAGAAATGTACCCTGGGTGAGACAAGAGATCCTGAAGAGAGAACGCGATAACTAACAGTTTTTTTCTTTTCCTTTGTATGATATGTTTGTTCTATTGAATGTTCTTTTCCTTTGTATGATATGTTTGTTGCATTGAAAGTTCTTTTTGTATTTTTTGTAAAATAAATTGTGTTCTAATTTCACTCCATGTCTGTTGTTCTGGCGCGAAGGTATAAAAGGCAGGGGAAAAGGGAATGGGGGAAAACAGTGCAAGATGGATGTGACGTTCAAACATCCCTTTACCATGTTAGTCAGTGGTCCAACGGGTGTTGGGAAAACGGTCTTTGTGCAGAAGTTTCTTCAAGCGTCCCTGTTCGACGTCCCTCCTCAACGCATCGTGTGGGCTTATGGCGAATGGCAAGAGAGTTACGATCGCTTTCCCTACACTTATGTCAAAGGTTTGACGGATATTGACGACGTGATGAGTCAAGTCAAGGGTCCACAAGTCTTAGTCATGGACGATTTGATGGGAGAAGACACGGAGATATTGCAAAAGTGGTTCACGAAAAAGAGTCATCACCACGATACGAGTGTCATTTACATTGTGCAAAACTTGTTTGACAAGCAACAGCGTACCATCAGTCTGAATGCCCATTACCTGGTCTTGTTCAAAAATCCCCGTGACGCCTCGCAAATTGGTGTGTTGGCCCGTCAGATGTACCCTTCCCGTTCCAAGTATATGCAAGAAGCTTATGAAGATGCGACGAGTACCCCTCGCAGTTACTTACTCGTTGATTTGAAGCCCGACACTCCCGAAGCTTTGCGACTGAGATCCAACATTTTACCCCAAGAGGAACCACCCATCGTCTACGTCCAAAAAGTATAAAAGGGGGACCTGTACCTCGAATTGACTCTTGTTTGTCATGATGGCTCGTACGAAGAATACGCAGAGGAAACACCCACCTCCCACCCTTCCCAGGGCGACGTTCCCGACGTTGGCACCGGACCTCCGTGATCCTACGGTACGAAGTCAGACTCGCCCGAGAATGAGGGCCCCCAGAACACAGTGGTCACCTCCCTCGTTGACACCACCCACGAGTCCCATGTCTCCCTTACCGGCCACACCACCACGTCTCACCTTACCGGTCACACCTCCACGCCCCAAGTCACCACCTTCCCCTGCTCGGTCTCTCTCCCCGATCATTCGCAGACCACGAAGAGAAAAGAAGAGTTCAATGAAAGGACTCAAGTCCTTCATTCGCAAGTTACAACATCTGACTCCCGATATGGCTTATGGGCAGTTGGTCAAGAATACGGGCCGGGCACGTATTGGATTGTTGCAGTGGTTCAAGTTGGCGGCCAACCATTTGCTGAAGGGTAACATTCAGCCGCTGCACGCTCAAGAAATGGGTGGAACGAAATCGACAAGTGTTGACCCAACTGACGGAGAGAAACATGCCGACGACCGAAAAACTCTCCCTGATCATGAAACCCGGGGGACGTGGATTTTTGGGGGTGTGTTGATTCGTATCTTGCTGCGATGGAAGGAAAGGCTGCAAGAGGAAAGAAACAAGAAACGAAATCAATTCGTTCGACGGACCGCACAGCGCGGAAGGGGACTGAGTACCGAAGAATTGAACAAACATCGAGCGTTGCTTCGCAAACTGAGTAATGTTCCACCCGACGTCAAACGGCGGATTGTCGATCAACAGGGCGGTGCCATCGGGGCATTGCTGGCCATGGCCCTCCCAACTTTGGCCCCATTTGTATCTAATCTATTGGGTGGACAACAGGGTGGTAAACATCCCTTCCTTAGAAGGCACGATAAAGCGAACGCTATGGCTGCCGAGCTATCTTAACTATTTGGTGGATAACCAAGAGAACAGAAAGGTATAAAAAGGGGACCGGAGAACGACCCCGAGCTCATTCATGGAGACACTGCGGTATCTCTTGAACACTGCACCGAAAGACCGTCCCCTTTTACTCGAGACCCAACCTATTGTCGACGGTGTGTGTGAGTGTATTGGAAACCTGATTCGCGGCAACGTTCCTGTGACCGACAAAGAAGTCAAGCGCTTGAAAAAGGACGCCCCCTTGTTACGACGTTTGGGCACGTCTAAAACACCTTGGAAGACCCGTCGGCGACTTTTGAAGCAACAGAAAGGGGGTTTCTTCGCCCGATTGTTTCGGTCCTTTCCCAAAGATGAAATTCGCCAAGAAAATGAAACTGGTACCCTTCGACGGACTCCCCGACGTCAAACCCGTCGAAGTCAGGCCAGTCGAACCCGCGTACGATCGAGATCCACTGCAGCAGGCCGTCGAGAATGTCCACCAAGACATGCAACACGTGCTAAACGATCCCACCCTAACCGACGAAAATAAAATGCAACGGTACGGACAGTTGTTACATCGTTATCAAACGATGCAAAGGAAACGCAAACAGGTTGTTCCCTTGTTGGACGAAAACATACCCGAGCCAAAAGAAGAAGAAAATTCGGAGGCACCCATCCTGGAGTCGGTCCCTCGACCCTATCAACATCGAGCTCGCCTTTTGTTGAAACACATGAAAGAGAAGACACCTTGGTCTTGGAACGAGAACTTGGAATTGGTACCCGTACCCAACACCAATGCCATTGACATTGTGAACGATTTGGTTCGTCGGCGAAAGAATACCCAGGCTCCCGTGGGATGGTTTGGCGTGATGCAAAGTTTGAAGGCCACGAACGTACCGCGAGAAGCCATCGGGAATCAAGAACGATGGAACGTGTTGTCCACGCCACCGACACGAACTCCGCCGCGACGCCCGAGAAAGAAGAAAATCTCCAGTACGGATACGCCTAGTATACCTACCAGAAGATGGCTCTCCTTGCAAAAACTATAAATAGCCTGTTCATATGGACACCTGCTGAAACATGGAACGAAAGCTGAAGAAAGTGTATTACGACCCGAACCACCCGGCCGCTTTCGGTGGCGCTCTGGGTCTTCACAAAGCCACCGGCGTGTCCTTGGACAGAGTCAAAGCATGGTTAAAACAACAAAGGGCGTATACCTTGCACAAACCATTGAAAAAGAAATTCTCGCGGTCTCCCACGGTGGTGGCCGACATAGATCATCAGTGGCAAGCAGACTTGAGCGATATGTCGGCCTTGGCCAAACAGAATTTTGGATACAGGTATTTGCTGTGCGTCATCGACGTGTTTTCCAAGTACGCTTGGGTGTTGCCCCTCAAAAACAAGACGGGGGACAGTTTGGTGGATGCCTTTCGTCAAATCTTTCAAAGTCGACAACCCCTGCGACTTCAAACGGACAAAGGTACCGAATTCCTCAATCGAAAAATGCAAGCGTACCTGAAGAAGAAAAAGATTCATTTTTTCGTGACACACAACGTCGAAACCAAAGCCAGTGTGGTCGAACGATTTCAACGGACCCTGAAAGAACGCATGTGGCGATTCTTTACTCATCGACAAACACAACGGTACATCGACGTGCTAGACGACCTGGTTCGGGCTTACAATGCTAGACGACATCGGACCATCGGAATGGCGCCCAAAGACGTTCGCCCCGAACACGAGTGGATGTTGACAATGCCTCCTCCACGTCGCCCGAAAAAGAAAAAATCAATGGACATTGGTACGACCGTACGTTTGGCTTTACCGAAACATGGTGCCTTCGACAAAGGTTACTGGCCCAACTGGACTCTGGAAACGTTCAACGTCGCACCCAACGTCGGCCCCGGTTACAAACTGTTGGACGAAAGGGGCGAACCCATACAGGGCACCTTCTATCCCGAAGAATTGCAAGCGGTCCAAGTCAACGACGATGAGATCTTTCCCATCGAAAGAGTACTCTAAAGAAAAAAAGACAAAGTATTGGTGAAATGGTTGGGCTATCCGGCGAGTTTTAATTCGTGGATCGACAGGACCAGTCTCCAAAACGTATAAATAGGAGCGGGAGACGCCGTCATCAGTCAATATGCAAGACGAAACCACGTCTACGTCCGTGAGTGCCCACAATTGGTCGCTCTTGGGAAAACGTGTGCCACAAGCGGAAATCGTCTTTTTCTGTCAAGTGATTTTAGTGTACGTCGTGGCGGGAGTTTCTTTGTACCAAGTGGCTTTCAAACCCGACGGATCGCAGACCACGTTGTGGACGGCCTTGCTCTCCAGTACCTTGGGTTACCTGTTACCTTCTCCAACCTTGAAAACCAAACATAATGAACAACGACCGGCCCTGTTACATCACGCTCCCTAGTGACAGTTCCATGTCGTGGTATCCCGACAACAAAGTCTCCACGTATCATACACATCTGGAACCGCCACTTCTCGTCGATCACCGGGAGTGGGAAGTGGGTCTGTCCATGATCACGTTACCTGACCAATGGCAAAACATCGATCAACGAGACAACACGATCGGCTTACGCATTCATCCATGGTCGCCCCCGAGCGACGAACCCGAAGTAAAGATATGCCGGGACCGCCACAGAACCGACCCGTCGAATGATGAGATCAAGAGTGACGCACATCAAGAGTGACGCACATCAAGAGTGACGACTACGACTCGCTGAGGCATATCCTGACTGTCCTGAACACCAGACTGAATGATTTGTAGAACCTGCCTCCCATCTACAACCATTTGGCCCATAAACCCGTTCGTTTGGATCCCAATAACAAGGACATGACCGACCACGAGAAGCAAGAGCAGACCGAGTACGAAACTCGAGAGGTAATGCGCCAAGGGGCCGTATCAAGAGGTCCCTTCGTTTCTTTCAAGAGAGACAACACCAACGACAAAGTGTATCTGAAGATCAATCACGTGCAGTCGCTTTTCTGGTTTGACGTGTTGCCGAAAATCGAACTTCGTCTGTGTGGACCCATCGTGTCCATGTTGGGATGGCCTGGAAACGAACTGTTGGTTGCCCTGCAGTCAATCGATATGACCGGCGCCGATGGCCAAAGTCTACGGTATTTCTACGCCCACCACACCCCAAATCTTCAAATCCAGTACGATCTGTTTTACATCTACACGGACATTATCGAACCCCAGACCGTGGGTGACGTGAAGGCTACCTTGTTGGACGTGATTCCCAGTCGACGATTGTATCACCGTCCCGCCAGGATTCACTACTTACCTCTGAAGTACAGTCGACTAAGCTCCATTGGTCTCTATATAAGGAACGGAATGGGGAAAGCCGTGCCATTTCTCGACGGTAAGGTGGTGACCCAACTTCATTTTCGCCGCCGATGATGATTCAAGTGTACAAAGGTGGAGTGCTCAGACAGCGAGGGGCTGGCAATGGTCTGGTGGTGTACAGGGGAGGAATTCTGAGACAACAGGGTGCCGGTCGATGGTCGGGGTTATTGAATGCCGTCAAATCGGTTGGGAAGACCTTGTGGTCGGCCGGTAAAGCTGCCGTGAAAAAGAATGTGGCCCAAGTGTTACCCAAAGTGGGGCAAAGCGTGCTCGACGCCGTCAGTGGTCGTGAAAAATGGAACTGGAAGAAAGTCGCCCAGGACACGCTTCGCCCCGCGGTGTCAAACACGATGTCCGACACACTCAAGAACGTGGTCGCCCACCTGGAACCTATAAAAGACCCCTCACGAACCCCGTCCACTTCACATCATCCGAAGAGGAAGAAGAAGACACAGGTCACCTCTCACAAGCGACGTAAACTAGATATCTTCGACCATGGCTACGCAGGTAATGCGCAATGATTCCTGTCCCTGCGCGCGAGACGAATTGCAGGATTTGTTCAGTGTACCCGACACGCAGACGGCCATAAACAAGGTGACGAAAATCAGAAAGTATCCACTGACGCCCGACTTGAACCACGACGGACCCATCGAATTTTATATTTCCAATGCCACCACCGATTTCATCGATCTGGCCAACATGACACTGCACGTGGCCCTGAAGGTGACCAAGAACAACGGGGATGACCTGGATGCGGATAGTCAAGTCGCACCCGTTAACAACTTGTTTCATTCGTTGTTTAAAGACGTCAAATTACGCCTGGGAAAGGATGCCGAAACTTTGGTCACCACCTCCTGCCCATCTATCCCTACCGGGCTTATTTGGAGAATTTGCTGAGTTTCGGTAAGGGAGCCAAGAACGACCACCTGTCGAAACAAGTCCTGTGGGAAAAAGATACCGCCGGGCAGTTCAATTCCACGAAATCCGTCGCCACCGCCGGGGATGGTGGACGACAGACTCCGAATAACAAAGGATTGGAACAACGCCAGAAAACCATTGCTGCCAGTCGCACCTTTGAATTGCAGTCGCGTCTACACTTGGACATGTGTTTACAAGATCGGTATCTGCTGGACGGTGTGGACCTGCGGTTGAAATTGGAAAAGCAATCCCCGAAATTTTTTCTGATGTACGGCGAAGGCAACGATACAGAAGACTACAAAGTCGAGTTCACCAAAGCCTACCTGGATATCCTGTTCGTCACTCTGGCTCCCAGTACCTACACACGGGTGGCCGCGCAACTTCAATCGTCCAACGCCAAGTATCCCCTGAAATGCGTGGTGGTCCGCGACATGGTCATTCCCGACAATCGTACCAGTCACGTCAGACATCAAATTAAGAAGATTCTAGAAAAACCAGTTGTTACCAAGCCCAACCTAACTAAAGAAGAGACGAAGGCAATAAAAGAGTTAAGAGACAACAAAGACATTTCCATAGTAGCAGCCGATAAAGGAAAAGCCACAGTCATCATAGACACTAGTCACCTAAATGAATTAGTAAATACCACCTTGTCAGATAGTTCCACCTACAAAGTACTAAAGAAGGATCCTACAGCTAAACTTGACAGACAACTCAAATCAACTCTAAAATCCCTCCGCGA
Organism: Patella caerulea; assembly: GCA_036850965.1. NCBI lineage: Eukaryota > Metazoa > Mollusca > Gastropoda > Patellidae > Patella > Patella caerulea. The sequence continues at coordinate 53,275,804 of JAZGQO010000006.1, read as the reverse complement.
ATGTAATGAAATAGATAAGCAAATTTACGATAAACTGAACATATCCCATCCAACGCCACCCTATGCTAGAGTACAGGTTAAAATACATAAAAATCCTATCAAAATCCGACTGTTAACGTGTTCGCGTGGATCAGTGTACTATAATACAGCGCAGTATATAACCAAATTGTTATCACCTCTTGCAACTAGTGCTAAGTCCTATATTAAAGATTCTGCAGAATTCTGTGAAAAACTCAAACGTAATAATAAGAATGGCCAGTTAGTAAGTTATGACGTCGTAGATTTATTCACTAATATACCAAGGGAAGAAGCCGTGCAGATATTAAGAAAAAGAATAGAATCTATTTACCAGGAATTATCCACTAACCTAACTATTGACAGCATTATCAAACTTGTAGAAGAATGTATTAACTCAACATATTTCTCATGGCAGGCCAATATATACGAACAGATACATGGGTTACCTATGGGTTCTCCAATAAGTCCTCTAATAACAGAAGTGTACATGACCTACTTCGAAGAAACCGCCCTCTTAACCGCACCGTTTGAGCCATTAACATGGATGCGAAAAGTGGACGATACCTTTGTTATAATGGAACCAAACCAGAATCCACAGAACCTTCTAGATCATCTTAACAGTGTCCACCCCCGAATGAAATTTACTGCAGAATTAGAAAACGACAACAGATTACCCTTCCTTGATGTATTAGTAATCAATTCAGCGCAGAACCTAACAACTACTGTTTACCGAAAACCCACCCACACAGACCAATACGTCCACAACAGTTCAAACCACCCCACTAAAGTGAAAACCGGCATAATAGGCACACTGACAAGACGCGCAAAATTAATATGTGACGATGAACTCCTTGAAGAAGAACTACAACATATCAACCACGTCCTAACAGAATATAATGATTACCCTAGCAGCATAGTTGAATCTACGATGAAGAAGACCTTAACGCATACCTGTAAACCACATTCAGCTATAAAACAGAACTACCCCATATTTATTTCCATCCCGTACATAGGACCAGCCAGTTACCAAATTAAACGTATTTTAAAAGAACAGTTAGGGGCAGATATAGTTTTTAGTAGCGGAACCACACTGAAAACAGTCTTAAAAGCAAATGGGAGAATACAACAACCAAAAGAAGACCCAAAGGGCGTTATCTACAAAATAAATTGTGACTGTAATAAGGAATATGTAGGAGAAACATCACGGCCGATTTCAGTAAGGATAAAGGAGCACGCAACTGCAGTAAGAAAACAAGAAATTAACAAATCAGCAATAGCAGAACATATTTCGGAAAACCCACGGCACAAAATAGAATGGGACAACACAAAAATCCTAGCTAGAAACATTCCTGAATGGAAAAGCCGAGTCCTCAGAGAAGCCCTAGAAATCCAAAAACATCAACCAAAATTGAACAGAGACACAGGTCATTATCTCCCAAATCTTTGGGTGGATTTACTAGACAATCAGTGAACACTAATAATTTCCTATGATCATCATAAATGGTTTCTTAATCATAGTAAGGTTTCATATCATTGTTTATTTTGTTAACTATATTGTTAAAATTGAACAGAGACACAGGTCATTATCTCCCAAATCTTTGGGTGGATTTACTAGACAATCAGTGAACACTAATTACTCTAATCAGACAATAATTTCCTATGATCTTCATAAATGGTGTCTTAATCACAGCAAGGTTTCATATCATTGTTTATTTTGTTAACTATATATTGTATCACATTTTTGTTATTAGTCCTATGATCATCATAAATGGTTTCTTAATCATTGTAAGGTTTCATATCATTGTTTATTTTGTTAACTATATTGTTAAAAATAATTGAACAGAGACACAGGTCATTATCTCCCAAATCTTTGGGTGGATTTACTAGACAATCAGTGAACACTAATTACTCTAATCAGACAATAATTTCCTATGATCTTCATAAATGGTAAGGTTTCATATCATTGTTTATTTTGTTAACTATATATTGTACCGCATTTTTGTTATTAGTCATTATTTGCTTGAGAACGATACCTGTATGAGTATCGAAACGTAGCTTGTTAATAAATTCAGAAGTAGTATATCCATATAAGTGTTTTATTTGTAATTTCTATTTCTATATGTCTTACAAGGATAACATATCACGTGTCTGTTTTTTGTGACGTCATATGACGTCATGCTTTCTGATTGGTTGGAAAATGGTATCGTCCCAACACCTTAGACTCGTCCCGTCTCGAGCTATAAATAGGAGTGTCAAAGCCCAAAGAAGTCACAAACACCATGGATCGAAACGATAAAAGATTTTGCGCTACTTGTCGGGGGTATTACCCCATGTTTAGGGGGAATCGGCCCGATGCCGATTACTTGGTCTGTTTTTGGTGCGGAACAGAGATTGGCAACACTTGTCATAGGCGGTCGAAGCATGCAACCAAATGCACCAAAAAACCCAATCGGTGGGAGCAGCCGAAGTGCTCCTGCTAACCCTCACATTGTGTGGACCAACGGCCCTTTTCAGGGCCAACTTAATCAATGTAAAAGAGTTGTTTCCCCTTCCCTCCTCCTCTCTTCCCCTTTCTTCTTCTTCTCTTTCTCTTTTCCCGCGCGCGCCCTCTTTCTCTCCGTACGTGCAAGGGGTCACGCACGTGCAAGGTCACGCAAGGGGCCACGCACGTGCCAGGGGTCATCCAGTGCAAGGTCACATGCACGCACATGCATGCGCGCACGTGCGTTGCCATACAAGCTCTCATACTACTCTTAATTGTAGTTGAAAGTGTCAGAAATGTTATGGCTAGTATTTATGTAAACGACGTCTTGGGACGAGTCAAAAGATTTAAATTCTGATCACAGCTCGGCCAGGCACGATGACTACTCCCAGCAAGGTTTGAACAATTTGCTCTGCCTTACTCTATCAGCTGTTGTATGTCACATAATAAGTTTATACATCCGAAAGTAGAATACTGTAATAGGTTGATGCTTGTACAAAAGATTTGTTGAACATATAATGACGGACTGATGATCATTAAAAAACAAAATTAAAGGTTGACGAATGTGAAAACGTTACCAAGGTATTTTGAATAGTTTGAAAGATATCCTCTAGAAAAAAATAATTAAATATAAAAACTAATTCAAATGTGAAGTAAATTTACATCCCGAAAAACTGATACTAACGAGGCACGAAAAAATATTACTCTTAAAGCGGAGTGACCAGTCTTATTAGAGACACGGTTTAGTTTGACAGACGATTCTGGCGGCTTTGTTTTGAATTGTTTGTAAACGTTATTCTTATTTAAACCACCGTCAGAGTAATCAAGTCAGGGAAAAGACCGAACAAGTGATGACACAGGATCTTCGGTGATCGTGAGATGATAATAATAATAATAAATTGCAATCAACGCCGGATTAACCACGGGCGCCCTGGGGCACAGGTCCCAGCCCTCACCCCCCACTGTAGCCCCCCCCCCGACAAAAATCTCAGGTCCGCGCCTCGAGCATGGTCGGACCAAGGACCAACGGCCGGTGACCTAGTGACTGGGCCCTTCCGATGCTCCGAGGGCCCTCCATCGGAAGTCCCTGGGCCACCTCAATCCATGGTGTGTCGCGATTCACAAACTATTGTTAAGAATGGACATTCAAGATACATTCCCCAACGTTGAAGCAATATTGAGACTATATCTGTGTATGATGATATCTAATTGTTTTGGGGAAAGATCTTTCTCCAAATTGAAACTCATAAAAAAAAATATCTCCGGTCTACGGTGGGTCATGTATGCTAGTGTATTTGGTTTATGGCATCTGATAGCGATATCCTGCGCACCAGTGGTCATCCATTGATCATTATCATTCAGCTCTAACTCGAACAAAATTCGTTGAACGAATATTTTCTTTCGTTTTCCTTTTATAAAACATCGCATAACTCGGAAACTGTAACTCTAATTTCCGGTACAATCCTTATTGAAGTCTTATTACTTACATCGCCTAACTCGAACTGTAAATAATGAATCTTGCAGGCGAGTGTGCCTTGGCAAATTTCACAGAAACTTGAAGATTTGAAAAATAATTGCTTTTTGTGGCGTTATCTAAGGGTGTAACACATGGTCTTTTATTGTCGTGATATCTTCTATCGGACCGAACATCGCCTTATTCGAATTATCGTATAACTCGAGTTAGGCGATGTAGATCTGCTCACTTACAGTGGCGGATTTAACGGGCTTAATGGGCTCTAGCCCCTCCTCTAGAAATGCCATCATTTCATAGCACTCGCGTGATTTGGTCCACAAAAAAAACCCACCAGAATTATGTGGAAGAATTTTATTATTTTCTGGGGGAGGTAAATGTAAAGTACCTGATATGCCAGGAAATCACGTTTCCGGCCTCAAATTTCGGAAAATTTCCTGGGGGGAGAATCCGTCACAGACCCCCCCCCCCCTTGCTCGGTGATCTGAGGCCCCTCACATGTTACAGGCCCTAGGGCCCCCACCATGGTTAATCCGGCGTTGATTGCAGGCGCGGATCCGGGGGGGGGGGGCACGGTGACATAGTTGATTTTCATTATCGTTTGCTTTGTTACTGTTGTAGTTCACGTATCTGCTCTCTAATAGATGATATAAACATGATTTACGCATTGTCTCCGCTCAAACAATCCAAAGTTGCAACATATTACCAGTTGCTTCAATGCGTACCCTACCCCTCGATAAAATCCGTGATACGGGCCTAAATTGTCTTATATAGCGCTGATTTATGCCCACTGGTCACGGTGAGCTCAACTATTTGTTCTTGCACAGATATTTGGTCTTAAAACTTGAAAATAGAATTATCGAGCGCAATTAATTGATGTATTCCAGATAGCTGGTTTACAAGGCGACGAATTTCAGTTCTCCGAGAAAAAGTACAGTGGCTAATAATGAAGAGTGGTAATGTATTATTTATAAGTTTTTTTTTCGCCTGAAAGGCTATTGTTTTTACGAAGTTCGTCCGTCTATTTCTTACACAATTATAACATATATATGGCTGATGTTTCTATTTTTCCAGAAAATGCTGTGCATTAATCATTAATTCTTTTTGGCGGTTCTGGAGCTAGCGGAATTGTATAAAGTCGTTAACGTGCACGGACATCTAAAATATACCGCAGTTTTGCAGTTTCATTCAGAGTTATCCTTCTTTATGGTTTAAATTATTTCGCATTTAACTAAATTAAGAAACTGGCTCAATCCATATCTGTGACATTTCTGCTACAGGAAGTCGGGTGACCAAACCGTTCGTTAAAACCCCTAAGGGTATCCACATTTCTAAAACTTGGGACCTTGCGACAAAGTTGATGACCTCGGTGACATTTTATCGGATTAAAACAATGTGCAAAAAAAGCATATCGAGCGCCGAAAATCTTAGTTTCTCCGTTTTGACACATTTTTAGACGGCCTTATTTCGAAAGATCGCCTATCAAGATCGTGTGAATCAGGAGTAAACATGTTCTACCTGTGTTAAGTTGTTTAAAAATTGGCCTGAACGTACTGTTTTACATTTGATCCCTGCATTCAGATTTTCCGACATGGTTTCAGTGATACAGGACAGAGGGCCTGACAAGTCTAGTCTAGTCGTTCGTATGGGACGAAAAACCGAGGTCCCTGTACACTTTTGCGTGCACGTAATAGATCCCTTGGCACTTGAAATTCGATATAAGAGTAGGACGTAGTGCCGCTGCCCGGGTAAAATTTCCCTCACAGCACACTGATGGCGTATAAACGCCTTCATGCCCAGTTTAGGAGTAGGACGTTAAACCCAATTTCATTGAGTATTGTTTTACCCTTTAGAACGTTTAAATACATAGATTACGTTCACCCGACACATAGAACGTTTAAATGCATAGATTACGTTCATCAGACACAAACTCGGGACTAATGCATGGTCCAATTTATTTTCAATAATTCGGTTGCGCATAGAGGTCCCCAAGCAACGAGGTTAGACGGGCGACCCTACGCCTTGCCACGTACAACTGCGAAATCGAAATCACGCCAGTTGTATCAGTGACAGACCTCATGATACAGCGCGCACCTGCTAAACATTCGAACATCCATCCCCCTCTTAGTTACAGAAATGGCAGACGTTCGCCAAACTCGTGCCACAAGGAAAACACAGAGAGTGAAACTCGATAACATCTGCACAATCATATACGATCTTTAACTTCCGGTATCAGAATACTTTATTCGATATATGTTTTGTCCTCGCCAATCTGGATGCCGCCTCACTCCTGCTTGCAGGTCTAGTTATTTTTTTTATTATTATAAACTCCACAATTGATAACAAAATCATATTATATATTATCCCCACTTAAATTCATTTCATATCTTTTTAGGTAAATTTATATTGTTGATGTTGTTCTTAATGGTGGCTGTCAGCATTTTATATCATAACAAGAGCACTAAATGGAAATTGGGCAGTAAACGAATTAACACGTTTGCTTTAAAATCATCTAAACCGGATCCAACGTTGAATTTACCTAAGAAACATCTTATCCAAAACCAGACTTTACCGGAGATACGTCTCACCCCTATGCAGACTTTACCGAAGATACGTCTCGACACAAGGCAGACTTCCCCGAAGATAAGCCTCGACCCAAGACCGGTGTTACCGGAGATAACTCTCGTTGTACGGATGACAAGTATACCCAGGATTTTAAATCTCGTATATTGTCATTTGTTCCCAAGCATTTCCCTGTACTGGTCCAAACGATACGGTAAAGTTGCCTTGATTCTTGATAAAGGGTCTTCAAAAGACAAAATATTTGCCGAGAAGTTAGAAAGAGAAAAACATAAAATGGGTATAGATTTTCAGTTTTTCTTTGAATCGTTGCCCAAAAATTCAACATCAATAAAGCGAATGCAACAACTTAAATTACGCAATTTTGGATATGTCAGACAGTTGTACTCGAGTTTTTTAATGGATACATTTATCAAAACTCCGGTTTTAGGGTGGGTTGATTCCGATTCAAAGTTTATAACCCCCGTTGCACCCGAAAACATCATGACAAATGGGAGATTGCGTGTTAAAGGACTGAATACGTCCCCTACACTCGAACGTTATAGTTCATTTACAATGCAGATGCTTGGAAAACCATTGCCTGGAGATTTCATGTGTTATTTCCCCGTATACATCTGGACAGATACAATAACTAACTGTAATAGACACATCTTAAAACATATGAACGTTACCACACTGGAAGAGGCTTTCATTAAATCTGCATCACGTGGTTTACTGAGTCCGGTCTGTATAATTTTAACTTATGCTTTTTATTTTGAAAGGCATAGATACGACTGGCATTTTGACATAGGCCCCCGTTTAAACCTGACACATTACAACAAAATGTATGTACTTCCGAGGCACGAAATTACTTCCGCTGATGTCACGTATGATGTGCATGTAGCGACACATAATAGGTATTATGTCGACCCTAAAAATGTTATTAATCGTCAGGGTTATTGTGCTGCTGTGGCTAATTCCACCATACCCATGACCAAACAAACAAACCAGATGTGTCGACGTTTTAATGGTAGTGTTTTTTGGACACTTTTCACACTTCAGACTGCTATGTTTCACATGAACGGTTGGTGTGTGAATCATAATCCGAAGTGTCTGCCAACTGTAGATGAGCATTATAAAAATGTAAAAAAGGCAATTAAAGAAGGTTATTATACTCTAAATATGGATATGGTCAAATATATCAATTCTTTTGCTAAATCAGAGAATGTAACATGTGCGCATTTTTTCAGAAATGTGGGTTAATATCATTTTATCTTGATATGACAATCTGTTTATGATTAAATCTTCTTTCCGAAAAATTTGTTTATTGTGGACACCCGTTTGGCTTTATCTCAACGTGGACTTTGCATAGGGGGTTGGGAAGTGGGGGGATTGGTGTTATTTAGTCAAGTGCCTTTATTTGGATACCACGTTTATAGTAGGTACATCCATTTAAATTAATAATTACTTCCAAACTGGTCAGCGGGGTTGGGATGGCCTAGTGGACTAGAGTGCCGCGCCCTGACCTCTAGCTGACCGGTCACCTCTGGCTTGCGGCTGTGGTTTCGAGCCCTTATGTGAGCGTATGTGGCATGGAGATAGGGGCGCCTTCTCAACCTCGTGGGTTTCCTGCGGACGCTCCGGTTTCCTCCCACTACTAAAGACTCCTACGCGCAAGCGAATTATTGAAATAAAATTAAACCATATGTTAGTCCCGAAATGACCTAGTTTGTGTTGAGTGGACGTTAAACCCCATTTCTCTCTCCCTCTCTACAAACTGGCCACAATGTACGTAAACACACATTATGAAAGAGCTAAATCTGCATACTGTAGGTCTTTCTATCATAACCTATTAATTGGGCATTTATTAAAATGACAGGACCTTAATTAACCCCGATGCCAGAGAGAGAGAGAGAGAGAGAGTAAACGTCCACTCGACATTTCGGAACTAACATATAGTTCACAATTTTATTTCAACGGCTTACATGCGCGTAGGGCTCTTAGCAGTGGATGGAAACTGGACGACCTGGAGAAAACTCATGAGGTTGGAAATGCGACCACACTCCTTATTACGTACAACCGGGAAATCGAAAACCCGCCAGTTGTGTATAGACATAAACTGGCGGGGGGGGGGGGCGTGGTGGTTGGTGCCCAAAAGATCAATAAATTTTAATTACACAGCTAAAAACAGTTGTTTATTTAACTGTAACTCGTGGTTTACTGTACTCCAAACCATAGAGGGTTCGAGTCTATTTAATTGCGTAACCATAGACATTTAAATTCGCTGTTAAATTGGACACATTCAAGAACACAATATTTGTTTATACAACTTTTACAAAGTACAATTGTGTTCCCAAATTTTCCCAGCATTTGATGCCCATTTGATAAACATGAGAAACAAAACTACTAACAGGTTTATTTTCGGATTTTTTTTTTTTTTTTTTGAGGGGGGTGGGGTGGGGTGGGGGTAGTAGTTATATAAAATGAAAATATAATACTCTACGATTTAACTCCAAGAAATGTATATATGTTTGTAACTCACTGTTTATACATTTGTCCACGTTTGTCTATCGTAAACATAAGATATAACTGTTTTATTTGTTTAGAGAGAGAGAACTTATATAGGCCGTCTGTTGTTCAATCCAGTTCAGTTTATTGAATAAAATACTGTTTAAACTAAACTAGTAGTTATATAAAATATCCATTAGGCATTTTGTCACATGATAGCCACTTATTCAACTCTCAAGACCATCGGATGTTCGTGGTATTGAATGTATTAGAACACTAACAGGGTCAAGGATGCGTATGCCCGTCTTTATTTAGCCGGTTGATGCAAAAGTGTGACCTTTAAACCCCATTTCATTTAGTGTGTATATCGATAATTACTTACCTAATGAAAAAGGAATATGAGCATCAACCTTCAAAAGTTTTGTTTCATTGTCTAAAAATCTAGCTGACCGAAATACTTCCGGGTCACCCCACAATTCCTTGCTATTGAGAACCGACGAGAGATTGGGTATAACAAATGCGTTGGTTGGAATACGGTAACCATTAATTACTGTTTCCTCGGCAACAGCATGTGGTACAGAGAGTGGTACTACGTCACCAAGTCGTTGAACTTCCAAAATGGTAACCTCTGTTAAGGGTAACGACTTCCTGTCATTGGCTGTTGGTTTCCGGTCACGGCCAACAACTCTGTCTATTTCCTCTTGCACCACTGTTTGCTGTTCGGGATGAAGCGCGAGAAAGAGTATCGCCCATCTTAATGTTGTCGTTGTTGTTTCAGTTCCAGCGAAGAAGAATTCACCGACAATTTGAAGTAAATTTTCATCTGAAAAAGAAGAATATTTCTTTTATAATACCTACATGCTATATAGCTTTTACAATGTTTTGAAATTAATGACGTTTTTGGTTGTTTACCCATAGTCCCGTACATGGCACTCCAAACAGTCGCCAAAACAAACATCTATTGGCTAATGCCTCACATCATCCAAAACGTTGGCTCCTAGGTCGGAGGTTATGTGTTCGATCCCACTGTTGGTCGAGGAAATTCATGGGGATTTTCTGGTATGGTTTCCCCTTGTTAGGGGTACACATACAAGATCCTTTGGCAGTTGGAATTCGATATAGTAGGCCGTATTGCTGCAAAATCTCCCTCATAACACACCGTCTTCATTAGCCCATTCGGAGCAGAACCGTGGGACGTCAAACCCCATTTCGTGGCTACGGATCAAGGTATTATTCAATATTAAATTCAGAACGTTTGGTATAATTAAGCTCAATTGACAATTATATCAATATTCCCTGTGAAAACATTTTGCTCTGAACTATGAGAATTCGTTTTCCTCGGTTTATACAACTTCTAAGTACAGTTTCTTTAAAGCGAGAATTTCATATTTTCTCTAAGAAAGTCAAAACATAATTATTTCTATGCCTTTTGCTCAATAGATTGTCAACTCACTATTATAAAAAAATCATTCACACCGGCAATAATAACACAATTACCTCCCTTATTTTTCTATTCCGCCCGTACAATAGCTATCTTGAAACGTTTGAATTTGAAGTTGAAAATGACATTTTTGACAATTTCTCAACAGGCAAGATGGGACTGTTCATAGGTAAGTACCATCTATTTTAAGGCTTTATTTTCATACATTTTGAAAATATAATTTAAAAATATAAAATTCCCGCTTTAAGTACTAAATTGCGTTTCTAGGCTTGCTATAAATTCTGACTGTCGGTCTTATCCCTTTCTTAGTATAAGATACTTACAATGAAATGTTGCCTTTTCTTCAGATTCTCTTTCTGCCATTTGTTTAAGAAAAACGTCCACAAAATCTCTTAGATTATGTTCGTCGAATGGTTGTTGGTGTTCTTGAACTTGTGTGGCGATAAAACCTCTTCGAATCGCATCGTCGGTTTTCATTAGAGCTCGGTGAACAAAAAATTGAAGAATTGGGAAGAAGTGCATGAAAGCCGTGTTGCCCACCTTCGTGGCATCACTATGCATCATTTGTAAATAATTTAGGAATTCGGGGTCATCATGAGCATATCCTTTGCCAAACACAACATTGCATATAACATTGCAAACTGACACTCCTATCACTTGATCGGGATCAAACGCTCGGCCATTTTGTTCTGTAAAATTATTCAAACATTTCTGACATTCATTTGTTATTCTGTCAAACATCTGAACTCGACCCATTCCAAAATCTCTTAAAGTACTCAGAGCAAATCGTCTTTGTTCTTTCCACTTTACTCCATTGGTACTGATGATTCCTGAATATGAACAAATGGAAAGAATACCATGGTTAGGTTAGGGGTGGATTAGTGTTATCGTAATAACGATAAGCTCGTGATAAGGAACTTTGATGTTATAGCTAGCTAGCCCCCTTTAACACCCCCTCAAAATATCCAGTCGCTACGACCACAGTAAATGATAGGGGTACGTTACTGAAATAGGGGCTTATATGTCAAGAGGAGCGCTTTAGTTCTGTACAATCTCGAGAAATTCCGGTTTTCCGTTCCATCCAAACAAGTGCAAACATTTCCTTTTCAGCCAATGATAACGGGAATCCACGTTATAAAATCCACAGAGAATCTCGTGACCTATAACAGGATCGAACGCAGATTAGGGGTTATTTATAGTGCCAGATTGATCAAGAATCAACGACACGGGATTAAAACGAAAGTACATACCTAAACCTTTAGTAACTTTAGTGTAACCAAGATTCTGGGGTCGTTCTGAAAATAAGTCTGCATTCTGGACAAGCATTTCCTTAATGGCGTCGTAACCATTGACGACAACTAATATTCCATTACCGATGACAAGGCTGAAAATATCACCGTATTCATCTCTGAGTCGTGCGAAGGCTGCTATCGTATCTTTTGCTAGTAACGATGGTATGTTACCAACTATTGGGAGGGGGATCGGTCCGGGCGGTCGCCTCGTACCCCAATAGACATGTGCCAACTGCACAGTGTATTTAAAGTCAAACAAAGTAAAAGTTCAAGGTTTATTAGAATCATAACCGGTGCTCAATCCCATATTTGAAACACAGTGAAATTCACAACAGTCAACCGATGTACATACTATTACTAAATCATATATATATATATGTTTTAGAAAAAACAGTTTACCGAATGGGTTTAGATATCCGTATCTAACCGCACATTAACAAATTCACTGAATTCACTGGTTTTCAAGTTGTTTGGGGTCACATCCTCAAACAAATACCAAATAAACCGTCCGCACTTGGAAATGACCACACGCCATCATTTTGTTTACCGCGAACTCCCAAACCGAGGCTCGGATTAAGACCGCCAGTAAGATTTTCCGAAAACCAGTGAAACCGAAAAGTAGACATCAAACTCTAGCCTTATACATTTTACAAAATAACAATATTAAACATATACTAAAGGGATATGGTAGCTACACCAGCCCCTACATAAAAATGACAGTAAACATTTTTATGTACAAAAAACCCAATTAGCTACCATTTTAATTCTTATGGCTAACTCAATAATAAATACAAATTACAGATTTCCAAACAGTTACTTTAACATACATGTACATTAATAACTAATTATTCGATATAACAGGTTCGTCCAATTCAAGTAAACATACTTTATGAATTGGTCGAGTAAGAACAACATAACCATCTTTAATATTAGCATCCTTGTGATGCTTTGCACAAGTCGCAACGGTTGCTTTGGTTTTAAGCTTAACGGTGCGCACAAACCCATCCTTAGACACAAATACTTCCACAATTCGAGCCAAGGGCCATTGACCGCGTGGGTAATTATCATCCGCTAGAAGCACTAGATCCACAACGCAAATGTTACGTTTGGCGTGATTCCACTTAGATCGTTCCAATAATGTAGGCAAATATTCCTTTACCCATCGGCGCCAAAAAACATCACTCAAATATTGGGCCTGTTTCTATTTACGTTTCAAATATAAGTCCTTCTTTTCGAAGATACCAGGGGGTAAACTATTACTACATCTAAGATGCAACAAATGATTTGGTGTTAAGATAAACCCCACTTCAGCTACAACAGTTAATAAAACTTCATCTGAAACTAACTGTTCCTTTAATACAGATTTTAATATTTGGCGTACTGAACGAATCATTCGCTCCCACACGCCACCCATGTGGCTGGCCGCAGGTGGATTAAAATTTCCAGTTATATTCCGCTGAACACAAAATCTAGAGAGTTTAGACTGATTAAAATCCTTAAGTGCCTCTTTAAGTTCCTTATCCGCGCTTGTGAAATTCGACCCATTATCGCTCCATATCTCCCCTGATTGACCGCGAACACTAACAAATCTCCGTAAGGCATTTATCATAGAATCTGTGTTTAGTGAATGTGCAATTTCTATATGCACAGACCTTGAAGTCATACAAGTAAAAAGGCAGCCGTACCTTTTCACAACACTTCGTCCCTGTTTCACTAACAAAGGTCCGAAATAATCAATTCCAACGCACGAAAACGGTGGTTTATCAGCAACAAGTCTTTGTTTCGGTAAATTGCCCATGGACTGAGTTTCGGTTGGCTTAGATCTCCTCTGACAGGTTACACATTTTGAAAGTATCCGTCTCACCGCTGATCGGCCTTTTATTATCCAAAACTTCTGTCTTAAAGTGGCAAGAACCGTTTCTTGTCCCATATGACCGACACTAACATGACACTCTCTAATTATCAAGTCAGTAACCGAGTGTTTGTATGGCAAAATTACTGGATGTTTCGCCAATCCATCAATTGAAGCATTCTCCAATCGACCTCCGACGCATAACAGTTCATTTTCCAGTTGAGGATTCAATTTAACCAACGAAGATCCAACTTCCTTTAATGACGTTTTATTAGACTCAGATTCTAAACTTAAAGCTTTATACGTCTTTGGAAAATCTCCTTTGTGGACAAATTTAATTATTTGCGATTCGGCATAACTTATTTCTTGTACAGTCAAATATTTTAATAACTGTCTTGGTTTACTCCCGTTTCGTTCCGACACTTTGTCTCTTAAAATAGTCTTTAGACGTATCAGATAAGCAACAGCTCTTTTTAATTTCCACCAAGATGAAAAATATTCAAACAGTTTATCAAACAAAGTTCTGTCCGGGACATTAACCGTAGCATACACTTGAGCTTCTTTACGTATTTCTGGATCAGTATCCATCATTTCAGGAATGTTCACTTTATCCGGCCAAAACAACTCATCACGATACAAAAAGTCAGGTCCCGTTAACCACCTATCGTTTTGAATAAACGATTTCATCTTTAACCCTTTAGACCCGTCGTCAGCGGGCTTAATGTTCCCGTCAATGTACCTAAATTGAGAGGGATTTGAACCTAAATGAATAACGGTTAACCGGTTTGATTCAAAAGTGTGAAAACGTTTAGTTTTATTGTTAATACACTTAAGAACCGACATTGAGTCAGTCCAATACACAACTTTGTTAATTTCAAAGTCAATTTCACTCTTTATCAAGTGACACAATTTCACGGACACAACAGCAGCCGACAATTCCAACCGAGGAATTGATATCTCCTTCAATGGAGCTAACCGAGCCTTGCCCATTACAAAAGCACAATGGATGTTCATATGTCTATCTACACATCGTAAATAGGCTACTGACGAATACCCTACTCTCGAGGCACATGTAACTGAATATCTACAATATCACTTGAGTCTTGTAATTTATAACAACGAGGAACTTTAATCTCCGATAAACGATTCAAATCATTTAACCATCTAATCCACTGATTTTTATCAATGTCTGGAATTGAATCATCCCATCCTAATTGTTTCCTGCTTAACATTTGCAGCAATAGTTTGGCTTTCATAAGAAAGGGCGCAACAAATCCGAGGGGGTCAAACAGTGAATATGCAACAGAAAGAATACCCCTACGAGTCATAGGCTTGTTTAATGCGCTATTAGAAAGTTTATCAGCATTTTCCCAAACAAAACAATCCGATTCGGTATTCCACTTGATACCTAAAGTACTTTGGGTTGGCAACTTTTCAATGTCAAGGTTAACAACGGATTTTGCTCTCTCCACTTCCGGAATGGTGGCTAAGAACTGTCTATCATTGCTACACCATTTAGTTATGTGGAATCCACCTAAAGACAAAAGTTCGGTCACTTCGCGATACAGCTTGGTTGCATTTGCTATAGTGTTTACCGATTTCATTAAGTCATCCACGTACATGTTATTTAGAACAGTCGAGATTGTTTCCGGATCAAATTCACTTTCATGAGTTTTGGCACACATTTTCAGGCAAAAGTTCGCTATACAGGGAGAAGATGTTGCACCAAAAATATGTTTAATCATCCTATATTCTTGAACAGAACTAGACAAATCACTGTCTTTAAACCACAAAAATCGTAAAGCATCACAGTCCTTCGGGTCCACACGGACCTGGTGAAACATGGCCTCGATGTCCGAAACAATACCAATCTTATCCTGCCGAAATCGTAAGAGAACACCAATTAACTGATTCGCTAAATCCGGTCCTTGGAGCAATTGATCATTTAAAGATGTATTACGAAATATACTAGCACAATCAAACACAACCCTGACATCAGGTTTTAAAGGGTGTGTTACCGGGTGAGTCGGTAAATACCAAACTGGCGATGTCGTGTTCACATCCTCTGCTGGCACTAATTCAGCATGACCACTGTCGATGTAACCTTGAATAGTATCCTTATACCGATCAAATAACGTTGGGTTTCGTAGAAATTTCCTCCTTAACCGATTTAGTCTATTTTCAGCTACCGCCCTGTTATTTGGAAGATAGGGAGTCACGCTTTTCCACGGAAGGGCTACTTGGTAGTGGTTATCAACTTTAGTTAAACTGTTTTCTATAATTTCCAGAGCTCGCTTATCATTAACCGACATTCCTACTTTATTATCAACTTCAAGATCAGCAAAATCTGTGGCCCACAAACGATCAAGTTGATGTTTTATAAGTTCATCCGAATCTGTTACCGGTTCGGCTTTTAAATAGTTTACTGTAAAATCATCACAACTTTTCGAGTCATTTAAAGGTCCAAGAATCATCCATCCCAAATTATACCGGACGGCAATCGGATCATGTTCATTTCCTGAAGAGCGAGATTCAAGGGGGATAAACAAACTAGGATTCTCCTTTAATCCAACTAATAAACTTACTTCAGGTATATCGACGTGTCCCAATGAAATATCATCTAAATGGGGATAACTCTTGATATCATCCGTCATCGGAATACAATTTTTAGTAATAGGTAAGTTTTTAACAGTTTTAACATTTTCTAGTTTATACGACACAGTTCCGTCTAACGATGAAACAACAATATCAACATTTCGGCTGGTAATTTCCGTTGAACCGGTCACACCAGTCAAGGTAAGTTTTTGGGTATCATCATTCTCGTGGATTTCCACGTTGTTTTCAGCACATAAACTTAATTCACTGGCAGTATCCTGTACGAGGTAAGTCGTAAAGGATTTTCCTTGACCTATTTTTAGTCTTACGGGTATAACACCCAAAGAAATGCGAGGGACGCCAGCCCCAGTATCGGCTGTAACCGATCTATTACTTGCAACGTCCTTCAGGTTAGTGTTTTCGGTTGTAATGTCCTTCCTAAAGGCAGAAAAATCGGCACCGTGTAATAGTGTATTATGGTTCCTCATACAGCCTTTAATTTGACAAACAAATGTTTTATCACACCCTTTAGCAACATGACCAGTTCTTAAACAGCTAATACAAAGTCTGTTCTCGAAGACAAATTTAACACGATCTTGATTAGACATATTGACAAACTTTTCACAATTCCAGATATTATGTGACATAGAACAATTTAAACATTTCACAATAGTAGCACTCTGCTTACTAACAGTGTCCTTTGGTTTTAACAAAGGCTTCCTTTCTTCCGTTACAAGTGTAGTTACAGGCCTACTATAAAATTTTCGTTGCTTACTATTACTATTATCTTTAAGTTTATCATTATAATGACTGTGACTATTAGAAACTAAATCTTCTCCGTATTCGTTGTTAACTAACTTCGCACGGTTCTTTATAAATTGCATAAAATCATTAAATTTTGGGCGAGAACCATTATCCAAGATTTTACCCGCTACTTCTACCCATTTGGCTTTCATATGTAAAGGCAACTTTTTATTTAATGATCTGATTGTATTAATATGGTTTAAATCTGTCACATATTCTGGTCCCATTCCCGATAACACTCTGTTGGTATCTTCCAAATTACGTCCAAACTCCAATAACGACGCACTGTATGCGACTTTAATTGGGGATAAATTCTCAAGTTTTTTCAAATGGGCATCTGCTACAATGTGTGATCGACCGAAATTTTCTAGTAATGTTTTTCTAGCTGTGACATACCCCTCCTCGGGCGGTAAATTTACGCAACTTTCTATCGCGTCGCGTGCCTTAAAAGTACATTGTTGTATCAATAACTGCAGTCTCCTAGAACTGTCCGAGTTTTGGCTTTCTAAACATGTTTCGAAATTATGAATGAATGATGCATATTTCAGCGGATTCCCATCAAAGTGTAGATATTCCAACTTTGGTGTTAACATAGCTTCACACAATTTTGTAATCATGTCACTGTTATGTGAAGAATTTACATTACCGTTTGGGGACTGCTTAACTTGTTGATTTACATTTACATTATCAATGTTTACATTATTATTATCATCAAATCAGAACTTAAACTATAATTTGATAAACCTGTACCTGTATTTGGTAAGTTAGGTAAAGGGTTAATATGTTCATGCATTGTGATAGGATTTCGTTGAGAAAGCACAAACGGATTATTATTATGATTATTATCAATATGATTTACAGACGTATTTGACACAGCAGGTTGAAAATGCCCTGATGAAATATTACTAACAGGCGGTGGTACAGTGAAATAAGGTCGAACAACATTATTCACATGTGGATTACAATAAGTAGTGTTTACACCAGTACTTTCTGCTGTATGAACAGGTAAACAATGATTAAATCTATCATATGGCATAGAGTAAACAGTATAAGGCCTATCATGCATAGATGAAGGAATATTAACAGATGTAAACAAAGGTAAATTATTACAGCTACGATAGGCACTACTTGACATAAACACAGGTAAATTACTTGAGACAGTTATAGGTAAACTATCTGATATAGAGGCTGACAAACTCGATGAGACAACACTAACAGGATTAAATTGTTCAACAGGAGGGGGTGGGACATATACATTATTAGCATACATGGCAGAATTAGCAATACTAGTTTGCAAGTTCATTTTTAAGGGAGATTCAAATTTATCAAAGTCATTAACATAAGGAACAGTAGACACATCTTTTCTTTTTTCTTCATCAGATTCTTCATCCGTGTAAACTTTGAGGCTAACCTCTGCCTGTTCTTCCTCCATTTTTGCTTCCATTAACTCTGATTGGTGCTTTAATTCTGATATTTTCTGTTCTAATTCATGTTTTTTCTGTAACTGTGTTACCTTAAGCTTAGCCAAGGCTAACTGTTCTTTTTTCTTCAAACGAACTGAGCTTGAATTGTGACTATCAACACTACCGAATAATGAATTCTCATCAGATTTTTTCTTCATTTTATCGTTTTGCCACGAAATTGTCAATTTGTCAAATTGTGTTTTCTGTAACAATTCACTCTCGTATAATTGACGAGATGCGTCTTTCTCTTCCGTGTCCACCAAATCTTTATAAATATTCTCGTGACACCGAACAAAATTCTTCCACGCACTTTCGTGTTTTGAGATCCTATACTCAATATTACAAAATGAGTCCTTAGTAGTTATAAGATACTGAATCTCTTCTTTGAGCTTTCGGACTTGTGTGAGATATATATCTCGTTCCCTATAAAGTTCATTCCTCCTAGAGGCATTCGGGAACTTATCAATGTCGAGATCCATACTATTACTAAGTTCACAAGTAGGCCTCAATGTCAACAAAATAATAAAGCGCCAAAACATGAATTACGTCATATAAAAACACACCAACTGTTGAATGGTAAAACACACCAGTCTTAATTTAGGTCCACTTACAATGTCAAACAATGTAAAAGTTCAAGGTTTATTAGAATCATAACCGGTGCTCAATCCCATATTTGAAACACAGTGAAATTCACAACAGTCAACCGATGTACATACTATTACTAAATCATATATATATATGTATTAGAAAAAACAGTTTACCGAATGGGTTTAGATATCCGTATCTAACCGCACATTAACAAATTCACTGAATTCACTGGTTTTCAAGTTGTTTGGGGTCACATCCTCAAACAAATACCAAATAAACCGTCCGCACTTGGAAATGACCACACGCCATCATTTTATATATATATATATGTATTAGAAAAAACAGTTTACCGAATGGGTTTAGATATCCGTATCTAACCGCACATTAACAAATTCACTGAATTCACTGGTTTTCAAGTTGTTTGGGGTCACATCCTCAAACAAATACCAAATAAACCGTCCGCACTTGGAAATGACCACACGCCATCATTTTGTTTACCGCGAACTCCCAAACCGAGGCTCGGATTAAGACCGCCAGTAAGATTTTCCGAAAACCAGTGAAACCGAAAGTAGACATCAAACTCTAGCCTTATACATTTTACAAAATAACAATATTAAACATATACTAAAGGGATATGGTAGCTACAAAACATACAGACAAAACGTGATCAACAAAACTATGATAGACACATAACCATCCAACAGAAAACCGAACATAATGTCCACTGTTCTGCACGTAATGGACACAGGCCAGAAAAAAAGCCTACTGCTCTAAACATAACCCAGACTCTTACTATATATGCGCACTGTACCGTAACAAAACACGTCATATCTAACGTTCACCTGATATCAATATAAATCGGGTCAGTGAGTCCTTGACACTTTGTGTGCTCAACGGAAATGAAATAGCGTTTAACGTTCTAATTCGACTGTGTACTATGGACTCAAATACCCTTTTTTATGCACTAACCAAGATAAAAGCAGGAGCGGATCCTGAATTTTCATCACTACGCCCATAGCAGGGATTGATTAAAACGGCAATTTCATATTTTTTTTAGTTATATTTTTAAAATATATTAAAATAAAGCCCTAAAAAAGATTGTATCTATAAATAGCCCTACCTTGTTAAAGAATAATCCTATAATTCACTATTGCCAGTTGAGAAATTAGCAAAAATATCATTTTCAACTTCAAATTCAAACGTTTAAAGATCGTCATTGCATGGAGGGGAATGGGAAAACAAGGGAGGTAATTCAAATAATTGTGTTTTTATTTTCTGTGCCATGATTTTTATGCCTGTGAAATATTGGCCATGATCGTATAATAGTGAGTTGACAACCTTTGAGCAAAAGGCATAGAAATATTTATGTTTTGACTTTCTTAGACAATATGAAATTTCCGCTTTAAGCAAAAATTTCAAATGCTAATTATTAACCCATTTCAATGGAACTTAAATATCATAAACATAAAAACGTGCTAGCCATCCAGCCCCCACTCCCAGGCACGAAATAAACAAGGAGAAGCCGAGAAGTGACCGGAACAAGGAGACGCAGAGAAGTGACTGATTATGTCGTCGCGCTTAACCTCAGAGCGAAGCTACAAGATTAGGACCATTTGGCACGGCTTCCTGGCTTGATATTAAGTCAACGTAATGGCAATAAGGACAGTGGCACAACGAAGGGATTCGTATCTATATATATGCTGTGCAGTGGGCTATGGGGACATTTTGCTTGGACAGCGGCACAACGATGTACTCTTATTTTGAATACTAACTGGCTGGGGTTCTTTTAAGTACACACCAATGGATCTCCTGGTTAGTGAGACACCACCTTACTGTCTGGTTGGGGAACACAGAAAATTCTGTTGGAGGTTGGGGGTGGGGGGCTTCTCCACATCACCCCAAGTAACAAAATATTCAAATCTACATGTTTTGCAGAAACACAATAATTAGTGAATTTCATACTGACACGTTTGATCCGTTTGCTGGATCATCTCAAGGATCAAAATGTTAAGGGGACTTTTACCGGTATGGTCCTATTGGACACGCAAAAAGCGTTTGACAGTCGACCATGGTATCTTGTGTAATAAACTTGAAATGTCGGTGTCTGATCCATAGGATGGTTTCAACGTTGGTAAAACTTTCTCAGACATCTTGGACATTTCTTGTGGCGTTCCACATGGCAGCATCCTGGGCCCCTTTTTGTTTTTATGTTAAGTGGATGACATGATCATTCGCATACCCGTCCGTTTTAAATTACTCTTATATGCTGACGACAGGGTCATCCTGTTTTCTCATCAAAATCATAAAACAACTCAAATTTAACCATGCTCAACAAATCTTGAAAGCTAATTTTCGCTAAGCCAGGGTTGCTCATAGTACTAGTGCAAGCATTAAATTTGTAAAAATAATACCCAATATTCAACTATTCAGGCCTGGAATGAAATTCCAAACCAACTTTAATCAATAGAGAACATGGTCACTTTTAAGAAAAATGTTAAACAATATTTGCGAGCAAAACAAATACAATTGTCATATTTCATCATTCTTTAAAGGAATTTGCCCCTCTGTGATGACATACGTGTAACATGTTCCCCTTCAAGGACCCTATTGAAAATAATCCTAGCTTAATTTAAGCAGGTTTTTATGGGTTATCCCCTAGAGGCTTTTCATCCTTGACATCATTACTTTTTCTCTCATCAAAACTTGTCATCATTTAACTTTATACAGATTTAAACGATAGTTTCACATACGTATTAATAACGAATACTAACGGAAGCCAATTAACATCATTACTTTTTCTGTCATCAAAACTTTTCATCATTTAACTTTATATTATCAGAGATCCCCACGCAATTTCCGGAAACCATGCGAACGTGATAGATGCTACAGATGTTAACGATATTTTTACAATTTTGAAAGTTATGGATATCAGATTTCATGAAGGCATAAATGATCCTTATCAAAGTTTTCCTTTCAGATAAGCTGCTGTCTGTATGGGGTCAAAAGTGGCTCTATAGCAGTGTTTGCGTGTAAAGGGATATCTGTTCATAGAATTGCGTACACAGTTTCAGACACGTATAATTAACGAATACTAACGGAAGTCCATTTACATCTCGAATTGCTTTTCTTTTTAACTCATTTCAGTTGGCTGACATTGAGGTTCTCCCAAGATGCTAATAACTACAGATGTATTTATTGTAAAATTAACATCAAACTCTGACTGAGTATATGCATGATGTTTGTAATATTCATGTTCGTAAGCGACATCAAATAACTGGTTCGCTTCCATTTTCTAAATCGTCTGAAACTGATTTTCTTTCAGTGAATAAAATAATACCAATTTAGTAAGACACTGTTGGAATTATATCAAATAAGATATAACGAAATTTGGGAGAACAAAATGAAATCTTTGAAAATTTGAGAATCGTCCGTTCTTAATTGGTTTGCTTAAACCAATTACAATGATTTTTTTTTCAAAAATCCTAATTTTTTCTTCCATAGGCTTACCTAAACTTCGTTTCATCTTATATGGCCGAGTTGGTAAATTTGTGCATTGCCCTTTCAATGACGTCGGACAACTCAGTTAGAAGACGTTTACGTTCACAAATACATCTTAATATAGACATCTATGCTGAGATGATGTGTCGCGTCTAAATGCCAAATTACCACAGTAAGGGTAACAAAAAGATTATTGAGCAGACATGGTTGGTAACCACTCTTTCAAAAATCCATTCAACGAATAATTTAACATTAAATTTCTTGTCTTGTGCAATTTTTGTTTGTTATAGTGTTGTACGTCATGGCAGTGAATTCATTAAACAATCCCATATCGACATTCCATGTTTTTTAGGGGGCGGGATAAATCGTCTTGTGCAATTTTTGTTTGTTATAGAGTAGTACGTCATGGCAATGAATTCATTAAACAATCCCATATCGACATTCCATGTGTTTTAGTGGGGCGGGATAAATCGTCGTGGGTATTTTATTTAGGTTAATCAGTTGTGTAAAGAAATTTTATACCTACAGTTTTAATATAAATTGGTATTACACAGTTTCAAGACATTTTTCAATCCAATTGATAATTTTAAAAACAGACATGTGCGTGATCGTTCAATTATACAAAATCCAAATTGCTCAGCAAACGTTCATCCACGGGGGCTTTAATTGACAATCCGATTCGAAAACAGAACCGAATTCGTAATTACTATAATTGCAACAACATTAAACATTAATATTTAAGGGAAGTACTCGTAATGTGAGCCTAGAATGGACAAAAGATGGGCTTCTAATATCCAATATTTAAGACAAAATAAAAGTGTACCATAATGCGTTTCAGCCCCAATTCTGGCAAGAGACTCGACGAACGCGGCAAACGTCGCACCAAATCAAACAGCACATGTAGACTGAAATAACTAGACGCTAGAAATTTGCATTCGATGAACACTGCTGGCTTATTTCGCCGAACATAACTGATTTGAAATTAGAGTAAAAACGGAAACCATTGAATGTAATTCAGTTTAAATACATTCATATTTGGAGTATTATATGCGTTGCGACCCACTTTTGTCAATTTCTAGCTACAAAATGTTAGCGATTTAGCTTCTTTAACGCACACTAATATCTGTAACATTATGTACCTAGTGTTCTATAATGTGCCTTATTATTATTATTGTAAACATCCCGTCACGTGACTGACGTCACATCCTGTCTCTGTACAACATGCTGTCTGCTTCACAGTAAAATACATCATTCACACTCAGACCGTTGTTTCAATTATTTACCTCCATCACTCTACCAATATGTCGTCCACAAGTCATTACATGGTGGCAGAGGTAAACTATTAAGAATATGAAACGTGTCTGAACTGTTCCAAGTAGCTGGTTTGGGATGTTTTCCTAGCCGTAAAGCGGTTTTGGCTGATCGACATTTTGGGGTGAAGGCGGGAACGAGTGGCGGCGAACAATCTTATCGTCATAAGCCATCATCAGTAAAGGTATTAATCATACGTCAGTGTATATTAATTAAAGGCCTCTTCACAACGACTGAAATGAGTTCAGATAAACCAGTTATGAAATGGGACACCGGCGATCGTTCGTCGAGCTTCGAGCTGTTAAGACGGAAAATCGAGATGTATATTTTGGTCAAGGACATTGCACGAGACAAGCAAGTCCCTACGATCCTGCTCTATATGGGTGATGAAGCGATACACATGTTTGATAAATGGAGTCTCACGACAGACCAGAAAAAGGATGCCAAAACGGTATTAGATGAGTTCCAAAAGGTGTTTAATGCAGGCCGAAATTGGAGGTTGGAACGTTACGAATTACAGCACATGAGGCAAGCAGAATCAGAAAATATCGATGAATTTGTCCTTAGATGTCAGCACCAGGCTGCAAAATGTAGATTTAAAACAGATGATGATTTACAGGAGAGAATAATTGAGCAAATTATCATAGGAACCAAAATGGTGGACGCAAAGAAAGAATTATTAAACCAGGATGAGATAACCGTGGCAGAAGCTGTCAATAAGGTTCGAGTTCATGAATCAAATATTGGTTACCTCAAGAAAATGTCTGTATTTAAAGGCGAGCCAACTGGTAATGTGGATGCGATTAAAGGGCAACCCGAGTGCTCCAAGTGTGGATATCATCATAATAGACATCAGCGAAAATGTCCTGCAGAAGATGCTGAGTGCAGAAAATGTGGTGAAATTGGTCATTACGCACGAATGTGTACAGAAAAAGGTCGTGGTCGCAATAGAGATAGAAAATTTAGTCGACACAAGTTTTCTCGTTCAAAGTCCAAACGACGCAGTTATTCTAAAGGTCGCAGACGTCAAGACGACAACAGAACTGTAAATGAAATGTCAAGAGATGACAGTCGCAGTAGTAGTGGTGAACCATTTAACTATTTCGCGTTTTCAATAAAGCGTGACACTGCAGACGTACACACAGTTAAAGAGAGTATAGAAGCCAAATTGATGGTAAAACTTAACTATGCTCCAAATGAGAAGGCTACACTATTGACGAAGGTGGACACAGGTTCTGATACAGATATCTTACCCTTGACAACATTTCGAAGAATGTTTCCACGGGAATTGGATATCCAGTAATAGGTAGTATGGTACATGGCAGTAATGTCAAACTATCTGCTTATAATGGTACAGAAATAAAACAATATGGTTGTTTTAAGCTACCAGTGAAGTACAATGAAGCTGATGAATTTAGGGAGGCTGAATTTTTTATAGCAGATACCCCTGGTCCTGCAATCGTTGGTTTACAAACAAGTAAATTGTTAAATTTAATTGAGGTTAAATGTGCAGCGATAAAGTCAGAGAAATACCATAAGATTAGTCAGACACCATCCATAGCGGATTTAAAGAGAGAGTACCCTGACAGGTTTGACACTATTGGTCGATTTCAAGGTGAATACCACATAGTTACAGACCCAACAGTCCCACCAGTTATACACCCAACACGGAAATATGCAATCCACATGAAAGATAGATTGTATAACGAGTTACAGTCAATGGTCCAAAATGACGTCATAGAGAAAATAGACGGAGGTACGTCCACCGATTGGGTATCAAGTCTGGCATTTAGCGAAAAGGCTGATGGTTCTTTGCGGATATGTCTTGATCCGAAAGACCTTAACCGTGCTATTAAGAGAACGTATCACAAGACCCCAACGTTGGAGGAAATCACACATAACTTCAGAGGAGCTACAGTATTTTCAAAATTGGACGCCAAAGCCGGATTCTGGAGTGTCGTATTGGATACAGAGTCATCATGGCTTACAACTTTCAACACACCATTCGGGAGATATCGTTTCAGACGCTTACCCTTTGGACTTAACGTATCACAAGACATTTTTCAAGCTCGGATGGATGAGTTGTTGGAAAAGTGTGAGGGTTGCCTAGGTATAGCCGATGATATTTGCGTGTTTGGCACAACTGTCAGTGAACACAATGAGCGCCTGTACAATTTGTTTCGAGTAGCCAGAGAGTTTGGTCTCGTATTTAACTCTTCTAAGTGCATAATTGGAACCACAGAGATTCCTTTCTTTGGGATGATATATTGTAAGGATGGAGTTAAACCGGATCCCCGTAGGATTGAAGGAATTTCTAATTTGTGTGCCCCTACCAGTAAGAGCGAACTGCGTGAATTTTTAGGTATTGCAAACTATCTCGCTCCATTTGTGGCACATATTAGTGACCATACGTGTGCACTGCGTGAACTCTTACCAGAGGATATTATGTTTCAGTGGAATGAGACATATGACAAGTGTTTTAACAATATTAAGAAGCTAATATGTGATAGCACAACACTTAACTATTTTGATCCAGATAAACCCACAACTATCCAAGTTGATGCATCTTTAAAAGGCTTGGGTGCAGTACTCATGCAAAATGAGAAACCGATCTATTTTGCCTCGAAATCGTTAACCAAGACTGAGCAACGGTACGCAAATATCGAGCGCGAAATGCTTGCTGTAATATTCGGTATCGAGCGATTCCATACCTTTGTTTATGGTAAACCTTTCACAGTAGAGACGGATCACAAACCTCTATTAATGATTGCGGAGAAAAACATAGCCAAGGCCCCACCTAGGATGCAGAGATTAATACTTAGGATTCAAGGTTACCAAATTACCTTGAGCTATAGGCCAGGTAAAGAGATGCTACTCTCTGATGGACTTTCAAGACTCATTGATCCAAAGCGATCTGATCCAGACATAAATTTGGATATTCGTGTGCATCTTATTTGTACAGAAGATACACAATCGCGACTTGTGTACGAAACAAAAAACGATCCAGTCCTTTCGCCCTTAAGTGAAATTATTGTCACTGGATGGCCAGATTGTGCGGGTAAAGTTAGTCGTGTTTTAAAACCGTATCATTCCATGAGAGACTTACTAACTGTACATAACGGAATCTTGTTGAAAGGGGAACAAATACTAATTCCGGATACAATGCGAAAAGAATTGTTAATTAAACTACACGAAGGACATCTGGGATTAGAGAAGACAAAATTGTTAGCCAGACAATATGTTTATTGGATAGGAATGAACAATGACATTGATAATTACGTAAGGAAGTGCACGGTATGTGAGGATAATGCTCGATCGAACTGTAAGGAGCCGTTAATGCCATTGGACGTGCCTTCCAGACCATGGTACAGAGTTACAACTGATTTGTTTCAGCATAAAGAGGATATGTATTTGCTTGTCAGTGATCCTTACAGCAAGTACCCATTCGTTAGGACATTGAGAAATAACACAACATCAAGTGAGGTACAAAAAGCTTTATTGTCTATTTTCTATGAACACGGTTTTCCAGTTCAATTGATGTCTGATAATGGACCGCAGTTCCATTGCCATTCATTCAAAAACTTTTGTGTAAAATGGAATATAAAGCACACTACAAGTAGCCCCCGATACCCACAGTCAAATGGGTATATAGAACGTTGTGTACAAACTGTCAAAAACTTACTGATAAAAGCAAAAGCTGATGATACATCATTTGACTATGCTTTATATCAGTATAGGATAACACCTATCAGTAATAAGTTGCCGAGTCCTGCTGAATTATTAAGCGGAAGAAAGTTCCATGGAAAGTTACCCTCACGAATCACTCCACCGCAGAATGAGGATGTTCGGAACGAACTCTATAATCGTCAGAACAATCAAAAGTTATACTATGATCAAAATGCTGGTCCAGAGCTGTGTGACCTATTTCCAGGACAATATGTTCGTTTTCAGGATACTGATCACAATTGGAAGTTTGCGAAAATTAATCGTCAATTATTAGAACCACGTTCGTATGAGATAATATTACCCGATGGTTCTACGTTAAGACGTAATCGACGTTTTATAAAACAAGTAAGTCCTGATGAAGTTTCGAAATTACAGTCACAGTCCTTGTTAAAAAGTGCAGTCAGTAAAACGTACATACCAACAGAGAATACTCAAACCAAGGGTCAACGACATGTACGATTTGATCTTATCAATAAACAACCCCATGTTGGTAGCAGCGTACCCAATGTTAGTAAACCTACAGTTTCAAATAAAACATCTTCATCCAATACAGAACCACAACCAAGTTATAGCCAGGAACAGCGGACAAGGAGTGGCCGTTTGTCAAGAGCCCCAGATAAACTGTGTTTATAAACTTATAAAACTGTGTAACCATAATGTTATAGTAACTGGGAACTTTTGACAATTCAAAGTGTGTTGTTATATAGGTCAAGGACAGATCTTAAAATCTTTAGTTATTTTATATTTAAACTTGACAAAGGGGGATGTAACATTATGTACCTAGTGTTCTATAATGTGCCTTATTATTATTATTGTAAACATCCCGTCACGTGACTGACGTCACATCCTGTCTCTGTACAACATGCTGTCTGCTTCACAGTAAAATACATCATTCACACTCAGACCGTTGTTTCAATTATTTACCTCCATCACTCTACCAATATGTCGTCCACAAGTCATTACAATATCGTCCTTTGATATAATGAGAATACCTGTCCTAACATATGGGTCAGCTCTATGAAACATCAATGTATAGAAGCTGTCCATCTAAAGCTCTGTAGAAGACTCTTCTCACTTAATTCAAATGTAACTGTCTATCTATGGTGAACTTGGGAGAAATCCTATACACATTGTACATATAATATGACCAAATTTTGGCGTAAGATTTGTTTTGTGCCTTCAGATAGATATCCAAAGACCTGTTATGATATGCTTTATAAACTACATTGTTCTGGAAGACTAACATGGGCATCACAAGTCAAGTCTTGTTTAGACAATTTAGACCTTAGCTATGCTTGGGTCGTACAAGGTGCAACAGATGTAAATATATTTCTGAAAACTTCAAGACAGAGACTCAATGATACCTTGTATCAGTCATGCCATGAAAACTTGCAAAGTTGTGAAAAACTTTAAGTTAAAGAAGCTAAATCGCTAACATTTGGGACCTAGAAATTGACTCAAGTGGATCGCAATGCATATAATACTGTGATATAAATGTATATAAAGTGATTTGCATTCAATTGTTTCCTTTTTTACTCCAATTTCAAATCAGTTATGTTCGGCGAAATAAACCAGAAGTGTCAACCGAAGGCATTTTTTTAGCGTCTAGTTATTCCAGTTTACATGCGCCGTTTGATTTGGTACAATATTTTTAGCCTAGTTCCTCGAGTCTCTTGCTAGAACTGGGGCTGAAACATTCGTGTACCAATGGTAAAATATTTATTTTGTCTTAAATATTGGATATCAGAAGCCCATCTTTTTCCGGTAAGATCACATCATCAATTTTGATTTAAATTGACAAATAATTCGTGTTTTCTATGTTGAAGATTTTGGAAGATATTGAGTTAAAGACTTAGCTCCTTTAAGCCTGTACTGTGAACCATATATATTAAGCACATTAAGTAAAACTCATTGCAAGATTTAGATGTTGCTGTCACAAACTAGCAATTGAAACAGGGTGGTGGCAAAATGTTGATAGAGATAAAAGAATACATTTGCATTGTAGAGAATGAAATGCACTTTATACATGAATGTCCACTTTATGCTAGTCGTAGAAAAAGTATGATATTAAACAAAAGTCTTATAACTGTATTATATCATATATTCAAACCATAAATAACCCATCTACTTATCTAGCTGAATATATTGATAAGGGTATGAGTCTAAGGAAAAAGTATTTAGATAAGTATGGAATGCTACTGAATACAATCCCTATGTAGGCAGTGATTTTATGTGATTTATTATATAATTTTCTGTAACAATGTTATAATAAATTATACTTATAATTATGTCTATTGAATTATATCACATGTACTTTGGACTGGAGGCCTGCTACTGTCATTTTAAAAAAAAATAAATAATAATCTCGTTCTATAGAGTATGCGAAATAAAATCAGAAGTCGAGGCCTACTACTGTCATTTAAATAAAAAAAAATAATCGCGTTCTATAGAGTATGGGAAATATACTCTTCAAAAAAAGAAACGCACAACCCATTTTTTTTTATTTAAACAAAGTCGCTCTTTCCCTAAATCTTACTTGTTTTAATGTCATTATGTAAGGATATAAGAAATTCATTATTGGTTTTAAATGTAGTGTCACTAATGGTGACTCGTCATCCTTTTTGCCGAAATTTGTTATTGCTTGATTTTCGCATGGAACCTAAATCTAAGGCCCTTAAAATCCCGGGGTTCACAGTTTCCAAATCAGTTGCACATGTAAACACTCAACGAACCAAGTGATGCCACATCTGAACGAAGACCAATGCAACAGCTCAATTGGTAGATTACAAGCAGATGAATCCAAGACATATGTAACCCGGCTGCTGAATGTTTCCCATAGTTGTATTTCTCGCCTTTGGGGTAGGTACCGACAGTGAAGTTCAACATGTGACCGCCCAGGCCAAAAAAGACTGACTCCACCTGTCCTTGATGGTCATTTCCGGTTACGTCATTGACGTAAATGGTTTTCAACATGAACCTCTACTGCAGCATCAATTCCCGGACGGCGTAGAATCTTGTACCAGACAGTCCGTAAACGCCTACGTTTAACCGAATAACGAGACAGACGTTCCCGTTAGAGCTCCTGCTTTGAATTAAGGTGACATCATGAAATCCAACTATAATGGGTTCAGACGAGGGTATGGCCACAGTAACACTGCAGAGCATTTTTGTTCAGCGACGTGTCTCAGTTCTTTTTGCAACAAGGCGATGGTAGAGTAAGGAAATACAGACGACGAAAGGTAACTTTGCGTTTCTTTTTTGTAAGAGTATAAAATCAGAAATCGACATACCTTCGATGTACACTCCGCTTGTCTTGGTTGAATAACTCACTGTGTTACAAATCAGAGCGTGATGAGAAGACAGGCGGATGGATAAATTAAAATTTTAATATTACCTCAAACTTACGGTAGACAGCGAATCATTGGTACGTAACTTTCAACTAAATTTTCCCTCGAGCACGCCCTTTTCTAATAGACTGTTCTAATATATAGACACACATATATGCGACTCATTATGATGTGAGCCATTCAGTTTGCAAATCTCTGTCAAGTATAGTGAAGATATAGCTCGCGCTGTTGAATATTTCTTTTTAGTGCAACGATGTTTCTACAAGCTGTTTTCGTAGCAGCCGTGGCCTGTAAGTTGTTTTTGCTCCATATTAATATTTCACACCTGGGCATAGTTTTACTTTAATTTCAATTTTTATACTTTGGCTTGTTCTTTTTTTTTTATTCGCCAACATGTGAACGTATAATATCATCGCCCCTGTCTCTGTGTTTGTCTGTTGGTCGCCTTCAGGACACAATTTTTGTCGATTTTCGTGAAACTTTGCTAACTTATGATCGGTATTATTTTTGATGGATGTCCAGGGGCAAAGCCACGACCATTTTTTGTATTTGTCACCTTTTTTCCACAATTCGTACAGCGAGAATTTCATATTTTCTAAGAAAGTTAAAATATATATATTTCTATGGCTTTTGCTCAATAGGTTGTCAACTTAATATTATACAATCATAGGCATTATTTTCCACACTTAAACATCTTTCATGTCGGAAATAATAACACAATTACCTCTCTTGTTTTTTCTATTCCCTCCATGCAATAGCTATCTTCAAACGTTTGAATTTTTTGTGCCTGTTTTTACTTGTCTGCAGGCCACAACTTTTCAGGAATCATCTTGGAACTTGATATAAGTATTCAGTATGACCCATCATAGGGTTGTATCGATTTATATTGATCCATGTCTCACTCAAGGGACAGAGTCACACCCGATTTTCCCATATTTTGTCCACAACCTGGATTCCTGGTTAGATCAACTCGAAACTTGGAATATTTATTCATAATACTATAAGAATAGCAACTATTTATTTTGGTGCATGTCCCGACCCCCAGGGGGGACGTCAGGCCAATTTTTAAAAATGAAATTTAATCTGTATATTTTGTCATAATATATTCAATGTAGATTTCATATTTCATACTCTATATTTTAATAAGCACCAATCAATCAAAGCAGGAGTGTGGATGTGTATTGCAGCGGTAGCAATCCTGCAATGAATGTCATTGGCGGTAATTCAATTTATTGACCTTATACGTATAGGTTTCTGTTTACAGACCCTGGAAAATTGTTTAAATTTGATGCTTGAGGTGCCTTTAATTAATTAAATTATGTAAAATATATATTATTTTAGACATGCATAGTTTATTTATAATTCGTGTTTCCAATAAATGAACGATTGCAATGGGGTTTATTTAACTTTTATTTCGCTGTATCAACCGGAATATTGAAGACAAAAATGTGTTATGTGGCAAAATTCGCCGGACAGCATCTGGTATTTTTAATTACAACTGTTTCACATAGTTATCATACGTCCCGGTTTTTGTGTCCTTTTTGTCGTCCCGTCCCGACGTCTCTCACGTGCCTAAATGTCTCGGTTTTTAAATCAGGTGTTTTTCAATTGGAAATAATACCACAAAACACATGAACTAGTGATTAATATTAATGTATAAAACAGCGTTTTCTACAAACACTCTTACTTCAACACACTTTAATGATATACATACCGTCACAAAAAGGCTAAAAATGCATCTCCCGCTTTCTAGAAATTACTCGCATATGGCGTGTGGTTGAGCAACGCGGGTTCGCGATGACCGCCGTACACTAGCTTATAGATCTCAGTACACTCGGCAAACCTTGTAAGATTTCGGACAATCTAAACTCAGCTGTATGATGAATTCCGCCATATTGGAACTACTGTAAAGGTCCCGGATGAAACATGGCTGCGCCCATTCCAAACACAAGTTGGCGACCTATTTGGCTAGCGACCTATTCGACCGATCCAGCTGTAAGATAATGACGAAATAACACTTCTATTCTGAGCTGAAGGAATGGATAAAAAATAATATATTCTACTTTCATTTGATAGACATAACGTTGGATTTTATTGGTTGATAAATAGAGACTGTTGTCTTTACTCTAAATAGGTTTCCAACGAACAGGTTGCAGCTCGATCGGTCGAATAGGTCGCTAGCCGAATAGGTTCCCAATTTGTGTAATAGCGTCAAGTTTTCCTGTTAAAGTAAACCGGTAGCCGCATCGCAAATGTATGGGCGTAGGTACATATCACTTACTGTCATACATCCGAGACTAGATGTAGTTTACGGAATCTGTCGAGATTAGCCGAGTGGCTCTCAATATAGAAACGCCATAAGCGCGGAAAGATTGTGACGAGCCCATCGCGAGAATGCTGTATAAACACACAGGTCGCAATAAGAACGCGACTTTTTTAAGTTTCCGGGCCGTCCTTTGGTTTCAGAGCGCAGTAGAGTCACCACTTCGGTATAATTGTAATTAACGATTAAAATGAAATGAAATGGGGTTTAACGACCTACTCTTCTGCACCTAACCTGGGCTAATGGGAAGACAGGCATACAGTCTACTATGAGGGATATTTTACCCGGGCAGCGCCGCTACGGACTACTCTTATATCAAATTCCAACTGTCGAGGGGTCTTTTACGTGCACGCCAATGCGTACACGGGACCTCGGTTTTATGACCCATCCCTACGACGAGACACCTGTCCTTGTCAGGCCCTCCATTCTGCATCACTGACAAGGGGAACCCACACCGAAGAAAATCGAGATGAACTTTCTCGGCCTGCATGATAACGAGCCAGCGCCCTACCTACAGTGATTACCTAATTAACGATTAAATATTGAGGTCTTGCAGTTCCTGATTTGGATGAAAAAACAATGGTTTAAACATTCACCTGGTCAGGCTTATTAATTTGATACCGCATATATGAAGGTGAAGAGCGGCGAGAAAGCGCTATCCGCCACTTGCCAAAGCTTCGCTTATCCGCGGTCCACATACACAGGGCCATGCTGGTTATTTGATACCACATATATGTGGATGTAGATCACGGCGACGAAGCGTCATCGACGAACATACACAAATACATCTTAATATAGACATCTATGCAGAGATGATGTGTCGCGTCTAAATGCCAAATTACCACAGTAATGGAAAAAAACGATTAATGGGCAAACATTGTTGGTAACCGCTCTTTCAAAAATCCATTCCCCGAATAAATTAACATTAAATTTCTTGTCTTGTGCAATTTTTGTTTGTTATAGTGTTGTACGTCATGGCAGTGAAGTCATTAAAACAATCCCATATCGACATTCCATGTGTTTTAGTGGGGCGGGATAAATCGTCGTGGGTATTATATTTAGGTTAATCAGTTGTGTAAAGAAATTTTATACCTACAGTTTTAATATAAATTGGTACTGCACAGTTTCAAGACATTTTTAAATCAAATTGATAATTTTAAAAACAGGCATGTGCGTGATCGTTCAATTTTACAAAATCCAAATTGCTCAGCCAACGTTCATCCATGGGGGCTTTAATTGACAATCCGATTCGAAAACAGAGCCGTATTCGTAATTACTATAATTGCAACAACATTATTATTTAAGGGAAGTACTTGAATGGACAGGTTACATTTATTCAGTTCTATTTTTAATGTCTGAAGTAGCTACGTCTCTAACTCAATATCATCCAAACTCTTCAACATTGAAAACACGAATTATTTGTCAATTCAAATCAAAATTGATGATGTGATCTTACCGGGAAAAGATGGGCTTCTGATATCCAATATTTAAGAAAAAATGAATATTTTACCATTCGTACACGAATCGTGTATCATAATGTGTTTAAGCCCAGATTCTAGCAAGAGACTCGAGAACGAGGCAAGAAACATTGCACCAAATCAAACGGCGCATGTAGACTGGAATAACTAGACGCTATAAATATGCATTCTATCGACACTGCTGGCTTATTTCGCCGAACATGACTGATTTGAAATTAGAGTAAAAACGGAAACCATTGAATGTAAGTAGGTTTATATACATTATATTAGAGTATTATATGCGTTGCGGCCCACTTTCGTCAATTTCTAGCTAAAAAATGTTAGCGATTTAGCTTCTTTAAAGTACACTAATCTCGTTCTTTAGTGTATGCGAAATAAAATCAG
Source organism: Patella caerulea (assembly GCA_036850965.1). NCBI lineage: Eukaryota > Metazoa > Mollusca > Gastropoda > Patellidae > Patella > Patella caerulea. The sequence continues at coordinate 53,240,664 of JAZGQO010000006.1, read as the reverse complement.
AAATAGATATACCTTCGCTGTACACTCCTCTTGTGTTGTTTGAATAAACGCATGGTGTTACAAATCAGAGCGGGGGAATCCATTTAATATTACCTAGCTTTCTCAAATAGGCGGTTGACTGTGAATTATTGGTGCGTAACTTTCAACTAAATTTACCCTCGAGCTCGCCCTTAAATAAACTGTTCTAATATATACACACACTCACATGTGGGCCATTCAGTTTGCAAATTTGTTTCTAATACATTGAAACTAGAGTCCGCGCTGTTGAATATTTGTTTTAGTGCGACGATGTCTCTACAAGCTGTTTTAGTAGCAGCCGTGGCCTGTAAGTTGTTTTTGCTCCATATAAATATTTCACACCTGGACAAAGTTTTACTTTAATTTCAATTTTTATACTTTTGCTTGTTCTTTTTTTTATTCGTCCACACGTGGACGTATAATATTATCCTTCCTGTCTGTGTGTGTGTCGCCTTCAGGGCACATTTTTTGTGGATTGTCTTGAAATTCTGCATATTTAATTTTTACACCACAGTGATGATCCATATTGTTTTGATCGATGCCCAACCCACAGGGTCAAAGCCCATACCTTTTTTTGTATTTGTTTGTTTGTCACCTATTTTCCACAATTCTTAACGGACCATCTTGAAATTTTAAATACTTATTCCGTATACGCTAAAGATCACCATATTGTTTATGGTGCATGCTCACCCACAGGGGCACAGCCACGCTCATTTTCCCTTTATGTGTGTGTGTGTCGCCTACAGGTCACAATTCTAAATGGATCGTCTTGAAAACTCTCCTTACTTATTCCCTGTCTTGAGACAGAGCCCCGCCAAATTTTTTGCGTGTCTTTGAGTCACCTACACTATTTTTTTGTTTGTGCCTGTTTGTTCTTTTACCATAAGAATAGCAACTATTTATTTTGGTGTATGTCCCAACGCCCATTTGTTTTTAAATGGAAAATTATTTAAATTTGGTGCTAGAGGTGGCTTTAATTAATTAGTTAAATCCATTTTAAACTGTATATTATTTTAGACATGCATAGTTTATTTATAATTCGTGTTTCCAATAAATGAACGATTGCAATGAGGTTGAACGTTTTATTTAAATGCCAAAAAGTGTGTTATGTGAGAAAATTCGCATCTGGTAGTTTTAATTTCAACTGTTTCACATAGTTACAATATCAGAACCGCATCTACTATTGAACAAGTCTGTTTTCGGTACAGGTGGTTAAACCCCCGAAGTCTGAACTATTAGCTGAACTCTTTATTTTGTGTGAACTGGAATTTGTTTTATTTCAAACATGGATTTAATTGTAAAAAACTAAAATAATTATTTCAAAATAAAATTATTGATTTAACTTCAATAATGAATATATGAAACATCACTGTCATTGGACTGTCCTTTTCATTTGACTAGTTTTCTTGAACATTCATCATTGGTTAGGTCTATTATTGGTTAAGAAAAAAATTGGTAACACAGAAGGATAAAATTGACTGGGGTCAACACCCCCTAATTTTATAAACACCAATGACTCAAGTGTGTGCTCAGCTAATCCATTTTTAAAATCAATTTTGATTCTACCCATTGCTGAAAAATGCTTTCTCTACTTTTGCATTTGAAACTTAGCATGCCAACAATACAAGTATAGAACATAACAGAAATTGGGAAGCTTCATTCTGTAATCAGTTAAGATATTTTCAATACAAACTCGAGTTTTTAGCCAAAACTGTTTCAGATTTAACCATTAAGATTAAATTAAATCGGTATCTACATCTCTATTAGAAAGAAACTGAAGAAAATGATGAATAAAAAAAATCTGTTTCATCATTTCCATAATTTATCAACTCCGGTTGACTTTTGGACCAAATCGATAAATGAATTAATTTAAGAATTTGAAATACTTGTCATTTTAATCTCTAAACCTAGTTCGAAGGAACTCTTCTACCAATTCACAGATGATTTGTTTTTCTGTCCTCAACTTCTTTCTGCATGAAAGAGTACACCTTTATATTTAACTGCTGAATCTGGTATAGCTATGTCAAACAACGCTTTAATGTCAAAACTGTCAAAGAAAGATTTAAAGGAGCTAACCTAGAAATTGCCACAAATGGGTCGCAACGTATATAATAATGTAATATGAATGTATACATACTGATTTACATTCAAATGTTTTCGTTTGTACTCTTAAGTTTAAATCAGGTATGTTCGGCGAAATATAACAGGCGTTTCAATTGAATGGCCATTTCAAGTGTCTGGTTACTAGTATACCAGTCTACATACGCCGTTTGATTTGTTGCAATTGTCTAGCCTCGTTCCCCGAGTCTCTTGCTAGAACTGGGGCTGAAACGCATTGTGGTACATGATTCGTGTACCAATGGTAAAATGTTTATTTTGTCTTAAATATTGGATATCAAAAGCCCATCTTTTCCCGGTAAAATGACAACATCAGTGTTGATTTAAATTGACAAATAAATCTTGTCTTAAACGTTTTGTATTGGTATTATAGGTCCTTCAACTATAGCACTGACATTAATTCTGAAAAGTCACTTGAGGAAAAGGCATCCTTAGCTGCCAACTCAAGCATGTGGTTCATACAATGAAAATGAAAAGCCCTATCTGACGTAAATCCAACAAAATTTGTATTCAAATCATTAATACCCAATTCTGACAGGGTCTTTACATCATTATAAGCCTGACAAAGTAATTGTCGACTATACCACTTGATTGGACAGATAAAACATAAATGGCCCCCTTTTCAAGTACAGCCATCCGTGAAAATGGAGAACTCAGAATTATTAATATCTGAAACAGTTTCATTCTTTAAAGAATTACCTATAATATTTGTAAATAACTGACTTATTATATGATTGCTATAACTGTCCCTCGTGTTTTATTTATTTTCTTTAAAAAAATTTTAAAATTAAAAATGATTCATATTTTGTAAAAGAAATTTCTTCTTTTGCAAGGGTGTAAGCTAAATCAAACAGTTTCCCAATCCGTTCTGCTTTCTCTCCAATGCCAAAAGCATCCGTCAGTGGGCGTTGCGATGTCGTTGGAGAGGGAACACCCAAGAAGTCGTTATTTTATTTAAGTGGTTCTGAAGTTGTGTGTTTGCGAATATTGTTTGACTTGAAGAGCAGTCCCGGTAATTCCGACACACAAGGCCCCGCTAAAGTTTCTTATGTGATCGACTCTCATTTTCTTTCATATTTTATACAGACTCAGCTTTGTATTCTGCTTACGATGCCGGGTCCACCAAGATTATAATCAAGACAATTACGATCATCGGCATCATCTTTATGTTTCCATTTGTTTTTATTATCAAATGACGGATACCCGATTTTGATTGTTTAGCAGGCAGCCCCGGCCATTTTAATCAACAGGGTGAATCCAGAGCGTTATTTACGATCATCCAGTAATACTATGTTGTACTTATGGAGTTGACATGGTCAACCACAACTATATGGACACAGATCACCAAATATTCATGGGCCGTCACGAAACAAGGGCGAAAGTTATTTTTAGTCTTTCTCTCCCTTTCCCCTTTTCCCCCGTTTGCGTGGCGATTTTTGTTCAGTTTTTGGTGTAGAATCGAAGAAAATACATTTTCTGCCAGGTTTGGGTGAATAGTCATGATTTTGAGGCGGAAGGATACAGAGTTGTGAGGTTGGTTACGTTGAGGAGGGGGGGGGAGGCGAAAATTGCAAGGTTGGCTGTCTCTACTTCCAGCTTGTCTATCTCAAAGTTTTTCATGAAGTACCTCATACATGCTTTTGGGCAAGGGTTTGCCACATGTTGCTCCATCTGTGGCAGAAAGCGTTTAACCCAACGAATATTTGCGAAAAAGTTACAACCGGTCTAAGAGGCGAGAATTAACATTGAAGTCAATGGGGGAATAATTAGTGGCCTGTCTGTGTATGACAAGGCTGTGACTGATATGCCTTAGTTTTGGAAATATGAGGACTAATTTGTCAGAAAATATATGTAAAATAACTATACCACAGAAAAACTAAAAAAAGAGTTAAATATAAAAGAAAAATACCAAAGTTTGGGGGAAAATTGTGATTTTACTGCAAACTTTCCAATTTTCAGTTTTTATTTAATTTTTAACAGTAAGAAAAATATTTCAATGTCCAATTTTGGCGTATTCAGACTCAGAAAGCACAGATAAAGTGAACAACATTGTAATTTCACCTAATTTTGTCTAAAATTCAGGAATATTCACAGAAAACCCTCCAATTTCGATGTAAAAGTTAATGCTTTCATACCTACTCAAATGACTCAATTTCTAAAAATGCCCTTATTTTCATTGCTAAAGTAACTTAGACGGGATCTATACGTTTGTCAGGTTTAGAAATAGCTCCAGCTTTCCTATAGAAAATGAAAAATTGGCAACACTGAGTTAATAATATACAGCAGATGGATTTGTACAAAATGTTCAAAACAGGGGTAGGCTCAATATGGCCGCTATTTTACCCAGAAAAAGCATTTTTGTCTTCTTTGAAACATTACATTCTTGCATTTCCTTCAATTAGGAAGCAATATCCCAATCTTTACAGACATTTTTCACCCCATCTTTCCGTTTAGAGGGGCTATAAATGCCTAACCCCACCCGTTTGTATTAATGTGTTTAAGGAGATTTAATTGCACCTGTGTTGACAATTGAATGATAATAATTGGATTTTTTTTGTTGAATTACAGCTGGGAATGTTATTTTTCACCAATCAATGGTCATTTTGTACATTTCAAGGATTTCTGACCTTTTTTGTTTAAAGTCAAAATTAGAACCTTGAGATCTGTCAAGCCAATAAGACCACACCCCGATACAGAACTGGTGTAGGTGTGTAAATGTCAGCTTAATGGTCAGTATTTTCTTATCAAAATCTAGGATTTGTGGTGTTTGTTGCATTTATGTCACTTATAGAACAGTCAAATGTTATTTTTGCTCCTTTTCAGGCCTCTTTTATGTTGTCAACTATGTCATAACTACCTTTTTGACTTCATTTTTTCGTGCGATTGATGTAAAGGTCCAGACATCTTGCTTCAGAACAATAATTGCAAAAGCCTCTGAGCTTTGATATGCTGAAAACATTAAACTGTTTCCAAATTTGTGATAATTGTGTATTCTGTGACCCTTTTGTTAGAGAGGGTTAAACTTGGCATTTTGTTCTTTCAGCAAGGCCTATTTTAACCATAATTCATATTTATTGCACCTATTTTAGTTTCTTTGTGCATTTATTAGCCAGGGATGGTAAAACATATCTGTTGGACAGATTCCTTTGGTAATGTTAGCTCTGCAACCAAAGATAAGATTGATTAAGTCATTGACATTTTTAGGGGATGGGGTTACATGTTTCAGTACAGACCTCTATAATTACAATCAATGCAGCTGATTTGTGATTTTTCTGTTTGCATATTGTCCAGGGTTTCCAAAATTATATTACTTGCCAGTCTGGCTATCTAAAAAATTGGAAAATTATTGGTTTTTTGAAAGATGTTACATGTAAATTTTGTACATTTTTCATGACAGTAAAAAAATATATTTTTGATAAAAATTCCAAATTTTGAGTGTTTTCTATGTAGTTTGTTTGCAACTTGTCTAATTTTTTCACAGAGCTCAAATACTGCCTCTATTAAAACAGATTGTTTAAATTTTAACACAAAAGGCCCAGGGACCTGAGATGCACCACTGTACTTAAAGCAGCATGTATACTTAAAGAGCTATCATTTTTGCAGTTATTCTTTGATTTCGATTTCCTTTCACCGAGCATGTTGCCCGATTATATGGGAAGCAAATACAAAAGGCCCTGTGGTGATATCCGAAGTTTCACCCCTATATAGGACACAGATCACCAAATATTCATGTGCCGTCACCCACGAAACAAGGTCGAAAGTTATTTTTAGTCTTTCTCTCCCTTTGCCTTTGTTGAGTTTTTGGTATAGACTCGAAGAAAGGGGTTTGAAAATACATGTTCTGCCAGGTTTTGGTGAATAGTCATGATTTTGAGGCGGAAGGATACAAGAGTTGTGAGGTTGGTTACGTTGGTTCCAGCTTGTCTATCTCAAGTTTTTCATGAAGAACCTCATACATGCTTTTGGACAAGGGTTTGCCAGATGTTTCTCCATCTATGGCAGAAAGCGTTTCACCCAACGAATATTTGCCAAAAAGTTACAACCGGTCTAAGAGACGAGAATTAACATTGAAGTCAATGGGGAAATAATTAGTGATCTGTGGCCTTTAAATAATAATATAGTGTTGGCCCCTTTCAAAATTCTTCAACCGAAGGTCCTCCAACGGTGGTAAATCACGTTTGTTAAACAATTTGTCACGCTTGATTTTGTTCAGGAACCATGATTCGCAGTTGCTTTGTTTTTGTTTACCAAACTGCGATGCGATGTCGCTTATCATATTCCCTGCAAAGATTTCGATTCCTGTCGATATTCGCGCAAATCGAACGGTAACATCATGGATCATGGTCCCTGATTGTACGAAAATATTTTTTTTTATTAGCCCGTGGAGCCCGAAGACATCACAATTTTTATCCGATTTCATAAAACGTTTCAGTATGGCTGCTCCTTGTACGCAATCCTTGTACACTTCAAGTATATATGTTTATATCCCGAAGATCTCGGCTCCTTTAGACATGCACGCATATATCTATGATCGCGGCTTCCTGGACTATCGTTCCTGATTGTACGAAAATTGGGGTTTCTAGCCCCTGTCGACTCAAGATATCACAATGTTTATACGATTTGAAAAAAACCCTTTCAAATATATCATCGCTACATCATAATAGTGGCCGAGTTCGAATTTTGTGCAAAGGTATAAAAGTATGTAACACTAAGGTTTTGTGCCTCCTAATGGTCACAAATTTTATCCGATTTTGATGAAGCTTACAAAAAGTATGTTTATATCCTAAAATTCTCGGTTCCGTTCGATATTAGCGCTCACCAAACCGCGATCTCTTCCATGATTGTCCCTAGTTGTGCGAAAATAAATTTGCGTTTTTAGTTTGTGGGCCCACATCATAGCCGATGTGTTTAATATGCATATCACCTTTCCTTGTATATGACTTGACAAATAAGATCCCGTAAACGCCAGAACTACAAGGGAATCCTGGTTGGGTTTTAACATACATGTAACATATACAATTGTTGCATAGCGAATAACACTGGAAGCGCTCCGTTTTTCGATGGTTTTGTTCTTATTACATAAATTGTAATTTATTTGAATCTTGGTCTTTAGTTTCAGGCTGTTTGGTCAATGGTCAAATTAGCACGGCTAGCTGTAACACCTACGATAGCGCAGTGATGGCGTGCAATGTTCCTTTTAATCGAACTGGCGAGAGCCGGAGCTTGATAAAATATGAAAACGTTATCATAGCTTTGACGATTGATATAACACCATGGTGTGGGTAAGTATTTTAACGGTGAATGTTTGCTAGCAATCCTTTTGACTTTGTGTGACTCTATTGGAGGTTCATAGATGAAAAATAAAAACAAAACGGGATATTGATGATATACGTCGACAATTTTGTGATATGTCTATATTTCATACTTAATATTAGTTAGATCCCGATAAAGAACTAATGTCCAACCGCGTGGGTTTTCTTCGGTTTCCTCCCACTGCTAAAGACCCCTACCGGCAAGCGAATTATTGAAATAAAATTAAACCATATGTTAGTCCTGAAATGACCTAGCTTGTGTCGAGTGGACGTTAAACCCCATCCCTCTCTCTATCTGAAACATTAAAACAACAAAAGTTTTCTAAATGGATATATTTTAGTTAAAATAAATCAAACAATTGTGAGTACATTTCTAACTTAGCTCGGAGAATGTTTTATTAAACCGGGGTCAGATATTCGGCATAATTTAGCATAAATAATAAGTGTCAGTGACTCGGCCAACCGTTGCAAGGTATCTTGAGAAGGGATATGCATACTCACTGCAGTAGCCGAGAGTCGTATTCCAATTCAAGCGTCCTTTTACGTGCAACCCAATTTGTAACCTTAACCTCGGACTTTCTGCCTCCTTGTCAGTACCATTGACAGCGGCAAAACTCGCGGGGAAATTCCGTGGAAAATTCTCGGCCAACAGAGGCCCTACTCACCACGCCATCGCGGCCACTTATTTGTTAGCAATGTTCTGCGATTAGCCGAGGGTCAGAAGTGTCTGTCAATCACGCATTAACGGCACATTTTGTACCAATTCGCTCAGTCGTTGTTCCCATTTCGGATTAGCAAGTCAAGTGCTTAAAATAATTGAGACGTGTAAGTAATCTCGCGTCAATCTTTGTTCATATTGATCACAACTAAACGATTCTTTTACAGAGAAAATAGGGCACTCTATAGCGATATCATCAAGTGTCTAGTAAACGCATACCGTGCTTGTGGGACAGTGGACACAAGGAAACTTGTAGCTGAAGGCGGTGAATACTCTAAAGCTTTTGATAAAATATGTGACCAGAAGTCTGGTAAGCTTATCTCATCTGTCTTTCGAATTGAAATAATAGTACACGTTCGTATATTGCAGTCACTATTTATCAGTCCATTTGGTATTCCATTTCTGTGTATCAATGGCCACAATTAATTACAAATTTAGTGGTCATTTGTCTTTGTCTGGAAACCAAACTTTGAATCTTACCGTTGTCAATCAGTTATTTGCCCAGTCGGTTCCATATTGGAAAGCGTTAGATTTGTTTTTAAAGGTTGGGATTTTGATTTCATATATACTCAGCCAAATTAAAAACCTGACACTCGGGATTTTTGCGCCTAGATTTTTAAAAAAAAAATTAAGGCAACTATTTTAGTGTTATGTTGTGCACAGACGACCTTGACATCAACAGAAAGCAAGAATACGTCTCGCCGAAAGTCCTTGACATTGATAACGTTCGTGATGTCACAGTACCCCCCCCCCCCCCAAATGAAATTCACAGACATGGAGAACAATTATATTTTTAAGTTATATTTTTATAATATATTAAAATAAAACCTTAAGATAGATGGTAACTATAAACAGTCTTGCCTTGTTAAAAATAATTCTATTAATCCTATAATTCACTATTGCCAGTTGCGAAATTTATGAGGGTGAAAAAAAATACTTATGATTGTAAAATAGTGAGTTGACAACCTATAGAGCATAAGACAAAAAAATAGTTATGTTTTGGCTTTCTTAGAAAATATGAAGTTATGGCTTTAAATCAGTTTATGGCGACCTTAAAATAAGTTAACCATGCCGTCTCCATTTCTTGTAATAACAAAATAGTTGTCTTGAAATTTTTATTAACAAGATAATAATCTTGTAATAAAATATATATCTTGTAATTACAGGATAATGAGAATTTTGTTTCATTTGATTGACCGTAATGATCGTCCGTAATGATGTGTTTCTACATACACTGATTATTCGTCACTTGTGAGAGAGAACAACAAACTAGATCATTTCAATAATTCGCTTGTGCGTAGGGATCTTTAGCAGTAAGAGGGAACCGGAAGACCTGGAGAAAACCCACGAAGTTGGACTGGCAACCCTACTCGTTGCCACGTACAACCAGGGATTCGAAACCACGCCAGTAAACTTAATGACATGCCTAATGCTACAGCGCGCACGTGCTACCCCCCCCCCCCCTGTTTGTCTCTTGTAACATCACCATAAGTGTGGCGCGTGCCATTAAACATTTGATTTATACACCTTAACGTCTAAACGATAATAGGTTCAAAACAAAATTAGTTATACGTATACAAAGTAGTGTAGTATGACGATTTGAAGGGAAAACTATTTGATGTTTAATTTTTATATGAAGAAGGCAAGTTTCCTATGAGACCCACCTAAACTATTGTTCACGGTCCCGTTTCAGTGTTCGTGTATAGAACAGTATTCCAACTTTAAAACAATGTTGTTTGTCATAATGTAATGCTTATCTTCTACAGACTTCAGTGGAGACTGTGTGGATGTACTGAGTATAAACACATGTGCAATGGATAAAACAACCATGATGAACCTTACCGTGCCAGCATTCACAACAAGCCTTACTACATTAAAGCCTTATTACTGCAGGTCAGTATAACTATTGCAATGGAATTGGCAATTAATTTTTGTATATAAAATATTTTTGTTTCTTAGTTCAGAGCTAATGCCTGTTGGCTTTGTTTTTGTAGTTTTGAAAAAAAAGAAGCTAATGTGTTAATAAACGTGGACCTTTTCAGCGTCATGCACGATAAACAGAGTTGTATTTAAAGGAGCTAAACCGCTAACCTTTGGGACCTGGAAATTGACACAAGTGTGACGCAACGCGTGTAAAACAGTAATATGAATGTATATAAACTGATCTTAATTCAATGCTTTCCGTTTTTACTCTAATTTCTAATCAGCTATGTTCGACGAAATAAGCCAGCAGTCCAAATCCAATGCAAATTTCTAGCGTCTGTTCCAGTTTACATACGCCGTTTGATTTGGTGCAATGTTTCTAGCCTCATTCCTCGAGTCTCTTGCTAGAGCTGGGGCTGAAACGCATTATGGTGCGCGATTCGTGTACCAATGGTAAAATGTTTATCTTGTCTTAAATATTGGATATCAGAAGTCCATCTTTTTCTGGTAAGATAACAACATCAATGTTGATTTAAATTGATAAATAATTCGTGTTTTCAATGTTGAAGATTTTGGATGATACTGAGTTCGAGATTTTAAAACACTGTTTTTAATAATAAAAAAAAACAAACAAAATAACCAGTTGATTTTCTTCCCCTAATACAACCAGCATTTGGATTACGTTCGTGTCCATCTCCGACTGCATACGGCCAATCATCGTTAAAGCCCCAATGACACTCTTGTTGTAACCGAATAATATGTCCCAATCTTCATTCTGGTCAACAAATTGTATTATTTTTCAATATTCCAATTAATTGATGATATAAATTTCATCTTAACACACCCAATTTAAAAAAATTGGAAAAATTCAACTAATTGATTTTAAAAGTCTAACGTAAACCTTTTCAAATGTGACTTTGATTTAAAATATTTTCGAACCCTCTGGATAAGTAAAAATAGGTCGTAATGGATAATTTACAGAACAGGTAGGACACTTAAACATCTAACACCTAGAATAAGGCTATTATTTATTTTCTGGAGCTGTCAAGCCAGCAAGAGTGTTATTGTCCCTTTAACAATATTTCAGGTCGGTTTCGCAAAATGAAATTCACAATAAAATCGTATCTCAACTCTTGTTTCAGTTTTTCCCAATATTTCTTGGAGTGTATAGAGTCCAATACTAAATTGAATGGATGTTCTGCGAAGCCGAAGACTAAAGATATATACTATGATACGTTTAATGAACTTACACCTGATGAATGTGGAGGAGCTATGTCCGTAGCTTATACATCTTTATTACTGACGGTTTCTCTTCTTCTTAATTACATTATATAATTATATTATGTACTGTTTAATACGCCCATCCCCCTGTTTCTTGCATTCACTAATCATATCTTGTAATATGTAATACGTTTGTCTGCTGTGTATATGTTCATCTCTACTGCCTGTTCCGTATATAGAGCGGTTAAGCGGCGAAGTCCATCGTATCTGTTCGTTAACGTCTTCTCTTCTCAATGTATATACAGTATTGTAATATCTGTGGGGACATGACTGATCTGAAGTTCACCAAAACTTGAATGAGCGGTAATTTAATTGTGAATCTACTTTACGGATATTGCAATTCGTTTCTATGAATGTTAAGAGAGCATGAAGTTAAACTAATAAAATACTCTTAACTGACTAGGTTCCGTTTTTATGCCCAGTTTGTGGATTAGAATTGTGGTTTTGCGTTACGATACCAAAGTTGATCGATGCTCTAATTGAAAACCAAAATCCCAAGGTAGTAGTTTTTGCCATCGCCAACAAACGGCATACTTCATCCATCATTTCGATACAAATCCCATAGTGTAGTGTACATTTTCGATAGTTGGTGATCTTTGGTTCAGACATGCCCCGATTATAATATAAGACATAAGTGCTTTATGATTATCAGTGGCGCTATTTTATATAATTAGACCACGAGAAGATGTGTAGAAATTTAACTTTACCCCCCACCCCCACAATCAACTCAGTTTTCTGTTTATGTACGAACTATTATACTTGTAAAGTAATTTAAAGCGATAATTTCATATTTTCAAAGGAAATCAAAACATAATTATTTCTATGTCTTTTGCTCAATAGGTTGTCATCTGACTATTATACGATCATAGGTATTATTCTCCTCACTTTAAAATCATTGACACAGGAAATAATAACACAATTCCTCCCTTGGTTTTCCATTCCCCCCATGGTATAGCTATCTTCAAACGTTTAAATTTAAAGTTGAAATTGATATATTTGCCAATTTCTCAACTGGCTATAGCAAATTATTGGATTAATAGGATTATTCTTTACCATAGTAGGACTGTTTATAGATACCATCTATTTTAAGGATTTATTTTAATACATTTTAAAAAATATAACTTGAAAATATGAAATTGCAGCTTTAAAATCCAATGTTCATGAAACTTTGATATATTGGAAGATTTATATATGTTTTTGTGAAAACATGATGTTCATCTATGTTAATAGACACCGATCATCCGTTGCATGTGAGATGCTGCTTGCTAATGTTTTTGTATGTTAATAGCATTATTTTATAAGACTAATAAACATTTAATTAAAGATATGTAGTTCCATTTAAATCGTTATTTTCTAGTTGACATGTATACTGTACCGTTGTGCAGTCCAGATGGGTTTTGTTTACAGCCCATCGAGACGATTGCCATATTGGTTTGCCCAACTTTAACTTCTACAGCCACAGAGATATTGTTATAGCAGCTTTTATGAACCCGTTCACAGATTAACAAGCCACTTACAGTTTAGCGGTCCACTGGGAAGGGCGATAACTGTAACAAAGTTGTCTATACCCTTCATACACTGAACATTCATTTAGGTGCTAAGAACTGTATGACCTCTGTTAGTTTTGATATATATTGTAGTGGACGCTTTTTTTACTCCCTAAACTTATTTAAGGCACGATCTTATTAACTATATAAGTTATTCAATATGTTATTTACAAGCTACATATGATCTGTGCAAACACGCGGCAGAACTTCCTTATTAGATGATCCCTCCTGTCCATCTTCCCTAAGTGTTGGAGGCTTTATATATACAGTAGTTTACTCACAGGTAGCAGACAAGACAACCAGAGAGAGAGAGAGAGGAGACGACAGAAATCGGCGTATGGACTCGCAGTCGCAGTCCAGCCGCTGCATTGGCAGCGGGGCAGTATGGTAGATTCAGTATGGTTAGATTTGTTCCTGTCTTAGCAATTGTTCTAGACTGGTGGCCAGTCTTCTCCACACACCAAAAATTGGCCAGTCCTCTCAAAAAAAAAAAAACAAAAAAAAAAACGAAAAAAAACCGTAATCTCAATAGACTGGGCAAATAGAGCTTCATTCTCATCTAGTAGGTCAATCTGCATTATGTAGGTCGTGTGACGTCGTGCACGTGATCACGACATATCTAACATCACGTGATAATAAACATGGCTGGTGACTAACTGGCAAACTGGTGTAGGTGCGAGATGTTTGTTGTGGATAACTGTTATTGTTATTTAGTGATACTTTAACGATCTAAGAATTTTGTTGACGGACAATATCTGTCGAATGAACGGATACAACGTATGGGATGAGGTGAATGAACATAAATAATTACACACGACATCATTATAACAACTTAACGAAGCCAGTTCATGCGTATCGGGAAGAAGCCGAATGGAAACAAAAACGTGCATCAGCCCGCAGACTTTATTTACAAATTCGTGTCACGTGACTCGGGGCTTGCTTGACAACTGTCAATCATTCCAAATAAGGAACAACGTAAAACAGGACAGGAACGCCCATTTTATTGTGAAGCTCGCAAATTGTCCAGTCTCTGGTGCTGGTTACAGGTTTACTCAAATTTGTTTTTTATACAAATGGAAACGAAAGTATTGGTTTACTAAAAATTAATACTTTCATGTAAATCGAAATGTAAAATAAATAGAAGAGACTGGGCCAGTCTACAATTGTTCCAGTATAGTAATAGTACGAGTTTCTGTAATGTTGATATAGGCCATATTGATCTGAATTACATGCAGCCAATCGGAGTTGAAATAACCACATTTATCTTCAGCCCCGATCACTTTGCTTAAAAAGGACTGACTTTGTTTTGGTTTTTCAGTGTACACGGGTAGCTTCCCCTGGTTTATCTAATGTTTTGATTTCTTGTCCTAATCGTACGTGAAAGCCAATAATTGAAATAAAATTAAACCATATGTTAGTCCCGTAATGACCTAGTTAGTGTCGAGTGGACGTAAAACAATTTTTGTCTCCCTTTAATCGCACGAGCACCCACTACTATTTGAAACTATTCCTTTAAATCGTGATTTGCCTTCTGCTTCAACAAGGGATTTGGGATGGCCTAGTGTTCTAGTGTGCCGCGCTTCGACCTCTAGCTGGCCGATCACCTCTGGCTTGCGGCTGTGGTTTCAAGCCCTGGTGTGAGCGTATGTGGCAGGGGCGTCTTCTCAACCTCGTGAGTTTCCTCCGGGCACTCCGGTTCCCCCCCCACTGCTAAAGACCCCCTACGCGCAAGCGAATTATTGAAATGAAATGTTAGTCTCAAAATGACCTAGTTTGTGTCAAGTGGACGTAAAACCCCATTTCGCTCTCTCTGCTTCAACGTAGCTCAATTTTGATTCGGCCATTCGTTACTTGGGTTTATGTCCACTTCCACTACGGGGGTTGTACTTATATATTATAGCCCCCAGCATCCCAACTTCTTTAAAACAATGTACGAGAACAGGTCACTCGTGGCATCAAACGACAACCTCCGAGCGAAATTTGGTAATGTTCAATTCATTAAATCACAAAGACAGCCCCCTAATCTGAAACGCCTCCTAACCAGAGCAAAATTCAATTCATCTATCACAAGAACCGGTTTTTATGTGTCTAAATTCCTGGATCTTCGATGTAAATGTTACGACCATATAACTCCAAATAACCAATATAACTTTACGTTTAGCGTCAACGACAATATGAATTGTGACACAAAAAACCTCATGTATGTCTTGACGTAGGGGATGTGATTTAATCTATATAGCCGAGCCATCTACTCATCTACGGGATAAAGTACGCAACCATCGACGGGATTGCAATATTATTTGTAAATAGACATATCTTTATATGTGAGCAACATCTAGAAATAAAATTTCAAATTTTCCCTTTTTATAAAATTCAAATATTAGAGAAAAAAACACTAAAAATTAAATTTTTGGCTAGTACTTTCATCGTTATCAAACGAGGAAAATGACTATGTACAATATTAAATTCTAAAACGAAGTAACATTAATTAAGCTTGTGCATAGGGAAAATCTTAAATTGACCTTTACCACAAAATCCAAATGTTCGCTTAAAGGACAATATTGGTGCCAGTCATTATCACATATGTGATAGAACTGATTAAACACTTCCCAAATATAATATTAACACAGAGATCATCGCTACCATAGAGGAGTAATAAAGGATTCATGAATCGGAAGTGACGAACGCCAAAGGAAAGCACGAGTTATTCCTCTATATAACTAACTGAAAGGACTAGTGATAACAGATACATGGGCGAATATCTGCTCACTAATAATTCCCTCGAAGACCTACAGTTGTTGTGTGACACTGTGAGAGAATATCTTACAATTCATAAAAAGAATTGACTGTCACTAGATAAGAGAACAGGAAAGAAAAAGTCCGTGCATTACAATGTTTTTATAAGGTAGGGGAGACCGGGGCACATTGAACCACCATGGATATATCCTTTATAAATAATACTATACAACCCAACACTGTTCAGAAGTGAGATAACTTCTTAGACCCATTTCCAATCTCGTTCCCAGAGGCAGCCGCGGAGCCGAAGGCCTCTGACACATTAAACCGTCCATTTTTTCCAATTTTTTTCAAACCTAAGCCCCGCCCATTCTGACCTCTGATTGGTCAATCTTTTTGGGTCGATTTCTTGAAAACTAGAAGTCGGATCATCGTTTCGTTTGTTGTAAAATGATCCTCGAGTCAAAGTCAACTCGCTGACAATTGGATCCTAAACGAACAAATTCAAGTTTTTATAAAGATCTATTTTTCTACGCGTGGGTATATTTTTAAGTGATTCGGTCATCCAGGTACGTAAAATCAGGGGCGTACGACGCAAATAAACCAGAAATTTCGCCCGTAGGAATTACATGTCATTTTCCGGGAAAATGGCTACCCCGATTCACCAGAGAAATTTCCCCAAAAATTTTTCTGGTTTCGAGATTGACCCATTTCTCCATCAAGCCACAGGCAGTGAATTTTTCAAAAGAGCGCTTAAAAGAGAAAAATTTTCCATACATGTTAACTTCTTAGCCTAGGAAATTCTTGTACTTAAGTTCATGTATGTCTAATCTATACAATCCAGATAAACCGGGGCTTGATCCATATAAGGGGGCATGTTGATTTTTTTTAAAATTTTGATCATGAAATAAAGAGATCTTCTAATAAAAACATTTGATATGAAATGAGAACAAACATGTATGTGACCAAAGTGGTTCAATGTGTCCCGGTCTCCCCTATAGAATGAATAAAAACAAGGGGCTGTACGGAGTATTTCTATTTTTCCCGTGTTCTCTTATGTTATGACACTTAATTACTTTATTGTATCGCCAGACAACCTCTTGCGGTCCCATATAACAACCTTTTGTCTTCGAAGGAATTATTAGTGAGCAGAAATTCGGCCGTTTATCTGTCATCACTCGTCACTTTAGTCATTCACATAGAGAGATAACTCGTGTTGTCCTTTGGCGTTCGTCACTTCCGATTCATGAATCCTGTATTACTCCTCTATGGTAGCGATGATCTCTGTGTTAATATTATATTTGGAAAGTGTTTAATCAGTTCTATCACATATGTGATAATGACTGGCACCAATATTGTCCTTTAACGGAAGACTCTATTTCTTGCGAGTTTTATATTAGAACGATGTTGGTTAACTCGTAAATTCAACTGATCAGTAGTTTTTCCAATATACTTGCCATTACAAATTAATAAGTAAATTACATATTTAAATTTGCAATTCATATTTTGTTTTACATAGAATTTAACATCTTTAATAATAATTTGCACACATGTTCCTTCTAATATATGTGAACATGTCATACATCGCAGGTCCCCACACTTGGATACACGGGGTAACGAAATATCAAAATCCAACTTTGATGATGTTAATATTCTTCTAAGATTTTGAGGTTGTGTTAGACTATTTACAATTTTTGTATTATTTAGGGTGTATTTTAATTTGCGAGTATTGTTCTAACCGCCCTTCTACAATGGACAACCCTCTTTCTTGAGAAGGATTAAGATTTTGTAGATGTATTAGACCAATATGCATGTATATGAACTGTAAATCCATGGCCAACTAGATCTATTTTATCAGTATTTATGTGTGAACATTCCTTTGTAAATTTAAATTGGATTCACGAAAAGTTTCATGGAACAATTAGAGCATTATGTAAATAATGACAAAATATTTTAATCAATCTGAATGATTAATAAATATGGTCGACGCGCTTTCTGGCTGCAATAGACTTAGTGTACAAAAAGTCTTGGTCCATTAAAACGTTGGCAATAAGTCTTGCTAAGACTTGTTTGTACTTGGTTGTGTAATCGTATGCCACCTTAAATAAATTAATATAATTATGTTTATACAAATCTTATAAAGAATATCGGTTTGATTTGAATGTAGGTGTTAATCATTTAAGTTACATAAAGATCATATATCCTTTGTTAATGTTTTTATCTAATGTATTCAGTT
Organism: Patella caerulea; assembly: GCA_036850965.1. Taxonomy (NCBI): domain Eukaryota; kingdom Metazoa; phylum Mollusca; class Gastropoda; family Patellidae; genus Patella; species Patella caerulea. The sequence goes on along the minus strand of JAZGQO010000006.1, from coordinate 53,222,775 downwards.
GAATCATATCATATCTTTATTTGTTAATGTTCAAATCGTCTTACGTATTTATCAAAATCAAGTGACCAAGGTGAACTTGTTCTGTGCGGATGAATGTACTCATTGGACTATTTAAAGGATTTTTCCGTCACACTTTTTTTCAAGTGCCACAATTATATAAGCTAAGTGTCTGACCACTGCGTAATTGAGTGCAATGTTGTTGGTAGATGTATTTCATATCATAATACATGTAAGATCCCCATCAAAATTGGATCAGATGTTTACACTTTTTGCGTACGTGGGGCGACCATTTTTTCACAAAATTCGAACTCAAATCTTCATTACGGTATTATAATGATATATTCACAAGGTATTTTAAATTGGATGCTAATTGTGACCTCTAGGGAGAACCACAAGCTATAAGAGGAGTTTTGTTTTTTTCGAACAATCAGAGATCATAATTGTGAAAGTTACAATCAGATATCTTAAGAAACCACCATCTTTGGATTATAAACACGCATTTCAAGTTTCTTCAAAATAGTAACCGCTACAGTGTTCACAAGCTAAAAACGTGATTTTTCGTACAATCGGGGGGGGGGGGGGGGTAATCCATGAAGTTACAGTCCGATATATGCCAATATAGGAACCGAGATCTTAGGGTGATAAAAACCTATATTTCAAGTTTCATTGTAATCGGATAAAATTGTAACCTGTGGACTGACGGGGGCGACGACAATATACGAACTTGAATCTGATTATCCAAGAGAATATTGAGATCTTGTGAACTCTCTTATTCAAAATAAGCAAATAGAAGATAGTAATATTGAACTGGATGACTGGCTAAGTCATTTCATAACTCTTTTTCAAAACAACTCCCCAACACTGGTGAAGATAAAACTGAAACCTTTATTAAAACTGTGCTAGATTCGAATGCTGAAAATACATCCCTTAACAACCTGTCACTGTCGATGAAGTGATAACAGCCTTCCGGAGCCTTAAAAGAGTCCAATCTGGTGGGTCTGACCTCATACAGGAAATCATGTTTGATCACTACTTGAAATTCTTTCATAAAAAGGAGATAACAATGTGCCAAACAATTATAAAAGAATTGGTCTAGCTAGCTGTCTGAGCAAATGCCTTTTTTCATTATCGATTTTAAATAAAATATTTACAAACTTCATTGACGATAATGTCATGGATAATGCACAGTGCGGATTTTCTAAAATCCATCGAACTGCACGTCTTTATTTTAAAAACATTGATAAGCAAATGTAAGAAGGAAAGAACTAATCTATTCGTATGCTTTATCGATTTCTCTAAAGCCTTTGATTCAGTTTGGAGAAAGGACCTGTTGCTAAAATTACTCCAGCATAAAACCAATGAGAAAGTTTCTAGTTTAATTAAATCTCTGTATAACTATATTTCTTAAACTGTGAAAACCTTGGATGGTCTGTCAAAAATGTAGAATCGTAGATTGGTGTAAAACAAGAATGTGTCCTTAGCCCTAACCTATTCAATATATATATCTTAATGACCTGCGAACTAGTTCAAATACATTTAATTAAAATTTGGACTGTCCAGGTCTTGACTCGCATGGCATATATCATATATCCTTTTTGGAGATGATATGGTTCTGTTATCAACACGATCTGTTGGTCCCAGGTCTTTTTGCACTGATTGAAAACTTAATATCAATTTTGCAAAAACGAAAGTAATGCTATTTTATAACAATAAGATAAGTCTGAATTACACCTGGCTATAATTTAAGCAGGTTTTTATGGTTATCCTCAAGAGGCTCGTCATTCATGACATCATTATTCTTTCTCTCATTGCTTCGACCCCCAGCTGGCCGGTTACCTCTGGTTTGCGGCTGTGGTTTCGATCCCTGGAGTGATCGTACGTGGCATGGAGATAGGGCCGAATATATTTAGAATAATGGCACAGAAACACCTACTATAGGCTATCCAGCTAATTATTTGCTTCATGTACACAATAAAAACAGAATTCCCTTAAACTAGAAATATATAAAGGAGCCGTTACAAGACCCCCCCCCCCCCCCACCATTTGAGGTTATGTGCAAAGCAGACATAGAATTTCACCTTTTAATTGAGGTCCACACTATAAATCGCTCAGGTTAATATTCTTGCTGCTACTTTCAGTAACAACAATTTTGCCATAACATTTGAAAATCTCTTTACCCCCCCCCCCCCAACACACACCTTCAGTTTCGGTAAGTGTATATCATTATGTATATAAAGCATTGCATCGTAGAAATCAAACCTCTACCAAATAGGAATATATATTTTCACTTTAAACAAAAACCTGTATTTAATGTTTCGTATTCGATAAATAAATGTGTATATTGGTATTTATTTGATGTTCCTTATGTCATTATATGAATTGTATGAGACCTGCAAAAGGTGTTGCGATACAACCAAATCTATCTGGTCTTATCACTTTTTGGGACACAATAACCCTCCTTCTAATTGATCTCTAAAGTTCAAACTTAATGTATGGAGTCTTTATTAGGTAAATTCCCCGACTGAGTTTTCAAGATGGGCATTTTCTGCTTAGGTTAAGCAGAGATAAGCAATTTGATTGGTTGATACTTTGGGGCACGATAACTTCAGTTCTAGTTAAGTGAGATTGTTAAAATTTGACGTATAGTTTCATAACATTTTGGAACACGATAACCCTCCTTTTAATTGACCTAGAATGACAATGTAGGTGTTTATTATGTCTTGGTGGAGTTAAAATGATTAACATTTCAAGCTAAAGTTAAGGAATATCATCGATTGATGCTTTGGGACAGATGGAAAATTACAATCCGGATATACGTTTATTCGAAAATTTCCTTCACATGTTAAATTGTGTATCGGGATTTTATCAAATATATCGACTACATTGAGTCGTAACAATATGCGAAGCGTAATGTAGAACTGAAACCAGAGAAGACGTCAAATTATAACAGATTAGCAATGCAATACCATGAGCATTCAGCACTTAAACAATACATAATTATATATTCCGAATCAATTACCAGTCAATGTCTGGTGTTTATTATTGTGTAGTCATGGTGATGAATTCATTCCGGTATCCCTCACCGACACTTTTTGCGTAGATTACTGGAAACAGTATGAAGAGATTTTACACTGACAAACGCGTGTATTTGAATTTTATGAATAAATATTGGTACTACACTGACGCATAATTGTCCAATTCAAAATATTTTCATTTAAAATCACACAGGCATAATGTATTTGTTATTTATAGCTTTCAAAGAGAGAGAGAAATGGGGTTTAATGTCAAATCGACACAAAAACTAGGGTCGGGACTAGCATATGGTTTAATTTTATTTTAATAATTCGCTTGCGCGTGGGGGTCTTTAGCAGTGGGAGGCTGGACACGCGACCTTACAACTCCGCGCAGTGTTGCGTTTGATTAGAGGTAATCCTACTACACACTGCTATTATGAGTGGATATTGTTGTTTTAAATTTTGATTGGTCAGTAGTCCGTCTACCAACAAATCACTAGCTGCCCTACAAAAGCTTTACATTTAAAACGAGTGCCAATATTGGACCAAATATGTTTACATAACGTTACGTCATGACTCACGATTTTATTATGCCTAATTAACCCGTGCATAGCAGAATACTTCAGTAAACCTAACTGCGTGACAAACGAGGCTATCATGTCGAATGAAATGTAAACAATACTGTTTGGAAACGAACATACTTTCACCGTTTTTAATACCTTAAATCACTGTCCAAAGTTTTAGGGAGGACCAGATTAAACGAAGGACTGCCATGTTGCTGTATTTAAGTGATAGCCTTTATATTGAACGGAAAGAATAGACACACTCCCGCATAAGTTCAAGAAACAGACGCTATTCCAGCTAAGGTCAGAGAGGGATTTCTCGGGCCATTGATTCAGGAACATGGAGGTGATTCGAAATTACGCCAGTTGAGTCAATGACAGGCTATATGACACAGCGCGCACGTGCTAACCATTCGACCCCCCTCCCCTTATAGCTCTCAATGTCTGTGTTGTTTGTGTTTTGTTCGCAGGATTGGCTGTTCTTTTTCAAACAATGTTTCTAGCGCCACGCCCTGCGCCAATTATTTTAAGGTGTCAAAATAATGAAAATTGTCAGCAGATTTAAACTGCTTATGCATCGTTTGTGATTTATACAGGTGTTACTACAAATACCCTTCATAATGCTTACACCAAAGAATTTGGGATCATTTTAATAGCTTCAGTAAAATAATTTCATTTTTGAAAGCAGCGTATGTTTTATTACAACCTATATCCAGACCGATTGGATTCTTTCACATAATATTTATTATCTTCGAGCAACTTAAGACTTAACCATGCAAGGTGACTCCGTGAAAAAGACGTTGGCTTGTCAAAATCTCGTGTTCAAACCTTGCGTTTGCTGTGAAAGTTCATCGTGATATTCTTGTCTATCACTGGAACAAATGTTCTACGAATATTAGTCTGAATTGTTGCCAACATTTGAGAATACATTGGTCATTGGCTAGAAATGTTAATTAATTAACAGGACGGTGGACCTAGCACGGGGAAACATGCAATTCAATATAAGAGTAGAACGTAGTGCTACTGTTCAGGCAAAGTCTCCCCAATAGCACACTATAGGGCGTATGACCGTCTTCATTAGTTCAGTCGGAGCTGAATAGTAGGACGTAAAACCCTAATTCAGTTCATTTCTTAAACGCATATATTTCCACGTTCCCGGTGTATGCCGTAGAATTAGGCAAATTAACCTAATAAACATTCACACCAAGTTGTGAACCTCAATTAAAATCTGGGTTTAATCAGACGGGCACATCATACATTGTTTCCCTAGACTGGTGGGCGGAATGTGGCTCTTTGGTTAATAATTTTCGACAGAATATCCCTTTAACGACACCCTTTATAAATCGTTAGTATATATATGAGGTCCATGGTGACCCGGGCCATTCGACTTGCAAATCTGTCCAGGTGAAGAACTGGCCTGCTCTGTTGAAAACTAATTATTGTGCAACGATGTTTCTACAAGTTCTTTTCGTAGCAGCCGTTGCCTGTAAGTTGTTTAGGTTTAATATTAATGTTCCCGGTATTTGTGCTTTAATTTAAATTTTTAGTATGGTGATATATATATATATATATATATATATTATAATATATATATATATATATATATAGTGATGTTTTTCTATTCTTGGGATTTTGATTTCGGGCGTCATCTAATTAATTAAACTGCCTTAGACCTTAGACAATAAAATAAAATAAAAAAGAAAATGAACGAGATTTGTTTTTGTCAATGGTAGTATGGTAAAATTATCATGTGTCACAATATCTCTCTATGTTTGTCAAGTTAAAAAATTGTCCTTTAGATAGTTTTGTGAAACGCAACTATTTAAGGTTAAGATAACGATTTAACTTAAAATGTTATTGTAGTAGATTTTATCTTAAATAATATCGTTAACATTTTAACTTAAATATTATTGTAGTATAGATTTAATATAAGACGCTTATATAAACAATATCGGTTTGTGAAACGCATCAAGTTAGGACGGAATTTCAGTTTTTAAGACGATTTTAAGGAGATTTATATTTTTGTGAAATAGGGTCCAGGTTAAACAGATTCAGAGCGAAATATAAATCATTCCTTGTGCGGTATTCATCTATTTACTGGGTTGGTCTGGATTTTCCAAATTTGAGGAACTGTATTTTAAAACGGGAATAGCCCAAACGTTTTAACCCGCTTCTTCATATTTAATCATTCATTCAGATTGTTTAAAATAGTTGGTCATCATTTCCATGACAATTTTCCTGTCGTAGAATTAAGCCCAGTTGGTTATCCGCGATATCTAAAGAAATATTAACTCTTGATTCGACAGTGTTCGAGAAATATACGTTACAATAACAAGCTACTCGATTCCTCCAATCCCCGAAATGTAGACCAACGTAAACAATAAATGTAAAAAAAAAGAAGACTAGCAACATGGTTAGCGAGGTGCAAGTTTCGAGCTTAATTAATTTATCTGGGGTCTTACTTCGGAACATACCCATGACGGGAATGGTCTATAAGAGATAACCTTTATTATAAGTAGTGGGCAGAAATTATGGTTGTATCGATCATGTGATATATTATATTATTAGAATCTATAGCGATCTTTTCCAGTGACAGGAGTATGCCCTAGCGGCAGGCGTCCCTCTGACAATGTAGTAAAACACATTTCAAATGAATTAAACACACACTCTGCTTTGCACACAAGAATCGCATAGTGTGTCAGTGTGTTATTGAAAATTTGGATTAGTAAAGTTAAAGGCAATACGTCCACGTTAACATCGATTTGTACATAACAGTTCACACGCAATTTAATGTCGTGTTTTGGTAAATTTACAAATTGGGCTATTTCAGGTTGTCTGGTTGTTGAGTGCCAGATCGACACAAGCAACTGTACTGGATACAGTAGTGCCATTGCTGCGTGTAATTCAGACAATGGTCTGACTGGCAGTTCACAGTTGACTTTTGATGGATTACCATCATTAGCTTCGGGCGACATAACTGCTACATGTGGGTAGGTACTTTGTGATGTTAAAAGTGTAAATTCCCCTGGCGTTAAAAGATTGAAGCGTAACGCGACCACAGCTATTTCCTGGTGTTTACATTGTTGAGCACAGACGCTTTTCAGTAGATTGTAAGTAGCGGTCAAACTACAGGTCGTTGAGGTTTATAATTTATCCGTAATCTTAAAGGTAGTTGTGCATGATTTGTATTTTTCAGAAAATGTCAAATCATTAACGGCTTACGCCACAATAACGAACATTTAATTATTTAACATTTAAGTAAAGATTTGTTATACGATAGAGCTATACATGTACCTATTCTAGGTTTACTTTCTTTAGGCCCTTAAAATAGCATTGTGCAAGAGCAAAATCTGCTTATTACAGGTCTTTCTTTAGACCTGAGATGCTATCTAAATAATCAATTGGACATTAATTAATATATCCAGACCATAATAAACTTTTAAAGTCAACGCTAGCCTTCCATGTTGGCAGATTGAATTCCTATATGCCGCTTAATGGGCGTTGATAATTAAATCAATCAAGTGGATAATCGAGACTATGCTGTTTATTTTAATGATTTGAGTAATGATGACCGAGGCTATGTGACTATTTCAAATGCTTCTTTCTCGGCTAATAGTGGACCAATTTGACTGAAATTTTCAACAAATTTTCTTTACGCTATCTAGTTTTTAACTACTATAGTGGGAACTGTCATCTCGTTATATTATCTCCCATAATGTAACTTTAATGTTAAATAATAAATACGGGTCCATCAATTAGATTTGGCTGTGGACCTTTTTATATTGGGAACACATGAGATCTATAGATTCTGAGCCCATCATACATATATGTGTAAATATTGAACGGACATGAACTTATCTAACTGATTGGGGTGATGATCGGACAAGCCTTTAGTTCGATTTTCACGTTGTGAGACCGTCCGATCTAGAATTTCACGAGAGAGATGGGGTTTAACGTCCATTCGACACAAACTAGGTCATTTCGGGACTAACATATGTTTTAATTTAAATAATTCGCGTGCGCGTAGGGTTCTGTAGGAGTGGGAGGAAACCGGAGTACCCGGGGAAAGCTCACGAGGTTGGACAGGCGACACTACTCCTTGCCACGTACAACCGGGGATTCGATACCACGTCAGTTGACTCAATGGCAGGCCGTATGATACAGCGCGAGCGCACGCTAACCATTCGACCAACCAAACCCCAGAATTACACGAGCTTTTACATTAACCCTGTAGGAGTATGAATATGCCTTTACGTAGAATCTGATGGCATGTTCGAAACTCGTATCACAAATAGTACTACTTAATCAGTCTGAGAGATAACGACATCGGTTCGAGATCAATGGATACTGAAACTTTAAAATTGCTGATCGTCATTTGAGTATTCTGAATAGCTTGCAAATGGCGGTATTCACCACACCTTCTGCATACGAAACCGAATGTGTTTATATCATATCCTTATCTTAGATAATACTATGTATAGACCGTTATGTTTTTTTTTAAAAATTATTAACCATTTGTATGTATCATTGATTCAGAAATTTGGATAATGTTAAAAAAGCGGTGAAATGCATAGCGGATACTTCCATAGCTTGTGGAACAACTGAAACCAAACAATTGGTAGCCTCTTCAGATGACTATACAGACATTGTAAATACTCTGTGTAACCGTAAGAGCGGTGAGTTGAAGCCAGAATGCTAGTAGAGTAGCACTGTTTTATTTTAATCATGTAGCTATTAACATGGGTGTCGTCTGTCTATCCGTCATACTTTTTTAGGGCAAGATAACCCTCCGTCGAATAGAGCTAGAGTGTTTGTTTCATCTTATATGTCCGCGTTCGTAATTTGTGCGTTACCCTTTCAATGAAGTCGGCCAAGTGTTTAGAACACGGGGATGTATTTTTTTTTAACAGCGAGCTGTGTCGCTCATACTACTGGTTCTAGCGCGGTAAGCAAGGTCTTATTTTCTCACTAAGATGTTAAGTTACATTGTTCAGGCGTTCACAGTGACTGACACACGACCATTTAAATTTGCCCAGTGAAATTACAGAGCGACTGTATATATATAATGAGAACGATATTCAGAGCTGAACTATGTTTGATGGAGTTCGAAGATGAGCATTTTCTGTATAGTCCAGGCAGAGATAAGTAATCCGCTTGGCTGTTACTTTGGGGTAAAACAACCATGTTTTTAATAGAGGTAGAATGTTTAATCCTCGAAATGTCGTGCTTGAGTTCATTGATTAATATTTTCCGCTAAACTAAACAGAGGTAATTATATTTAATGTTACAAAAGAAAAACAAGTTATTGTAATTATGGCAATTATTTTTCTTTTAATTATTATTATTTTTTATAATATATGAATTAAATAATATATGTCCATCCTCCATCACCTTATTGAATCTATGTTATATACATATTGTGAATGCTCATGAACTATATGTTTACGGCAATAAAACAATACAATACAATACAATTAAGCAATTTTATTAGTGGATGCTTTCGGACAACCTGTTTAGACTAAGTATAGATAATTAGTTCGATTGCTTTTCAAACCATCGGCTAATGCAGGGCAGGATTACGCCGACATTTTGAACGATATGAAAAAACAAAAAGTTAAAACTATGAAATCCGCAAGCTAAAAATGCGATTTTTCTAACAATCAGGGTCCATAATCCAAAAAGTTACGTTCGAATTTGCGCGATTATCAAAAGGAACCAAGATCTTAATATATGACGGTGATAAATTCATACATTTTTTTAAAAGAATTCGATAAAAATTGTGATCCCTTACGAGGCCAGAATCTAATAACGTGAATTTTTGTACAACCATAATTCAGGAAGTTAAGATCTGAAGTGCGCGAATATCAAAGGAAATGTCGAAGGAACCAAGATTGCTGGGTTATAAACATGAATTTCAAAGCCGGATCACAGTTGTGACCTCTAGACGGTCCACAACCTTGCTTAAGAGGGATGACCATTTCGTCCGGCAGTTTTGACTGGATTTTCACCAAAGTTGCATTCAACCTAAATTATGGTGGAATTGTGATGTATTTTTTCAGTCGGGTAATAATTCAGGAAGTTACGATTCGATATGCACGAATATCGAAAGGAACCAAGATCCTTGGTTTATAAACATGCAATTCAAGTTTATTAAAAAATATAATGAAAACTGTGACCTCTAGCGTTTCCACAAACTACAGACGTGATTTTAGTAGATACTTCAATTTTGATTGGTTAAACCCTAAAATCTAACCTATGTTATCCAATCTAATTAGTAAAATTTGGATTTTATCTTCGTTAAAATTTCGTGAAGAGAGAGGAGAGAGAGAAATCGGGTTTAAGTTTAACGTCCACTCGACACAAACTAGGTCATTTCGGGACTAACATGATTTAATTCTTATTTCAATAATTCGCTTGCGCGTATGGGTTTTCAGCAGTGGGAGGAAACCGGAGTACCCTGAGAAAACCCACGAGGTTGGATAGGCGACCCTACTCCTTGCCACGTACAACCGGGGATTCGAAACCACGCCAGTTGACTCAATGGCACGCACGCCGTATGATACAGCGCGCGCACGCTAACCATTCGGCCATCTACCCCCCCTGGGTAAAAACCATATGTTAGTGCCGTATTGACCTAATTGTAACTGACATGGTTGCTATATAACAAAACTCATGGCAGCTGTTTGAAGGATTTATTTTTCTGTTAATATGACAAAATGTTTTTTTTTCAATAACCATAAAATCTTGTAAAAGAAATTGTTACTGTTTTCAGAGTATGATGGAACCTGTGTTGATTTGAACGTCTTAATTAGTTGCGCATCGACCAAACTGACTGAAAACAACATTACATTTAGCAACAGTTTAACCTTTGCCGAGTCAACCACTCTCTACTGCAAGTATGTATGATTAATTCTTATACATAGAAACAGGACCTTTCATTTTTTTACATCTGTCGAATTACAAATTCCATTCATCTTCCAAATACGCCGTCCTCCATTTGCACTACGTCGGAAGTAACCGACGAACGCCGTTATCTCATCGCGTGGGCTCTTAGATAATATATACAGTAACACTTGTTCTAATGTACTTCTAAGATTTTCTTAATGCTACGTTCCAACTGTCGTGCGATGCGTTACGATGGGAATGTCCTGCCTCCATTGAGTTCATGTTATGTTAAAACGGCAAATTCATGTTTTTTAGTTATATTTTTAAAATGTATTAAAATTTGAAGCCCTATGATAGATTGTATCTATAAACAGTCCTACCGTGTAAAAGAAAATTGGCAAAAATATCATTTTCAACTTCAACTTCAAACGTTTGAAGATCGCCATTGCATAGGGGGTGGAGGGGAAACAAGGGAGGTAATTCAAGTAATCGTGTTATTATTTTCTGTGTCAGCGACTTTTATGCCCGTGAAATATTGTCCATTATCGTATAATAGTGAGTTGACAACCTTTTTAGCAAAAACATAGAAATAATTATGTTTTGACTTTCTTAGAAAATATGAAATTTCCGGTTCAAGTGCGGACACCTTCGGTCAAGTTTCGATTCGATCAACACGATTGCTCCAACTTACCAAAACACATAAGACATGATAGGATCCTCATGATTAAAGATTTCAACCGTGGGGACCGAACATAAAACGTAATGAGATAGTCATCGAAGTGCCCCCATAAAGACACGAAACCAACGACAGGATAATATCACGGGTATAAAACCGGCCCCGCGTCAAGAAAGATCTGCGGTAGTGTGCAACCGTTCAAAAGATTGAAGGCTTTTACTGATAAATTAATGAATGTATAAAGAATTGTCTGTGGACCAAAATATGAAATAGAGAAACAACCTGTAAAAGACGGATAGGAGATGATTATCACCCCAACCCATGACCACACTTATTATTTCTCGTGTTCACTTCACATTTTTGTTTACTTTGCAGATTAAACGAGTACTTATCGGCTTGTGCAAGCACAAATTCACAACTTGGATCCTGTTCTAAAACCACGACCAAAGAAATATACGTATCACTTGTAGCTCAACTTAGACCTGACATATGTGGAGCATCTTCCATAGTCTCTTCAGTTGCTGTACTGGTTGTTTCTCTTTTTGCTGCTTTCTCTAATTAAAGCTTATAACTTAGAGCTATGGCGATCTTATCTGCTGGTTTTTTTTTTGTCATCCTCTTTCTTTCTCTAACTGTGATATAAGTGTAAAAAGAAAGCTCTTCTATCGCTTTTCTGTTGTTTTGTGATCTTCCCTGTCTGTACATGATAAAAATAACTACGACAACATATTACATTAAGACTGCATTATCGGTAATTAGTTCTACTTGATGATTCTTCAGAATCTATGAAGATTGGTAATAGGATTAATCAAGTTCTGAACGAATGACGGTGTAGGTAGTCAGTGTCTGTCCCCATGCGTTGATTGATGTGTTCGGAGTTTTAAGCTTATTTGTCAGCATTAAAGGGGCTGGTACTCTACTTCTTATTAAAATTAATAACATTACATACTCACAAGCTGATTTAAAGTTTAAAATTTGAAAATTCGTACGAAGTGTAATGTAATAGACAAATTGACATCAATGTGTCCCTTCATATTGTAAAACAATGTTTGGATTTTGGCGTTTTATTGTCAACAACCAAAACAATTTGTCATGGACCACACAAATTGAATATAGAGAAACCATTGATGGTTTTGTTCTTTATTATTGGTTGTATTTAATTTCTAATTATAAATATGCCTCGTGACGCTGCAGTGCGATTGGTCTATGTATGTATTATGTAATCTATGACCAGATTATATATAGTTCTATAAGATTTCAATTTGTTTATAAAATATAAAGAAATGTGTTTTCAATTACATCACAATGTTATCTACCCTAAATTGATTTATGGTCAAATATAACGAAAAGAATGTTTTTCTCTATTTAAATTTCTGTGCTATCTATTATGGAAGGGTATCGCTGCCAATATTAAATGCTATGCTAAAATGTCTTTTCCGTTGTTATATGTAAAAAGTACAATGTACAAAGTCACTATACCGGTAATGATAAAGTCAAAACACCTCTAAAGCCAAAGTTAAATGTAAAACGACAAATGTAATGTGTCAAATGACAAATGTTTTAATGCAAAATGCTGTTCTTTGACATTTCTACATTTACACTTCTCTCATTACAAATCACATTTGCTCTCTGCCACATCTCATTTGTCATTCACGCGTTCTTTTTATCAACTTGCGCATAGCATCTTCATAAATATGCAAATATAGTATGACACGTGACTTATTAACATAAATACGGAAAAGACCGACCTGTCTTTAAATAATAATATGAATAATTGTTCTAAAGGAAAGATAACTCAGTTAAAGCGCCAATAGTTGTTTTTCTTTTTAAATTATTTATATATGTTTGTGCTGGTAAAAGGAAAATATAACTTTTTGTTGAATCTAAAAATATGAGCATCCTGACCAATTTCTTCCCCGAATTAGTAAACAAAAATTGATTTTTGTGAAAAGGTTAAAGAAGCTAAGTCTCTAACTCAATATCATCCAAAATCTTCAACATTGAAAACACGAATTATTTGTCAATTTAAATCAACAATTGATGCTGTGATCTTACCAGATAAAGATGGACTTCTGATATCCAATATTTAAGACACAATAAACATTTAACCATTGGTAAACGAATCGTGTACCATAAAGTTCGAGGAAAGGGGCTAGAAACATATCAAACGGAGTCTGTAGACGTACCTGTGTTATTATGTATAATGCGGTATCAATAATTATATTATAAATTGTGTGAGAGAGAGAGCGAAATGGGGTTTAACGTCCACTCGACACAAACTAAGTCATTTCGGGACTAATATGGTTGAACTTTACTTCAACAATTCGCATGCGCGTAGGGGTCTTTAGTAGTGGGAGGAAACCGGAATGCCCGGATGAAACCCACGATGTTGAGAAGGCGCCCCTATCTTCATGCCACATACGCTCACACCAGGGATCGAAACCACAGCCGCATGCCAGAGGTGACCGGCCAACTAGAGGTCGAAGCACGGCACTGTAGACCACGAGGCCATCCCACCCCACCCCCATTAATGTATGAATATATATCTGTATCTCCATAGTGGCACAGCCGTAGTACTGTATTTTGTCTTTGACCTACTTCATTTTATATAATCTTACGAAAACAAAAATTTAGAAAGTGGAATAATGATAAGAGATTCTACGCGTATGAACCCACTTGGGCTTACGGATAGACCTGTATTGGCCGAGAAGGTTTCACTTAGTACGGGACAAATAACTGAGGTCAACTGAATTGTTAGCTAAATAAGAACCCATGAATGGCATGAAGTCAACTGAAGAATGGCAGCACGTTAACTGGGAGAAATAATTCATATTCTTATTTCTAGAAAGATGGGACGTTTCCGTATATATGTTAATAAGTCACGTGAATACTATATTTGCATATTTAAGAAGATGCTATGCGCAAGTTGATGAAAAGAAAGCGTGAATGACAAATGAGATGTTGCAGAGCACAAAAATGTGATTTGTAATGAGAGAAATGTCAAAGAACAGCATTCTGCATTAAAACATTTGTCATTTGACACATTAAATTTGTCGTTTTACATTTAACTTTGGTCTTAGAGGTATTTTGACTTTATCATTACCGGTTTTGTGACTTTGTACTTTTTACATATAATCAATGGAAAAGTCATTTTAGCAGAGCATTTAATATTGGCAGCGATACCCTTCCATAATCTATTAGATCAAAATGTCATCTACTCCAATGTGATTTATGGTAAAAGTTGAATATATCAGAATTATCTGTATATTTTAAGTTGGCAATTAAAATGGAATTTAGTATAGAATCTCCAATTCTACACTCAATACAGCTAGAATATGCCCCAGCTGATAGGAAGTCAGTAATTAAATCATTTATTAGTCATTAATCGATATCAAAGGTGTCTTTGATGATCTGTCGAAAAATTGGGGAAATGCCACAAAGTTTGATTTTTGTTATTCCAAAATACCTGAAATTTTAGCCATATTACAGAAAAAAATGGTTTAAAGGAACTAAATCGCTAATATTTGGGACCTAGAAATTGACACAAATGGGTCACAACGCATAAATGTATAATAATGTAATATGAATGTATATAAAATGGTTAGTATTCAATAATTTCCGTCTTTACCCTAATTTCAAATCAGTTATCTTCGGCGATATACGCCTGAAGTCTCAATCGCATGCCAATCTAAAGCGGCTGGTTATTCCAGTCTACATTATTGCAATCTAATTAAAATATAGATCTATATTTCGTTTCGTTTTTTTATACTTTCGATGGCCTACACTCATGTAGATCTAACAAGTTATAGTGGGAGCTCACGTTCTATGACGTCAGGTGTCAAGCACTGAACATTTGACCCAATAACGTCAGTCATTCGATTAACCAATTAGCGACCGCCATGCTTTTTAAAATCTACTTTTGTTTTGTTTTGATGTCTGTCCGCTGGTAATATCTACCCACAGTTCCATGCATGAAAAGGTCAAACGGTCGATTCGACAGACCATTTGATTGGCTGACCCCTCATTTCCGGCAGAACACAAGGGAAATAACAAGTCCTCCAGATCCAAGAGTAGTGAAGACAAGTAAAAACAAAATTTTGAACTATAAAAAACGAAACGAAATTGGATCTGTGTTTTAATCAGATTGACATTATTGCGTCTCGGAGAACGCTAGATCGGGGGTGGTCCTACGCATATTATGACGTCATAATATATCGGTTAGGGTAAGGGTTAGGCTTGGTCCAGGTTTATAATAGGGTTGGGTCTAGCCCTGTTTACATCTCGAGACTTTGACGAAATCTACAAGTTTTAGCTCTTACCAACAATCTATATGTTACGTCATATGTGCTAAAATGCGATCTAACGTTCTCCAGATTAGAATATGCGTCACCATCTAGCTTTTTTCTTCAAGTCCCTTGTTGAAAATGGACCTGAAACGCATTATAATAATAATAATATATTTTATTCGTACTCAGGTACATTTGAATTACAAATACATACATAAATTACAAAATATATAATACAATATTATACAATCACAATAATGTAAAGATTCAATCAGTACATAAGTGGTGAATTATTTCACGTATATGTTCACGGTTTATATCTTTGTTGTTTGATTCTAATAAATATATCATACCTTTCACAGTTGCTGACTTTTGAAGATTCACAATATCATTATCAATATTAGAACAAAATAAGATTTTGGACTTTGAAAAGTTAGATCTTGAACTATTGTATTTAAAACAAATGTAATTTATATTATTACAAATATTGGAACCACTGCCATAAAGAGCATGTTTACTACAAGTCCTGATGCAAACGTTTTTGTTATTAAATGATGTTTTAAAGAATTTCACAAATCTGGAATGCAGCTGATTTTCAACAAGGCGATCTTGACATAAAAGAGGTAGTAGTTTATTATGAGTGCGATAAGGCAGATTAAGTAGACGACGAATACAATTATGCCAGTGTGCTCTAAGTCCCACAATACACTACCATATAAAGGCATACAATAAGTTTTAAAAAGCTGATATTTTGTGTCTGATAGTGCAAACTTAAGTTGACTATAAGTAACATTGAATTTTGCAATAAAACTATCTATTCCCTTCTGGGTTGTATGTTCTTTACTGTCACAGAGTAGAGAGTTGCCAAGATGCGGCTCAGACTGTACAACATTTATACGTTTACCGTTAAAATAGATATCTTTAAAATTACTATCGTTCTGATTATCGTGACATAAAAATATCAGTTTACATTTGTCAGGGTTAAATTTAACATCATATTCCTTAGAGAACCTGGCACATATTTCTAGTAGTGACACCAGAGATTGTCTTGATGGAGTGACGAGGGTGATGTCGTCAGCATAAGCAAGGGCAACCACGTAGCCATGTCCAATATGACAACCCAGTTTACTGCCACACAATTTTCTTAATAACTTGTCTAAGTATACAGTGAACAATATCGGGGAGAGAACTCCGCCTTGTTTTACTCCATTTGACACATTAAATGGCTCTAATGTACAATTTGACCATTTTACTCTAACCTTTTGCGAGACATAATTATTGAGTAAGAATCGAGCTAGTAAAGGGCAGATTCCACAATCAATAAGTATCCTGAATAGTTTTATAAAGTGGATCCGGTCAAAGGCCCGGCTTGCATCTAGCAGGCACGCATAAACATCTGACTTGTTATGTTGATAATAGCTGATGGTTTCATTTATTACATAGGGACAATGAGTGGTTGAGTGATCAGCATAGAAACCAAATTGTAAGTCAGACGATTTCAGCATATCATTGTTCTTATTTAATATAACCCAGTCTAACAGTTTACCAGTGATGCTACTCAGGGCAATACCTCTATAATTCTCAGAATCGTTTAAAGATTTCTTTCTGTTTTTCGGAATAGAGATTATAGTGGATAACGTAAAATTTTGTGGATTAAATCCATGAAGTAGCATAGCTAATAAGACGAGTGACAAGTGACAATAATATAAGTGGGGAGCATGAATTATATGATCAGAAATTTGACAGATATTACCATCATTTTTACAGTGCTTTAACTTTTTGACAGCTTTTAAAATATCTGAAACAGAGATTTCATGGTTATCATGACAATTACCATGTTGGCAGTGTTCCGTAACTTTTGACTCTAATTCATGTTTAAGAGAGTCCATATCTTCTTGCTTAAATGAAACTAAATTAAATAATTTCTTATATTTTTCTACAAAAACTTGACATATCTTTTGGCCCAGTTTTGCCATCGACATTACTCGGTAAACCCTTACTTGAACCTTTTATTATCTGAATTTCTTTCCAGAAGTTTCTACTTTTGTTACAAGATTTTCAGCTAATTTGTTTGCGATAATATTCTCTTTATTGCGCTTAGTGGCCCGAAGATCATAATGGTACCGTGCCCTGGTGCGACATCTAATGTCAGCCAAATGCCCACAATGAGGGGAGTTGTTATCTTTCCAAATGTTATGCCAAAATATTGCAACTTTTCTGAATAGTTCAACATTATCGTTCCAGCCAGGAACTACTTTTTTATTTTTACCAGGTTTGGAATACGGTATGCTCTTCAAGCTAGCATCAATGCTTATTCTTACAAGTTTATTGTAGTAATTATCTAATTCTATGCGAAGAATTGAAAACCCGGAACAGCAGCGGTACTGTACCACGCGGAAAGAATTACTTGCGGTTGTTCGATTTACCCGCCAATTTAGGCATTACCTCTTGGGTCGTCCTTTTACGGTCAGGACTGACAATAGTAGTCTTACTTGGTTACTGAAGTTTAAACTTCCTAATGGTCAGTTAGCTACGTGGATGGAAGAGCTTGCCCAATATGATATGATTGTAAAATATCGACCAGGTTCCAAACATGTAAATGCAGACGCCCTGTCTAGGATACCTGTGTTAGGTCCTTGTCCTGAATTTGCCTTGGATATACGTCCGAGTGATTTGCCCTGTGGAGGTTGTAAATATTGTGTAAAGAGCCCATGAGAATTGGTATGAATACCAAACTAATGTCGAAGAAGCGGTCCCTTTAAGCCCACCCAAGATTAATGGGAAACCCCCTATTGAAATTGACCTCAATAGTTTTAAAGGGGAATGGCAAGACACAATTAATGAAAATCTTGGTACAACTGATTCTGATGGATTGTTAACAACTTGCGCTCTAATAGTGTCTCCTAAAGATACCCAGGGAAATCCCCAAGTGTTAACCTTGACCCAGGACGATTCCGGAATCGATTTATCGGGCAAATTAGAAGAGGAAATCAAACAAGGCCAAAAGAATGATTCTGATTTGGCGATTTTGTTAAATTGGATGATACATACAATAGAACCAGGGGAGGGTGAATTATTTATAGCTAGTCCTGCCTCTAAAAGTTATTGGATTAATCAGAAATTATATTATCTAAATGACAATCAAATCTTGTATAGGAAAGATGTGGACGGTCATTCTCAACTAGTAGCGCCCAAACCTTTAGTTTCGGAACTTTTACGATTAAATCATGATGTACCGCTGGCGGGTCATCAGGGTAGAGATCGAACTAGACAGAGGATCAGAACAAAATATTATTGGTATGGAATGCCCAAGAAATCAAGTTATACGTTGCATCATGCATGAAATGTAATCAAAGTAAAAAGGCAACTAGGATAGCTAGACATAAGTTAGTCAATTATCACGCAGGAGCCCCTATGGAAAGAGTTCATTTGGATTTTTTAGGTCCTTTGCCCAAATCCAATCAGGGAAATGAATATATTTTGATGATGGTGGATCAGTTCACCAAATGGGTCGAATGTGTCCCTTTGCCATCTCAGACTGCGGAAATAACAGGACAGGCTGCTGTCAATGAATTCTTATCGAGGTTTGGAGTTCCGTTCCATATCTTCACCGATCAGGGACGGAATTTTCAAAGTGATTTATTTATCTCCTTGTGTGATTTATTGAAAATACATCGAGCCGCATCACCCCCTATCGCCCTTCGTCGAATGGGCAGGTTGAGCGATACAATAGGACGCTAATGGACGCCTTACGCTGTTATATGGGGGATACACAAGCAGATTGGGATATTTATTTACCTCAATTAGCCGGTGCTCTTCGTTCCTCTGTCAACCGAAGTACTGGGTATACGCCCAATAGATTAATGTTGGGGAGAGAGATCAATATGCCCACTGACCTCATGTTTGGGTCTCCAGCGGAAGAACAAGAACCCCTGCCTGATCTATATTTAAAAAATCTGAAATAGCCCGTAAAACTTTGCAAACTAGACAAAAGCGCATGAAAAAGGATTACGATGTGAAAATATGGAAAAAATCCTATGATATAGGGGATTGTGTATATATCTTGGATACTGCCTGTCTTAAGGGAAAGAACAAAAAATTAAGTCCGTATTGGAAAGGCCCAGGGGTGATTGATAAGGTCTTGACCCCTTATCTCTTAAGGGTAAAAACGCGTAATGCCCAATCCATTATGCATCATGATCGAATAAAACCATGTAGAGATAGGGAGATCCCCCCCCCCCCCTGGGTAGAGCATTATAGAAATAAAATCCTGAGTGGGGATCATTCTACCCCAGTGCGTCCTACTCGCAAAATTTATTGTGTTTGTCGGTAACCATGGGGACGAGGTTTTGGAATTCAGTGTGATCATTGTTTAGAGTGGTTCCACGGAAGGTGTGTCAATTTGACCCCTGAGGAGGCGGAGTGTATAGATATATATACTTGCCCTTATTGCGATTCCTCACCACAATCAAGATAGTCCGGGAGAAAAAGGAATGATTTTCTCCCTGAGTATTTTTTTTTATTTTTCAGATTTTAAGGATTATAACATATTTTAAAATAGAAGGTAAGCCTTGGTTATCATGAGGAAAGGTTTTACTAATAGAGGCCCCTGTTCTTCTAAACAGGAACAAAAAACCGGTGAACCATGTTGGGATGACGAGCTCTATCAGTCTGATATCATGCTAAGTCCTCCTACTCCTCAGGTGTTAGGAGAGAGTACTACTTCTACGAGTTCTGATTCGGAATGGTCGGTGTTATCATCCCCTATTAGATTGGATGAGTGGTCAAATCCTATTAGGCCTAACCCCATCCCTTCTCCTGTTCCTTTAAGACCCAAGTCCCAGGATAGTAGAGTAGATGATGGTCCTAACCTGGGAGGGGATGAATTGACCCTATATATTTCACCTACCCAGAATAAGATTCGGCAACCTCCTATACCTTTGGCTAGTTGGCAAATAAGACCCACTCCTATAGGGAGTAGTCAGATGCCTGTACCGTTAATGTCGTTAAGGGTGGCACCACCTACCTATTATGCTAGGCCCTCTTTTTTGTCGCCGTTAATCACGGGGCCTAGAAAACCAATAACCATCACGAGTTCTGGGGGGACTCAGCCGGGTCCGTTGCCGAGAGGTGACTATGGGGTAAATGTTACTGATAGGTTTAGGGTTCCGGAAACGGTTTTTGCTAGTAGAAGACCCCCAACTGTCGCTCAAAGTTGTACGGGTATGATTCCTGACAGGATTATAAGGGGAGGAAGGTATGGCCAACAGTCATCTGGATATGGATCAATAAGCAACAGGGATAGGTTGCCAGTGAGTTCAGGGGGGTATCAAAGGAAAATAGGCTTAGATTCGGGTCCTACAGGGAATTTGCCTGTGCCTCCAAAGAGGAAATTAACGTATGATGAATATGTCCAGGTAGAACCTTGTTGTAGACCAGTCCCGGAGAGAGGTATTCACCCTTGTCAAGGTCATGAGATACCTCGGAGTCAGGCATGGGAGAGGGTAGACAGATCGAGATTAGTGAAGGCCTCCTTATGTCCAGTTCCGGGGTGTGGTTATAAGACCAATTCCTTAAAAATACAGGTATTTGACAAACATCTACCCCCTTATTTTAGGATTCCCAGAGGGGGGATGTCAGTTCCCAGTGTGGAAATTGTCAGTGAGAGGGTATTGGCAGTAAGAGCTCTGTCAAGAGCGATCCCCGAGGTAGGAGAATCGTTGTGGGAAGTCATGGATAAGCTTAACCGGGACAAATTAATACCCGCAGACAGTAAGGTGGATCCCGCAACCTATGGGGCGTTCCGGGAATTGGCAAGGCAATCGGGGTGGGTCCCCATTAGGGATTGTTCTCTTCACCCTTTAACACATCCAGCCCTATTGACGCATTGGAGGGTTTTGGCTACAGTACTAGGATATCTTTCCCCAGGGGATCAGAAAGTTTTCCGGGAGAGATTTGTGTAGGGGGGGAGTAGAGGGACCTGGGGATAGGATAAGCGAAGCATCCCGGGGAAATTGGTGAATGGAGTTGTAGGAGATTCCTATAAAGGAAAATTAAGAGAAAAGTCGGAATAGAAAGAAGGAAGGAAAAAAATGGATAAAGCAGAAGAGTTAGATAATTGGTTATGATCTCTATTTTTTTCAGATGGAGGAAAGAAATCAATCTTCACCTATTCCCCCGCACCCGCTCACCCTAGGGGAGGGGGGTAATACAACACCACCGGAGTCTTGCCCCAGGTGCCTCCTTGACCAGTTTGAATGGTTTGGGGGCCTGGGGAGGAGACCCAGGGTCTGCAGGGGGCAGACCCTTGCTTCTCCCGAAAGGGAGCATGTCCGTGGGGTGGGGAGATTTCGTGCCTTCCCCCGGGCTAGGGGGAGAGGCCGAGGTCGGGCAACTCAAACTGGATCCCCTCTACTCCAACCCCAGGAGCGGTAGAGGGGATGCCAGGGAGGCTAGAGGCCATGCCCCGGCGGGCTCCAACTGTACCTGAATATACTTCAGGGCAGGTGAGGGTCCGCCGAGGTTTTGGCCTCCCTCCTATCCACCCTAGCCCTCGTGACTATGTAGGACGGGCTGGAGAGGGATCCACTACTGATCCGAGGGGACAACCAGTTCCGCTGATGTCACTAGTGCTTCCCCGGCGTGAGTCCTCTAGTCAGAAGAGGACTCATAAACGCGAGGAACGCCGGCGGCGTCAGCGGGCACGGGAGTTGGTGGGGGCCATCTCCCCGTTCATCTCTCGCCGCAACAGTGGCGAGAGTTGTTGGGCCGGATTAGCTCCCGGGAGAGACAGATAAATGTCTGTTGTCCCCACGGCTGCCGCCCTACCCCTCCGTGTTGAGCCTTAGGGGATTATTTTTTTTGTATGTTTAGTTCTTTTTTCTCTGGTCCTTGTTTTTTTTTTTTGTTAATTGCGGTTTATTTAGTTTGGGTGGGTGGTTTTAAGGTATTTTTTATTATTTTTAGGGAAGGCCGCTCTCACTGTCATTTTCTATCATTATTCTTTAGACGGAATGTATACTTTTAAACAATTAAAATTGATAAAAGTGTTTTAGCCTGTATCGGCCGAACTAAGGGGTGGTGGGGGTGAGCGAGTGTTTGTGGCAAAAATGCGGATCTTAATACGAAATTCGCGTGATACATCACCGGAAAGTCAATTCCTATGGCTCTTAAATTTTCTGACACATTCCTGATTACTTTCATTAGAAGAGTTAAACATATTTTTATGATGAGCAAAGACATCGGTTACTTAAATTAGACTATACTTCCAATTCATTATATTTATCGAAGGCTGGGATTAGCCGAGAAAGTTCATCTCGAGTACACGTAAAAGATACCTTGGCAGTTGGAATTCGATACAAGAGTAGGCCGTAGTGCGGCTGCCCGGGCAAAATTTCCCTCATGGCACAATGTATGGCATATGCCCGTCTTCCATTAGCCCAGGTTAGGTGCAAAAGAGTAGGACGTTAAACCCCATTTCATTTCACGTACATCTTAATCAAGGCCTTAAAACACCCTGCATATTTAGCCACTTATTTCGATCCGCTGCAAGACCAGTCTGTAAGCCTATCAGGAACCAAGACCACATGGTTATAAACATGCATGTCAAGTTTCATCAAAATTGTTACCTCTACAGGGTCCACAACCTTGACATACCATATTTTTACACTTTTTGCGTACAAGCGGCGGTCATTTTGCCCGGCAATTTTGGTCCGTTTTTCACGAAATACGAACTCAACCCCCTCATTTCGTTGTGTCATAAACGTGCATTTCGAGTTTCATCAAAATCGGTTCAAAACTGTGACCTCTATAGTGTTCACACACTAAAAACGTGATTTTTCGTACAATCAGGGGCCATAATGCACGAAGTTACAGTCCGATACATGACAATATTGAAAGGGTCCGAGATCGTTGGGTGATAAACCTATATTTTAAGTTTCAATGAAATCGGATAAAAATTGTGATCTGTCGACTGTTCACAAACAATTGTGGACAGATGGGCAGGGGCGACGACATTATACGTCCACATGAAAATGACATTGCACAACATGGTTACAAATACACGGTGAAAATATGGTCGTTTTGGTAAACAAAATGGCCGATATTGTCGGTTAACAATCTTAATACCACGATTATAGTATTCAGCACTCTTGAGTACATGAAATACTACACAGCACATTAATCTTATTGATGTTGTTAGCAGCTATCTGAAATGGGCGGTATGCGGACGTACATTATCCTGTTGGAAGTGCTGAAGTTGTGGGTGTGCTCGACACATCGGAGCAACAATTGGTTGCAAGACATCACTAGGTAGGCTACAACATTAACGCGACCCCTGCAAATGTGTAGGGGGGTCCGATGACGAAATGTGAAGTCATGGATAAGCTTAACCGGGACAAATTAATACCCGCAGACAGTAAGGTGGATCCCGCAACCTATGGGGCGTTCCGGGAATTGGCAAGGCAATCGGGGTGGGTCCCCATTAGGGATTGTTCTCTTCACAATTAAAATTGATAAAAGTGTTTTAGCCTGTATCGGCCGAACTAAGGGGTGGTGGGGGTGAGCGAGTGTTTGTGGCAAAAATGCGGATCTTAATACGAAATTCGCGTGATACATCACCGGAAAGTCAATTCCTATGGCTCTTGAATTTTCTGACACATTCCTGATTACTTTCATTAGAAGAGTTAAACATATTTTTATGATGAGCAAAGACATCGGTTACTTAAATTAGACTATACTTCCAATTCATTATATTTATCGAAGGCTGGGATTAGCCGAGAAAGTTCATCTCGAGTACACGTAAACGTTAACACATCCAGCCCTATTGACGCATTGGAGGGTTTTGGCTACATTACTAGGATATCTTTCCCCAGGGGATCAGAAAGTTTTCCGGGAGAGATTTGTGTAGGGGGGAGTAGAGGGACCTGGGGATAGGATAAGGGAAGCATCCCGGGGAAATTGGTGAATGGAGTTGTAGGAGATTCCTATAAAGGAAAATTAAGAGAAAAGTCAGAATAGAAAGAAGGAAGGAAATAAATGGATAAAGCAGAAGAGTTAGATAATTGGTTATGATCTCTATTTTTTTCAGATGGATGAAAGAAATCAATCTTCACCTATTCCCCCGCACCCGCTCACCCTAGGGGAGGGGGGTAATACAACACCACCGGAGTCTTGCCCCAGGTGCCTCCTTGACCAGTTTGAATGGTTTTGGGGCATGGGGAGGAGACCCAGGGTCTGCAGGGGGCAGACCCTGGCTTCTCCCGAAAGGGAGCATGTCCGTGGGGTGGGGAGATTTCGTGCCTTCCCCCGGGCTAGGGGGAGAGGCCGAGGTCGGGCAACTCAAACTGGATCCCCTCTACTCCAACCCCAGGAGCGGTAGAGGGGATGCCAGAGAGGCTAGAGGCCATGCCCCGGCGGGCTCCAACTGTACCTGAATCTACTTCAGGGCAGGTGAGGGTCCGCCGAGGTTTTGGCCTCGTGACTATGTAGGACGGGCTGGAGAGGGATCCACTACTGATCCGAGGGGACAACCAGTTCCGCTGATGTCACTAGTGCTTCCCCGGCGTGAGTCCTCTAGTCAGAAGAGGACTCGTAAACGCGAGGAACGCCGGCGGCGTCAGCGGGCACGGGAGTTGGTGGGGGCCATCTCCCCGTTCATCTCTCGCCGCAACAGTGGCGAGAGTTGTTGGGCCGGATTAGCTCCCGGGAGAGACAGATAAATGTCTGTTGTCCCCACGGCTGCCGCCCTACCCCTCCGTGTTGAGCCTTAGGGGATTATTTTTTTTGTATGTTTAGTTCTTTTTCCTCTGGTCCTTGTTTTTTTTTTGTTAATTGCGGTTTATTTAGTTTGGGTGGGTGGTTTTAAGGTATTTTTTTTATTATTTTTAGGGAAGGCCGCTCTCACTGTCATTTTCTATCATTATTCTTTAGACGGAATGTATACTTTTAAACAATTAAAATTGATAAAAGTGTTTTAGCCTGTATCGGCCGAACTAAGGGGTGGTGGGGGTGAGCGAGTGTTTGTGGCAAAAATGCGGATCTTAATACGAAATTCGCGTGATACATCACCGGAAAGTCAATTCCTATGGCTCTTGAATTTTCTGACACATTCCTGATTACTTTCATTAGAAGAGTTAAACATATTTTTATGATGAGCAAAGACATCGGTTACTTAAATTAGACTATACTTCCAATTCATTATATTTATCGAAGGCTGGGATTAGCCGAGAAAGTTCATCTCGAGTACACGTAAACGTTAACACATCCAGCCAGCCCTATTGACGCATTGGAGGGTTTTGGCTACATTACTAGGATATCTTTCCCCAGGGGATCAGAAAGTTTTCCGGGAGAGATTTGTGTAGGGGGGAGTAGAGGGACCTGGGGATAGGATAAGGGAAGCATCCCGGGGAAATTGGTGAATGGAGTTGTAGGAGATTCCTATAAAGGAAAATTAAGAGAAAAGTCGGAATAGAAAGAAGGAAGGAAAAAAATGGATAAAGCAGAAGAGTTAGATAATTGGTTATGATCTCTATTTTTTTCAGATGGAGGAAAGAAATCAATCTTCACCTATTCCCCCGCACCCGCTCACCCTAGGGGAGGGGGGTAATACAACACCACCTGAGTCTTGCCCCAGGTGCCTCCTTGACCAGTTTGAATGGTTTGGGGGCCTGGGGAGGAGACCCAGGGTCTGCAGGGGGCAGACCCTGGCTTCTCCCGAAAGGGAGCATGTCCGTGGGGTGGGGAGATTTCGTGCCTTCCCCCGGGCTAGGGGGTGAGGCCGAGGTCAGGCAACTCAAACTGGATCCCCTCTACTCCAACCCCAGGAGCGGTAGAGGGGATGCCAGGGAGGCTAGAGGCCATGCCCCGGCGGGCTCCAACTGTACCTGAATCTACTTCAGGGCAGGTGAGGGTCCGCCGAGGTTTTGGCCTCCCTCCTATCCACCCTAGCCCTCGTGACTATGTAGGACGGGCTGGAGAGGGATCCACTACTGATCCGAGGGGACAACCAGTTCCGCTGATGTCACTAGTGCTTCCCCGGCGTGAGTCCTCTAGTCAGAAGAGGACTCATAAACGCGAGGAACGCCGGCGGCGTCAGCGGGCACGGGAGTTGGTGGGGGCCATCTTCCCGTTCATCTCTCGCCGCAACAGTGGCGAGAGTTGTTGGGCCGGATTAGCTCCCGGGAGAGACAGATAAATGTCTGTTGTCCCCACGGCTGCCGCCCTACCCCTCCGTGTTGAGCCTTAGGGGATTATTTTTTTTGTATGTTTAGTTCTTTTTCCTCTGGTCCTTGTTTTTTTTTTGTTAATTGCGGTTTATTTAGTTTGGGTGGGTGGTTTTAAGGTATTTTTTATTATTTTTAGGGAAGGCCGCTCTCACTGTCATTTTCTATCATTATTCTTTAGACGGAATGTATACTTTTAAACAATTAAAATTGATAAAAGTGTTTTAGCCTGTATCGGCCGAACTAAGGGGTGGTGGGGGTGAGCGAGTGTTTGTGGCAAAAATGCGGATCTTAATACGAAATTCGCGTGATACATCACCGGAAAGTCAATTCCTATGGCTCTTGAATTTTCTGACACATTCCTGATTACTTTCATTAGAAGAGTTAAACATATTTTTATGATGAGCAAAGACATCGGTTACTTAAATTAGACTATACTTCCAATTCATTATATTTATCGAAGGCTGGGATTAGCCGAGAAAGTTCATCTCGAGTACACGTAAAAGATACCTTGGCAGTTGGAATTCGATACAAGAGTAGGCCGTAGTGCGGCTGCCCGGGCAAAATTTCCCTCATGGCACAATGTATGGCATATGTCAGTCTTCCATTAGCCCAGGTTGCAAAAGAGTAGGACGTTAAACCCCATTTCATTTCACGTACATCTTAATCAAGGCCTTAAAACACCCTGCATATTTAGCCACTTATTTCGATCCGCTGCAAGACCAGTCTGTAAGCCTATCAGGAACCAAGACCACATGGTTATAAACATGCATGTCAAGTTTCATCAAAATTGTTACCTCTACAGGGTCCACAACCTTGACATACCATATTTTTACACTTTTTGCGTACAAGCGGCGGCCATTTTGCCCGGCAATTTTGGTCCGTTTTTCACGAAATACGAACTCAACCCCCTCATTTCGTTGTGTCATAAACGTGCATTTCGAGTTTCATCAAAATCGGTTCAAAACTGTGACCTCTATAGTGTTCACACACTAAAAACGTGATTTTTCGTACAATCAGGGGCCATAATGCACGAAGTTACAGTCCGATACATGACAATATTGAAAGGGTCCGAGATCGTTGGGTGATAAACCTATATTTAAAGTTTCAATGAAATCGGATAAAAATTGTGATCTGTCGACTGTTCACAAACAATTGTGGACAGATGGGCAGGGGCGACGACATTATACGTCCACATGAAAATGACATTGCACAACATGGTTACAAATACACGGTGAAAATATGGTCGTTTTGGTAAACAAAATGGCCGATATTGTCGGTTAACAATCTTAATACCACGATTATAGTATTCAGCACTCTTGAGAACATGAAATATTACACAGCACATTAATCTTATTGATGTTGTTAGCAGCTATCTGAAATGGGCGGTATGCGGACGTACATTATCCTGTTGGAAGTGCTGAAGTTGTGGGTGTGCTCGAAACATCGGAGCAACAATTGGTTGCAAGACATCACTAGGTAGGCTACAACATTAACGCGACCCCTGCAAATGTGTAGGGGGGTCCGATGACGAAATGTGAAGCCTCATCCCCACACCATTACACTCCCCCCAACCCATCGATCCGTTTCGAAGACGCAGCAGTCTGCAAGACGTATTCACACACGTTGACGGCCATCAGTGTGATAAAGATGAAAGCGACTCTCATCACTGAAGAGCACACTTTGCCAGTCTACTCTTCTCCATGTCCTGTGTCCTTGAACCCAAATCAAACGCCGCTGAAGGTGATGATCCCAGAGCAAAGCTCCAACATAAGGTCGTTGTGCACGGAGTCTTACGGTGTTGGCACTTACTGGTCCATGTCTTCCGACGACTGCTGCACCTGTTCGAGTCGCAGGGTGGAATCTGTCACGCGGACGAGTGATCCGTCGAAATGTGAAGCCTCATCCCCACACCATTACACTCCCCCCAACCCATCGATCCGTTTCGAAGACGCAGCAGTCTGCAAGACGTATTCACACACGTTGACGGCCATCAGTGTGATAAAGATGAAAGCGACTCTCATCACTGAAGAGCACACTTTGCCAGTCTACTCTTCTCCATGTCTTGTGTCCTTGAACCCAAATCAAACGCCGCTGAAGGTGATGATCCCAGAGCAAAGCTCCAACATAAGGTCGTTGTGCACGGAGTCTTACGGTGTTGGCACTTACTGGTCCATGTCTTCCGACGACTGCTGCACCTGTTCGAGTCGCAGGGTGGAATCTGTCACGCGGACGAGTGATCCGGGTGTAGCGGTCTTAATCCTGGGTTGTAACGCGTTGTGGACCAGGATGTTGACGGTCACGTGTTGATCCACTAACTCAAACACGTTTCACCAACTTTACACTAGTGGACTGGTGACAACTGAAGTGTCTGGCAATAACACGTGTAGACATGCCAGCCCTGGACATTCCCATGGCTTTATTCCGTTGATTTTCAGCAAGTCTCGGCATCTCTAGCTCGATTCTTGCACACGTTCAACAACAAATTATGACAGATTGACGTTTTACAATTCATGTACTGCACATTAATTTGAAAACATGCTTTTAAAGAGCAAAATGCGGATAGCCATTTCGAAAAAAAATACGGATATTATAGGACTGACATATATACGGCAAATTTGTAATGCAGCACCCAAAACCCATAAAATGACATTAGCAAACATATAACTTGTGAAAACTCGAAAATGTCGCTTGAGCTGCTATTTAGTAAAACAAAGAAGGCGAGATTGTCGGATCAAACTTTCGCTATAATGTTTGTCTTCAGCCGCCCTGAAAACCCTATATAGAAAGATGTATAATACGCCAAAATAGCAACCAACTTGTCTGAGTTGATTAGCTTCAAACGGACACGGCTCAGTCATTTATTCAAACAAATCATACACCAATTTGAATGTATTGAGGTGGACCATGTGGAAGTAACATTATCTCATGCTTTCCTCGTTCGTTTCAACTAATAAGAGAGATTAGGACAGTTATTATTACCTGTTAATAAGAAGTTCGGCGACTAAACCTACAGTAGTACATCATAATAAAATACATTGCTTATATTTATGTTAGTGCCCTGAAGTTGCAATATTTATCATAATGGGTTCATCACTGAGGCTACAGTTTCCATATGCATAATCATACGTTCATCCCAAAGACGACAGTTTCGATATTTATATCAACGCGTTTTTCAGTGATAAGATATAGTGCTGATAATAATGTGTTCATCACACAGATGATAAAGTGAGGAGTCATGTATAACAATACATTCACTTTGACAATAAAGTGCTGATTGTGATATTAAGATTTCATAGGAAAATTTATGGTGATTTGAAACTCCGTTATGTGACGCTGGCAATGAACTGTGTATGCGACGTATAGACCTGTAAATAATCAAAATAAAAGGAATTATGGAACCGAGTCTTCATTATAAACTATGTGATCTAAGTAAATAATTACCAGATCTGTTATATAGGCACCCCTATTGGAACACGCAGTTATTACCATGGCACTATGTGCGATAGTTGTTGGATTTCATAAACCTGTTTACGCCTTTGTTAGAATTTTTATATGTAATTTTTCCATTAGATGATGACCTATGAGATGTTCTTTATTTTTCAAATCAATTGCATTCTTTACTTGTGGGGATAATGTAACTAAGTTAATACAGAGGTCCTTGCAGTTGTAGTTATTGTATCTCTTATTCATAATATTAAACGTCCGAGAGCTCGCTAGGCAGCCAACTGCTTGTTTACATTCTTAGTTGACGAGCGGCAAACTTGGCGGCCAAAAGCAATCGCAAAATGGATCATCCTTGCTAGACACGCTAGTGTCATGGCAGATAGCGTTCGAGATTCAATTCACCCTACCTATATGTCATTGTCCATTTATTTACTTTACTTGATGGTAGCAATCATCTTCGTCAGGATGACCGCTAGAAGATAGATAGCGCCCATTGCCACCAAGCTTTCGCGGACCTCTGGACGTCACAAACTAAGGCTATATATACAAGATGGAGCTCTTTTTTTATGCCATTAATCTTTCAAGGACTCGGCGCGTAGATATACTAGTAGCCCCGGTAGTGGGACATATATAACAGCAGATTCGTGCAAATGATGATTCGTTCATCAACTTTGGCACAATTGTTCTCGATTGGATACTAATCAAATCTGCCGGATAGGCTAGTTGAAAATCCAAGATGGTGGTCATTTTTCAAGATGTCAGCCAAAATTGCACCGGAAGTTGATATTCGAAATATTTGTTGTCCGATTATAATACAATATAATTTGGGATCTAAAATGTAATTTTAATTCATATTTTAGATTGGAACTTCAATTGAAACTCATTCTGGGCATATATTAAGTGACAGATTAATGACAAGCTTTAGTCTGTTATAGGTGTGAGTTTGTCTGACATAGTATTATGTAAGATGTATTTGTTGTACAAACTTGTGTCATCCAGGTGACTATTTGATATAAGTCGTAAGCTTAACACTTGGTTTTTTTTTCAGAGCTAAGATATGTTATCTTAATTAATCGTTTTCAGTGTTCTCATTTCTAATGCTATTAAATATGGCGTGCCTCAGTTATTTGACAGGCATTGCTTGATAGTATATAAAGGCTAGTTTAGAGTTGGGTGAGGGACACCAGAGGGGGATACCAGGAGACACCAGAGGAGACCAGACGTGAGACCTAGTCGGTCCAATTCTGGACCATGGGGTCTGCCCGCAGAATCCCGGACGAGTTGGGGTTTCTGTGACCTAAGGAGACATCTTTAGTTTGACATCTCCAGATCCAACCACCATATGTAAATGTGGTTATGGGGTCTGCCCTCAGAATGCCGGACGAGTTGGGGTTTCTGTGACCTAAGGAGACATCTTTAGTTTGACATCTCCAGATCCAACCACCATATGTAAATGTGGTTATGCTGCTTCCAGATTGTTTTAGTACATACTCTTAAGTGGTGCCGTAGACCAGACCAAAGTTTTTGAAGTCCTGAACCCTAGATGATCAAAGAATTTTATTAAAGGTAAGTCTGTTTCTGATCCAAATCATGGCGAAGGGTTAATGATTAGTGTTATATTTGTTTAATAATTTAACAGGCGAAATAAGCGGTTTGTCTTCCACGCTTAAACATAGTAAGAGGGGAGAAGTCATTTCCCCCCAAGACTATGGGGGTCTGCCCTCAGACCCCGGGACGAGTTGTGTCTTCCGAGACCTAGGGGGAACATCTTTAGTTAGAAATCTCCTGATCCAACCACACTGTGTAAATATTTTATGATGCGGTAATAAAACATCTGTTTAATAAAAAGAGTCATGAGTTGTGTTACACGATTTCCGTAATCTAAGTGGCAATGCCTGGTGATTCCCATGAACTGCTGAACTACATGTTCCTGCTCATAATGCACCCGAAGACCTATATGAACAGAAAAAGCACCTTGAGTCATATTTAAATTATATATATAAATATATACACACAAAATACATATCTCTTTTAATTTCTGTGACATATTTGTCTCACCTCGCATGTTAATTCATAAGTTTCATACATTTGCATGTCTTTGCAATGTATGTTACATGTAGTAAGGGCTGTAATGCTAGAGCCCTTGCTTCAGCTACGTAGGAAATATGTGTTTGCATCATAGTGTGCAGCAACCTATTAGTATCCCAATGCTGTCTAATAAACCACAGATCAATTAAGAAGCTGCACCTAAATGAGCAGGACGTGCCACCACGGGAGAGCTGGGTCAAGATAACGGGGTTGTAGTTATTCGTATCATTACAGCATTTATAAGCCGTTTATGCACATTTTTATCAATAAACTGTTGACTATTTGTTCAATAGAGAATGTTTTTCTCACTTCATTTATGGGGTCGTCGTGCTAGATTGGAAGCGAGCTCGTAAGATTCGTATTACGCGTTCACCCACTCGGCAAACCTCGGTAGATTCCGTGGCTACTTCTAGCCTCGGCTGTATGACAGTAAGTGATATGTACCTACGCCTATACAATTGCGATGTGGCGCCGGTTTACTTATTAGGAAAACTTGCCGCTTTTAGAAAGAAGTTCTCAAAATTGCGTCGTTCGTAAAGTGTTAGAATTTTCCTTGCAAACGTGTCCTTGGCTAAAGAAAATCGGATAAACTTGAATGAAAAACAGCTTCAAACTCTGCAAGATCAAACATTTTTCAAAGGCGTTGTCATGGGCAACGCAGTTGGTAATCCCGGAACTTGAAAGTAGTTCTAACAGCGGACTTCGTCATACAGTCGAGACTAGATGTAGTGTACTGGAACCGGCGAGGTTTGCCGAGTGGGGTTCACTTGAAGTCGGTGGGGGAGACGCGCGTAACACCTTGAAATGCACGTGCGATGTACTGACACCAGCATACCAGAGTAGTAATAAGCGTTTGCGATGGGGTAATTGAGGGGTTCTGAATTGGAAATACTTATAAATTTGTGATAAGAAAAATGCTTTTAAATATGTATTTCTCGAAAAAGTATTTAGTATAAGCCAGTTATAGACCTTGTTTTCTCCGTGTATGGTCTTTTCATTTTAATAAAATGAAATGGGGGTTTAACGTCCTACTGGACCCAAAATAAAGACGGTATATAAAACAGGGTATATAAATATTAATTCGGCTAGAATGCTCAAATCAAAAATGGAGTGGGTGGTATATCTTGATGGGATTCGAGATGGCGACATTCTACTTTGGCAAAGCGGAATGTGATTTGTCTATACTTTGACACCATTTCGTCTACTTAGTAGACATTGCCTGCTTCGGCTACGTAGAAAGCTCAATCTGATTGGTCGAGAGTTTGGAACACAATAACACGCCTTCTTATTGAGGTAGAATGTTCAAACTTAGTCTATGCATCATTTTCTGCTTCGGCGAAGTAGGGAAATCAATAATATTTCTTGAGACTATGAAACACACTTGCTTCTATTTGAGAAGCAATGTTCAACTTTGGTGCAAATCTTTATTAGGTGAATACCTTGACTATGTCAGATGCTGAGACTTTGGAACAAGACAACTTTAATTCTTAGTTGAGAATGGTAATTATGAAAAACAGAAATAGGAACTTAAAATCGTGGGTAATACAATACAATTCAAAGATTAACAAAACGTTTACTGGGTCAGGACAGTCAGAAGGGAGATAACTACAATCAGCTGGTTTCCCGAATTTTGAGCCATTTGTTATTTGCAAAATTGAAACCGAAATGATTTAAAGCTGAACTCCGGTTACAAAAATACTGAAATAATGTAATAAAAAAAAAGTTAACGCCCGCAAGCCGCCATACTTGTTTCCAATAATTTGGTATACTGTTGGGGAAAAAATACAGCAATCAGTGAACCGTGTGAAGTCTGAAGAGAATAAAGCCGGATGTGTATAGCTAGCTGACGAGAAACAAACTGGAAGTGAGATCGGCTAACCTTTCCAGGTCATAAGCCTCCATGTCAGCCATACTTATTTCACAAATTGGAAACAAGTATGGCGGCTTGCGGGCGTTAACTTTTTTTTATTACATTATTTCGGTATTTTTGTAACCGGAGTTCAGCTTTAACCGAGGTTGTCCTTGTCTTTTTTCTTCTTTAACATCCAGTCAATCACATTTAATGACCCGGTTCATATTCAGCCCCGATAACTATGCCTCAATTTCAGATATTTTGGAATAATGGCCTCATAAAAATATTTTATCTTTCTGTGTGCCTTCTTTTGTGTGGGGAGGGAAAGGAGTATCCGCCTCCCACTTGTCAATGTGCAATAACCATTACACGTTTTTGATTTATTAAACCAATCCCGATCTCCTACACGCATTTCCCCTACTTCTATGATTTTGGAATTGAAATCTGGAAAGAATCGCGATGTCGATCAATGACCAAGAAATGATTTAATTACTGACAATTTATCAACCGGAGCATTTACTAACTTTTACTGTGTATAGAATTGGATTACGGAGGCAATAATACAAACTTGTAATCTACATAAATTCTGATATATTCCCATTTTGATTTAATCGATAGCAAACAAACTGAAAACATATATCATTATTACAGAACAATTGAAAAACCCACATGACAAAACTATATATTAAAATTTTCTGACAATAAGGTAATCAAGCATACGTCGTACCCAATTTACTAATTTAGTCACAATGTTATATGGAATCCGATAATAGATTACACAATTCTAACATAGACAAATCGCATTCAAACAATAATAAAGAACTTCGAAAGAATTTGCAGATTTATATAAACAAATCAGTTTATTATTTACGGATGAAAATAGAGATATTTAATTGGTTGTACAACCTTTCCTTTAATTGTGAAACTTATGCCTTTTTAGCGATACCAATTTCAATAATAAAGTAAAACACCAACATTAGTTTCATACCCCTTAAAGATGAAACATAACCTTTATAAAAACACATATCTATCATCACAAGTTTAAAAATACATAACGTACGTATACCTATCATCACATAAACTACGTTAAACTTCCTCAGTCCAGAACTTAAAATCAAATTTCAAATCTTCATGGATTCTGAACATTCATCATATCGAACTAATGTACGATAATGGAGTCGACGTAATATGTAATCTGGGTGATTTATCAACTACAAAGATAGGAGATACCACAAAAGAACACCTGATAGAAGAGCTTGTCTTTTCACACTTATATCTTAGTAGGAAAGAGGGCAGCAGATAATATCGCCATAGCTCTAAGTAATACGATTTAATTAGAGAAAGCGGCAAGAAGAGAAACAACCAGTACAGCAACTGAAGAAACTATGGACGAAGCTCCACATATGTCAGGTCTGAGTTCAGATATAAGTGATACGTATATTTCTTTGGTCTTGGTTTTTGTGCATGCTTCTAGTTGTGAATCTGTGTTTGCACAAGATAAATAGTATTCGCCGAATCTAGAACGAAACAAAAAAAAGTGGACAAGAGAAATGATGAGCTTTTTTATTGGTTTGGGAAATAACCAGAAAAAGTAAAATCATTACCTAATAGACCGGGAGTCCAAGGGGTCAAACTCAATTCATGTATGTCGGATATCATAAGAATGTAACTCTACCGGTGGTTGTGGTATTCAAGGCCCAAAATGCGATACCCCACAACTAGTCTAGATTAGCCCAAGAGTGTACCACTTAAAATTCGCACAGCTGTGTACGTTACCCCCACATTAAAACTCGTGTGGTGGTACTGATCAACTCAAGAGCTGTTTTAGTTGGTATAGATTTCAGTTAATCCAGCCTAGCTGTTGGCTGGAAATTAGGTAACTCTTGTCAGAAATGTCTGGTAATAACATAGCTCTGTTAGAGGTTACCTATAACTAGAAACGTCTATCAGAGTGTTTTCTGATACCTGAAGATGTACAGTACACTCCTGTCCGTCCTGTGTGAATAAATGTTACACTTTTGAGCAAATCTAGAATAGTTGGAGGATGTCATTTTGTGTGTAGAAACCCGGCAGACCTAAAAGCAATACATCCATTGATAAAATTGGTACTCTTTTCAGCCAGGTTAACCCCCAGGGCTCTCGCTCTATATTCGTCTTTTGCAAGGCTGTACAATACCACAGATTCTTCTCGGCACAGGACCAGGTGCGTGCCCGTAGTTTTAACTCGTCGTGGGCTGCGTGTCGTGATGGGAGCACTTACAGTGACCATTTCCGGCCAGATTCCCAATGTCACGATTCGCAGTACGTTTGAAACCGCGGAGTAATCGTTCTGATCTGTTCTTACCATATATCCTGGTCATTCGTAGCAATCGTGTCTACGTACCCGATCATGGGCTGAATATCAACGTACAATAGGACAAGCATTACTGAAGCTGAAAGCCCACGCTGTGAGACATGGTTCAAATGGGGAAGATTGTATTTTGTAAGTTCATTATCAATATAGTACCACAGCCATATTATACGACGAATGGGCATACAGGAGTTTATTGATACAATTTGCTTTTGGGCTATGTCCAGGTTACAATATTTTGATTCACCAGATTCGATATTCAATGTCCTGTTTCTGGGAAAGAAAATTAATCATACGTACTTGCAGGTGTAAGTGGTTGACTCTGCGAAAGTAGGACTGTTGCTAATTGTAATGTTATTATCGGCCAGTTTGGTCGATGCGCAGCTACCTATGGTATCAGCATTAACACAGGTTCCATCATACTCTGAAAAAAGTACCAAATTAATATAATGTCTTAAATGGTATCTGTTTTAGAATTGGAAAGGGAATCTTGTCATTAACAGAAAAAATAAATACTTAAAACAGCTGCCATGATTGTTGGTGTTGCTACAATTTACAGCCATGCCAGTTACCTAGGTGTAAAGTAAATAGCCTGTAGAAGGTGTTGCGTTCGAACCCTTGTTCATATGAAATATTCTATAATTGTAAAAAAAAAAAAAAAAAACCAACAGAATTAACGACTATATCAGATAAATTATTATACACATTTAAAGTAGATAAAGCAGTAAATAGTGATAACAAGCAAACAGCGAGGCTGGTGTCCTCCGTTGAAAATAAACAGATGACATATTTATTAGTCGCACATTTATTTATCGAGTAATCAAACTATACAGTAAGTTACATAACGCTCTATCGGAAAGAATCAAGGCCCAAAACACCGACCAATGAAATTGCTTAGCTTTAGCCCGAAATGTTAATCATTGACTCAGTCGTGACATTCGCCTAATGAATATCTACGTCATGTTAAATCATTCTTCCTTAATTAAATCGAGAGCTGTTATGTTCCAAAATCTTGACCAATCAAATTGTTTATCGCGCCTTACCTAAGCAGAAAATTCTCACCATCGATCTTAGCCTAGTCAATGTAATGATATAATGAATCAAAGCTATCGTCCCCCAAAGCATCAACCAATCAGATTGCTTATCTCGGCTTACCGAAAGCAGACATATGTTAATAAGTTAGAAGGAGAGTTATGTTTATCTCTACTGATCCTAACCAGAAAATGGCCATCAACTCCAGCGGGGCATTTACCTAAAACAAAACACCCAGTACACCTACACCAAATTTGAACATTCTAGCTCAATTAGAAGGACGGACGACCACATTGAATAGCCCCCCCCCCCTGCTTTCTTCGACAGATGGGGGACAGAAATAAAAATAAATCATGATGTACAACCACTATATGTAACCACATATTTCTACACATATCGCTAGGTTTGTGTCGCTATACCTGGGTGAAATTGGGCAAGTGAAGACAGACATGAAGTATACGGTAAAATAAATTTTACCAGAACAGCGAGTTTCCACCTACGTATCATCGAATTCGAACTGACAACGAATACACGATACCTCGACTTTTCGTTTCGTCCAGACAGGTGAAAAGAAAATAGAATACGAGAAGGAAATTGTGCCATCGCCCTGTTTCTAATACAATTATGTAACCCGGGCCGTGTTTCTGTAAGAGCATGGGGTACATTGTTATAATGTTTCATATCGTGCAGTTACCAATTTCAAATTCAACCAGAAACAGAATAATCTTATTTATTTTTATCAAACGCGACCTACTTTTTGCCCAATCATTCGAGAAGTCCATTAATAAGTTATTTATCGGTATTGATACACATTTTTCATAACTTCAATCAAGGTTTCCCCTATACTACAAATAAACAAGCCAACAGTGAAGCTGGTATACCTCACCGCAATACCAAAATAAATAGATTACACCTGTTAGTGTTTGCACATGTATCTTTTTGAAAAAACAATCCAACTGATTATCTATATTCTATACTGAAAGTGTTCACAGTGGGACTCGGTCAAAGTTTTCGAAGTTGAAACTTATCATCGAGCTTAGTCAAGATATTGATATAATGAATGGGCACTTTATCGTATTCCGAAGTTTCAACCAACCAAACTGCTTATATCTGCGTGGCCTTAGTAGAACACGCACACTATCGAATAGACCAATCAGACTGAAGTTTCTAATGCGTAACTCAATCTACTAGAACCAAAGTGACCGACTTCCATAGTCATAACCATTTTTTTTTTATATATCGCCCTGCTTACCTGTCGCAAAGAATGCTCATCAAACTTAGTCAAGGACCTGATGTAATGAAACTTTACCCCAATGTTCATCACTTAATTAAAACTACAGTTATCGTGCCCTAAAGCATCAACCAAACAAAGTGCTTATCCCTGCTTAACCTAAGCATAAATACTCATCTTCGAACTCTATCAATGAAATGGAATGGTCTTTAGCATCCTGCTGTTCTGCTCCGAACTGGGCTATGAAGACGGTCATACGACATACAGTGTGCTATGAGGGAAATTTTGTTCGGACTACGGCCTACTCTTATATCGAATTCAACTGTCAAGGAATCTGTTACATGCACGCCAATGTGTACACGAGACTTCGGTTATTCGTCCCATTCGAGCGACTAGGTAGCTTGTCCTTGCCATTTTGTCCGTCCTTTATCACTGACATGGGGAATTTAACTCCATCGACATATCCACATAATAAAGACTTACACCAAGTCGTGTTTACACATTCTCAATTCGAAGGAGAGTTATCGTGCCACAAACAGTGTGACGGATAGACAGACGAGACCCATTTTAATAGCCCCTCTGCGTTTTTCGAATGGCGGGGAACCAAAAAACGGCGCGATTCTACTCACCATCCTTACGAGTGCACAGAGTATTTAGAATTTCTGTATAATCATCTGAAGAGGCTTCCAATTGTTTGGTTTCAGTTGTTCCACAAGCTATGTGTGTATCCGCTATGCATTTCACTGCTTTTGATATGTTATTCAAATTCCTGAATCAATAGTATATACAAAAGGTTAATTATCACAAATAAACATCAGTCTATATATATGTCAGTAATATATGGCCACAAGGATATCTCAGATACGGGTCATTGGTCGGTTGATTTTAAAATAAACAATTCGGGATCAAAAACATAATGGGAATCGCACAACTCCATTCTATGATTTCTACATATTGTCAGCTGTAACCTACTAGAATTTAATGACTGTTTATTATCACGAGTTGTTATATATGTATGAATTAAATGGTGGCTTACTCCCTACTCTTCACTAGAATTTAATGACTGGGTTTTTTCACGAGTTGTTATAAATGTACGAATTAAATGGGAGCTTACTCTTCTGCAACAAGACGGCTAATGAAGACGGGCGTACATACAGACAATCCCCATCTTTATTAGCCAAGTCGGAGCAGAACAGTAGAACGTTAACCCCACCTTTATTTCAATGCATTTTAAGCCAGAAACGTGGCCGATGAATTGTGTAACCATTACTATACTGGATTGAACTGGACAGCTAACACCGAATGTTGTAACATGATTGTTCAACACGCTTATCGTCATACCAGTTTGTGGGCAATATATATACTTTTCTCACGACATGATTCACTCTAAAATGTATCCAGATTAGCATTTAATTTAGAAAACTTATTTAAAATATCAATGCATTCATATAGCAACATTCGGTGACAGTGGGTTGTAAGATATTGTTTCGTTTGCAGAGGATGTTGCGAATAATGTCTTTGCTCGAGATTCAGAATACCAAGTTATGGTCATTTTACTTTCGGTGTCTATTGATCTCAGGTCACTGCCATTATCTCTCAGAGTCATTAAGTAATGATATTTTGGTATACTCCTACAATGTTAACGGGAAAGTGCGTAGGTTTATAATTCTATAGATCTGGAGGACACAGAACGTGAATATCGAATAAAAGGTTTATCCGCTCATCACGAACAATGTTCCAAGCCATATTTTAATATTAGTATTTACACAGATATAATGAGTTAAAATGCGATAGATCTTAGGTGTTTCCAATCTTTAAAAAGTCCACTGCCCCATGTAAATAATGGGTCTGTTGTTGATATTTAACAAAAGTAGACCTAGAATAGACTGATTTAGTTCTTGCGATTGATATTCTCCGAGAAATTAAAATCATGCACAATTACGTTAACGATCATGGATAAAGCATACATGTCAACGACCTGTAGTATTGTTGTTCCTCTCATTCTACTAAAAACACCTGTGGTCAACAAGATTAAACATCAGTAATTGGCTGAGATCTCGTTACGTC
The DNA here is from genome assembly GCA_036850965.1 of Patella caerulea. NCBI lineage: Eukaryota > Metazoa > Mollusca > Gastropoda > Patellidae > Patella > Patella caerulea. The sequence goes on along the minus strand of JAZGQO010000006.1, from coordinate 53,182,062 downwards.
CAATCTGGGCCCGGTTCCTAGAAAATTCTTAAAAGTAAGCACAAAGTTATGCTTCACTTTTGCTTACGTAAGAAACTTTATGAAATACCGTCTCTATAGAAACTTCTCAAGACCGTTCTTACGTAAGAGCAAGCCAAGTACGAGTCTAAGCACAGTGTGACTGGTAAATTGAGACTAAGATGCTCTTTAGCGTCACAAAAACAAATTTGGTATGCAAATTACACCGTAAATTCGTCTGCATATAGAGTTATAAATAGATCAACTTCAAATAGTCGATTTGGAAGTTTTTGACAAAAGACATGAAATGAAATAGGTTTTAACATCCTACTGTTTTGCTCCTAAGCTGGGCTAATGAAGACGGGCATACGTCATAAAGTGTGCTATAGGCCTACTGTTATATCGAATTACAACGGCCAGGGGATCTTTGACGTGCACGCCAATTTTTACACGGGACCTTATTTTTTCGTCTTCATCACTGACAAGGGGATGAACCTTCTCGGCCAATGCAGGGATCGAACACCTTTCCTCGGCCCGATTCTTAAAAAATTCTTTAACACGTTCTTGCGCTTACATGTAGATTTTAAGTAGACATTGCAAGTAAGTAAACTTATCTTATTTCGTGTTAACAGAAAATTCTTAAGAACGTTCTTGTGCTTAGATTTTAAGTAGACTTCAGTGTAAGCACAAGCACGTTATTATGTGTTCCAAGAAAAATCTTAAGCACAACTTCGTTCTTAAAATTGTCAACCTAAGTACAAATCCCAAGCAAGGTATAGGGCTTGCTTACCAACCTTTAAGCCTGTTTCTGCTTCAAACAATATGGCTGACCGTGGATTTATTCGACGATATTTGCTACATCTTTTGGTACCTAAGAGTCAATTGAAAGACAGAAAATCCTTTAGAAACATATTCTCGAGAGGAATGCTACAGGAAATTTCGCTTCTATCCTAAACACAATTCATTTATTTCCAAATTGGTAAACAACACACACGCGGGCTACTTAAAGATCAGTAGCTCTCACAATTATTCGGTTTGTTTGCATGTACTTGCGTTTTGGGTTGTTTTCTTTTGTTTAGTCTGTGGTATATTTTATATATGTAGGCCCATGGGAGACACGTCAAAGGTATCAGGGGATCACTTGACTAAGCTGGTTCGTTAGCCTGGAGGTCGGGTGTTCGATCCCTGCATTGGCCGAGAAGGTTCATCCAAATTTTCCGACGTGGTTTCTCCTTGTCAGTGATGCAGGACGGAGGACAGCTGTCTTGTCATTCGGATGGGACGAAAAAACGAGGTCTCGTGTACAAACTGGCGTACACGTAAAAGATTCCGTGGCAGTTGGAATTCGATAGAGTAGTGCCGCTGCCAGGGCGAAATTTCCCTCATAGCACATTGTATGACGTATGTACGTCTTCATTACCCCACATTAGGCGCAAAATAGTAAGACGTTAAATTTCATTTCATTTCATTTGTTAAATAATAAAATACATCTAAATCGACTATTTTCCGGGAGGTTAATGTCATTGGTCTATTTATAACTCCATGCAGACAATAGAGCTATATATATAGAAACTCTGTGATGCAGACGAATTTACAATTACGGTGTAATTTGCATACCAAAATTTTTTTTTTTTTTTGACGTTAGAGAGCATCGTACTCTCAATTTACCAGTCACAGTGTGCTTAGACTCGTACTTAACTTGTGCTTACGTAAGAACGGTCTTGAGAATTTTCTAGAGACGGTATTTTATAAAGTGTCTTACGTAAGCAAAAGTGAAGCATAACTTTGAGCTTACTTTTAAGAATTTTCTAGGAATTGGCCCTTACCCACGTGATCCCTTTAACATGGCCCCTACAGGCCTATAAGCTAGCCCCCCCCACCCCAAAAAAAAAAGCAAAACGCAAGCACATGCAAACAGATGGCATGACTGGGACAGTGCCTGATTTTAAAGTAGCCAAGTCTCTAATTCAATGTCATCCAGCATCTTTGACATTGAAAACACGAATTATTTGTCAGTTTAAATCAAAATTGATGATGTGATCTTACCGGAAAAAGATGGGCTTCTGATATCCAATATTTAAGACAAGATAAATATTTTACCATTGGTACACGAATCGTGTACCATAATGCGTTTCAGCCCAGTTCTAGCGAGAGACTCGGGGGAACAAAGCTAGAAACATTGCACCAAATCAAACGGAGCATGTAGACTGGAATAACTAGACGCTAGAATTTTGCATTCGATTGACACTGTTGGCAAATTTCGCCGCACATAACTGATTTGAAATTGGAGTAAAAACGGAAACCATTGAATGTAAATCAGTTTATACACATTCATATTGGAGTATTATATGCGTTGCGACCCACTTGTGTCAACTTCTTGGTCCCTAATGTTAGCGATTTAGCTCCTTTCAAGTTGCCTGCGTTTGTGTTGTTTACCAATTTGTAAATAAATTAAAAACATTTACTGTAGAAGCGAAATATTCTATAGCATTCTTGTCGAGAATATATTTCTTAAGGATTTTCCGTCTTCCAAATGTCTCTTAGGTATCAACAGATGTAGTAAATGCCGTCGACTTACTAACTATACGGTCAGCCATATTGTTTGAAGCAGAAACAGGCTTAAGGTTTGTAAGCAAGTCCAATACCTTGCTCGGGACTTGTGCTTAGATTGACAATTGTAAGAACGAAGTTGTGCTTAAGTTTTTTCGTGGAACACATAATAAAGTGCTTGTGCTTACACTGAAGTCTACTTAAAATCTAAGCACAAGAACGTTCTTAAGATTTTTCTGGGAACACAAAATAAGGTAAGTTTACTTAATTGCAAAGTCTACTTAAAATCTAAGCACAAGAACGTGCTTAAGAATTTTCTAGGAATCGGGGCCTGAAATTCATCCTTTTAACGACATGGACATTTACACTATAAACATCACAAAGTACCTACCCACATGTAACAGTTAAATCGCCCGTAGCTAATGCGGGTAATCCATCAAAAGACAACCGTGAATTTCCAGTCAGACCATTGTTTGTATTACATGCAGAAATGGCAGTACTATATCCATCACAATTGGTTGTGTCGATCTGACACTCAACAAGACAACCTGAAACAGTCCAATTAGTAAATTTACCTTATTTCGACATGAAATAGGGCGCGAATGACCATGGACTGTTACGTGCAAATCGATATGTACATGGACTTTTTCAAGTAACCCAAATATTCAATAATACACTGAGTAGCGATTGTAGTGTACTTAATCTTTTTGAAATATGTATTATTATGTTGTCATGGGGACGGCTGCCGCTTGGACACATTCCTGTGACTGGAAAAGGACTATACTTTATACATACTATTATGAAAATATATCATAGGGTCTATGCATCCATACTTTCTGCTATTATGGATTTACCAAAGGTCATTCTCTTGTAGACCATTTCCGTTATTATTATGTTTCGAAGCAGTTCCCCAGCTCGAAACGGACATCTCACTAACCATTTTTGAGTGTATCCGGTTCGCAACACTTCTTTTAGTTTAAATTTTGTGTATTGGATGAAGAGGGTATAATGTTTTCGAATTTTACTGTGACGTATATTTATCGAACACTGCTAAAGCAAATGAGTTAATTAATATAATCCATCAGATATCGCGAATAACCAGATGTTAAAAAAATATATAGTGCTATGGCATTCATAATCATTGATTTAAACTACACAGAAAGTAGAATGCGTTATATCCATTACCATTTAAGGGAGCCAAGTGGCAAATCAATAAAACTGTGTTCATACTGCATGCGCATTCATGGCGAACTTTGGGTTTGGGAAGAAAGCGATTGGCGAGAGAACCTTCGCATGTCAAGCGCTACGTTTGAGATAATTTTCAATTTGTTGAGACTAGCCATTGCAAAACAATATACAAGACTCTGGGGGCCAGTGCCTCACCACTAGAGACTGGCTGTAACACTGGTTATCTGGCAACAGTAACAAGAGTCTTGGACAGAAATTTGGACTTAGACAGTCAACAGTTTGATCTGAATCCAAGCGTGTCACACTGAAATCTTGACTCCAAATAACCCGTTTGGAATAATTGTTCCGGGTTAAATTTGGAAAAATATACGGATTCGCATGATTCAGATTCAGTTCGGATTTTATCGAATTGGGTGTGACGCCAAAGTCCGGAATAAGGCTTTATTATGAATTCAATTCAGAATAAACCTCTAGTGTGAACGCAGCTTAAGCAATCTATATAAAAAATACGTGAAATAGAATTCGATATTATATTACATGTTGTGTTCACAGCATTATCAATCCGTTAGCTGGTTCGTTCGTTTCCACCGGGGGTGATATCGCAGACAACCATGGTTCGTGTTCATAGTCCGGTAAATATGCTAAATTACGTCTTCAAACAGAGGTTACACATCAATATTGATTCGAATAATGGTGTAAAGCGACGAGTGGATGAGAAAAAATGGGCGTGTATCACATGGCAACTGCACGCGTTCGTTTAGCAACGACGTTCAATTGTTAATGATTTGTATGTTGATAGGTTTTTGTAGGTTTCGGTTTTCCTCGACGCTGAAAAAGCACACTTTCAGATAAAATTAAATTCTGATAGACCACGTTTTATCCTACATCGTATTCGTTTTGTGTTTTGCTGGACTTCATACATTTTATCTTCAGAGATCAATTCATAACATTTGCTAGGCCTCTCTAGTGAAGCATTTGATTTTCTTTGAGACTTCAGTTTTCCTTTACTAAATGCGGAGATCTGATAATTCACAATGACAATGTCAATTTGTTGATAGGAGAAACAGGGTTTAATAACTGAATAATTATGACACTAGGCTTACTCGGAATCTGGAGAACTCGATTTGTTTAATAGTAATGGGTAGCTCCTTTCCGAACGATCCCTGATTGGACACTTTCGCCTGACCGTTCCTATTCATCCCTTTGAACGGTGACAAATGGACGGTAAGGATTAACACATTGTCTTAGAACGAAGGTGGGGTAAAGCGTTAATTTCATATTGTAGCTAAGTAATTGATCTTGCCTAAGTTAAAAAACTTGAATAATGCCACTTTACTAACGCATTATTTATTTTGAAAGTAGATGGGTCTCTAACTAAATATCTTCCAAAGTTGAAAACACGACTTTTTATCACTTCAAATCAACATTGATATTGTGATCTTACTGGGAAACTCCAACATTTAAAACAAAATAAACATTGTACCGTGGAACACGAATGGTGTACCATAGTGTGTTTCAACGTCATTTGTAACAAGTGACCAGAAATAACGAGGCTAGACATATTCCATAACTAATGTCAATGGCGACGCTGTATCTTATCTGGAGAACATGCGCATTAGATTGGAATAACCAGACGCTAGAAATTGTCATTCGGTTGAGACTTATACCAATGAATATGCTTTTTTAAATGACCTTTCTCTTCAAAGTTTTTCAGATATTGAAACTATAGATAATCCAAATATGGCATTGGAGATATGGTATAAATTATTTCATGCTATTCTTCATCTGCATGCACCAAAAAAACGAAAACGAATAAAAAATTATAAACAACCAGAATGGTTTAATTCAGAAATTAATAAAGCTCGAAAAACAAGAGATTTTTACAAGAAAAAAAAATTATCATATCAACTACAGACTTTGGCGAAACAAAACGAAAAATTTAATAACAAGTTCTAAGTCTAAATATATCAAAACTGCCATTCAAGAGAACAAAGACTCAAAACATATTTGGAAATTTTTTAACAATGCTATGGGAAATAAAAAGAATTGTCCCTATCCGGTGACTATCAAATCAGATAATAAAGAATATGATGATCTGATATTGCTAATATTATGAATAATTATTTTACCAATGTTACCGATGATATTAAGCCTGTATATAACCCCCTTTCCAATATATATTGTGAAAAAATTGATAAATTTGTTAAAAAAACAATTCCTCCCGACAACGAATTTACTATAAATTATATCTCCTGTGCAGATGTACACAAATATCTAAATATGCTCGATCCAAGTAAGGCTACTGGTATTGAGTCAATAGGACCAAAAATTCTAAGGATGTCGACAGACTATATTTTTGAATCATTAACTTATATAATAAATTTATGCATCTCAAAAGATATTTTCCCTGAACAATTAAAATTTGCTAAACTTATTCCAATCCACAAGAAGGAAGACAAGGATCTACCAAATAATTATAGGCCGATTTCTGTCTTACCCACAATATCAAAAATATTTGAAAAACATATTAGTTCTCAAATTACAGAATATTTTGAAAAGAACAAACTATTTTATGAATTCCAATCTGGTTTTAGAAAAAAACATTCATGTCCAACAGCCTTATTGCGAATTACAGATATCTGGCTGAGAGAAATAGACTCAAGTAATATGACCGGAGTCGTTTATCTTGATCTTAGTAAAGCTTTTGATCTTATAGACCACAGATTAATCCTCCAAAAATTAAAATTATACAAATTTGACTTGAAATCTCTTAAACTAATCTCATCTTATCTCGAATTTCGAAAGCAACAAGTAGTCTTAGGGGCATGCCATTCAAATATTACTGATGTGAAATGTGGGGTCCCACAGGGATCAAATATTGGTTCGTTACTTTTCTTGATTTTTATAAACGATCTCCCACTTCATGTCAGTAAATGCCATACTGATCTATTTGCTGATGACAGTACCCTTCATTTCTCTAGCAACAATATAGCCAATATAGAGATTGCCCTTCAAGAGGATTTACTAAATGTATTTAATTGGTGTAATGATAATGGTATGGTAATTAATGCTAAAAAGACAAAAGCCATGCTAATAGCTTCAAAACACCAAACAAACACAAACAGCTTATCACTAAAAATTAATGGAGAATCATTAGAAAATGTATCTGAAGCAGTGTTATTAGGACTTACTGTTGACCAAAATTTAGATTGGAATCTCCAAATTAACAAAGTTTCCAAGATTATATCCTCCAAAATCTACCTCCTGACAAAGTTAAAACCTTTTTTACCACAGCATCTTAGAATTTTATTTTTCAACGGCTATATTTTACCATATTTAGATTACTGTTCCACAGTTTGGGGCAGTGCCAATAAAGGTAAACTAGAGGTCCTGTATAAACTCCAAAAGCGTGCGGCAAGGAGCATTTTGGATGAAAAACCTGATTCACATTCGGCACCTTTGTTTAAAACTCTAAATTGGCTTACAATCTACCAACGCATTCAATACAATCAAGGAATGCTCACCTTCAAAATTCTAAGAGACAAATTACCATCATATTTATATAACACATTCTGTGAAAATTCGAAATTGACCGAAACTAACATGACATTGAGATCAGAAAGTCAAAATAAATTAGCAATTCCAAAAAGTAAGAAAAAGGCAATGACAAGAACATTCCAATATACCGCCTCTGTATTCTGGAATTCACTACCTCAAACTGTGAAACACGCGTCTTCAAGTTTTATCTTTAAAAAAGAGTTAGTAAAACACGTTAAATCTTTGAACTCTTGTTAATTACTTTTGCCCTCTGAATGTATGTTTATTTGCTTTTCTTTTCTCTCCTTATTGTTTGTTTGATTTTTTTCTTTTTTTTCTTTAATTATTATAAGCTTATATAATATGTACTTTGTAAATATCATTACCATGTAGATTCTAGTTTTAGAGTAGGAGGGACATGTTGAAAATTAGAACTCATGTACTAAATATGTTCCCTCAGAAAATAAAGTCATTATTATTATTATTATTATACCATTTCGCTGGGCATAACTGAATTCATATTAAAGAGTCAAAACGGAAACATTTGAATGTAAATCAGGTAAATATGGTATCATGTTACATTATTTTAAGCGTTGCGACCCATTAGAACCACGGGCTGGATAGCCGAATGGTTGGCATGTGCGTGCTGTATCATAAAGCCTGTCATGGAGTCAACTGGCGTGGTTTCCAATCCCCGGTTGTGGGTGACAAGGAGTAGTGTCTCCTGTCCAACCTAGTGGCTTTTCTCGTTTGGACGTTAAATCCCAATTCTCCATCTCTCTCTCAAAAGGCCTAATTTCTAGGTCACAGCTATTAGCGATTTAGCTCCTTTACATTAAATGAATGTTGGTATATGATATATGTACTTGTTTTAAACCCTCAACATCACGTGATTCAATTAACTTTCGGGGGTCGAATGGTTAGCGTGCGCGTTGTATCACACGTTGAGTCAACTGGTGTGGTTTCGAATCCCCGGTTGTACGTGGCAAGGAGTAGGGTCGCCTGTCAAACCTCGTGGGTTTTTCTCCGGGTACTGCCCCCCCCCCCTGCTAGAGACCCCATACGCGCTAGCGAATTATTGAAATAAAATTAAATCATATATTAGTCTCGAAATGACCTAGTTTGTGTCGAGTGAACCATTATTATTTTCCCTGATCATTAAATAACTTTCTTTTTGTATTCAAATAGTTGACTTGCCGTTTTCAAAACTATGAAGTTGCCGTGATGGTTTCTCTTTTTCTCTTAAGGCCACTTTATAAGCATTGGGATAGCATATTGGTTAGTTTCGACTGTGTCTGATCTTTATGAAAAATATTATCAAGGTGGTATTGTTGTCAACAAATAGTAAAGCGCAAAATTATTCTTCCTTTTCATTTTATAGTCCCCGCTGTATTTGAACCTTTTTCTCCGGGTGGCATGTAACAGTACGCTATATGAACGGACAACATATAGAACTATAATATTAAATTTTGCCACTACTTACATGCTGCAACCAAAAGCAAAATACACTGTCGAATCATCTTGAATTAAATTTAGTGTACATATAGTTCTGTCTCTAAAATCTTTATATGCCGCTAGAGCCCAAATCGTTTCTAGGGTAGGAGCTAAATATTTACCCATAAATCTCTGCCGCATTGAACATCTTAGGCCCGTCCTCCAAGCGTTTGTGATGCAGTCATTCTATTGTTGTGGTAACCAAGGATGTCGGTTATTTATTGAAACAATAAATTGCTGGCGTATTTAGAAAAAAAAATCCATTGATTTTTCTGGTAATTGTAAGGTAAGATCAATAGTCTTAAACGTATAAAATAAAAATTACGTTTTGTTACGACATGGTTTCTCCATGTTTAAATTCCGAACGAAGCTCCGTAAGAACTTAGAAGCGCCCATAATGTTTTATGGGTGCGGGTGGCGTTACCTGGGATTTAAAGCGACATTTGATTACATCTTCAAGTATAGCCTAACGTAAGTTGTAGACTAAAATTAACAGAATCCTTTGAAAGGGGAAATTGATCTGCAACTCAGATATATGCAGCAGAGGTCACAATCCAGATAAACAAATATGGCAAGATCGACGAATGGACAACGGCAAATCATAATATAGTGTAACCTGCTTTTACCGGTGGGTGACGTGTAACTATTGACAACAGCCGTTTCAGTATCCTGTTTTCCCGTGAAGAAAAACTGGTGGATTTAATGATCCAATTAATGCTATACGGCCAGTCTAAATTAAATAATACAAACGATACTGTATACCATTATTAAGAAACATTGAAAGCCCGACCTGCAATAAATGCATATGCCAAGTTTTCCAAGACGATCCATTTAAAATTGCGGCTTGGGGTAGTAAAGGCACAAAAAAATGGTGCGGAGGGTAGGCATTCGCCAGAACCAATTGGGATCATCCATAGGGAATGGGATCTGTAGGCGACGATACAAGCAAAACTTTGGCGTGGCTCTGTCCCTGGGCGGGCATACCCCAACATAAAGGGTTTTCTTAGGGTATAAGAAATAAGTATGCAGTTTCATAAATATCCTTTATGAATTGTGGCCTGTAGGTGACGAACAGACTCGCACAAAATTGGTCTTGCATCCAAAAGTATAGTAGTATAGAATCGACCAGATCTGTATCTAAATCTATGCAACAATATTAAAAAAAACCACATGATCGAAATTTAAACTGTGTATTGATTTATTATAGATATTATAAATGTTTTTCAAATACCAGATGCAGTTAAGAATTGTCAAAAGGTTAAGCACCTTCCTTTAAAGACAGAGGGGGGGGGGTGGCCTAGTTGTCTAGAGTGCTACGCTTCGACCTCTAGCTGGCCGGTCACTTCTGGCTTGCGGCTGTGGTTTCCAGCCCTTGTGTGAGCGTATGTGGCATGGAGATAGGGGCACCTTCTCAACCGCGTGGGTTTCCTCCGGTTTCCTCCCACTGCTAAAGACCCCTACGCGCCAGCGAATTATTGAAATAAAATGACCCAGTTTGTGTCGAGTGGACGTTAAACCTCATTTCTCTCTCTCTCCTTTAAAGACCCATACTACATAAATAGTAAGCCAAATTCACTATGCCTTCCACACAATCGTAACCATAGTAACAAAGGACAGTCTAAAAGTAATTGAAGTATTGTGCTAACGTTTAACCTTTATCATTCATCCATCTCCGGACCGTTTAATTGATTTTGTCATTTCCTGGGTTTGCCACAACAATTTTTATCATTCAGAATTAGTTGACAACATAAAAGGTCGTGGTGAATGTAAATAGTGCAACTAAGACATTGTTTGTTGTTTTGTCATGGTAACCGTATAAGAGGATTTGTGGACTAAAGTTGCAATAAAAAATTGATAGCTACCATCGTTTGGATCCACATTCGGGTTTTTGTGATGCATTGTTAACAACGTATCTCGTTTTAAAAGATTTCGATAAAAACTCGATATTCGTGCTATCATAGTTCACAAGTGGATAATAAAAAATATCAAAATTTCGTCTAAGTTACTCTATTATGAGCAAAGGTTAGACTGTTTCCAGAAATTGGCGCAAATCGTTCATTATCGTAGCAACGATACTGGACAAACGAGACAGTCATCCGATGTCTAGAGAGTTGATTACAGGCGTGTAATTTGGTTAATAATTAGATCCTTGTGACAGGGGAATGTTTCCCATCCGTAACAGGTGTCGCGTCAACGTCGGTTTAGAGTTTGGGCGCCTACAAATTGCGGCGGGACGGGTAAAGTCGGTCGACAGTCGCTGAGGTATTAACAATCTTCGACTGCAATTTGTTGTTTCACGAACGTATCATTTCAGAAAGTTTATACCCCTTTCTCAATAGAATCACCTCCCTAAATTTGGACGTAGTTTTACCAGCATGTGAAATTCGATATAAGAGTAGGTCGTAGCGCCGAGGTCCGGACAAAATTTCACACATTGGCTAATGACCGTCTGCATTAAGAACAGAATAATAGGGCGCTAAACCTTAGTTCATTTCTTTTCATCCTTTGAGCCTACTCAACAACTAGAGCACTCGGGCGATACGGTCTAATAACTTTATCGCACTAGGTTACCGATAGCGCGTCATGTTGATACCAAAGGTATACATTGTTCTGTGTAGAGCTTTTGTCGATATTCAGTTACAGATGGTGGATAATTGATTGATATCAGATTAAAGATACAAAACAAGGAAATTTACCCATTGAATAATGTTATTCAATAGTTCCTAATTGGCGGAATGGATTGTCCCTCTATGATTTACATGATTTAAATTATAAACCAGATGCTCTATATAATATCGACAAACATCCAACGGAGGAATGTGCTTATCCTAACCATTGTCAAAATATTCATTTTGACATATTGTTGGTAGACCAAATGTTCTCTCATTGCATTTTTCGTTTTAGATATCACGTAACTTATTGTCATATACGGAAATGAGACGGAGATCAACCTTGCACACTGTAAACCAGCACGCGATAAGAGGAAATCAAACAGGCACACTACTTAGCTTGAAAAAACGATCAAATCTGGGTGGTGATTAACTATATTACCATGATTAAGGAGAGAGGGGAGATCTGTAATGTCAAAATAAATTTCTTAGTTTGTGTAAATAACTTTATTAAACGCCCACTTAAACCGAGGTGATATCGCAGACAATGTAAATATCTTTTAGTGTGCTGTTTTATGGTGTGCAATGTTGATCAATGCCTCGTTTCCGTGTATGTTAAGTCACGTGATATCCTACATTTGCATATCAAACTTAGTGCTCTGACTCAAACGCTGTGTATAAAATAGATGCGACAGAGACCAAATGTAAAATGTAGTGAGAAAAATATAATATCTAAACACATTAAAACAGCATTGTCCAATAAAACATTTGACACATCAATTTCATTTGACGTTTTACATTTAACTTTGCCCTTACCGGTATTAAGACTTTGTATATTGTACTTTTACACGTAATCAATGGAAGGGATATTTTCGCAGAACATTTAATATTGGCAGCGATACCCTTCCATACAATATTACTACAGGCCACCGTGAGCCCAAAATAGGAAAAAATGATTGTATAATCCTATAAAAAAAAATATTTTATACGCGTCATATGCTGAATGATATAATACGTGCTAAACTTCCCAAGCATTGTGTTTTATTGGGGTTTTTTTTGAGACAAACAACGAATCTGTTCAAAACGACAGGTAAAAACACCAAGCTTTAAACATTAATTATAAAATAATATTCCATAGAAAAATACAATTCCTATTCGAATGTCAGCGGAGAGCGGTTGCAGAAAAATCTATAAATTTATTGGTAACATAATATTCTTAAAGGGACAATAATAGCCTTATTCTAAGTACTAGATGTTTAAGCGTCCTAGCTGTTGTGTAAATTATCTATTAAAACCTATTTTACTTGTCCAGAAGGTTCTTTACTTGTCCAGAAAGTCACATTTGAAAAGGTTTACATTGGACTTTTCAACTCAATTAGTTGAATTTTTCCAATTTTTTAAATTAGGTGTGCTAAGATGAAATTTATATCATCAATTAATTGGAATATTGTAAAATAATGCAATTTGTTGACCGGAATGAAGATTGGGACATATTATTCAGTTTCAACAAGAGTGGTATTTTGGCTTTAAAGGGAATGCCCTTGTTTTGAATAGGCGAAGGTAATAATATTGTGACATTTTAATTTACTGAGATATTGTATCAACTTCTAAAGGGCAGAAAAATGAGATGAAATTGGATAGAACGTCCTACTGCTCCGATTATGCTAATGCAGAAGATAATACGCCTTGCAATGTGCTATGAGCGACTGTTTGTCCAGATAGAGGTGCTACAGCCTACTCTTATTTCGAATCTCATTGGTAAAGCGGGTTTTTTTCACGTATGCACGCTGACGTGTACACGGGATCTCGTTTTTTTTGTCCTCTCATTGGGGGAATCACGACAAAACATTTCTCGGCTAAGGTATTACTACCAACGCTTAAGCGGCTCTTAAAAGGGAAAACGACCAATTGTATATATATTTTTTTAATTACTGTCGTGCAAAGGCAATTTAAAACCAGGTAAAACAAGTACTCTCAGATGTACCAGCTAGTGGTCTGTTTAAAACAGCATGCGCAGGACGTAAACACTTATTACTTATAATTTATCAATTTCCCACACCAAATATAACACAATTTTGAATGCTAAGTGGTGATTATTTTAATTACGTTTGAGGTTCAATTAATGTTATTTCGTTCCTCTGTTATGACGTAACGTTATTGTAATGTAACAGCATAGTAACGCATTAAAATGGCCTGACGATTCGTTTGATAACGATGAAAGTACTAGCCAAAATTTAATTTTTAGTGTTTTTTCTCTAATATTTGAATTGTATTTATATGTTGATCTGAGAGTTAGATCGTTTTATATATTTTTATTATTTCTAACACTCTCATGGCGGAGAAAGAACTACAACCGAAGAAATCTAAAATGCCGTCTGAAATAAAAAATACGTCCAGGTAAAAAATTCTCCACTTTACTTCACTCTGAAAAATTATGTTGAAAAAAGAAATAAACACTCTGAGATATATATGAAAAATTATGTTGAAAAAAGATATAAACACGATAACCATAAACATGTGTTTATTTCTTTTTTCAACATAATTTTTCATATATTTCTCTGGGAGTAGTTCAAAGAAACGTTTTTTGTATATATATATATATATATATATTCTTCTACTTCATTATTCCATCCTCGTTGTTTTTCTCCGGGTCCCCCGCCCCCACCCCAACTTCTAAAGAACGTCAACCTATCTCGCTCTCTCATTATGTTGGTCCTCATATCTTATTCATTATAAATAAACTATTTTATATTTTAAATACAATTCTCTAGATGGCATATAGCTCAGGACGTTCACCACAAAGTGTTGATCGATCGATAAGCGAACTGTCTCCGTATCGATCAGTATATAAAACATGACGATATTATTTGTTTTTATTTACTTGTCACTATACACGTAACTACCGTACTAGTGAATCACCTCATACGTGTATGGTTGGTGAGGGCTACTTATGTTATGTTAAATTGTAATAAGTGACCCCTGTTACAAAATAAGGAGTTCTCCTATCCACAGTTGCCGTTGTAATTTCCCCATTTTGTAAGTTCATGGTCATTTATTATTGTGCAGATTGAGAAACACTAGTGGCTGTGTCATTATCACTCACGAGCCAAATCCCGTTTGGCCTTCTTTATAGTATGAGGTTTTTTTTTTATCTTGGCTATTATATGTAAACATGTTGAAATGTTGCTGTAATGTTATTTCTGTGATATTTCAATTGTCAGTGGTCTAATCTATTATGTTTGAAAGAATTGTCACTAGCGTGCTCACTGTCCAAGGGAGATAACCATTAATTTCCCCCATTGACTTCAATGTTAATTCTGGACTCTTTGCCCACCTCCAACTTTTCCCCAAATTTTCGTTGGGCGAAATACTTTTCACTACAGACAGAAGAACAAATGGCCATGTCTTTGTACTAAAACTTGTATGAGGTTGGCCACCAAAATTTTGAGATACAAGAACTTGAAGAAGCATACTCAAAACATGTATCTAGTTGTCGTACATCATATCACCGTAGCCAACCTCATAACGCCGTTATCCTTCCGCCTCAAAATCATGAATATTTACCAAAACATGACAGAAAATATTAATTCAAACCCTTTTCGTCCATTCTAGACCAAAAATGGGCATGCAAAGGAGGAGAAAAGAGGCAGACTGGTGAAATGGTGAAATTTAATGGTGGCCTGCCTCCTATATATAACTGCCTGCATTATTATTTATTGCATTTTTGTATCTTTACAATTGTTGAAGTTTCATATCTTAAAAGGCATTAACAGTATTCCACACATGGCTTGGTGGTTAGTGTCTATGCCAAGACAATTTATTTCTGATGACATTAATATAACAGGCGCGGATCCAGAGGGGGGGGTCTAGGGGGTTCCCCCCCCCCTGCTCAGACTTGAAAAAATACGTCAGAATGAACCAAATCTAGTCATTCTACAAAGACCACGGATAGAATAAAAGAAGAGTGTCATCAATCTTGTGAAGAGAATAAGGGAATTTCATCAGTGGGACAAAAGAGAATATTCGAGAAGATGCTGTACAGATATATGATGATAATCACGGAAAATTAAAGAGAGATCAAGAGAGATTCAAATATGGCTAGAGATTTAAATGCTGAACTTTAAGGATACATTCCCGCGTATAAACTCGATACTCCGGCCCCCCCCCCCACTGCTAAAGACCCCTATGCGCAAGCGAATTATTGAAATAATCAGGGGCTATAATTCTGGAATGCACTAATATCGACAGGCACTAAAATCTTTGGGTGAAAACATGCATTTCAAGTTTCATCAAAATTGTGACCTCTACGGTGTTCACAGGCTAAAAACGTGATTTTTCGTATAATCTGGGATCATATTCCATGAAGTTGCAGTCCGATACATGCAAATATCGAAGGCAAACCGAGATTTTAGGGTGATAAACCTATATCTCAAGTTTCACTGAAATCGGAGAAAAATTGTGACCTGCAGAGTGTTCACAAACAATTGTAGACAGACAGACGGACGGACATGCGCGACAATATACGTCTACATAAAATGTGGGCGTATAAAAATCGACCAAAAGAGGTCATGTTTATGTTGACGAAGAAATGAGAGGAAAATTATTTTCTCATTGTTGCTGAAAATTGTTTCCGTACTATCTTAAAAGTAGGTTATTTGTTACGCGTTATCAATGTTCGTGCATTGACACGTTTACGATCCTCCACCACAGAAATTCCAGATATTCATCAGGGTTCATCTGAACCTGAAATCTCCCTTTTATCCACCGATGATGATGTAGATAATGATTTGAAGATAATGATGAAATGGCAGAGTTACCTAACTTTGAGCATAAATTATAGTGTGTAACCTGTGTATGAACAATTTAACAGAACTATCTCATTATTAGTTATTAGATTTTAGTATATAAGACATATCAGATAATATGTTTAGTTATTAAAATATTACTGTCACTTGCAACTTATTAATAGCGACACAGGTTTCAATTATTGACACCAAATTAAAAATTCCCGGGAAATTTACCGTTTGAAAAATTCCCGAAATTTTGAAACCCTAGCCCCAATAATGGAATGGCTTTAAATCATTGGTTCATTACTTAATACAATGGTGCCGATAAACCTACAAATTAAATTTTTAAAATGTGAAACAGTGATTGGAATTGAGGTCCCTACAGGTCTTCCATACTGGGGCACTCACAGGCACAAAATGGACATTGCAAAGATACAATAGCTCATGATCGTTATATTAATCTATGAAATGACTACAATTTGCTCTGCTTGAGTACTAATACTAACCTAGTTGAAGGACATTTTAATTCTCAAATTGATGATTTGAGTTGAAATCACGCCTTAATGTGAACAACAGATGTGAACCAGAGTATGACTGCAATACAAAACAGTATGTTGTTCAGCACAGCCATTTAGGGCTGATAGTTTTTTTTCAAATTAAAGTTGATCGTTCTCGCTGTGCAAAACTGCAGATTGAGGGCTGTCTATTTATAGGCCTTGCCAATGTGAACTTAGTGATAACTATTTGCCCTTTTTAAGGACTATTCTGTATTATATCATAGTTCGTACATAAAACAGTATTCCTCCCACTTCTACGATGGAAGTTGACGGCTCATGATCGTTATATTAATCTATGAAATGACTACAATTTGCTCTGCTTGAGTACTAATACTAACCTAGTTGAAGGACATTTTAATTCTCAAATTGATGATTTGAGTTGAAAACACGCCTTAATGTGAACAACAGATGTGAACCAGAGTATGACTGCAATACAAAACAGTATGTTGTTCAGCACAGCCATTTAGGGCAGATAGTTTTTTTTCAAATTAAAGTTGATCGTTCTCGCTGTGCAAAACTGCAGATTGAGGGCTGTCTATTTATAGGCCTTGCCAATGTGAACTTAGTGATAACTATTTGCCCTTTTTAAGGACTATTCTGTATTATATCATAGTTCGTACATAAAACAGTATTCCTCCCACTTCTACGATGGAAGTTGACGAGCCATGAAGCCATCAGTAAAATAACGTTACTTCGTTTGATCTTTGTGATACTAATAAAGAGAAATTACAATTTACATTTTATTGATTTAACTGTTACAATGAATATCTACACTGATTTAACAGTTAAAATGAATTTTTAGAAGTAGGAGTGGACATCATTTCAAACAAAGTAAGCAATTTTTGTGTGTTAAGCGTGGTAGTGATACTGTGACATCAACAATATACTGTACGTAGTTAACTTCGCTGTTAGACTTGTTGACATTGGAACACCATCATCAATTTAGCAAAAAGGCTAATAATATTAATAATCTCTACCAATTTAGTCTTAGATATACCTAATACAGACCCTCGAATGGAGGCCTATAGTTATAACAACCACCAAGTAGCAAGTGATCTTGTTCTGGGACCATTACAATATCGCAATTCCGCTATATTTTGAAGACCAGTATTCGAGCTCTGTGGTCTGAAAATGATAAAAAAATAACAAGCCAACAGTGAGGCTGGTGTACCCCGTCTAAACCCCAAAATAAATAGATAACACATTAATTAACTGCACATTTATTTTTTCTAAAGTATAGAGCAATCAAATTATGCACAAGTTTCATCATTCTCTATCAGATAGAATCAAGATTATCTTGTCCCAAAGCACCGACCCATGAAATTGATTAGCTCTGTTTAACTTTAGCTCAAAATGTAAATCATTGAACTCAGTTAAAACAATCACTTAAATTAAAGCGGGAATTTCATATTTTCTAAGAAAGTCAAAACATAATAATTTTTGCCAATTTCTCAACTGATAATAGTAAATTATAGGATTAATAGGATTATTCTTTTACAAGGTAGGACTGTTTATAGATACAACCTATTTTAGGGCTTTATTTTAATACATACCTATTTTAGGGCTTTATTTTAATACATTTTAAAAATATAACTAAAAAATATGAAATTGCAACTTTGAACATGAATTATGCAAGAGCAAAATCTTCCTATTGCGAGTCTTTCTTTAGGCCTTAAATGTTATCTAAATTGTCAATTATGGTCTGGATAAGTTAATTTTAATGGTCATTCAGCGGCATATTTGAATCTAATCTAGCCAACATCGAAGGCTAGCCTTGACATCAAGAGTTTATTATTGTCTGGATAAGTTAATTAACTTATCAAGGAATCTAATAAATTAACTTATCCAGACCATAATAAACTCTCGATGTCAAGGCTAGCCTTCGATTATCCACACCATAATGAACTCTCAATTTCAAGGCTAGCCTTCGATGTTGGCTAGATTAGATTCCTATATGCCGCTGAATGACCATTGAAATTAACTTATCCAGACCATAATTGACAATTGGATAATTGAGACTATGCTGTTTATATCAAATATGCATTATGCAAGAGCAAAATCTGCCTATTACTTGCCATTCTTTAGGCCTGAAAGATAACGGGGTTTTACATAGGCTAAGCCTGTTTCCCAACATTCTGAATAAAATATTGTTTATAACAAAAAAGAAAAGTTATCTCAATTATCAGTTAGACATTGATTAACTTATCAAGACCATAATAAACTCTCGATGTCAAGGCTTGCCTTTGATGTAAGCTGGATTAGATTCAAATATGCCGCTGATCGGCCACTGTAATTAAAGCCCCAATAACACTCTTGTTGTAACTGAAAAATATGTCCCAATCTTCATTCTGGTCAACAAATCGTATTATTTTAGAATATTCCAATTAAATGATGATATAAATTTCATCTTAACACACCTATTTTAAAAAATTGGAAAAATTCAACCAATTGATTTAAAAAGTCTAACGTAAACCTTTTCAAATGTGACTTGGATTTTAAAATATTTTCGAACCCTCTGGACAAGTAAAATAGGTTGTAATGGATAATTTACACAACAGGTAGGACACTTGAACATCTAGTAGTTAGAATAAGGGTATTATTTATTTTCTGGAGCTACCAAGCCAGCAAGAATGTTATTGTCCCTTTAATTAAAAGCAGAGTTATGTTCCAAAGTCTTGACCAATCAAATTGCTTATCGCTCCTTAGCCTAAGCAGAAAATTCACACCATCAAATTTAGTCAAGGTAATGATATAATAAATCTATATTCGGAGTTTCAGCGCCCTTACTTCATCATAACCAAAGTTATTGTGCCCCAAAGCTTATCTCTGCTTACCATAAGCAAACAATGTTCATCATTAAATTCCATCAAGGCATTCACCTAATGAAAGAGAGTTATTATGTTCTAAAAAGGGTGAAAGACAGACAGACGAACCCATTTTAATATTCCCCTGCTTTCTTTGTAGGTGGGGGACAAAAATACATATATCAACTTAAAACAGATTTACACACTACAACTTGTTAAAAATTACATAGATCACAATGTGAACTTACAAATGTACTCCAATGACAATTTAAGAGGGAGAGAGAGTTTGACATCCACTTGACAAAAACTAGATCATTTTGGAACTTACATATGGTTCAAACTTTTTTCAATTATTTTCTTGCGCGTGGAGGTCTACCTATCTTCAACCAACTTCCAAATGTAAAGACTAGGATGATCCGTTAATAAACATTAAACCTTATGAGATGTTAATGAGTTTGCCAAGTACGAGGAAGCATAACATGGTGTCAGAAGTAGAATTCGAACCCAAGCCTACATTCACTTGAGTCATTGACAGACCTTCTGATCATGCAAAGTGCACACATTAACCATTCGAGGAAGCATAACATGGTGTCAGAAGTAGAATTCGAACCCACGCCTACATTCACTTGTGTCATTGACAGACCTTCTGATCATCCAAAGTGCACACATTAACCATTCGGCCACCCCCATGAATGACATGAAAATTTGCAAACACAAGAATTGTTAATAAAGAGATTTACCTCAAGATAATAAAACTGGAAATATTTTATAAACTTTCTGAAAAACCAAAAGAAATGTTTCTATTATCAAAAAAAAAACATGTACTACAAATGCATATAGTTAATGTTAAAAAAAGAATATACAGACATTTGCATTTTATCAGCAAACAATACATTTCCTGGACTGGTAAAATAAATCTATTATTGCATTAAGTAATCCTTCAAAAAAATTGTATGGACCTTTGTTGACCAGGCAAGCGAGTTCCATAAACACTAACTTCAGACTTTGAAATGATTATGTGACTTAACCGCCACCATGATATCCTTAACACCCTATAACAATATAAGTTTAAGAACATAGAAGAAACCAGACATGATAGCACTTTGTAACTTTTAGACTTGAGCTTTGACAGAGGAAAACACTTTTAAAATACGATATTATGTTATCAAAAAAAAAAATAACCTTAGGGCCTATCACACTAATATCATGTGACTGAATCACCAGGATTACATGTATATCCCCAACAATATTTTTTTAAAGAATAACATAGAAACCATACATCAGTGTTTTCAGCTATTGAACAGAGCTTTGACAGAGGGAAAGCACCTTTAAAATACAACAAATATGTCATTTAAATATAATTATAAATAACCCTACCACCCTATCTGCATATTACAACAGGCAGAATTTTATTTTACAACTATTTTGTAAAGCCATATTAGAGTACATGTAACTTGCTCACCTGTTTTGTTTCCTTAAGTTATTCCGTACTAATTTTAAACAAATTTAGTATCGTTGTTAAAACAGTCACTAAACCGGAAGTCACGAAATCAAAACCACTATGTTGATGAAATAGAAAAAAAAGGGCATTTATTTATTGATATTTAAATATAACTAGACTCGGTACTTTATTATAGTATATGATAATATTCTTATATTTTCATTAGATTAGAAATTAAACCTATTGTGTCAACCTGTGATCCCGGAAATATTAACCAATAAGACTGCTACTAGGCCTATCTATATAGCTACTGCAAATAATTCAAGCTCATTTTCCAAAGTATTCAGATCATTCATTCTAATACTAATATACTATCATGGTAGTATAAAAATAGACCAAGGCATAAAAAGTTACCAGTGCTGTAGTGTCGATGGGTGTAATTTGCGAGACAAACGCATTGAAAGAGACAGGGCCAGGAGGCCTATAGACCTAATATCAATATTAATATCTTATTTAAACTAATCAGCAAAGAAATATTTAGCTTGTTCATGAAATGATGTTCATGTAGGCTAGTCTAGTAATAGTCAAAGTATATCATAAAATTAAACTTTACACATTAACAAGGTCAGAACATTTCCTCAGAAAATAACTTAATAAGTTTGTAGATCAAAAAATATAAGAACATATTAGCTGTTGTAAATCACTTCATTAAAGTCTCAGTCATCAAATGTGTACTTAAAACAAGTTGATCTTTCAACTCTTCACGGTTAGGGGGAAATCCGACCTCGCGCATGTACAGTCCACCCAGCACCTTCACGCCATGTCCACACAGAGGATTTTGTGAAGTGTCTCATGGAAGTTGAAGTTAATGTTGAGAAAGAGTACGTTATCTCGGCGGTACTGGATAACCGTTACTAAAAAAATATTCTGTTACCTTTTGAAGATCCAGTATTGTGCATCAAAGACACCGGTTCTTATGGACATACGACAATTGGAATTGAATTCGAGCGCAATCGCTATAATTTTGGACCGGATTTACGATCCTTTAATTTGAATAATTCTGTTGGTCTGCTTACTTTGACGAATCTTTTCAAATCTCATTTTAACCACAGCTGTATCCGACGAGACGTGTTCGGTTTTGGCGTTATATCAGAGTAAATATGATGAGTTTTGTTACCTAACTATAATAGCCGAAACTGATCAAATGTAAACCAGGTGACTACTATCGTTACAGACATTGGTCCAACATATTGTTTCGGATTCTCATACATTGGTTTTTTAATTAATACGAGCCACATCTTATACCATACGATCATACATTATCAAAATTCACGCTTTAATTTTACCGTGCACTCAGACAATATTAAATTACAAACAATTCTTTATTCATTTATGTGTAATGTGGTTCATCTCATATAAAGATTAAAACAAACCAGTAGTTATTGTCCTTGCATGCGTCAGTAACATATGTTTACTAGACCTGCATGCAGGAATGACGGGTTTCACTGGTGCCACGTTAACTTTAAACTTATGTCACTTTCGCTCCCAAGCTGCCCTTGAACCAATGGCACCGATAAACAGATTTCCACATAAACATTGCACACATCAAATAAAAGGGAAACAGAATATACAAAAATCCAGCAATATCAATTCATTTTATACATTTGTCCGGTGATAATGAAAATGTTCAGTTAGTTTCATGAAATCAGAAATGGCATAAGATATCCTATAGTGAAAGTTTTATGTAAATTGAATAATAATTGCCACTTTTATTGACCAAAAAACTTGAAAAGTGACTTGTAGAAAATCGGCTATTTCTCTGCAACCGTACAAGTTTTTGTGGTATCTGAATGATAGCATGGGTTCATTCTATTAGTTGATGTGAACTAAATATCATAATTTCAAATATATTACAAATCAGACTCATTTGAAAAAAATATCTCTTTTGAAGGCTAAAAATACAGTTTTTGCCAAAATATAATTACTTCCGGTGATACTGAAAATGTTAAATTAGGTCTATGAAATCATAAATGACGTAAGATATCATATGGTGAAAATTTTATGAAAATCGAATAATAATTGACACTTTTATAGACCAAAATCCTCGAAAAGTGACTTGTTGAAAATCGCCATTTCTCTGCAACCGTACAAGTTACAAACCGTTTTGTGATATCTGTATGATCGCATGGGTTCATTCTATTTGATGAATAGAATCAAATATCATAATTTGAAAAAAATAACAAGTACGACCCATTTGAATAAAATATTGTTTTTTAATGCTAAAAATTAAGTTTTGAGCAAATGACGTCAATTCCGGTGGCCGCGTATGAGGTAGAATGGTTTGACCTTGTCCACTATGGCATTAGGCATCCAATGGTGAAATTGAAAATCACATAATAATTGATTCTTATACAGCCAAAATAACGTGAAAAGTGACTCATGCAAAATTGACTTTTTCTCGGCAACTGCGCATATTACAAATTAATTTTCACATACATTCTCTTCGTATGGGTTATTGCTACGAGATTATGAATGTTAGGAAGATATGTTTTTTTAATATGAAGACGCTGGATGGGTTGTAAATAGCTTATTTTGACACCTTTTTTCACCCTTTAATCCAAATTGCCCGAAAACGAAATCGAAATTGACAAAACTGAGCGCGATGTTTTGTGCGCCTTTATATGGCACATCTTTTCAGTCATATTAGATTTGAAAAAAATAATTTTTGCTTTCAAAAAGTGGTACCGAACTGTTAAAATTGTAGTTTTTGCTAAATTTAACTCACTTACGGTGCCGACAGGAAACTTTGCCGGTAACAAAAAAAATGGCATTTTGGACCATGGAGCATATAAACTTTGTTTTATACAAATCGGACAATAAATAATTTATATAGAACCGATAAACTGAATTAGCCAATAGTGACCAAGGAAAATTATCCAGAAAAAAAATGTTCACATTTTTGCCCAAATCAGACGACCCTTCAACCCTTGGTAAAAGGTCATTAAAATCAGAACATTTCCCCAGAAAATAACTTAATAAGTTTGTAGATCATAAAATATAAGAACATATTAGCTGTTGTAAATCACTTCATTAAAGTCTCAGTCATCAAATGTGTACTTAAAACAAGTTGATCTTTCAACTCTTCACGGTTAGGGGGAAATCCGACCTCGCGCATGTACAGTCCACCCAGCACCTTCACGCCATGTCCACACATAGGATTTTGTGAAGTGTCTCATGGAAGTTGAAGTTAATGTTGAGAAAGAGTACGTTATCTCGGCGGTACTGGATAACCGTTACTAAAAAAATATTCTGTTACCTTTTGAAGATCCAGTATTGTGCATCAAAGACACCGGTTCTTATGGACATACGACAATTGGAATTGAATTCGAGCGCAATCGCTATAATTTTGGACCGGATTTACGATCCTTTAATTTGAATAATTCTGTTGGTCTGCTTACTTTGACGAATCTTTTCAAATCTCATTTTAACCACAGCTGTATCCGACGAGACGTGTTCGGTTTTGGCGTTATATCAGAGTAAATATGATGAGTTTTGTTACCTAACTATAATAGCCGAAACTGATCAAATGTAAACCATGTGACTACTATCGTTACAGACATTGGTCCAACATATTGTTTCGGATTCTCATACATTGGTTTTTCAATTAATACGAGCCACATCTTATACCATACGATCATACATTATCAAAATTCACGCCTTAATTTTACCGTGCACTCAGACAATATTAAATTACAAACAATTCTTTATTCATTTATGTGTAACGTGGTTCATCTAATATAAAGATTAAAACAAACCAGTAGTTATTGTCCTTGCATGCGTCAGTAACATATGTTTACTAGACCTGCATGCAGGAATGACGGGTTTCACTGGTGCCACGTTAACTTTAAACTTATGTCACTTTCGCTCCCAAGCTGCCCTTGAACCAATGGCACCGATAAACAGATTTCCACATAAACATTGCACACATCAAATAAAAGGGAAACAGAATATACAAAAATCCAGCAATATCAATTCATTTTATACATTTGTCCGGTGATAATGAAAATGTTCAGTTAGTTTCATGAAATCAGAAATGGCATAAGATATCCTACAGTGAAAGTTTTATGTAAATTGAATAATAATTGCCACTTTTATTGACCAAAAAACTTGAAAAGTGACTTGTAGAAAATCGGCTATTCTCTGCAACTGTACAGGTGGTATCTGTATGATCGCATGGGTTCATTCTATTAGTTGATGCGAACTGAATATCATAATTTTAAATATATTACAAATCAGACTCAATTGAAAAGAAATATCTGTTTTGAAGGCTAAAAATACAGTTTTTGCCAAAATATAATTACTTTCGGTGATACTGAAAATGTTAAATTAGTTCTATGAAATCATAAATGACATAAGATATCATATGGTGAAAATTTTATGAAAATCGAATAATAACCAACACTTTTATAGACCAAAATCCTCGAAAAGTGACTTGTGGAAAATCGCCCATTTCTCTGCAACCGTACGAGTTAGAAACCGTTTTGTGATATCTGTATGATCGTATGGGTTCATTCTATTTGATGAATAGAATCAAATATTATAATTTGAAAAAAATAACAAGTACGACCCATTTGAATAAAATATTGTTTTTTAATGCCAAATATTAAGTTTTGAGCAAATGACGTCATTTCCGGTGGCAGCGCATGAGGTAGAATGGTTTGACCTTGTCCACTATGGCATTAGGCATCCAATGGTGAAAGAAAATTGAAAATCACATAATAATTGATTCTTTTACAGCCAAAACTATGTGAAAAGTGACTCATGCAAAATTGACTTTTTCTCGGCAATTGCGCATATTACAAATTAATTTTCACATACATTCTCTTCGTATGGGTTATTGCTACGAGATTATGAATGTTACGAAGATATATTTTTTAATATATAGACGCTGGATGGGTTGTAAATAGCTTATTTTGACACCTTTTTTCACCCTTTAATACAAATTGCCCGAAAACGAAATTAAAAAAAATGAGCCCGATGTTTTGTGCGCCTTTATATGGCACATCTTTTCAGTCATATTAGATTTGAAAAAAATAATTTTTGCTTTCAAAAAGTGGTACCGAACTGTTAAAATTGTAGTTTTTGCTAAATTTACGTCACTTACGGTGCCGACAGGAAACTTTGCCGGTAACCAAAAAAAAAATGACATTTTGGACCATGGAGCATATAAACTTTGTTTTATACAAATCGGGCAATTAATAATTTATATAGAACCGATAAACTGAATTAGCCAATAGCGACCAAGGAAACTTATCCAGAAAAAAAATGTTGCCCCATTTTTGCCCAAATCAGACGACCCTTTAACCCTTGGTGAAAGGTCATTAAAAAATATTCATGAATAAAAAAGTTTTTTGTCAAAATTTGGCGCTGTATTGTCCGAAGATTCGGCGAAATTTAAAAATCTAAAGACCCGTAGCTATGTGCCATGTCTCTGACTATGTCAAAAACTATCAACAATAAAATCCAACAATCGTTGTTAATATTACGGCAATATTTTAAAAAACGACATCTTCGGACATTTCGCATTGTCGCAGAATGCCGGAAATAGCTTTAATCTCTAAGTCACACCCACTTTCGCAATAAAACTCAAGACATTGCATCGATCCGACAAGTAGTTCCTGAGATATAAGCAAATTGGAAAAAAAAATAATAAGAAGAAGAATTTTAACAAAAACAATAGTGTTTCACACAAGCTACGCAGTGTGAAACCCTAATAAGATATCTGGTTGCACATAAAGTTATTGAAATATATTTATCAGACCGTGACATCATTTCGTACATAAGGTATGTTGAAAGCCTATTGCAACAATATACCATGGCGTCCTTATGTTGAACATCGGTTAAATAATTTATTCGATTGACAAAAAGTTTGACTTTAAACAAATTTTACCTGTAAATACGTGTGCCCTTTTCGATTCGTGATGTTCTTAAAACAATTACCATATCACTAAAACTGCTGGAATGTGCTAAATTGGATGGAACACAGGTGCGTTTTTAAATTTAAAAGAGACTTCTTCAAAGTATATTCTGTGCTTTCATACAACTTAAAATACAGATGTGACGTCACCCCTTGAAGTAGGCATTCCATTATTTCAAATAATCGTACGGGCAACTTGCCAATCGTACATTATTCATACCAGTGAAATAATGGACTAGTGTGGTTTGTTTCACGTGCGGAGTGTTGGTATTTTAAGTAGTTTAATGGTCTCGAGCTTAAGACATTGCGTACTATATTGTATTGACGGCCCTCGTCTTACTTAATGTCTCGCTCTCGACCATTAAACCACACATTAATACAGCAAAATGTGTATCAGACGGATCAACAATGAACGGCAGTGCACCATTTTATTTCTTCCAAGTACATCATTTCATGACAAGGTTGTTACAATTAAAGCACGTTTATTTGTACCATAACCAGAAAGAAGCAATATATATAAGCCTACTTCGCTCGTTCCTCTTTATGCCTTTATATGGTATAATATTGTCGAAATAAATCACCGATTCTGATAACCGCCCCATTTGATTCCTAGAAAACCCTGTTTTAATATGAATACAATTCCATAAAAGGACATAACTTGTCATGTGACTCAAATATGCGCACAACCCTCAAATTTTACTTAAGGCAACCGTTTTCAAGTAACCTGCACATTTGACTTCAAGGGAAGCATCAGACGTCATAATAAGCGGTCTTGACAGGATGGTTTTTCAGATTTTATTACTTTTAGCCATTGGAGGTGCATACCAACAATTTGAAATGTAACCCCGCATGGCGATAATCAAATGATTGTGGGAAAAACACTTTTGATTTAGTATCATGTAGTTAGTAGGGAAAATGAATAGCCTAAAATAACCCGTTTGGAATTTTTAGAAATATATTCAGTATGTGGTGAATTTTATCAGGGTTAGGTTAATCAGTATAATCAATTTTGGACGATTTATAATATGATGGAGTTCGATAGATTACACTCCATTCAACTTTAATGACGCCACGAAATACATTACTGGATCACGCCTGGTTGCTAAATCAACATTCATTTTATACACCCCCATTTTCATATGGACATATTTTGTTGTCACCCTCGTCCTCCGGTTTACTCCGATTGCTAAAGAATCCTACGTGCAATCGAATTATTGAAATAAAATAAAACCGAGTGTTAGACCTGAAATGACCTAGTTTGTGTCGAGTGTACGTTAACCCCATTTCCCTCTCTCCCCCTGCCCGTCCGTTGTCAACAATTTATTTGTGGATATTCTGCAGATTGTAATATGTTTATCCGATTTTGACCAAACCTGAAACGTAGGTTTATCTCGGCATGTATCGGATTGTGACTTCATTGATTTTTCGAAAAATCACGTTTTAATTTGTTATCCGATTTCGATGAAATTTGACATATATTAATGACCCAACAATCTGGTTCCTTCCTATATTAGACTAAATTATGACCCTGATTGAACTTAAAAATGCGTTTAAAGTGTATGGTCCCTCTAGAGATCACAATTTGTATCCCATTTATAAAAACCGGTACACAATAATGATGGTTAAGTTCGCATTTCATGAAAAGAATATTTAGATTATTTTTTAAAAATATGAAAACTAATCTTTCCTTCAAAAATTTTGCGGTTTTAATTTAATTTTTTTGAAATTGTTACTAGTAGTCTCAACGGATTTTATCGTCTCTTACGTATGTGATAGGTACATGTCCTTGCCACATTATCCTTAAATTTAAAATTATTTAATTAAAAGAAACCATGTTTACGGGCCAAAAAACCAAAATCGGTCATTTTTTCAGATTTTGACTGCTAAGGCATCCTTCCGAAGGACTAATTCTCTCGAAATTTCGTGCCCTGGCTGTGCAATGATGGTATCTATCACATATTAAAAGCTCAAAAGATAAAATATTAAATTCAATGAAAATTCGACGAAAACGGCATTTTTATACGCCCACATTTTCATGTGGACGTATTATGTCGTCGCCCCTGTCCGTCACAATTCTTATCCGATTTTGACGAAACTTGAAATATAGGTTTATCCCCAAAAGATCTCGGCTGCTTTCGATATTGGCATGTATCGGATCAAAACTTCATGGATTATGGCCCCTGATTGTACGAAAAATCACGTTTTTAGCTTGTGGACCCTATAGAGGTCACAATTTTGAACCGATTTTGATGAAACTTGACATGCATGTTTGTAACCCAAAGATCTTCGTTCCTTTCGATATTTGCGGCTATCGGAATATAATTTCCTGAATTATGGCCCCTGATTGTCCGAAAAATCACCATTTTTAGCTTGTGGTCCCTCTGGAGGTCACAATTATTATTCGATTTAAAAAAACCGTTTGATTGTATCACCGTTACACCCTAAGGAAGGTTGAGTTCGAATTTCGGGAAAATCGGACGAAAATTGCCATACAAAATGGCCGCCGTTTGTACGCGAATACTGTTAAAAAATGGTATATCAAGGTTGTGAACCCTGTGGAGGTCACAATTTTGATTCGATTTTGATGAAACTTGAAATTCATGGTTATAACCCAAAGATCTTGCTTCCTTTTGATATTTGCGCATATCGGATCGTAACTTCCTGAATTATGGCCCCTGATTATACGCAAAATCGCCTTTTTTTTAGCTTGGAGGTCACAATTATTATTGGATTTAAAAAACCGTTTGATTATATCACCGTTACACCCTAAGGAAGGTTGAGTTCGAATTCCGGGAAAATCGGACGAAAATTGCCATACAAAATGGCCGCCGTTTGTACGCGAATACTGTTAAAAAAATGGTATATCAAGGTTGTGGACCCTGTGGAGGTCACAATTTTGATTCGATTTTGATGAGACTTGAAATTCATGGTTATAACCCAAAGATCTTGCTTCCTTTCGATATTTGCGCATATCGGATCGTAACTTCCTGAATTATGGCCCCTGATTATACGCAAAATCGCCCTTTTTTTAGCTTGGAGGTCACAATTATTATTGGATTTAAAAAACCGTTTGATTATATCACCGTTACACCCTAAGGAAGGTTGAGTTCGAATTCCGGGAAAATCAGACCAAAATTGCCATACAAAATGGCCGCCGTTTGTACGCGAATACTGTTAAAAAATGGTATATCAAGGCTGTGGACCCTGTAAAGGTCACAATTTTAATTCGATTTTTATGAAACTTGAAATTCATGGTTATAACCCAAAGATCTTGGTTCTTTTCGATATTTGCGCATATCAGATTGTAACTTCCTGAATTATGGCCCCTAGTTATACGCAAAATCCCCCTTTCTTTAGCTTGTGTTCCCTCTGGAGGTCACAATTATTATCCAATTTAAAAAAACGTTTGATTATATCACCGTTACACTGTTAGGAAGGTTGTGGACTCTCTACAGGTCACAATTCTTATCCGATTTTGATGAAAAGTCACATTTCTAGGTTGTGTACCGTCACACCATAATCATTGTCGGTTTCGAATTTCATTAATATCAGACTGGAACTGACCAACTAAATGGCTGCTCCCAATACAGTATGAAATACAGGACTTAAAGATGTAGGAAAAATCACTTTCGGTATTGCTTGTTCTCTGTCCATCTCTCGAAAATGTGGGCGTATCCTGCCTGGCAGTGCCAGCCTATCTTTTTTATTAAAAAAGATCGTTGACCCAGCGACTTTTCGGGTCACATATACTTATCGAATACCGAGCCTGGAAACCCGCCCACGCCCCCTTCGGGGCGTTTACAGTCGGGCGTGCGTGCACTGCCACGAAATCTTTGTCCGGGGTCCTTTAAGGCGACATTTTACTCGAGTTTCCTTTGTGGGCAGGTGGGGCATTCTAGGTCATGACCATCCCCGTCACCGACCTCCATTGTGATGACCTTGAACTTGACCTTGACCTCCCTAGCGCGGACGTTTTGGGTCTTTTTTGAGAGGAGGGCCCCAAGAAACCGGATTTTGACGATGGATCCTGCTGCGCGACATCGATCGACGTCTGGCCCCCAAATTTGGGGCCTCTCCAACTTCCGGTTAGGAAATGAGAGCCAAAAAACCCCCAAAATGGTGCCGAAAACGGTTTTTTTGACATTGGAGCCCCAAGAAACCGGAAGTTCTGGATTTTGACGATGGATCCGGATGCCTGACATCGATCTACGTCTGGCCTCTCCGACTTCCGGTTAGGAAATGAGAGCCAAAAAACTAAATGGGGTGTGTCGGCCAGGTCAAATTTCCGGAAAGGGGCCCCACATCCCAGAATCGGACACGCCGAATCAGGAAATGACCTCAGAATTCACTTCTGGTCAGGCAAAGTGGGCCTTTAAGGGGTGCTTTGAGACGACTTTTCACTCGAGTGCCCTTTGTGGGCAGGGTGGGACATTCTAGGTCATGACCTGTACGTCATAGACAGCACCGCCAGCGACCTTGCGGGTCGTGACCTTGACCTTGACTTTTCGGACGAAATTTTGGACGATACATGAAGTTTTTGGAATATTTCGACCCCAAGGTCAAAGGTCAGACCAAAGGTCAAGGTATGGGTGTCAAGGGCGATAAATTCTCTATCTAGGTCGTGATCTTTTGACCCCCAAATGACCTTAGGGCCCTAAAAATGGCCCCGGAACACCGAGGTGGGCGAAATTTTCGGTGACCTTGACCCCGTAAGATGACCTTGACCCATTGGGGTTACGCGGGCATCCAAGCCATGTCGACAGGTCAAGGTCCCGTGGTCCTGCGACCATCCGTTGGGGCCCGAGGAACAAAAAAACGGCCCAAATTCCGGGGCGCGTAGGGGGTCAAGGTCACGAATTTTGGTTGGCGATTTTTAAAAAATGAAGAAAAAATGTACGATCTCTCTACCCGCTCACGAAATTTGGGGCCGATCGGAAGACCTTTATTTGGAAAAATTCTGATAAAAACTCAATTTGAGGTGAAAATCCAGCTGGGGTCAAAGAGGGGGGGGGGTAACTCGCCCCTCCAAAACCGATTCCGACGACCTGGAGCTCGCAGCTTCTTAAACTAAATGACACCCTGGGAGTCGCGTGGTGACCTTCATTTGACCTTCAGGGGTCATGGTCAAATCGCGAAAAAGAGTTCTGTTTGAGTCACTTCCGGTCGCCGGAGAAAAATTTCAAGGTCACCACGCGACGCGCAATGATTTTTTAGGCGATGCCACGCCCCCAAATTTCAGACCTCTCCGACTTCCGGTTGGGAAATGAGAGCCAAAAAAACCCCAAAGGGATGTGTCTGCAACTGCTTTTTCCAGGTCAAATTTCCGGAAAGCCCCCGGGGCACCGGGAGTTTGCCCCTGAAAACGTAATCGGACACGGCAAATCAGGAAATGCCCTCAGAATTCACGCCCCGGGAGCCGTATAGGCCTTTTTGTGAAAAAAAATGCGATTTCACCCTCTTTCGGTCACTGGAAGTGAAATCTGAGGGGTCCCAGCGACTTCTCGGGTCAACTTTAGTTCAAGAACAACCAACCCCGCCCACCCCCCTCCCCGTGGGTGCACCAGGGTGTTTACAGAACAGGATTGAGTGTTTTGAGCCGAAAAATTTTCCGTAAAAAGAAGAAATAAAACCATTGTATGAAGTTATACCATAGTTGTCATCCAAGAACCTGATTTAAGAACAAATACTGTCACACACTATCATTTTATTATTTCCATTCTAAACAGGAAGTATGATTGAGTTATGTGCCTCTAATGTAAATGTTTGTTAAACCATGTTTGTTAAACCATGTGCGTTGAACAAGGACTTTTTGTATCTTTTACCTAAAATGATTTCCCCAGCGTAGTCGCACTGATCAGTTATAAATATTCTCTTGGCCGCTACAGTCACTGATAAGGATGACATCGATGCGACTTAATGAGTCCCCCATATAAACATTTTTCTTCGGACAAATTAAATTCTAAAACATTTTTATGCATTAGAAAAATAAATAAAGACGTTTGAAGTATTTGTAGTTAAGGGGTGTAACCTTAATGGTTACCTTTCCTTGGATCATGGCCGAGAATCACTAGCCTCTCTTGTGAGGTACTACATATGGATGACTCCCAAACCCTTCTAGACCGGCCGTTGTGAAAATGGTCTATTCCGGATATTGTTCTGTCTGTATCGTTAGTTGTGTAGTGGTTAGGATTATTCGTCTTTATTTAGTTCGTACTAGTATTTAGCTCGTTTTCTGGATACCGCATTAACGTCCATTTCTCTTTCCTCTCTCTCATTTACAACATTTGTCCTAAGTGTGTTACGTTTGGTCAGTATATAATTAGCAAATCGTCTAGGGCGATAACGAATACATACAACTATATCAACTGCGACCACCAATACACAAACACGAATTAGAATTCAATATTGGTCAATTTCAATCAACTTTGATGATATTATTTTACTGTGAAACTATAGGACCCTAATTGTCAAAATTTAAGACATAATTAACATTTTATAATCGGTACACGAGTCGTATATCCTATCGCTTCGACTGCTACTTTGTAATAACAAATAAAAACATACCCTACAACACAATGTGGGAGTTATTAGTAAAGGCTGTTTCACAAACGATAAAGTAATAACATTTTAAAATGTATGGAATGGAGTACTCGAGTGCAAACAACTGTCGTTCAATTTGAACTGTTCACGTATTTCAACGAAAATAATTGATTAGATATTACATTTTTTTTTAAAACATCTGAGAAGAACGCTTTCCGGTGTAAAAATATTTAGGTACTAATTTATCATCATTGGTTAACTGTGCTTTAAAAAGTTTTATACTAGCCCATATTTTCACATGCTCAGGTAAATTATTCCAGTCTTTTATTACGGACGGTAAAAGGAGTTTTTTTTATAAAATGTAGTATTAGCAATGGTTGTAGGCATCAACTTGTTTCTATATGCCCACGCGTATTTTGGAAGTATACAGTCGTTGCCGCGTTGGTCTGCCGGCTTGTGAACGCTGTAAAAGTTACGATCTTTAACAGATTCTTTCAAATTTAGTGTGAAACAAACTTTGCGAGTGCCCCCCCCCCCACTGAACGCGATACGGGCTAGTTTTTTTTATTACCGTTTGCTTTTTTCTTCAAATTTGGTTTAAAGCATTTTAAGAGGACGATTTCGATAATCAGTTTTCCACGATTCTTCGTTCCAGAGTTATCCGACTTTGTCGAAAAACTTCCGAACGCGATAGACTCTAGGTTGTAGTATTTTACAGATTATTGAGTACATAAGGCCCTAGGCTTTGAGGACTAAAACACGATTGCTACTTTTAAAGATAGGCTGGCACTGCCAGGCAGGATACGCCCACATTTTCGAGAGATGGACAGAGAACAAGCAATACCGAAAGTGATTTTTCCTACATCATTAAGTCCTGTATTTCACACAGTATTGGGAGCAGCCATTTAGTTGGTCAGTTCCAGTCTGATATTAATGAAATTCGAAACCGACAATGATTATGGTGTGACGGTACACAACCTAGAAATGTGACTTTTCATCAAAATCGGATAAGAATTGTGACCTGTAGAGAGTCCACAACCATGATATACCATATTTTTACACTATTCACGTACAAACGGCGACCATTTCGTCCGGCAATTTTGGTACGATTTTCACGAAATTAGAACTCAACCTTCCTCATCAAAATCGAATTAAAATTGTGACCTATACAGGGTCCACAACCATGATATATCATTTTTTTATCAGTATTCACGTACAAACGGCGGCCATTTTGTCTGTCAATTTTGGTCCGATTTTCCCGAAATTCAACGTTTTTTTTTTAAATTGGATAATAATTGTGACCTCTAGAGGGACCACAGGCTAAAGAAAGGGGGATTTTGCGTATAACCAGGGGCCATAATTCAGGAAGTTACGATCCGATATGCGCAAATATCGAAAAGAACCAAGATCTTTGGGTTATAACCATGAATTTCAAGTTTCATCAAAATCGAATTAAAATTGTGACCTTTATAGGGTCCACAACCTTGATATACCATTTTTTAACAGTATTCGCGTACAACGGCGGCCATTTTGTATGGCAATTTTGGTCTGATTTTCCCGAAATTCGAACTCAACCTTCCTTACGGTGTAACGGTAATATAATCAAACGTTTTTTTAAATCGGATAATAATTGTGACCTCCAAGCTAAAAATAAGGCGATTTTGCGTATAATCAGGGGCCATAATTCAGGAAGTTACGATCCGATATGCGCAAATATCGAAAGGAAGCAAGATCTTTGGGTTATAACCATGAATTTCAAGATTCATCAAAATCGAATCCAAATTGTGACCTCCACAGGGTCCACAACCTTGATATACCATTTTTTAACAGTATTCGAGTACAAACGGCGGCCATTTTGTATGGCAATTTTCGTCCGATTTTCCCGAAATTCGAACTCAATCTTCCTTAGTGTGTAACGGTGATATAATCAAACGGTTTTTTAAATCGAATAATAATTGTGACCTCCAGAGGGACCACAAGCTAAAAAGGGTGATTTTTCGGACAATCAGGGGCCATAATTCAGGAAATTACATTCCGATAGCCGCAAATATCGAAAGGAACCAAGATCTTTGGGTTACAAAGATGCATGTCAAGTTTCATCAAAATCGGTTCAAAATTGTGACCTCTATAGGGTTCACAAGCTAAAAACGTGATTTTTCGTACAATCAGGGGCCATAATCCATGAAGTTTTGATCCGATACATGCCAATATCGAAAGCAGCCGAGGTCTTTTGGGGATAAACCTATATTTCAAGTTTCGTCAAAATCGGATAAGAATTGTGACCTGTAGAGAGTCCACAAACAAATTGTGGACGGACGTCCGGACGGACAGGGGCGACGACATAATACGTCCACATGAAAATGTGGGCGTATAAAAACTATTGTCACATCACTACGCTCGGCTGATCATTCATAAATATAAACATAAAAGGTATCTGTATAATTTAGAAATTTCCATTCGTATATTATAATTGCTCAAAGTTGTTCCAGTGCAATTGAGCAATAAAGTAAACTATGCATAATAACCTTTTTTTTATGAAAACGCAAACAAAAGGACTAGTATCTTACAGTTACCAAACTTCAATGAGCTAGTATAAATGTATTTACAAGTTTGTTCCGCCCCGTCGTTGCATAAAAGTGCCATGTTATTTTATTTCAGTACGTTCCACCCGGCTGTCTTTTACGAGCTGGCTACAAACCGGGACAGTAAGGATTCCAAAATAGCGTTAGAGCCGAGGTGGTGTAAAGCGTTATTTTTATATTACTTGTGTATAACAGCTGACAGTAACGATGAGATGTTAGTCTCTACCAGACATCGTTACTGAAGTAACTAGGTTACGTATTGTGCTCATTGTTATCGTAATGTTGGTCAATCAGTACTGTATGGTAATCCGATGTATTTTTCCTATTCCACGCAATGTTCAGTAAAAGCTTCAGAATGTAATCTTTAGCTTACAATATTCAGCATGTAATCGTCAGTATTATTCATCATCGTTAATAATATTTTTGCGTGTCACCAGTATAATATTGAGCATGTAGATTATATAATACCACTTAAGTGTGGTTTATTGTGCAGTATCAATAGACACTATCCCGTTCGTGCTTTTCAATGAAATACATCATGCGAGTCCAATATTTCATTTGCTAAAGATCATGTACAATTAGCAAGTTGCTCGTACATTTTTGGAAATAATGGTACGCAAACATTAAAGGATGACGTCACGTCTGTATTGTAGGTGTGGTTTAATGCTCGAGAGCGAGACGATAAGTAATATACTGAAACCGCATAGGGACGTTGGAATAATGGTACGCCAACATTAAAGGATGACGTCAGGGAAGCAGGTGCCCCCATGAAAAAATGGGCGCTCACAATGGACGCGCCAACCTGCCCATATCAGTGTGGACGCCCCATAAAGTCGAGTGATATTGATTGCGCACATGCGACGAGATTGGAGTGGCGCCCAACCAATGTCGATTGGTTTAATGGGTGCCGCACCAATCATGTCGTTATATATGGGCCCCATCCACAATGGCGAGTCGCTTCATAATGACTCACACAATTTAACACTGCAGATGATGGGGCACCCAAAGCAGTTTGTTCTCTGGGGGCTTAATCCCAGATAAATTTGGTGGGGTGTCCCAAATTGGCGCCAAATGCACCCTTCCCATTTGACGCAATAGGAGGCCAGCGACCAACGTTTCAATATTAGTATGGGCGCCACATAAAAGCCAAGTAACATTGTCTGGGTCTCGAAGCCCCCATACCCCGCAACGATCGATTGGTTCTTTGGGATTCAGGTAAGTCACCTATAGAAGTTCCTGTATTCACGATCTGGAATATTAAAGCAGGAAACACGTTTGCGGCTGTTACATTTTCAAAATTTGCTCCCGACGGTCCCGTCTCCGTGGACTATAAACGATTGATTGGTTGATCGGAATTCGACTTTGCCAAATATTATGCTACACCAGACCACTTACTGTATTCGGGGATTGGAATAGCAAAATAATAATAATGCGTTTGTGGTAGTCAAATGTTTTTGGGTGGGGGAGCGTCGCTATTCGTCTGTAAATCCGACATTTTTTTTAGGGCATTTCTGTTTCTGCCTCTCTATCTTTAATCGAGCCCGTACCCATTGGAGAACAACAGACCCTTCGCCGAAAGGGGGCGTATCCACGGTACCATTCGCCGTTGACCATCAAGTCTAGATATATCGGCGCCTGCAGAAGCCCTATCGGCACCCCCAGAATCCTTTGCCACCCCCACCAACAACTTTGGGCTAGCTACGGGCCTGCCTCTTCTAAATCATGTGTTCATGAATGTGCCTGGGAATAAGTTCATGCAGATTTTCCGGCATTATTTCTCCTTGTTAGTGATGCAAGACCGAGGGCCTAACAAGGGCAGCTGTGTAGTCGTAAAAACCGAGGCCCCGTGTACACATTTGCGTGCACGTAAAATATCCATTAACAGTTGGAATTCCATATAAGAGTAGGCCGTAATGTCGCTGTCCGGGAAAATTTCCATCATAGCACACTGTATAGCCTATAGTCAGGGGCGTAAATGTGTGTGGGGACCCCCCTAGCCCCCAAAATAGTGGTCGCAAAATTAGCGCAGTCGGTCGCAAAATAGGGGTAGTCGGTATCAAAATAAGTATTCACTGTATACGTCACGCTACTCACGCAAAACTTTAGTATAAAAACAGTCGGTCGCAAAATCAGTGCAGTCGATCGCAAAATAGGAGCAGTCTTCGGTATAAAATAACCTTGTTAACATATCATGTTTGAAAAGATGTTGTGTTTCACTCTCATTCTGTTGTGAGTAGTTGGTCTAACAACAAAATTTCACCCAGGGAGAAAAATAGTCGATCTCGAAAAAAGGGCAGTCACTGCAGTTTGCCTCAAACACAATGCTAGAATAGATCCCAAATACTATATATTTGCGTGAATCCGTGAGCCTAAATTACATACGTCACTCTTATTCTGTTGTGAGTATGTTGGTCTAACAACAAAATTTCACCAAGGGAGAAAAATAGTCGGTCACAAAATAAGTGTAGTCACTCCAGTCGGTCTCCAAAACAATGCCAGAATAGATCCCAAATACTATGTATTTGCGTGAATCCGTGTGCCTAAATTGCATACGTCACACAAAACTATTGTATAAAATAACCCTGTCTGCTTGTCACTCTTATTCTGTTGTGAGTATGTTGTTCTGTGAAATGTTTTCTACCTTGGCAAAAAATAGTCGGTCTCAAAAAAAAGTCTCCGACTAAATGAATTAATGAGATAAACATACAATCACAAAACAGGCGAAATTGACAGATAAGCCTCAAGATTTTGTCCCATTTCTTATCAACCCCAGTACCAAAAATTTAAAAGCTCTGTTACATATCTGAAATTTCTTGTGGCGCGATTCCATTATAACATCATTCTTCTACTCGGTTACATATATTAAAATCATTCTTCTACTCCTCAGTTGTATTATACTGTCTCAGCACTATCATATTCACGATTATAGTGAACTGGCTAGTTTGTAGTTCCACTGGTGTGTGGGCGTCAGATTGTACAGATGTTATGCCAACTCTTGCAAAACACATCTGGAGATTCTGTCCCATTGACTGACATTTCTGGTACACTCGTCCACAGGAATTTCTCTCAGCAATGACCTCAAATGCCCGGATATTGAATCAATTTTTCAAAAATTTTCTCAAAATACTCAGTGTTATAGGCACCACCATTGATATGACATAACATGTGAACTAAAATAAAACTGCTTTCCGACGACACAACAAGGAAGGTTGAGTTCGAATTTCGTGAAAATCGTACCAAAATTGCCGGACGAAAAGGTCACCGTTTGTACGCGAATAGTGTAAAAATATGGTATATCATGGTTGTGCACTCTCTACAGGTCACAACTCTTATCCGATCTTGACGAAAAGTAAGATTTCTAGGTTGTGTACCGTCACACCATAATCATTGTCGGCTTCGAATTTCATGAATATCAGACTGGAACTGACCAACAAAATGGCTGCTCTCAATACAGTATGAAATACAGGACTTAATGATGTAGGAAAAATCACTTTCGGTATTGCTTGTTCTCTATCCATCTCTGCCTGGCATTGCCAGCCTATCTTTTAGCTTGTGAACAGTGTAGAGGTCACAATTTGAAATTCATGTTTATAACCCAAAGATCTTGGTTCCTGTCGATATTTGCGGCAATCGGATCATAACTTCCTGAATTATGGCCCCTGATTGTCCCAAAAATCGCCCTTTTTAGCTTGTTGTCCCTCTGGAGGTCAAAATTGTTATCCGATTTAAAAAACCGTTTGATTATATCACCGTCCCATGATTATGAAGGTTGAGTTCGACTTTCGTGAAAATCGGACCAAAATTGACGGACAAAATGGCCGCCGTTTGTACGCGAATAGTGTGAAAATATGTTATATCAAGGTTGTGGACCCTTATAGAGGTCACAATTTTGAACCGATTTTGATGAAACTTGATATGTATGTTTATAACCCAAAGATCTTGGGTCCTGTTGATATTTGCGCCCATCGGGTCATTACTTCCTGAATTATGTCCCCTGATTGTACAAAAAATCATCCTTTTTAGCTTGTGGTCCCTCTGAAGGTCACAATTATTATCCGATTTAAAAAAAAAAACGTTTGATTTTGATCTTGGTTCCTGTCGATATTTGCGCCCATCGGGTCGTAACTTCCTGAATTATGGCCCTTGATTGTCCGAAAAATTGCCCTTTTTAGCTTGTGGTCCCTCTGGAGGTCAAAATTGTTATGCGATTTAAAAAACCGTTTGATTATATCACCGTTCCATGATTATGAAGGTTGAGTTCGAATTTCGTGAAAATCGGACCAAAATGGCCGCCGTTTGTACGCGAATAGTGTAAAAATATGTTATATCAAGGTTGTGGACCCTATAGAGGTCACAATTTTGATGAAACTTGATATGTTTGTTTTTAACCAAAAGATCTTGATTCCTTTCGATATTTGCGCCCATCGGATCGTAACTTCCAGAATTATGGACCCTGATTGTCCGAAAAATTGCCCTTTTTAGCTTGTGGTCCCTCTGGAGGTCAAAATTGTTATCGGATTTAAAAAACCGTTTGATTATATCACCGTTTCGTGGTTGTGAAGGTTGAGTTAGAATTTCGTGAAAATCAGACCAAAATTGACGGACAAAATGGCCGCCGTTTGTACGTGAATAGTGTGAAAATATGTTATACAAAGGTTGTGGACCTTATAGAGGTCACAATTGTGAACCAATTTTGATGAAACTTGACATGTATGTTTATAACCCAAAGATCTTGGTTCCTGTCGATATTTGCGCCCATCCGATCGTAACTTCCTAAATTATGGCCCCTGATTGTCCCCAAAATCGCCATTTTTAGCTTGTGGTCCCTCTGGAGGTCACAATTGTAATCCGATTTAAAAAACCGTTTGATTATATCACCGTTCTATGGTTATGAGGGTTGAGTTCGAATTTCGTGAAAATCGGACCAAAATTGACGGACAAAATGGCCGCCGTTTGTACGCGAATAGTGTGAAAATATGTTATATCAAGGTTGTGGACCTTATAGAGGTTACAATTTTGAACCGATTTTGATGAAACTTGATATGTATGTTTATAACCCAAAGATCTTGGGTCCTGTTGATATTTGCGCCCATCGGGTCATTACTTCCTGAATTATGTCCCCTGATTGTACAAAAAATCATCCTTTTTAGCTTGTGGTCCCTCTGAAGGTCACAATTATTATCCGATTTAAAAAAAAAACGTTTGATTTTAAAAACCAAACAAATTCTAATGATTTTCTGATAATTCCTTAATATGCGACAACTCTTGTTGACTGCCCGGACGATTTGGCTGCTGTGTGGGCTTATGTTTCGTTGCCTGGCAACCTATTTTTATTCATATTGTAATTAAGATTGTAAAGGGTTTCAAAAAATTATGTAAAATAACTTTCTTTGAGAATGCGAGCAATGTAACACAATTGGGAGATATATCATTGCATACCCTCACGAAATCAATTAGCAATCTTATCATAGGGCTAGGAGACGGGTTTCGGGGATCATAAGATGACAGTAAAGACTAACAAACAGACAAAAGTCGTTAGGAGGTCATTAATCATCACAGATGTCCTGAGTTACGCAAGATCCTTGAATGATAAAACAATCTGCACGGGAAGCGTAATTTGGTATTATGTAATGACCAGCTGGCCCTAATTTAATCTGAGATATAAAACCTGGAATTAGTTGATTGGTCAATAACTATATGTCCGTCCAGGTTATTAACCCACCCCGACCGGAGACTAACCAATCAGGTTACGGTGCATGGGTGTGGTATCAAGACAGCAAGGCTGACATAGATTCGGCCCAGTGATTAAAAGATCAGACAACCCGTTTTGGGAGGAGTCAGGTCTAGGAGGCCATGCTAAGCGGGCGCCTAGATGAAGGTACCTAATGGATACTAGGGAGGTCCAGTCAGGGCTAGGAGTTAGGTCCGGCCAGGACTGAGCGAAGGCCATGTGGGCCTTTGCACGAGACGAGACGGCAGCTTCTGGAGTTAGCACACTCGTGCTAAGCCAAGCTAATTAAGTCATGACTTCCTCTATATAGTTAGTTCTACGGTCGTTTACATTACGATGTTTGTACCTATTTTAAGAAGCAGAATAAAAGTATTATATAGTTAGTTCTACGGTCGTTTACATTACGATGTTAGTACCTATTTATTGTAAGAAGCAGAATAAAAGTATTATTAGAAGTCACACCAGTGTTGTCATCAGGAAGTTGTTTTAAAGAACAAATACTGTCGCAATAAGGATAATGGGTCTTATGCATCGCTGTCGATTCAGTGGGACAGAATCGAAGACCTGGGAGGGGATTAAAAACCGAGGTCCTTGATAGCCAAAGTGCCTTGATGAAATAAAAATAATTATATACTATTTTCCGAAACAATTATATTTGAAGAAATTGGCAGATTTGTCTAAATTGTTGAATATTTTGTAATGGAAACCTGACCGACTACACTGCCTAATCGAATGAAAAAAAGAAAGAAAAAGAAACATTGCCGATTAGTGTCATAGCCAAAGTGCTTTTAATAAATCTACGCTTATGAAATGATATGTATTAACAAACATGTTTTTAGAAGTTTCATTTTTCAAACGAAAACTGATAATATTTATTATAATAAAGACGGAATTTATAAATATCATTAGAAATACGTCTCAAAGAAAATCTACTTTGCTTTAAACGTGCCTTACGTTTTACTTATATATTTATTAGTTGCATTTTTTTTATCACATAATTTTATCTCGGTGATTTTAGGATATTTCTAGTCTAGATAAATATTAGAACGGCCGAACTCTTCATTGTTACCCCATCCTTTGCCGCCAACGATATATGCGTCATTTTTTGCCCCATTTTGCATGTTTGTTTGTTTTTGGGGTTGTTTTTTTTTACCATACCCTGCTG
This sequence comes from Patella caerulea, assembly GCA_036850965.1. Lineage (NCBI taxonomy): Eukaryota > Metazoa > Mollusca > Gastropoda > Patellidae > Patella > Patella caerulea. The sequence continues at coordinate 53,139,103 of JAZGQO010000006.1, read as the reverse complement.
CATCACTGACAAAGGTAAACCAGGCGGGACAATCTCACGGAACTTTCTCGACCAACACCGGGAGCGAACCTGATACCCCCTGGTTACCGAGACGGTGCCATACACACTAAGTCTCCGTAGCTATTTGATGAGTCGTAGACCTACATATTTTCAATGGGATTTGCTCTAAGGGTTTATATCTTTAATACAAAATTATCGACAAAGTATAACGCAAAATAAATGTATTTAAAAGCAACGGAAAGAAACACAGATAAGCGAATATTTAACGATTAAGTGAATAGAAGACATTTTGTTAAATACATGTAGTATTTAAAACAATCGCCTACTCGTAATATGAGCACAATAACCTTTCTTTCGTTTCATTGTGAATTTTCCTGAAGTCATACTTTTACAGCAGAAAACGAAATACGCGAAAATAAATGGATCCAGATCATCCAGCCCCAATATTACAATATTTTGCGATCAAAGGCACAGGTTCTTATGGAATACGACAATTGGAATTGAATTCGAGCGCAATCGCTATAATTTTGGACCGAATTTATGATCCTATAATTTGCTTAATTCTGTTGGTCTGCTTACTTCAACGAATCTTTTCAAATATCATTTTAACCACAGCTGTATCCGACGAGACGTGTTCGGCTTTGGCGTTATATCAGAGTAAACATGATGAGTTTTATTACCTAACTATAATAGCCGAAACTTATCAAATGTAAACCATGTGTCTACTATGTGTGTGTCTGTGGTTCGCCTACAGGGCGCAATTCTTCATGGATTTTCTTCAAACTTGGAATACTTATACTCCAAGGAAGATCCCTATTGTTTTGGTTCATGCCCGACCCTCAGGGGCAGAGCCACGCCCATTTCTAGTATTTGTTTGTTTGTCGTCTACAGGCCACATTTCTTAACTTATAATCTTGAAACTTTGCGTACACATTCTTTGTACCCCAAGGAACATCCCTATCGTTTGGGGTGCATGCCCAACAACCAGGGGCAGAGCCACGCCCATTTTCTTTACGTGTGTCTTTGTGTCGCCTACAGGGCGCAATTCTTACTGGATTTTCTTCAATTTTTGTCTACTTACTCTTTATACTCTAAGGATGATCTCTATCGTTTGGGATGCATGCCCAACCCCCAGGGACAGAGCCACGCCCATTTTCTTTTTTTGTGTCTGTGTGTCGCCTACAGGCAGCAATTCTAACTGGATTTTCTTAAAACTTTGTATACTTACTCTTTACACCCTAAGGATGATCCGTATTGTTTTTTGGTGCATGCCCGACCGCCAATGGCAGAGCCACGCCCATTCCTTGTATTTATTTGTTTGTCATCTACAAGCAACATTTCTTGACGTATCATCTTGAAACTTTGAAGGCTTATTCTTTGTACACTAAGGAACATTTTGGGTGCATGCCCAACCCCCATGGGCAGAGTCACGCCCATTTTCTTTTTGTGTGTCGCCTATAGGCCACCAGTCTTAATCGGTCATCTTGAAACTTAAAATACTTATTCCTTATACCCTAAGGATGATCCCTTTTGTTTTGGGTGCATGCCCGACGCTTGTGGGACAGCAACACCCATTTCTTGTATTTGTTTGTCTGTCGTCTACAGGCTGCATTTCTTAATGTATCATCTTTAAACTTTGAATACTTATTCTTGGTACCTTAAGGAAGATCCTTATTGTTTTTGGTGCACGCCCGACCCCAAGGGACAGTGCCACGCCCATTTTTTTGTCTATGTCACCTACAGGCCACAATTCTTAATCGATCGTCTTGAAAACTTTTTTTTATACTTATTCCTTATACCCTAAGGCTGACCACTTATATTTTTGGAGCATGCCGGACCCCCTGGGACAGAGCCACGCCCAATGCTTTTGTGTCTTGTGTTCGCCTACAGGATGCAATTCTTAACAGATCCTTTTAAAACTTTACATACCTATTCCTTATACCCTAAAGATGACCCCTATTGTTTTTGGTGATTTCCTAACCCCCAGGGGCAGAGCCATGCCCATTTTTACTTCGTGCCTGTGTGTGTTGTCTACAGGCCACGATTCTTAATGGCTCGTCTTTAAACTTGGGATATCTATTCCATATAGCCTAAGGCCGTCAACTGCATGTCCCGACTCACTCAGGCAAGACACGCCCAATTTTTGTGTTTGTCGTTTATAGGCCGCAATTCTGAATGAATCAGCTTGGTACTTGGCTTATGTATTCCTTATAGCCTGGGGGCGTCCAGTATTGATTTTGATGAATGTCCCGACCCCCAGGGGCAGAGCCACGCCCACTTTTGCCTTTAGCGTTAGGAAGGCACAATTCTGAATGGATTATCTTGGTATACTTTTCAGGACGCCAACTATTGATGTTGGTGCACGACCCTCAACGCTAAACAAACCAAACGATCAATCAAAGCAGGCATGTGGACGTATATTGTAGCGTTAGCGTTATGTTTCAATTAATACGAGCCACCTCTTATACCATACGATCATACATTATCAAAATTCACGCCTTAATGTCACCGTGCACTCCTACAATATTAAATTACAAACAATTCTTTATTCAGTTATATGTAATGTAGCTCATCTAACATAAAGATTAAAAAAAAACTAGTTGTTTTCCTAGCATGCGTTAGTAACATTTCACACTAACATATGTTTACAAGATATCTGGTTGCACATAAAGTTATTGAAATATATTTATCAGACCGTGACGTCATTTCGTACACAAGGTATGTTGAAAGCATATTGCAACAATATTAATGTGTGGTTTAATGGTCGAGGGCGAGACATTAAGTAAGACGAGGGCCGTAGGCCCGAATGTTTTTACAATATATTACGCAATGTCTTAAGCTCGAGTCCATTAAACTACTTAGAACACGAACATTCCGCACGTAAAACACACCACACTAGTCCATTATTTCACTGGTATGAATAATGTACGATTGGCAAGTTCCACCCATTTTAGCACATTCCATATTAACGTACACTGGTTTTCCAGCAGTTTTAGTGATATGGTAATTGTTTTAAGGACATCATGAATCGAAAAGGGCACACGTATTTACAGGTAAAATTGGTTTAAAGTCAAACTTTTTGCCAATCGAATAAATTATTTAAGCGATGTTCAACATAAGGACGCCATGCAATACATCAAAATGTGTATCAGACGGATCATCAATGAACGGCAGTGCACCATTTTATTTCTTCCAAGTACATCATTTCATGACAAGGTTGTTACAATTAAAGCACATTTATTTGTGCCATAACCAGAAGGGAGCAATATATATAAGCCTACTTCGCTCGTTCCTCTTTATGCCTTTATATGGTATAATATTGTCGAAATAAATCACCGATTCTGATAACCGCTCCATTTGATTCCTAGATAAACCTGTTTTAATATGAATACAATTCCATAAAAGGACATAACTTGTCATGTGACTCAATTATGCGCACAACCCTCAAATTTTACTTAAAGCAACCGTTTTCAATTAAGCTGCACATTTGACTCCAAGGGAAGCATCGATCATTCGTCATAATAAGCGGTCTTGACAAGATGGGTTTTGAGATTTTATTACTTTTAGCCATTGGAGGTAAGTGCATACCAACAATTTGAAATGTAACCCCGCATACTTTTGATTTGATTTAGTATCATGTAGTTTGTAGGGAAAATGAATAGCCTAAAATAACCCGTTTGTAATTTTAGAAATATATTCAGTATGTGGTGAATTGGACATAGCGTGAGTGTTTTTTCAGGGTTAGGTTAATCAGTGTAATCAATTTTGGACGATTTATAATATACTATCCCAAAAAAGTAGGGGATATTTGATTTTTTAAGTGTTATTAAAGTCACCTAATGAAACTGACGAAGAAACTAATGACAAAATGAAATGAAGTTCACATTCATCGATTTATTCCAAATAAGTAAGGCACAGACTGACCATTATAAGGGTAAAATGATACCCGGGGTCAAACAGCATCACAACAAAGTCAGTAACGGGTAAATCCTCCTCTGTTTGCCTAACAAGCATTGATCCGACGTGGCATACTCCTAATGAGACGTCTAAGGTCATTTTGGTCCAGATTGTCCCATTCCTGTTGCAACGAGGCAGCAAGTTCTTGGATATTGGCAGGACGTTGTTGACGTTGACGTAACCTCTGTCCAAGCATTCCCAGACATGCTCGATGGGGGAGAGGTCGGGACTCAGTGCTGGCCAAGGTGATGTTATGTTTGAGGTAACCTGTAACGATCCTGGTCCTTTGACATCTTGCGTTGTCATCCTGGAAGATGAAACGGCGGCCATGACGCAACAACATGTAAAGCCATTCTTCCAGCAACAGTGATGCCTCCCCATACCATAACAGAACCACCCCCAAATCGATCATGTCGGATGACGTTAACGTCTTGGAAGCGCTCGTTTCGACGACGCCACACCCTCCTACGTCTGTCCGAAAAATCAACAGTGAACCTTGACTCATCTGAAAAAACATCACATTGCTCCAGCGTCGATTATCCCAGTGTTGTCCTAACACTAACGACATCTTGCCTGAATGTGATGATCTCTCAAACAAGGGATCACGCGGGGGCGAAGGTGACCCCTATGCAGTCGATTCCGAATCGTCTGGCCACTCACTCTCACACCAGTGTCTGTTTGAAGACGAGCGCTGATCTGATTTGCTGTGATGACACGATTTCTCAAGGCCAAGGTACGGATAAATCGATCCTGGGCTTGAGTTGTCGACCTGAGCGTGGTCTGTCCTGTACAGATTGTGTATCACGGTATCTGGACCATAGCCTGCTTATGACAGACTGAGAAACATTCATCGTCCGCGCAACAACCGCCTGTGTTGTGCCGATCTGTAGCATGCCAAGGGCACGTAACCTTTCATTTTGGGTAAGCCGACGCATATCAAAATTTGTTTTCTGGTCACTAAAACAATTAAACTGATGTTTCCACCCTGGACTTCAATGCCACAATGACTGTAACATTCAAAGTCAGAGTCGTGCAAATCTTGGGTTGGACCCCCATGATGATCCCAAGCATCACCTGCATTCCATGCGGTAGCTATTGGTGCGTTTGGGCGTCACATGTAACTGGAAATGTTTCTTCTGTTAGGTTCTATAGTGACTTTTTTCGTAGTCATTTGCATATTTTAGTATTATCCCCCCAAAATAAAATATCCCCTACTTTTTTTGAATAGTATATGATGGAGTTCGATAGATTACATTCCATTCAACTTTAATGACGCCACGAAACAGATATTGCCAACAAATACATTGCTGGATCACGCCCGGTTGCTAAATCAACATTCATTTTATACGCTTCCATTTTCATATGGACATATTTTGTTGTCGCCCTTGTCCTCCAGTTTACTCCGACTGCTAAAGAATCCTACGTGCAATCGAATTATTGAAATAAAATTAAACCGAGTGTTAGACCCGAAATGACCTAGTTTGTGTCAAGTGGACGTTAAACCCCATTTCCCTCTCTCCCCCTGCCCGTCCGTTGTCTACAATTGGTTTGTGGATATTCTACAGGTTGTAATGTTTATCCGATTTTGACCAAACTTGAAACGTAGGTTTATCTCGGCATGTATCGGATTGTGACTTCAGTGATTTTACGAAAAATCACGTTTTAATTTGTTATCCGATTTCGATGAAATTTGACATATATTAATGACCCAACAATCTGGTTCCTTCCTATATTAGACTAAATTATGACCCTGATTGAACTTAAAAATGCGTTTAAAGTGTATGGTCCCTCTAGAGATCACAATTTGTATCCCATTTATAAAAACCGGTACACAATAATGATGGTTAAGTTCGCATTTCATGAAAATGCCGGACAAAATAGTCGCTCCCTGTAACGGCACAGTGGCAAAGTATGTAATTTTAACGTTTTGATGAAACTTAAAACGTGCTATTATATCCAAAAGATCTTGGTTCTTGTCGATGATCGCGCATAAAGGACCCTAACTTCTTGCATTATGACGGATGCATTGAGAAAAAACGTGATTTTAGCTTGTATTGTGTACCCTCTACAGGTCCGATTTCTTCCGATTTTAAAAAGCGTTTAAATAAATCAACCTTACACCCGGATGATGATTGTATTCGAATTTTGTAAATTTTGACAAAATGGCTACTTTTGGACGCAGCAAGTGCAAATGTAATACGAAGGTAGTATATATCAAATTAAAAACTACAATCAATACAGTGATATACAAATATTATAATATGATATAAAGAATATTTAGATTTTCTTTAAAAAATATGAAAACTAATCTTACCTTCCTAGAAATTCAGTTTCATTTCTAATTTCGAGGAATAATGTGAAAAATAAAACTGGATGTTGCTACTGAAATTTGATACATGAAACACTATACAGTGATATGTGAATGGTATTATATTTAAATAAAATCGACCGAAACCTGTGCGGTTGTTTGGGTGGCTTATGGAAGTGATTTGTTAAAAGCAAAATATACAGCCTAACCCCAATAACGTTACGTAACTAATGTATGGTCCGATTGAACAATTGCCCCTTAAATGAAGCTAGCACTACCGGGATTCCTTACGGATACATACAAAAGCGAATGCTACTGTCTCTTTGGACTGGAGGCGAATAATGAAAGTCTGGCTTTCTTTTGTGGACATGTTATAGTGTACAATTAGGTTATGCATGGCGTTACTTGCATTGTCTTTGGTTACAGATCACTAACGATTCACCATTGACTTTAATGTTAATTCTCTTAGACCGACTCTTAACTATTTCCCAAATTTTCGTGGGGTAGAACGCCCAAAAGCACTATATGGTTTGTCATGGGTTCTTATTTGATAAAAGACCAGTATATGTAGACATGTTTATTTGTGAAGCACATGGTTGTACATGGAAAACAGGAAGTGCATATATAGCAAGAGTGCATAAGTCTAATGTATTAACAATGCTTACTGATCAATGGGAGATAACTACTGTTATGTCCCCCTTTTTGAGTATAAAATAAAGGATAATAATGAAAAGGTATAAACACAAACACAGTGAAGCAATATGAACACAATCTTTGAATGGACATAGCATTTCAGTTATATCTTTTAGGTTTCTTAATACTACGCCCTGATCTAGTTGCATAGTTAGTATTATCACGTGCATTACTGTTGCTGACTAGATTATTTAATTGGTCGCCAGTAGCACATTTTGAAAGAGTATCATTTATCTCGAGCGAGTGATCGTTTGATTGATTTAAGTCTCTGGTTATCTGGTGCCACGCGTGCAACTGAAGTATCGTCCGGTTGCTGTTGTGGTACTGTGTAATTACGGTTTAACAGTTGGTCTTCACAAGGAACTTGTTTTGTTGACATGGAATTAGGAACATCTTGTAGGTGAATTCTGTTACGGCATATGGCTCGATTCAGACTACACTAAATTGAACAGCGCAAGGTTGTATATACCCCAGAATCACGTGACGTAACCACGTGGTACAAGCCACACCTACTGTTGCTGTCAATCCTAAGCAGGTGCAACCAATAGAGGGCGGGCTAATGACAGCGCATGTAAGGACGGAGTTACAAAAATGAATTAACAATATACATACATAAGCATTAAAATATAGGCGACACAATAACGAAGTTAAAGTTCTTAAAAATGTACAATTAAATTAGATAATTACTAACTATGAGAGGGAAAATGCCCTCCTCGCTCAGTGACCAATAAACAATGACTGAAACCTGCGCGATGAGTTCGTCTAAACTGAGGACGCGGATCGGGCTATAAATATGCGTCTTAGATCACCACACTTTCATTGGTATAGCAAATCAACCAGTGTCCAAAATTACAATAAATTACCGAAATATAAAATCATCAAATCTTGATGACATTAAAAATGCAATTATCACTTATAATTTAAATCATCTGCTGACATCATCAAACGTAAATGATAAAGTCGATCACCTCAATAAATGTCTTGAACGAAACTCTCCCATTACAATGTAAAACAATGCGATGCAGACCTAAAACAGAATCGTTCAATGACGATATTTTGAAAGCTAAAAGAATTAGAAATAAATCAGAATCAATATGGCGCAATACTAAACTTGAAATACATAAACAAATCTACAAAAATGATAAAAATCATGTTAATAAATTAATCAAACAAGCAAAAACGGAATTCTACCCAAACAGGATCGACACAGCCAGCAACAAACAAAAGGAACTGTTTTCTATTGTCAACTCACTAACAGACAGTAACTTTAAAAGGTCAATTCTCCCAAACTATGAATGTAAACATACGTTAGCCAATGAATTTTCTCATTTCTCCAAGAATAAAATAGCTGTCATTCGTGATAGTTTAGCTACCGCACATTGCACTAATAATGATGCCACGCTGCCTTTATTAACCAGTTGTCGTTTGCTTTGTTTTGATCCAATGAATGCAGATACCGTTTCAAAGATCATAGAGTTATCACCTCCTTGGATCCCTTTCTAACACATCTAGTAATTAGATGTGTTGGTGAATTACTACCTTTTATAACTTCAATAATCAACACATCAATAGAACAGTCCATCTTCCCATCCGCTTATTAAGAAGGCAAATCTTGATCCTGATCAATTAAAAAATTACAGACCTGTATCCAACCTTTGTTTCATCTCTAAGATTTTAGAAAAATGCATTGCTAGTCAATTAACAGCATACGTTGAAGAAAACTGTCTGATGGAAAAATTCCAAAGTGTGCGTATCGAAAGTGTCACAGTACCGAAACAGCACTTACACGAGTTCATAACGACATACTGCTCTCATTAGACAAACGTGATTTTGTTCTTTTAGTTTTGCTGGATCTTTCAGCAGCGTTCGATACAGTCGATCACCGAATTTTTTAAACCGACTCTCCACCGAATTTGGCATTGTCGATTCTGCCTTGAAGCTGCTGAAATCCTATCCAAAAAATCGCAGTCAATACGTAGTCATGTCTGACAAGGCAGAAATAATTCAAGGAGTACCACAGGTTTTTGTCTTAGGACCAATACTTTTTAGTCTCTATACAAAACCGCCGGGTTCTATTGTAAGGAAGTATGGTCTAGAGTTCCACCTGTATGCTGATGATACTCAGCTGTATTGTTCTTTTAAACCTATAAATAACAACTTTGTTCCTGCGAAAGATAGCCTAGAAAACTGCATATTAGAAATTAAAACGTGGATAGCATTGCATTTTTTAAAACTAAATTCTGACCAAACTGAATATTCATGTATTGGATCTAAACAACAGTTACACAACACTTTAGATACTAAAGATATTTATGTCGGAGATTGTAAAATTTTGTGCTCTAAAGTGACTAGTAACATTGACGTTATATTTGACCAAAATATGAACATGGAGGCACAAGTAAATAATATCTGTAAAGTGTGTTACTATTATTAGAGAAAAATTGATCAAAAAAGAAAATACATTAATAATGATGCAACAAAAACTCTACTTCATATGTTACCTCAAGACTAGATAATTTCAATTCTTTGTTAGCTGGAGTTCCTCTTACAGTAACTTATAAACTCCAAAAAGTACAAAATTGAGCAGGTAGGTTAATAACACAAACAAAACCGTCCTCCCATATTACTCCAATATTGTACAGTCTTCACTGGTTACCGATTCAATATCGAATTAAGTTCAAAATTCTGTTTCTTACATTCAAATGTCTCAACAACCTCTGTCCTGCATATTTATCAGAACTTCTTGAATTGTATACCCCTAAACGCACCCTCCGCTCTAGCTCTGACCCATGTCTTCTTGTTGCACGTTATACAAATTTAAGTTCATTTGGTGACCGTTCATTTTATGTACAAGCCCCACTACTTTGGAACAAACTACCACTGGATATTAGAACATGTCCATCATTGGCTACCTTTAAAAAACATCTAAAAACACATCTTTTTAAGGATGCTTTTATATAAATGTTTCAAATGTTACTTTTATATAATATGCTCTTATTCTTATTTTTAACATGTGTTTTACGTAAATGTATTCCAGGTGCGGATCCAGGATTTTTTGCAGGGGGGTGGGGGTCTAGGTTTGATAATTGCTTAACTAATTGCGCTCAACCGATAAATTGGTAAATTAGATTCAATTTGGTTCATTCTGACGTATTTCCGGAAGGTAAATTCCAAAATAACAGGTCTAAATCGCCAATAAAATCGCATAAAAAAATTTTCAAGTCTGAGCAGGGGGGGGGGGAGGGTCCGGACCCCCTGGATCCGCGCCTGTATTCTGTATGTTTTATCGTATCATTTTATACTTGTAGTTATTTTAAATAGCTACCTATTTGTCTAAATCTTTTTCTGTAACTTTTTTATTTATATGTCTTTTTCTATTTGTGTATCTTTTAATTGTGTACAGCGCATATGAGCACTTTACAGTGGAAGCTATGTGCTCTATAAATGTTTCAATAATAATGATACTGCCAAGTGGTCACGGTCGCACATATTCGACAACAAGAACAATTGTATCAGCCGTATTTAGTTTTGTATTTAATTGATATCGCCACGTATGCGTGTCAGGCAGGAACTTGTCTTGTCACTAACATGGAGAAAAACGTCTTCGTGCAACATTTTAAAGGGACAATCCCGATAAGAACAGAGTCTCAAAAATTAAACTCCGTGCCTTTATGAAATTTATGGACCAAAATATAGAGGCATGGTGTATTTACCTTGGCTCAAAATTTCAGCTCAAAATATTGAGTCGTTTGGACGTGTACGTCAACACTGCTTATCCGGACACGTAACCCTTTTAAGATTTCGGGTCAATTTTTTCATTGGGTGACCTGATAATCGATTAACGTTTCTTGAGAGGTCTATACAGTGAATGACCCATGCACTGTACTTGATAACAAAAGGTAAATTTCACCTACATATTATTTTTATAGAAAAAAGTCTGGTTTTATCCAGATACTGTATAATACAACGGTCTCCATTTCCAGATGAAGATTGTCAGGTTTAAGTTATTGACAAGCGTATCACAAATATCGGGTTAGTAGGTGGGCCTTAGGTTATGGATTTTAAAGGATTTAAACACAAAATTAAGCAGTTTTATTCCCCAAAAAGTTATCGGGATTGGCCCTTTAAACAAAAATAAACATACAAAATATTTCACGTTATTTTTTACTTAGCCTGACCACTTGATGTCAAAATGACGTCGATTGTGTAGGAGTTTAGCCCCAAAACAACATCAAGAACATGGTCATTAAATGAGAAAATATATAATAATATCTACCATCTGGCAAACAGATTACCAGTTATCAACAGTTCATGGCACAAATGATATGTATCCTAAGGCCAACAAACGGCGACAGACAACGAAGTTGCCGTCTCTAGTATTTCCACAGTGCAACGTCACATGTGCAGCTTAACATATTACAGAGATGTGCCATGCTTAAATGTATAAAGCAATACCCACAGTCAGCTGTATATGCGGAGAGTGAGATGGATTATTTAACCAAACAAAACTATGCAAAGTTATATATGCTGAACAATAGCTACGTTGTCCACATAGTGAATAAATGTTACAATCCGTTTTTCTGTCACTGCCAGCAAAAACCAGTGCCAACTCTTTCTTTGTTTTTCTACTGTCATGCTACCTGGATGCACGAGCAAGTCTAAGTTGTCCCCGATTATCTCAAATCTGGTTACTATTGTGTCCAATTGTTCTGTCTTTTCACATGGTTTAGTTACACTCATTTCAATTATTGAGTTTGTTTTGGTTAGCTTACAAATTTCATTTTCGTTTTTTCCCCAAATGACTTTATTTTCAGGTCTAGGCTTGAATGAGACACAGATATTCCCATATTGTTCATCAGATTTATACACTACAAAACAAAATGAATATTTAATTAAACCTAAAAATCATCTTATCCTTAGTTTTAGTCTATACATTTTGTAATCCAAGTAGATACAACAATGTATTCAAAATAATCTCATTTATGAGATAAATATATTCTGCAGTTAGTTGATTAATTCAGCAGACTAACTATAACTAAATTTTTGGAATTGTTCTCGGAAGACTGAAGAACAAATTTTTACAATTTATTATACCTAATCTTATTTACATGTATATGTATATTATGTTTATATTTAATGTTTATGATTTTTGTATACCAGGGAAAGAACTTATATAGGCTGTGTCTGTTGTTCAATCCCTTTCAAATGTATAAAATATTGTTTAAGCTAAACTAACACCAATTTGCAGAGCTGTAAACTTTCTTCTTTGGTTGCACCACAATGGTCAAGGATCAATCCATTCATATACTGAATAAGTGAAATACTAGGGTTTCTCCCATTTAATAAAATAGCAACTGATGTACAAACAATGGGAAGAGTATTTTCAATATTCTTTTCCTGTACATCTTTCGATATAGCAGAAAACAAAATAAATATGTTCAACAAGTTGTATGGTTTGAACTACATTAGACTCTTGTCCAACCATAAGTGTAAAAAAAAATCCCCAAACTAAACTAGACTTACCTTGGTAAAGGTGAAGTTTGGTTTGGATTTTATGTAGTCATTTCTAACCACTGGAGGGATCAGATGAGATGCGCGCGAGCCCCAATTCAGTCAGTATTTACAGCCAGTCTTGACAAAAAGTAATTCCATTTTCAATAAACAGTTTATTACCCCATGTAAAAGAAACAAAAGGGTGGGTAAATAAAATTATATAACAAGCTGGGAGGGCATCTGATCCCTCCAGTGGTTAGAAATGACTACATAAAATCCAAACCAAACTTCACCTTTACCAAGGTAAGTCTAGTTTAGTTTGGGGATTTTATTACGTCATTAACCACTTCCTGTCTCATATGAGATTTCAAAGCTATTTTTGGCAAGACAGAAAAAACAACATATTAATAATTAACATTTATTTCAGCTTTAATACAGCATTAGCAAATATTGTATCAGATTCTATAGGCTTATCATAAAATTTTGCAAAGGTTTTAGAGTTTGACCACCCTGCCACTTTTAATATATCTTCAATGGGTACAAAGTTTTGCTTTGCTTTCGACGTGGAAGCACCTCGGATACTATGAACTTTATATTTGTCACAGTCTATTCCAGCATTAATCATGACTTGTTTTAACCATCTGCTTATTGTCATTTTAGAAACGGTTCTATGTGGTTTTAAAACATTCAGAAATAAACTATTTTCTCCATTACGAAACACTTCTGTTCGTCTCAAATATTCTTTATGTACAAACACAACACAAACAACACAAAGTCTCCTATCTGGAGGATATGCCTTTAATTCAGCCACAGGATTATCACGTCCGGCTTTAGTTTAAGTAAATTACTATAATAAAGAATGCATGAAGAGTATCCTTTCTTCATATTCATCAATGTCAACAAATGTATAGACTGAGCTCTACATGCAAGTGTTAAAGAAATGAGCATAACTAATTTATATGTCAACAAAGTCAAACTTAAATTCTTAATTGGTGATAGCCGTTTCAAATACTGGAGCACAACAGACACATCCCAAGTCTGGCAATATCTAGGTTTAGATGGACGGAGATTGAACACTCTCTCCATAAAACGAGTCACTAACGGGTGTGAGCCTATTGCAAAACCATCTTGAACAATTCCAATAACTGACAGTGCTGATCTAGTTGTATTTAAAGCACTATAACTGGCACTATTATTAAAAAGTTCCGATAAAAAACCTAACACTTGTTCCAAAGCTGGTTGAATGCAATTAATTTCCCTTTTATCACAGTACTGAACCCATTTTTATACGCCCACATTTTCATGTGGACGTATTATGCTGTCGCCCCTGTCCGTCCGTCCACAATTTGTTTGTGGACTCTCTACAGGTCACAATGACGAAACTTGAAATATAGGTTTATCCCCAAAAGATCTCCGTTGCTTTCGATATTGGCATGTATCGGATCAAAACTTCATGGATTATGGCCCCTGATTGTACGAAAAATCACGTTTTTAGCTTGTGGACCCTATAGAGGTCACAATTTTGAACCGATTTTGATGAAACTTGACATGCTTGTTTGTAACCCAAAGATCTTGGTTCCTTTCGATATTTGCGGTTATCGGAATGTAATTTCCTGAATTATGGCCCCTGATTGTCCGAAAAATCACCCTTTTTAGCTTGTGGTCCCTCTGGAGGTCACAATTATTATTCGATTTACAAAACCGTTTGATTATATCACCGTTACACCCTAAGGAAGGTTGAGTTCGAATTTAGGGAAAATCGGACGAAAATTGCCATACAAAATGGCCGCCGGTTGTACGCGAATACTGTTAAAAATGGTATATCAAGGTTGTAGACCCTGTGGAGGTCACAATTTTGATTCGATTTTGATGAAACTTGAAATTCATGGTTATAACCCAAAGATCTTGCTTCCTTTTGATATTTGCGCATATCGGATTGTAACTTCCTGAATTATGGCCCCTGATTATACGCAAAATCGTCTTTTTTTTTTTAGCTTGGAGGTCACAATTATTATTCGATTTAAAAAACCGTTTGATTATATCACCGTTACACCCTAAGGAAGGTTGAGTTCGAATTTCGGGAAAATCGGACGAAAATTGCCATACAAAATGGCCGCCGTTTGTACGCGAACACTGTTAAAAAATGGTATATCAAGGTTGTGGACCCTGTGGAGGTCACAATTTTGATTCGAAACTTGAAATTCATGGTTATAACCCAAAGATCTTGCTTCCTGAATTATGGCCCCTGATTATACGCAAAATCGCCTTTTTTTTTAGCTTGGAGGTCACATTTATTATCCGATTTAAAAAAAAAACGTTTGATTATATTACCGTTACACCGTAAGGAAGGTTGAGTTCGAATTTCGGGAAAATCATGCCAAAATTGCCATACAAAATGGCCGCCGTTTGTACGCGAATACTGTTAAAAAATGGTATATTAAGGTTGTGGACCCTGTAAAGGTCACAATTTTAATTCGATTTTGATGAAACTTGAAATTCATGGTTATAACCCAAAGATCTTGGTTCTTTTCGATATTTGCGCATATCGGATCGTAACTTCCTGAATTATGGCCCCTGGTTCTACGCAAAATCCCCCTTTCCTTAGCTTGTGGTCCCTCTGGAGGTCACAATTATTATCCAATTTAAAGAAACGCTTGATTATATCACCGTTACACTATAAGGAAGGTTGAGTTTGAATTTTGGGAAAATCGGATCAAAATTGACAGACAAAATGGCCGCCGTTTGTACGCGAATACTGTTAAAAAAATGATTTATCATGGTTGTGGACCCTGTATAAGTCACAAGTTTAATTCGATTTTGATGAGGAAGGTTGAGTTCTAATTTCGTGAAAATCGTACCAAAATTGCCGAACGAAATGGTCGCCGTTTGTACGCGAATAGTGTAAAAATATGGTATATCATGGTTGTGGACTCTCTACAGGTCACAATTCTTATCCGATTTTGATGAAAAGTCACATTTCTAGATTGTGTACCGTCACACCATAATCATTGTCGGCTTCAAATTTCATTAATATCAGACTGGAACTGACCAACTAAATGGCTGCTCCCAATACAGTATGAAATACAGGAAAAATCACTTTCGGTATTGCTTGTTCTCTGTCAATCTCTCGAAAATGTGGGCGTATCCTGCCTGGCAGTGCCAGCCTATCTTTTGATATATGAAGTGTATTGTTTTTTAGTCCCTGGCCGCCAAGCATCCATGATGATTTCGGTTGTTCTTAGAGAAAGATGTCGGTTTTGTAGACTTTTCCTGATAAGCGGCATGCCATGCGATGAAGCTTGTGGTTTAATGGGTGAACTTTCTGTGTTCCCACAATTGACAACAGATGTTTCGTTTTCGGTAAGATTAGGGGAGTGTCCACTATCATATTCATTACTGCTGGGAACCAACTCTGTGTTGTCCATATTGGCGCTATAAGTATACATTCTCCTTGATCTTGCCGAAGTTTCATTACCAGTCTTGGGATTAAACTGAAAGGAGGAAACGCATAAAAATATAAATTTGACCAGACAAGAGAAAATGCATTTACAGACTCGGCCTCTGGGTCAGGTTTCCAGGCCACAAATCTATCAATTTGCTTATTTAACCTTGAGGCAAACATATCCAGGTCTGGACATTGCCAGACATCAGTTATCTGTCGGAATACAAATGGATCCAACATCCATTCAATATTACCATTATAATTGCTGGAGTCAAAATCTGCATGATTATAAATACCAGGAATATGAGTTGCTGAAATCCATATATTATTATCAATGCACCAAGACCAGATCTTGATGGCCAAAATATTACAATCTTTGGATTTTGTTCCCCCCATTGAATTTACATACGACAAAGCACATGTATTATCAGTCCTAACCTGGACATGCTTTCCAGAAAGAATTTCTTGGAAGGATTTGAGTGCATAGAAAATTGCAAGTAATTCAAGAAAATTTATATGATGTCCCTGCTCATCTAAATTCCAACGGCCTCCAATATGGTTTTCATTTATTACAGCACCCCAGCCATCTAGACTGGCATCTGTTGTTAAAATGATCTCAGGATTTTGTCTATCGAATTTTCTATACTGAAAATCAATGTTAGTAGACCACCATTTCAATTCATTTTTCATTTCTTCTGTAATATTCATTTTGCAGTCAAAATTTCCCTTATTCTGTTTCAAAGCAATAATCTTAGAATTTTCTAATGTTCTATAATGTAAAGGGCCAAAATCAACAGCTGAAAATGTTGAAACTAAAATTCCTATAACTTTAGCAATGTCTCTAATTGTAGCTTCTGACTTATTCATAAGTTTATTACACTCACATTTGATGTGAATCTTTTTATCTTTATCCAAATAAACTATCATCTTCTTTGAATCTATAATGTAAGCAAGAAAGCATATAACTTGTGTTGGAATAAGCAATGATTTGTCTATATTAATCACAAAACCAAGATTTTGTAAAATTAAAATGGTGTCTTTAACATTCTTCTCACATTCATTATAATTGTCCCCCAATAAAAGAGAGTCATCAATATAACCCGAGTTGACATGACCCAATTGTCTCAAATGAGAATATACTGGTTTTAATAATTTAGTAAATAGTCTCGGAGCACAGGCGATTCCATTTGCCAAGCAAGTATACTGAAAAGTGTTATCAGAAAAATTTTCAAACGCTAGAAAAAGAGGTTTGCGAACTGACTGAATTGAGGCTCGCGCGCATCTCATATGAGACCGGAAGTGGTTAATGACGCAATAAAATCTTTTTTTTTCTACAGAGAATGTCAGCCACCCTCGAACCAGTTAAAAACAGAAAGATAGAATTGGGAGTTGAGGTCTACTTGATACGAACTAAGTCATTTCGGGACTAACACGTGATTCAACATTAATTCAGAAATTTGTTTTTGCACAGGGATCTGTGGTAGGAAGCCAGGTGACGTGAAGAAAACCCATGAGGTTGGGCAGGCAACCCCAATCCTTATCACATAAAAGCAATGAATCAAAAGTCAAAACCAAGTCACACGACTTAATGACAGACCCTATGACCAAACGCATACATATTGCCCAACCCCCACGACCACAGAAGAAAATGTCACACCTGCATATCTAACATTATATCTACACCAACAGTTCCTACCTCTCTGAAAGATGGTTTTTAGTGTGGGTGCGGATGCTGACAGATCATTCCATACATCAAGCCAGCGAAACATATATATGCTGGCATCCAGTCTAGAAGCATGCAGAAAATCTGATTTCTTCTTACAAAGGCTGGACATGTCTTGTCGTACTTTTTGGCACACAGCTGCAATGATGGCATTTTCGAATTTATCCTCATTCATTATGCACTGGACAAGTTAAAATAATCCCGAATGAAAGCTAATATAAATTAAAACATACTTTTACACCGAATTCCTCTTCTGGTGTTACTTCCATGCATATCTGGGTTGCTTTATCAGACGTTGCTATGTCCACTATTTCATCTGCTGACATAGACGTACACGGCAGCCGTTTTCCCCGATTCACCATTCTATTTTCTGTTGCAAGTTTTTTTTTACGGACTTGGAAGTTGGTGTTAGTCGTTCGAAAATTCTTTGAATTCTTTTTGTCATGTCTGTTGTTGACTTGGTTGTTTTAAGTCGGGAATGAGTTCACAACGGGGTAACTTGAGTCAGTTAACTATTGTAGCAATATCAATGTCTATTTGCGCGTAAAAGATCCCTTGGCAGTTGGAATTCGATATAAGAGTAGGCCGTAGCGCCGCTGTCCGGGCAAATTATCACTCATAGCACACACAATGTATGTCGTATGCCCGTCTTCCATTAGCCCAGGTTAGGTGCAAACGAGTAGGACGTAAAACCCCATTTCATTTCATTGCGTCTTGAATACTTTTTACGCGTATTCTTTGGGGGTTCAGGTCAGCCACCAAAGGTATGCTATATTTGTAGCGTCTATCGGAATTAACCTTAGACGGGATGGTCTGGATTTAACCAACAAAATAGCTAGGTGTCAATCAACTTGTTTATTCGCCATCATACAAATCATACGTTCTCCAGCTTCTTATTGGGGATTGTAAGATCTGCTATATGAATGACAACATGGCGGTTCAATTGCTTTTGTTCAAGGTCGCTTATATCGTTGACAATGATACGGTACAATACATGCGGTCTATATAGACATGACCTTATTTGGAGTTGTAGCATGGCCGCTTAGGTATTTAAAGAATACAATATGTTACAGGGATCATTCATTCTCATATCATAATTATATCTAAGGGATCGCTTATTGTTACTGGCAATACACTACAATATTGGACTGCATTGAAGTTGCTGTATTTGCAGACTGAATTTTCTCCCGACGGTAAAACGATTGATTTGTTGATTGGAAGTCGAGTCAGACATCTTAATTAGGCTATATTTTACCACTTTGGAGTGGCCGTATTCAGTGGCTGTAATAGCGGGAAAACGCGTTTGCGGCCGTCAAATTTTTCCCGAACGTTTTTCTTTGAAGTCTCTACATGGTAATCTCCACTCATTCGCTCTTGCAGAAAACCAGCGCCTCCGTCTATAACCCGAAGATGTTTTCGGGCATTTATGATTCTGCTCCGTAACTATCACCGAGCCCGTGTGCCAAAGAGAGATATATAACGTCCACTCGACACAAACTAGGTAATTTCGGAACTAACATGATTCAATTTAATGTCAATCATTCGTGTGCGCGTAAGGGTCTTTAACAGTGGAAGGACCAGGAGAAAACCCACAAGGCTGTACATACGACACGTCCATAGACCGGCTTACAGCTTCTTGTGAACCATCTATAATATTTTTAAAAAATTAATCACAGGGACGCCCTGCAATTGAGCACTTCGAAAGCGCTACCCATATGTTACCATTGTGACCATGTAATAATAATAATTAATATTAATTTGTATTTCTGCTTATCAGGTTATGCTGTTAATGGACAATTTGATACCAGTTCTTGTGCAGACTTTGATTCTAAAATTGACAAATGTTATACAGATAATAATCTGCGAGTAAGGAGTGATGTACGATCACTGGCACAGATACAACAATTGTTTCTTCAAAATACAACTGAAATATGCGGGTATTTATAATCAATATTAGAAATATTTGTCAGTTGAAAGGATACTCCGTGTATAAATGAGTCGGAACCTTGGTGGTATAGTGCCAAACGGTGTAGGGAGAGAGAGAGAAATTGGGTTTAACGTCCACTTGACACAAACCAGGTCATTTCGGGACTAACATAAGGTTTAATTTACGCCAATACCTTGACTAAATTCGAAATTGAACATTTTCTGCTTAGGCTATTTGTAACTAAAGACTTCAATCTGATTTGTTGAGATCTTCGCGCAAGGTAACTTTGATTTTTATTTAGCGAGAGTGGTGAAATGTAGTGTGTACTTTTATTACACCAATAACTTTACTATCACTTCTTGTTAAGGCTCATTAAAGACATCGGGACATCCTTTTAATTGATGTACAATATGCAGGTGTCTATTAGGTGAAATACTTGATATGCGTTCGATCATTGGCCACTAAGGCAGAGCAGAGGTTGGGACTTTGGAAACCGAACATTTGAGTTTCAATTGAGCGGGATGGAGGTAACTTAAGATTCATTATATCGATACCATGACTAAGATCCATGATAAGAAAGTGGTAAGCAATTTGATTCCAAGATAACTTTGATTCTAACTTATGAAGAGTGATGACATTTACTGTTCACAGTGAGATTGGCTTGTTTTAATATGTTATAGTCTTTATCCGTTTGGCACAATATCTTTGCTATACATTCTTCCTTTCTGTGCTCATTTATCATGCAAAGACTTAAAAGTCTAAATAATATATAATATAAATGGCTCCCATCGACACCCCGATCCATTTCAAGATGGTTTTCAGTCGTAACATTTACATAATACCACTTCTTCTAATCCCACATCCAGTACTATGTGGATATTCTCAACATTGGACTTATGCAATCAAGTAGCACTGTTAAGGCTCGCATACTTAAAGAGCTTGAAATGTTGACGTTGCTACATAATATTTGGGAAATATTTGAAATATATATATACAATTCATATGTCTAGTCCAAGACCTCCCAAGTGCAAACGCCTCATTATATCTGCTATACTTTATAAAACGAATGTTTTTTACGGTTAACGAATAGAATGGATATACATGATTTCTCCACCAAATTGCATATCCTATGATTTTTAAATTTCAGTCCATCGAAAAACAGCTTTAAGAATGCCGTTGGTTGTTTTATTGACCTACTTAGAGGATGTATATCAGATGACAAGAAACTGGTAGCTTCGTCAAGTAATTATAAAGAAGCATATGATATACTCTGTAATGACGAACCTAGTAGTAAGTTGAACTTTATCAGCAGAATATATAAATATGTTAATATTGACAAGGCAAATGACATTAATTATGTTAAAAGTCAGTTCTGAGTTCATTTGGAGAAACAGTGGACATTCTGTGTTGGTAAGAATCTAAATGCAACTGACTAAATACGCTCGATGACGTATTCGTACGTGTAGAAGTTGTGAAACACAGCAGACAAAATGACTCGTGGGACCAAATTGGCACAATCCTAGTCACCAGTTTCCAACTCGTCAATGTGACACTATTCTGTGTCACAGAAGTTTATAAAATAATCGCTTTAAACATCTCAACATCGGCATTTAAAATTATTTAACACGGGATAATGCCATTTTTGTAGATGGATAAAATACATTTATTGCATAAGAACTCTGGCACACATGACTACATCGGCTCTCTTTTTAACTTTGTGGTAATAACTATCAGGCAGTCTGATATATGACCAATTGACAGTAATAGCGGAAGTCAGGGTCGGTGGGATATCCAATGATCATTTCAGAAATACACGTAATCAGATTACGTCGATGTAGCTGTAAAAGTCTGTGTAATCATTTGTCTTTTTTAATTTGGTCTTATATCTGGTTATTTTTTCTTTTATTCTGATGATGAACTTTTCAGCTGTCAGAACCTGTGTTGGAGATTACGTAAAATCCTGTCTAAGCAAAAAGTTGACTGCTGCCGGTTTAAATCCGCTTGGACCATCCACCAGCGACACTTATGACTCCAAGAAGAACCACATGTGCAAGTAGGTGGTTATTATATGTTTGACCTTTATTCGTGTACATGTAATGTAGAAGGCTAGCCATAATAAGCATATTGGGCTCTAAATGGTATTGTTAGAAAAATATGTAAATCGCAAAAGTATTATGTCAACTATGATGCACCGTGAACATAACGGAGTTACACATGCGAGACAATTTTTACAAGAATATAAAAATTCGCAAACATCTGATACCACCCCATACCATTTGTTTTATCTCCGTCCTCAAATATATGATCTGGTGATTGGATGAAGCGTCTAAAATCGAGGCCAGGCCATACCGGACAGTCACCCTACTCAATTTTACACTTATTTATCACTTGGTATTCATGTGAATGTACGTTAAATATTTGACTAACCTTTGCTTTCAATGAAATTAGTTTTATTTGCAGTATCCTTGTGTGCAAAAGAGTAGGACGTTAATCCCCATTTTATTTCCCTGTGTCATTATAATGGTGCCTAAGTATGTCTTGGATATAGTCGGCGACAAATATTTCTTAGTGTTTTTTCTGTTATTATCGTGAAAGTGAAATCAAAAATGACGTGATATGTATATTGCTACTTTCAAAATTCTTTTTTATTATTATTTTCAGGCAGGCTGAATATTATTTGACCTGTGTAAATGCAAAACCGGTGGAGCCGCCTTGTAGAGCAGCCTCCATAGAAAAGGATGGCAAAATAGTTACCAAACTAGCACCTGAAGCATGTGGGGGTATGTCCGTTATTTACACATCCATACTTTTAGCCGCTTCTATTTTTGTCACTGTATATAATGTCGTTGTATAATATCGTCTACAGTCTGTTTCTTTTCCTGTCTTTTTGATGCTCTCTCTAGCAACATTAGTGATATATTTTATTATTTGTGAATTTTGTACTTTTTAATAAGTATTATAGTAGCTGTTATAATTAATAAGCAGAACGTAGTATGCTAAGATTCGTTGACATTTTCAATACAGTTGATTATTCAGAATTCATGATGATTTTAAATCGGATAATATTTCTGAACTCATCATTTTTGAAATGTGTAAACGCAAAATCAGTGGAGCCTACTGTTGGCATGTGAGGCTGGGGCTACGTCCTTAATTTATACTATATCGTCCATATAGTCTGATAACATAACTGATAACCGATGCAGTATGCGTACGATCTGTTGACATTTTTTCATTCGATTGATTGTTCAGACATCACGATGATTTAATACTTGATTAAATTTCCGAAATTTCAATGTTTTAATCTTTTTAATCATATATTTTATCAATTGGTATTTTAGTAGTATTTCGATAAATAAAACTAAGGCGTATCATTTAGTGTTTTTTTTTTTACTAATTGATAATTTAGTTTTTTTTTTCAAATGTTTTATTATCTGATATGTTAGCCGTTGATATTGCCTATAAGATTGATTGTTCAGACTTCATGATGATTTGAAATCGGATTATATTTGAAATAATCTTAATAATAATAATTATTTATATTACTTCGTGTTGCTACTTATCAGGTTATGCTGTCAATGGACAATTTGATACCAGTTCTTGTGCAGACTTTGATTCTAAAATTGACAAATGTTATACAGATAATAATCTGGCAGTAAGGAGTGATGTACGAACACTGGGAGACATACAACAATTGTTCCTTCAAGATACAACTGTAATATGCGGGTATTTATAATCAATATTAGAAATATTTGTCAGTTGAAAGGATACTCCGTGTATAAATGAGTCGGAACCTTGGTGGTATATTGCCAAACGGTGTAAGGAGAGAGAAATTGGGTTTAACGTCCACTCGACACAAACCAGGTCATTTCGGGACTAACATAAGGTTTAATTTACGCCACTACCTTGACTGAATTCGAAATTGAACATTTTCAGCGTAGGCTATTTATAAGTAGAGACTTCAATCTGATTTTTGAGATCTTCGCGCAAGGTAACTTTGATATTTATTTAGTGAGAGTGGTGAAATGTCGTGTGTACTTATATTACATCAATAACGTTACTATCACTTCTTGTTATCTTGTTAAGGCTCATCCTTTTAATTGATGTACAATATGGAGCTGTCTATTTGGTGAAATACTTGATATGCGTTCGATCATTGGCCACTAAGGCAGAGCAAAGGTCAGCAATTTGATAGGTTGGGACTTTGGAAACCGAACACTTGAGTTTCAATTGAGCGAGATGGAGGTAGCTTAAGATTCATTTTATCGATACCATGAGAAAGATCCATGATGAGAAAGTGATAAGAAATTTGATTCCAAGATAACTTTGATTCTAACTTATGAAGAGTGATGACATTTACTGTTCGCAATCAGGTTGGCTTGTTTTAATGTGTTATAGTCTTGATCCATTTGGAACAATATCTTGGCTATGACTCACAATACATTCTTCCTTGCTGTGCTCATGTATCATGCAAAGACTTAAAAGTCTAAATAATATATAATATAAATGGCCCCCATCGACACCCCGATCCATTCCAAGGTGGTTTTCAATCGTAACATTTACATAATACCACTTCTTCTAATCCCACATCCAGTACTATGTGGATATTCTCAACATTGCAATCAAGTAGCACTGTTAAGGCTCGCATAATCAAGAGCTTGAAATGTTGGCCTTGGCTACATAATATTTGGGAAATATTTTAGATATATATACGATTCATATGTTTAGTCCAAGACCTCCCAAGTGCAAACGCCTCATTATATCTGCTATACTTTATAAAACGAATGCTTTTTTACGGTTAACGAATAGAATGGATATACATGATTTCTCCACCAAATTGCATATCCTATGATTTTTAAATTTCAGTCCATGGAAAAACAACTTTAAGAATGCCGTTGGTTGTTTTATTGACCTACTTAGAGGATGTATATCAGATGACGACAAGAAATTGGTAGCTTCGTCAAGTAATTATAAAGAAGCATATGATATACTCTGTAGTGACGAAACTAGTAGTAAGTTGAACTTTATCAGCAGAATATATAAATATGTTAATATTGACAAGGCAAATGACATTAATTATGTTAAAAGTCAGTTCAGGGTTCATTTGGAGAAACGATGGACATTTTGTGTTGGTAAGAATCTAAATGCAACTGACCAAATAAGATGGATGACGTATTCGTACGTGTAAAAGTTGTGAAACACAGCAGACTCGTGCAAGACTATCCTGCTCCGTGGGACCAAATTGGCACAATCCTAGTCACCAGTTTCCAACTCGTCAATGTGACACTATCCTGTGTCACAGAAGTTTATAAAATAATCTCTTTAAACATCTCAACATCTGCATTTAAAATTATTTAACACGGGATATATGGAGCGGAATTTCCCCCATAATTCTAAATCCTAACCTGGTAATGCGTATGCTAATATGCTTACTTCTATGCATGTAACTTCTTACTTACAAATGTTAAATTGGCTATTTAAACATGTAAAAATGCTAATTTACATTACTTTTTTCTTAAATATTGCAGTTAGAATTTGTATTTTGTTCTCTTTCCATAATTAGTTTTAATTTATTGTAGTCTGTTTAGTTTCGTTAACATTTTGACATTTCACAAATGATGCGCGGTAAAGCTGTCATAATTCTAAGCCTAATTTTGCTAACAAACGACGCTGTTTACAATTGTGTGGTGGCTCATTAGGAACACGTAAAAATGACCCGATAAATAAATAGGCTATTTTATCGTGCATTTTCACAAATAATGCACTATCGATTGTTTTGGCTATTTTGTTTTCTTAAAGAATAATATATAGCAAGAACTCATTACTTCATGAATGAAAGTGAATAAATAATTATAAATCGGTCATGCTTAGTTTGGCTTATCTCTTCCCCTCAAAATTATGAAATGCTATTTGCACACAAACAAAGTATTTATGATATTATTGAAGTTACCTATATCGGGCTAGGCTTCCAAATCATCGGGAGTCGCGGTGCCTCGGTGAGTAAGTCACTGGCTCGGTGAGTAAGTCACTGGCTCGGTAACCAGGAGATCTCGGGTTTCCGGCTCGATTTCCACCTGTTAGTGCCTGACAAGGAACTATGTCTTCATGGGACGAAAACCCAATTACGTACACCAAGAGTAGTCCATAGCGCCCCTGTCCGTACAAAATCCCTAGAAATTGCACACTTCATGACGTTTCCCTGTCTTCATTAGCATAGTCAGTGCATAATAGCAGGGTGTTAAAACTTTATTTCATTTCTAAATCACCGGTTTTGTGTCTGGAGGTAGGGGTTTTGGGGATTGGGCCATTATTATGCACGAATTTAAAAATGGAATAGTTCTACATTGTTTACACCCTCTCAAATTTCTATATTATGCACCCGTTGAGGGGTTTCGGGGTAATTTCCACCGCCCCTCTCCTCTTATATCTTAATGTTTCCAAATGAAATGGAGTTTAACATAATAGTGTTCTGCTCCGAACTGAGCTAATACGCTATACAGTGTGCTATGAGGGAAATTTTGCTCGGACAGCGGCACTACAGCCTACTCTTATATCGAATTTCAACTGTCAAGGGATTTTATACGTACACTAGGCAGCTGCTGTTCTTGCCAGCCCCCCCCCCCCCCCCCGCCGTCCTGCATCACTGATTGGGGGGGGGGGGGGCATTCCGGAAAATCTGAATGAACTTTCTCGGCCAATGCAGGGATCGAACACTCGACCTCCAGGCTAGCGAGCCAGCGTCCTACTTACTCAGCCACCGTGACCCCCCCCCCCTCCCCAAATTAATGTTACCATGCCTGTAAATTATTTGGAATCAATAAACTTATACCAATGATAATTGACAGGTACATAACATTAAAATTGATTAGACAACATAGGGTAGTATAGACAAATATTATTCTTTCAAGAGTTTGCATCCATTCATATTTTCACGTGCACTTATTATGCCATCACACTTGTCCGTGCGTGTGTCTACAGATCCCAATTTGTTATCCGACTTTGATGAAACTTAAATTGTATATTGATATCCCAAAGATTTCGATAACAGTTGGTAGTGTAGCTCCTGATCGCACGAAAGTCGCACAAACAGCTTGTGGATCACAATTTTTATTCAATTTCTGTAAAACTAAAATTGTATGTTATAAACGAAGAACTCGATTAGGTTCAATTCTGGTGCGTTTGGACCGTATTTTCCTGGATTTTAACCCCTGGTTGAGCCAAAATCGCGTACATAGCTTGTGCGCCCCGAAGAGATCATAATTTTGATTAGCTGTATATAATATCTTTTAAACATAAACAACAATCACTGTTGAATTCGATTTTGGAGGAAATCGGTCCGTAACTTCTCGTTATAATTGCTCCGCCCCTTTACGCAAATACATGCAGTTACAAAGCATGTAATACATATACATGTTCACAATGGGCCACCATATAGTAGACAGCGCCACCTGTTAGCATTATGCTAACAGGTGGCGCTGTGTATTATATGGTAATTCATTTGAGACAAGTACAATATCACTCTTTTCATTACCCGTCAGACATGACGACATTTTTATGACAAAAATACTAAAATACTTTACGTACAAAGGCAAATTATTCTACATATTTTTCAGATGAATAAATATGATACCTTTTCGTGCATTTGCCCCCGGTACGGCCTTATCGATTGATTTAGTCTCCTTTTTTT
Organism: Patella caerulea; assembly: GCA_036850965.1. Classification (NCBI taxonomy): domain Eukaryota; kingdom Metazoa; phylum Mollusca; class Gastropoda; family Patellidae; genus Patella; species Patella caerulea. Next base: position 53,111,876 of record JAZGQO010000006.1, on the reverse strand, counting down.
GCAATATTCGTTCTCAATATTTTTGAAAGAAGTAAAGATATATAAAATATGTTACGTACAAAAGTAAATTATTCTTATTTTATTTAAATAATATAGAAATAGACCGGTAGAAAAAAGCTATTTTGTGTTTGTTTTGGTTTATAAACAATATTATATTTTATTTGAGATTGGATTGAGAAACAGGAAATGATAATTCATATATAAATATTAAAGCAAAGCCACGCCCCGCCCACTCCACACAGACACACCTCACCCACCCACAAACCCAAACTTTGGAATGAGATTAATAAGATCAATTTAAAGGGCGAATCGTTCGCCCAATGCCCAAAGAGACCCTCTACCTCATAAGACAACCCGGTGATTTGGAAATTAAACATACATTATGCAAGAGCAGAATCTGCATTACCAATTGTCGATGTCACCTTTAGCCTGCGATGTTTACTGTATACAGATCCGATCTGATGCTCAACGCTGATTCATGATTAAATCAAAAAATGGATAATAGAGACTATGTGGGTTTTTTTGTATCTTACCGACTTTAGTAATGATGATTGAGGCTATGTACAAAATTCAATCGCTAAATTATCAGTCAGAATGAAACTGAAATTTTCAGCAAATTCCCTTTACATTAGTCAGCATTTTGGGCCTATCTATTCTCCCTTAATTTATCTTTAAATGAAATCGAGTTTAACGTCCCGCCGTTCAGCATCAAGGCGAGAACAACGTCCATGGTTCATTTACGTGCACGACATTAAAACGACTAGACATTGTTCACGTCAGGAACCGAAGGGACGAAAAACCGAGGTCCCGTGTACACATTGGCCGTAGCGCCGCTACCCGGTCAAAATTTCCCTCATAGCACACTGTATGGCGTATGCCCATCTTTCCTTAGCCCAGGTTAGGTGCAGAAGAATACAGGACGTTAAACCCGTGGAAAACCCGAGGGACTTTCTCTTCCAACAGCGAACCCGAGACCGAGTCTGGGACATACCCACCGAGCCATCGAGGATCATGAAAATTTGGAAGCTTGACCCGATAAAAAGCTAAAATAAAATCAAAAAAAAAAAATTACTTATGTGCCAAAAATATTTCATAAATTTGAGGGGAAAAATGATTACCTATTTATATTTATTTATTCACTCGCGTGCATGACGTAATTAGTTCTTACTATATATTTTATTGTTAGAAACACAATGTGCTAAATCGATCGATAATTTAGCAGTATTATTATGATAAATGCACGACAGTGAATCCTATTTATATATTTTAAACATATAGAATAGTTTATGATTTTGGTCTATGTCGGGTTATGAAAAGGGCGAGATTTTGCATGTCCCCAATCAGCCTCCATACAATTGTAAACAGCGCCGTCTGTTAGCAAAATTTGGCTTGGAATTATGACAGCTTTACCGCGCAACATTTGTGAAATGTCAAAATGTTAACGAAACTAAACTGACTACAACAAATTAAAACTAATAATGGAAAGAGAACAAAATACAAATTCTAACTGCAATATTTAAGAAATAAGTAATGTAAATAATCATTTTTACATGTTGAAATAGCCAATTTAACATTTGTAAGTAAGAAGTTACATGCATAGAAGTAAGCATATTAGCATACGCATTACTAGGTTAGGATTTAGAATTATGGGGGAAATTCCGCCATTTTGTAGATGGCTAAAATACATTTATTGCATAAGAACTCTGGCACACATGGCTACATCGGCTCTCTTTTTAACTTTGTGGTAATATAACTATCAGGCAGTCTGATATATGACCAATTCTCAGTAATAGCGGAAGGCGGGGTCGGTGGGATATCCAATGATCATTTCAGAAATACATGTAATCAGATTACGTCGATGGGACTGTAAAAGCCACCTTTTCAACGTCTTATAATTTGGTCTTATATCTGGTTAATTTATCTTTTATTCTGATGATGAACTTTTCAGCTGACAGAAACTGTGTTGGAGAGTACGTAAAATCCTGTCTAGGCAAAAGGTTGACTGCTGCCGGTTTCAATCCGCTTGGACAATTCACCAGCGACACTTACGACTCCAAGAAGAACCACATGTGCAAGTAGGTGGTTATTATATGTTTGACCTTTATTCGTGTACATGTAATGTAGAAGGCTAGTCATAATAAGCATATTTGGCTTTCAATGGTATTGTTAGACAAATATGCCAATCGCAAAAGTATTATGTCAACTATGATGCACCGTGAACATAACTGAGTTACACATGTGAGACAATTATTACAAGAATATAAAAATTCGCAAACATCTGATACCACCCCATACCATTTGTTTTATCGATGTCCTTAAATATATGATCTGGCCCCGAGTTTACAAAGCATTTTCAGACTTAAGTTGAAAATTTACTCAAACTTGTTCTCCCTATGTTAACTAAAGTATAGCCCTTTATAACAATTTTGTTGTTTTAATATAGCAAATACACGAATAAGAAACTATGTGGAAAGTTTTGTGTTTCTGTATCGAAGATGTGTCTCACAAACAGCGATTGAAAGTTGAGCAAATTCTCAACTTAGTCTGAGAATGCTTTGTGAACTCGGGGCCAGGTGATTGGATGAAGCGTTTAAAATCAAGGCCAGGTCATACCGGACAGTCACCCTACTCAATATTACTTATGTATGACTTGGTATTCATGTGAATGTACGTTAAATATTTGACTAACCTTTGCTTTCAATGAAATTAGTTATATTTTCAGTATCCTTGTGTGCAAAAGAGTAGGAGGTTAAACCCCATTTTATTTCCTTGTGTCGTTGTAATGGTGCCTATAAGTATGTCTTGGATATAGTCGGCGACAAATATTTCTTAGTGTTTTCTGTTATTATCGTGAAAGTGAAATCAAAAATGACGTGATATGTATACAATACATGTATATTGCTACTTTCAATATTTTTTTTTATTATTTTCAGGCAGGCTGAATATTATTTGACCTGTGTAAACGAAAATGCGGAGAAATCGACTTGTGGAGGCTCCGTAGAAAAGGATCGTAAAATAGTTACCAAACTAACACCTGAAGCATGTGGGGCTATGTCCGTGATTTACACATCCATACTTTTAGCCGCTTCTCTTTTTGTCACTGTCTATAATGTCGTTGTATAATATCGTCTACAGTCTGTTTCTTTTCCTGTCTTGTTGATTCTCTCTTTAACAGCATTAGTGATATATTTTATTATTTGTGAATTTTGTACTTTTTAAAACGTATTATAGTATCTGTTATAATTGATAAGCGGAACGTAGTATGCTAAGATTCGTTAACATTTTCAATGCAGTTGATTATTCAGAATTCATGATGATTTTAAATCGGATTATATTTCTGAATTTATACTATATCGTTCATATAGTCTGATAACATAATTGATAACCGCTGCAGTGTGTGTACGATCCGTTGACATTATTTCATTCGAATGATTGTTCAGACTACACGATGATTTAATACTTGATTAAATTTCCGAAATTTCAATGTTTTAATCTTTTTAATCATATATTTTATCAATTGCTATTTTAGTATTATTTCGAAATATAATTAATCATTTAGTATTTGATTTTCAAATATTATATTATCTGATATGTTAGCCGTTGATATTGCCTATGAGATTGATTGTTCAGACTTCATGATGATTTGAAATCGGATTATATTTCTGAACTCTTCAAATAAATATGGTTTTCAGAGGGTTAGAACAATAATATTCAACCGTTTTTATTAATCGATTATATTTACGCATTGCGTCCATCCATCAGTAGCGAAGTCCTGTAAATTCCATAAACAACAGAGGTTGATTTTTGTTTGTACTTATTGCAATTGCTGTATAGGGAAGCAAATCAGATGTATTGCCTTCTCGCCGAAAGGGTTTCACTTCTGAATTGTAAATTCCGAAGACACGCTCCTAAATCACGCCTGATTAGTAACTATGTGACTCACCGAATTTCGTCTCCTTTCATAGTATTCGCGGACCATCGAAAACTGACCTATTTACCATTTTTAATCCTTTTCTTAATTATCTTTTATAGTATATATTGATGATCGTTGTACTTGTATCAGTTTTTGTTGTATTTTTCTATTTAATATTTATTGTTCAAGAACCCAGTTTCAATAATATTAATTTTAAGTAATCTCAAAATTGTAATTGAGTAGTCTTACTATTAGACAGCTAATAATTCGCTTTTGGCGATTTGAATTAGAAGTTAGAAGAGTCACTTCTACAAGTAATTGTAATCTTGTAATTTAATAACTTAGGTATGTTCATGTATTCTTTTTTAAAATAAAATCATATTTCCTACCACTGCTAAAGACCCCTACGCGTGAGTGAATTATTGGGAAAAAATGAACGACTTGTTAGTCGCGAAATGGTCTAGTTTGTGTCGACTGTTTTTAGTTAATTTATGTATCATGCTGTTATGCACTTAAAAGCTCTGGGAATTTGATGTCTGAAATAGTCCTTTATGTGTGCTTTAGAAGGACAGCTGAGACGCAGCCCTATCTCTTACTACGTTCTACAAAATCTTGCCAGACGGACACAGAAACAGGGGCGTAAATTGTTTTTAGTCCTTCTCTCCCTTTCCCTTTTTTCCCCTTTTGCATGGCGATTTTTGTTGAATTTTTGGCGTAGAATCGAAGAAAAGGTTTTGAAAATACATTTTCTGCCAGGTTTTGGTGAATATTCATGATTTTGAGGCGGAAGGATACAAGAGTTGTGAGGTTGGTTTTGTTGAAAGGGAGGACAGATAATTGCAAGGTTAGCTGCCTCTAGTTCCAGCTTGTCTATCTCAAGTTTTTCATGAAAAACCTCACACATGCTTTTGGGCAAGAGAAAGCGTTTTACCCAACGAATATTTGGGAAAAAGTTACAACCGATCTAAGAGACGAGACTTAACATTAAAGTAATGGGGCAATAATTAGTGATCTGTGGCCAAACGGGATCAAACGTAGTTATGTCCCTTTAGTCCGAGTATCCCCCTTTGACACCTTAGTGTAAAACACTATTATCTATGGGAATACTCGATTCACAGTCCAGAACGTCCTGAGTCGACAGAATTACAATCGAGTGACGCGGAATTCAGTCCTGTCACAGTTCTGCCCTTCCCGACAGCTGAGGTGGACTGAGTGTGTGTGAAATAGCTTTATTTAACGCCCGCTTCCATCGAGGTGATATCGCAAACAAGTGGAGTGAGTAGAATCGTGACGTATTTCTAGGTAAAACATAAGTTTCAGCTGTCATGATTGGTTGAGATATTTTTTATACAGTCGACGCATGCGTTATACTCCGAAATTATCCTTTTCACTCGATTGACACCAGTTTTGGAATTTAATTCTGGAACTGTAAATCGAGCATCCCCTATATTAATTGACTAGGCAGCAAATATTTTACCCCAATGTACGGACACGTTTACTCCAGTTGTTTAATTTATCTCGAATAAATCAGAATGTGTTTGGTCCGTAAAAGGGTTAGAGCTAATGTTCTGAAGTTTAATAATACGCTTCATTAAACAGTGGGACAATGAACATTCAATTCACTGACTACTCTTGAAACAAAAGGGGTATTATTTATTTGATTATGTACTAATACAGAAACTGCATGTTCATTGTTCTATGAATTAATGGACGGCGGAAGAATTCTCTCGTGACTCATGATAGGTTGCTGAACCAGTCAACTTTTCGGAACACACAACCGCAGAGGGTTCAATAACAATGCCCTCGCCCACAGAGTTGTTATTATCGACCAGTATGTGTGGTTTTTAATTACTTTGGGGATGCTCGATTCACAGTCCAGAACGTCCCGGATCGACAGAATTACAATCGAGTGACGCGGAATTCAGTCCTCTCACAGTTCTGCCAGTTCCGACAGCTGAGGTGGAGTGAGTAGAATCGTGACGTATTCCTAGGAAAAAATATAATTCAGCTGTCACGATTGGTTGAGATATTTTTCATACTGTCGACAAATGCGTTGTACTCAGAAATTCTTCTTTTAACTCGATTGACACCAATTTTGGAATTCAATTCCGGAATTGTGAATCGAACATCACCATAATGTGTCGTGGGCAGATAACCCACTAATCAGTGACCGATCGTGTTTATAATGAAGAATAACAGTTATACCATCTACATCAGTTAAACAGCCAATCTAGTTAATCTGTTTGTGTCATTATTATATAGATACGTATTCATACTGTTTTCCATATTCAGCTCAAACATGCAGACCGGAAGCTTAATTGCATCTAGACGGATAGTGTGGTGTTAATTTTAAACTGTTGTGACAGTCCAGAGTGACGCAAGCAATATCTCCGACTCATGTGGTGAGAATGAATATATCAGAAATATAAGTCACAAACAAGACACCATTTACAGGATGGTACAAGGAAATGCAAGGAAAGCTCAAATCGAATTCAGAGCAAAGCACTCAAAATTGAGTTATTTACAATATCGATAAATAAATAGTCCATAATCCCATACTTATTATAAAATCAAAAGACGGCCATTTTTCATATATATGAAATACACAACGTTACACAAATTATGTAGTCTTATTTCGCCAACATATATTTTTAACTGTAAACGATTCATGAAAACTAATAAATTCATAACATCACGAAACATATTGAACTTAAAACATACCCTTAAATCATCAGGTGCTCTCACAGGCATACACTACTACACTCTATTTACCATTTACATTCTGTTGCCCCCCCCCCTCTGGTGTTTACACGACAACTGTAGATATCGTATTTTTTGTTTAAAGAAATAAAGGATAGTCAGGGGCGATTTAAGGTTCATCATGGCGGAGGCTATAGTATTTTGAGGGCCCACTTTCGCGGGGGTGGGTCTTGATTGATGATTTTTATGTCAATGCAGTAATGGATTTGACAGTAACAGTGTATAGAAAACGATTGACTCGGACTCGGAGCCTTTTCCCTTGGCCAGAGGGGGCCTTTTGTCAGAAGTGGGGGCCTTTTGTCTGTCTTTAGGGCCCCTAAACAGGGTACATATTCATTTTTCTTATCGGTTTTAACATTTTTCTCCCGTTTTATTTTTCCAATTTTTGCGGGTTTTTTCGCGAGGAGGCTGGCGCCTCCAGTGCCTCAGCTATAAAACGCCTTTGAGGATAGTGATAGTTATGGCTTGCGAGTTGGACTGGAAGGAAGGTGTTTAGATGTAGGATAATAGAATGCAACGACTGAAAATTTCTGCACATTAAATAATTTATGCATGTTATTTTCCTTTTTATGCTGTTGTGTAGATTATATGAGTATCTTCAAGGTTGGGATGCATGTAACATTATTGTGGCTACAACAACAATGTGGCATTTAGCAAGTATTGGTTCCAAATTCATAAGCGCGATATATAGTTTGTAAATCAATGGTTGGTATTTTGAAACATGGCTCTCATTTTGACGAATAAAACATAGAATGGACCTAAACTAAAGTCTGTAGGTTTGGTCACGAAACTTTGAAGTCCGAGACCCGGTAGTACTACTAGAGTCGTTAGGAATCTTTGAAGTCAGAGAATCGTACATAACTAACGTTCGAAAACTATATGGTAGTTAGTGTGTCTGGTGTTTCGAATAGTTGGGCATTGGCGCATGTATAAATTTACGTGCTTATATTTCAGTATCAAGTTCAAAAACATTTTTTTTTTAAAAAAAGGTTAGTTTACAAATTAAATATCAAATTCAAACCTAAACTGAACAGTAATAAAATATGCGAACAACTAACATCCGGAAACTCCATTGATAGTCTTCAAGTGGGTGTTTCTTTTTGGTTACCACCCCGTTTTGATTCATAAAAAGGATGTTTCAATATTGCCTTAAAAGGGCATAAACTCCTCATGTGACTCCAATCTGCGCACATCCCCCGAATTGTACTTTAGGCAACCATTTCGAGGTAATCTGCACATTTTACTTTTTGACTCCAAGGAAAGCATCAGTCGTCATAATAAGCTGTGTTTTAAATTTTCAAACGTTTAAGCTCGTGTGCAATTTAATTCCTATGCGAAAACACAGAAGAGTTGAACGATGATCAAAGAATCAAACTGCAGACGTGGGAGTAAAATGCTATTGAATATGCCAACGCTATTTTACATTTTATGGGTTTATGATTTGTTTTTAATATGATTTGTGGATTTTTACGTGGATTATGCTAAATATTGTAAACTATATATAAATCTGTTTTTATCGAGTTCAACGTTTGTTGTAAACCACATTTCTGTGAAGCTGACTATAGTTTTAATCGTTTTGTATGTGATATTCCCCATGCCTGAAGCATTATTTCATAGTATAATTGTCCATGTCTCAATATTGTTTATTTTATATTTTCATGAAAATGTTTGCCAGGAAAAAGAATCGTAATTGATGGGGTAGCTTTTTTTATTTTATTTTTTATAGAATCAAATAGAAGGTCACGAACAAGAGTAGCCTAACTGTGAATCATTTGGAACTTTAGATATATTCAGGAAGTAGACTTGAAACTCTTGACAGTTACAGAGCTTGACATGGCGTGGAGCTCTATCCCGGTCATGTATGAAATATCGACAATGTACAAACTAGATGGCTTGCTTTCACTTTTAACTGTAGTTCTTCGTTGTCAATTATGTCATATTATTCTTTATCATCTGGAATAAGCAGAAGAGAACTTTTCTACGACACTTGTTCTCGGTGCATCAAAGTGATCAAATGCGATTATTTATTATAAGCTGTTTGCTTCATGCACTGCTAATTTATGTAAACTACAACTATAGTAGACACATCAACCAACTGTAGAATAAAGTTGTTGTGGTCATTACTTAAAATAGCATTATGCAAGAGCAAAATCTGCTTATTACAGGTCTTTCTTTAGGCCTGAAATGTTATTTAAATAATTAATTAGACATTAATTAACATATCCAGACCATAATAAACTCTTGATGTTAAGGCTAGCCTTCGATGTTGGCGGATTAAAATCATATTAATGGCCGTTGATAATTAAATCAAACAAGTGGATAATCGAGACTATGATGTTTATATTAATGATTTGAGTAATGATGACCGAGGCTATGTGAATATTTCAAACGCTTTTTTTCCTAGGCTAATAGTGGATCAATTTGACTGAAATTTTCAGCAAATTACCTTTACACTATCTAGTTTTTTAACTATTATATCGAGAACTACTATCTCTCTATCTTATCCCCCGTAATGTAATTTTAATAAAGCAAGTAGTGATATTTTAGTTATTATGCAATTAGGTAAAATCAACATACCAAGCAGTATTTCTTGACTTTTGTCATATCTTCTGTATAGTTCCCTTGTTTGGTTTGTAATGAAACTGTTCTCGGCTCCTGGATAAAAATATATAATTGCTGAAAATGGATAATAATAACTGAAAATCTAGTCATTTTTGTATATCGCAAGCCCCATGACAAATTGACATGTTTATCAATTAGTTCCACCAAGGCAGTTGGGAATACAATATTGCAAACAGTAGTTCAATACATTATTTATATTTTAGCGCTTTTCATCAGATATAATGTAGTCTAACGCTAATTTTAATAGATTCTACAGAACGCGGACATACCAGATTATTCTTAGTTCACCGTGTTAAAAAGCCCACGTCGTACACCCTGCTTGTCGTTCGAAAGTCTAACTATTTAATGTCATTCACTGCATTTTATTGTTTAATGAAATAAATAGCAATAAATACTGTTATAAATTTCCAAAAGTTCATTTCACAAAGATTGCAAACGTGATATAGCTTTTTACATCACGTGACTTATCCACACGACCGGTGGTACTGTTAGAATTATCCCTGTTTCCTTTTTGATTTTTCAAAGGAATCGTTTAATTTCTGATTAAAATATATTTCATATATATATTTCATAAGTATATTGTGACTTGTGAGGTATCGGTAGACTTGTGAGATATCGGTAAACTGATTATCAATGTCCCAAATGACATGTAATCCTGCAACCTACATCCTAAACAACATCGGTGGGTGTATTTGACAGATAATTATTAATTTCATTTCAAAGCTGCATGGTCTGACAATGGTTGTTATGGTCATTCACTTCTTATCAGACTGGTTGCCAGGACCATTCGGGTATTATCATACTTGTTGCTATGACCATTCAGTTATTATCAGATAGGTTGCTATGGCCATTCAGTTATTACCAGACTGGTTGGATTACTGGTTGCTATGACAATTCAGTTATTATCAGATAAGACTGGTTGCTATCACCATTCAGGTAAATTTCAAGACTGGTTGAAAAGGGTAATACAAATGCCAACACTCACACTTCTAATCATAAATATCAGGATTTCGTCTCCGAAATTAAGTTGATACGGGGGAACACATGGAGGGCGAATTCAGTTTTATTGCTGCCTCCAAATGCAGTGATCATTTTCATTAAGTCAGATACATTCTTTTCCTTATTCAATATCGCGTGTAAAAAAAAATGTTAACATCTACTGTTTGTCAGATAATTAAATATAGTAAAACATTATTTAACATCAACTGTTTATCAAACGATTAAATAAATATAGTAAAATATTATTTAACATTAACTGTTTATCAGATGATTAAATATAATATATTACTATTTAACATCAACTGTTTATCATGTATCTATAAGAAAACATGTTCGCACAACGTAACGGTGACTTTCATAGAAATAGCTAAAAAAACAATTTCTTTACATTTTATTATATTTATAAGAACTGATCTAATTGTGTAAAAGGTAATATAGAAAATGCGGGTTAATGCATTGTGTATTTAAAATAAGCCATTAAATTGATTTTTAATCGGACAAGTTACCTCTACTGTTTGGTATCATGGAGTTACTCTATAGATATCAATATGAATTTATTCTATTGAAAGCTAAAATGAATAGTTGTTATTTTTCTAAGAGTCTTATTATTATTCTATTATTCTTCAGAAAACCTTTTTAAAAGTCGATTGTATTGGTGTCTTCAGGGTGTTTTGTAATATGCGTTACAATTTCAAATACGCGAATATATGTTATTTGGTAACCAACAAACATGTTTTGTATCTATCACAGCAACCAGTGTTGTGTTGGTCTGACTTTTTACTTATCCGTATGGTACTTGGATAGCCTTTAGCTGATTGGCAACCTCTGAGAAAAAAATTTCCACAGCCATTTCCAACTGTCCCTTTGGCGGTTGGTTACTGAAATAAATATGCTACATAGTAGTTGACTTGAATCAAGTTTTGATTTGATTATATTCACAATAATCCATGATCAGTTAAAACGTGTAAAATACAAGCCCAAACCCATAATATTATGCTATAATCATATGCTGATACGCTCACATTTTTGTTCTGTACACGCCCCATGAATGTTATTTATAAAGAGTTACATATTAACTTGAAAAATTGGCTTAGTAAAATCGTTATTATTCACTGCAATTGACATCATTATAAATGATAAGAATATATTTAATAAAATTACGCGTAGGTCCAAAGAGAGGACAGAGCTTTAAATAAACAATTGTGACTAATATTGTCGAAATTTTTTATTTTAGGAACCTTTTTATTTTCTTTCAATTTTACCAGATTAAAGCAGATATACACCCCTCCCCCTTTCTATGGTGTTGTAAATCGTTATTAATCATACATTTGACATAAAGGATACGAATATTTTTAATAAAATTAAGTTTACATCTAAATGAGGGCAGAACTTAAACAAAAATGTTTTACTAATACTGTCAAAAGCTTTTGCTTTTTAATTGTTCAATTGTGTTAGATCAAAACAATCATATAATATATAGGGCTTCCTGGTATAAAAGCTGTCTGATTATTATGATGTATTAAAATAAAAGCTTTTATTATGATGTATTAAATTGTCTGCGATATCATTTATGTGGAAACGGGCGTTAAATAAAGCTATTTCACACAATCGGGGTATTAAACATACTGTATGGTAGAGTTGGCAGTTCTCACTAAAATATTTAAAAACAAGGTAATATAAAGTGAATTTGCTGAAATTTTCAGCCAAATTGATCTATTCCAATCTGACCCGAAAATTATGTGTTTGAATTTGGGGTCTAGTCTTGATCATCATTTCTAAAGTACGCATGATTTAATCAGGAATGAAAGTTAAGCAGTAAATCATATCATAATCCAGTAAATATTGCAGGCTAGCGATGACATTGAGAGTTGGTTATTGTCTAGATAAAACCACCCATCAAGTGAAAACACCCGATGACGGCTGATTAATTTAGAGAGCAAAGAAAGATTCGACTGAAGACTTAAAATCGATTGCAGATACAATACTATCTGTACAAGAAGAGATTAAAATTGTTTAGGACTATTAAATATTCTAGAACATTTCCGTTTATTATAATCTATTTCTAAATACAAATGCCGATACGGTAGTCAATATGGACTTGCGTATAAACTGCACTTCCGAGGCGAGAACGCGAGAAGTCGAGGGCGAGAACACGAGAAGACGAGAGGACGAGATTGACTCAAAGGCGAGGGAGCGAGAAGTCGAGGTTTTTCAAAGGCGAGAACACGAGAGAGCGAGAAGTCGAAGGTGAGAAATCGAGGGCGACAGTGCGAGAACACGAGGTTTTTCAAAGGCGAGAACACGAGAAGTCGAGGTGAAAGTAATCTCGTGTTCTCGGGGCGCGATCCTCGTATTCTCGCCCTGTTTCCTCGCGTTCTCGCTCCCTCGCACTCTTGCCCTCGTCTTCCCGTGTTCTCGCCCTCGACTTCTCGCGGCGAGAACACGAGATTCTGAAATGGCCGCAATAGGCTTCCATCCATTAGCTCAGTTGGTGACGAAAGCTTAGATTTGAAACTCCATTTCATTATGTATATCTACGGTTAAAACAAAATTATTGTGTAAAAAGCGCGAAAACAATCTCTTGGCAATGCTTTGCAATTCTAAGTGTCAATAGTTCAATATTTTGGTCATTAAACATTATATTTGTCTCGCTTCAGCTGGTGTTAAAAATATGCTGCCGTGAAGCTTTTTAAACACTTTATGACTACGGACACTTCAACAGAATAACATTAAAAGTAGTTTCCGTGACATTTAAAAGGTGAAAAAATATCGAATCCAAATATTTTAGATTTTAAAATTGCTCATTTAACAATATAATATTACTGAAGATCACATGTGTGTCAATTTACCTATAAACCAATGGTTACGGACACTATACAGATTAGTCATTTAGCACCTTTGGGCTTTTTAATGCCCTTAACTTTAAAATGTGATTCATGAATACCATGTTGCTACTGTATTTCAAACATTGACCAAAGTTAATCTGCAAAACCAATTGCCATTTGTGAACTTAAAAGTGTTCAGTATTTTTCATGTACATAACGAAACATCTCCACTGTTTCTGAAAAGTTGACCGTAATTTAGTCACAACTTCCTTATACCCGGTTTATTTATATTATTTAACTATCCAAATTTTTTATAAGAAATGTCCTATAAGATCACATGTGTGAAGCGTACTTGGTCTCTTCACGTTGTACACGTCAGAGTTAGGGAGTCTTATCAACACACAAAATGATGTAAACCACCACCTCTATGCGGATGACACACAACTGATGGAAAAGTTAGACCTGTTAGCTCAGCAACGTGATATTTCTAATATGGAATATTGTATCCAAGACATCAAAGCATGGATAACACAAAACATCCTGAAACTAAACGGTGACAAGACTGAAGCGATAGTCATTGGGCCACGGACTCGTGTGAACAAACTCAATTTTAACCATATAGTTGTCGAAGAATCCGAAATTACTCTCTCTCCCCGTCAGTCAGAAATTTAGGTGTCCTTATAGATTCCAACTTAAGTATGAACATTCATATAATTGATCTTACCAGGAAATGTTACTTTCACCTTAAAATTATCAGTCGGATGAGAGATTATCTAACACCTGAAGCAACAGGTACACTTGTCTACTCCTTAATTTTATCCCGTTTAAATAGCCTTCTAGGTGGTGTGTCAAAAGAGTCCATCAAGAGGTTACAAAAGATACAAAATACTGCCGCTCGGATAGTATCTCGTGCCCCACAAACATCTCATGTATCACCAATATTAAACTCTTTACACTGGCTGCGAATACAGGAAAGGATTGATTTCAAAATTTTATCACTGACCTATCAATGTGTTAATAACTTAGAGCCATATTACTTAACTGAATTAATTCAAAGTTACAAGCCTTCCCGGAGTTTACGCTCATGTGACCAAATACAGTTGGTAACCCCAAGGTGGAAAATGAAAACATTTGGGGCAAGATCTTTTAGTTTTCTTGCTCCATCAAAATGGAACGATCTCCCAGTTTTCATCAAAAGTTCGCCTTCTATCGAGTGTTTTAAATCCACACTTAAAACATACCTGTTATATTTAATTTAGAATTGTGTGTAAAAAGCGCATAGAGCATACTTTTAAGTGTGGAATTGACGCTATATAAATGTTCTTAAATGCATTTATATACCTTACAATAAAGTCATAGAAAATGCAATTTATTGAAGTGAGACAACATAACGCAAAAATATGGCTATTTTTGGTAACTGTTTTTTTGCCATACCACAACAATTATAATATTTATTGCAAATTTGAATATAAGAAATGGACTGTAAATACTGGAAGTATTTTCCCAAAAGTAGGAAACCGGAGGGCCCACAGAAAACCCTCGACCGAGGAATCGAAACCCCGCCAGTTGACCCAATGACAGCACGCGCGTGCTAACCATTTGGCCATCCAACACCCAGTTATTACTGAAAAAGAAATTGTTCATTGAAATGAAATGAAATGGGGTTTAACGTCCTACTCTTTTGCACCTAATCCGGGCTAATAGAAGACGGGCATACGTCATACAGTGTGCTATGAGGGAAATTTTGCCCGGGCAGCGGCGCTACGGCCTACTCTTATATCGAATTCCAACTGCCAAGGGATCTTTTACGTGCACTCCAATGGGTAAACGGGACCTCGGCTTTTCGTCCCATCCGAACGACTAGGCAGCTGTCATATCCAGGCCCTCTTTCTGCATCACTGATAAGGGGAAATCACGCCGGAAAATCGAGATTTACTTTCTCGGCCAATGCAGGGATCGAACAACCGACCTCCAGGCTAGTGAACCAGCGCCTTATCCACTTAGCCACCGTCACCGCCTGTGTCAGATGAGCAATGGTTAAGCAAGTGGAGAAGATTGTTTAATAATTGGACTGTTTAAGAATTCACATTATATTTATCTCAATTCCAGTTTCTCCAATCAAGTTTCTATTTATGAATAGTGCCCATCGTTCTCCGTGTACGCTATTAGAAAATCGATACTGATAAAGAAGACTGGAAAGGATTTGAGAATTTTTGTTCATGTTAGAGACCTCAGCAAGATAAATCCCCATACATATACGTATTTCGTTTTATTTGAATGTATGACATTTTAAAAAAGGTTTAATGCTCGGCCAATTTTTATTTATTAAAATATAATAATATCAAAACTATGGAGCGGAATTTCCCCCACAATTCTAAATCCTTACCTAGTAATGCGTATGCTAATATGCTTACTTTTATGCATGTAACTCCTTACTAACAAATGTTAAAGTGGCTATTTAAACATGTAAAAATGCTAATTTATACTTATTTCTTAAATATTGCAGTTAGAATTTGTATTTTGTTCTCTTTCCATTATTAGTGTTAATTTAGTGTAGTCTGTTTAGTTTCGTTAACATTTTGACATTTCACAAATGTTGCGCGGTAAAGCTGTCATAATTCTAAGCCAAATTTTGCTAACAGACGGCGCTGTTTACAACTGTATGAAGGCTGATTGGGGACATGCAAAATCTCGCCCTTTTAATGGGTGGTGAGTATTGATTAAATATATTTTCAAAACGTTTTAAGCATTCGAAATCACCGAATTTTACGAACGAATGAATTTGACCTGGATTACTGTAACTTTGTGATTATTCGACCTATTTTACTAAATTCTATTTTCTTTGAGTACCTTGAGACGATTACTTTAAATCTGCAGTTTCAGATTTTCGAAAATTCATCGCTGTGATTTCGAACAGGAAGTTATGACCAATTTGACAACTTCTTAAATAGTTGTAGGATTTTCATAAAATTTAGCATGTAAGTAGATCTTGCTGATGCGACTTCAAAAATTTGATTAGAATTTTTTAAAATTATCTCCCCTTAATGAAATAAAGGATCAAAATTTTCAAAAAAATCACCGAAATATAGGTCAGAATGACCTGATTTTTTTGGGTTACTAGATAAGTAATTACTGATTTGTACACAAAATATGAAGTTTGTCGATCGAACCGGAAGTGCCACCATCTTGAAACGTAAAAGTAAAGAAGACTTTTTTTATATTTTACCTACAGACATGGGAGTTATATTTTCTGAAACCTTGAAAGAATGTCTAAAAAAGGTTCGCGGCAGAATTTTGATTTAGGTCAACTGATGGTCGCCATTTTGAAGTGAATATGAAACAGTGAAAAATCGACATTTACGGACTTGTAAACAAACACAATAGGGCATAGTATGTTCAATGTGTCCCCTATGTCTGAAATTAATACATTTCAAGATAGCCGGGATACGGGTCGAATTTTTGGTATTTGAATATTTCAAAAATTCGATTTGATGTTTTTCGTGCCGACAAAGATCTTTACGAGTGAAAAAACACATTAACTTCACTAGATTGTGACCGATTTTAATGATTTTTTTTTCTTGTTCGGATTATTCATATGACCCATGACATGTGACAGGAAGTGACTGTGAATATGAAAGCTTTCATATCTGCATGGGACAGTAGCAGAACTAGTTATTATTATTATTCACCTACCTTGATTATGAGGAAAAAGTAGGCGTTTTCCGGGAACGGCTAACACTCGGAAACTTTATTGATTGAGCGTAGCTTTCTGCTGATCAATACATTCGATTCGTAGAAAAAACTAGTTTCATTATGTATACAATTCCATAAAAGGACAAAACTACTCATCTGACTCAAATATGCGCACAACCCGCAATCACGCAACCTGCATATTTTAATCTTTGACTCCAAGGGAAGCATCAGTCGTTATAATAAGCGGTCTTGACAAGATGTTTCTTCAGATTTTAGTACTTGCAGCGATTGGAGGTAAGTACCTACCAACCCCCCGGTTACGATAAACTGTGTAATTATTTTTTAGAATATTTATTTAGACATAGTATCAAGTAATGTGTCAGGAACATGAATAGCCGAAAGTGAATCGTTTACAATTTTAGATCTTGCCACTCTTGAAAGTTAATGAATTCGACATGGCGTGGATAGATTTCTATCACGGGTAAAGTTAATCGGTATAATCAATTTTCAACGATCTATATTTAAATAAGAACAAGCCATAAAATATCCTAGAACTTAAAGAAAGATGTTTTGGTAGAATTTGATATATTACCAGGCCCGTAAGTAGGAGCAAGATAGCGCTGGTTTCCTATGGCGTCCAATTCATTCACCATTAGGTAAAGGCACCCTTTTGATAACGGAGAGGCAATTGTCCCTCCCACTAGCTACGGACCTGATTACATCCCATTAAACTTTAATGAGGATACAAAAAAAATACTGACAACTAATACATTACTGGGTCACGTATGGTTGCGAAAACAACTACACGTACATTCATTTTTATGTGCCCACATTTTCATGTGGACGTATATTTAGACATGGCAAGGTTTGGGGGCGTTTTGAAAAGTGGACCATGAAAAATTTGCTTGAACAATAATAACTTATCCTATTATCTTGTAAAATATATTCTACAAAATTTTATTCTGTTGTGTCCTTTCAAAATTTTTTACCCCAGAACCCCTGAGACCCAAAGGTATTAGACTTACATGTAGTACAAAATAAAAAAAAAAATCATTAATTTCTTCTCAGACCGCCTATATGCCGGTGTGGTACCACATTCCACAAGATTCTCGATTTAGAATAATTTTGATACAGTGTTTTTGGTTTGTGGTGTTTTTTACCACAGTAGTTCCACAAGATATTGGACTGAATTTTTTTTTCAAAAGTTTCCTCTCAGGCCCCCTATATTCCTGTGTGGTACCACATTCCACAAGATTTTCGACTTAGAATAATATTCATGGAGTGTTTTGGGTCTGTAGTGTTTTTTACCACAAGAGTTCCACAAGATATTTGACTTAGAAAAAAAAATTTTCTCCAAAATTTCTTCTCAGACCCCCTATATGCCAGTGTGGTACCACATTCCACAAGATTTTCGACTTAGAATAATTTTGATAGTGTTATGGGTCTGTGGTGTTTTTTACCACAAGAGTTCCACAAGATATTGGACTAAGAAAAAAAAATTTTCTCCAAAATTTCTTCTCAGACCCTCTACATGCCTGTGTGGTACCACATTCCACAAGATTTTCGAGAATAATTTTGATAGTGTTATGGGTCTGTGGTGTTTTTTACCACAAGAGTTCCACAAGATATTGGACTTAGAAAAAAATCATTTTTTTTCTCCAAAATTTCTTCTCAGACCTCTATATGCCTGTGTGGTACCACATTCCACATGATTTTCTCAGGGCGCCTGAGAAAAAAATTGTTTAAACAAAAATTCCAATATCTTGTGGAACTCTAGTGGTAAAAAACAGCACAGACCCAAAACACTCTATGCATATTTTATCCGACTTTGACGAAACGTGAGTGTTTTTATCTCGTAGATATCGGTACCTGTCGAAATTCGCGCATTACAGGCCGTAACTTCCTGCATTATGACTCCTGATTGTAATAAACAATCGCGATTTTTGTTCGTGTACGCGCATTTTCAAAACAGTTTAGATTTATAATCATTACACTGGTTTCCACCCACTGCTAAAGACCCCTACGCGCATGTGAATTATTGAAATAAAAATTAAACCATATGTTAGTCCCGAAATAAACTAGTTTGTGTAGAGTGGAAGTTAAATCCCATTACTCTCTCTCCCTAATTTGGTGCTGAAAAGTAGCAATGTTAAACCCCATTTCATTATTTATATCTGAACTAATGGTACCGGTACGGTAATAATAAGATTAGTAGTCCTCGCTCATTTCCGGAATAAGATTAGTAGTCCTCGCTCATTTCCGGAATAAGTTAGTAACCAATGGTTCAATTATATTTCAATACTTTGCTTCCGGACTAACGTATGACTTCAATTATATATCAATACTTGACCCGGAGAAAACACACAAGATTGGAAGGCGACCCTACTCCTTGTCAGGTTCAAGCAGTGAATCGAAACCACTTTAACTGACTGCGAATGGTAGACCTTGTAATTTCACGCGCACGCGTAACCATTAAACCTTACTTCCGTCAGTTGAAAAGTAATTATGTAATCAAAAAACACAACTACACATTGCTTGCGGCGACGAATAAGAAATACAGCTATATAAAATAAATATGAAAACTAATCTCGCCTTCTTGGATATTAAGTTTCATTTCTAATTTCGAGAAATAATGTGCAGCGAAAAAGCTCATAACTGGAATTTGATACTAAAATTAAAAACATGAAAAACAATGCAACGATACGTGAATGGTATGGTACATACATTCTTACACAATATCCACCGAAACCGCAAAAGTGAAATAGATATATATATTTGATGAAAACTGATTAGTTTTGCTGTTACGTGGGTTTGAATGGGTGAAGAAGCATAACACGTGTAACATCCTCTGTCACTAGTGTATTGGCTGATTGAACAAAATGTCCCGGTTTACTACGAATTGTACGATCTCTTAGGTCTTGAGGTGTATAATAAAAGTCGTGCATTATATTGTATTGCTTCCTAGAAAAACGATTGCGTGAAAGTATTTTAGCCTAAAACTCGGTCATGCGTTACGTTACTTACAATGTCTATGCCCTCGTTATGTTAAACCGGTAAAATCCACAATTCATAATAATAATTTTTTGTATGTGTATGACGGTGGCATGCTGAATGGTCATAATTATAAAATGTCACAGCATGGCAAATGTAGATTTTCAAGTGAGGCTTGGTGGTAACTGAATGGTTTGTAAAACCATTTTGTTGACTACATATAATTAATAAATATTTGATTTACCAACCCAAACTGTCTGTCTAATTATGATTATCAACGGGTGAACCTATTCGGCAGGACAGTAAAATAAAGTAATTATTGATGGGATACTATGAAGCCATTACATAATGCATCTTTATTTAACACTTGTCACCTTGAGATTAAGATTTATTTCTAATAGGCACATCTAATTGTCTTATTATTCTAACCGATTGAATGTTTCGTCACTGGACTTGAACATCAACTTTCACCTGCGGTGATGGCGGATGTTGGCATATGATAATGCTATACTACAAATGGAATATCACAGTCAACATAAATGGAGGCTATTGTAAAAATATTGATTGGATTGATTAAATGCTAATTTATCTGTGATAACAATCACGTTATTCTTAAAATCATTTGTCTGCGATATCATCTCGGTGGAAGCAGACGTTAAGCTATTTCACACACACTCTTAAAATCACCTTGTTAAATTTACATGTGAAGAGAATGGTACTGAATAAAGCATTACAAATACTGATCAATAATCTATTTATATTAATATAGTGAATTGAATTCATGTTTGAAGGCATAATGCCGGCATTAAATAGTTGGCTAATAAATTGTATTAAGAGGAATTAAGAGCCCATTAACGCTGAACACTAGTCAACAGTTCTGGAGCGACTATTTTTAAACACGCCTTCAAAGTCTATTAAACCATATAAAGGTGCAGTGCTTCAAGTCGTTGATCCCTTGTCCATTCATGTAAGTCTAAGGTCAATCTTTGTCAATGGATCATTCAAGTTGGAGAAGGCCTTCCACTGTATTTTTGTCTGATGTAATAATGTCGCCATAGTCATTATGTCCTTAGCTTTGTTTTATCAATATTTGTTTTGTTTTTTTTTTTCGTGACGACCAAACAGTCCCGCTATCCTTCATTACAGTATCTTTAAGAGTCTCCTTAATTTGAGAAGTCAAGGCAATCTGTTGAGCTGAATTGTAGGATTTCTTTTTTGTCATTTGGAATACTTTTACAATGGCCCCCATTTATGTTGACTGTGGTATTCCACCTGTACTCATACGCCTAGTATAGCATTATCATATGCTAACATCAGCCATAGCCACAACCTATGCCTCGCGTGTCTGTTCGGACCAGCATAAAGCCACTCAATCTTGGCATTACCAAATATCCGTTCTCCATCTCCTATTTGGTATGCATCATAGGTGTCAAGAAGGAGTACTGACAATGGGCTGTCCGGGAGTGCGTCCGTAGCTAAATCTCTAACGCAATATTTGAAATTTAACAGAGAGAGAGAGAGAAATGGGGTTTAACGTCAACTCAACACAAACTAGGTCATTTTGGGACTAAAACACACAGTACACTTTTTTGTTCAACAATAGAATATATGTGCCTTTCAAACTTATTTCGTCTATTTCAAAGTTCCACAAAGTAGTCATAACCCTTTAAAGTGAAATGTAGAAATTAATGGACATTTTGCATGTCTGATCTTAACATGCCATCTCATATACGTAATTGATCTATGCTAAACAATAAATTAATTTGTATGTTTTTATGCCCTTGAAGTAATTACCACTTTTTTAACAGCACCTTCCTTCAAAACTTTCACAATTCCTTCTGGTGTATTTTCACTCTCATCAAATAAATCAGCTAAAAGGTACATGGACTTCTGTTTCACTTCATTCAAGTGATCGTGTTTGATAAAATCATCCAGGATGACAGATTGCTTTACTTATAGTACCCAGGATATTGCAGGATGTGTTGCAATATTTGCAGATGGTTGATCTGAAGCGAGCTCTGTGTTTACAATCCTTTTTTCTGTCACTGCCAGCAAAAACCAGTGCCAACTCTTTCTTTGTCTTTCTACTGTCATGCTTCCTGGTTGCACGAGCAGGTCCAAGTTGTCCCCGATTATCTCAAATCTGGTTACTATTGTGTCGGATTGTTCTGTCTTTTCACGTGGTTTAGTTACACTCATTTCAATTATTGAGTTTGTTTTGGTTAGCTTTCAAGTTTCATTTTCTGTTCCTCCACAAATGACTTTATTTTAAGGAATAGGCTTGAATGAGACACAGATATTCCCATATTGTTCATCAGATTTATGCACTACAAAACAAAATGAATATTTAATTAAACCTTAAAAATCATCTTATCCTTAGTTTTAGTCTATACATTTTGTAATCCAAGTAGATATAACAATGTATTCAAAATTATCTCATTTATGAGATAAATATATTCTGCAGTTTGTTGATTAATTCAGCAGACTAACTATAACTAAATTTTTGGAATTGTTCTCGGAAGACTGAAGAACAAATTTTTACAATTTATTATACCTAATTTCATTTTTATGTATAATATGTATGTTTATAATTTTTGTATACCAGGGAAAGAACTTATATAGGCTGTGTCTGTTGTTCAATCTCTTTCAAATGAATAAAATATTGTTTAAACTAAACTAACATTAATTTGCAGAACTGTAAACATACTTCTTTAGTTGCACCACAATGGTCAAGGATCAATCCATTCATATACTGAATAAGTGAAATACTAGGGTTTCTCACATTTGATAAAATTTCAACCTATGTACAAACAATGGGAAGCTTATTTTCAATATTCTTTTCCTGTACATCTTTTGATATAGCTGAAAACAAAATAAATATGTTCAACAAGTTGTATGGTTTGAACTACATTAGACTCTTGTCCAACCACAAGTGTAAAAAAATCTTTTTTTTCTACAGGTAATATTAGCCACCCTCGAACCAGTCAAAAACAGAAAGTTAGAATTGGGAGTTAAGGTCATTTCGGGACTAACACGTGATTCAATTGGTTTTTGCACAGGGGTCTGTCATGAGGTTGGACAGGCAACCCCAATCCTTATCACATGCAATCAAAAATCAAAACCAAGTCACACGACTTAATGACAGACCTTATGACCAAACGCATACATATTACCCCATCCCACCACCCTTGCGGAAGAAGAAAATCTCACACTTGCATGTCCAACATTATATCTACACCAACAGTTCCTACCTCTCTGAAAGATCGTTTTCAGTGTGGGTGCGGATGCTGACAGATCATTCCATACATCAAGCCACCGAAACATGTCTATGCTGGCATCCAATCTAGAAGCATGCAGAAAATCGGATTTCTTTTTACAAAGGTTGGACACTTCTTGTACTTTTTGGCACACAGCTGCAATGATGGCATTTTCAAATTTATCCTCATTCTTTATGCCCTGGACAAGGGCTTGTGGAGTTCGTTTAAAAAATATACTTTTGCAGATGTTCTGACTGGCCACTTCTGTGATTATCTTGCTTTGAATTTTACCAGAATGCAGAACTGTTAACTACAAATGATAATAAAAACATAAAATTTATTTCTTTAATTGTATCAAGTAAATTGAAATGAAATAGAGAGAGAGAAATGGGGTTAACCTCTACTCAACACAAGGACATTTCAGAACTAAAACACACTAGGAATTCTAAAATGGCAGACCTCTAACTCTCACACACTAATAAAAATAGAATTAAGCTATGGCCAAGATTTTTGTCCCCCGCCTCTCGAAGAAAATTGGGGGACTATTAAAATGGGTTCATCCGTCTGTCTGTTTGTCTGTCACACTATTTGGGACACAATAACTCTCTTCCTAATTGAGCTAGAATGTTCAAACTTGGTGTATGTGTTGATGGAGTTCGAAGATGAGCATTTTCCGCTCAGGGTAAGCAGAGATAGGCAGTTTGATTGGTTGATGCTTTGGGGCACGACAACTTTAGTTCTAATTAAGTGAGATTGGTGAAACTTGGTGTATAGTTTCATTACAATAATACCTTGACTAAGTTCGACAATGAGCACTTTCTGCATAGGGTAAGCAGAGCGATTCGCAATTTGATTGGTCGAGACTTTGGAACATAATAACTCTCCTTCTAATTAAGTTAAAATGTTCAAACTTAGTGTATATGCTTATTAGGTCAATGCCTTGGTGGAGTTCAAAGATGAGCATTTTCCGCTCAGGGTAAGCAGAGATAAGCAATTCGATTGGTTGATGCTTTGGGACACGATAACTTTAGTTCTAATTAAGTGAGAGTGATGAAAGTTGGTGTATAGTTTCATTACAGCAATATGGTGACTAAGTTCGATAATGAGCATTTTCTGCTCAGAGTAAGAAGAGCGATACGCAATTTGATTTGTCGAGAATTTGGAACACAATAACTCTCCTTCTAATTGAGTTAAAATGTTCAAACTTGGTGTATATGCTTATTAGGTCAATGCCTTGATGGAGTTCGAAGATGAGCATTTTCCGCTTAGGGTAAGCAGAGATAAGATATCTGATTGGTTGATGCTTTGGGACACGATAACTTTATTCTAATTAAGTGAGAGTGATGAAACCTGGTGTATAGTTTCATTACAGTAATACCTTGACTAATATCGATAATGAGCATTTTCTGCTCAGGGTAAGCAGAGCGATAAGCAATTTGAATTGCCGAGACTTTGGAACACAATAACTCTCCTTCGAATTGAATTAAAATGTTCAAAATTAGTGTGTATGATTAGAGGGGACAATGCCTTGATGGAGTTCGAAGATGAGCATTTTCTTCCCAGGGTAGGCAGAGATAAGCAATTTGATTGGTTGATACTTTGTGACAAGATAACTTTAGTTCTAATTAAGTGAGAGTGATGAAAGTTGGTGTATAGTTTCATTACAGCAATACCGTGACTAAGTTCGATAATGAGCATTTTCTGCTCAGGGTAAGAAGAGCGATACGCAATTTGATTTGTCGAGAATTTGGAACACAATAACTCTCCTTCTAATTGAGTTAAAATGTTCAAACTTGGTGTATATGCTTATTAGGTCAATGCCTTGATGGAGTTCGAAGATGAGCATTTTCCGCTTAGGGTAAGCAGAGATAAGCAATTTGATTGGTTGATGCTTTGGGACACGATAACTTTATTCTAATTAAGTGAGAGTGATGAAACCTGGTGTATAGTTTCATTACAGTAATACCTTGACTAATATCGATAATGAGCATTTTCTGCTCAGGGTAAGCAGAGCGATAAGCAATTTGATTTGCCGAGACTTTGGAACACAATAACTCTCCTTCGAATTGAATTAAAATGTTCAAAATTAGTGTGTATGATTAGAGGGGACAATGCCTTGATGGAGTTCGAAGATGAGCATTTTCTTCCTAGGGTAGGCAGAGATAAGCAATTTGATTGGTTGATACTTTGTGACAAGATAACTTAGGTTCATCTTGATTGATGATTTTTATGCCAATAAAATGACTGTATTCTCATTCAGTAATGGACTCGACAGTAACAGTGTATAGAAACGATTGACTCAGACACGAGGGCCCTTTCCCTTGACCAGAGGGGCCCTTTTGTCAAGCATGGTTTCTCGTCGGTTTTAGCATTTTTCTTTATAAAACACTTTTGGATGACACTTCGTGTACAGTTTGATTGCTCGATACGTTTGAAAAAAAATAAATGTGCGATTGATTAATATGTGTCGTCTATTTATTTTGGGATTTCGGGGGGGGGGGGGACATCAGCCTCACTGTTGGCTTGTTTATTTCATATGCAGGCTACATGATATAGGTATGTTTTTCTTAATATACTCAGTATGGTGGGACACATAATAAGGAGTTATTAGTATAAAATAGGCCTCCTCTGAAATAGGGAAATAAAATAAAATTGGATTTAATGTACCACTGTTCTACTGCCATTGGGGTTTATGAAGATGGTAGGCCTACATCAATTTGCCATACACATGTGCTATGAGGGCTATTGTACCCAGACAGCAGGGCTATGTCTTACTCTTGTTTCAAATTCAAAATGACAAACTTTCTTTTAGATGCTCAGCAATGTGTAAACGGGGTCTGTTTTTGTGACATTCGAATGGATTAACCCAGGGTATAGTGGAGTAGAACGGGATGAGTACACTGGGTAACCGAGGATGATCAAAACCGTGCTATAATTAGACCTTGCACTTTTAAATTTGGTGTGGAAATGTCGATGTGATGGGATAAGACCGATAGGGAAGATGGAGTTGATTTCTAGTTATGTTACCAATAATCTTTGGATGACATAAATATCTGGGAAAATTAATCCTTCCGTTATGTTTGATTTAAAATGTAAAAAAAGCTTTATTTTTATGTAGTTTTTGATATGTGAACGTATATTGCCATCAACCTGTCTGTGTGTATTTCTTTGTATGTAGGCTATAGGCCATAATTCTTGATCGTCTTGAAACCTTAAATACTTATGCTTTATACCGTATGGATGATCCCCAGGGACAGAGTATATTTGTCATGTACTGACCGCATTTATAAACGGACCATTTTGAATTTTTTTTTCATATACCCTTAGAACCACCCCGGTTGTTTTTAGTGCACATCCAATCCCAGGGCAGAACCACGCCCATTTTCTCTTTGTTTTTTTTTTGTTTTTTTTTTTTGGTGTGTCGCCTATGGGTAGCAATTTTTAATTGGTCGTCTTGAAAAGGGGGTCATGGTGGCTAAGTGGATAAGCCAAATGGAGTTCCATAAATGGCTTTTATTTAGCTACAAACTTTCGACATGTAAGAAAACTAATACAATTTTAAACATTATATTATCTACTGTTCGCTTAGCTATTGTTAAACGCAGGAATTTATTTGTAAAAACAAACTCTTATGTAAGAAATTACTTCATTACCCACCATATATTTATGTACATAATTCGACTCCCGTAACTAATCTTAATTTATAAATGTCTCCTTTGTATTATGAAGTTATTATTTACCACAAGATATTTAGATAGTTATATACAACACAACTTTTTCCAGTGGAAAAGTCCCGAAATATCACGAGCTAATTATAAGAGTACCGTGGAATCGCCCCTATAGAGATCTTCTATTTCGTACCATCCTCTAAGGTCTCTATTAGAGGGACTAAATTCCACAATTTCATTATCATAAATACAACATTAATGTAATCCATACATAACCCTAAAATAATTCCTGATAATTTACAACTATAAACTTCAAATGCAGGCATCGTCTAAAATGTACATAGATTTATTTTTAACCTTTCTTTATTAAATAACCAACTTTTAACCTTGTATTATATACAATATGTATTTATTCATTATATACACAATTGTATTATATGATGCCTGTAAACGTAAATATTCTTTGTGAATAAAGATTTATACAAAAAAAAAATTAAAAAAAAGGCGCTGGTTCGCTAGCCTGGAGGTCGGGTGTTCGATCCCTGCATTGGCCGAGAAAGTTCATCTCGATTTTCTGGCGTGATTTCCCCTTGTCAGCGATGCAGAAGGAGGGCCTGAGAAGGGCAGCCGAACCGAGGTCCCGTGTACACATTGGAGTGCACGTAAAAGATCCCTTGGCAGTTGGACTTCGATATAAGAGTAGGCCGTAGCGCCACTGTCCGGGCAAAATTTCCCTCAGACCACAGTGTATGGCGCATGCCCGTCTTCCATTAGCCCAGGTTACGTGCAAAAGAGTAGGACGTTAAACCCCATTTCATTTCATTTCGTCTTGAAAACCTTTTACACGTATTCCTTGGGGTTTCAGGTCAGTCACCAAAGGAAGGCTATATTTGTAGCGTCTATCGGAATTAACCTTAGACGGGATGGTCTGGATTTAACCAACAAAATAGCTAGGCTTCATTCAATTTGTTTATTCACCATCATACAAATCATATGTTCTCAAACTTCCTATTGGGGATCATTCATTATCAGATCATAATTATAACTAAGGGATCGCTTATTGTATTTACTGGCAATACACTACAATATTGGACTGCAGTAAGTGCTCTATTTGCAGACTGACTTTTCTCCCGACGGTAAAACGATTGATTTTTTGATTGGAATTCGAGTCAGACATCTTAGTTAGGCTATATTTTACCACTTTGGATTGGTCGTATTCAGTGGTTGGAATAGCGGGAAAACGCGTTTGCGGCCGTCAAAATTTCCCAAAAGTTTTTCTTTGAGGTCTCTACATGGTAAGCTCCACTCATTCGCTCTTGCAGAAAACCAGCGCCTCCGTCTATAACCCGAAGTTGTTTTCGGGCATTTCTGATTCTGCTCCCTAACTATCACCGAGCCCGTGCACCAATGAGAGATATTTAACGTCCACTCGACACAAACTAGGTTATGATTCATTGATATGTCAATCATTCGCGTGCCTGTAAGGGTCTTTAACAGTGGAAGAACCAGGAGAAAACCCACAGGGCTGCACACACGACACGTAAATAGACCCGTTTACAGCTTCTTGTGAACCATCTATAATATTTTTAAAAAATTAATCACAGGGAAGCCCCACGATTGTGAACTTCGAAAGCGCTACCCATATGTTACCATTGTGATAATAATTAATATTAATTTGTATTTCTGCTTATCAGGTTATGCTGTTAATGGACAATTTGATACCAGTTCTTGTGCAGACTTTGATTCTAAAATTAACAAATGTTATACAGATAATAATCTGCAAGTAAGGAGTGACATACGAACACTGGGAGACATACAACAATTGTTCCTTCAAGATACAACTGTAATATGCGGGTATTTATAATCAATATTAGAAATATTTGTCAGTTGAAAGGATACTCCGTGTATAAATGAGTCCGAACCTTGGTGGTATAGTGCCAAACGGTGTAGGGAGAGAGAAATTGGGTTTAACGTCCACTCGACACAAACCAGGTCATTTCGGGACTAACATAAGGTTTAATTTACGCCACTACCTTGACTGAATTCGAAATTGAACATTTTCAGCTTAGGCTATTTATAAGTAGAGACTTCAATCTGATTTATGAGATCTTCGCGCAAGGTAACTTTGATATTTATTTAGTGAGAGTGGTGAAATGTCGTGTGTACTTATATCACATCAATAAATTTACTATCACTTCTTGTTATCTTGTTAAGGCTCATCCTTTTAATTGATGTACAATATGGAGCTGTCTATTAGGTGAAATACTTGATATGCGTTAGATCATTGGCCACTAAGGCAGAGCAGAGGTCAGCAATTTGATAGGTTGGGACTTTGGAAACCGACCATTTGAGTTTCAATTGAGCGAGATGGAGGTAACTTAAGATTCATTATATCGATACCGTGACTAAGATCCACGATGAGAAAGTGGTAAGCAATTTGATTCCAAGATAACTTTGATTCTAACTTACGAAGAGTGATGACATTTACTGTTCACAGTCAGATTGGCTTGTTTTAATATGTTATAGTCTTTATCCGTTTGGCACAATATCTTGGCTATGACTCACAATACATTCTTCCTTGCTGTGCTCATGTATCATGCAAAGACTTAAAAGTCTAAATAATATATAATATAAATGGCCCCCATCGACACCCCGATCCATTTCAATATGGTTTTCAACCGTAACATTTACATAATACCACTTCTTCTAATCCCACATCCAATACTATGTGGATATTCTCAACATTGGACTTATGCAATCAAGTAGCACTGTTAAGGCTCGCATACTTAAAGAGCTTGAAATGTGGACGTTGCTACATAATATTTGGGAAATATTTGAAATATATATATACAATTCATATGTCTATAGTCCAAGACCTCCCAAGTGCAAACGCCTCATTATATCTGCTATACTTTATAAAACGAATGTTTTTTTTACGGTTAACGAATAGAATGGATATACATGATTTCTCCACCAAATTGCATATCCTATGATTTTTAAATTTCAGTCCATCGAAAAACAGCTTTAAGAATGCCGTTGGTTGTTTTATTGACCTACTTAGAGGATGTATATCAGATGACGACAAGAAATTGGTAGCTTCGTCAAGTAATTATAAAGAAGCATATGATATACTCTGTAGTGACGGACCTAGTAAGTTGAACTTTATCAGCAGAACATATCAATTATGGAAGGGTATCGCTGCCAATATTAAATGCTATGCTAAAATGTCTTTTCCGTTGATTATATGTAAAAAGTACAATGTACAAAGTCACTATACCGGTAATGATAAAGTCAAAATACCTCTAAAGCCAAAGTTAAATGTGAAACGACAAATGTAATGTGTCAAATGACAAATGTTTTAATGCAAAATGCTGTTCTTAAACATTTCTACATTTTACATTTCTCTCATTACAAATCACATTTGCGCTCTGCCACATCTCATTTGTCATTCACGCTTTCTTTTTATCAACTTGCGCATAGCATCTTCTTAAATATACAAATATAGTATACCACGTGACTTATTAACATAAATACGGAAAAGACCGATCTTTCTTTAAATAAAAATATGAATAATTGTTCCAAAGGAAAGATAACTCAGTTAACGCGCCATTAGTTGTTTTTCTTATTAAATTATTTATTTATGTTTGTGCTGGTAAAAGGAAAATATAACTTTTTGTTGAATCTAAAAATATGAGCTTCCTGACCAATTTCCTCCCCGAATTAGTAAACATTTATTGATGTTTGTGAAAGGTTTAAAGTAGCTAAGTCTCTAACTCAATATCATCCAAAATCTTCAACATTGAAAACACGAATTATTTGTCAATTTAAATCAACAATTCATGCTGTGATCTTACCGGAAAAAGATGGACTTCTGATATCCAATATTTAAGACACAATAAAAATTTTACCATTGGTACACGAATCGTGTACAATAAAGCGTTTCAAACCACGTTCGAGGAAAGAGGCTAGAAACAAATCAAAGGGCGTGTGTAGACTGGAATAACCAGACGCTAGAAATGTGCATTCGATTGAGACTACTGACTTATTTCGCTGAACATAACTGATTTGAAATAAGAGTAAAAACGGAAACCATTGAATTTAAATCAGTTTATATACATTCATGTTACATTATTATATGCGTTGCGACTCTCTTATGTCAATTTCTAGGTCTCAAATCAAATGTTAGCGATTTAGCTCCTTTAAACTAATCGCAATTTTGAAAAATAATTAATGACACTTAACAGGAACAGGATAATGAAAGGACGGAGAAGCCAGGGAATTTTTTCATCCGTTGTGATTGTCATAATATAGACCTCGACAATATTTACTTATTAGGCCTATACATGTATTAATTTTTCACTTACCTGTGTTATGTAAAATACGGTATCAATAATTATATTATAAATGTGTGAGAGAGAGAAATGGGGTTTAACGTCCACTCGACACAAACTAGGTCATTTCGGGACTAACATGGTTTAATTTTATTTCAATAATTCGCATGCGCGTAGGGGTCTTTAGCAGTGGCAGGAAACCGGAGTGCCTGGAGGAGACCCACGAGGTTGAGAAGGCGCCCCTATCTCCATGCCACATACGCTCACACCAGGGATCGAAACCACAGCCGCAAGCCAGAGGTGACCGGCAAGCTAGAGGTCGAAGCGCGGCACTGTAGACCACTAGGCCATCCCAACCCCCCATTATAAATGTATGAATATATGTGATCTGTATGTCCATAGTGGCACAGCCGCAGTACTATATTTTGTCTTTGACCTCCTTCATTTTATATAATCTTACGAAAACAAAAAATTAGAAAATGGAATAATGATAAGAGATTCTACGCGCATGAAACCACTTGGGCTTACGGCTCGACCTGTATTGGCCGAGAAGGTTTCTCCTAGTACGGGACAAACAACTGAGGTCAACTTAATTGTTAGCTAAAGAACCCATGAATGGCATGAAGTCAACTGAAGAATGGCAGCACGTTAACTGGGAGAAATAATTCATATTCTTATTTCAAGAAAGATCGGACGTTTCCGTATATATGTTAATAAGTCACGTGGCATACTATATTTGGATATTTAAGAAGATGCTATGCGCAAGTTGATGAAAAGAAAGCGTGAATGACAAATGAGATGTTGCAGAGCGCAAATGTGATTTGTAATGAGAGAAATGTAGAAATGTCAAAGAACAGCATTCTGCTTTAAAACATTTGTCATTTGACACATTACATTTGTCGTTTTACATTTAACTTTGTCCTT
The DNA here is from genome assembly GCA_036850965.1 of Patella caerulea. Taxonomy (NCBI): domain Eukaryota; kingdom Metazoa; phylum Mollusca; class Gastropoda; family Patellidae; genus Patella; species Patella caerulea. The sequence goes on along the minus strand of JAZGQO010000006.1, from coordinate 53,079,893 downwards.
AGAGGTATTTTGACTTTATCATTACCGGTATAGTGACTTTGTACTTTTTACATATAATCAATGGAAAAGACATTTTAGCAGAGCATTTAATATTGGCAGCGATACCCTTCCATAATATATGTTAATATTGACAAGGCAAATGACATTAATTATGTTAAAAGTCAGTTGTGGGTTCATTTCGAGAAACAATGGACATTTTATGTTGGTAAGAATCTAAATGCAACTGACTAAATAACATCGATAACTTATTCGTACGTGTAAAAGTTGTGAAACACAGCAGACAAAATGACTCGTGCAAGACTATCCTGCTCCGTGGGACCAAATTGGCACAATCCTAGTCACCAGTTTCCAACTCGTCAATGTGACGCTATCCTGTGTCACAGAAGTTTATAAAATAATCGCTTTAAACACCTCAACATCTGCATTTAAAATTATTTAACACGGGATAATGCCATGTTTGTAGATGGATAAAATACATTTTTTGCATAAGAACTCTGGCACACATGGCTACATCGGCTCTCTTTTTAACTTTGTGGTAATAACTATCAGGCAGACTGATATATGACCAATTCTCAGAAATAGCGGAAGGCGGGGTCGGTGGGTTATCCAATGATCATTTCAGAAATACATGTAATCAGATTACGTCGATGTAGCTGTAAAAGTCTGTGTAATCATTTTTCTTTTTTAATTTGGTCTTATATCTGGTTAATTTATCTTTTATTCTTATGATGAACTTTTCAGCTGACAGAAACTGTGTTGGAGAGTACGTAAGATCCTGTCTAAGGAAGAGGTTGACTTCTGCCGGTTTCAATCCGCTTGGACCATTCACCAGCGACACTTACGACTCCAAGAAGAACCACATGTGCAAGTAGGTGGTTATTATATGTTTGACCTTTATTCATGTACATGTAATGTAGAAGGCTAGCCATAATAAGCATATTGGACTCTCAATGGTATTGTTAGACAAATATGCCAATCGCAAAAGTATAATGTCAACTATGATGCACCGTGAACATAACGGAGTTACACATGTGAGACAATTATTAAAAGAATATAAAAATTCGCAAACATCTGATACCACCCCATACCATTTGTTTTATCAATGTCCTCAAATATTTGACTAACCTTTGCTTTCAATGAAATTAGTTTTATTTGCAGTATCCTTGTGTCATTCCAGGTTAGGTGTAAAAGAGTAGGACGTTAAACCCCATCTTATTTCCTTGTGTCATTGTAATGGTGGCTAAGTATGTCTTGGATATAGTCGGCGACAAATATTTCTTAGTGTTTTCTGTTATTATCGTGAAAGTGAAATCAAAAATGGCGTGATATGTATACAATACATGTATATTGCTACTTTCAATTATTATTTTTTTTTATTTTCAGGCAGTCTGAATATTATTTGACCTGTGTAAATGCAAAACCGGTGGACCCGACTTGTAGAGCAGCCTCCATAGAAAAGGATGGCAAAATAGTTACCAAACTAACACCTGAAGCATGTGGGGCTATGTCCATGATTTACACATCCATACTTTTAGCCGCTTCTCTTTTTGTCACTGTCTATAATGTCGTTGTATAATTTCGCCCACAGTCTGTTTCTATTCCTGTCCTTTTGATACTCTCTCTAACAAAATAAGTGATATATTTTATTATTTGTGAATTTTGTCCTTTTTAAAAAGTATTATAGTAGCTGTTATAATTGATAAGCGGAACGTAGTATGCTAAGATTCGTTAACATTTTCAATGCAGTTGATTATTCAGAATTCATGATGATTTTAAATCTAAATCGGATTATATTTCTGAACTCATCATTTTTGAAATGTGTAAACGCAAAATCAGTGGGGCCTACTGGTAGAGCAACCTCCATGGAAAAGGGTGGTAATAAAGTTACCAAACTAACACTTAAAGCATGTGAGGCTGGGGCTACGTCGTTAATTTATACTATAAATATCGTCCATATAGTCTGATAACATAACTGATAACCGATGCAGTATGTGTACGATCCGTTGACATTATTTCATTCGATTGATTGTTCAGACTACACGATGATTTAATACTTGGTTAAATTTCCGAAATTTCAATGTTTTAATCTTTTCAATCATATATTTTATCAATTGCTATTTTAGTATTATTTCGAAAATTAAAACTATTACATTATCTGTTTTAGACGTATCATTTAGTGATTTTCTTTTTTTACTAATTGATCATTTAGTATTTTTTTTTCAAATATTGTATTATCTGATATGTTAGCCGTTGATATTGCCTATAAGATTGATTGTTCAGACTTCATGATGATTTGAAATCGGATTATATTTCTGAACTCTTCAAATAAATATGGTTTTCAGAGGGTTAGAACAATAATATATCAACCATTTTTATTAATCGATTATATTTACGCATTGCGTCCATCCATCAGTACCGAAGTCCTGTATATTTCATAAACAACAGAGGTTGATTTTTGTTTGTACTTCCTGCAATTGTTGTATAGGGAAGCAAATAAGATGTATTGCGTTCTCACCGAAAGGGTATCACTTCTGAATTGTGAATTTCGAAGACGTGCTCCTAAATCACGCCTGATTAGTGACTGTGACACACCGAATTTCGTCTCCTTTCACAGTATTCGCGGACCATCGAAAACTGACCTATTAACCATTTTTAATCCTTTTCTTAATTATCCTTTATAGTATATATTGATGATCGTTGTATTTGTATCAGTTTTTGTTGTATTTTTCTATTTAATATTTATTGTTCAAGAACCCGGTTTCAATAATATTAATTTTAAGTAATCTCAAAATTGTAATTGAGTAGTCTTACTATTAGACAGCTAATAATTCGCTTTTGGCGATTTGAATTAGAAGTTAGAAGAGTCACTTCTACAAGTAATTGTAATCTTGTAATCTAATAACTTAGGTATGTTCATGTATTCTTTTTTTAAAATAAAATCATATTTCCTACCACTGCTAAAGACCCTTACGCGTGAGTGAATTATTGGGAAAAAATGAACGACTTGTTAGTCGCGAAATGGTCTAGTTTGTGTCGACTGTTTTTAGTTAATTTATGTATCATGCTGCTATGCACTTAAAAGCTCTGGGAATTTGATGTCTGAAATAGTCCTTTATGTGTGCTTTAGAAGGACAGCTGAGACGCAGCCCTATCTCTTACTACGTTCTACAAAATCTTGCCAAACGGACACAGAAACAAGGGCGTAAATTGTTTTTAGTCCTTCTCTCCCTTTCCCTTTTTCCCCCTTTTGCATGGCGATTTTTGTTGAATTTTTGGTGTAGAATCGAAGAAAAGGTTTTGAAAATACATTTTCTGCCAGGTTTTGGTGAATATTCATGATTTTGAGGCGGAAGGATACAAGAGTTGTGAGGTTGGTTTTGTTGAAAGGGAGGACCGATAATTGCAAGGTTAGCTGTCTCTACTTCCAGCTTGTCTATCTCAAGTTTTTCATGAAAAACCTCATACATGCTTTTGGGCAAGAGAAAGCGTTTTACCCAACGAATATTTGGGAAAAAGTTACAACCGATCTAAGAGACGAGACTTAACATTAAAGTCAATGGGGCAATAATTAGTGATCTGTGGCCAAACGGGATCAAACGTAGTTATGTCCCTTTAGTCCGAGTATCCCCCTTTGACACCTTAGTGTAAAACACTATTATCTATGGGAATACTCGATTCACAGTCCTGAGTCGACAGAATTACAATCGAGTGACGCGGAATTCAGTCCTGTCACAGTTCTGACCTTCCCGACAGCTGAGGTGGACTGAGTGTGTGTGAAATAGCTTTATTTAACGTCCGCTTCCACCGAGGTGATATCGCAAACTAGTGGAGTGAGTAGAATCGTGACGTATTTCTAGGTAAAACATAAGTTTCAGCTGTCATGATTGGTTGAGATATTTTTTATACAGTCGACGCATGCGTTATGCTCCGAAATTATCCTTTTCACTCGATTGACACCAGTTTTGGAATTTAATTCTGGAACTGTAAATCGGGCATCCCCTATATTAATTGACTAGGCAGCAAATATTTTACCCCAATGTACGGACACGTTTACTCCAGTTGTTTAATTTATCTCGAATAAATCAGAATGTGTTTGGTCCATAAAAGGGTTAGAGCTAATGTTCTGAAAACTCAAGTTTAATAATACGCTTCATTAAACAGTGGGACAATGAACATTCAATTCACTGACTACTCTTGAAACAAAAGGGGTATTATTTATTTGATTATGTACTAATACAGAAACTGCATGTTCATTGTTCTATGAATTAATGGACGGCGGAAGAATTCTCTCGTGACTCATGATAGGTTGCTGAACCAGTCAACTTTTCGGAACACACAACCGCAGAGGGTTCAATAACAATGCCCTCGCCCACAGAGTTGTTATTATCGACCAGTATGTGTGGTTTTTAATTACTTTGGGGATGCTCGATTCACAGTCCAGAACGTCCCGGATCGACAGAATTACAATCGATTGACGCGGAATTCAGTCCTCTCACAGTTCTGCCAGTTCCGACAGCTGAGGTGGTCGAGTGAGTAGAATCGTGACGTATTCCTAGGAAAAAATATAATTCAGCTGTCACGATTGGTTGAGATATTTTTCATACTGTCGACAAATGCGTTGTACTCCGAAATTCTTCTTTTAACTCGATTGACACCAATTTTGGAATTCAATTCCGGAATTGTGAATCGAACATCCCCATAATGTGTCGTGGGCAGATAACCCACTAATCAGTGACCGATCGTGTTTATAATGACGAATAACAGTTATACCATCTACATCAGTTAAACAGCCAATCTAGTTAATCTGTTTGTGTCATTATTATATAGATACGTATTCATGCTGTTTTCCATATTCAGTTCAAACATGCAGACCGGAAGCTTAATTGCATCTAGACGGATAGTGTGGTGTTAATTTTAAACTGTTGTGACAGTCCATAGTGACGCAAGCAATATCTCCGACTCATGTGGTGAGAATGGATAGATCAGAAATACAAGTCACAAACAAGACATTTATTCACAGGATGGAACAAGGGAATGCAAGGAAAGCTCAAATCGAATTCAGAGCAAAGGACTCATAATTGAGTTATTTACAATATCGATAAATAAATAGTCCATAATCCCATACTTATTATAAAATCAAAATACGGCATTTTTTCATATATATGAAATACACAACGTTACACAAATTATGTAGTCTTTTTTCGCCAACATATATTTTTAACTGTAAACGATTCATGAAAGCTAATAAATTCATAACACCACGAAACATATTGAACTTAAAACATACCCTTATATCACAAGGTGCTCTCACAGGCTGAGACTAGATGACTCCCAGCAAAAAATACTTATACATCACCTAATCAATTGTACAAAGTTATTAATATCGTGAAACTATTATCCGTTCAGGTTACGTGGAGAATATGTGAACTGAAGAAGATGGCGGCCGGATAAAAAAATGCCCATTGATGTTAATAATGTCCAACTTAGTAACTTTAATTTTCCTCGCCAGGTTATGCAGAAATTGAATAAAAACAAACTGAATATCTAATAAAACAACTACGCGCAATCGAAGTATTGAAATAAAATTAAACCATATTTTAGTCCCGAAATGACCTTGTTTGTGTCGAGTGGACGTTAAACCCCATTTCTCTCTCTCTCTCTCTAATAAAACAAGACAACAGAATGACAGAACCAATTGAGTGTCTACGAAAACAAAACAAGACTATATAACATCGATAACACTTAACACTGAATACTCGAGAGTACTTCCTGTGAGAGAAATGTAAACAAATGAGAACTGAAAAACCGAAACAGCTTGCATACACTACTACACTCTAATCACCATTTACATTCTGTTGCCCCCCCCCCCCTCTGGTGTTTACAGGACAACGGTAGATATCGTATTGTTTTGGCTTGTGAGTTGGACTGGAAGGAAGGTCACGAATCAAACTGTTGTGTTTTTGTGTTTAGATGTAGGATAATAGAATGCAACGACTGAAAATTTCTGCACATTAAATAATTTATGCATGTTAATTTCCTTTTTATGTTGTTGTGTAGATTATATGAGTATCCTCAACGTTTGAAGGCATGTAACATTATTGTGGCTACAACAACAATATGTCATTTAGCAAGTATTGGTTCCAAATTCATAAGCACGATATATAGTTCGTAAATCAATGGTTGGTATTTTGATACATGGCATGTATTTTGTTGACTAACAATTGCCTCCCATTTTGAAGAATAAAACATAGAATGGACCTAAACTATAGTCTGTAGGTTTGGTCACGAAACTTTGAAGTCAGAGATCCGGTAGTACTGCTACAGTCGTTGGGAATCGTACATAACTAACGTTCGAAAACTAAATGGTAGCAAGTGTGTCTGGTGTTTAGAATAGTTGGGCATTGGCGCATGTATAAATTTACATGCTTATATTTCAGTATCAAGTTCAAAAACAATTTTTAAAAAAATAAGGTTAGTTTACAAATTAAATATCAATTTCAAACCTAAATTGAACAGTAATAAAATATGTGAACGACTAACATCCGGAAACTCCATTGATCGTCTTCAAGTGAGTGTTTCTTTTTGGTTACCACCCCGTTTTGATTCATAAAAAGGATGTTTCAATATTGCCTTAAAAGGGCATAACTCCTCACGTGACTCCAATCTGCGCACATCCCCCGAATTGTACTTTAGGCAACCATTTCGAGGTAACCTGCACATTTTAATTTTTGACTCCAAGGGAAGCATCGGTCGTCATAATAAGCTGTCTTGACAATATGTTTCTTCAGATTTTATTACTTTTGTGTATTGGAGGTAAGTACACACCAACAATCCTACTCTTGTAAGTGACCCTGATACCATCATGGCTTGATGATTTGTAAAAAAAATTTTTTTTATAAATTTAGGTCCTGATGCAATTTAGAATACAGGCCAAATGTGGCTTTTAATAGTCACTTAAACGTACTAAACGTTTTTGTCTAGATCTTCTTTGTTTGAAGCTGTTGAAACAATCAAATAATATGTATGATAATTGTTCGTTCCTTGGGTTTAACATCCACTTCTGCTAAGAGAGATATTCTTAGGCAAGGGTGAGCAACCGTCTTCGTGGTCTTTGTAACAGCATCACGCCTGGGTTTTTTTGTGTGTAAATTCTGTTCCTGTGATATTATATGCGAATAAATTATGAAATAATTTCCATGCTGTTACTATTTTATACACCCACAATTTCACCATGTCCACCCATCCACAATTTAATTGTGGACATTATACAGGTCACATTTTCACCAGAAGAAACTTTGAACATAACTTTATATTCCGACGATTTCGGTTCCTGTCCATATTGACATGTATCGGGCCGTAACTTAATGTATTGTGGCCCCTGATTGTACGAAAGATAACTTGTTTAGCTGCTGTCGGTTTACATTTAAAACGGTAAATAATTCATTATACAATAAAATGAAAAATACAATAAAAAAATAACTGCTTTGAAGATCTTTTTATTCATTAGATTGTCACTTCTTTATCCCAAGGAGGGTTTGAATCGCCGATTGATAAGGTCCGTCATTTGACCAACTGGCGTGGTTTCGATTCCCCTGTTGAACATGACAAGGAGTAGAGTCGCCTTTCCAAACTATTGGTCTTCCGGTTTCCTCCCACTGTGAGCCGAGAACGAAGCGGATGAAATTTCCCTCTAGCCTCGGTCGTCATTACTAAAATCATTAATATAAACAGCATAGTCTCGATTATCAACTTTTTAAATTTAATTATCAATGACCATTAAGCGGCATATAGGAATCTAATCCAGCCAACATCGAAGGCTAGCTTTGACATCGATAGTTTATTATGGTCTGGATAAGTTAATTAATGTCTAATTGATAATTCCAGGCCTATAGAGAGACTTGTAATAGGCAGATTTTGCTCTTGCATATTTATAGGGTTACTGAAAAATACAAGTTATGAAAGCTATAGTCCTTTCAACGAGAGCCGACAGAGTATAGGAGTTTATAGCCATCACCTTACTCAGATTTATACATGTATGGTTTTTACAGGGCTATATTTTCCCATAGTAATAACAATATTTATAGAATAATAACAGTAATTCATTGATAAAGCAATTCGGCCATTCTAGTTAGTCAATAACGTGTTGCCTTCTGTATAATACCATTTTTTAAAAAAGCTAAATCTCTTACTCAATATTCGAAAAGTAAAAACACGAATTGGAATTCACAATAGCTGCGTTCACACTAGAGGTTTAATCTGAATTGTGTTCAGAATAAAGTCTTATTCCAGACTTTGGTTTCACACTCGATTCGATAAAAACCGATCTGAATCAGAATCCGTATATTTTTTCCAAATGTGACACGCTTGATTCAGATCAAACCGTTGACTGTTCAAATCCAAATTTCTGTCCAAGAATCTTGTAACTTTTGCCAGTTTTCAAGTATTACAGCCAGGATCTCGTGTTGAGACACTGTCCTCTGGAGTCGTGTGTCTTGTTTTGCAATGACTAGTCTCAATAAATTGAATATTATCTCGAACCTAGCGCTTGACATGCATAGGTTCTTTCGCCAATCGCATTCTTCCCAAAGTTCGCCATGATAAAATTCAATGCCAATAATGCCGAAGACGATATTCCAAAGGTGACGGGGATTACGGCCCGGGCCAATATTCTTCAAATAAATTGATGTTACAAACAGAAATTAGTTGGGGCGAAAGCTACATACCCGTAGCCATTCGTCACTGTGGCATACTTTTTCTTTTGTCGGTAATGCAAACATTTACAACACACTAAATTCTGAGTTCTGTCCTATACTAACACTAAATTCTGAGTTCTGCCCTATACTAACACTTAATTATCGTAAATCGTTCTAAATCAGTTGGCTCCTTCATCCATCACCTTATTCGTCAAATGTTTTGCTTAGTGCTGAAAGGATTAGGATTATGAAATGAGAGCCACGATGGTTCAGTGAGTAAGAAGCTGGCTCCCTAGTCTTGTGGTCAAGGGTTCGCTCTCGGTGTTGACCGAAAACGTTCATCTCGATTTTCCGGCGTGGTTTCCCCATGCGAGTGTTGCAGGGTGGGGGGCTGGACAAGGACAGCTGTCTAGGCGTTCGGATCGGACGAAAGACAGAGTTTCCGTGTACACAATGACCTGGACGTAAAAAAAAAGATCTTTATAGTTGGAATTCGATAAAAGCTGTCCTGGGAAAATAGTCTATACCAGTCTTTATAAGCCCAGTCGGACCAGAAGTTGAACCCAATTTCATTACATTTCAATTATGAAAGATATCTTCGTGAAATACACGTACATTTGATTTTGGTGCCAACGGAGTCGTGCTCGGCGCTGCATGGCAAGGTGTCGAAGATGTAAGACCCGGCGTCGCTGATGTAGCGTTGCTTGCCTCAGGAAATTAAACATAAGCAACATAAGACCAACAAAACGAATGGCTGGCGCAGCCATCATGGATATGAATAACCTTCACTGCGCATTCAGTGTGACGCATTTCATTCTGAATTCAATCCGAATAAACTGTAATGTAACGCACCGCTTTTAATCCAGGAAAATCGAATCCGAATTCCGGAGATCGGTTTCCGGAATTCGCTATGAATGTGTTTGCAGTGTGAACGCGCCGCTTCCCGTTCAAAATATCCCTCATAGCACACACTGTGGTATGTCCGTCTTCATTAGCCAAGTTAAACCCCATTGCATTCATTCATTCCATGCAATTTAAAAAAAATAAAACATTGGGAAAGCGAAGCTAAGTCGTAAATATACCAATAAACAGTGATAATTTGGCTCAGATTGTAGTATTTTGGCTGAGATTTTCTTTTTTCATGTTCTACTATTAAATTATTATAGCAAGAATGACCAACTCTTTATTAAACTCTTAACTAATCTATGTCTAAAGATATCTTTTACATGTTGTTCATTCATTTCTGTTTCTAATTCATGTTGCCATTTACCTATAGCGAGGGGGGGGGGGGTAAAGAGCACAACTGATATGCGTGAAATATATTTGTGTTTAGTCAGTGATTATTTTCAAAAAAAATCCTCTGACGTCCAACGATGTACCATTTATAAAAAGTTACATATTAACTTGAAAAAATGGCTTAGTAAAATCGTTGTTATTCACACAACAATTGACATCATTATAAATGATAAGAATATATTTAATAAAATTACGCGTAAGTCCAAAGGGAGGACAGAACTTTAAATAAACACATGTGACTAATATTATCAAAAGCTTTTATTTTAAAATAGATAACTAAGAGGAAGCTTTTTATTTTCTTTCAATTTTACCAGATTAAAGCAGATATACACCCTTCCCCCCTTTCTATGGTGTTGTAAATCGTTATTAATCATACATTTGACATAAAGGATACGAATATTTTTAATAAAATTAAGTTTACATCTAAATGAGGGCAGAACTTAAACAAAAATGTTTGACTAATACTGTCAAAAGCTTTTGCTTTTAAATTGAGAAAGCCCTTTAATTGTTCCATTGTGGTAGATCAAAGCAATCATATAATGTATAGGGCTTCCTGGTATAAAAGCTGTCTGATTATTATGATGTATTAAACTAGTAACTGTGTATCCATAAAATTGCACCTTGTGTTAATGAGATAAGTACATGCTTATGCGTATCTTAATTATTATTTACTGTTCAAAATTTACTCACGAATCAATCAAATATATGATCAGAAATTCACTATCAGTATATAAGGATATTACTTATCCCCAATCACCCCCGGTGGAAATGGACGTAAAACACCAGGCCTCGAGTTCACAAAGTATTCTCAGACTTATGTCAAGAATTTGCTTAAAATTGTTCGCCAAATTGTAACTAAAATATAACTCTGTATAAAACTTTTGTTGTGTTAATGTATCAAATACCCGAATAAGAAACTATATGCAAAGTTTTGTGTTTCTGGATCAAAGATATTTCTTTTAGACAGTGATTCAAAGTTGAGTAAATTCTCAACTTAATCTGAGAATGCTTTGTGAACTTGGGACCAGGAATTGAACAAACGAACCCCAATTTCATCATGTGTTTTAAATTTTCAAACGTTTAAGCTCGTGTGCAATTTAATTCCTATGCGAAAACACAGAAGAGTTGAACGATGATCTATGACGGGGGAGTAAAATGCTATTGAATATGCCAAAGCTATTTTAATTTTATGGGTTTATGATTTGTTTTTAATATGATTTGTCTATTTCACGTGGATTATGCTAAATATAGTAAACTAAATATAAATCTGTTTTTGTCGACTTTAACGTTTGTTGTAAACCATATTCCTGTGAAGCTGACTATAGTTTTAATCATTATCTATGTGATATTCCACATGCTTGAAGCAATATTTCATAGTTTAATTGTCCATGTCTCAATATTGTTTGTTATATATTTTCATTCAAAGTGCCTAAACAATGGAACAAGCTACCCCATCAATTACGATTCTTTTTCCTGACAAAGAGGTTAGAAGTATATGAACTTGAAATTCTGATGAATGTCAATACATCTATGAATTTCATCAGAATCTCAAGTTCATATATTTCTAACCTAGGTATTTTTTTATTCTATTTTATTTTCTAACCTATAGTTATTTTTATTTGATATAGTATCAAAATATTTGTCAGGAAAAGAATCGTAATTGAAGCCGTGGAGCTTTTTAATCACTTTATGGCTACGGAGACTACAACAGAATAACATTAAAAGTAAATAAACTAAAAACATACTTATGGAAAAACAGCTACTGATTTATTTAGGCGACGTTTCGAAGAGTATTCTCTCAACGTTTTCAACGTTTTAGCTTGAAAACGTTGAGAGAATACTCTTCGAAACGTCGCCTAAATAAATCAGTAGCTGTTTTTCCATAAGTATGTTTTTAGTTTATTTATCTACCCAGTTACTAAATGCCTCTTAAAGAATAACATTAAAAGTAGTTTCCGTGACCTTTATAGGTGAAAAAATATCAAATTCAAATGAATACAAATATTTTAGATTTAAAATTGCTCATTTAACAATATAATATTACTAAAGATCACATTTGTGTCAATTTACCTTAAGATATAACCCAATGGTTACGGACACTATACAGATAAGTCATTTAGCACCTTTGGGCTTTTTAATGCCCTTAACTTTAAAATGTGATTCATGAATACCATGTTGCTACTGTATTTCAAACATTGACCAAAGTTAATCTGCAAAACCAATAGCCATTTGTGAACTTAAAAGTGTTCAGTATTTTTCATGTTCATAACGAAACATGTCCACTGTTTCTGAAAAGTTGACAGTAATTTAGTCACAACTCCCTTATACACGGTTTATTTATATTATTTAACTATCCAAATTTATTATAGGAAATGTTCTATAAGCATGCATTTATATATTTTCAAAAAAGTCATAAAAATACAACGCATAAAAATACATAACGCAAAATTATGGCTATTTTCGTAAATGTTTTTTGCCATACCACAGCAATTATAATATATATTGACTTAAAATTTGGTGCTTACTAGGAGACGTTATTATTGCAAATTTGAATATAAGAAATGGACTGTAAATGCTGGAAGTATTTTCCAAAAAGTAGGAAACCGGAGGGCCCAGAGAAAACTCTCCAAGTTGGACGGGCGACCCTATCCCATGTCACGTATGACCGAGGAATCGAAACCCCGCCAGTTGACCCAATGACAGCAAGCCCGTGATAACCATTTGGCCATCCAACCCCCATTTATTACTGATAAAGAAATTGTTCATTGAAATGAAATGAAATGGGGTTTAACGTCCTACTCTTTTGCACCTAACCTGGGCTAATAGAAGACGGGCATACGTCATACATTGTGCTATGAGGGAAATTTTGCCCGGGCAGCGGCGCTGTGGCCTACTCTTATATCGAATTCCAACTGCCAAGGGATATTTTACGTGCACTCTAATGTGTACACGGGACCTCGGCTTTTCGTCCCATCCGAACGACTAGACAACTGTCCTTGTCAGGCCCTCCTTCTGCATCACTGACAAGGGGAAATCATGCCGGAAAGTCAAGATGAACTTTCTCGGCCAATGCAGGGATCGAACACCCGACCACCAGGCTACACGGGACCTCGTTTTTTTTCGTCCCATCCGAACAACTAGGCAGCTGTCCTTGAGGTATTGCTGAAATGAAATGAAATGGGGTAACGTCCTGCTCTTTTGCACCTAACCTGGGCTAATGGAAGACGGGCATACGCCATACAGTGTGCTATGAGGGAAATTTTGCCCGGCCTACTCTTATATCGAATTCCAACTGCCAAGGGATATTTTACGTGCACTCTAATGTGTACACGGGACCTCGGCTTTTCGTCCCATCCGAACGACTAGGAAGCTGTCATTGCCAGGTCCTCCTTCTGCATCACTGACAAGGGCAAATCACGCCGGAAAATCGAAATGAACTTTCTCGGCTAATGCAGGGATCGAACAACCGACCTCCAGGCTAGGGAACCAGCGCCTTATCCACTTAGCCACCGTCACCGCCTGTGTCATATGAGCAATGGTTAAGCAAGTGGAGAAGATTGTTTAATAATTGGACTGTTTAAGAATTCACATTATATTTATCTCAATTCCAGTTTCTCCAATCAAGTTTCTATTTTTGAATAGTGCCCACCGTTCTCCGTGTACGCTATAAGTAAATCGATACTGATAAAGAAGACTGGAAAGGATTTGAGAATTTTTGTTCATGTTAGAGACCTCAGCAAGATAAATCCCCATACATATACGTATTTCACTTTATTTGAACGTATGACATTTTAAAAAAAGTTTTAATGCTCGACCAATTTTTATTTATTAAAAAATAATAATATCAAAACTGTGTAACCACCTTCCCTAAATCAAGGTGTGGTGCATCATAGGTTCAACCTGGCTATGGTGTATGCATGTTTATAACATGAAACAACTTTCATATCTCTTTTTGTGAATAAGCCCCCTGCTCTACCACCTACTTTTTAACTAATTGTGTCACACTCGTCTTTAGATCCGTATACAATTTCTTGTGATTCAGCTTTCCTGATTTATGTTTTAAATTAATCATAAAAAAGGAGTCCGATTGAAATCTTTTGAAAACGTTCCGGAAATATCCCTATGTAATGTTATGACACATAACGTTTGCTTCAAGATGAATCGTGTTTTATTTGTCATATAGGTGCTCTTCTTCATGGTTAATCCCTCGTTCGACATTTTAATCACATTGTGCCAGAGAGTATCTTTGTCCATTTAAAGTTATCATTTTGACTTGGGATGTCAGGATGAAATGAAATGGTGTTTAACGTCCTACTGTTCTGCTCCTAACCTGGGCTAATGAAGACGGGCATACTCCATACTGTGTGCTCTGAGGGAAATTTGCCCGGGCCGCGGCGCTACGACCTACTCTTATATCGAATTCCAACTGCCAAGGGATCTTTTACGTGCACTCCAGTGTGTACATGGGACCTTGGTTTTTCGTCCCACCCGAAAGGCTAGACAGCTGTCCTTGTCAGGATGAACTTTCTCGGCCTATGCAGGGATCGAAGAGCCGACCGCCAGGCTAGCGAGCCAGCGTCTTTATACCCACTTAGCCACGTGATCCCCGGGATGCTAGGTTAAAACCATGTAATAATAATTATTTATATTACTTCGTGTTTTTACTTATCAGGTTATGCTGTCAATGGACAATTTAATACCAGTTCTTGTGCAGACTTTGATTCTAAAATTGACAAATGTTATACAGATAATAATCTGCCAGTAAGGAGAGATATACGATCAATGGCACAGATACAACAATTGTTTCTTCAAGATACAGCTGAAACATGCGGGTATTTATAACCAATATTAGAAATATTTGTCAACTGAGAAGATATTCCATGTTTTAATGAGTTGGAACCTTGGTGGCTAAGTCAGTAATGGTGTAGGAAAGGCGAGTCTGGATGGGTTGAACAATCTAGATGACGTACATGTAATGCCCCTTCCCCCAACACACCGAATGGTGCATTGGTGTATGATCAGTTCTATTTTCATTCATTTTAAAATGTAGTCCCTGCAACTGAGACATTGGGTGAAAAACCCCTGATGTCAGAGACCCAGGGGCCTAAGCCCCACCTTGCCCCGTTGTTAACTCGGCCTTGATTACGAATGCTCAGTTTCATTAACGTCAAAGTCCTCTTCATTCAATTTAATATGTTATCTTCTTGGCAGGTTATCAGTTGATCCACACAAGACATGTTGCCTTTCTGTGCTCATTTATCATGGTTCATACCACACACGTAAAAGAATTACACAATACCTGGATAGGCGACTTTACGCTTTGTCACGCACAACCGACCGGGACTTATGCAGTCAAGTCTGTTAAATCTTAAATGTTGAAACACAACTCGTTCCATTTAGTTGTGCATAATGACAAGTACAATATTATTTCCAAAATGTCTGTCCGAAAGCGGGGAGAAATCTTGCAGAAACTAAGTTCTTGAGTGCATAGTATATTAACCAAATAGCACTCTAGATCATTGTTTCATATTTAAGAAAATGAAACAGAGAAATTGTTTAACAAGTGAGCTATAATAAATAATACACTACAGGCGATTTCCCCACCATTCACAAACTATTGCTAACCTCTCGATTATTAATTTCAGTTCATCGAAAGACAGCATTAAGAATGCCATTGGTTGTTTCATTGACCTACTTAGAGGATGTATATCAGATGATGACAAGAAATTGGTAGCTTCGTCAAGTAATTATAAAGAAGCATATGATATACTCTGTAGTGACGGACCTAGTAAGTTGAACTTTATCAGCAGAATATATAAATATGTTAATATCGACAAGGCAAATGACATTAATTATGTTAAAAGTCAGTTCTGGGTTCATTTGGAGAAACAGTGGACATTCTGTGTTGGTAAGAATCTAAATGCAACTGACTAAATACGCTCGATGACGTATTCGTACGTGTTGAAGTTGTGAAACACAGCAGACAAAATGACTCCTGCTCCGTGGGACCAAATTGGTACAATCCTAGTCACCAGTTTCCAACTCGTCAATGTGACGCTATCCTGTGTCATAGAAGTTTATAAAATAATCGCTTTAAACATCTCAACATCTGCATTTAAAATTATTTAACACGGGATAATGCCATTTTTGTAGATGGATGAAATACATTTATTGCATAAGAACTCTGGCACACATGACTACATCGGCTCTCTTTTTAACTTTGTGGTAATAACTATCAGGCAGTCTGATATATGACCAATTCTCAGAAATAGCGGAAGGCGGGGTCGGTGGGTTATCCAATGATCATTTCAGAAATAATCAGATTACGTCGATGTGGCTGTAAAAGCCACTTTTCAACGTCTGTGTAATCATTTGTCTTTTTTAATTTGGTCTTATATCTGGTTAATTTATCTTTATTCTGATGATGAACTTTTCAGCTGACAGAAACTGTGTTGGAGAGTACTTAAAATCCTGCCTAAGCAAAAGGTTGACTGCTGCCGGTTTCGATCCGCTTGGACCATTCACCAGCGACACTTACGACTCCAAAAAGAACCAGATGTGCAAGTAGGTGGTTATTATTTGTTTGACCTTTATTCGTGTACATGTAATGTAGAAGGCTAGTCATAATAAGCATATTGGGTTCTCAATGGTATTGTTAGACAAATATGCCAATCACAAAAGTATTATGTCAACTATGATGCACCGTGAACATAACGGAGTTACACATGTGAGTAATCTTACACATGTGACACAATTATTTAAAAAATATGAAAATTCGCAAACTAACATCTGATACCACCCCATACCATTTGTTTTATCGATGTCCTCAAATGTATGATCTGGTGATTGGATGAAGCGCCTAAAATCAAGGCCAGGTCATACCGGACAGTCACCCTACTCAATATTACACTTATTTATCACTTGGTATTCACGTGAATGTACGTTAAATAGTTGACTAACCTTTGCTTTCAATGAAATTAGTTTTATTTACAGTATCCTTGTGTCATTGTAATGGTGCCTTAGTATGTCTTGGATATAGTCGGCGACAAATATTTCTTAGTGTTTTCTTCTATTACTGTGAAAGTGAAATCAAAACTGACGTGATATGTATACAATACATGTATATTGCTACTTTCAATATTTTTTTTATTATTTTCAGGCAGGCTGAATATTATTTGACCTGTGTAAACGCAAAACCAGTGGAGCCGACTTGTAGAGCAGCCTCCATAGAAAAGGATGGCAAAATAGTTACCAAACTAGCACCTGAAGCATGTGGGGCTATGTCCATGATTTATACATCCATACTTTTAGCCGCTTCTCTTTTTGTCACTGTCTATAATGTCGTTGTATAATATCGTCTACAGTCTGTTTCTGTTCCTGTCTTTTTGATACTTTCTCTAACAACATTAGTGATATATTTTATCATTCGTGATTTTAGTGTGTCTTAAACCACATTATATGGTTTTAATAGTATTAAATTATCTGTTTATGCGTACGAGCCGTTGACATTTTCTATACGATTCGTGGTGCAGACATATTTTAAATCGGATTATATTTCTGAACTGGTCGAGTAAATGTGGTTTTCTGCAGGTAATAACAATATATCAACCATTTTTCATTGATGGGTTACATGCTTTACTCATTGCTTCCATCCATTCATCAATAAATCGTGTAAATTCGATAAGATAAAATTTTGTTCCTGGAATTGTTTTGCTGGTTATGTAAACCACATCTCATCGAAACCGTATCACTGCTCTACCGATAAGCTATTGAATTTCAAACACGGCCTAGTCTGAGCCATACCCTAAAACGGTCCATTGAAAACTGACTTCGTGCATTGGTATATTTTTTTATATTTTTCTAATTAATTATCCTTTATAATAGTGATGATACTGCAAAGCTAAATTGTCTCAAATTTTTGTACTGTTCTTTTTTAATATTGATTGTTTTAGTTTTAAAAAAAACCATTTTATGTTATCTGTTCTATTTATTGTTATTCTTGTTCAAACAATATTTAATGTATTTTTTCTATTTAATTGTTAGTAAATCTATAACCTTATCATATTTAGCTACATGTATCACGATAATGTCAATATATTCGACGAGTTAGTTTGTAACTTAATCATAAAGTATTCCAACTTACATCTGTCGTTCGTTTTTTATGTCGAAAATATCATCAGGGATGTGAGCCCATCAATTCCTTTACCGGGTATTTTGCCCATATGTATATTCGCCGAAATCGTATTTGGTAAAGTTAGCCAATTGGTGGAATGGAATTTGCATCGTCCGATTTGGTGTTAGTGGTGGTACAAAGAGAAGTGAACATTAAAATTGACCGCGCTCTTTAGGATTCCTGGCAAACGAAGGTATCAGGGAGCATGCCCGGTGTATAGAGATTTGTCTATAGATTGCACATGTATTACAATCTGACCTTTAAGCATTACGAATAAAAATTAACTCAACATTCCAAAATACTAATGGATGCCCAAAAAATATCGCACAAAGTAAAGTGGCAACAGACAAAATGTTTCAATCCATAGTCAACTCAGTACAAATTCGTGGTATTGAATTAAAAGAAAAGTAAAATTAGTGTTTTGTAAGGGCTCGATGACAGTTAGGGAAGCAAAACTAGAAATGCCCAAAAGATTTTCAGGTTTTCTTCTAGAGGCGAAGAAGCGGAGCTGACCTTGTATAGACCTCCCAAGAAAATTTTGGAATATTTGACGGCCGCAAACGCGTTTTACTGCTATTCCAGCCCGTAAAATTAGTGTTTTATTAGATTTCGGGTACTTTATTTTGCCAAGTAGATGAAATATTTTTTTTCTCACTTTACCCCTCTGCCCGAAAAATCAGCTTGCCCGAAAGTTAGGGGGGCAGCTGCCCCGCCCCCGGCTCGTACGCCTATGGGGATACATGTACATTTTAGATGTAGAATAAAGATGACATCAGACGTTCATTCATTTACTTGAAGAAGAAGAATAATACAAATATCTATTACCAAATAATATTAAATTTCACTTTAAACCATCCCCCGTAGACAGTCAATGCATATATTACCAGGTTGTCTAGGAAGCTTCCTAGTACCTTAACGCAACACCACAGAATATATAGCCACATATGACAATTACACATGAGAGAGAGAGTCCACTCGACACAAACTATGTCATTTCGCGATTAACATATGGTTTAATTTTATTTCAATATTTCGCTTGCGCGTAGGGGTCTTTAGAAGTGGGAGCAAACCGGAGTGTCCGGGGGAAACCCACGAGGTTGACAAGGTGCCCCTATCTCCATGCCACATACACTCACACCAGGGATCGAAACCACAGCCGCAAACCAGAGGTGACCGGCCAGCTAGAAGTCGAAGAGCGGCACTCTAGACCACTAGGCCATCCCAACCACCCACACCCCAATTACATATGATAAATAAAGTAGTGGTAAAGTCCCTAATTGTCAAACAAGGAACACGGGTCTCTTATAAAACTAACTAACCATAGTTTTAGATGTATGACATTAAAGATGTTGCAACATAAATAATATGAATATTTATCACTAATGATTAAAAATCGACTGTAAGCATAAAAGAGTTAACTCCCCTTGATAAACCTATTTGGACACAACTCCGCAAATATTCCCTACAAATAAAAACCATTGCCTGTAATCAGATAAGGTATTGAATCGGTTAATAAAAATTTAGGAATGTTAAATTCAGATGAAATGAAAATGAAATGAAATGAGGTCCTACTGGTCTGCTCCTAAACTGGGCTAACGCAATACAGTGTGCTATGACGGAAATTTTGCCCGGGCAGTGGCGCTACGGTATACTCTTACATTGAATTCCAACTACACGGCAATCTGTACACGGGACCTCGGAAATTGGCGAAATGCAATTTAATAAAACATACATTAAGCAACAGCTAAATCTGGCTATTTATAATAGGAACCATTAATTCGACATTAATATAAACCATTAATTAAGTTATCCAAGCGATGGGGGGATGACCGAATGGTTAGCACGTGCGTGCTGTATCATAAAGCCTGTCATTGAGTCAACTGGCGTGGTTTCGAATGCTTCAAATCCCTGGTTGTACGTGACAAGGAGTGGGTAGCCTGTCCAGTCTCGTGGATTTTCTCTGGGTCCTCCGGTTTCCTCCCACTGCTAAATACCCCTACGCGCACGCGAAGTATTGAAATAAAATTAAATCATATGTTAGTCCCGAAATGACCTAGTATGTGTCGAGTGGCCGTTAAACCACATTTCTCTCTCTCTTTTAATTGAAGTAGCAAACCATAATTAACTCTCGATGTCATATGCTGAGCGTTCATTGATGATTAAATCCAAAAATGGATAATCGAAACTATCTTTTTTTTATCGTACCGACTTAAGGCTAGACTTAAAATCAAAAGCTAATCTATTGCGTTTCAGAGTTGGGCAACTGGTCTGAAATATTCAATACGTTCTATTCATGTTATCTATTTTTAACCATAGCGAAAATAGCCAACTTTTTATTTAATCTCCTCCCATAATGCGTACGTTATGATCTTCTCCACAAGAAAAAGGAGAATTAAATAGTTTACATTTATGCACTCATATAAGATAATAAGATAAAAATTAAATGGAGCGGAACGTCCTACTGTTTTGCTCCGAACTGGGCTACTGAAGACGGACATACAGTGTGTTAAGGGGGAAATTTTGCCCGGACAGCGGCACTACGGCCTACTCTTATATCGAATTCCATCTGTCAAGGCATCTTTAACGTGCACACAAATATGTACGCAGGGCATCTTCATCCAATCCGCACAACTCGGCTGCTGTCCCTGCCAGTACCTCCTTCCTGCATCACTGTCAGTATCTCCTTCCTGCATCACTGACAAGGAGGAACCACGCCGAAAAATCTGGATGAATTTTCTGGGACAATTCAGGGATCGAACACCCGACCTCCAGGCTAGCGAGCCAGCGCCTTACCGGCTTAGCCACTGTAGCTCCCAGAAAGCAACCCATAAATTGATAGGTACATTATGTCTTGGGATATTAAAGATAGTTTGTGTTAACAACCGTATTTT
The DNA here is from genome assembly GCA_036850965.1 of Patella caerulea. Classification (NCBI taxonomy): domain Eukaryota; kingdom Metazoa; phylum Mollusca; class Gastropoda; family Patellidae; genus Patella; species Patella caerulea. The sequence continues at coordinate 53,058,840 of JAZGQO010000006.1, read as the reverse complement.
TATTATATAGCAATTTGACAAATAACAGATGGATTGACGTTACATGACCCAGAGACACGGTGAATTGAGGTTTAACGTCCACTCGACACAAACTAGGTCTCTTCGGGACTAACATATGTTTTTTTTTTTTTTTTTTTTTTCAATAATTCGCTTGCGCATAAAGGTGTCTTTAGCAGTGGGGGGGGGGGAAACCGGAGTGCCCGGAGGAAACCTACGAGGTTGAGAAGCGCACACCAGTGATCGAAACCAGAGCCAAAAGCCAGAGGTGAGCAGTCTGCAAGAGGTCGAAACGCGGCACTCTAGACCACTAGGCCATCCCTCCCTACCAAATACACCACCCCTCCTCACCAAACACCCCACCCCACCCCCTTTAAATGACCTAAAAAAGGCACATTGTCGACACTATATAAAGGGATGCGGCTCAGTAAACGAAACCTACAAAAACAACATAATACGTATTTTCGTTGTTATATTTATTAAGAAAGAAATGTGACATATAAAACATTAAATACAGAAGAGCATTTTTTTTAAAAAAAAAAAGAAAGAAATATAGCCATGTTAGACCAGTTGCCCCCGATCAGTGTGCCGTAGCACACAGGTGTGTCGCAAAAACTTCTCAAGTGTGCCGCGAAAAAGCACAAGATCCTAATTGAGTATTCACTGATGTCTACTGGTTATTTCATAGCTGCGTTTATCTTTATCTTTGTCTGCGATTGTATCCGTCTATGACTTGCTATGTTTTTATTTTGCAAAACTCAAACAATTGTCCTATGTATTTAACCAGGTGTGCCGCTATGTTTTCATGTGTCCCAATGTGTGCCCTTGGCAAAAAAGGTTGAGCACCAATGTTATGATACGAAACACAGAGATCCGTGTACCTTGGGCGTCCCCGTTAATCAATTGAACAAACTGACGTCACAGCACACTGCATGGCGCATGTCCATCTCCACTAGCCAAGGCCGATCAGAAAAAGAGGATGACCACCATTTCATTTCACTGCATGGCCTTGCGTTAGCAATATCCCATAAGATGATGACAGTTCACTTCACTTTCGGTTGTAATTAAAGTTTAAGGTTTTATAAAGTAGTTAATAGTAGAAAATTCCCGATGACTTGACTGGGGTTTTGTGAACAATCTCAGATTTACTGTAAGAATGTGTGGCCAGTACTTTTCGTTGATTGGGTGTCAGACCGCTTACTAAATTCCCAATTCCACATCGGCGTTTTTTCTCGTTTATATCAAATACAATAGTTAAGTATTCTCCGTCTGTCTGCAGGAACTGCGGATTCTGGGGTCCATTTTTCCAAGGGGGACATTTTCTCAGGGTAGATTGTTCATTGCATGAAATACCAACTTCGGCAATCTTACTGCAAAATTGTTGGAACGCTTCCCTGTCCACTAGTTCAAAAATATACGAGAGTCCCATTCTTCTTTCCATACAAACTGGAACATTTTCATAAAGACGACACATTTCCAGAAGAATTGCTGGATTCATATAGGACATAACAAGCACTTTTAAATAAATCACAAGGTTTTCGAGGTAAATCTCTCCGAAATGTTTCCTTGTCGGATGATATTCACTCTATGAAAACACTGATCGCGTCTTCCTTTTATATGGATGTCAAATGAAGCTACTAGAGACCTTGGTTGCTTTATACAACAAAAACACGGTAAATGTTTTGTCGGCCTATGGCGCAGTTTGTAGACGTGGTTATGGACATCATGGCGAATAACACTGGACCCAGTGATGTCACACTACTACGTCAAGCAATAACCGCAAGCCGAAGGTGTTATCAACATTAACAATAATGCAAACGTATGTCACGAAATCTATTAGCAATCAGTATGGCAAACAAGGCAAGGTGTTGTGTGATTTAACAAACAGTTGCGTGAAATATACGTATCTAGGGTCAACTGATCGAAGTCGAATCAATTAGTTGATTCCTCGTGTGATGGAAGGCCACGAGACACGTACGCGTGCTTTTCGAATTTTGGATTCTGGCGTATTCCAACAAACAGGGTGCAGGTGACTTAATAATTAGTAAATTTGCGGGCGACAGTTTCGGGTGAATCCGATGAAATTTTCGGATGAAATGAGGAATCCTGCAGCTCGGAAGCCCGATGGATTCCGAATTCTGGCCCACACCCAGCCCAGAAAGTCTATTATACCAGCCCGTTTCAGTGATGGCGTGGCGGCCAGTCAAAGCAACCGGCCACATACAGCATGATCATCATGGCCGGTCCAATACCCCCTCCCCCATAAAATGTTCAGCAGAAAAAGTTTGGTTTTTTTCTAAGACGAATTGGACAAAAAATTTTTTCATTTTTGTCCTACCGACCCCGCAGGCGATCGCCCGACCGCCCAATCCGCCCCTGCCCGTGACAAGATATGAGTTAATGCTGGCTGCCTGTCATTCATCGTTCGTGTGTGGAACTGAAAGGGCAAATCCCGATTATATTTTGGTGAATAAAACTGCTTGATTTTGTGTTAAAAACCCTTAAAATCGCCTACCTTCAGACCGAACACCTAAATCAATATGTTATTATTATGTGATGCGTTTTCAAACAACTTAAAACTGTCAGCTGTGTAATGCTGTGTCTGAATAAAACCCGACTTTCGATTTATAAAAACATGGTGTAGGTGAAATATCCTTACGTTATCAAGTACAGCAAATGTTTCCCGCGCTGTATAAACCTCGAAAGGATCGACAACCGTAATCATAAAAGGGTTACGTGTTCGGATAAGCAGTTCTGACGTTCACGTCCAAATGACTCAATATTTTGAGCTGAAATATTTTTAGACACGGTAAATACACAATTCCTCTATATTTTGGTGTTGAAATTTCATATGTACACGGATTGTTATTTTTGAGACGCTATTCAAATCGGAATAGTCCCTTTAGGAATAAAATGATTTTATAAACGGAAAATCTTTATTTGCTGTGTCTGTGATTCTCCCAAAACGGCAAACGCCAAAAATAGGGATTCCTTTTGTAGCAGGGTTTCTATTTAAAGGAACAAACACCAGGTCGTAGGTTCAGATTTTATTGTGGATCGTAAATTTATACATATGAAAAACTCTGAAATACATAAAGAAATGTATAAAAATCAAGAACACTAATAGTTTACACTATATACATATGTTTAAAATAATGGCGAGAAATCATTGTTTTGCAACAAAGGAGTTTGCAGCTAATTTAATAATATATACATACAAATACATACCCTATAAAATAGGAGTTTGTAACAATACTGAGGAGTTAAACCATATACATGTAATATACAGGACTGAAATTAACAATATGAATGGATTAAACTAAGTATAATACTTTAAAAATGCACAAATATACTTATAGAAATACTTATTGAAATATACTAATTACTTCTTATATAAAATATATACGAATTATAGTTCCATATTAAATAGATAAAATATTAAAGTCAGTCAAATAAATATAAAACTTACCAAGTGAAATTAGGTGCTCCTTGTAACAAGATTAAGATGTAAGTGAGGTTTGAAGAAGAAGCTGAGATGTGGTTATTTTAGTGAGTTAAAGTGAGTAGAGTTTAGACTTGCTATTGAAAAGAGACTTCTGACCAGCTTAAAGATGTGCTATTAAAGGGACAATACAACAAACACCAAATATACTATAAATAACAATTGTATTAAAGGGACAATAATACAACAAATAATCAATATACAATAAATACAAATACACACAAATATACACTACCACATTATCCCCCCACCAGGAGAAGTGGCGTCCCGACACTGACATAGAAAAAAAAAACACCCAACAACACCGAAAAATATAACTATACTACAACTAATAACATAATTATTTCAAGTCATAAACATCAGAATCAAACCAATTTGGGGGACGTTTTACGCGTTGTGGTCGTTTGACTGGAATAGGAATAACAGACTTCTTGACTGGAGTGGCAACTTTATTTGAATGTGATCTTAGAACCCTGGATGAAATAACAGGAACAGGTAATGATGATCTAGATACTCTCGTAGTACTTGAATTAGCAGTAGAATTTATAGAAACAGGCGAATACAAATTAGGAACAAAAACGGAAGACTCAATAATATCAGAAATACAAATGACAACATTAGCAGGAATAGTTGAAACGACGGTGTTACACACTGGATACAAATCGGGCACAGGAGCAGGAATAGAAGTACACACAGAAACCGGAATGATACATGGGTCAATAATAACTTCAGAAACTGGATTCGAGGAAACCGGAAACGAAACATCCATCGAAACTTGTGAATCATCTGATAATGATGAATTATTGAAAGAACTATCTGACCTTAAACATGGATTAAAAGAGGATTTAGATACAGGGACACCTTTAGCACTGATTGGAAGTAAAAGATTTCTATGAAGAGTTCGAGCTGATGAATCACCGTCTTTCATAACACTGTAAACTGGAATAGTAGAATCGGGTTGAGCAATAACAACATAAGCATCTTCTTCCCATTTATCTGCGAGTTTATTCTTTCCACGGATTTGAACATTTCGAACCAATACAAAATCTCCAATATCTAATGTTGCTCCTCGTGATCTGAGGTCATAATGAAATTTCTGTTTTTCTTGAGCGCTTTGAATATTCTTTTGGGCAATGTTATAAACATTTTGAAACCGTTGTTGAAAATCCTGAGAATATTTAGAAAAACTATTTATATCAGATGAAGAAGAATACGTACCAAATATAAAATCAATGGGTAACCTAGGCTGTCGACCAAACATTAAAAAATACGGACTAAAAGAAGTTGAAACATGTTTAGTACAGTTATAAACATAAACAAGGTAAGGGACATAATCTTTCCAATTCTGCTTTTGATGATCAGATAAAGTACCGAGCATATTCATTAAGGTTCGGTTGAAACGTTCTGTGAGACCATTACCCATAGGGTGGTAAGGAGTGGTGCGGGATTTCTTAATATCAAGAAGAGAACATAATTCTTTAATTACATCACTTTCAAAATTACGACCTTGATCAGAGTGAAGACGAGCGGGAATACCATAAGGAAGAATAAAATTGTGGATGATGGCTTTGGCTGTAGTTTTAGCTGTCTGATTTTTCGTGGGAATAGCAACTGCATACTTAGTGAAATGGTCCGTAATTATCAAAATATTCTCAAATCCACCCTTCGACGGTTCAAGAGAAAGATAGTCCATACATACTAATTCCAGAGGCTGTGAAGTTTTAATGTTGATAAGTGGAGCTCTTTCTGGAATGTTAGGAGATTTTCTGCAGATACAGCGTGAACACAATTTGATTTTATCTTCTACGAATTTACACATTCCAGGCCAAAAGAAACGAGATTTAAAAAGTTCAAGAGTACGATCTCTACCCATATGGCCCATATTATCATGAAGAAAAGTAAAAACAGTGTCTCGAAGAGAAATTGGAACAACCATCTGTAAAACGGGACCAGATGAAACAGAAATTGAACATTTACGATAAAGAATATCATCCATAATAAATAAATTATCCCAATGACGAAGAATATGTTTGGATTCTTGATCAAAACTACGTAAAAAATCATATGTCGGTTTAACTCCAGTCTGAACACATTTAAAAACAGATTTTAAAGAAGGACATGCTTGCTGACATCTTCTCATACGGCTGCTGTCAATAATAGGAGAATCAACTGGTGGCGAAACAGTAGGAAGTGAAACATCTTGCGTACAGCAAAGGGACTGAACTTTACCAACATTTATATCATGAGCTGAAGTGACTGCAGCTACAACTGAATTGCTAACTTTATTATATGGAAAACGAGATAAAGCATCTGCAAGGGTATTCTTTTTTCCACTCAAATATTCCAAAGAGAAATCATATGTAGATAATTCGGCAAGCCAACGATGACCAGTAGCATCAAGTTTAGCAGAAGATAAAACATAGGTAAGAGGATTATTATCAGTCTTTACATTAAATTTATTCCCATAAAGGTAATCATGAAATTTCTTACAAACAGCCCATTTTAATCCGAGAAATTCTAATTTATTTGCAGGATACAATCGTTCAGATCTAGAAAGACTTCTACTTGCATATGAAATTACACGTGTTTTACCATCCTGAACCTGGAGTAAAACTGCTCCTAACCCACGTGAACTGGCATCAATGTGAACTTCAAAAGGTTTAGTGAAATCGGCATAAGCTAATACAGGTGATGAAATTAATTGCGAAATAAGAAAATCAAATGCAGTCTGTTGTTCAGAACCCCAGAAAAACGCAGGTGAAATTTTAGGAGATCTTTTCTTCTTACTAGTAGGATGGCCAACAAGGAGATCAGTTAAAGGCTTCGCTATTTTAGAATAGTCTTTGATGAAACGACGAAAATACCCACAAAACCCCAAAAAACTTCGAATTTCTTCCACTGTTGAAGGAATAGGCCAGGACTTTAAGGTCTCAATCTTATCAGGATCTGTATGAATACCATCTGCAGAAATAACATGGCCAAGATACTTAATTGAAGTCTGAAGAAAACTACATTTTGAAGGTTTTAGCCGAAGATTGTGCTGACGAAGACGTTTAAAAACTGATTCCAACCTGGACATATGTTCATGAAAAGTTTTAGAAAAAATAATGACATCATCTAAATATATCAAACATTGTAAAAGATTCATATCACCCATACAGCGTTCCATCATTCTCTGAAAAGAAGCAGGAGCGTTAGTAAGTCCAAACGGCATAGTATTAAACTCCCAAAATCCAAGAGCACCTGCAGTAAATGCTGTTTTATGTTTGTCTGCCTCATCCATTTCAATCTGCCAATAACCTGACTTTAAATCCAAAGAAGAAAAATATTTCGAACCGTTTAATGAATCCAGCGTTTCCTCTATACGGGGTAAAGCATATGAATCCCTAATGGTAAGTGAATTTAGTTTACGATAATCAACGCAGAAACGAAGACCACCATCTTTTTTCCGAACAAGAACAATAGGTGAAGCATACGGACTTGAAGAAGGACGAATAACATTGGAATCAAGCATTTCCTGTATATGATCTTTCACTTCCTGGTACATTGAAGGAGGTATTCTTCTATGACGTTGTTTAAATGGAATATTATCAGAAAGGTTGATCTTGTGTTTTACTAAATCTGTCCTACCAATATCTGTGTCCGATGAACTAAAAATATCTCTGTATTTAATAATTAAATCGTTGAACTGCTGAACTTCACCGTCAGAAAAATTATTCTTTAAATCATCTGTATTAATACTTCCTAATAAATCATTAATACTCCCAGTTGATGAATTAGAATGAACAATATCCACTTGATGAAGTTGACAAATAATGGATTTAGCTGGAATAGTAATGGGTGTGGAAGAGTCATTTTGAATTTTAACTTTAATACGTTGCGAAGAAATATCGAAATTATTACAGCGAATTAAACCAGGAACAATCTTTAAACTAGGGTGTGAAGAATTATAATCTGTTGCCATATATTGTTTAGAAGAAATTGGCTTAGGAAGACGTGAAAATCCAGATATTGAAACACATGAATGAGCTGGTATGGTCGTTGAAGATGTAGATTTCAAATCATAAACCTCATGACTCTCTTTAAGTTTATTGCATAAACAAGTAAAAGTTGAACTCCAAGAAGAATCTATATGTGCATTATGGACATTAATGGAACTATGTAATCGATTCAAAATATTTGTACCAATAATAACAGGAACACGAATCTGTGACGATGAAGTGGTGGAAGGTACAATAATAAATAAAACATACATATGAATATCTGTATCTGGAATCTGAATAGGTACTTCAATATATCCAAGATAGTTAACCTTATGACCTCCAGCTGAACGAATATCTAATAAGTTATTCAAGGGAAATAATTCAAATGAAGAAAAATGACGACGATATAAATTATCTTCTAATGTTGAAATCATAGAACCAGTATCCAATAAAACTGAGCAATTAATTCCATTAATTAATAGTGATGAAATGTTAGAATGACCAACTAAATCTGAAGAAATGGGACAATTATTGATAACATTGGAGTTATCAACTGAAACGTTTTCAAGACCTACTGACTGTCCCTTTAAGTAGGCCTGTTGTAGTTTAAAGGACATGTTGTGTCTCCCCTTCTATGACCAGGTTGTTGACAATCCCAACATATAGGACTAGGATTAATTCTGAATGGAAAGTCCTGTCTATGTTGCATTTGTGAAGGAGGGACTAAAAATGAAGGTGGTGGACGACGAGGGATAAAGTGAGGAACAGGTGGTTGACGAACAAACTGAGATGATGAAGATGGAATATTATCAGGCCTGTATGAATATATTTGTCTCTGATGTGACTGGTCTATTTTCGATTCTAATTCTGAAACTTTTGATTTAAAGCTACGAACCTCCTTTATTAAAGAAGACATCTGTTGATGAAGTTGTGAACAATCACTGGTACTTTCGTTGGAAGAATTCAAGATTAAAGATCCCATAGATTTAGTACAATTAGTTAAACAAGACGAAGTCGATTTAGGAATAGGGAAATCTGTAGGTGAAGAATCAATCACTGACTTCTCTTCTTCAACCCTTCTTACAGCATACATTAAATTAGAAAACGTGACATTAGAATCAAGAACATGCCGTGTTGATACTTTCAAGTCATCGCGATATAAACCATTCCAAAACCGGTTCTTTAAGACATTTGATGCAGATGGTTCATTAAGAATTTTAGCTGACTTCAATTTAAAAACAATATCCTGTAATCTACATGCCCATGAAGAAATGCTTTCTGTAGATGACTGTGAAGTTGAATATAAGCGACTCATTAAACATTCATCTGAAAATATTTCACCAAATAATGGATCAAGAAAACATAAGTTGCTCCACCGACTCAAAATTTACTGTAACTAGAGTCTTGGCGACAGTACCCCTCGCTGCACGACGAATAGAATTAATAATAGAAGTATCTGAATATATCCCTTCTGACTTTAATCCAATAATTTCTAATCTCCATTGTTCATAAGAAACATCCCCTTTATTAAAATCTCCGGAAAATGATGACAATCTAGGGGAAGAATGTGAAATTGAAGATGTCTGAAGCTGGGACTGAGAAATATTTGATGTTCTCTGAACAGGTTGTGAAACATTAGAAGTCTGTTCAGTAGAAGCAGTTGATATTGGAGTATGTGAATGAGAAGTGCGACGTTGTGGAATAACATAAGTAGTATCTAGAGATGGAGTAGAATGTGTAACTGGATTAAAAGCCAAAGTAGACTGCTGTGTTCCTGAAGTAATAGTAGGTTGACGGCTATAATTATCATCAGAATTATTTGAAATAATCGATTGAAAAACCTCTCTTTGGATCACTGGATCAAATGAAGAAATAATTTCCTTTAACTGATTAATCATATCTTGTGTTGGTGCAAACGTTCTTCCGCCTTCAGCCATAATGAAAATACAAAATATAGAATATAACCAACTCATCAAACAATGACAAAATGATAACTGGAAATAAATTGTAATATAACACTAGACAACTATGTCTAAATGACATAAGAAAAATAAAGTTGAAACTGAAATGTAATAAAGTACAATCTTGGATGTTGAAAACACAAAATTAAATCAAGTTGAAACTCATAAGACAAAACACAAATTCTAAGTAGAATTGAAATAAAATGGAAAAGTTGAAATTTATTTCGAAGTGAAATTAAATTCAAACTGGAAAACAAAGTCCATAATCCGGTCAACAAGACTAATTTATAAATGAACAGATACAATAAATTATATACAGAATATCTAAGTTGAAAATTGGGGTGAAAGGGAAAAAGAATTTTCTGACAATTCACGACTGGATATATAAGTCTAGAAAACATAAACTAAAGATGACAACCAAATCTACAGTCAAGAATATCACAAGTACAAATAGTGTGGACAATCAAGAATACAATGTGATAAACCTCAAGTAATAAAATAAAGCTACAATGACCAAGACTAACAATAAATAATAGTTTACCGTGACAAAAGATACCAAAACAGAACTGACAATCAAGACTATAAACCAAACCTAATAACATAGCAGGTCACTTTGACATACTAGCAAGTTACTAGTGGGAAAATTCAAACAACATAACCCAACTAGGTCAATCAATAGATATTACCTGAGAATAATATCTATTATTTGACCACCAAAACTAAAAGACAATTATTAGTTATAGATGTATAGATATGATAGTTGTTATGTTAATTATAAAAGTTTATGTGTAGTAAAGTGAGCATGCTGTAAGCAATTGTGTGGCTGTTTTAAATCAATAGTAAAATGTCTGTCAAGGCTGTCACTTAAAATTTACTAAATATATATGAAATACTATAAATTATGAAATACTATGTTTCTCAAGGAAATACACAATAAATACTGTACCAGACAGGGTTTTATGTGGTAACTAAGCAATTTTATATGTATAAATCTTATAGTGATAATAATACTGTATTACTTATAATATGTTTGTGATATACTTATCAAACTGTATTTGTATATGTACCGATATGTAAATATGTTATGAAAGCAAATGATTCTAAAAATCAAGTGTTGCAAAATCTAAATTACATAAATTACTATATATAGATATTCATACAGAAAATAATACAGAACACATAGGACAAGACAGGACAAGACAAACCGGTTATCACCCTTCACTCTCACACACTCTGGCCAATACTTAATTACTTAAATAATATAATGTTATAACACTTACATTGGATCCAATGAATTAATAATTAACACTTAACACTGACACGTATTTGAAACTGTAGCTGTAGAACTGTATCACCGTAGAACTTGAAAATGTTTAACTAAAAATATGTTGAACTTGAAATATGTTGAATCCACCAAAACCACGTTGGGCGCCAAATTTGTAGCAGGGTTTCTATTTAAAGGAACAAACACCAGGTCGTAGGTTCAGATTTTATTGTGGATCGTAAATTTATACATATGAAAAACTCTGAAATACATAAAGAAATGTATAAAAATCAAGAACACTAATAGTTTACACTATATACATATGTTTAAAATAATGGCGAGAAATCATTGTTTTGCAACAAAGGAGTTTGCAGCTAATTTAATAATATATACATACAAATACATACCCTATAAAATAGGAGTTTGTAACAATACTGAGGAGTTAAACCATATACATGTAATATACAGGACTGAAATTAACAATATGAATGGATTAAACTAAGTATAATACTTTAAAAATGCACAAATATACTTATAGAAATACTTATTGAAATATACTAATTACTTCTTATATAAAATATATACGAATTATAGTTCCATATTAAATAGATAAAATATTAAAGTCAGTCAAATAAATATAAAACTTACCAAGTGAAATTAGGTGCTCCTTGTAACAAGATTAAGATGTAAGTGAGGTTTGAAGAAGAAGCTGAGATGTGGTTATTTTAGTGAGTTAAAGTGAGTAGAGTTTAGACTTGCTATTGAAAAGAGACTTCTGACCAGCTTAAAGATGTGCTATTAAAGGGACAATACAACAAACACCAAATATACTATAAATAACAATTGTATTAAAGGGACAATAATACAACAAATAATCAATATACAATAAATACAAATACACACAAATATACACTACCACACTTTATTTATTTTATTCTGCTGTAAAAATTAGAACTATTGGGAAATTCTGTGTGCTGATAATACGAGAAGGCGTCTATTTTAAATGTCATTTTTTATCTCTTGTTTTGTTTGATTCAAACATACTTTATTTTAGAGTACCAATGATCTGTAGTTTGTATCGATGTTTCTTCATTCATCCGGTACCTTAAAAAAACTAATTATACAATTTAACCACAATTTCCAACTTTGTCCATGCTTTCGTTTCCGTTGCTTATACATTTTTTAGCCTATAAAACTATTTATTGTTGGATAAAAATATTGTACTCAACACAAAAACCGACCAGATCCACCGGCTTGCAACCTCAAAATATCCGGCGTTTGCTGAACACTTTGAACATGTGTTAGTCTACGAGTCATCAAGGGTTGCGGCCTGGTGTTCTTTTGTCATTGGTTCTGGACGGGAGACTGGCAAAATCAAATGTAAACAAGACAAAGGTCTGTTTTTAAGGATGAGGTTGGGGTACGTATGAAGAGTTTAGCCGTTTTCCTACTATATTGTAGGCTAGTAAATCCCCGGTTGAACGTGGCAGGGAGTTTATGCCGAGTGGACGTTAAGCCCGAATAAATAAATAAAACATAAGGCACTTATAAAGACAAACGTTGTACGTTTTCTTTGAGACGTATTTCTAATGCCCATCTGAAGGCCACAGACAGTGTTTGATTCAGCTAAACAAAACATGCATGTTACAGATCAACAGATCCCAGATGAGTTTTGGTTGTGAGGTGAATCGAACCTTCCTATCCGAAGTTATGCCCCCTTTTCAAAAAATCAGAAAAAGCTATATTCTGTTACAAATTGGTTTGAAAAGTGTTTGAATGCGATAGAGGTCAAGGTTTATAAATGAAGTTTTCCAGATTTGATTAGAAATAAAATGAAATGGGTTTAACGTCTAACTGTTCTGCTCCGGCGGGGCTAATGAACAGAGTGGGATAGGGAGAAATGACAAATAACAGATGGATTGACGTTACATGACCCAGAGACACGGTGAATTGAGGTTTAACATCCACTTGACACAAACTAGGTCAATTTGGGACTAACATATGGTTTAATTTTATTGCAATAATTCGCTTGCGCGTGGGTTTTTTCAACAATGGGGGAAAATCCATGTCTAGTACAACGGGGGATTCGAAACCACGCCAATGACAGGCTTTATCATACAGCGCGCACGTGCTAACCATTCGGTCACCCCCCCCCCCCCCAATGAAGACGGGTGGAAATGTTTTCGAATTACAACTGCCAAGGGATCTTTTGCGTGGATGTCAATGTGTACACGGTACCTCAGTCGTGTGTCTTATCCGAACGACTAGACAGCTGCCCTTGTCAGGTCCTCAGTCCTGCATCACTGACAAGAAGAAACCATGCCATAAAACCTGGATGAATTTTCTCGTCCAATGCTGGGATCAAACACCCGACCTCCAGTCTCCAGACTAGCGAGTCTGCGTCTTACCCCTTAAGAAATGTCAAATTTGGTATGTTGAAAAACAGGATAGGAAAACTGAGATGGGAAAGCTGTGAGCGACACCCTAAAGTTAGACCCTTTATTGATTTCTTTTGTTATTCAAATGGACACAGGTGACAATTCTTTCTTTCAGTTTTATAAAGTGTATTTACAGTTTGTATCTTGTACCTAAAGATGGCTTCAAATGATCAAGTGGAATTAGTCTTTTATCTTTTTTTATGATGATTATTGGGAACTAAAATGTCTGTCAGTCATAGTCAGTCATGGTTCGTACAAAATGGTACTTTATTCAGACGGTGATCACGTGGCTAAGTGGGTAAGGCGCTGGCGGTCTGGTGTGCGATCCCTGCATTGGCCAACAAAGTTCATCTCGATTTTCTGACGTGGTTTCCCTTGTCAGTGATGCAGAACAGAGGGCCTGGCAAGGAAGGCTGTCCAGTCGTTCGGATGGGGCGAAAAACAGAGGTCCCGTGTACACATAGGCGTGCACGTAAAAGATCCCTTGGCAGTTGGAATTCCATGTAAGAGTAGGCCGTAGCGCCGGTGCCCGGGCAAAATTTCCCTCATAGCACACTGTATGGCGTATCCCCGTCTTCCATTAGCCCAGGTTAGGTGCAGAAGAGTAGGACGTTAAACCCCATTTCATTTCATTCCATTTCATCCTTTATTCAGATGCATATCTTCTTGTTCAGAAATGTATTTTACATTTTGTATTCGGTGTTTTACAAAAGATCAGGGGCCTATGAAAATATTCTTGATTTCTTCTGAAGGTTTTCAAAAATAATTACATAATAATAAATATTACATATCTAAAAACGGTTATATATATATATACATAATAAATATTACATATCTAAAAACGGTTATATATATATATATATATATATATATATATATATAACCGTTTTTAGATATGTAATATATACATAATAAATATTACATATCTAAAAACGGTTATATATATATATATATATATAACCGTTTTTAGATATGTAATATTTATTATGTATTTATAATAATATATTTATTATGTAATTATTTTTGAAAACCTTCAGAAGAAATCAAGATATATATATACAACTGGTGGTAGTTTTTTCTTTGATGACCATAGCAGTTATATCTCATAACAATATACCATGACGTCATCATAGGTTGATAATATATTGGGTTGATATCAACCGCCGCTGATGAGGTTATGACGGGTTAAAATCAACCGCAAATGATGTCATCTCAGGTCGATATATTCCACTCATATCAACCGATGATGACGTTAATAACCGAAATAATACAAAGAACACAGAAAATATTCTTTTGACAATGAAAAATTGTTATGGTACCGTTTGCAGCATTCAGACGGCGTACCTATCGGCATTTTGTAAATTGGTTATCCATCCATACTCCATGTCTAATATATCTTTCAGAATTTTCCTTCCAGTACATGTACATTTCGATTATTTCTTCACTCACCCCAAGAGTTCCTTTGTAAAGTATTTCTGGGTACAGTCCACTTACAATAGTCGGTCAAATCCTTCTCTGAACATACCGCAAACCTTCAATCACGTTCACTGTCAGTATCATCGGAAAAGATTTTTAAAAAGGGAACTTATTTGGGTCTTTTTATAAAATAAAAAAAAAATTAAAAAAATGATAAAATTGATTTCAATATTTTGCGAGTTATAAACTTAGACATTATGCGAGATTAAGAGAATGAGCTGAACGATTTTGCTACATATTGAAAATGTAAGTCAAATTACTTTATTCAGAGTGAAGTTACGAATGGCTACAATCTGATTAAAATACAGATCAATATTTCGTTTCTTTTTATACTTTCGATGGTCTACACTACATAGTGTGAGTTCCGTCAAGGGTGAAAGGGGTGACTTTTGACCCTATGACCAGACGTCAGACATTTATTAATCAATCAGCATTGGCGTTTCTCGGGGTTTACCCACAATTTCGCGCAGAGGACGCCAAGAAGTCGGCATAACAGACTAATCCCTTAGATCAATAACAACGCCTATTATATACTATTCCAAATCCTAGCGTAGTAAAGACAAGTAAAATGAAATTTTGAACTTTAAAAAACGAAACGAAAAAGGATCTGTGTTTTAATAAGACTGCGAATGGCTACCATAACCTAAAATAAGCATATTACATAGGGGTTGCTTTGGGAATTTCTACAGGACAATTGTTGAATTTTACTTATAATAATTGTGGCTTTTGAGCCTAAAATATCGTTGCCTCAATTGTCCAGAAATTTTCTTATACAAACAGGCAATTATCATTACATTAACGGGGGGGACACCGTTAATGTAATTTTTTGTCAGTAAAAGAGAGTGGTTACATTGAAATGCAAGCGTATAATTGCATGGTTATCTCAAAATTTTCATAGTGACCCCCATACCTGCTTTTGGGCAAGACGTTGCAACATGTTTCTCTATCTGTGGTAGAAAGTGTTCAACTCAACTCAACGAGAATTGAAATAAAGTCAATGGTGTGATCTGTAACAAAAGTATTCGCTTAATTAAAACGTAGTTATTCCCCTTTATTCGAGTCTTCCCATTCGACATTTCTATTAATTTTCTGAACGTATTTTTCATATCGCCTAATCTTATTAGTGATGTTCTTTTACGTGCTCAGGCGGGGCGGACCTCGGTTTGGCATCTCATCCATTTGGTATCGCGATTGCGATCCGGGTTTGAAATATCACGTGAATATTCTCGACACACACTGGAAATCTGCCTGTGATTGTCTACTTGATGCATTTGTTTTAAAACAAAAAAAGTTAATCCCTAGACTATCACCACTGGTCCAATCATGACAAGTGTACAATGCCAAACGGCCTTCCAAATGTGAAATGAGAGAGAGAAATGTGGATTAACGTCCACTCAACACCAACTAGGTCATTTCGGGACTAACATAGTGTTTTAATTTTATTTTCAATAATTCGCTTGCGCGTAGAGGTCTTTAGCAGTGGGAGGAAACCGGAGTGCCCGGAGGAAACCCACGAGGTTGAGAAGGCGCCCCTATCTCCATGCCACATACGCTCACACCAGGGCTCGAAACCACAGCCGCAGGCCAAAGGTGACCGGCCACCTAGAGATCGAAGCGCGGCACTCTAGACCACTAGGCGAATGAATGAAATTGAGTTTTATGACATGTCAGCTCCAACCGGCTATATTGCGCCAAACATGGAAAAAAGAGAAACACAGAAAATAAAACATCACAATGCAATTAATTTATATGCATTAAACCAAGTATTCCAGACGCTCTAAAATTTACAAATGAGTACAAGTATGCATATAAATATTTTAAATGGAATTAGATGGGGTTTAACGTCCAACTGCTCTGTTCTGAATGAGATAATGAAGACGAGCACACGCCATACAGTGTGCTGCGGATAAAATCATGCCCGGATAGCGCCGCTTCTGTCTACTCTTAAATCAAATTCCAAACCAAGGGATCTTTACGTGCAAGCCAATCTGAACACGCGACCTCGGTTTTTCGTCCCATCTGAACGACTAGACAGCTGCACTTTTCAGGTCCTGCGCCCTCGAAAACTGTTAGCGAACCCGCTAACTTCAGGACAGCGAGCCAGCGTCTTACTCACTTAGCCAAATGAAAAGAGAGAGATAGAGATAAATGGGGTTTAACGTCCACTCAACACAAAACCACAGCCGCAAGCCAGAGGTGACCGGCCAGCTAGAGGTCGAAGTGCGGCACTCTAGACCACTAGGCCATCCACCCCCACCCCCCCAAATGAAAAGAGGAAAATGATTTCTATGACATAAATTATATGCCAAGAAAGGATCATATGCAGACATCTGATTATACCCGCAGACGGTAGCTGTACAATAAACAATTTGCTTTCAATTATATTTTCTACAATTCAATTTCGTTTTCTATAATTCAGTTAGGTTTTTATACTGCAATTTAGTTAAATTTTCGATAATTCAGTTATGTCTTTTATAATTCTATCAAATTTTCAAAAATGTCATAAAGGACTCGTTTTCTTTCGTTGAAAGCCTTAATTGTCAAATTCTGAACGTAAAGATGATATCGCAAAACATGTTCCAAATTCACTGTTAAAGTATTTTAAGTATTTCTGAATTTCGACCCAAATGAACAATTTACAGATTGAATTACATCATTGCTGTCTAGGTGAAATTCCCCAAAGCAAAGTACACTGTGTCGCATATTGTCCATCTCCATTATGCCGGTAGTGGCAGAAAAGTAGGACGTTAAACCCGAATTCATTCATTCATTGGTTTTAGATGAAGGAGGCGGAAAAATAGATAATGAAGCTGTTATTCATTATCCACTGTCAAAGTCAATGCTCCCCACGATGTCCGAATGGTTAGCACGTGCGCGCTGTATCATAAAGCCTGTCATTGAGTCAACTGGCATGGATTCGAATCCCTGGTTGTCCGTGACAAGGAGTAGGGTCGCCTTCCAACCTCGTGGGTTTTTTTTTCGGACTCCTCTGGTTTCCTCCTACTGCTTAAGACCCTTACGCGCAGACGAATTTTTGAAATAAAATTGAACCATATGTTAGTCCCGAAATGACCTAGTTTGAGTCCAAATGACCCGGTATAGCTAGATGTCCGTATTTCGCCGATTTTTATTTTCATTCAACCAAAACTATCTATATATGCCATGTCACTTCCGAAGAAATTGTCAGAAATCTCCGTACCTACGGATGACGACAGCTTCATGTGCCAAAACACGTAGTGCTGCCCATTTATTACTATTTTTTTTCGGAAAGCTAATGGCGGTTTTATTCTCTGTATATTATACATTTTTACCTTACCTAATATTTCAACTTTTCTACAAATATTATTTTCTTATAAAATGACAATTTATATGAAATACGGAAAGCTAAATCTGTACCAAATTTTGAATATGTACATAATATTTATTTATTTTTGTTATTTATCACTAAATTGTTTTTGTGATTTTGGCCAATTTCGACATTTTGCCCCGTATAGTTTGTTCCTATTTTACTGAAATAATTTACTGAAATATCTAATTATACCATATTATATAACTATTTTTTAAAAATAGAACTGTCAACAACATAATAATATTTGATCCCAATAATTTGAATTAATTTGCTGCGTGCTATATCTATTTAAACCATATATAATTGTTCTAGTTTTCTTAAAATAAAATATAATCTTACGAAAATATATCCTGTTAATATATAATAACCCAGCGGTTAATTTTCTCAAGCGCTCGACTTAGTTATCCCCAGCGCTCGAGATGTTTTTTTTTTTGTTTTGTTTTTTTTTTATATTTTAGCATGTCCTAAATCATCCATCGTAATAATGTTTGAATATAAGGAACTATTGTATTGTAATCGAGATGAGTGGGTTATTAATTAGGGCGAGCGCTCGAGATATTTTCCTTTTTTTTGATTTCCTAATAAAATCAGCCACCGTATATGACGGTTTTAATGTTTGAATACAAAATATAGGGATTATTGTAATCCAGATGAAGGGATTACTACTTACTTTACCTTAAGAGAATATTATTATATCCCTGTTGAACACGTGTGGATATAAATATACATCTATTGATATATAAGTAATAACCGAATACCACATTTTGTCTATGTATATCGGACAATACGTATAAACAAAATAATTTATAATATTGTAAGACGACCAAGAATAGTCTTTTAAATTTGGTTTAACGGTATGCTGCTCTCCACCAACTGCGCTATTATGAAAACGAATAAGAATAATAATTACTTATTGCGGTAATATAGGTCAAAGACCAAACAGTTACAAATTTGAATCAACACTTAATTAAGTCTGAAAAAAAATCTTATAAAATGTGCCTTAATAGTTTCAAAGACATGTGCTTTGTATACTTATATCAAATACATTACTATTATTTTCTTATATTTGAATTGTTTCTGAATAGCCTGTCTTTTTTTCAGTGTAGCCTATTGGTATTTATTTATTTACTTTTATTGAAACAAAATAACGTGAATTATTTTATTACAGTTTTTAACATAATTATTTATTTAAAAAACAGAACAACAAAGAATTCACCAATAACACAAACGAAATAAAATGAAATGTACAATTCATAAAGTTTGCAATCTAGCAGCAAATATGTACTTAAATTTAAAGCATGACTAATACAAAATTTGGTATTTAAATTCTAGACGAATAAATACTGATATTAAATTCATTGACAATATACTGAATAATATTTTATATACAACAGAAATAGTAATTCCTTTTGGTTTGCTAACTATCACTTAAGCTAATACCGTTTTAAAACCTGAGATGGCGTTGAAATTGCAACACAATTTGAAGGAATTGAGGAGTAGGCATGGTAATTTATTATTTTAAATGATATATTTAAACTAACCACAGAAAGTCATTTGTCCCTGAAAACGTTTTATCTTACGCGATGTTTCAACTGAAACTTGTTTACTAAGTATTTAACATAGCAACAAAAATGTTATAAACCCCCAAGAGTGATATATTTGACTAAAACTAAAACTGGTTAATTCACATACATGTATTTTATTTATTTTGGGTTGATCTGCAGCTGAAGTCTATAATTTGATCATGTCTGGTAATCTTACAATTTTATTTAAGATTTGCTTGACGTATGACTGATCCTGTTAGGTGCGACGAAATTAAATAACGTTGTCTTGAGAAATTTGTAGTTGGCGGATATTTCCAGCAATAAGTGTGTATGTGGATTAATTCTGGCCAGGGCTGTTTATGGACAGTTTCCTACCCGGAAGAAACGAAACCAAAATTTAGGATTTGTGGACAGTTTCTAAAACATGAAATATTAACTCAATTGCTGGCTCTGTTTTTAGTATTAGTTTTTATATTTTTTGAAAATCCTATATTATTGAATTTCTTTCGGAATGGTAACCAGGCTGTGGAATATCAACTCTTTTTTCACATGTGGGTACCTTGACGTGTGAAATATTCCGAACTTACTAAAGAATTATTATTAAGTTTGATGGATACACCGAACAAGCTACTTTCATGTTCTTTGTAGATAAAATAAAGAAGTTGGGGATATTTATGTAAATCCATTCGAGTAGTTCTGTAGAAGATTACGACCCATATTAACGCTGTTAGCGTCACGTAAAGAACATTGATGACTGCAATTAACCGACAATTAAGTTGCCATTTTGCTTTGATGTTTCGCCACCGAGTTGGTCATAATAGCTTTATACCGTATGTTTCACATTTACCACACTAAAGTTTCACCAAACTGCAGACGCAGAATGGAAGCGCTTTGAGTCCAAATAATTTGATATTAACCAGAACACCTTCTTGAAATTAGTCTTCGTGTCTGGCACATTTCTCCCAGCCCGAAGGACGTGTCAGAACGGCTACGACTAACTAGGTAATTTTCTTCATTTTTTATCACCCAAAATCCGCTTCTGGCAGTCTAAACTGGGAAATGTAATGTTCCACGGGCCTTGCTGTATTTTATTTTGTACGAGTGTTGTGTATGATTGGAATGTTGATGATCATGTCACAATGAAATGTTTAGATTAGTCCAGTATTTCAATCTTCTAGCAGTCACTGATACCATACCACGGTTTTTATCAGTTAAGGCTCTAATTGAACATATCTATATATCATGACATTAAATATACACTGACATCTATACTGATATACTAATTCCATACTTGGTCTAATTTCAAGCTTACATTTAATACAAAATTAATCTGGACAATTTTCTCACGGCAATTGAGAGCGAACTTTCCCTAAACGTCGACCAAATGGTTATTTTCATATTAATTGGAAGAGAAGAAAAAATTACGGACGGTGACGTTTCTTAACCTCTACAATAACCGATCATAGATTATGTTTCTTGATCATGGTCAATACTGCAATTTTCGAATACATAAAATGCTGGTTGGGGATGGGTGAGTCATAATCTTTTGCGTGATCCATCCCCAACCAATTAATTCATAATCGCTGTTATGTATCAATGTTGACATGTTTTTATTATTTGCCAATTTGAAATAATAACGCCGGTCTTGCTACTGTTATCGGTGTACCTGTACTGTATAGCATCTAAAGAACGAATCAATTAGTTGATTTTCATAAACTCTGAAAAGGGGATCACTGTGTACGACTATCTTCGAATGAAATGTACATATAAATTGATGGATGATTCCATCATAAGGGTGTGTGCGCGGGCGTGTTTATGTGTGCATACGACCCGTACGAAATAGTTAACGTTTGACAGATCTGTTCATACAACGGTTTTCGAAAAATCCCGAAATTGATATATAAAGAGCAAATCACAATTTATCCGACCAACGGAGAACTCCAATAGTCTAGTGCTTCTTTAAAAGCTGATTAAAGCAACATTGTGTTCTTAAAACGCATTAAAACCGTGCAAAAATATTTTTTGACAGGGTTTCGATTATTTCGTGGATTAGAGAATTATGTATGTTGACCTGTTTGATAATGGCAACAACTAATGCTAACATCAATTTATACAGACATTTTATCAAGTAATTTAAATCGAATTTGACATTCTTCACAGGGTGCACATGTTTTCTTTAATAGCAGAATTTGTCTCAATTACTCGAATTGCGGTTCACGGAAAACTAACTAGACGTGCGATAATAACACTTCATAAATCTCTCCGTGTCAGAAGCAGAAAATTTCACTCGATGACGATTTCCCACTGAGTCGAATAACTCTCTCTTGGTGATTACTGATAGTCCACGGTGAACCATTGCTGATCCACCTGAAGATAAACGTGATATATAAGTGGTGGGGTCTTGTGAATCATTACCACCCAAATTGTTCAATCCTTAAACAGTCAACCTCTTCATTAGAAATTAACCTCCGTGTTTTCTTCTTGATTGACGAAATGCTGTATTCGGATGCTAAAGAATGATTTATTGCTTGACGTAGACAGAATGATAAATGTGTTATGCAAGAAAAAAACAAACCGAAATTGAGAAATAGTTTTATTTTGTCAGCGATGTAATATTATACTTCGCAGATAAAGAGAAGAAATACATACACGATGCCTTATTCCAAAATATTTGCGTATATCAATTTAATGGGTTTTTATTTCGATATTTAGTTCATCATGTACAATTCTAACGATAAAAACGTTGGTCTCTATTATTTCACGGGGTATTAAGTGTCTTTGCACGATATGGTTATCATTCAAACTGTAATTACAAAGGAATGTAACTGTTTTTAATTATAACATTTGACTTTATTAGAATTTGTACATGCATACACGATTATAAATAATCATCAGAAGAGATGGATGTGGTGGGGAGTGAAAAATAAAGTTCTAGTTTTGTTTGGCAGATATTAATTCATATAATCAATTCGAAGCACATTTTCAAAAAAAACGTCCTTTATATTATTAAGTACAGGAAGGTCGCATTACGGGGGATCGCGGTGGCCAAGTGGGTAAATCGCTTGCTCGCTAGCCTTGAATTCGGGTGTTCGATACCGGCATTGAACGAGAAAGTTCATCCAGATTTTACGGCGTGATTCCCCTTGTCAGTGATGCAGGAAAACCGAGGTTACGTGTACACATTGTCGTGCAAGTAAAAGATCTCGTAACAGTTGGAA
Organism: Patella caerulea; assembly: GCA_036850965.1. Taxonomy (NCBI): domain Eukaryota; kingdom Metazoa; phylum Mollusca; class Gastropoda; family Patellidae; genus Patella; species Patella caerulea. Next base: position 53,036,108 of record JAZGQO010000006.1, on the reverse strand, counting down.
TTCGATATAAGAGTAGGCTGGCTGTAGTATCGCTGTCCGGGAAAAAATTCTCTCATAGCACACTGTATGGCATATGCCCGTCTTCATTAGCCCAGTTTGGAGCAGAACAGTAGGACGTTAAACCCCATTTTATTTTATTTCTCAGGTCGATACGACAAACATGTGGACATACTACACGGACACTATAAGAAACAGACAACAAAATGTCAAACCAAGTGAACCAATCCGGGGGCCAGCCGTGAGCATCCACTGTGTTGTACAGTCCCGGGTCTGTAATGACACACACAGGCTTCAATCAGAATGATAACCAAAATAATTAATGTCCAGCCTTGACGGTCATCATCTCCCGAATGCCTTGTACAGTGTAAGACAGTCATACTGGATTACGTCATATTAAACAAGATCTGTGTTAATCTCATGAATACAAATCTGTTTGTCAATGCGTTAAAGCGGGCATTTCGTATTTATCAAGAAAGTCAAAACATTATTATTTCTATGTCTTTTGCTCGATAGGTTGCCAACTCACTATTATACGATCATGGGCATTATTTCCCACACTTATACATCTGTCACACAGGAAATAATAGCACAATTGCCTCCCTTGTTTTCCGATTCCCCCCACTCAAAAGCTATTTTCTAACGTTTGAATTTGAAGTTGAAAATGATATTTTTGCCAACTTCTCAACTGGCAATAGTGAATTATAGGATTAATAGAATTATTCTTTAACAAGGTAGGACTGTTTATAGATACCATCTATTTTAAGGCTTTATTTTAATATAATATTTTAAAAATATAACTTAGAGGCCCGAATCAAGAGGGAGGCGTACCCGGCGCACGCCCCCTCTATTTTTTGAGGTGGCGAACAATTTTTAGCTCCATATATTCTCGCGAGAAAGGAGAACAAAAATAGTTTAGGTTGGTAATCCTAATTTACAGGATTAGTATGAAATAAATCCTTGTGGGCATTTTTTTCGACTCAAAAATCACTGTTCCGGGCTTCGCACTCCCAAGTGGGTGCGGCACGCACCTTCTTTCTGAAAATCCTGGATCCGCCTCTAACTTATATACTAATATGAAATTGCAGCTTTAACGCAATTTTGGACCATTAAAACAAAACGAATTGGGTCTGTGTTTTACTCAGATTGTGAATGGGGGATATCCTGGACCCAATTAAAGATATATCTATTGACACCTGCTTGAATTACCAATATTTTCATTCGTTGTCTTAAACAGATAAATCGTGATATTGTACACTTATCTCCTCGTGAGCCGTGTAAAAAATAACTTATTTGTTATTGTATTATCATCCAAAATGTTCAAATACCTTTATGTCTTAAATTCATTAGTTAATTTCCTGTCATTTTTTTCTTCTTTCCTTCCTCTTTACTGAAATCTTGATGATTAACCCGAAGAACAAAGCTATAAAGGTATATTTATTGCATCACGTGACCGAATATCTGGTCTATCTTATTAACTATCGCGTTTTTTTATTTTCGTACTTTATATTTAACTGTATTATTTTACCGCCATTTTTTCTAGCATAACATCTTTCCCGCCATTCCCACAGAGAACAGTCTCAAATATGACTTTGAAGAGAGTGCGCGAAGAGATTACTGAAAAACGGTTGAAACAAGTTGGAATAATACGATAGGTTTGTCTTCAAGACATGCACATGCAGAGATGGCACCAGAAATACAGATTGTCAATTTTGAAAATAAACTTCCAGCGACCCTTTCGCCACAACCCGCCGATAAAACGTTAGTGAGAGTAGAGGCTATTAATGACTATATAAACAAAGCAGGACAAAAAAACAGAGTTCCAAGACAGGTCTATCGAGAGGAAATTAGCCTTATCATTAAATACGATCTACTTAATGATATGCAAAAGCCCTTCCCCACTGTTAATGTACCCAGTAATACACAGATTAGATGTACAATATATCTACCTAGACCAATAAGGGTCGTGTTCGTTCAAGGAACATGAAGTTGTGGCCGTTTGGTACAAATCTATATTCGTGTTTCATTGATATGTTTTTATTTCGCAGACGTACTAATCTAAATGTATTCCCAACGTAGGCATTTTGTATGTCAGCATCTCATTGCAGCATTTAGATGATCTTATAGTACTTGTAAAGTTTCATAAAATTTTGTTTTTACCTTTTCTTCTTCGAATATAGTACATACAGAGTTGCTGTTCGAAAATGCTAATCAACAACGATTCCAAGATGTAATATATGTCTTTGTTTTGCTTACATACTATTCTTATTTGCTAATGTATTTCTGGTACCAGTAGTTTGAAGTTCAGTATTCCATTACACAGTTTTCAGGCTAAGAGTATGCAATAGAAGTTTTTTTTTTTATTTTGAAGGAATAGTCATATGACTTCCAGGGGGTCACGGTGGCTAAGTGTATAAGGCGCTGGTTCGCTAGCCTGGAGGTCGGGTGTTCGATCCCTGCATCGGCCGAGAAAGTTCGTCTCGATTTTCCGGCGTGATTTCCCCTTGTCAGTGATGCAGAAGGAGGGCCTGACAAGGACAGCTGCCTAGTCGTTCGGATGGCACAAAAAACCGAGGTCCCGTGTAAAAGATACCTTGGCAGTTGGAATTCGATATAAGAGTAGGCCGTAGCGCCGCTGCCCGGGCAAAATTTCCCTCATAGCACACTGTATGGCGTATGCCCGTCTTCCATTAGCCCAGGTTAGGGGCAAAAGAGTAGGACGTTAAACCCCATTTCATTTTCATTTTCATTTCATTTCTTATGACTTACAACGGCGACATTTTCAACCTTCTGTCAATATACTGTCTTCATTAGCCCAGTTGGAGCAGAACAGTAGGACGTTAAACCCCATTTCATTTTATTTCTTTCAATACGGAAAAATTAGTTGCTTGGCGTTGGGTCTGGACAACGTTAGTTACATCCTTTTTAAAGTAGGTACATATGATTTTCAGAAGAATCAAATCTAGATAGGCTGAACATCAAATTATTTAAATTAGGTTGTACCTAGACAATGTTTCATAAGCAAACGTTAATAATCTAAATGTCTAGATGCATTTTGTTTAATTTGATGTGGGGGCGCTATGAGTTGATCTCAATTTCACGACAATCACTTTTCTTTATTATCATCATATTCTTCTATCGAAAAAGAAGAATCCTTGCTACAAGAGAAACTTAAACGGTCATGTGCATATGAATAACAAGAATATTCATGAAACAATGTAATAAATATAGGTAAATTTAGACATAAACGTCCATTGAAATAAATGATTGATATACAAAAGCTACCAAGCATTTTAATATTTCTACATTTGTTTGTGCATCAGCATTCCAAACGATTGAGAATTGTTAATTTTTTAAAAGATAGTGTTTATTTTCATAAATGTTACGTCTATTTTAGCCGAGTTATGCAATTACCATGAATCTGTTCCTATTAGATACCTTGTGTGTGATCATTTTCATGTTGACTCCTTGATGTATTACAGACACAGATCGTACATATACCATGTACCGAACAGATCTGTATCTTAATCAGATTATCTTGCGGATTATTGCAATAACTTTGATATAAATATTAGGGGAGTCCAGGGTATTTGTGGGTGTATGGTTATAAGGAATCAAAGTGAGTGACTAAGTTGATAAGACGCTGGCTCGCTAGCCTTGAGGTCGGGTGTTTAATCACTGGATTGGCCGAGAAAGTTCATCCAGCGTAGTTTTCCTCTTGTCAGTGATGTATTAGCCCAGTTCGGAGCAGAACAGTAGGACGTTAAATCCCATTTAATTTCGCTTTTTATTGACTTAGGGACGGTGATAATACGTAACTCATCCAGAGAAGAACAAAAGGGCGGACAAGACAGTTGAGTGTCAAGTGCGGTAGACCAAATGACCAGATGATATGAGGTCAGTATACTTAACCTTCCCCATTAGGAGATCATAGCGTGACCTCCTGTCACAGACATTAGAGGTCAAGTTGTATAAACTACGGTCTGTGAGAACAATTTCAATAGACTGATATTGACCACCTTTCATCTTACAACGATGGATTCGTATCACATTGTAAACTAAATATATTTTTATCGGATTAACAAGGGGGATAATTAACAGCAAATTATCTGTTTCCCGAATACGTACACTGCTCACCACGGATTTCTGTGCCAAATTTATGTGTAGTCTTTCTTTCCGCCCCCTTTCGCCCTTTTCGACTTTTCTTCACGCCTTTGTGTAGAATCGATGAAAAGTTTTGAATATACTTTTTCAGTCAGATTTTGGTGATTATGCATGATTTTGAGGCGGAAGGATAAGAAAGTTAAGATGTTGGTCACGTTGAAATGTAGGGCGGACAATTGTATGTTTATTTGTATGCTACTTATAGTTTGTTTGTGATCTCGAGATTTCGATGGTGAACCCCATATCTGTTTTTGGACAATAGGAAGTTGTAACATGTCGCCCAATCTGTGGCAAAAAGCGTCGAAGCCAACGAAAAGTTTGGAAAAAGTTAAAGCCGCTCAAATTCTACGGTGAATTTGTCTTACGTCTCTGACTAATAATTCCCTCTCCATTGACTTCAGTGTTAAATCTTAGTGTTACATTTCTTAGTTTATTCCAATGATCTTCATCTTCAAAGTCACCAAGAATCCTATATGTTACATTCATTTCATAGAAATATTGAGGGGGGAGGGGTGTAAACATTACGAAATTTTGCTAATATAGGCAGAGACGTCATTTTAGTATGTGTCTATTACTTTATGATCCCTCGTCCCCAAAACCCTGATGGAAAATGGATATTCAAATACTCTCTCTCGATTCTGGACCAAAACGTCAACAGAAATTCCCACTAATTGGAAAATTATGCGAACGTGTAAAATACAATCCAATGGTCCTCGACTGATCGAAAATATACCTTGGACGTTTGCATCAAATCCATTATCAGGAAACAACTCATTCATTTTTAAATTTTTGTTTTCACACTTTATTTATGATGTAATGTGTTATTGTAGCAGGTTTCCAGATAAAGTTGCAACGCAAAAGATTATGTCAGTTTTAGCACTTTCTAAAAGCTGCTAATATGGCGGTCATGTTTATGTGATAATATGACGTGTACATGCTACTTGTGACATTTTCGAGGTGAACTACGGAAGATGCATTCGTGTGAATGAAATTTCCAACATGGCGGATGATTGATAGGTTGACGTAGGAGATTATCTGCCCGATTGAAATATTCCAGCTTTCTTGATATTATATTAAATAACAAGAGTTTTTGGCATATTAACATCTTTTTTTAATGTCGATTCAAGGATATTTCCATGGCTAATTTATAAATATTGCGAGAGCAAACGAAACATGTTTTCGAATTATGAGAAATAGTTCAAAATATTTTTAAAATGTAAAGAATAAAATAGATCAAATAATTCCACATGCCTGTAAATAAAGTAAAAGATAGTGCTGTCGATACTAACGGATTTATAAAGAACTGTACCGTCAGAAAAATACAAAGCGCACATTAAATTATTCGATCTTATTCAACTATAAGGTTTACATATCTACATAGAATACATAGAATGAATTCTACAGACAATAAATGAATATTAAAATTATCAATACTTACAAATGTTTTCTACATATTTTTAAATATTTAAGAAAAAACCCTTTAATATGACTTCGAGTAGACATTAGCTTGGAGATTAGCGGTCCATAAGAATCCTATTTTTATTATTATTATTTAGTTATTGAGTAAATGTTGTTTTTGTTTATCTAGTATAAGTATTGTCTTAGAACTATTTGGTCTATGAACATCGAGACCTAGACGGCATTTAACCGGGATATTTTCAAATCAATCATTAGGATTTATATTTATTGATCACGTTTCGGCCCATATTTTGTTAAATGTAGATAAACCTGCATGTATTTATAGTCAATTTATTTCCTTTCTTATATTTGCTGTTTAATATGAATGTTTACTTTTTAATTTGGCGCACTCGAAGTACATTGTATGTGAGCCGCTTACTAAAACCTTATTGCCAAAAAACTCTAAAATACATCTTAACTTCAATCATTTCCTTGAACTTTTTCAGTGGTACTAATAAATGAGTTCATCTTGGTGGTCTCGCTCATTTGGCGCCAAATAAACAAACCAAGTAATTTCGCATCTCTCCATGGCCTTACGAGAATTTTCTAACCCATTCGTAGCCAATTGCGGATGTCGACAAAGCTTAAATAGTCCCATTTATTGTAATGGCACACACGTGTTAAACGTTGTCTTTAGGAAATGCCCACTAAGCTCTATTAATCTCATTTATTTATATTCTTAATGTGATGCAATGGTCATAATTGGTATTAATTGGTGTTTTAGTGAATTATCTCCCTTTAATGTCTAGGGTTCACGATATCGGCCAGATTTAAGAAACATATGTTCAAGAAAGGTTTCCAGTGTTAGGATAGTTCTCGGACTTGAAATGATGGACCATATATGTTAAACCATTATATACATTTCAGAAAATGCACAAGAAATTGAATATACAAACGTAGCTCGTGAACACGTTTCATTTGTAACGTAAATTTAAAACATGCTTTAGAATTATTGGGAGAGAAAATGGGGTTCGTCGTGGTTTCACCTTTCCAGTGATGGAGGGCATATAGACAGGCAAGGGATAACGTGTTGTCGATGTGTATACATTGCCGTGCACATAAAAGATCACTTCGAATTCCATATAATTTTCCTCATGGCACACCGCATGACGTATGACCGTCTTCATTAGTCCAGTTGGAACAGAACAGTATGTTAAAACCAATTTCAATTTATTTCATTCCAATAATGATCGATATCTTAGAATCAGGCATGCTTTAAGTAATGATAAATATATTAGAATCAGACATGCTTTAATACCTAGAGCCCAAATCCAAGAAAACTTTGATTGGCAACTTAAAAACATCTCTCGCTGGAAAAAGGATTTTGAGCTTTTGTATGATTTTAATACATACTAGTATAGATTATTTTGTTGAACTTTATTTAGTTTTGTGATATAATGTTCCTCCTCTTTCTGTGAAAAATAGTTCTCAAAAGCAGACCCCCCCCCCAGCACATGCCGTATAGCAATTGTTTTAATAACTGGCATCAATGTACGTAATATTTTATACCAACGGATTGAACAATCCACCAAACTAAATCGAGGGATGTATCTTTTCCATTGCTTCCTGTCAACACGGTTTTCTTCGGGTGTGCTTCGCGGCTAATCTGGGTCTTCTCTGTTTCCAGACCAAAGAAGACCTGAAAGGAATCCATCAACATTCAAAGCGCACAGTTCGACCCCAAGCGGACAGGCACGTTTCATAAATTCCCCAAACAAAGTGGGCAAAGCTGATGATGAACTCCATATGGTGCATAAATGGTAGCCGACATGACAGAAATGCAAGCATTATTCTTGTACTATTATCATTCAGTAAAATAAATATAACCATAATCAAATCAGGCTCACTTCAACATTTGGTGTACATGTTTCTGTGGAATAAAAGTGCACGATTGCCCTGGGGTTCAGTTTACAGACATTTTATAAAACAGATTCAAATTTTAATGAGGAATTAAATAAATTCAAGACAGCAATTTGAACAAATCAAAATGTATCTTCATATAACGCCACCAAATCAGAAATATAACCATTAATTAAAGATACATTAATGGAGATGAGATAAAGATAAAAACTAGATAATGTAAAGGAAATTTACTGATAATTTCAGTCAAATTCATCCACTCTGAACCGAGAATTAAGCGATTAAATTTTGGGCCTAGTCTCGATCATCATTTCTAGTCGGTACGAAAAAAAACATAGTCTCGATTATACATTGTTTTGATTTAATCAGCAGCAGCAGATCGGGTTCTAATCCAGTAAATATTGCAGGATAGCGTTGACATCTAGACTTGATTATGGTTTGGATAAGTTAATTAATGTCTAATTAATAATTAAGATAACATTTGAGGCCTAAACAAAGACGTTTTTCCGTGGAATAAAAATTCACGGTTATCCTCGGCGTCAGTTTCAAACATTTTTACTAACATTTTTAATAAGAATTTTACATTTGCTACTTTAACCCAGTGAAACAATCTGAGATTTGAACACATATTTACATAATAAGAAATCTAAGTGTTTCTCTGTATATAACGCCTTAAAACCAAAAAAAAAAACCATGACCATCCACATTTTATTCGTCGTATTGTTTCACTCCCTTGTAAATAGACATCTGCTGGGTTTTAGAAGTTTGTAAATTTCAAGATAAAATCAAAATCTAAAAAATCATTCAAATTTGTTTTTGGTCTACATTTACTTGCCAGTAGATGTGGTGATACCGATATACTGAGAATTAAATTTCTGATAGTTAAAATAGAAAAACGGAAACGGAAAATCATTATATCCATAGACAAAGATTACCATTATGTTAAACCGACAAAATGCTGATTGAGTAAATGTGGTAACATTTTGACAACCTCTGCAAGTCATTACGCTACAGTTTCTCAATGGCGATTGAACTGATAAAGAAAGGGCCACACCAAATATCTGTATGATTGGACACAACTTCCTAGAAAATTTTATAAGCTCGTTATGACAAGTTGAGAGAGTACTGGAGGGCAAGAGCAAGCAGTACTTGATATAGGATCGCATCATAGATAGACTATTGGTTCCAGAAAACACGTTATTTGATGGCCGGCGTGGATGTGTTCTATTCCATTAACATACCGGAGTAATAAGCGACATGGGGATCGAGATACCTCTCATATGCATCAGATTAACTTGGTAACCTCTTCCATCTTATCTTGACGGCTAACTTTCCAACTCACTCACTGAAAATAGAGCTTGAAGACGCGTGAATTGAACGATTAACAGTGCGATTACTGTCTGATAAGCAAATACCGCCTGCGATTTGATAGTCATTTCTCTTAATGCCTCGAGAAATATAATTTGTAATGAGAACATAAGAACTACATGTCGGCTGCCTTATCATAATCGTCTGCTTTAGCCGTCTGCTAGGGATTTCCGGTAATGCGCGAGATGTTATCACATGATTCAAAGCGCCGTGGGTTGTAGATCGTCAGAAAACAAATTGGTTTGAATTGAAGAACCGTTTATGTCGCAGTTTGATTTCGTTTTTCCAGAGACACGTCGCTGCAGTAGTATAAAAATCGGCGGATGGGGCGGGATGCAAACTTTATAGCAGATTCTGAGTGTGGGAATGTAATAAATATATTCCGCAGATGTGCAAGCAGGGTATATGATTTTAATTCAGTCACTTTGAAATCCTTATTTAATTTCAATTAAACTTGACATACGCCAAATAAATTTGCAAAGAACCGACGAATAATATCTTAATTTATATATTTAATTTATCTTCCGGTTTTCAAGATGCAAAATGTAAAACCTGACAGATCGTGTTAAAGAAACAGTCGTAAGACCAATAAAAAATTCAGAAGTAAACCATACCTGCACGTGTGTTAAAGTGTATCGACCATCTTAATGTAACTGCATTTAATTGTGTTGACATGAAATGGGGTTTTACGTCTTACCGTTCTGCTCCGACTGAGCTAATGATGACGGGTATACATCATACAGTGTGCTATGAGGGACCTACCCTTATAATCAAATTCAAACTATTGGGGATCTTTTACTTAGTTTTCGGCCCATCCGAACGACTAGACAGCTGTACTTGTTAAGCCCGCTGTCCTGCACCACTGACAAGGATACAGCACACCGGAAAATTTCGCTGACCTTTCTCGGCCAACACCGGGACCGAACCCGCGAACCAAGTTAGCGAGCCAGTGTCTTACTCACTTAGCCACCGTGGCCCGCACACTTAATTGTAATTTGCTGTATCGAAACATTGTGCTTTTCGATCAGTTTTATGAACATTGCTATGATTATTTACACTGATGCAGATATTTGGGAAAATTTAACTCGACCACAGTTGCAAATGTGAAACATGAGGACGTCTGACATAAAAGGTCATTTTTAAAACGTTTTGTAGGTCTTTCCAGGGCACATATGCCAATTCCAAAACAGCAATAGAATTCATGAAGATTCTGAGATGGAAGACTATATTCAAAAGTCTTTGCAAAGATGCAGAACTATAAACGATAATAGAATACATGAAGACGTCTGAGACGGAAGACACCCTTTAAGCAGTTTTAAGTCTTTCATATGTAGACTATCTAGCTATTTAAAACAGAGTTGGTCTGTTTCACTTATCGCTTGATATCTGTACAAGCTACTGGAGATATTAGAATATTATCTATGATACTACCCTAATCACCGTATCACTTTCACACGCGTTTTTACTTAAAAATATTTTATACGCAAAGTTTTATCATATTCAACAAAACAAGCTGTGATTGATAAATACCAATACTGTTTTTTACATTTTGTAAATGACATTTAATACACTATGAATCCAAAATATTTAAATATTAATTTTGTTCCAAATGCATATATTAATGTATTATTATCAGAAAGGTTTAATAAAATGAAATGATGTTTAACGTCCTACTTTTCTGCACTGAGTGGGCTAATATGAAGACAGGGAGAAGAAAACTAAATACTGCTTCATGACTTATTGTGCTTGTTGTTATTAGTTAATTGCATACCCCAATACGATGGTATATAATATACACATGGCTGCATACCCCAACACGTGACTGCATATCCCAATACGATGACATACCCCAATACGATGGTATAAAGATGCACGTATTCCGCTTTACACTAAGAGAGGGAGGTATAGCGAGATTCCCTCCAGCCGACCATCCGTCTGTTCGTCTACGCTTCGTTCCTAAAGCATATCATATACATACACAGTTAAAATACTTTGATGAAACTTCGTATCCTGAATGTGCATTTTACTAATTTGAAAGTATTCAAACCTAACAATTTTTGGGTCAACAATTTTTTTTATTAAGGTGCATATCGCATCAACTGTTCACGATATCTATTATAGTAGTCAGACTTTCTGAATAATATCTTTTGTTCCACTGAAAGACTCGTGTACATATTGGCGTGCACGTAAAAGATCTATTGGCAGTTGGAATTCGATATACGAGTAGGCCGTGGCATCGCTGCCCGGGCAAAATTTCTCTCACACTGTTGGGCGTAATCCCGCCTTCATTGGCCTAGTCTAGAACAGTAGGGCCTTAAACCCCATTTCATTTTATTTTGACTGAAACAAATTGGCGTTACCCGGATGTAAAAGAATTGACAAATTGAATAGAGTGTAGAAATCAAACCTGTAGTTGTTCGGGTGGGACAAAAACCCGAGGTCACGTGAACAAATTGGCTTGCATGTAAAAGATCCCTTGACAGTTTGAATTCGATATAAGAGTAGGCCATAGTACCGGTGTCCGGTCAAAATTTCCCCCACAGCACAGTGTATGGCCATCTTCATTCGCCCCGAGCAGTAAGGCATTAAACCCCATTTGCCATTTCATTTCAAACCACAACTGTCTGAATCCAAACATGTGACTGGCATTATTTCCCCTTAGCATTTTAATAATTCTCAAGATTGTTCTTATCTGTTTATTTGCCTATTTCTTGTAAAACAAAAGATTTTCGTATAGAAAGTAAACATAAAACAATAAGTCGTATCCTGAACCCACTTCCATCTAATAGCCGACGAATAACCTATGAAATATTGGTTTATGTATTCTCCATGAAAAGATAACATTTGTAAATTTTGTAAAATAACTTCTGGTGTAATTCGTGGGTTTTTTTTTTCACTTTGAGTATTTCCTGATTGTTTTCGTGATTTCAAGTTTTTTTTCAGTGCAAAGTGCACGACATGAGATTAGATATATTTTTTTTTCATTATTGACATGAACCAGCTTTATGCGAAAAATAACGGGGTCAGACGACCTAATCCAAGTTTGTAGAATAAACATGTGAACATAAACTGAATAGGATTGGTCCTTGTGTCCAGTCCGTTTTACGCCATTTTTGGGGCTTATGCTCCGATGGAAAATCATATCATTAAAGCATTTTTGCTAACAAGATTTAACGACCAGACTCGGGCAGATAATTTCGCAAAATGGGTTCAAAATTTAGAAAATCGTTAGAGTTCAGTGAGCAATATTTACAAATTCTAAATTATAGCGCTATTTGTTTCAATTTTAAACTGTCGGTGGATCTTTAATGTGTTATCAGTTGTATATATGGGACCTCGTATTGTTTGGTCTCATTCGCTCGATTAGACACAACATAATTAGATACATGCTCACAGCATAGATATTTAATTGAAATAAGAGAACCAATGAACAATATTTTAAAATCACTCGTGGCGAGAATATATAATCCTAATTTGAAAAACAATCTAAAAAAAGTGATCCTAAGTTACATAAAATGAAAATGTTTATTTCAATATGTAGGCCTATTGAACACGGATAGCAGAATTTACCAGCAATGCCTACTCGTTGACAAAATACTCCCGACAAAATATTGTTTACTGTCACTGACTTCAATTTTGGAACGGATCTATAGTACTGACAAATATTATGTAGTGAGGACAGTTTTCGTCAATAAAAAGACATAACTCTAAACATAGTTATCCGATTTTGCCGAAAAGACACGTGGATTCCCGTTTGGTCTTTAGGAAAGACTCCCGAAAAACATTTGTTTGGCGGTTCGACGGTCGAAAATAGTGATTACAATATACATATACATTAAAATGCGGGCGTATAAAAGTCTAAAATTCATCTCATAGTCAAGGTGAATACCAATGTGTTGTGATAAAATTAATGTTTTAAAAATTATAAATCAAAAGGCCTATTTCCTTTCCGTCAAAACTATCACATACATATTTTACTGCCTAACTTATTTATTGAAATCGATGTAAGTTATACATCAACGATAAGCACATTAATTACCCACGACATTTGCTCATTTCCAGAGATGATCGAGCTGGGTTGATCAAACCAATCGCTTGTCATCGCCTCTGTTTCACGAGGAATCTTGCGTCATTGGTGGCCCTCTTTTAAGATGCCGCCATTTTGTGGGTGTATGTTTGAAGTTGGACCCCATTAGTTAGTATGTTTATTTGTATAAAGTATACTAATTCCTGGTAATGATCTATCAACAGTGTTCTGTCTTCACCATGACACAGATCCTACTAACTAATTATAATTATCGTCTCGCTGTAATTAGAAATTAATTATGATAGCAACCATGTTTCAGTCATTTCAAATGACAGAGAATGTTTTCGGAACTTATCCTTGCCACCATTTGCATACTTTAGTTTTAGTTTTTATAGCTTATTTGGTTGGTTTGTAAACTGGTCAGTAATTTACTCTTGTACTTATCGATTAAATTTGATAGTAAACGATGTTTCATTAATTTGCAATGGCAGAGAATATATTTTTTGAACTTTACCTTCAATGTTAATAATCACTGACAAACCCGTATTTGGGCCAATATCGTCAGTAGTGCTGCAAACAGATTTTTTTTAAAAATTTACAAAATTATGTGCTAGTGAATTTGACCAAAAAACAAAGCACGTCGCTCTTTTCGGAATTTGTCGGTGATAAGTAAAACCGTGTTTGTGAGATTTTCAATTATCCATAAATTGGTCGATTTTTTTATGAAATCTTTTAAATTTTGGTTATGATGTATAGAATAATAATTACATATCTTTTCTTGGTGGTTACTCTGTGGAAAACACTTCGGCACCACCGACACAATAGCATCTTGTCATATCGGGGATTAGCAACACCGTTTCAATTATCAATAATTTTTTTTCAAACGCGTGCGATTAAGATCACATGGTCTGTTTGCACGTGACAAACCGCGTGGGTTTTCTCTGGGTTTATTCGCACTGCTTATTATTGAAATGAAATTTACCATAATATGTTTTTTCCGAAATTCGGGGGTGTCATTGAGTCAATTGGCGTGGTTTCGATTCTCCGGTTGTACGTGACAAGGAGTAGGGTTGCCTGTCCAACCTCGTGGGTTTTCTTCGGGTCCCCCGGTTTCCTCCCACTGCTAAAGACCCCTACGCACATATTAAACCATATGTTGGTCCAGAAATCGGTTTGTGTCGAGTGGACGTTAATCTCTCTCTCTCTCTCTCTCTCTCTCTCTCGCCCCCTCTCTTTCTCTGTCTTGTTCCGACATTACTCACTGTGTGTAGAATAAACATTACCCCCACCCCCCACATGAATGACGTAATTAACATTAAAAACTAGCATCAGCTGAGTATAATTATAGTAACCTTGAAATGAGCAGTCCAATAGTCATTGATCCTGTTCTTCTCTTTACAAAAAATTAGACCTAAACCACATTTACACCGAATGAACTTTATAATATCATAGTATATGCAAGAAATGATAAAACTCGTTTTCATCTATTAGGTTACGCTTTACTTCAAACGAAATGACATTTTACGGTATAGAGCAACGGCGTATTGTATAATATCCCCTACGGAAGGGCCTCTTTTTGAACACTCTTCACACTACCGCAAATAAAATGACAATATCCGAGATTTGAAGCGAGGAAGCTTCTTAATAAGAATGTGTATAATATCAATGAGGAATTGTTGCCAGATTCGTCGACACATGTACATATGTTTTGTGTAGATTTGTACTCGGTGATCTCGGACTAAACGTCAATGCCAAACCCCACATTCAACCCAATCCTTGTGTTGTTTTATAAAATCTTGTTTATATTAAGCTGACGGGAAGAAATTCTAGGAAAATCAAAGCCTGAAACCTGGTTCATTCTTCTGTGGACGGAAACCTGAAAATAGAATAGGTGTGTGAATATATGGTGAAAAGCAAAACAATGGAAATTTAAGGAAATTGTTCATTTGTAAAATACATGTAAAAAATACACATCTATCATTCAATATAAAAAAAAAGACACACAGACTTTACGCTTGTTAATCGACGAAATGATATAGCTTTCAACAGAAACACATACTTATGGAAAGCAGCTACTAGTGTATTTTAGGCGACGTTTCTAGCTTGATAGGCCTAACGTTGAGAGAATATTATACGAAACGTCGCCTAAAATACAGTGGCAACTGTTTTTCATAGTATATATATTTGTTGTTATTCTGTCCAGTTACTAAATACCATTTAAAAACCGATATAGCTTCCGATCTTTCTGTCCGGATTTTGATTTTACGTGTTTGGGCTCTTTATGACATGGGGTAGGCTAGACTGACTGGGAACTAAGTATTCGAATCGAACGAACCAATTAACAGTTTAATCTTTGCAAAACCACTTCGAAATTAAAAAGAAAATTAATTCTGAAGAAAGAGAATGAATTAACAGATTAATCACTACAAAACTTCTTCGAAATTAAAAAAAAAATGATTTCGAATATAGTGAAGAAAGTCTAATGGTTTACTAAATGTAGAAAATGTAATTTTAACGTCGACCGTTACATACCCTTAGGCAAACCCGCATAGTTGCACTATTACATTCCCTGTCATTTCTGTGCAAAAGTCGTAATATGCTCTTCATCTGCCTGTGTCTATTTTCTGGAAACAAGAAAATATGGGCGGGCCCGTAGCCAGCTCATATTTTTTTTTTTTTTTTTTTTTTGAGGGGGGGGGGACTACGGAATTTTTTGGAGGGGCTAAGGATGTGGCCGGCTGATTCGATTTGGCTGCGGGCACGAGTATGGGATATTCTACCCCAGCAATGAGGGTAGGACACGCCACATTATCTTGCCCGTGCCCAATTACAAGAACCCAGTGAGTATTCGACAGTCAGCAAGTAGTAAACCCAGCTGCAGTGGTCAAAAATGATACTGTCGTTTTACATCTACCACCACGCAAATTTAAATCCATTCAATGACTCCAGGTTTAGTTTATCTCCAATCGCCTTCTTTCAACAGCCCACCATCAGAAATCTAGACGATATCCTAAAATATGTTTCATATTCCATGTGTTTCCAATGATTAAGTAAATGCTAAAGTTTACATAAATTTCCATCTCCGCCCATCCAACCTCCTGTAACATACTAACTAATTAGAGAAATTTGTGTTGAATGTGCGGACAGAATATCAGTGAAGGTTGAAATATATTATTATTAATATCTATAAACGAACTCTTTCAAAGACAGTTGATTTATGGGAGGTTTGTATTTATGTTGCGCCCCGGATTATAGTGTTTATGGGTGGTCTGTGAATAGTTCGCATTTGCATAGAGCCGCCTTTATACATATATTTTAAAAAAAACGAAGCAAGGAACTGAAAGACAACTAGCAGAATCGCTATAAATAACACAGCGAATGGCACTGAATACAAAAAAAGAATTAAAACGAAAAGGACTGCTAGGGAAAATATAATACAGCGTTAACACGTGGAGTTGGAGCGTGGTAGTCGGGAGAAAATTATATCAAATAGAAGTGTAATTAGTAGTCAAGTGGTTCTTACCAGAAACCATCAACTTTAAAAGCTCTACATCTGCCAGTCTTTAAAATGCCCTTATTGGCCGATACCAATGACTCGCACATTGCTCACAAAGGACATGTTATTCTTGTAGTTTGAGCGAGCAAAACGAACATTTGTTTCTCATACAACAAAATGCATTCTTTTATTTCACAGCGTGTGATTTGAACTCATTGACGACCATTGTTTTATCCCAGGAGTCAACGTTTGTAGTGTGACATAATAATTTTTATGTACAATAAAGTAAACTATTGTTTAGAGAAATTGTTTCAAGATATGCCTGAATGTTAGTAGTATGCAAAAAGCAGTTTTAGAGTCCAAAAAAGTATAAAACTTTGAATTTTAGCTATTAGTGAAATGGGGTATGGCGTCTTACTTTTAAGCACTGACTATAAACAGTGTGCTATGGTAGCAATTTTACCCGGACAAATGGCAAATGTCGAGAGTTCCTTTACCCGCGGGTAGTTGGGATGGCCTAGTGGTCCAGGATGCCGCGCTTCGAACTCTAGCGGGCCGGTCACCTCTGGCATGCGGCTGTGGTTTCGAGCCCTAGTGTGAGCGTATGTGGCATGGAGATAGGGGCGCCTTCTCAACCTCGTGGGTTTCCTCCGGGCACTCCGGTTTCCTCCCACTGCTAAAGTGTTAAAGACCCCTACGCGCAAGGGAATTATTGAAATGAAATTAGACCATATGTTAGTCCCGAAATTACCTAGTTTGCGTTGAGTGGACGTTAAACCCCATTTCTCCCTCTCTCTCTCTCTATCTCTCCTTTACCCGCATGCGCCAATGTATACAGGAGATCACGGATTTCCGACCCATCCTGACCATCCGTTGCTCCACCACAGAAAATGGGAAACAACGCCTGAAAATACGAGGACATGTTCTCGGCGAACACCGGGTAACTCATCTTTACTCACTTTTAGCTCAAGACGTGGTATAGGGTGTTTTAAAGGAGTAAGCGTGGTCCTTTAGTTATCCCTTGCTAAACGGAGGTATGGGAGAGGTACTGTAATGGGCTCCGTCGGTCCATCCATTTAAGTTTTGTTTCCTGAAAATATATTGTAAACTGCTCAAGAAATTTTGCGTACGTATCCACGTATTATAGTGATTGTGAGCTTTGTATATTATAAATTTCTCAGATTTTGATAAAAAAAAAAAGATGGATTTGTCTGTTTTCATGGAAACAAATTTGCCTTAGTTTTTAGGACGGGAGGACGTTGGACTTTGATGAATGAGTTTTCTTGATTTATTTCAGCTGAATCTTGGGACGCTAATGGAGAGTGTGATATATGGCATGTTAAATAGTTTTACCGAGTATCGTGATGGGAGAATGAGAGAGTGAGTGGGGGGAGGGGGTTAACGTTTACTCAACACAAACTAGGTCATTTCGGGATCAAAGTATGGCTCAATTTTATTTCAATATAATTCCTTTGCGCGAAGGGATCTTTAGCAATGGTGGGAAACCAAAGGACTCGGGGAAAACCCACTATGTTGGACAGGCCACCCTACTCATTGTCACGTGCAACCGGGCAGTATACGCCATAGATCATTCAGTCACCTACCCCCGCATCATGATCTGAGTACCTGAGTGACCTGTCGATACCTTTAGCTAATGAAGACGAATTTGGCTTTGGATATCGGAAACCGTACGCAACAAATAGCCGTGTACAAATGGAAGTTAACATAAACTATCCCTCGAGGATTCAAACACTAGTATCCCTTCTTACATTGAAGATGTAACAGCAGAAATGATAAACATACCATGTTAGTCCCTAAACGACGTAAGTTGTGTTGAGACGTTTTTTGGCCTACCCCATGCCATGTCATATCATCCTAGTGTTTTAGGATGTAGGAAATAAATACATTACAAATACAATCTTTTTTTTTTTTTAAAAAAAAATGTAAAATAAAAGGGGAATAAGTATTTGGTGTCAGGTAACGGGGATTAGTCCCATCAGTGAGCATTGTCTTTCTTTAATACCAATATTAATTTCATTTAAATTTAACGACTAGTCAAATATAAAGGCAATTGAATATGAACGATAGAAATGAAATGAAATAGGGTTTAACGTCCTACTCTTTTGCACCTAACCTGAGCTAATGGAAGACGGGCATACGCCATACGGTGTGCTATGAGGGAAATATTTGCCCGGGCAGCGGCGCTACGGCCTACTCTTATATCGAATTCCACCCGCCAAGGGATCTTTCACGTCGTTTTTTGCGTCATCCGAATGACTACACAGTTGTCCATCAGACCCCCCGTTCTGCATCGCTGATACCACGCCGGAAAATCGTGATGAACTTTCTCGGCCAATGCAGGGATCGAACACCCGACCTTCAGGCTAGCGAGCCAGCGCCCTACCCACTTAGTCACGTGATCCCTCACCCTTTTAGAATCACGTAACGCTTTTCGCTGCTGGTCGCCATAACAAAGGTAATCTAATCGGGAGGCCCCACTGGGTTGGAAATTCGAACCCGCAACTTCAACAAGTGTCACCTCGGGCCCTGCTCTTTATGGCTATGTCTAAAAATTCAAATCAAAAGAGGATATTATTAGAAATATCTTATGATATTCTGTATTACTATCAGACCGTCTATTTCAGGAAATGTGAAAAATTGGTGAACTACTAGCATTTAACTTACAGCTCCCTAGATCTGGGGAGTCAAAGGATATAATTTGAGATCCTTTTATCCTGTTGTCTTTTACTTAAATCAACTCTTTGATATGAGAGACAGGAAATGGCAGATCAAAATAATACAGCATATAAAAATGTTGTTTGAAAAAAGAGCTCAATATGAAGCATGTCTTGTGCTATGCACAAATTTCTTCAGTTTTGTTATTGACCATTTTTCTATCCAGTCTTCAAAAACATTTCTGACGCCCAAACTTGCAGCCACGTGTTGTTAAAGAGAGCGGTAACCGCCATGTAAATCGTGCACTCAGCACGAGGTGTATTGCTAAATGCCACCGTGGTAGCGAGATCTGAAAACTATCTTCCTAGCATCTTTAGTTACTCTCTCACAGGCAATTAGACTCTAACAAATGGTCGGCATGAATGAAAGAAAAACATGAAGAATAATAGCAAGGGGCCAGATGAAAAGCCCGAGTGTCAATTTCGCTCATTAGAGAGTTCCGCGCCTCTCTTTTACCAATGTTTATTCAATATATACAAAATCTCTTCAAGTCCGCCTGGTAGAAGTCGAAGGAGCCAGAAATTGCCCAGCTTGCTACGAAACGGCTCTTTATTTATTTCTTATAAAAGTAGATGACGGATCGTTTTAACTTATTTCGTCAAAATTCTGAATGTCGAGGTTGTTTTAACAATAATGAAGATGATTAACTTAGTAGGGTTAACCCCAACCCTAGTACATGGTTCCAGTACTGTCCTTGGTACCATTTAAATCAATGAAACAGATGTATGGGCGATTTTATATAACATAGTGATTGATTACAGTAAAATCGCTTCATTAAAATGAAATGGGTTTAACGTCCTACTGTTCTGTTCCTAAACTAGTCTAATGAAGACGAGCAATCGCGATACAGTATGCGATGAGGGAAATTTGGCCCGGGCAGCAGCACTAAGGCTTACTCTTATATCGGATTCCAACTGCCAAGGGATCTTTAACTGCACTGTGTACATCGGACCTCGATTTTTCGTTCCATCCGAACGCCTAGGCAGCTGTCGGTGTTGGGCCCTCCGTTCTGCATCACTGACAAGGGGAAACCACGCCAAAAAATCAAATCGGTATGATCTCTCTCGGTCTCAAGACTAGCGAATCGCCGTCCTACCCACTTAGCCACACGATCCCCGCTTCATTAAAGCGACAATATAGATATTTCCAGGTCTCACCTAAAATCATATTGGTCCAATACATTATTAAATTCGATCAACCCTAACATAAGTAATTGTTGTCTGAAAGTCACTTTATTATCCGAGATTTCAACCAACATTAGTATTGTCTTTTATAGTCAGTCAACGTCCAAAAGATAATGCATTTATGTCCATGATAACTGGGGTTTTACTAAAAGCCAACACAAAAAGGTAGTCTCATTCATAACACATATTGGTAGGAACGTTTTTTTAAGATCTACCAACACTAACATAAATTATTGATGTCTCACGGTTACTTTACTATCTAATGCTTTCATATCGCCTTCATTGCTTTCTTCGAATAGTCGGTCAATGTCGATAGATAATGAGTTTCTACCTGTGGACATCGAGGTCAAGATGGTATCATTTTTTTTTCAAATAACTGTTTAAGGGGGTTTTCTTGATGTTTAATTTAAATAAGCCCACTAACAAGAATTGGTTCTAATGTTGGGAGATCTTTTTTGTTGAATGGGGATTCTGAGTTATGATTTTCATAATCATATCAGGGAGGAGGATAAATTAAAGGTAAAATTCATTTAAGTGCCATGTATCTCGATTCTGGAATGCAAAATCATTATATACCAACATTGGCCTTATCATCCCTCAAAACAAATCAAAAAATAAAATCTAATGAAATTGACAACTTTTGACAGGTTTTTTTATTATTATTTTTTTGTATCTAATGTGTTAGTCCCCCGAAAATACCTAGTTTGTGTCGCGTGGACGTTAATCTCCACTTCTCTCTCTCTGGGTTGGCGAGGGTTGTCTTTGTTATCAGGGTCATTAGTTTATCTGGTGATCTGTTCACGGTTAATTATCTCATTAATTAGTTGAACAAATAGACTTAACGACCATAAATTATAAAATTGTCAGAGATCAACCATTCGTCATTTCATCACCTACATGGTGGTAAATAAATTTACAAGAGGCGAGCCATAATTAACACAATTTTATGACTATTAATTGTTTTATTAATTATCCGTGGATTCCTTTCTAAGAACCAACACTTCGAGAGATGTGCTGTAGAAGCTGTTTATGGTTTCGGACACTAAAATAGTTGCGCTGGTTTTTCCCACTTGTGTCTTATCTGTGGTGCAGAATGATGAATCTGGCCGTGAACATCACATAGTTGTTCGGATAGAAAGAAAAAAACTCTGAGAACCCCTTTGAAATATTTCTCCCATACTGTATCATGGCAATTAAGAGCAGAAACGTTTCATTATTTGCGGAATCACCCCATAAACTTTTGACATAATTGATAGAGTTTGGAACTATTCGAGGATTCCAAAATTACAAATGGTATACCCTTTGTGGTAGTTAAAGTAATTTTTTTTTATTTGTATAATATGCGTGTAACATTTTTCTTAGCAGTTGATTATCGAACATCAACAAATCCTCTTATGTATGTAGTCCGTCGTATGTGGCGACTTTGCAGGCATATTCCTGAAGTAATGGCTCGAGAAATCCCTCTCTGGCAGTGCGATTAGGTTTAATCAAACGAAACACACCGAGGAGTATGCTTTGCGGGGTCCTTGTCCATATTTCCATAAGGGCCAGTAATAGATAATAATAGATACACCCATGTTTGTAATTAAACTTTAGACAATCGCCATTTATCACGATTGAAATCCCGGTGGTGTAATGCCAATCGTGGCAACTTAACGGTTTCAAGTTTAACAAGAAGAAGAGTTAAAAATCTGCCACAGTTGTCAGGGTCAAACCTGGCCTCCCCTGGGCTTTTAAGAAAACTCGAATCAACCATAAAACTATGCCGAATCTGTGATGGCTAAACAGGAGAAGTGTTTGGCTAGCTTGAACCAACAATTGTACAAACTGGAAGGTGTCGAATGAAGATTGGCCATGACAGCCATGGTTAATGAGCCTACGTATACCTTATCATCTTGTCTATCTAAGTAACGTGGCGATTAACTACTAATAGTAGATATTTGGAATGACTTGCGGTGTGTATTTAAGGTTATGTTTCTCGCTGCCATTACAAGTGGCAGATAAATTAATTAACTCATTTTCCCCGAGCACGTGTTTCAGAGGGACACGCCACCTTCTATAAATTTAAGTCACCAGTCTTTCGCTGACACCGAACGCGCTGAGATAAAATCAAATTGAAAACGATATGTTCACACGTTGGTGGGATTTCTTAATCAAGTTAAATTCTTTTCAAGGGTGCCACTCACGCTAAAATGAAACTAAATTTATTGTTCAAAATGCAGAATAATGGTAAATTTTAACAATGGTATACTGGTAGATTCGTTACCATAGAGTTCGTGTATAAGCTTTTTCAACAACTGAAAGTAATCGGCTATCATTGAGATCAAAATGGCGTCCTATGGAATCAGTAAAAAAACAATGGAATTTCAAAATAGGCAAAACATGGTGTGGAATTGGTCGGTTTGGACAATATTTGGACAAAAATGATTATAATGAAATGTGCTGCCTCAAGCTTGATAATTTTATTCTTTATAGTGGTATATTGGGCTTTAGGCCAACATGATTTTTTTTTATAAATCATTTTATTCATGTCTTCAAGATTTATGACAATTCTAAAGTATACTATATTTTCCCAATTAACGGTCTTCTAACTAAATTATTTTTTATTAATCACCATGATGAACTGTTTCCTGTTCATCAGCAGTTAATGAATGGTAATAAATTGTATATATATATATATATATTTTGTATATATAAAATTGAATGGCTTTTGGCAAATGCTGTGCTCTTGTTATTTGTATTGAAAGATTAAAATCCCCAAGTCTTTAATTTCAATTCTTTCAATTCAATTGAAGTATACTCTTAGAAATTTTGAAAATTTAGTTCCACTGGCCTGATAATGTATTTTAATAAGGAGTTACATATACCTTTTAATTATGCTAAATCATTTGAAAATAAGGTGAGCGTCGCTTATGAACTCAATGAATCAGGACAAGAATCAATTTTATGTGATAACTTTAGGTGTTCGCAGTTTTCCGGCTCCGGCACCTAGACGACAAACAAAAAACTGACTTATTGTTAATTGTCCAGCCATCTTTATAATTAAATCTTTTAGTAAACAAATATGGGTTGTGTTCATTCTGATTTGGTATTGGTCACTTTACTTCAGGACGAACCCATATCATAATTGATTTTTCGTGTATATCTTTTTAACGAAACTTTGTCTGACGGCATTGAACAAATCTATATTCAAATAATTGGATCATTATCCAATTAAAAAAAAAGAAAGAAAAACAAATTATAAAAAAGTGAATTTATTTTTTGTGTTATGTACATATTTACATAAAATGGTGAAGGATATTTAATTATGGTATTACCATGACAACAAAAATAAACTAGATTCTATGGACGGTGGTGTAATATATATCTATATAGGAACTGAAACAATACATGTATATATAGTTTGCCTAGAAAAATATAGATATACAAACACGAAAATGTTAAATATCATTAATTTTTATATAAAAAAAAACTTGCTCCAAGTAGAGTCACAATTTGTTAATAAATCAAGACCCCTCTTGAGTTTATTTTTAAAAAATTATGTTAAGGCACATAATGAAATATTCATTTAAATAATTATTTTTAAATAACTAATGATTACTTATGCAGTTTTTGTCAATAAATATTTGTTCTTAAAGGCACTTGCATAATGCATAATAGTTCATCTTTGGCACATTTTCATTTATTTATTTTTTTGACGATAAAATTAGATAATCGATTATCCACACTAATCGATTTCAGCACTGATTTGTCCATCTCTTCTTTAACACACATATTCCCTCTCTCTAATTTCAAACCTTGTGTTTAAATCACAAGAAGACGTATTATAATAAATAGTGGAGATCTTTACAATATATTCAATAAAATTATAACACTTAATATAGTCATATTGATCACATGGCACATTTTTCATAATAAGGCGTTGTATGCATTGTCGGTGGCATGGGGTTGGCACTGTAAGGGAAGTAAGGCTTTCGCTCACAACTCGAAGGTTGGCTGAACTGAGATGGTAAAGAAGGCACTCTCATACCTGAAACAAATTAAGATAAAGAGAATTGAATATATGAATATTAAACACCACAGGAAGTAAATTTATATGTTAATAAGTGCAGGAAGACCACAACACACGCAAAACAAAGATCTACAACTAGACCTGTGGACATGGCAGAAAATAGACATTGCAAAAAATAAACAAATTATCAAATGTAGTCAATGGATCTGGGGGTCCGTCGTAAGCGTCCACTGCGCTGTACAGTCCGGGGTCTGTTATGGTACAGGCTTCACTAACAATGAAAAAAAAGTTTCACTAAAAAGACAGAAATAATGCGTATTTTATTTTTGGGAGTATTTTTATTCTAGGAATATTTACAAAATACTAGGAGAATTTGTTAGCTATGTGAACTCCCCTTGTGGATAATGGCATCTGATGATCTAGAAAGATTAGATCTTTGTCTATCTGCTTCAACTCCTTATTCATTCACAAGCAGTGCATTAATTTCCATGTAATAGTTTATTGCCCACATTAAGAAAAAGCTTTCAAGACTCATTGGACAAGGCATTTGTTCCAGAAAGAGGAAACACATCGCTATCTACTTCACATTCACATGCTTATCCATTCACAAGCTATTGCTCATAGGTATTGTTCATATTAAACACAGATATCTCAAACTTACTGAAACCTTGCTTTAAATCAAATATTAAATTGTTACCTAAAACCTTTCATTGAATTTTAATTTAAATTTTAATGTGTAGCCGTCTTTACCTCCTTAAAATAATAAGTACATATACACATTGTTAAAAATTAAAAGCTATAACCAGTCTATTGTCAATGAACTTTATACATACATGTATGTGTATCTTTTATTTGGAATATTTTATCGCATCTTTGAGATAAGGTTAAGACAATAACATAAATGTATATACATATTTGTACATTGCTATTGTATACGCTTTTATGTACACACTTAAAACAAAGAACAACCGCGACGGCGATGAAATTTCTCCAGGCTCCGTTTAATAAATATGTTGTTACACAAATAAGCCCCGATATAAATTGGTCTTCGTATTTCTTTCTTTTACAAAATGCAATAATGATCACATAACTAGTAGCTGTATAATTTAAGAACCTTGCAAAAACAGAAACATCCTGGCAACAAAAATTTTATGAAGAAAATTGAAACAAAACCACCATGAATAAGCCAAAGGCTATCTTGAAGAAGATTTCTCAGAACGTATAGTTAATGGCAGAATGGAGTTAATTTTGTTGAAAGATGTCGAGGGGGGTATTGGGGTTGTTTTGTAGTTTTAAATGGTAGGTGGTCTACCGAGACTTGAACACGTGTTTCAGCCAACAATACATCTGACACAAGCCCGGTAATATAACGCCTGAAGTTGAAGGAAGGAGGTATTTTAAGGATACCATGAATACCCCGTGAGTTACTAACAGGACTGGCCAGGGAAAAAGATACAAATGTAAAAACACTAGCGCTGTTACAAGATATCCTTTTGAAGTATGTCCAACACTACCTGTAACGAATAACTCAAGGTGGAATCTATTCTCATTCGGTAATTGGAAACCCGAGAATTAACGTATTCTCTGAATCAAAGATCACAATGTTCTTCTTCACAGCCGAATTTTCAGAATTGAACCAAATTCTTATCTTAGATTCATTATTGTCCCAGCCCTTGGCCGGATGTTATTGATTTGTGCAAAATATGGAAAAAGAACATTAATGAGAGTTTTGACAAAGATAAATGTGATTTATCCATTAATCACATTCTACAAACTTTTTATGCACATTAACAATGAGTCAGTTGTCGCATTAATAACATTTCAATACCATAACTTCGATATACCCATTATTCACTATTTTCTAATTACACGCATGTTAATATAATTTCGATATACACTGTAATCAAAATTTAATTTAAGAACATATCTTCGATCTTGCTTGTACCAGAGAAAACCCACGTGGTTGGACAGGCGCCCCTACTCCTCGTCACGTACACAGTTTAGAATCGACACCACGCCACTTGAATAAATGACAAAACTTATCTAAAGCGCATGCGTTCAGCCATTCGGCCACCCAACCCCTCTCTGACAAAAAAGATTTAAAATCGTTATTTCTTTTATTTGACTATCATCATTGGGTTTTTATTACAAGAGATACAGAAAAACAGATCCTCTTTAACAGTACCCTTCTCATTTCGTTTTTTTAAAACTTAAGATAATTTAGTATTTAACATCGTGAAACAAGTGAAGGCCTTATCTACTACTATGATATACCGTGTTCTCTTATCATTTGATTAATAGCTCATTGAAAGTTTAAAGCATCTTAAATATTAAAACTGTACACTGGAGGAAGCATGTATTAATTGAAATACTAGATATGGGCGTTTCTAGATTATGTTGACGAATACAAATTTTACATGGATTCTTAATGCTGTTCGGTTCTTGAATTATTGTTATCTAGGTGACTTTGTATATTGCATGAAAATATTATTATTGGCTGTCTCGCTTATTAACTGTTTAATTAATATCCGAAGTGCCATTTTAAACAATGGTGATCACTTACAAAGTGCAATATTGTAAAAGATGAATCTCTAATAGAATATCAGTCTACAATTGGTTATAACCGTCCCTATTTACAAAGATATGTCGAATTGATCTGTATAACAAGCCAGCCGCCATCTTTATTTGCCATGAAAGAATTTGATGGGTCTGTTTTTAATCAAATTCAATTCAAGCTGGTACGTTATCTAGCCTTGGTATTTTAATTTTGATTTCTTAACTAAATGTTAAATAATCTATTTGATTCCATATTAGAGTGGATTAAGCCATCAGAAATTTATATTTTCCGAAAAAAAGTAACTGTTCATTAAATTATATAAAGGCAGAACCATTGTTATAACCTTTCGATATTTACAAAGATGTGCGAAATTGAAATTCTACGCTGGTCGCTATGCAATAAGCCTGTCGCCATTTTGTTGTCCACGGGCGATTCATGGGTCTGTTTTAAATCCAATCGAATCCTAGCCAGGACATTGTCAAACGTTGGTATTAGCGTGGATTTAGCCGTCAGAAATTTGACATTTTAGCGACAAATACCAATGGCGCATGGAGACTTTACGTAAGTCTTTATGTTTTTGTATAACAGATCCCATATGCAAATGTTTATTATGAATATTAGGCAAACGCTACATTCAATAATTAATAAACCAAATGATTTATAAAGCATGAAATGAATGTGTTATCAGTAGGGCGTTCACAGGTGATGCAGATGTTTGATAATATTCATAGATCTTCGTGCTGTTAATCTTTGTATCAGAGAGAAATTAAGAGATCTAGCAGATTTAATTCACGGTGATCATTTCTACACGCCATTAGTACATTAAATCGTCCAGAACATACACGGTTTGACAACCTCGTGTAGGTTCATAAGCACTAGGTTGACACGGCTTTGGTTGTGGTTAACTAATATGATCGGTTTTGGATCAAAGGTTAACGTCACAGGACATGTCTTTTTTTTATATGAGTTAAATCATGTTCGTTCACTTTAGAAAATATGATGGTTCCCGTTAAAGAGGCATATGCGAGGTATATCAAAAAGCTTCCAATTCACATAAGCCTCAATAAAATCCGAAATTTAACCATTTCGATAGGTTTTTTTATGCAATTTATCCGTTCAGGGATTCGCTCACGGTGTTGGCCCAAAATGTTCCATTGGATTGTCCACCAGAATAACAGGTCTGACATGGAACAGAGTCTACTCGTTCAAGTGGGACGCTACGCAAAGCTCCCTTGCATACGTTGATGCACACGTAAAGGAAACCATAGCAGTAGATATTTGAAATATGAGTAGGCCACTCCATCGCTATCTGAGCAAATTTTGAAGAGTTAAGAAATTTTGTACTTTGAATTGTTTGTTTATATAAATATAATTGTTACTGACAGATTACGATATGTACAATATGAAACTCAGCGTTTACTCAGATAACAACTAGAACGGTGGCTGTGGTGGTGAGGATTGACCATGGGCTACCATGTACAAAAACGTATTCTTTTTCCGACATCTAAACCGAAACTATCGTTCCAAAGTTAACACGGGTAGCGTGGACGAGGCAGTAACATATTTGATACCACTTACTACAAAGCTTATTACAATTTCTATTGTATGTTAATTAACATCACCTGTCAGTGAGCATTGTTAATTTCCACAAGGAATCAGGGTGAGTTTTGTGATTCGTTTCAACCGAAGATAACCGAATGCAATACATTCGGTGCCACAAGCCAAGTGTGTTAGAATTAGATATCTCGTGTTACATTCATCCACTACCAATATAAGAAAGACTTGTAGTCAAGTAAGTAGATAAACATAAATCTATTACTCTGTCAATTCCATGCCAAGCCCAATCATGTACCGACATGCTTCCAGCTGATTTAAGTGGCGTTCACGCTTTTTTCAAATTTTCTTCAATTATGCTGTTGCTCAAATTACCTTTCCTTGTTTCACATTAATTTCTGTATTAGCTTAATTACAGTGGTGAAAACCTATTAACAGTTTTAGCCCAAATAAATGGTATCAGGCACATGGGCATTCGTATTGGACAAAACAGTGCAAATAGAATTGGGGCTTGGGGCGGGACTTTTAAGAGTGCCTCGACACTCTATGCGTAAAACCATAAATAGAAAATACCAGACGCCTTTTGCTTCTCATGTATCATGAATACATTTATATACATTTTGATTTTAATGTGGTCTTAAATTGGACTTATTTTTGTAAACTGGCAGGTGCCATTACAAATATCTTGGAATGAATTGTATTTTCGTTCTTAGTTTTTATATTTTAATTTATCTTATTTCAGTAGAATCTGAAATGGCCCTTGCAAAAAGTTTATATTGCGACAGCATGGTTCAATAATAGTTCCTTATAAAATATGTTGGGTTATTTTTCCAGAAAATAATATACGTGTTTTGCTTTCAAATCTTTGTTTTTTCGATTTTAATCTTTCACAGAGGATGACTCCGTGGCATTAGACTAACAGCTTATTCATATTGAAGTTGGGTTTGCCTAAAGTGAATGCAGAAAACATCTTGAGCGCAGTAGCCTACCGCCTACAGAGGATTCATTTCTTATTTCTCTTTTCTTCAGCAAGGAAAAATGTCCTTAAATCGCAGGAAACTCATTGGCACGTGTTTAGTTTTTTTCAAAACTTTTTTTCGCCCTCAAGTACATACAGACATACGGCAACATATCATTGCACGTGGTACATAAAATGACGTAACGCCGTGTCTTGTGTTGGAAACCACACACATAGAGAACATGACGAGGCATGCCCGAATAATTACCCCCAGCATGTGGTGGCATCCCCTGGGGAGCATCATTCTCACATACACTTATATTAACCCTCTAAAAATACCTCACACCCATTACACAAGAAACGTCTGAGTAACTATTATTTTAGCACTAGTTTGCTCTACATAAACGTTTCTACTGCGATTCTGAATATTCTAATGGCGGGATAGAAAAGGGAGGTTTTTTTCCCATGAAGTAAATCTTTAACATATTTCCACGCAATCAGAGTTATTTTTAATGACATAACCATTTCGTCTGATGATGCACCTACTTCAAATTGTCATGTCATATCCTTATATTCCTTCCTTTAAAGCTTATTTATGATGGAAAATTACACAGGAAACCTTTTTTTCGAGTGATATTAGAAATACATATATCCGTCTGCACAATTAAATAACATTTAAGTCATTAACTTCCACCTGCAGTATGAATGGCAGAGACGTAAACCTTGGGAATGAATAGTAAATAAAACGTAATTCGCAAACAATCTGTGACAGATCTTAAAGATATTGGACTTGGTAAGAACATGTGACGTTAAATGTGTTTTAACGGTCATACACAACAAATCTGATAGAGTCATTATTACGGATAGTGGTATTTATATCTGTATCAAGGCAAATCTAAATCTAGCTTCCTTGAGAGTCAATGACCATTACATAAAGTTGTCTTTTAGAGACTTGCTGCTTCTTCTGGGCGATTTGCACATCCCAAAAGGGATATCGTTTTACGTAATTCACATAAACTTAATGCTTATTCTTGGCAATTTGAAAAGATTATTGCCGTACTACATAAAAATAAATCACGGTGATATCAGAATTCAGAACTCATCTTCGAGCCATTATCAGAAAGTAACTCGATTCTGATAATAACGCTCCGAAATCTGCAGTTGTATGCAACTTCACGGTGCTTGGTGTCATTCTAAAAATGGAGGGATATCAGCAAGACCTATGATTGAATGAATGTTATCAAATAAAAGATCAAAGTTGATACCACGTGCAGAAAAACAACAGTAAAAATACTTGAATATCTACCTATTACCTACGTGAAATAAAACAGGACCGGTAAATCTAAACAAGTGAAAAAACTAGATATATGGCAAGAGACAGAAAGAGATAGAGAAAATACTTTTTTCCTCCAGGATCAACAATATGCTGTAACATTATGTTATGTGGAATCATGTGCTTCCCATCTGTGCTTGATGCCACGAATACAAAAGACAGTTTCACCTGCAAAGCACGTGCATCAGACATACATGGGAAACCTACGTTTTTGAGACACGTGCAAGCGAAAAATCTAGCTCATTACAGACTCCACACAAGGTGGGCAGGTTCTTCTCATACCATTAATTAATATAAAACACTAGTAAATCTGATTTCCTTTATATTTCCATATTTAAAAGTTATGTTGAGATGCATGAAACCACAGGTGTCACCGCGGAACCCATGAATCATACATTATATTGTTTTAACGTTCCCGATATCATATATGTTTTTTATCATGTCATTGTTGTAAGCAATAGCACCCAGAGGATGGGCGTTAACTCTATTACACTTAATAGTTCTTATTTTCATAGGGAAATTTCAAAGAAATGTGTTAAATCGTTTATAGCATAAGATTGTTCTTCAACTGTTTCAGCCTATTAGTAAAACAGTATAAAGATTGTGGTGTATAGAAGTTTCTTTCCTTAGGATGGTTTTCAGAGAAAAGCCAGATTTGCGTCATTTACAACATAAAGCTGGGATACTAGTTCTTTGGAATCAAAGAAAACGTAAAATGATTGATGAAAACCAGTACCCCATTTAAAGTGATTATCTTATTAAAATAGAGCTTTGTAAAAAAACAAAACACAGATATTAAACCCATCCTACCTATCACAGCATTTACCGGAAATCAGTAGCATATTCTTACAACACAATATATAAAGTAGGAGATATGAAACAAAATCGTACCCACAACGGAAAATAAAATATTCTATGCCTAGTAATTCGAAATATATCTTAATACATTACTCTCGGTATAACGCTTGAACGAATTCGTACATTCGAATAATCTGCTACGCACATTGGGCAATCAAAGTGTTTCCGACGAATAACCCGCGTGAATGTAAGGTAAGCCAAAGCGCTTAATGCAAATAAGGAATGGAAAAACGCATGGATCTCAAATTATGTACAAATCTTTAGCAAATCAAACTTGGTTTACTTTCAATCAGAAATCTCCAAAAGCACCATTAACTTTTTGGTGTAAATTGTCGCTTTAAACTTTTTAAACATATTGAACATTTATGCTGAAAAAGCCACACATAGATATAATTTATGCTGAAAAAGCCACACATAGATATAATAGAAGTTCTCCGTCATTGTTAACCCTGAAGTCATCTGACAAACTACTCATGCCATTCTCATTTCCGTTAATGGTGGATTTTTATGATTTATGACATCTGTCAATAATTTGGGGAAGTCTGTATTGTATTTTGTGAGAGGTGTATGTGACGGGTCCTTTGTAAATCTGACATACATGCTATTCAATCATGTTTAATTCTGAAACAAAGATGGCGCTCTTTAAAAAATTGAACTACGGTCTTTTATGTTTCAAATTTAATTTTGAAGGAAATGTGCCCGTCAACACGGTCTTTATTTCGATACATTTTTAATGCCAGATATTGTCTAATAAAATATTTAATGGAAAGACTCAAGAAGTAAACGTCCAAATATATGGTGTCCTTTGTGGCCATTGTACGTCTTAAGCACCACTGATATTTGTAAAACACACAGTTTCAGTTTAATTTAAAAAGAACAGCTCAACAAACGTCCTGAAACTCAAGGAGTGTATGATAACACCCGTACATATCGGACAATGTCGGAAATGACGTCATAATTGGAGGATAATGGCGTGTAAATGCGTCTCAGAAATTACGAGATCCGGTTTATATGCAATTTATATCTTATTAAGGCGAAATGTAATTAATGTATTTTCGACTGATAATATATTGCAAAATAACCTAATTTTGACCGTTAATAACATTTTTACTTTTTCAAGCGAAATATGGACCTTTAATGAGATTGTATATTTTTTAAAATTTATCGCTCTGGAATATCGTAGACATTGCAACAGATGTAAAACTTAGACACGCTCAGCTGTCAATCAAAGTAAAGAAATAATACAATTCACAGTTTTCACCACAAATCCTCTCTATGCCTTATTAGCTAACTCACTTACAATATCCCTTGTGAGGTCTGTATTTGGTTTACATCAGAACACGTCGATATCGGCCAATCTAGTGTAACTTCCCTAGATAAATTGAA
Organism: Patella caerulea; assembly: GCA_036850965.1. Lineage (NCBI taxonomy): Eukaryota > Metazoa > Mollusca > Gastropoda > Patellidae > Patella > Patella caerulea. The sequence goes on along the minus strand of JAZGQO010000006.1, from coordinate 53,003,160 downwards.
ACCAGATTTTGATACTATTCACTACATACGAAAGACATTACCTATTTAACGTAATTCGAAAACTTGGACTGACAAATTGCCTAGATGTGCCCCGATATGTTTCAAGTGAGAAGCGTTTGTAAAATAGAAGACATTCTCGCTAACAAAGATTGCCAGTTATGTCGGTTAAGAACCACGCGGATACATTGCAGCATACTACAATACCATATGTATTTCATAACAACTTGATGATGAGATTCCATTTTGAGATATTTTTGCATTCATTCTATATATTTGATGTACAATATATTTAACCTTTGACATATAACCTAATTCTATATACATTTGCGTTTTTGGAGAAAATCTCGACCCATAGATGTATTAATTAATTTGATATTTTTAATTTAATCTAGACTTGGAAAATTATTCAGTAAAAATATCTAAAAATATCTAATTTAGGTTAAATGAATAATAAATGAAAATAAAATGTTTTGAAATGGCTCAAACCTATTAAAATCGGTCACGGACCTTAAATCTAGAAACAAATTTAAGGATCTCGTCATTTTTAAGACGCTCTTGAGGGTCTTTATAACCGGGTTATGCTCTCTAAGACGTTCTCGAGAGTCTTTATAACCAGATTATGCTCTAGGACGTTCTTGAGAGTCTTTATAACGGGTTATGCTCTAGAACGTCCTTGAGGGTCTTTATAACTGGGTTAAGCTCTAAAATGTTCTTAATAACAGGTTGATGCTCTAAGACGTTCTTATAAGTCTGTATAACAGTGTTTTGCTCTAAATAACATGCGTGGTTTTTTTTTCATCATTTATTTCGTTAGATATTAAATTAAACGCGAAGTGTACGTATCGTAAATGTTAGCGGGGCCGTTGTAGGTGCGCAATTTATATTTCTTTATTCCATGCATCGTCGTATTTATTTCTTGGAATCCTACATTAATTTATTAAATCGACATTCGTCCAAATCTTCTTTTATTGTAAGTCTTCTGGTTTAAATAAACTTTTTGGTATATTTTTACGCAACTTAAGCCATGTTTTGTAAAATTGTTTGGTATTGCTAAGTCGAAGATCTTTATCTTAGATGTTCCATATTCACGACATCTGTATCTTTATTGTTTTAGAACTTAAAACGCTGTTGAAGCAAACATTCAACTTTTGAACGAGATATGTATTTCCCGTATTGGATGTATATTACATGAACACCGGTGACATATCCGTCATGGAAACACCATTGAGATATTTCAAAATGCGACGACTGTTTATTTCTTTATGTCGGAACTGGCAACATATGAGAATGACATTTATGTGAAAAAAATGGTTTTGTAATGGAGCACGCGTCTTTACCTAAACAGCAAAATGTTGAAAATATTGTTTGTCACTTAAGAGATAATTTATTTACATTTTTGAACTTCCGCCACAATTGTTGATCATCTTTGAAGATAACGAGGTTTCAAGTTACAGCTTTACAAGGTCGGAATATTCACACAGTGGTACAAAAGTGCAATTTTATAAACAACTTGTTATGACAATGACTTGTGCGTATAAAAGCACAAGGTGCAATTTTCAAGTAACTGAGAACTGGAAGTTAAAAGATTGAAATATATGTCGAAAATGAACACATTCGTTTATTTGTGGTTCAAATTCCGAAAAATATTTTGGTACAAAAGCATTAACTGGGGATGCGGCTCCCCTAACAATAGAACTTTCCAGCTCCCCCTACCCCGAAAATAGACCCCTCTGGCTATGGGACTTTGAATATCCTGTATACACGTATGCCTATATACAGTTAGTTGTCCGAAGATGATGTCATTGTAAATATTTGTCAAACGAATAGAAAGAATTGTGTCGGTCAGATGAAATACAAAACCACACAGACTGGTATACATCATGGATCTCATTTGTGCCATTCAGTTAAAGTGGGTATATATTTTAATAACTACTATAATATTTTTCAAAATTTGAACTATTTCTTTAACTTTTATTTATATAAGAAAAAATTTATTTAACTATGATTTATTTAAGGATTTTCTTTATATATATTTTTCATTTGCATGTATATTTATTCACTCTTCATTTTTCTTTTATTTATTTTTTATCTTTTTTATTATTATTTTTCTTTTTTTTCATTTTTTTCTTTTTGATCTTTTTTTTTTGTCGGGTGGTGGGGGGGGGTACATTTTTTATTTCAGTTTGATTCAAGGCTTCCTAATCATCCCGTTATTACGATTCAAGGCTTCCTAATCTTCTTTTTTTCTTTTATTTTTTTTTCTTTTTTATTATTTTTTTAATTTTTTTGTCAGGTTGTCAGGTGGTGGAGGGTACATTTTTTTCAGTTTGATTCAAGGCTTCCTAATCATCCCGTTATTACCATTTAGTTTATTTATGAAATGACCAGGTAAAAAAAAATGGGGGCACAAAATTTACAACATGCCCGATACTGAGTTTATTCTAATTTAAGTTTAATTTAGGGTGTATGTAAGACAACAGTGGAAAGCCCTGTTGTTGTTCCCGTGGTTAACGTTAAGCAAAATGACGCAATATGCATCGAATGTCGTAATTTGCCATACTTTCTCTGTAACGTTAGAATAACAGTCCTCTTGGATTTGAATCGGTAGGGGGCACCCGTCTCGTTAACCAGCCATTAGTATCATGTGACGCCAGTGATTACAGGCCATTACGCAAGACAATAATTTCTTTGATGCAATAAGTTGGACACTGCGTGGATCGCTAATAGTTAGGATTGATGCTTCAGATTAGCTCTAATCGACGCTGACCGTCTCAAACCAACCCCCAACAATGTCTTAACCAAATTATTTAATCATTTCGGGTAATGATATGTACATATTTAATTAGGTGTATTTATACGTGAATTAATCATGTGAATGGAATCGAGTAAGTAATATGTAAATAACAGCAATAGTCATGATAGGGAGGCATTTAATAAAAACATTTGACAGGTACTCCAGACATAAGTATTATTGATAATTGATGGCGTCAAAATTAATTTTGACGAAATCTTTAATCAAGCAACGATATTGTTAATTGAAGTTCGATGGGATGACTACAAAACCCTTTGGTAGCCTCGCCAATACTTAATTTAATTTTATTTCCGAGCAGCATGAATACCATTTTCTTATATTGTTCTCCTCCTTTAATGATTTTTATTTTTTATGATACAAATTTCTTTCGAAATACGTAAATAAACCTATCACTCATATGTTATGTTTATAATCTAGTTTTTTTTTAATAAAGTTCTGGCCCCGAGTTCATAAAGCATTCTCAGGCTTAGTTATTTACCCAGAAACACAAAACGTTGCACATAGTTTCGTATTGATGTATTTTGATACATTAAAACAACGAAAGTTTTAAAAGGGGCTATATTTTAGTTAAAATAAAGTGAACAATTTTGAGTAAATTCTTAACATAAGTCCGTGAATGCTTTGTGAAGTCAGGGCCTATTGTGTTATGTTATTGAATATTATATGATGCCATTGAGGGTACTGGTATTTTATAAGTCATATCATAGAAAAGTATGTTGTATTTTATATCTTTAAATTACTTATTGTTTTCTTATTATCGATATTTTAACTGTGTAATCTTCCGATTACTAGTATTTTATAGTTCATATAATAGTACACTGTTAAAATATCTTGTAACTCATTATTTACTTTTCATTTTCGAATTTAAAAGGCTTTACCACAAATGTCATGTTTCATAGTCCTAAAAGATCGGGCATTGTACGGTTACTTTATTTTTAGCCGTATTCCTATTTGTGAATTCGCAAGCGTGACACATAAATAAAACAGTCCATCTACTACGTTATGTGTATTCAAGGAAGACGAATATTAAATTTTTATCCATTTTAACATTTTATGAAAATCTACTAAAATTAGTAAATTTAATCAATTATTTATTATGCATTTTAGTAACTTAGCGGAAATTGTTAAGTTTTAATGCGCTTTCAAGAATATCCATTTTTTTTCACAAAGAAATATAAGCTTATAATCGTTGTCTATACGTTTAATAGAGTGTGTTTACATTTATCGCTAACTATAAATTGTTTACAAATCTAACTCCTAGTGTATTCATTCTTAGTTTATTTCTTTTACTTGAGGGACAATAAATTCTTCCTACCCCGGCAACATAATCTCAAATAAATAGAAGGTTGCGACTAAAGAGAAATTTCCCAACGTCAAAATAAACTTTTATTGATTTCAGTAAACGCTCTTCGCGCAAAATTTGTAAACTTTCACGACCATGTCTGAAAAACTTGTAACCCTTATGAATAATATTTACGCATCTTATTTCCCTAGACATCACACTGTTATGCCGCGAGTAAACACAAAACATAAACTTACGAAACAAACCTCGACTGGATGGGTTCTATGCTTCTGTGTTTACTACGTTGCCTTTTGTTTACATCTTGGTTATTAATATTGTAAACATACGTTAGTAAACCGTATAAACTAAATAATTGACAACTACTTTATTTTATGAGATATTAGGGTTCGATTTACAATCAAGACATTCCACCCACAATAGTAAAAAAGTAAATACAGTACATACGAAAACTTCACCCAAAATTTTAGCAACTACATTAAAAGCAAAACACAATTTGGAAACAATCACTGGTTTGTAGACATAATATAGCACGACGTTTCGACAAATTGTGTTGGTTTTTTAAAATGTGTTCCATCGCCTAATGTCACTCGAGGATTATACATTAGAGGCTTCGTTTCGGAATATTTTCAAATTTTCCACGGCTTATTCCTCGTTAAAATGTATTCGCATTGAATATATATGATGTAATTAATAAAACAAAATAAAAATATCGATGGTGACATCATTATAGGTGAGCCCGGGCTGCCGAATGTTGACAAATTTTCAACGCACAATATCTCTGAAAATACTGGACTGAATTTAACAAAGCTAGGGCTGATATTAATTTCAGATATTCCGTTTTCACAATGTTGTAGTTTGCAAGAGATACGAAATCTGTCAAATATTCAATAGAAATTCTTGTGCCTTATTGGGCTGAATTAAAGAGATTTTGCTGAATTCTTTTCAATCACATTTTGTCGATTTCTTAAAATCATACCACAGAATAAATTATACTGCACATAAAAAATGAAAGTGCATCCTTAGAAAATACATTGCTGATATTAAATATTTTATACCATATGCTTTACAGCAGTTTTAATTCTTGTGATGGATGTTAGATTTAAGGAGTTCATTTAGCTAACCAATTTGTGTTGCATTGAAAATTATCAGTGTGCCTTCAATAAAATATTCATAAAAAGTATGAATCATTTCTTCATTTACAAGAACAGAGATCAGGAGGGTGTAAGATGATGTTATCTCTTTTTTTTGCTGTTGTTGTTTGTTGTTGTTTTGAATTATACTAGTATAATTGTTGTTCGATATAAACGCATCTCGGATTTCTAGGACCTATTTTCCTTTAATATTAATTGTTAACTCTTTAAATATGTTAATAAGAAGTGTCGTTCTGTGGTCCTACACCACAAATTTGTTTCGGGGTATACTTACAGGACAAATAAAATTATTACCTTTGAAAAGGGTCTATTCGATCAAAATGTTTACTTTTACTTTCAAAGCCACATAATATCAATTTACTAGTTCTAGCTCGGCCTATCATTTTCGTGCTCATGTAAAAAGATTGCTTTGTTTTTTTTAAAATTTAAAAATGTAAAAGAGCTACCATTTTATTCAATTTATACCATTCACCAAAACTTCGAGAATTTTGTAATTTTTAGTGTCGAAAAACATTCACGTTAAAATATGTTTTGTTCTTTAGATATAAGTTTCGAATTTTATTACCTTTTGAAATTATTTTATTCATGTATATATACACATACTTTTTGTGAAGCTTGTTATTTTACTAGTCTGTGTTATTTATTTTATTTAATAGTGTGTATTGATATATTTGTTGTAGTTATTTTCTTAAACACCCACAGGAAAATAAATTTATAAATTCTTTTATTAAAGAATTGGCAGTGTTACGGAGACCATATTTTATCTCCCTATAAAAATACATTTCCCTCCCGAAAAAAAAATCCCACTAAAATAGACCCAAAATACATGAGCCGATGTTCCCGCCAAAAGTTTGAATTCCTACAAAATGTAAATATAATATCAATTTTAACAACATTTATCATTTTATTTTTGTAGTGTTATTTCTAGTTTTTCTTTCTACTTTAAATACTAGATAAATCTGTCTTAGCTTTATCTTAGACATTAATTCGTACTTCCTGTTTCACAAAACGCATTGAAATCATATATCGATTTGCATTAACAAATTCATTCACAGATTTAATTTATATAAAATGCCATATATACAGAGTTTATATATTTAAAGATATGTGATGGTATATGAATATAGAATTTCGGCCCATGCAAATGAGACATAATTTGAAATTTCCATTTTATTTGCGTACACCGATTATTGAATTTACCTCTATATCTCGTATCATTGCATTTTAAAACTGTCTTGTGTAAAACTACCATTTTTTTATTTTTTTCGTTTTAAATGTATTTGTATTTTAGGCTCATCTCGACTTTATCCTTAACATGGGTTATATATTTTCTCTTTAAAAACACAACGTCATCTATAACGTATTAGTGCATATATTACGAAAATAGAATCTATGACATATTAATTTCCACGTAAATTACTATTCGTACGTTATTTTGTATACATTCAAATAAGAATATTGGTTAAATTTATAAATTATTTAGAATATATATATATTATTATTTTTATTCCCAAACAATCACTTCACTATTGTAATTACAAAATCACACTATACACCAGATTGATAGAGTGCTTTACAATATATCAAATTGGAACGGGTTTGATGTCTACAAATTAATTGCATGTAGGAAAGGAACACCCAAGATTAATCAAAAGCGAAAAAAGATCAAGCATATTTGTTTTTAAATACTTAATATAAACCCCCGCTATAAATTAAACTAAAATCTAGATGAAAACCGTTGAAATAAAAATGGGTGAAATATTCCGTGTATCTTTTCTTATTTCCCCGTTAAAATTCCTCTGATAGACTACGGCGTGTGAAAATATGTTAGATTTGATTTCAACGAGAGCTTCACTTTTCATCACATTTATATAGAGCGAAATCTAAGACGAAAACTCGGGCTGAAAACCCATGCGAAAGAAAACATAGCGTCTAGAAAGGAACAAAATGGTCGTGGTAAAACAAGTATATCTTTCTACCAAAAAATCTTGTAACAATTTAAGAAATTCACAGTCTTGAAATAGTTACGTGGAATCTATTATTGCAGTTGTTGTTTTTATTCGTGTTAATTGTACGCGATCCGTGCCCCACGGGCAGTAAGAACACGCAATAGCGACTAGAATTACGGCTTGACTACCGTTTCACACCAAGAAAAGACTATAGTCCTTTCTCAATTACAAGTCTCCACACTCTGGTCCTGTCAAAACTAACTTAATTTAACTTGACAACTGAGAGAATTCAAGAATCATGATCTTGCAATCTGTAAACAATTTGTGAATGACGTAAACTAATCACTCATTAATTAACGAGACAAAATATTAATTCAACAAAATGGAAATGTGTGACGTAGTTTCACATGACAGGCCATTAGATTCTTATTAACCATCAATCTCATTCAGAAATGTAATTTTCATTTGCAAAAGATATAAGAAATCACTTATTTAATATGGGTAGCAAAATAATGATGTATAGTTTTATAGTTTATTATTTTATAACCAAATATGAAAACGCTATAGATAGTTATAATTCGTAAAAATTATCGAAAGTATTGAATAAAAAGAGTTAAATTATATTTTTACAGTGTTCGTCATATATTATCCAAATTGAATATTTTAAAATATGTATATAAATTATTATTATTATGCATTATTTAATTTTATTACGTTCTTATTTAAAACAAGACTATTAGAAAAAACGCATTTTCCAAACACACGAATTGCATCCAGATAGAAGAAAGTACATGGAAATTCTCCTATTCTTATTATTAAATAATTATGTATCACACACCATGCTAAAAACTATTCACCACAAAAAAGGATGTATAAAAATGGATGTATAATAATTATTTCTACAAGGCTAACTACTTACCGGCTAATGTCAAATCTACTGTATCGGTACTGGAGGCCGGGGGCATGCTGCCGTATGGGAGGGTATCGGTGTTGGATGGGGGTGACATACTGTGCATGGAACCAGTGCTACCTGTCGGACTGAGAGGCTGCTGCTTGACATAACGTTGATACTGCCACTGTGACGTGGCCATGGCATTTAGCTGGTCCCTGTCGTACATGGACTGTGAAACGCTCTGTGTCGGAGTATTTTGAGGTGCGGTCAGGTGTGAATAATCAGTGTTTACACTCGACATACTGGCCATGGCACAACTCGGCGCATAGCGGTTATTAAAATTACAACTATTAGGCATATGTTGTGTCATTGAATTGGGCATAATCATATTCGCCATATTGGCCATGTTGGTCATATTCGATGTTTCGTATGGTTGACTACTGTTGGTATTACAGGACATATTCATAGGCGGCATGCCAGAATTTTGTGAATAAAAGTCATAATGTGAACCCATCATAGGTGGTGTACTGTTCATACTCATTCCGTTCAACATTCCGAACGGTTTCATGGCTTGGCACTTTCTTCGGAACCCCCTCGGGCGACGTCTGAATGAACCCTCCTCGAACATGAACTCTGCAGCAGGGTCAATGGTCCAATAGTGACCTTTACCTGGTCGGCCAATTCCTTTAGGTAATTTTATAAAGCACTCGTTTAAAGACAAGTTATGGCGAACGGAATTCTTCCAGCCTTGGTAAGTACCGCGGAAGAATGGAAACTTCTGTTGAAGATATTGGTATATTTCACTGAGGGTGCATCTTCTTGTTGGGTTGGCTTGAATGGCCATTACTATCAAAGCTATATATGAATACGGTGGCTTTTCCGATCGGCGTACTCCAACACCAGGTTTCTTGCCCATGGTTTTCTCACATGGAGAATCTGGGGAGGTGGTGGTGCTCGGACTCTCATCGCCACTGTCCGGATCGTGGTGATCATCCTTCATATCGTGTTTATCATCTATATCTGTCATTGGACCCAGATCGGGCACACTGGTCAACATAGTCATATGTAAAGGCTTCCTGTCCATCTCACAGTCCATCATTTTCAAAAGATGAATCGATTTGATAAAATATCCTTAAAATAACAAGATTTACGTTCGGTTATACCGTCTGGTGCTGGTATTGCACAATCCCTTAGTGTGGTCCAACTCTGTCGCTATATCGTTTATATACACATCATTGTTCACACAAACAGTAAGAGTTTCTTCCTCTGTATCCAAGTCATATACACACGTCCAACGAGCTCGAAATTCTTCCTCTCCCTCGTCTTACTCGCACCAAATGTCAAAACAGACCGAGAAGCGAACACCTTGGATAGATTTTAACCAAATGCTCAGACGCTGAACCTCAAAAACAGAAACCAGTATAAGTTCATTGAGACGTGAACGTTAATCCTGATTCGAATCTTGTTTCCAAACTAAGTGACCGATGAAAAAGTGGAACTGTCATTACATGATCAGAAACTTTACGCACCATTTCAATGAAATTAGGCTTGAAACGAACCTCATCCAATAGTTGGGCTGCCTACTGGAATGATGTGGGCGGAGCGTGTTGGTGCCAATCACGTGTTGTGGCTAAATGACGGGAACGATTAAGAAGATTGCCTAAGTACGCGATGCCGGGGGTTCGGTGTTATTATTTCGTGACTTTGTGTTTGTACTTTATGCCTCCCTCGTAGAAAACTGTCTCGTATGTATTTGCTGTATTTCATTTCATCTCTGCTGGACATTAGAATCTGGACAGACTTAGATAAAGAATAGAATCGTCAATAGGGATGAGCACACTACTCACTAGATGATAATTCCTCCAATGCGAAGAATTTTATTTTTGAAAGTCTGAAACACTCACAATTTAAATGACAACTATTAATTAGTTACCTTTAAACTATTATTTTATTGTTACAAAAGAATAATACAAGATAAATAAATTTTATATTTAAAAATATTTTCTATTTATTTTTGCCTACTAATGTTTATTTATTTTTTTTTTTTACTTATAAATATCTGAGTAGCAGGTCCATATTTTTAAATAGAAGATATTTCTGAATATATGTATAAACCAACTTTTGTCTTTTATTTAGTATTAATTGCAAATTTGTATCTATACTTTTTTGAGGGGAGAAAGATGTGGACTTGGGGAGCAGTAGCTTTCCACAAGTTTCCAGTTTAAGTAAAGCATCTACTATAGTATGACATTATTTTTAATAAATATGATCCGTTACTAGCCCTAAATCTACCCGATTTGCGAAGGCTTAAATAATTGTTAGTTTTTGTTTTATACTTTTTTACTAACTGCAGATGAGGTATTCGTTAGTCTTTCTTTAAGTCACTAAACAACATGGAAATCGTTGTGAATAATTTTAAACTAATCTGACTGAAAATGACCCCGTCGTGTATTTTGCGTTTCAGATCCTTTCCCAGAGTTTGTTGTGTTAATTTTAGTATATAGATATACGTTGTTATAACTTAATTAGCTGAATTTAATACAAGATGGTACTACGGTGATATCGTGAAATCAGATATCCAGAAAACGAGGTATAGCTCACTCGGACATTATAGAGATATCATCTCTGTTTACTGAGTCTGACGATTGGTGGAAGAAAGTAATCAAGAGGAAAAGGAACACCCTCCCTGGATCTATAGATGAGAGAGAAATTAGCGAGGAAATCCCCGCCTCCCACATCGTGTCTTCAACTTACACCAGATCGCCGAAAACCGATGCCAGCTTTTCCCTTCAATCGACGTCCTATTTATTTGTGTAGCTTCTGATCTGACAAATAATATCATATCCTTGTTGTTGGTGCGAGGTTAACTTCAGCATTTTACGTATCGTGTACCCTGTATGATGTTAAACCTTGGAACAATAAAAATACTACCGTTTCTTGAGAGTGGATAATTAAAATATAGAATGTACATCTCAATATACATCTCAAACTACAGCTGTATATTGTTTGTATAATTTGTAGTTTGGTTTAAGTTACACACTTATCCTTAGTTTTAATAGGAAACGACAGAAATGGCGCTCAATTGATCAAAGATATTGATATTAATTTTTTTCACTCAAATATGACTTATAAATAAACATGGCGATTAACCCAACATTCCCCCCCCCCCCCGTGAGATCTATGTTCATTCATCCACATCATCTAAAACAATTCAATACTTAGGTTGTGCGAGCCTCCCCTTGTGCATATACTAAACTTGGGCTGCCTGTATACAGTAACCTCCGCTTGAGAATAGACACTAAGCCAACTGACCGACATTTCAGTCCAAAACACTTAGTTTACATCGATAATTTTCAAAAGTGTTCATTCTGTTTCCATTTACTGGAATTGAATAGATTTACTTAAGTCTTTAAGTGTATGCCAGATGTGAAAACGTATTACAACACAATATACTAATTTTACATCAATAATTTTCAGAAGTGTTCATTCATTCTGTTACCATTTAATGGAATTGAAGAGATTCATTTAGTCTGTATCAGATGTGAAACGGAGTATAACCTCATTACGAAAAACAATATTACTTTTAGAACATGGTGGCCATTCTAGGCATAGATTTGTTCTCGAAGTATGGGGTAGATGAATCTCTGTGTGTAGAATGCTATGTGCAGAGACGTTAAACCCCCTTCATTTTATTTAATTACAACTCTCAGATTCGGATCCTAGTGTCAAGTTTATATTTCAGAATTTAAAATGTTTTAAATTTTAATCAGCAACTATCTGTCGATAGGTTTGAGAATATCGTCTAATTTCATAAAAGTATGTTGCTTTAAATAAAATTATATAGAGTTTAACGTTTGATTTTTCTGCTTAATCCGGGCTAATGAAGACTGGCAGCGCCGCTACGGTTTACTTTTTATTTTGAATTCCAACTGAGCTGCCAAGCCAATCATAGGAGGAACACTTGATACCATTTCTATAGCCTGATACCACTGTGGTCGTTTAGTTTGCTTAATAAATATCAATATTGGTTCCGGAAAACGAATCGTATGACACTTTAAAGATGCATTATGTAAGATTTAGATAAGGATCTGGCCGATCTCGTTATAATAGTTTAAAAAGAGATGAAGAAAATTGAATATATATTAATTCTGAGCAAAGTTATGTCTGCTTAGAGAAAAAAGGTGTCTTTTCATTGCTACCATTGTAACGATAGTAAACTAACTCTCGATTATCCATCGTGTAATTAAATTATTCAATGACGCTCTAGTTTCAATCCATTGAACATTGCGAGCATCCAGTGATCTAAAGAGTTGATTTATGGCAAATTAACAATTTATATGCCATTTAAGGCCAAAAGAAAGGCCTGCAATTGCTAGATTTAACTCATAATGCATCCGTAGCATGTTAATAAATGTCTAATTAACAATTTATATAGCATTTAAGGCCAAAAGAAAGACCTGCAATTGGTAGAATAATACATCCGTAATGAATAAAAACAACAAAAAATGTGTGGGTATGTGTCCTTTAAATCAGACTTGTATGGTGTTCTATTTCGGCCACGTCATCACCTTAGAAAAGGCGACGCGACGCGAAGGGCGACGCGATGTGCGACGCGTCACCTTTTTAAGAGCGACGTCTTGTTAAAACCTTCGCGTCGCTTTTTTCTCCCTATAGTTTAATATTCAAAAAGGCGACGCACGACGCGCGAAGTGCAGTTTGCGTCACGCCTCGCCTTTTTTCAAAGGCGACGCACGACGTGGCCGAAATAGAACACCATAGACTTGAATTGAAAATACATTATATGTAAGATTTAGATAAAGAGCTATCCATTCTCGCTATAATAGTTTTAAAAAAAGATAATGTGAAATGAATAATTTGAAAATTTCATTCAAATTACTCTATTGAGAGCCAAGATTTTAGCCTTTGACAAAGGCTTTGAAGGTTTGACAAGACGTGTGAAATAAATGCATCCATGATACTGGTTGTTCGAGGCTAAGTCCCGCCCGTCCATTTTTTAGCTTAAATCAAAATACGGCCGAACTGTTCTAATCTATTTAATATCGGAGAAACACGATGCCATCGAGAGTTGACTATGGCTTGGATAAGTTAAATAATGTCTAATTAATAATTTAGAAAACATTTCATGCCTATAGAAAAACTTGTAATAGGCAGATTTAACTCTTGCCTAATGTATGGTTAAACGTTTTATTCACTTTAAATTTATATTGAAAATACTGTTCAAAACATATGATGTTGATGAAATCCAGATGTGAATTTTAATATTTTACACTCTTTCATTTTATATTAAATGATTTTCTAGCTCTTAGCTAAAAATTTAAAATAAAAATCTCAGTATTAACTTTCTTTTAAAGCATAAATAATAATGGGTACAATATGCGCAGGAATTAGCAAATAATAAAAACACGCAAATTGATAAAATAAAAAAAATAACAAGTTATATTCATGTTTGAAGTTTCCCAGCACCCATTACTAACTAGTCTAGTACTCATATTCTCCTTAAGATCATTAGAATTCCCATTAAATTGCTAAAGTTGATGCAGGCAAAATAAGTGACATATGTTTTGTCAATGTCCTGGTTAAATCTGCAGGAAATAGCGACAGGAAATGTGTTCTTTATAACGCTGATTGACGGCAGGTAGCCTGTAACTCGCGCTATTTTTACACGTGTGTCAAACGCGGGTCTTATTTCAGTATTGGTTCCACAACAATAGTGCGCCTGAAATTACTTACATGTATAGAGGGGTTAGGTTCGAGCATGTCACATACCACGGTGCAACTTTACGTTTAGGTCAATATTTGTAGAGAAGCATGACCATCTCATTCTCTAGAACGACCAGGTGGTCACGCTTAGTTCGTTTTCCGTTTCTTACAAGATTGTCGAGATTCTGGAAATTGAGCCGTTCCGTTAGTGGAAGTGACAGTATGATAGAATGCAGGTTGGGTAGAAGAACAAAGTAAATACATGCGTACAGATCAATTAAAGCCAAAGATCTTCGTCCTTTCAAATATTTGATAATGCATTCTGTGTAAGTATTATAATAGACAAAGGGATATCCTATGACGAGTAGGAAGTTAAACTGTGAGAAAAAATATAGATTGTGGCTACTAACTGAAAACAGTTGTTATTCCTGCCACTGACCTGGGTCTTTATGTTCCTAACGCGTTTCAATATCACCGAATTCATAAATATTGATTAGAAAATCAAAATATATTTCAATACACCTATGATTTTTTTTTTCACGTATATTTATTAACGCATGAAACATGTCTGCGGCGACGTTACATAATTACGTGCGAGTAATCCATGGGCTAAGATAGCACCGCCATGATCAGTAGTGTGTGTTTATAATTTGAGTTTCCATGGATATTTATAAATACGTTTAGAGATCGAACAAATAACTTGGTTATACTTGAAGTACCATTTCATTATACGTAATAATCATTTAGATACATTTAGTAAGTGAATACCACAATAAGCTATAAAAGATATTTATAAAAAAACATTATAACTAATGTTTTAGCATTATTTTTTAAGATTGCCATATCCACAAAAAAGTTTACATTCGTGAATAACAGTATTATATACCTGTATTTCTTGGTAGGGGAAGTGGGTGGATGGCCGAGTGGCGCGCCTGTCATTGAGTCAACTGGCGTGGTTTCGAATCCCCGGTTGAATGTGACAAGGAATAGGGTCGCCTGTCCAACCTCGTGGGTTTTCTCCGGGTCCTCTGGTTTCCTCCCTCTGCTAAAGACACCTACGCACAAGCGAATTATTGGAAAAAAGTAAGACCTTGTGTTAATTAGTACCGAAATGACCGCGTTTCTCTCTCTCTCTCTATTTACTGGTAATACTCATGATAGTCTAACTATTAAAAAAAGAAAGGTTGCCAGGCAATGAAACATACGCCCACAGCAGCTGAATCGTCCGGGCAGTCAATAAGAGTTGTCGCATATTTTTACTTTTTTCGCTAATGAAACATTTGTAATACACTAAAAACTGATTAAGAGTAACAACTTATTATGTAATTATCAGAAAATCATTAGAATTTGATTGCTTTTTATAAAGTGTTACCCCACGCTAACAATTAGTATATACATGAAACATTTAATATCATGGATTTAGCTGTTCAGTTATCAAAATTCATTAAAAATCAAAATACTTGTTCGCTTCAACAACTTAAACTCTGTGTATCAATCTAAAGTCAATCGGATGATAAGTTTGGCCTCTAGAGCATCCACAAGATTTTTTGAAGTGATCAAGGGCCATAACTCTGGCAGTAATTATCGGAAATCGCACAGCAGCTGAATCGTCCGGGCAGTCAATAAGAGTTGTCGCATATTTTTACTTTTTTCGCTAATGAAACATTTGTAATACACTAAAAACTGATTAAGAGTAACAACTTATTATGTAATTATCAGAAAATCATTAGAATTTGATTGCTTTTTATAAAGTGTTACCCCACGCTAACAATTAGTATATACATGAAACATTTAATATCATGGATTTAGCTGTTCAGTTATCAAAATTCATTAAAAATCAAAATACTTGTTCGCTTCAACAACTTAAACTCTGTGTATCAATCTAAAGTCAATCGGATGATAAGTTTGGCCTCTAGAGCATCCACAAGATTTTTTGAAGTGATCAAGGGCCATAACTCTGGCAGTAATTATCGGAAATCGCTGAAAATCAAAAGGCTTCTGCGTCTCATGACCTTAGACACTGTGTATAAATTTAAAGTCAATCGGATATTAACTTTGGCCTCTAGAGCGTCCGCAAGATTTTTTGAAGTGATCAAGGGCCATAACTCTGCCAGTAATTATTGGAAATCGCTGAAAATCAATAGGATGATTCTTCGTGTAATGACCTTAAACACTGTGTATAAATTTAAAGTAAATCGGATACTAAGTTTGGCCTCTAGAGCGTCCACAAGATTTTTTGAAGTGATCAAGGGCGATAACTCTGGCACTAATAATCGGAAATCGCTGAAAATCAATAGGCTTCTTCGTCTCATGACCTTAAACACTGTGTATAAATTTAAAGTCAATTGGATAATATTAACTTTGGCCTCTAGAGCGACCACAAGATTTTTTGAAGTGATCAAGGGCCATAACTCTGGCAGTAATTATCGGAAATCGCTGAAAATCAAAAGGCTTCTTCGTCTCATGACCTTAGACACTGTGTATAAATTTAAAATCAATCGGATATTAACTTTAGTCTGTAGAGCGTCCACAAGCAATTGTGGACGCCGGACCGACGGACGGACAGACGGAGGGGGGCGACGAAAATACGACCACATTTCAATGTGGGCGTATAATAACAAAACAAAAACACAGATTGTAATTGGTGACTTATTGTTTAATTCTTTGTGAGTGATTAGTCTGGAAAATATCTTGTATCCGATATTATATCAAAATAATATATTTAAATAGCCAATGTTTGTGTGAAAAGGACTTTTGACAAATACGCAAAACATGGATTCCAAAAGCATCTTTTTGAAAACTTACTCTTATTCTGTATAACTCATTGAATGAGTATCAAAATAAAAAAAATCTACTTAAATGTTTACAATGGCGCACCAAATACATATTCTTGAAATCTAGTGGAAGTCCTGTAGTAAGTACCGGTAGAACACCCCACGGGTTAAAATAAAAATAATTGAAGTTCTTGTGGAATGTGGTATCACACACAAAGATAGGAATTCACAGTACCAATGTTAAGAATATAGGATGGTCTCGACTATAAAACTCCACACGAAAATATCTTACGCAAACATAGGCTGCTTACTAAAGAAGGGCCTAATTTTACGTCACCTTGCACTTTTAAACATCTCCCTGCCAATAGCTTTGCGAACTGAGCTGAAATTTTGCGATGGCATTTGCTGGTTAGTCCACAGTAGGATTTGAGTGTTGAAATTTTTAAGGGCCTAAAGTTAAAGCCTTATTAGCATATTGGTTAATCCGACTGTGGTATTAACAAAAACAAAATATTAATTGTAGTTTGAAAGATTAAAAATCAGACTCGAATGTATTTCTGATAAAGGATACAATTTTCGGTGCAGTAAACCATTTTTCATACAGAGGCAGCAACTGTATAGCGTAAAAAATATCCCATGTTTATGTGCATACATGAATAACAAACTGTACATTAAGAGAAACTAGGTCATTCGGGACTAACATATGGTTTAATTTTATCTCAATAATTCGATTGCGCGTAGGGGTCTTTAGCAGTGGGAGGAAACCGGGGTGCCCGGGGAGGAAACCCACGAGGCTGAGAAGGCGCCCTATCCCCATGCCACATACGCTCACACCAGGAATCGAAACCACAGCCGCAAGCCAGAGGTGACCGGCCAGCTAGAGGTGGAAGCGCGGCACTCTAGAGTATTAGGCCTTCCCAACTCACCAAACTGTACATCAAACCAACAAACCAACACAGATACATAATAACAGAGACAGAGAGGGAGAGAGAGGGAGAGATATGGGGTCATTTTGGGACTAACATATGGTTCAATTTTATTTCAATAATTCGCTTTAGCAGTGGGAGGAAACCGGATGACCTGAAGGATCTAAACAAAACCCACGAGGTTTGACAGGCGATCCTACTCTTTGTTACGCACAACCGGTTGAATCGAAATCACGCCAGTTCACTTAATGGCAGACCTTAAGATACAGCGCGCACGTGGTAACCATTCGGCCACCCAACCCACGGTACACAGAGAAACAAGAATAAAATCAGTGGTATATTAATGCTTTTAAAAAGTAATTTGACATTTCTACATTTTTTGTCAAGGATCAATATGTCAAATTGAAGTTTGAAGTTTTATTGTCCATTTAAGCTCATAAAACCCCGTCTGTGGCGTGTTCCCTACAAAAGTACTTTTATTATATTACTAATTCCATATACGATGAATACCGAACAACAAACCAGCTCGTTGTTCGTTATTCGCCAATACCGAACAACAAACTGGCTCGTTGTTCGTTATTCGCCAATGTGTAACAGCTCTTTCTTCGGATAGAAAGAGAAGTTGTTAGAATCTATTTCTCAGAAATTTGAAGTTTTATCGTCTATTTAAGCTCACGAAAACCCGCCTATGGCGTGTTCCTTACAAAAGTACCATTATTATATTAATAATTCCATATACGGTGAATACCGAACAACAAACCAGCTCGTTGTTCGGTATTCGTGAATACCGAACAACAAACCAGCTCGTTGTTCGTTATTCGCGAATACCGAACAACAAACTGGCTCGTTGTTCGTTATTCGCCAATATGTAACAGATCTTTCTTCGGATAGAAAGAGAAGTTGTTAAAATCTATTTCCCAGAAGCCTGAAGTTTTATTGTCTATTTAAGCTCATTAAAACCCGCCTGTGGCGTGTTCCCTACAAAAGTACCTTTATTATATTACTTATTCCATATACGGTGAATACCGAACAACAAACCAGCTCGTTGTTCGTTATTCGCGAATACCGAACAACAAACTGGCTCGTTGTTCGTTATTCGCCAATATGTAACAGCTCTTTCTTCGGATAGAAAGAGAAGTTGTTAAAATCTATTTCCCAGAAGCCTGAAGTTTTATTGTCTATTTAAGCTCATTAAAACCCGCCTGTGGCGTGTTCCCTACAAAAGTACCTTTATTATATTACTTATTCCATATACGGTGAATACCGAACAACAAACCAGCTCGTTGTTCGGTATTCGCGAATACCGAACAACGAACTGGCTCGTTGTTCGTTATTCGCCAATATGTAACAGCTCTTTCTTTGGATAGAAAGAGAAGTTGTTAGAATCTATTTCCCAGAAGTTTGAAGTTTTATTGTCTATTTAAGCTCATAGAAATCCGCCTGTGGCGTGTTCCCTGCACAAGTACCTTTATCACAGTACTAATTCCATATACGGTGAATACCGAACAACAAACCAGCTCGTTGTTCGGAATTCGCGAATACCGAACAACAAACTGGCTCGTTGTTCGTTATTCGCCAATATGTAACAGCTCTTTCTTTGGATAGAAAGAGAAGTTGTTAGAATCTATTTCCCAGAAGTTTGAAGTTTTATTGTCTATTTAAGCTCATAGAAACCCGGCTGTGGCGTGTTCCCTACAAAAGTACCTTTATTATATTACTAATTCCATATACGGTGAATACCGAACAACAAACCAGCTCGTTGTTCGTTATTCGCCAATACCGAACAACAAACTGGCTCGTTGTTCGTTATTCGCCAATGTGTAACAGCTCTTTCTTCGGATAGAAAGAGAAGTTGTTAGAATCTATTTCCCAGAAGTTTGAAGTTTTATCGTCTATTTAAGCTCATAAAAACCCGCCTGTGGCGTGTTCCTTACAAAAGTACCTTTATTATATTAATAATTCCATATACGGTGAATACCGAACAACAAACCAGCTCGTTGTTCGGTATTCGTGAATACCGAACAACAAACCAGCTCGTTGTTCGTTATTCGCGAATACCGAACAACAAACTGGCTCGTTGTTCGTTATTCGCCAATATGTAACAGATCTTTCTTCGGATAGAAAGAGAAGTTGTTAAAATGTATTTCCCAGAAGTTTTAAGTTTTATTGTCGATTTAAGCTCATTATAATTCGCCTGTGGCGTTTTCCCTACAAAAGTACCTTTATTATATTACTTATTCCATATACGGTGAATACCGAACAACAAACCAGCTCGTTGTTCGTTATTCGCGAATACCGAACAACAAACTGGCTCGTTGTTCGTTATTCGCCAATATGTAACAGATCTTTCTTCGGATAGAAAGAAAAGTTGTTAAAATGTATATCCCAGAAGTTTTAAGTTTTATTGTCTATTTAAGCTCATTAAAACCCGCCTGTGGCGTGTTCCCTACAAAAGTACCTTTATTATATTACTTATTCCATATACGGTGAATACCGAACAACAAACCAGCTCGTTGTTCGGTATTCGCGAATACCGAACAACAAACTGGCTCGTTGTTCGGTATTCGCCAATATGTAACAGCTCTTTCTTCGGATAGAAAGAGAAGTTGTTAAAATCTATTTCCCAGAAGCCTGAAGTTTTATTGTCTATTTAAGCTCATTAAAACCCGCCTGTGGCGTGTTCCCTACAAAAGTACCTTTATTATATTACTTATTCCATATACGGTGAATACCGAACAACAAACCAGCTCGTTGTTCGGTATTCGCCAATACCGAACAACAAACCAGCTCGTTGTTCGTTATTCGCCAATACCGAACAACAAACTGGCTCGTTGTTCGTTATTCGCCAATATGTAACAGCTCTTTCTTCGGATAGAAAGAGAAGTTGTTAGAATCTATTTCCCAGAAGTTTGAAGTTTTATTGTCCATTTAAGCTCATAAAACCCCGTCTGTGGCGTGTTCCCTACAAAAGTACTTTTATTATATTACTAATTCCATATACGATGAATACCGAACAACAAACCAGCTCGTTGTTCGTTATTCGCCAATACCGAACAACAAACTGGCTCGTTGTTCGTTATTCGCCAATGTGTAACAGCTCTTTCTTCGGATAGAAAGAGAAGTTGTTAGAATCTATTTCTCAGAAATTTGAAGTTTTATCGTCTATTTAAGCTCACGAAAACCCGCCTATGGCGTGTTCCTTACAAAAGTACCATTATTATATTAATAATTCCATATACGGTGAATACCGAACAACAAACCAGCTCGTTGTTCGGTATTCGTGAATACCGAACAACAAACCAGCTCGTTGTTCGTTATTCGCGAATACCGAACAACAAACTGGCTCGTTGTTCGTTATTCGCCAATATGTAACAGATCTTTCTTCGGATAGAAAGAGAAGTTGTTAGAATCTATTTCCCAGAAGTTTGAAGTTTTATTGTCCATTTAAGCTCATAAAACCCCGTCTGTGGCGTGTTCCCTACAAAAGTACTTTTATTATATTACTAATTCCATATACGATGAATACCGAACAACAAACCAGCTCGTTGTTCGTTATTCGCCAATACCGAACAACAAACTGGCTCGTTGTTCGTTATTCGCCAATATGTAACAGCTCTTTCTTCGGATAGAAAGAGAAGTTGTTAAAATCTATTTCCCAGAAGCCTGAAGTTTTATTGTCTATTTAAGCTCATTAAAACCCGCCTGTGGCGTGTTCCCTACAAAAGTACCTTTATTATATTACTTATTCCATATACGGTGAATACCGAACAACAAACCAGCTCGTTGTTCGGTATTCGCCAATACCGAACAACAAACCAGCTCGTTGTTCGTTATTCGCCAATACCGAACAACAAACTGGCTCGTTGTTCGTTATTCGCCAATATGTAACAGCTCTTTCTTCGGATAGAAAGAGAAGTTGTTAGAATCTATTTCCCAGAAGTTTGAAGTTTTATTGTCCATTTAAGCTCATAAAACCCCGTCTGTGGCGTGTTCCCTACAAAAGTACTTTTATTATATTACTAATTCCATATACGATGAATACCGAACAACAAACCAGCTCGTTGTTCGTTATTCGCCAATACCGAACAACAAACTGGCTCGTTGTTCGTTATTCGCCAATGTGTAACAGCTCTTTCTTCGGATAGAAAGAGAAGTTGTTAGAATCTATTTCTCAGAAATTTGAAGTTTTATCGTCTATTTAAGCTCACGAAAACCCGCCTATGGCGTGTTCCTTACAAAAGTACCATTATTATATTAATAATTCCATATACGGTGAATACCGAACAACAAACCAGCTCGTTGTTCGGTATTCGTGAATACCGAACAACAAACCAGCTCGTTGTTCGTTATTCGCGAATACCGAACAACAAACTGGCTCGTTGTTCGTTATTCGCCAATATGTAACAGATCTTTCTTCGGATAGAAAGAGAAGTTGTTAGAATCTATTTCCCAGAAGTTTGAAGTTTTATTGTCTATTTAAGCTCATAAAAACCCGCCTATGGCGTGTTCCCTACAAAAGTACCTTTATTATATTACTTATTCCATATACGGTGAATACCGAACAACAAACCAGCTCGTTGTTCGGTATTCGCGAATACCGAACAACAAACTGGCTCGTTGTTCGGTATTCGCCAATATGTAACAGCTCTTTCTTCGGATAGAAAGAGAAGTTGTTAAAATCTATTTCCCAGAAGCCTGAAGTTTTATTGTCTATTTAAGCTCATTAAAACCCGCCTGTGGCGTGTTCCCTACAAAAGTACCTTTATTATATTACTTATTCCATATACGGTGAATACCGAACAACAAACCAGCTCGTTGTTCGGTATTCGCCAATACCGAACAACAAACCAGCTCGTTGTTCGTTATTCGCGAATACCGAACAACGAACAACGAACAACAAGCTAGCTTCACGCCGCTTCAAATTGGTAGATATTCCAGATTGATGGCAACATGAACCTACATTAATTTTCACAACATACGTTGGCACTAGACAAGTAGGTGATGATGATTCTGAGACAATGAAATAAGAAGTGTGTTTGATTGCTGTTCTCAAAAGATGAATTTTGTATTTTAGATAAATATCCAAAGACCAGAAGAAACTTGTTCGAATCAAAGGAAACATCGAATAACATTTTCCTCAACATCGATCAAATTATATTCCTTTGGTATTTTTAATTTCACAGGACCATAGATAAATCCAAACTGTACTGGAAATATCCAAAGACCAGGAGCAACTTTTCTTTATCAAACGAAACTTCCGATAACCTTGTCCCAAAAACTAATGGGCTTGGATCTTACACTAATTCTATTGCTTTGTTCTAATGATAAAAAGTCTTTAAATTCCCAGGACAAGCGATAAATTAGTATTGTACTGGACATATCCCATATCCAAGAACCAGAAGCAACGTTTTCAAATCAAAGAAAACTTCTGATAACCCTGTCCCAAAATTGAATGCGCTGATAGTAAAGTGTTCACACTAAGTCGATAAAATTACTTTGTTAGTAGATATATTGCTTTGTCCATAGTTAAAAAATGTCTTTTAATTCCAAGGACAAGGGGAAAATGAGAATTATTTGAAAATATCCAAGACAAGAAGAAACTATTTTAAGTAAAAGGAAACTTGTGATAAATCTGTTCCCACTATTAATAGGCTGAGGGAAAATATCTATGCTAAGTCAATAAAATTTGATTTTTGGAAATTCTATTGTCTGTTCCTATTCACAAAGACCAGTAGCAACGTTTCAAATAAAGGGAGAGTTCTGATAACATTCTCCTCAAAACTTATGAGGAAAATGTTGATAAAATTCTTTTTTTAATAATTCTATTACATTGTTCTTATTAAAAAGTTTTAGCTTCTTTAATTCGCTCAATGATCTTGTAAATATCAAAAGCAACTGTTTTCAAATAAAAGAAACTTTGATTACCGTGTCCCCAACATGAATAGGTTTCAGGAAAAGTCTTCGGTAAATCTTTTGCGTTCTTCTTATCAAAAATTTAGCTTATTTAATTCGGCAGTGACTTTGTTATCAACTTTAAATCTTTGTGAAGATGACACTCTCATTTGTTAGAAGTGTTTAACTTCTCCCTTTCTTGAGTGACACCATGAGTGATGATATACATAATACATAAGTAGTGTGTACCCACGATTTGTCGTATACCATACCGTGTATTTAGTTGTAGATTTTTAACAGATTCTGATTAGAAAGTCAGATAAATTGCACCTGGTCAATGGTAATAGCCTGCCAACACCATAGTATATACATGGTGGGAAGATTTCATCCCATTCTCGTTCATTTAAATTTACAACTTTAATATAGCACATTGAGAAGTTAGGCCAAGCTTTCTTTATTAACACTGTGCTTGGAGTAAGACACGGGCTACTTAACCAGAAGATCCTGGGTTCGATTCGGGGGTGGGGTGTATGATCTTCGAGCTCAAGTAGACCGTGGCTGCTTAAGTATGGCTTATGTTCGCGGTTTCGATCTCTGGTGTGAGTGTATATGGATTGGGGAAAGGGTCACCTTCTCAACCTTATGAGCTTACTCCTGGTACTCCGGGTTTTTTTTTGGCGACAGAGCAGACCCCTACACGTGCGCTAAACATAATAACATAACAAAACTTGTCACCATCGGTGAAACGGAAGTGAAACGCTAATAGAAGAATAAGTAGGTTCGATCGTGGCACGTTGGCCGCGAAATTCCTCGGGATTTTCTAATTTGGTCTAGGACAGAATCTGAAGGTCTCGTAACGGATTGGGCAACATACCCAGGTCTACCATTGTACCAGTTGGTATGCAGGCAAGAGAACCCTTGACAGTTGGAATTCGAAGAAGCGTAGCTGGAAGCGTCGTTTCCCTGACAGCATTTCCACCATGGCATACTAGATGGCGTTTGCTCGTTTTTGTTGGCCCGTCTAATGCAGAAACGTATCACGACATTATTAGGCAGATTGTTGTTTGTTTCATAATAAAAAAAAAATTTCGAATCCGTTACGAAAAACCTCACAATTTCCAGCGGTCCGGCCTCAGATGAACTGTTCACAAAAGGACGCGAGCAGCGATTAGCACCACACCTCCGTATGATGATAGCCCCGTGGGATAAAAAAAAGATTAATTTTACAACGCTGTCCTGGTGATGACGATGTGCTAATGAGGCTACTCGACTAACGGAGTGCGTAAAGATTTCAGGCGGAAGTGCATGGATTTATAATCATTTCTCAACTTGATAAACGTTTAAAAACGTTGAAAATATAATTTGAATAAAACCTTATCAATTTGATTTATTCTGAAAGCATGTTTTAAATTTAAGAACCATTCACATGCCCAATACACATCTGCAAGCGAAAACCGTCAACTGCTTTTGATATTATTACTCTTAATGGTTAATGCACGATCGTGGAATAAACGGTAACACTGTAAGAATAGAAATAAAAAAACAAGATTTACCCATTTAGAAAAGAACACAAATCTACAACAAGGGTTTGAATTGGGTTGGTTTACCGCAACATGAACATTATAATTCAAGATAAAAGAAAGAAAAAGAGTGAAACTCCCCGGACCCCGAACCAGATGGATGATATAGACCGTTCTAAATCTCATATATCCTCAGTTAAAACATTTTTCACGTAGCAAACCGTCCAGATGTAAGCAAGTGACGATCATAAGATGGCTTCCATCCTTGGTCTACCTCGTATATAACGGTAATTTGGCCACATTGTGCTTATTCTTCTACATATTTCATTGGCTAGGTGACTGTGAGAATACCGGGGTAGTTTTTGACATCGACCACACACGTAACACTGCAGCTATTCGAAGGCCAAGTCTTATCTTCTATATATTATATAGCTTACAAGTAGATAGCCTTTTCCACCGAAATCATGTTTCTTACAGAAACTGACTTATCAAAGTTGTATAATGAGAAATCTTAAGGCAAGCATCTCTATTTTTACCAGGTCTTTATCTATTGTGTTTAATTAATCAGCATCAGATGAAAAACCAACCACAGTTACCTAATAAAACCGGTTACTTGTTTCATGTACGTGTGTTTTTTTGTCGAAAAAAATAGCTTGCAGCACCGGTTATTTGTTCCCTATACGCGCATTTCTTTGGGAAAAAACCTCAGGAAATAAAAATGTTTAACGGCATTCCAGAGAAATTGTGCTTTCTTGTAATTTTGAAGTGGGTTAAAAAGAACACCCGGCGCTACCCCCATTACATATTTAAAAATTACAGTTTTAACTGTTGATTCGGCATTTTAACTGTATTCACCTTTAGACAATTTGGTCTGAAATAGATCAGTCATGTCCCATTCAGTTATCTTTCCACGTGAATCAAAGGGCAAATCAAACGATACTTTGGTCATTTTGAAACTAACACGCCGTTCATTTATTTATATGGTACCGTGTATCCCATTGCGTTTTTCTGTCCCATCCTAACAACTAGAAAGCACTTTCCGTGTTAGCCCTACACATGCTACCCCTGACTTGTTGCCCCGCGCCGGGGTCGATACCGAGGCAATCTAGTGTCCTTACCGAGAGACTATCGCGGTCCCCAAAGAATACGAGATATGGGGTGGAGGTAACGATCACTCGATACAAACTGGGTAATTTCGGTAATAAAATATGGTTCAATTGTATTTCAAACATTCATTTGCTCGTTGTGGTCATTAGCAGTTGGAGGACACGGAGAAAACCAATGAGATTAGGTAGGCGACCTTACTTCTTGTCACGTACAAGCCGGGAATCGATAGATACCACGCGGCACTTTGCTCAATGACAGACCCCAAATCCAATGTTCACGTGTTAACCATTCGGCCACCCCAAATCGAGTATATATATGGTTTCTAGAACATCTGATAACACTTCCCTATTTTCTAAAGCTCACATAGCAGTGTCGGTTGTGTATTATTCAGATATTAACAAGGATCTTAACATAAACAGTCCATACTGGTAATTACATACAAATAAATAACAAAGAATCCTTTTCAAACAGTTTTAGTTTCATCATTTCAATAAGATAGTATATTATATGAAAATAAAACATACTCTTAAAAAATCCCTTGACATATTGCTTTATAAATAGTGTAATATACGTGAAAGGTTTAGAATAAATATTACATTTGTCAGAGGGGAATAATAAGTGGGGTGTTAAAAGGGGTGGTAACGATACAAGGGGTCGATTTATTTCATGTTAAAATAATATAGCCAGCAATTATAAAGCAACACATATGTATACTTTTAAAGATGGAACTTGTAATTTTCTGTGTAATGGTACATATCTTTGTTTCACCTTGTCGAACCCTCCCTCTTTATCATATCACAGAGCGTGTCTTATTCCGATAGCAAGACAGGCAAAGATGCGCGTTTCAACTTCCACATGCATTTCGCGACCCAGCATCAATTTTTTGTCAAAATTTTGACAATGCCCCCATAGAACGGTAATTTTTTCAAGTGGAACAATTTTCAGAAATATATTAAGACGTTGAAAAGCTTGACATATGGTATGCGATAGTTTAGATAAGACATACACTGACACGCCATATCCGATTACTTAGGCTGCACGTACTAGAAAAAAATTCATAATCCTTTATCAATAAATTGCTAGCCCATTTTACAGTCTTTCTGACACTTAACAAGTTAAATCGTTTAATTCAAGACAAATTACCATCTCCCTCAGTGATCACTTATACCTATTAGTAATTCATTCCCCGTGGCGGTTTCTCTGCAACACACATTTGTAGTCAATTTGCTTGGCGTCCGTTTATAAGAGCATGCTCGTCGGCATTGCATTAATGAAGCCGGATGGGCAATGAACAGACCCGATTAGGACACTTCTAACAATAAAATATTACGAACACGCCTAAAGACTGAAGTGCAGGTGGGCCAAGTGTGGGATTAGATGTCAGGGCCGGCCATTTACTGCAACTTTTCTGTTCGAATCCCAGGTGCCTCCACTCGTGGCTGCCATATTTCTTGTTACTGGTGTTGACAGATCGGTGGAGTTAGAATTACCGCCCCGATTATCTGTTGATAGCACGGTAAACTGAACACAGGCTGGAATTTCTGCTTAACTCGTCATCGTGGTAAACGTCTTGTTTTACAGTTTAGATTTAGACAAGAGAAAAAAAAAACAACACAATACCACACAATGTACAAAACACAAGACAACATTTCAATTAATTGTCTCTCCATTTGTCAAATAAAGTTTTTGCTTTTAAAAAACGTTGTGTGTGTTATACAAATTATCAAATATTTTAAATGGATCCCCTTCCATTCATGTAATCATCGCTGTAAGGATTGCTATTTTCAAACGCTCAAAAAACTGGTTGGGTATATTGCCATCAACTGCGTCAGTCCGTGGGAGCTGCGATGGCCCAGTGAGTAAGACGTTTGATCATTAACATGGGGTTGGATCCCGGTGTTGGCTAAGAATATTCGTCAGGATTTTCTGGCGTGGTTCCCTGTTGTCAGAAGTGCAGGGTCGGGGGAATGGGCTGAAAAAGGACAACGTATAGTTGTAAGGATGGGACTGAAATCCGAGGTCCCGTGTGTACATTGAAGTGCTTTAAAAGTACGCTTGACGGCTAAAATTCAAAATAAGAGAAGGCTACAGCGCCACTGACCGGGCAATATTTCCTGCATGGCGTATTTACGTCTTTATTGTCCCAGGCCGTCGGTCCGTCATGTCATTTAAAGACTTAGTTTGTTTGTAACCATTGTCTGAGATGTTCCGTACTAAAAAATCAAAATTGATGGTTCATTGTTATTTAGTATCGATTTATTATACAAGTTCTACCTAGCAGAGTTTCACATATCTCGTCCTTGAAACGTTCTAGAGGGTACAAAGATAGTCATCACAGTCCCTCGAATGGTAACCAACACAAACCCGATTGTACACACTATCAGAGATCATATTTATGCTACCAATCTGATTAAAACACAGGTCGTATTTCGTTTCTTTTTTTATAGTTCAAAATTTCGTTTTACGTTTCTTTACTACACTAGGAGCTGGAAGAGTTGTTACATAACCCGCGTTCTGGTTTATTTTAGTGATTATCCAATGATCGGTCTGTTGCGTCGAGTTTTTAGCGTCTGGTGCAAGGACCTGTGGGTATTTCAGTAGAAACCTCAACGCTGATAAGTAAATTTAAAGTCTGACGTCATAGGTCAAAAGCTGCTGATGCCCCCCCCCCATCTCCCACAACAGCTGGTCAAGTCTTCTTGTAGTGGAAGCTTTCGAAAGCACAAAAACCGAAACGAAATATCGATCTGTATATTCGTCAGATTGATGCTACCTGGATATAGATTATACACAGAGTTCAATAACAAACTACACCCTCCCCCTTTTTATTAATCGTTTAGATGTAAGTTTAAATGTAAACACAACAATTATTCAACTGGGAAATTTCGGATTCGCCAAAGACACAAATACTGTAAGTTGAAGTGTGTACAAAGTTTCACGCGGATATCTTGGACTGCTTTGCATATGCCTCGGAATCAAAACTTGTAAACAATTACTAAACAATTTTCTGATTCGCCAAAGGCACAACTAGTTTAATGGGTTGATATGTACAACGTTTCATAAATATAATTATCTTGAACGGTTTATGAGATAAAACACGGGAGTAAAACTGTGCATGTACTAATCGAATCGAACTTAGTTTCTGAGGAATTTATTAGCAGTTAGCACCACTACTGCAGGTGCGGATCCAGGACCCTTTACTCCAATGTGTGTCTCCATCCCCTCGACAAAATCTTGGATCCGGGCCTGTATATATGTTGGTTGGGGTACAAAATGTAAAGTGATATCTTGAAAAGGTGACAATTAAGACATTATCTTAGGAAACAGAACCGGAACAACAGACTGAGCTGAATCCAGTATATCTCAATTAACTTCGATGAGCGCGAGATCAAATACTACCGGGACTTAGTTCCGTTCGTTACATCAAATCCTAAGGCACTTTAAAAATGAATTGGTCAAACTATAAGTCCATAAGGACAACTTTACTATTAAGAGTATATCAGAGAACAATACCAAATTAACAGGCGCATCATGTGTTTCGAAAAGGACAGGGAGTATAAACACATGTATAATCCAGAGAGCTTAAAGAACTCGATTTCTGGAAGTAATACAGTAAATCGTCTCCTTCCCCAATCACTAGGACAATAGTTTTATGAAAGGTATCCCGTCGTTAAATTTTCAAGAAATTCCAAATCCCTTTAACCGTCTGTGATTCTGTAAACAGACAAATAGCCCGAAGACAAGCAAGTCTCGTCAGTAATCAGGAATATTTATATAATTACCACATCTTTTAGGGATTCGTTCACCTCTTCCCCCGAGGTTTGCTTTCTGTTATCTTTTGTCGCCCCGTATTTGCTACTGTTCATATCCAATTTACTAACATTTAACAGTTCTAATAATGACAGCAAAACCATGAATGTACGATAACCTTGGATCCCAGGTTAATTTGGAATATTACGTATAAAATACCAGAGGGAGGGGGAGGGGCTTTAGACCATAAGGTCGTTAATTAAGCCTGCTATTGAGTCAACTGGTATCGTTTTGATTCCCCGTGGGTTTTTTGCTCGGTCCGCAAGTTTCTTCCCACTTCTAAAAACCCTAAATTTTCCTGGAATG
Source organism: Patella caerulea (assembly GCA_036850965.1). NCBI lineage: Eukaryota > Metazoa > Mollusca > Gastropoda > Patellidae > Patella > Patella caerulea. Next base: position 52,972,997 of record JAZGQO010000006.1, on the reverse strand, counting down.
CACCCTCTCTCTCTCTCTCCTCTCTCTCTCCTCTCTCTCTCTCTCTCGCTCTCTCTCTCTCCCCAAGGAAATGCACAATTATTCGAAATTCGACCTTGAACTAAACATAAAACTACATTAACTAAAAGAAATATATAAAAGTAGGTATAAGTTGAGAAATCGGGAGAGTCTAACATAAACTGAATGAAACCAGGCATGTTTTAATAAACTGATACATATAGTAGATTACTTTAAATATTATTCCAAACTTGTCATTGATTCTGCACCAAAAACAAATGGCGATATTTACCGGAAGTTATTTAATGAATCAAAGTATAATATTTATACACATCCAAATAAAAAACGGACGCTGTTATCTGATGTGTTATGGGCATATACAGATTAACAAGATCAACTGGTTTAAATTTAGAAGATGGTATTGGAAAATTCAGATTAGGTTGTGTTCCAAATCTTTGACAGCTTCCGGTTCTCAACAACCCTAGATGTGGGTGTTAAAATTACTACCATTAACAGAGATAAATAGGTGGGATTCGTACATTTGGAAAGCCAAAAGGCTATCATTTTCTTTTTTGAGAAATTAGAATGATAAGTGAGCATGTAAAAGACTGTGTAAATCCAACGGTTATCGCCGCCATCTTGTCATGGCGGCTAACAGAGACATATATCTACCTGTCTTTTGTGGCGTAGAAATGGATTTATCTTGGCTTGTTTATACGCTTAGCGTCCATGACTTGATGAAGATAAGGCCCGCTTCCCATTTATTTTTTTTCCGTAAAGGATTGTTTTTGTTTGTCTAATGATCTGCTTGTCCGATATTGAATAAAATAAGATTATGGCAATCGGCAGTTCAAATTCCTCGGCTATACAGTTGCTTCAAGAAAAATACACAAAACTGTTCTATACATATCAATTATAAATGGTGATGTTATATCAGTCCAGTTCAGAAGAAACGAAAAGATCGTACATCTCAGGAAACATTTCTGACTCAGTTCGGAATGATTCTTCTGTTCTTGATTCTGTTCTGAAATAACATAATTTTGCCTACAAAAACAAATTATATGTAATTTATTAGATCGTAACTATCAATCCTTTCGAAACCGTTTAATTTACGGTCAAGATGTCTGGCAAAATCGTATTCATTATAATTTGGCAGATAATCAAACCATTTAATAGTCGCCATTCGTCCGTTATATATTAAGTAACTATTTCCTTTGTTTATTCGTATAATAAAATGCTGTGTCGTGCGTTGGTATTTTTATTTGTTTAAAACAATAGGTGGGGCAGTAAACGGCTACCAGCATCTTCGTCGTCCCCACTGTAACAGAACGTGTTCGGTCTATATATTAAAGTGTCAGTATTGATATGACTGTGGTGTTCTTAGAAATGTTGCCCCCCCCCATCTACTATTTGAGTTTTATGTTGAAAGTTTCGAGTGTGTGCCGTCTACTCTTCCGTTTCCGTCTACCTTCATGGATTATTTTATGCGCATTTCCTGGATTTTCGTCACCTTCGAGTGAAATTGAGGTACTATTAACCAAGTCAGAGCAGAACATTTCACTTTAAGGTCGCTGCATCTTGAACATCTCTCACTAACGACGTGCAATTTTCATCTACAACAATGGCGGACGTATAATAAATCAATGGCCGTAATTTGATTAAAGACATACATTTATGGCCTGCAAGTTTAACTCTACGAAATAAGTGTCATGTTGCCCAACGTAAAAGCACATTGTAACCTTTTTCAGTTGCAAGTTGATCCGAGTTTATGGCATTTCTGATTTGAGACACCGACCCCCTTTAACTTTCTTTTTTTTACAGTGTACAGATTACAATCTTTGCATTCCTTTAAGAGAATGTTGATGGTATTTTTTTTACTTAGAGCCAGAGACATGTACCCTCTCCTCTGTTACTTGCCTTAGAGTTATCTTTATTTTCCAGTTTATTATGAGGGTCGATTATATCTATTATCGCCCATTGTTAAGTAAGCTGGATGTCAAAGGGTTCGATTTATCTCGTCCGAAAAGAAAAATTATTAAAATACCAGTTTTCATTTCTTGCAAAGTGTTTTTTTCGATAGGTCGAGGTTTGTCAGTACATGGTGGAAGATTTATTGTTGATTTCAACTTCAGAATAAGATGCGATCTTTTATTTTCTTAACTTTTTGCTAGTGAAACACTGTAAATTTGGTTATCAGTTAGCCACTATCACAGATACATTGTTTGTTTGTCAGATCCTCGGGTACCATTTTTTCTTCTTCCCTTAAACGATATTTCGTAATTTATCGTATTATTAATTCCACAAGATGTGATCATATTAAATTTGTGTGGATGGAAAATAAATTAGTGTAAAACAGAACTATTGCGTTAAATGCTATTCCCAATCGCATCACTTTCCACACATATTATCACGTTGTCATCATCCGGTCAGTGAAACCATTGTCAACCTTCAGAATATGGGAGATGTATGAAATGAAATAGTGTTTAAAGTCGCATTGTGCATCAGCCATAATTCAACATTATCTTAAAACAACGTCTGAAACGACGTGTTGCAGGAGTTTTGTTAGGTATAGCATTGATGTCATGGTGAATAAATGTTTTATTTTAATTCATAACATTTTCTACAGTAATTAATGACAACAATATGATCATTTTCCGACTGTCGAGTCCTTGTTATTCACGTATTATTCTCAGCTCGAACAAGAAAGATTAGACAGAATGGTGCAAACACATAAACAAAACGTGACACTTTTTTTTCATTTTTTGGCACTTCAATTTAAAAAGAGGAGTTTTTTGTTTTATCATCTTAAGATATATCAGAGAATGACAGATCTACATTCATTTTCTCACCTACCGCAACCCTAAGCCAATCGGTTCAGCATTACTTAATAACTTTGATCTGATAGAAGGCCAGAACCGTAGAAAGAAGCGTTTAAGTAAGATAATTGAGTTTGGTCTTGTGTAGAATTGGCCCTCCGGCATTGAACATGATTTTCTGACACGGATATGTATGCTTAGAATTTGGGTGGTCTGTCATTATAAAGAGATAAACACTGCTTCTCTGCCTATCATTGCTTTACCAAGTCTCTTTACTTGCTATAAATTCCCCATTTAACTATGCTTTAATACAGAACTTAAAAATAACTTTTGTCAAAGAAATCTAATTGCTCTGCACCCAATAATATATGCTATGTTACATGTTGTTGTTTTTTTTTTTTTGTCGGTTATTCTTTGTTTTAAAAAAAGAAAGAAATCAGGATGAATTATTTTATACTTTTGAATTACGAATAATTTCGGAGGAGTTCACATTGTACTTTTGACTCCAGGTTAAATACGGGATCATCAAGGCTGAAGAAATATACCACATTTAATTCCTTAGGACTGAAAAGTTTAAAAGAAAAGTTAAAATATACAAAATAATCAAATATTGTCGAATTATCTCGCTCGGTTCGGTGGTATACACCTTCGCATAATATCGGCATTAATCAAGACATCACAAATTTGACATAGCAGAGAGAGAGAGAGAAATGGGGTTTAACGTCCACTCAACACAAACTAGGTCATTTCGGGACTAACATATGGTTTATTTTATTTCAATAATCGCTTGCGCGTAGGGGTCTTTAGCAGTGGGAGGAAACCGGAGTGCCCGGAGGAAACTCACGAGTTGAGAAGGCGCCCCTATCTCCATGCCACATACGCTCACACCAGGGCTTGAAACCACAGCCGCAAGCCAGAGTTGACCGGCCAGCTAGAAGTCGAAGCGCGGCACTCTAGACCACTAGGCCACCCCCCCCCCCCAATTTGACATAGCAACATTGACCCATTGATGGATGTAATTTCACATTAATCTGAGTCCCCCTGCACTTACTATTAGGAATGAAATACCATTTTCAAGAACATTACGAATGATTTTCCATAAACTGTTTTTAATCCCGTCCAAAAAAATGGGCGCTGCCCAGTATTGATACAGTATTTTACAATGTTGAAAATAATAACTCTACTGCGTTAAAATAAGGTTTTAGGCAAGGGGTGGGGCTTTACTATAATCAATATCCTGGTTTACATTCAATAATCTTAAAATGGGTTAGTAAACAAATTATCTACGTGATCAAAATGGCATACATTTATCATTTTCTTAAATAAACAATTATTGTGGTCTTTTGTGGCCAAGTCCCATTTGTGGGATGCACCTTCATGATATACAAAATAGCACTTGCATTCCATTCCTTGTATTATTGGCAACACTGGTCAGAAAGCTAACTCTTTAGTAAAGGGAGGTAACTCCCAGAGCCGAATTTGCCTTGAATTTATCAAAAACATCTAGGGACATTCTTATGACTAATATATTATTATTATATCACTTTATGTTTTGAGATCTCTCCCAAAAATTGAACGCTGCCCTTTAATGGTTTAAAGGTGTAGGTGAAAAAACATTCCTACAATTTTGGCACTGTACGCCCCTACCCCTATAAACTTTTCGAAACCATCCCGTGATGTAAGGTTTCAGCGATTTGTAAAGGTTTTTTTTAAATAACTTTGCATCGTGTAATGAGAGGTATCTCTTGAAAAATTGTAATTGGTTATTAATGGATACGGGAACCGTGCACTATAAATATACGCTTACTGCTCTGGAAACCTGATATAACTTACCGTTTGGGTTCTGACACTGGAGGTTATTGTCTTGTAAATACGTCCATCTTGTTTAATTTTTGCTTGCGTGGTTGAATTACGTTAGGAGCTTCTACCTGTTATTCCATTTAACCGTAATGAGGGAGAGCGAGAAATGAGATTTAACGTCCACTCATCACAAACTAACTCAATTCGTGACTAACACATGGTTCAATTTTATTTTCAATTTTCAGGGGTCTTTGGCAGTGTTATGCCACCGGCGAAAAACCATGAGTTTGAACAAGCGACCGTTTGACCGTAGTAAGTTGATACTGGACGATAAGTTTAATAAATGTTTAACAGTGTGTCAATTAAAGATTAAAGGTTGAATAACTCTATTCTTTGGAGCCTTAAAATAAATGGTTCTAAAAGCACACATCATTAATGCAATATTCAATTTTTATTTCTTTTTCGCCTAATTTTTAATCAATTATGTTCTATGAAATACGGAAAGGGTCCAAATTGAACTAGTAACACCAATATTGATTGAAATGGACCAATATTAAATTCTAACTCGTGGGTTTTTTTGTTTTTTTTAATTTCCAATATTATGGAGTTAGTGGTTTAGCTCCTTTAAGAAAATATGAAAGGAATTGAGGAACAGGTCTATCACAGGAAACCACTCTACCTAAAATATGTTAGAGTATTTTAATTCGCTTGTTGATCGACTCAACTCTAAAGAATCGGCAGTGTATTAAGAAAACTGTCCAACATATACGGGTCACTTAAGGCTTTCTGTAACCCATTTTTGTTCCATTTTTATTTCGTTTTGTTTCAAAGGCGGGGTTATGTTTTCGGTGTGGTTTTTTTTTTAAGTAATAAGACATCAATTTCCCATAATATTGTCATTTTCATGGATATTGAATGTCAGTTGTATCCATTAAAAATAGTATAGCAGTAACATTAAAAAATCGTTTTTTATAAACTAAGAAGCGCTACTTAAGACATTTGGCACTTTAATGTACATTGCAGTAGACCTTGAAAGCTGAAAAGCAAATAATAGAAAAGCTACGGAGCCCATTATTTTAACGAAACAATATTTCTTTTTCACGAATGAACATTTTGCTATAACGAAATAATTATATAAGCGTGGAAGGAGCTCTCTAAAAAGGCGAATTTAGCGTACAATAAAGTTTCTTCTCGTGACAATTATTTTAATTTGTCCTAAATTTCAATCAGGGCTGTTTTTATTTTTGTTAATAAAATTATCTCCTCCTGCTATGTAATACACACATAAATAAATTTCAGCTTTCAATTCCAAAATGTGGTATCAGCTGTTCTAGAAGAGTAACCTACTTCATTTAGGATATTCGTTCTTTATTGATCTAGCTAAGTGAGCAAGTTTTGATCTATTTAACTATATTTAGATATGCAACTAATTATATTTTAAATTTGTGGAAAAAATAATTTCCTTTTATTTTTGTCATTTATCTTATATATCCATGCATGCAACAAATTGGGGTTGGGGTGGCCTAGTGGTCTAGAGGACCGCGCTTCGACCTCTAGCTGGCCGGTCACCTCTGGCTTGCGGCTGTGGTTTCGATCCCTGTCTTTATACTTTCTTAATACTAATCTCAGGACAGCGGAAGTGTTTTGGAAAGTTATGTTGTAAGCACCTTACTTATAACACGACAAAATCTTATGTAATTTCTAATGCCTTTTTTATTATTGGAATTGTGTCTTATTTTATAATGACGCGGTTGAAATTGTTCTGGCTTTTCTATACATGTGCACGTATATACAATTTATTACACCATTGTTTAATACAAAACATACAAATCATTGAATAATGAATAAATGTTAGAGATTCCAACTACAGAAGCTCTCAGTAAATACAATTTAAGTAGAATGTATTTTTAATTAATTTCATGCGACATATTCACAAAACATGTACAGTAAATGGGTCAGCTGGAACTTAATACTAAGTAACTTAAATCGAAATAAAATATCTGTATATAAAGTATAGTTCACTTCCTATATATGCCAATAAATCAGAATAAATAAAAAAAAGCACCTGCTGTCAAAGTATACATAAAACAGGCAGGCGGAATATTTGTCGTCACGTTACCGGAAATGCTGCATACATGGTTGAAGTTAACATTCATGCTAATTGAATTTAAGTATTTTACTATTTATTACTCATACGACTAAATATTGTTCATATATGATAGAAATGTTATTACGATATACAAATAACAGGAAGAAGACCACCCATGCATTTATATGTCATTGCTAAGAAAAACGTTGTCATCCTTCTTTCTTTATTTTTTGCTCTTTTTTTTTTTTGGTATCTTTTATTTTTTTATTTTATTTTATTTATTTTTTATTATTTTTTTTTTATTTTTTTTTTTGCGGGGGGGGGGGGTAGTTTGATCTATTGTTGTTTTTTTAGGGTGGGGGTGGGCTCTTTCTGTTGAAATTAGACATGAATAAAATGATGAAAGCGTAGTTGACTCTAAGTGTTACTGTTTCTTATAAAATCTTGAAACTAATCAGAAACATTAATGAAAAGATAACCGACTTCAAAGTCCTCCCGACAGATCGTCTTGGTGTAAAATTAATAAAAGGGATGACGATACCCACCCGACTGCCGGCTACTACCATGTGCATAGAGGCTTGTTTATATCACTTCACCAAGTAGAGATAGAAATTGGATTTAAAGTTCACACAACATAATTATCTAACTCATTTCTTGACTAACGTTATTTCAACACTTTATCCATGGGCAACACCTTTCCTTGCAACACATGCAATATAAAGCAAATAAACAAATCAAAGAAAGGTTTTGCAGTTATTTCAAAATGTTTCAATTCTTCATCTAACTGAGAATATTCTCACATAACCATAAGGCGGTGTTTTGGGAACAGATTCAAAGCCAAATATAAACCAACACATTTTTCCAAAATATGTTTGATGGATCCTTGAAATACCTGGTAAAGGAAAACAAATAGCCATAATTGTAAAACCGCTATAATTCTACATGTATTATGATTTGATTGTATTAGAGATACTTTAGATAAGAGTGTAATAAAGGGTTGGCCATTCTTGTTGTAATAGTTCGAAAATAAATAATGTAAATAATTTGAAAAGATGATTTGACAAGACGTGTGTTATAATTGTAACTACCGTTCTGATTGTTCGAAGCTACGTGTCGTTCGTCCATTTTAAAATTAATCAAGATATGGCTGAACCCGTTCTAATCTATTTCAAATCGGGCAAATCCTATGCCATCGAGAGTTGATTATGGTTTGAATCAGTTAATTAATGTTTAATTAATAATTTGGATAACATTTCAAGCTTAAAGAAAGACCTACACTAAGCAAATTTAGCTCTTGCATAATGTATGTTTAAGGACAGTATACAAAGTTTACAAAGTGATCAATTATGGACGTACAATCTAATAAAATAAATCAATGGGCACAAAAAGAATGTCACTGTAATTAACATCAATACAGAGATGAAAACGAAAACTACATAAATTAAGTAAAAAGACTCTGACTACCTCGATTATTAACTAAATCCATAATTATAAATGCAATTTTGAGCAGAAAAAGTAATTACTGACCTATTTCGTTCAATGATTTTATAAAATCAAATTTCGCTTTACTTGTCAACACAAATACCATTGAATCCATGCCAATAAAAATGAATGAATTTCGAATTTGTATTCAAAGGAACAATAGTTCTATGTCAGTATTTCCAATTATATTCAAAAATAAAAATACGAATTAGATTTTAATATTTTATCAATTTCAATCAAAATTGGTGCAGTTATCTTGCCCTAAAAATATACAAACCTTCAAGACGAAATATTCAGGACACAATGAACGTTTTAAAATCACAAGAAAATACACATGTAATCACTGATTTTCAAGAATAAAAAAGAAACTGTAGTAAACGACTTCCTTTCAATTAGAAATTTATTAGAAATTACCATCATATGTTTTAAAATTGAATATATTACTGTTTAACATTCATTTTACATGAATTAAATATGTATTGATAAAGCCATTTATATCTATTTTGGGGTTTCAAAGAATAGTGCCACAGAGTAAACCGGAATGACATAAAAATTTCACAGCTCAGATAACACCAACACAAGAATAAAATATAAAACACCATGCATCAAAGTGGTCATAGTGTTCCATACTAATGAGGCGATACGGTCAGACGACAATTCAATCCGAATCAGTTTGCAAAGTCGCGTATTTACGGAATAATATAGAATAAGGGCGGTAACTCTTATTATTTCTGATGGTCCTATTCACAGCCCGAATACTAATTCTCCCGAGTATGATGCGAAACATACATAGATGGATCTTTCTCGACTTACCTTTCTTTAAGGTACCCCCTTAGGACGTTAAACCCCCATTTCATATCATTTTCATTAAATTGTTTTAGTTCAAAAGCATTTCCCTTATAGCACACTGTATGACTATGGTGGCTGATTGGTATCATGTCGTATTGTCGTGATGTCGCCTTTCATAACGCGACAACCCGACAACCCGACATCACGACATTTCTACCCGACAACACGACAACCCGACAACCCGACATCACGACATTTCTACCCGACATCACGACATTTTTACCCGACATTACGACACTAAAAATGTCGTGATGTCGGGTAAATATGGTGGCTATGGTGGCTGATTGGTATCATGTCGTATTGTCGTGATGTCGCCTTTCATAACGCGACAACCCGACAACACGACAACCCGACATCACGACATTTCTACCCGACAACACGACAACCCGACAACCCGACAACCCGACACCACGACATTTATACCCGACATCACGACATTTTTACCCGACATTACGACACTAAAAATGTCGTGATGTCGGGTAAAAATGTCGTGATGTCGGGTAAAAATGTCGTATTGTCGGGTTGTCGGGTTGTCGGGTTGTCGTGATGTCGGGTTGTCGGGTTGTCGGGTTTTCGCGTTATGGAACAAAAATCGGGCCATAAAGAAAATGGTTGATCAAATGGAAGTAGATTCACACTCACATTGCAGTTTGAGTTGCATTCATATCCATTTGTATACGTCCACATTCATAATGTGAACCGTCCTCATTAGCTCAGTCGGATCAGAACAGTAGGACAGTTCATAATGTGAACATATTATGCCGCCGCCCTTGTCTGTGTGTCTGTCATTGAGTCAAGTGGTGTGGTTCCAGCCCAAGCTTGTCCATGACAAAGAGTAGGGTCGTCTGTCTAACCTCGTGGGTTTTCTCCGGGTGCATGCCCTACCCGCGGGGTGGTGCCAATCCCGCTTTTTTGTTATTATTTTGTCTGTAAATATTCTACAGGTTGCAATTATTAACAGATTTTGTTCAAATTCGGCATGATCAATCATTTCAATAACAGGATGGTACGTATATTAATATTTTGTCTGTAAACACTCTACAGGCCGCGATTCTTAATGAATTTTCTTCAAATTGGGCATGAGCATTATTTTCAAAGAGAAAATGGCACCTACTGATGTAAATGCATGCCCGACCCATAGCGGCGTTGTCACGCCCACTTTTCGTGAATATTTTGTCTGTAAACACCTTTCAGACTGTAATTGGTATGCGATTTTAATCAGATTTGGCATGATCAAGACAGGATGGTAAACACCCTACAGGCTGCAAATTTTATACGCCCACATTGAAATATATCAAGGGGCATATCTCTGATAGTAATTATTGGACATCGCTGAAAATCATTAGGTCTTCGTCGCATGAACTTACACACTGTGCATCAATTTCAAGCGAATCGGATGACAACTTTAGCCTCTAGAGCGTCCACAAGATTTTAAAAAGTGAAACGTGATCATGGGCCATAACTTTGAAAATAATGCTCATGCCAGTCCTTGTGACTAAAGTTATTATCCGATTGATTTGAAATTTATACTAAGTGTTTATGTTCATGAATCAATGGGTTTCTACGTCTCATGGCCATAAACATTGTATATAAATTTAAAATCAATCCGATGATAACTTTAGGCCCCAGAGAGTCCACAATCTGACCGACGGGGGGACTGACGGACAGACGGGGGCGACGACGATTTATTTAAATCTGGACGTATGAAATTTGCAACCTGTAGGGTGTTTACCATTCTGTCTTGATCAAGCTAAAACTGAACAAAATCTCATAAGAATTACAGCCTGAAAGGTGTTTTCAGACAAAATATTCACGAAAAGTGGGCGTGACAACGCCCCTATGGGTCGGGCATGCATTTACATCAGTTGGTGCCATTGTCTCTTTAAAAATAATGCTCATGCCAAATTTGAAGAAAATCCATTAAGAATCGCGGCCTGTAGAGTGTTTACAGACTAAATATTAATATACGTACCATCCTGTTATTGAAATGATTGATCATGCCGAATTTGAACAAAATCTGTTAATAACTGCAACCTGTAGAATATTTACAGACAAAATAATAACAAAACAGCGGGATTGGCACCACCCCGCGGGGTAGGGCATGCACCCGGAGAAAACCCACGAGGTTAGACAGACGACCCTACTCTTTGTCATGGACAAGCTTGGGCTGGAAACCACACCACTTGACTCAATGACAGACACACAGACAAGGGCGGCGGCATAATATGTTCACATTATGAACTGAAATGGGGTTTAACGTCCTACTGTTCTGATCCGACTGAGCTAATGAAGACGGTTCACATTATGAATGTGGACGTATACAAATGGATACGAATGCAACTCAAACTGCAATGTGAGCGTGAATCTACTTCCACTTGATCAACCATTTTCTTTATGGCCAGATTTTTGTTCCATAACGCGACAACCCGACAACCCGACATCACGACAACCCGACATCACGACAACCCGACAACCCGACAATACGACATTTTTACCCGACATCACGACATTTTTACCCGACATCACGACATTTTTAGTGTCGTAATGTCGGGTAAAAATGTCGTAATGTCGGGTATAAATGTCGTGATGTCGGGTTGTCGGGTTGTCGGGTAGAAATGTCGTGATGTCGGGTTGTCGGGTTGTCGCGTTATGAAAGGCGACATCACGACAATACGACATGATACCAATCAGCCACCATACTGATTGGTATCATGTCGTATTGTCGTGATGTCGCCTTTCATAACGGGACAACACGACAACCCGACATCACGACATTTCTACCCGACAACACGACAACCCGACACCACGACATTTATACCCGACATCACGACATTTTTACCCGACATTACGACACTAAAAATGTCGTGATGTCGGGTAAAAATGTCGTGATGTCGGGTAAAAATGTCGTATTGTCGGGTTGTCGGGTTGTCGTGATGTCGGGTTGTCGGGTTGTCGGGCCATAAAGAAAATGGTTGATCAAATGGAAGTAGATTCACACTCACATTGCAGTTTGAGTTGCATTCATATCCATTTGTATACGTCCACATTCATAATGTATGGTGGCTGATTGGTATCATGTCGTATTGTCGTAATGTCGCCTTTCATAACGCGACAACCCGACAACCCGACATCACGACATTTCTACCCGACAACACGACAACCCGACAACACGACAACCCGACATCACGACATTTATACCCGACATCACGACATTTTTACCCGACATTACGACACTAAAAATGTCGTAATGTCGGGTAAAAATGTCGTGATGTCGGGTAAAAATGTCGTATTGTCGGGTTGTCGGGTTGTCGTGATGTCGGGTTGTCGGGTTGTCGTGATGTCGGGTTGTCGGGTTGTCGCGTTATGGAAGAAAAATCGGGCAATAAAGAAAATGGTTGATCAAGTGGAAGTAGATTCACGCTCACATTGCAGTTTGAGTTGCATTCGTATCCATTTGTATACGTCCACATTCATAATGTGAACCGTCTTCATTAGCTCAGTCGGATCAGAACAGTAGGACGTTAAACCCCATTTCAGTTCATAATGTGAACATATTATGCCGCCGCCCTTGTCTGTGTGTCTGTCATTGAGTCAAGTGGTGTGGTTTCCAGCCCAAGCTTGTCCATGACAAAGAGTAGGGTCGTCTGTCTAACCTCATGGGTTTTCTCCGGGTGCATGCCCTCCTCCGCCGGCTGGTGCCAATCCCGCTGTTTTGTTATTATTTTGTCTGTAAATATTCTACAGGTTGCAATTATTAACAGATTTTGTTCAAATTCGGCATGATCAATCATTTCAAAAACAGGATGGTACCTATATTAATATTTAGTCTGTAAACACTCTACAGGCCGCGATTCTTAATGGATTTTCTTCAAATTTGGCATGAGCATTACTTTTAAAGAGACAATGGCGCCAACTGATGTAAATGCATGCCCGACCCATAGGGGCGTTGTCACGCCGACTTTTCGTGAATATTTTGTCTGAAAACACCTTTCAGACTGTAATTGTTATGAGATTTTAATCAGATTTGGCATGATCAAGACAGGATGGTAAACACCCTACAGGCTGCAAATTTTATACGCCCACATTGAAATATATCAAGGGCCATAACTCTGGTTGTAATTATTGGACATCGCTGAAAATCATTAGGTCTTCGTCGCATGAACTTACACACTACGCATCAATTTCAAGCGAATCGGATGACAACGTTAGCCTCTAGAGCGTCCACAAGATTTTAAAAAGTGAAACGTGATCATGGGCCATAACTTTGAAAATAATGCTCATGTCAGTCCTTGTGACTAAAGTTATTATCCGATTGATTTGAAATTTATACCAAGTGTTTATGTTCATGAAACTCTGGCAGTATTTATCTGGCAGTGGAAATCAATGGGTTTCTACGTCTCATGGCCATAAACATTGTATATAAATTTAAAATCAATCCGATGATAACTTTAGGCCCCAGAGAGTCCACAATCTGACCGACGGGCGGACTGACGGACAGACGGGGGCGACGACGATTTATTTAAATGTGGACGTATGAAATTTGCAACCTGTAGGGTGTTTACCATTCTGTCTTGATCAAGCTAAAACTGAACAATAGACAAGGGCGGCGGCATAATATGTTCACATTATGAACTGAAATGGGGTTTAACGTCCTACTGTTCTGATCCGACTGAGCTAATGAAGACGGTTCACATTATGAATGTGGACGTATACAAATGGATACGAATGCAACTCAAACTGCAATGTGAGCGTGAATCTACTTCCACTTGATCAACCATTTTCTTTATTGCCCGATTTTTCTTCCATAACGCGACAACCCGACAACCCGACATCACGACAACCCGACAACCCGACATCACGACAACCCGACAACCCGACAATACGACATTTTTACCCGACATCACGACATTTTTACCCGACATTACGACATTTTTAGTGTCGTAATGTCGGGTAAAAATGTCGTGATGTCGGGTATAAATGTCGTGATGTCGGGTTGTCGTGTTGTCGGGTTGTCGTGTTGTCGGGTAGAAATGTCGTGATGTCGGGTTGTCGGGTTGTCGGGTTGTCGCGTTATGAAAGGCGACATTACGACAATACGATATGATACCAATCAGCCACCATAATAATGTGAACCGTCCTCATTAGCTCAGTCGGATCAGAACAGTAGGACGTTAACCCCCATTTCAGTTCATAATGTGAACATATTATGCCGCCGCCCTTGTCTGTGTGTCTGTCATTGAGTCAAGTGGTGTGGTTCCAGCCCAAGCTTGTCCATGACAAAGTGTAGGGTCGTCTGTCTAACCCCGTGGGTTTTCTCCGGGTGCATGCCCTACCCGCGGGGTGGTGCCAATCCCGCTTTTTTGTTATTATTTTGTCTGTAAATATTCTACAGGTTGCAATTATTAACAGATTTTGTTCAAATTCGGCATGATCAATCATTTCAATAACAGGATGGTACCTATATTAATATTTTGTCTGTAAACACTCTACAGGCCGCGATTCTTAATGAATTTTCTTCAAATTGGGCATGAGCATTATTTTCAAAGAGAAAATGGCACCTACTGATGTAAATGCATGCCCGACCCATAGGGGCGTTGTCACGCCCACTTTTCGTGAATATTTTGTCTGTAAACACCTTTCAGACTGTAATTGGTATGCGATTTTAATCAGATTTGGCATGATCAAGACAGGATGGTAAACACCCTACAGGCTGCAAATTTTATACGCCCACATTGAAATATATCAAGGGGCATATCTCTGATAGTAATTATTGGACATCGCTGAAAATCATTAGGTCTTCGTCGAATGAACTTACACACTGTGCATCAATTTCAAGCGAATCGGATGACAACGTTAGCCTCTAGAGCGTCCACAAGATTTTAAAAAGTGAAACGTGATCATGGGCCATAACTTTGAAAATAATGCTCATGCCAGTCCTTGTGACTAAAGTTATTATCCGATTGATTTGAAATTTATACTAAGTGTTTATGTTCATGAATCAATGGGTTTCTACGTCTCATGGCCATAAACATTGTATATAAATTTAAAATCAATCCGATGATAACTTTAGGCCCCAGAGAGTCCACAATCTGACCGACGGGGGGACTGACGGACAGACGGGGGCGACGACGATTTATTTAAATGTGGACGTATGAAATTTGCAACCTGTAGGGTGTTTACCATTCTGTCTTGATCAAGCTAAAACTGAACAATAGACAAGGGCGGCGGCATAATATGTTCACATTATGAACTGAAATGGGGTTTAACGTCCTACTGTTTTGATCCGACTGAGCTAATGAAGACGGTTCACATTATGAATGTGGACGTATACAAATGGATACGAATGCAACTCAAACTGCAATGTGAGCGTGAATCTACTTCCACTTGATCAACCATTTTCTTTATGGCCAGATTTTTGTTCCATAACGCGACAACCCGACATCACGACAACCCGACAACCCGACAACCCGACAATACGACATTTTTACCCGACATCACGACATTTTTAGTGTCGTAATGTCGGGTAAAAATGTCGTAATGTCGGGTATAAATGTCGTGATGTCGGGTTGTCGTGTTGTCGGGTAGAAATGTCGTGATGTCGGGTTGTCGGGTTGTCGCGTTATGAAAGGCGACATCACGACAATACGACATGATACCAATCAGCCACCATACATACCCGTCTCCATTAGCACAGTCAATTCTAAAGCGTTGGGATGGCCTATTGGACTAGAGTGCCGCGCTTCGACCTTTTGCTGGTCGGTCACCTCTGGCTTGCAGCTGTGGTTTCGAGCCCTGGCGTGAGCGTATGTGGCATGGAGACAGGGGCACCTTCTCAACCCAGTGGGTTTCCTCCGGGCACTCCGGTTTCCTCCCACTACTAAAGACCCCTACGCGCAAGCGAATTATTGAAATAAAATTAAATCATATGTTATGGCCTAGTTTGTGTTGAGTGGACGTTAAACCCCATTCTCTCTCTCTCTCCTTTCTTTTGCCATGTGGTGTCTACGTTTCGCCAACCCAAACAACATATTTCAAATGTATAAAGTCATCGTATAAATGTATAAAATCGTTTGTATTGTTGACTGACCGTGTAAATAATTATCATGTTAATGGATGGTTAATTGCAAATGTTTGTAAAGTCTGTTAAAATAAAGCCTGATTATAGAGCTGGCAGTTCTCACTATAATAGTGAAAAACTTAATAATTTAAATAGAATTTGCTGATAATCAAATTCAAATTGATCCACCCTGAATTGCGATTTTAGAGATTGAATTTGAGAATTGATTATGGTCTGGATAAGTTAATTAATGTCTAATTAATAGTTTAGATAACATTTCAGGCCTATAAAACATACCTGCAAAAGGCAGAATTTGCTCTTGCATAATTCATGTCTAAAACCCATGGAATCTGCACAGTCCTACCTTGTTAAAGAATAATCATATTAACCCAATAATCAAATGCTGGAAGTAGAAGGTTGAATTTTGAAAGTGTCCCTGTTAACCAACGATCATTATCCTTATCTGTTTAACCTCAGATGTGGACAGTCGGGACAACTCTAAACTTCCAATATATATATATTTAGTTTTCTAATGGAAAATAATATACCATTTCTAAGCACCGTGGGCGGTAAGGAAATATTCAGTTATACTTTAATATGCATATTTATAACAATTATGTGATTTAAAACTGATTCATGCCCGCTTGCATACACTCAAGCTTGGCGCAGACGGCTAACTTTTCGTCGCTTGTTGCTGCAATAGGCAACTACTGGCAACTCCGAGCGATTGTCAACTCGAGGTTTCCTGTGTGCGCTGACTAGCAACGAGAAGCAATTTTTCCCCGGGTGTACCCGGAATGCCGATATCACGTGATCATTCAAAATAGCGCCGTACATACAACAACAACAGCAATACGCGACAGCTTTGTGCATTTATTTGATAATGATGCGCAGAAGAAGACGGAGAAACAAATAATGTTGTTAGGCTGTTCCGACGCCGCCATCTTGAAGTATCACATGACAGTAGAGCGCTCGCTGATTGGACAGTTAACCAGTTGCTTGTTGTCGCCTACCGCCGGAGACGAGCAATTTTGAAGCAACAGATGAACAATTTCTCGACGACGAGCGATTTTCTGTTGTCGAATATCAAACATGTTTGATATTTGGCAATGAGAAGCAACTCGGAGCAACAGCAGACAACTATTGTTGCCCGTTGGCGCAGAGGAGCGATTTTTTTCTTTCAACGACCAGCGATTTCACTGTTGTCTCAAAGTTGCTCGAAAAAGTTGCCCGTCTGCGCCTGGCTTTATAACCACTTTAAGCGGTTGAACTTTTATTAATTTTGAAACACAATGACGATTATTAGTCACGATATATCTTAGTAAATGTAATAGTATGACACCATCTCACATAGTTTACAGTAGTCTGCAACAATCATTACCGTTAGTAATATAAATATGACATTAAATAACAATCTATTACTTTTGTACATACTGTACCGATAAACGGAGTGTTAAGCAAACAACTCACACTATCGGTAAAGCAAATTGATATGACAATCAATTCTAGTATTATTGTAGAAATCAATCACCTTTAACTACAGATAAAGAACGATATATGTTCCATTATCGTATTGGAAAATAACATTTAATCTGTTGTTCAACTTCAGTGTGAATCTTACAGCACCATTGTTTGTTGTTTCTGAATAGTTTTACAGTCATGTACATCATTCGGTTACTATTAATACAATTTTTACTCCATTTTGATTGTGTTCATGGAGTGTACTCAAGACAGAATCAATCCAACTTTCTAAAAGATATATTAGAAAAATGTGAACCTCTTGTGGAACCTGTGGATAATATATCAGCAACAATTGACGTCCAAATTGATTTGGGAATTCAAGCGATTGGTGTTCTAAAGGAGCGAGAACAGACGCTTAAGACGACTATATTTTTAATTATTCAATGGGTCGATCCAGACCTGACATGGACACCTAATGACAACTATCGACTATCGTATGAGCTTCCAAATAATATGATATGGACTCCAAGTTTGTTTATAGTTAATGCAGTAGTCGAAGAAGTTGTTATCGAAAAGGAGAACGGAGTTTCTGTACTTTTGCATAACGGATCATTAATCACAACCACCTTTCGAGGCATTGAAACATCGTGTGTTGTGAACACGGCCAAGTTTCCTTTTGATGTTCAAGTCTGTGAAATTATAATAGCACGAGCAGGTGGGAATATTAATCTTATAGCCAGCCCTAACATTAATACGGAATTACTCAAAGAGAACAATGAATGGGGGCTTCTCTCCATCAACTTCAAATACGTACTAATACGAGGGGAACGCATTTCTAGGTACGAAGGTGTTGTAGTCAAAATAAAATTAAAACGCAAAGCGTTATTCCATGTTCTTAAAAGCATCGTGCCATCCGTGTTGCTGTCATTTATTAATGGATTTGTGTTCCTACTACCACCGGCCAGTGGAGAAAGAATGACCATGTCCATATCATCTTTTCTATCTTACGCTATTTACGTCACGTATATCTATGAATCGTTACCAGCTAATTCAGACAGCGTTGCATACTTTCCCGTTTACTTGTGCTGGATGATGGTCCAAAGTGGAATGATAATTATTGCTACCCTGGTCAGCCTGAAGCTTTATCACCAGGAACAAAACGACAGCCAGGCTCCTGTCTTGATGTCTGCTTCCTCTAGCAAAGTCGCGCCATCTGAAAACCCAAGCTGTGATCCAGAGAACGTCAAGACTCGTGGCTCGGTGGAACGTAAGAAATTTGATAAGATTTGTTTCAATGTCAGCCTTGGACTGACATGTATTGCTACAATTTGGCTGTTTTCTCTGTTGTTCGCTTAAGAGCTTTTTTTATTGATCATGAAAAAAAAGGTTCCATGTACCCGAGTAAAGTAACGGAATAATAGCCAAGCATGTAAATCGCCTTGGTTGGGGAATATGTTTAATCTAATTATTCTTAGAGAAATCTAAGGGATTATCTTCCACAGTTTTATGGCTTCAGAATGCTTTCTTATTCCCATTGTAGTTTTTTCCAGTCAACGTTTTTCTTGTATTTATAATTGAAATATTTGCACTAAATCTACAATTTAAATATGAAATAACAAGTTCTTCAATACGACAAGTTTTTAAAAATATGAGAGCATAAGACCGTATTACAACCATTTTTTTAATTTCATGGGGGGGGGGTGTTAACGTGTGTGCGTTGTATCACAAGGTCTGTCATAGAGTCGACTGGGGTGGGTTTCGTTCTGTGATTGTTAGCAGAGGGAGGAAATATCCATATGGAAACAAGACTAATGGAGAGAGATTACCGATTGATCATTCCCTGAATACAATTTAACGTCCACACGACACAAACTAGGTCATTTCGGGACTAACATATGGTTTCATTTTTAATTTTAATAAGTCGCTTTTGCGTAGGGGTCTTTAGCAGTGGGAGGAAACCGGGGTGCCCGGAGGAAACCCACGAGGTTGAGAAGGCGCCCCTATCTCCATGCCACATAGGCTCACACCAGGGCTCGAAACCACAGCCGCAAGCCAGAGGTGACCGGCCAACTAGAGGTCGAAGCGCGGCCCTCTAGACCACGAGGCCACCCCCCCCCCCTCCCCAATACAAACAAATGAATACAAATCTCTACCTCAGGGTGACAATCTTTCGAGTCATATGCCTATTTTTCTTCAGTTAAGTATATCTGTAAATTATCACCACTCTGCTGTATCATCTGACAAAGAAAATACATGTGGCTTAAAAAAGTCAGAAGCTTCTCCTAAGAATTTACCTGATTACAAAACAGATGAAGTCAACAATGGAAGACAATATTGTACCAAGCGAAGCTTTGTATTGTAATAATTATTACTCTACAGATCATGATAATGGCAATGAAAATTATTTTGATAAATTACTTTTTCTCAGTATACCATATAGCAAATGCAATAACCTCAAAAATAAAGCATCTCCGCAGGGGCCTGTTGCACGAACTTTTAACTAAGATAAAATCCAGATTTTAGTAATTGGATAATAGTAGATTGATTTAAGTGCTTAACCAATCAAAATTAAATAAATCTACTGAAATTGGATTTTATCTTTTTTCGAGAAACGGGGCCATGGCTGGATTGACCACTATATGTCGTCTATGGATACTGCTATATGGATGCAGAGTCGGCAAGTATCAGAAAACGAACACGGGCAAAGTATTACTATGTTCTAAAGTCCCCCATGGCAAAAAGACTCAATGAGTACTAATACAATGTTTATTCTTAATAACAAAAATAGTGACTTCTATGCCGAAATTAAAAAAGATTAAACCCAGAAAATATTGTATCAGTAACAACATTACCACATGACACAATTACATGGAATACAGTACATGTTACTTGAAGAGTTTATTTCAGCGACGTTTCCTCTAGGGTTTTCCTGTCTTTATCATGCCAAAAAAATGATGGTAAACTTTGATAGTAAATTGATTATAAAGAAATATGACAAATAAAAAGACATAAGTATAATTTTCTATCATTGGAGAGTCATGAAATGCGGAGAATTAATTGGTGAGGTTAATAGCGACGTCACCGATTAACAGTAAACGTTATCATGGCCAGCCATTTGCTGACTTACAATATGCTGATGTAGCTCTTGCATAATGCATGTTTAATAATTCTACAAATTACAGAGGCATCACCCTCAGTTGCCTTGTGGGTAAACTAGTTGATAAAACAGTGCTTCAACTTAACGTAATAATTTTCATTTAAACGTAATCACTCGTCATCACATTGTTTGATGTTTAGATTCGTCTTTGGCGTTTGATGTTAAATTGTTTAGATTATAAAAGGGTCTTTTTCACTAGAAGCTAGACTTTTACTGAAGTCATATATAAATCACAAAGGGAGAGTAAAATGTGCGGATTGCGCAAGTCTCACTTATAATACCACTAATGGTGTGAAGCAAGGTGGAGTTCTCTCCCCGATATTATTCTGTATCTATATAGATGAGCTACTGACAAGGCTAAAAAAGAGAGAGTTAGGTTGCTATATTGATCACGTATTTGTTGGTGCTCTTGCATATGCTGATGAAATAACCAAGTTATGCAAATATCATGTTTAGAAATTCATTCAGGTAACTATATTATGTTCTTAACACAAATAATCAAACACAGTGTTTAATAGTTTCAAACACGTTCATTCGGATATTGGTTGTCAGCCCTTCAGAACATATTGTATGCCCATGTCAATTATGGCACTTATTTCACAATAGCATTAAAAATATCTATTGTGCATGCAGAAAATTGGTAATATCTCCCAAAGTGGCAATGAATATACCAAATTATGTGGCCTAATTGCTCTCAACGGAAGTTCTTCCAACACTTGTAATAATTTAAATTTAATCCCTGTTTAACACCTCTGTATTTAAATATGATATATTTAATTGCATTCTGTTCAAATTTGTTCGATGTGATGAAAAAATGCTAACATTTGATGTTTTTATGACCGGTGGTGCTATTTATGATATGATTTATTTCATTGACAGAAGTAATGAAAATATAAAAAAACAAAGTCGTGAGCGCTATAGTGTTGATCTCCTTGGGGACGATATTCTTCAAAAAGAGAGAGAAATGGGGTTTAACGTCCACTCAACACAAACTAGGTCATTTCGGGACCAACATATGGTTTTAATTTCACTTCAATAATTCGCATGCGCGTTGGAGTCTTTAGCAGTGGGAGGAAACCGGAGTGCCCGGAGGAGACCCACGAGGTTGAGAAGGCGCCCCTATCTCCATGCCACATACGCTCACACCTGGGCTCGAAACCACAGCCGCAAGCCAGAGGTGACCGGCCAGCTAGATGCCGAAGCGCGGCACTCTAGACCACTAGGCCATCCCAACCCCCTATTCTTCAAAAAAGCACTACGGCTCCGCCATTACAACTACGATCAACATGACATCATGCTTGGTTCCTGGTTCGAACTTGTTTTTGAAAGACACTGTCAGATATCGAAAATCTTATTAAGCACATACAAATGACGAAAAAGGCTTCCAATATGGTCACTGCAAAGTTTCATCAATGCATAGTATATTCCAGACAAACATATCGGCTAACGTTTTGATTGATCTTAGCCACAGTAGGCCTTAAAATAAAAACGCGCCCTTACATTTCTTTAGAAGACGCGGGGACAACAAATCAGAAAATCAATTGGACTTTTCAGAAGCTTCATACTCTGATTACGTTAGCTCGGCATGTCAGGATCGCCAACCTCATTCAGCTTCTGTACGTCAAACAATAAGCTTTATACACCAGAAAATAAAATACATGTACTATAATAGGTTGATGTTTGTAGAAAGTTCCAAAAAGATGTCTTAAATGGATAATAAAATATACCCCGGAAATGAAATTAGCAAATGGCACAAATATTGTCATAGGTTGGTATGTGTACAAAGTTTCGTGAATATATCTTAAATGGTTTGTGAGCAAGGCTCCGGAAATAAAGTTGCACACCAAGTACTAAGTAACATTTGTTTCCATGGGAACACAAAAATTATTAAATCCGAGAAATTCCAAATTAGCAAAAGGAACAACTACTATAATATATTAACCTTAATAAGTTTTATGAGATATGCCCCGAAACAAAATTGTACACCAAAAACAAATTTAAATTTGTTTCCAAGGACCGAGAAATTCTTAAATAGCAAAAGGCACAATTACTGGAATAGGTTGATGAGTCTACAAAGTTTCAAAAAGATATCTTAAACGATTTATGAGATATAATCCAGGGCCCTGTTTCACGAAAGCTTAACTAAAGATAAAATAGAGATTTTAGTAGATACTTCAATTTTGATTGGATAAGCACTAAAATCAATCAAGTATTATCCAATAAAACTACTAAATTTCAATATTACCTTAGTTAAAATTTCATGAAACAGGTCCCAAGAACGACATCAGGGCGGACGGACGGACCCTATTTCAATATTCCTCCATATCGTTTGACGCGGGGTAATGACAGGACAACATACTGAGTTTACAAACGGATGTAGCAACTACTAGTAATACCCATTAGTAATTAGTAATATAAATAAAACATTAAATAAAATCCATTTCCACTTGTACGTACATAAAGTGCGCATAATTAGAGATCAACGCAAACAACTAAAATAATATTCTTCCAGTGTGATAATGTGAAAATAAAATTAAAACTATATTGTTATCATCATCTGCTGTTTAACATCAGTGTTTGACTTTTGCATCGTGAATGCGACAGCGGCGGTTGTCCCTGAATAGTTTTACAGCCATGTACATCATTCGGTTACTATTAATACATTGTCTTCTCCATTTTGAATGTGTTCATGGAGTTTACTCAAGACAGAACCAATCCAGCTTTCTAAAAGATATATTAGAAAGATGTGACCCTCTTGTAGAACCTGTGGATAATATATCAGCAACAATTGACGTCCAAATTGATTTTGGAATTCAATCGATTGGTGTTCTAAAGGAGCGAGAACAGACGCTTAAGACGTCGATCCTTTTAATTATTCAATGGGCCGATGCAGACCTGACATGGACACCCAATGACGACTATCGAAAGTCTTATCAGTTGCCAAATAACAGGATATGGACCCCAACATTGTTACTAATTAATGCAGTGGATGACAAGGCTATTGTCGAGAAGGAGAATGGGATTTCTGTTCTGAAACCGAGTGGTGTTTTATATACCGTAACTTATCGTAGCACAGAAACATCGTGTGCTGTGAACACGGTCAAGTTTCCGTTTGATGTTCAAGTCTGTGAAATTATAATAGCTCGAAGAAGTGGAAATATTAATCTCAAAGCTAACCCTAATGTTAATACAGACATACTCCAAGAGAACAATGAGTGGCAACTCCTCTCCATCACATTCAAATACGTTCTTATACGGGGGAGAAGCGTGCCGGAGTACCATGCTACTGTAGCTAAACTAGTACTGAAACGCAAAGCGTTATTCCATGTTCTTAAAAGTATCGTGCCATCCGTGTTGCTGTCATTTATTAACGGATTTGTGTTCCTACTACCACCAGCATGTGGGGAAAGAATGACCATGTCCATATCATCTTTTCTATCTTACGCTATTTACGTCACGTATATCTATGAATCGTTACCAGCTAATTCAGACAGCGTTGCATACTTTCCTGTTTACTTGTGCTGGATGATGGTCCAAAGTGGAATGATAATTATTGCTACTCTGGTCAGCCTGAAGCTTTATCACCAGGAACAAAACGACAGCCAGGCTCCTGTCTTGATGTCTGCTTCCTCTTGCAGGGTCGCATCATCTGAAAACCAAACCTTTGGTCCAGTGAAAGTCAAGATACGTGGCTCGGTACCATTTAAGAAATTTGATAAGTGGTGTTTCAATGCCAGTTTTGGACTGACACTTGCGGCTACAATTTGGCTGTTTTTTCTACTGTTTGCTTAAAAGCCCATCCAGTCATGTTTGAAAAGGGACATAATTATTTTCGATCATTATGAAAAGGTTTTTACTAGAGTAAATTTAGAATCGCGCTTTGCGAAGGAACGAAGCAACATCCAGGTAGATACATGAAGCTATACCCTCGTGGATCTGACGCTATATTACCAGGAGAAAAACTACCCGTGACTATGTGGACATTAAACGAGATTTGAGGATGTCAATACTATATACTTAAAATATCGAGCCATTTAAAGTAGCTAAGTCTCTAACTCATTATCATCCAAAATCTTTAACATTTAAAACACGAATTATTGGTCAATTTAAATCAAATTTGATGCTTTGATCTTGCCGGAAAAAAAATGGGCTTCTGATATCCATGCAATATTTATGACAAAATTAACATGTTACCATCGATACACGAACCGTGTACTTTATACGTTTCTTCCCCAGAATTAAACGGCGTCGCCATATTCTTATCTTGAGAACATGCACAATATATGCTGATAAAAACCAGGCGCTAGAAATTTGCATTCTATTGAGACTTGTGACTTATTTCGCCGAACATTGATTTAAAATTAGAATAAACGTAATGAACGTAAATCAGTTTATATACATTCATATTACAGTATTATATTCGTTGCGACCCAATTGTATCAATTTCTAGGTCCCAAATGTTAGCGATTTAGCTTCTTTAAGTATGGCTGCCGAAATTATCACGAGCGCAGGTTTTTTTAGGCTAAAGCTTGCCTAAATAATATGCATCAATTGTGGTTGGAAATAAAATCAGCAACTTTAATCCCAAAAAATTTTACAATCAACTTCTTGTCGCTTGTCGACATGTTGCATTCATTTTTGTCCCGGAAATAATATTGTATATTTGTGCGTATAGTGTTTTCCTCCTTGCTCGTGAAATAATATTGTGAAGTGTTTGAAATGTATGAATCCAATTAAAATGTTACATAGCATTTTTGCAAATGAAATGACTGCCGCGATCACTGATAGATTATTTTAACTTAATGGTTTGTTTTACGGTCCATAACAACACAAAATCACTAACCATTTTAATCATGAAGGGAGCTGGGACAGGAGAAGGACGTCACGTTGGCGTGCACATAAAATAACCCATAGCAATTGTATTTCTTCTTTTTTATTAAGGTTTTTTTTTTTTTTTTTTTTTGTATTTGGTTCATTTTAACGCCAGAATTCAAAAAAAGGAATTGATTGTTCATGCTCACCCTTCCCTACCACCACCACCCCTCCCCTCCTCCTCCGCATAGAACAAGGCCCAGAAGGGGTGTTTATAATACTAAAAAGGTAATTAAGATTTTGTAACAGTGCTGGAGAAAAATAGATAAAATGGGGTTAATTTGGAAAGATTGGTATAACTTGACGGCCATTGATTCAGCTTTGTGTTTCGCCGACTTAGCCATCGTTTACCCCCCCCCTCCCATCGCTAAAGGTCCATATGCCCAGTTGGAGTATTGAAATAGAATTATATCATATGTTAACTCATAAATGACATTGTCTTCGTTGGGTGGACGTTAAACCCCATTCTTTGTGGTCGCCCCTTGATTACTGCAGGAATATCTGCGTCAAGTTAATTATCACCCGACCAATGTTAGAATTATGAATTCTTATAGCTTGGCCTTGACCGAAAAGAACATTAACCATAATTTGATCTCTTGAATAATCGCCATCCTCGATTAATATTTATGTCGAAGGCAAGTCTATCTATAACGCGCTATATTAATTTAATTCCCCCATTCGCTATAATCCAATCAGTGTGTTTAATGCCCAGGAAATGTAGCAGTTACGTCGGATAGCCTTAAGCCAAATCACACCTTAAACGAAATATCTGTAAAACGACCTGTTGATTATCTGTGTAAACGTGTTAGTCGTGATGTAGCAGGGTTCATCGCCACTCATTCCCTTCTAAAAATATTTGGAGTTGTATATTAAAAAAAAAAGTAAGTATGATTAGGTGTATAGATGATTGGTTCGTAGGTAGTATTTTTATTATTATTATTATTAATTCAAATATTATTCCAGATTGAATTAATTTGATTATTTTATTATTTGTGCGTACTAATATTTCGGATTGGTGTATTTTGATTACTCTACGAGTTGAGTGTGGGTACTGTAATGTAAGATGGATGACACTGACCACCAGACCTTTTTTGGGGCAGGAGGGGGGTGTAAAAAAATACCGAATTTTAATATCAAACGAAAAAAAACGAACAAAACGATAGAGAGAAATGGGGTTTAACGTCCACTTGATACAAACTAGGAAATTTCGAGACTAACATAAGGTTTAATTTTTTTTAAATTTTATTTCAATGCATGTAGGGGTCTTTGACAGTGGAAGGAAATCGGAGGATCCGGAGAAAAACCCACGAGGTTGGACAGGCGACCCTACTGTCAGTCACGCACATTGAAACTTTGAAAAGAAAAGACTATCACATAGTTTATGTTGTTCCGTCAATGAATCGTAACGTCGCTCATTAAGAACAACGAAAATACGGAATAGGAATTATATTAAATTGAATCGTATAGGCACGTCGATTGCAGCGCAGATCAAAATGAAAACTTTTCTGGCATCATGGCCGCGTCTCTAAACTTGTTGATCTGGATATTTATAAGGATCAATTTTATGTCCGAATTATCGACAAAGCCAACAAAATGGGTTTTGAGTTTACTTTATTCACAAGCTCTTCGATTTTTAACAGTATGTAACGATATTTATCGCATAATTAATATTTTGTCTTATGAAAAAATATGTATATATAGAGAGAAATGGGGTTTAACGTCCACTCAAACATATTGTTCAATTTTCTTTTAATAATTCGCTTGCACGTAGGGGTCTTTAGTAGTGGGAGGGCGGTGCAGGACCCGTAGATTGTCAAGTACAACCGGGGAATCGACACCGCGCCAGTTGACTCAATGACAGACCTTGTGGTACAACACGCATACACTAACTATTCGGTCATCCAACATCTCCCGGTTATGAATATTAGGAAATTAAAATATAAAAATGTACGTTTAAACAGCTACACGTTGTACAGTTTCATCTCAAACAGACATGTTTCGAATTTGGGGGTTGGTTAATTACGTGCGCGCCATGTTTACACGGGGCGACTGACTATACGTTGTCCCTTGCCACGTCCCCCGTCATACACCATATACAAGGGGGACTACGCCAAGGATGGGGTGGAAGAAGGGGACGCCAGGCTAGCGAGCCAACGTCGTACTACCGCTGCTCTTTTGTTCTTTAAATCCGACAAGGGGCACCGAAATTTTCCATAATTCCCCAACCTTTTACTTCAGATTAATATATCTAAAAGAGGAAGTGTGTTTAAAGACAAAACAATGCAGGGCTAATATGTGGTATTTTTATATTTCAATAATTTGCTATAGCGTCGAGGGGGGGGGGCTGCACCATAAGGTCTTTCCTTGAAAGGCCACTTCCGATTCCCCTGCGGTACGTGACAAGGAGTTTTGGGTCGTCTGTCCAACCTCGTGGGGTTTTTCCAGGTCCAGGAGTTTTCTACAGATCTCTACGCGCATGCAAGTCCCAAAATGGCCTACTATTTGTCGGGTGGACGTTAAACCCACCTCTCTCTCTCTCTCTCTCGCTCTCTCTCTCTCTCTCTCTATCTCGTTGAAGATGGGGATTGACCCAGTAGAACCGGAGAAAAACCCATGGGATGACAGGAGACCATATGCGTGGTTACATACCAAAGCCGAGTCGACACCTTGACGGTCAGACTGAATATACAAAATCAAATTTCTATAAACCGTGTACATTTCAAGTATTTATTATCATCTTAAGTGGTGGGTATTTCAGTTGAATTGTACATGAGCAGTTTGTGTTTAATTTTAATCAAGCACATCATATTCAAATTGCCGTGCTCGAAAAGACGAAATGTAGGGTTGGATACCTTTGAATTCGGTATTTTTTCGACTTTTGAATTTAAGGAGAAAATTGTTCTATTTTACTCTGAAAATTTTTGTTATACTTTTTGAGTGAATACAAGAACAAAATATTTGCTTAAATTTGGTTTGAAAGGAAATTGTAAAAACAGGGTCTGCAT
This sequence comes from Patella caerulea, assembly GCA_036850965.1. Taxonomy (NCBI): domain Eukaryota; kingdom Metazoa; phylum Mollusca; class Gastropoda; family Patellidae; genus Patella; species Patella caerulea. The sequence goes on along the minus strand of JAZGQO010000006.1, from coordinate 52,944,412 downwards.
GTGGGTGCAATGGGGATATTTGAGCTAAAGGCATAGTATCGTCACATTGATTAAGGCAGAAATGTGTGCATGTTCTGCTAATGATTAAATATAAAGTTTGTTAATTAAGGTGTAGCTTAATGAATAGATTAAATGTATATTAAATGTACAAGTTTGGTTGAACTATGGGGAGTTTGTATGTAATGGCTATAGCTTTAAGGAATAAAGCTGTCTAGTTGGCTGGGATCTTGATGGATGACTTTCCATAACCGGAAGATCATTATCACGTTTCATCGACAATTAAAAGACCACGGTTATAGACGGAATATAAACTAAAACTAGACGTAAGTAATTATCAAATTTATCCTTAATTTTTCTGTGTAGATGGGGGGGGGGCAGTACACGTGTATTTTTTAGACTCGGAGGGGCAAGGATGTACAGTGTCATTCCTATGGGTTTTTTTATTTAGACATTATCCGTTAATTTATCTGCGCAAATCTATCTGCGTATAATTTAGATTGAGAGGGTGGGGGAATACAAGCAATACCTTCCCCATGTGTATTATTTAGTGGACTGGGTGGGGGACGGGGTACGGTGCCATTAATACTTGTAGTAATAATAATGTTCATTTATATAGCGCTTAATCCATCCACGAGCATGCTCTAAGCGCTGTAAGTTAATAGCTCCTGTGGATAATACATCGTGAACATATGTGTCTTAAGTCTAGACCCAAATTGAGCAAATGTTTCTGAACACTTTATTTTGTCAGATAAGTCATTCCATAGTCGTGGACCATATACACTGAAGGCTTTATCACCAAAAGATTTTAATTTAGTTGAAGGTACAACAAGTGATAGATTATTCTGTGAACGGAGTGGTCGGTTTGGTAAATACGGCTTCATAAGATCTGTAACATATGATGGAGCTGAATCATGCTGAGATTCAGTTTAGTATTTAGTACACTGGGGGAGTACAGAGTCATTGATACTTGTAGTGTTTAATAGACTGAGTGGGGGAGTAAAGTGTCATTAATACTTGTAGTAGTTAGTAGACTGGGGTGAAGAGGGAGTACAGTGTCATTAATACTTGTATTAATTAGACTGAGATAGAGTGGAGTACCTTTCCTGCGTGTGATATGTAGACTGGCAATGGGAAACGGGCGGGGAGGTAGAATATTACAGTACCTTGGTTTATTATACATACGGTGAGGGGGTACAGCACCAGGGTTTATTATTTATACTGGGAGGAGGGTAGGGTACTAAGAGGTACCGGGAGGGGGGGGGGGGGGGGTAGAGTACGGTACCTGCGTGTATTATTTTTACTTGGGGGTAGTACAGTAACTATGTGTCTTATTTATACTAGGTGGTGGGGGTAGTACAGTACCCATGTGTGATATTTTTACTGGAGGCAGAGGGGGGAGGGGGTACAGTACAATACGTGGGTGTATTATTAGGGGGTGCCTGGCGTTAAAGGGGGGGGGGGAAGAATTAGTTGCGTTCGTGTATTATCTATACTGGCTGTGCGTGTGTGTGTGTGTGTGTGTGTGTGTGTGGGTGGGAGGGGGGGGGTATAGTACATTACCTATGTGTGTTATTCGTGTGTGTTTTGTTATAAAGACTGGTGTTTTTAGAAAGGTGGAACAGAACGGAATAGCACATTTTCTATTTCCATACAGTACCGGCACAAAATGATGTATATTTATTCAATTATAGGGGTTTGTGGAGGTGTCTGCGTGGTCTAATGTTGCGCGTTACATCATGTGGTCTGTAATTAAGTCGAGTGGTGTGGTTTCGATCACACACCTGTACGTTTAAAGGATCACCTGGATAAATTCGTGAGTTTTCCCTGGTTCCTTCGAAGTCATCCCACTGCTGATGACCCTTAAGCGCAATTTAATTATTGAATTATAAATAAACTATATATTACTCCCGAATTAACCTAGGATCTGAAGTTAATCCCCATTTCTCTCTTTTTAGGAAATATATATGTATGTATATATATATATATATATATTATATATATTTATAATTATTTTAATTTGGTAGCTCTGGGCATGTTCTTAACTCATTACTGTCATCGATGAAATTGATTAAAAACATAAGAACTAACGAAAAGAGATATTGACAACGTAAACATTATGTTGGCGCTCAATGTTTCTTAATAACAGTTTGATGATGAGCATCAAGGGTGGATCGGGACTCCCGAGACCTTAGATTAGTGGCGGGGGGGGGGGGGTGGTTAGCTCTTGCGTGCTGTATCATAAGGCCTGTCATTGAGTCATTGAGTGGGGGCAACACACGCCATCCTCCCATCCCACATAATCTACCATTGAGCATATTCCCCCAGTGCTGTTTATTTGATTGGTGTGGGGGGGGGGGGGTACTGTTCCTATACCAGTGTTATGGATATCAACAATCCATGCAATACATAGAGTGTTTAGTATGCATAACCTTACATTTCTATCTTAAAGGAAAATAATGTTGATTCGTGTTATTGTAGAGGTTACAAATATAACCGTTTGAATTTCGTGAAAATCGGAACAGAACTGGGATACATTCAGATGTCACTGTGTCAATTATTTCTATTGGTTGGTTTAGTATGAGAATATTGTGGGGAGTCTCCCTTTGTCGGAGGTGCAGTACGGTGGTACGAAAACGTCCAGGTCCCGTACATGTAAAAGAGCTCTTGATGGTTGTAATACAAATGTCCTCTGTATACATAGTACAGGCCATTTCGTGCAGAGAATGTTGTCTTTAAACTCCCTTCACTTATTATGAGGATAATCCAACGAGTAATCAATTATACAATCTACCGATACCGTTCAACATAATATTTGGTTTGTACGCAAACACATAAATCAGCAAGTCTATGAGCATATTTCATTTTTCGCGTATTGTATTCAATTCCATAAAATTGCTCTAAAGCAGACGATTTCCTGACACGTAACTTTATAGTATTCATATTGATTGTCAATTAGAACAATATGTCTTTTTGTCTTCTTTCAGAAAATGGATGTTCCTGTTTTTCAAATAGCATTGGTGATTTGCTCTTTACTCGCCGTCTCTGATCCCCAGATACCAGGCATGAGTCTCCCCCAACCCCGTATTGGTGAGGCTATTGAACTAGCCAACGAGCTTATCCGGCTCCCTTGGCGTCGTCGCAGTATCAGAAAGGATTGCCGACTCCTTACCAGCACTCAATTACAAAGGCTATTCGACGCTCTTCAAGCAGCAAAACGAGACACGGTAATAAAACAAAATATTTTACTGAATTTATTGGGGTGAAATCCTTGTCCCAGGGAATATGGGATCCTTTTTTTATTTGTGTTCACTTATTATGAAATCCATTTTAGATTTACCTTATATGCAATATGCTATATTATCATATTTTGTCATATTTTGACGTTTGTTTTAATACTTTTAAGAGCGTAGGGGTTGCGCTTACGGTGTAGGGACACCCCCACCCCCCCACACTCAGAAAATTTTTACGGCAGCAAATGGGTTTTCTTGCTATTCTAGCACGCGAAAAGAGTAACTTCAAAAAAGGTCTAATAGAGCCTAATTAACCAATCAATCAATCGTTTAGTCCACGGAGACGAGATCGTCGGAAGGAAATTTAAAACATTTGACTGTCCAGCCCGTGGATATAGCAACTTCAATGTAGTCCAATTAGATAGCCTACCTTAGGCGGCTAACCTGAATCTCAAACAACTAAACAGTCGTCGCAGGGTATAGGGACCCCTCCCCCCATACCCGCCCCGAGAAAACTTAACCACGGCAAATGCGTTTTTCTGTAATAGCCGGTGAGTAAATCAACTCCAAAGTTGTCCATTGATTTTGTTACCGATATCCCACCCTACCCGTACGCTTATGCCTATTTAGAAATATGTGAAAACTTCTATATTTTCAGAGAGTACGGCCTAATGTCTTAGATGCCTTTGCTTTTCTTCATTCTCATCCCGAGATCAACGAAGGTGCTCATGGTGGAACTGCCTTCCTTCCATTCCATAGATATTATCTTCATCTGTAAGTATACCACAACCTCCTTTTAAAGGTCTCAATGATGTAGGGACAAAAGGGAGGAAAAGAAATGACATGGGGTTTAACGTCCCACTGTTCTGCCCCCAACTAGGCTAATGAAGACGGACATACGTCATACAATGTGCTATGTGGGAAATTGTGCCCGGACAGAGGCACTACGGCCTACTCTTATATTGAATTTTAACTGTCAAGGGATCTTTTACGTGCACGCCAATGTGTACATTGGATTTTTCGTCCCATCCGAACGACTAGACAGCTGTTCTTGTCATGCCCTCCGTTTACTCTACGAAACGTCGCCTAATTTAAAATACACTAGGTTTTGTCGTTACTCTACCCAGTGACTAAATGCCATTTAAAGATCATGACTATGCAGAAGTAATTCACAAACAACAAAATAATAATTAGAATAGACTAAGCAGGCTTAAACGATTGTCGTCTACGTTCGGCCGCTCATGTATTTTTTCGAACATAACTGATAAGACATTACAATAAACAAATAATTAAAAATTGAAGATAAATCACTTTATATACATTGACATGTGCTTGTATACCCTTTTTTTGGCATATTTAAGATTCCGACAAATGGAGCTAAAGACCCTTTTATTTGGGTGAGTTTTCTGACTACGTGCTGTTGATTGTGTTTGTAGGTATGAGAAGATGTTGCGGATGTATGAACCTTCTGTCAGTTTATGTTACTGGGATACCACCTTAGAACCATCGGATTACCAAGACTCCGCTATGTGGACTGAAGATATATTCGGTACTCCGCGGGGACTTATCACAGAAGGTTTTGCTTCCAACTGGCTGACTCCTTTGGGGCCTTTGATTCGTGAAGTTTCCAATCCGAGGGGAAGAACATTAACTGACAGAGATATAGAAGAAGTTATGGACCAGACCAGAATAGGCGAAATATCATTTCCGAACGGTGTATTGTCTGCCAATGTCGAGGAGTTACATAATCATGTACATTTGTATGTCGGTGGTCTAATGGCCCAGATTGAATCAGCTTCTTTTGATCCTATCTTTTGGTTTCATCACACGTATGTCGATTGTTTGTATGAGCGATTCAGGCATAAGCAAAATGAAACCCAAAACATTAATCCCCAACGTGACTGGCCAAGTGATTTCGGTGAACCATCGAACGCTCCCTTTGCACCAATGCGATTGGGTGCGATGAGGAATATTGACGGCGCCAATCACTTCTTCAGTAGTATGATAACTTGTGAGGATGTACCGGAATGTAGAACTGATCGAGATTGTGGTCGTTTCATGAATTGTGACAGGACACGTCGACGCTGCATTTCAAATACACGGAGAAATTCACGATCTGGATCCATGTTCGGTGGAATGTTTGGAATGAGCACAAATTCATTCAATGGAATGTTCCAAAATGGTTTATTTTCTCCACAAGGTAGCGGTGGCTTTCCAGGTTTCAACCCAATGAGCTTCAATAATAACGGAAACCAAGGTTTTGGTCAAATGAACAACTTCAGAAATACCCAGGGAGGTTTCCCAGGCAATCCGAATCAAAATTTTGGAGGACCACCTCAACAATTTCAAGGGATGCAAGGATTCCCTAGAGCAGGTAATCAAGGACAACCAAACATGCCACAATTCCCAGGAATGCCGAACATCGGAGGAGGGATGATGCCTGGAATGCCGAATATGGGAGGAGGTGGAGTGCCTAATATGGGAGGAGGCGGAATGCCTAATATGGGAGGAGGCGGAATGCCTAATATGGGAGGAGGCGGAATGCCTAATATGGGAGGAGGCGGAATGCCGAACTTCGGAGGGGGGATGCCTAACTTCGGAGGGGGTGGAATGCCTAACTTTGGAAACCAGGGTGCTCAAGGTCCAATGGGATTCGGAGGCGGAATGCCTAACTTCGGAGGAGCTGGGGGTACTCAGAACCAAATTCCAGGAATGAATATGGGTCCTGGGGGACCACCAAGAGGTTTTAATTTCGGAAAATAAAACATTTCTTACACATACTATATCATTGGCCATTATTTGTGTTACACCAAAAATATCAGTATCGTTTGAAATAGAATGTGTTGAATAATTCTGTTCCTCAAAATGAAGGGTAACTGTTTTTGTCCGAACCACATAAAATAACGGCGGTTGCATCATAATTTTACAGGAAACTTTGGATTTGATAAATAAAATGACAGAATAAGTGCGTGATTGCAAAATGTTCAACCACCTACTCTTCGTGTGAGAACGAATACTGTTTATATTATTCATTCTTTACTTATGTTTTAAAAGATATATTCTAGGATTACTTTTAAAAAAGATCGATGATTAAGTTTTATTTAATTTATGATAAAAGATTTTATGAAAAAGAAAATAATTAAATTTTATTTAATTTATGGTATAATATTTTATGAAAAAGAAAACTATTATAACAAAAGTGTTAATTTCATTTCGTTTCATTTAATTTATGCTAAGCTACACAAAAAGAAAAATATAATTATGTTGCCCTTTATGCGAGATATAACATCCATATAAGTATTACATGTATATTAAAACATTTTAATAAAGATCGTGCTTTGATTGATGTGTCTGTATTTTTCTTTTGTCCCCACTTTTCCATTTTAAAAATTCTTCACTATGGAATATTTTGAAACAAAATAGGGTGAAATCTTCGCATGATTTGTCTGCGCATGCCAGTATTTAGCATGGCGTAACAGAATACTTTACGTGGCCTGATTTGTAATAGCAAAATGAGAGAGAGAGAGAGAAATGGGGTTTAACGTCCAATCAACACAAACTAGGTCATTTCGGGACTAACATATGGTTCAATTTTTATTTCAATAATTCCATTGTGCGTAGGGGTCTTAAGCAGTGGGAGGAAACCGGAGTGCCCGGGGGAAACCCACGAGGTTGAGAAGGCGCCCCTATCTCCATGCCACATACGCTCACACCAGGGCTCGAAACTACAGCCGCAAGCCAGAGCTGACCGGCCAGCTAGAGGTCGAAGCGCGGCACTCTAGACCACTAGGCCATCCCAACCCCCCCAATAGCAGAATGAACCTAGACCTGCGAAGCGCCTCTGTCGGTTTGCACGTGTGTCCTTTATGAACTTTGTACCAGTGTGATTAAAATACTGATCTATATTTCGTTTCGGTTATTTAATACATTCGATGGCCCACACTAAATGAAGATCTGACAAGTTATAGTGGGAGAACGCTAGATCGGAGACGGTCCTACGCAAATTGTGACGTCATACGTGAATTGTAGGTTAGGGTATGGTTTAGGCTTGATCATGGGTTAGGGTTAGGGCTAGCCCTGTTTAGATCTCGGGACTTTGACCAAATCTACAGGTCCTAGTCCTTACCCTAACCCTAACCCACAATCTATATATGACGTCATATGTGCTAAAATGCGTAGGACCGTCTCCGATCTAGCGTTCTCCGTTATAGTGGGAGTTCACTAGGGCGCCGGAACCCGGGTACAGGGGCGGATCCAGGAATTTTTGCAGTAGGGGATTTGCCAGGTTTCTGTCACGGAAATCTGCCATCATCGTCTCTAAATTACATTGGCATACATACAAATTGAGCTTTTTAAACAGAGAAATCATTTTTATACTGATGTAGGATCACTTTGTGATGTAATTTCATTGATGCAAGGCATTATTTTTTTTTTCGTGTTGCTGAGCAGAGGGGGTGGGGGCCCAAACACTTCTCTGGATCCGCCCCTGGGGTACAAAGGTATATAAATGGTACTCTGACTTTTCCTGGTGTTCACATTTATACCCACGCCCTAATGATGAAACTTTTCAACATTTTTACTAGTCTATTCATTTTTAATTGATAAGATATATAATTGGTCTCTGGTCGGTCGCGAATCATGTATTTTTAAGGGTTTTGTGATGGAATTTCTAGAGACCGGGGTAGAGACCTTTTCCCACTGTCTTTTGGTACACCTATCTTTTGGTATTGCCCAGGGTTTCTAAAAATATATTACTTGCCAGTCTTACTATGTAACAAGGTGGAAAATTATTGTTTTTTTCTGAACGATGCTGCGTGGAAATTTTGTACGTTTGTCATGACATGGCAGTAAAAATAAATCCAGATTCTGAGTGTTTTCTGTGTCATTTGTCTGTAACTCAAAACTCAAATACTGACAGTAATTTTGATTTTAACACAAAAGACCCATGGATCTGAGATGCGCCGCTGTGCATAAAGCGAAGCGGCATGTATACTTAAAGGGTCTTCATTTTTGGAGTTATTCTTCTGATTGCCAGAACCAAAAGACCTTTTGGTGATACCTGAAGTTTCACCCTTATATAGGACACAGATCACTAAATATTTTTACGCTGTAGGGCTAAAGTTATTTTTAGTCTTTCTCTCCCTGTCCCTTTTCCCCCTTTTGCATGTCAATTTTTGTAGACTTTTTGATGTTGAATCGAAAAAAAGGGTTGAAAATACATTTTCTGTCATGTTTTGGTGAATATTCATGATTTCAGGCGGAGGGATACTAGAGATGTGAGGTTGGTTACGTTGAAATGTAGGGTCGTGAATTGCATGTTTACTTGTCTCTACTTCTATCTTGTGTATCTCAAGTTTATCAGAGTGAACCTCATACGTGCTTTTGGGCAAGAGTTTGCCCCATGTTGCCCTATCTGTGGCAGAAAGCGTTTTACCCATCGAAATTTTTGGAATAAGTTAGAGTCGGTCAATAGGGAAATCATTAATGATCTGTGGCCAAACATACGGTCCAGGGTTCAGCCCAATCTGTTTCACAGAGAATTACTTACGAATTATCTCTGTAACAGATGACTGTCCACAACACGTGAGTTGATTTCACTTGGCGACAGCCATTGGCTCAACGGCTCGTGCAATGTTTACTTAAAACCTAACTGCTTCGGGCAAAATGATGCATTTTACTCATTTTAATACCCATTTACACTAAATAGGAAATATTTTTTAACTACAAATACTTCAAACGTCTTTATTTAATTTCCTTATATTTCAAAAAAATGTTTGAGAATTTAATTTGTTGGAGTAAAAAAGTTAATATGCCGAATCCATTAAGCCTCGTCGATGTCATGCTTATCAGTGATTGTAGCGGTCAGGCGAATATTCACTGCGGGGTCATTTTGGGTTCAGCCATCCTTTTGTTAGTGAATCCAAAGGAGATAACTCTTATTAATACTTGGGAGCAGATCACTAAATATTCTTCCCTTGTTGTCTATTTGCCCGGCTCTAAGAGTTCCTTGTGGGTTGGAGACTAATCCTAGCAGAGCAAGATCTTGAAATATCTTGCTTACCCTAACTTTGTTTTCATTCCGATCAGAAATCATGAATATTCACCAAAACCTGGCAGCAAAATATAATATCAATTCTAGACCAAAATATCAATGTTCACATACATGCAAAAGTAGAGAAATGGGGGTAACCACGGAAAAGTTAAGGTAACCCTGTTGGAAAATCCCGACGAATATTTTCGTACATGTTGGTAAATTAAAAGAAATAAGCCGTGCAGTCGTCTTATGGTATATGTTCACTCCACGTGAATCTAGACTCCACCAAATCAGTACCGGATCTCGGGGAGGCAAAGTGGGACAAATGTCCCAGCACCCCCGCCCCCAAATTTACCCCCCCCCCCACACACACACACAATTATGGGATATACTAGTATTTTGACCCGGACGGAGCCAACCAGTACCTGGGCTGCGAGGGGTGAGTATTGGGGCCCTGGGTAGTAAAGGATATTGGGGATCCCGGGACTGGTAGGTCAGCGAATTCTAAACGTCAATGAAATCGCTGCCTAAATTATCTTAATGAACTGAAGTTAATCCTAATTTTTTTTTTTTTTTTTTTTAAAAATACTGGGGAAAACACCGCAGGCACTCAAGGGGGCGGAATTCATACTAGTACGTTCCGCGATCATTACGAACAATTTGGACGGTCACTCAACGCTTTGGAACACAAACATATACGAAAACATTCAATATTTAGCAATATTTGTTAGCACAATGACAAAAGTTGAACAAACAACCATGGGGCCCCCACACAGTATGTCACGGGCCCCCCACAGGGTTAATCCGGAACTGCGCCAAATCAAAACGAAAATGAAATAAAGTCAATTTAATATGTTGGATTCGTTGCTGAGTATCAAATTCCTAAAGGTATCGATGATGTTAAATATCAGTTACGATGGAGATAATATCTTGTTTATTTGTGGACTTTGCTATGTCTAATGGTGAGATTTTAAGCATTGATTAGCAAATGCGAAAGGGTAAATTATGTGGTGCACATTTTATATTATGATTGTCAATATGGAGAAGAATTGATATAAATGTTGGATTTGTTTTTGAATACTAACATTTTTGAGAATGTATTTACAGGTGCGTATCCAGGATTTTTTGCAGGGGGGGGGGGCTCAACCGATAATTTGGTAAATTATATTCAGTTTGGTTCATTTTGACGTATTTCCGGAAGGTAAATTCCAAAATAACAGGTCTAAATCGCCTATAAAATCGCATAAAAAAAATTTTTCAAGCCTGAGCAGGGGGGCGGACCCCCTGGACCCCCCTCTGGATCCGCGCCTGAATTTACAAACATTAGCCTTATCTGAATAAATATTGTTTAAATCAAACGGTACGAACTATCAAACGAAAATATTTTAGATTTGATAAATCACGTATTTTATTAAATTAGTTGCTAAATGAAATGGAAGAAAATGGGTTTAACGTCCTAATGGTCTGCTCTGAATTGGGCTAATGAAGACGGGCGTACACCATACAGTGTGCTATGAGGGAGATTTTGCCCTGGCAACGCCACTACGGCATACTCTTACACCCAATACCAACTGGCAAAAGATCTTTTACGTGCACACCAGTGTCTACACGTGACCTCGGTTTTCATCCCGTCCGAACGACCTAATAGACAGCTGTCCGTGTCAGGACTGCCGTCCTTGATAACGTGCGTATGATACAGAACAAACCCTGTTTTATCTTTACAAAAGATAAAATCCAAATTTTAGTAGATACTTCTATTTTGATTGGCTAAACTAATCTATTATCCAATCAAATTTCTAAAATTTGGATTTTATCTTTGTTAAAATTTCGTGAAACAGGCCCCTGTTCTGAGAGCCAATAATAAATTGAAGTGGTTGGCTTGCTAATATTCTGAAAAGGCTGATGCCAATTAATTTAACGAATAATTTGGACATTATATAGGTGGTGGGTGTTAAAAATAAATGACCACACTATATTCATTTCGATACTTTATTGTCAACCTCATAAGACCATAACCTGTTCACGCTTCGATGTACAGAATACTTGTGCACGCTTTACTTGTGCACGCTTTACCATGACAACAAGATCTACGACTGCGCACACACAAACATCTCATTACTATTCATATATTCATATGTTCAAAGGTCATGAGTATTCACATTAACAGTGGGTTCACTAAAATGTCGTGGAAAATATCCCCACAAATAAACAGAACAGAGAATAATCAAGGCTGTTATCATTATGAAAGAAAAGTCCAGTTTATCTGCATTTAAATGAAACGGAATAATGCCGACCAAACTAATAAGATTTTTAGATTTGATAAATTACGAATTAATTAGTCGTGCATGGCGCAGCCCTGTCTCAGTCGTGGATAATACATGAACATTACATTTATCAAACATCAAACAGGATTTTTAATTAATAGAATTTAAATCAAGTTAATTTGTGGACGGAACGTATTATGGCTGTCTAAGGTATCTATATTACACCGAATGAATCATCAGGGGACCTAATCAATTTCAATTCAAATCGATAAAAATACCGACAACTTTAAAAAAGATCAGCTAACATGTGATTGTTAAACTTGTATATAAAACCATTGAACGGTTCATTGCTTATAATACTTGTTAATTTTATCAAATATAGCGACCATTATTAACAATGGTATCAATAATATCGTGCTGTGTTATAAAGTACCGTTAATATAACAAAGACGGCGACGATACGGCACTGTTACTGTTAATTTTAACAAAGCTACGAGGAATATAACACTGTTTAGATCCACGGGAACTTGTTAATATGGTAATACATTGAGATAAAGCAACTATTAAGTATAGTAAAACTTGTGAAAATCATTATTATTATGTGAAGAGTTTTTCTGTATGAATCACACGAGTTATATAAAATATGTGAAGTATTTATCACGTGATTAGGAACTACATTTAACTGTGTTATAATATATTACACTATGACAATAGTGTGGTAATTGGTACTTTATTCTAGTATGATACAATACAATTATAGGTAAACTACTTTATCCTTTGACCCCGGCTTCTATAAACTAAAGCAAATATATAACACCACTTTCAATTAATCGGGATTGATTCAGATGTCAAACTGTGTCAATAATTTCTATTGGTTGGTTTATTATGAGGATAAACCAACGAAATAAACACATAATCCTATTATTATAATTAACAACATCACTCAGATTATCTCTATCAATCCGATTAAAAACAAACTAATTTGATGTTTGATGGTGTTATACTGTTTGTAGCGTCTGTTCAGAAGTTGATAGGCATTTAAACCAATGTGAGCGGCGGAATCGCAAACATTAAATATTTTTGTCCGAAAATATGCCCCCCCCCCCTCGCCAAACAAAGACCGGCGAAAGGGAGCGGCGGTACGTTACGTATTAGAGATTGGAACAAAGACGGTATCCTTTTTTTGATGATAAATACTGTTGCCGTCACCACTGAAAGTAATAAAGACAAATTAATATGTCATTTCGAGACTAACATGGCTTAAAGCCCCAATAACACTCTTGTTGTAACTGAATAATATGCCCCAATCTTCGTTCTGGTCAACAAATCGTATTATTTTAGAATATCACAATTAAATGATGATATAAATTTCATCTTAACACACCTATTTTAAAAAATTGGAAAAATTCAACCAATTGATTTGAAAAGTCTAACGTAAACCTTTTCAAATGTGACTTGGATATTTAAAATATTTTCGAACCCTCTGGACAAGTAAAATAGGTTGTAATGGATAATTTACACAACAGGTAGGACACTTAAACATCTAGTACTTAGAAAAAGGGTATTATTTATTTCCTGGAGCTACCAAGCCAGCAAGAATGTTATTGTCCCTTTAAATTCAATAAATTGCATGCTTGAAGTGATCTTTAGTTGTGGCGAGGTCCCGGAGAAACTCCAGTAGGTTGGAAGGACGACTCTACCCCTTGACACGTAAATGCGGGGAATCGAAACCACGCCATCTTACTCGATGACAGATCTTGCAACCTAACGTATACATGCTGTACCCCATTTAGCCAACCAAGCACAGTTAAATTGGACAGAGAAGCGTTGATACGATTATGTGTGATAGTTTCTCAGATTTGCCGGCACGGTGTGCCAGGGGCGTGGTGAGGGCAATTATTCAGAAGAAATTATGAGTAACAAAAAAGATTTTGGCACAAAAACCCTTTTACTGACCGCGGAGCTGTGGCCGGTGAAGCCGGCCACCGCGAGCGCCGAAGGCCCGAGCCCTCCCCCTGGAAAATTTCGAAAATTAGAAGCCCAGAAACGCAATCTCCAGCAATCCGAGACAAGAAATACGGTAATAAAATATTGTTATTTTCTCTTGAAGATTCCATTCTTTCCAAGAGAAAATCACTTGACTCTTTCAAAATTTTTTTAATTGGGTCAGATGAAACAATTTTTCCACTTACAAATGTTTTTCATTTTTTGAGTAATTTGATTGTGATTTTGGCGCAAAAACTTTTTGGCGCATGAGTATGGCTACTCATGAACTCATTCTCACCACGCCCCTGCGGTGTGCACTTGTCATGGGCACAGGAGGGGGTCGTGATAAGGGCAGTATTTAGTCGTTCTGATGCATACGTTGGTAAGACCATTGCCAGTCGGGCACAATTTCCTTGCTTTATGACGTTATGGCCATCTTAATTGGTATTTACGTTTCTCTGTATTTTTCAAGCTAAAATAAATATCAAATTATGAGTGTGGAATTAGACCACAACAACTCACTCGGGGTTTAACGTCCACTCGACACAAACTAGGTCATTTTGGGACTAACATATGGTTTCAACTTTATTTCAATAATTCGCTTGCGCGTATAGGGGTCTTTAGCAGTGGGAGGAAACCTGAGTGCCCGGAGGAAACCCACGAGGTTGAGAAGGCGCCCCTATCTCCATGCCACATACGCTCACACCAGGGCTCGAAACCACAGCCGCAAGCCAGAGGTGACCGCCCCCCTCCCCAACTCACTCGGTACAGTTGATGATACCTAACTGAAATGAAATGGAATTGGCTTTAACGTCAAACTGGGTTATAGAAGACGGGCATACGCCATACACGACACCGTGTTCTATGAGGGAAATTTTTGCCCGAACACGGCGCTAAGGCCTACTTTTATATCGAATTCCAACTGCCAGGGGATTTTTTACGTGTACGTTAATGTGTACAGGGGACCTCGGTTATTCGTCCCATCTGAATGACTAGACTGCTGTTATTTTCAGGATGAAAGTTAACTCACAAGTGGTAAATTGTAGAGTTTCAATAGACTCCCAGCATCGCGACAACATCGATCAAAGAGGACTTGAAGCTTTTGCAAACCTACGACATACTGCTATTCCAGTAATCGAAATTAATGATGCTGTGGATCTCTATCCCTAATGGTAACTGTGATATGGCCTAGTTTCTGTTGAGTTAGGACTATCCCTCCTACCTCTCCTCCGTCTCTCTCTCTCCCTCTCTCTCTTTCTTAGTGAACCTCAAGGTTAGACGGCGACCTTACCCCTTGTCACGTACAAGTGTGGCATCGAAACCAGGCTACTTGACTCAATGGCAGACATTATCTTTTTAAACCCTTCGGGCACCCAGCCATTGTAAAAGAAAACGGGTATCATTGTAAGTTTGTATTTATTTTATTGTTGCATGTAAGCTTATTAAAAGATCTGATCTCTAATAAATGTATAAAAAACGATAATAGACACATCATAATGATATATATAATATACTATTGCTTGCACTCAACACATATATAATATACTAATACTCTACGTTTTAAACAATCAATATATATAATAAACTATTACTTGCACTCAACACTTATATAATATAATAAACTATTGCTTGCACTCAACACATATATAATATTTTAATACTCTACGTTTTAAACAATTAATATATTATATAACTAGACCTGCATGCAGGAATGACGGGTTTCACTGGTGCCACGTTACCCTTAAACATGTCACTTCCGGTGCCAAGTTACCCTTGAACATATGTCACTTCCGGTAACAACGAAACCACTAAACATTTTTCCAAATTAACATTGCACAGAAATAAAATGGGCGCAGAATCAACCAAATCCAGCAATATCAATTCATTTTATACATTTGTTACTTGTAAATGATCTTGACAAAATTAAATTACTTACGGTGTTAATGAAAATGTTTAATTAGCCTTATGAAATCAGAAATGGCATACGATATCATATAGTGAAAATTTTATGTAAATCGAATAATAATTGCCACTTTTAAAGACCAAAAAACTTGAAAAGTGACATGTAGAAAATCAGCTATTTCTCTGCAACCGTACAAGTTAGAAACCATTTTGTGGTATCTGTATGATCGTATGGGTTCATTCTATTTGTTGATTGGCATCAACTACCATAATTTGAAAAACATTTCAAAACAGACTCATTTGAATAAAATATCTGTTTTGAAGGCTAAAAATACAGTTTTTGCCAAAATACGTTACTTCCGGTGATAATGAAAATCTTAAATTACTTGTATGAAATCCTAAATGGCATTAGGTATAACTTGGTGCAACGTTTATGAAAATCGAATAATAATTGACACTTTTATGGCCCAAAAACCTTCAAAAGTGACCTGTAGAAAACCGTCTATTTCTCGGCAACCGAACAAGTTAGAAACCATTTTATGATATCTATATGACCATATGAGTTTTGTTTATATGTGAATTTAAACCAAAAGTTAAAATTATTAATACATATTAAGTTATTCTTGGTTGAATAAAACATTGATTTAAAAAGTTTAAAATGCATTTTTTGACCAAATGATGTCACTTCCGGTGTCAATTTTAAATTGTAATCAACTTGATATGACGCTACGTGCTTTTTGAATCAAATGATGTCACTTTTATAAAAATCCAATCATAATTGACTATTTTACAGGCAAAATAACGAAAACAGTGACTTGTACAGAACTGCCCATTTCTTGGTAACTGCTTATAGTACAAACGAATTTTAACATACATTTTCTTCGTATGGATTATAGCTACAAGTTTATAAAAGTTACGAAGAAATATTTTAAAATCTGAAAAGCCTGAATAGGTTGTAAATAGGCCAATTTTACACCATTTTTAGCCATTTAATCGAATTTGCTCGAAAATGAAATCGAAATTAAAAAAACTGCTTCCTACATTTTTTGCGCCTTGAAAGGGCACACACTTTGAGTCAAATAATTTTTCCAAAAAATAATATTTGTTTTCGAAGTAGGAAAATAACTGTCAAAATTGTAGTTTTTGGTAAAATTATGCCACTTCCGGTGCCGACAGATAAAACTTTTGGTAATAAAACAAATGACAATTGATACAACGAAGCATATGAACTTTGTTTTATACAAATCGAACAATAAAAAATTAATCTAGGACTGAAAAACTGAATTAGCCAATGGCGGCCAAGGAAAATTACTGAGACAATTTTTTTTAACATTTTTGCACTAGTCAGATGACTCTTTAATTCTGTGCACAATACGACCAAAAAATATTCATAAATGAAAAAAAATTTTGTAAAATTTTAAATTTTCGAAATTTGGCGCCTAATATCTTTGAAGATTTGCCGAAAATCAAAAATCGAAAGTAGCGTAGCTATGTGCCCTGTCTCAGGCTATGCCAAAATGTATCGAAAGTTAAAATCCAATGATTATTTTTAAAATTACTGCAATATTTTCAAAAACGATAACTTCGGTGATTTCGGACATTTCGCATTGTCGCAGAACGTTCAAAATAGCTTTATCCTCTAAGTCACACCCACTTTCCCAGTAAAACCGAAGAGATCGTAACGATGCGACACGTAGTTGCTGAGATCTATTCAAATTGGAATCTGAATAATAATAATAATAACTAGATCTGCTACTGTCCCATGCAGATATGAAAGCTTTCATATTCATCGTCACGTGTCATTGATTGTATCAAGTAACCTAAATAAAAGGATACGAAGAAAAAATTATTAAAATTGGTCAAAAACTCGCGAAGTTACAAGTCTAAATATAGTATGAAACATTGCACCCAGGCATAACAATAATCTGAAAACTAAAGGGAAATAACTGAAACTTGTATTACTGTAATGAGACGGATGAGAAAATGAAATGAAAATGGCGGGAAAAAAAAATTAAAAATGGCAGGTTGGACAGGCGACCTTACTCCTTGTCACGTACAACCGGGCATTCGAAAACACGCTAGTTTACTCAATGACAGGCGCGCGTGCTTACCATTCAGCCACTCAACCCCCCTTTGAAATCAGACACGTGCAATATGTCATATAGGAAGAATAAGAAGTCGCTCACAACAAAATGGTAAATTAATGAGTTTAGGTCAAAAGGTTGAGCTACTGTTTTAGAGTACTTAATAGTTTTAAAGAGACACGTTAAGGGTTGTTCATAGTTAAATGAAAGTTTAATTTTAAATAAGACCAATAAAATTAGGATTTAATAATGCCAGACTAATATTTCCAATATGTTTGGTTATAAGTAGGAAATCGTGACGACTTCTTAAGCATGTTTTAAACAAAGGATCATGTTTGTTTAAACAAGAATGGCACTCTGCAATAAAAAAAACTGGCCAAAGCAAGATTTCTATGCAGAAATTAAATAATTGCTAGAACCAGAAAAATATTTATCCACTATAATAAATAAGCAACATAGAGAAAATGAAATGAAATTGAATGGGGTTTAACGTCCGACTGTTCTGCTCCTAAAATGGGCTAATGAAGACGGGCATATGCCATAATGTGTGCAATGAGGGAAATTTTACCCGGGCAGCGGCGGTTACGGCCTACGAGGTTGGACAGGCAACCATACTCCTTGTCACGTACAACCAAAAAATCGAACCAACGGCAGTTGACTCAATGACAGACGTTATGATACAGAGCGCACGTGCTAACCATTCAGCCACGCAACCTCCCTAAAATCGGCAAATTGCTGACCTACAGCGAGAAACATTTCAACCGGGCCAAATTTTCTATTGTAACAGTTTAATTTGCACGGTACCTTTAGTTATCAACCGAATATTACAAAACTTTTAAAAATAAGCTCCCCCCTGACCAGCTTAAGCGTTCGCAATAAACGTTTGTCACTTAAAATCGGGAAATTGCTGACTTTAAAGTGAGAAACATTACAACCGGGCGAAATTTTCTGTTTTATGACTTTTACAGTACCTTTGATTACCAACCGATTATTTTCTGTTTTATCACTTTTACAGTACCTTTGATTACCAACCGATTATTACAAAACTTTAAAAATAAAAGAGAAAGAGAGAAATGCGGCCTAATGTCCATTCGACACAAACTAGGTCATTTCGGGACTAACATATGTTTTTTAATTTTATTTAAAAACTCCCCCTGCGCTTACAGGTCTTTAGCCGTTGGGAGGAAACCGAAGAACACGGAGAAAAACCACAAGGTTGGACATCATACTTCATGTCACGTGCAACCTGGAGATCGAAACGACGCCCGTTGACTCAATGACAGACGTTACGATACAGTGCGCACATGCTAACCATTCAGCCATTCAGCCTCCCTGAATTCAGAAAATTGCTGACTTATAGCAAGAAACATTTCAACCGGGCGAAATTTTCTGTTTTAACAGTTTAATGTGCACGGTACTTTAATTACCAACCGATTATTACAAAACTTTTGAAAATAAGCTCCAACTGACCAGCTTAATCGTATGCAATAAACGTTTTCGCCTGAATTGAAAGTTCTGCACGGAGAAAGTTCATCTCGATTTCCCGGCGTGGTTCCCCTTGTCAGTGAGGCAGAACGGAGGGCCTGACAAGCACAGCTGTCTAGTCATTCGGATGGGACGAAAAACCAAGGTCCCGTGTACACATTGGAGTGCACGTAAAATATCCCTAAGCAGTTGGAATTCGATACTGTTGAATAAGCTCTATACGATGACTAAATGTGTAGATTGTAGTCACCCACACTGCATGTTTCGCTTAACAATGAAAGGGTGCCGTTTTCAATGTTCGATCCTTTTGTTCTTCTACTCCTGATATGTTGGACTGTTGATCGATGGTTTCATATAAAAGACTACCAATAAGACTCTTTGTACAAGAAGTTCCCAAAAAATATTATGTTGACTTTACGAGAAAGACCTCTAAACATGCTCCAAATTGTAAAAATACGACTTTTTGGGTTTTCAATCTCTTTTTTTCGGCTATCCCTGATATTTAGAAAAAATAATACAATGATTTCACACAACAGGCTAGCTATTAGACTCTCTATTGACAAAAGTTTCACCGCCCTCCCTTCATTATAACCGAAGTTATCGTGCCCTAAAGAATCAACAAATTAGCTTGTTTATCTCTGCTTACCCTAAGCAGAAAATGCTCATCTTTGAACTCAATCATAACATTGACCTAGTGAACGTCTACACCAAGTTTGAACATTCTAGCTTAATTAGAAGGAGAGTAATTGTGTTCCAAAGTCCCGACCCTTCAAATTGCTTCTATTTTTCATTTTCAATTCAAAATGGTGACCATCACGTGACCGAAATCAAAATTCTATTCGCGACATTTTTTAGGCCTTCCTACAAGGATTCAGAAAATATAACTCCCGAGTCTGTAAGTAAAATAGCAAAAAAGCCTTATTGATTTTTCACTTTTAAATATGGCGGCACTTCCGGTTCGATCGACAAACTCCATATTTTGTGTACAAATCAGTAATTACTTATCTAGTATCCAAAAAAAAAATCAGGTCATTCTGACCTATATTTCGATGATTTTTTTGAAAATTTTGATCCTTAATTTCGTCAAGGGGAGATAATTTAGAAAATTTCTAATTATATTTTTGAAGTCACATCGGTAGGATCTACTTAGATACTAAATTTCATGAAAATCGTACAACTATTAAAGAAGTTGTCAAATTGGTCTAATCTTCCGGTTCGAAATCACAGCGACGAATTTTCGAAATTCGAAAATGTGAAACTGCAGATGAAAATGTTTTTTTTAAAGGTATTCAAAGAAAAAAGAATTAGTAAAATCGGTCAAAAAATAACAAAGTTACGACTATGCATTGTCATTTTTTTCGTTCGTAAAATTCGGTGATTTCGGATTCGTAAAACGTTTCGAAAATATATTTAATCAAGGTTCGCACCCCATTTTTGGGGGGGTAGGTCAAAATTTCAGAAAGATCCTATGGATAGATTCTGAGAAATCCGATTTGCAGAAAACACACAAAAAAAAAAATAATAATAATAATAACTTTAACAGAAACAATAAGCTTTCATATGTAATATGAAAGCTTAATAAGAATAATAATTTTAACAAAAACAATAGTGTTTCACACAAGCTACGCAGTGTGAAACCCTAATAAAATAGTGCTTGCACTTAGCACATATATAATATACTAATATACTCTTCAACAATTAATATAGATTATTAAATACACACATTTCAATCTTACAAGGAAGAAATACAATGAGGTTTATTGTCCATTTACAGACCAACGTGTGAAGAGAGAATGAAGTGGCATTTGAGATCCGCTATGAGAGAAACCCTAACATTAAAGAAAATCGAACGGGTTCTATAATACCCCTTGTGCATTTGGCAGTCGAATGTCGGGTTGGGGTAAAGTTAGGGTTGGGGTTAGCGCTAGCCCTGTTTACATCTCGTGACCATGACGAAATTTGCAGGTGGACTTAGATTCAATCATCTTGCCACGGTCCCTCATTTAGCAATATTTTTTTAAGCACAATGACAACATTGTGCTGGAAAATAATCTGCTTTAATATAATACATAATAATAAGGGTAACTCATTAAAATAAATTATATTATAATAAATTACATCATTATAGAAAAGTGAATAAATCTGATGAATAGACTATAAATAATAAAATGTTTATATACAATCAAATGGACAGAATTAAATATCACAGGGTTCAAAGGTCATAAAATAACGTAATGATATTCATTAACAAAACAAAGTTCATAACTAAAACAACACGTGTATCGATAAAGAGATATTGGGTTTGGCGTCCACTCGACAGAAACTATGTCATTTTGGGACTAACATACAGTTAAATTTATATATAAATAATTGGCTTGCCCGCAGGCGTGTACAGCAGTGGGAGAAACCGGAGGACCCGGAAAAATGATAGGCCCTACCACAAACATCGATACCAAGATGGTATATGTGATGGATCCTTGCAGTGTCTAATTTAGTATCTAAAGAATAATTTTAAAGTTAAATTGGTTTTCTGTAGCATCGTGGCTTTCACGACAACAAATGAACCACATGGGTTAACGAATGTATTCGTAGTCATGACGACACTGAATACACCTCGACGATCTGTATACTAGTAGCTAAACTGATTACAATGGAAATATTGGATTTCTAAGATCTATAAAGCATTAATCAATATTTAATTTGATCTTTTACTTATAAATAAATAATAACTACATGATTATTCTACTGATATAAAAATGTAAACAAAAACTTCCATTTCATTCTATTAAAGTCTAAAAATCGAGGATATGTTCTTGAATAAAGGCAATAATTGAACAAATGAACACAGTTCAATATCTAAAAATGGACGTTTAACACTTCACAGACCTAGTTCTTCGTCTCTTGCAACAATTGCGTGACGGTCAGTTTCATAGCCCCACTCATAAAACTGGATATAGAAAAAAAAACAACACACAATTGAACACATTTTCAGATGACAGATTGCCTCGTTAACTTTTCGCGTATTGATCCGTTCCTAACATAATATATTATTCGCTATGAGCACCATAATACTCGAGAACACGCGGGTTGACTGTGTAGCACCATTGTTTACTGAAGTCTGATTTATTTAAATATTTGAAACGGAATCGTTTGAACTGCTGTCGCCGATTTGTTCCATGATCTGCGACGATGATGAGGATGTGGGTGACAATGGTGAAATTAATGGAGGGGGTACGGGTGATACGGTATGTGGAGATGGAGATGGACTCTGTTGCGTTAAAGTATTGTGGGGATGAAATGATTCAGGATCTTCAGGGGTTTCAATATCTATGATATCTTCTGATATTCGCTGTCTTTTGCGTGGCCGGGAATCGTCCATTTCTGGCCCTGGTCGAGCGCCAGATATCGAGTGTTGGTAGGATTCGGATAAAGAACTCACTGAAGATGTTTTTCCCAACTTCGTTTCGGATTCGCTATGTTCAGATAAATCTTTAAAAACACTGGTTTCTTCTGTTGCCGTCTGTTCTAATCTTGTCGCACTAGGTTCTACAGTAACCTGAGATTGGGTCAGTCGTTCTTTAGGTGACATTGACGGATCGTAATAATCTCCTTTCAACCAAACATGGCGGCCACCACTGATGTAATGACGAAAGTGACGTATAACGCGACTGCCAATAGAATCGTACGTTTCTCCCATAACCTGAAATATGCAAATACAAAATTGTTTTAAATCACAATATGGCGATTTATCAATACACGTTTAGGTAACCGTAGTTTGTACAGAACATATAACACGCTCAAAATTAATACAGTTGTCGACCAGAGGGACAAATGGCGGGTGAAATGAACACAAACCACTTTGGACCAAAGTAGTGGCGTTTTAGTTTAAACTAAAGCAGTTTTGATCAGAGCCTGTAAAGTTCAACAAGCCACTTTGGACCAAAGTGGTGGCGTTTTAGTTTAAACAAAAGCAGTTTTGATCAGAGCCTGTAAAGTTCATCGGGATTTTCCGACGTGATTCGGATGGGACGCAGAACTGAGGTCCCGTGTATACATTGGCATGCACGTAAAAGATCCCTTGGCCATAGTGCCCTTCCCCGGCAAAATTTCAGACTGTATGGTGTACGCCCGTCTTCATTAGCCCAGTCAGAGCAGACCAGTTGGACGTTAAACCCGATTTAATGTTGTCTTTTTGTGGCTTTTTGGTAACTTACCTCAATTTCTAACTCTTCATTTCCAATGAGTAAAGTAGCTTTATAAAGATTTTTAGTTTTAGAAGCATGTACTCCGCGGCTCTGTATAGGACCTATTAATTCTAGATCTAGTTTTTCTAGAATTTCTTGTCTAACCGTAACCACATCACTACCGGAATCAACCATAAACTCTGTAAAAAATAAAATATAAGTAAACATTTTACTTTATCTATTTATCGAATACAAACGTTTAGCTGTGCGATCTTGGGTAGTGTGATCAGGTGAAAATGGGGTACATGCGCTGCAGCGTACATGACATCAGTCACAACTTATAGTTAGTTAAATGGAAAGAGGTTAAAAGGCCCCCCCCCCCCTCGAAGTAATTAATAAATGTGTATACCATTTCAGCTATAGAATATCGGAAAACAATCTATCAATTTAATTTATACGTAGAACATGTATGTGAATATCGCGCATCCATAATTTATAAGGCAGTCCATGGCGCAATCTTCATTATTTATAATTAATTATGGGTATGCAATATTACGAAGCGGAAACATCAAAGGTGGAAAACTCTCTATTCCAATCTTTAATACCTGCCGTTCCACCTTCGTCGGTCTTTTTTTTTTTTTTTTGGCGAGCGGGGGGGGGGGGGTCCATATTTTCGGACAAAAATATTGAATGTTTGCGATTCCGCCGCTCACATTGGTTTAAATGCCTATCAACTTCTGAACAGACGCTACAAACATTATAACAACATCAAACATCAAATTAGTTTGTTTTTAATCGGATTGATAGAGATAATCTGAGTGATGTTGTTAATTATAATAATAGGATTATCTGTTTATCTCGTTAGTTTATCCTCATAATAAACCAACCAATAGAAATTATTGACACAGTTTGACATCTGAATCAATCCTGATTAATTGAAAGTGGTGTTACATATTTGCTTTAGTTTATAGAAGCCGAGGTCAAAGGTTAAAGTAGTTTACCTATAATTGTATTGTATCATGCTAGAATAAAGTACCAATTACCGCACTATTGTCATAGTGTAATATATTATAACACAGTTAAATGTAGTTCCTAATCACGTGATAAATACTTCACATATTTTATATAACTCGTGTGATTCATACAGAAAAACTCTTCACATAATAATAATGATTTTCACAAGTTTTACTATATTTAATAGTTGCTTTATCTCAGTGTATTACCGTATTAACAAGTTCCCGTGGATCTAAACAGTGTTATATTCCTCGTAGCTTTCATAAAATTACCAGTAACAGTGCCGTATCGTCGCTAGCTTTGTTATATTAACGGTACTTTATCAACACAGCACGATATCATTGATACCATTGTTAATAATGGTCGCTATATTTGATAAAATTAACAAGTATTATAAGCAATGAACCGTTCAATGGTTTTATATACAAATGTAACAATCACATGTTAGCTGATCTTTTTTAAAGTTATCGGTATTTTTATCGATTTGAATTGAAATTGATTAGGTCTCCTGATGATTCATTCGGTTTAACATAGATACCTTAGACAGCCATAATACGTTCCGTCCACAAATTAACTTGATTTAAATTCTATTAATTAAAAATCCTGTTTGATGTTTGATAAATGTAATGTTCATGTATTGTCGACGACTGAGACAGAGCTGCACCATGCACGACTAATTAATTCGTAATTTATCAAATCCAAAATCTTATTAGTTTCGTCGGAATTACTCCGTTTCATTTAAATGAAGATAAACTGGACTTTTCTTTCATAATGATAACAGACTTTAATTTGGTTTTTATTTTGATTATTGATGTCTGTTCGGTGTCGTAATCGCATTCGTTGTAGTAATATTTTCTACGATGTTTTAGTGAATCCACCAAATACGAAATGTAGAAAATCACTAGCTATGTTGCAGAACAAGGAAAAGTCAAATGCTGTTATGTATAATTAATAAATAGAGGGTTAAAAAGGGTATAACTTACGAAGTCTTTGACTGTTATCAGCGTTTTCTTTGGTGGAAGAAAGAAGGGCGTCTACACATAGAAAATCATATTTAGCTTCTTGCAGGAATTCTGGTTTACCCCACCACCCTTCAGTAACTGGAGATTCGAACTCGGGGCTCATCGAACGTCGTTTTCGTCGTAACTCGAGAACTGAAAATGAGAATATAACATAAAGTTTTGAAAAAAAAAACCCCACACTTTTCAAAATTGCCTGTCAAAATTATTCGAAAACTATTTGTAAGCTACATTTTGAATTCTAAATGTTGGTCAAAGTTAAAAATAGATAATAAATCGCATTTTCCAAAAACTCAGCTGTCTAATCTTTCGGATGGGACGAAAAAGCAAGGTCCCGTGTATGCATTGGCCTACACGTTAAATATCCCTTGGCAGTAGGCCCCTAGTAATTCGATATAAGAGTAGTGCCACTGCCCGGGCACAATTTCCCCCGAAGCCCTCAAATAGCGTATGCCCGTCTTCATTAGCCCAGTCTGAGCAGAACAGCAGGACGTTAAACCCCATTTCATTTCATACAAATTGGGTAAGCTGAATAAAATATTCAAAGCTTTTTTTCCCCGAAAAGATAACAATTCATATCAGATAAGCAGTAAGTAAATAATAATGTAAATTTTGACCCTTTCAATTCACCAAATCAATTTGCATATGAGTTTGGTACATGTACAACGCGAAACATGTGAACACTGTATTATACTTTCAACAGTTACACTACTATAAGTACATGATCCGTTATACACGACGAAAGTCTTCACATTGTCATTTTGCACTGGCCTTATTCAGAGATAGTGAATGTCTCTATATATAAATATTATATAACCAAATCCACGTAAGACTTACAATAAAAATCTACGACAACTCCTTTCTTTACAAACCCAGTGAATATCGTAGATTTTGTGGGAATTCCCACACTCAATAAACGAAATAATCGCACATCAAACCCGATTACCGTGAATATCGGCGACGTAAATACCATTACAAAATAAGCCAAGCAATTTTGAACAAATGAAGTTTCTACGCGAAAAGCAAGATCTTGCTGGTATATTTCCTAAATTAAATCAAAGCTTAGTATCTTCCCTGTGGCGGCTTACGTTTTGTAACAAATGACTTTCGACTTCGCTGTGTTAACTTTAATGCATCATCGTAAACAAGCGTATTTAACTTAATGCACACTCAAGTTCAGTGACGAGGAATTTATTTACATTATCGTACATTTTGCAATGCTTCAACGCATCGGTCAGTTGGACTGTAAATTAATATGATTCTCGTCCGAACTTATTAAAACATGGAACTATATGACTAAAATTTGGTCTTTTCTCGTTGGGAAATATATACCAAGTTGTATACTGTAGTTTGAAGGTAAACTGCAAAAATTAATAGATATAAAAGCGAAGCGAAATAAAAGTAAGGTCTGATTTAACGTGTGTATTATGCAATTTGTCGAAGAAATATCAAATATCTCACCAGCTTTTGTCAATCTTTTCTTGTGACCAGGTAACATAATTTCCAACTCATCAAATATTTTTTCATCAGGAAGTTTCATCTGGGCTATTTCTTCAAAATCCGTTAACTCTCCATTTACAAAATTAACAAAATAGTAATCCAATCCATTTTCCTGCAGCCACACGTGAAGACGATATTCTTGAGATAGACAGTGTTGGGAAGCTGTAAAGAAAAAAAAAAGTAGCAATACAATGTAATTGACTGACATAAGCTTATATTTTTAAAAAAAAGAAAAACAACTTGACGTATGATTATGAAATGATAAATATTGCGCCTTTGAGAAACGCTGTCACTTTCATAAATCAAATGTAAAATTGAATTGGGACATGACGTTAAATACTTTACTTAAGCATAGATAATTCAGCAATGGAATGAAATGGGGTTTAACGTCCTACTGTTTTGCTCCGAACTGGGTTAATGAAGACGGGCATAAGCCATACAGTGTGCTATGAGGGACATTTTGCCTTTACAACGGCACTACTGCCTACTCCAAAATCGAATTCCAGATGTCAAGGGATCTTTTACGTACTCGCCAATGTGTACAAAGGACCTCGGTTTTTCGTCCCACCCGAACGACTAGACAGTTGTGTTAGTTAAAACAATTGAAATCCAATGCATTACATTACAATAAAGATTAATCTGTTGCAATCAATGGTAATATCTAAAAAAAAAAAATCAATCCATACATTATAAATAACCAAGACCATGACGTAGTAAAGCAGACGACCCACTCATCCATAGCCACAACCTATATTTTATAAGGTATGATATGCAAGGTGAGTTATAGCCTATACATAGAACCAGTAGTCTAAAGACACGGATAACCACGTAAGCCGGTACGGGTTAACTCGTGAGATTATCTATTATTTACACACCTTTTCGTTTTAATACGGCCCTGTGTTCCTTTTGGGTTATCCTCATTTCATCCAAATCATCGTCATTAAGATCTAAGAGATCGGTTTCCATGTCATATCCTTTCGTGACGAAGGCTTCATAGTATTGCGGTAATCCTAGTTCCTGCAAGAAATGTTGAACACCTTCAGTCATAGCTTGATAGTTCTCGTTCATTCTTCATGAAACACCTTTAACCGATTGTAGTAGTAAGACTAATAGTGATCCCGAATGAGTAAATAACGGTAAATTTTATTTTATAAGAAACAAGTCCAGATATGTTTACGGTATTGTACACAAAGTATTGTACCTGGGTCATTGTACTAACTCGTGATTGGTCGAATCATTATTGATGCGTCCCTGGAAACAGTTAATCGACCAATCAACACCGCGTGGGAATTCTTGCCGTAACTTGGCTAGTCTTGATTAACTAGTTACTGATTGAAAATAGATTTACGTCAGGAAAACCAGGACTAAAAAGGACGCGAAATGACTCGTGCTGACCTACTTGTTTGCCATGTGTAGCTATTTTTAGATTAAATCACGTGACTGTAGTATACCACGTTTATCAAGATGGCGGCGCCGGTAGAAGCAGGAGATGGCAAACGTCCCGTGGCTTTAATCACTGGTATTACAGGACAGGTAATGTTTGTTTAAGCCGTCAGTAATAATGGGGCATTAATTGGATTTACCAGTGAAGCTATTTTAAGTTCGTGTTATCCGATTAATCCATTAACTTATCGTAATATTGAGTAAGCAATTTGACATAAAATATCACGTTTACATTTACACAACCAGTCAACTTTTATTGACACTGTCACTGTCAACAACGAAAAACACCAACGTAAACAATATCAGCCATAATTGACATTTAATACAGTGCCAATCATTAAATTAATTCGCAGTAAATAATAGACTTACAAAATTATCCATACATGTATTTCACTGTAAACTAATTTTGTTCAATACATGATAGACAGTAGGCTACCAATCAACCATCCCGTTTACGATTGGAGGGTGTGTCTAAAATTTTTAACCAGAAACTAGTCCATGTTCACAAATCAATTTTGTTCTTTTCCTTCCTGGTAACACTTTTTGAAAAATGCCTAAGACCCCACCAAATCAAGTAAAATTGACATGAAGCTTGATATGGTTGTTCCTTGGACAGTTGTGCATTGATCAACAGACTGACGTCACAATTACAAGATGGTGGCGATGATATTATGCTCATCTCCGCCCTTATCCGTATGGTTACTGCCAGAGAGCATGGAACACATTTTGACTACCAACAAATTTACTATAAGTGGTCTTTAATAGGGTGCCCCACCACAAATGAATATCTCCAAATATCTCGACAATTACACCACAATACTAATATATTTACCAAGCCTTAAATCTGTTTTACACATTTATAATCACTAAATAAACGACCATGTTGTACTTAATAAGCTATGACCATTTAACCATACATAAATAATACTGAAAAATGGTTTGGAGTGGCGTCCATAACATCCAGACACTTTTGAGTAAAAGGTAGGTTACATGCCCTTGTTTTGAAATTAGTCTCGATTAACCAGTCTACCGATCATTCTACGTCTAATTGACAGGTCGGGATAATCAAGACTACTTTTTTACGAAACATGGAACAAGAAATTGAATTTAGAAACATATACATGTGACAACTCAAAAATATTTTTAAGAACCTTGTAAAAGTAAAATGAAACTACTGCTAGTATCATATTCTTGCTTTACGGATGTGAGTCAGAGATATTATTTGTACTAAACCAAAATATGCAGCTTCTAATGGTACAGTTAATTTACGACTGTAATAGTTTTTGGTGTTTTGAACATTTCCGCATGCTGTTGCTATTTATAGCCTCAACGAGTGTGCGAGACTGTCAGAAATCAGTAGTTAGTCATTCAACTAAAACATGCACGATCAACGTGTCAAGAACAACTTTTCAGTAGGCACGTGGGGCACCCTGTCTTTAAAAGTTTATAAAGATGACCAAAGCAGGCATTTCATTTATAATGAGAAATGGTGCAATGGCAAGAAGTTGTATAATAAAAAATATGACCAGAGTATGCGTGTAAAAGCTTTAGATATGTTTGATGAACAAAGTATCAATGAGATATGCTGCAGTGGGGGCAGTGATAAGTTTGGAACAAGAGGTATAATAAAGAATATAATAATTAAAACTACCAGTAATTTAACTTTTATTGTCTGTCTATTCACCTTCAATCGACGTTGATTTGTTACTACCGAACGTCTAGGCACAATTTACTGGTCAGTCCCACACGCATCACAAGTGAAGCTTTGGCTTGCCAATCGTTAATTGTTCCTGTTAGCCGGTTGCACGATTTACCCAAATCCACCCAAATCTACCCAAATCCACCATTATTTCAACAGTTCTTTCTGTCAAATTGTCATTTTAAATTTAAAATCGTAGCGTTTTTGTGTCAGAATGTGATTTCCACGTAACTTTGGAAGAACTACAAATTTAATGGTGGTCTGCATCCATGTGGGTATACAAACGAGTTATGTCCCTTACATACGACGACGAAACACGCATGAATTGTTGGATTTTAAGACAAGAAGACCATGATTTTAGCTAATGGCATATTTAGCTAAACGAATGATAGTACAATGTATATTAAAAAACGATAAACATAATTGTGATATATGTGGAAATACCGTGGTTTTGGGTAGATTTGTGTATAACACGAGCTTTTCCCTTGGTTACGACTTCCAAACTTGCTTGAAAATCGCATTTTGAGGGGCATTTTGACAATAAAAAGCTGCGATTTTAAATTAAAAATGTCAATTCCACATAAAGAACGGTGTATTATCAAATATCAATATAAATTATTGTGGTATGAGATGAAATAGTGGTGGATTTGGGTAGATTTGGGAATTTGGGTAAATCGTGCTACCCCTGTTAGCTTCAAACCGGGGACAATCCATTGAACTGACCTCTCTTATACCAGTGGGGTTGGGATGGCCAAGTGGTCTAGAGTGGCGCGCTTCGACCTCTAGCTGGCCGGTCACCTCTGGCTTGCGGCTGTGGTTTCGATCCCTGGTGTGAGCATATGTGGCATGGAGATAGGGGCACCTTCTCAACCTCGTGGGTTTCCTCCGGGCACTCCAGTTTCCTCCCACTGCTAAAGACCCTTACGCGCAAGTGAATTATTGAAATAAAATTGAACCATATGTTAGTCCCAAAATGACCTAGTTTGTGTCGATTGGACGTTAAACCCCATTTCTCTCTCTACGTTGTTAAAGAATGATCCCATAATTCACTATTTCCAGTTGAGAAATTGGCAAAATTATCACTTTCAACTTTAAATTCAAACGTTTGAAGATAGCTAATGCAGCAGGGAATGGGAAAACAAGGGAGGTAATTATGTTATTATTTCCAATGTGAAAGATTTTTAAGTGTGGAAAATAATGCCTATGATTGTATAATATTGATTTGACAACCTACAGTATTGAGCAAAAGGCATAGAAATAAATATGTTTTGACTTGGAAAATATGAAGTTTCCGCTTTAAGCGATACCAAGTAAGTAACCATAACAGTCCTCTTAATTCTAAACAGTAGGTACTGATCTCTTACATGGGACATGGAATGATAAAATAGCTCATACATGGTCATGTAAACCCATTTGTGGCGATGGATTTGTTTTCATGGTTATCTAAACTGAAAATACAGACAAGATTTAAAAATATGGACAGCAAGACAACAGTATGTACAGCAAGATTTGGACATCGTTTTGTTTTGCTTTTTGAGTAAAAAAAAAAAATGATTTCAAAGTAAATACATGTAATTGGCAATATTTGCCTTGTGTTCTATGAATTTAAACATTTTTTTAGTTAATAGTTTTGTATTGAAATGTTTTTTTTTGTCCAAGCTTAATTGTAGTTGTCTCCCTTTTTTTTGATATTCTATATATTTTTGGGAATCAAACCTTTTAAATGTCTACAGTATTTTGATTTATGACATTAAATTATTATTCAAACTATTTATAGTGAACGACTAGGTTTCCCGACCTACTTAAATAGCTTGTGATGTCGTACAGACCGTAAACAATCATGGCTGTCCCCAAGCAACAGTTTCACACTGGATCATTGACATCTATCTATTCTATATAGGACATCAGAAGGAATTCCCTCCAAGACACAATATCCACATCTACCATTGCTGAATTTCAATTTTTGATGGTTGAAGACTTCCATTTTTGAATATATAAAATGATTTTGAGTAGCGCACAGAAGTAAATATTTACTTTTTGCATCAGAAGTGCTGTTTCTTAAAAATTGTTGTGGACGTATTTAATGTACATGTAAATGCCGGAAATCACAAAATTACTTTGGATTGATATTATACAACATTTTTGGTCTTAAAATGCTGTTAAAATGTCTTTATAGCGTGTCGTAATAAAATTTCCAAGAAAGTTAATCATTTTATGGCATTTCCATGGATACCAGATAAACCATAGCCTATAGCTAAAATGTCGTAATTAGTATGGTTTATGGCAAATTTCTTGGAAATCCATGCAGCCAAAACTGAGAAAATCAGACTTTTGATGTCATCAGTATCCTTGGCTGTTGAGCCAAGTTGGTAAAAAAAAAATGGTATTTTTTAGGCGATTAGTTTACGGAGCCCGCCACATAGTAACTTGCATGCTCCGGATAATAACTATATCTGTTGTGTGTGCTAATGAATCCCAGAATATGAAGGAAATTTTGCAAGGGCAGCGGCACTGCGTCCTACACCTATTGCGGTTTCCAACTACCAAGGCTTTTATTACGTGCACATCAAGCTGTACATAGTAGCTTGGGTTTTTCGTCCTATCCGAACAACTAGATACTGTATCTCGTTAAGGCCCTCCATCCTGCCCAACTGACACAGGAAACCCACGGCAGAAATCTAGCGGAACTTTCTCTGCCAACATCCAGAGCAGAGCTCCGGGTGACGCACCATGACAGGTCTTTATTTTGGATTCAAATGTTATATAAATTAATAATTAGACATTTATTCACATGACAAGTCCATCAATGTTGTTTATGATTTTTAATGGATTGAAACACTACCTCTATTTGATTAGGGGGGTTGGATGGCTGAATGGTTACCATGTGCGTTCTGTATCATAAAGCCTGTCATTGAGTCAACTGGCGTAGTTTTGATTCCCTGGTTGTACATGGCAAGGAATAAGGTCGTCTGTCCAACCTCGTGGGTTTTCCCTGAGTCCTCCGGTTTTCTCCCACTGCTAAATAAAATTAAACCATATGTTAGTCCCGAAATGACCTAGTTTGTGTCGAGTGGATATTAAATCCTCTCTCTCTCTCTCTCTATATATTTATTATAGTAACAAACTAGCAAAGACAAAATACCATGCTATGGTATGTACATTGTACTTTTGTCAAAACTTTAAACTGAAATTTTCGATTATGTATTTCAAACTTATTACTGTATCTAATTCCTGCATAATGTGTCTTTAAGAAACATTATGGGAGATTTTTATAGAGAATTGGCCATTCTTGCTATAACAGTCCAAAAATAAATGATGAAAGATATATTGAAAATTTGAGTTAAATTACTATATTCCAAACAAATAATTAAGTTGAGAATTTACGCAACTTTCAATCACTGTTTATAAGAAATATCTTTGACCGAGAAAAACAAAACTTTGCACATAGTTTCTTATTGTTGTATTTGATAAATTAAAACAACAAAGTTTTATTATATATGTTAGTGAAAAATTTTGAGTAAATTCTTGACTTTAGTCTGAGAATGCTTTGTGAACTCGGGGCCAGGTATTTATCACTGCAATTAACAAAAACTGGTTTTTTGGGGGGGGTTTTAAACAAAACTTACAGTGCTAGCTTTATAATGTGCATTTGAGACTGGTCACTACCCTTAAGGTCTTTGTGGTGGAATTGGATTACCACAGAAATATTATTATTCCCCAAGTGAAATGTTCAAATAAATTACTTGGCTATAGTATGCCTCACCTTTCTTGCTGGGGGTGAGGGGAGAAACCGCCGAATAGTGTAGCGCATGTGTGCTGTATCATAAGGTCTGTCATTTAGTCAACTGGCATGGTGGTTTTGATTCCCCTGTTGTATGTGAAAGGGAGTAGGGTTGCCTGTCTAACCTCGTGGGTTTTCTCCGGTTTCCACTCACTGCTCAAGACTCCTACAAACAAGCAAATTGTTGAAATAAAATTAAACTATGTGTTAGTCCCGAAATGACCTACCTGTAGTTTGTGTCAGTGGAGTTAATCTCTCTCTCTCTCTCTCTCTCTCTCTCTCTCTCTCTTTAATCTGTTTATTGAAACAAATTGTTGAAATAAAATTGAACTGTGTGTTAGTCCCGAAATGACCTGGTTGGTGTCAGTGGAGTTAAACTCTCTCTCTCTCTCTCTCTCTCTCTCTCTCATCTGTTTATGAAACCTCTTGTACATGTGCCTGTCATATTTGTTTAACTGCAGTCATCCAAATCTTGTAGATAAGTCCCAATCTATCCTTCTATAGCATTCATGTTTATTCCATCAAAATTTATAAATTCACAACACAAAAGATATTGTAATAAATTAGAAATTTAAAAATGAATCGATTCAATACAAGAACACAAAGAAATAAATGGCTATTTTTCATTTGGTTGCAATCAGGACCAAAAAGTATAGTTTATTTTTACATATGTAATAATTTCACACCAATTCTTTCCAGTGCAATTATACATGTAGATAAGAAATATATAACTAACTGATGGTGTAATGTGATAAACTTAAAGTTATATGTGTATAAAAGGGGTGTTCAATGAAATAGCCTGAAGGGTTATAGATTGAGCCGATAGTCCATGACGAGAACTTGGTGACGTGGACGACTATGTGTATTATGTATAAAAGCTGGTGAAGGCTGGTATATATGGATTGCTGATACAGGTGATATTCTTAGTAATAAATTATACGTTGGTAGTAACAGAAGCTTCAGTTGGTCTACAGTGTGTCTATAGTGTATTAAACTTTTAAACTAGAATAAGAATTAGAAATGTCTGAAACTAACGGAAGTTCTTGTACAAATGGAAATAAGAATAGGAAAGTTGCTTTAGTGACTGGTATTACGGGGCAGGTATGAACAGTTTTAATTTGCTCTTTTCATTAATTATAATAACTGGTTTACTTTTTAATTAGCAGAAATTAAATGTGACTTAACGTTCTATTTTTATGTACAAATTGGGCTGATTAAGACTTGCCTACCGGTACGGCTGCAGTGTACTATAATGGAAATTTAGCCCGACAGCGGTGCTGCCTATTCCTTTTTCGCATTCCAACTGTCAAAGGATGGTTTTGTTTAAGCACCAAAGTGTACACATATCACATATCATCTGTTTTTCATTCGATCTGAATGATTAGACAGTGTTTCTCGCCACTGACAAGGGGAAACCAATTAGGAATATTCATCAGAAATGTCTTGACCAACCTGGGACATGTGCGTTTAACTCACTGAACAATTTACAAGACTTTCTGATGATGAGATTTGCTGAGCAAAACTGATATTTCATGTGTTCGGCCAAATGGTACAAATGGAGTTATTTGGTTAGGGTAAAAAAAATCTCTGTGGACATGACTGATATATCTGAGGTTGAATTGTTTTACGAATAGGCTAGGCCAACATGTATATATATACCAAACTTGATAGTGATACACTGATACCCGTACAGATGTAAAATTCTTTACGGATTGAAAATCTATTGAAGAATAGAGTTATAATCAGTGTATCGCTGTGTATCAAGTGTGGTATGATTATTGTCTTTTGTGATATTTTATTGTATTAATAATTTTATGGTGTAGCGATAAAGATCTATAACTCAGTGACTATTATTCACCCATAAAGTACCTAACAATCAACAACGGTTTTCCAGTCACTGATCATATTTTAACATAGAAAATTACCATTTGGAAATTGAATTTAATCCATTTTTGGAGCTACAGTGGAAGCAAGTTTGTCCCAGGTTCGATTTCAGAGTTTCTCAAGACTTTCCATCTTGGTATTCTCTCATCAAGTAAAAGTGCCTCTTTCTTTAAATACATGTTGGACAAAAATCTGACGTACATATGTATTCCATTGGAAAAAAACTTTTGAGTTGGCCATGGCACAAAATCTTCCTTTTTGCACACAGCAAGGTCTGTGCCCGTTTAGCTTAGTTGATTCATATTTTATTTCGTATGTGATTTAGTGAGGTACATGTTTATGAATAGATAGGTGTGGTTCGGTTCAACTCCTGTATTGCTATAAGAAACATGATAAGAAAAAAAGCATTCTATTGAAATTTATGTCAAGCATGACAGATCTACTTTCATCGCCTGGCCAAACCTATATCTAGCTTACATTCATGTACATGTACTTAAATTCATTTACTGTGTGAATAAGATTATATATATATACGGTCTTTAAAGTATTTTCATTGTTAGTAATTGACATCACTTTTTTCATGTTAGCTGATTTTATGAGAATCAAATAAACGGAGTGAAAATTTTGGTTTATGTCATGGTGGATTTATCGTTGTGCTTAGGTGCATTTATTCACAGTCTCCCTTTTGCTCCCTTTGGCCAGGGTGTGTGTAGGCGGGAGGCCCATCTTCTTTCTGAATAAGTCCAAAATTGCGTAAAACTTGTTGAAGATACTGATTCATCAATTAAATTGAAATAAGTTAACTACTCCTGTAGCTGGACTGCCTATGTCGACATACTGGGCCCACCGCCTTCAGAGTCCAAGTGAGGTGCCTCTTAACTTACCAAGCACAGGGCATCATACATTTTATGATATGTACATGTATTAGGGCTAATGTATAAACATATTAAAAGTAACTTGTCTTTCAAAAGTTTGATTCAAATCCCCCTCAAAAGTTTTTGATACCATGAAAACTACCCAATGCAATATGTTGCTAGTCACTGTCCATTTTAACATTAATATCGAAGATTATGTAAATTCTTTGATTATCCTCAGCTGACTTTTTCCACCGGTTAATTGCCAGGTTTATCCAACATTTAAATCTCTCGATGTTCACACTATTGGAACTTTTCGTCAGATATTGGCAACAGTCCTAGATCCGCGGTATGTTGTATAGACGAGGAGGTTCCGTTTGACTGAGACTAACTATTGTTAGTCATTAGATCAACACATAAGCAGCACTCCTTACATCTACTCGCGGAGACCAACTGCTACTTTAGTGACACCGTTACATATGTATATTTTAGTACCATGGGAATTCTTCAGGATATCCAGTTTTTTTTTCTGGTAAGATCGAGTGCTTCTACTTTTCGAATTTGAAATAACCACCTGATAAATACTTTCCAGAGAATGTATCTTTAATTGATACTTCCATTAATAAATTATTTACTGGTTCATTTTCCAATAGTGTTTATTATCTAACTGCAGGGCTATTGCGAGCCTACTTAATTAAAGTGCCATTACTGAATTGATTGTATATATGTCATTCCAGTTTGTCCACCAGCAATTCTGGAGGCTAATGTGTTTTATGTTAAATCAATTTTGTTGATTTTCAACAATTCCCAAATCATCCGATTATATGTTTTGTATAAAAATTGCAGGCAGAACTAGAAAAAAAAAAAAACGATAGTTGCCAAACTCTTGTCTATTTTCATTGATTTTTAATGATCAATTTCATAGTTACATGTACATGTGTGTATGGCCTGTTGTTATAAAGGCACTTGATTGAGTTAAACTTTATTGAGCATCTGAATTTCAATAAAGAAGGGTTTTTTGTCACCTTGTTCAAACTGGGGATCACGATGGGTAAGATGCTACAGCTCACAAGCCTGCATTGGCTGTGAAAGTTTATACAGATTTTCCCCTGTGTGGTTCTCCCTTTGTCAGTGTTGCAGGACAGAAGACCTGACAAGGACAGCATGTAAAAGATAACTTGACAGTTGAAATGAAATGAAATGAAATGGGGTTTAACATCTTACTCTTTTGCACCTAACCTAGGCCAATGGAAGACGGGGATATGCCATACAGTGTGCTATGAGGGAAATTTTGCCCGGGCAACGGCGCTACAGCCTACTTTTACATCAAATTCGAACTGCCAAGGCATCTTTTACGTGCACTCCAATGTGTTCACGGGACGAGGCAGCTGTCCTTATCAGGCCCTCCTTCTGCATCTACATGTACCTGACAAGGTGAAATCACGCCAGAAAATCGAGATGAACTTTCTCGGCCAATGCAGGGATCGAACACCCGACCTCCAGGCTAGCGTCCCAGCGCCTTATCCACTTATCCACCGCCCCCCCCCCCCTTGACAGTTGAAATTTGATAAATAAGAGTAGACTGTGGTGCTGCTGTCTGAGCAAAATTTCCCTCATAGCACAGTCTGGCGTATGCGCATCTTCATTAGCCTAGTTCAGTGCATGGTCAGGGATCTCTCCTGTGGGAGGAAAGTGGAGTGTCCGGAGTTAACCCACAAGGACAAGCCAGAGGTGACATACCAGCTAGAGCTTGAAGCACGACACACTAGGCCATCCCAAACCTGCTGTGAAATAAAATTAAAAAAAAAGATCTTGTCCAAAAAAGAACATGAAGAATGATACACAAATGTCCATGGAACAAGCAAGCTTAGTTTCATGTTGATGGAACCTTAGGCTTTTTTGCGAAGAGCGATGTGGATGATAAATCCCACATTTGCATTCTACGTGTACATGTAGCTAATTACCATTATTCTCATTATTTTTTTGTTTTAACTATTCCAGGATGGGTCATATCTGGCTGAATTCCTCATTGAGAAAGGCTATCAGGTAAGCATTTTCTTTCTAGCGAATACGAATTACTACCCTCAAGGCATCGCAACAGAGTGCCAAAATTCAAAAGAAAAAGTTGTCATTCATCGATTATCTCCCAAACATGAATACTACAGTAAATCAAGCAATATCTGAGGAAATGCAATAGGTTTTCATTTGTTAACATCAAATCCATGTATTATTTATAGCTATCTATTATTTTGTACCAAATTTCTCATCTGTTTAAGAATTCCTGTAAGGTAATAAAGAATTATTATTATTCCATATACAGGGGGTTGGATGTCCGAATGGTTAGAACGTGCGTGCTGCATCATAAAATCTGTCATTGAGTCAACTGGCGTGGTTTTGAATCCCCCGAGTAAGGTCGCCTGTCCACCACTTGGATTTTATCTGGGTCCACCTTTTTTCTCCCCACATGTCAAAGACCTCTATGCACAAGCAAATTATTGAAACAAAATTAAACCATATGTTAGTCCCAAAATGACCTAGTCTGTGTCGAGTGGACGTTAAACCACATTTCTCTCTCTCTCTATTTCACATACATCCATATGATTTCAAATGGTTAAAAAATATTTTTCCTTGATCGCAGTCGATGCAAATTGGATGGAGTTTTAAAAAAGAGTGCAGACAACGAGCATTGTTAAACATTTGTTTAGTGAATTGCCGTAGTCAACCTCTAGTGGTTGAAATTATTGTGTTAATCATGCGTGCTCTATGATTAACTTCTCTACTGATTTGTCCGAACACAATGTAACACATGTTGACATAGGAGTAGACAACACATCAATAGAGAACTCACCAGCCAGGTGTGGCAGGTAGTCCTGAACTGAAAGAAGGAATTATAAAGCAATTGTTTGCAGTCATATAGAAATTCAGAGATAATTAAAATAGCGAAGTCTCTAACTCAATATCATCCAAAATCTTCAACATTGAAAACACAAATTATTTGTCAATTTAAATCAACATTGATGCTGTGATCTTAACGGCAAAAGATGGGCTTCTGATATCCAATATTTAAGAAAAAATAAACATTTTAACATAATGCGTTTCAGCCCCAGTTCTAGCAAGAGACTCAAGGAACTAGGCTAGACACATTACGCCAAATCAAACGATGTATGTAGACTTAGACTACTGGGTTATTTCGCCAAACATAACAGATTTGATATTTAAGTCAAAACAGAACCGATTGAATGTAAATCATTTTATACTTCATATTACAGTCTTATATGCGTTGCAACCCATTTGTGTCAATTTCTAGGTCTTAAATATTGGCGATTTAGCTCCTTCAAATTGAAAAGAATTTTGTTTCCATTTTCCAAAATTCCACTGGATTTATAATCAAAGCCAAGCATATGCCACACAGTAATAGGAATTATTATCACAGTAAACATAGCATAAATCGAATCTTATTGGACTGACCAATTTTATCTGAGTTAAATAAAGGACAATATTGGTGTCAGTCATTATCACATATGTGATAGAACGGGTTAAACACATTCCAAATAAAATTTTAACATTGCAATGTTAGATGCATAGTAAAGGTTTCATGAATCAAAAGTGACGAACGCGGAAAACAAAAGTTATCCCTCTCTATGACTGACTGAAGTGACAAATGACTACAGATACACGGCCGAATATCTGCTCACTAATAATTTATGATGAACTAAACATACCCCACAGGGGAATACTACCGGAGTAGACTAGAATGTTAGACGCCAAATCCTGCCATTCCGATACTCTAGGCGTTTTTAGATTAACAGATTTAGATTAAGGAAGAAAGACAGGACTTAGTAGTTTAAAATTGTGGTAATGGTATTTGACGAACAAGACAATTAGCTCTTTTGGCAATACTTCAAATATTCATAAATTTGCGAAAGAAAAAGCATTTGAATGAAACTTTCAATGTATTCATTTTTCGTTATCTTTTTTAACTATTATAGTAAGAACATCAAGCTCTTTATCTAAACCTTACATGATGCATTTCAACCAATTTATGGCAATAAGAAAACAATTCCTGCAAATCAATTTTTGTATTGTCAAGTTTATTAAAATAAAATGAAATTAAATGTGGTTTAATGTCCTACTGTTTTGCTCGGAGCTGGGCGTCAAGTTGACGACTTAGATCATGAACATTATCTATCTGGTTTCCATATCTTGTTTTATTAGTGGTTAAAGATAATATATTATATATTATTCCCATAAA
The DNA here is from genome assembly GCA_036850965.1 of Patella caerulea. Lineage (NCBI taxonomy): Eukaryota > Metazoa > Mollusca > Gastropoda > Patellidae > Patella > Patella caerulea. The sequence continues at coordinate 52,903,797 of JAZGQO010000006.1, read as the reverse complement.
GTAATATTTAATAAATTGGTTATTAATAAATTCTGTAACATATGTTATCAACCTGGCTCCATATTTAAAGGTTATCTTAACTCTTAAGATAGTCAACTAGATTTCACTTTTCATGGCGCATTTCCCACTTGTCAGTGATGCCGGACAGAGAGGGCCTGATAAGGACAGCTGTCTAGTTGTTCAAATGGGATGAAAAAAAACCTGACGGCCTGTGTACACATAGGCAGCCACATAAAACATCCCTCGACAGTTAGAATTTGATAAAACAGTAGGCCGTAGTGCTGCGGTCCAGGAAAAATTTCCCTCATGAAACACTGTACGGCATATGCTGGTCATCATTAGCCAAGTTCGGAGAAGAAAAGTAGGATGTTAAACTTTATTTCATTTCATTGCATCCAGTCCCACAATATCTGTTGGATCCATCTGACAACCAACCATTTTCCATAGACCACGGAATTATTATTTACAGAGATCATTTTGTTGAGAAATAGTTTATTGATTTTCATCGTTAAAATACAAGACGTTTTCTCTTACCATCTGTCCCTGTTGTGACTACCATTTAATGTTTATATACAACAGCTGAGGGTATATAGCCAGAGCTAGAATTGATTTTCAATCCATTATTCATTGTTTTCTGTTCATTTCTAGTATTAATAGTATTAATCACAGGCCTACATGTACTTTCTACAGGAAATAGAAAAAGTATAACAAGATCTGCTAAGCAGATATAAAGCTTTCATATTCACAGTCACTTCCTGTCACATCGAATGGGTCATATAAATAATCTGAACAAAAAAAAATCATTAAAATCGGTCACAACAAATGTTATCCTATAGTATTTCAGCAATACCATTCCATACTTATTTTATAATAAAACATTTAATTTTGACCGTTTATATTTTTTTAAAGGTACATGGTATCATTAGAAGAGCTAGTACATTTAATACACATCGAATAGAACATCTCTATGCAGATCCTAAATCACATACAGAAGGAGGTAAGTGATCATTGCATTCTACTTTACTACAGTATTAATACTATCAATGACATGCTTGATACTTATCAATTACATGTTTGATACTTATCAATTACATGCTTGATACTTATCAATTACATGCTTCCACAAAACCACTTATATTCTCTATTAATTTTTTCATTTATTTGCCATCTTGTTTGTGTTTATAATAATGGATAAGTTACTAGGTAGGGTTTATCAATTTCATCATTAACTTAGATGATACATGTAGGTGGAAATTTTAAAACCATGCAAAAAATAAACAACTTTGATATGATAGTGAGGAATATGAAACTGACATCAGATGAAATATGTGCTGGTCATTGTCTGTGACAGGTGCCATATTTCCAAGCTTGAATGTATGAAGGTTAATAAAGGCTTGAAAGTAGAGGAAATAAAGAGTTAGATTAAAACTGTTTGCAATCAAGTTTTAATCAAGAAACATCCATATTACAGACTATCAATAAGGGAGATAGGATTTAATATCCACTCAACAGAATCTAGGAACCAGAGGTCGCACTCACGCAAAAATCTGTGTATTTCACGCTTTTTTTTTCAAAATAGACGCAAATATTGACGGGCGCTGCGTAATTTACACGCAGAAAATTTCCCGACATGAGAATAAAACTAGATTATTCTACGTCGTAGTTTGTACAATTTATGTGCTTCACGCTTCTTTTACACACCTCTACTGCACGTAGTCTCCGTAAATTTTTGTATTTCCGCTTATTTCATTCATAAGTTCATGGCAGTCGAAGCCTTCTATACGTTGCTTTCCTGGGACACCCCTATTTTGCGGCATTGGAAGCATACAAGACTTTGGATTGGCTAGGACACAGTATCCTGTTTACATTCAGCCAATCAAATGTTTGCTTTCATAGTGATAGTCTTCTCTTTACTTCCTGTCGAAGTGAAAGATTGAAATGGTTGCGCCATCAACCATAGATCTAATGCCGAAGCCGTTAACCTCCAGTCGTCATTAGATTAAATGCAGTAGGCCTATCAATGAAATAAGGATGTTTTATAATAGGTTTGTTCACAAAACGACTTGACTTGATTCTATTGAGTGTTTTGAGATGCTCGAAGTCACGCAGATGTAGACGGCAAAAACGCAAAATTTTGGAATGTCTGCGTATTTTTACGCAACTTGAAATTGATCCACTTTTAAGGGAGTGTTCGCTGTCCCCTGTGTATTACTCTACATATCTTACAATTCAACATTTTCATTGTTTGATAATTAAAATCCCAGTACAATACAAACTTTAGCTTTTAGTTTTAGCTACTGAAAAGACAGCAAATATTTCTTGAATACGATTCTAGATTTAGGTTCCTATTTCAAATTCTTACCCCCAGTTGACTATCTCCATGTTTTTAGGAGCTAATCGAAACTAATTATTTTCGATATCAAAAATAATTTTGAATCCAGATTTTATTTTGGTACCGTTAAAGGAAAGGATCTGGTGGTGCTCTCTTTTTTGCATGATTTTATCTTGCTAACCATGCATGGATATTTTTCGTCCCCTGCCTTTTGAAGAAAACAAGGAACTATTTTATGGGTTTGTTCGTCCGCCCGTCCGTCCATCATACTTTTTATACGCCCACATTTTCATGTGGACGTATTATGTCGTCGCCCCTGTCCGTCCGGACGTCCGTCCGTCCACAATTTGTTTGTGGACACTCTACAGGTCACAATTCTTATCCGATTTTGACGAAACTTGAAATATAGGTTTATCCCCAAAAGATCTCGGCTGCTTTCGATATTGGCATGTATCGGATCAAAACTTCATGGATTACGGCCCCTGATTGTACGAAAAATCACGTTTTTAGCTTGTGGACCCTATAGAGTTCACAATTTTGAACCGATTTTGATGAAACTTGACATGCATGTTTGTAACCCAAAGATCTTGGTTCCTTTCGATATTTGCGGCTATCGGAATGTAATTTCCTGAATTATGGCCCCTGATTGTCCGAAAAATCACCCTTTTTAGCTTGTGGTCCCTCTGGAGGTCGCAATTATTATTCGATTTAAAAAAAACGTTTGATTATGTCACCGTTACACCCTAAGGAAGGTTGAGTTCGAATTTCGGGAAAATCGGACGAAAATTGCCATACAAAATGGCCGCCGTTTGTACGCGAATACTGTTAAAAAATGGTATATCAAGGTTGTGGACCGTGTGGAGGTCACAATTTTGATTCGATTTTGATGAAACTTGAAATTCATGGTTATAACCCAAAGATCATGCTTCCTTTCGATATTTGCGCATATCGGATCGTAACTTCCTGAATTATGGCCCCTGATTATACGCAAAATCGCCTTTTTTTTTAGCTTGGAGGTCACAATTATTATTCGATTTAAAAAACCGTTTGATTATATCACCGTTACACCCTAAGGAAGGTTGAGTTCGAATTTCGGGAAAATCGGACGAAAATTGCCATACAAAATGGCCGCCGTTTGTACGCGAATACTGTTAAAAAATGGTATATCAAGGTTGTGGACCCTGTGGAGGTCACAATTTTGATTCGATTTTGATGAAACTTGAAATTCATGGTTATAACCCAAAGATCTTGCTTCCTTTCGATATTTGCGCATATCAGATCGTAACTTCCTGAATTATGGCCCCTGATTATACGCAAAATCACCTTTTTTTAGCTTGGAGGTCACAATTATTATCCGATTAAAAAAAAACGTTTGATTATATTACCGTTACACCGTAAGGAAGGTTGAGTTCGAATTTCGGGAAAATCAGACCAAAATTGCCATACAAAATGGCCGCCGTTTGTACGCGAATACTGTTAAAAATGGTATATCAAGGTTGTGGACCCTGTAACGGTCACAATTTTAATTCGATTTTGATGAAACTTGAAATTCATGGTTATAACCCATCTTGGTTCTTTTCGATATTTGCGCATATCGGATTGTAACTTCCTGAATTATGGCCCCTGGTTATACGCAAAATCCCCCTTTCTTTAGCTTGTGGTCCCTCTGGATTTCACAATTATTATCCAATTTAAAAAAACGTTTGATTATATCACCGTTACACTGTAAGGAAGGTTGAGTTTGAATTTTGTGAAAATCGGACCAAAATTGACAGACAAAATGGCCGCCGTTTGTACGCGAAAAATGATATATCATGGTTGTGGACCTTGAATAGGTCACAATTTTAATTCGATTTTGATGAGGAAGGTTGAGTTCTAATTTCGTGAAAATCGTACCAAAATTGCCGAACGAAATGGTCGCCATTTGTACGCGAATAGTGTAAAAATATGGTACATCATGGTTGTGGACTCTCTACAAGTCACAATTCTTATCCGATTTTGATGAAAAGTCACATTTCTAGGTTGTGTACCGTCACACCATAATCATTGTCGGTTTCGAATTTCATTAATATCAGACTGGAACTGACCAACTAAATGGCTGCTCCCAATACAGTATCAGGGATGGCAATTTTCCGCGGATTCGCGGATTTCCGCCGATTTCATTTCAATTTTGATCATTTCTGTGAATCGTCTAAATCCGTTGAGATAATTTTAGGGGGGGTAAGGTACTCTATTTTTATTCGTGGCTCGTGTCATAAAAATTCTTTTCGACTCGCATCGGGTCAAACTCGGTTCGTATTTTCCTCGAGTTATCGGCAACTTCCGTTTATAACATTTAACTTCCGTTTCCGTTTAGAATATTTATAACAGATAAGATATTAAAGATAAGATAAGATTTATTGCATCGAAACATGTAGATAGAAAGAGGATGTGAATATTTATAACATGTAGATAGAAAGAGGATGTGAATATTTATAACATGTAGATAGAAAGCACTCAAAGCAGAGACCTGTTTCTAACTTAAAATAAAATCATAAATCCAAACTTCAGTACAGTAGATATTCTAGTTTGATAGAATTTTGGATTTTCTATAACTTAACATTTTGTGAAATAGGCCTTAGTACTACGATTTATTGACCAGAATGAAGAGTCAGACATTTTTTCAAAAGTTATTTTATACAAAGAAAACAGTGATCAAGCACCATTTTCAAAATAGTAAGTTGATATTAGTACACAATTTAGCTCATTTAAAGTCCTGTGTATTTTGTTTTTCTAATCACTTACATACTCCAAATTGGTTGTAAATTAGTGAAAATTTTTCGCCTTCAGGGGGGCTAGCCGCCCCCCAGACCCCCCTTTCAGGTCACCAAAAATTTCATTTCAGCTGAAAAATATTTTTCTTGTTGCCATCCCTGCAGTATGAAATACAGGACTTAAAGATGTAGGAAAAATCACTTTCGGTATTGCTTGTTCTCTGTCCATCTCTCGAAAATGTGGGCGTATCCTGCCTGGCAGTGCCAGCCTATCTTTGGAACATAATTTAAGAGGAATTTGCTATAAAAAAAAAGATAAATGTTCAAGTGTCACACCTGTGTTTTTTTTAAATGAGGTAGGGGACCTCAGCATTAATGTTGGCTTTTTATGATTTCCAAATCTTGCATGATTGCATGTACATTATAGATCAGTCAAATTGAAATTATTGTATTGTTATTGTAGTCTATTACTATAATGTACATTATCAGAAATGCACAGAATGAAATGAAACGAAACCTCAAACCTCATACTTTTTATCACAAACGCCCTACGGCCTATTCGTATGGGTTCTTTTGCGTGCATGCCAATGTGTCTTTGGGACCTTGTTTTTGCGTACCCTCAGAAGGACTACACACTGTTCTTACCAGCCCACCATTCTACAATGTTGACAAGTGTAAAACATGCAGTAATATCCTAAATAGCATCTGATTTTAATTAGATTGATCTATATGTGTCTATGTGCATGTTTCTGTGATGTGTATGTGTTTTATGTACCTGTATCTGTGATGTGCTTGTGTCTATGTCGGAACAATGTTTGATTTTATGTTATGCTCTGCTATCTTTAAATGTATTTATTTGTTTTTAAGCTTCAGATGAACAACGCGGAGGTAAGACAAACAACGGGAAATTAAAAATTTTCCGTTAATATTCAATATACTGAGTGTCTATATGTGATTATGTGGTAAAATCAATTGATGGAGTGTACAGGTCACATGACAAATTTCTCTCAGCTGTTAGATTCACTGTCTTTACTAATATGTGGTATAAATTATTGATTTATTTCATGTTGATTGAAAAAAATTCTAATTAAGTATCAAATGAATTATAAATAACATGGACATAGATTTAGTACAAATAATTGCATAAAATACGCTCTGAAGGTAATGATGACCTATATGGAACTGGAGGTATAGGTCCGATGTGACAATTATATTGATCTGATGTTGTAATATGACGTTAAATTTCACCACGAGGGTTCAATCACATATTATAAAGAACAATCAAGGAACAATTATTTACTCCCATCGGTAAAGTAGATATATTTTGCAGTTCTGAATATGATGCACTTTATTCGTGTCTGATTTTTTCATGCTCTAAGACACTATAATCCAGTTGTCATTTAAACTTAGATATTTAGCACAAATCCTGTTACATTTGTACATTCATTCAATATAAAATCTTTATTTAAGAATTTGTAAAAATCATTTGAAATTGCCCCAAAATCATCTAATTATAATTGTGTCCAGTTTACAGCTGACTGATTAATTTTGACAGTAAGTGTTCAATTTATAAGTTTTTCATTTTCTGACCACTGTTCAAAAATTAATAAGGATTTCATTTCCTGGCGGCTGTTCAAAAATTAATCAAAGTGATCGAGAAATTAAACACTGATACAATGGACATTAATTGTCAATTGAAAGGTCAGCTTGAAATGATTTTACAAATTTTTCGTCAAAGTTTTGATATTGAATGAATGTGACAGAACTTAGTGCTAAATACCCAATATTAAATGATACCCAGGTTACAGTGAGCATGTGAGCATCTGGTCATCCTAAAGTACACTCCATCAAACCGATTTACTACTTGATCATTTTACACTCTATGCACAAGGAAATTGGGACCAATGTCATTTACTTAGCACTGACTTGTAGTTTTCAAACATGACACAATTATATGGAATACATGCTTATTTCTGTTGATCTCTTTGTTAATTTGTCACGTGAAATAAATATATCTAAGTAAATTGTATTCTATTTGTGTCATGTTTATCCAAAGTCATAATATCTTGAATGTCTCTTAAACATTCAAAGTCATTTGTTTATATAGCACTATAGATATTCTGGGAACACTTTCTGGGCCTTGTACGCTTAACCATATATACCTATTTTCTGAATGCTGTTTAGATCTTATTACTATATGAATCATATTTGGCAAAGATGTATGAGTTTGTACAGTATTTAAACAACTCAAATATTTAGTCAATTGATTGGGAACAGATTATCGACTGACTACAGGCAATTTAAGATTAAGCAGTTAAAAATGTAATGTAGATCTAGTCGTGGTTTCGCAAAGCACCCACAGACTGAATACAAATGCAAGAGCTAAATTTGCTTATTGCAGATCTTTCTCAAGGCCTTAAATGTTACGTAAATTATTAATTATACTTAATTAACTCGACCATAATCAACTCTGAATGTCAACGGATATCTCCAATATTAAATAGATTAGAACAGTGCAGTCATACGATTGATTCAAACTAAAACTGGTGAAGCGAGGCTAAGGTTTAAACAACCAGAAGTTGCAGTTAATGCACACATCTTGTCAAACCCTCAAAAGCTAACTATTATAGTAAGAATGGCCAGATCTTTATCTTATCTCACATAATGTCCGTTTTTAGTTAAGAATTTACTCTACTTTCAATCATTGTTTATGAGAAATATCTTTGATCCAGAAACACAAAACTTTACACATAGTTTCTTATTGATGTATTTGATAGATTAAGATAACACAAATTTTATAAAGGGCTTTATTTTAGTTAAAGGGCAAATCCCGATAATTTTAGAGAATAAAAATGTTAAAATCGCTTAAAATCCTCTACCTAAGGCCAGAGAAACTAACTCAGTATATGTGATACGTTTTCAAATAACTTAAACCTGTCAATCTTCATCTGGAAAGGAAACAAGTGTCCCAAGATGTATTGTGCAGTGTCTACGTAAAACCTAGCTTCTTTTATAAAAAATAATGTGTAGGGGAAATTTACCTTTCGATATCAAGTACAGTACATGTGTCATTCGTTATATAGACCTCTCAATAAACGGGAGACGATTATCAGGACATCAACGAAAAAATAGACCGGTATTTGTAAAAGGGTTTTGACATTCACACCCAAACAACTCAATCTTTTGAGCTGAAATTTTGAGACAAGATACACCAGTCTTCGAAATTTTGGCGTTTAAATTTTTTACGTACTCAAACTTTTAGTTTTGAGATTCCCTTTAAGAAGGTGAACAATTTTGAGTAAATTCATAACTTTAATCAGAGAATATTTTGTGAAAACAGTGCCAGGTTCTTAAAACATCTTCAGAGAATAGGAAAATAGGAACATTTTGAACAGTGATTAACCCTAATTAGCATTCAGGAATAATACAATTGTAGAGGAATTTGAAATTAAACATACAGCAGTAACTGAAATAGATTAACAAGATATAACACTGTATTCAGCAATAATTCATGGAAAATAAGGGGGAAATAGTACCAAGCTTTAATGTAGTTGTCTCCCTTTACTCAGACCAGAAAATTGATCCTTGCTAAAAAATGGTTGAAAGATCTTAACAGTAGTTATTTCCAATTAAAGTATGACAGATTTGGAATATATGGAAAGTAGAGATGCCCAATTTTAATAGATAAATACCGATTTAGTGAAAAACACCCATACAACAGCCTCTGCTATTAAATGTTGGAAAAAGAATTCACAAATTTATTAAGGCCTTTTGATGTTTGGTAAATAGACAGCAAGTAATGACAAATACATTCTGACACTGACATGGCGTCTGAAAATAGATTTTTTATAACAACCGAATCTCTTGTTCACACATTCATCATCTTACACCTTGATTACTGTAATAGTTTTTTAGCATGATCTCTATCCTTGCTCTCTTACTAAACGTCTTACAATCTTTCCAAAACTCTGCGGCATAACACGCCCCAATTCTCCACGATCTCCACTGGTTACCTGTGCACAGCCGCACTGAGGTCAAAATTCTCACTTTCACTTATAAATGTCTTAATCAACTAGCACCACTTTTTAGTCTGGTCGCCAAACCCAATATTTCGAGTGAACCGGGAAATTGTATACAAAGTTTTTTTTATGATTGATTTTAGTAGCCTGGGGGGTCCTCTTTCAGAATCAGCCTGATGAAACTTGGTCACCCTTTAGCGTTTTGAGAAAACAAGATGGCGTCCAAGAAGTCTGTTACATCAAATAATCCCCCTAGCTCCCGTAGTATTTATTCTAGGATGATAATTTTGCTGTCTATCACAGTTGCCAATATACATTAATGCAAATAATTTTTTATATCCTAGTAGATGTATGTAATCAGTCATCTCTTTGTTGGATGTTCTTTACGCATTGAATTATTATTGCTTGGACTTTGAGAATGTAATATGGAGTTGCTTCCCTTGTTATAGAAATCGGTCCTTGGTTTCCATTTTACACCAAGACTAATTTATATATACACCTATATCACTATTATTCAGTTATCAGTAGTAGCTTTCCTCCGTTTAAAGGGGGTTAGATGGCCGAATGGTTAGCATGCATGTGCTGTATCATACGTCCTGCCATTGAGTCAAATCCCCAGTTGTACATGTACGTGGCAAGGAGTAGGCTGGCCTGTTCATCCTCTTGGGTTTTCTCTGGGTACTCTGGTTTCCTCCCACTGCTAAAGTCTCATACGCGCAAGCGAATTATTGAAATAAAATTAAACCCTATTATGTTAGTCCCAAAATGACCTAGTTTGTGTCAAGTGGTCTTAATCCCCATTTGTCTCTCTCTCTCACTCTGTTTGATATTCTTCACACAATTCAAGTTCATTGCTTGAGGTGATGTGGATCTAATTTGGAGTTGCTTCCCTTGATATAGAAAATCAACCCTCTGTTTCTAATATGAATACCATTGTAAATTATGCAGTTATAATTCATCTATACTATTTTATAGTTTATCCCACATGCCTGGTATCATAGAACCTTGCATTTTAGTCTTAACATTTCTTCTTTGATGAATGTAGATTTAAAAGATAGGTAGAATATGTATTATAGGCTATTAATTTATATATTTACTTGTAGTTAACCGACCTTTGTATAAGTTAATTTGAAATTACTGCAGAATTACACAGTACTTAATATTTAGTCCTTTTTTTTTAAATTTTGTGTCAACAAAATTGAATAATTTGATAAATTTCTTATAATTAGGCAAGAATTTTTTTCTTAAAATTGAATAATTTTTACTTCTTCCCAGTCTTTTTTGACTATTGAATGGACTCTATTAATTCGTTTATTTTATTTTGACCACATTTGCCGTGCCCTTACAAAAATAAACCATTTAATCCACTGCATGCTTGGCCAGCAAAGTATAAGATGGTAGCCTCCAGCTATTTCAGCCAATATCTCAATTTGAACAGGTTCGACAAGCCCTTCATCAGATTGGATACGATTGTAATTGCACATCTGTGCTGTGTCTTTGTGTGTTTGGCTAAAGTAAATATTTTGAGAATCTTTATGCAATAAGTTTGCTTAATGACTGATTAATCTCATTATCTGTAAATGTGTTTGCGACTTGATTCATACGCATTTAGTTGCTACCCATTGACAAATATCAGACCAGTTTGGTCTAATAGAATTAAGATTTAATTTGTAGAAGAATATTTGCGTTTGTTAAAAATGTGACCAGATTGGAGCCTTTGGGCTCTTTCTGAAGTCTTTTTAGTTAAAAAATCTTGAACACTACAGTGTGCATTAATTCTGTGTAAAACCGCAGTTGTAATTAAAATTTTAATCTCTTAAGTAATAAGTTATTAAAACTATAAATTTGATAAGATAAAAAAAAAATCTAAATTTTATGGCCAGTAGAATATCAGTGGGAACTAAAGGGAGCTTGTTGAGTTTAATTCTTGCTATATTTTCTCGTAATATAATTGCTTCAGCCTTTTAAATTCGTCCATTGTGCTCGAAAATTTAGCTTAAAGCTTTCTCTTGTTGTGAAAAATGAAATCTAAGAAGCAGATTGTTCGTGCTTGCTGGTTTGTGAACGCAAGTGTTTGAAGCCAACAATAAAGCAATCATAAGCTACCGTAAAGGCCTCGGGCCCCGGAGAACAGATATCATTGATTCAACTGATACGTTATTTAAAAACATTATCTTCCTTCCTATATATCATACCAGTCAATTTGATCTTAAAGTGATACTCTTTAATAACAGGGCATATTAGATATAGACATCAGTACTTTGATGTTGTTTAATACGATGTCGCCCTTTTCGTAAAATTATTTGCATCACTTATTTAACCTACCACAAGTATTTCCTATCTGGAAAAAATATTATTCATTTTTATTTTGGCATGTTGCAATGTTGTTAAATCTGCTCCCAAAATATTTCCTGTATGGTAAAAACATTAAACATTAAACTCTTTGGCTTGATGCAATTTTTTTCCTGAATTTACTTGTCAACTGTTCTTATTCGTTTAAATAAAAGGCCATCATAATGATAGACATTGCCTACATGTACATGTAAAAATAATACTCATTTTCTGGCTGGATGCAATGTTGTTCCATGTGATGTCATTGGGTAAAATTGTTTGCGTTGATCAGTTATCTACATGTGCATATTTACTGCACATATTTTATTTACATGGAAAAATATTACACATTTTTGACTATTCATAAAATTGTTTGCTTCAGTTCATTCTACCAGATGGTCACATCAGAAATTGATTTTACTAGTCAAATGTTCTAATTCATTTTTCGATTGGTTTTTATATATTTTATTGAAAAAATAAATTTTTGAATAGGTTTAGTGAATTTACAGATTTCTAGAAACTATAAATCTTGTTTATCAGTGTGCTATCCATTATTTGTTTATATTTGAACATTAGTGGATTTCCTTAGATAAATTAGTAGAATATGTCCAGGGATACAAAAATACACCAAATCAAATTTTTTTTTTTTTTGATTGATGGATTTTAAAATTTATGTGAGCACAATTTCTAATATTGATAATATTTTTATTATTGTAAATGATCCAAAGTTGATTGATAAAAGGGGGATAATGACATGGGTAGCTCTTGAACCATCTTGCTTTAGAAATTATAAATTTTTTCTTGTATCCAAGTTTTCCTAAGTTGCATTTGCTGGGAAAATATTTATTAAATTTATAGATTTAATATCAATGAAAATCAACGTCATGTGATACTTGTCACTGACAAAAATCAAAATCAGCAATGCCTAAGTAGCAAAGAAGTAAAAAGGATGTATAAATGTTTTATTTCTAAATGTATCCCAACATTTACACTTTTTCATTAAAGGGACAATAACATTCTTGCTGGCTTGGTACTTCCAGAAAATAAATAATACCCTTATTCTAAGTACTAGATGGTTAAGTGTCCTACCTGTTGTGTAAATTATCCATTACAACCTATTTTACTTGTCCAGAGGGTTCGAAAATATTTTAAAATCCAAGTCACATTTGAAAAGGTTTACGTTAGAATTTTCAAATCAATTAGTTGAATTTTTCCAATTTTTTAAAATAGGTGTGTTAAGATGAAATTTATATCATCATTTAATTGGAATATTCTAAAATGATACGATTTGTTGACCAGAATGAAGATTAGGACATATTATTCAGTTACAACAAGAGTGTTATTGGGGCTTTAACCCTTTTCACAACAAAAAAAAAAATATATAATTTGAGTATTTTCAATAACATTTATATTTTTATTAACCCATATTCATTTTCTTCTTGTCATCTTATAAACAAATAAATTATAAAATTTCAATATTAATGGGTGATTGGTATCTTTTATACAAACTGTTTTAATTTGTTTGGTGATGGATGTTTTTATATGAACTGCTTTTATATGAATTATTTTAATTTTGCCATTGTAATGCTTACTCTATGTTTGTGTTGTAATGTTAATGCTGTTCTTGGAATGTTAATTTTTCTGGTGATTTTCTAAAGATACATTAAATGCTAGATAATGTAAAGGGAATTTGCTGAAAATTTCAGTGGAATTGATCCACCCTAAACAGATTTTACTGATTTAATTTTCTGCTTCTTTTTCCCAGTAGATTGAAGTTTTATTTTTTATAATTTTTCAGCTATGCATCTCCACTATGGTGACATGACAGACAGTACAAGATTAGTTAAAATTATTAGTGACATCAAACCAACGGAAATATATAATTTAGCTGCCCAGAGTCATGTTAAGGTGAGATTGGTGTTTGTACATTTTGCTTTGAAGTCTCCGATCGTCACTTGTGACCGGCTCCCACGAAACCATGTGCTTGTCGCACATTTTCATTTTGTACTACGGGCACTAAAACATTACCTGTATGCCTTCTTGTTACTGTGAATAAGCCAAATTCAACTCAAGATGGTATGACAAATTTAAAAAGAATTGAATTTTTGGAAAGCTTGGGATGTGGACTATTCAAATACATGCTGTCCGCTCTATTTTTATAAGAATGACCAAGCGTCTGGTTTTGTGGGAGCAGGTCACATTTGAGGAATTTTGAATCCATTGCAAACTACAATAATGTGAAAGCTGAACCTCTGAATTAAAATCAGTCCGTCAAAAATCACAGGACAAGATCTAAATCTTTCATTCCTTAATCCATACGAAGATGTACTTAGATTGATTATTTAACATTTAATTAAGAAAACAAATCTGTTTTATTAACGGTAGATAATCTCCTTGCTTGGCTTCAAATGGATTAAAAAGAGGCCCATGGAAAGTCTTACCTAACACTTACATATGGCACTGACTTGTTTATATGTAGCTGTCCAACCTTTGGGGTTTTCACCGGGTCCTCCAGTATGCTCCACTGCTAAAGATGCCTACCTGCATACAAAGTATTGAAATAAAATTAAACCATATGTTAGTCCCGAAATCACCTAGTTTATGTCAAGTGGACGTTAAACACCATTTCTCTCTCTCTCTCCTTATATGTTGAATATTATGAAATTTTCAGTTTATCTTATCTTTGTAATACTGATCGGACTATTTTTGGACTAATATACATCTTCCATATTCAACAATGCTATGTGTTTACAAGGGATTTAAAATAACTGAAATTATGATGATCAGTGAGGTTAAAGTAAATATTACAATCAGTATCTGTTTATCTCTTAAATGTATTAATAAAATTGTCATTTTATAATTTGAAAGAAACATTTATTTAATTATTGAAACAAGGGTCTCGGATGAATTCCTTCATACACTGTCACGTTTTAACAGTAAAATAGAATGTTTTGACTATCTGCATTGGCTATGCTCAGTTCATTTGGCTGGAAGCATCCTATAACAATTAATTTCAGTTAAACAAAATATCAGCACGATTTAATTGACACGAGAAATTTGATCTCTTGCCTTTAGCCAAGCTATCTCTATTCTGTTAGCTGTGTTGTGACAAATACAATAAAATCGTTTCTGTCCTCGACACAAATCGCCACAAAGATTTGTTATTTTCTGTCAGGATTGTGCTTGTTCATGGTCTTGTTACAATCTCCCCGAAAGCTTAACAAAATAAAGTAACCAATGAGGCAGACACAGATTCTGATTAGATCTAGTATTGACAGGTCGAGACAAGAAATTTGTCATGATTTGGTGAAATAAGCAATTTCTTGAATTTCGCTCTAGCTATCAGCAAGATGGTTTTGTTATTCTTTGGCTTTGGTCAGTGAATGAGAAATAACCACACATCCAGTGTAATTTATTGCCCAACGATGACAGATTTGTTCGCTTCAGAAATATGGAAAACTGCAAGGAGTAAGAACAAAAAGACAAAACAGTAATTTTTTAACCATTTGCTGATGGCCTGTTACAGCAAAAATTGTACAACAGTCAATAAATATGTCAGCACTGATACCCTGAATTATCGGTTTCCATAACAATTAAGATCATCTTCTGTCTAAGTATTTGTTGTTCATCTGGCTTGAACAAACAAACAAACCATGCTCAAACACTAGTGTAAATTTTATCAAGAGCTTCAATGACATTTCAATGGCTTTTTTCTATTTTCTTTAGATCTTGTCTTCTTGTTTAGACTTACAAAAGCATACATGATGTTCTTTTGTAATATTTCTCCAGAAATGTTTTTTCTTTTCTCTGATCTATGAATTATGTAGCGGTTTGGACCCATTTATAAAACAAGCATATGTTACATATGTGGCATTCTTTGTATAAAGGTATTGACATATATAACAGTATCATTCAAATTGATCTCGACTTGAATTTGAATTTTATGAAATGACTGCTGCGACTGATGTCATGTTTATGTATGCTGATATCTTGGCAGCCATCTTTACCCTAGCTGTCAGGCGACCTGTTTATCTTGCCTTGATGTGTAGTTTGTTCTTCCCTCTTCCACAAACAACCATGTTTTCTAATAAAATATCATTCTATGTTTTTCTTGTCAAACTCTGTTAGTTTTAGTTTGCTATATAATATCTGCTGTTCCTACCCATTTTACAGAACATAGTGTGCATTTGTGTAGAATGGACTAACAATTCATATTTCCTGCCTATCTTGGATGAGGTTGAAAAATGCTTTCGTGGAAGCAGCTACCCATGCTTTGGTGGGTGCAACCACCTTTGCCTTCGCCTTCAAAGATCTCTCAAATCCATGAATTTTTACGAATCAGTTACACAGGACAGAATATTTTATATGTAATTATAACTTTGTCTTCAGGTTTCTTTCGAACTTGCTGAGTACACTGCTGATGTAGACGCTCTAGGTGTATTGCGTCTTCTTGATGCTATACGAACATGCGGCCTTACAAAACAGGTGAAATTTTACCAGGCTTCCACATCCGAATTATATGGAAAAGTACAAGAAATACCTCAACGAGAAACAACACCTTTCTACCCAAGGTCTCCATATGGTAAGTTCACATTTGTTTTGTAACTGTTTAAGAATTTCATATTTCACATAAATGAGATTACGTAAAGTTAAATTTTAAAGATGTAGCAGACCTTTTTGATTTAGGTCAAAATTGAAAAGTAAATTTGGTTTAATCGGATGTGTTATTTCCGTTAGGGATTTGATAAGATCAATCAATACAGTCAAATTTCAAACGTTAGTTTGAAAACAAAATCAATTACATTTGTGTAAATGTAGTCAGCTGCCCAATGTGCAAAGCAATAAACTCATGAATTCTTAGTCTTAAATCGACAATATTTTCCTCAATTCTGTCTTTTCTGAAATATAAAAAAATCTGTCATTGACTCAAGTGACATGTTTTCGATCCTGAGTAGTGTTGCCTGTCCAAACCTCTTGTTTTCTCTCTGGGTCCTCCTGTTTCCTCCCACTGATTAAGACCCCTATGCACAATTGAATTATTAAAATAAAATATGGTAGTGCCGAAATGACTGAATTTGTGAGTTTAAACTCCGATTTCTCTTTGTAATCTTGAATGATGTTTTGATTATTTTAAGGTGCTGCGAAACTATATGCATATTGGATAGTAATTAATTATAGAGAGGCTTATGGTATGTTTGCCTGTAATGGTATCCTATTTAACCATGAAAGTCCAAGAAGAGGTAAGTCATGTAGACAAACACACAAAATAAATATTAAAATCATGTATCGAAATATATGAAATTAATATTACTTTTAAGTTGAATTCTCACAAAGCTGTGTAAAAAAAAAAGAAACAAAATTAGTATTAAAGTTGCATTCCAGTGAAGTCATGTAAACAAATATATATATAAAATTAATATTAAAGTTGCATTCTAAGTCACGTAAACAAATATATAAGATTAATATTAAAGTTGCATTCTCACAAAGTCATACAAACAAATACACAAAATTGATATTAAAGTTCTATTCCCATAAAGTCATGTAAACAAATACATAAAATTAATATCGCTGTGTAAAAAAGAATACATAAAATTAATATCAAAATTGAATTCTCACAAAGCTGTGTAAAAAAGAATACACAAAATTAATATTTAAGTTGCATTCTAACAAAGTCATGTTAACAAATATATAAAATTAATATTAAAGTTGCATTCCAATGAAGTCATGTAAACAAATATATAAAATTAATATTATAGTTGCATTCCAATGAAGTCATGTAAACAAATATATAAAATTAATATTAAAGTTGCATTCCAATGACGTCATGTAAACAAATATATAAAATTAGTATTAAAGTTCCATTCCTAAAAAGTCCTGTAAATAAATACACAAAAGGGAAATCAAATATCTGCAAAATTAGAAAATTTATTATTTTTAGTTTTATTTTTAATGAAAGGGATTATTATGTTGGGGAAATTTCAAAATGGGTATTATACAGTGGACATCTGAATACTATGACACTCTGTCAAATCTGACATCACTTTCATGTCCTGAATTATTTCCTGATTGCTTCAAACCAGGACATAAGCCACTTAAAATTGAAACTGAATTTAATTATGAAAAATAAATACAAACCAAAAGACCTTAACGCTCGATCTTATGTTAGGGGCCCCACGTGCCTTCTGAAAAGTTGTACTAGACACGTTGCATATGTACGCTTTACTTGGTTCACTACTACTAATTTTCTGACAGTCTCGCACACTCATTGAGTCTATAAATAGCAACAGCCCGTGGAAATCTGTGGAAATTCTAAACACACTAGTAACTATTACAGTTGTAAAAAATCTATTGTTGACGATTCTGCGTAGCAGTAATATTTATCGTTTTGGTTATTACCTCATCTTGAGAAATTACGTTTGTTTTATTTTTTAAATTGCTTTATCCTTCACATGACCGTTAGAAGCGACATATTTTGGTTTAGTACAAATAATATCTATGAATAATTTGGGTTGGACAGGAACATGATACCAGCAGTATTTTCATTTTACTTTTACAAGGTTAGAAAAACAATTGTTGAGTCGCCCACAGTCTGTTATTTTTAAATTCGATTTCTTGTTCCAGCTTTCTGTCACGTTTCGTAAAAAAGTAGTCTGGATTATCCCGGCCTGTCAATCAGATGGAGAATTGTCGGTAGGCTGGTGAAGTGAGACTAGTTTCAAAACAAGGGCATGTAACCTATGTTTTACTCAAAAGTGTCTGGATGTTATGGACGACGCTCCGAACCATTTTTCAGTGTATTATTTATGATGGTTAAATGGTCATAACTTATTAAGTTTAACATGACCGTTTATTTAGTGACTATAAATGTGTGAAAAAGATTTAAGACATGTTATATATAAATATTTTGGTGTAACTGTTGAGCTATTTGGAGATATTTATATATGGTGGGGCACCCTACTTTTGTGTCCGATTTTCACTGGATTTAAATCCAAATTGCAGCTCAATGCTCATTGACGATTTATTCCAAAAATGGATAATGGAGACTGATCTTTTTTATCATCTTGACTTTAGTAATGATGATTTGAGGGTAGGCCTAAAATTCAAACACTAATATCTCATTTCAGAGTGGAACAATTCATGGTTCCGAGATATTTGGAGTTAAGCTCCGCCCCCTTAGATACTGTTACTATGTCCCCCAAGCTTAACAGCATTAGCGGTTCAATATGGCGACCCAGCACCTGACAGTTTGATTCGTGCATGCATATTGTCATCAAATAATAACTGTATAGTGTGGTTTTAATGGTTTTCAAAAAAAAAAGAGTTTACATAAATAGAAATAAATAAATATAGAGTATAAACTTTATTCAGACAGGCCTCGAAATGTCGCTTTAGTACCGTAACTAACCTGTCATTTATAATTTTCCACGTCACACTACTCACACATTATCCATGGCATGTGCACAAACACGATTAAATGGTTCATATTTGATCTATGTGAATATCATAATTAATTTCTTCGACATCGGCCGGACTAAAAATTCACACGAATCGCCGCAATTTTTAGTGGTAAGTTTCTGACTCGAATTGGCGTGGATTTCGCTTAGTAAAAGCATGCATCCCAAATGATGCTTTAAATTGAATGTACTACAGGTGTATGACACTGCCGTTGAGAAATGTGTAGATTCCGGACTCTACAATATCGGTATAAAATTTAAATTGAATGTCAAACCCGACATTGCAGACACTATTCCAATCACGTACCGAGGGCAGCTGATCACGCCCCCTGTAATTCCTTTCTCGCATTCCAACTAATTTACGCTTAACATTATAATGTGTAAAATACTCTTTTGGCCAAATTATTTTCTATTGTCAAATTGTCCTGTAAATTATACATAAACTTTATTTTCTGACATTGTTCTGAATTTATATTTTTATTGGAGACAAAACGGAAACAATTGTTACGATGCAGGCTTTATTGTGTCCAAATTGTTAATTGTTATGCATGATATTATTAAGGACAGGTTGTTTTAATTAAATTATTTACAACCACACTGTCGTGCGAAGAGAGGGCGATCATCTTCTCCCTTTATCATAAATAAAAACATGTTAAAACAGAGCTGACGTCAGATGTTGTTAAATTAAATATTATCTGGCTTCTTACTTGAAAATGTATAAATACAACTCAACCCTCACCACATGTTTTATTACTAATCCATAACAATCAACTAAGTGTTTATTCAATAATAAATAAAACAGGACATGTTTATTTAACAGTAAGTGGACCTAAATGGGGAAACAATCTGGGATAAAAAAAAAAATAGGTTGGGATGAAACAGCCCGGGTTGAAACGGTCGTGGGATAAACTTAAAACTGACCGTATCCCCTTGATCCAGGGCAAACACATTTTTAATTGTTTCTTTGATTTCTGAAAAAGTATAAATTTTTGCGCCATGCCGTCTTTCGGGGTAACGTTCGTTCATGCTTGTTACAAGTTCCCCACGCGCAGCGTAATACCATTTCGACGATAAATGTAGAAATAACAAACTTCCCACAGAGCACGGCCTTGTTTGTTTGTGGGACAAAAATGGCTGCCAATCTTGAACTACGCGGGCCAAATATAATCGGGCTTTCTGATTGGTCAATATCTTTACTATGATTGACAGGTCGGATTCATCAATAGCAATGTCACTGAAATTTGCAGCATATACCGTTTAGATTAACTAGTTTTGAACTTTTGAACTGTCTGCTCTTGCACTCATCTTCCATAATGTATCTTGAAGGAACACCTGTTAAAATTTCGCTTCTCATTTTTTCCAGGGGGGGGGGGTGGGGAGACTAATTTAAAAACCCAAATTACTCTGTTGCATTATTCATATGCTTTTTTCTAAATTTTTATTCTCTAGTTTTTTTAAACAAAAAAATCTCTCACATGGTTCAATTTTCTGTTTATTTATCAAGTCGTAAAACAACTGAAAATTAGCTTAGGTTGTCCTCTTAAGGAACGTTTGATTTTACCACTTAAGAGAAAGTACATGATATACATATATCAAACAAAATCAAGATGAAAATACAACAGGTTTTTTTTTCTTTATCTCACTTGCTCCATATAACTGTCAGTCACGCTGATAGAATATAATCTGATGTATCATTCTATGTGACAGGGAAGACATTTTAAGTTGTTTACATAAATTACTCCGATGGCCCAGGAACAAAGGTGATTCTCCATTATTGACAATTAGCCGGCATCAGACAGCCGTCAGATTGAGATGGTGGGGTGTTTATTTTAGGGGGTGAAGTGTCTATATCACCTCTCAACTAATTGTTATAAGTCAAGTTATTACGGTAGTTAAGATGTTTAAGATGTTGATTTACTTCATCTTGATTGACATGCTAGTCTCTCCCTGAACAAGTTGACGGTCTCAAAGATGGTGGGACACACTGCGTTTTATGATATATGTAGTAGTATTCACATTCTCACACTGTGTAGAATCGATTTAACCTTGAGACGATGACTAATTTAAAGGGCCAATCCCGATAACTTTTTGGGGAATAAAACTGCTTAATTTTGTGTTAAAATCCCTTATATGTAGGTGAAATTTACCTTTTGTTATCAGTACAGTACATGGGTCATTCACCGTACAGACCTCTCAAGAAACGAGAATCGTTTATCAGGTCACTGGTTCAAAAAATTGACCCGAAATCTTAAAAGGGTTACATGTCCGGATAAGCAGTGTTGACGTTAACGTCAAAACGACTCAATATTTTGAGCTGAAACTTTGAGCCAAGGTATATACACCATGCCTCTATATTTGGAGCATAAATTTCATAAATGCTCGGACTTTAATTTTTGAGACTCTGTTCTTATCGGGATTGTCCCTTTAAAGGATTTTGAAGTGTGAAAGTTGAATCCCTGAAATTTAGTCCAAAAATGGTTCAGTTCCTTATAGTATTTATAAAGATGTAATAAATTGTAAAGTTTGTAAGATTCAGCATGGTAATAATTAGCAGGTGGGCTGTATCATAAGGTCTGTCATTGGTTTTGATTCTCGGCTTGTACATGACGGGAAGGAGGGTTATCTGCCCAATCTCGTTGGTTTTCTCCTGTCTTCCGGTTTCATCCCAGTGCTAAAAACCCTACGCCATACTGGCAAGCAATTTATTGAAAAAATTGAACCATGTGTTAGTCCAAAAATGACTTAGTTTGTGTCGAGTGGATGTTAAACCCCATTTCTCTTTCTCTCTCTATATTTTAACTTAAGTCATATAAAAGTTACCATAATGTAAAAACGTTATTGGTAGTTTATTTAGAATCTGCTTCTAAATAAATAATATCTTACCAACTTTCATATTTATATAAATATATTCTGGGCTAGGCTATTTATTATCGTTATTTTATCTATTTCAAATAAATAAATATTTTTAAGTGGGGGCCACCAGAGTTTTATTTTAGAAAATAATAATAGTGTTATTTTTCTAACCTAAGGCTTGTCAACACACATTTCATCGCCATCAAAATGTGATGATAGGTATACATTTCACTCAACATAATCCTGCAATTATTTCAGCCAGGGAATTAAAACAGTATTTTATCTTTTTAAGCGCACCCCTTCGTTGTTTTGCCTGTGGCTGAACATGGGAGTCATTGTAGCTTATATATATATTAGGTCACTGACTAATCATGGTGCAACCTGATAATATTGAGTTTCATTCATGCAGAAGTTAGATCCCTGTAAGACCTCTAATTATCGGAATTATCGTGTTTATAAATAATCGAAATGCGTGTGGTAAGCATCTCTCAACGTACGCTCCCCACTACAAAAAAAATTCAAAGTACAATCGTACAAGAAGAATTTTCCCACTCACTGCAGATTGTAATGGAATATGATTTTGGATTAAATTTATTTGTGTGTGGTCTGTGGCAACCACTCGTCTAATCTAACAAAATAAACTGTGTATAAATTTTGAAATTCTGAAATTCAAACTCTCTCTTGACATTCTAGATTTGATTAGCTTACAATTTCTATAATTAGTTACCTACATTTCATGAAATAATATTTCAATAAATCTGTAGGTTTGCGGCTTCTGTGATAGAAACTTGTGTTTGGGTGGCCAAAGGTTCGAAATGAATGAATTTAAAATCGCTAGACATTCAGAGGAGGGGGGGGCTCAATGGTTTTACGAGTGCATGTTAGATCATATGATTGTCATCGTGTATAGTGAAATGGGTTCGAGCCCCCGCTAGGGTTGTCTATCCTAAGAGTCGTGACGTTTGGGTCCTCTGTTTTCATCCCACAGAGAGAGAGAAATGGGGTTTAACGTCCACTCAACACAAACTAGGTCATTTCGGGACTAACATATGGTTTTAATTTTATTTCAATAATTCGCTTGCGCGTAGGGGTCTTTAGCAGTGGGAGGAAACCGGAGTTCCCGGAGGAAACCCACAAGGTTGAGAAGGCGCCCCTATCTCCATGCCACATACGCTCACACCAGGACTCAAAACCACAGCCGCAAGCCAGAGGTGACCGGTCAGCTAGAGGTCGAAGCGCGGCATTCTAGACCACTAGGCCATCCCAACCCCACAGCTAAAGTCCCCTGCATGCAAGTGATTTATTGTTTGTGTTGAGTGGATGCTAAACCCTGTTTGCCTCTCTCGCTAGACATTCTAGCCCTTATTAATTACTTTTCATTACATGAAGTAATATGTAAATGAACTAGTACTGTTAAGTTTTTTGATTTCCGAAAATATTGAGGGAAAAACAAAATTGTGATAACTATTTACAAGTTAGTAAAATTCTTTAAACCCTATAGTATTAAAAAAAACCCATTAATTAAGGCCTGGGTGCTTATATCCTGGCCCCCCCCCCCGGATCCATTGTCTTGATTTGATATTGGTTTATTTCTTGCAATGTCTGTTTAATTCATATTTTGTCTGCACTGTCTGAAGGTTTGTCTTTTCGGACTGGTCTGCATATATCACAGTCCTCTTGCACTTACTATTATAATTATGTTATCTACATACATTCTTTTGTCGAAGTCATATATTTTTATCAATTAACAGTTCGTTAATTACGAGTATTGAGATCAATTTGATATTAATGAAAGTGTGGGTGCACTTTAAAATCTACTTGAAGTCATTATAAAAGGGTAATAATGTCAAATGTAATTCCTTCCTAACAATTAAGAAACTCTTTAAAGAAAACTAAATATAGTATCAAATCATTGAAATATAGATCAGATTACATTCAAAAATATGTTATGGAAAAATACTGACTTTATACAAAAATGTCACAAAACCTCTTACAAAAGCAGCAAGGACAAATATTAATAAAATGGTACATATAATTATTTTTGGAATAATTTGGTGTTCAATTGTTATTTGGTCGATTTTAAACAATATTTGAATTATGAATACTGAGTGTATCCACGGTTACATATATACACAACTTGTCAATTTGTCTGCCTAGTAGTTTAAAGTAAATCAAGGCCCAAGCAACACAAGATTTGACAGCCTTCATGTTGCCAGACTGAGGGTCTGACAAAGACAGCTGTCTAGCCATTTGGATGGAACAATAAAACCAAGGTCCAGTGTATGCATTGGAATTCGAAATAAGAGTAGGCCAGAGTGCTGCTGCCCGGGTAAAAATTCCCTCACGGCATACTGTATGACGTCTGCTCGTCTTCAATAGCTCATTCGGAGGATGTTAAATCCCTTTTCATTTCCTACTAAAAGTAGGGCCATTGAAAGCATGATTCTACAGATGGATGGCAGTGTTATTGATATTAATAAAGGGATCTTGCAATCCTGCGATGTCAAATCAACGTTAAGTGTATTTTCCAAATTTCGATAATATTGTAAATTTATATTTTTTTGTTTTCAGGTGAAACTTTTGTAACAAGAAAAATCACACGTGCCGTTGCTAAAATCAAGTTGGGACAGCAATCAGTTTTAGAATTAGGTAATTTAGATTCTAAACGTGATTGGGGTCATGCCAAGGATTATGTCGAGGTAAGTTGTCAATGCTTAATGTATCTGTATAAAAAGTAATTCTGTCTTGTCCATGATCCCTCATACGATGGAAACAATGTCATGCAATATTTTAACCACTTTTCTTTTACAGAGAAACTCATTGTGAATCACATCGCTTGAAATTTGAATGTGAACTTCATGAGCGCTGATTTGTGCACAATTAGGACTTTTTAAACACAATTTCATTCCTATTCGCAAAGCGGGGTTGGGATGGCCTAGTGACCTTACTCACTGATGACCCACAGGGGCTGCAATAAAAATAGTTGTTTTATATGATTATTACATCTAGTGATCAATTTGATTTCAGGCCATGTGGAGGATGTTACAATTAGATGAACCAGAAGATTTTGTTATATCAACAAATGAAGCTCATAGTGTGAGAGAATTTGTAGAAGCATCATTTAAAATTACTGGTGTTGACATAGTGTAAGTAATAGATTTATTTATCAATATTTCACACAATCAAATTGAACCTACAATGACAAGCTTTGCATCAAACATATACCCAGGTCAGATATGCTACAAATCTAGCATGTTCCAAACAATCCAGTACTCCCGTAATCTTGAAAAACCTAGCAAGTCAAATTTTTGGGAAAACTGAGATAGACCCTTATTTGGACATGTATATAATAATAGGTTTTTTTCTCCTTCACTGAAAAGGCTTCTGATTATCTTCATCTAAAAAGACAAAATAAAATTGGTTTTATATTCAGTAGCTTAATTTTGAAACAAAACAGTTTTCCTTTGTTTTCTTTCAAATCTACATTCAACAGTGTTACTAGGTTTTTCCAGATTACGGGAGAGTAGTACCCATTGGTATTGAGAGGGACTGCCACGCCACTCTCTCCCACTGGGGAGGGGCAGACTGGATCTTTTTCATTATCCAAAATCATGGATAACCACACCTCCCGTATTCATGAACCCAGTTGGAGGAGAAAAGTATGAAGTTAAAGTTAAGCCTATTTCATTCATTCAAAACTAGAGAAGACATATATATTCACTAATATTAAGATGGTATATTGTATCAAAGCTCAAAGGAGACATTATATATAGAAATTTACAATGTTTTTAGCCTACTCTATGACCTTAGATGACCTCTGAAGATCTTCTAAATAGTCTCCACCCAAAATAGGAAGATGTAGATTAATTAGTCTAAGACTTAAACAAAATTATAAATATATGTATTTTAAAGTAAGATTTACTAACTACGCAGAACTATATTGACAGGAAATGTTACAGTATTCCTAATATATGTTTGTAACACAGAACTTTTGAAAGGTCAAAGAAAGGCTAAGAAGAACAGGTCGTCCAATTCCTGAGGTTCATATATTTTGATTAAATGGATGTGTATTACATATAGTTGCTGACAAGTTGTTTTGTTTAGTCCATTTTCGTGAAGAAAAGGAATTGCTTCCATTGATGCTTTCTAGTTTTAGAGGGTCACAATGGTATCTTGTAAACCTGGTGGGTTTTCTCCCACTGCTAAATACCCCTACAAGCAAGCGATTTTTTTAAATAAATTGTACATATGTTAGTCCGACATAACATAGTTTGTCAAATTAATACAGTAATTTCTTATGTTAATCAAACCAAGACCTCTTCAATTCACAAAGGCTACATTGTCCAATGGTAAGTGGGTTGATAGGTGATTGAGAAAAATCTTGTCTACAGATAAGAGTACCCAGGGTTATTGGACTTAATAGACTAGAAAATCCTGGGTTCTATTCTGAGCATAGGTTGCACAATACATGTACCATGAGTTTCTAAAGCCCCGCACCGCAGCGCCGACCATGTATACTGGACATTGGTTGGATTTTATGGAAACTATTTTATAACAAATCTGCAAGAATTTTGTCCTTGAAAAAGATTTTTAAAGCCAAGGGTACATGCATAAAACATTATGAGTAAATTATAAAACTTTTAAAAGTCTGAGAATGCTTTGTGAAATCGGGGCCTGCTTTAAGCATTTTTGTATAAAGTTAAATGAGTATTATAGACCATGTAGAGAATAAGAGGTTGTACTTGACACTATTAGGTTTTATATATTCATTACTGCTTCTTGTCTGAGCAAACAGGAAAACATAAATGACAATGGTTTAATGACAAATTGACGTAACTTGTAATATATAATTACTTGCAATTTTGTTTAGTTCAGTATTTCAAGGATAAGTTTTATTTTACATTTTGTATTATAAAAATCTAAGTACACTACACCAAGGAAATCATAAGCATATTTCACAAGTTTTCAAGAAATTCTGACGAGGACATTTTCTTAACAACCTCACCAATACAATTGTCTGCCGATGGTAACATTTGGTATAACTTGGTCTCCGGGTCTGGCAACAAATGTAAGTTCTTTACAGTACAATAGTCACCAAAAAAAAAAAGTTAAGACATTTGATGCAAGATTTTCCATTTTAAAAGTGTAAATATTGAGAGAAACCATATGGATATAAAAAGGTTGTATTTTTATTGTTGTCAACCTTGGGTGGTGGGTCTATAGTTATAATGCTATCCTATACCAAGTGTCAAGATTGTGTTTATAAAATGCTTTTTAGAACAACAATTAAGGCATCAACTATGGGTTATGTTAGTTATGTATGGTTCACACCTGGACTCAAGACTAGTATTACCATACATTTTAAACAGGGAGAGAGAGGGAAATGGGGTGTAACGTCCAGTTTTAACAAACTAGGTCATTTCGGGACTATCACATGGTTCAATTTTATTTCAATAATTTGCTTGTGGACATTGGGAAGAAACCTGGAAGACGCAGAGAAAACTACTATACTTGATTCAATGACAGACTGCTTTTGAAGAATGGAATGAAATAGTTGCTCCTAATTTTTCAGACAGGATCTACATTTTTACAGTTTGATCCACACTAAAATGTGATCACTTTTAGTTGACTGGCTTATTTATAAATTGATGTGATGGGATGCCAAATGTTGAAGATTGTTAAATTCATTGCATCTTTGTAATGCTGAATAGAATTGAACTTTTTAGCGAATCAACTTGTATGGAATTTGATTGATGACATCAAAATGTAATAAGGCCAATATTTAAAAAATTTAATGTAGAACACTGGTATCTTTCTAATGCCAGGTTCTTACAATTGTAGTTTTAATTGTGGTAATCCTATCAGGTCTTATCATATATTGACGTAAAGCATAGCAATCATGTAGATCGTATCGAAACATATCTGCTTGTACCAGATCGTGGACTCATTAAAGGGACAATCCCATCGTAACGCATCACACAACAGTGGGACCCTAGTATAATAAAATAAGCGCACATCCACATGGTTTATACATTCATACAATGTTCCTTCAATACATTATCTGTATTTTATGTACATATCTTTATTTATTTACATTTTTCTATAATCGTTTTGCATGTATTTGAGTGATAAAGAAAATTTAAACACAAAAAAACATTGTAGATTGTGAATTTTTGAAAGGATTTCCACCAAATGCTTTACTTTTGACTTGAAATCTTGTAACATTAAATTTATCTTGACAGGACTGACAAATATTTGACAGTTTGTGTGAAAGTTGGACTGTTTGAGAATGATGATATTTTATGATATGTTTGTATGTTCTTATCATCAACAAACACCATGTCGATGGTTTTCACATCATCATGATGCTTGTAATGCCACTGATGTTTACTGAAAACAGAATGAAATCTTTGAGATCTACCACACTAGACCATGTTAAGTTCAAGTGATTTATTGGCATTTAATACAACCCAGGAATTTTTATATGGAAGTTTCATATTTTTAGTGCCACAGATATATATTTTTTTCAGGACTTTTTCCTGTTAGACGTTATTATAAGCTTTTTAAAAGCTTCATTTTTTTTAATTCTCTTCAATCCAATTCCAATTTTAATGGTGTCCAAACATAAACCTTTATATTTTATTAACATATAGTTAAAAAGCAATATTAATTTTAAACATACATTATGCTAGAGAGAATTCAGCCTATTGCAGATTTTTGTTTAGTGCAGAAATGTTATGTAAGCTGATTAAAATCAGACATTTATTAACACGAAAAGATAATAATCAATTATCGATGCCATCGAATATCTCCGATATTAAGTAGATTAAACTGGTTCAGCCATATTTTGATCAAATTTAAAAATGGAGATGCATCTACGAACAACCAGTACAATGATTGCAATTAATACATACATCTTGTCAAATCTAATGAAACCTTCAAAGGCTAATTTCTTCACTCGCAAGAGTAATTGAAATTAGATTTTCAATATATTCGTTCTCCATTATTTATTTTTGAATTATTATAGCAGTATCGGCTAGCTCTTCATCTTGTTCTTACATTATATATTTGTAATTTATTAAAAATCAACAACATTCAGTCTGCATAGAGTTAAGATATGCTATATTACGATCATCTAAAGACATATTGAATCTTCTAAACCTTCACATTTAAATTGGTGGGCTATAAAAATAACATTTTGAAAGAATATTACAATGGGTGGAGCCTAAACTGTTAGAATTTCGATATTGATACACACTTTCAATATTTAATATGATTTATGATGACAAATTATTCTTGCTTGCATCAACTCATTGCTCAGCTAATTTTATTTTTCAGATGGGAAGGTAAAAATGAAAATGAGATAGGTAAAGACAAAGCTACTGGTGAAGTACGAGTTAAAGTTAATCCTAGATTTTATCGCCCGACTGAAGTGGTAAGTCGTGCAATTTGATTTATTTTTCATTTTAATCCAATCGAGTCATAAGTTGATAGATTTATGATACCATAGTGTTGATTCATTGTTTAATCAATTTTTCTGATATTTGAACCACAGTAACCAACTCTTATCAGCGGATTAAGATCTCTGTATTATAAGGTCTGTTATTCAGTCAACTGGCGTGATTT
Organism: Patella caerulea; assembly: GCA_036850965.1. Lineage (NCBI taxonomy): Eukaryota > Metazoa > Mollusca > Gastropoda > Patellidae > Patella > Patella caerulea. The sequence continues at coordinate 52,874,429 of JAZGQO010000006.1, read as the reverse complement.
CAAATCCCTGATTGTACGTGACAAGGAGTAGGGTCGCCTGTCCACCCTCTTTTCTCCGGGTCCTCCAGTTTCCACCCACTGCTAAAGACCCCTAGGCGCAAGCAAATTATTGAAATAAAATTAAACCATCTTATACCCCGTTCAGACGCGCAAGTTAAACTAGTTTAACTTATCCGGCGATAGTTAATTCAGCAATTTTCGTAGTCTGAACGCATATGTGGAGATTTTAAACTAGTTTAAAATATCCACCTCCATAGGTGAATTGAATTCAGCTTTTTTTTTTATCTGGTTTAACTTTCGGCGTCTGAACGGGTAGGATTAAAATATCCGGATATTTTCACTCTGGACATGCGCAGTGCGTAGTAAATAACAATCTTAAAAAAATGGCTGCTTCTTGTTCTTCATCAGTGCTCATGCGCGTTTACCTCTGACCCTTGACCGACGAGGTCAGGAACATGGTCAGGAATGTTAATCCGGTATAGTGCCAGTATCTTAAAACACGTATGAACGCAAAAATTGCTGGATAAAAATCGCCGGATAAGTTAAACCAGTTTAGTTATAAGCGTCTGAACGGGGTATTAGTCCCGAAATGACCTTGTTTGTCTTGAGTGAACGTTAAACCCCATTTCTATCTCTCTCTCTCTTTTAAGCATTATGCAAAAGCAGATAAGCTTTGAAAATTATATTTGTTATTTTGAATCGGAATGAATTGCGATGCTAAAATTGAACGTAAAGTCATTTATAAATCTTTGAGAAACAGACCATCAATTGTATTCACATAAATTTTAAGTCAAATGCAAGAAACTGTTAAAATTGTAAAACGGGTTGAAACAGACGATCAGAGAAATATAATGTATTCACCTGGACTCAACTGACTTTTCTTGTCTTGATGAAAGATACGTGTGGTGGACATATTACATGCCTTATTGAGCATCTAAATACTCCACAAATTTCAGACAATATCAGATTTGTGAAAAAAACGATTGATGCGTTTTCCACGAACTTGCCCAAGTTTACCTTATGTTAAGTGAGTTTGAGTTGAACTTGAACTGCGGTGAGGCCGACTTGATGATATAAAGTTTATGTTAAAGGGATTTCACCAGATCTGATGAGCCATTTAACGAGGTTCACAAAACACAGTGGGATTCGGTGTTGGGTATTATGTTCTCCACGGGGCTTGTTTTATTCTTAAAATTCAATGAATTCTTTTGAAAATTACTGAAACGGCAAAATGTTGGGTTCGTAAATCAATCTTCTGGTCCTGTCATAATCGTGATTTACACTACACTAAATGGTTAATGATCGCTTAGTTTCACTGAAAAGCAATAGTTATTCCAAACATCAATATTTCAAGAATGATCGTGAAATGTTTCAAGGCGAAAAACATGTCTGCTAGATCACAGTAACTTTTTATTTAGTACTTAATGAGTTTTTAATGACAGAATGTGAATGAGTCTCGTGAATAGAGTAAATAGTTTTATACTAGTAGTCTGGGGGCAATAGTACTTGGGATTCAGTCTACCGTTAATTAACAGGTACCCAACATACTATACACCAGAAACCAAACATGACATCATCGCTGCCATCTTGGAATTGTGATGACATATCAAAAAACGAAGTCTGTCAATTCTAAATTGTCCAAGGAACAAGCATGTTGATCAGAAATTTGAATTTGTGGATTATGGCCCCTAAGAAGATTAGATATAAAAATGAAGTCTGTCATTAAGTCTCCAGGCCCCCCCCCCCCCCCCTGTTTCCTCCCACTGCTAAAGACCCCCGCACACAAGCAAATTATTAAAATTGAACAATACATGTATGTTAGTCCTCAAATAACCTAGTTTGTGTCGAGGGGATGTTAAAAAATCATTTCTCTCTCGCTCAAATACAAATATATTGACATGATATATTTCACTTAGAAAGATAGAGCAAAACGTTAAGTACTTGTTTCATGAAATTTAGAATTAGAAGTCTATGAGTGGTGAGTAGCTGTCCCAGATTTCTCGCATGAAGCTACTAGTTTTGTTCATTTTGATATCATCAGGCTTCATGAAATTTCGATTAATCAGTAATAGGTATTGTAATATTAACCATTATTATAGAACATATCAAAATAGTTTCCTACAAATATATAAAACCCTTAGTTGTGATTTTAATACAGGTCACTAGATAACTCAGCCAGTTTTAGCCTGAAAGTACACTGCATGTTCAACAAACCATGACTCTTTATCTGCACTCAACTTCTCCCCGTGTATCTTTTGCACTTTTGATTTATAAAACATATTTTCCTTGATTGAATGTAATTGGTCCCAAGCTTCACGTTAAATTTGGAATAATGACTTAAGTATTTTCCAACATTGAAACCTTTACATGCCTTTTTTGTTACCAAGTGACGGTAACTCCAGATGTGCAGTAGTTTCTGGGTAAAAGATTGTCAGTTAACATGGCTGTTTAATCAAGGCATTGCTTTATCAATTATCCCAAATTATTATCCAAACAAAAACTGTCTTTGAAACTTTGTTGATGTGTTTGCATAAAGCCTTTTAGTTCTTCCATCACTTGTGAAGTAAACGGTCTTTTGAAGGTTGAATTGAAGCCTCGAAAAATCCTACACCTGCAAATGGACGTTTTAGTAGCGTCTGCTGTGATTTTCTTTTTAATGTGTAGATAACCGTTTGATGACAAAATTATCAAAGATAAAAAGTATGTTTGAGGAGTTTAAAAGTGGACGATATTACGAGGGAATGATCCACTGATTATCAGATATCAATATTTTGATATTAATAGGAAACTTGATTTAGCCATTGTTGCTCTCTTCATCAGTAGCAACCAAAACCTTTTGAACAATATCATATTAGTCATACACATATTTGTTGTATCAGGAATTGATGACCATTTGGAAAGGTTCGCAGACTTTTTGCTAAGTTTCCTAATTAGAACAATTCTTTCATCAATCGGGCATCATCTGCGATAACGATGGGGAAAGAGTGGAAGAGATTGCAACTGAAGATCATCAGCAGAATTGTTTATATCTTCCGTGAAACTAATTTTTCTTTGAAAGCTACACAATTTGGTTCTCTTTGATTGTAAAATAATTCCAGTTGTTGGATGAAAGAAGTTTGTAAAACCATTCCACCTGTGTCTAGCCAACTATCTTGTCATATTTTGTATATCAGATATAGGATCTGTGTTTAGTTGAGGTGCGTATGTTTGTAAGTATTTAGGTACTTACTACATACTGTGCTCTTTATTTTCACCTTAAAGTCATCTTTCTAGTCGATATTACCTACATATGTTGATCTTGATGATGTACACTTGTTTCACAGTCGACTTTAAAGAGGAATCTATCACTTGTTATTTTACTGAGAAAAAATGGATATCACTTCATATATATATTCATATATCTTACTGAAATAGACAATGATATTACTTCAAAGTCATTCAAATAGACAATGACATTACTTCAAAGTCATTCAAATAGACAATGCATCACTTAATACATTCATATAATATGTATATATCTTATATAATTACTCAAATATACAATAGTCATTCCATTAGACAATGACATTCCATTAGACAATGACATCACTTCATAGTCATTCCATTAGACAATGACATCACTTCATAGTCATTCAATTAGGGAATGACATCACTTCATAGTCATTCAAATAGACAAAGGATGAAATACAGTTACTGTTTTGCAGCATATGTTTTGTCATTCTTTGAATGGGTTCTTTTGAAATATTGAAATTATTTGGATAATAAAAGGCATTCATGATGATTTTTTGTAGTACATAATTTATTTCATAGTTAATATCTAATGTGTACATGTATGTTGTGAACTCTATAATGATGTAAAACAGAATCTGCTGTTTCAGATTTTACAAGATGTTTCACTATTCATTTTGGTGAAAACATAATTTTAGGAACATGTTTGGATGAATATGAAAAAAAATATTGTTGTGTTATTTCTGCTGTTTTCGCTATTTTTGAGTCGATGGGGGTAAAAGGTTATGTACAGATTTCCACAAGAAAAAGCAGCATATGGATTCCAAATAGGAATGAAATTGTTGTTAATCTGCTTTTGAAATTCTTTTAGGCATAAACATGTGTAAAACGCAATCTTAGTGTGTTTACGTATTTATATAGGAGCGTATTATCTTGTACCGACAAGTTGTGTTTTGTGTATTGTATAAACACGATATAACCAGGGGGTTGCTCGTCCCACACCTCATTAACATCTACAGCTCAGGCTTGAAGTCATCTCCGTCCAATCAAATCTCTCCTTACTGTGAAATATGGGCAAATAATGACTCGTCTTTCAAAGAAATATGGCATTATAATAACTAATTTTCAGACACATATATTTCTCATAAATGTAATCAGCATACTTTTTGGAAGATTTCGCTTCTTTTTTTTATTTCGTGAGTGATGTATATCAAGGAAATATAAGCAGGCAGATTTTTTTTAACAGTTTTTACTGCTGCTAAAAATGCTTCATGCAACAAATATATTAAGATTTCTCTATGATAAAATTCTGCTGGAATAACTTCTAGTCAAAATACTAAACTCTTGTTTGTTTCAAACTCAAAAGATGAAAGGAACTGTCTGAATGATTTGCTTGTGTCAAGTTTTCAAAACTTTCCAGAAATAAAAAGAGTATGAAACACTGGATGAATGAAACTGGCTTGAATTTTTGTGGTGGAAATAGTTATTTAGAAATATACAATTTTTAAAGTAGCTGGAACTCTTTGAATCAGGCTTGTAGCAGTTTTTTAAAACCTTCCTTTAAAAAAAACAAATTTGTAATACTGGGACTGTAAGGAAATATAATAGATTACGTGTTTTTGAATGAATGAAACTGACTTTAACTTTTGTAGTGGAAATAATTAGAAATAAACAATTTTTAAAGTAGCTGGAACTCGTTGAATGAGGCTTGTGTCAGTTTTTAAAAACTTCCTAAAACAAAAATAAGAAATTGTAATACTGAACAGGGTTACCATAGTAAGGAAGTAAAACAAATTACACATTTTGGGATAAATGAAACTTACTTGAATTTTTGTACATGTAGTTGAAATACATAATTTTTAAAGGAGTTAAAAATATTTGCTTTAGAATTGTGAAGATAATTTGAGTGAAATAGGTCATTATTTTGTTCCCAAAAAGAAAAAAAAGATTTTTAACTAGGAATTACCTCATGCATGGTTAACTGTTATGTAAAATAAATTTTGAGTTTCTGATTGTGTGCGGTAGAAATGTCAATTAACAAGCTTGACTTAGCTGGTACATATATGTGGCAACATCATATTACCCTATGTAGATTAACCAAGTTTGATAAGTTTAGTATGAAAAGTTTTTTTCTGCTCAACAGCTTTGATGAATGACTGAGCAATATGTTTTGCAGAAATTGTCACCATGGATCGGTGATAATGTGATTTGTTATGTTTCAAAACATATTTCACTGGGTATGCCGTCTGCTCGGTGTTCATGAGGTCACACCAACTTACATGCAGGCATTCAATGGATTTTGTTGTGAAAAAAAATCCCACATCAGAAGAAATTATGGTTTATGTTACTTGAAGAATTTACCCACTATGGTGGCCTTTTTGTTTTAGTAATTCTATGTTTCTTTACATTCGTGTTGGCGTAAAGTCGATACACCAACAAGTATTTAAGACCCGCAAACTAGTATTATTGTTACATAAATAAACCATGGTGAAAATATCAAAGATGTCCGCTCAATACACCTGATTTTTTTAATGAGTTATTTTTACTTCGAGTGGCATCAAGTACGCGTACAAGAACTTTGTTTCAGAACAACATCTGAAAAATAAATAAAATTGCTTCCGATACACAGGGCAATTCAATAAACCATTGGTGCCCGTAAACTTGGGTTTTAAGTAAAAGCAAGGTCAGCATGCCTCACATGAACTCCTTGTATTATTTTAAGGGTAGGGAAAAGAGAGATAACATGATTTTTTTTTAAAGTTTGTTTTTTGGGGAAAAAAGATTAATGCTGTTAATGGAGGAAGAAAGACTATGTAATATGTGATCATATGTTGTCACAAAACCCTGATACATTCAGATCCTATTTCGTTTCATTTGTTATAGTACAAAATTTTACTCATATTGAATATTGAGATCAAGATGGTCCTTATAGAATTTGTATGTTTTCAGAAATAATGTGATTTGTTATGTGTTTTCAGAAATATTGTTGCCCTTGGCTTATAATTGTTGATTAAAAAGTATTACCACCATGTGAAATTCACTCTAAAGAGTTAAGTTCTTGACCAATTTTCACAAAATTTACATCCTGATCTTTATATCTAGAAAAATGACTTTAAAAAAGAAATGTGTGGGGAAAATGGTGAGATCCTGGTGGGTGTGGGTTACCTTACCTTGTAAGCTACTTTCATTGATTCTTTTAGGGAGGAAATGCAACTGATGCATATTTGATTAATATTTCAAATGGTTTGTAGAAATAAGATATTAATTACTTGCTATTTGTTTCTTTCTTGGATTGTTGAAATCGAATTAGAATAAAGTTTTTTAATTATTGTTATGCATTTATTCTGTAAATAATGTACGAACATTCTTATTCATCAAATTCTATTCTGAACAGATGGTAATATCAACTTTTTTTCACAGTCATCCACACTTTGGCAATCTAATCGAGAATTTGGGATTTACCCACAGTGCAAAATATTCATGATCATCTTCAAGTGCACTCAAGTTACGTATGATTAATCATGAGGGGTTCATTAATCGAAGAGGTGCAGAAAAATAGGACATTAAAACCCATTTCATTTATAAGCTTCATAATACGATCTCAAATTGCTAAGAGTCAAGAGTATGCATATCTAGATTTGAAGAATTAGATTGTCTCTTAATTTCGTATGTAGCATTTTTATCTGGAGTTAAAATTGTAACATCCCTAGTTGGTTTTTTTTTCAGTGATGTTTTTTGCTCTGAGGTGATAAATAATGTCAAACTTAACCTTTTGTGCTTGCAATATAAACCAGAGATTCTTTAAATTTACGAAACACAACCAAAATTACGTCCTAAAGAAATGTTTTTTAAATGTCTTGACATTACTTAATACAAAGATAATATTATAATGTTTTTCGTTAGAAACAAAATAATCCACATAAATAAAATCTGCCGTAAATATTATGATCTGTTTACTGATAGATGCTACGAAACTTTTTTTGTCTTTGACCCACGAGCAGCGTATTAAATTTGATTGGTTTATTCTGCCGAATTCTGCCATCAGCATGAAGTGGGTTCCAAACACAAGGTAGTTTATATACATGGTATCTCTTATCATTATTCTGTAGTGCAGACCTCACACATTATCCTCGCTAATCATTTAATAAATCTGTTTTGTTGTGAAATAGAAACAGATCTTGACTTATCCTTCTAGCAAAACACTTAAAACATGTATTTTATAAATATACCTGCAATAGATCTAAAAATAGCTTGCACACCAGAAAATAACAATTTTAGCTAGAATCTGACATTTTGAACGTGTGTTAGACATATTAAAAATATCAGCAAAAAAACACAGAAAATTAAAAATCTGTGCAGGACACATCAACGACGTTAAACCCCATTTTTCTTTCTTTATTTTGAGTTCCCGAAAATAATCACTGTTCTACATTATGTTTTTTATAAAGATTAATTTCTCAAATGTTCGTGTTTTAGAAAAATTACAGTGTTTTTGTGTACTATTAAAGTGTCATAAAATAATTTTACAGAAAAAATTGTATTTAATTAAGATTTAAAAAAATTTCTAAGATTTGCAAGCTCTTGCTGTCGTCTGCTGGGTGTGTCTGCCTAATAAACTTACTTCCAGTTATCTCCCTTTCATAACAAATGTAGAAATCATCTAAATTTTTTATACCACACAAACAGGTGTGTTTAATGTTTTTTAAAAATTCTGGATATTTTTTTTTTCGTTAGAAATGTTCTGGTTAATGTGACAGGTGCATGATATTTCCAAAAAAACGATCTACAAGTAATTAATCCCAATTAATGCCAAATCAACATTTTAAAAACAGCGTTCAACAGATGAAATATTTGCAGGATTTCTTTTTTGACACTTGTCTATTTTTAAGATGCGATGTTCAAAACCTAAAAAACTGTGCAATGAAAACAGACTGAAGCGATTAGGAAGCAATCGTAATTAATTTGTTTGACAATGTAATCTTGCTGATCTTGAGACTCAGCGTTAAAATACTGTAAAATTACGTCCAAAAATCAGATAATCGGCAATGAATTTTAATTGAAGTGATAATTCAGGGAATTTGTGTTCATTGCAAATGGACCAATCGTGTTTGGCTACACATAACTTCAAACAACTTAACGTCTCCGACATTTACATCTTATATTTAGTCTAGAACAAACCACATTTGATTAAATTTCATGGGTGGGGGAAAAAGAAGTAATAAATGCCGGGCATGTTTTGAGAGGAATTGCTGATGATAACAAGAACATTATAAGGACCGATGTTGACATTTTGTGTTTTTGGCCTTCCAATGAGATATTTTAATTAGGGGAAGGTTTATGAGGTACAGATGTAAAGGTTTGGGTTGAAGCAGGTGGTGTAGACTTGATTTACCAATATGAGAATATAAACAGGAAAGTTGAAACTTGACGTTAGATTCTGTCGAGATGTCAATATACATCAATTTAGTGTTTAAATGTGTTACACTGGAACCATTACACTTAGTTTCGTTCAACAATGCCCCTGCCATTTTCAATCGACTGGATCTATCGTCAGATTTTTATTTCGCTTTCTTTAAATCTAATAATTGTTCCCGGCCTGTAACTCTGAAAAGTAACTAACATTTTTTTTTAAGAGGGAGGAGGGGTATTGGTACAGTTTTGAGTAGCTCTATTGTTTTATTTTTAAAATTACCCTAAGCTAGTCAAAAATTTAATAGGTATCCTTTTGACACAATGATGAAACATGTAGGTTCAGTGATAAAATGTAATCCCCATCCAAGATGGTCTGGCTGCCCTCATTTTAAACAAGATGGACTGGCCTCCTTTAATATAAGATGGATTGGTTTCCTGACTTAAATGTCCCTATGTGGGCTAAGAAAAACTTCCAGGATTTTGATGTTTTTAAAGATGAAAGTAGTGCGTCGGACGTCCCATATAGGATCTGTCAACTTTGTACTGTAATGATGTTTCAAATAAATTTTAAAAGTCACTGCATAATTAGTGCATGTACTCAACATAATAATTGAAGTAAAAAGTACCATATGTTAGTCTCAAGATAACTGTTGTCAAGATGTTAAACACCACCTCCATTCCATATTATATAATTGTTGTATATATTTAACAAGTTAAAGATGGCCAACACATGCCCATTGTCAGACCGTCTTCTCATCTGTCTCATTTACATTCTATTATTTATAAAACTAAAAACAAATTCCAACATTTTCAGATGCTCCTGGGTCTTATTATGGATTCTCTGTCAGTAGGTTGTCAACTGGTTATATTCTCAATTCCTCTTCTGTTCAGGCCCCAAGTTCACGAAGCATTCTCAGACTTGAGAATTTGCTCAACTTACAATCAGGGTTTTCGAGAAATACGTTTGATCCAGAAACACAAAACTTTGCACATAGTTTCATATTGATGTATTTGATACATTAAAACAAAAAAATTATTATAAAGGGCTATGTTTTAGTTACAATAAGGCAAACAATTTTGAGTATATTCTCAACTTAAGTCTGAGAATGCTTCGTAAACTCGGGGCCTGATGTTGACATATTCCTCTACAATATAAACGGACGGAACACCGAGTAAAATCGGTTGTTCAGACCAAACCCGTCTGCCCACATTGCCATTAACAGACTTTATTTTGGTTCACTACTTTACAAGATTTCTAAAGATTTATTTATTTGGTGAAGAAATAATCACAAGCTTGACATCTCAAAACACATTGATAGCAAGAATGGAGTGGTTGTCTCGAAAAAAATGAGGTAGGGAGAAAACCAGAATGGTGTGTTTATTTTTCTCCATAAATTTGACTTTCTTAAGAGTAGGATTAACATGGGAACTATTTTAGCTGTGGGTCGGTTGAAAGCTTCGATGTTCCTGTATCAAAATATTAAAACTCTGATCATGTTTGACATTCGCGCTAGAATCTGAAATCATGAGATTAATTGCTTTCTGTAACGTCTTTGGCATTTTTGTGTAATGTGGATGAACAACAAACGTGTCAAGAATTTGTCGGAAAAGAAAACACGTAATTTGATAAATCAACAATGGCTGCTTGCAGTCTGAAAACAATTGCTATAAGTATGATGTGAAATATTCGAAAAACTGAAAGGAAAATTAACTATAAAACACATTTACCGCATTCCGAGTAGGCCTACAAGCCTTATCCTTTGTTCTTGATTTATATCATATGGCACCATGGGAAGTAACAATGTGGAAATGTTTTTCTCTAGCAGAACCACTTCAGACGGCTAATAAAAAATGGTCCTTCAAAAAGAATTTACTGTAATAAAAAGTTCATTAGTTGCCTAATACGTTCCAAATTTTTTTTTTCTGCTGGGCTGTTATTGAGAGCTTGGAGAGCAAGCTATGGCAGGATTATTTGTGTTAAGCGCCATTGGAACTCCTGTTATCAGTGACAGACAGACATGAAATCCCTTCACGATAGTTTTGAGAAGAAATAGATCAATATGTGGTTATCAGTTGTACAAATAAATATGTCTCCATCTCATATCCTACAATTTGTACGAACACTCGTCACTGCTTAATAAATATACCGTTATTGGTTGATAAATAACTGACTTGTGTGGATAAACAACTGGATATTAGTAGCTTTAAGACATATTGACTCGTAATGTGCCTTTTGGCCAACTGATGCATTTTCTGTTTTATTGCCGACGTTTTTTTTTTTTCATGTGTGTGTTGATACACATCTGGTCGTCTGATTCGTCTATATAGATGCACTTTATAAGTATATTATTCTTAAGATATACACTTAGCAATTTTTTTTCCAAAAATTTGAATCATTGACTTTATATACAAGGTACAGTGATAAGAATTTCAAAATTCTATAGTAATTGCTGTTTTGTAGAAGATATGATGCCACTATGGAGGTAGGGTTTCTCATATTTTAATGACTGCAAACAATTTTGACAGCGTTCATTGAAGTTGGCATATAAATTTGTCATGCACAACACAGAGTATACTTCATCTGTCATTCTGCAATACCAGACAGCATTTCTTGATTTAATTGTGAAGTTTTAACAATTTCACATTGCTGCCACCCATTCAAAGTTTGCATCTCAAACTTTAGGCATTCATTCCAATAACTATAATGTACCAGCTTCTGTTCACTCTGTAGGCTACGATCAATTTTCTTAATTTATTTGGGTAGTTTAACATTTTCTATTGTTGCTTCTCAGTCAAACTTTTCTGCCCAAATATTACACACATAGAAAATAGAGATTACATGTAATGTCAAAATAACCAATGTTGTTCTGATGAGACATTAATGTCCAAAGGGTTAACCTTTCTTGGACAGGGTTATTTCATCCAGCCATTTTTATACATGGGCATATATTGGGAACACCTTTCCTTCTGTTCATCCATTCACATTTCGCTTGTGCTCATTCTAGAGGGGGTCCGGGGGGTAAGTGGATAAGGCGCTGGTTCGCTAGGCTGGAGGTCGGGTGTTCGATCCCTGCATTGGCCGAGAAAGTTCCTCTCGATTTTCCGGCGTGATTTCCCCTTGTCAGTGAAGCAGAAGGAGGGCCTGACAAGGACAGCTTTCTAGTCGTTTGGATGGGATGAAAAACCGAGGTCCCGTGTACACACTGGAGTGCATGTAAAAGATCCCTTGGCAGTTGGAATTCGATATAAGAGTAGGCCGTAGCGCCGCTGCCAGGGCAAAAGTTCCCTCATAGCACACTGTATGGCGTATGCCCGTCTTCCATTAGCCCAGGTTAGGTGCAAAAGAGTAGGATGTTAAAATCCATTTCATTTCCTTTCATCTCACTCTACAGGCTATAATTCTTTGTGGATTCTTTACAATTCGATGTTTATTAAGTGTGTATCAATATCATTTTGAAAATGATCCGTTTCGAATTTGTAAATACATTAACTGTTGTCAGAGATATTGACTTGAGTCATACTTGAGGTAGTCATATTAATAACCATAATGTAGCCTACCAAATTGTACCCATTCTTTCTTTAGATTTTGATGTTGTGAGTCAATATCATTCTGAAGGTGGTCCCCTTCCAATGATATTCCTCTGAAGTATGCATTCTATTAGCAGTATGTACCATACATGCATCCATAGTTGAAAACCCAAACAGTTTACTTCAAATAATAGCTGTAATTTGGGGGCGTAATTGCATTCTATTACCAGTATGTACCATACATGCATCCATAGTTGAAAACCCAGACCGTTTACTTCAAATAATAGCTGTAATTTGGGGGGGGGGGGGGTAATTGCACTCATTACTTAGCAATAATTTGAAAATGTATTTCTGCCTTTATTATACTAGCACAATTAATTATCACTAGGGTGCATTTATATTCATCATTTATTCTTTTGTTCAATATTACATGTATTTATTGATTTTCTTCTTCAGTAGTTCTTACTTTAATAGTTTCCGTTTTCATTATACTAGAACAATTATTATCTGTGGGATACATCTATATTTATCTTTTTAAGTTTGTTATTGTTTTATTGAATATAAAATGTAATTTACTGGTTTTCTTCTTTAGGAATTCTTACTTGGTGATTGCTCAAAGGCTCAGAAAAAACTAGGATGGCAGAAGAAATATAAATTTCATGTAAGTTAACTTTAACTTTCAGTTGTAATTGTAACAACATCAGATCATACTGTTAAATGTGCATTATGTAAAAGTTAACTCTGCCCTGCTCTGGTGACCGTAATGCACCAATCTTGTAAAAACTAAAAGAAAGTTTTAATGTGGGTCAGAGTGAGGTAATTTGAATAAAATTTTCAATATTTTACATTATCTATTTTTAAAGTTACATTACGGGAGATAAGATAAAGAGATGGCAGTTCTCACTATAAAAGTTAAAAACTAGATAGTGTAAAGGTAATTTGCTGAAAATTTCAGTCAAATTGGTCCACTATTAGCCGAGAAAAAAGCGTTTGAAATATTCACGTAGCCTCGGTCATCATTACTCAATCATTAATATAAACAGCATAGTCTCGATTATCCACTTGATTGATTTAATTATCAACGGCCATTAGGCGGCATATAGGAATTCAATCCGCCAACATCGAAGGCACGCCTTGAATTTAAGAGTTTATTATGGTCTGGATATGTTAATGTCTAATTGATTATTTAGATAACATCTCAGGCCTAAAGAAAGACCTGTAATAAGCAGATTTTGCTCTTGCATAATGCTATTTTAAGCTATTATAGTTAGAATGGTCAGCTATCTAAATCTTACATAATGTAGCTTTAACATGTAAGAATGGTGCTTTCACTGTCATGTAAACGTACGACACATTAGTTTTTTCAAAAGTTTAAATTGGACATTGAAAAACTTGGAATGTTGAAAAGTACGATTTTATGATGAAGACATTACATATAAAATACTGGATTAAAAATCAAGTATAGATACAACTTGTACACTTCTGTGGAAAAAACAATAGGCCCACCATGTTTCACAACTGAACTCTGCGCTACTTTGTTAATTCAAGAGTAAATGATTATTAGAACCGTCGCTGGATGTTTGGTATCCCATCACACTATCCTTTTGAGATTGGATGATCGTTTCTAGCAGGCAGTGTCCACTAGAGATTAACCAAGGTCTGGACGGCAATGTTATTAAAGTGAGGGGTTCAAATGTGATCATTAGTACTTATTCTCTTTGTGCCTTTGGACCACTAATTCGGAGACAGGGTCCCAGATTGAAAAATATCCATGTCCGTTTAATAGGATAATTTGGTATTAACGTAGAACAGACCAATAATATTTCTAAAATGTGTTAACAAATGAAAGGGTTTCAATTACATCAAACCAAATATATTTGGTGTTATTTATACCTGAATTAATTAGCCTGGATGGTTCTGTAAAGTAGAATGTTGAACCCAATTTTTGATTTGATTTGATTAATATTTTTGAATTTTATTTTAGGAATTAGTGAAAGAAATGGTAGACGAAGATCTGAAACTAATGGCAACCAATCCGATAGCATAATGATGGGAATCTTAGTTCATATAGGTAGGTAGGTCTGACATGGATTATACATAGAGCTGGGAGTCACAGTGGCTCAGTGAGTAGGACATTGGCTTAATGTTCAATCCCAGAGTTCGGATGGGACAAAAAACCAAGTTCCTGTGCAAAGAAAAGATCCTGTGGCAGCTGCAATTCAGTAAAAGAAAAGGACTTAGTACCACTGTCTGGGCACCAATTCCTACATAGCACACTCTTTGATGGTCTTCAATTTATTAGTAGAATACTAGGACATTAACCCCTTCTACCCCCAATTTCATTTCATTTTCTTATAGATTACTTGGGTTGCCAGGTGATCAAATGCCAAAGTATGGATGCATTGTACACAGATTGTCAAACGTCCAACTGAGACAACTATGCATCATGAGGCCTGTTATCTATGCAAGTAGTGTGGGTTCAACACCCCACACCTGAACATTACAAGAAGTAGTTTCACTATTACCTACAAAGGACCCCTTTGCACAAGCGATTAATTGTAATGAAATTGAACCATGAGCTAGTCCCGAAATAGTTTATTTTGTGTTGAGTGGTCATGTAAACCCTGCGATATTCAAAATTTTCAAAGAATAATTTTGAAAGCTTGCAAGTGGGAGTGGAGACGAATATACATGTATGTGCATGATAGAGGGCCTAACAAGGACAGCTGTCGTAGTCATTCGTATGGGACAAAAAATCAAGGTCCTGAGTAAACATTGGCTTGCACAGAAAAGATCCCAGGGTAGTTGGAATTTGAAATAGAGTAGGCTGTAGCACCGCTGCCCAGGAGCTACTCGTCGCTGTTGTTAATCCTGGACCTGTCTTGAGTAGCCCTGTATAATATATGTGTTTTATTTACGAATATATATCAAATACAGCGTATTTTATTTATGACTGTTTTTGTGTTTTTCAGATTAAGATCTTTCAACACAAGGGAATATGACAATGTGATACTTTATCATTTGAAACAGTTATTTGAATCAATGTGTATATTTCTATATATATCATTATTCCACACTTGGGTTGATGTATTATTAATTAGAGTCAAGGTGCATATGAATATACAGCCTTTGGTGGATTTATATTATTTTTGTAGTTTTTTTTTATGCTATGTGTATGTGTTGACAATGGTATTATAACTATTAACAAGCTTTAACTGTCTGTGATGTTTTGTTTATGGACGATCAGATACAAGTAAATTTTGTTCAGATACAAGAACAGCCGCTACGTTTTATTTATGGGCATTCGTCGCATACAAGAACAACCACTACTTTGTGTTCAGAACAACTACTAAATTTTGTTCATGGGCGATCAGATACAAGAACAACCACTATGTATTGTTCATGGGTGATCAGATACAAGAACAACCGCTATGCTTTGTTCATGGGTGATAAGATACAAGAACAACCACTAAGTTTCGTTCATGGGCGATCAGATAAAAGAACAACTGCTAAGTTTTGTTCATGGGTGTTCAGAGATGAGAACAACCACTAAATTTTGTTCAGATACAAGAACAACCACTATGTTTCGCTCATTGGGTGAACAGATACAAGAACAACCACTATGTTTTGCTCATTGGGCGATCAGACACAAGAACAACCATTTAGTTTAATGTGCAATCAGATGTTATAACTACTACATTGTTGTAATAATTACAGTTCATGTTTGTTTGTAATACCAAGACAAAATGTTATAACAATATTATTAGTGGTTATTATTAAGTGGTTACTATTACAAATTGGTGCATTATATTTTATATTATACTGTAGGCTTTCAGATCATCATTAATATCAAACCACTCTATTTATGTATGTCCATCTTTCATGTAGGAAGATATTGCGGTCGGACATGTCTGTCCCACACTTCTTGTCAACGCAGTACATGTCAAGATTTTGGGCTGGGATGCTCAGACGAGGAGAAACCCTATTAGAAACCAAAGTTTTCACAGTATTACTAACCCTGTCATCGAAACCTTTGAGTTTTCAAACTCGCTAGGAATGGTCTGTTCTTCCAGAGAATCTTAATCAAAATTTAGACTCATGAAACAATATTTACCGAATATTTACTCCCTGTATCATTCAATGATCCAAATGTCAGAAATTTTGAGATTTTGTTTTTGGAAACTGTTTTAAATTGTTCTGCTTGCAAAATGTGTCCGAATCTTGTTGGATCTCTACTGAGACTGGAAATCTCCTACTTCCATTCATAAGATGGTTGTTTTGGATATTAACATTAAGAACTTATAATTATTGTACTCTGGCCAGTTTCACTAAATTTTAACAAAGATAAAATCCAAATTTTAGTCATTTGATTGGATAATATGAGATTGACTTTTGTGCTTAGCCAATCAAAATTAAAGTATCTTCTAAAATTTGAAATTCATCTTGGGTTAAAGAAACAGGGTCCATTTCAAAAAAAGAAATGGTATATGATAATTATTTTGAGTTTATTTGTTACATGACCATCAGGGGCCTGTTTCACGAAATTTTAACTAAGATAAAATTGAAATTTTAGTAATTTTATTGGTTGTTATTAGATTGATTTTAGTGCTTAGCCAATCAAAATTGAAGTATCTACTAAAATCTCTATTTTATCATTAGTTAAATTTGCGTGAAACGGGGCCCAGAACAGAATTCAGAGTAAACAAATGAGGACATTCTTGTAATATATTGGTTCCAAATTTTCGTATACCAGATTTGCCATCTTTTGTTTTTGTTGACCTGCACTCGATTTATTTATAAATTAAATAATTGTTTTTATTTGTTGAGTTATTGTGGGACCTTTACTTAGAAAGTATTTTTGTTATCTATGTATCTGTCATCTTTGATAATTACATTTGTTAAGGTGTTGATATATGTGGGAAAAATTATATACATATTATTAATAAAATGTAATAAAAAATAAAGTTGGTTTTAAAAAACATATAATATAATGTATATGCTAATTTTCCAAAATTTTGTGGTTATCAAGAGAGAGGGAGAGAGAAAGGGGTTTACCATCCATTCGGCATAAACTGGGTCATTTCAGTACTGACATATCGTTCAATTTTATTTTAGTAATTTGTTTGCGAGTAGGATCTTTGACAGTGTTAGGAAACAGAAAGACCCGGAAAAAACCCACAAGGTTAGGCAGACGACCCTACACCTTGTCACAAACAACCAGGGAATCTAAACCACGCCAGTTGACTCAAAAGTTTATCAAGGGCAGTTGCCCATGGTTGGGTAAATGTTCTAACACATACATCCTCACTCAGTATCCCCAGTGGCATTGTTTTGTTCTACTTCATTAAGCCCTGGGTCCGTTCACAGGATTTTCACTAATTCGAATTATCTGCCCTTGATAATTCCATTGGCAGGTAGGTTGATGAAGTTATGAATGACTACTTTATGGGATTTCGGACATCGAATTCATATAATACTTTAATCGTTTGTAAACATTGGCGTGTAGGTTAAAGAGCCGCTGACAGTTGAAATAAGAGTAAGCCACTGCCCCAACAAAATTCCCTCCTAGCATGTCGGTCTTCGTTAGCTCACACGGAGCGAAAAGGGACGACCTAGTATCCCATTTGATTTCAATACGTATAGAATAAGAATAGAACTACTCTTTTGTTAGGCCTTTATTGAAAGTTTTCCATGAATGGCGTCATTTCCGGAAACGTTCGGGTGGTAGAGCCATATAACCGTTTAAGGCAGAGATAAAGGACATTGTACAATCGGTAAGATAAAAAAAACACAGTCTCGATTATTCATTTGTTGATTTAATCATGAATGAACGTTGAGCAGCAAATATGATTCTAATCCAGTAAATATCGCAGGATAACGATGATATCGAGAGTTGATTATGGTTTGGATAATTTAATTAATGTCTAATTAATAATTTTGATAACATTTCAATCACAGAAAGACCTACAGTAAACAGAATTAGCTCTTGCATAATTCGTGTTTAATAAATACTTCTCCGAATTCTTGGGAATGAAAATGTCGGTCAATCAGCCGAGTGTCTTTTCTCTACGGGGCGTACTATTGTAGACAGACAATAACCGTAGTAAGCTGTCATGTCTTGGAGAGCTTCATGACCAAATGTGGCATTGTTATCAGCCTTTAAGGCTTATGATCGCACGTTTAGGAGAGCCACTGTCACTCAGTGAGTAAGATTGTGGCTTGCTAACCTGGATCGAGGTCCCGAGTTCGATCCGTGTGTTGACCGAGATTAAGATTTTCTGGCGTGGCTAGGGAAGGGACAACGTACAGTGTATAGTCGTGCGGACGGTCCCGTCTACACATTTGCGTGCTGGACATGGGTATGCCGGGCACAATTTCCCTCATAGAACATGCCCGTCTTCATCAACCCTGTCGGATCAGAATAATAGGACGTTAAACCACGATTTATTTCGTGTTTGTAAAGTATATTTTTATGTCCGGGAATTTATATGGCGATTCAACCGTAACACTATGCGGCCAAGCAAGAAATCATGAAAAATCAAAGCTAAGTTCGTAAATAATTCTGGAGACAAATGTGTTCAAATACATAATACTGAATTCCAAAATTATATACAATCCAAAAAGCTGTATCTTGACCGTACTAAATTACCCTATCCCCACCCCCTATTTATTAAATGGAAACGTATAATCGTTTGGATAGGACAAAAAAAACCTCATATTATATCTTGCCACACTGCATGGCGTATGTCCATCTTCATTGCCCGGATGGAGCAGAAAGGCCTGACGTTAAATCCCATTCTATTTCTAAGTAGCGTTTGATTGTCTGTTATCAGAATGTATCCATTTAATTGTTAAAAGGAAATTTGATACAAAGTCAACTAAAACCAGAGTATTGACTTATTCACTATATTACTTTAAATGTAACTATGGAATATTTGATTAGATTTCTCTAAACAAGCAACAGGAAATCTTCAATATTAGTGCGTTTTGTTCAAACAATTAAAACTTTCAATTGTGAACAAATTTATTAGGTTTGAAAACAAATAGAGGGTAGCTGTGAAAGAGGAAACTCACAATGGGCCATTGGTCGTGAAAATAAACATTGCCCTTTGACCCTTATTCATGACCCTTTATAGACCAACTATATATATTTTGTTTCAATTATGGACGTCGTCCAGTGTATCAAAGTGGACAATTAAAGAACCCCTGGCTGTAATAATATAAACTGCACCACTGGAATGGATGGTGCAGTATTTCTTCATGTAGGTGTCCAACAGTGACCACTCGAAAAAGAAGCACAACAAGCGGGGTATACGACATGAATATTCAACTGTCCATACAGAAATAAAAAGGACAAAAAAACTGATCCGCAGTAAATTGACATAAAAAATAACGTAACCAGGCGCGGATCCAGGATTTTTTGCAGGGGGGGGGGGTCTAGGTTTGATAATTGCTTAACTAATTGCGCTCAACCGATTAATTTGGTAAATTAGGTTCAATTTGGTTCATTCTGACGTATTTTCGGAAGGTAAATTCCAAAATTACAGGTCCAAATCGCCAATAAAATCGCATAAAAAATTTTCAAGTCTGAGCAGGGGGGGGGGGGGCAGCCCCCCTGGACCCCCCCCCCCCCCTGGATCCGCGCCTGGTAACTAGTATATCCTGAAAATGTCTGTCAAATTGCTCCACTCTGAACTGAGATTTTAGCGATTATTCGACCTAGCCTCGATCATCATTACTGAACTCGGTACGATAAAAACATAGTCCGATTATCCAATTCCTGATTAGATCATGAATGAAAATTGAGCCGCAAATTGGATCCTAATCCAGTGAATATCGCAGACTAGCGTTGGCATCGAGAGATGATTATGGTCTCGAGAACTTAATTATTGTCTAAGTAATAATTTAAATATTAGCTTCCGAAATTTAGGCAATCGGTACGATAAACACTAGATTTTCATATTTAAGTTTAATTATTTTTCAGAAAATGTATTCAAATCCACTAAATATAGCAGGGTAGCCTTGACATCGCGAGTTGATTAGGATCTTGATAAGTTAATTAATGTATAATTAATAATTTATGACATTTCAGGCCTAAAGAGAGACGCGTAATAGGCGGAGTTAGCTCTTGTATAATATATGTTTAATTGCCAAAGTTGTTATTCGGTGTAGGCTACACAGAATAAAGAAATGGGGTTTAGCGTTTTACCTCTCTACACTGACTTGGATAACGAAGACCGGATGTGTACAACCAGGAGCGGATCCAGAGGGGGGTCCAGGGGGTCTGGACCCCCCCCCCCCCCCCTGCTCAGACTTGAAAATGTTTTATGCGATTTTATTGACGACTTTTAGATCTGTAATTTTGGAATTTACCTTCCGGAAATACGTCAGAATGCACCAAATTGAATCTAATTTACCAAATTAGTTGACAAACCTAGACCCCCCCCCCCTGCAAAAAATCCTGGATCCGCGCCTGGTACAACTTTCCTCTGGGTTGTGGACCAGGTTGGAACACCGCGAGGTATTTTCTCGATCCATACCGGGATCGAACCCGAGCACCATCTCTGTTACTGAGACACCATGGCTGTTAAAACGTGTTTACGGTTCCTAATTTGAATATTTAATTATTTCGTAACGGATTCGCAGATTTAATATAAACATATTACGATATATTGTTCACAACTACTCTCGTGCCCTAACCCTTTAATCTGGCGGGAGCCGCGGTGATTCAGTAAGGCGCTGGCTCGCTTAACAGGGGTCATATTGGTAGAGAAATTTCTTTGGCATTTTCCCTGGCATTTCTTAACGTCATTTCTCAACGTCATTTCCTTGTTTATCGCTAAAATTTGTGCAAATAACTTTAACCTGTCGCCAATGAACAGCCTGTTTACTTAAATATCCTCGTTGAAGATTTCACGAATACGGTCCCTGGTAAGAGTATGATTTTAAAGCGAGGATTTCATGTTTTTAACCCTTGTGCGTATACGTCGCACGAAAAAAGTTGTCAGCAACAAGGGGTAATCTAGGGTGAATAGTTTTATTCAAATACGATCAAACTATAGCTTCATATCAAGACTGAATAATAATCAATCAGGCTAAAACCAAATATTTCAGGTATTATCAGTGACAATAGGAATTATAAGAGTTTTTCGAAACCACACAAATCTAAAAATATCGTAATTGTCATATTCCATGTAGAATCGTCCTTTGATGGGGTTGGTAGGGTACCTTGATTTGCTTTCCGATCTAGATTACTACAATAACCAAAACAATATCATCAGTAAGAAAGAATCCTAATACAAAGCTAGCACCGATTGTAGTACAGATTAGACACCTGTAACCACCAAAATGTTGAAATGAAGGGGGATGGGGGTCCACAGTGTAATACTCGAAGTTTCTTATCAAATGATGAATGTTGCCACTGCCTCGCGTCCATTCTACGTGCAGCATTATAATCGACATTAAGTAGCTGACAATGTATTAAATTCTCGCCACACAATTATGAACCAATTTCTCACAAGCGTTAAGGATATGGTCGTTGGGGTCCAAAATACCCCTTGTATACGACTAGGGGTTAAGTTATATTTTTAATTTCCACCTGTCAATTATGGCTTTGTCTTGTAAACACGTTAAACACGGATATCTTCCATCCGAATAAAGTAATTTGACCTGAATTTTCAATATATATAAGTAATTCAAATCAATAATTTCCATAATTGTAATTTATTATTAAGATTTTCAATTATTAGATCAATTTAATCAAGTTACATAAAATAACATAACCAATATTAAACTTATCTTTTGTTCAGTTGATTTCCTGATAATTTAGCTGATGATTAAAAACTGAAAAGAAACGTTACATTTTTCTGTATATTAATTGAGGACAGTCTCTGTATTAATTTACCATTTTCAATTAAAGCCCCAATAACACTCTTGTTGTAACTGAATAATATGTCCCAATCTTTATTCTGGTCAACAAATCGTATTATTTTAGAATATTCCAATTAAATGATGATATAAATTTCATCTTAACACACCTATTTTAAAAAACTGGAAAAATTCAACCAATTGATTTGAAAAGTCTAACGTAAACCTTTTCAAATGTGGCTTGGATTTTAAAATATTTTCGAACCCTCTGGACAAGTAAAATAGGTTGTAATGGATAATTTACACAACAGGTAGGACACTTAAACATCTAGTACTTAGAATAAGGGTATTATTTATTTTCTGGAACTACCAAGCCAGCAAGAATGTTATTGTCCCTTTAAGGCATCCAATTTTTGTTTATAATATATACTCTCAGAGGCGGATCCAGGATTTTCAAAAGGAAGGGGCGTGCTGCACCCACATGGGAGTGGGAAGCCCGGAACAGTGATTTTTGAGTGGAAAAAATGCCCACAAGGATTTATTTCATACTAATACTGTAAATTAGGATTTCCAGCCTAAACTATTTTTGTCCTCCTCTCTCGTGAGAATATATTGAGCTAAAATTTGTTCGCCACCCCCAAAAATAGAGGGGGCGTGCGCCGGGTACGCCCCCCTCTGGATCCGCGCCTGACTCTATTCAATTTTGTAACATCCTTTATGTGAATGATTGATTTGAATCATTTGTTGTCCTCTTGCCGGTGGTGCAGAAAGGATCGGGGCGGGGGGGGGGGGGGGCACTCTGACGAGGACATTGTCTAGTCTTTCGTCCCAAGTACACATCGGCTTGCACGTACAAGAACCCTTGACAGTTGGAATTCGAAATAATGTGTGCATAGGACTTCGTTTTTTCATACCATCCGAAGAACTAATTTCATTTTCTTATGGAATTTACCGGATTCGTGTTATTAGGGTTTGCTAGTAAAACATTGGCTTTAGGGCAGCACGGATCTTGTAATATTTGTAAACATTTGGAATTCGATTTGGAGTATGCGGCACGTTGTTGTGGGCCTACGGGAAAATATTTCCCGTCTCCATTAAATCGAAGAAATGAATGACGTTGAACGTCATACTGTTCTGCTACGGCTGGGCTAATGAAGATGGGCGACCTATTGTTTTGCTCCGACTGGGCTTAGGAAAACGGACATACGCCATACAGTGTGCTGTGAGGCAAATTT
Source organism: Patella caerulea (assembly GCA_036850965.1). Lineage (NCBI taxonomy): Eukaryota > Metazoa > Mollusca > Gastropoda > Patellidae > Patella > Patella caerulea. The sequence continues at coordinate 52,851,159 of JAZGQO010000006.1, read as the reverse complement.
TGCCCGGGCAGCGGCACTATCGAATTCCAACTGCCAGGGGATCTTTATGTACACGTCAATGTATACACGGAACCTAGGTTTTCCTCCCATTCGAACGACTAGATAACGGTCCTTATCAGCACTGACAAGGAGAAACCACGCACGTCGGGAAATATGAGGGACGTCAAACCTCATTTCATTTCATTGCAGTAAAATATGCCCCAAATTAAAGGTTTATTTTAATGGTTTGTATTAATGTGTATTTCTTTTCGTTAGCGGGGGGGGGGGGGCGTGGTCCATGTATACATTGCAAGTACGTAAAAAATCCGTTCGATATAAGGGTAGGTCATAGTGCCGCTGTCTGGGAAAATTTTCCTCAAAGCACACTGTATGGCTGTGTTTATTAGCCCAGTCGGGACAGAACAGCAGGACGTTAAACCACATTTCATTTCCATTAGAGAATATTTGCTAAAGCTTCTACCTTTAGCTGGGCGTTGTGTAAAATACGGTTGTATTTTTGAGGCAAATATATTATTTATGCCTGTATTTGTCAATGAATCGGTAATGTTTAACATCGATTGCTACCTAACAAGTTTGAGATACCGGAAGGTTAGATTGTAATAAAGGGGTGTTCAGCATTGTTTAAGGGAAACTACCACTTCTAAAACTAATAATAATCATCTAGAAATCATTGAAAGAAAAAAAAAATATTACAATTCCCACACCCAAACTTAAACTCGTCGACATTCAATGAATCATCTGTAATCCTACAACATGAATTTGAACTCATTGAACAGCGGAAATTGAATAATATTAATTATTAACAAAATCTTATCGCTTCTGAGTTGACCAAATAAGGATTTTGACGAGTGCTATTGTTTAATCCGCCCATTGAAATATTGAAAGAACAAAATATTGAGTGACGTAATTGATCAACGATGTGACGTGGTCCAGAGCGGGTTGAATATATAAGATACCTTTCAAGGACATGTGCACTTGTTTGATCAATTAATGTTTATTTGCATATTATTAAATAGGGTGAGAGAGAAAGCGGGAAAGTGGGAGTGAGAGATAGAGAGAGAGAGGGAGAGAGAGAGAGGGGGGAGAGAGAGGGAGAGAGAGAGAGGGGAGGGGGGTGTTAATTAAAATGCATAATAGCATGTTTTTTACTGTCACCATCAGTGGATTGGGTGTCCGAATGGTTAACACGTTGGATCATAAGGTCTGTCATTGAGTCAAGTGGTGTGGTTTCGATTCCCCACCTTTAAATGGCAAGGGGCAACGAGTAGGATCACCTTCCAACCTCGTGGGTTTTGTTCCGGTCACCTACTTTCCTCCCAATGCTAAAGACCCCTACCCACAAGCGAATTATTGAAATGGAATTAGACCGTGTGTTGGTAAAGATATACTTCCCCAAAACGGGACGATAGAGAGAGAGGGAGAGAGAGAGATATACAGGGACAGACAGAGAGAGAGACAGAGAGATCTAGGGTTTAACGTTCAATGGACACAAACTACGTCATTTCGGAACTTACATATGATAATTGTATTTCAATAATTCGCTTGCGTGAAGGGGCCCTTCAGCAGTGGATGAAAACCGGAGGTACCGGAGAAAACCGACTAGGCTAGATAGGCGACCCTACTCCTTCCACGTACAACCGGGGACCCGAAACCACGCCAGTTGACTCAATGTTACAGCGCGCACGTGTTAATCATTGAGCCACCCCGCCTAAAACGAGACGAGGTGAGCTTCAACAGATTAAGTTTCAGCTTCTACTTTCTTGAAGCGATTTAAAAATATTTTAAATAAGATGTCCCAAAAAGGTTATGGAATCAACTCCTACTCCATTCATTCTTCCTCCTGACAGATAAATTGTTTGTCTTATCTTATCGTAAAAACTAAAACAAAACACAACAGCATAAAACCAATAAAATGTATAGTTGCACTGCATTTATTTTCTCACAAAACATCCTTATTGTTATCCTAATGAATGTATAAAATCATTAAAAAGCTAATGACCATGTAATAGCCGGCCATTTGTTGTCTAACAATATATCTAAAGACGATACATATATGTCAGACAAAACAATTTGCCGTTATTCAGAATGTCATTCTCGTCCTATATATAGCTTTAAGACACGGGGATGCAGGATGGTTGCAGGCATGGTGTCTATTGAACCATTATTTGTTTTCAATCAGATTTCTAACAGAGATAATAAACCCAGGGAGATACGGTGCTGTAGAAATAAGTATATCTCTCATACTAACAGCTGGTTGAACCAGTAAGAGCAATTGGTGCAATATTGCGTAAGACCACACATGTCGGTGTCAGTGCAATTCTTCCGCAAGTTTCGGGAGTCATCAGTTCTTGTTTAAAATTCAGTCGTCGCCACGCCAAGGTGATGCCAACATTTGATAGTCTGCATTGACATCGTTTCCTATCAGTCTCGATTAATAGTACCGAGATGAAAATAAACTTAATATCAGTCGAATATGAGCTTAAAACGACCGGAGTATTCCAGACTACTACCGCCTACCAAAAGGTTCCCTTCCCGCAGCGTGCCACCTTTCAAATTGTAGGAATAGGACGCAGGTTTTGGAACAAGACCATGGCTTTGTTTATATATTGTAAAATGTCATCAGTATGTGATATATCTGTCTACCCGCCCTAAAGATTACCACCTTGCTTTTATCACCGACTCCCTGTTTATTTGGAATGTCATTCCTCAAGTTAAATTATTAGACTGCATGAAATTGTGAGTTTTTCAATGAAAAGAGCGAGGCTTGTTCTAGAGTTTACAGTACGAGATAAGAAATAATTATAAAAGTCAGATTTTATTAAATTCTCTTAAAGCAACCGCCTTTCAAATAAAAGACATATTTTACAAGAGATAGTTTGATTATAAAAATTGGTTGATCGTGTAGGCCCCTACTAACATCAGTTAGGAAATCCGGCATATTTTCTGATTTCTTTAATGTGGCATGTATGCGTTGGATTCACCGCTGACTTCATTTTCGGATTGACTTTTGTGAGCTCCAGTGGCTCAGAAATCAAGACGTTTGGGGTTCGATCCCGGTGTTGGTCGAGAAAATCCTTCGGGAGTTTTCAACATAGTTGTTCCCTTGTTAGTGGTTCATGACTGAGGCCCCGTCCAAGAACAGTGTCTAAACATTTGGATGGTACGCAAAAACAAAATCCCGTGTGATAGATATTCATTGACGAGTGTGCAGAAAGGTCCATGTCTATCAATTTTATGTTTTCGACTTCTGGCAGATCACAATATTCTTGAAGAGTGGGAGCAAAGGATTGGTTGTAATTCTTAACTTGGATATTTCAGCGACAATCATTAACACATTTCAAACGGTAATAAAACTGACTGGAGTGGGTACCAAGAGAGAAGAACGTGACTGATTTTTGTTAGATACATAAACGATACTGGGGTATAAAATATATTTAAAGATAAGACAATTAGTTAAACTACATAAACCAGTGTTTAAAGCAATACACAATCTATAGGGCCAGTTTATTATGGTTAGAATATGTGATGTACGTAACGGACAGAACCACACACGTGGACCACTCGCATTTAAACCAGCTATTTACATCATATACCCATTTCTAAACAACCGCCTAGTTTCAAACAAGATTATAATCACTTCTGATTTAAATTATCCTCTTCGCCGAAATGTGGTAAGGATTTCTGATCGAGATTAGGTTAAGTTTGACCTTCTTAAAAGATTCGAACATCTGGTTTGGAAGTTCTCGCGCTAAAGGAAACCATCTTGCCACTTTTCATTGAAATATGAATTCAATTTCGCCCGGAAGTGCAAAGAATCGGTTTGTAATTGCAAAAATGTATATTTTACTCGTGATCCTAAAGATTAACAATATTATTGTTATTATTGGTTTACAAACGGGCCTATTTAATAAAATATCAGTCCTCATTCTTCAAATTATTAAAAGGTGAATGGATCTTGTCACGAAGCTAACAGGTTTTGTTGTGGGTATATTTTATATACACAATACCGAATAAATGCACACAACACAGAGAGAACAAGTGGTGCAAGGGCTAATAACAGGCAGCATCGACGACACAATAACACAAGACGGACAGAACAAATGGTGCAATAAAAACACAAAAATAGCAAATAACACAAGAACGCAACACAAACAGAACATATGGCGCAAAAACACATAAAGCAAGAACACAACACAGAACAAATGGCGCAAGAACACTTAACGCAAGAACAACACAACACAGAACAAATGACGCAAGAACACATAAAACATAAAAACACAACACAGAACAAATGACATATAAACTAACACAAACAGTACAAACGACACAAGAACGCAACATTGAACAAATAACACAAATACATTACACAGAACAAAAGACACAAAGATGTATATTCTTTCAATCCAAATTACCCTTCGAATTAAATCAAATACTATCCTTTTAATCTGACCCTTTTCGACTGATATATTCATTTTTACAATAAAAATTCATGGGTATGAAAATGATATTTCTGTAGATAAGATGCATGATGAATGTATCCATTATGATGCAGACCATCATCCGGTTGAAAAATATGATACTATTCATAATGAAAATGATGAAAAAATTATTGCAAAATGGTTGACACAAAGCATATCGACCAATTACATATATAGACTGTCGTGATATCCGGTCGAACATTTTCCAAGATTGAGATTTGTCTGTTTGAATATCGAGATATATGATCATTGGAAAATCGTGGGCTGTACACTACTTCCGACTTCAGTGGTCTTATTTGATTTGCTAATAAAGATGTAAGTAACCACTGGATAAGGTGACCCTTTACATATGTTTAAAGTTCCAATCCCGATAACTTTTTGGGGAATAAAACTGCTTAATTTTGTGTTAAAATCCTTTAAAATCCATAACCTAAGGCCCACCTACTAACCCGATATTTGTGATACGCTTGTAAATAACTTAACCTGACAGTCTTCATCTGGAAATGGAGAACGTTTTATTATACAGTATCTGGATAAAACCAAACCTTTTATATAAAAATAATATGTAGGTGAAATTTACCTTTTGTTATCAAGTACAGGGCATGGGTCATTCACTGCATAGACCTCTCAAGAAACATTAATCGATTATCAGGTCACCCAGTGAAAAAATTGACCCGAAATCTTAAAAGGGTTACGTGTCCGGATAAGCAGTGTTGACGTTCACATCCAAACGACTCATGTTTTGAGCTGAAATTTTGAGACAAGGTAAATTCACCATGCCTCTATATTTTGGTCCATAAATTTCATAAATACTCGGACTTTAATTTTTGAGACTCTGCTCTCATCGGGATTGTCCCTTTAAGAATCAAAATGAAATGAAATGAAATGGGGTTTAACATCCTATTATTCTGCTCCGAACTGGATTAAAGAAGATGGGAATATGTCATAAAGTGGGCTATGGTGGAATTTGTGCCCGGACAGTGGCACTACGACCGTGTCTTAAATCGAATTCCAGCTGTCAAGGGATCTTGTGCGTGCACGCCAATGCACCATCCGTACGACTAGACAAGGGGGAACCACGCCGGAAAATCTGCCAATGCATTGATCGAACTCCCGACCTCCAGGCTAGCGAACCAGCGTCTTATTCACTTAGCCACATGACCCCCTTATGAATTAAAGCCTCATCGTACCAGAATATTGGTTACATACGTCTTCTTTAATTGTACCACTATTGCGTCCAGACATTATTCAAATGGATCAATTCTTCTAACTAAAATTGTCGCCATTTAAAGTTTACGTTAGTTTCTATTGATTTCACACCTCTATTTTGTGTGTCATAGGCAAATGAAGTATTAATAATTCCCCTATCTTTTTCATAAGCGTTTTGAAATTTTTACTTTTATTCTCGGGTGTGCTTAATGACATAACACATGACTCAATTAATTATATAGAATACGGGTTACTTAGAAGTCTGTCCATGAAGACGTTTCGGTGAGGGTTCTCTTGACTTTATCAAGCAAAGAATATCATAAAAACAGTTGTACTTGTATGTTAAAATAGTTCATATCTGCATATTCATTTGAGTCTAATCACGTGATAACAAATGTATGTACTTTAAAATAGTTTATATTTCTTTTTTCTTGTGATTGTACATACATAATAAATGACTTTACCTTGAAATAGTTCATATTTCTATATTCGTGTGATTGTACATACATAATAAATGACTTGAAATAGTTCATATGTCTACATTGATGTGATTCTAAATGACTTTACATAAAAATAATTCATATTTCAATATTCGTGTGATATGTATATTATTATGGAAGACCAAACAGCTCTTTATTCACTGTTCTTAGTTCTTAGTTCTAAATTCATAGTCCTTAATTCTTACTTCTTGTTGTCGTATTTCGACATTTGTACACTAAAATTAACATTTGTATCTTAAAATCAATATTTGTTTCACAAATCAGACATTTGTCATTTCAGATTTGTAAAATGTGTTTTAATATAAGATATTTAATTTTTTATATAGAAAATCAAAAAATTAGTCTATATTTATTTACATTTTATTAGAAAAATACAACAAAAAACAAATATCGAACAACAAATTTCAAAATACAAATCTCCAAATACAAATCTTGCAAAACATTTCTCCAAAAACATTTCTCCGAAAACATTTCTTCAAAAACATTTCTCCAAATACATTTCTCCAAAAACATTTCTCGAAATTCATCGAACCGGAACATTAGAAATCAACCTGACATATAATAAGTCACCATACAATAATGGGAATCGAGTATAAGCACATGTACAATAAGAACAATCGCTCAGTGACCGCGACGCTAGTGAAACGATCCCTTGGCAGTTGCAATTCGATATAAGAGTAGGCCGTAGCGCCGCTGTCCGAGCAAAATTTCCCTCGTAGCACACTGTATGGCGTATGTCCGTCTTCATTAGCCCAGTTTAGGAGCAGAACAGTAGGATGTTAAACCCATCATTCGGGTGGGGGGATTGGATGGAGAAATGGCAGGTTCGTAGAACGTCTAATCGGACCGGGCCGTTGATAACGAAAATAAATTGAAAGTAGTCTATTTCCAGAAATTAGGCTTTGTCTGATAGCGACATATTTCTTTGTTCAAAGAGAGGGAAAAATGAAGTTTAACAACCACTCGATACATCTAGGTCATTTCGGGACTAACACGTGGTTCAATTTATTTCAATAATTAGCTTGTGTGTAGGAGTCTTTAGCAGTGGGAGGAAACCGGAGGCCCCGGATGTCACATTACCAACTCTACAGTATATTGGTTGTACGCGATATTACGTTACATGATTAGTTAGTGGAGTTGCTTCTAAATATAGTAACTATTAAAAGAAATGCTTTCCTGTAAATACATAATGGCGGTTCTGTAATACTCTTACAAAGTTTATTAAATCATTAAACTATATGTCTATAAAAGAGTCCCATAATTTATCACATTTCAATTTATTATATCTAATGCTAGATCACATTAACCAATATATAGAAACATAACACGCAAGTGGTTTCATTACAGTCACGAAGGTCCACCATGGTCACAGTCATTGTACGATTTTACTTGTATGCTTGCTCGATTCTTCTTTATTGTATGGTGACTTATTGTATGCCAGGTTGATTTCTAATGTTCCGGTTCATGAATTTCGAGAAATGTTTTTGGAGAAATGTATTTGGAGAAATGTATTTGGAGAATTGTTTTTGAAGAAATGTTTTTGGAAAAAATGTTTTTAGAGAAATGTTTTGCAAGATTTGTATTAGGAGATTTGTAGTTTGAAATTTGTTGTTCGATATTTGTTTTTCGTTATATTTTTCTGATGAAATGTAAATACATGTATAGACTAATTTTTTGATTTTCTAAAAAAAAATAAATATCTTATATTAAAATACATTTTACAATTCTGATATGAAAAATGTCTGATCTGTGAAACAAATATTGATTTTAAGATACAAATGTTAATTTTAGTGTATAAATGTCGAAATACGACAACAAATGAAGAAGTAAGAATTAAGGACTATGAATTTAGAAGTAAGAACTAAGAACATTGAATTTGACATTTGCCTAAGAAGTAAACGATCAGAGCCTTTGATTTTAAACAATTTCAAACTCTCGTTCTCCAGAATATACATACAATCATCATTAGACTAATGAACTCAATCAGCGTTAAACAATGTTGTTGTTTTTATAATATATATGTGATAAGTAAAACTATTTAAATATTACAAAACATCTTAATATAAATAACTACATTCTAATATAACGTTTGATCATGTCTATATGGGTCTAACATTATCACGTGTGTAGACTAGGTCTGGTAGTCTTTATATAACTGTCTGTTTTTAACACCCCAACCGCCATCTTTAGTAATATTATTACATGTTACCTCTACACCTTCAATTGATCTACTAATTAATCCGTCTTTTATAAAATTAATGGAGTGATTTGTATGTTGACCAACATCAAACACGCCGATTAGAATATTATTTTAAAGATTTAACAACATCATTCAGTTAATATAGTTACATGATACTAGTTTCCCACGATCCATAATTTTAATTTTTAAGAATGGATTTGTAAATATTTTTAAAATTGAAAAATATTTATTTTTTTGTACGATTCGATATTGTGATAAAGGATTGAAATGGCCTTTCGCACTCATCGAACGTCTAGGACAAAATATATGCAAAATTAAAAGAAAAAGATAGATAAATCGTTGATTACGGAAAATTGATGAGGATACGGTTTTATTCAAATATATTTTGTAAAAAATATGTTCATGCAGCCTTATGAGCATCAATAATTACTAATATTAGCAGAATGAGGTTAGTGTTCGCGTCCATCGAGGGGAACATTACAAACATTAATAGCGCGATTTGACTGATTTTATTTTTGAATTTGATGTTAAAAACGAGTGTAGATTCTTATAAACAAAAATAACTAATACTATCAGCAAGATGCTGGTGTACGCGCTCGTCTAGTGTGATATCGCCATACAAGGACATTAATACAACCATTTCACTGATTTTACCTATTATTTTAATGATTTAAAAAGTGGGAAATGAGTATTAAAACTTCATTATGACAAGGGGATGGGGCCAACACGTGCGTACTGTGTCATAAGTCATAAATCCTGTCATTGAGTCAACTGGCGTGGTTTCGACTCCCCGGTTGTACGTGACAAGGAGTAAGGTCGCCTTTCCATCCTCGTTGGTTTACTCCGGGTCCTCCGCCCCCCCCCCCACACACACTGCCAAAACCCCCCTACGCACAAGCGAATAATTGAAATGGAATTAAACCATATGCTAGTCTTGAATGACCTAGTTTGTGTCGAATGGACGTTAAACCCCATTTCTCTCTCCCTCTCTCTCAACATGACAATACTCTGATACAGAATAATTTAAAGGGCCGTTATGTAAGATTAGACATAAAGACCCGAAATTAGGCTACTCGACATAGTTAAATAAAGATAATGAAAAGAGAATATTGTGGTTCACTCGGGTGAGCGATTAGATTTTAGGCTACCCTCGATCGTCATTACTACCGTTGTTATAATAATAAACAAAGCCTAGATTATCAAATTTTACGGTTGTTTCATCCACAACAATTCAAATACATTAAATATCGTAAACTAGCATATCATCGAGAGTTGATTACAGTAAATTCATGATACGTTAATAAATGTCTAAATAATAATTTAGATAAGATTTCAGGCCTAAAGAAAGACCTACAATAGGCAGATTTATCTCTTACATAATTAATGCCTGCTTAATTGAACTTTCATTTTAGATTTTATTTGAATTTAAAAAGTATTAAATTTAACAATATACGTAGGAGGGGTGTGACAATATTGATTGAGTCACCGACTAAGTGGGCTTTTAGTTTTACCTCCCTTCTTAGGTAAATGGGATTTCCGCCTTTTACATTTAACCCACATGTAACGAAGGAAGTGATAGACGTAGTTCTACGTAATGCAAAATCGTCTGACCTTACTCCTGGCGATCAAATACATTAAAGTGTTTACTCGGCAATAATAGAATTCTCAAAAACATCACCCTTCCTTACACAATCCAAACACCCAAACGAAAATCCGATTTTTGGCTTCCTTAATCCGTTCACTCAACACCAATGTTCTCGCTAATTTGTTAACCCACATCAAAGTTACCGATATGATATCATTTTAAGGTATTAAATTAAACGCCATTCTAGACCAGTTTCCCACGATTTTGGAAGAACTTTCCACAAAACAAATTGTTTGTTAGCAAATAAATTTTTAAATCTCCCATTACTTTTTTAAAAGTTTTTTTTATGATGCTTTTGTCCATTTTAAAAATTAGTTTCAATTCATTTCAGATTAACATTTGTTTGATACGTGGATTTGTGTGTTTTGTGAATACATTTCCTATCGTGTTGAATCCGGATCATAACACAACTATATACCGCGAAATCAATCTAACAGAATCTTATTTCATGAGTTAATATATATTTCACGTCATATCTATAAGACGTTTTTAACATTGTCAGAAATGATGACTGTTTTTATTCAATAATTCAGCTTATGCATATAATATTTTAGAAATTTCTATATGCGTTGTTTCGCAGAATGAATTGAAAATAGGAAAGAAAAAGGAGTTGGATGTATCTCATTAATAAAAAACATTACATTAAATTCTTTTGTTTTTCATATCCAAAAAATCAATCGATTTAATTTATTTTTTATTTTTTTTTAGTTTAGCGAACTTTCAATTTTTCAATCAGAATCTGACCATGATATCCATGAGACGTATATTAAGATTTAATTACGTCTGTGCAAATAAAAAACTAATGAATTAAACACAGATGAGGAGATTCCTTGACGCGAATTTAATCAACTTCGTCGATAAAATGGCGGAATTAGGACGTTAATCAACATTTTATTGCATGTAGTTCATGGTTTTTATAATTAATTATATCACCCTAAACGTTTTTCGTTACCGATAGTTTTATGGACTTCGGTCCAGTCCATAAAATTGCAGAACAGAAGGACGTTAAACCCCATTTCTTTTTCTTTTAGTTCGTGATCAACCTAATTATCTTTTGTCAGCGAGATCTTTATGGACAAGACCTTGGCCTATAAGAATGAGGAAAAGTGTGACACTAGACCTCATTTTATCCCATTTAATTCTTGGAATTTGATCAGCCTAAGCTTCTTTAAATTTGTCACCGATATACACACATGTATATTTATGGACTCGAGGGAAGTCCATAAAATTCATGGAGTTTTATCACTCAGCCTAAACTTTTGTTGTCACCAATTTGTTCATGAACTATAGGTAAGTCCATAAAATTCATGGAATTTGATCACACAGTCTAAACTTTTCTTTTTTGTCACCAAAATATTTATGGACTAGCGTTAAGTCCATAAAATTCATGGAATTTGATCACTCGGCCTAAATTTTTTAGTTACAGGTTAGTTAAGGGACAATAGCTAAGTCCATAAAATTCATAGAATTTGATTACTTGGCCTAAACTTTTTGTTGTCACCGAGCGTTTTATGGACCTGAGCTTAGTCCATATAATTGCAGACACGTAGGACGTTAAACCCCATTTGATTTAGTTCATAAACATGCAGGATAATTACCCCGTGGTGTATTCAAGGTGGTAACATTAACACCCATGATAACCACCATGGTGTAAACAGATTGTGGTAATATATGTTAAACAAGTTAAATTTATCACCCATTGTGTACAAATTCTACACCAATTTATTAACAGTTAATCTTAAGTCGAGACGGGCTTTTACTGATATAAGAAACATAATGCATCTATTCAAAAGAGTAATATATGTTAAAATGAACAATTAATGACTTTTCAAATAAAACTATTTATGATTTGAACAATTGCTTTGTTTTTATATATAAAGAAATCCTCAAATGTTCATGAAACGCTTTATTTTTTATCAATTATTTTCAATAAAAAATATTTCTGGTTTCTGTTTCTTTCTTACAATGTCTGTGTTGTTGTCTTGACAAGTTTTTGTCTGTAGTGCGGTTCTCCTGCATCATATTGAGTACATGTACTTGTATAATTAAGTTGGAATAAATTGATATTGACAATACTCCAATTCCATCAAAATTTGATACTAATGGAAAAACTGTAAATGATTAATCAAATCGAGAAGTAATATACATTAATAGAATATGTAATATAATATATGGACGTTTTTTCCTATCAGATGACTCAAAAACAAGATATTAAGGTAGATCTATAATAATAACCGTATAAAGGTAACCGCACGACAGGCAAAACCAAACCGATAGGACAAATACGTGGACAAACCACTCAGACATTGCAAGTTATAAACAACACATATCAATTCAAGTGAATGGAAGGAGGGGGGGGGGGCAGCCGTGAGAAGTTGGATATATAAAAAAGAAATTGGAAATGTTTTTGACTTAATTAGAAATGGATAGCTAACTGAATAAAACGAAACCAAAAAAAGTCGTAAAATCAATTTCTCGTTTAAGGGGTTTACTTATTTCAAACGATTTCGTTGACTTTACTTTTAAAAAATCGGGAAAGTAGAATGTTGATTTATGTATTTCATTATTTTAACTAAAACAAGGGTCACATGCAATCCATTATAATTTCAGTATCTATGCATAACAGGACGTTAAACCTTATTTCATTTAAGGCCCGTAAGTTTAGATAACCCGACTGCAGGCAGTACCCTAGGGAAAATATATCGTATTAAATGTTAAAATCCCCATTCAAAATCATTAATTTCATTCAAATGTGTTATAAAATAATACTGGCCTGCTAGCGGTGCACGGGTAGTCAGCGTTGCTTTACGACAAAACATATAATTCATCTCTTCATTAGCCAGGATGGAGCAAGATGTTGGACGTTAAACCCTATTTCATTGCAGGCGCGGATCCAGAGGGGGGGGGGGCCCTGCTCAGGCTTGAAAAAATTTTTATGCCATTTTATTGGCGATTTAGACCTGTTATTTTGGAATTTACCTTCCGGAAATACATCAGAATGAACCAAATTGAATCTAATTTACCAAATTATCGGTTGAGCGCAATTAGTTAAGCAATTATAAAACCTAGCCCCCCCCCCCTGCAAAAAATCCTGGATCCGCACCTGCATTGCCTTTCATTTCAGAATACATGGCTTGTGGTAATTTCAAGTAAGGTGTATTTGTGTGGGGTAGAATCCGGTTATCAATTTTATTTTATTAATAAGCTTGTGGGTAAGGGTCTTGTGGCAGTGATAGGAATCTGGGGAACCTGGAGGGCCTGCAGATAACCCGGCGGGGCGGGGGTGGGGTGGGAAGACATGTTCTACTCCTTGTCAGGCAATTACACAAGACAAATTTAGGGACAAGACCCAATACAAGGAAATCACGTACAGCCTAGATTTAGTCAATTGTGATGTATAATCCCGAGCCTTTAGTGATACAGACTTCACTCAAAAAATAACACTAACCATAAAGAGTGATATGTCCCAAAACGTAGTATAATACTAGTACTAGACGTGATATGCTATACATATGGCTACATGAACTATATATAATATAAGTGAACATAATTATGTTCTTAATGTTTACCCTCGAGTTCCTGGTCTGGGTTATTATTATAAAACAAAGTCAAAAACGTCGGCAATGCATCTCCCCCTTTGAGGATCCCCTCATCAAAGGGCTAGCTCTATTTTCTTTGTCAATCCCATCGGCATTATCCCACGCCAGTCGAGTTCGAATGGTTATTTAGGGCCAAACACGACATCGACGGCCCCTTAGCCCCGTCTTCATTAGACCTATCGGTGAATAAAAGTAGGACCTTAACCCCTATTTCATTTAATTTCGTGGGGTAGCAGGAAATCTGTTGTGCTGTAAATCTGAAGCCAACGAACTTTTTTTGCTATTCTATTAATCCGCATGAATGACTGCGAGTGAAGCCAACAATATTCCTGCAGAATGCCATACGATTTTTGTTCGATGTTCGATTCCATCCAAACCGCCGTACTACAGTATGTAGCTCGGTTGGAAATTGCTAATCAAATTTAAATTTCACTTCATACTGATGTCAGTATTGGATTTCGATCGATTTAGATCCAAAAAACATAATAACGTCAATCATTTTACAATAAAAATCAAAGATTCATTATATTTTGTTAAATATTTTTTATTTTACAATCATTATTGTAAATGGTTTTCGTAACAAAATATACCTGTAACAAAAATGTATTTTATACATTTCTACATTTTACAAAAAAAAACTAATCTAAGTTTTCATATAACAAGCAAAGTCAATCAAAGATGATGTGATTAGCGACAATCGATTATAATTGAAATACAAAATGGAAGGATAATATTTATCTTAATCGAGTAAGTCACATTGCTGATTTCTTGTATTATGTCATGAACTATTTAGAAAAGCCATGACATAAAATAATATTTTGAAAGTAAAGTTAACGGTTATATAAATTAACAAAAAGTGTGTAAAACGTCATTCATATTCGCTAATTGAAATATGCCATCTTTGTGTGCTTTACGTCATTCAATATAAATAACACCAATAGGCTCAGGAGATGTCATACATTGTTGCCATGAAGCAATTTGTGTGTTTAGAATGATATCAACACAGGGTGAAAAGATGATCATGAACATAATGCCGACAATGTGGCTACCTGTGATATTTTTATTGGTGGCCATTAATTAACTATTACTCACTGATTAGTATAATTAAGACGACTGATCAAGTAGAGTTAATTGATTTAATGATTGTTTTGATGACACTGTAAACACTTAATGTATCAATTCATAAACTGAGACAAACCAGTAGTAAACCACTTTACGATTTTTTGAGTAATGTACCAAATTAAATGTCAACACTATCATAGTTTAGAATTTACTGTGAAATAGAAATTTAATTGTTAAAAGTTTCTTACGAAGTCTTTTTAATGTACCAAATTAAATGCCAACAATATACAGATTTGAGTGTAGTATTTACTGAAAAATATAAATTAAATTTAATTTTTAGAAAGTTTGCACGAATCCCCGTTCTTCCTTGACAAACAATTTTGTGAGTTATGTAAAAAAAAATTAATGTCAGTAATATATCAAATTTATTCTACTATTTACCGAAGAAAGGATATTAAATTTAGTTTCTAGAGACATTCATCAAACATTTTTTGAGTAATGTACCACATGAATATGTTGATTTAATTCTACTATTTACCGTAGGAGGGATATCAAATTTAATTTGTAGAAAGTAATGAACAATATCATTTTTAAAAGAATAAAAATTAAAATTTTCAAAATAATAACAAATGTCATAATTATGCTAATATTACAAATACTGTTATCAACAAAATAAAGAAAATGTAAATATACTGATAAAAATTGAATAAAATAAATGATAGTTGCATATATTTGTTTGCATAATATTATTGCTAAGCCAAGTTCACTTGATTATTGTTCTTAATACTGTTTTTTAATCAACGTCTTTATAAAATCTAATTATATTATAGATTTTCACAAATGTACACAAAATAACATTTTTTACACTGAGTTTGTAACGTTATTTTTAACCGGTTATATTTAAATTATATATTCACATTATTTCCAAATCAAAGCACCTTGATCTGTTATCGGAGATGCGATTGCAGCGAAGGTAGCGAACTCCAAGCACTATATGGATGCGAAACGCCTCGAGGACCAAATTGTCCATAGTTCAAACCGTTAACAATAAGAGGGAAGGGATAGTTGGCGATCCCTGCTCGACCCCCTGCTAGATCTAACATATTATTGCTCGCTGAACTAATACCATTTAACATAGATCTTTGAAATTCGAATTGCGATTCAAATAGTCCTGGTATGAGTGACACCGGTAGAGAATTAGGCATAGATTTCAAATCAACGACTTTCGGTGGCGGACTAGGAATTTTGTCAAAAATATCATTTGTCGATTTTTCTTCTCTTCGGGCACACTTGCTGGTTTCCTCTATTGGGGACGTATGGGTACGATTACTCGTACCAATTATGCTTTCAATGCTAAATACTGCTGGACGTTTTAACGAATTTGGGGTAGAGGCTGCAAGAGGGGCTGTTCCTTCTAAATCTTCGCTTACAACACGTGAATGTTCTGCCCTGGGACTCAAGCTGTCGTCTGATGGCTTAATTTCATCATCCTGAAATTCGCTACTGTTGTTGGTTTCATTAGTCAGTGACAATTGATCGGCACTTTTATAGTTGATATCTAGATCACAAGAGGATGAAGTTTCAGCACCGTCCGATCTGTCACTCAAGTTGTCACCGAGTCTACAACCTACTCCTTTAACCCGTCGCTTCCGACGACGATAGTTTCCGTTTTCAAACATCTCTTCACAGTTAGGATCCAAGGTCCAGTAATTTCCTTTACCCGGCTTTCCTTTCTCTCGTGGAACTTTCACAAAGCAGTCATTTAAACTCAAATTATGTCGGATCGAATTCTGCCAGCCCTGTTTGTTGTCATGGTAATACGGAAACCGTTCCATAATAAACTGATAGATTCCGTTTAAGGTGACTTTTCGGTCTGGCGCGGCTTTTACGGCCATTGCTATTAAGGCGATGTAAGAATACGGGGGTTTCTGCGGCTGTTCTCGTCTTTGGAGATCTTCGATCATTTTCATAGCATAAGCTCTGTTGATGTCCAAAGTTGGATTGTAATAAAGTCCATATGGATAAGCCGGGGCTCCAAAGGCTGGGTATAGACTCTGCATGATTCTTGATTATCCGCAACCAATACTGTCTGTAATGAAAAAAAGTCTACAATTAAAACTATGTTGATCAATAACTAAAATTATGTCAATCAATAACTGAAATTATGTTAATCATTAATTAAATCAAAATCAATCTCAGTCTTTATGATTAATTAAAATTAAATATTCCAGCGCACCTGTTATAGAAAGAATCAGTGATGTCTCCTGCAAGCCTTAACAGGTTAAAGTACAGACTAGCTTCCTCTGTTAATTATTACTTTTAAAAAAAACTACAATTCTCCGCTATAAAAAATAACTCCACAAATGAAGATCAGTGAAGTGACTTGGAAGACGATCAGAATGTTTCTGGCATTTGTTGGCGATGAAACCTTCTCTTAAAGCCGGGTATTTACAGAACGCTCATCGCCGCCATTGTTATGTGTTATTGTTTTTGTATAGCCAGTTGACTTACTAGTAGCTAAATAAATGAATGAACATGCAAACACCGACAAAAGTTTCTTTTGTCCCAAAAGGTGTAGAAAATGTCAGTTACTCTTACGTTACCGAGCACTTAGCTCGCTTCAACCAATCAGAACGCTGGATGAGAAGTGAAATGTTTATAAAACATTACTAACAATTATTTCGCCCACCCAAGATGTGTAGGGGCATGTTTATTTTGAAATTTGGAAACGAGAAATTGACCACCCCTAATCTAAACACAGATTAGAAAATCTTTTTATAACTAGTCTCGCGTATCCTTCATTTAATTAGTCAGTCGTTGATCGGATCGATGAATATCATAGTCAAATTTGGCGAATATTTTGACAGCCAACGTTGAATAAATGTCTCAGAAATACTCCAAGATTAAACACACATAAGATAACACGCCTTAGGAGTTCTATATCTACTTGTATACGCGGTTAGACAAGTTTCACATTTCCTCCATCAAGAAATCAGACACCACTCTAGTATATTATATTTTAGGGTGTATCTTGACTTTTGTCACACTAATTTATTGAGTTTAAAATTTCAAAACTTTTATAATCATCATATTGATGTCGATTATTCATCGTACAAATCGCCCCAGAAAATTCAAACTATTAAACCTAAAGGTGAAACAACGTTATAAGAGACCCGTGTTTAATATGAAAACATCGAATAAATTAACCCCACTAGAAATACATTCACAAACATAACACAGCGGCCATTGATCGACGCTGCAAATTACGTTTTGAAAGAAGAGCCACAATGTGATTCATGTAATAATATTTATGATTTATTATGAAAATATTAAACATTTAAAAATCAAACATCATATTTTAGGGATTAGAGACCGCTATATTACTATCATAACATTGAATTATGTTAAATGGATTAAATACGGCTAAATTACGTTAAAGACATGAGACTAAACGGATTAAATACGTAAATTATGATAAAAACATGAGGTTATATGGATTAAATATCGTTATATTACTATTATACTATATTTACGACAAAACGTGAAATTTTGTAATATAGGTTAAATATAAGCTTTATTACCAAAAAAAAAAAAAAAATGAAATCATGTTATATGATGTAATTGCCGGTATATTACGATAAACCATGGAATTATTTTAAATGGGTTAAATACAGCGATATTACGATAAAAACATGAAATCATGTTATATGGGTTAAATGCAGCTATATTACTATAAAACATGAAATCATGTTATAATATAGATTAAGTACCATCATATTACGCTAAAAAAAAATCAAATTCTATTAAATGGATTACATACCGTTATGTTACTATTATAATAGTAAAATTAAATACCGCTATATTACGATAAAAACATGAAATTATATGGATCAAATACCGCTATATTACGATAAAAACATGAAATTATATCGATTAAGTACCTCAAATTACGATAAAAACATGAAATTATATGGATTAAATACCGCTATATTACGATAAAAACATGAAATTATATCGATTAAGTACCTCAAATAACGACAAAAACACGAAACTTATATGGATTAAATACCGCTATATTACGATAAAAACAAGAAATTATACCGATTAAGTACCTCAAAAAACGACAAAAGCACGAAACTTATATGGATTAAATACCGAACATTACTAGCATCACATGAACTTAAATTCATATTCTGTACACGAAAATATCAATATAACTATTATATTTTATGTTTACTTGAATAAAATCACAGACGACTTCATTGATCATTTATTCTCTAATAAACTTGATCATTTTCAGAAAATATAAGTAAATGTAAATCTAAATGTCAGGGTATTGGCTTCAACGGTCTGTTGTTATTATCAAAATAGGCTTTAGAAAAAAAAGCTTTGAAAATGGCTGAACTTTAAATGAAATCTGATTTCATCTCTTATGTTTTTTACTGCACCAACCTAACTGCCATAGGAACAGAAAAAGTAAGTGTGAATCCCCGACAGGCCTAATGAAGACTGACATAGTGCATCACAAAGTGTGCTACTGGGGAAATTTTGACCGGATAGTGGTACTGCGGCCTATTCACATTCCTTATTCTAATTGTCAAGGGTTTCTTTATGCGTATGCAACGATACCTCGATTTTTCGCCCATCCGAATAACTATACGTTGTCATTAAAAAAGTACCAATAAGCATTGAAAGCATTGAAAGCATTGCCACTTAATATGAATATGTTTTTGTTCCATGTATATTTCTTATTGAAAACAAATAATCAGTGGATCGCTGTTGGGACACAAACTGTAAGCAGTAATCAACAAGACCACATGTAACAAAAAACATTAGAGGGCTTTCAAATATCTCTTAGAATTTGATCAATAATGAAAGTATTCAATCTGTCATCTGAAAGCTGAGGTCATTAGTATAACTGCCAGAATATGATAACTGATCAAGGACATCTTCTACAAATTAAATCAGAGTAATGGTAATAATAAGTCTCGAGTAAGGTGTATTATTGTCATTAATTAAACATTTCGAGTTATTTACATTATACATTAATGATTGCTAGTAATTAGGTACTGATACGTCAAATTACAGATACATATTGCTAATGGGTTACGATCTCTCTGACTTGAAAACAGACACTAAGTTAGTTGACCGACATTTTAAATCCTAAATCGACGATTTTAATAAAATTGAAAAAGCTTATTTAGTCTTCGTGTAGTGAAACAGAATGTGAACCGGAGTAGAACCGCATTACAGAACATTATACGAATTTTTTGATATGGCGGCTATTTAGGATCGAGATCCATTATCAAAGTATGAAGTACACGTAGATGAGTCTACATGCCACATGTAAAGGGAATGACACTAGAGAAAACACTAGCCTTAAAACAAAAATGTACATGACACTGACATTTAACAATAAGCGCCCCCCCTCCTCGGCCCCCTCATCAAGCCCTCACCACCAAATGTACTTGACTTTTAACTACACGAAATTCACAATGTATAAACAAAAACAAACCAAAACTAAAATGAGCACCCCAAATCCCCAGTTAACTTTCCATTTTTTCTGCACCAGCCCGACTAATGATCACGGGCAAAATTTAATGCTCTAATAAACATTAAGTTTTAAAAACGACTGAAGCTTTATTTCGAAGTCTTTTACTAATTTACGGAATCTGTCCTTTTTAATGGAACATTGCAGAATAATAAACTTGCTATTTCTGCCTTAAAACTAGACGGACGTCTTCCATTAAATCTTAAATGCATTATAAAACGACCTAATTATTGTACACAATTAAGAATTTGCTCTAAATAATCATTTTCTAAAGATGAAGAAATGACTTAGTGCATTGATTGTTTACCTTCATCATGTCATTAAATAGCTTTTAGCTTCTAGAATAATGGAATGAAATGGGGTTAACGTCCTACTGTTCTTCTTCGAATGGGCTCACGAAGACAGACATAAACCATGCTGTGTGCTATGAGGGAAACTTTACCCCGACAGCGGCGCTACGGCCTACTCTTATGTCGAAGTCCAACTGCCAATATGTACACGGGACTTCGGTTTTTTTGCCCTACCCGAATGACTATACGTTGGTGCATACCAATAAGATATTTAGCCTCCATTTTATTTCAGTTGTAATATCAGGAAGCATGTACGTCTTCTTTAATATCATCATCGCAATAATTCTCAAATACGTCATAAATTGGATCGCACGTGTACAATATATTAACCTTTATAATTATCATATAATACTTAGTACATAATTCAAATAATCCTATTGTATAATCTTTAATTAGCATTTAGCGATCGAGCAACACAGAAGAAAATTCATATGGAATACGATCACTGGTTATATTCTAATAACACGACGTTTCGACACATATACTCTTTCCCATATCAACTGTGTTTTTTAAAATCTTTTTGTAGTTTATGTATATATTAATAAAAGTACATCTAATATATACATGTATTGTAGTCTATGTATAGTAATAAAAGTATTAATTGTAATATATACATAAACTACAATAAGTGTATGCGTATTACAATTTTATTATATACATACATCAAATACAATACGTGTATGTATTGTTGTTTATGTATAATATAGAAATATAAGTAAAATACCCATATTGTTGTTTATACATATACACATACTGTAGTTTATGTATATATTAAAATTGTAATACACATACACTTACTGTAGTATAATACATGAGTAATATATTACAAGAAATATACCTACACGTGTTGTAGTTGATGTATAATATAGTAATATAAGTAATATACATATACGTATTATAGTTTATGTGTTATATAGAAATATAAGTAAAATACATACATGTATTGTCTATCAGCTCACCATACAACCATTCTACTAGCATTCAAAGCCAGAAATACGGACACAAAGATGAGAATGTGTGGTCCCCCGGTGTATATTTATTTCTTTGATTTGGGAGGGCAGGCACGATGAAATGCTGCGAGTTGAGAAGACCTTTATCTATCACTGAGCTTTTGTAAACAGAAAGAGTGTATATTCTGAAGTCCGATATCGCACAATTCATACATTGGGCATTAGAAAAAACACGGGTGCTAATGTACAGTAAATGTCGGGGAGCAAAGTGATATGAAAACGACTGTATGTTTATTTGTGCAATTGTGCTCGAAGTACAACTGTTTACGTTTCGTTCCGGGTGATGACGAAAAGATTCCGATTTTTTGTGATAACACTGCTGCTGGATGACGTGGGTGGGGGAAACTACTGTACTAATATTATGACGAGTTGAAAGTCATTTCTAATTCGTTTAAATTGAAAATAAATATATTTCGCTTAATGATTGTGGCAAAATGTTTATATTGAGATAAGATAGATGTTTGTCAAAAGTCTCCCCGCTCTTAAAACTTATCAGTAAATATACATATAGTAAACGGTTGAAATGCTAACGTAGATATAATGGTTTCATGTTTCTAAGCAAATGACTAGAATCCTCATGCAAAGCTGTACAAATTACTTTGTGGATATTTTCGTAATCAAATTCTATTCTTGGTGTAATCTGGTATTGCTATATGCAACACGGCAACAGAATGGTGGAATTTTGATCATACAGTCAAATCTGTTCAGTTGTGAAAGGTATCGTGCGACAGACAGGGCAGGGCATACGTAGTCTGGTTTTGAATCTTAGTGTTTTTATCACACACTTTCTTTAATTTAAATTAGTTAAGGACACATTATGCAGAAGCTAAATCTACCCATGGCAGGCCTGAAATGAAATGAAATGGGGTTTAACGTCCTACTCTTTTGCTCGTATCTTGGTCTTAAATGTTATATCAAATATTCCTTGGGTTTTTAACTGCCTATAAGCTACAATAGAATACACAGTACAACATGTACATTATTTATAAGCAATATTTTATCCTGGATATCTGAATAGGATTGGGGAATATGCTTGGCCTTTGTTAAACCCCTCTCCCTAATATGTAAATTGAAAATATGTTCGATATATATTTTAAAAGGTTATTGTTAATGAAGCAGTAGCCATTGTAAATATCTTGGAGGAAAAATGTTTTTTGGATTCAAAACTTATTGATAGATATTTTTCCAGATTTGTCAATTCCTAAATCTTATACACAACCACACTAAATCCTGATTTTCATATTTTTAAATGTATACTACAATGAATGCATTTATTTTCATTCGATAAGGCTCAACAAAATCAAAATATTTCTGGTTTGGATCCAAGTACGAAGCTCGCTAACAATTAGTCTCATCAATTTGAAGAGTGATTGGATGTATGGAATATGGAGAATTGTTTAATGTATTATAATATGAAATATATGATGCATGCGATGTAAATTACAATTGATTGAAGGTTTTTATGGTTTAAACAATGAGATTTCAAACTAAACCAAAAAACGAAAGTAGATTTAATGATTGGGATTAAGCATTATATATTAGGAAGGTGCTAAAATTGCTACAAGTCAAATGTTTTAACCAAAATATCTTCGGGATGTTTGATCTTTTAGATATAGAAACAGACTCTAGACAAATTCTACAAATTCGTGGGAAAAAAATCAGAATCACTATTGAGGACAGAAACACTTCCTAATGCCGTGAATCAACATTGGGGATAATCCGTGTATCAAGTCGTGGTCAAGATTGGTCAACAAACAGGTGGACAGTTTAGTCGGTGGTCAATGGTTTGATCATTAAAGCCTAGAGAAATGACCATCACTAATGATGTAATTACTTTCAGAGAAATTTAATCCATCACATTAAACATCAACAACTTCATCCATGACCCCTGATTAATTGTTGATCCGATGATTAGGACAAATCAGATTAAAGTTGTATTTACATCGTCTGATTGTTTGACAGAAGTATATAATTGTTTTATTTGCTCGATCATTTTCTTATTACTTTTTTTTTAAAAAACCCAAAACAACATATATTTGATTCCATAAGAATAGGATTGGGGAACAGGCTAGGCCTATATCACCCCTCTACCTTCAACAAAATAATATAATTACAATTAGTTTACTTAATACATGTAGTCGAAACTATTCATATTGCGTTATTAATTAATAAAATTATGAAACGATACCGTGATATTTGTTTAAATAAAAAAAGCTTTTTGATATACATAATGTTTGAAAGTGGCCTGAAAGTAAAAAAAAATACGTGAACAGATGCTAGTGATGGTAATAACCGAAATGAAAATGAAATGAAATGGGGTTTAACGTCCTACTGTTTTGCTCCGAACTGTGCTAACGAAGACGGGCATACGCCATACAGTGTGCTTTGAGGAAATGTTGCCCAGACAGCGGCACCACGGCCTTCTCTTGTATCGAATTCCAACCGTCAAGGTTCTTATACGTGCACGCCAGTGTGTACAAGGGACCTCGGTTTTTCGTACCATTCGAACGACTAGACAGCTGTCTTTGTCAGGCCCTCCGTCCTGCATCACTGACAAGTGGGAAGCACGTCGGAAAAATTGGAAGAACTTTCTCGGTCATTATAAGGATCGAAACAGAATTCTAGGTTATAATAGTCAGTTTAATGATAATGATTATGTTCCATAACATAATTCCATGTAGTTAGTCATGTTTAAAAACAATGATTTGTCTTATTAACTACTGTTGATTATTTCAACGAATAATGATAATGATAAGACCCTATAAACTGCCAATGCTTATGTCACAGCGTGGATATAAGATTTTCGTCCCATCCGAACAACTAGATAGAAAGTAAAACAAAGTCATTAAAAAGAGAGATATGCAATTTTCAGAAGAAATAAACCTAATCGAAGGAACGTGTAAAAGCAGAAAAGAGGCCCGAGAATTTCACTAAAGTGCGATTTTAGGTAGCCATAGTCTTAGATCGTGGGAAACTAGTATCGTGTAACTATATTAACTGAATGATGTTGTTAAATCTTTAAAATAATATTTTAATCGGCGTGTTTGATGTTGGTCAACATACAAATCACTCCATTAATTTTATAAAAGACGGATTAATTAGTAGATCAATTGAAGGTGTAGAGGTAACATGTAATAATATTACTAAAGATGGCGGTTAGGGTGTTAAAAACAGACAGTTATATAAAGACTACCAGACCTAGTCTACACACGTGACAATATTAGACCCAAATAGACTTGATCAAACGTTATACTAGAATGCAGTTAAATATATTAAGATGTTTTGTAATATTTAAATAGTCACATACATATTATAAAAACAACAACAGTGTTTAGCGATATTTGAATTCATTAGCCTAATGATAATTGTATGTATACTCTCTCTACAAAGCAAATTATTTCTTGACTTCTTCCTCATCTACACAATTTGTTAAGGTTCGTTACAACGTGCGATAGCTCATTTAACGGCTTCCATACTTAATACAGAGAGAGAGAGAAAGATAGAGAGAGAGAGAGAAAGAGAGAGCGAGACAGAGACAGAGAGATTGAAATGTGATTTAACGTCCTTCTGTTCTGTTCCCAACTGGGCTAATAAAAACGGGCATACGCCTTAAAATCTGCTTTGAGTGAGAGCGGCACTATATCGAATTCCATCTGTCAAGGATTCTTTTACGTGCACGGCAATGTGTACACGGGACCTCGGTTTCTCGTTTCATCCGAACCACTAAACATTGGCATTCCCGTATTACGCCACTGACAAGGCGGGACCAAGCCGGGAAATCGCGATGAATTTCTCGGTCAATGCAGTGATGAACACGGAACCTCCAGAATAGCGAGCCAACGTCTTAGTCACTGAGCCACCGTGTCCTGTTGTATTAGAACTGAGTTATACTATATTTATGAATGAAATGAAATGGTGCGGTATGATGTCTTGTTTGTCAGCACCAATGGGGAAATGAAGACGGGATTGTGCCATACAAACTGCCAAGGGATATTTTACGCGAAGACCAGTGAGTACAGAGGGCCATGGGGTTTCTTTCCATCGAACACCCAGGTCCATGGGCCAGTGGAGTTTGTCATCCATACCGGGATCAAACCCAGAACTTCCTGGTTCGTGAGTTAGTAAACTATACACCGTTTAAAGTTCCAATTTCACTTTTTCTAAGAAAGTCAAAATATAATTATTTCTATGTTTTTTGCTCAAAAGGTTGTCAACTCACTATTATACGATCATGGACAAAATTTTTTTTTTTGTGGGGGGGGGGTAGAAAGGGCGACACTGGTTGATTGAGGAAATAGTTACTCAATTACCTCCCTTGTTTTCCCATTATTCTCCATGGACGGCCATCTTCAAACGTTTGAATTTGAAGTTGAAAATGATATTTTTGCCAATTTCTCAACTGGCAATAGTGAATTATAGGATTAATAGGATTATTCTTTAACAAAGTAGGACTGTTTATAGGTTCAATCTATTTTGGGGCTTTATTTTAATAAATTTTAAAAATATAACTTAAAAAAATGCTATTGGAACTTTAAGTAAAAATGCTGATTATGTAAAGCAATGAAATGGGATTAAACATCCTACTCTTCTGCTCCTAAATTGGGCTAATGAAGACGGCGATTATGTAAAATAAAACGACTATATTGTTACATTGTAGAAAGGTGTGAGCGAATGTGACATTGAGATAGGGGCACCTTCTTAACCTCGTGGGTTTCCTCCGGGCACTCCGGTTTCCTCCCACTGCTAAAGATCCCTACGCGCAAGGAAATTATTGAAAGAAAATTAAACCATATGTTAGTCCCGAAATGACCTAGTTTGTGTCGAGTGGGCGTTAAACCCACTTTCTCTCTCTCTGTTGTAGAAAGGAGGCGAAGTTTAATAAAGGTTAATATGTTCGTTGTCAAATCCCTGCTCAAGTACAAATCTGAATAAAATATTTTGAAACAATAATATTATAGACAAGAAAATATGCCTCGATATTTTATTAAAACCTTTCTTAATTAAATCAGTTTTATTATATTGATTGTACATAGATAAACTTAAAAGGTGTACTTGAAAATATTCTAAAGAGAAGAGACTGCATTGTAGTCGCCGGTTAAAGAGAAGCTTTCCCTCTTTTTTAATCCAGCAAACAACATTCAATAGACGAGTCCTTTCAACAGGTGTTAAGCCTCTAGCAGATAAATCTGATCAAACATCTTGTTGACTGTCCACTCTTCTTATCCATAATGGACCAATTTTTATAGATCACCAACATTGAATTCAACTAATAAGAGAAGAATAGGTATTATATTGATACAGTGGCTACTAAACGTTTCCTGATTCCATTGTTATTAACATTTTCCCATGATCTTGTTGACCATCATACCATGCTCATTTTTTGTTTATCTAATAAAGTCTTTTAAATAGTAGGATTAACACCGTATATAGTATACTTACGAGCGTATATTTTAGATATTTAAATATACAAAGAAACATAGCATTAAATTCATAAATATATCGAAACCAGCAAGGACACCCCGATTAATTACAAACCGGGCATGATTTCGATTAATTTCGATAATTTGTTCGGGAATTGTGAATAGATTTATTTGAGTATACGTAAAAGAACCTTTGACAGTTGGAATACGAAATAACAGTAGGCGCGGATCCAGAGGGGGGGTCCAGGGGGTCCGGACCCCCCCCCCCCCCGCTCAGACTTGAAAATTTTTTATGCGATTTTATTGGCGACTTTTAGACCTGTAATTTTGGAAATTACCTCCCAATTTACCAAATTAAATCTAATTTACCAAATTTTGCTGGGGGAGGGCCCCCAAAACCCCCGTTAATTGGTTTAATGCCTTTTATCAAATCTAGCCCCCCCCCCTGCAAAAAATCCTGGATCCGCGCCTGCGATCCGGGCTAGATTTCCATCATAGCAAACTGCACGGTGTCTTTCCGTCGTCATTATATCCGTCGGTTCAAAACAGTAGGATGTTAAATCCCATTTCATTTCGTGTTTAATGTTGATATTAACTATCTCTGAAATTACTTTATAAACAATTGGTCAAGTTGAAAAAACAATCACTGTCAAACTCTTCGAATACTCTAACATTTATAAATTCCGTTTATATAAAGAAGGGTTTTGTGGATAACACATTTCCTTCGATGTTTATGGCGCACTTTGTCTATCAACACCAAGTTAAACGATTGTGAAGAGAGGTATAAATGAACACGGATAAAAATAATCAGTGAGGAACCGTGGTGTTAAGAGCTACTGGTTCTGGTTGCTAACATTCCTTTCCAATTATAAAATACATATAAACAACCACTTTGTCAGGTCCCACATACGAGAGAGAAAGAGAGAAATGGGGTTTAACGTCCACTCAACACAAACTAGGTCATTTCGGGACTAACATATGGTTTTAATTTTATTTCAATAATTCGCTTGCGCGTAGGGGTCTTTAGCAGTGGGAGGAAACCGGAGTGCCCGGAGGAAACCCACGAGGTTGAGAAGGCGCCCCTATCTCCATGCCACATACGCTCACACCAGGGCTCGAAACCATAGCCGCAAGCCAGAGGTGACCGACCAGCTAGAGGTCGAAGCGCGGCACTCTAGACCACTAGGCCATCCCACCCCCCCTCCCACATACGTTAGGTTTCCATTGAAATGAATGAGAGAGAGAGAGAGAGAGAGACACAGACGTGTACTTGACACAAACTAGGTCATATCAGGATAGAGAGAGAGAGGGGGGAGAGAGAGAGCGAGAGAGAGAGCGAGAGAGCGAGAGAGAGAGACGTGGAATCGAAACCACGCCAGCTGACTCATTGACAGACCTTATGATATTGAGTCAGGTGGCTTGATGTCGATTCTTCGCTTGTACGTGACTAGGAGTAGGGTCCCCTTGTGGGTTTACTCCTATCCCCGAAGGTAATGAACAATACTGTTTGTGTTTTAATGACGTATTTCGTGTCGAGTGGAAGTTAATAGAGGGGGTGATGGTCAGGCAAAATGTTCCCCACAGCACACTGTATAGCGAGCGTCTGTCTTCTGTAGCAGAGCAGAAGGAAGTTAAAATCCATTTTATTTCATTTCATTTCTTGTCTCTCGAGGGCATACCATCAAAGAGTGAATCCGAACATCGGCACATCTTTGGTTCGCAGAACAGTAGGACGTTAAACCCCATTTCATGTCAGGCGATTGTACGTCTTTGTCTGCACCAACGGTTTGTCGGCCCTGTGCTTCAAGGGTAACCCAAATTGGATATAACGATGTTAGACTAACACAATCATACTCTTTTGCTCAGTTGTCATCGGCATTGGGAGTAAACTAAAGATTTAAAAGAAAACGATCTGACGACATTTGCGTTAAAGACGTTTGTACTAGGGGTTAGAGCACCGACCAGCCACATCCACTAACTAAAAAAAGAACAGAAAGAACAGGAATAGGTTTTGAACTTTAATACGATTGAATACATTGTTACAATAAAAATGTTAAATGACTGCTAAATTAAAATACAAAATCATTCGGGCCTTGATTTATGTAAATATCAATATATATACTGCTAAATTAAAATACAAAGTCATTCGGGCCTTGATTTATGTAAATATTAAAATATATATACGGTGAGTTATTAGAACATGCTAGGATATGCATCACAGGTAACATGAGAAGATATACCAGAGGAAATTAGAGCATGCTTAGATATATGCCATAGGTAACATACTAAAATATACTCATCTATTCGAGCATCAAACTTATTTTTAAATGAATATATGTTGTGAAATCGTTTGATTCTGA
This sequence comes from Patella caerulea, assembly GCA_036850965.1. Classification (NCBI taxonomy): domain Eukaryota; kingdom Metazoa; phylum Mollusca; class Gastropoda; family Patellidae; genus Patella; species Patella caerulea. The sequence continues at coordinate 52,821,775 of JAZGQO010000006.1, read as the reverse complement.
AATAATCAATTATAATCTGATTACAATGCTCAACAACAGTATTTCGGCCATCATTCTAGTTCACGTGGGCCCCCATTAACAATCGTTCTGCCTCAAGGTTCACAGCTCCCCTGTAGCGGTCTCTCACTTAGCCTGTCTTCAGGTAAGCCTGTCTCTCTGTCTTAATTATGGTTCTATCTGAGATCATTTATAACAGTTAAGGTATTATCACCAACCTAATTGGCATTTAATAACCATTCACAATTTATAATACATATATATTTGTAGCCTTCCTTAACGAGCTATAATACATATAATTAGTAGCCTTCCTCAATGAGCTATAATCATCAGATTTGTGATACACCTGCCTATACCATTGTCTTACAGTATTCTTGCATGATATAAATATTTCCTTATTACAGCAGAAGGCCCCTACAAGACCGGGTTGACGACCTTACGCTCCTGCGACCGTGCGGTGAGCTGAAAATGCATAAGGTCGCCGGGAAACGTGAACACAATGCGAGAAAATGTGCAAAAACAGTACAAACGTGAAAAAAGTCGCGTTCTCACAGCTTTGTAGGTCAGATCCCAGAGCCTTGGTGTTTGTTTTGAACATACGACCATGGTGACCACAATATGATATCTGGCGTTGTTTCCACCCCACTTTTACCATGCTTACTATATAAACCGATCTTAACATGCTCTGTGACCATTTTTTGTCGCCGTAGCAGCGCAGTAAGGATCCCCACCCGATCTGAAGGCGGTATAAGGTGATACCAGGGCCTAAAATGAGGTGCCACACAAAATGAACAAGCCGTTCGAAATGAAAAAATCTGTGCCTCGAAAATAAGAAAACTACATAATATGTAGTGTTAGGTAGCGATGCACCCTACTCGTAATGGGGGGACAACGTGGCTAAGTGGGTAAGACGCTGGGTCGCTTGGAGTTCGGGTGTTCGATCCCTGCATCGGCCGAGAAAGTCCATCCAGATTTCCCGGTGTGGTTTCCCCTTGTCAGTGATGCAGAACGGAGGGCCTGGCAAGGACAGCTGTCTAGTCGTTCGGATGGTACGAAAACCGAGGTCCCGTGTACACATTGGCACTTTAAAGATCTTCACCTAGACTCTTCAAATACATACTTTGTATTTATGAAATCACGTGTTTAAACATGCATGATTCTGTATTATGATTTTATGTAATAATTAATAGACTTTATCCAAAGATGGAAGATAATACATCAATTTCATGGATATAAACACATACTGTGTATTTTATGAATGATAATATACTCTCCCAAAAAAGAAACGCAATGTTATATATCGTCGTCGGTATACTCTGCTCTACCATCGCCTTGTTGCAACAGGAATCGCGACACGTCGCTGAAAAAACCCTGCCCTCCAGTGTTGCTCTGGCCATACCCTCAGTGTCTGAACCTACTGAAAGTGGATTTCATGGTGTCGGCGTATTTCAAAGCAGAAGCTCTAACGGGGACGTCTGGCTCGTTATTTGGTTTCACGTAGGCGCTTACGGACTGTCTGGTCCGTGATTCTACGCCGTCAGGGAATTGCTGCTGCAGTAGAGGTCGCTGTCGAAAACCGTTTCCGACAATGACGTAATCGGATGTGGCGATCCAGGACAGGTGGTGTCAGTCTTGTATGGCCTGAGCTTGAGCGGTGACGTGTTGAATTTCGCTGTCGGTACCTACCCCGAAGGCGAGAAATGGAACTAAGGGAAACATTCAGCAGTCTGGCTACGTTTGCCTTTGATTCACCTGCTTGTAATCGACCAATAGCGTTATTGCGTTGGTCTTCGTTCAGATGTGGCATCACTTGGTTTGTTGAGTGTTTACATGTGCAACTGAGCTTGAAACGGAGACCCACAGGATTTTAAAGGCCTTATATTTAAGTTCTATGCGTAAAACTCGCGAAGTTGTTAAATTCATGTCTTGGTGCAATCAAGCGAAAACAAATTTTGGCAAAAAGGATGACCAGTCACCATTAGTGACACTACATTTAAAACCAACAATGAATTTCTTTTATCGGTACATAATGACATTAAAACAAGTAAGATTTATCGAAAGAAAGACCTTGGTTGTGCGTTTCTTTTTTTCGAAGTGTATATACACAAATTTCATGAATATAAACAAAGATACACTATGTAATTCATGAATAATAACATACGCATATTTCAAAATGAAATGGGGTTGAACGTTGTTCCACTGTTCTGCTCCGACTGGGCCAATGGAGATGAGCTTGCACCATACGAAATGAAATGAAATGAAATTGGTTTTAACTCCCTGCCCTTTTGCACCTAACCTGGGCTAATGGAAGACGGGCATACGCCATACAGTGTGCTATGAGGGAAATTTTGCCCGGGCAGCGGCGCTACGGCCTTCTCTTATATCGAATTCCAACTGCCAAGGGATCTTTTACGTGCAATCCTGTGTACACGGGGCCTCGGTTTTTCGTCCCATCCCAACGACTAGACAACTGTACTTGTCAGTCCCTCATACTGCACCACTGACAAGGGGAAATCACGCCGGAAAATCGAGATGAACTTTCCCGGCCAATGCAGGGATCGAACACCCGACCTCCAGGCTAGCGAACCTGTGACCCCCACTGTGACCCCCACTTGCACCATACAGTGTGCTATGAAGTAATTTAGTCCAGACAACGGCACTACGACCTACTCTATTATCGAATTCCAGCTGCCAGGGGATCTTTTACGTGCACGTCGATGTGTACACGGAACGTCGTTTTTTTTTGACACATCTGATCGACTATGCGTTTTCCTTTGGCAGACCCTCTGTCCTGCAACACGTGCACTTACAAGGGGGTTAACGTCAGAAAATCCTGATGAGCTTTCTCGGCCAACACAGGGACTAAACGTACGGTCTCCTGAATGAAAACATATAAACACACACTATGTATTTTGTGAATAATTATATACATCAATTTCATAAATATATACACACATTTATGAATTATAATATACATGTACATCAATTTTATTAATATAAGAAGACACTATGTCTATTATGAAGAATATACACCAATTTCATGAATATAAACACACACTAATCAACATTAATTTCATGAATATAAGCACACACTAAGTATTTTATGAATAATGATATACATTAATTTCATGAATATAAACACACACTAAGTATTTTATGAATAATAATATACATTAATTTCATGAATATAAACACACACTAAGTATTTTATGAATAAAATATACATTAATTTCATGAATATAAACACACACTAAGTATTTTATGAATAATAATATACATAAATTTATACGTACATTATTATTATTAATATTATTATACAATTTCATTTATATAAACACACACAAGTATTTTATGAATAATAAACATATAAACACCCCCCCGGTATTTAACATAAACACATCCTCAGTATTTAATAAATAATAATATACATCAATTTCATGAACAGGAACAAACACTATGTGTATAATCATTGATAATATACATCAATTTCGGGCAGCGGCGCTACGACCTACTCTCTACTCTTACATCGAATTGCAACTTCCAAAGGTTCTTTATGCCGAAGGTGGGAGGGGATGGATGTCCGAATGGTTAGCGTGTGCGGGTTGTATCATAAGGTCTGTCATTGGGTCAACTCGCGTGGTTTCGTTTTCCCGGTTGCACGTGACAAGAAGTATTAAGAGCTCAGGCACAAGCGAATTGTTCAAAATAAAAAAAATGAACCAGATTTTTGTCTCAATGTGACCTAGTTTGGTTCGAGTGAACGTTAAACCCCATCCCTCATCTGAACAGCAGCAAATATTACGAGAAATTGAGAGGAGGTGAAACATAGTTAAACGTTCTCTCGGCAGAAAAAAAGGGTAATTTCGGGACTAACATAATGTGTTCAATGTTATTTCAATCATGCACATAGGGGCCTTGAGGAGAGACCCAGAGAAAACCCACGATGTTAGACAGACGATCCTATTCCTTGTCAAGTACAAGCCGGAGATGGAAACCACTACACTTGACCGTATAACAGACCTTATATTACTTAAGATCATCTCACATGGGTGGGACCAACTGTGTTAGGCATATGACATTGTTTGCATTTGAACAATGACCTCAGCTCCCGATTTCTTGCTAGAAATATTGGTAATTTTAAAATGGAAAATCCTACAGCCATTAACATGACCACCAGTTCAAAAATAAACCAGCCGCTCGGACTGAAAAACGTTTTTAAAATCTGTCCAAAATAAACAAAAATGAAATATGGCGCCAGTGCTGCAATTTGTATTAAATACAGCGCAATTAAGAGGGATGCCAGCCTATACCCAGCCTGAAAACCAGCCCGAAGTGTATGACTCACGGCCCTTTCACAAGTTTTAAGTTTCCTGATTCGTATGAACGAAAATAATAAAAATGCAGTCGGATAGATGATAAGATTGACAAACTGAACAAATATTATCCACAAGTTTGTTTTGTTTACTGCGAATTCTGCCATAAAGGTGTGACTTGGAGTAAGTAGGCTCCCGTCAATTAAAATCAAACAAGAAACAAGCAGATTAAAAACCCAAGAACCAAGTAAAAATATACGGATTTTGGTTTCGCTCATAGAATTGTAATCAAACCCCACCTGAAATGCTAATTGTACATTGTACATATTTGCTGCTAGCATGTGAGTGCACATAAAGGCACAGGTACTAAACATTATCAATAACACAGAACTAGCAATTCTATTCCACTTGGGTTTGACGAAAAAGACGGCTATGTCCCATCCAAAATAAATCAAGTAAATGCCTATACTCACTGCCAGTTCATTATACCAAATCCAGCAACAGGATTTGGAAATGGTGACCATCTTACTCACGAAAAAAAACAAAAGCATATTTTGGGCAATCATGGTAATATCGATAACAAGAAACAGTGATTCCAATGCAAGGAAATTACTGGTATCGTTACTGCACTCACCCAACGTTTGGTTATCCAGACAGGATATGTTCGTCTGTTGAATCATTGTTTATCATATAGCCCCACCAAAGAACGAAAGCTCCGAGATCGGGACCAGTCACAAGGTAGTGCACGGCCTCTATTCGGTGGTGTATTTAGGAGCACAGTCAACCGCTTTGCCTTGCTAGAACGCACAACACTAGATCTCGTTTAGCACAAACGCATGCTACTGGAATCCCGAGGTAGTTATTGTATGCAATATCACTCTAGATATAGACTTGCAAACGAATTAAGGTTACTTTGTGAGGAACAATTCAAAGGTAGTCCACAAATCCTCGCCTGCTTATCTCTCACGGAAACCCTAATTGATTTAATATTAGAAGTTAATGGCTTAATATTTAACTTAATATTTACAGAGATGAGGGTTACTATACTCAGTATTAGGGTAAAGTGGTGAAGGTCTAGAAATCAGTTAGCGCTTTGCAATAAGTTCACACAGTTTATCAAGGTTCAAATTTTCCGTCACAAAGAGAGATGATGGTTGCAACACTGGACATCAAGGTAGAGTGCAAGGGTATATTAATTATTTCAAACAGAACAAAAACCTTCTTTACAACAGGTCCAAATTCCTCGGTCCAATGACAACCTATGCATTAAACTTCTTACTTCGTATTCCAAACAATCAAGCGATTCAATATGCATCAATACCAACAACAATGTCCACTGAGGTTCACTGCATCAACTGCTACCCAAGTTCTTTAACATTGTCGTTTCATAGAGCCACACAACCCGTATCCCATGTTCTCTCTGACAGATCGCATTTATACCAATGAATGTGTCAAGAGATAAACCAGTCGTCTTTTATCAACGGTCTATTTATTGATTATTTTATCATGTATTGTATATATATAAGTGTATATACATCGTGGCAGATGATATATATGTTGAAATCCGGTAACTCTGCGTCAGCATAAACCTTTTGTGTTTTCGTTGTTACCCGTGAAACAAGGGTCGGGTGCTAACTGAGAATGAATGAAATGAAATGGGGTTTGAAGTCCTACTCAGCTAATGTGCATTGTGCTGTGTGTACACGTGGCCTCGGGTTTTTCGTCTGATCCCAACGACAACACGTTGTCCATTACCAGGCCCCCAGTCTTACATCGTGCAGTGATCGAACTCAGGTTAGCGAGCCAACGTCCTACCCACTGTGTCACCGTGGCTGGCCCCTTGTGATAGGTTCCCCGCTTTCACGATTCGGCTGTTCCCCGCTTTCACGATTCGTACTGCGATTGAAATCTTGGAGATCCTCTCAGGTCTTATCATATATTGAGAGAGAGAGGAAATGGGGTTTAACGTCCACTCAACACACACTAGGTCATTTCGAGACTAACTTATGGTTTAATTTTATTTCAATAATTCGCTTGCGTGTAGGGGTCTTTAGCAGTGAGTGGAAACCGGAGTGCCCGGAGGAAACCCACGAGGTTGAAGGGGCGCCCCTATCTCCATGCCATATACGCTCACACCAGGGGTCGAGACCACAGCTACATGTCGAAGCGCGGCACTCTAGACCACTGGGCCATCCCACCCCCCTATCATATATTGAGGTCAGTCGTAACAGTCACGTGAATCGTATCGAAACGTATCGAAAATGCTCACATCGTCAGCCCTGGATTAACAATATATTCGGGTGATATTTTACATACGATGATTGGGGGCGGGGGATTTCCCTTGTTATTGTCACAGAATGGATTGCTTGGCAAGGACAGTGTTTAGTCGTTCGAATGGACGACAAACCGAGGTTCCGTGCATGTGAGGGTTTTCTCCGCGTCCCCCGGTTTCCTCCCACTGATAA